>OY970806.1:8073303-10661186 GCA_963853775.1 Xanthia togata
CAGTACTACGGGAACTAAATTGCTATCTAAAATTCTTAAAATAAGGAAGAATCTTACGTACGAGACTACAGACCTGTCATCATCGTCAGCAGCTTCTACGCTGGTGGTTGGACGAGTCTTCGATTGTTTAACTAGGAGTTTAGTACTATCCATCTTCAAAACACACTGTTTGCAGTATTTTCCACAAAATTGTCATAATATTACTCATTTCATATAGTCACATTCGATAGTTATATAGCCATTATATTTAAAAAGTGCCATTATAAAAACAAACAGTTTAAATACGTATTTGTATTAAATTAAAACGTTATTTTAGGTTAGACGCCCGTGAAAAATATATTACGTTGACGCACCGTTGACGTTTGGTATGACATGACAATGAAGTTGACAGATCCAGATCACACAAGTTATCAATCCAAAAAAAAACTACAGCAAGAAACGCGTTTTTTGTTGGAGCGGCAATTAAGTCGTGCTTGATAAATTTTCATTCGATTTTATTTAATAAAATGTATCTATCATTATAAAACAAAGAAAACGAGTGGTTGCGGTTAAAAACCAGAGCTCTAAACTAGATTGATTGCTCTGTTTTTCTTTTCACTTTCATGCATGTAGCGCCATCTAGCAAGGCACATTAGTACTAGACGGGGAAGTGAAATAGGTAAAATTTAATAAGCTTTTGTGGTTGTGGTAAGGTTTGTGTTTGAAATGCCCGCCTTAGGCCAGCCCGGAATCTAGGGAGGGGGGCAAACTAGGGCCCGTGCCCTGGGCACCCAGTTCAGGGGGCGGTAAATTCAAGCGTAGCAGACAAGTGCACCACCCAGCAGCCCAGCACACCGCAACTTTGTATTAAATGAGACTCGCAGCATATGTAATCTTTTTATTTATTTCTTTTTACAACAGCTTTGGCACCCCTGTAGGATTGGCGCATTATCGATCTATAAAATTTGATTTATTATGTTGCTACCAAAATTTTAATTTCGAGAAAATTAGGGCTACCTTACTGGCGCATCTCCATAGAGGATTGGCGGGGGGCGCCAGACGGAAGCATTTGCCCCGCCTCAAAAAAAAATCTAGATCAGGGGCTGCCTGAAATTATAGAAGTATTTATAAATAAATAAATAAAAATCTTTATTGCAGACCACATGATCCATAAAAAAAACACGAATATAAAATAACAAAATCAAAATAAAATCAATATTAAAAAAATCAAAAATTTATAATCAAAATTGGAATTAAAATTAAAAGCATTTAAGCGGCTATTTGTAGCCACCGTTTGTAGGTCTCAGTAACATACATCCTATCAGCAAGGTCCTTAACTATAACTAGGTATAAGTACTGTTTCTACACGTACCAACCCTGGACATGAATGATGCAATTCTGCTTCTCTGAATGGCATTGAACGCGTTCACCCTCGCCTTCGCGAACATTCCAGAGGCACTACAGTATCGCTTCAACCCCATTAGGTGTCTGTAGATGTTATTGTACTGAACACGTATGCCATTCCATTGTTATGTATTGAAAGTCATTTGTGCCCGGCAGCATTGCAGCTTTACAAAAACACAATGCACCATCACATTTCGCCAAACTTCACTCTCTCCGTCTGGAATTCTAGAGAATTGGGGTTTGAGGTTGGGGTTCCCTACCCCTTCCTAGAGGAAACGGTTAGACGTACGCTTTTTAACCGACGAAAACGGAGGAGTTTCTCAAGTCGACGCGTACCTTTTTATGTAGGTTTGACCACGCATAACATTTTTGTGTACTTATGTAGGTACCTACATAAATACGAACGTAGGTTCAGGGTAGGCCAGAAACAAGGATTGCATCGCATCCCGGGGATAATTAGATAAATTTTCATACCTGAATGTATTAAGTTTATCAGCGAAGTTCGTGAGCACAGTCTTCCGGAGGGGTCCAGGCGAACTGCCTGGCGAGCTCTCCTTGGATTCGGCCGCTAATGCGCGTGCCACCATCAGATCTTGCTCATTCATTCTGAAAACCAAATGCCATCGGTATTAGTATCTATAGTTAAGATTAAAATATGTAAGTAACTGACTACAAAAGACTTCGATACCTATTGCGATATAACATAAATGATAAATAAATCTAGCTATGGCATTTACATTTTAAACAATAAGGTAATTTAATTCCATTTTAAGCGTCGTGCAGACTGGTGCGACGCGAGCGACGCGCGACGATGCGACGCGACTCCGGTAAGTGAAGTTTTCTTAGAGATTGTTTTGTTAGTAGTCGCGGCGCGCTAGTCTACACGAGCCTTTATTTATAGTAAATTTAATTAGTTTTAATAGAGGGATAAAAATTGCATATGAAACATAAGAGCCAATTACAAGAAATCAAGGGTAAAAACAGAAAAAATAAATAAATGACATTTAATTTTGGTTAATTCTATATACATCTAATTAGGTACATTTAAAAGCAGATTATAACTAACAAAATTTGCATTAACTTAGTAGACACGGAAGTAATTCCACTTCATACCTATTTGAACAATTTGCGTCACCCATACATGTATGTCTCACATTGACTAGCACGTGTTTATTTGAATGAATCGTAAACTAAACCTAGGTACATACTTACTTAACTACATTTTTAACACCTCTTAAAAATATATTGATATTTTACAGACTATAAACTACATAATAAATTATGTCTTACATTGATGTCACACTACTCACCCTGGCTAATTTGTAACCTGCATGTTAAGTTTACGTGCAAGTCCGAGGATTTAAAGCAACTCTATCCTATCACTGAGTAACCAATAGGATGGCCCCTGACGTGGAAGGCCTAGTATGGATATATACAGGGTGTTTGGCGCATGGACCGACACAATTTTTTCAGGGATTTGGGAGGTCATTAGCTAGGTTCTAGCTAAGTTCAAAATAGCTTTTAGTTTTTTTTATAAATAATTTAGAAGTTGTAAAATTTCATTCATTACATACAAAAATTAACTTTGGAAGCTTGTAAGGAATTTTCTTGAAACCAGTTGTATAAAACAAAGATGTTTTTAGATTTAAAGGACTTTGGAGAATGCAACAAAATTTGTTTTGTGCCACTACACCCACAAACAAAAAAGTTATTTCAAATTAAAGGACACATTTTGGGAATTTTTTTCATTTAAAAAAAAATATCATATGTAACCAACCGTGACATTTGGGACAAAGGGTGTATGGGTAGAACCTAGCTAATGACCTCCCAAATCCCTGAAAAAATTGTGTCGGTCCATGCGCCAAACACCCTGTATACGGCATTTCCCGCCTTACCGATCTGCCGGTTATACGTAGGCAGTTTATGCAACAAACTTACCAGCTCGGATTCCCCAGAGTGTTGAAAAGAGTTACCAACCGACCACAAGGGATGTAGGAACCGTATATAGGACAGAGCTGACCTCAACAACTCTTAGTTACACTTTTTGACGAGGGCTAACTTCCTGCCCAATAACTGTATAACAATGAAATCGAGTTCGAATTTCTATCACGCGATTTTGAACCAGCCTATGGTGACCTTATTCACAGACGAACTGATTTCCTGAACCTTATTTATGACTTCAGCTTTCTCTGTTCGATGCTACGTCATTCTCTTGAATCTTGAACAAGGCTATTGAGTTGCGAGTACTAGTAAAATACATATAAATAGACACCGTATTGTTTAGGATGACGAGCATGTTCCTGGCTGAATATTGTTAGTATGTCATCTATAAATTAAGGACTTTCGGGCCAACTATGCTAGTAATTTTATTCAACAGTAATGATATATTTTATTACTAAGAAGCTGTGCCCCTGGCGCTGCCTTTCCTATGTTCTAGTCCCCAAACTTTTAAACATCTGCTCATCTGCATACCTACCTACGCTTTGGAAGCCGTAGTAGGTAAACCTTATACCTTATTTAATTGCAAGACAATTTTGTGAATATTTGCCCGGCGCATTTAACTAGGCATCAAGTGTTTTATATTATATCACATTTAAAGATGAACCATAAAACCAAATTATCCAGCCAGTACCAAGCTGGTTGCAGTAATATGGCTATCAGGTAAAATACGGGAGCTAAGAACTGAAACAACTGAGTTTCAGTCTAAGTCTCTTCAGTCAGAATTACTTCCGAGGATTGGTGCGCTAAAGTGGACTTTGCTTCAAGGCCTCCGCTGCTGGATTGATGGGCCAGTACTTTTTTTCTTCTACTGCCTTGAACGTGCAAGCCTTTGAAATCTCCTACCGGACAAATACCTATCGAGACATAGTCGCGTGAAAATAAGCAACAAGCCAATATATTGGGATCCTGTTCTTTGGCCAAGGCGAACATGTCGTGCTCTTGTCATTGTAATTACGAATTACGAGCTTGCGACCGTGTGAGCTGGCCATATCATAGCTGTTCTTGTAATTATCGAATACGCGTCGGTAATCGATAATCGTTTTGATCGTTAGCGATTATTAGTTTGTAATAGATTTGTTATTCGCTTTTAATGTTGCGGTGCGGTCGGTGTTGTAAAAATTTCGTTCGATGCCGATGGTTCATAATCGTTTTGATCGTTAGCGATTGTTAGTTTATAATAGAGGTGTTATTCGTTTTTAATGTTGCGGTGCGGTTGGTGTTGTACAAATTTCATGGTTCATAATCGTTTTGATCGTTAGCGATTACTAGTTTGTAATAAAGGTGTTATTCGTTTTTAATGGTGCGGTGCGGTCAGTGTTGTCCAAAATTCTTTTGATGGTTCATAATCCTTTTGATCGTTAGCGATTATTAGTTTGTAATTGAAGAAGCACACCTAAAATAACCGTTTTTATAATTGTAATTTATATTGTGTATGTGTATGCTTTGTTGGAGATTCCAAATAAATAAATAAATAATAGAGGTGTTATTCGTTTTTAATGTTGCGGTGCGGTCGGTGTTGTAAAAATTCGTTTGATTGTTCGTAATAGTTTTGATCGTTAGCGATTGTTAGTTTATTAATAGAGGTGTTATTCGTTTTTAATGTTGCGGTGCGGTTGGTGTTGTAAAAGTTTAATGGTTCATAATAGTTTTGATCGTTAGCGATTATTAGTTTGTAATAGTGGTGTTATTCGTATATTTAAAGTTGCGGTGCGGTCGGTGTTGTAAAAATTTAGTTCGATGGTTCATAATCGTTTTGATCGTTAGCGATTACTAGTTTGTAATAAAGGTGTTATTCGTTTTTTAATGGAGCGGTGCGGTCAGAGTTGTACAAAATTCTTTTGATGGTTCATAATCCTTTTGATCGTTAGCGATTATTAGTTTGTAATTGAAGAAGCACACCTAAAATAACCGTTTTTATAATTGTAATTTATATTGTGTATGTGTATGCTTTGTTGGAGATTCCAAATAAATAAATAAATAATAGAGGTGTTATTCGTTTTTAATGTTGCGGTGCGGTCGGTGTTGTAAAAATTCGTTTGATTGTTCGTAATAGTTTTGATCGTTAGCGATTGTTAGTTTATTAATAGAGGTGTTATTCGTTTTTAATGTTGCGGTGCGGTTGGTGTTATAAAAGTTTAATGGTTCATAATAGTTTTGATCGTTAGCGATTATTAGTTTGTAATAGTGGTGTTATTCGTATATTTAAAGTTGCGGTGCGGTCGGTGTTGTAAAAATTTCATTCTATGGTTAATTTTGGGTTAATATTCATCCTCTTTCGATTTTGAATGTTCTTTTGTATCATTCAATATCCAATTTTAGGTAAACAATATTTTTGTGAACTTTTTGTATTTGGTTATGGATGGATCGAAACACCTAATTGAAATGATAAGACATGTTCAGACAGTAAATTATAATAAACCACTTCAAAACTACTTAAGTACCTCATTGCCAATAACTTTCAACATCGTAGTTGATAATATTTTGAATATTATTTTTGCAAAGCTGGTAAAAACAGGGATTTGACTACATCGGAGACTGTTCAATTGTCGGTAGTAAACGCTTATTAGATGTCTTTAATAACAAATACTTATAGTTATTTGTTAAGAATTTGACACTCACTCTAATGGAGATTCTTTTGCTAAAAGGTCACAAATTATGGTCGCGAGCACGTGATAACATTAATCATACAAAAAGTTGTCGCTATGATATAAAACCAGTTGTATTGCTCCCATGCATGTCTCATACATTACGTGATTTTGAGCAATTGTGTAGGTCGAAGTTATTGACAGTGTCAATCGATCAGCGTGTTTAACTTGGACATATTTGGTTTACCATTCATTTTGTTTGTGAACAAGTAACTAAGTACTTGTCCTTTGTACGCATTAGGTTCGCTTTTTTTATAATACCTACGCGGCTTCTACGCGGTTTCTACACCTGCGATGACGTGTACGGTGTGCGCGCCTACGCGACTGCTAGGCGGTTGCTAAGCGGCTTCTACGCGGTTTCTACACCTGCGATGAAGTGTACGATGTGCGCGCCTACGCTACTGCTAGGCGGTTGCTACGCGGCTTCTACGCGGTTTCTACACCTGCGATGTCGTGTACGATGTGCGTGCCTACGCGACTGCTAGGCGGTTGCTACGCGGCTTCTACGCGGTTTCTACACCTGCGATGTCGTGTACGATGTGCGTGCCTACGCGACTGCTAGGCGGTTGCTACGCGGCTTCTACGCGGTTTCTACACCTGCGATGACGTGTACGATGTGCGCGCCTACGCGACTGCTAGGCGGTTGCTACGCGGCTTCTACGCGGTTTCTACACCTGCGATGACGTGTACGATGTGCGCGCCTACGCAACTGCTAGGCGGTTGCTACGCGGCTTCTACGCGGTTTCTACACCTGCAATGACGTGTACGATGTGCGCGCCTACGCGACTGCTAGGCGGTTGCTAAGCAGCTTCTACACGGTTTCTACACCTGCGATGAAGTGTACGATGTGCGCGCCTACGCGACTGCTAGGCGGTTGCTATGCGGCTTCTACGCGGTTTCTACACCTGCAATGACGTGTACGATGTGCGCGCCTACGCGGCTGCTACGCGGCTGCTACGCGGTTGCTACGCGGCTTCTACGCCGGTGACGACGTCTACGATGTGCGCAACTACGCGGCTTCTACGCGGTTTCTACACCTGCGATGAAGTGTACGATGTGCGCGCCTACGCGACTGCTAGGCGGTTGCTACGCGGCTTCTACGCGGTTTCTACACCTGCAATGACGTGTATGATGTGCGCGCCTACGCGGCTACTACGCGGTTGCTACGCGGCTTCTACGCCGGCGACGACGTCTACGATGTGCGCAACTACGCGGCTTCTACGCCGGCTATGGCAGCGACGTGCGCGCCTACGCGGCTGCTACGCAGCTTCTACGCCGGTAATGGCTACGATGTGCGCGCCTACGCAGCTGCTACGCGGCTTCTACGCCGGAGACGTCTATGATGTGAGCGCCTACGCGGCTGCTAAGCAGCTTCTTCATTCTACAAACGCCGAGAGTTTTGAAAGGAAACAGATTAAAAAATATTTATTTAATAAAACTTTATGCAAAAGTTAAAATAAATGTACAAAGGCAGACTTACCTACTCGTAAGGGCTGGCCATATACCTTCAATTAAACTTTAAATGTGTTACAGTATACTCGTTTTTCCCCTCAATTTATTTACATTTTTTTATTGGCAAGGACATGGAGGTGTAAATTTGTATGAAAAAAGGTTCTTGCTTCCTTGAACAAGTCACAAAGCCTTTCAAATACAGAACCTTCTCCTTTTAAAGTTGGAAATGAAGAGGGACACTATATTTTTATCCTATTTATTAGAAGAATCAGATATCTAGATACATGGCAACTAAAAAAACGGGAAGGTGTCATATAACTTTGACGCTTAGCGAGTGACTCAACAGATAAGTAGGTACGACATAATTATATTTAAGCATAAATATCACAAGTTATGTAATCTAGGAAACTGGAATTCTAGAGACTGATCAATTAGCATCATAAAAAGGCTGCTAGCTAATATCATCACTATAATGGGTCTTCGTCACAAATAAACCTGTTTTTTCCGTATTCTCAACTGCAACGGTTAATAAGAACAACTACGCCCTACGGATACGAAATTTGGGTAATGTATTGTTATTTAGTTTCAGTTAAATTAGGAAGAGATATGATAATGGTGATCGCAGTACTTGTTTTTTTACACAAAATTATGTTACCGATCCTATTGATTGAGGATAATAAACAGAGGTCTTTCACGACTCAGTGTCAGTTACTTTCATTCTTTTTTTGAGAAGGATAATCACACCTTTCTCTCTCAAAGTTACCAAGTACTTATGTGTAACAGACATGTGTATACTTTGCCTTAAAATTATGATTAAAGCCTTCAATATAATGGAGTTGATTAAAATAGTTCCCTATACAGTAATAACCCTGTCTATAAAGCCCATTATATTTTATCTATTCAATCTTATAAGCTAATGATATTGTGTTACACTCTCATAACATTATGCACTACTGAAAGGATAAAATGACACATTTTTTTACAGTTCATTCCTCAGTCTATTATCATAAGCGTTTCACATTAAACCAGTCTTATAGTTATTACTCACAATCTATACGAAATTAATAATGTTTTACCTACCTTAAAAACAAAGTTAACTTACACCAAATTACATTACACACGAAACTTACTTTATATTTTTTCGTTTATATCACTGAATATATCCACATAACCAACAGTTTATTTCAAAATTCGAAACACGAAATTTAACTTTATTTACGGCGATGTTTCACGGGCGTGTGCGCGTTCAAAACATTTGTATGACAATGCGGCGCGTTTATTTTTCGCTGTGGGGTCGTCGCCGTCGGTCGTAGGCTACGATCTGTGAGCACCATCTGTCAATGAAGTAAGCCACGGTCGTATTGTCAAGCCTCTCACTTGTTTCCGAGTGCAGTGATCAATGGGAACGATATGCATTATCGGTTCGAACGATGAATGGGAGAAAAACTATCAATCATGCTTGATACGGGTAATCTGTTAGGCATTTATCATTTTTTTGGTACAGGTATTAATGGTTCGGTGGAATGGCGGATATTGAAGTACCTACCTAGATTAACATGAAATACCTACCTCAATGATAATGTAGAACCCGAATAAGTACTGATATTAAGTATAGCTAGCTTTCCATTCAACATCCTTTTACGTTGTTCAGTGGCAATGGCTTTCATTGTGACAGTTCAACCACATTCAATTATGGTAACGTAATTAGGGTAGCAAATTTATGCCTCTTTTCGTTGGCCTATGATATCATAGGCCTTTGCGTGTTTATTCTGAAAGTGGGCTACGTCGCAAGTAGATGTCAAATATTTCGCTGTTTTGATTAATTTCGCAATAATACTGTATGGATATGTGGCTAGCTAGCGAAATACAATATTAATAATGAATTGAAATTATAACATTGATTTTCATGTTGTAACCATTTTAGGTGTAAAAAACCGGCCAAGTGCGTGTCGGACCACGCACAATGAAGGGTTCCGTAGTTGGAATGAATTTATCGTAAGAACAAACTTAACTTTGTAATTGAAAAACATGTTCTCCCATATGGAATATATGGGAGAACACATTTTGCAACCGTAAATTTAAGTGGGTCGATTATTACTCGTAAACTTGTAAAGCCCACTTAAGTGTGATAGTTTCCTTTAAACTTCGTTATATACTATAAGTACTAATGGCGTGACATTTGAATTTCTAACTACAACCGTTTAGTTGGTAGAGCGGGGGCACTTGACTCTAACGAAAATTGGTACTTTAAAGCTTGATAAGTCACGAACGGTTTACTTAATCAAAAAACGGTCTTCGCAACCCCCTAATATTTTTGAAAGACCTATCCAACGATATCCCACACTATGGGAAGGACGAAAAAAAAATATCATCCCCACTTTACATGTAGGGGAGGTACCCTAAATAATTGTTTTTTTCAAAATTTTATTTTACCACTTTTTTGACGTCATTAACTTGTATACTCATGCCAAATTACAATTTTCTAGTACCAATAGTTTTTGAGCTAAACCGTGGACAGACAGACAGACAGACGGACATGGCGAAATTATAAGGGTTCCTTGTTGACTACGGAACCCTAAAAATGCATTTGGAAAGTTTCCAAATACTTTTTTTACATTTCTTAATCAATATTTTAGTTCCATATTTAGCCACATTTCATATTTCCATACAGTAATATTGCCAAATTAATCAAAACGGGTAAATATTTGACAGCTATTTGTGACGTTGCCAACTTTTAGGATAAACGCTCATAAATATTATTATTAGAAGTTTCATCATCATCTTCATCTCATTCCACTTTCACCATCGTTGTTCGCAGTTTCAGTAACTAACTACTGCTGAGTGCTGCGTGCTGACTCGAGAGATTAGTTTTTGTCTCTAAGTCCTTATGCCACTTTGCACTCTGTGAATATTAATTTCATGGCCTATTACCAAGTGGTGGGAACCAGGCTCTCCACCACGCCTACCTTGCATCAAAGTATGGGCTGTATAGTATAGTATACTACGAGTACATATGTATATATATAATATATTATACTACTACATAGATATATATCTATATGTAGTCTGCGGGCTATGGGAGGAGCTCGTGGCTAAGTAGTAACAGCTGCACAGGTCGATCCATCAGGTTAATCTACGCTTGCCGGGGTTGGTGTGGATGGGTAACCATCTTTACATACCGAGACTCCTCCGTGCCTCGCAAAGCACGCTAAGCCGTTGGTCCCGGCTGTCATTCGTGAATCTTTGACAGTCGTTACGGGTCGTCAGAAGCCCAACAGTCTGACAACCTGTCATATACCAAGGTGTATCACCTAGTTGCTGGGTTGTGGAGGTCAGATAGGCAGTCACTCCATATAAAATACTGTTATTCAGCTGCATCTGGTTACACTGGAAGCGGACCCCAACATAGTTGGGAAAAGGCTAGGCAGAATAGAACAGTCTGTGGCTGATGTGGATGGATGGAGCGGGACAGGAAGGCCAAAGAAAAGATGAATGGATTGTGTGAGGAATGATATGAAAGAGAAGGGAGTCAATGATAGCTTGACGGTTGACAGGGAAGAGTGGGAAAAGAAAACGTGTTGCGACGACCCCAAGTGACATGGGACAAGGGCAGGAAGATGATGATGAGTCTGAGAGCTGTACCTATGTATGTAGGTAAGTCAGGCAAGCAGCAATATGCTCAATACTTTTATCGAATCAGATTATTTTACAATAACACAATTTATAGGAAAATCACAACTGACTTGGATTTTATTCTTTTTTTTTTTCTACGGAATATATGCGGAATTATTTAACTCATAACCAAGGTATTACTGAACTGCTAATGTTTTGAACTTGCTACATAATAATATACTTATAACAAAAGCCGTAAAAAATTACACGTTTTAACACAAAAAACAATGAACTTTTAAGGGTACACTAGTCGACGCGAACTCTTTGGTGGGCGTGACTAATATGCATGCTATTTAGTCTAATTAGTTATTTATTTACTTCCTTACCTTACTAATAAACGTATTATTATCACACCGTTTTCTCTCTTTCAGTTGGCAGTAATTTTACTTTCAAAAGAAGAAGACAAGGCGTTGTGTAACTACACAGACGCTATACAACGTTTATTAGTAAGGAGGTTAGTATTTATTTGTCTAGTTTTTATGTATTAATTTATTTAGTGAAATAGACGGTGATTTATTATAACGAAAACGAGCGCGTAAAATTTCATGAACAGACCTTGGGTGTATAGATATTATGGAAAAGCTAATATATATATATTACTAAAAATAAAATTATTTGGACTATTGAATACATTATCTATTCCTGTACGGTTTCTATGTTGCCATTTTCTTACTACATAAGCTGTTTATTTACGCCCTAAGACGAAGTCAAATTAGTGTTGAAATATAGAAGTTTCGAAGCTCATTACTTCCAATATTGATTTCCAATTCTGCTTCCATACCGGGCTAGAATGACAAGAGAAATTTATATAATTTTTTGTTTTGAACGTACACCGTAAAACAGATGAGTAATCACTATACTACGTTTGTATGGAAGAATGACCGAGTAGCGTACCCTTAAGTGTATTTTGACGATTTGGTCATTTAGCTATTTTCAGAAGTTTCAAGGTTCATTCTAAAGTTATTGTTTTGTGTTTTTTTTTTCTACGCTATTATAATGGACTTTTTTGCTGCTTCTTAGCATGTGCGTCGATAAAATAATATTTTCTAGAAATCTGGGAATCCCCAAAGTGATTATTATTCATTAATAATATACTTGTTTTGCTATTTATGCTTATATACATAAATACTTAACTTTTCATCTCTGCCGAAAAAGAAGCTATGAATATTCCGACCGACTTTATGCATGCAGTTATAATACCAGATCCAGATCCTTAAGACTTTAGACTTTAAGATTGATAGGTACACTTTTTTTTTTTTTTTTGGGTGTTAAATCATCAAATGACTTCTCCCGCTCTGGGCGGAGCGGGAGCGCGTGTCAGACTCTTACTGACTAAAACCCACCCGTGTTAAATTCCTTCAGTTGCCTGTGCAATGCCAGGGGCCATTGTATCCCTTTCGGACTTTCCCGCAAATCCGGCAGGCATCGGTCCCATCGGACCCCTTCACTCGCTGACATCTCTTTGCGGCGCGCGTGGAACACAACGCGCCGTCGACCCGGCGCTGGTCCTTACCGGACGGCGAGCTACCCATTGCTTACCGTCCGCAAGCCCGCGCCTACAGTGGCCGGGAATCGGCAATTGATTCCCGACGCCCAGAGCGTCTCCTCCTGCGGCGGCTAGGGGCGTGAGGGCGCGAAATTTGCCTCTCCCTCACGCGTTCCGCCTCCTCCTTTGCGAGCATTACTGCTTCGCAGAAAGAGGTAACGGTCTCCGAAGCCCTCTCGCTCCGTACCATGGCCTGGACCAGGGCCGGACGCGAGAGATCCACGCCACCGATCGCCTCCACGAGGACACGGCGGTGCTCTCCCCAAGCCGGGCAGACCTCCACCGTATGCTCCACTGTGTCCTCCGGGCGATCCACGCAGTGATGGCAGTTTCCTCCCGCCTGATACGAAACAGGAACCTCCCGAAACAGCCGTGTCCGGTGAGGACCTGCGCCAGGCGGAAGGTGAGGACGCCGTGGCGCCTCTCCAGCCACTCCTGACTGACAAACTGATAGGTACCCTAAAAGGTGAATGTTGTAATAACCAAAATATCCATAATCCATACTAATATTTAACACGGAAGTAACTGTTTCTGTCTGTCTGTCACCTTTTCATACCTAAACCACTGAACTGATTTTTATGAAATTTTACAGATAGGTAACCTGGGACCTGGAGAAGCACGGATCGTATCATCATCCGGGATCGTAGACGAAATCACGAGCAAAACAGTTAGTATTTCATACAGAAGATCTCCGCATATTCCACGTTGGGATATCTGTGTGACTTATTACTTACTTATACAGGGTTCAAATTAAAATAGCTAGTGAGACTGCGGAGTAATACAAATAAAAAATCATCAAATCTAAAAACCCATCATTTCTGCGGAGACATGATGGGTTTTTAGATTTGATGATTTTTTATTTGGGGTCCATGACCGCTGAGTTAGTGTTGTTACCTGAAGAACGAGTTTGAGAATTTCTGTTTTGTTTTATCCTGTTTAGATCTCGATACCCGTCACGTTGCGGAGTTTCGCTAGATAATTCAATTTGACCCTGTAGATCAATGTGCCTAACAATGCCTTCAACCTACCTATAACCTTCAGTCCTCTCTGTGGAAGCATAAGGTCTAATCAAATCCTTATTTCCAATTGATGTTATTTTTTAAACAAACATCAACTTTATTGTAAGTGTAAATAGTACTCTTGAACGCAAACTGAACCTTACATGCAGGCATTACAGTTGTTTTTCCAAAAACTCGTGTTTGTTTACATGTTTGTCAAATAAATTGTGAACGCAGAGTAGGTACCTATCTACGTATTATGAAAAACTATAGCATTTAATAATCTGTGGTAATAGCACTTAATTTTCGACTACACGCTTACGTTATGATACTAATCACTATAAACCAGCTTTAAAGTCACACAGGCTGAGCAGTAAAATTAGATTGCCCAATAGATATTGATCTACATACACGACCGCAACCTTCAGGCAGCAGTAATTAATAACCCAGTCCAGACTGGTTCACATTTCATCACGCCACTTTCGAAAGGAAGTTCTGCGAATATGAACATGTTGTACATTATAGCATTTATAGCGAGCAGTGAAAAATATTTTGATTATAGGGATCCGTAGTCAACAAGGAACCCTTATAGTTTCACCATATCCATCTGTCTGTCCGTGTATTAGCTCAGAGACCCTTAGTAATAGGCAATACGGGCTGGTTTCCACAACTTCACGTCAAAGCGCGTATTTTGCGTACGGGTGGGAAAAATCGGTCATTCGATCCACCCCGGCTCCTCAAAGAAGGCCAGCAACGCCTTGGTGCTACTGGCAATCTCGCTTAGGGTACCTGGGTTACCAAAGTATTTTTCCCTGTAAGTGGCGACCACCGGGCAGTTTAAAAGCACATGAGCTGCTGTCTAGTCGTCCTCCATGCAGGCTCTGCAGAGCGGACTGTCTGTGACTCCTATGACAAAGGGTGTTTATTAAATGACCCATGGCCAGTTATAGCAGCTGTATGCTGCCAGAATAGCTGAAGCGGCAAGAAAAATACCCATGCATTCGGCCTGGAATACTGTGTTATGGACTCCCAATGATGTAGCTATGTGGATGTTGAGGTCCTCCGAGAAGACTCCAGCACCTGTTCCACTACCTGTTTTGGATCCATCCGTGAAGATGCGCAGCTCTGTTGGGCGCAAGCCCTCAGATCGGCGATCCTCGTGAAGTTGGATTCTGTATTTTTAATCAAAGATAAATTGTTTGGGTACCCGGTCATTTATGGCTTTCGTAATAGGAAACTTCTTGCAGAGTCCCTCAAGCAGCGTGGTGTGTTTTGTATCTCTCTTACCCCAGAGATTTACTACATTTAGACGCACTGCCGCCATCGTCGCTTCCTGCTGTATGAGCAGGTGCAGCGGTGGTAGTCCTAACAAGGCTTCCATTGCAGCAGTCGGAGTAGTCCTCATGCAGCCTGTGGTCGCCATGCAGGCCAGTCTTTGCATGCGTTGTAGTTTGTTGGAGGCTGTAACCAGCTGGGTGCGGGGCCACCAGACCACGGCCACGTAGGCTATCATGGGGCGGATCACTGCTGTGTACAGCCATAGTATTATTTTGGGGGATAGGTCCCACTTTTTACCTATCATTTTCCTGCGCTGTCAGAAAGTGATGCTGGCCCTGTTTAGCTTATTGTCTAAATGACAATGATTTGGCCTCATGGTAGTTGTCCCAGTCCTCATCCGCACATGTGTTCATGGCTCTATTCAGAGCAGTTCTTAACTTGCTACGCTTGCGTTCCAGATCAGCGCCCCACCAGGGTTGTTTACCCGGTGTGTTCCGCGGCGTGCTCTCTGGGCATGCAGTCTGATAGCTTTATATGATTGACTTAGTATAAGATGGCTTACTTGTACTTCAATCTTTGTCGTGTCCGTACATGTCAACGGGTTGTTTAATGTCGCAAGCACGCAATCAAGGTTGCGTGTGGCTCTTAGTACTAGAAAGTTGAAATTTGGCATGGGTATACATATTGTTCACGCCGAAGTGGTAAAATATAATCATGAAAAAAAAAAAAACTTTTTTGTGTAGGTGCCTACCCCACACGTAAGTGGGGATGTGTTTGCCTCGTCTATCCCATGGTGTGAGGGTGTCGTTGGAAAGGTCGTTCAAAAATATTGTGGGTGTGTGAAAACCATTTTTGAATTCAGGGATCCGTTTGCGAAATATTAAGCTTTAAAGTGCAATTTTTTGTTAGAGTCAAGTGTCCGCCTGCCAGCTAAATGGTTAGTTTTGGATATGTGAAA
The DNA here is from genome assembly GCA_963853775.1 of Xanthia togata. Lineage (NCBI taxonomy): Eukaryota > Metazoa > Arthropoda > Insecta > Lepidoptera > Noctuidae > Xanthia > Xanthia togata. The sequence continues at coordinate 8,089,237 of OY970806.1, forward strand.
ACATTCACGTCAGTAGTATATACACTGGACAGCAAATAAACCGAGCCACCCGCTACCTAGGCACTCTAATTCGATTTTCTCAAAAATTAAAAAAACCTACAATTATCAAAGTTGTACCTACAGAAAGTGCGTTTCATGGTGATCAAAATGAAAGGAAACTACGGGTTTAATCAATATTTCTGTGTTTATTAAGGATTTTACAAAGAAGAGTCGTTTTCCAGTCGTGACAATCGTTAGTAATGATAAAGTGAAAAAAAAAGTTAAAGCCAAAAACAAAGATAAAATAAAAATAAAGTTTTTGATCAATATTCCGTATTTCCTCCCCTTGCTCGGATAACTGCCAGCATCCTTGTATTCATCGACCTTACGAGCCTGACGATAAAATCTTGAGGAATTGTATTCCACTCCTCTTCAATTGCGATTCGCAGCTCTGGAAGCCTTGTTGGAGCAGGTACCCGGGCTCGAACCCGACGTTTCAGCTCATCCCATAAGTGTTCTATCGGATTCAAATCCGGGCTTCGAGCTGGCCAGTCCATCGTACGAATGCTGACGTCGCGTAGATACTGGGTCACCACATGAGCAACATGAGGCCGTGCATTATCATGCATCAATTGCATATCCTGTCCGATATATCCTGCGTAAGGTACCACATGGTCTGCGAAGATTTCAGTAATGTAGCGATGAGAAGTCAGTCCACGTGTACGGCCCGTCGGTTCGATGAAAACTAACGCTGTATGTGCTGTTAACGAGATGCCGCCCCAGACCATTACAGATCCTCCTCCATAAGCAACAGTTTCCTCTATGCAACACTGAGAATAACGTTCTCCAGGGCGACGATATACTCTCTGACGTCGATCACTTCCATGTAGACTCACCCTGGTCTCATCAGTGAAGAGTACATTACTCCACTGCTCTAATGTCCAATCCCTATGCTCTCGAGCAAATTCAAGTCTTGCTCGACGGTGTGCTACCGTTAATGCTGGGCCTGTTGCAGCTCTTGTTGGGGTCAGGTTCCGGTTCAGCAAGTCTCCTTCTGACGGTATCTGAACTTATGACCACTTGGCGTTCGTCACGCAGACTTTGTTGGACTTGAACTGCGTTGAGGTGGCGATTTCGCAGAACAGTAAGGTGGATATAACGATCATCTGCTGCTGATGTAGCCCTAGGTCTGCCTGTACCTGGACGCCGATCGAATGCTCCAGTCTCTAGGTATCGTCTGTAAACTCGTTGCACCGAAGATCTGCTGATTCGAAGCCTTCGAGCGACTTCACGTTGCGCAATGCCTGCTTGAAGTAATGCTACAGCTTGAGCTGCTTCCTGAGGTGTTGTATCCATTATTAATCGAAAAAAGTAGCAAAAACACACGCGTCTGAGCAAACGATGGACAAAAACTAAAGAAATGATAAGAAATATCCGACTACCCTCATTGTAGAGAAAAAGAACGCTAATTTCAAACTCTGGTGAAAACAGAGCAAATCGTTAGCATTGTGTTTGTTGCTTGATTACGATGTGAGTTAACGGTACTTTCGAATTAATTTGTAGTCATTTTAATCACCATGAGACGCACTTTTTGTAGGTATAACTTTGATAGTTGTAAGTTTTATACTTTTTGAGAAAATCGAATCAGAGTTCCTAGGTAGCGGGTGGCTCGGTTTATTTGCTGACCAGTGTATAACGAAATTATAAGGAAAACTATCGGTATCGGTTTTTTTTTGTGTACGGTCAGCATCGAAGTCGATTAACACTGTTTCTAAATAGACACAAAAGAATCCTAATTTTCCTTCAATAAAAGCAATTTTCTTTTATTTTTGTCCGTGCTCGATTTATGATTTAAAATCTAAAGTGTCAATCGAATTTGGTTACTATTCGTACCCAAACTTAAAATTGACTCGGCTGTATGGTCAAGTGACTCAACTCGGACCCAAGCTGGATAACCTACTTAACTTTATTATGATGACACAGTTTTTTTTAAAATATATATTTTATGTATTGAAATTTCTTTAGAAATAAGCAGTACCTTTGTACTCATAATTATGATTATGTCTTATCTGTAAGTATCTATTTTTCTGTGTGTACATAAATAATAAAATAAATAAATAAATATTTTATTTACGAATTTAGAAGTGAGTATTACTTGAATCATAAATCACATAGGATAGGGACGATGGGATATCAAAAACGACCATTAAAGTAAGGCCATTTTAATAGGTAACATTTTGACAATTCATCAAAATTCAACAACTTAACCTTGTAACGCCGGGCATAAAATAATATATTTTTTCGTTTTGTTAGAACTGCACAATTGCTTACCTTTTTTAATATACGATTACATATTTATTGTAATAATAACCGATACGAGTTATTTTACGATTTGCTTTCACTAAATTGACAGACGTCAAATGTTACCTATTAAAATGGCCTGACTTTAGTGTATCTCATGGTCGTTTTTGATGTCCTATCAGTTTTCCTTTTTAGATATCGTTGGAAAGAAAACCCCACGTAACAATGTCTCTCATTTGGACTCGAAATACACTAATGAGCTATAATAGATTGAGACTGAAAAAAAAAAATTAGTTAATATAAATACAATGACATTGAAATCACCAAACTGCGAAGAACAAGTCAAAGTTAACATACTGTTGTCTATTTATTCTTCTTTTAGAAGTTTTATAGGACCGTGCAAAGTCGTAAGTAATTTGTAATGCTAATTAAGTTATCTTCCAAAACCAGTTACTTACCTTCAGTTGCGAAGTGATAAAACCCATAAAAAAATAACGCAAAGCAAAAAAAAATTGCTAACAAATTGTCAGCGCTCGTAAGCTACTGTCATTGGTTGAAAGGCGCTGGGCAGAAGACAGACAATTTGGAATCGTATGGAAATCCCAGCATTTTGTCCGACGTGCGCGGTATTTCCATACGATTCCAAACTGTCCATCGTTTGCTGAGCGCCTAAATTATCAACAGCCAATCGGATCACTTGACTTGCGTTTAAAATACGTCAACAATTTTCATTCCAGAAGCCGGGTATCTCTCGGTTGGTTTGGGGCAGACAACACCGTCTTCAAAACGTGTGGGCATCAATGAACTCCTGACTTGACTTCAGAGGCCCATGGGCGGCATAAAAACTGACACCACGTTAGTCACTAACCACACGAAAAAGAACGAAAAAGAATGAACTCCTTGCTCGTCATGGGTGCGATGGTGCGTTCATTCTGGTGCGTGCGTTCTTCTTGCATTCGTAAATTGCGATACGGTAATAACCAGGTACTTGAGAGTTTCCAGCCTTGTCTCAGATTTCAACGCACTATTGGTGATTCTAATATTGCAAATACCCTTAGGTGGCAGTAGTGACCACCTTCTATCAGGTGGAGCACATGGACCTACTACTTAGCAACTTAGGTAGAAAACAAGTGTATAAGTATCTCGTATTCCTTATCATGACGGCAGGAAGTAACAATCATTTAACGATGTCTATGAGGCAAGAGGAACAGGGTAAAGTGTATAGAAAAGGGAGGATCCTTTGACCAGACGGATGTCGTGTCTAGTGCACAACTGCCCGACGATTGATGTCGGAAAGTTATATATATGCTGATCGCTCGGTAAACCCTGCTTGCGCGATGCATTTGTGTGACGTCAGGTCTTTTATGCGTAGTTCGCGTTTGCCGTCACATGTCTACTAGTACCACAATCAATTTCTTTTGTGTATTAATTCAAGGGATTTGGTAGTCTCCTTCCTCCATGCTTATGCAGGCCACACATGCTACGATATACTCGCGCAAAATTGAATTTGCACAATAATATTGTGCAAGTTCAATTTGCACACGTTCATTACACGTGTGACTGATGAATTAGCTCAAGTATCCGAGCCATTCGGTGTCACACAGACTCGTACAAGTCTAAACTTGCGCAAGTATATCGTAACGTGTAATGGCTACTATTATGTAAATAAAACAATCTCAAAATTTATCACTAAGCATATTTATTTTATTATAAAAATACATGCAAAGACAGTTGATATTACTACATTTCCCGTGTCACAATTTCACTACGAGACTGGTACATTTCGTATGGTTGGTCTATCCTAATTGACACTATAATACTAAGTATATTCCAAGGATATGCCCGGCGGGCTTACGAATCTATACAGTACAAGTAAATTACAACAAATATCTATCCCTCTAAGTACTTCCGAGTCTAAAAACTAAAACTAAAAGTAGGTACTTATTACATTCGCCATTTATAGTAGGATATAAGTAAGCAAGATAGCACAAAACCTTCATAAAACGTAACATTGCGAAATTAATCCCGGCTTACCAGTAGCTAACGTGAAATTAACAATCATACGTGGAATTACTATAGAGAACTAAATTATTTAGATGTTATTTCATTTAAGTAAACGTAATTCTTAATAGTAGTTACGAGCTAGATTAAGGAATATAGGTAGAGCTATAACTGAATATCCGTAGTGATTATGAAACTATTCGACTAAAGTAAATAAACTCTAAAATAACTTGGATACTTTACGTTCTTCTTATTTTAACTTTAACACCTTTATTCATAAGCAGTGTAACTTAACGCTCTCGCTCTGCAACTATTGGCCTCTCATTCTGATTATAAGGAAATGAGCGAGAGGTGAGATATGTATCAAGCATCTGTGAGCGTCAAGTGTTTATGAATAGAGGAGTAAAATAAAAAATAATAATGGGGAGCTATTTCATACCTACTTTTAAGCAAGAACACAAAATTATTATGTACCTAAAGATGAAATTGATTTTGAAGAATTCACTCGTTCAGTCTTATTATATTATAAAAATGTTGGAAGATTCACACAGCGTGCTTCATCACTTTTTAAATAATTTATTTTGTACGAATTCAATTGAGCTCAACAGATCGGTAACGTGTCTGGCAACACTGGCTTAAAAATAAAAAGAGAGATACTTACTTCAAAATTATTCTAAACTTAAAATTATAATTGGCTATTTGCACGGCGTGCATACATTCAAAATTCAAATTCATTCGGTGAAGGGTCACTCACACCAGTCTTTCTATAGAGATCGCTAGATGACTCCCGAAACATCTTGGCGTGGCGTACTCTCCTAGTCCATGGTTTTTCAAGTCCGTGGACTGTAGACCTTGGGTCCGGGGGCTTTTTGCCCAGGTAATGCTGCTACGGTATGGTGGGCGGCGGAACTCGCAAGCCCAGACGTGGCGCCTAAAGCTGCGCCTCGGTGGGGCTCTGCCACAAGTTTGAAGGAAGAGTGTCGTAGTGGGACGGGACTGTGACTAACGCATCAGCCGTCGTCCTGCTTATTGAACAGTTCTGAAACAATAAAAATACAATAATTATAGCTTCGTGGTTTGTTACGCTTGCTTATGCTGCTTCAACAAAGAGTTCTTGGCTCCTCACATCGAGACAAGTGGAAAGAAAGGACCTTTGCCCTGCAGTGGGACAGTACGGGCTCTTAATAATGATGACATAATACATGACATGTTATTGTGCCTCATTTCGTTCAAAACCTGTAATGGGCTTCTGCAGGTGGGCTTCGGCCCCTCGTAGGTACGCCTTACAAAGGTCCGGGACCCCGGGGCCCCGAGAAATGACAAAAACGAAATAATGATAATAATTGTTATGATGACATAATATCATATTGCTTACGCAAGACTGCACGTTTGTAATTAAATAACCGATAAAAAAAAACTGAGAAAAGCGTTGATAAAAATTACATCAACAACTTCGATCGAATCACGCATACCTACTTTGTTCTCTGAAGACGACCTTCAAAGATACAACACCTTTTCACGATATTAAACTAATGAACCTTTATTCAGCTGTGTATCGTTTAGACGGATTATGATACGACTACAAATACTTTTTAAATGCGCATAAATAATGTTTCGAAACGTATTTATGTGTAACAAAAAGATAACTTTTGGACTTTAAACGAAATTCAAGAACATTTTTTGCCAATATGCGTGACACTCATAATATATAATACCTAACATCCTGTTGTATTATCTTACCTATGAATGTGTATAAATTCAAAATTAGATTCACGCACTCACGAGTGCCTATTGCAAAAACGTGCTCTCAAATCTTGCCAACAACTATTTTCATGACTTTTTTACACTACAATATCGCTAGATACAATCTAGAACGTGATGGGAACGATAGAGTTCTAAACAAAAAAGCGGTTGTGGAACATATCCGGGTCTTCTTCGACTAAAAGATAATGGATTTAAATGTCATAAACAGCTTTAATAATGCGTTACACATTTTAGTGACAGTTCAACAACATTCATTGCGTTATTTACCTACGTTGTTGAGCAGATTTTTTTTCGAACTTATGAAGTAATGGATTAGCAATCTGTTTCAAAACGATTCAGATTGTGATTGAACGTGTATGCAATCAGGGTACAGGCCTTCTTCGACCAAAAGATACTAGATTCAAATGTCATAAATTAGCTTTGATTTAGTTTCCAGCAACCGTTGAGGGAAATATTCTACCAGTCATACGTTAAGCTACTTATCAATTAATTGGTATAATGCCAATATTTGACATTTAATTTTAATGATCCTTATAATTTGTACATAAAATGCAAATAAAATAAATGAATGAATCGTTTATTTTAATTGCTTTTGAAATTTAATTTTAATTCCGTGACCTTTATAATTAATTCTACTTTGATCTCTTTAGTTGCAGTAGGTATTGTGAAATTTTATTTTATTTTGTGTAGGAATTGAAAAAATAACGTAGACATAGACCCAAAATTTCCTGAATATTGATCATTCCTTTACTATGTAAAACAACATAGATATCAAAAGTTATTTTTGTCTTTGATAAGTGCTATAATAACACACTCAATATTAAAAAGCTTTCCCACAATCAAATCATCCCACTGAGTGACACAGCAAACAGTTAAACATATAAACATATTATCTTTGCTCTTCATGGCTATCAAAAACTACTTTGAGTTAGGCAAACATTTTCCTTAATAAAGCAAGTGAAGTATCATTATGTAATATATACATATATATATTATCGCGTTAAGTGTTATTGGGTTTTTCTATCTGGAATTTCTCAGTAGCAGCCCGAAGTCTGGATTTGTGCCAGGTTGATGGCAATAGGCTCGTCCCCTATTACATGGGACTTAAACATAACTGGCGAAATGTGGATGTACCTACTACAAGTACACCTCTGCCCAACCCTCTGGGGAAACAAGGCGTGATGTTATGCTATGTTTATATATTATCGCCCGTATTGTAGGTATTTTTTACCGTCGTCAAAAATATATGTTGATATTTTATCAACATAGGTATATTTTTGACTACAGAAAAAGTACAATAATAACTACTATATACTTCGATCAATAATTATTGATCGAAGACTATATATGTACTATGTCAATCACATGCCAGCATTTTTGGCAATACAGCTATAATATCTGTCGATCTGTTGGAACAATGTTCAATGTGCTGAAAGAACTAAAATGACGTCAAAAGTCGTACGGGTTTTTCCTTGCTGTTGGCATTTGGGCAGTCGAGTTCCCATTAAAGATATGAATGTTACAAAATTAGAGCCAAGTTCCCGTAACTGTCATAGTTCATTAATTTCAATATTCCGTGTTATTTTTCTTTGAGGTTCCGTATTCTCGAATGACGCTGACGCGACATGAATTTAATCTAAAACTTGAGTCAAGGTTCCCTTCACAAATTGGCAGTTTTAAATGTCTTATTGACCAAAAGTATCGTATTTCTACCTTGGGCTGCACCCGGTGGGTGTCAACGCATTCGACAGGCAGCTTGATCATCTCTACGTTGTACTTGTAGCCGTATGACGTCAGCTTCACGATCGTGTGCAGAGGAACGGTCATGTATGGCAGCTCATCTGGAAGTTGATAGATATATGGTTAGGAAATATGGAAACATGTGCTATGTACTTGGGTAAGTATGAAAACCTTCGAAGCTTTCATATAAAGATAGTTTCACAGACTTCAGAATGAAAGTAAGGAGCAAAATAGGCCTTTAGCACTGACGACACAAAGAATTGTCTTTCAAATTACTATTATCAGCAAGCAAATTATCCTAATTAAATCTTCGATAAACGATAAGAAAGAGCAATTAAATGTGACCCGAGTTGCTTCGATAAAAAGCCTGCTTCATAATGACAGCTCAGTTCTGAGCTGATTGCCATCGAGAAACTAATTAAAAACAAAGAAAAGATTCTTACCAAGCTTGGCATCCAGGAAATACCCGAGCATGCATCTAAGCACGGCTTGATGGCCGACCACCACGACGTTGTGCTCATCTTCTAGAGCCGACAGCGCTGGTCGCAGACGAGTCATGATGTCAATGTAGGACTCGCCCCAAGGGTACCGGTAGCGGAGCTTGTCCTGGTCACGCCATGCGAACTCTTGGGGGAAGCGTTCCTGCATCTCTTCGTATGTCAAACCCTCGCAGATGCCCTGGAGAAGATAAATAATAGATTATTAGTATTAGAAAGTTAAATATATCTGGGTGCAGTTCTGTTGTCATTTCGGCAGAAACTATACAGGTAGGTGAGAGAATCAGCAAGGTGGTAATCCGGCCCAGAGTATGCTGGTCCATGTATCTTTTACATTCTATTGCTTTAGTTAGAGTTTCGAATTTAAATTAAATTTCTAGTTACTAACAGGTTTAGTTTTGTAACACTGTTAGTAAATAATTACAGAAAGCTTTATTCTTCAATGCGGTACATTTATAACTAGAATATTATCAGTAGCGTCACCTAGAAAACGTTCTTCATTTCAAATATCAATGCGTATTACGTTCAGGTTCAGAGAGTTTAATTTATCACCCCGTTGAGATACACGTGAGTTGCTGCATAGTGATATGTTCAGTAATTAATCATTTCGAGTATTACTTAGCACTAGAATGTGGCCTAATTGAATCTGTATAATTTGCACATTTTGAAATCTTTGGTGCAAAACACGCTGTAACCTATAAAAGTTCTTATTTCGCCGTTACAATTAGGGCAACTAAAAAAACGTGGTCTATATTATGTCTGAGGCTACTATACTTTACGCATCGACTGCGTTCGGCGCTCCGATTGGCAGCCTGCCGGTCTTCACCAGTGAAGGGCCAATCGGAGCACCGAACCTACTTAAAATGAGACAGCATCTACAAAAATTACTTCTCTAAACTATTACATCTACATAGACGAACTATTCAGGGAACGTTTCAGCCTATTTATATCCAGTTCAATGTCAAAGTTGCAATTCTATTCTCTGTGACTCATAATGGTGACAGTAAAATAGAATCAGCGGTTTCTGAATATCGATAGACAATTATAGTACTTTTCCTATGATAATGAAGTACCTACGACTATCTAGAGACGTCATTTGATAAAGGTCGAACGGACATACGCCGTATATCAAAGGCAACAGCTGTAGCCAAGTCTGCGGGTTCAATCATCTGTTTTATGGATTCAGTAATCGGCCGTAATTTATGCGTTGTCGAATGTTTCTATGTAACCATTAAGTAAAAAGAAATGTAAACATTTTTATCAAGATTTTTTATCAAATGTTTAATCTATTTGATATGGATCTAAATTGCTGCTCAATATTCTAAGGCTACATGATGATGGTGTGTATATTGTGTTTCTCCTTATATTATCCGCTGCCAGTCACTTACAAAATCCACTTGAATAATAAGAAACTGATAGGCTTGAGTTTCTAATAATTTAACCAAATCGCTTGATGAAACCTCTTTAATTAATAATTAGGTACTATTAATTGCGTAATTACGGAACTAGCAAAGTGTGTAGATATTTTATTCAATTTTAATCACAGAGTTTATCTTGAAGGTTCTTTGTAAACATTAGGAAGTAAATAGATTTAACTATACATATTTATATTACTTGAAAATGGTAACGATCGCGCCACTCCGGAACCTAATCAATAGTTATCGGCTATGATAACATCGTTATGTACGTGATTTACTAATCGATAACATATAATTGGTGATGTCAGGAACAAATTTGAACGATAACAGTACAAAGTACTGTAGAGGCTTTAACTTAACGTGATTTTAGAATAAAACCTCCGCGAGTTTATTATACATAAATGGCGTCAATTTGTGACAGTTGATTTGTAGGTATTAAGAAGAATAAAACGTTGACAGTCGGCTCCCCGAACTGACAAGCGCATGTCATGAAAAAGAAAATGTAAAAAAATATCAAAATATCTGACATTGGCAGAATTGTCGACATCGGCACCATTGCCTTATAGAAAAATAGAATAGAATCTAAATGATGATTGAAGTGATACCACAAATAACTGTTTGATTTCCAATACGGTACTATTATAACGGACAGTTAATAAAGTACCTAACTACCAAAAATAATTAAAGATTGGAACATGACTAGGGAGAAATGTTTATATAAGTGTGATAAACGAAGCGTCAAACGTTATTGATCATCGGCATCAACAGGGACTTTGCCAGATATGCCTACTGGTGCCTAATATCGGTCAATCGGATCGGGGTACTGCAAGTGATAGTTTCGTATCTGCTATGTGTATCCACCCTATTTTTGTACGTCTCAACCGAAGGCATTTCTAGTGAATCATTTAGATTCGAGTTCGCACTACCATGGAATATTTATGAAACTTTATAATATCTTCCCAGACGCAAATTGTTTGTTTATTTTTCAGTTCTATACATATACATATCACTTACTTACATTCGAAAGCTTTTGAACAACATATCGATAGTGATCTCAACCACCTTACTTATGATAAAATTGTTTTTCCTAATTATCTTTAATTGTTTATCGATCATGTTTTTCACTAATTATCGATTGTTAATGATAAAGGTAAAAACGCTTAGCTTTTAAGTGGGTACCTGTGAATGATAATTATCGTTTATCCTGTCATAGCTCAGGTTACTAAGGTACTTAGCCAACATTATCTGTGATGTGTCAGCATAACTTGCTTGGGGTCAGATTAATTATATTACGCAGTCAGATATAATTTGGTGTACGTGATAATGATACGTCATCGCTTTTGTTTTGATTTTGTTCAAAATTATTATGAATAATATGATCTAGTTTTTACATATTATTTTATTACATATATTTAAGACCTCATAAATAACTACCAGATTTTATGCAAAATAAAGAAGTAGTCTAATAAATTACCATAACATAACATCATGCCTTGTTTCCCCGAAGGGTTGGGCAGAGGTGTACCTGTAGTAGACCCACATTATATCGCCAGTTATGTTTTTAAGTCCCATGTAATAGGGGGCGAGCCTATTGCCTTCAACCGGGCACAATTCCAGACTCCGTGCTATTACTGAGAAATTCCTGTTGGAATAACAGAATAATACTTTGCCTGACCTGGGAATCGAACCCAGGACCTCATGCTCAGCCGTGGCGACCACTAGACAAACGAGGCAGTCTAATAAATTATGAAGTGATAAAATCTTCTAAATAAGAACTTTGTAAACATAAAACAGTTCAGCACAAAAATCACTAATCTGTCACAAACGCTAAAGTGACGAGACAAAAGGATTATAAAACATCAAGATACTTACAGCATCCAACTCATTCAACGCCCTGACAACTCTCATCGGAGCCCTAATGTCGGCAGCTGTCTGCTTGGTGCGCCACCTCTCGGAGGTCCACACGGTCATATGGTCCCGGCACGCCAGGGTGTTCATGTGTTCGGCCAGGGCACTCGCGTACAGAAAACCGCGGGGTGAAAGAGATGCGTCTCCACCGATACGGCCTAGGACGTTGTACTCACTTTCACCGTGCTGTAGGGGCAAATATTAGGAAATTAGAGTTATGTGAAGAAAATGTTTATCGTTTAAGGGTACACTAGTCGACGGCTTGAACTCGTTGATAGGCTGACTAATATGCATGCTATTTAGTCTAATTATTTAGTTTTTTATATTTAATAATGTATTCAGTGAAATAGACGATGATTTAGAACAAAAACGAGCTCGTAAAATTTTATAAACGGGCCTTTGGACGAATTTAGATATGAAAAAACTACTGGATGTAGGTATTTAATCAAAATAAAGTTATTTAAACTATTGAATAAATTTATCTATCCCTGTACGGTTTCTATTTTGCCTTTTTCTTACTACATAGGTAAGTTATTTATACAGGGTGTCCAGTAAATAGCACGACATACTGCAGGGGGTGATAGCTAGGGTCACTACCTATCAATACAACACAATATATGTTCAGCAAAATCTTACGGATTTACAGTTTTACAAAATTTTCCGAAATACCGAAAAATCTCTACCTTGAAACAGATTTTTAAGCATCTCGTAATGAAAAAATCCTTTTCTAGTACTTTTTTTTACATCAAATTATTTTCATAGAACTATTTTCTTATCACTTAAGTTTAACCTACAGGGGTGAAAAAAAAATGTAAGATTTTGCTGAACATATATTGTGTTGTATTGATAGGTAGTGACCCAAGCTATCACCCCCTGCAGTATGTCGTGCTATTTACTGGACACCCTGTATACGTCCAAAGACGAGTTAAAATTAGTGTTGAAATATGGACATTTCGACGCCCATAACTTCCAAACCAATACTTTTTTTCCAATTTTGCTTCCATACAGGGCTAGATAATGACAAGACAAATTGATATAATTTTTAGTTTTGAACGTAAACCGTCAAACAGACGAGTAATCAGCATACTAAGTTTGTATGGAAGAATGAACTATGAATTTATTGGGCCGACAGATCTACACACACACACACACACAACCCGCGACGCCACATATTAGTCGTAGGTACTTAACATAGGAAAAGTACTATCATTGTCGATCGATATTCAGAAACCGCTGATTCTATTTAACTGTCGCCAAGCTACCCAACATTGGTTAAAAGCCTATTTCAGAAACTCATCGATGAGGTCATTAAAAAAAGTACTAGATTTGTTGGTGCTCTGCGTGCTTCCAGATTTTATATGTATTTGAGAGTGCGTTTAGTGAGTTTTTTTTTTTTAACATGAGTGTAAAACTGTAACCATACATTATCATCAAGGTGATATCAGGAAATGCATGTTCCTAGTTAAATATTTAATTTAATAGGCCAGCTGACGTAGTTGGCACCCATAAGAGATTTGGTGCGTGACATTGCAAATGGCTGAACTTGTGCTCTGTGACGTGCGCACACGGCGTTATAATACCTTGAATGTTATCCAGAAACATGACAATATGTCACGGCTAGTTAATTCTTAGAATGTTTGATACGAAGGTGTAGCAGTAGGTACAAGAGATGAAAAATAAATGCCAACACTAGTTTCGAATGAGGCCAGCTAACTTTGGAATAAATTGATTAGGTGTAGATACCCTGATGCACCCAAATTAAACTTCAAGTGAATAATTTTAACCTACTTCTATAAGAAAATCTTATTATTCATTTAGCCGTGAGTGTTTAAAGGAAAATTCGAAAATCGGACGAACCACCAAACTAAATTTTACGATTCTATTTATACAGCAAATGCATCCGCCATCACTATGTTTATTGTAAACAAAGTTTCAAAATTAAAATCGCAAAGTTGTTTATTGGAACCACATGGCGACTTCAAGCCATTCCCGCTCTAAATAAACATGATCTTAGCAAAACATGTTTGTCTAAATCGGAAGCATATTTAAATGATCTAGCACTTATTTACGCGGATGTGAGGTAACACAGTGATTTAATAAAGATGATCAATCTACTGAGACTTGACAGCTAAGTTTCTTTATAGATTTAGTTACGTAAACAAAAGGCATGACTAATGGGGCCTCGAAATTAACATTTTTACTGTACTTGTGATCAGAGGTTACGAAAGCTGTGCTGAAAGACACTTACCCTAGTGAAGTACAAGGTCTGCGGCAGTCCTCTCATCCCTGACAAGTATCCCAGAATACCAGACTCCTTCTGCCCAGCAACCTGGTGCGCAGTCACTGTCTCCCCTTCATTCTCAATGCGAACAAAGCTGATTGTCTCCAGCTGTGCATCAATAGGCTCATATTGCCTCATGTAATGCTCCATCTTCTTCCGCAGGTCATCGACCGCGTTCTCCTCACTCATGGACTTGTAGTCCGCGGAGTAGTGGAGGATCTCGATGATGTTCCTCTCGAGCAGTTCCTGGTCCTCGCAGACGCACTCTATGAAGAGGATCCTGAAGCCCATGTCGGAGAGACAGTATTCGCTCAGCTCGCGGCGCTGCTCTCGCGTGATGTTTGTGCCGTCAAATATCTAGAATGAAGGAAAATGGGGTTAAGTTCAGAAGGAAAAAGGAAGTTTATTTACGGAAACCGGTTTCTAAATAAATTGAAAGAGCTGCTTGGAAATTATGGTGCAATGCTGATAAATCGATAAAATTGTTTGGTAATAGATAAGTAGGAAACTTAGACGACATTAAATCAACTATCCTACCTGAGGTTACTTGTAAATTATGGGTTAAATAGGCGTCAATATCAAGATAATTAAAAATGCTTGCAAACAGGAAAACAATCTTCAAACTATTCACTTGATCTGTCTTGAGTTTACGTGTTTTACGTAAGTTTTACCATTTGAATAATTGTGTATCTAATCAGTTTATTTTGAACTGAACTGATAAATAAAAATAGCAGATTTCCTGAAAAAATAACAATGACTCATAAAATCCTATCTGTAGTAATCTTAATCATTGTTAATATGTAAGGTGGAGATTATTGTGTGCCTTAACCCGAGTCAAAACAATTTATTTTCTTTCTTTCTTTTCTCACTACTGCTTTCAAAACGGTGAAGGAAATCTGCATGCCCTAGAACCAAAACATCTAAGACATGTATGTGACATCTACAAATCCGCACTGCTCCGTAGTGGGAGAGGAAGCTTGTGGGAACATTATACGCTGATTATGCTTGTTATGCTAATAAATAACAAATCAATTTTGATAAAAGTGCATTTAAGCAATGTACGGTTGCATCGTACAATTATTTTATTAGATATGTTTTGTTGCAGTGACGACAACGTAAAGAATTTTGTTTTTGAAACCGTTCACGTGTTTTGTGTAAGTACATTCGCTACTACATGATGCCCGTAATGACTACAAATGTAAGGATAAATTACCTATCATTTCACCAACATTCCATTACCTAACGTACACTGGAGACCCTGATCAAGGCTCTATCATTCAGTATGGATATGCTGTATTGATACAGCATATCGATACTGAATCCAAAAATCAACTTAAGCAAGAAAGGAAAATAATCAATGTCGAAATAATTGTTCTCAGCAGTTAGTAACGATTGCGTTCAACCAAAGCCAAAATGATTTACATAAGTTAGTAATTAATTTTGCAAAACAGAAGCACGTGACACGTGCCGACTTTTCTACACAATTACGCTTGGATCACAATAAATCTTCCAATCAATCACAAAAATGTACAAGTAAGTATAATATTTACAAATTAGCGACATCACGTTTCAATGCATACGAATCATTTGACTATCGAGACTTCAGCGTCCTTGCGGCAGTTAACAGGGCTCCAGGGTTCCAGGTTCGGTTGCGGATTAGTTAAGTACCTACTTGTTTATGACCTTTATGGTTTCGCATTGTAAACAAGATTAACGTACGCAAATATACGGATTATTAACGCGATCTTTAATTAGTTTTATATCCATATGAGTTAACACACTAATTACAGTAACACCAATGCGGCTCGATAGACTTTCGTGCGGACGGAATTGAAAATTAATGAACCAATTTTGTTCGCATTTTCTTTTACACCTTTTAGAAAATTTGAAAAGGCGAAAACCTAGTACCTATATGCAACATGGACTCTGTCGAATATATTCAATAACCACCTTTTAAACATTTATATATACATACTTAAAAAGTAAACTTACAGCGACACTGTTTCCATCCTTGAGCCACAGTACGGCATCTTGCACTGCTTCACGGGCGCTCTGGCGACGGATTGCGGAGCCCTGGGCATTGTCTGCGCGGAAAATGTCATGGCTGCCATACAATAACATGTGGCGGCGACGATACTCGCTGCAGTCGAACACTGGCAACAAAAGCTTTTGTGAGAAACTGACAAAAGATTCATCCAACCAAAGTTGGAAGGTTGAATCCGACTCGAAGAACGAAGCGGACTCGAAGGACCAAAAATTTTGAGTGAAAAAGTTGGTGATGTTTTAAAAGAATTATCAGATTCCTTCGTGGTACTATCTTAATAAACAACGAATTTTATGACATTATGCTAGATTAGTAATTATGTAGTAGTAAAATTGGCAAAATATTTTCATTGGTCCTTTGTTAAAAGGACCACGTGTCGCACGTGCTTCCCTATTATTACGTGTTATGTATTTAAATTGTGCTAAGCGTTAATTTATATTACAATCACTGTTGTTTGTCAAACCCAGGAAACCACCAGGCTTGCATGATGTAAACGCTTGCATAATACCTACATTTTCTATAGTACATCCGTTGAGCAGTAAGTAAACATAAAACAAAAGGATTATTTGTTAAGTCAAGCAATTCTTGGGGTATGAACTTTTCAAAATACTTCATATCACTGGTACATAACCACAATGTTATTTCAAATCTTTTTCATTAGTTAATATGATTATTTTAACCGCGATAATATTGCATAATATTATTGCAATCTAGAGCCAGTGGAAGCAATAAACAAACAAACTACGTATCATTCCTTGATAGGCATTCTCATGTTCTTCAATTAGGCCACTTTTTATCAAGATGAATCTCACAATATCTAATCAGTTATAAAGATATTTTGCGAGCTAGGTCGTGAATGTTGTGTTAAAGACGAGACCAATGATTCCATCTGGGTCAGGGCTACTATAATTATGCGTTGTGTACCTAGAAGCACAGTCTGCGATTATGTGATTTATTGTACAACTCACTAACTGGTACATAAAATACAATTTTGTAGACACAACTTAGTAAATAACACGACTCTATTCGATCTGAAAACGGTTTATAAATAGTCTTTTTTGTTGGGAATTTGTGCTAGGGACTACTAGAATACTTACTTACCTGTAATAATGAAATTATCAATCTATTTGCTTCGTAATTACAGAATGAAATAAATTTAATCATTCAATAATGGCAATAAAGCTCAAACATTATTTGATTGAGAATGTTTATTATTAAAAGCTCCTAATCTAAATCTATATAAATGAAATTCACCGTAAGGATTTAAATTATGAAATACTTCGTGTAAAAACTATCTTATCTTAATATTATCAATAATGTTCGATAATATATCATGTAAGTACTTTCTTTGTACTTAAGTCATTCTATATTTTCATCATCACGAAAATCCAAAATGACTAATCGCAAATTTTGATCTTATGAAAACCGAGAAAACATCGATCAAATTGTACCTACTTTATCATGTGAGCGTGTGTTTAACGCCAAGATAATATCGCTGTAAAGTCTAACCCCCACAAGGATAATTTACAATAGGTAGGTATCATCAACATCTATCATGGTGACATAATTCGAGACAAAAAGTTATGATAGACAGCTTCAGAAACAGCAATTTGGAACTCAAATAGTTCCAAATTGCTGTTTTTGAAGCTGTCTAGCAAGTCTCCATTTAGGCTTTGTTATTCTCGTGATCTTCAGTTCCAACAAACTACAAAAGAAGTCAATTGATATGACGTCAAAGCATAATCCATGACAATACAACTTCTTTAAATGACTCGTAAACAGTTATAAATCATAATTGTTACAGTCTAGGCCACTCTAGGCTATTTGTGGGAAGACAATGCCTTCCAGCTACTGTTGATTAATAGATTCTCTCAATCTTGTTTGACATAAGCTCCAACGCAAATGGTGCAACGTATAGGTAATCCTAACTAATATTATATTATAAAAGCGAAAGCTAGTTCGTTTGTTGTTTGTTTGTTTCGCTTTCACGCTAAAACGACAAACGGATTTGGATGAAAGTTGGCACACGGGTAGGCCATAACCTGGGCTAGGACATAGGATACTTTTAATCCTGGTAACGGTAAGTTCCCGTGGGATTATTTCCGACATGCACACGGGTAAAACCGCTCGTCAAATTATAACAGGAACAGCAGGAGAACCGACAAAAAAAATTGCTTTTCTCTTCTAATAGAATCTGGATAATTTCCTTCTTTTCAGAGCTGAGGGCGATCAAAAGTGAAAAACTTGATACAAAAACTGTTATCATGAAGATTCTATTTCTGATGAGTTTTTGGTCCTTCTTTCCAGTGTGATACAGATACACTATTATGAAAACTTGTAATATAATTATAGATTATTTACCTTTAGTGCTCTCCCCGTTCCAGTTGAGATGCCTGGCAAGTCTGTGCGCGAGCTGACTCTTGCCACGTGCTGGTAGACCCACCAGCGCAATGAGCAGTGGCGCAAACTGACTGATGCGGTGTGAGCGTATCGATGCTAAAACAATAACACAATACCCCTTAAGTATAATATCAAGTTATAAATCCGTCTTGTGGTCCTAAAGACCAATAACTGTTTGATGTTTAGTGGCTTATCAGCTGGAAGTTGATTCATTTTGGTTAAATAAATGCTGCTGGAAGAATATGTTTGGAACATAAGACTATAATTTTACCAACCCTAATTTAGATTTGAAGAGTAGGTATACGTGTACTTTTAATCCCATGTTGAATTACTTTATTGAACAATTAAATATTATTGAAGTAATAAACTGTTATCAAGCAGCATGTCGTGGGCGTGTCAAATTAAATTCTTAATACGTTCCAATTTCCAATAATAGATGCTAAAGTTACACTTGTCTAGAATATTTATTGGATTGATTGCCACACACAGACATTCGTCAGCAAAACATTAACCTTAGTTGCGAGTCCGGGTCAGAATCATGATAATATTTACACATGCAATCATAGCTAAACCGTAAACAACTGTTTATGGTTTGTAACTGGGGATTAACATTTTCTTTAATCTATGAATTTGCATTTTCTTGGAATGGAAATTATGATAATATGATCACACGAATCCAGTTCCAGAATATTCTCTTTGGCTTTGACAAAGAATATTCTGAAACTGGATTCGTCGCATCGCTATATATAAACGCTGGCAAATTAAGGCCACTTATTCTCAAAACGCCAGTTAAAATTACCAGAACCGCAAATATTTGAAGCAGTTTTCAGTCTTAAACTCAATCGTTGACACAAATTGATAAAACTAAAAGAAGAAAGACCTAGAGCTATTGGGTCAACCGCTGAATAGATCAAGGACACACAATGAGTGAACCCGGCAGAGATACAGTCAAATCTTAATAAAATGATATTGCAAGAATACAAGCATAAAGACCGATATCAGTAAAGAAACACTAAACAAATTGTTAGTGGCTTCAAGAATAAATCACATACAGATATGCAGTTTGAAAGAACAAGCCGCGTCACCACACCTGAGTGGTTTGTACAAGTGGCATTTATGGTTGTTGATATGGCAGAAACCGACCAATAAAATTGCGGCACGACCGACACGCCTTCAACCTTGCCTTTCTTTAACTAACAATGACATCATACAAATTTAGACAAGAGTAGATATAATCACAGTATTATATATCGAACTTTTTGTTATTCTTCGCACCTTTACTTAACGTGATGTAATTAAATGACATACAAAGGTTAGAACGACGCAAATGACAAGTTTCCTTTTTAGACGTTTAATTTGTTGAACAACCAAAAACATTGATTCTCTTATTTTATATTATGTTTGCATTGGAAAATAGCTTCTGCAAGAGGTAAAATAGATTTTTCCTTTCTCTAATCCGTCTTATCACTTAGGTACCAACGAGAATGATTGATAGATAATCAATCGATTTTCCACGCATTACGAAGTCAAATTATGTTTCCTATTCGTTCCGACGTTCAATTCAGCTGCAACAGGAATGCGTGTAGTGTTTGCATTTGTTCAGTTAATAAATGTGTCTCGTATATTTTTTAATCGAATTCTTCAGAGCTTTCATCAGTATTTTATATTTAATTGAAATCTGAATCTAATTTTAGATTGAAATAGTGTCATAACAGACACTTTCGTTTCGCAACGGCCATCAAGGCCTCATGTGCAGGCGCGGCATGCGCATGCGGTATACAACGGCGCGGGCGCAACTGCCAGAGAGCATGGACTTTGTACCGGCAAGGAAACGATCGAGCTCCGACGACGCGTGGACCGGCGATATATTTAGATTAACAATGGAGGTGTGTCTCATCTATTACTTTTTAAATACCCATCAGGGTTTCTTCTCATGTTGCGCAGTCAATGAACCTTTTCAAAAAACTGTCTGGCTGGTCATGTTTTTCCTTGAATGCTTACTTATTGTTTAAAATACTCTAAACTTGAAATAAGTAAATAACTCATTAAAGATACAAAACAAAGTTTTCGTGATTTGAACTGCCATGGGACAGTTTAAAATTTCATTGCTAAGCTTGACATCTCCCTATTTTCAAATTTGTCAAGACAACTTTGAAGAAATGAACGTAAACGAAGCAAAAGGAATATGTAAGGAGCGTAGCAGGTATCGTTCTGTAGTTTCTGCCTACCCCCGTGGGAAGAAGGCGTGAGTTTATGTATGTATGTAACTTTGAAAAAAACAGGAAATTCACCTTTCGCCAGCCTTCGGATTGACGCAAAAAATTTATGTTCCTTCATAAAATTTTAAACAAAAACCAATTTTAAAGTACATTTTCTGGTCCTTTACTACAATTGCATACCAAAAGGTCTTTGACTTTAAAGACCATGATCCTTGTGAGCCTAATTTGGCTCAAAGTCAAGATGATAAAATAAATGCTGTTTGTTAAGCTAAAAAGGAATGTATTTCTGTACAACTATATTATGATTCTTGTTTTACAAGTTAATTACTTTGTGCAGGTTTAGTGCTAGGAGATTAGTTTAATAATTCTGCCTTATTTGTACAATGTCTGAAACTAGTCTTGTGTTAATATGCTAGAAGTCTTGGCAAATAAATCTGTCTACATTTTAAATTTCCATGCTGCAGATTTGCACATGAATGGAAAATATAGAGCTGTTTATACGCATAACTTCGTCATCTATTGTTTACAATGCTTTACACAATGGAAAGGTAAAATTATTGTATAAACCTACATGTTTTGGAATTTTATGGTGAATAGAATTGGCATCTATGACATTCATGTCACATGAATGGTTGAGTTTCCATGTTTCCATACTTTGTTTACAATGTGACATGTCGCAGCGTGTGAACTGTCTCAGATATTAATAAAGCGTGGTTTGACCTCATCAGCCCAGTTGACTCAAATCAATTACACAAAACGCTAGCAAGTGGTAAAATGAATTATAAAACATCATCTTTGAAGATGAAGAATATATATTTTTTTAATTGATAGTTGCGACAAGTGATCATGAAATGGAAGAGCATTGACAGCTATTCGAAGCTATTTCTCGAATATAACTTACAATAAAAATGACTCGAAATGATCAACAGATATACAACAAAAGGAATGGGCCAAAGTAATACCTGAACATGAAAAAAAAAGAGAAATTAAGTTAATAACAAGTAAAGGTAACACGTTTATTGAGCGTAGTTTTCCTAAATAAGACAAGTCACGTTGTCCATCGCATGCGAGTTATAAAACGGGAATCGGTACTCCAAAGATAAACTACACACGACATACCCATTTATTAGTAGTAGGTGATATACACATTTATAAAAGCTCTATTACAAAGCACGGTACTCTTCCAGAAAGCTAACATATATTTCTACGTTCAGATTGTGTGTTTGGATATTAGCAGCTGGAGATGTATTGATGACTAGGTGGATATACTTCGATGATTGTATCGTTGTACTACTGAACGAAACACTGCTTTCTGAGAAACTTATTGGCAGTTTCAAATTAGTTGGAAAGGAAAAGCACTTGATGAATTTGGTTTCAAAGAAACAGACAAAGAAAAGAAGGAACACAAACATTTTCCTAAAGGGGTTTGATTCAACCTTGACGCATGAATTTTCCAGAAAGCTAAATTATTAAATAACAGTGTTGGTGTTAACAGTTGCCATAGCAATCCGGATTTACGTACGATGGATTGAAAAGTACCCATATCTAAGTGTTACATCTTTCTAGGCAAAATGTAAGCTCATTAACCTAATATAAAATTAGCACTCTGTATTAGAGTTATAGTTACCAAATTATTAGACCTTGTGTTTTCATTAGTTTTGCAGTATTTCAACACAAAACAAAGACAGGAATAGTGATTGGAAATTGTAATGGCTTCTTTCCAACAAATGTTGGGCTTCTCTAGTTAAATAATTAGATGTCCATGAGAAAATAACTATTACATTCCTATGTCGAACAGTTTACATAAAATGTGAATATTTTTAATGTTTTATATTGTATCTTTGTTTGTATTTTCTCAAGATTGTATATAGTTGGAGTCATAAATATGGTACGCAATAAAATGAATGGTTAATGCAATACGTTGAATGGGTGACGTGCATATCATGCACTATATGCGTGAAGCTATAAAATTCTTATTGATTTGCAGTCATCAGGTCAAGTCATCAAGTGACGTCGTTCTAAGAACTGACCCCTCTTGCACATCCATTCAGATTAGACTGAAAATAACAACTTATTTATGTGAGATTTCTCATTAATATGCAAAACATAGACTATATGTATGAATTATGATGATAATATTACACATTTCTATACAGGGTGAAAGGGACATCGACGCGAACACTGATACCATGGATTCAGTACATGATTCTGAAACCCCCGTCCGTTGAAATTTTTCGTCGGTTATTTTTTAAAAAAACATCTGTTTCATAGAAAAGTTCAATACCTACGCGGTCAAAATGTATGGAACAGCAGTTTTTTTTTTTAATAGCCGAAGAAAAATTTCAAATGTCCCTTTCACCCTGTATTAAAATCATTCTTGTCTAAACATTACACGATATAATATGAAAACAGTTCTTGTAGTACCTGCATAATGAATATGATACATTACAGGGACTATTCTGCAAATGAAGAACAACAATAAATAAGTAAGTGATTTACAAGTTATTTATTTTAATTGACATCTTTATGATCAAGTGGAGCGAATGGAAAACAACTGGCATTCAATTAAAAAGTGGTCCTTCGGTACGGATAGTTCAAAGGTAAAGCAAAACGATGAAAAAATATGTTGTTGATATTTCAATTGCATTTTTAAATGTAAATAAATTCTGTTATGAAAACACCTGCATATCTACTGTTGTATTTTATTGAAAATTTATAAAAGAAATTGTAAGCAGTGCACTATTATTTATTCTGTGGTACAACTCACAAATATTATAACATACATTACATCACACCTGAATTCCCCGACGGGTTAGGCAGAGGTGTACCTATAGTACACCCACATTTCGCCAGTTATGTTTAAGTCCCATGTAACAGGGGGCGAGCCTATTGACAAATATGAGTTAACTGAATATAATAAAAGGGTTAGCTTTTGGTCATAAATCTGAATGCCGTCATCCGACGCGGCGTAGTATCTGTGTAACTATCGTTGCTACCCAGAATGGCTGGCCCACGCCCACTATTCAGTGGATTTGTCTGTTTCGTAATACATTTACGTAGTATAGTAGGCATATATGTATATGCTTTGTTAATCAACATGCCCTCAAAACATCGTTATATCTTTAGCAATGATTGTTCAGTGATGAGATTAAAAAAATATAATTGATAGTAGGTAATGTTTTTGAATCGATTACTGCATCATTTTAATTGCTTCAAAATGAATTTGCTTCAACAAAGACAAAAACTGCTAGGAAGCTTATTTGCAGTTTTTATAAAATTATTCTTCTGTGTGAAGCAATATTTATGTATATACCGGTGCATAATAAAATAGCAAATTTAATTTATGCAGCACCTTGTGTTACCGTATGTAGGTGATAAAGTGTGTTGGAATGAAAAACAACATTATCTGAGAAAAGTTAAACTTATACATAACAATTTCGTAATAGTCTTTGTACTGTGGTTTGTAAACATTGTTAAGGAGCCAGTTTGATAATGAACATAGCAACACCCCCACTGATAATTTTTTAGGGGGCAGAAAACAGTTTACACACGTAATCTCTTACATCTAACATTACACATGTCATCGAAATTGTTGATGAATTCGATTTTGTAATTGAATTCGATAGAGACAGACCGGTTAGAAGAAAAAAAACATTGCTTATCTTTTAGTATAATGAATGTCATCCTCATCACTAAGCAAAATAAAAATTGCTTGTTTTTCGTCAATTTAGCCATTGACGTGACTAAATTATAATAAACTGTTTATCAAGAAAAAAAATTGCATGTAATTATCACGCCAAATTAGCTTTATCGATAAACTTGCTTGTGCGGAATTCATATTTTCTTACGTCATTGTAACAAAAATATTAATATAATAAATATTTTTATTGCCACAAGTTCAGAACCATTTGATGTTTGTTTTCAAAGCAACGGTCCTATCGGAGGCGTGGCGCTGACGTCACAAATGGCACGATTAGCTGTTTTTTTAAATGATGCGTCTATGTGGCAATGATGTTTTTAACATCGATATCAAGTGCCACTGGAGAAAAAAGAAATACCTACTAGTGACTATTTACATAGATTTAGAAAATAACATATGTATATTCATAACAATGTATTTATTTCAGTTTTTATCTCGTATGTGTTATTTGATAAGTATAACCGGCCATCTTTAAAAGGTCGGAGACCTGCGATTGTAATATTGTTTTAATTTCTCGTCATCCACCGTTGTTGATCATCTTGATGAATATTGGTCTTTAATTACAAACATCATTTTACCTACACGTGTCAAGACTCAAGATATGATCGTTACACTATCACGAGTCATCTTAATTAAAAGGTGATGGTGATTCTTCTTAAACTTCAGCGCTTTTAAGCAAAAATCGCTTCCGATGTGACTACATTCAATGATTGTTGAACATTTTATGATAATAAAATTCTCTGACCTATCTTGTTAACGATTTCGTTTCGAGAGGACCATAAGCAGTAAAAGACACAATACCGAAACAGAAACCAAATATCCAATATCTCTATAGGCAATGATATTAGAAGTAAAAAGTCGTAGATAGGTTACCTACCTAACATTCTATCTTCAAAAACGGCACTATGTCACACTATTATATGACACGTGGAAGTAGGATGGCATGTCGTAATTATCGGGAGCGAAAAAGAGACAAAACGAAGAAAATGTGGCTAATTAGCCAACTTTTGACGTGCCACTTGCGGAACGTTTATAACCTATCTGACTCTTTTTACATATAATATCATTGTCTATAGGTATATCTCTGGCATAGAAGCGATGACCGGAGGCAATTGACCGTTGCACAGAGTTTGCACTACACAACGCAACGAACTAAACATTTCAATGACTTTTTATAACCAACACACATTCGAGATATTTCTTAGAAGCTCAATGAAAATCCAGACACTAATAAAAAAGTGCGCTGTTGATGAGTGATCCATTTTTCTGAACAGTCATTAGAGTTTAGACATTTGGCTGATGGATTTGTGTTTGCGCCAACGGGGTCATCCAGCCTTGTAACTGACATAATTGTAAGACTATCTAGAATAGTAGTTTGACACACTAGTAGGAGTGAATCATCATTTATCACATTACCGTGAGATTCTTAGGCAATGAATGATTTACCCCTGTTTATTGAAGTAATTTAGGTATAGCTTATTGTAGCATGACTTCTAAATAAATCCCACTTATGTTAAGATTGTTGTTTTTTCTATTCAAGCGTTGACATGATCAAATGCAAAAATGATTTCCACTTTCAAAACATGTAGGTACGCACATTCATAATGAAATTTAATAAATAAATTAAAATTTTCGAATGAATGATGTACAAAATGAAAAGCTGTGAATTGCCAAAAATTTATGATAGTCCGCTATAATTAAAAACATAATGAGAGAGATACATACAGGTAATGTCCGCCATCGTTGAGTGGTGTAATGGAACTATAGATTGCAAATATCCACTGCAACGTATCAGATAGTGTTTATGGCAAAAATCGAATATACTTATACCCAATGATATTAGAAGTAAAAAGACGTAGATAGGTTACCTACCTAACATTCTATCTTCAAAAACGGCACTATGTCACACTATTATATGACACGTGGAAGTAGGATGGCATGTCGTAATTATCGGGAGCGAAAAAGAGACAAAACGAAGAAAATGTGGCTAATTAGCCAACTTTTGACGTGCCACTTGCGGAACGTTTATAACCTATCTACCTCTTTTTACATATAATATCATTGCTTATACCTATCTAACTTAGCGTCATCACAAAGACTAAACGTGAAATGATAAATATAGCTGTCCAATAGTTTCTCTGAAAATGTGTCGGACTAGACCGTATATTACTGGCGCTTTGCCATCAAAATCTGCAGTTCTCCGGCAATTGCCATGAAGTCACCAAGGGACTCTCAGAAATGAGCGTGGTAGCCTTAGACTTGATGCCAAGATTGAACAACGGTTTGGATAAGACTCAATACTGGCAGGTAATAAGGTAACAACTAACAAGTCAAATAATGCGACTGTTTACGCGATTAATAACGAATTCTAAATTCAAAACAATGCATATTATACTCGTACATTAGAATTACCTAGTCGTGAAATTTTGCTCTGATTGGTCATGGTGCATAAAATGCACAGCATTGTTTTGGTTTAATAAAGACTTTTGAATCACGAATTTCATTCAGTCCTATATTCAAACATCGTGATATATGTCGAGTCTAAAGCAAAACAAGCTCAAAAAGAAACAACCGCTTTAATTTAATTTTCACGCATGAAGTAAGTAGGTAATTAAGAAGTTTCTTTATGGATACATTAAATTGCTATTTAAGGTTACTGAATAAAGATGGCGGAAGACTACCTGTTTAAGCTCTTTTGAATGTTATTTATAAAATTAAAGGCATATTCAGATCTAATATATTTCAGGCTTTCTGTTCCTGATTTAGAATCAATGTTCAAACGTCCACAGTGATTGATTTTTTGCTGTCTATATTCTTGGTATTGACCTCTCCGAATGACAAGAACTAAGTAGGAAGCAATCTTAGAGAACGGTTACCCGACAAGACTGATCAATTCATTCACACTACATAACGCTACTTATTAAACTTCTATAAATACATTCATATCAATTTATTTCTGTTCATTCTGATTAAACACTATTTGCATGCATTATTGCTAGCGACATGGAAAATTGAAAAGTACAATGCAAATGCGAATGCACCCAAGAATCGGCAATTTTAATGGCCGTAATTGGTTTTTGATTAGGCATAACTCAAGCCTAACAATACTGGTCAACTGTTATGCAGTCGGCATAACATTTCGGTGATTAAATCAAGAATATTATTCAAATGTATGTCAATACTAGGGCACCTATAGACACTCAATGGACGGAGGCGTGTTCATGAGTTGAGAAAACATGGATAAATAAACAAAATCGTGACCGAACAGTATCTCAGTTGACCGACCACCTTGTTGTTGAATACGCCAGAATAATCGTGAGCACAACACAAAAGAGTCTTTTACAAAGCGGTTGTACAAGTTTCCAAAAACGTTAAAACAATAAACTCACCGGTTGCCAAAGCTCCGTGGAGGATCTTCTCCTTGTCCTCCATCATGGTGTGGGCGGTGCTCGCTCCTGGTGCCATCACAATCCTTCGAAGAGACGGTCTTCTTGCTAAAGCAACGATGTGTTTGACGCGGTGCTGCTGCGGAGCTCTTCTACGACGCGGGCGCACTCTTTGAAGGCCTGCAGGCGACTGTCCGCTTACTCCACTCGTTATCACGGAGCGAACCTTATCAGCTCCGCGACAGTGATTGCTGTACAACCATATAATAGCTGAATAGATTTTACAGTATATTAACCAAAAATACAAGTACCAATCGCCCTGTATGCTGAGTAACGCCATCAAGAGCGACCTGGAACAAAACGAAAATGTGGTCAGGGTTGCAGGAAGTTGACATTTTTGGAGGCGAATTTGTATGTTCACTGAACACAGGGTAAGATTGTGTTTGCTTTAAATATGATCCCATCCAATAATCTAAACGTTAGTGTTAATTTATCAAGCGCATTCTTTTGTTAAACTTTAATTTGCAACTTGATTTGGTTGTCCAATAATATTTATTTAATTTATTAGATTTTCAAAAGATTAAAAAAAAATTGTCTGGAAACGTTTTCTTAAAGCATTATAAACGTATCGAAGGACCAAAAACAAGTTAAATAATATGTATTTATTAAGTATGCTTTTGTATCTTTTCTATATTTGCCTAACAGGTTTTACTAACAAATAATTCGGCAGAATGGAGAATGATATGAAGTTGGTGATGATGAAATATTAGAAACCTTTTCATTAACTCTTAAATAAAATTTCCACAATATATAGAATCGTTATCTTCGTGATTGTTATGTATGTGTTTACTCCATTTTCCATTGCAATATTCGCTTTTAAATAGTCTCTACACGCCTCATTATATTTATGAATAACAGGTTAATTAATATATGCCAGCTTTTATAAAACATGTATGATATTTTCTTTGGCTAGATAGACAATTATTGAAATCATGATAATTCTTAAAGCCATTGTTGCCTCAACCATTTTTATGAATTGATTTTGAGGAATTATGCTAGTTAGTTTTAAAGTCCTTGATCTAACAAGGACTTTATTTCCCTTGTTATAACAAGGGTAATAAATTGGGCTCATGTATATAGACATGTCTATGTCATGTCTATAGACATGAGCTCAATTGATTACCCTATTATCTACTCCAGGATAATAAATGTTGACAGTGGACAAAGAATTTCGATTTTACGTTGTAAAGTTTAAATCAGCATATATTCAATGTATGCTGTCACATGTTATTTGTCCAATACACAGGTTGATCCCTTATGTATGTCCCATCCAGCAACTCGTTTCACCACACACGCCAATTTGTGAGGGTCTTGAATTTTTAGCACCAAACCAAACAAGAATGTTCAAAAGATAAGCAGGCAGAATATTATAGACTAAAATGCCAAAGCTTTATCGTGTTCTTTGTTGTCTAAATGTTTGTCTATCTCTGTTTCTTCTCATTCTTTTTCATTATTTAGGTTAAGGTGAAGTGGCCTAGATTCATCAGTATCAGTTTTCTTAAGAACTGGTATTTATTCCAATTAAGTTTATAGGTTGGTCGACTCTTCACTTGACCTGAGGGCTGGCTTATTTTTTGGCCAAAGAATCAGCATCGCCATACAACGTAACAATACTGCCAGCCTTTGGGGCACTTTGGTTCTTGTTCACAGCGATTATGACGAATTTATTGATGCCTTATGAAGTTATGATTCTTTCCCCTCCCTTGTTTTATATTATATTATTATTTTAAGTCTGTTAGAGTAGGTATATATTATGTAAATACTATGATTAAATAAAAGTCTGTAATTTTAGAGCAATTACATATCATTTTATGCTTTATTAGTTCAAACGCTTCTGAAAAATACTTTCTGAAGTAAATTATTCATTTCAATATAGGTAAGACACCGGAAATAATTACGTAACAAGTATATTGTAATATGATACTGTCATATGAGCTACCTATTTAATAACAACAATGTCGTATGGTAATGTGAACACATCAATGAGTTAGCATTCATAGGAACACGAAGGTTTACCTGTAGTAAACCTTCGTGTAATAGAACGTCATTAGAAAATGATATAGTAGAGAGGATTGGCGCAAAAAATGGATTTTACATTCTTGTGGTCATTGCGGTTAAATTGTCATCCTCATCACTCATAAAATCATAGTTTTTATTAACCTTTTAGCTTAAATGTCACGTACACGTAAATATAGTAGGTAAATATTGTCTTATAACAATTTATTTTCCCTATTGTCGTCGAGTCATTTATGAAATGGTCCAAATTACCCAGGTAGGTACAATCATTCATGTTTTCCTTTTTAGGGTTCCGTACCCGAAGGCTGCCAATTCTAACTCTACCATACACCCCTATGTATAGTAAAAACGCCGATTCGTAAGGTAGGTAGGTATTTGATTTACATATGGGTGATTTTCTGCAGCTGCAAAAAATAACTTTGTAATTCATAGTATCACTATGAAATACCTACTTTATCTTTGCGACTTTTAAGATGTAAATTAATAATATTCTTCGTTTATTATTTTCATTTGTTTCCTCAATAATGTACGGTGGTACGTAACACTTTGTGTGCGAGTCCGACTCGCAATTGGCCGGTTTTTTTTATTCAGGTTGAATAAAAAAATTGACCCACTGTAGGCCATAGGTACACATAGCTTTCCACTGTTTATTGTCTGTTACCTTCTCCGGCCCGTCTCCGGTCATCACGTCAGCAGCGTTTCCTAGGCGTATCGGCAACGACGCTCGTTCATTTATTTATAGAGGCTTACCAACTAAATGCCAGTCTTTGTCATAATTATCCATTATTTCATATTTATTTCGTATTATAATCTATACGTAATAACAGCCGCACGGGTCGATCCATCAGGTTAAGCTACGCTTGCTGGGGTTGGTCCGTGGGTGGGTAACTATTTTTACATACCGAGACTCCTCCGTGCCTCGGAAAGCACGTTACGCCGTTGGTCCTGGCTGTCATTAGTGGATCTTTGACAGTCGTTACGAGTCGTCAGAAGCCCGAAAGTCTGACAGCCTGTCTTACCAAGGGGTATCGTATCAATCTATCTATCATATTACGCAGTAACAGGGTTGCGGATGTCAGATAGGCAGTCGCTCCATGTAACAACCCCAACATAGTTGGCAGAAGACTAGGAAGATGATGACGTATTACATTCTGTGCTTAGCGTACTGCCCGAGAGTCTGTTTATCAATTCAAGTTTGTATTACTGAACAAAATAGCCATGAATATTTCGTTACCACTTTCTGTGAACAAGTCGCTGATGTATTTTCACCCAGTCCGGTTTGTTTTTCATTAGGTAATACTAAACACACTAGGTCGTCTGTAGGGGATTTCGTGCGTAATATCTACTCGAAAACACCTCACTTGTAAAACATACCAAGTTTTTAAACCATTTCTCGTCTGTTGCTCAACTTTATAGCCGGACCCATATGCTGACCTGATTTATTCTGGCTTGTTTACAGATAAGACGTCAATTTTTAAGCTATTCTCCGCTATCTTCTTGCCAGTGGGAGGTAAGGATTGGTTCATTTACGACGAAGCATTTTTAACATTCTTCGTCAAAAAATTCGCCAATATATAAGTAGTGCAGTAGATTTTTTTCCGAAATGCTGCCCCATAATGGATTAGTTGAGATTATCTGGGAACCCTGTTCTATCATACCTACAACCCTCCCAGTTATCTGGAAGGTACTGCTAAACTGGGCAGAAGTCAATGTCTGTAATGCATGTTGCACATTGTAATTGTCATTGATTGACATTGTTGTAGGTTGTCAGGCTATTAAAAGTTCAAGTTGGATTGTGGTACTACTATAGCTCTTACGCTCTTTTGTTCCACTAAACCAAACATTCTTCCCAATATTTTACTTTAAAGTAGTCCTTATTTAAAAATTTGCTATGGTAGCACGTGCCTCTATATGGGTGCACCACATAATCTGCCAATAAAATTCGTAGCAAAAAGCAATACATAAATATCATGTTGTACCTACTTTTTATCTGTCATTGCTTGGAATCTGAGTGTTCTGAAACTGATAGTAACCAAATAAAACTGGATTTAAAGCTGGTGTTAGATTGTTCATGCCGCT
The DNA here is from genome assembly GCA_963853775.1 of Xanthia togata. NCBI lineage: Eukaryota > Metazoa > Arthropoda > Insecta > Lepidoptera > Noctuidae > Xanthia > Xanthia togata. Next base: position 8,121,030 of record OY970806.1, read on the forward strand.
AGTAGTCAACAGGTTAATATAAAAATGTTATTAAATTAAATTAATTTTCTTTGTTCTTTTCGGGAATTGTGAGCAACGATTTCGAATTAGGTATGATTCAACCTATCGTTATCAACTTCAGTGAATCCAGACTATGAATATGAAGAAGTAGATATTATGTATTCATTAAATTACCCCAAATCCATTAAAAATTACCAAATTTTCAGCATTCACACAATTTCCTTATGTACCTATATCCTCTAACATACTGGCACTTAGCCTGGTTCTGTATACATTTTTTGATAGCTGTTTGCTACAAATAAGTACTTTTCGTTTTCGAATAGTTAAACCCAGCTGAGGAAAAGTAGTCAATGAAGGTAGGCCATTTTGTAAAAGTGCCAATGAGGTCTTCCTCTGTTTTTGTTTTTGGTTATTGTTCTCTATTATCTGTATTCAGCAAGTTTTTTAGTTGTTTTGTTATATAATCATAATTAAAAAATGTCCTTTTCGTTGTGTTTGGAGATTGTAAAAAATCTCATGTCTAATGATGAATGATGAATTGATGACTCGTGCATGAGTCTCTGACTTTTATATGGTTTTAGCATTCGTCCTCCTGTTTTCAATAAAAGCTGCTTGAATATAAAATCAGGATACTACAACCCACTATGCGTGTCTTTGTTTTGCAGTCGTCCTTTATTTAATATGTTTCTGCTTACGTTACCGTTTCTTCAGAGGTGAAGCAGAGCATGAACTTACAAGGTTGACGAGTTAAGAATGTACTCCTTTGTTTGTGGCTCGCATTATAACCGCCTGTTTGTTTATATTATCGTAATCTATGTGGTCAACGCTATCCGACCTGTCATTAAACAAAAATTTTCCATAATAAGATTCCGCTTCAAAACAATTATGAATGGTTATGCCAATTTTTGCAGTTCTATGGAATATTATTCTAGAAAGCTCATACATAAAGCTTTAAAAGTTCAGCTTCTATGCAGTCTGCACACTGCACCACATTGAAGTGCACAAATAAACACAAATAGGTTTTTTCATTTGTGACTTGCTGTCGCTACCGGCCGGCGCGGCGGCGTTATGAGCGTACGATTAAGCCGACATTCACACGTTTTGCTAATGCGTTATGTTAATTCAATAACATTGCACACTCCGACTAGTTCTAGTAAGGGCACAGCTCACTAATTAGCATAGGTATTACATAAAACTAAATATAAAATTGTTGTTCTTACCTGCTTCGGTGACTAAATTCTTCCTTCGCAGTAGTGATCGGAGGAAGTGTGTCTTATAAAATGCACCAAATCATGGCGCATAGCAGTGCGCCCGTGGATAGCGATGAACGTTTCAATACACATTCGCAATAAGTCCCAGTAAACGTCTAATGTCAACTTTTTAACCAAAACTCTCCCCCAACATCGCACAGGAAATGTAACACAGTAATTATACAGTTTCGTATCTTTAGTCCAGCGTTCCAAAATAAAACGTCGACAGCGTGGCCACGGCCCGTCTCTATTTCACACCGGATCTTAATTTGCTCATTGTAACTCGTTTAAAGCGTTTTTGATCAGGTAAATATTGATAGTTTTGTCAATAATTGATGCACAATAAAAGTGTTTACGCAGCCGCACAGTGTGATAACGTGGACTGTTGACTGGCGTCGGGTCGAAGCGTGGCGAAAGCGAGGCAAGATTATTATGTATGGAAGGGAGCCGTCAGCCGACTGCAAGCAAACTGGCTTCGGGTGACATCGATTCACGTTCGGCCACGTTCGGCGGCGCGACGGGTGGTGGGAGGGGAGTGTTTTGGCATGCTGTACTTTTCTTGTTGTAGGTAGCATACTGAACACGTTGTACATAATATATTATTATATAATAGTAGGGTATACATACACCATAGATAACACGGTGGCGAACACAGTAGTGTTATCTACAGGGAAGACTGGAAATTAAACAGTTAAGGTCAGAGCACAATAGTATGCACCTAACACAGTCAGACCATAAACTTAGTTCAATCACCAATTCGCCATGCAGTGCAATGCTGATGGAAACAGCCAGTCACACTAGTACCACAAGTGTAACCATACCTATGATTTCTAGAAACGATTAGGTCGGCATGAATACAGAATTTCTTAATTACTCGATGTAGGTAGGTACCTAATCATTTTATCACAAGAGCCGTTGGACTTTTTATTAATCCATCACGCCACTGATGAACGCCACATTTCATTATCATCAAAGTTATCTAGAAAAGTAAATGACTGAACCCAATTCTCAAGGTCCTTCCACCAATATGACTTTTTATTTTTAGTATTTTACTTATAGGTACAAATATACTGATCAATAAACAATACACTGTTGAAAACATTGCATGCATGCATTTTACGTACTCTTGGTTTTTCCTCGAATTTAATATTTACGGAAAACTTGCATTTGTCGCAAAACATTCCTCATCATAACATAATAGGTATCACGCCTGTAATCTGAAGGGTTAGGCAGAGGTGCACGTGTACTGGTGAGCCTATTGCCATCAACCGGGCACCAATACAGACTCCGGGCTGCGACTGAGAAATCCCTGATAGAAAAACCCAATAACGCTTTGCCCGACCTGGGAATCGAACCCAGGACTTCATGGTCAGCAGTACCGCTTGCGACTAGACCACATCCAACATTCCTCCTCCTTTAGATAACTAAAAACATTACCCTCCCCTTGGGGCAGTCGTCGGTAATAGAATAGTAGATTGTTATACAAGGGATGAACGGGCGCACGAGCGGAGCGTAGCGAGCGCGCCAGTAGGTAGTTCGATTGCCTAAATAGGTCTTTCACCCGAGGTAAACACTGCTTCTCATTTCAAATATGAGGAAAGTAAATAAAAATCTAATTAGTTAAACAATTCCATATCTTTATGTAAATACTAATCATTTACTTAGACAGATATTTGTACTACTAATAGATACAAATATCAATACAAAATACTAATTATTTATTTACTTACCTAAACAGATATTTGTCGACAAAACAACTGAAGCTCGAATTGCCGCTTTCCCATCTCTCTTTATACAGGTTTTTTTTCTGTGGCATTCTACCAGCCTATATTTTTTATCATCGATGATGGTAAATATTTAGCTCAAATCTATGTAAATTAAATAATAATTTAGTGAAAAGTAAATACTAGTAATAGTAATATTACAAAATTATTTTTTAATTATAAAAAGTTGGGAGATGACTTGCATAGTTTTTAAATTTTTGACAGCACGGAAAATCGTTTCCCCGGGACAGAAAGTACTGTTTTCATCCCTCTGATCTTGAGGCCGTAACTGCTGTCAGAGCTGTCAGAGCTATTCAAAATATTTGCAAAAAAAACGGGCACCTTACAATCATCGGTTTTTCTATGGATAATATTAATATTTTTAGTATGTCATTAGCATAAATGACTAATAATTTCTTATTAACAATGAGAAAATAGTTTTTAACACTTGAATCTTGGAATCGCTATTTTAGTCAATGTAAACAGAGAGCCGTGTTAAAAATGGTAATTTTTATCGGTTTAATGAAATTAAGACTACGAGTATTTTTATGGTAAGTAATTTAATTTAAAAAAAAAAACATTAAAAATAAAAATTTATAACGAGTATCCTTACAGCGATTACGGCTTGTACCTAATCGTCTTGGCATGCTTTCCACCAGGCTTTTGATGGTGTCCTGTGGAATGTTCTCCCACTCAGCCGAGATCTCACGTTTAAGCTAACCGATGTTTTGTGGAAGTGGTTGGACAGATCGTACTCGCCTTTTTAGGAGGTCCAAGAAAGACGTACTCAATGGGGTTAAGGTCGGATCTCCGCGCTGGCCAATCCAAACGACGAATACCGACTTCTTGCATATAATCATCTACGTAGCCAGAACTGTGAGCCCGAGCATTATCGTCCATGTAAGTGGCATCTTCACCAATTACAGTCAGTGCGAGTTGTGCATGTAGACAAAGGATTTCTGTTATATACCTTTGCGCAATTAGTGCGCCATTTTCAATGAACAGTATCTCGGCACGATAGCTGGTAGTTACGCCCGCCCAAAACATAACGGACCCTCCACCATAAGGGGTGATTTCATCAAAACTCGCGTCGGCATAGCGTTTCCCTGCTCTTCGTAACACGTCGGTCCTCACCATTCAGACAAATTCGAGCCTCATCGGCGAAGAGTACACTACTCTAGTTACCTATAACTAGAGTTGCGTAGGGGAGACCGAGGGGAGTTGAAACAATTTTGACATTTTAATTCATACACAAAATTCTACAAACACTTAACGTATGAGTTTAGTGCCAATCGATAGTTTATTTCTTACACTTTCAAATACCTGTCACAAACAACGTGTAAGTATGAAATTTGTGGTGAAAAATGAATTCGAATGTAACAAGTCATTTTGTTTCAACTCCCCTCATACCGAGGTCAGGGGTCGAGGTGAGTTGAAACAATTGATATTTGAGTAGAATTAAGGGCTGTAAAGTAAAAACGACGATACAATTTGAATGTATTTATTCAAATAAAACATTCCAACATATTTTACAATATTTTGTACTGAATTTGTTAGCAGCAACGCAGCTTAAGAGATAGTCACGAAGTGTGTTCTCCTCTGAAGATGAAAAGACAGTCTTTTCAGTATATCCAACTGACGGAGGAGTCGCTGTTTCGCAGTGTCGCGGAGTTTCATTAGCTTCATAAGAATAGAATAGAATTGCTTTATTTCGGACACAATTATCCATATCTATGGTGTTAGTAACATACAAAAAATAACTTATTGCCTAGTGTTAGTAACAATAACGGCCCAATAAATTAATAACGGTTTAAAATCCCGCGAAATCAGTGCTGTTTTAAATCACCTCTGTGTCAAAACCCCTCGGTCTCCCCTACTCTTCGCCGATGAGGCTCGAATTTTTATAACCTATCTTGGATACTAGGGTTTCCAAGATAGGCAATTTCCAGCGAACCTCAATCGAGCAATCCGGTGCTCACGGAGTAACTTGGGGGCCCACGCTGGTCGCTGGTCGACTGCGTATGTCAGCCGCAAAAGCCTCCTCCTTCAAGGTTTCTTTTGAGGTCTATGTAACTGAATTTGCGGTTCCTCGGCGCCTGAGTCAGTAAAAGGCGGTCTTCTCGTGGTTGTGTGCAACGTTTTCTCCCAGAACCTTGCTTTCTATGAATGGAACCTGTCTCTTGGTATCAAGTCCAGGTTCTTTGGACGGTTGAACGACTCACGTTTAATAAGTAATAAGTGCTAGTAACATAGTATGGCTATTAAAACCTCTTTAGAACTAAATACTGTACCAATAATGTAGAAAAAACAAAACCACCCGTTTTTTTTGGAAAGGAGTGTATATCTATGTATTAAAATATTAATAATATGTTATTACTTATTACCTACGGTACCTTTTTTTTTTTTTTTTTTTTTTTTTTTGGGTGGGAAATCATCAAATGACGTCTCCCGCTCTGGGTGGAGCGGGAGGGCGTGTCAGACTCTTACTGACTAAAACCCACCCGTGTTCCTTCTGTTGCCTGTGCAATGCCAGGGGGCCACGGTATCCCTTTCGGACTAATCCCGCAACCCCGGCAGGCAATGGTCTCATCGGACCCCTTCACTTGCTGACATCTCTTTGAGGCGCGCGTGGAACACAACGCGCCGTCGACCCGGGCCTGGTCCTTACCGGACGGCGAGCTACCCATTGCTCACCGTCCGCAAGCCCGCGCCTACGGTGGCCGGGAATCGGCAATCGATTCCCGACGCCCAGGGCGTCTCCTCCTGCGGCGGCTAGGGGCGTGAGGGCGCGAAATTTGCCTCTCCCTCACGCGTTCCGCCTCCTCCTTTGCGAGCATTACTGCTTCGCAGAAGGAGGTGACGGCCTCCCATGCCCTCTCGCTCCGTACCATGGCCTGGACCAGGGCCGGACGCGAGAGATCCCTGCCACCGATCGCCTCCACGAGGACACGGCGGTGCTCTGCCCAAGCCGGGCATACCTCCACCGTATGCTCCACCGTGTCCTCCGGGCGATCCACGCAGTGACGACACCCGGGCGTTTCCTCCCGCCTTATCCGAAACAGGTACCTCCCGAAACAGCCGTGTCCGGTGAGGACCTGCGTCAGGCGGAAGGTGAGGACGCCGTGGCGCCTCTCCAGCCACTCCTCAAAGAGGGGACTTATCGCCGCAATAGTGGCGTGCCCAGCACTGGGTTGCGACAATCGCACTCTCCATGCCGCCATGAGATCCCGTCGGAGCTCTGTCCGCTGTGCCGCGATTTCTCGCGGCATCGGAGTCAAGCCCCGGCGTTTCGCCTCCTCGCGCCACTCCCAAATATGCGCGAGGACTTTTGCCTCCAGATCCCATGGCGGCAATCCAGCAAGGAGGCTTGCCGCCTCACCGGAGACCGTGCGGTATCCCCGGACCAGCCGGGTGGCCATGACCCTCTGGGACGCGTTCAACCTGCGGGCAGGCCGCCGCCTCAACGAACGCGCCCACACCGGTGCCCCGTACAGGGCCATGGACCGCACGATCCCCGCGTATAGCCTCCGGCAGGAGGCGTTTGGACCCCCTAGATTGGGCAGGAGCCGCTTCAATGCAGCCCCGGCCCGCTCCAGTCTGGGAGCCAAACGTCGGAAATGCTCCACGAAGTTCCACCGACTGTCGAGGACGAGTCCCAGGTACTTCATCGTCGACTCGACGCCGATGTGAACCCCTCCTACCGTTATTTGGGAACCCGACGGTGGCGCGTTCCGAGGACCATGAAAACACATGGCCTCGGACTTGTGCAAGGCCACCTCGAGTCCCAACTGCCGGATTCTGGCCACGATTGTCGCAACCCCGTGTGTCGCTAGTTCGGCCGCCGCCTGGTGCGACCTCCCCTGCGCCAGGACCAACGTGTCGTCAGCGTAACAAACGACGCTGACGCCATTGGGGAGGTCTGCGCGCAGCACCCAGTCGTATCCGATGTCCCACAGATGCGGCCCCAGGACCGATCCCTGTGGGACACCGCACGACATCTCTCGCCGGTTCCACTCTCCCTGGTGACCGGGGTAGATGATGGCCCTGTCCGTCAAATAGGCCTCGACCACACGACAGAGGTAGGTCGGCACCCGGTGATACCGGAGTGCCTCCCTGATGCAACTCCAGGGCAGGGTATTGAAGGCGTTGGCGATGTCTAGAGACACCGCCAAGACGACCCCACCCCGAGCCACCGCATCCCCCGTCGTGAGGGCTCGCACGCGCATGATGGCGCCCACCGTGGAGCGCCCCCTGCGGAAACCAAACTGGCTCTCCGCCAAATCCGGCCCCACCCGCACCAGCCGCCCGACAAGGCGGTCTGCAATTACTCTTTCAAAGAGCTTGCCCACCTCGTCGAGTAGCACGATGGGCCGGTAAGCGGACGGAGAGTCCGCAGGGCGCCCCGGCTTCTTGATTAGGACCAGTTTCCCCGTCTTCCAACGAAGTGGAAACTGGCCCCTCTCCATACATGCGCTTAAGAGCCCCCTTAGTCGAGGCCCGAGAGCCTCTGAGGCCAGGACCCAGGCTTTCCCAGGTAAGCCGTCGGGTCCTGGGGCGGTATTTCTGGCATTCAGCCTACGTACCGCCACCCTCATCTCTACCTCGGTCACCTCCGGAGCATCGTCGTCGTCGTCGGCGGTGTGGTCCGCATCAGGCACCGCAGTAGGCGGAGCCATGGGCGGGGAGGCGTGTTCCCCTCTCGAAGGGAACAGAGCGCTCACCACGTCCCCCACAAGCTGTGGCCGGAGACTCTGCGTCAGCGGGGGAGCCCATGGGCGGAGTTTCTCCCGCACCATCTTGTATGGGCGTCCCCACGGGTCTCTGTTCAGAGTCTCCAGCGACTCCTCGATTACCTACGGTACCTTGCCAATTCATTTATGAAATTATCATGTATGTAAGAAAAAATCTACATATTTTTAATAAAATAAGTGATAGACATCATTTTAATACTAGAAATAAAGATAAAATAGGTCATCAATTTTTCAGACTATTTAAAGTACATACATCTTTTATGGGGTACTGTGTTAAATGTTACAACGAAATACCTTGTGATTTATTTACAATTAGGTAAATGAATGAAAATTTAAAACTCTTATCTAGCATACTACAAATTAGAGGATTATATCCAAGATAAGAATGCTTGGAAACATGCTGGTCCTGCTCCATAGGATAATTTAGCATCTTGACAAAATCAAACTGGTTATTAACATTTGTATTTTAATTAATATATTTTTTGTAAATATATGATAGGTACTGATTTTACATTCTGTGATTAGTTCCTCATAAAAATCGTCTTTCACAATTTTTTGTAAATATGTGAGCACCATGTAACTATCACATAATTAATTATTATTGCTACATTTTTAACTCTTTTTACCTATGTTGATACAGTAATTTTATTCTAGGTGCATCGTCTTCACATATAAAAATTATATAACTAACGTACCTACTTAGACAAAATATTGTAAAACATTTTACAAGAGTAATAATGTTTATGTAAACCAATCCATGTAAAAGGGTACGATGGGGCTGACATGTCTTTGATAAAAGCCCCTAAACAAAACTAGAAAAAAAAAGGAGTAACGGTGGAGTTTCTTGCCCAGTCTTCTCCATACGAAAATTACGTTTTGGAAGGGGCAACTAGGTAGAATCAGTTCTATTTTTTTGTATATTTTGATGTTCACAAGTGCCCTAAAAGGGCTATTTGAAATAAATGAAAGTATAAGACATTATTTATAAGAACACACATCAAAAGTGACTAGGGATCAAGTCGTTTTAGAGCACAATTGAGGTAATTATTTTAACTTTTTTGGATCTTTATTGATTCTTGTTAGTGAATTTCACTACTTCAATAAAGAATTTGCTTTAAATTTTGTTTAAAAATAGAAAATCAACGTCAATCAGGATTCCAATCAAAGTGTTTAGGTAGCTAATAGCGTTTTTACAAAACCATTACAATTTCTGCATCGGAACTGAAAAAAGTTGCATCGATAAGGAGCGACGACATCATTTGACACGAGAAGAGATGATGAGAGCCGTCGGAATGTTGCAAGCTGATTCCAGGCAACGTACTGTGGCTGTCGCTCTTGGCACCACGCCTCTGGACACGCTATCGTATCACGGGCAGCGTGTCCTAGCGACATGGAGGACGAGACTCGCAGACAGGATCGGTACCTCCAAAATACTGCTCGATGGAATCGTACCATGACCGCCATGATGTTCCATGATGACGCCAATGATGCCAATTGCCATGATGCCAATTTTTATGATCATAAAAGCTTGTCGCGAGGTTTGCGTAATTACCTATTATTAAACCTCGCGACAAGCTTTTATGATCATATAAATTGTGTATAATGAGGTTAAAAGTTGATAGTAAAAACGTGAAAACAAAATTTTATTTTCTTCTTTTTAGAGCGTTTAAATAAAAGCTTTTGTTTTAAAAGGGTTTTTTTGCTTTTAATTATTTTTTTACTTTATAGTTATCGCTGGCTAGCTCTTTCATTTGATACCCGTAGAAGTGCATAAAAAATAACTACTCCGCCATCTTGGATGATCCGCCATATTTGGATTTAGAATAACGTCACATTATTTTTCGAGTTACTCTCAACAAGCCCTTTCATTTGATACCCGTATTGTAGAAATGCATTAAAAATAACTATTCCGCCATAATGGTTTAAGAATGAAGTACGAGTAACACAGCTTATCGTGTATTGTCATCCAAATGAAACTTGTATACAAAATTTCAGCTCAATCGATTGAAGCTATCTGCTTCAAAATTGATACATTGATGATGCTTATTTCTAATAAAGAATCAAGAAAGAAATCTCTTCCAGCATACCTACGATAGGAAAGTGGATAAAAAGAGATGTAGACTCAAACTCAACTCAAACTCAAAGCATTTATTTCAATTAAACCCTTTACAGGCACTTTTGAATTGTCAAAGAGTCAGTTAGTCAGAAAGTTGAAGCTAGTTGCCCATTCCAAAACGTAGATCTCTATGGAGAAGAACGGGCAAGAAACTCCAAGGACACTTCTTTTAAATATAGAAATTACAAAATCCTGGGTACATTACTCTTGTTGATTCTATATGTGAGAACAATGTAAAAAAAAATATAAAAATCAAAAACGATTAAAAATAAGCCCAGGCAGATAAGAGATGACCAGTCTCAACTGACGGCGCCCGTTCACGAACATGACGCGTGGATCAGCACCATCCAGCTCAACCATTTTGTAGGGAACCGAATGAACCAACACACTCGCCACCATCAGCGAGACATTTAAGTGAGCATGACATTCTCTCAACTACCCTGCTCTTTCAAGTCAAAATACAACACAGTAAACGACTCCATGGTACTCACATTTACAAAAATTGAAAATAAAAATGCGTCTAAGTTATACAAAACTATAGTTTGCAATGTATTTGTAACCTTTAAAGAATTTTACCACCAACAGAAAGAAAATCAATATTATCTATTGGAGTATTCAATAATTAAAATATGGCTAAATAAAAAAATAAAACAAAAACATAATGTTCGTAGTCAGAAAAAAAAAAAATATTAAAAGGGGAAGCAACTCTACCATTTTTTTTTTAAATAGTGAGCCCAAGTGGCTGTGGAGCAGGACCAGCATTTAGCCAAGCATTTTTATCTACGATATAATCATCCAACATAAAGTATGCTTGTCTACATAGTGTGCGTTTAATGCAAGTTTTAAATTTCTTCTCATTTAGTTGAAGAATATCGAGTGGTATTTTATTATTACATTTTACACAGTACCCCATAAAAGAAGTGTGTTCTTTAGACAATCTGAAACGTGGTTGGTCTAATTTGTTCCTATTTCTTGTGTTAAAATTATGCCTGTCACTTATCTTACTATAGAGATGTAGATTTTTTCGAACATACGAGATCATCATCATCATCTGCCTAGCCGTTTCCCAACTACGTTGGGGTCAGCTTCCAGTCTAACCGGATGCAGCTGAATACCAGTATTTTATATGGAGCGACTGCCTATCTGACCTCCACAACCCAGTAATTGGGTGATACGATACCCCTTGGTAAGACTGGTTGTCAGACTTTCGGGCTTCTGACGACCCGTAACGACTGTCAAAGATCCACGAATGACAGCCGAGACGTGCTTTCCGAGGCACGGAGGAGTCTCGGTACGTAAAGATGGTCACCCATCCACAGACCAACCCCGGCAAGCGTAGCTTAACCTGATGGATCGACCCGTGCCGGCAGTTATTACTTAGCCACGAGCTCCTCGAACATACATAATGTTTTCATATATATACTGACAAGGTACCGTCATGATATTAATTTTCTTAAACAGTTCCCTAATAGATTCGCGTATGCGGAGGTTGTAGATGGCTCTAACAGCCCTCTTTTGCAGAATCAATATCTGCGGCCCGTCCCCACAGCAAAATACCGTAAGACATGATGCTATGAAAGTAACTAAAATAGACCAGTCTCGCGGTATCCACGTCTGTTAGTTGGCGAATTTTCCAAACAGCGTAAGCGGCTGAACTTAGCCGCCCTGCAAGTGATGTTAAGTGAGGACCCCACTGTAGTTTTGAGTCAAGCGTGATTCCCAGGAAAACCGTTTTTTCGACGAATTCTAGTGTCTCCTTATTCAGTACAACGTGACATTCACTACTTGTAACATTCGGTTACGCGAATCTTATGCATTTAGTTTTCTTCTCATTTAATACTAAATTATTTACAGTAAACCAATTATGAACCTTTAGCATAGCGTTATTTACGTCGTCAAGCTCCTGTGCGTGTCTGTTTACCTTAAAAATCAGTGATGTGTCATCAGCAAATAACACCATTTGTGGTCGGTTTTTCAGTAAATGAGGTAAATCATTTATGTATACTAAAAAGAGGAATGGACCCAATATCGAGCCCTGTGGTACACCCATTTTGACTTTTAAACCCAATGAATTTACACCGTTTATTTGAACTTGCTGCAGTCTATCATTCAAATATGATTTTACTTAGTTAAGCGCAAGTTTTGCCAGTCCGTAATGCTGAAGTTTCAAGAGCAGTGTTTCGTGATTAACGCAATCAAATGCTTTGGATAGGTGGCAGAAGATACCTATTGTATCCTGTGTCTCTTCCCATGCGTTAAATATGTGTTTTAATAAAGTGACACCGGCGTCAGTTGTGCAACGTCCCTTGGTAAAACCATACTGTTGATCGTGTAAGATGTTATTACGATTAAAATGATTGAGCATTTGATTTAACATTACTTTTTCAAACACCTTGCTGAAAACTGGCAAAACCGATACGGGTCTATAATTATTAGTATCCTTGCTGTCCCCGGATTTGAAAAGTGGAATAACTTTACTGTACTTCATTAAATCCGGGAAGACCCCTTGATCTACACACAAATTAAATATTAAAGCTAAATAGGGTGCAATTGTCTCAATAATTGATTGACAAACTTTAGTAGACATGCCCCACAGATCTTCGGTAATTTTGATCTTAAGTTGCTTAAAAGCCTTAACAACGACCACAGGGTTATATGATTAAATTTAAATTCTAAAGGACAGGCTGAAACATTCGCTCTTAAAAATCAATAGCAAGTAACGGGGAGGAATTTAAAGTTTCTGTAGTTTTAATAGGAATATTGGTAAAGAAAGTTGCAAATTCCTGAGCAACTTCGATCTTATCGCTAATGAGACCGCGGGATGTGTCCAGTGTGTAATCAGTATTATGACTTTTGTTCTTGTTCGTTTCATTGTTAATAATTTTCCAAACCGTCTTTATTTTATTTTCTGCTGAATTAACCTTGTTGCTAATGAAAGACGCTTTAGCTGCTTTGCAGATAGTTTTAAAAGTTTTAGAGTAAGTAGCAACATAATTATTAAAAGTTTCCGTGTTAAATATTATATTTAGTTTTAAAACCTTCGCATTTAAGCCCATATACGGCTTAAGGCCATACAGTTCAAATAATCTATCCCTACTTTTCCTGATGCCTTTAGTTGCCCAGTCACTGAATAAAAACTTAAGGCAAATAGTTTTAGTTTTTTTCTTAAAAGAGTTATTGAACTCTGTTTGCACTAGTGAAAAAAATTGTTCAAACAAAAAATTGACATTGGACATATTTAGACCCAGACCACATAACTTGCTAATTAAGAAGCTATTAAACTTATTTAAATTACCCGATGTTATTGGTCTAATTTGAATCTGCACTTTTTGTATTGGTGTGTTGGACTCAAAAATAACGGTTTGACCGCTGTGATCGGAAGGGAGATAATTTACAATGGCTTTATCTAAATCAGCTACAAAAGACATTATCAATACATGTGGCAGTAGTCGACGTTATTCGCGTTGGTTCTAAAAACACATTTGACAGATTAAATGATTTAAAGAGGCTTAATAATCTACTGCTATTTGAATTATTTTCTAAAATATTAATATTAAAGTCACCACAAATAATTACTGATTTATTACCAGTTGCAAGTTTTGCTAAAACATCTTCCAATACTGACTCAAATATAGAGTAGTTTTGATAATTTGGAGGTCTGTAAACGCACACTATAAAATGCTTAAAATCTAGCTCAACACAGGACAGTTCAATGCTATGTTCCACCGATAGTTCAACTATGTCATTACGAGTCTTAGATTTTATACAATTATTAACCGGTCAAGCCAACTTGGTCTCCTAGCGGTTAATATAAGAAACAAAACTAGAATAAGCGACGTTACTTACCTACTGTATTAAAAAAACTAAAATGGAGGTGGGCAGGACACTGCCCATATGCCATATGTCTATGATTAGGAGTAAAAAAGACAAATGAGCTAGGGACGTAACACAGTGCAGTGGTGCCCATGACAACACAAAAGAATGAAAGGGAAACAGCGTCATAGAGGGGAGGACGACTTTAGAAGAATAGCGGGTATGCCGGGTATTACTTGGAGAAATCAAGCACATAATCGCACAGTGAGGCAAGCTCTAAGGGAGGCTTATGCTCTAAAGCAAGACAATCTTCACGTACCGGTGTCAGATAAGTAAACTTTATATAAATGTTAATTTCATGTAAGATTGTTAAATAAAGGCTATTATTATTATTTTAAAATGTCTTTGTCATATCTCGGAACCCTGGGGTCCTGGACCTTTAGAAGGCGTACAAGGGGCCGAAGTCAACTCGCAGAGGCTTCCCTTATACAATTTTAAATGATGAGGAATCACCAACCGACGATTATCTGCAAGCTGCATGCTGCAGCTGTATGCACTCTGCAAGTACACCCAAGGACAACCCCCAGTTGGTGCAGGACTATTGCAGAACATGGAAACAAAACATATTGGGCTATGGGTTTGGGTGGCTATAGTGGATTGGGTACCTTGAACTTTAGAAAAACTATGTCCCTTATAAATAAGACCAATGTACTCGTATGTAATATATACCTAATGTCGGATCCAGTTACATAGAATCTTGATCAGAGATACTCTTAGTGAGATACATTATGTAGTGTCAGATTTACAGTGCTGGGCGCAGAATTGGGTTGGGATACGGGTAAACGAGAGAATAGCTCCTTTAACTTCTACAAAGTTTATTGTTACACAGTCAATTACTAACACCACTGTAGTTATTAATAATCTGAACTTAAAATGAAACACTGAGCAGTTTCTAAGCTAGGTAGTAGGTTTCACGACCAACCAACGTCTGAACGATCACTGCCGTTCCGATCCAGTGGTCCGTATTCGACACCATACTCAATCCTAGACCCCGTACAACGCTAACAAAGGCGCTTGCAAGTGTTAGATTTTAAGTGCATACTCATGAAAGATCCGACATATTATATTATAATATACACTTATAAAATGGCGGAGGGTGACTTGCACTCAATAATGAGGCCCCGGAAACGGTCGCTAGGACCTAGTGATGTAGCGACAAGTGGACAAGGGGGGAACGTGAGGTGTTCAAGGAGAGGAGAGGTATTCCACGGCTATCAGGACAATCCCGGAAGTATGGTCAAGATCCCTACCAGCATCTTAAAAATATAAAAAATAGTAGCCTACCGGTATCGGGATCAGGGCCCAAGCTACGCCGGTAGCCTGGCGGTCAGGGCTCCAGAGATAGAGAAACCTCCTGACAATGCAAGCCGTGTCCAGGAGTACCGCTCTCTGAATAAAGCCCCTAATTCAGCTGAATTAGGGGCTTGATTCAGAGAGCGGTACCCCTGGACACGGCTCTCGTTAGGCAGCTGCCTGTCTCCTAAGGTGTTGGTCGAGACTCTTGGCAATTAAGCCAATGGCTGATACGACTATCGGCACAATAATTGCTGAGTTCACACCCCACATGTCGATAACCTTGCGAGCCAAGTCAGAGGTTATTAGCAACAATAGTCCTGTATACACACACTGTCTCTGTGTGTCCTGTATTATTACTGTGTACATTCTCATTGACATCGATACCATTACAATGTGATATTTCCATTTTCGAGAACTGGGTCGGGCACATACCTGTAATACGGCACTTTTGATTTCACAAGGTTGTATTTCAAAACAATTTACTGTTTCGGCCCTAAATTAATATATTTCCTTCGCGCTTCTCATTTATGGATACACACTCATCTTTTAGACAAAATGGACCAAATTATCCGGCATGCCATGGACGACCGAGCTTGGGCACAAGCTACTCTTCCTATCCGTATGGGAGGCCTCGGCGTTCGCAAAATTTCCAGTATTAGTTTACCGGCTTTCATTTCCTCGGTCCACGGTACTGAGAAATTAATCAGGAAAATCCTAGCCCCCATACTGATTCATTTTGATGTGCCGTGCCTCACCGAGGCTATGAATGCCTGGAGACTCGCTTGCCCGAATTCAGATCCACCTGACAACCCATTTTCCCAGAGACGGTGGGATGAGCCGCTCTGCAGAGTAGTACAGAACAATTTACTTGACACGTCTGCTACTGCTGCGGAGCGTGCGCGCCTGTTGGCTGTGGGTAAATGGGAGTCAGGCCTGTGGCTTCATGCACTACCGTCATCGAACTTAGGCACTTTGTTCGACGACACTACCTTCCGCATCGCTGCTTCCCTGCGACTAGGAGCCCCTTGTTGTTCTCCTCATCGCTGTCACTGTGGCGAAGTTATCAACAGCCTCGGACACCACGGCTTATCTTGCAGCCGAAGTGCTGGTCGCTTAGCGCGGCACGCGAACATTAATGACATCATCCGACAAGCTCTTGTCACCGTCGGCGTTCCAGCTGTGCTAGAACCTAATGGTTTGGCACGCGATGATGGTAAGAGACCGGACGGCATGTCTTTATTTCCATGGAAGGTGGGTAGGCCTTTAGTGTGGGACGCAACGTGTGTTGATACTCTTGCGCCATCCCATCTTCCTGGCTCAGCGTGCTGTGCTGGCGCTGCCGCTGCGGCTGCAGAAAACCTCAAGCGGCGAAAGTATAATAACCTCATAGGCAGCTATATTTTCGAGCCGTTTGGGGTTGAAACCCTAGGGCCGTGGGGTCCGAGTGCTCATGGTCTATTCACTGAAATCTCTAAACGACTGGTTGACACTTCCCGTGACCCAAAGGCTGGTTTTTACCTTGGCCAGAGGCTAAGCATTGCCATACAACGTGGCAATGCGGCCAGTCTCTTGGGCACACTACCAATCGACAGCGATGCGGATGAATTTTTCGACGCTATATTTTAGTTTGCATAATAATATATTAGTTTTAATTTTTTATGTATATTAAACATTTGTAAAGTCTTAATCAATAAATAAAAGTACATTTACTGATGGATAAACCTGGCTACAAGGTGGTGTCTATGCAAGTACTCTTCGTTAGCACGACGAGAACACCTGGAGGTGGCATGCCCGACAGATGTCAACTTATTTTTTTTTAGTTGTAAACTATCAAATAAATTCATCCAATCTGGGCGGAGTGGGAGGGCGTGTCAGACTCTTACTTACTAAAACCCACCCGTGTTTCTTCAGTTGCCTGTACCTTGCCAGGGGTCACGGTATTTTCGAACTTTCCCGCGACCCCGGCAGGCATCGGTTCTATCGGACCCCGTCAGTTGTGCTGACATTTCTTTGAGACGCGTGGAACACAATGCAACGTCGACCCGGGCCTTGTCCTTATCGTACGGCAAGCTATCCAGTGCTTACCGTCCACAAGCCCGCGCCTACGGTGGCCGGGAGGCTTAGGGCTTCGGTTTTCCCAAAGAGGTTTTTTTCAAAACGCCGCCAGGCTACGGACGCTAGTAAATGTACATCAGGTCCATGAAGGGCCCGAAAGTAGCGTCCGTGAAGCTCCTTACTCTGCCATACCTCCTTGCGATCGTTAGTGTCAAGCACTACAGGCTTGCGCCAGTTCTCTTTATCCAAGGAGAGCGGGGTGAAACCCTTGTCCACCGCGACCACAATAATCTCGATAGATCCCCACGTAACATTTCAGGGAATATTCCCTAAGACTGCATATCTCGCGATTGTGGAGGGTCTTAGCATTTGAAAAGCCTCGACCTCCACATTTCCGACGGCACGGTTGGCGCAGTGTTTAAGTAATAGACTGCTGCACTGAGTGTCGTGGGTTCGATTCCCACACGGAACAAATAATTGTATGACCTACAAGTACTCGTAGTTGTTCCTTGTCTGGCTGTTTTTGTATGTGAGTTTAAATATTTGTAAACGCACCCACGATACTCGTACAGGAGAAATTCCAAGTGTGGGGCAACGTTTAAAAAAAATAGATTTTCGCAGGATATACAGTCTCGTAATCGATGACCGTGGGTGATTGTGACCGTGAGTCAGCAGCGTACGGACCCTCCTATTCAGGGCGTCGAGTTCAGTCCGAGTCCATTTGAGTACGCCGAAAGAGTACCTCAAAACCGGCATGACCTTGTTTCCGCCTGATAGAAAACTATTAAACATTTTCTTCAGGTGACTAAAGAAGCGCTCCTTCAACACGACTGCTTCATGTCAGTAACATTGATGCCCAACGCTTCCGACATACCCACTTATTATTATTATTATGTCAGGCGGTATGAAAACCACAACCGAACCACGTGCACAGTGAAGGAGTATTAATAGAAGTCGGTTGAGTGGGGAGGGGATTCAAGGACGTTTCTAAGATGCGACCTGCAAGGTGCATCAAAAGGACGGGCGTGGGAAAAACGTTCCCGCCGACAGGATGGGGTTTTAGGGTTGTGAAGGATGTTCAATAGCAGACACAATATCCGAGAATTCCTGCGAAGTCAAATAGGGAGCCACTTGAGTGTCTTGAGAAAGTTAGAAACGTCGTAATCATACCTTTTAAGGTTAAAAACAAAACGAATACAGGTATTTTGCAAACGCTCAAGTTTATTTAAAAGCTCATCGGTGGCATCCAAATAACAGGCGTCAGCGTACTCAATGATGGGCTGTATGAGAGTTTGAGGAAGGGAGATTTTGGTGTTCAAAGGCAAAAAGCTCTGGAGGCATTTCAACGAATGGAACGCGTAGTGCACTTTGCGACCCTCAGGTTTTTAACCGTAAATTTGCGTATTCAATCTGAAAATTATTTAGTCAGAGTGGAGACAGCGACACAACATCGAGCCTAGTCCGCACATCCGCCGATCAGACGCTCTTTTAAATCAAAAATTGGATACAAAATATTGGTTACATCATTCATTTTGAAATTATGCATGTGAGAACAATGTAGAAAGACGTGCACGTTCGTAAAAGCATCCGTAACAAAAAGGAAAAAAAATAAAGAATCATTCAAAAACTTGAAATAAATTAAAATAAGCCATGGCAGCTAAGATATGACCAGCCCCAACTGACGGTGCCCGTTCATGAACATGACGCATGGATCAGATTAAAAGAGCCATTACTGTGCTATGGCCAGGGCGAAAACCCGATTTAAAATGACTAAGAAGGTGATTCGAAGATAGAAAGGCAGAAAGTTTTAGAGATATATGGGAGGATAGAAATGGGTCGGTAATCGGTCAGTGTGAGACCGGGTTAGGAAATTTGGGTAAGGAGATAATATGGGCTTGTTACCAACCCTCAGGAACAGTACAAGAAAACAAAGAGAAATTAAAAATTTGGGTCAAGATGGGAAGTAATGTGGGGAGGATAGGAGAAATCATTCTTAAGCAAAGATTGTCTTTACCAACTGCAGAGGAGGAGATAGCACAAATAGATTTTTTGACCTCACTTTCACGTACAGGACTTAGCTCGAAAGAAGGACACTGCGGCACTGGCAAACAGGAAAGTTTATTTAAAGTAGCTGATTTGACGTGCGGATCCAACGTAACAAGGGGATGTTAGAAATGTCTGTTAGAAGCACACACGTCAGTGTCATTAATAGAAGCAACTGGAGACTTACCAATGCCGACAGTTTTTAAAATCTTCCAGACTTCTGCAGAGTTGCGGTTGTCGAGAGAATTATGGAAGTAGCGTCTCTTTGCATCTCAAAAAATGCAACTGCAGCGATTACGCAATACCGGACAGCGTTTTGGCTCTGTCCCTACTTGCGATCGCATCTGTAATGGCAGGAGTAAGCCAGGGAGCCGGAACATACTTGACTTTGTCTCGACGGACAGGGACATGACGAGCGTATAAGCTAAGGAAAATAAATTGTGGCTTATGCTTGGGAGGGCGAATCTTATAGGACTTATAGATGAAATCGTAGTAAGAAAATCAGGCAGTGAGTTGTCCGTGGACAGATACATTATTAGTATTAGAGACAATCATCAGGTTAGTCGGGTGCAGTTAGGGAAATGATAAGTAGCAGAAAGACAGAATACTAAGGTTAAAAGGGCAGGATAAGAGACATTGAAGTTTGTGAGTACGTCTGTCATTTTTAAGAAGGCGTGTATTAAAATCGCCTATCAAAACTACGTGGTCATAAGAGGGACAGAAATAATTTAAAAGCGAATCGAAAGAGTCAAAGTAATGAATACTGAGGTTAGGACTGTACACCACTCCAAGGAGCATTTCAACGTGATGCAGGGAAATTTCTAGAAATAGATGCTCCGCTGACCCCAAGTAGGAAGATGGTGATGTGCTGATAATTTTGTAGGGAATATCCGTAAGCAAGTAAATGGCAGCAGGCCCACCTCCCTTCCCAGTTCTATCATTAGGGATAAGAACAAAGCTAGGAAGGACATAGTGAACAGATAAAAGAGAAGGTTTGAGGATGGACTCGGAGATCAGCAAAGCATCTAATATGTGCATTGTTAACTCCTTAATGGAAGCCCAAATCGCTCAGAGTAATGGCATGAAACACTCCGGCACAAACAATACATTTGCGTAAATAATAAATAAATATGGTTTGCATTTCTTTCAAAGTAAAGAAGGCCTGAAAGAACCTGAGGCTCACTAATAATATATTCCAGTTCCAGTGTTCCACACCTACACTACTGAATATTTAGATAATTATGCAACTAGAATTAAGTAATAGGGGAGACTGCAAAATATACCTTATAAGCAATTTAATTACCTTTTAAGCATTTTTAATTTAATTACCTTTTAAGCTTTTTCATAGAACATCATTCCACTCTGTATCTGGAGAAGGGCTTTGTTAGCTGCGCTACAGTTTATACTTTTGCAGATATCATCCTTTTTTTTTTACACGTACAACGCGATAAAAAACCAAACTCAGATGTTTCATAGAATACTTTTAAAAAGTCAACTAACTATTACAGCATATCTACGCTGTGCAACCACTGTGTGTCGGCCATCGTCAGTGTGTCTATTTGTACCCTCGCCGCCGTCACCAGATCAATCAACAATCCATTTTTAGACTCCCCTCTGCCTAACTCAACAAGCAAGCTAATTTGAAATGCTGCTGACCGATCACCGTAGCATCAGCCTTTTCACACTTCTTCTCTCGTACCGGTCGGCCCGAGCGACCAGTCTATCCATCATAAAAAGTAAGATGGAGTCTCATTTCCTTCAATAAGTATGGGAAAAGTTTTTTTGCGATTCCTAACTTTTCTAGTACTCAATCCAACAGAGAGAGTAGTAGACTAGAGTTTTTTAATCCAACAGGATCGATTGTGTCTAAACAAGTTAAGGACAGTCTCCTATGAACATTTTCCTGTAACTACAACGGATAAGGTACTTCCCCTTACCGCCCCGTCTCTAATCTCACCTTCTCTAGGTCGCTAGGACTTGGTCAGGCAATAGATATTTCAGAGGACTGTGTCTGTTTGATCTTCTTTTCACCCCAATTTAAGTTAAAGGATAACAAGAGGTAAATCAAATGCATCAAATCATTGTATGTATCATTATCTTCCTGCCCTTTTCCCATGTTACTTGGGGTCGGCGCAACACGTTTTCTTCTTTCATTCTCCCCTGTCAACCGTCACGTAATCATCTACACCTTTTTCCTTCATATCACTCCTCACACAATCCATCCATCGTTTCTTTGGTCTTCCTCTCCCTCTCCATCCCTCAACATTTATATTCATCACTCTTTTAGTCACATGCGATTCTTCCCTCCTCATCACATGCCCATACCAAGACAGTCGATTCCCTTTCAACTTTTCTGTAAGTGGCGCAACTTTCAGACTTCCTCTAATATACTTACTCATTCCTTATTTTATCCATTCTTGTCACACCACACATCCACCTCAACATTCTCATCTCCGCTACAAGCAATCTTTTTTCGTCCATCTTCTTCACAGCCCAGCATTGTATCAAATCATTGTATGTATGTAATCGGTTTATTTATCAATCAACGAATGACTGGTATGACACCAAAAGGACGTTCGTTTTGACTACAATCACAAGTCACAACAATGTCTACTGAGCGAGATATGGAGAGGCTTAGGCACCTAAAAAAAACTTCTCCAACTAGCATTCATGCAAGTCGGCTATTGTATTCTTTGGAGAATTGACTCTATACAGGGTGATTGGAAGCTGGGTGCAAAGCTTTAAGGCGAAGATAGTACAGACAATTTAGAACTATTTAAGCCATGGTTATCTTAGACGAAGTCTTACTATTTTTTTTTAAGGATAAAAGGTTTACAATAGTTATTTGTTATACAAGAGTGCAAAGTTGCTTTTTAACCGCGTGTTCAATTTTGATGACCGAGCAAGCGAAGGATTCTAAAATTGAATCACGAGCGCAGCGAGTGATTCAAAATTAGAATCCTGAGCGTTAGCGAGGGAATCAAAAGAGCACGAGGTGAAAAATCTTTGCACTCGAGTGCAACACGTAACTTTTCATTCCACCTCAGCGAGGAAATGACTAAATGCAAAAAAAAAAACGTTTACAATCACAAGATAGGTACACTTTTATTTCAGTTTAGGTATTAATTACTACATTATGACAGGTAAGTATTACAGAATAATCTTTAAATTATAACAAAATAATACTAAGGTATAATTAAGAAAATTTTAAAGTAACGTTGCTACAGTTATTTAAATTGAGTGTAATATTTTTGTTTGGTACTGTAATATTGGTGTTAGTCACTTGTGTACTGTTTTTCGGTAAACTATCTGTCATACTTAATAGTTGTACCGATTCATCGGATTCCCTTGGCGTGAATGTTGGAGAGAGAGGGAGATGGTTAGGTGTTTCATAACGGCTTATTTTTGATGTAGAAGGGCCAGTACAAGGATCCGATTGAGGCTCTTTCAGTGTAATGGCTCCTACGATGCCTTCACATATTTTAGACTTATTTTGGATGGAATCCTCTATGTATCCCTCTACAACTGCATTGGACTTCCAGCCTCCGTGGCGTTTAAGGGACAGCAGATCAGCTCCGGAATCAGCCAAAAGTGTGGCTGAAGTTCGTCGGAAACAATGACCCGTGTACAACAGGGGTTCTGGAAGTTCAAGAAATGTTGCTATTTCTCGTGGGATACTGCCAATTTTATTAGTACCCATAGGCTGTCTAACACACTTTCCATTGCGATACTGTAGAAAAAATCGATTGATTGGAGTGTTAGGCGGGCGTAAGGCTTGATATTTCTCAACAATCGTTACGTATTCCTTGCGAATGACGAAGTTGCGGTCTCTTTTTGTCTTTGTATTAGGTAAATTAATTAATAGTAAGTCATCTGAATGTTTCTCAATGTTTTTGACATTAAGTTGTGTTAGTTCATTAGTTCGACATGCTCCGTTTATTCCAATAATAAGAACAACCTGTAACGTAAAGAGTATTGTAGTAGATAAATGAATAAAATTGATATGAACGCATAATTATGCCTATCAACATCTACTAAGTATACTATTTAATTGAGATTAATATACTTAAGTAGATACTGAATGTGCAACTGACTTACTTTTGCCGCCAAATATACGGAATCGGGTGCTTCGTTAAGAAACTTTTCAATATCAGATACTGTGAAAACCTTCGATTTTTTTGGTTGATGACCAGATGAGGCTCTTTTTAAAAATGCCACTAATTTAGGATAGGTATCGATATGTTTGTCTTTTTTCATCTTTATTGTTGATTTTAGCATCGAATACGTACTCCATAGAGTGCTTGCTTTCTTGTTCTCGGATAATTCTATAAAATATGCCAGCAAAACGTTTTCTGAGAAAGTTTTGGCTCCTTTTGCTAGTCGCCACGTGTTGAACATATCGTACTGTTTTAAATACTTCTCGCGTGATTGTTGAGGGAGAAAGCTCATTTGCGCATTATTAACAGTTTCAGTCAATTCTGTTGGCGTCAAGCAAACTTCCTCGTCGCTAGAATCACTCATTTTAGTTTTTTCACTTGTTTTCAAGTTTCTTGTTTTTAATATACCTAAGGTTTAACAATGACGTGAAAAAATGCCGCGTAATGAACCGCGTACAAAGCAAATTGAAAAAAGAACACCAAGAAGGTTCCGAGTCTGAGTTTTTAACAAATTAAAAAAAAGTTGTATGATATATTCGGCACCATAGAGGTAGCAGTAAATAGGTTTAATGTTTTTTTTAATTCACAAACTTAGTGCACACGATGTTCTAAATTCAATTTACTTTATCCTCTAGAGAATAAAAACGGCTTTTCCACTCAGATACTGAAGATTAAAAATACTCTTTCCGAGATGGTGGGATGAAAAATGTATTTATGAATTTTAATAATTTTCTTGTGAACTTAAAATGTCTGCAAACAAAATGTCTAACGACAAAGAAGCCTAAAACTTGTTTTGCTAGATTGCTTACTCATTACTTTAATTAAATAAAATAAAAATTAATTCATTTATCATTTAATTTGGCCAATAACAAGCAGTTTAGTTAAAATTTTGGGAATATTCGAAAAAAACATAAAAATTGGGTCAACAAAAAATTGGTAAGACTTCGTCTAAGACAACCATGGCTTAAATGGTTCTAAATTGTCTGTACTATCTTCGCCTTAAAGCTTTGCACCCAGCTTCCAATAATCCTGTATATTATAGTGAGTTGAACAATTCACAAATAAATCATTAGAAATTAATTAACAACATGTGTTAATGCTGTCTGCGTCAATACATAACATGCTGTCTGTGTCTCCATACAAGAGACTACTTGAGCTAAAATTAGCTCGTGAATAATGTTGATTAGCAAGATGACTGTAGACTGCAGTTATTAGCACATTTAAATTGTTATCTTGGCATAAAGGCTCCTACAAACAGACGCGACGCGACAGTGCGTCGCGAATCTAAAGCCGCGCGCACTTTGAATGCGTTTGCATTTCGAATGAATTTCACTCGTGCATAGGCATACACGTACGACCATGGTCATACGAATTGTGACCGCGCACTGGATACGTTTTTCTCCGTCAAATAGATGGTGTTCAGCTATCTAATTACGCAACACATTTTCGTAAACGATTACGAGAAATTTGTTTCATTTTGACAGTTCAACAACATTCATTGCGTTATTTACGTTGTTGAGCAGATCTTTTTTCGAACTTTCGAAGCAATGGATTAGCAATCTGTTTCATAACTATTCAAATTCCGATTGATCCTTTTTTGCGTAATTAGCGTACAGGTGATAACGCATTGCACGCACGAAAAATCCCAACAAGTTCGGATTGTTTTCGGACGTCGGAACTATACCTACTACGTAGGTACGACTAAGTCGCATCCAGGCTGCGCGTGAGCTTTGTACTTGCAAGGTCGGGATTTTTCGTGCGTGTTCGTACGTGTACGCACGAATGAAATTCGTAAGAAAACGCATCCAGTGCACGCGGCCTTATAAAACAATTTCTAAGAAAACTTTACGGTAGAACAATTACCGGTATCGCGTCACGCGGCAAGTCGCGCCAGTCTGCACGAGCCTTTAATTAATTAATCGCAGCACTTCAAAAACCTGTACCTACAACGGCTACAACACTGAAAAGAAATCCTAATCCTAACTACTTATATATACAACGTGTTCATTTTGACGTCCCATACCTCTAAGGTTATAATTATATGCCAGTAAAAATAATAACGACGTTGTCATATTTATTTTATGGTCAATAATTGTATATATACAGGGTGTTAAAGTAATTGCGTGCCATAGCTTAGGGGTAGGTTCAGTATCGATAAAGGAAGCCAGAAAAAAGAAAAAAAAAAGAAAGTAATACTTGGAATTGTACGTACTTACCTAGTTACCTATCCTTCACCTGGCGTTATCGAAGTGTTCGGGCGTAGGTATTTCATTGCGTTCGATAGTATGTAGCTAACTCTAGGAAATTATTAATAAGCATTTGAACAACGAATTGTAATTTACATACCGTCGTAGCGTTAGTTCGATTCGCGTTCGATAGTAGGTTAGTAATTAAAGCATTTAAACAAATAAAATAATTTTAATTCTAAACGATTGCTATTTTAAGTAAGTATGTTTTTTTTTCTTTTTTTTTGCTTCATTTTTCGGTACTTAACCTACCCTTAAGCTATGGCACGCAATTACTTTAACAACCTGTATAATATGTTTTATTTCTTTTTTTATTTTTTATTTCGTATTATGGTGTTCATAAATAATCGTGACTGAAAAATGAAAAAAATTTATTGATAAATAATTCAATGCCAGTTAATTCTTTGACATGATATCATTAGTACCGGACCGTAGAGTATGGGATATCAAAAGGGACACAATGGTGCCGATTCTCTTGTCACAAATGTCTCTAAACTCGACAAAAAATCACCAAAATTTAGTTTACCTACTCATGTCAAATGATGATTTCCCATTTTGAAATAGACTAAAGTGGCACAACATTTAATAACTATATTGTAGTTTGACAGCACTAAGATGGTACTGAGATTTTAATTTAGTGAAAATGTCAATTAATTTCTGAATTTGACGTTTTTTACCTAAAATTTTAATTGCCTAACTAAATCTGACCTAAAAATGATGTAGGTATTGCTGAGGAATACTTTATTAGTTGTCATGAACTAAAATTCACACGAACACCTCGACTTCAGGTGCAAAAACACTATTGTACATATTTTTCTTTTCTCTTGCTTATATTTCGAAAATGGTGTCCTATCGCAAAAATAATGAAAATTTCGACCCCTTTATAAAACCCTAATACGTAGGTAATATTTTTTTTAATATTTTCTATACAAAAAGTGAAAAATTCCATATAAAGCATGTCGAGGCTGCCCCCAAGAGCGCCTCCAGCTCTAAAAAAGTTCATGGGGTAGGGCAAGCAAGTATGTACCACGAGGAGTCACAATTTTCAAATTAGATTTTAGTTGTGTCAAAATAATGTTTAAATTTTGAGACTTTTTATTGCAGAATATCTTTAAGATTCTCATAGCCGAAAGTAAGGAATTTTAGTGATAGCTTAGTTCGGTGTACAAGAGAATCGGCAGCATTGTATAATTCTAAGTAATATTATAAATGCGAAAGTGAGTTTGCTTATAACGCTTTCACGCTAAAACAGCTGAAGGATTTGGATGAAATTTGGCACATGAGTAGACCATGACCTGGGTTAGGATATAGGATAGGTACTTTTTATCTCAGTAGGTTCCCGTGGGGTGGGATAATTTCCGACGTCCACGCAGGCGAAGCCGCTTGCAAAACCTTGCCAAAACCTTTTGAAATTGTAAAAGAATCCGATGAAAAGACATAAAAGAAAAACTTGTTACACGCGTTTCCTTGTGCGAACTTGATAAACAGTTTTAATGGCGATAATATTATGATAAAATACTTACAACAAAAGGTTTCTCGTAACCTTTGCTAGGTACCTAGGCTTATTTATAGAAAATTATATGAATAACATCAGACGTTATCGGCATCGCCTTTACCGCCTACTATCATAATAGTACATCAATGTTTTAATGAAAGATATCAAGACAAGAAAAGTAAATAATGGAAGGAATTTGGTATGATATCAAATATGTATGATAACAAAATTATTATTAGAGTAGAAACAGCAGCTTCAGAAAACGTGCTTAGACTGTCATGTAAGTATCTCCCTATTACGTTTGTACTAAATTTAGTGGTATGAGGAACAGGGTGTAAAGTTCACTCGTCCACCATAGAAAAGGGAGGATCCTCCGACCAGACGGGTGTTGTGTCTGGCGGGCCGACTGCCCGACTGTTGATGTAGGATAGTCTAAATATGTGTGACGTCATGTCTTTGATGCGTAGTTCGTATGTGGCGGTATAACCGCTACATCACTCCCCTCCGGCGACCGGAGGTCGATAGTGGGCTGAGTCTTGTATCTTGCGCTTCACAGGTACCAGTGGAGGTTCCAGTGAGTCAGAACCGAGTGCCGCATAGTTCACGGTGAGTCGGAACTGTCTGCGGTAATTCTCCAGTGAGTCGGGGTGGCGCTGCGTCACGATCAAGTGAGTCGGATGTGGTATAGCGCCGAGTTGTGGCTGACTGCTAGCGTCGACCAGGAGAGGGTAGAAAGAGCTCTGCTTGTGAGACCGGTCGAAAGTGCAGGTGCTGTGCCAAGGTTGCTGATGAGGCTGAGGGTGATGACCAGGAATGCGCGTTCGCTGCATGCGGGTGGTCAGGATACCCGTTGAAGCAGAGGGTGCTGGCTGTCTGTGTGACTCGCCTCATGAAAGCTTGCGGGAGTGATGATGATGATAATGATGACGTCACGCTGAAGTAGTGTCACGAAGGCTACGTTGACGTTCATACTCGGGGTCACCATTTTAGGGGCATGAGGAACAGGTTGTAAAGTTCACTCATCCACCATAGAAAAGGGAGGATCCTCCAAACAGACGGGTGTTGTGTCTGGCGGGCCGACTGCCCGACTGTTGATTTCGGATAGTCTTATCTATATCGTTCGCGCGGTAAACTCTAATTGCGCGATGCAGGATTTGTGTGACATCATGTCTTTGATGCGTAGTTCGTATGTGGCGGTGTAACCGCTACATCCTAATCATCTAAATTCTAACTCATAATCATTCCCTTGGTCTTCCCTTAGTCTCCCCTTTCTAGCCATATCATCTTTCACACAGTCCATCTATCGTTTCGTTGATCGACCAATCATATAATTGTGTCCTTAGCTTTAACTAACGTAACATAATGTACTCACGGCTACACATCAAGCTTATGCCATTTCCAGTTTATGCTGATCTCGCATAGATAGGATTTCCGTACAATGCGAGGTCAGCTTATACTGGAAATGTATAGCTTGATGTGTAGCCCTTTACCTATAGTAAAACATAAAGGAGAAAAAAATCGATTCAGGTAAATCGAAAATTTTCTTTCGAAATGCTTTTTTGGCGGATGGATTATCAGACTGCGTTTTAGAATGGTTATAAAATAATTTTAATATTTATATTTAGTTCCAAGTACCTAAGTTCGCAACCTGAAACAGTCAGGTCTATCCACAAACATAGCATTTGCTCGCGGCTTCGCTCGCGTGGAGGCGCACGGTGGATCTTAGACCAAAACATTCTAAGAAATCACAAAGTCGTATTACCTACTTTGTGATTTTCATTTGAAATGACATGGTAATTATGAATTACGTAATACGTAATCTTGTCTAATGCCTCAAGTCCACATTAGCTAATGATTAATAAAACTTAATACCTATATACCTAGTTAAAAGGATACGTACCAAAATAATTTGGGGTACTCGCTAATTTAGCAATTAGTGCAGGATTAACTTAAAGTAATTAGATAAATGTGATACCATCATTAGTCAATAACAATAAATAGTCAAACATTGGATTCACAACTTCAGTTCATTTAGAGCATTTCTAATACTAACATCTATCCTACCGTGTATTTTTACTCAGTGATCGTGAATAATGGAAAGCATTATTACAAATTTGGATTTGTTTGTTATTCTGAGCAATCAGGATGCTTCGTCTTTCGATCATGAAATATTGTTCAACACACTTGTTATTCGACTGGGCTCTAGCCTTTCAGATGAAGACAGTGTTACCGTGAAAGAATTTTGTCGAAGATTTACACGGGCAGTTCAAAAGAGATGGTTACGATCCCACAGGAATCAGGATCACTGGATTAGATGAAGACCTAATACGCAGATTTGCTGTGATTCTGCAAGCTATCACATCTGGAGAGATTGTAGACGTGCCGAAATTTAAAGAATACGCTAGAACGACCGCTGAAAAATACGTGGAACTGTACGATTGGTACTACATGTCATCAACCGTCCACAAATTGATGATTCACGGAGGGGACATAATTGCAGAAAATGTTAATGTACCAATTGGAAGTCTTTCGGAAGAAGCTTCAGAGGCCCGAAACAAAGACTTTAGGAGGTTCAGAGAACACCATTTGAGGAAAAAGAGTAGACAAGCATCAAACGAGGATATCCTCAATATGCTTATCGTCTCTTCTAATCCTCTAATTTCTTCCACAAGACCAAAATTAAATGCCCACAAGAGGCAGACATACTTTAAGGAAACAGTAGAACTACTGAAACTTCAGGATCAGGAAGCTCCGACAGAGTTCTTAGAAGTTATATCTATTGTAGAGCCTGATTCTGAAGTGGATTCTGATGGTGACGAAGTATAAAATAAGTCAACTTTTATTGTTTATGTTAGGTTAGGTTAAGTTATTTTTTGTTTTTAATAATTTGCTTTTATTTTTAATCATACAATAGTTTACCATTTATTGTTATTGACTAATGATCACGTTTATCTAATTACCCTCATTATGGTACGTATCCTTTTAACAGGTATATAGGTATTAAGTTTTATTAATCATTAGCTAATGAGGTCTTGGCATTAGACAAGATTACGTATTACGTAATTCATAATTACCATGTCATTTCAAATGAAAATCACAAAGTAGGTAATACGACTTTGTGATTTCTTAGAATGTTTTGGTCTAAGCATAAAAAATATTGTAAGTTACACTTGGTATAGCCATATTTAAGCATCAAAATGTATCATATACATTTTTTTTTTTTTTTTAATTTAGAAGATTTTTAAAACAAAAATCGCAAGTGATGCCGCGCTATTAAGTATGTCAAAAATTCACAAATAAATATTACTATAACAATGTGCAAGGATATAACGGCCAACCTTGTGATTCCAGAGATATCCTCATTTTTCATGTCAGCTCCATACATTTTTTTCTTATAAAAATTATAACTCTTCCATTTGTGCACACAATTACTTCATATGACATTTTATAGAACAGTAATGATCAGCAGAAGTCATTTCCAGCAAAAAAAATAACATTTAAGAAATCGAGATCCTATGTCTTCTACAGCCGATTTTCGATCCACTGTGAGGCGTGGCGAAGCGCGTACCATTGAAGAAGTTCATACCTATAACACCGTAAGGACTATTTCTGCTTGCTGCGCTCGGCCGCTATATAACCGGTGCGGTAACTGACGAGGTCATCGTGTTCAGGGGATTTTGTTTTCAAACTGCATAGATATGAAGTTCTTCGATAGTACCTAAAGCTCCCAGTCGACATGATTTTTTCCGATATCTTCAACAATCATCGTCATTATCTCAGCCAATTTACACAAAACCTTAATGAATTATAGTAGGTACCTACCCGTATAAAAATCCGTTAACTTTATTGCAGGCAGACAGACTCGGCAGGGGGGGACTTTGTTTTTTATTATGTAGTGATAAATACAGACGCCAGCACGTCAACCGTCTTTAATCTGTCAAATTTCTTTAATAGATTTTCAACTTTATCATTAAACTATAAGGTTCAAAGTTGTTTGGGAAAATTTAACAGTTTCGGGTAGGTTGATGTGCTGGCGTCTGTAGGTACATCTGTGGGTCAATCAAATAAATAAAGTGGATGCGTCTATTTTCGTCCCGAACAATGTTGTTGGTTATTTTAAGTAATCAAATGTAATCTTCTTATTTGGACATAACTTTTTTTGGTGAGCAACAATGATGACTCATTTCTTCTGCCTGTTTTGTGTACCTACACTATAAAAAATAATGTATCAAGATGATGCATCATCATGTCATGTTCGAAGCTTTTGCGGGTAAACAAAAATATTTGGGTGAGTTATTTGTCGATTGGTTGGTACCTACTTAGTTCAAACTGAATGACCGCTAAGCTAAAAGTATTGACGTCGGTATTGTAAATAACATCACCCCACCAACGATAATATTAGGTACCTAAGTGCGTATTTGCATACTCGTACACTATAAAGCTGATTAACATTCGTAAGACGTCCTAGTAACATAAGGCCCAGTTGAAAACCAGCATCAGACACTGCCTGGCATTTATGTTGAACTGGGCCTATTTGGCGCAGCCTTGGCACACAATATATCTACTATTTTAAGTTATTTTAATTTTTTCTTTTTTTTAAATTTGTTTGAATATTGTGTGCCATATCCTGAGTCAAATATTTTTTTTTTCTTTTTTTCTTTATTTTAATAATTTGTAACGATTACCTACAGAATTTTGAATTTTCTCAGTCAGTGTTTTGGGATTATTTTGTCCATAAAAAGAAAGTTTGTATAATATCGCAAAGGAATATTGTTAAATTATCTGGCATTTAAAATCAATGATCGAAGCTGAGATCTGTCACTATAGCTCTCTTATTCATTTTACAGCCAAGCAAGTATCAGCTGCAATACAGAAAATGACCAGAGCACTTGAAACATGCGGGGCAAACACTATCCGAGAGTGCTATCCATGTTTTATTCTTTGTGTTTGAGCCACTCTTAGGTATATTGTCTTCTTCCTGAGTTGATGGGCACATTAATGGTCCCAATCTTATAGAATAGAACAGTACCCTAATTACGTAATGCAAAATCAATCCAAATCTGAATCGTTTTGAAACAGATTGCAAATCCATTGCTCCGTAAGTTCGAAAAAAAAACTGCAGAGCAACGTAAATGACGCAATGAATGTTATTGAACTGTCAAAATGAAACAGATTCGTCTTTATCGTTTACGAAAATATGTTGCGTAATTAGAAAGCTGGTGATATCTCTGACGTAAGTACCCATATGGCTTGCCACGACCATATTTCCTGATGCCCCAGTGGTTAAGGCCTCGCCTTAAACGACGCACAGGTCGTTAATTTCAACGACCTGTGCAGTTCGGGTTCAGGCCTGGAATTCCACTGAAAGCGCAATATTGAGTCTTAAACAGACTGTCCATGAACAATATTATACTGACAGAAGCACGCCTGTGTACTTGTTTATATGAAAAAAGACCGAATAAAACAAACAAATCTGGGAGTGGTCTCCTGACTTACACTTAGACACTGCATAGCTGTTCCAGCTTGGTGTTGAAATGCCATTTTGGCCATGGTGATTGGTTGATTATTATGTTCTTCGGGTGAGTAATCTTCAGTAGTAGTCTAAAAACTAAAACCAATAATTTTGCCACTATAAACTGCAAAACAATGTTGCTCGACCTCTCTAAAGCTTTTGACCTAGTCTCCTATGACATATTATGGAGAAAACGGGAAGTCTCAGACTGCGTACCAGCTGAAATTATAAGTGTTTTCCAGTACTGGTATGATAATCAAGAAAACTATGTAAACTGGAATAATTCACTCTCTGCTGCGTATGGGTTGGATTGTGGAGTGAGGCAGAAAGGGGTTGACTTCGCCCAAGCTTTCCAACATTTAAGTCAACGAGCTGCACGCTGGACTCAGCAGTAAATGGATTGGATGTTGGGTTGACAACGTTTGCGTCAATAACCTCAGTTACGCGGATGATATGGTGCTCCTGATTCCAACGGCTAGCTCCATAAGAGAGCTTTTAGATTATTGTGAAAGGTAGGTACGCTGCTAGTCACGGCCTAGTTTATAATTGTAAAAAGAGCCTTTTCCATGATCTTTAAGGCCTCCGGTAGAAAGCGGTCATACGATCAAATTATCAACCCCAATGGCCAGCCCCTGTAAAGCGTGAAACAAATAAAATACCTAGTGCATTACGTAACGGAGGACCTTATAGATCATGAAAAATCCCCAATTTTTTTTCCATGGGGAATTTTACCGTGTTAATTTTACGTTGGGCGCGGGCGGCTGTCGTACAAGTGGGTCGAAACTATGATTTTAGTGAATTAGGGACCAACTTTGTTTTTTTACTTGTTTCTTTATGCGGATTGCGGATAGATAGATCTCATAAATCTCAATAATAATTGCCCTGATGTTATTTCCTTAACTTTATACTTTAGGCAGAAAAATGTGTTTTGTAACTTTTTGTATGGAGCGGATCAATTAAATTAAATTCCTGCTGTAGCGTGTGATCCCGCTTTGAAACTTTATTTATATAGACCTTGTCTAGTCTACTATCATTTGGTTCTATGAACATGTGCATAAAGTTGCAACTCTGCCAAATTAATGGATCGAAAAAAAATTAAAAATACATGTTCTTTTAAGTGATATTTGTTATGGAATAGTAAGTAAAAGCACGTAATAATACACATAATTACTTAACAACTAACAAAAACACATTTAAAAGGTCCCTAATTAGCTTAAATTTACTAATATATGTAATATTTAAACATGTGGATTTTTGTCTATAAATTTATATTTGTGACTGTAAAGCTTTTACTTTATAAAAAACAATGTTTTTTTCAATTTTCTCCATTATTGTAATTCTAATGAGGATAATTAGTTAATGAGTAGAAAAATGACCATATTTATTATAATTACTAACTACTGTTCGTTAATTCGTACTACTAATAATATCTCGTGATTGTGATCGTCCCTTTTTCGTTTTAGTGGAGAATTTAGTTAACAATTTAGATTTATTTATGATTTTATGAGAGCAGCTGAAGTCGCTGTCGGATAGTAAAAAACTCTTATAACTCCTACAACATAAAGTAAACGTGATCGAAGTGAACAGTGTTGAGCTCGAAAATTCTGTATGCATTTTTGTTCCAATGCAAGAACGAACGAAGATGATCGAAGATGGGACAGTTTATAAGAAAAAAAACCGGCCAATTGCAAGTCGGACTCGATCAACGAAGGTTCCGTACAAACAAGTCAGTTTAAAATTATTTAAAATATTTTTATTATAAGATGTACTTAACTAAAAATGTATGGTTTTCGCATTTTTTCTCCTAGCTATAAGACGTTGCTTTATGTACCAAATTTCAAGATTCTGAGTTCACGGGAAGTACCTGCATGTCGATTCCCGTAACCACTTCACCGTGAAAACACGTGAAGTGAGCGTGGAGTGAGCTGTCAGTGTCATCTCACCCTGTTGGAATGACAACTCACTTCACCTAAGTTTTCACGGTGAGATGGTTACAGAATAGCACTGCTGTTGTAGGTTTTGATTCCCTTGCGAGTGTCGAAAATTTGCGGCATAAACGGCTGTATCTTTTGATGGCGCTGGCTTAGAAGTTTGATTTTTTCACAGCTCTAAGGGATTTGAGTATCTGATATAAATTCCAGCTTGATACATCCACGCGTTCCTGAGAAAAAGACAGACAGACAGACGGACGGACGGACAACAAAGTGATCCTATAAGGGTTCCGTATTTTTTCCTTTCGAGGTACGGAACCCTAAAAATGGTGATTGGTGGTTAGAACGTGCAATAAACTGGCCCGAAGGAATGATACCTGAAGCTGTGAACACTGAACAGGAAAGGCTCGAGATTTGTAATACTGAAGATGATGAAAATACTACAGCTTCGACATCTAGGTACATTTACACCTCGTCACATCTATTAGGTCTTTACCTATGAAAATGGAGATTTGTATGATAGTTTTAAAATATAAAAATTTTGTTTTTTTTTTATTTTAGCTAGGTAATCAAAGTACTGGCCCAATTTATCTATACAATTTTGCCATTTTGAGGGCAGTTTGTTTATCCCTTTACTGTAGAAGTCTGCCGGACGGGAGGCGATGAAGTCACCGAAAGCGTTTTGTACTGCGTCTAGGGTGTTGAATTTTTTCCCACTTAAAAAATAGTCTAAATTTTGAAAAAAGTAGAAATCTGTTGGGGCAAGGTCCGGTGAGTACGGTGGGTGACGGAGAGCTTCCAGCTGTAACTCTTGTAGCTTTGCGATGGTCTGTCGTGAAGTGTGAAGAGCGATTGACTAATATATTAGTCAAGTCAAGACTATAGTCTTGGTTGTTGAATTACGAGCTTCTCCAACATTGTTTGCAATTCTTGGCAATAGACATCTGCCGTCACTGTTGTGCCATTCGGTAAGAAGCTGTGATGTAAAAGTCTGGTCTGGCACTGGTCCACCAGACAGTAACCATCATCTTCCTATGAGTAATCTTTTTTTTAGCGCACTGATTAGGTGCTGTACCCGGGTCCACCCACTGAGACGAACGCTTACGGTTGTCGTAAAGGATCCACTTTTCATCGCAGGTAACAATTCGATTAAAAATTCCCTCGTTTCTACGCCGATTCAGTAGTGCTATGCATGCTTCGACGCGTAAATCTCGCAAGCTTGCTCTGCTTCGAAGACGCGTTGAACAAATTAACCAATCGCTTTCGTTATCCCCGGATGAACTGAAAGCTACTACAATTGCTAATTTAAGTAACACTGGAAATGAGGATGTAGGAAAAATAATGAATCATTTGCTAAATGACCCCGAAGATCTAGAAAAAATTAAGGAGTGTTTTTTCTTCAAGGAGTCTTTACTTGTACTTAAGAATTAAAGCGAAAAGTAGTACATATTCAAACGATAAGGCGCTGTCTTTATTAGTTTTACTTAAATTAACTAACTGGCAGGATGATTATAAGCCTAAAAAACTCAAATTCAAAGCATTTTTTTTCAATTAAACCATTTACTGGCACTTTTGAATTGTCAAAGGGTCAGTCAGAAATATGAAGCTAATTGCCCATTCCAAAGCGTAAATATGAAGCTAATTGCCCATTCCAAAGCGTAGGTTCCTATGGAGAAGAACGGGCAAGAAACTCCATGGACACTCTTTTAAATCATAATATTGTTACAAAATATTGTTTACATCATTCATGTTGAAATTATACATGTGAGAACAATGTAGAAAGATGTGCACTTAAAAAGCGTCCGTAATAAAAATAAAAAAAACAATTCAAAAATTAAAATAAGCCGAGGCAGATAAGAGATGACCAGTCCCTACTGACGGCGCCCGTTCACGAACATGACGCATGGATCAGCACCGTTTAGCTCAACCATTTTGAAGGGAACTTAACGATCCAACACACACGCCACCACCAGCGAGACATTTGAGTGAGCATGACATACTCTCAGCCGCCAGGGCACATCGTCAATGAAAGACGTACCTAGTGAAAGACGTATCTACCAGTACCTAAGAGAAGCAGTCAGTGAAAATGGGTCTGATTAATTACCCTTCTTATAAATTAAACAAGTGAAGTCAAAATGTTATCCAGGGAAAGAAGAATTAGGTAATTATCTGAAGAAGGAGCTGTTATTAAATTGCAAACTTTACTCAACTTGACGGTATCTAGGCTTTTAGATGTGATTGCTTGAGATTTGGAATCGGCAACAGAGTTACTGCTTATAAGCAACTGGGCTTTGATGGACCCTCAGGTCAAAGTAATTATAAACAAAAGTCTGAAACAGAGTTTGATGATTCAACTATTTTCATGGCCAGTCTAGTTCCTATAAGGCTTCAACAATGTGATGGAACAATTTG
This sequence comes from Xanthia togata, assembly GCA_963853775.1. Lineage (NCBI taxonomy): Eukaryota > Metazoa > Arthropoda > Insecta > Lepidoptera > Noctuidae > Xanthia > Xanthia togata. The sequence goes on from OY970806.1 coordinate 8,157,930, forward strand.
TTTGGGAAAACGACCGACCCTTGTCAACTTTCTATTGCAGTCCGATAATGTTCAAATATACCAAAGATACGCAGTTAACAGTGGCAACTATTAAAGCTAGGACATAACACAATAATAGAAAGACTTCAGCCATCAAGAATCAATCAAGTTGAAGTTAAGCATCAATTGCACATGACGATGATAGACGGCAAAATAACGTCATATTTGTCAGACACATCTTCAGCTGTCTGTGATATTTGCAAAGCAAAACCGTCAGAGATGAACAATTTAGTATCAATGGCTCAAAGAAAAAAAAAAGAACAAAGAAATGTTCCATTAGGGAATGTCATCTTTACATGCCATGCTAATATAATTTTATTACTTCATATTTTTTTTCATGTTATGTAGTTTCCTGTGAGATTATTTTTTAATCCGTCGCGCGCGCAATTAGCGACACTATAGAATTTTATTGTTATTTGCACACATTGGGTGCAATCGACATTTTAAGAGTTAACTAACATTTCTTTTTGTTTGCAACTTATCGTTTGGAGTTCAAATAATGGAGTTGCAGGTTGCAGGGGCGATGACAAAGAAAAAATGTCACCGAACGAGCGCTATACAGCAAGCGTTTAAGAAGGAATGCGGCTTACCTACTTATCGATGTAGTAAAGCAAGGAGTAGGCACAACCAATGATGGCAATACTGCCAGAAGATTTTTCAGGGATGCAAAACAACAGCCCGCATAACAGAAATTTACGTGAATATTTAATAGAAAGTTTTCACGTGATTCTTCAGACTGTGTTTCATCTGGAGAGCGCGTGGATTTTTCTAAGTTTTCCGAATTTCTTAGAGATACTCGTACCTACTGCATAATTATATGTTAACTTATATCCCTGGTATTATATTCCTTCCAGAATATATAAATTGTAGGTAAACTACACTTTGGTGTCATAACTATAGGTAAACTGTCGGAAAAGGCAGCGGAAGCTCGCAATAAAGATTTCCGGAAATATAGAGAGAAAGAAAGTAGTCATTCTAGAATGGCAAGTAGAACGGCGACAAATGAGGATATTTTCAACCGACTTCAAAAAGGAGGAGGTTCTCAATTCGGTAGTTTTTTTTTTTTTTATGTATGTTTGTTACGCGATTACTCCGCCAATTATGAATTGATTTTGATGATTCTTTTTTTGTTTGGTAGGGCATACTTCAGAAGTGGTCCCATATAAATTTGGTCAAGATCTGATGAAGGGTTTTTGAGTTAGCTTCAATAATACGTATTTTTCCCCATCTAGTATATGTGGATGATATTCTAATAGTTCCTGTCACTAATTTACATAGCAGGTAGTGGGTATTCAAATTTTTGTGGGGGTTTTGTGTAGGTACCACAACTAAAAAGTGAAAAATAAAAACTTTTTCACAAAAAATAAAGCCGACTTCCAAAAAACACTACAAAGTGAAAAATAACTTTGATTTCGGAAGTCGGTGGCAAAAAAACGAAAATAAAACCCCAAAGACACCGACTTCCGAAATCAAAGTTATTTTGAAAAAGTTTTTATTTTTCACTTTTTAGTTGTGGTACCTACACAAAACCCCAAATTTTTTTTTAATACCCATTACCTGCTATGTAAATTACAGTGACAGGAACTATTAGAATATCGTCCACATATACTAGAAGGGAAAAATACGTATTATTGAAGCTAACTCAAAAACCCCTCATCAGATCTTGACCAAATTCATATGGGACCACTTCTGAAGTATGCCCTACCAAACAAAACAAGAATCATCAAAATCAATTCATAATTGGCGGAGTAATCGCGTAACAAACATACAAAAAAAAAAAAAAAAAAAAACATAATCGAATTGAGAACCTCCTCCTTTTTGAAGTCGGTTGAAAATAAAAGAAGATTGTGTATAAATATTTTTTCACAAAAAATAAAACCGACTTCCAAAAAACACTACAAAGTGAAAAATAACTTTGATTTCGGAAGTCGGTGTCTTTGGGGTTTTATTTTCGTTTTTTTGCCACCGACTTCCGAAATCAAAGTTATTTTTCACTTTGTAGTGTTTTTTGGAAGTCGGCTTTATTTTTTGTGAAAAAGTTTTTATTTTTCACTTTTTAGTTGTGGTACCTACACAAAACCCCCACAAAAATTTGAATACCCACTACCTGCTATGTAAATTACAGTGACAGGAACTATTAGAATATCATCCACATATACTAGATGGGGAAAAATACGTATTATTGAAGCTAACTCAAAAACCCTTCATCAGATCTTGACCAAATTTATATGGGACCACTTCTGAAGTATGCCCTACCAAACAAAAAAAGAATCATCAAAATCAATTCATAATTGGCGGAGTAATCGCGTAACAAACATACATAAAAAAAAAAAAACACTACCGAATTGAGAACCTCCTCCTTTTTGAAGTCGGTTGAAAATATCCTCATTTGTCGCCGTTCTACTTGCCATTCTAGAATGACTACTTTCTTTCTCTCTATATTTCCGGAAATCTTTATTGCGAGCTTCCGCTGCCTTTTCCGACAGTTTACCTATAGTTATGACACCAAAGTGTAGTTTACCTACAATTTATATATTCTGGAAGGAATATAATACCAGGGATATAAGTTAACATATAATTATGCAGTAGGTACGAGTATCTCTAAGAAATTCGGAAAACTTAGAAAAATCCACGCGCTCTCCAGATGAAACACAGTCTGAAGAATCACGTGAAAACTTTCTATTAAATATTTAGGTAAATTTCTGTTATGCGGGCTGTTGTTTTGCATCCCTGAAAAATCTTCTGGCAGTATTGCCATCATTGGTTGTGCCTACTCCTTGCTTTACTACATCGATAAGTAGGTAAGCCGCATTCCTTCTTAAACGCTTGCTGTATAGCGCTCGTTCGGTGACATTTTTTCTTTGTCATCGCCCCTGCAACCTGCAACTCCATTATTTGAACTCCAAACGATAAGTTGCAAACAAAAAGAAATGTTAGTTAACTCTTAAAATGTCGATTGCACCCCATGTGTGCAAATAACAATAAAATTCTATAGTGTCGCTAATTGCGCGCGCGACGGGTTAAAAAATAATCTCACAGGAAACTACATAACATGAAAAAAAATATGAAGTAATAAAATTATATTAGCATGGCATGTAAAGATGACATTCCCTAATGGAACATTTCTTTGTTCTTTTTTTTTTCTTTGAGCCATTGATACTAAATTGTTCATCTCTGACGGTTTTGCTTTGCAAATATCACAGACAGCTGAAGATGTGTCTGACAAATATGACGTTATTTTGCCGTCTATCATCGTCATGTGCAATTGATGCTTAACTTCAACTTGATTGATTCTTGATGGCTGAAGTCTTTCTATTATTGTGTTATGTCCTAGCTTTAATAGTTGCCACTGTTAACTGCGTATCTTTGGTATATTTGAACATTATCGGACTGCAATAGAAAGTTGACAAGGGTCGGTCGTTTTCCCAAACAAATTGTTCCATCACATTGTTGAAGCCTTATAGGAACTAGACTGGCCATGAAAATAGTTGAATCATCAAACTCTGTTTCAGACTTTTGTTTATAATTACTTTGACCTGAGGGTCCATCAAAGCCCAGTTGCTTATAAGCAGTAACTCTGTTGCCGATTCCAAATCTCAAGCAATCACATCTAAAAGCCTAGATACCGTCAAGTTGAGTAAAGTTTGCAATTTAATAACAGCTCCTTCTTCAGATAATTACCTAATTCTTCTTTCCCTTGATAACATTTTGACCATACACTTTCCATACACTGAATATAAACCGCGCCAGCACACGTTGGGTGAGCCCGTCGCTCGGCCAACGTTTACTCGGCCTTTTTGCTTGATTTGCGTGTATTTTGCGTGGCATCGCCCAACGTGTAATGGGGGCTTTAATGGTGGACAAAGAACCACGATAGGCAATATCGATTGAGTACAACTTCATAATTTATTTACAGCGTTTGTTTATGCACGAAACCATAAATACCTAATGCAACACATCAGACAAGTAATCACTATGTCCTTGCATTTGCCGATTGCATTTCGCACTGAAGTGGCCTTAACACAAAAGCGATCGATGCAGTGCAACATAGTGTTACAGGACTGTTGTTACCAACCAACTCTTATTGTGTGTTGACAAAGTTAGGAAACCTGCTGAGGTAAGTTCCAAATGTTTCAATAGTAGTTCTGTTCCTTCAAAAATGTATGATTAAGGACGTTAAAGAGGGTGGATCCTTTTGAGGGATCCCAGGCAGCGCCTTGGGGTAGAGCGAGAGGAGCGGTCGCTCTAAACGCCAGATGGCGCCAAAAACCCAAATGCGAAACTAAATACTAATTTAGCAGTACCATACTAATTAGAGCTACTTAATTTAATTTAAATTCAATAAAAGTAGATTTTTTATAATTTATGAATTATTATTTATTCACCTTGAAACCGAAGTAGAATTTACGTGAAGTGAAAGCGTCGACCAAAAGGCGCCGAAAGACAGTACGAAAAGACAGTACGAAAGGCCCTCTAGCCCTTGACCAGGGCGGCGCGGCGCTGATCTCAGCTAAACTGCATTCGCAATTTATTAACCAAATATGTAAACAAACACGAGTTTTAGGAAAAACAACTGTAAACGCCTACACATAAGGTTCAGTTTGCGCTACAACTTCACATATCTTATAACTTTTTCAACAATACTATTTATTTACACTTTCATGAAGTTGATGTTTGTTTTAGTGGAAATAACATCAATTGGAAAAAAGGATTTAAATATAATATTTTTATCTAATTACGTACCAAATTTTCGTAAACGATTACGACTAATCTGTTTCATTTTGACAGTTCAACAACATTCATTGCGTTATTTACGTTGTTGATGAGATTTTTTTTTCGAACTTATGAAGCAATGGATTAGCAATCTGTTTCAAAATGATTCAGATTCTGATTGATCTTGTATTACGCAATCAGTGTACAGGTCTCCATTCATTCGACAATTAACACTGAGGGACACTAAACACCCAGTGTCGCAGTGTCTTTGCCTTCGTTAATACGTACCTACTTAAAACACAGCAATCATAATTCTTAATTTTCATCGCACGTAAGTAACGAATTCTGTGCACAAAGACCGCTATATGTAGGCCAATAAACGCATGTAAAACTAGGTCTAGAGACGTACTTAGATGCAAGTGGAATCGAACCCGCACGCAGTGCAGCAGTCAATTGCTTTAACCACTGCGCCAACTGTGCCTTTTGTTTGGTAAATTGGTCAATCTTCAGAAACCTGCTTCGTTCTTCAGCAGCATACGTACGCATGATGCGCCTACAGCAACTGACAGCCAGTACCTAGTGTTTGGCAGAGGATATTACCAGGGCCTCAAGTCTGCAATTACAATAGTGTCAGAATGGTATATCATTGATTTCATAATTTTTTGTTGATTTTGACAAGTTTGGTAATCTACTAACATATTGGCGTCATTATGACTTTCCAATGGTCAGCCACTGACACTACATTGAAAGAAATGGCATCTATTGGTAATCTCGTACATAATGAAAAATGAATGACTGACTTATGCGATAATCTGCAAAAAATTTGACAGTTCCTTTGATCAGTGACCTACCATGAGAATGTCATTGTGCAGTCACACCGATATGAATTTAGCAGATTACGAACTTTTAGAAAAATTACAATGGGATCGTGTTGGAATGACGAATTTATAAAAATAGCAGACTTGGGCCCCAGAAATGTGTTAAGGTGGAGATTGACTTGTAAGCTACAGGTCAATCTCCACCTTAACACAAAAAGTCGATACATTACAAGTTGTAACGTTTGTTTGTATGTATCGAGTTTTTGTAACGCGTTACAGTAGTGGCTCAGCTCAGAGGGTTTTTCAGCAAGCTTAATATGCAGGGCGAAAAGTTGATAGCTGAGTAGGTGCGGCATGACGGGAGATCACCGAAAATATATTTGAAAAGTTTCATACAAGAGCCCGATGTCAGGAGTCCACTTTCAGATTTCTAAATTAGGCCAAAAATAAAATTTCATAATTAGTATTTTTGTTTTAATATTTGCAGTACGTAAACGTATCCATTTCAACCTTGTACAATGTGTATCAGTGATTAATTATCTGCGTGTGTGTTAGCAGTGACCCCAAACGTTACTTCTAGGTAACATGCATCAGGGGCATTAGGCATTAGATCCGAGTTGTTTGTTTAATTTCCAGAGTAATTTGTAATGAATTTTGTTGAAAGGAGAGGTCGTTTTCTATTTAGATACCATTGAAAATAATAAACCTCTTCAGGAGGCCTAAAGATCAATCAATCTGCCTAGCCTTTTCCAAACTATGTTGGGGTCGGCATCCAGTCTAACCGGATGCAGCTGAATACCAGTATTTTACATGGAGCGACTGCCAATCTGACCTCCACAACCCAGTAACTGGGTAATACGATACCCCTTGGTAAGACTGGTTTTCAGAATTTCAGGCTTCTGACGACCCGTGACGACTCTCAAAGATCCACGAATGACAGCCGGGCCCAACGGGATGTGCTTTCCGAGGCACGAATGATTTTGGGATTATAAAGATGTTCACCTATCCACGGACCAGCCCTAAGAGTCCTAAAGATCACAGGTATACAACATGGCTGAAACTAAGCTACCATTAGCAAATGATATGATAACAAACAGGTTTTCTAATAACATTATCAGGCCATGCGTACCTAGTATGGAATGTCGTGATTGAACTAGTTTTCTATTCAAAGACAGGTTTTCCCCCAGACTGAGCTCCGTAAAGGTCCCGCAGGTATTTAATTTATTTAGCCAAAAGTTACTGGAACAGCAACGTAGATGACGTCGAAAATATCGAAAAACTACAATTTTATCGCTTAACAGGGGCGTAGCTGCCGCCGTACTTACCAGCCGTATCAATGATACAAGTACTCGTATACGCAAAAATTCGTACGTTTTTTTTGTTGTCCCTCTAAGAATTTCTCCTATATTGTGGGTCCGTTTACAAACATTTAAACTCACATAAACAAACAGCCAGACCCGAAAAAACTACTTGTAGGTCATACAAATACTTTTTTCGTGCAGGAATCGAACCCGCGACACACAGTGCAGCAGTCAATCGCGCCAACTGTGCCGCCTTATTATCCAAAAGCTCAAATTCTTATTGACAAGGAGCCCGTAATGAATGAATACCTAATGAAAATATGAAAATTAACGTAATTTGTTTATGGCTTAACGTCGAGGCTTCAAGCTAAAGGCATGGTCCAACTCTCAAGCACTCTTACAATAAGTAATTGAGTAAAATCACACACAAAATCTAACCTACGAGTCAGGAACTCAGAATAGGATGCTCCAATTGTCGAGCTCTTAGTTGAATGACAATGACAGCTTAACCTATCTCGGATAGGTTAATAAAAGCTATCATGTGTCAGGATTCTCCAAATTTCTATCTAGTTTCGCTAGCTCTTGCATTTTTTTTTTGTAAATTTTCAATGAAATCTTAACCATTCCCGCTTTCTAATTACGCAACATATTTTCGTAAACGTTAAAGACAATTCATCTTCAAACAATCTGTTTCATTTTGACAGTTTAACAACATTCATTGCGTTAATTACGTTGCTCTGCAGTTTTTTTTTTTCGAACTTACGGAGCAATGGATTAGCAATCGGTTTCAAAACGATTCAGATTCGGATTGATTTTGCATTACGTAATTAGGGTACCGGTTTAGAATGCTTCTATTTTTGGAGCCTGCGTTGCTCGCTGTTCAATAAAAACTAAAAGAATCTGAGTCAGTTCTCTAGCTCGCTTCGCTCGCTCTTGGATTCTCTTAATAAGGTCACTATGACAGCTTAAGCTCTCGACTCAGGATGCTATTTTATTTATTTTGTAAAAAAAATACCCTTATTTTGAGGTTCGCTACTGTCAGATAAAATGGGCTTCCAATATATTTTTATACAGGGCCCCTTTTCTATTAGCTACGCTACGTAATAATTATAAACATCATTACTAGGTACATTTTCGGGCGTTTCTTTAGCGACTATCGGCCATTCTATGGCGAATCTAATGTAATCAAGGTCAATGCTAATATTGGAGCACCAAAGGTAAAAAACGTCTCCTTTCACCTAATCAAAGTAGTAGACATCAGGCTCAGAGGCGCAAAGCGATTCCTACACCGGGTTATTAACAACAGTGCCTAACCCTACTTTTTGTATTTATTAACATCTTTAACATTGAAGTGCATGTTATGTTCATTTTATTTAAATCTTGGCAGAGTACATTTACATGTGCGAAGTAACACACGTGCTAAAAGTGGACATAATAACGGTTGTTCGGTGTAGTGCAGTTATTTTTTGTTTTTTTTTTAAGAACACCGGCGAATTTCCCGCTACGCATGCGACAAACTTTTTATTTGTGGTAACATGAAGTTTGGATTCAGTTTGTTTTTAATCGGTATGTAAACAGTAACAGTACAGTGTACTTTGTGTTTAGAGATTTCCTCAATTTTGTCACCTAGCCCAAAAGCCATCTAGTACCTATTCTGAAACCGGAACGTACTAACTACCCAGTTTGTTCCAAGCCATAGCGACACATTTACCAGTATTATAATAGGCTCTATGTGTGTGCTTTACGTCTACAAAATTCCTGTTTTCTAATTTGACTTCCTGTTTCATCAAAACTTGAACGTACCTACCTATAGCATTTTACTGTGGGGTCGTCGCACGGTGGATCGAAAATGGGCTGTAGAAGACATAGGATCTCGATTTCTTAAATGTTATTTTTTTTGCTGGAAATGACTTCTGCTGATCATTACTGTTCTATAAAATGTCATATGAAGTAAATGTGTGCACAAATGGAAGAGTTATAATTTTTATAAGAAAAAAATGTATGGAGCTAGTATGAAAAATCGAATTATCTCCTAAACGGCATGTTTAACCGTACCATCCTTGGAGGTGGTCATAGTGCTAATTATTTATAATTTTTTGGTTGCGGATTTGACGAAAAATTTAATGCCGTTTTTTTAAAAAAAATCGTCAAAATATTTTTATTTATTTTTACATGTAAAACGATCCCTTTTAGTGTCCAAGTTAAAAAGTTCGATATGTTATTAACCCAAATATTAAGAACACACAAAACAAGAAAAATTAAATAAAAAAATTGCTGTTTTTTGACACATTTTTATTAATTTAAATAAAAAAAGATTACCAAACTCTTATTTAAGTAACATATAAAGTTATATTATACACAAAATAATTTAATTGAAGGAATTAATACTAAGCATTTGTAAAATAAAGTAAAAAAATAAAAAAAAAGACAAAATATCATTAAATATACACAAAATAATTTAATTGAAGGAATTAATACTAAGCATTTGTAAAATAAAGTAAAAAAATAAAAAAAAAGACAAAATATCATTAAATATTACAAAAAAAAACCCAAACAGACTCAAATACAAATTTACAAATGTATAATTTTTTTACAAATTTTCCTTATCACTCTCGTTGTCAGACTCCAATTCTGAGTCAGCATCCAGATTGGATATGTCCAAAAACTCGAACTCAGTTTCCTGAAATTGAATTAAGTCGAGAGTTTCAGCAAAAAAGCTCTGCTTTTTCTTGGCATCTAACTTAGGCCTTTGTGCACTTAGCAAAGGATCCGAAGAAACAACAAGCATATTTAAAATGTCTTGATTGGAATCCTGCCTGCTTCTTTTCCGCGAATGATGTTCTCGAAACCTCCTAAAATCTTTGTTTCGAGACTCTGAGGCTTCTTCCGAGAGAGTCCCAATCGGCACAATATTATTTTTCTCGATTATGTCAGCCCCATGGATTAATAATTTATGAACGGTTGACGACATGTAGTACCAGTCGTATAATAATACGTACTTTTCTGCTGTTTTGCGGGCATAATCTCTAAATTTTATTATATCGACCTGCTCTCCAGATGTAATTGCTTGTAAAATTACAGCAAATCTTTTGATGAGGTCTTCATCCAAACCGGTTATAGCTGCGGTTTTATTAGGAAACTCAAAGAATTTTCTTGCAGTATTCCCGTCATTGGTGGTTCCCGAGCCTTGTTTTACTATATCAATCAACAGATTGAGTTCATCTTTGAATTTATTTTGAATTATTTTCTTCCTTGTCTGTAGCATTTCTTTGTGCTCATCACTTCTCGCTGCCCACCGTTTGAAGTCGAGCCTGTATGCAATGTGTAACAGACATTCCATACAATTTATACGGGCGTGTAGGGATGACAAGCCTAATTCATAAAGGTCAGAACACACAATTTTTGATGTTACAGCATCTAAGCGGTTCATTTCTGTAGGCTTTGCTAAGCACAGGTAGCACGATGCATTTGATCTAGCTTCAGAAAGGTAAGTGCAAACTTTAGCGTCGATCATCGTCATCATTAGTTCATGAGTCACCCTATTATTATTATTGCACTCTGTGGGGATAAGGGCCTCAATTTCTTCATCCATTTGTTTTTTCAGCTCAAGGACAACTGCTTCACTCTCCTTTACAAAAGTAAACTGAACTGGACGACAATACAAAACTGAGCATGGTTTTGGGTTCGTCCATAAGATGTTGTCTCCATCTGTCAGTTTAAGTGGCACCAAGGAGGTCATAAAAATGCTCGAGTCATCTTCCTCACCCTCCATTTTCTGCTTGTATCGGCTTTGGTTAGAAGCACCATCAAATCCCCACTTGGATATCAGCTTCAACTGCTTGTTATGCTCTTCCTTAGAAAGGCTTTGAAGGATTCTTGTAACTGTGATATCAAGTAAAGCTTGAAGTGTAATCCTAGCCGATGAATCAGTAACTGTCACTGATTGCTTCGGAGGGTAGCAATCAAGCTTAGTTTGTTGCACTTTATAGTAAGATGGATAAATATCCTTAGCACCTTCCCGAATGGCAGCCTCTCGCAACGTAATATATTGCCACTTTGAGAGTTTTAGCGAAAGAAGCAATCCAAGCGCCTTTTCTGACGTAAATATGATTGTTTTCGCTGGTTTCTTAAGCGTTTCATTTAATTTAGCGGCTGCTTCAGGATTTTTCATCATGTATTCGATGACAGAGGCGATATCTCCATGCCCTTCTTCTTTTAAACGTGCTGCAGCTGCATATGCCAATTCACTGGAATCTTCGCCTGTGTGTTCATCAGATCTTCTCTTTTTTTGTTTACTTCCCAGATCTTCGAATGGTTTACGGGATCTTTTCGTCATTGTTCCAATGGACGTTGATGTCAACGGTTCTGGAGAGACTGAGGGCGCTCTTGGTATCTCATCAACACTTGGTTCTTGATTAACTAAAGTTTGCACAAAACTCGGCCAATCAATATTTGCTCCCAACCAATTCTCGTACTTTCTCCTGAAATTATCAAGGAATCGGTTGGATTTCTGCCACCTTTGTAAAGCGGCTCGCGTAAATCTCCGACAAAATTCTTTGAGAACAACACGATCTTCGTCAGACAGGCAATCGCCTATGCGGGATACAACTGCACTGAACAATACTTCATGATCAAATGAAGTACTCTCACTTCGTAGAAGAACAAACAAGTCTAAATTCGTGATTAAACTTTCCATTCTAAGATTTTATAGTCGCAGATTTAGTGTTAGCAGTTACACAGTTGTGAACAAACTAAATTATAAAACAAAACTTTAGCCCTTTTATTGCAAAACGCCAATAATTAGGTAACTACCCTCATTCGTTATCTTCTCATTAGCTAATGAAAATTTATAATTGTCACTAACTATTCTTAGAACTCATAGCACTGCTAATTAACAAATTAGCTTACTTATCAAGAAAAGTTGAATGTAATCCATAGTTGGCATTGTCGTGAGATATTGAAAATCATTAAATCACCTATAAAGACTCATTAGAAGACCTAATCAGTGTAGTTACTTAATCACTTCTTTTCGGACTCATTAGAAGAGTAAACAATTGGTAATTTGGTTGTATGAAAGGTTTTAAAACTCATGATGTGTTGATAAATATCTAGCTCAAACATAGTTGTCTACGTGTGGGTGTACTATAAACCTCTGCCAACTCCTTCGGAAATATAGGAGTGATGCTATTTTATGTTACGTGTAGTTAAAAGTCCGTGTTCTTCAACATAAACACTAAAATGAATAGTTTTATATGAAAAAACAAATAAAAATATTTTGACGATTTTTTAAAAAAAAACGGCATGAAATTTTTCGTCAAATCCGCAACCAAAAAATTATAAATAATTAGCACTATGACCACCTCCAAGGATGGTACGGTTAAACATGCCGTTTAGGAGATAATTCGATTTTTCATACTAGCTCCATACATTTTTTTCTTATAAAAATTATAACTCTTCCATTTGTGCACACATTTACTTCATATGACATTTTATAGAACAGTAATGATCAGCAGAAGTCATTTCCAGCAAAAAAAATAACATTTAAGAAATCGAGATCCTATGTCTTCTACAGCCCATTTTCGATCCACCGTGCGTCGGGCTGCTGACATTGAATCCATCTTTATTTTGCAAAAGTTTATAAGTAATCTACGAATACGAATCTCTCAGGGAAATTTTTAAATTTTTATAGAATAATATTATGACGGCACCTTGCCAATTCATTTATGAAAATATTATGTGTGTAAGAATAAATATAAGTACTTACTTACATGTTTTTAATAAAATAATTGATAGACATAATTTTAATACTAGAAATAAAGATAAAATAGATCAACCCTTTTACATCTATACATAATTATATTTATACTGTGTATGTTACAACAAAATACCTTGTAAGTAATATATTGCAATTAAATGAAAGAAAATTTTACTCATATTAAAAATACACTTTTTATACAAGCTTATTACAAATTAGAGGTTTGTATCCAAGATAAGAATGCTTGGAATGGGAACATACTGGTCCTGCTCGATGTGATAATCTAGAATCTAGTTATAATCACTGGTTACTAATTTAATTTTATTATTTTTATGACATTGATTTTTACTTAACATTTTATAAGAGTAGGTAACGGTGGAGTTTCTTGTGCATTCTTCTCCATACGAAAACAAGAATCAATTCTATTTTTTTGTAAATTTTGACGTTGTAAAGTGCTAAATAGTCTAGGCCTATTTGAAATAAATGACTTGATTTTGACTTTGAACCCGCAAAGTGCATAAAACTTTCACTGATATCATCCTCATACCCCCATCCCAATCATTTGAGAACTTTCACTAATGACTAACCTAACGAGAAATCATGTTTCACACATTCTCACTTGAAGGATTGAGCGACGACGTGAAAGTAAACCAACCAACCGAATAAAAACATATCCTTTTTATATAAACCTAAATATCACACAAACCATTCTCAAGATTCCAAACAGGAAAAATCATCCTAAATCATGATAAATAAGAAGTAACCTACACGAATTTGTAAAACCGGTAAAAAACTTGTTATTTCAAGTTATTTTAGTAATCCTTGGATTAAACGACGAAAAGAACGTTATTAGGAAATAGGAAACAAAACGTGACATACAAATAATGAAAGGTAAGCTTTTGTCCAATAACGAAACGTAGTACAAATGTCAATGTCCTTTCAATGTCAATTGTTCTAAATGTCATTTGATTTTGACGTATTATAAGACTAAATTTAATAGAAAGGAAGACGCCCGGATATTCCTTTCTATTGATCATCAATAAAAATGTAACGTCTTATAATTAGTATCAAAAATGCGTGGGTGGCTATCACAGTAGATTTATTTCGTAATTTCATGACTGAAAAGGTCCACATAATACAAATATTTGGAAGTACAAAAATAGTGTCGAAGGGCCTACGTTAATCGTAAGCGTAATTAGCTAGTACTTTGTTAGAATGACGTGATCCTTTGTATTTAAAATCAATCGTGGTTTTAAATTCTGTTCAAGGTAGGTAGCATGTAGGTAGGTAATCTTTTGTTCCTCGCAAACTGTGTTTACTATTTATATATTAAATAAATTACGTTCGTAATTTTAATTTATATTCCAATAACTTTTAATTAATCATACAATTTTTCTTTGTTTTGTTTGTAGCTGCAATAATGGGTGAAGATATTAAATTACAAAAGGTTCGGCTAGAACACTGGATGAGTGACCTGCCTCCTTCAATCAAAGAAGTGCCTTTCATCTATCTTGCTATACCAGGTAGGTAATATTGATGTTTCATTCAGAACCTTGACCTAGATATCTATTTGTTGAACTATGACTATAGTGTTCAGGCATGGTCAAAGGTCATGATCATCGAATTGCTCTATCTTTCATTTAAATAGATGGATAGGCCTAGAATTTTATAAAATTAATGTAAAATAGGTAATGTTTTAGAAATGGTTCTGTCTATACATAAACCATATAATGGCCCTTTCTTCAGTTTCGATCTTAGGTATATATTATTTCTAAGGCTCAAATTGAACCAAAGAAGCATGTATAGCTGGTATGATAATGCTAGTTATACACTTATACATATTTGTGCACACTATTCCTCTAAATACTTGTGCACCAAAGCTAAAGTATCTCCTTATACATTTTAAATGATGTTACAGGAAGCCATGACTCCATGACATATGGCATTACAAGGTCTAGTACGGTAGCCCCAGATGCCGAACCAATACTCATCCGACTGTACCCGTTTTTTCGAGGTACGATTTTACGATGGACCATAACGCAGGCCAGTGACACTTGGCACCAACTTCTCATTGGCATTAGGTATCTTTGAAGTAACAATTAGCACATTTAGCACTTCTATACTTACTAATTTTCACCATAACACAATAATAGCTTCATTTAATTATTGCCAAATCGCTCATTTAAAATATCATACTAAATAAATGTAATTCTGAGCAATATTGTACGGTATTCCTCTGAATGTTATTGTAATAAAAACATTTTGTAACTTTCAGATACTTTGATCTGAGGCTGGCTACTAAGGGCGATGAAGAAAATAGCTTCTATTTCACTCATGGACTATATGGTGAAGAAATAACTACAGCTTTAGCTCAAGTCAAGCAATTTGTTGACACACATCCTGGAGAGGTACCTATTTGCTATATTTCAGAGCTTGTAATAAACAAATGACTGACAATATGCAGTTAGCCCATCTACCACCCTTGCTGATTGGTTAATTCTTTTTGCCACATCATGAACGATTCCCGTCGTCTTGTTTGTGCTGACAAAAAAAAAACAGACAACTACAAAGATTATTTTTTAAACTTAAAACGGCCAAGGCCACATTAGTTAAAGACAAACTACTCGACAGATATGTACACTCATGTCATATCCTACAAAGGACAGGAAATGTTTTTTTTTTCAGGTACAGTAGATAACATAACTAAAACCCATTTACCCCAAAGGCAGTCACTGTATCAAATCACAGCAATTGTTGCTAAGCCCTCCTCTTTAAAAAAACCTGTCATGACCTTCTAAAACTTTGCAGGTGGTCATCCTAGACTGCCAGCATTTCTACAACTTCACTCGTCAAGACCATCACAGACTGAGGGGGTACCTACTGGACCTGTACGGGCCACGCCTGGTGCCACGACAGATAGACCTACAGGCTATCACGCTCAACTCGCTCAATAGACTGAAAATGCAGGTATGTTGTAAACAGCTAACATGAAGCGCCTGATCGGTGGGGTGTCATTAGCTAGGCGTGAAGATTCAACTCACAATAATTCATACTTTATTACGCTCCTGCGATGATCCAATAGCAAGGTGGTTGACTGGCGCGACCGTGGTGGATCAGGGGTTTTACATTTCAAATCAGAATCTTATGAAAAACTCATCTAAGAAAACGTCATCTAAGTCATCACCTTTTTAGGGTTCCATAGCGAGATAGCAAAAAGTAACCCTTTATAATCTCGTCATGTCCGCCTGTAGTGTATGCGCATAATAGGGTATTACACCCATTTTTTAAAAGTGTCTCAATTAGATTCTATAGTGCTAATGAACCACTAAAAAATTCACAAATTTTTTATTCAATCGTTAAGTGCCATAAAAATGCATTTAAATTGTGCATTTTAAAATTTCGCGCGTAATTTGACGAAAACGCTGAACGCAGTGGACGCCATATTGCTCTGTGGTCATGACGTCAGTTCACTATGTAAACAAATTTATAGACTACAGGTACGCTGATAGTTGACAGTTAACACTCCTAAGTTTACATAGCCGTACGACGTAATAACATGGCGACTACTATCTAATGGTGTTATGAAACAGATTAAAAAAGCTGAAACCTTTGAATTTAATTTTAAAATTTAGTTTGCTATTTTATGAACTTAAGCTAACGTTTTCCGACTGCTTTTTGCCTAAGCTATCTCAATAATATATTTTTAGATTTTTTCTCATATAGAGTAAAACACCCTATTACGAATAGTGCAAACCACGACGACGCGCCCCACTTCGCGATTACTGTACTGTAAGCTGTACTTTAGTACGGAGCGGAGCGGAGTGGGGCGCGTCGTCGTGGATTGCAGTATTGCACTATCTATAATTGCCGTGTTGTATGCCATAATTTAAAAAATAGAAAGATGTTTCTAAGTGACATTGTTACTTGGTTACATTTTCGGTAACAACCACAGGAATTTTATTCATAGTGTTTTTAGAGAAATGCTATGACATACAAACTTATTTTTGCGGTCGCAATTAAATAAGCGGAGGAGTGCCATAATAATATATAATTAGGTAAGTTAATTAGACTTAGGCACCTGTCCCACAGTCGGCGATTAACGAGAAGCGAGTAAAGCTAGCAACTAAAAACGAGTTGGCGAGCAACGAGCAGAGGGTGAGCGATTACTCGCTGGTCTGCGTATGTACCAACTGTACCAAGCGTCTCTTAGCCAATGTTCTGCCCGCCACGCGACCGTCGCGTCGTTGAGCGAGTAAGCTCTCTCTTGTCGCTGCAATAAACGAGCTCGACGGTGGTGAGAACAGTCAGAGATAAACTATTAATATACTAGCTGCGCCCCGCGGTTTCACCCGCATAATTCTCGATCCCGTGGGAATATCGGGATAAACGGTATCCTATCCAGGTCATGGTCTACCCATGTGCCAAACATCCAAATCTGTTCAGCCGTTTTAGCGTGAAAGCGTAACAAATAAACTTACTTTCGATGTAAAATATTAGCTAGGATGTTTTTTTGGAACTCATCAAATGACTTCTCCCGGTCTGGGTGGAGCTGGAGGGTGTGTCAGACTCTTATTGACTAAAACCCACCCGTGTTCCTTCTGTTGCCTGTGCAATGGCAGGGGACCACGGTATCCCTTTCGGACTTTCCCGCAACCCCGGCAGGCAATGGTCCCATCGGACCCCTTCACTCGCTGACATATCTTTGAGGCGCGCGTGGAACACAACGCGCCGTCGACCCGGGCGGAACACAACGCGCCGTCGACCCGGGCCTGGTCCTTACCGGACGGCGAGCTACCCATTGCTCACCGTCCGAGCTAGGATGTATCTCTTTTACTTACAAGGACCTACAATATTTTGTACAAAAAAAAACCAACTATTCTCGCTCAATTTCTTGAGCGAGAAAATAGTTGTATTTTTTTTGTCTAAGCGACTACCTCGGTCGCTTCCTCGTGCGCGGTGGGACAGATGCCTTAGGTAGGAACTACGTTAATTGATGGATACCAAGCCTAATAAATAATGCTGTTGACTAAAACATACTCAGCTAATTAATGTTTTTAGTGCCTAATTGACCGAGTAAAATGAGCTTTTTGTTTTCAACCAAACCATTAGTGAATTATTTCGATTTCACTTGCCTTACTTTCGATAGAATGCCCATTAAAAAGTCCATAAAGGTTTCGTAAACCTCCACAGGAATTCTTGAGGTGGTTTTTCACATATTTCTATAAATTTAATAGCAGGCTAATGAGGGTAAATATAGTAGTTTCTCCCCTTTGTTTTATTTCCCCAATATTTTTCAAGCGAAACTTCATCTGTACTTATATTTGTACTAAATTCCTGTATGTTTGTTTCCTTTGTCTGTTATGTGTCATGTTACATTGTTACCAAGTAAACCATGCATGCAAACAACATTTACGGTTACTGACAAATGCATGCATTGACTGGACAGGCCCTCTCAAATCGGTGTGGTTCTTTCCTCAAAAGACCATCTCTGATACTAATCTGAATGGTTCTCATGTCTTGACCAAGTTTATGCCGTTTTTTTGGGTGGAAAATTATTAAATAACTACTCCCGCTCTGGGTGGAGCGGGACGGCGTGGGACTGACTGACTAAAACCCACCCGTGTTCCTTCAGTTGCCTGTATGTTACCAGGGGCCACGGGATCCCTTTCGGACTTTCCGCGACCCCGGCAGGCATCGGCCCTAGCGACCCCGTCAGTTGTGCTGACATCTCTTTGAGGCGCGCGTGGAACACAACGCGCCGTATCAAGACTATGCCTGGACTTTTAAAGAGACTGACCTCTGAGTTTGTTTCGGGGTTTCTTCTCAGAGTAGGTATAGGAAACACCGACCTCATCTAGTCTTAAAACATAATTTAGTTTTGTTATGTACAAGTGTTTTTATAACCTACTAGCTGCTACCCGCTGATTCACCCGCGTGGATCCTAATTCTTTTTCTAAAATAAAATAAAATTAACCTAAGATAAAGCTTCTTGTGGCACTCTGAAATGACGCGCCCCACTACCACATTACCCATAGAAATTCGCACTACTGTGTACTTAAATGCGGTAGTGGAGCGCATCATTTCAAAATGGTCAAGCTATACTCCTTATAACATCAGCTATCTGACAATGAAAATCGGTCCACCCGTTTCGGAGTTTAGCCGTAACAAACAAAGAAATATATTTAAAAAAAAAAAAAAAAAACGGGTTGCACTCCGGGAGTGCCGGCAGAAGTGAAAACTTGAATATTAACGTTTTGCATTTTTGATATTTTGGAATGGTTAGGGAATAATTTTGCACCGGTCTACTCTCCCTCCGTCTTACGAATTTTCGATCAGGTCACGGGTCCTGACGCGAGTTCAATATTTTATACCCATAAAAAAAAAGTGCACAACTCCGCTAAAGAAGTTTTCACTTGAAAAATAATAAAAAATATTAGTAAAAAGCTGTTATTTTGACAAACAGGTAATTAGTATAGATAAAGATTTTAATAAATAAATCATTTGTCATTTCAGGTGATAGTAGTATATCGTAACGAGACGGTAAGCTCGACGGGCGAGTTCTGGCAGCCGCAGATGATGCCCTCGCCGTGGCCGCAGCAGGACGGCATCTCGGGGCTCCTGAACTATCTGCGCAACGTCGAGAGGCCTCCCAGCACAGGGTTTATTCATCAGGCTGTGCTTACGCCGACACCCACCTTTATTGTGCTCCGGTGAGGAATCCTACTCAATATTATACAACACTAGCGACCCGCCCCGATTGGCACGTTTTTTAGACAAACATCGACATCGAAATAATTGTGAAAACCGCATTAAAATCCGTTGCGATAGTTATGAAGAATAACGCGGTCACAGACATGAAAAGCGACTGATTTATATTACGTGTAGATAACATAACATCACGCAAAGGTGTAGATTATAGTACACTCAAATTTCCCCAATTATGTTCAAGTCCCATGTAATAGGGTTGCGAGCCTACTGATATTATAAAATATGCGAATGTGTGTTTGTTGGTATGAGGTAGTCCAATTAATCACGTGATGTTTTCAGCAACTTTTACTAACCCCTCCCCTCTACCCAAAGTCACGTGTATTTTTTGGTGCAAATCCTATTACATTTTTGACGCAAATTCATGACTTTTGACGTTGTAATTTTCAGCAGCAGTAAGATATTTAAATTATTTGATTATGAATAACGATAGTACCATTCTCTTTATTGTAAGTTGGAGTTACATATTTTAACTTTTCTTTTCGTGTAATTTACTATGAATATTTTACAAACTCAGTTTACAAGGAAAAACGTCGGCAATGGAACTTTGACGCTCAAATTCACATTGTTTCATTCAGTTCTAATAAAAGCGAAAGTTACTAAACGATAGTTTGAATGTTTTACTTGTTTATTGGAGTTCTATAATTTCTTTAAATTCCTTGAGTTTTCAGGGAAAAATCGTAAAAGAAAATGAATAAATGTCTTGATTCAGCGTCCATTATATTCCAAATTAACACAATTAAATCAAATAAACTAATATGATATAAAACTTCAATCTACAGTGAATACGTTTCATTAGTTTTCGTTTCTCAATATAATAAGACAAAATTACAATAAATAAAATTAGAGTACTATATATTCCGCGTCAATTAAGCAAATTACACGAAAATAATGTGAAACTCTAACTTACAAGAAAGAGAATGGCACTATAGTTATTATAATCAAATAATTAAAATATCTTACTGCTCCTGAAAATTACTTGGTCAAAAATCATGAATTTCCGTAAAAAAATGTAATAGGACTCTTAAATATTTTTTTTTAATCTTTAAACAGAAAGAAAGAAAGAAAGACAAATAATTTGTGGGGCCGCTTGTTGGTTTAGAAATGCGCGTTAAACACTCACTACACCCTCTTGTGATATTTCGTGAATTTTTTCCGAACCCCCCTTTCGATGCCTTCTTTCACGCACGCACTTTTGACGGGTCGACGTGATTTTTTGCATAGAGATAGTTTATGGGTCGGAGGGGCTTACGTCACAAAAGGGGTACGGCTCCCGGCATACATATGTCAGCATCATACATTGACAGCAATCAATTTAAAGTCAACCGACATAGTTCTCTCAAGATTTTGTATTGCAATAATAAAATATACTTTATATAATTCCAGGTGGATATCAAGCTTACGAGAAAAATGTGCCGTCCCAGTAATAAAAGACGTGTTGCCAGAACTGACCCGGTTCTCCCCGGGCCCGCCTTCACGTCACCGCAACGAAGTGGCACGCTCAACCGTCAACGTAGTCATCGCTGACTTTGTCGATATGAACGACGCCATCTTCCCCCGGACCATCATAGACCTTAACATGAAACTATTAAGACATACAGAATTAACGAATATTGGGTAAGCAGTAAGCTGCATTTCTTCTATGGATTTAAGCTTACTTTTATTATTATTTAGCCCATATTGAGGCGATTGTGTGATTTTATTTACGAAAGTACCTGAAGCTTTTTACGCGTTTATGAAACACAATTTTTCTGTGATAGTGAAATCATATTTTTTATACTTTCCGTAATTCTTAGTATGGTATTTTATTTTATGTATGATATTAGTATTTTATTATGATCTAAGTTGTACGCCGTTACAAATAAAACTTACTGTACAAGTGCCTGAAATAAAAGTAGCTGTATTTCATATAATACTATACATTGTTTCAATTTTTACAAATCATAATTTATACTAACTTCGAGATTTACCAAAAACATTGTTACAAAAATCGTCTAGCTGTATCCTTTCACATAAATCTCTGAATGACCATTTTTTCTCGTTTAGCCCCGTGAGTTCCGGTCGGTCCAAAGATGAGAATAATTTATCTGAGAGTTCGTCGGAGATCTCGATGATTCGGCAAATCATGTCCAAACGTCCCAAATCCTCTAAGGAGTTGGTCAAATCACAAATTTGAATAACTTGGGATTTTCTCTCATTAATTTCGAATGAATTGGTTGAGTCCGTGGCGCTGATACTGTCCAATTGGTCATAGAGGTCAGGTTTGGTTCTCGTACCATTCCCATTGCTTATAGTAGTGGCTGTCCCTTCTGGACTGCAGCATCCCGTGGTTTCCTCGGGCACTATCACCACTGGACCAGGAAACTTTCTGCTCAAGCTCTCTAGAATCTGTTTATTCAAATTTTTGCTACGTGTCACAATTTCCACGATCAATTGCTCCCTGTCATTTACAGGCATATTACAGGATTTGAAGTTCACTTCAGAATTATTTTGTTTTTGATCTTTCATCAATACGATATTTCGCTTTTGTAGTTCTCCGTCAATGAGACGCATATTGTAATCTTTTTTGTGTAAATATTTATTAAATTCTTTGTAGTGTACTGTTTCGGTCGGGTCGGGCTCTTGACGATCACATGCTTTTTTTTCAGGAGGCACTTGCGGTGAATTACTACCTTCTGTAACTTTAACTTCCACTTGCTTTTCTTTCACATACTCCTTAGCGAAATTATCAGAAATCTTTGAAGAAATTTCTTTGTACTCCTTCATAGCACATTGGACTGGTGATTCGTTAGAAGCACTATCCATAGAATAGTTCTCAGTTTTACTCATTTGCCCCTTAAAATTCATGGTAGTATTCATAAGGCAATTTTTCGTCAATGAGTCATTCGCCTTAGCTGACAAGCTATTTTGAACTGTGGCGTTTTGACTAAAATAAGTAACAGAGTTCGGTTTTGAAAAACTCACAACTTTTTCACAAGAGGGTTTAAAGATAGAAGAGGGGATTAAGAACGGTTGATTATTACTAACATTTATTTTTACTGCGTTTGCTATGTTATATTCTGAATTGTTTTCTTTTCGGTCGCTAGAGCTACAGCATCGTACTTCTTCATTGTTGTATACAGTAGGACTGTTAGATTGCCTATTCTTGTAATCGCTACATACGTCGCATATTGGATTATTTAACTTTATGACAGTTTTGGAATCCCTCGATCCTCCATTAGCACCCAACTTAACTCCATCTAGAAAGCTTTTTGTCGCAGTCCCAAGTTGCAATTTGTTTGCATTTGTCTTCTTGAGCAAATCTTCGGTTATGTTTACCATCTTAGAGAATTGTTTTTTGACATTCTCCAAACGTTCTTGAGCTTTCATGCAATCCATGATCTCTGTTTGTTTTGGTCGAAATGCCATGCAACTGTGGAAAAAAGAGCTTCTATTCTGCTTTCCAGCGTTTGTTTCTGCATCATTATTGTCATTCCATATCTTGAATAGCTCATTTCTATTATTAGTATCTCGATTGACCGCAGGTGCTGTAGCCGGGCTCCCAGAGCTACGTAAAGACAGCGGTTTCTTTAAAAGCACCGCCGGGCGAACAAGTGGCTTTGGTTTACACGTAGTCTGATGTCGTAAACTTGGTGTGCACCTCTTAGGCACCTCGGAGCTAAATTCTAGCGCTGTCGTTTTTTTGGCGATATATTCAGTTTGTTGTATTTCGTCTTGCTTTTTCGTAATCTTTGCTCGGACATATGTCATCTTACATGGAAGTCTGACTGGCTTATTAAATTGCATTTCCGAGAAAAATATAGAGTCCAACACCCTGCAGGCGTATGAGTACTCATTTTCGTACCAACATATGATTTTGTAAAAGTTTGGTTTTAGTTGCAAACTGGAGTCTGCGTCGACAATGCATGAGTGACTGTCTCCGCTAAAGTCCGAGGACACCGCTTCTTCGTATGATATTTTTATGATATTTTGAAGAAATGTTCTGCCTGCCTTTTCTACTGCATTGAGTATGTCTTGTAGATTTGTGTTGGTATCTAGTCTGTTGAAAAATATAAAGATCAATTCGCTAATAATATTGATAACAGTTTCAAAATCATACCGTGGTTTCCTTCGTTTTCTGTCGATCTCTTTACATTAACGCACAACTGACATCATTTATCTACAGTACGCAACACCAAACCTAACAAATATACTCTCTTCTTCGAAAACTAACATAACATCACGCCTGTATTCCCCGAGGGATTAGTCAGAGGTGTACCTATAGTACACTCACATTTCGCCAGTTCTGTTTTAGTCCCATGTAATAGGGGGTGAGCCTATTGCCATCAACCGGGCACAAATCCAGTCTCCGGGCTGCTACTGAGAAATTCCAGAAGGAAAAAACCTAAAAACACTTTGCCCGACGTGGGAATCGAACCCAGAACCTCATATTCAGCAGTGGCACTTGCGATCACTAGACCAACGAGGCAGACAAACCTATTCAGACAAATATGATAGATTATAAAACACACACACGTACCGTACAGTCATGTCGAGCACTGAAACATTAACAATGGGAACCCTGAAGGCCAGTCCAGTCATCTTATCTCTAACTTGCGGAATGATCTTGGCTAGAGCTTTGCACGACCCAGTTGTCGCCGGGATTATGTTCTGGTGGATACTCCTGTGGTCGCGCCAATGCTGGTTAACGGAAAATTATAAGATCTAAATAAGCCCCTGGTACACTCTCACTCAACATACTATTTCGGTAACTAATACTTTACAAACACTGAGGGCTTAAAAGCTAATTAATCAATATGACTTTTTCTCAATATTGTTTTTAAACTAGTGTGGAAAACTATATTTTTTCCTACTCTGTCAAGTCTTAGTTGTACATTAAGGATAAAAGGTAAAATGCAGATATAGAAAGTAGGTACAGTAATCAATCAATATTATTGTTACCAATAAGCCAAATTTAAATCTGACATTTTTGATGCCCTAGTTTGTTTCATCTATATTGTGATGGAAACACGTACCTTACCTGGAGTGCTTCGGTAGACGATTCGTATGTAAAGTAGAGCGAAACAACACCCTACGAATATGTAATAGGAATATATTCCCAAATTGTAATAGGAAAAGCTTTCTCGCATTTTTATAAGCATCACATTTTCTTTATTATTTGCGATTTATTTTTATTCAGCTTTATACTATAAACTGTTTTAAACTAATATAAAAAGAACTGTGAAACTGGTTTTCTTTTTGTATTTTTTATCTATTGATGTGTGAGCTAATGTCATGAACTCATGACCATCGCGACATTGCATCAGTGGCAATACTCACAATAAGTTTGTAGTACCCTAGATATAGTAAACTTTGCTGAGCTATTTTCGTATACCAAGTGTCAAAACAAATAAGGCTCGAAGTTGTTCCAGAAACATAATATGAGATCAGTGGTACCTATAATTTGGTTGGTCTGGTACCTTAAATAGGAAACAATTAACATTGCATATTATACGAGCCAGAATGAGTGCTAGGAATATTTTCGCGCCTGGATGACATTGTCAGGGGGCGTTGTTGCTACTAAACATTAGTGAAACTTTCACAGAAATTGTAATGTATCACTAAATAAAGGACATCCAATTGAGTCTTCCAAAAAGACTTACAAGAAAGGTTTTAATGAAAATCTTTTGTTACCTTTCCCTTCAAGCACAGTCCATCTAGAGGCTTAAGCGCAGGTGTCATTGCGTGTATGCTGGTGATAAAACCCTCTGTTACACCGTAGTTATCCTCTAAAACCTTCACGATGGGCGCTAGACAGTACAGCGTGCTTGATGCGCATGATAGCACCTTTTGTTCTGAAATATGGACATTATTAGGAGTTTTTGTAACTGACGGCTATTTTTAAGGGGAGAAGATGATGTCAGATATTTTTGATCGCAACGAGGTATCACATTTTTCCGAATTATTAGACTGAGTAGGTAGATTTTTATAACGCAAGATATGTCCGGTATTATTGCATTCTAAAAAGTGAAACATCGTATTGAAGACGATGCAGTGGTTTGGTGTTCCTTGGATGTCACATATTTGTGCTACCACCTGTATATGCCATCCACAAATGATCACATATATTTGCCGTCAGCTTGACGTCAGATATTAATTGATGAATCATAAAATCAAATATGATTGCCGAGCTGTAATAGTAATATATTTTCAACCGACTTCAAGGAGGTTCTCAATTCGGTTGTATGTTTTTTTTTAAATGTTTGTTAGATACGTGATTACTCCGCCAAATATGAATTTATTTTGGCGTTTGGTAGGGCATACTTCAGAAGTAGTCCCATATAAATTTTGTCAAGATCTGATGAGGGGTTTTTGAGTTAGCTTCAATAATACGTATTTTTCCCACCTAGTATATGTGGACGATGTTCTAATAGTTCCTGTCGCTGTAATTTACATAGCAGGTAACTTAGTGGTATTCAAAGTTTTGTGGGGAGTTTGTGTAAGTACCACAACTAAAAAGTGAAAAATAAAAACTATTTTACAAAAAATGGTGTCTTTGGTTTTGTATTTTCGTTTTTTTTGCCACCGACTTCCGAAATCAGTTATTTTTCACTTTGTAGTGTTTTTGTTTTGGAAGCCGGTTTTATTTTTTGTAAAAAAGTTTTTATTATATTCGTGATCGTGACTACAGAATTGAAGACGACGGACACAGGTACGGTAAAGCAGGCCTATTACAGGCCTTTTTCAAATATAATGTTGGATTTATGTAAATCGTCGGTGTCTATAAGTAGAACAAATATGTTGGTACCTACATCCTGATCACGTAAAAAACATCAACTGATAAAATATGTTTTACGTGAATGTAATATTATTTATTTTGTTTTCATAAAATTGATATCGCATTCAATCTGTGAACTTGCTACGGTCACCCTTACTGCGGCCGAACGATAGCACGCCTCATAATTATCTGTGGGTCAAAATATTTGTCCCGATGCGGTGATTGAACCCTCGACCCTGAGTTATATTTGGATATTTTTGTACTGCTAGCTACGCCTCTAAAGTGAGGCAATAAGCGTATGATGCTATGCTCTATGTTAGTGGGTTTAGTTCCCGCACTCCTTATTCCTTCAGGTAGACCATTCTCCGTGGGCCATGGTAACCGGCGGTGTTTATTCCAACCAGCCCACCTCCCTCCAGAATTTGATTAAGTCTCCTGATCTGTTCAGAACATCTGTGAAAGATCTGGGTGACCCGTAGGCTTCTATTCTGATCTGGGTGACACCTGTGTTCAAAGAGCACATGAGCAACGGTTTCCTCAGCGTCCATGCATGCCCTGCACAGAGGACTGTCCGTTATGCCTATTGTGTGGAAGTGTTTGTTTAGTAAGCAGTGACCCATAATAGTCCCTGACTCCAGGCGTTGGCCGTTCCTGTCCAGGCGTCTGATGCTACATAACGTTTTCCTTTTGATATCCCATAACTTTTAAGCTTATATGCTATACTTAAGTAAAAATAATACAAAAATTCCTAGAACAAGTGTTCCAAAAATACATGTTTCGCAGCTAACATATCACTAGACTCGATTTTTGTATCTAAGATTCATTGATAAGTACGAGAAAATCATTTTCATTCAAACAAATCATTCATATTTCAAATTTAAACCTAAGAAAATTCGCGTAAGAGTGTTTTACATAAATAATCGCGACTTTTCCGAAATAAGAAAAATATGTATAAAAATAATTCATATGATGTTGATATGCCAGTTGATTCTTTGACATGGTCTCATTAA
Organism: Xanthia togata; assembly: GCA_963853775.1. Lineage (NCBI taxonomy): Eukaryota > Metazoa > Arthropoda > Insecta > Lepidoptera > Noctuidae > Xanthia > Xanthia togata. Next base: position 8,185,088 of record OY970806.1, read on the forward strand.
ATACCTTAGAATTATGGGATATCAAAAGGAACAGCTTGTATAACTCGATTTTTAAAACTGTGCGCTTGGAGCTGTCAAAATCGTAGGTTGATAGTATTGAATTAATTCGCCCGGTTACCTCCTCAGTGCCCCAACGAGGCCACGCCTCTTAATACCGTCTACACAACTCGTGTTGTCTCCACAGTTCTCTTATTATTCGTTAAGTTGTTATTGTTATTATTTAAACCACACACACTGTAATATTTTGACGTTGACAGGCGCAGTTATAAAAATCGGGATAACTTTACAATTATAACTTTCTAAGAAGAAAAAAACAGGTTTTTAGGTGGCTACTATCAAGCTTGCGGCCTTCCTCGTGGTAAGTGGTCAAAGCCGCCTATGAACACACAACAACAACAACCAACATACCTGAATCATCAGAGACATGAGCCGGACGGTCTCATGTGCCTGGAATCAAACAGGGGCTCAAGTCTGCTATTTTTATAAATTCGTCATTCCAACACGATCCCATTGTCATTTTGCTAAAAGTTCGTACTTAATCGGCTAAATTCATAATGGTCGATCATTGGTTGATCATTGTATTCCACAAACACGATACTCGTAACGAATTAAAAGAAATGACTGTACAATGACATTCTCATGGTAGGTCACTGATCAAAGGAACTCTCAAAATTTTAGTAGATTACCGCCTAAGTCAGTAATTCATTTTTCATTATGTACGAGATTACCAATAGATTGCCATTTCTTTCAATGGAGTGTCAGTGGCTGACCATTGGAAAGTCATATTGACGCCATTATGATAATAGATTGCCAAACTTGTCAAAATCAGCAATTATGTTATCAATGATAGACCATTCTGACACTATTGTAATAGCAGACTTGAGGCCCAGGCTGCAGGAAAATCATCTGCCTAGCCTATTCCTATGTTGTGGTCGGCTTCCAGTCTGAATTTATCCAGTATTTTACATGGAGCGACTGCTTATCTGACCTCCATAACCCAGTTACTGGATAATACGATACTTATTGGTTGTCAGACTTTCGGGTTTCTGACGACCCTTAGCAACTGTCAAAGATCCACGAATGACAACCGGGACCAACGGCTTAACGTGTTATCCGAGGCACGGAGGTGTCTTGGTATGTGAAGATGATCACCTATCCATGGACCAACCGCGGCAAGCGTAGCTTAACCTGATTGATCGACCCGTGCGGCTGTTATTACTCATCCACGAGCCTGTTTGTGAGGCTTATGGTGGGTAAAACGAAAAGTTAGCAACGATGCTTCGCGGTATGTGTAGGTAATGGTAGATCTTCCCTTCACAAAGATTCCATTAATTTACGCCTTGATGATTTTTTCAAAGAAATAAAGGCACTTTCCTTATTACTCCAACTAATCCAATTTGCATAATTTCCCCCAGTATAATTAAGACACTGGACCCACTCGATTGTATGCAAACGCATTTATCGATTCGTAAAACCGCATCACTAATTACGGGGTTTAGTTATTTATAAACGTTGCTTAGAAGGTTAAGAGTAATAATTAGCGACTGTTACCATAATATTATAACCATAATTTTTTGACGTTTGAACGTCATTTAATTTTAAGCAACGCTTAAAAATAAACCCTAGGTAACTAATACATTAGGTACCTGCATTTAGCTTATTGTCATTGACGCCCAGAATGATCATGGGTACATCCACGCTGGGCGCTGTCACAATCACGCGCTTCACACCATCACTTGTCAAGTGACCCTGAAGTGAGGGAAAATAAAGTCCCCGTCACGAGAAGCTATAAATTTTGTAAATATAGAACTTCTACTAAGTTACGTAGCGAAACATAAAAGCGCTGTCGTGAAATGTCGTATTGGAACGCGGTACCACAAAACATTAGACGACAGGCAGCGCTATTAGATCACTAAAATATAACCCGACCAAGGGAAATTACTCGTTAGTTTCGTATTACACGTATGTTACTTTGAGTGGATTGAATTTGGGATTATTTGTTGTTGATTGAAACTTAGTAGAAGTTCTTTATTTACAATATGTATTATATATTATAGCTTCTCGTGACGGCGACTTTAGAATAGATATGGCAGTTAAAAGAAGGGACATACTTCAGGGGAGCGTAGTACTCATGAAACTGGACAACGCTTACTATGGTATAACTCTGATATGAAAAAAATAATTAAGTACCCGGTCCATACAAAAGAGCCGACTAACACGTTCAAAATGTATTGAACAGCAGTTTTTTTTATTTGTTATTCCAGCGTTGGTTCCACAGTAAAAAAGTAAATTTTCATGAGTACAACACTGCCTTAAAGTATAGCTCTTCTCTCTTTTATTTGGGGAAGGCCTTACCTAGCAGTGGTAAAGTTGACAGAAAGAAAATAAATTTATTTTACCCAGATTAACACACAATATACAAAATAAAACAGAAAAAATACTCTCCAGAAGGGCCAAGTTTAGAGTTAATCATGTCTAGGGACTAGACTTATTTTAAGTTCCTAGGATACCTACACCACTGGAAGACAGGGCGGAAAAAGGCGGTTGGTGGACAGCAAACACAAAAGAGCAGGTTTTAACTTGCTTCACCCGAGAATCGATCCATCAAGAATGCCTCATGTATTTTAATGGCGACAGAGTTAACCATGATGATCCAAATAACCATATCTTTAGTATGCCTTAAGAAACACTATTCTGCCAAGTCCTAAGTTTTTTCAGGACAATAAGTAATTATACAAAACCTACCGAAGACTTCTCAAGACAGGTGAACATTCCGGAGGCCTCGATGACGTACTGCACGCCGGCAACCTGCCACGGCACAGTGTGTGGGAGTTTGTCGCGAAATACTTTGATAAGCCGACCTGTATGGCGAAACGAAACTGTTAGCTTTTGTTCTTTTGATTAAAAGTGGTACTTTCAGCCTTTGAAGGACTGATTTATTTTATTAATATAATAGGAGTAGCTTACATAAAAGGTTGCCCGTCAATACGGAAGGGTATCTTTGGGTAATTTTTCTGTACTTACAAGAGTAGCCTAATATGTACCTTACCTATAGAAAAAATACAAGGTGAGTATCAAGCATGTGCGCCTAAGGCCTCCCTGTAGGTAACAATGATCTATAGGCTTCTTAGTAGAATTTTATTGCTTATGATAGGGTCAATTGAAATTAACTGCCGAAATATCACAGACGTGACGTGTCGATATCAAACAAATCATGATAATACAAAAATGAAGCCGCTGTGATGATAACCATCGACGTGACTGTGAAGTCGTCGCTGCTTAATTTAATTGTACCTACGCTGTATAGTTATACAGCGTAGGTTGACTCAAGAAGACGTAAGGTCATAATGTAATCATCAGTATCATCGAGATAAGGCATCGACCGCGCCCCTGCTCAAATTGAACTCGGTGATCTTCACCCATCTTGTTTGAAATGTCATTCATAGGTTAAAAAAGTAGGCGTTTTCTTGTTTAACAAAACAATATGATAACAGGATTTAAAACAAATTACGAAAGATACTTTGGAGCTCCTGTTATTCTTTATTTTTTAACAACAAGATCTGAGGGCATAATCCACTATCGGGTGATGTACCTATGTAATAAATTCTTACATACATCAATTGACTTTGAAGTGACACTGGGTCATTGGGTGAACAGGTATCATCAGTTTAACTCATTAGCTATTCATCACCGTTTATGGCTGTCCGGGGGGCGGCAGATTGGGTACTTACCTACGTCAAAAATAAACTGAATAATATTTCGACCCTGATGCTCCAATTTAAGAATTCCAGCGAATTCTTCAAATATAGCAGGTCATTCAACTGGACAGAGGTCTCCAAAAGTATATGCGTTTAACTCTGTCCTCGGTCACCTCTCATTCAAGATCGTTGCTGCACCTAGCCTGAACCTCCATTGCATAGGTATAATAGGTTCTCTATTTTGTTCCCTAACTTTTTTATCCATAATCTAGTGCCATATTTTTTTTGTGCTAATCATCATTTGTCCGAAGGATAACTTGCCCGAACTTAATTTCACATATTATAACATGCCATAAAATTTAAATCCCTAAATACAATATGCCCTAAATTGGTTTGTCATAAATATTACAATCAATAATATACAAGAATTAAAACCGTTTTCAATAAAAGTTATAAGTCCTAAATTCAAATAAATTCATGTTATTTATCCTAATAATGTTTTAAAAAAAAATGTATTACAAAGCTTGTGCTATGAACATCTCTCAGGCGTTATGGATACGAGTTAAGCATGCAGCATACAAGCGAGCATGCAACATTTAGCATGCAAGCAAGCATGCAAGCGAGCATGCAACATGTAGCATGCAAGCAAGCATTCAGCATCCAAGCAAGCATGCAGCATGCAAGCGAGCATGCAACATGCAGCAGGCATGGTTTCTTTCACGGCCACGGCGGTGCGGGGCTCCGGCGGTGCCACGCTAGCCTGTCGTTGCTGATAGTTTAACGCTCACCGGCGCTGCTTCGTCTCAGCCTCAGCCGCGGAGGCGAGGGTTACAACCACCAGCTCCTCAACTCGCATGCCGCCTCGCCCCCTCCCTACACGATTCTAATACACTCTAGGGGTAGGGCAGACAAGACTGCGTGGAGTTGGATTTATAGGGATTCGTTTCTGTCACTAAAACCAAATGTTTAGCATATGTTTTAGGATTAACAATTTTATTATAAATGAACATTCGGAATAATACACATTATATAATACAATACTTAGGACTTATGACTTTATTTCATGCAAAATTAGGGAGATTCAATTAGTATAGTAAGTACTCGATTTATTATAATATGACAGAATAGGGTTAAAATTTAGTATCCGGTGGCACGAAATCGAGGGTAAGGGGGAGGGGGAGGAGGGTACCCCTCCCCCCTGGTACCACTCCCATGAAACGAGGACGCACCATTTTTGAAAAAAAAAACAAAAAACAAAGTTGCTTCTGCACGTCTCCGGCGCTGCGGGAAGTGCAGCCCTTACGTAACAAAGGATAGGCACCCATGCTCACCTTCGCAGCTTCGGCCGCTACGGCTCGCACGGGTGCCTATGCTTCGTTACAGCGGGCGGGGGCTGCCCACCCTCCGCGCCTCCAGATTTTTAGTTGCACTCTAGGGTGCAGCCAAAAGGACTAGGTGGAGTCGGGGTGCCCCGATTCGATTTTGGGACAGATTCGACCTATTTTAACCATAATACTAAAGTCTGCCACTGGATACATATAAAGTCCACCCCGCCGTTTCACCCGCATAAGTCTCGATCCCGTGGGAATATCGGGATAAAAAGTATAGTCCTTACCCAGGTCATGGTCTACCCATGTGCCTAATTTCATCCAAATTCGTTCAGCCGTTGTAGCGTGAAAGCGTAACAAGCAAACTTACTTTCGCATTTATAATATTAGTTAGGATATCTACCTTTCTAATTATTATAAGATTAAAGACACAATTTACCATCGATATTAATTTCATTCTGCGTGTGTGTGATGTTCCCTTTGAATTTGCCATGAGTGGAGTCGAACTTAATCAAATAACAGATGTAGTCGATGTCGATCGCAGGGTCGTTAATCGCAGATAACTGTAGCAATCAACGCAAAATACATTATGAAAAGAAAAGTCGTTTGGGGCCTTGGGGTTACTAGTAGAGCGTGGAAATCTAATTCTTAGATATTCAGTTATGTACTCAAGTAGGTACTTACTTAGAATATTGCAACCTGCCCACATAATAAATTGGACTAGGTATTGGTAAGCCGGAGGATGATGATGACATATTTCCTACACAAACAGTATTTGTAGTATAAGGTAAATTGGTACCTCATAGCTCCGCGGCATTTTAAATGGGTCCTACGAGTCCCAAAACGTTTACCGCCCATGCCTAGACGAAAGCTTCTACTAAATAATAGCCCTTATTCTTTTCTGCCCTCGTCCTTTTACTTCAAATCCAGGTCAACTTAAATCCACTATCTACGAAATACATAGCAAAGTTTCTACCAAAAGGATCATGGGACTAAAAATCTGCAAGAAACATTTTACCTCGATGTCTAGATTCTGAAGACACGTTCTGAATATTACCCTGCCAATTCGGCCGAAACCATTTATTCCCACTTTTATAACCATTCCCGAAGAACTTGGACTGAATCATTTATTAGATTTTGAATAATTATTATTTTGAATATTTTTATGACGATGCGAACTGGTTGACGCATAGACTACTTTTTATGGTTGACATGACATTTAGAATTACGCGCTTCAATGAGATGTGTATTAGTAGTCTATGGAGATGTGTTAATCGAACATTGTGCGCACAACAAAAAACAACGTTTTGAGGTACTTTATCACGGTTTTTAAACGTTGTTATTTTCAAAATACAATCAGCTAGCTACAAACTGCAGTGTGTAAAGCGAGAGATACAACGAATTTATTAAAGTATGTAAATTTAAAAAAAAACCGGTATTTTATTCAATTTTGTTACCGGTAAATTAGAATGCAATCACTAGAGTTCATAGACTATACACAAGATAATAGAGGTGAGATTGTAGAATAAACATCAAACAAGAACCGTAAGTAGGTAAAAAATACCAAGTTCATTATTATTTTATTTTATCCATTGATTTGAGGCCTATGTCCACTAGTGAACAACTTTCACCTGAAATTATGGATCATTATGATGATGATGATAATAGTCCACTGGTATGTTCATTGAACTTATAGAAGGTAAGCATAAAGTCAGTGACTAAGATGATACAAGCCTTATTACTAAAAAGCTTCTCCGTTGGCTGCTGGACATACGACAATATTAAGAAAAAAATTATGTTTCAACCACGTATTCAAAAATTATTAAAGGAAGTAACGATTCATTGAGCCACAGCCAATCATCAATGAGGGTAAAAAAACGACTCAACCAGATTCTGGGTGAGTCGTTTATTAACCTATCACTTGATTGGAACTGGGTTGACAGATCATTTCCATCAAATTTTATTCAGTACCTACCTAATTTTACTTTTTATATGGTAACTTTATATTTTTGAGTCAATATCAGCCCAATTTAACGTGGCGCCGGGTAATAATAAAAATCCCAAAGTACAAAATGCCTTTTGTGCTTTGTCCTGTCTACTTTATATTTGCTTGCTCTATGCTTCATTGATCTTCTGGAAGTTGTCTATAAAACGCCCGTCCTGCCTTGTCCTTCAGCTGACATTTTAAAACTCCATCTCGTGGAGAGCATACGTGGAGTTATATATTTACTCGTTTCTAATAAATTTATTCCGGTAAGTGTTCACAAACAATTACATGTTAATTAATTTCGTTTTCCATTGTCTTTCCGAGCTTACTTTAATCATTATTAGTGTATTGCATAATTTTCAGCGTTTAAGTAACTTTACCACGTAGCTATGCGTGATTTAGTCGACTTTTCGTACCTATTTTATGTTAGTTTTCTATCAAGTACTTTTAGTTGTTGATTCTTTGGACGAATATGCTAGTCTATCTTCTTAACATTACATATTAGGCACCTATTTGTTTTCATTTCTATGTTATGCCGTTTTTATGAGTGACCTCTACATGACCTCCATACCGGCCGGCATTCGATCGTCCTAAACTAATTACAGGATGATGATCTAAGTTTGCAATAAACAAATTGCAATACAGAATTAAAGCCAGTACGATTATATCATCGGCTTCCGGAATTTGCTATTTATATTTCGGTAACTGACCTACGTGCTAGCAAACAGCTCTGCCAGTTACAGTCTAATTAGAATACGTACATACGCACATTTACAGTACTATAAAAGCTCAGTTTGCCATTATTTGACAGTTTTATTAATTTTTACACTAATGATAGATCTTTTCCTTTTTGTTTTTTTTGCTGCTTTGATGTGGTAGCTTTTTTATTCTTATAGTTATAACCTGAATATGTATATGTTAGTACCTACTTAGGATTCTGTATTCTACACAAACTTTACCGATGCCGTTGAAATCATGATCTAAATTATGTGTTCCCGTAGGACATGATTGTCTCTTATGACCTTGAAATGCACTGCAGTCCCTAGACGACTGTAAACGTCTGCTTAAAAGGCTTATTTCCTGTCAGGCATTGGATAAATAACTGACAGGAAATCACAGCAAAACATTGTGTTTATATACATTTTTGCGAGACATTGCATCATAATTCCCATAATTTCTTTGAGGAAATGCCTAGTTTTATATGATTCATCAAGCTGCTGATATTTGTTTCATGTTTTTACTGCTACTTATAGTTCTGGCATACAAAAAAGTTTTATTTCATATTAAATATCAAACATACAAACATAACGTTGTTAGCAAACCTACTTAATATTCTTTTAAAGCGCTTCCTACATTATTTTGTGAAAAATGGAGCTAAGAATTTCATCAAATATTATGTAGGATTCTTGTAAAATATTTTTTCCACTCTAGTCTTGAAGTTCTGAGGTTCATCTTCCGATATGTCGTAAAAGACCTAGGCTGCTAGGTGTCCTGTCTATTCTACTCCATTTAACTTAATTTTTAATTAACTGGTTCTTCTAGCTAGACACTTAAACGAAAAAAATAGAAACATTTTCAATATGTATCCAAATTATACTTTTAATACGAATCATAATGACGAATAATTCGTCATTATGATTCGTATTAATATTTTATAATATATATATATATATATTATGCTTAGCAAAATATTATAGCAAAAATATTAAAATATTTTTTCAAGAACTCTCATAGGAATAAAGTTAGTAATAGCCTTTTATCAGTAGCATTTAATAGAATTTCTGATGTTTTCTCTTGGATAAAATCAGATTACACACATTTATTATCAATATAAATGTATAGACAATATACACACTATGGCTCGCCCCCTATTACATGGGACTCGAAATGTGGGTGCACCTACTACAGGCACACCTCTGCCCAACCCTTCGGAGAAACAAGACGTTATGTTATGTTTTATAAATGTATAGCTCTAGGTGTACCGATATCCTGCTATGGCAAATTACTCACGCGCCTAACAATTACCATGATACTCCATCTTCGATTGGCTTTAATATGATGTAAAGTTAATGTTCTTTGTTTCTTTCTATTACAGACATGTCCAAAATCGGTATCAACGGTTTCGGCCGCATTGGACGTCTGGTCCTCCGCGCTGCCGTCGAAAAAGGCGCTCAGGTCGTTGCTATCAATGACCCCTTCATCGGCCTTGACTACATGGTCTACCTCTTCAAGTACGACTCCACCCACGGTCGCTTCAAGGGCACCGTTGATATCCAAGATGGCCACCTCGTCGTCAATGGAAACAAAATCGCCGTTTTCAGCGAGAGGGACCCCAAGGCTATCCCATGGGGCAAGGCTGGCGCTGAATACGTCGTCGAATCCACTGGTGTTTTCACAACCATAGAAAAGGCGTCTGCTCACTTAGAGGGTGGTGCCAAGAAGGTCATCATCTCTGCCCCCAGTGCTGATGCACCCATGTTCGTTTGTGGCGTCAACCTTGAGGCATATGACCCATCTCACAAGGTCATCTCCAACGCTTCCTGCACCACCAACTGCCTCGCGCCCCTCGCTAAAGTCATCCACGACAACTTTGAGATTATTGAAGGCCTGATGACCACCGTACACGCTACCACTGCTACCCAGAAGACTGTGGATGGACCCTCTGGAAAACTGTGGCGTGATGGGCGTGGTGCTCAGCAGAATATTATTCCCGCCTCCACCGGCGCTGCCAAGGCCGTCGGCAAAGTCATTCCTGCTCTGAACGGAAAGCTGACTGGTATGGCTTTCCGTGTGCCTGTTGCGAACGTGTCAGTTGTCGATCTCACTGTCCGCCTGGCCAAGCCCGCCAGCTACGAAGCTATCAAACAGAAGGTTAAGGAAGCAGCTAACGGTCCCCTCAAGGGTATCTTGGACTACACTGAGGAGCAAGTTGTGTCATCCGATTTCATTGGTGACACCCACTCGTCCATCTTCGATGCTGCTGCCGGTATCTCTCTCAATGACAACTTCGTGAAGCTCATCAGCTGGTACGACAACGAGTTCGGATACTCTAACCGCGTCATCGATCTCATCAAGTACATCCAGACCAAGGATTAAATGTTAAATTGCGTAGAGATAAATGTTGTTATGAATGTTTCAGAATATGATTTTGTCGACTAGATCGACTTTTATAATTTAAGCTTAAGTATAGCGGACAAATCTAAATTATTTAACTACTTATATAGTATCAAAACTACTTAAATAGTGACAAATCTAAATGATTAAACTACTTATACACGTATAATGTATCACATTTATAATTTTAATGCAGTATTGCGATTAAAAATCAGAAATCAATAAAAAAAATACGAAATTACTTTGTTGTTATGCTTCTTCCTTATTAGGCAAACATTATCTGCTTGTTCACAAATGGTACCTCTCAAGGAACATATATACCTACGGCGAAGTACCACTGCAGTATTTATTTATCAAGCACACAAATGTACAGTGGTGGGCTTATGCCATAGGCATTTTCTACCAGTCATGTCTGGGACCACCAAGGCCAATCGCTTCATATGCTATTCGCCACTTTTGGGGCCAGTCGGATATTTTGTCTAGACCTTTTTGCAGCGTCTGTGAAGCAATTTTGGGGTCATGGTTGCTAGCCAGAATTGCAGTAGCAGTATCATCAGCAAATGTAGCTGTAGTCACGCCGTCCTCTGCTGGCAAGTCTGATGTGTACAACGTGTATAGAATTGGCCCCAAAACTGATCCTTGGCCAGCCTTTATTTCCAATAGCTCCGACGTTGCCTCAGCTTCTTTGACTTGAAACAGAAGCTGAGTCAACGTTGGAGCTATTGGAGCACTATTTACCAAATATGGAAGCGATTGGCGTTTGTGGTCCGGCAGTAGTCGCGGTCATGTACCAGTAAATCTTTGGGTGATGCAGAGAGACAAACAGTGGTAGGTGCAATAGCGAGAATTGAGGAAAAATTATTTAAATATAAAGATATACATCTAAACCTATTAAAAACCTAACTACTAAAATACACCTAAATATAAGCACAATAAAATTATGACAAACAATGGGAAAATATTACCGTTGTGATGATCAGATACTACCTCCTTAGAAACGACCGATGCGCAGAGACATGATCATATTTACTCAAATTGAAAACGAATCGAATGCAGTTATTGAGAAGAAGGTCAAATTTGTCGAGGAGATCTGCATTCAGGTCTTATTAGCACAAATCACCATAATCGATGATAGGGAAGTTACTGCACAAGCATTGTCTTCTTACTCGATGGTAATAATTTTTCAGGCCTTTTTAGGCCATTATAGGCCTGTGTCAATTCTGCCAGTTCTCAATAAGGTGTTTGAAAAATTGACACTCAATCAAATGTTACGTCAGTTTAATAAAAATTCCATCTTTCATGACCATGAACAGTACGGTTTCACCAAAGGGCGCTGTACCACTGACGCCGGTGTCACCCTAATAAAGAATATTTTTAACGTTTGGAAAGAAGCACAAGATGCCATTGGAATCTTCTGCGACCTCTCGAAGGCGTTCGATTGCGTAGACCATGAGACACTTCTGCTGAAAGTGGACCACTATGGGATTAGGAATACAGCTCATGATTTGTTAAGATAGATCATACCTGAAAGATAAAGGTTAAAATTCAAGTCAACGGCACAAACTCATTAGGGTCTGAAATAGTAATGGGCGTTCCTCAAGGTTCGATATTGGGTCCATTCCTCTTTTTAGTTTATATAATGATTTACCCCAATTATTTCTAAATCAACCAAAGATGGTGTTATTTGCAGATGACACATCATTGACCTTTAAAATAAACCGACGGTCACCAAATCTTGACGACGTGAATAGCTCTATTGTTCAGGTCCAAGATTGGTTTACGGTAAATAATTTGGTACTAAATAATAAAAAAAAACAAATGCATTAGATTTAAATTACCAAATGTTAGAAGTAGCGAATGTGATATCATATTGAAAGGAGAAAAACTGGAATTTATAACAGTTTTCCTTGGAATCACGCTAGACGAGAAATTACAATGGGGACCCCATATAACATCTCTCACGGGGCGGCTAAGCTCTGCCGCTTAAGCTGTTAGAATGATAAGACAGTTAACAGATGTAGAAACCGCGCGTTTGGTCTATTTTAGCTACTTCCACAGTATTATGTCGTATGGCATTTTACTGTGGGGTCGGGCTGCTGATAATGAATCCATCTTTGTTTTACAAAAAAGAGCTGTCAGAGCTATTCATAATCTACGTCGTCGTGAATCTCTCAGGGAACTATTTAAAAAGATTAATATTATGACGGTACCTTGCCAATTCATTTATGTAAATATTATGTATGTGAGAAAAAATCTACCTACATCTTTAAATTATGTGATAGACATAAATACTAGAAATAAAGATAAAATAGGTCAACCATTTTTCAGACTATCTAAAGTAAATACATATTTTATGGGGTACCTACTGTGTTAAATGTTACAACAGAATACCTTGTGATTTATTAGAATTAAATGAAAGAAATTTTCAAACTCATATAAAAAGTACACTTTGTAAACAAGCATATTACAAATTAGAGGATTATATCCAAGATAAAAATGCTTGGAAACATGCTGGTCCTGCTCCATAGGACAATTCAGTATCTAGACAAAATCGAACTGGTTGCCAATTTAATTGTATAATATTATTTTTTTAATCATTTATTTTATATTTTGTGATTACTTGAACTCACACCCTGACTTATTATTAGTATTACTTGTTATAATGTTAGGAATATAGTATAATTTTACAATGTTTGTAAGTATGTGAGCACCATGCATCTATTACATAATTCATTTGTGTCATTCCTTCATTTTTCATTCTTTTTACCTATCGTGATAGTAATCTTATTCTAGGTGCATTGTCTTCACATAATATAATTAGTGTATGCAAGATATAATGATTTTTTTTAAAGAGTACCGGTGGAGTTTCTTGCCCATTCTTCTCCATACGAAAACTACCTTTTGGAATGGGCGACTAGAATCAGTTGTTATTATTTAAATTTTGACGTTCAAAAGTGCCTTTTTTGTGCATAATTGAAATAAATTAATTGACTTTGACTTTCAATCGGTACAGAGACCGCAGCGTTCCAGTAACCATCTAGCTTACCCTAGAGACTTGAGTAGGTACGCCAGTTCAGGGTACTATCAATATGCAAGTCTAAGTCCTTCACGACAGTGCTAAAAGGAACGATCGTACCATTGAAGAGAACTGGTCGCAAGATTGTACCATCCACCTTGCTAATACCGCGAGGACTGCTTATGATGATCGCTTGACACTTCGTAGGGTTTATGGCTACACCAAATCTATCAGCCCAGGTTTTTATAGCTATCAAGTCCCTGTTCAATTTGTCGATAGCATCAGGTAATTCATCAACCCTTCCCTGACAGTACAACTGCAAGTCATCTGCATACAGATGATTATATGATACGCACACTGAAGCTCGGAAGTTATAAGATTGATAAATATAGAAAACAGAATAGGAGAAATAATACCACCTTGTGGAACGCCAGTTTCCAAATCACACCAGCATGATGTACAATTGTAGAATCTCCATGGAACGGACTGCTGACGTTCAAAAGGAGAACCATTCCAGTGCTTCGCGAGAGACCATAGGATATGACAAAATGGCTAACAGGATGTCGTGACTGACGATATTAAAGGCATTCGAAAAATCAACCAACACTAGAGCAGTAACTTTGTTGTCTTCCAGTCCTGCTCTTATATCGCCAAGCTTAAGGAGGGTGGAAATAGAATAGTGCTGTGCCCTGGCCTGAACCCAGATTGAAGAGGGCTTATGAGTGAGTGGCGATGAACAAAGTTGGAGAATTGTTTGTAGACACAGGCCTCAAGCACTTTGGATAGGAAAGGAAGGATAGAAATTGGACGGAAGTCGGTAGGAAGAGAGGGATGGAAACCCCTCGTGGATGGATGGTGAGGAGATGATCCGAGATAGTAATGAGACCACGGGTGATATTGTCACATCCCACCGCTTTTGATTTGATGGAGAGAATTATCTTTCTGATCTCCCCGGTTCGACTGGAATAAAACTGAAAGGATTATGAGGAAACGTTAGACCAGAAATAAGAGACAGAGTTTGTTGCTTGGTTAGACGATCCATGGTAGAAGCAGAGGAGAAATGCCGATAGACATCATCTAAGTCGGTTGAATTAGGAAGGTCTAAATGTCACGATTTGCCTACACCAAGAGTTCCAAGAAATTTCCAAATATCGGCAGAAGAGGAAGAACTAATAGTATCGAGAATGTGGTGGCGTTTAGCATTGCGGTGTTTCGTTGGAATGTGTTCGCAATGTGTTGATGTTAATGGTGTAAAATCTTTTGGGCTACCAGTCCAGTTAGGTGTACCTCAAGGCACAATACTGGGTCCATTCTTGTTCTTAGTGTATATCAATGACTTAGCATTCTATTTAAAGGATATCTGTGAAGTTGTACTGTTTGCAGAGGATACTTCTTATCTTGAATTGTCTCAGATAGTTTTATTTTATGTTGAGTCCTTTATTCCTTTTGCAGGTTTGAAACAACACCATACTTTTTCATAATTTTTATTAAGCTTTTATTACATAATTACTCGTAGGCTTACAAATCTACTCTCCTTCACCACAGCTACTACAAAATTACCACAGACTAAAAATATGGTCGGATACACAACATCTAACATCCTCCAGCGCCAAAAGGAACTAATAAAAACAGGATGTATCCGAAATGAACATTATCAATTTTAGTATTGCTACTTGCTACTAGAGGGCGTTTTACATAATAATATTTTGTGCCATCTAGCGTACACATCTGAAACAAGTATAATCTTCTACTCAACACTAGATGACCCATCTAGAAATTAGAATTACAAATAGTTAATATAATTACCGTTTTTAGGAATAGCATACACACATTAACACACATTATTATTTTTACAATGTTTAAGTCACATCACTTACTAAATATATCGACTTTCAAAGATAAATTATTGAACAAACATGTACCTATGTAATTAATTATTTTATGAAACAAAACAAAATTAAGTATAAATATCGTATTTACTAGGCAATTTTACCATTCTACCGGAACGAGTGGATTTCTGAGGTTTCTCAAGCAGTTCAGACGACGAATGTTCGTCATTTTTTTGTTGCTCTGAATTATTTTTCAAAGAACAAATTGGACTTTGACTTGCCTCATTTACCAATGAAACATCGTCACTAGTCTGACTAGAGACTTCCAGTTTAAACAACCTCTGGATTGGACGAACCTTGGTTCCAGTGGAAGTCCTTACTTGAGCTGTTCTTTCGATTCCGTCTTTTCCTGTAAACAAATCTAAAACAATGCCTAATGGCCATCTTATCCTCTTCTCATCTGTTTCTATCAAAACAATGTCGCCTATGTTTATAACATCTCTTGTTTCTTTTCCTTTTTGGACCAACAAAGTGAGATATTCATTTTTGAAACGAAGTTTGAATTGTTCTCGAAGTTCTTGTAAATATTTGTGCCGTTTGTTCAAATTGTTAACATCTATGCAATCAAAATCAGTCATGTCAGTGTTATGTGCGGGCTGGATGAAATGTGCCGGGGTAAGTGGCTCTAGACAGTCACCCTTGTCTTCATTTATATATGTAAGGGGCCGGCCATTCATTATTGCTTCACATTCACATAATATGGTTTCAAGTTCCTCATATGACACTGACGCTTTACCTAAGATTCGCCGCAGAAGATCTTTCATAATCCGTATTAGTCGCTCCCAATAGCCGCCCCACCAAGCTGCAGTCGGTGCGTTCATCTTCCACGACATGCGTCGAATGGTGGAGTTACGCTGAACCTCCTCCCAATCTAGAGAAGAAATCAAATTTTTGGTACCACAGAAATTTGTGCCTTGATCAGACATAATTAAATCAGCACGGCCTCTGCGTGCTACGAATCGTCTCAATGTCATAATAAAGGCCTCCGTAGAGAGTGATCTCGTTAATTCTAAGTGCACTGCACGATACACTGCACAAGTGTATAGTACAATCCAGCACTTCTCGCCATTACGCAGAAATAACGGGCCCGCTAGATCGACACCAGTCGTTTGAAAAGGTGCGGAGCAGTTAGTGCGTTCTGGTGGTAGTGGCGCTGTCGGTGCCTGTGTAGCTTTAGCTCTATAACGTCTACAAATAACACATGCAGAGATTACTGACTTTACTAATCGACGTATACCGATGATCCAGAACCTCGCCCGTATATCTATGATGAGTTGATTAGCCCCTACATGCTGTAAATGTTCATGTCGCTGTCTCACCATAGCCGTAACCACTGGATTCTTAGCCCACAAAAGATAAGGTGCCTTGGTGGTCTCTGGAAAATCTGATATTGTAAGTTTCGTTTTGATTCTTAATAATCCCTCTTTATCTATGTACTGTGTTAAATGTTCACTCCTTTTTCCATAAATTTCAATGTTTTCCTTTTGTATCAATTTGATCACAGTTTTTTCTGCCTTACTGTACTCCCTATAAGTTATTTCTCCTTCTCTTTTATTTTGTGAATGTCGTATATTATGTGTAAATCTTAACATCCATGCTACCATCCTAATGATTTTTGAATATTTAGAGAAATATTGTATTTTATTTAGCAGACTTTGATCACAACATACTTGTGCGTTGCAAACGGTTTTCTTAGTTTCCAGGTGTACTTGCAGCTCGTCCACTGTGAAGTCAGACTGCGGCCACTGTTCGGGTTCCAGACGCAGCCACGCCGGTCCCTCCCACCAGCGGGTCTCGAGTAGGGTTCTCGCGTTGCAGCCTCTGGACGCTAGGTCGGCCCAGTTGTGTTCACCAGAAACATGTCGCCAATTGTTTGTATTAGTATGTTGTCTAATTTCTTTTATTCTATTACCTACAAATGTGTTTAGAGGTAATTCCCGTTTAATCCAGCATAGAGTAACAGCAGAATCCGTCCAGCAGTATTCTGGACAATTTTCTAAATTAAGATTTTCTCTGGCCTGTCTGAGTAGTCTTGCCCCTATTAATGCAGCTAATAGTTCCAATCTGGGAATACTTATCTTTTTGGGTGGTGTGACACGTGATTTGGCTGAAACTAGTTGTAGGGTTACTTTATCTTTTCCAGCAGCCCGTAGTAACACACCTGCAGCATACCCATCCTTACTAGCATCACAAAATAAATGTAAACTTACCTCACAATCTTTCATAATATTTTCAGTTAATCTTCGTGGTATTTTACATTCTTTTAAACAATTAATGTGTTGATACCAATCATGGAATCTTTTCATCAGATCAGCATCAAGCTGAGTGTCCCATGACAGATCTTTTTTCCAAGCTTCTTGCAATATAAGTTTTGGTGTCAACATTATTGCTGAAGTATATCCAATCGGGTCAAAAATCTTTTGTGTAAGTGACAATAAATCTCTTTTTGTAAGATGTTGGACATCTTCCGGGGCAGGTAAGTTTCCCGTGCTACAGTACAGCTGGTCAGATGAAGTATCCCAATTGATACCTAGTACTGGTACTATATCCTTACCTGAATCATTAATTTTCAGCGGTGATGTCACCCACATGCGTAAATTGAATTTTGCCTCACTCATAATCCGCTTGGAGTCTTCTATAAATTTAGTGGTTTCTTTTACAGTGTTTAAACTTGTTAAACAATTATCTACATACCACGATTTTTTCAGAAGCTGTGCAGTCTGTTGATGTTCTCCCATTACATTGTTAAGGTAATGTATAAGTGTGGCAGACAATAAAAATGGACTACATGTCAATCCGAATACTACCCTACAGTGTCTGTATACCACCCAGCTGTTACAATCCTCGTTTTCCCACCATAAAAATTTTAAATAGTCTCTATCAGTTGTAGGAATGCTAATTTGAAGGAATGCCTTCTGTATATCTGCTGTAATACCAATTGCCCCCGTTCTAAAGCTGATAAGTAAGTTGGGAATAAGATCAATTAAATTGGTACCCTTTTCCAAGCAAGAATTCAGACACAGTCCATTTTTATCTTTGGCCGATGCATCAAATACGGGTCTGATTGAACTGGTCAGGCTTGACTCTTTAATAACAGCCCTATGTGGTAGGTAATGACCTGTATCATGATCTACTTGTGATGGTGGCACCTTTTCTATAATACCTTCCTGATGCCACTCCTGAAAAACTTCATGATACTCTTTGAATTTACCTCCTGATATTAGCTTTCGAGTAGTTGAATCAAGCCTTTGTTTTGCTCTCTCATAGTTAGATAATAAATCTTCATATCCTACTTTAAAGGGAAGTTGAACTTCGTACCTGTTTTCTTCATTAATCCTCACTGTTTCTTTGAATGCTGCAAACACCTCCTCTGCGACTGTGGCCTTTGATTTTGTCTCTGCTGGATCCTGGATACCCAATGTCTCTAAATCCCAATAACCTGTCAATTCAGAACAAAACATAGAGATTGTCATATTACTTAAAGTACCTACTTCTCTGCCCTGTAGTGTCCAACCCAGCTTTGTTTTTATGGCTACAAGTCCATTTTGTAACTGAATTATTGTGCCAGTCATCAGAAGACCTGAGAAATCTGCACCAATTAATAACCCAATATCAGTACTATCACCTTTGTCAGTCAGAGATATTTGGTGTGACTTTAACAAATTACAAATAACAGTGTCATTAGAATTGAATCTAGGAACATTGGTACAAACACATGAGCGCCCTAGCGCTTCCAGATTAATTTTGAAACTATTATCTAAGCTTCTTATTTCTAGATTATATACTTTATGAAGCTGTGAATTTGTCTGCACTCCGCCAAACAGGTTGTGGGTAAGTACTTCTTCTTTTATTGCTGGTACTTGGAGTTTCTCAATTATGTCCTGTTTAATGTAAGTCTTCTGTGAACCACTGTCAAAAAGTGCGCGAACACGTAGCTTTTTTCCCTTGTATTGTATCTCAACTATTAGAGTCTGAAGAAGTGTGGTTCCTTGTATAGTAGATGATGCTGCCATTGTTTTCTTTTCTGCTACCGGTGACTCATTGCTGTTATTGTTTGGTGTTGGTTTATTTGTCATACACATCACTGTTGAATGCCTTTTATTACAGATCAGACACTTTATTGAAGCTTTGCAATTTTTCCAGAAATGTCCTTTCCTCAAACAGATTGTGCAAGCTTTTTTCTTCATTACTATCTCTTTGCGCTGATCTACCGATAACTTTTGAAATTTGTAGCACTCAATACTGCTATGACTTTCTTTGTCACACCATAAACAAATATTTTTTGGTTGTTCTTTCACCATTGCAGCTAGGCAATTCGCCGTTGGCGTTTCTTTCTTATTGATTGTTGCATGGTTTTCCGAAAATGTGTTAGCAATTTTTATCCTTTGTTCATTTTCAACCTCTTTTTGTATAAACATCAATAGATTGTTTAATTCTTCGTCTATATTGACGTTAACCTTGGTTCTTTGCCATGTCTTTAATATTTCTTGGGGAAGCGACGACTCTACTAGTGGTAATAGGAAAGCAGCATGGTTTTTAGTGACTCCAAGTGTCTCCAATGCTCTTAAATGTGCACTTAGTTTGTCATATAATATGGCCAATTCAATTCCATCACCACTTACTTTTTGTAGTACCAGTGCCAACAGCTCCCTCACATAAACTTGAATTTGTAAATCTTCTCGCCCATATCTAGACTTCAGGTGCTCTATACACTTTGGATAATTTTCAGCAGTAATAGGGTAACTTTCTACTAGTGATTTAGCCTCCGAATCGATGGCCATTGCTTGCACCAAGTACACAAACTTGTCACCCGTAGCTATATTCCCTTCATGAATTTTTCTGAATTGGCTCCAAAATGGCATCCAGCTTTTTAATTGCCCGTCGAATTTTGGAATGTCTATTTTAGGTAATTTAATTTGTGTGCTTCCTTTATTTTCTGAGCCCGTTAGTGACACCATTTCGCGTTTTATTTTCAGCCATTTTAGCGTGTAATTTTCGCATTCGTCTAAATCCGTCAAAATCATGGATTCTTCGAAATCATCTTTTTCCAAAATTGCTGACTGAACTTGCACATTTACTTCCTCCAATTTTCCATAAATCTTTCCAAGGTTCTCCATTAAGATTTGTTTATTTTCCCCTTGGTCCATTTGGTCATTTTGCTCGCTCAATTTATTCGCGTTCTTTGTGAACTGCGTTCGGAGCGCCGCACGTAATCTTTTGTGTTGTTCCATTTTTTTGTTTCTCGATCACGGTCGCCATATATCTTGAATTGTCTCAGATAGTTTTATTTTATGTTGAGTCCTTTATTCCTTTTGCAGGTTTGAAACAACACCATACTTTTTCATAATTTTTATTAAACAAAATGTGTAAAGTTTGCCCTTAAAAATGTTAGAAATCTAGGACTCAACATCGTCTTAGATAAAGAGGTGCTTGAAACTGTAAACTCAGCAGTTTTTCTGGGCATAACAGTAGATGCCAAACTTCAGCGGGGCCAACATATATCGAGCCTAGCGGGAAGGCTCAGTTCGGCCGCCTACGCCTTCTGGAAAGTAAGACAATACACTGACGTTGATACAGCTCGGTTAGTCTATTTTAGTTATTTTCATAGCGTTATGTTATAAAAGGCGCCCGAGGCCAATGATATTATAAACTAATGCGTTTTGGGCCTATCTTATACTGTAGGTAGTTCGTGTTTTGGGCGTGCAATAAAATTTGATGAATTTCTATGTAATGAATTACCTACATCAACTTACTATTGTGTAACTGGCAGTTTGGCCATTACAGGAAGCGAAAATTCAAAATTAGAATTTCATTTGTTTATAAGAAATGATTCACTGTTTTGAGATAAATGTGTGTTTAAGTGTGTGGAGTAGGTATATTTCACGTTTGAAATCTAAAAATTAGCGCGCTTAAAACTTTTTGTTCTTTACATATTTGTTACTTACTTGTTGTTGTTACTGACTTTGGGACGTCTGAATAAGTCTTTTTTTCTAAAACACATGGATACTTAGCCCGCAGAAGCCGCCCAAGTGGTGGCATTGCTGGATTCTGGACTTAGTCAGCGTGTTGTAGCTGAAAGATTGCATCTAAGCCTGTCGTCTGTTCATAGAGTGTACAAACGCTATCAGGAGACTGGTTTGTTCACGCGTTCCACCATTCGGGATCTGGCAGGAAGCGGGTCACTTCTGAGAGAGATGATCGATTTATTGTAACAACTTCTTTACTAAATCGACGCCATAATGCTTTTCAACTGCAGCAGCAGCTTCATGTCGTACATAAGGTGACTGTAAGTGACTCTACAATTAGAAGAAGGTTGAAGGAACGTGGACTGGTAGATACTGCACAAGCCAGCAAATGGGCCGAAATTAACTGCAAACCATCGAAGAGCGCGCCTTAACTTTGCACGTGAGCACCTAAATTGGTAATACCTTCAGTGGAACAAAGTCCTCTTTTCTTATGAGTGTAAAATTATGCTGTATGGTAACGACGGAAGGAACAAGGTCTACAGAAGAGATGGAGAACGTTTTGCGTAATGCTGCATTGAAGAAAAAGTCAGCTATGGTGGCGGTTTGGGGAGGAATCAGCGCCGACGGTAAGACAGAGCTTGTCTTTGTGTCTGGGTCACATCGGTACATCGAACTGTGTCTTGAGCCTCACGTGATGCCCAATGCACATTTTACTGGCAACGGTTTCATATTCATGCACGACAATGCTAGGGCTCACACCGCGAGCGTCGTACGAGATTATTTTACCGAAGTCGGTATCTCCATTATGGAATGGCCAGCAAGAAGGACATGAATCTGATTGAACATCTATGGGATGAATTAAAGAGACGAATTCGTGCAAGAGACCCTGCCCCAGAAACACTTAGCCAGCTGCAAAATGCAATCCAAGAGGAATGGAATGGAATGCCACAGCAACATTTGATCGTGACTCTCATCCGATCTATGAAGAACCGTATGAAAGCAGTAATAAGACTTCGGGGAGGGAATACCTACAAGATATTAAATAAACGTTTCTTAGCTTTCTTTTCATTTGCGTGTGTTGTTTTATCAATTTCCTTCATACTCCATACAGGGTAAAATAACTTGTTAAACAAAATAAGAAACCTATGAAAATTAATTTAGAACATTATCATTACGATTTGAAATATTAAACGAAATTTGACATATATTCCTAAACCAGCTGTCCGCCCCGGCTTCGCACGGGTAGCACTAATTAAGTACTTATGTACGGCGCCCCTACCTACCTACCCTACCTACCTACCTACCACAGACTACTTAGAGATACTACCTACCTACCTACCTATCTACCCACCCTACCTACCTACCTACACTACCGGGATAAAAAGTGTGATCCTATGTCCGTCTCCTGTTTCTAAGCTACCTCCCCACCAATTTTCAGCCAAATAGGTTCAGCCGTTCTTGAGTTCTAAATACTGTAACTAACACGACTTTCTTTTATTTATATAGATAGATATACACATTTTTCTGATAATCCTTACAAAACATAAACTTGCAAGGTGTTTCGATTTTTCTGATGAAATGTGTCTAACTGTGCGTTTGCACTGGCGAAACATTCACAACAAAACATGTTGAAATCTTTAGTTTCTGTCAAAATTCCATACAATATTTGACAGGAACTAGAGATTTCGACAGTGAGTAAAACCGTGGATTACTTAAGAGGTCCCATGTAATAGGAGGCGAGCCTATTACCATCAACCGGGCACAAATCGAGACTCCGGACTGCTACGGTGTGACCATGGTGAAATCTGAAATCTCTGAATAGTGATGGCGGGACTACTCTATTATCGGTTTCTGAACGTGAAAGCGAGCTCTAAAATTATAATGGCCGCATCAGGCAGCTGTCTGTCAGTGACATTTGGTTTGCTTCGTGTAAATTTTGTGATGTACAAGTTTCGAATCCGTCTATTTATCAATGAATATGGTGTACATTAATAGATAATGGTTGTTTATGTTGCCTATTTAATAATAAACTAAAGACACTGTGTAGAAGTCCATAATATTGTTATTTTATTACTATAATGGAGGATCTCAATTTGACAGAAACCGAAATGAGATATTTCGGTGATTTGTTTTTATGTTGTGACGAGGAATCCAGTGGGAAAATACCGATTTTAAAAGCAACAGAATTATTTCGGTCTTCAAATGTACACAACGATGCTCTAAAACAGGTAATTAGTGGTATAGGTTAGACGTACGGTAATACATTTTGTGAATGAGTGATTATGAGCACTAATTATATGTTACAGATCATGGATATAAGCGTTGCTCCTAATAATTGTGCGTCACTGAGTCACATGAACAGAAAACAATTTTATTCAGCACTGAAACTAATAGCAGCCCATCAGACAAACATGACAGTGAAGCCTGAGCTTCTGTCTACTCCTGTTGACTTGCCTCTCCCGAGGTTTACATGGGCTCTAAATTCTGAAGCGAATGCTGACTTGATACAACTATCGAATTCACCACATGATCACCAACATCACTTGAGTAAAAGAGAGAGAAATTTTGGTGGGACCCTCGGTGCATATGAGCCTATAAGGCTGTCATCCAACCTGTCTGACAGTGATGTCCCACAGGTGTTGTCACACGATACTACTGAAGGATTAAGTACAGACTCAGAAATTGAATCTGAAACTTTGTCACAGCAGTCAGGATCCCGTGGGGTGAGTTAACTATGATTATCTGTTTTAGGAATGAAAAGGTCATTAATTAAAGTAACATAACATCACGCCTTGCTTCTGCGAAGGGCAGAGGTGTACCTGTACTACACCCACATTGTGCCAGTTATGTTTTTTAAGTCCCATGTAATATGGGGCGAGTTTTTTGCCATCAACCGGGCACAATTCCAGACTCCAGATTACTACTGAGATATTCCTGTTGGAAAAACCCAATAATACTTTGCCCGACTTGAAAATGAAACCCAGGACCGCATGCCGAGCCTAATCATTAAAGTAATATACAAAATACATTTTATTGTTAAGAAACTGCTTTATTATGGCATTTCACACTGTTTGCTAATGTGGATGGAAATGGCTTATTTTAAGTTTTTGAATGATTCTTTTTTTTTTCTTTTTATTATGGACGCTTTTACGAACGTGCACGTCTTATTACATTTTTCTCACATGCATCATTTCAAAATGAATGATGTAACCAATATTTTGTATCAATTTTTATTTATTTAAAAGAGTGTCCGTGGAGTTTCTTGCCCGTTCTTCTCCATAGGTACCTACTACGCTTTGGAATGGGCAACTAGCTTCATATTTTTGACTGACCGACCCCTTGACAATTCAAAAGTGCCTGTTTTAATTGAAATAAATGCTTTGAGTTTGAGTTTGGAGTTTGGACAGTAGAGTAAGGTTCTGATTTTTTTATAAAAGTCGTTTTGGTATATTCCAAATGTAACCTACCATACTTTAGAGAAAATTATTTCCAGAATTCATTCAATAGGAAAAAGAAAGAATACTGCCAAGAAATATAAGCGTAGTATGTATGACCCAGTTTTGATAGTATAACAGTGCTCTCTTTGATAGAAAAAAAAACAGCTAATAATAATAATTTATCTTGAAGGTACTATTGTTGATAAATTACTTGATAGGTCATTGACCATATGTACCACTAACCCCCTTTCCTTAGTAAACTTAATACATTATTTATTCTAAACTTGTTTAGTGACAGAGATAAGAACCACTTAACCACATTTTCACCTCAAAAGTACATTAATTGAAAATACTGTAATCAATTGATATGTATAAAAATTTCAATTGCTACATACTTGTAACAAAACAGGGCACAAAGTACTTAGGTAACCCAGGTACCCTAACTGAGATTGTCAGTACAGTAACTAGTAGTGGATCGAATAAGCGATTCTCCCACCTGTAAGTTCGATTTGACATGGAATTTCCAATACCAACCCGTATTACCTATTACCTGATATAGAATGGTGTTTATGTAAATAGATTTTGGTAAATAAGTATATTGTAAATAATATAATCTGTGTTATGAATGGAAATATTTTTAATTACAGTAAAAGGATTCTGATTGATTTGTTAAGACTTAACAACAAGATAACGAGTTTTTGTATTTTGTGGTGACAACCAGTTAACAGCAGAGAACGCAGGTTGATAACAGAATAATGTTACATATGTACTCAGCTCTTTAGGTCAGGTATACAAAGAAACTTGTATTATTTTATTTGAAGGAATTTATTTTCATAATCATTTATTTGCATTAGGTATTAGTACAGTGTTGGTCTTAAAGTCAGTAATTACGTTTTCTAATACACATAGACATTTGACACGCAAAACTTTACAATGTATTTAATGATAAAGTATATTTTTTATGTCCATTGTTTTATCATAATTTACTTTTTACAATGAAGAAAGGTCAAATAATTTAATTGTATGATTCCAACGATTTTGGTAAAACAGATAATCATTCTGGTGTTTTGTAACATTTCTATTTCCTCAAACCATATCAGCCAAAGGACTCCCAGAAGTTGTCACAATGACCTTACCTCATGCCTGTACCGTCTGCATCCAGGTTTATAAATGTCTTACTTTAATTAACAACCAAGAAACAATATTAAACAAAGTATTGCATTCATTTCATTGATTTAAGTAATTTAAAGACATAAATTATATTTTTAAATCCAAACCAATATTATAAATGCAAAAGTGAGTTTGTGTGTCTGTTACGCTTTCACGCTTAAACGGCTGAACAGATTTGGATGAAATTTGGCACATCGTTAGATCATGACCTAGATGAGAACTTTTATCCCGATATTCCCACGGCATCGAGACTTAAGCTTCGTGCAGACTAGCGCGACGCGACACCGGTTATTGTTATACCGTGAAGTTTTCTTAGAAATTGTATTGTTCGAGTCGTGAAACTGCGGGGCGCTGGTAGTATTTTTATAAAAAAGAGTAGCCTTCCAGTATCGGGAACAGGGTCCAAGCTAACAGTGGCCAGAGCTCCTTAATTTTATTATGACTGCATTATATTTCTTATAGCTCTATGGTTCAATTGCTATTGCCATAATAGTTGTTTTTATTGCATCATTATGGAATATTATAACAACAATAATAAATAACTTCTTTGTACTACTTGGATAATTAGAACCAACACAGTGTACTTATTAAGAAATACTGAAGAAATATTGACATCAATTCACTATCAGATCCTTGAAAAATCAGTCATTAATCTTATCCATATAGAAATGAAACAAACATTTAATGATATTCTATTGGATTAAAAATAAGTAAATATTTTGTGATGTTTATCTACTACTAGCGACCCGTTCCTGCTTCGCACGGGTTTTACGACATGACAAAACATCGAGATTTCTTAGGTAAGCGTAAATTTTAATATTAACGTACATAACATAACATCACGCCTTGTTTCCCCGAAGGGTTGGGCAGAGGTGTACCTGTAGTACACCTTCATTTCGCCAGTTATGTTTTTTAAGTCCCATGTAATAGGGGGCGAGCCTATTGCCATCAACCGGGCACAATTCCAGACTCCGGGCTACTACTGAGAAATTCCTGTTGGAAAAACCCAATAATACTTTGCCCGACTTGGGAATCGAACCCAGGACCTCATGCTCAGCAGTAGCGCTTGTGACCACTAGACCAACGAGGTAGTCAATATTAACGTATGGACCTTCCGGAATAAATTCTCTAAACGATGGTGAAAACTTCATCAAATTCTGCTGGTTATACTCTATTCTGCGTGAGTGCGTGGTTTAGAATAACAACGCGGACATACAGACAAACCCGAAAAGCTACTTTGTTTTATATGTATAGATTATTACTTTGTCACGTACTTACAATGTCTGTCAAGGAAACTTCAAACACCCATCTGTAAAATCTTGAAGAATGTAATTTAATTTTTCTGCATTATTTCATAAATGAAAATCTATTTCTTTCAACCAACCTTCGATCACCTTCGATGATATAGCCCAACGGATTAGCAAGCTGAAGTGGCAGTGGGCAGGGCACATAGCGCGTAGAACTGACGGCCGATGGGGCAGAAAGTTTCTGGAATGGAGGCCACGTACCGGCAAGCGCAGCGTAGGACGTCCACCCACAAGGTGGACAGACGACCTAATAAAGGTCGCAGGAAGCTGCTGGATGGAGGTCGCTTCCAATCGGCCAATTTGGAAATCATTGGGGGAGGCCTATGTTCAGCAGTGGACGTCTGAATGATGAACCTTCGATCACTATTATGGATCGAAGCAACCAACACACAGACAGACACAGAGATTTTTGCTGAGACAGCAAGACCGCCTCATTGGTCTAGTGGTCGCAAGCGCTACTACTCAGCATGAGGTCCTGGGTTCGATTCCCGGGTTGGGCAAAGTGTTATTGGGTTTTTCCATCTGAGATTTCTGAGAAGCATCCGGTTGATGGCAATAGGCTCGCCCTCGTATTACATGGGACTATAACTTAACTGGCGAAATGTGGATGTACTACAAGTATACCTCTGCCTTACCCTACAGGAAATACAGCGTGATGTTATGTTATTTCATTCAAATAAGTAACTACTATACTAGGTATTAAATTGAATAAAATAAAACATTTTTCGTATGAATTTACAAATTCTATTTCACTAGTGTTTTTGTTTTTGCCGTGCAATGGGATGATGCCTGGGTTAAAAAAAAGAAATTCTATTTAGTCCGTCAGTCAGACAATAAAAAAATATTAGACTCGTATTTTTTGCTTTATCATATTAATACAAAATTCCTTACTTACATAAAACGCATTAAAGTTGGGGGGTGGGGGTCGCTACGTCACAAGTATGTATAAAATTTACATACTCGTGACGTCATGGCACATTTTAACTCAATGTATCGCCGTAAACTTTTGATTGTGTAAAAAAAGAAAAAATACGTGTACGTTATTTTTTCATAATATACATGACGGACAAATAACATTTTTTTTTGTCATCATCCCTATTGTGCTAACGAACTATCCTCAAATATTGATATGCCAAAACCACAAATAATGCAGTTTTCCTTCAAGCGGCACAGCTTCCAGGAAACTGAATTATTCATGGTTTTGGCATATCAATATTTTCTCACAGAAATGCCAATTATCCTTATCCAGTTATTCAAATCAACAGCCAGTTCCAACTGATTGCTGAGCTCACACCATAATGAATAAGTTTGCGAAGTATGTATATGAGAAATAGTTTTGCTACAAAGGGCATACATAAGTATAACGATTTTTTCGGGGCAAAAAAAAAAAACCAAGACAATGATAGACAAAAAAATATTGCACGTTCACGTCGAGTCTCGCGTTGAAACTTGTTAACATTATACTTTTGCCGAGATTCACTATGAATCTTCGGCACCGGAAAGGTAGGCAGAAAAGTACGCCCATATTTCGACCAACCTAGATCGAACTCAAGGTCCCATGTTTAGCAGTCGCGCTTGGGTTGGTGATAACATAATTATGTAATAGTGAAATGAGGACTTCATTTTATTTTTATGCCTAAAGACTTAATAAACTATTGAATGAACAAGGCAGTCTATCACAAGATGGCGTATCATTGTGCCATACTGTCATCGGTACAGTTTTAGTGAGCTCGCGACCTTGCCTGTGTGCTGTTAATTTACTGATACATATTCATAAGTACCTATACATGCGCTTACGTGTGTTTATGGCGCTAATTTTTGCAAACTGACTACGAGGAAATTCGTTATAATTGTTCTCGATTTCAATCGAAAGTAACCAAATACGCAAACGTTTGGGGAAATCATAACAGTTTTTCCCGTATTTACGCCACAAAATTCAAGCTAAAATGAGATTAATAAAACTGGTACTTAAATAAATACATAAAACAGGGGAACCTAATCAGCCTATTATATTCTTCTCACAGATAGGTCTCAGATCGCTGAGGCGATTCGATCGATCTTTGAGCCGCTACGGTTTCCTAGAAGAGCGGTGGCCGCAGTGACAGCTGTCATGAAAATTATGACAGTAGCGAAGATTTAAATCGTTAGATTCGCCCTACCGCGTTAAAAAATTGTCGCGATTCTGTTTCGTTTTAACAAATCTGAGACACGGCATTGACTTGTCTTGATTGCCATGGAAACGCTATGTACGTTGCGTGACGGTGAGGGCAAATCTAGGGATTTAAGTCTTTGGGCAGCAGGGTCTGACTAAACGGTGTCAAAAACGCTCTCTAGGAAATCACACCAACTTACCTAAGTATATAAATATAACTAGCGACCCGCTCCTGCTTCGCACGGTTTTTACGACTTGACAAAACATCGAGAATTCTTAGTTTTATGTAACTTTAATACTAACGTATTATACACACAAACCTTCCGGAATAATTTCTCTAAACGAATGGTGAAAACCTCATCAAAATCTGTTGTGTGGTTTAGAAGTACAACTCGGAAATACAGACAAACGCGAAAAGCGATTTTGTTTTATAATATGTATAGAAGTTTCAGTGACGTCATTTGCCCAAAGTTGCGGACACAATGTGGCGCTCTTTTAGGGAACCGTAGCTTAACGCACCACACGTGTGATGTGCAGATTGGTGGGCGTCACGTCACGTGTTGGGAGTTTTTGCACAAAGTAAAGTGTACTAGCCTGTGTTTGAACTCACGACCTAAGACCCGTCAACCCCATCGGCCTCTTGAAAAAAAAACTGGAGCTACCGACAGTTAGCAGAAGTGTCAGTGGGTAGGCCATTTCTGTCGAAGCACTGATGTCTGTTAAGTCAGACGCAAATAAATAAAACCATTGTAAATTGTTTACAGAGAAGAGGACCCAAGACCGGATCGCCGTGGAGTACAGCAAGCGAAAGTCCGACGCCGACGAATAGTGTGGCGGAGCGGGTGCACCCTGTGTGGGAGCACAGTGCTACCGGCCGGGGGGTATGGCCAGCTAACACCGGAGAGGAACACACGAGACTACTGGGTAGGAGACTTGTCCCATAGTCTACTAATTTTATGGTCTGTTGCACTTGCACCGGGTCTTATTCTTCTGTAGAATTTGCGCGAACTATTTAAGGATCAGCACGGTCGATTGATCTCCCGCTTCACTGCCCAGGCTAGGTACTCCACCACCCCACTTCTAACACTGCAATGCCTACTTTTACGCGCTGCATATTTTAGTAAAGTTTTTGGTGACCGGAGGAACGAAGTCTTGTTCCCCCACTGAAAAGGGAGGAACTTCACACCTTGCTCCTCCACCTACAATCTTTTCTGTTATCTCCGCCAGTTTTTTTTTTGTATTCTTAAAAAGGAAGGATTCTTGAAGGACCTCCAAGACTTTTCCTCTTGGAACGGCCGTGATAGTTCGTTCAGCACTGACAGTCTAGCTCTATTGTTTAAATAAAATAAAAGTAAATCGTTTCTGTCACAATATTCAAAAAAAAAAAATATTCTACTGAAACACTAGGGCCATGGGGTCCGAGTGCCCACTTAGTTTTACAAGACATCGCTAAGCGGCTGGTCGACTCTTCACGTGACCAGAGGGCTGGCCTATTCTTTGGCCAAAGAATCAGCATTGCCATTCAACGTGGCAATGCTGCCAGCCTTTTGGGCACTTTTCCTGTTGACAGCAATGCGGACGAATTTTTGATGCCCTATAATTATCCCCCCCCACCCCCTTTCTATATATACTTGTACAGACGCCAGCACGTCAAGCTACTACAATCTGTCAAATTTCTTTAATAGATTTTCAACTTCATCACTAAAGCTTAAGGTTCAAAGTTGATTAGGAATATTTGACAGTTTCGGGTAGGTTGATGTGCTTGGCGTCTGTACATATCATTTTAAGTCTCTTAGTTTTTTATCATGTAAATACGTGTGTGTAAATAAAAGTTTCTACTGTTTGATGTTGGTTGAAAATTCATTGAATTGTATTTCTGTGAAATATGTTTCATTCAAGTAAATAGTCTTTGAAACAATAATATTTGAAATAAAATACAAGGACCAAATATTATATGAAACATTTTCTGGGAAACGAAGTTCTATGAAATTTCTGTCTGCGAAACAAGGGGATACCGCCTTGTTGACTACAGAACCCTAAAGACCAGAAAAAATATGAGTACAAACTTGTAGGCCAGCTAGAAAGTTTAACTGTAGCTTTTTAAAAATAGGTTTTACTAAATAGAGAACACTTACTACCTTTTAAATAAAAAAGAACCATTGAAATCGGAACTCATAAGGCGAAGATATCCAGTAGCCCTCTTTTGCCCCATTTTGGAGGCATTTTGGGGCCATTTTTCCTCCAATCAAAATCCCTGATGACAAAAAAAAATCGTAAACGTAAAATATAACCTGTACGCCAAGTTTCGTCTAGATCTTCTGTTGTAAAATACGACCTGCAGAGGAGTACGTACGTACAAACTGACACACGAAAGCAAATTTCGCCAGACTTGATGCAGAGACCCTTCGCTCGCTACGCTCGCTCGGTCAATTACTCAATCCGATCTCTAACCACAACTCAAGTGTAACAATGTTTAAATCGTACTCGTATTAGAAATAAAAGTGAAATCGAATCATACAAAAACTTAATGAAACAGAAATTATAGTCAAGTTTCACTTTTAACTCACAGTGTTAGTACACATACACTCGTCTGGTTTCTATATACAGGGTGGCACATTTAGATCGGTCAGTATGGGAAAGTCTGAAATTATAACTGTGTATACTGTATTGAAAAAATGGTGATCATTTCGAAAACTTACTAAAATCAATTAAAATATATGAAAACAATGCATTTCATTAATTTTAGACATCATGTTTCATAGTAAAATTTACTGCTTAAGACCTACACAATCGATATCTAAATGGAAAAAGTGTTTTCCTTTTTTTTTTTCAAAACGTCCGAGTTCGATTCCCGAGCTAAGTACAAGTTTTTTTTAAATGTATGAATGCAGTTTTTTTTGTTACTAAAATCGATGACATGGTTCCTAAGAAGAGATCTTCGTATGTCTTATAGTTTCAGACTTTCCCATACTGACCGAACTAAATGTGTCACCCTGTATAGTGACAATTGGCCTTAATTAGCTATTTTTTCGTATTTCGGCGCTAGAGAGTTAGAGCAGTGGTGGCGGCCCCGAATTATTAGTTTTAGTAGGTCGTGAATTAAAACCCAGGTAGGTGCTTCATCACCATCATCACTTCAGCCGAAAGACGTTCACTGCTGGACATAGGCCTCCCCCAAGCACCGCCACTTCGTCCGGTTCTGTGCTTCCCGCATCCAGCGGTTTCCTGCGGCCTTCACAAGGTCATCGGTCCATGTTGTGGGAGGCCTTCCAACGCTACGTCTTCCGGTACGCAGTTGCCACTCCAGAACCTTTCTGCTCCATCGGCCTATGTCTCCTGCGGGTCTCTTCATTTCTGATTCGATCGCGTAGGGAAACTAAGCATAGTCCTCTCCATTGCCCTTTGGGTGACTTTTAGCCTTCTGATAGGGCCAGGGTTGTGAGGGACCACGTTTCAGTGCGATAGGTCATCACTGGCAACACGCACACGTCAAAGACTTTCGTCTTGAGAAACTGCAGTATGTGGGACGAGAAGATATTGCGTAGCTTCCCGAACGCTGCCCAGCGGAGTCGGATTCGACGATTGACCTCTTTCTCAAAGTTGGACCTACCTAGCTGGACAGTTTGTCCTAGGTAAACACTCGTCCACAACTTAGCGTCTCCGATCTTCGTGAGAGTGGGTGTTACATGGGCATTTGACATGACCTCTATCTTGTCCATGTTCATTTTAAGACCCACTCTTCCGGAGGCTTTACTGAGGTCATCGAGCACTGTACTGAGGTCCTCCATGGTCTCAGCCATGATAACTATGTCGTCGGCAAACAGTTTAGTAAGGTTAGTGATATACTCGCCATTAATGTTGATGCCTAGCCATTTCCAGTCCAGAACCTTGAAGACATTCTCCAGTGCAGCGGTGAACAGTTTCGGAGAGATAACGTTTCCCTGTCTCACACATCGCTGCAGAAGGATAGGGTTTCGAGGTCTGGTCCTGGAGTCGGACTGACATAGTGGCGTTTTCGTACAGACGCTTTAGCAACGCGATGTACCGATATTCGATCTGGAACCGTTGAAGAGACTGCAGTACAGCCCATGTCTCGATCGAATCGAAGGCTTTCTCGTAGTCCACAAACGCTAAGCAGAGAGGCAGGTTATACTTTTCGGTCTTCTGTATAACCTGCCGCAGCGTATGTACGAGTATGTGGTCCATGGTGCTAAAGCCTTTACGGAATCCGGCTTGTTTGGGAGGCTGGAAGCAGGCGTTTTACTTTGTGTAAATAATTTCATCACCACTGCTCTCAAAACGGTTAAGGACACCATCGTGACGAAACCGGCCTGTCTTAGAACCAAAAATTCGAAGATATTTTAAGATATCTACCGACCCGCACTGGGCCCGCGTGGTAGATTACAGCCCACTCCCTCTCCAAGAGCGGAGGCCTGAGTTCTAGCAGTGGGGGGAACGTTATTGGCTGATACTGATTATGCTAAATTAGTTAATTTTTTCACTGCTCAGTGACTCACTTTTTCATACAATCTTGAGGTTGAATCCGTTCTTCAACAATATAATAAGGAGCGTAAATCTTGATTAGAAATTATCGAAATACTTAAATTGAAAATATGTCTAGGCATCACGCATGGAATTCTCACGCAGAATGCTCAAGGAATCCTAAGAATTTTATCAGACTTTTTGATAAAATTGTTTTAACCTTAGTGGCGTAACTAAAAGAATGTAGTAGGTACAGTCGACATCGTAATTTATTTAAAATAACACTATACATTTAACTAAGGTTGAATATATTTATATATTTTTTTTATAACGTTGCCCCCCCACACTAGGAATTTCTCCTGTATTGTGGGTGCGTTTACAAATATTATTATTTAAACTCACATACACAAACAACCAGACCCGGAACCACTACTTGTAAGTTATGCAAATATTTGTTCCGTGCGGGAATCGAACCTGCGACACGCAGTGCAGCAGTCGATCGCTTAACCACTGCGCCAACCGTGCCATCAAATATTGTAAATAACTGTCACATAAACAAATAGACCTTGTACTTTTATTACCTGCAAGTTGACGTAGACCTTAGAGCGAATTTACGAGATCGACTATACTAAAAACTGGACGTTTGTTAGATGAGCTTGTGTGTGACGCTGTTGTCTATTTGTATATAAAAAAAGCTAAGCCACTGCACGTTCATCTCTGTTCGTCGGGCTAAGTCAAGGATGGACATCCAACGTCCGCGTGTCATAAATATACTGCGAAAATCAATGTGTCAATCAATTTTACTAATGGTGGCGGTTCTGGTATCTACTAAATAAATAAACACAGAATATAAATGTATACTATACTATTGTAAAAAATATTTTTTCCGCAGTCTTATCCATACGAAACTACCTATTGGAAGGGGCAACTAAAATCAATTCTATTTTGTTGTAAAGCAGAATACCCGCGAAATTTCGCGTTGTTGCATAACTTATTAATTAGTCGAGATTTTTAATTCACATTCTATAAGGCACCTCTTTAGGCATGATCAGCTAGACCAAGATAAAAAAAAAAATTGGTCTAGGTCTTTTTTTGAATTGAATTAATTATCACGCCCCTCCCCCTTAAGAAAGCGGGAGCCGTGAATTGATTCGGTATTACAATGTATAGTAGATTTTGACATTCAAAAGTGCCATATGACTTGACATAATAAAAAGAAATTGAATTGATTATTTGACGATGTACGTTAAAAACTAAAAATTATAATTAATAATTTTTCTTGTCATTATCTAGCCCTGTATGGAAGTAAAATTGGAAAAAAAAATTGGTTAGGAAGTTATGAGCGTCAAAATGTCCGTAATTCAACACTAATTTTAACTCGTCTTAAGGCGTAATTAAATAACATATGTAGTAAAAAATGGCAAACTAGAAACCGTAAAGGGATAGATAATTCATTTAAAAGTTCAAATAATGTTATTTTGAGTAAATACATCCAGTAGTTTTACATCCAGATGTTTTCTTCGTTTCACTTCTGTATTTGAGGTTAAGATAATTTACATACCGTAGACCGGGGTTACTTTGATCAATATTAAACTTTGAAGGTTCATATCTTTTAAATTTGTGGGTGTAAAAAAATACTAAATAAATCTAGTGATCGGTTTTTTTATTACTCTCGATTCCTGTAATAATAAGTGAAAAAAATTGGCTTGATTTTGAGAAAAAAAAATTAAACTGCCTGATCAAAGTTATACTTAGGATGGGGTTACTTTGATACCCCTTATTTTATTGCGTAATTACAAAGTAATTATTGCGTAGTTGCAAAGTAATTACGCAATTAAATAAACCCAATTACAATGCCAATACAATTTAAATATAATTACCCAATTATAATGCCAATACAATTTAAATATAATTACCCAATTATAATGCCAATACAATTTAAATAATAAAAATCTATCAACGAGAAATATAAATATTGTCGCATGGGGTAACTTTGATCTAACAATTGATTTGATTGTTTGAATGACAATATATTTACCTTTTTCAATTAAAATGATTGGTGGATTCCCAGCGTGTCCTCAGGAAAGGATTAAACAGTTGTTCAGTGTTCATAACTCAGAAAAAAAACTAACTAATTGCGTTTCGTTTTAAGTAATTCACGATTTTATATGAAATGGAAGTTTCTATCAAAGTTACCCCGCGATTCAAAGTAACCCCGGTTTACCGGTACTTCAGCGTTCTGTATTATATTGTATGTTGATTTTTGAGTGACATTTTACAATAAAAAGATTTTGTTGCAATGGAATTTGAACGTTATCACGTATGACATTGAGTTTAAATTGAATTGAATTTTATTTATTTCTCAGTATATGGTACATTGAGATCTTACATGAAACACTGTTTCGCACATACTACCATTGCTGGTGCATTGTATACAATTATGAAATCTTGTATTAAGTTTATGAATTTATAATATTAATAAACTGATAGATTCATCAAAAATAAATAAATTCTTTATTTCACCAAAAGCCATCACAGTACAAGAACTAAAAACTAAGGGCATATAAGGCTTATAACTAGGTCACAATAATTTAAAATGTATTATTATTAATGTCAAAATATTAATAGTTAAATCAAAAATATAGGTAAATCATAATGTCAAAGAATAAATCATAATGTCAAAATAAAAATAACAATGTCCAAGAATTCATAATAATTTCAAAGTACTAATGTCATTACTAAGATTTTAATTACAATATCAAAAAGTATGATTTAAAAATTCATTGACGGAATATAAACACATGTCTAAGAGCCAATCAAACATTTCACATTTAAACTAATTAATTGGTAACATTCTCAGGGCAGGTGGTAATTAATTACAAATTTTAATTGTCATACAACTGGCATTTCTACTGTATAATTGCAATCTCTGAGCAGGTACTAGTAATTTCCCGGCATTATGCATTTGTGGTTCCAAAACTTCAATACCAATCTTATTTATTTGTAGGTACGGAAGAGGAGTCCTCAGACCGTCACTCTTCAGAGGAGGAAGGTGATGGTGTGGACGATATCTGGGCGATCAGCGACGCGCAGGCGCGACATTACGCAGGACAGTTTGCGACGTTGCGGCCCGAGCGCGAGTCACGCGGCATGCTGTCCGGACAGACTGCTAGGTAACTAAACATAACATTAAGCCTTGTTTTCCCCGAAGGGTTAGGCAGAGGTGTACCTATAGTTCACCTTCACCCACATTTCGCCAGTTATGTTCAAGTCCCATGGTAGGGGTGGCGAATCAATAGCACGCGTGCCATTGGTGGCACGTAACGAAGTTATTTGGGCACGGCATCATTTCAGGAATTTAGTTACCTAAGTCATGTAGTTTGCAAAAACAGCAGGTCGCACTAATTTATTCTTTCATTTAAATAAATATAAAACTTTTAATGTTAAAATTACTGTAAAATAATGCAGTGTTATTGTAAGTATGTTTAAAGTTTATTAAGATTGTTTGTTGGCACGTCATGGCCACATTCTATATTTATTTGGATAAAATGGCACGTATAAAGGTTCGCCATCCCTGTCTTATGTAGTAGGGGGCATGAATATTGCCTTCAACCAGGCACAGATCCAGACTCCGAGCTGCTACTGAGAAATTCCAGTAGAAACTTTAGTTTCTACTGGAATTTCTCTATTCAAATCCGTATAAATATTTGTCTATTCAAATCCTTGTTTTCATTTGATGTTATTTCCACTTAAACTAATATCAACTTTATGCAAGTGTACTCGTAAATTAAGTTGATTAAAGAATGATTATTGAAAAAGTCATAAAAATATTAAGTTGTAACGCAAATTGAACTTTATTTGTAGCATTAATTTTGTTTTTCCAAAAACTCATACTGTTTACATGTTTGGAAACTAATTCACGAACGCAGTATACACCATTAACGGCCATATCAGTGTTCTAAATCAATGTAATAAATTGACAATGTCATTCATATCCCCAACATTCGAGAAAAAATCTGCCGTAATGCTTAAATGATAACGAGATTTGTAGGTATGGATAAAAAACCAAAATATTTTTTCCCAGGTTATTTTTCGAAAAATCACACCTACCTGTACCCGACCTTCGGAAAATATGGCAGCTCTCAGACATAAACAAGGATGGCATGCTAACACTGGAGGAGTTCAGCATAGCGATGCATCTGATAGTGCTGCGACGGAACAACGTGCCCGTGCCCGACGCACTGCCTTCCGCCCTCGTGCCTCGCGTGGACTCGCGGTATTCCGCCCAAGCCGTCACCACCGACCTGGTAGACCTCGGAGCAGACATGTTCAGTTCCGGCACCTCCGCAGACTTCAACTTCGCGCCCAAAACTGAACCCATTGACCCTTACGATGCCACAAAGGCAGTTCCTAAGAAGCCTGAGGAACGACAAGCTTCACTCACCCCGCCGAAAACTGAAGCCCAAGTTAATAACAAAGAATGGACGAAGTTTGTAGATTCGCCCACATCAAGCGTGTCCAGTCCGGGACCCAAGCCTGTCAACTTCGACTTCCATAAGTCGGCCGTAGAGCGAGACCCTAAGATCTTTCACCCAGTGGCCGTGCGCGTCACGCCCGACAACAACGCGCTGCCGCTGGAGACGGACACACGCGCGTCTACCTCGCCGCGTCGCGACGACTTCGCGCACGCCTTCGAGCTGGCCAGTCCTAAACGCCTGAACTCGCAGCCGCCCGCCGAGCCGCCTCCCAACGGCGCCGAGATCAAGTCCATCCAGCGCCCACAGCCGCGCAAGCCCGTCAAGCCGGCTGGCGTGTTGCCGCCGCCGCCCGCGCGCGATGACGGGCCCGCGTCACTTCAATACGCGCCTAAGAAGGAACCGCCCCCGCCACCCCCTCCCCGCCCGCTGCGCAACCACGCGCGTTCCAGCTCGCTCGACCTCAACCGCCTCAAAGGCGCCCCCGCACCTCCCCCTCAGCCTCCGCCGCGGGCCTCCCCATCCACAGCGGAGCCCCCGCGCCGCCTCATCAACCAGCGCAGCGAGGGCGAGCCCGCGTTCCCGCCGGACGCGTTCGCGCCGCGCGAGTACGACGAGGGGCTCGGCTACGTGCGCGAGATGCACGGCGCGTTCGAGGTGTACCGCAAGCCGCGCGACTCGTCGCCGGAGCCCGACGTGCGCGCGCTGACCGAGCAGAACGCCGTGCTGCACCGCGTGTGCCGCGCGCTGTGCAGCGAGCTCGCCGACGTCACGCGCGACCGCGAGGCGCTGCGCGTGCGCCTCGACCACGCCACGCTCCTCTAGTCACGCCACCGCCACGCCACACGCCCATGTTATTGTTTCAAATATGTAATCTCATGCAATGTGAATCGTTTATTATGTAGTATTGTTATCGTATATTCGGTGAGACTAATTATTTGTATGCCGGTGTATTTTATTCGACCCTCGCTGATCACCCCACTAATTCGGCCTCGACCTGCCCTCAAGTTTATATATTTCTGCTTGCGCGTAATGCTGTGAGGCATATGGTTGTAAAGATGCGTTTTGTGAAATATTTGACGTTGGCTAGCTTAGCGTTGCGCAGTATATTTTTTGTGCCTTTTTACATTTTTGAGCATAAGGGGTCCATTAACATTTTATTTCTAGAGGCTATTTTGAAAATAACTATATTATTTAATAGAGCCACAGTATTTAACGTCACTATACTAATTTCCGTAGTCTCAGTAGCATTTA
Source organism: Xanthia togata (assembly GCA_963853775.1). Taxonomy (NCBI): domain Eukaryota; kingdom Metazoa; phylum Arthropoda; class Insecta; order Lepidoptera; family Noctuidae; genus Xanthia; species Xanthia togata. The sequence continues at coordinate 8,224,363 of OY970806.1, forward strand.
ATATTATTTGGTCACATTATATAATTTTGTATAAGTACATGTAGTTTATGGTATTGTATATAATTAAATTTATGACGACGTCACTCCAGTACATTTCCAGAGTTAGCTATTGAAGACTTGTTTGTGTTGGGGCAAGAGTTTTTGGGCTTATAGCTAGCTAATAACATCAAAATTTTAAAGGATTTTTATAGATATAAGTTAACATCTTCACCAACACACTATGAAAAGGTCTTCAATGAGGTTAAGGAATTTACAATAACGTCTGTTTTATATTTACAATCCAAACTTGATCAATGTTCAAATCAATTGTAAGTACCAAAAATATGATTTAAATAATTGATTTGAAAGTGTCGCTAATTCTAGGGTTTTCTAAGTATATTCTATAAAGCATTGTATTATACAGTGGTTGTGCTTGCTTACACATTTTGTCAGTTCTTCCATTCATATTTGAATACCAGTTGAATATCGAACCGAATTGTCTTTTCATGAGATTTAGTTTATTAAAAGAAGTTCAATAAATGTTTTTAAAATCTAAATCGGTAAAAGGCTAATATTATAAGACTAAATAATAATGTTTGTATCCGTTGACGATATTTTTTGTAATTTATAAAAATACAGAAAACTAATAATTCGTTGTTGAGGCCAAATACTTGAGAATCTATAAGATTCATAGTTTTCCCAAATTGTGTGATTCGTTGTATTCGTACCGTGGCATTTATAATTTTCATAGAATACGTTTGTACAATATTAGAAATTAGTTGTAACTCCAAAATGTTACTGCAGGAGCTAGTGTGCTTGATTAGCATTCCTTATTATAGTTTGCTTTGTCATCGTTATAAGTGTAAAATTCATCAGACGGAGGGAGTATTTGTTAAAATTTTGTGAATGTTGTATTATACATTAGCGTAGCGAATGTAAAAATGTCAAGAAGTAAGAACTAAAGGGAAAGACGATGTACAAGACTTGTGCAGTATGAAGAGTACATAAGATTGTTATTTGTAAGTAGGTATCGACGCATGGGGGCCCCGCGCTGGGGCCACTGCAGATGTTATAAACTATCAGATTACAATATTAGCAACTGAAATATGTGTTGAAATAAAACTTGTATTATAATAAGATTATTGTAAAAGTATTTATCTTTCATTTTAGTCGTAACTTTAAGTATATGGTCCTCAGTTAGATCGCAGCCTCATTGCACTGTAAATATTTTGATTCTCAGAGAGACGTCTGTCCAATGCTTTATATAACCTAACCCCACTGATCTACATTTTGGTCCAATTTTTGTACTACTAAAAATGTTCACCATTATACCTATTTACCTATTTATGTTTCATAAAATTTATACAGTAATGCTTAAATACAATGTAGTAAATTATGTACAATAAATTTATTTCAAAATTGTATTTGTATTTGTATTTAAACAATGACAGATGACTTGGGGCAAGGAATTATAGTTAGGTGGTTCTAAAGTACTTATCTAAAATGAATTCAAAATTAATGTCTGCAAAGCTCTAAAGCCCCGTGCAGACTGGCGCGACGTGACTCTAACAATACAATTTCTAAGAAAACTTTCCGGTAGGACAAAGGGCGGTGTCGCGTCGCGGCAGTCTGCTCTAGGCTTAAAGCTTACAGCAGATTTATATGATATCTATTAAACTCGTTATCTAAATCAATATACAGATAGTGCAATCCACGACGACGCGCCCCACTCTGCGATTACTGTACTGTAAGCTGTACTTTAGTACGGAGTGGGGCGAGTCGTCGTGGATTGCACTATCTATAAGCAAGGCTACTTAATTAACCTAACGGTTGAAAACAATTTCATTACGTTTCCAAATGAAGATTCAAATTGAGTATCTAATTTAATCAGTTTTCATATCAACCGCGCGATATCGAAGTTATCGAAAAATCGATACTGGATAAATGAAACCGCATCACGAGTCGGAATCTACCCTCAGTGATAAGGTGCGGCGGTGATAAGCGAGCGCGGTGTGGATAGTTGCACGCGTGCGGCCGGACATCGGACACCAGCCGGCCCCAGACAGTCCGGACACTCGTCGGCTCCTCGGCCATTTCTCTCCCTTTCCCGCCGCTACAGTGTAGCGCATACCTGCGGACCTTTTTTTGTGATGGTTGTCCCCCCGCGGCTCGCGACCGGCGCCCGGCCGCACGCCTCACATACACCGCGTTGAGACGTGACTCGGAACGCACGCACGCTGTTGGCGCGTCCGCGGCGCTCGCGCGTAAACATTCACGATACAATGAGATCTTTGATGTAACGCGCCGGATATGTCTTCTCCGAACATGAAGTGCATCGTGGCTGTTGTTGTCACCGTGACCCTTGTGACCGGAGTCGCCGCCGAGGCCTCCGTGCGGACATGTGAACCTATCAAAGTGGCGATGTGTAAGAACATTGGATACAACCAGACCGGGATGCCGAACTTGGCGCGGCACACGCTGCAGACGGACGCCGACGTGACGCTGCAGACGTTCAGCCCGCTCGTGCAGTACGGCTGCTCCTCTCAGCTGCACCTGTTCCTGTGCTCCGTGTACGTGCCGATGTGCACCGACAAGGTAGCGCTGCCCATCGGGCCCTGCAGAGGATTGTGCGAGAGTGTCTACACCAGATGTTACCCTGTGCTGCACGGCTTCGGGTTCCTGTGGCCTCCAGAGTTGGATTGCTCTTTATTCCCTGCTGAGAATAACCACGAGCATATGTGCATGGAAGGTCCGGGAGAACGTGCACCGCCGCTCGGGACAGTTCCTCTGGATATGGGGAATGCAGGCGGCAGGGGAGCGTGTCGGAGACTCATCAAGCCCAATAACTGGGTGTGGGTGAGAGGATCGGCACGCTGTGCACAATATTGTGATGCAGAGGTGCTCTGGGATGGTGGAGAGCGGAAAGCTTCAGAGGTGTGGTTGGCGACTTGGGCAGCTTTGAGTTTCGCGTGTACCTTGGCGGCCGTGGGGGCTCAGCTGGCCTGCGGTGACCGCGGCGGCGCGGGCGAGCGCGCGCTGGTGCTGGTGGCGCTGTGCCGGTGCGCGGCGGCGGCGGGCTGGGGCGTGCGCGCCGCCGCCGGCCGCGCTGCCGCCGGCTGCGCGAAGGACTCCACCTCGCCGACTCGCATGTTACTGGCACACGACGGACTAGCGAACCCTAATTGCGCTGTCGTCTTCTTGCTGCTGTATTACTTCGGCCTCGCTGCATCGGTTTGGTAAGTCAATTTTGTGTTTCCTGCTAAAGGGCCTATAAATTACAGATTGCTACTAAAAGCAGCATTGCAGCATCCACCTACTCTTAACGTTATTCTCTCGTTGCCTATAACGACGCCCACGGCTGATCTTTGCCACACTTTAGAACATAACATTTTACACCGTCATGTCAAAAATAATGAATTACCTTCGTCAATGTACCTAGTGAATTGGCGTATCCTAATTGTGACCCCGATATAAAATTGGCATAAACCTTACTTACGGTACCTGTGCAAAGCAAACAAAACAAGCAATTCTTTCAGTCAGCAAAAAAAATGCCAACAATTGACGCCTTTGAGCGGGATGGACAATGGATTTCTTGTATTCCGATTTGGGTACCTGTCCTTATTGTCTGAACCCGGCCCCAACTTTAACTTTGACGGCAATCAATTATGTTTTGTCACTTGTCGTGTTACAATGTCCTTTAATCTGTCCAATCGCCTTGTCGTCGCTTCGACTTTGACAAACAGAGCTGAATATAACACCGAGGTTTCTTCAGGTACAAATGCACATAGATCAACTTTCGTCAAGTTTCGTCTTTTGTCAAACTAGAAATGCAACGAGCTCAAACTCTCACAGTTCGCGCTTTGTAATACAAAATCAGAAATTTTTATCATTGTTTGTAGTCGGAGCCGGGAAGCTTACACAAAGCTATTTAAACTTGAATGGAGTTAACAGAGTTCAAACTCCTTTACTAGATGGACTACTTATTGTTTTCTTAGTAATAAGTCATGCTTTGAAGCGGTTAGACACAAATGGAGCTAGCTCTTTGTCTAGTTCTTAAGCAATAGATGCTGCCGTTACGAAATCACTTTAAATTCTTGAACAAGACAAATAATATGTAAGTGCAATTCCTTCATAGGAATGTTAACTGTGGCTGCTGTAATATCCGGACTTACGTAAATATCCAGATATTTTCAGAATTTCTCGTCAAATGCGGATATTTACCCACATTCGCTTAGACATAAGATGCCGAGTCCAACATATTGTATAGGTACCTACTTATTGAAACTTTAAAATGGTTAATTAAACCAACGTTCTTGAACATCACCTGATATCAATCTACTACTCTCATATTCCTCTCGAATCGCTAAGCTTCCATAAGATTCTTAATCCATTCTAAATATTTATTGAAAGTTGTATCTGGATTTAGAAATACTTAAATTATTTCATTTCATTCCTAAACTTTCTAAAAACATCCTTTAGAAACCCGTGATAAGAATTCCATTTTTCAATTTCACATAACAGTGAAGATAAATCACCACAATTTCTTTGTAAGACCATTTCCTTAGAGAACGATAGAGGAACATCGAGGTTGTAAACTAAAACGAATTGGGAAATAAAATAAACGAGGACCAATAAATCACGAGGCGGCGAGGACCGTGCCCGGTTGGAGCGACGAAACACGGGTCGTGTACGTGCGCCCTAACTCCGTAAGTTTAACGCACCTTAAATCGTACACAGTTCAAAGAAGGACGGACATCAAACTCGGAAAGGCACACAGCCTTTCATTATTATCTAAGCTGAAATTAAACCGGAATTTAAATTAGGACACTAGATACGAAGTTTTACTTTTATGTCCCAGGGCCCAGCCCATAATGAGACAATTCGTTCTAAGAATATCTTAACCATTCATTTTGTCGTATAAAGTGACATTTTTACTGCATAGGAAATGAGTTATGGTCGACTTCCACAAAAAATTATAAGACGCAGCTGTAAAACTTCACGTGGTTGTAACAAAATACATTTAGTTGACGAGGACACAGAAAAACTAGCCCTGAACAGTCTGCAAAGCAAACATTCGGTTGATTTTCAAATATAAATCTTATTCGTGGAACAGTACGATACAATACAGCGGTAATAAAAAGCTTGTAAATCTGAAGCGACATGGTGGTGCAGTAAAAACTCGCCGTCTTGCATTTCTACATAAATATTGGTTTAACTACCCATACAGCAGTTGCAATGATTGGAATCTGAGAAATATTGGCGATCGACTTCTTGCGGCAGACATTAAAAAATATGTGCTGCTAGCTTTTTGTAAGCTATCATCCATAGACCATGAGGTATTTGTATCAGATAGGTATGTACTGTAAAAAATGGTAGAACATTAGACAGTAACAACATAATCTCTGCAAAAACGAAAAACTTTATACTTTGTACCTAAGTAACTGATAGGTTTGTAAATGAAAAATTTGCTCCTGTCTCAGATTTACCAATTAAAAAAGAACTGCCAGCCGAGGAACATATTCCTGCCATTCCAGAAATGCGTTTTGTTCTTGCTCGCGAAACCAATGCGCTAATGAAGACATTTTTCGAAATCATAACACGTTTAAAAGAAAGTAAACCAGATTCTTTAAATAGTTTACTAATAGCGTTATAAACACTACTTGTTTTATCCTTTTCATGGCGAAATTATATTTTCGCTACAATTTGTTAGCCATAGAAATGTCATAATTATCGATTGTAGGTATTATTTGGGCCCATAAACATGTTGCTCAACATCATTTTACCTGACAAATGAAAGAAATTAAAATTAATTAAGAATACCGTTTATAACCTATAGGTACTGTAAGTTAGTTATGTTTACCAATTACGTTCGTGCTTGAATTTGTAATATACTTTAATACCAACGGTTTTAGTATTAATTAAGAGAGCCTGACACTTTGACGAGTTGGCATTCAAGCATCATTCAAGTGCATGGCCATGTGTACCTACTTTGATTTCTGTAAGGGTTCTGAGTACGTTGAATTTTCTATAGTGGGGTACTTACGTCGATAGTACTTACTTAATTGTTAAAGTTGAGTAGGTATGTACGTTGAAAGGCACATTAACAGTTAAGTTAATTACTGTTCACATAGCTATCTATTCAATAGGTATTAACAATTTCTAAAGATTAATGGATATATCATGTGCTTTAAGAATCATGTATCCATGCATGATAATAATATAATATCACCATAATTTCCTAAGAACATAACTTTTTGAAAGGTTCCCTTAGAAAGTTCGTTGACGTATGTAACTTAATAGTTTTCCAATTCATTGTGATTACAAGAAACCGTTACTGATTATCAAAGCGAAGTATCTAAAGAGTATATTCATCAGTACAATGAGAAGTTGCAATTAATCTGCAATTTAAAGGGGTTATCTCTTTAATGTGCAAATTCGCGAATTGTTTAAGGTTATTAAACTTATAATCACTCACCTTGCGAACGTTATACGTTACGGTGAGGTTGATGCTTATTTTGTGAAGGATCTCTCACGAAATAAAATGTTCCTTGACATTCCATTTAACAGACCGTTATCTGAAAGTTCATCTTGAGCTACTTATTCTTCTCAATTCAGAATTACTTAATGGATTATTATTATTATTATGGCGAAAGCGTCAGAGTAGCCCGCGAAATTCAATTTTTCTTAGATTTTTTGCAATTTGCAGGTCAGTATCTATACTAAATATGATTCGCGACCGTCACAAATGTTTATTTATAGAATTATAATCATAGAAATCACGTCCATTATCATTATACAAGCTTTACACTAACTCCAGCATAATTGGGAGTTAAGAAGTTGGCATCACAGTGAAATTAGGCTTACATGTAGGTACCTACCCGTGTTTCAAATCCTTCCAAGTTTTTCTTCCTTCAGGATAGACCCCGCGGGGTACCTAATATTCCCAGGGCGTTCTTACTTCTTGATCTCGATTCTAGACAGGTAGCTTCATTTAATAGAATGATTTAATGCAAAATTCCATCTATATTTGTTGGATTCAACTAGGCTTACCAATCCTCTGCACCTATGCCAAACTTCAACTCTAGGTACATTTCCATCACATAACCAAATCTATCGTCGATTCCAATTTCGTCACGCCATCCACCGCTATCCACACACGCAGCAGATAATATTTAAGGAGGACACAGTACCCATAACAGTTGTAAATCTCGGTTTATAGCGTACATTATTAATTTCTTAGAAAGCCACAATTTCGTTACAAAACTGACTCGTTATGATAATTTCCCGGTGATTTATACGACGTCGGTGTTCTTTGAATGTGTATAATGTTAACCCTGGACACATTTTTTGTGAGAAAATATTGATACATAATAAACGAAACAGAAATAGCTTTACTGCTTCCATTTCAGTGTTCAAATGCGTAGATTATTGTACCGCAGATAAGATCTGGAGATATAGGATGTTGTAAATAACGTAGTTCATTATCGAGGATTTTATGCAATCGATCATGTTGGTAATATAATCCGCGTATCCATTCACACTGATGCTATTGGTTATCATAGTTATATTATAGGTAATCATCAATTATTGAGTTAATGAAAAAAATTGCCATTAAAAAGAAATCACTTTTGAATTACTGAAAATAAAAAGCACTGAGATAGATGACTCTTATGTTGAAAGGTTCTTGCTATCATCTTTGAAGCTTTCATAATGTTTGAATCAGTGTTTTTTTTTCTAGATTTGAGATTTTTTCTATTAAAGCCATAGCATGTGTGTACTTAGGGTCCTTCGCTTGGTAATAATAGCCCAAGCGAAGGACCCTAAGTACCTCGAATGACCTAATATCACAAAGCGCCCTAGGCCGGTAATAACAATCGAACCGAGTCGATGACTGTTCACCGTTCAGTAACAATGTGCGTAACCAGTCGCAGCGCCAGTTATAGCATCAATTACAAGCAGTTATCGCGTTTTATTGACACATGAAAGAGGCCGGTTTAATTGTTTGCAGCGTACGTGAGGCGAAGGCTCGATGCTGAGTATTACTGAGCCTCTTGCCTCTAAACTAGCCCTATTAACATAATAACAGATCGCTCAGCACGGAACTAGTTAGTCGAGCGACTCCGGCGCATATTGTGGTCGCTGTGTAATGAGAAACGTCAAATTGGTTTTGTATTCATGCGCTCGGGCTTTGAGCTTACGCTACGGACGCGCTCCGTTATCGTTTGTTTAAAGTCCACTCAATGTTTGAGTCTTTTTCTGGCTCAATAGTCATTGCATTTTCTCCTTGCAGACCGTAGGTTTTAGCTTCTCTGACATTTTTGTTTTTTAATTTACTTTCCAAACCAATTTGCAGTTTAATTATTCTGGAAACAACCAATTTACCAAAGGGTTTCTTTACTTTTAAATGTCCTCTCGTGCACGTAATTTAAATAAATGCTAATTAAACAAATCTAACTTAACTCTAGAAATATTCATGTAAGCGCTTGCTTTGTGGACATGCCTTTAAACATAAAGCTTTGTGTTAAGAATTCAAAACTGCAGGTTTTCTGTGCTTGAAATAACAGTAATTTTATTTTCTTTTAGACAAAATACCGCGGATATGGCACTTAATATGAATTCCAACTGTTGTTGTGTCGTAACGCAGGTGATATTAGGTTTTCTCCGGCACAGTGTGCTTTCAGAGCATTGTGCTGTTGTAATTTGCAATCTCTAATTATGTAGGTACTGCGATCCCTTATTAGGTAATGACTATTGCGGAATAGAAAGTCACGAAACCCACATGTTATTAACTTATTACCAGCGAACGATAGTTTTCAATAAGTAGCGGAGTTTCCGCAATTTCATATAGGAGCATAAAACTCACCCGTTTCAGATACGTGCTTATAAATAATTGTTGGTGTGGTAATTTCCTCTAGTTACCGTCCGGTGCTGGTCAATACGAAGGTGTATAATCTTGGGTCGGTTCATAATTCCTTGTTTATTTAAAATTTCCGTGCTTCGTCGATGTAATCTCGACACGAGAGCGCCCCGCCTCGCGCCGCCATTCTCGTTAATAGGGCTGCCACTCGTTATTACATTTTATTATCGATCAATAACCCAGCTGTGATTGTTGTTAGAGATAACATTGACAACCAACAGCGCGGCTAAGCTACAACGTATTGTAAATATTATTACAGGCTATATTTTTGTTTTGTCGTTGCTGCACCACTATTTTCGATACCCAAAGTTGTCTTTATAGTAGACTACAATTCTGTTATACGTCAATGTTCAACAATTTTTTAGGTCAATTAACTGAACTAACATTCAAAATATCGATATAAACTCCTGCTGAAAATGTTGTGGGGCAACACTATCGAGGAAGATTCGATCCCACTGCGCGCCCGCACCGTAATTGGGATGCTAATCAGATGCTGAGCTGTCGCCATCCTATTTCCTCTTACGGCAGGAGTAGGTGCCGTCTCTTTCTCGTGCCAGAAAGGAGTGCGTCGTAGGCGGCGGGGTCTTCAATCATCTGGCAATAAGCGAGAGAGACGCGCTTCCCTCGGGCTTCGGCCCGCCTGATATGTAATCACCGTAGTTTGCGCTGGCAGAATAATTTTCATTTTTAACAGCCTACCAACCCGGCAGAACCACGTTATGGAATGACGAGATGGATCCGATAGTTGTTTTTGTTTTTAAAGTAACAATTTGCTGTAATTTTTATCATGTAGTTAAAAAAATAATATACATATTATTATTGTATAACGAGCTAAATAAGTAGAGCCGCTTAAAGCAGGCAATAAAATCATTTCGAGAATCACTGTTATAAAAAACAAATTTTTGAGAAGTCACAGTTTGTCTTTTTATAGGCTGGCTATAAATTCTATTATGGGCTCTTTGATCTTTCCGATGCAAAATCGTTTAATACACAGTATTAGAGGAGGGGCTCGTCATGTTTTTTTTTTTTTTGTGATTTGAATTTGAGCTAGAGAAACAATGCACGTGCGATGAGATAGGTCGCCAGAGAGACGGTGTTTACCCTGGCCGGATTACAAAGGAGCCGAGGAGCGAGGATTCTGCATATCTGGCTCTCTGATCGGCGCGGGCGCAGCGCAGCCGAGATCGTATCGAGCGATCCTCATTATTGGAACACGCTTTGTTGGTTAAAAATAGTATATATCTACAGAATTGTGAGAAGAGCTATGTAGGTAGTAAAAAAGTAACAAAAAAAATTCTTACGTAGTCCAATTTCTTTTGAAACATAATTTATGTTACTCCAATTATGAAGTGTATTGCCTCATGCATCGATAATCTCATGTTTATTGTATGAGGGAGATGATAGCATTAAGAAACGAGACGGTTAAAACATTATAACATTGTTTAAACGCCGCCTCATGGAAGAGCTTCGCATAGCTGCATCGCAAGTTAGTTTTTTCAGAGCAAGAGCAAGAGATAAGATTCTTGAGAGCCATACAAATATAAACGCTTATCCAGCTTCATAATTTTCTGTTTATCTCACAAAGCCACTGACGAGATCAGGAAAATTATGGTAGAAATATTTTATCTCGAAGTTAAGTCATAAGAAATGCTGCTTGCGTCTCCTTAAAGCTAAGTTATTATACAAGAAACATTGTGCTATCTCGGTTGGAGCACCAAGCGGGCTTGTTAGCCGCGATTCACGGCTTAGATACAAGAACTGGTCCCTGGCTCGCCTGCCGCGATCATATCGCCACCCATTGTTCCCCGTCACTACGTTACGATCATGAATGACTGCCACTTTCTATTTTTACTTCAGATTTTGTGGGTGTCTGGAAGTATTTTTACAGCAACTATTTCAGAATTTCATGAAAGCTTTAAGACGTTGTTTTTTGTAGACAATCTGGCACAGTTTAGAGTAGTGTTCATTCATTCAACATTGGCATTTATTTCAGTGATTTGTTTGATGTTTTAAACTTTATACGGGTAGAATAGTCGATTTAAAATTGTGTCACGTATATTTTCTCTCCACTCTTAACTACTAGCGTTTCATTTCATCTGAGAATTTTGAAGAAGACATCGTATTATCTTTCGGTCTATTTGTTCCATTGCTATGTTTCCCTGCCAGTAGAAGGTTGTTCTTAAAGGTCAGCTATGAAGTGGGTGGGCGATCATTTCTGTAACCTACCTCGTTTGTTGGTTTTCGATGATGGATAGCCGTGTAATTATAGCCGATTATCTGTCTACCCGTCCGCCTCGGGGAAACTGGGTAGTCTGGTGGAATTTTAAAACTGTTGTTAATGCGTATAGTCAGTTATGGTAATAAGGTTATTATCAATAGCTGTTCTGTTGGTCATCGTACTGGTTTATTCGTGAATAATTTAAAGTGGACGTGCAATTGAATTTACCATACCTACTTGCTAAGATTGCTGATCAAGAAAGAAACAAAAAAAAATAAAAAAAATTGGGACACGCACGGGAAATACAAACAGTAATATAAAATAAAATAAATAAAAGAGGAGCATTTACAACTAACAAAATTAACCTGTTTTTTTTTAATAAACGCAAACGCAAATAATATTAATCCTATCTCATCGTAATGCTGCGATATTACAAAAAAAAAATACAGCAGCGCTGGTATTCTAATAGGGCCCGCTGTGATGCCACAGACACCTACGAATCAGGCCAGAGGGCTTTCTTTGCTCTTTCCACTATCTCCTGATTGGGACTGGACAAACTGACATTCTATTAGCGTTAACGATAATGGAAAAGTCAAAAATGTATTGGATTGACACAGCTATGGAATAGCTTACTTATGTCAATCCTGCATTAAGGGTACCTATGCGTAACACATGACTAATCACACGAGTAATATGAATAATTTTGAAGGATATTGCTAATTCATTGCTTCATAATTATGATATATGTTCAAAAAAAATTGTCTGCTTATTTACGTTGTGTAGGTAAATAACGCAATGAATGTTGTTGAACAGTCAAAAAGGGTGCTGTTAACAATCCTTGCCTTTTCAATTAGACGCATTGACATCGACTTGTTTAAATTCAAAAGTTTTTGAATTTCTATCGAATTTCTATCGCGAATTTTTACTCGTGCCTTCCCGCAGCGAGATTTCGAAGTTCTGTTGAGCATGTTGGTGCATTTATATATCATTCAGTTTGGTTGTCATCAGTAACTTCTCCCGGGAACGCTTCCCGGTGGTCTATGACTCACACAGCTCTTAGCGTGAACACAATCAACACTGCATATTACGCGGTCAGCGGAAACTGATGACCATGTGTAATGTGACTACCGTTCGGAAACAATGTTATCGGGCTGCAGATAATCATTTACTTGTATGCATGGATATGTGATGACATCATCTTGTTTATTACGAGTACTAATCTTAAAAAGTTGTCTTCTTTGTAAATTATACAGTCTTTATTCATTTTTAAGTGGATTTGTTTTACCACCACTGCTAGTCTTCCAGCTTCAAAACTCGTGGTAACCTCAACGGATGCGTGTGCGTCGTTTAGCGCCTGCTCTTCTAAACGAGACTGCGCCCGCGTTGTCTTGAACAACGTGTACTTCTTAAAAGCTTTCACGGTAAATTTTGACACCACGAACACAACCAAAACTGACGCCCAACACTGCGCTGTTAATTAGTAGAAGACACTTTTGAATACGATCCGTTTCGAAATCATCAAAGATTCCGTTACTAGTTTCCAGTTAGCTCAACGATTAGACAAGGATCCATAAAACTAATGTGTCCTTTTATTTTTACTAATACCTCCGATGTCTCGTTAACTGATTTATATTTCTAACTTACAAGGTTAAGTTTGTTCTCAGAAAATGCAAAGATTTCTTTGTGTGCAAGTTTGTTAGTTTTTTTCGAATACGAAAACGTGAAATGTTACGACGCTCGCCCAAATAAATGGTCGAGGGAACCATTGTGTGGGTTTCGGAGAGCAGGTAGACTTTTTTGCCGACCGTACGGCCGTACTGGCGGCGAAAAAAACGCGTAATTTATTGGAGCCGGCTGTTTTTGAACAGTAGTTGTGTGTGCCGGGGACAATTATTGTAAAAAATCGTCTGAAGAAAACCTTTCTTTTCGAATTTGGTAAGACAGGTTTAGGTGGTTTGCAGTGTTGAGTTGAATCAATAGATTCAGTACCTGAGTAACTGGTCACCCTTACTGTTAGAAGAGTCCAAATATCTCACAAGAATTTAATTTCAAGGACAAAGTTTCCTAAACATATCCCGTACACTAGGGATGATGCCTGGGTCAAAAAAAAGAAATTCTATTTAGTCCGTCAGTCAGATAATAAAAAAATATTAGACACGTATTTTTTGCTTTATCATATTAATAAAAAATGACTCAAATACAACGCATTAAAGTTGGGGAGTGGGGGTTGATACGTCACAAGTATGGATAAAATCTACATACAAGTGACGTCATGGCACATTATAACTCAATGTATCGCCGTAATCTTTTGATAACGTAAAAAAAGTAAAAATACGTGTACGTTATTTTTTCATAATCTACATTACGGACTAAAATCATTTTTTTAGTCATCATCCCTATTCGGAGCTATAAAAGCTCACGGTACCGCCCACGAGCAACAAGTTAAACTGCCGTTGCAAAGCAATGTTTCTAACTAAACCGCCTCACCCAACGCAGTTAGGAAGCCATTAAACAAATTGTCGTTACAAGTAAATCATAATTTCTAAAATAGCAAAGCAGCTTGCAGGAAGCTGAGCGATGAAGCTTCCGTTTAATAACAAACGTTTCGTCCGAGGATCGCGTCCTAAACAAACACAGATTTCCATTAATGTCCGCTAGACGGACAGGCTTAGCCGTATATATTTATTGATTTATTGATCGTAAGGAGAAATCCCGTCGGCCGTAATTTAAACGGGCATCCAAAAAGCCGGCCGTGTTTTGGAGCCGGACAGGGCAATGTTTGGACATGTTTATGATAAAATAAAAATACCCGCTGTATTTACGTGTGCGTGCGTGCCATATCTGTGTTTGTATTATATTTTGATTCGATCTATCAGTTCGTAGCGTGAAATATTTGTATAGTAGAGTATTGTTTGGGTATGGAATGGAGTTTGTATAAATATATCAATCACTCATCAACATTAGGCGCCCTAATACAAATGCTCTATTTTAATCTGTTTAGTCAGAATACTTTTTTAACAAAGATTTATTTTGTCTTGAAATATGACAGTATAATATGCGACTGTTGTACTCTGCGAAGAGAGTCATACAATAAATATAATTGAAATAGTCAAACGTGTAAGATTTTAAAACTAATAAGTGATAATAAGCAATGAAAAAGAAATGCCCATCAAATTAGCGTAAAAAAAAAAGTTCTTTAGCTACTCCATCCCATCCCCTGTTCCACGTGGCCCCACAAAGCAGATGCAGATGGCTCGGGGATACCAGCGTCCACCCGCTATCTATCCTTTTACTGCCATCGCCGTTCCTTTCACACAGTAAAGCTTTCCAATATGGGAGAATGAGATAACAATAAAAGTTCTACAAATTATATTATTACTGTAAGAATTACGATTTATGTAAGACTTAATAGAATTTTGAGATGAGTTTTTTTTTTTTTTGATAAAGCTCTTTCCAAATGTTTATTGGGTTTGTAGAATTTAAATATAAGTACATGATCTACCACGCGGGCCCAGTGCGGGTTGGTAGATGTCACATGTCTTAGAATTTTTGGTTCTAGGACATGCCGGTTTCCTCAGGATGTTTTCCTTCACCGTTTTGAGAGCAGTGGTGATGAAATAAATTACACAAAGTAATGCGCCTGTCTGGGTTCAAACCAATCACTACCATACCAGGATATCACTGGGCCACCACTACTCTCAGTCCAAGATAAAATTACAATATATTCTGTAGCGGAGTATGCTTTGTTGTGTTTAAAATTATAATTATAATTGATATTTCTTAAAACTGGCAAATTAAAATGATTTTTAAAGGCTCCCCGTGTTTTCGCACCTTTCCTTTTACAGTTAAGTAATAAGCGAAAGAAGAAACATATAAAATAAATAATTATTTATTTGGTTAAAGTTTAAACAACTGCGCATCAGAGAACATTCTGGAATAACCAATGAAAAAAAATTTGTATGAACAACTTAGTTGACTAGATACAATTTAAATTTCAAATCTCTCGGTCTCATAAGCATAATGTAGTTACCCACGTATCCTAGATAGCAGCGCAGACGCAGCATCACGCATCTCCTAACAAAGGACAAGATAACCAGTTTATTTACATCGCAACTATAAGAAAAGGTTCGATTGTATGTAAAACAACCTCTACAAACGGGCCATAAACTTTATTATAACGAGCTGGCCGTGGCCCCCCGCGCGCCCTCTCCGCTCCGATTTATACAGATGCCCAAATCGAATGATTTTTATCTCGATTCTTAACTTTACACTTAAATATCGACACGTTTAACTCACACGAGAAGATTAGTCTTTTAGGGATATGGCATTTAATATTTTGATTACAACCGTTTTCGATTTAGGAAATTGTAAAGTTTTTGTAGTTTTTATTTGAGATTCGTGCGTATTAAAAACAGTAGGCAACACTGCTTTGGTAGATGAACAATAACATTCGCATGAAACAGGTAGCATGTTACATGCAAAATCTTATTAATTATTACCTATTCTACCACGTCTAATCAATTGGAATGGTGTTAATTTATTACGCAATGATTCACTCTAGGTACTGAATCTGTTATGAGAAAATCCCACAGACAGCTTGAAGCTACGAATCAGAATAGAGAAAATCGCTTCTAAATTCAAATTTTCCCTATTCATCAGTAGGCAAAGCGTGCCTTATCGGTTATTATTAGTAGCTCGAGGGTGCATCACGCCTGCATAGTTTGACCAAGTAATTCACTTACTGTGAGGTTCGAAGGGCCTTATCACACTGGCGATTTGCGAGCGTATTTCGAACGAGACGATTGTTTAACGCGCTCGCTGCGAAATCATTAATTTCAATTAGGCACATTTTAATGTAAAAATATACAAAAAAAAAATAGTTTTTTTTCTAAAAGGTAGTTTCGTATGGAGCGAGCACGCGACGTTTGCGCAACGTGTTGGCCGCGTTTGCGTAACGAGAGCTACGAGTATTAATGTGACGTGACGTGAGAGTACGAGAGATAGCGCAACACGCTAGTGTGTACAACATTGCGAAAGCGCGGAAAGCACGCCGCGTAGTCGCGCTGTCACGGCTAGCTCGCTTTGTACACTACACGCACAGAACATGAACATAAATCGCCTCGCTGTAAACACGCTGGCAAATCGCCAGTGTGTAAGTATTACCATGAAGTGTAAAACTGAAATAGTGAATAGTGTGTAGCGAGCGTTAAGGGCGATGTGCATGACGAATGGTGATACGAGCTGGAGAGTTTACGAGGCAAATTTATTAATTTTAAACGCTTCGGTGTGCCTCCGTCAAGCAATATAAGACTAGAAGGTGCTAGATTTTGTAGTTGGTTGCCTTTGGTGTAAAACTTACCTGCTTAAACCAAGTAATGAGCTTTTGCGAGCTGTTTATTTCTTTAAGTAAAGATTACTGGATATTCTAGTAATTAATTGGTTCAAATAGGAACCTTTCTATCATTTGCTATGCATTTTTTTAAGGCCTTATTCCCATTAATGAGATTCTTTACTCTGTATTCGTTTTAGACTGTTCTCAAACACGGGACACAGACCGGTGCTTATTCTTTCCTCTGCGATCTCAATCAACTTCAAAAAGTAATTAAAAAGCAACTTTAATGATTCATTAATGACCACACAACGAAATCCAAGATATCTTGATTATAATCTAGAAATCTCACAACAATATCTTTTGGACATCGCATCGAACGCAACAGTGCAGCTGACGTTCTCCATTTTGCATCCAAATTGTTCGAACTTTGAAATTGGAACGATTGAGATGTGATTTTTTCCTTCAGAAACAAGTGAGTTTGCTTTCGGGTGTTCCCTTGTGTGTGGATTGTAGTTATCTTTGCAAAATAGCCTCACCGGTATGCACATTAGAAACTAGTACCTAGACTTGTAATATAAGTTATAATTCTGCCGGCAACTGTATCAGTTGTAATGTTACCGGTTTTAGTCACGGAGGCATTTCAACTTGATAACTGTTGCTATGCTGAGTATTACCTCATCAAATCCCTTGTGGTGTTGCAGGTGCCTCTAGTTTTTTTTTATTTTTTTTATTATAGCCCCTTGCAGGTTAACGTTGGATGTTGTCGGCTGCTTAATCGGGCTATTCTGTGGATGGCTTCATAAATGAACAGGGCATAAAGGCACCAAGGCATAAAACTTATAATCTAAGCGACTACACGCTAAGGGCACTGTGGGGTACGGACCTCGGCTTAGGACGGTCTCTAGAGGAGGGCAAGGGACAAGCTGGATCGGATCAAGCACTATTCCATAAAGTTTATTTGAACTAATTTTTTCCTACAATAATAATTAATTCTATCCAGAAAGATCTCAGTAGCAGCCCGGAGTTTGGATTTGTGCGGTTGATGGCAATAGGCTCGCCTATTACATGGGACTTAAACATAACTGGCGAAATGTGGGTGTACTGTAGGTACACCTCTGCCCAACCTTTTGAGGAAACAAGGCGTGATGTTATGTTATATAAATTGGGATGGGTCCCCCATAGCATAGCTATGCTGAGAATATTTCTGTTACGTTTATATCTTTATACAGGGTGTTTGGCAGAACGTTGAACATACGAAAATGGTGGATAGATTGGGTCATCTGCTACTTACTCAGCCCTAATTTAATTGGCCCTGGACCCCAGGATATTAAAAAAAATTTTTTTTTGCTTTCTTCTAGTTTCACCACTTTCTTAACTTTAGAGTGTATTTTTTATCACAAATGGATAAAACAGGCATTTTTTTTTTATCGTTAATGTTGGTAGATTCTTATAAAACTATTGCTTTATTCAGATGTTAGCTAGAAAAAAAGTTATAAGTCCTCAAACTTACAGAAATATGTAAAAAAATACTTGAAACTAAATTTCAACTTGCATTTAAAAAAAAAAAAAATGGGTTGAGTAAGTAGCAGATGACCCCACCTATCCACCATTTTCGTATGTTCAACGTTCTGCCAAACACCCTGTATTATTGTTTTTTTGTATGCACGCGTTTCTGTGACAAATAAACCTTCTTTCAGAAACTATGCTACACTAATCAGTAATTAATTACTTATCTGAGGCTAAAACAAATGAAACTCGAAGCATACAGACTAGAAGCTTGCATGGCTTATTGGTGTTTCGGATACAACTCTTTTTATTTTTATTCCATTAAATTACTTCACATAATACTACTTTATATTTGTTTTATGCAAATGTTAGTCTGTAATTACTTTAGAATGGGTGGGTTACATGTTTCGTCTCGTTAACGGGTCATGTAAGCTCTAGACATGAGTGTAATGCACTAATGCCTGACTAGTGACCAGTCAGATCGTATCGTGTCGGTCTGTACGTAATTACGATTGCTGCATATACCTTGTTTCAGTGCTAATGTATGTTTATGTTATGGGTTTTAGATTTTCTTTACATTTATGTGCGATTTGTTTGTGGTAACTTTAAAATAAATGGTGATTATGTGCTTGGGAGACATTTGTTTTTTTCAGAACTTTTATTTGATTACGCATAATCTGGTAACTACCAATATTCATGGATTTTCTTTCAGAATTTGATGTTTGTCTGATTGAATTTCTCGTGTCTTGTGGACATTCCTGGGTACAGACATAAAACTCATAAACACCAAACTATGTTAATACATATTAGCACTAAAACGAATGTTTCACAATACACTTATGTTTCCTTTTTATGATCTGAGGTTCCCACATACACTCTTAAGATAACTATCTCCAGTTGCCACACATACTTAACACCGCCATTAAAGAGCACACCTACTAGAAACGACTCGATAATCATTATAATAGTTCGTTGTAGTTGGAAAGTGATAAACAACGATAACAATCATCGCAGGCGGCTAGTTTGAACTCTATTTTGCATCTCCGAGGCGGCACGTCAAAGGAGTAATCATGCCCTCCGCGTCCGAAGCTGAGGAGGTATCCACGCACCTCCCGTGGGCGTTAAAATGTTGCTTGTTGACTCTCACCAACTGATTTCATAGTACAATCAGTTAGATGTAGTGTTTTTAGTGGGCAAGATTTCGAAATTCTTATTTTCCGTCGTCGTCGGATCAGAAGATTCGGAAGTTGATCAAATAGGTACCAAACGAGTTTTTTTATTTTTTTAACTTTGCCCCACAGTAGGATTTTCTCCTGTATTGCGGGTGTAGTTGTCTTTGAAGTTGAGTATTTTTCTGTTTCCTTTGATAGTTGGTAATGAGCGGAAGTAAATAAACCAGAAAAGTTCAAAATACTTCAGTGAGAATCAAAGTGTCGGATAACTAAGATTTAATTGACCAGAAGAACCAATAACTTTGCGCAGAGGCAATATCTTTGTAGCCAATGAGGTTAGGGCCGGA
Organism: Xanthia togata; assembly: GCA_963853775.1. NCBI lineage: Eukaryota > Metazoa > Arthropoda > Insecta > Lepidoptera > Noctuidae > Xanthia > Xanthia togata. The sequence goes on from OY970806.1 coordinate 8,243,834, forward strand.
TTATGACGTACTTAGTCTATCAAAAAGATCACAGAGAAATCAAAAACTCACATTTAATTTATAAGAAATATTATATTTGATCAATCATACAGATATTTTTACGTCAAACTTCAAAGGTTGTTTTGACACTGTGGCGGAAAAAGACAAATAGCCACAGGGCACACAAACCCAAATAAATATTCCTTTTGTAATTTAATATTTTTGATTTACTATTGATTGATGACTGCCTCGTTGTTCTAGCGGTCGCTAGCGCTACTGCTGAGGATGAGGTCCTGGTTTCGATTCCCGGGTCGGGCAAAGTGTTATTGGGTTTTTCTATCTGGAATTTTTCAGTAGTAGCTCGGAGTCTGGATTTGTTCCCGGTTGATGGCAATAGGCTCGCCCCCTATTACATGGGACTTAATAAAACATTACTGGCGAAATGTGGGTACACCTACTACAGGTACACCTCTGCCCAACCCTTCGGGGAAAAAGGCGTGATGTTATGTTATGTTTATGATGACTGATGATCACTTCAAAGTGTTATATTCTAAAATTACCTGATATTTTAAATACTACTACTAGGAATTACATGTATTTGCATGCATGTAATTCCTTATTTCATAAAATAATGCATAACAGCATAAAATACAAAATATAATTTACAAGCCCAATCAAATTATCGAGCGCCATATTAACGATATGACCATACATTTTTTACGTTACCACGTTCAGGGGTATCTCAACGAGGCGTGTTGTAATAACTTTGGACACGATCGACGGCTCGCCGCGTTAGCGCCGACACAAACACCAACAATGTTTACCGAGCAATAGACCACGTTTTTTTTGTTCGACAGCTAATTGGTCGCTGGAAAACGGAGATCGTAATTAGATGTTCGGAAAACCTGTATGGAGTAAGTTCGTGACTTTTATGTTTTGAACATTGGTATTTTACAATATTGGTGTGATGTTTTGGTTCTGTTGGGCCAAATTGAGGTACTTCAATGAGCACTTTTTATATTTTAAAATGTAATGTTTTAAACTTATTATCAAACTCAAACTCAAACTCAAAGCATTTATTTCAATTAAACCATTTACAGGCACTTTTGAATTGTCAAGGAGTCAGTCAGTCAGAAATATGAAGCTAGTTGCCCATTCCAAAGCGTAGGTTCCTATGGAGAAGAACGGGCAAGAAACTCCACGGACACTCTTTTAAAAAAATTATATTCTTACAAAATATTGTTTACATCATTCATGTTGAAATTATACATGTGAGAACAATGTAGAAAGACGTGTACGTAAAAAGCGTCCGTAATAAAAAATTAAAATAAAAAAACAATTCAAAAATTAAAGTAAGCCGTGGCAGATAAGAGATGACCAGTCCCTACTGATGGCGCCCGTTCACGAACATGACGCATGGATCAGCACCGTTTAGCTCAACCATTTATTATAAGGCAGGGATCACCAATTCGTTTCAATGGGGTCCGTTTGAAAAAATAATAATATTTGTCGCGGTCCGTTTGGTAGACGACTACTAGCAACCAAACCTGCGACCAACTTGGAAGTAGCGCTCGACGGCCTCTGCCACAGCACCGCTCGCTTTGCTCAGACGCATTTTTATTTTCAATTTTTGTAAATGTGAGTACCATGGAGTCGTTTACTGTGTTGTATTTTGACTTGAAAGAGCAGGGTAGTTGAGAGAATGTCATGCTCACTTAATGTCTCTCATCTCTCGATCATTCGGTTCCCTACAAAATGGTTGAGCTGGATGGTGCTGCACCACGCGTCATGTTCGTGAACGGGCGCCGTCAGTTGAGACTGGTCATCTCTTATCTGCCAGGGCTTATTTTTAATCGTTTTTGATTTTTATATATTTTTTTTACATTGTTCTCACATATAGAATCAACAAGAGTAATGTACCCAGGATTTTGTAATTTCTATATTTAAAAGAGTGTCCTTGGAGTTTCTTGCCCGTTCTTCTCCATAGAGATCTACGTTTTGGAATGGGCAACTAGCTTCAACTTTCTGACTAACTGTCTCTTTGACAATTCAAAAGTGCCTGTAAAGGGTTTAATTGAAATAAATGCTTTGAGTTTGAGTCACTCAGCTCGCACGTGGTTGGTCACAGTTCTAACCTAAACCAATTGATCAGGGTGCCCTAGCTTAGTTACTGTAGAAGCCACACCAAACACTTATTGTGACTGACAGATAAGCCTTTCTGCGTTACATCTAAACGTGGATAGCAGTTTTGTTAAACGTAACGCAATGTCAATCCCGCTAAACGTTGTTCAGATGTTTTACACAACGGAGCTGTTTCGTAAAACAGCTAGCACTTATGTAAAATTGCGGATTTGACAATCCATGTATACATAAGGCTGAATTTTTAGTCACCGTCCAAATATTTTCTAGGCATTAGGTAGGTATGATTCACTAACTCCATTTTTGAAAAAAAATCGATACGTAAAATTTTCATATTCTCGAAAGAATTATCCACTCTGCGTGGTAATAACTTTGTGATGTGATATCTCAATATTTTTGTATCGAGTGATACTAAAAGAAAAAACACGTATTCAATGATTTTCGACAAAGATTAATATATCAAAACTTGACCGTCCAAATTTTGATATATTAATCTTTGTCGAAAATCATTGAATTCTGACTAAAAATTCAGACTGTCTACGAAAACCAACCAGAATACGATTATTTTTATTGAGTAAGTAAGCAAGTAATTAATATTCATGTAAACCTTTTTTTTTATTTTGTGTTTTGTTAACTGTTTTAGAAGTCTGAAGTCTCAAAATTATTATTTTAATATTAATAGGGCGCGCCCCGCGACGCCTGCCGCTCCGGATCCGGACCGCGGGCTTGCAGAGATAAAAAGTTACTGAGTAATTGAAGCTCAATACGCAAGAGAGCTTCAAGATTGAGAATGTACGATTACCTACATACGTAATCAATTAATGTCGCCTTAAGCCCTAAGTAGCTCATAAACATGTCCTGTACCTTTATGGTAATGGTCTTGGTCAATGATCTTACGCTAATTATATCTATTTGTTCGTTTCTTGCTGAAAATTGGCTCTATTGAGAATTATATCTGTCTATTTGTTCGTTTCTTGCTGAAAATTGGCTCTATTGAGAACTTCCTCTAGCAAGCAGAGCCACTGCTAAAATTGATTGAATATTAGATATCCAATAATAATTCAGAATGTGAAAATTAAAAAGCTGTGTCATTCTCAAATCTAAGCAGTCACATCACTACTTGCATGTCAAAATATATCTTGCAACATAGTGATGTACTTATTTCTTGAAATTCCTTTCTTTAAAGACCCTTTACCCTTTCAAGTACTGTTAAACTTTAATGTTCGCTTTTCAAATTTTGACTGACGGACGGCTCGTTGTGCGCCTGAGTTTTTTTCCAAGATGGCTGCCCTGACTTAATCACTTTGATAAATAAACTGATAAAAGGATTTATTTTAGTAACGGTTTTAAAACAAACTGGGTTTAGTTTTAAAGGTGTTTTAACTGACAGTAGATCTAATCCTAGATTATCTCTGTTTAATGTGGCATTTTAATATTCACAGAAAGAACTATTTTATGTAGAAACTTTTAAGTTGTAAAAATTAAATGAACATTTTTATCATACTGTTAACTGTGACAAGTTATGTTCATAGGTAATTTAGTTCATATTTACAAACAATTTTAATTGAATTCAAAATTGAATGTGCCACAATTTAAATGCGTTGATGTCTTTTGTACGGGAGGACCTCACGCGTAACCGGAAAAAACGACACACTCAAATAAACTAAATGATTTTCTACTTTAACAGAAACAAGTTCCTACTAATATTTTAACATTCTAACGACCAAATTCTAAAGAGGTTTCCTAGCTAAGTCGTATTTATCTAATAGGAATCTACTAAAAAACATGATTAGTGTTATACCTATAATAACATGTCCTACGAAGTCGGCTAGCTAATAATTATGAGGCGATAGTATCTCATAAAAATGCGCTGGTAACATACTTTATAGCTACGATTAGCTCTGCGCAACGAAAAACCAATTTAAATAAATTTCAAAAAGGCATTTATGAGAAAACCCCGTAGCGAGCCTCCGCACCAATCTAATTTAAACCCTCCTGTTTGACTGAAAGGTTTATATCGGAAAAACGACAAAAAACCTGCGCCTGAGTCATCCTCGTTAGTCAGACGAGTTGCCGCGGTACCTGTCTCATAAGTGGCGATGTTTGTTTATTTAAAATCACACCTTAAACTAAATAAAAATAGGTTGCGTAATTCAATGTGTAATTATGGTGGTTACGACATTTTTCAGTGAGTGAGTCCGTCTTGTTAGTAAGCTTATTGTTACCGGTGTGATGTCTGTCCTTGTCTAGCGCGGATGTTTGGGTGCGCGTGGGTGCTGCTCTCTCTTTCTAATCGTTACGGCAAGGTCGGCTCGTTAAAAGCTCTTAACGAGAAGTGAAGGAAAAGCACGAGCCTTACTAAGGTTCTCAAACTTTATACCTTTTTTGTAGTTTTTTGTGTAGAAAGTTGTGTTGTTTGTAGCTTTTAAGGTGCAAATTGTGGTGGTATCTACTTACCGAAATCTTTGTTTATGTATTCTTATGTATTATGTCGTACCTATTAACTTTCAGAGCGCATGGTCACTTTATAATCTGTCTATCTTTAAAAACTTGTTGGCATTTCTGGATAACTGATACCATGTATAAAACGAATACTTACAGATTCCAAAACCGTATTTTAACTTGACACCATACCTCTGAACTTTGACCATCTCAGTCGGAGTCTCGCTCGGTATGTTCCGCGCGTGTCCCGTTCACACCTGAATCATGCGCATCTACCCATCTCTTTCCCACGCGGCGATATCTCGCTCGTGTACTGACACCATCCCGTCACGCCACTCAGGATAATCGCCTGAAGAAAACACCTTACGTTTATCTTCGAGTAAGTTGCGAGTTGCAATCAATTTAAATTCTTTATACATTTTAATGTCTCTCAACTTTGTTTTGAGGCTTTTGAGTCGGTCAGCTGATGATCTCGTCTGTTATAAAAAAGTTAAACACATTTTAAATAATGTATTGGTGTTTTTTGTTTAGCTCCTAATGAGCTTTTTGTACTTGTTTGACAGGATTTAATTGGTAGCTTGTCTTGTTATAACTTTTTTATTGCTATTGCATAATCATTATAATTTATTGAGCGTGTGGCTTAACAAAAAGGATGTAGGTAGCTATGAGGATTTAGAACGGGGACATAAATTAAGCTTCGTGCTGACTAGCGCGACGCGACACCGGCTATTGTTATACCGTGAAGTTTTCTTAAAAATTGTATTGTTCGAGTCGCGTCGCGCCGCGCCGTCGCGTCGCACTGGTCTGCACGAGCCTTTAAGGTTTTAAAAAATAGGTTTAAAAAAAGAGTAAGACTTAAAAATGTTACCAATTACATAACTGTATTAGCAATTTATGTAATTTTTACAGCTAAGTGCAAAAGTATTCACACAATTCGAATTTATTTTCTACTACTTTAAAAAAAATGTTATTATATCCTGTAAAACGGTTTAAAAGTGATGGCTACAGTAACGTTCTTGTTTATTATAGCGAAGCCAATGCTCCTGGGCCGTCCCGGACAGAAATAAAAGAAAAAAAGTGGTATTTCTGTAGAAAACGACTCGACCGATTGCCTCGTTGAAGCTTCAATCGATACGTTCTCGGACCAACATCGTATTTGTTTCGATTCTTTTAAGCATAACCGATTTTATACCGCAGGTACTTATTTCGGAAATTCGCTTGACACATAAAAATACTTTTGTAAAGGCGAACGGCTCATTATCGAGTTATATTTTCAATGGGTATTCTTATGGCTTTTTATTGTATACGTGTGTGGTATAAGAATATTAACACAGTACCTATGTGGTTGTAAATTGTGATAGGTATAGTGGTAACGGCCGTGACTTCCAAGTTGTAGGTTGTAGGTTCAACCCAGACAGATGCTTTACTTTGTGTAAATCATTTCATCGCCACTGCTCTCAAAACGGTGAAGGACACCATCGTGAGGAAACCGGCATGTCCTAGAACCAATAATTCGAGGACTTGTGACATCTACCAAGCAGCACTGGGTCCGCGTGGTGGATTACGGCCCAATCCCTCTCACCGAGGGTGGGCCGTGTTCCAGCAGTGAACATTATAGCCTTATAATGGCATATGGTTGTGAATTGTGAATTTGTGATAGGTATAAATATATACAGTTGCGCAAAAGCACACATTCGGCTTATCTTTCAACAGGCACCAAAGCTTTTCTGTGTGAGTATTTACTTGCGAAGAAATTAATATTCAACAGCTAAGTCAACGCTTGCATAAAGCAACACGACTTTACATATACCTCTACCACACAGCTAAATATTCCAAGTTTAGTTGGATGTAACACGTACATGTTTGTTAGGGGCCATCCATAAATTAAGTCACACGAATTTCTTGATTTTCGATACCCCCCTCCCGTCCTTGACACAGGTCATATTTGTGTGATATGTGACCTCACACCATACAAAACCACTGACATATTTTGCTATCTATATTAAACCTTATTGTAATATTGGTGGAGCTGGTAATATTTATTATCAAAAAGTTTCTTGTAATAGTTGAAGTTTAGAGTGCTATTACTTTAACTGATCAGTTGAACTGACACATCCAAAAGCTGACCGTGAGGTTGAAATTTTTAACTGACGACAACCCACGAATTTTTCCGGGCGCACCGTAATCAGCTGGCTTCAATTCGTTTGCATCACGCCAAACTGACCGTGAGTGCGTCTCCTAATATCGTCGGAGCTTCACCGCAATGGTGTTTCGTCAGAGATTGGTTATAATAGCCAGATACTGCGCGCAGCCCCGTCTATCGAGAAATGAAGGCTGGTTGAAGCTAGTGAGTGGGGAAATCCTTACATTAGTTTTTTTTTTCGCTAATTCATTCGTTTTAACAAATCAGTTAACAACTGATGTATTTAACTGACCATGTGTATCGAGTTTCAGTCTAAAGTTTAGACGTGACGTGTGCGACGTCACGAAGCCCTCCTTGAACTCCTCCTTGTCACACGATGTTGCACTTTGTTGACCCCCTCCCTTCCCCTTTACGTGTGACGTAATTTATATATGGCCCCTTATGGTCATACTGTGGTCTATTCGAGTTAGACGAACAACATTCATTATAACAATTAAGAAGATTATAGCGTGTCGACAGACCGATCAGTCAAAGAGTTAATGACCGTGCCGAAAAACTGATCGGTGGAAATAAAAGCGGCGCGCACACGACGCGACGGTTGTAGGCGCAAAAGCTTGGTTGTACAGTTAGGGAAATGAAGTCTTCATCAGATTGACACAATTTGCAGTGTTAGGTTAGCCCAGGGTTCGCCCGGGCGTATTTTTATTGCGTTGTTTTTTTTTTCGCGCATTTGATTTTAGACGCTCTGCTCATCGCTGAGAGTGGAATATCCAACAATTTGTTTTCTTGACGCGCTGGGATACGCCCTGTTGGTTGGATTCTCAATGCTCGGCTAAATACCGAGAGTTAAAAATCCAGTGTACGTGAACAATACGTCCTTGCGTACCTGGGTTTATAGCCATATCAAACGACTAATAAGGAATGACAGTTGTCTTGTCATTTGAATATACGAACAATTTAAATTGGTAGTCAATTTGCTTAAAAATCTGTTTCTCTGTCTGTGCATCTATGCGTCTGTTGCTGGCTGGCCTAACTCCCAGATTACTTGGTACGTGAGACAATTTTGGATTTCATTCGTCATAGAATGAATCAGAAACATTTCAAGTGATAATAAATGGAGTGTAAAGAGCATCTGTCGAAATAGTCTGCAATGTGAAGTCACTTCTATGTTATTTATGATGTTAGAGTACAGTGATGAATGAGGCCTACTGTGCGAATGTTCGTAGCATATAATGTTCTACATTACAGCATTAGCCAGTGTTTCTATACATCTATACAAATAAATAAAATTGAACTTTCTGTTTGTAATGTCAAAATAACAGCTTTTTACTAAATGCTTGAAAGTAATACGGTACATAAAACAAAAAATATTTTTTATTTTCTGTTTCGGCTAATCCCCGAAACGGGCGGACCGATTTTGACGGCACTTTCACTGATGGTATAAAGAGTAACTTAGGCTACTTTCTTTTAGAAAAAGATTAAGAGGGCGAAGCGCAGCTAGTCGATACTATAATATTATAAATACGAAAAGTAACTCTGTCTTCTGTTACCTTTTCAAACCTTAGCGGCTGAACAGAATTTGCTAAAATTTGGCACACAGATAGATAATCATAGGATACTTTATATCCCGCTAGTACGTTCCCGTGGGATAATTTTCGACCAACAAGCGGGCGGAGCCAAGGGCAAAGGATAGTCTGATATAAATACGCGTCAACAAGAGTGCTCCCGACGTCGTTAAGTCAGGGACTAAAACTGGAAAGTTCTCGAACCAATGTCGATAGTAAAGATAAAATAAGTTATATTTGAACACCTATTTCAAAGCAGCACGCGCAAACGCAGGCTCCTAACAGCCCTCGTGTAATCGGCGTTAGTATGCCGTAATAGTTTCGAACGAGATGTGTACGCGCAGGGCATTAAAAATCTCTTTGAAATCTCCGTCCGTACCACAATAAAACTGGCGCAGTCATCCAGCGGCCCGAGGAATTGTCTGTCATTCAATCGAAGCTTAAATCTTAAATTCTTGTTATTATAGATGAATTTAAGAAAGCATCTGAATTGCCTCTTGACACTGCCCTCGTTAAATAACGTTAGATTGGTATTGAAAATGTTTTCTGAACGCTGTTTGTGGAATTAAGCAATTTGGTTATTCAAGAATTTGATTTGAATGCTTTGTGTTCCGTAAATAACGTTAGGTAATCTAATAAATTGGAAATATAAAATGTTTATTGTCTTTCTTAGTCGGCGGCGGCGGTTCGAACTCGTTGGTGGGCGTGACTAATATGCATGCTAATAAGTCTGATTATTTATTTATTTAGTACTTATTTATATAGTTTTTATTTATTTATTTACATATTTATTAATGTATTTAGGGAAAAAGACAATGATTTATAACGAAAACGAGCGCGTAAAATTTAATGAACAGACCATAGAGAAATTATGAAAAAGCTACTGGATATATTACATAATATCACGCCTTGTTTCCCCGAAGGGCTGGGCAGAAGTGTACCTGTAGTAGGTACACCCACATTTCGCCAGTAAGAACATATATATAATTTACTTTTGATATATTTGATTATTTTTTATTTTGGATAAAAACTATTTGAACTACTGAATAAATTATCTATTCCTGTACCTACGGTTTCTATTTTGCCATTTTTTTACTACATGAGTTATTTATTTAAGCCCAAACACGGGTTAAAATTAGTGTTGAAATATGGAAGTTTCTAAGTTCATACTTCCAAACCATTTTTTTTTTCAATTCTGCTTCCATACAGGGCTAGATAATGACAAGACAAATTGATATATTTTTAGTTTTGAACGTACACAACAAACAACGTCAAACAGAAGAGTAATCACCACGCTACGTTTGTATGGAAGAATGACCGACTAGCGTACCCTTAATAAAAGCTTCCATTATATTGACACGAATAATATTATTCTTTTTTTTTCTAATTTTACTTTGGTTACGTTAACAAATAATTAATTGCGCGTATCAATCATCGCTTCTCTTGTTTCTTTCTAATTTAGTGATTCGTTAATTATGTCCGTTTCCTTGATAGCTGTATAACAGCGGATATCCTGCCGTCAACAACTTTATTTGACAACATTTTGGCGACCTGTTTGAAGTCCGCAATAATTAATGACATATTAAAATAATCTGGAATTTTAAATTAATTGGTATTTGAAAGCTGGATTCACTAATGAAAGTTTTAAAAGTCGTGTCGCGTTTTTTACGGCGGTCTATTTCGAATAAATGGGCCGTTAAGAAAATTAATGATGGCGGCAAGGTTTTTTTTATATCTCTAATTGCTTGGAAATTTTCCTTTCAGCGTACCTCATTACTTCTTTCGCGACACGTCCATGTATCATGTTAGAAGATAGCTATTTTATGATCGAACAGCTGAGATCACACATCTAATTTATAACAGGTAGCACTATCAATCTCCAAGGTAATTATAAGCTGAAGGGTTGTTAAGAAAATTGTTCAGCGCCAACCGCTATAACTTGATGGTTGCAAACTTTAATTAGATATTTGCTGTAAAACATGATTGAAAAAGTAATTGTTTATTGGAATAGCTGATTGGATTCACGAGATAATAATCAGGGCCTCAAGTATATTACAATAGTGTCAGAATGGTCTACACTACTACTGATTTCATAATTGTTGATTTTGACAAGTTTGGTAATCTACTAACATATTGACGTCATTATGACTTTCCAATGGTCAGTCACTGACACTCCATTGAAAGAAATGGCATCTATTGGTAATCTCGTACATAATGAAAAATGAATGACTGACTTAGGGGGTAATCTGCTAAAATGTTGACAGTTCCTTTGATCAGTGACCTACCATGAGAACGTCATTGTGCAGTCATTTCTTTTAATTCGTTACGAGTATCGTGTTTGTGGAATACAATGATCAACCAATGATCGACCATTATGAATTTAGTCGATTACGAACTTTTAGCAAAATGACAATGGGATCGTGTTGGAATGAAGAATTTATATAAATAGCAGACTTGGGCCCCAGCTCTTTTACCAATAGGATCTTATAGGGTAGACAGAATTGTGTGGATCCAATTATTTTTACCAGGAATTGCAATTTTTGTTTAACGACACCTCTCCTTTTGCTTAGTGCAACCTGGCGGTTCGATTCCGTTTCCAATCCTTTCTATTTTCTGTGTTCTGCTGAATATAGGTACCTACCTTGCTTTTGTCTTGTATAAAGTTAAATCCAAAAAGTTTCCCTCAAACAAAAGATAACGCGGGTTATCGAGCCCGCTTATTCTACAATTCCGTGCATAGAGTATAAAGTGCTGGTCGCCAATCACCGCGACTTCGTAAAAGAAAGAAAATGTAAATAGGTACGTGTTTTGTATGCGCAGAGCCTGTTTCGTTAACCATGCTCAGTGCCCATTATGTAAATATTAGGCTCTCTGGAGAAGACACGGAACATACGAATTACGGGCAGTTTTTGTTCTACAGTACGCCGCACGTCACTGGTAAGCTGGTAACAACACAAGTAGGTACAAATTCTACAGAGTCAAATACAATTAGCTAAAGAAAACTCCCTTGACCCCAAGAAAAAAATCATAAAATCTTTTTTTTTTCTGTCGTGTGTCTGTATGTCTGTCTGTCCGTGTGCAACAGAAAATTTGCTCCGAATCTAATGAACCGATTAGTTAAAATTTGCTACATATTATATAAAATAAAGAAAAATAGGTTTATTTGTCACAGAAACACGTGCATACAAAAAGAAGAGCAGAAAACAAAATCGATCAATAATATAAATATTAATATAAACATAACAGAAATAGTCGGCAGCTGCACATCATGTCTGTGACAAGAAGGCTTCCGCTCAGCATAATGCTGTGCTATGCTGTGTGTGTGTGATATGTATTTCTGTGAACCAAACACGGACGTGTAACGTAAATAAATGAACTTTTAATATGGAGGTCAATTGAGGAGGCAAACAAGAAAAAAAGAAGAGATTTGCAAACTGTACCGTGTCACATATCCTATGAAAGGGCTTGTTACGAACTTCTCAATGATTATTTTTTTTATTTTGAAATTTTAAGTTATTTAACTAAATAGATGAAAATTTACCATTCCGTATCTCCGAAACTGCTGTCTATTTTTTTAAAAATACGATGTACAAAGTGCAATGTGAAGTTTGTATTTGGAATAAATTCATCCCAACTACGGAACCCTTCATTATGCGTGGTCCGACACACACTTGGCCGGTTGATTTTATTTTGTCGTCGTCGTCGATATCAATACCCATCAAATTTGCAGAGTTTGGCTAACTAATTTAATGAACCTGTATTGAAACCTCGTACTAAGTTCGACAGATTGGATCTTGACGGTAAAGTGCATCGTTGACGCAGGGTCGTTATGGCAATTTAGTGTTATGTTGGCCTTTCAGTCAGTTTCTGTGCAAATTTTATAGGTGTAGGATACAGGAAAGTTAATTACATACGAGTAGGTACTTAGTTTTTAATTAACAAGTATATGTAAGTGTATGCCCCTCGTCTTGAACAACTAAGCGAAGAGAGTGGTTAGAGGCAAGAGAGAGGAGATAGAGGAGTTCAAAAGAGGAGTTACTATAAGGTACAGCCTGATTCAAACTTAATGGCGGCTCGGAACATGAGGCGAGTCGCTGCACAGTGACGAATTCATGGGTCAGCGGGGGTGAGGGGTGGAGTACTGCGCAGCGAGTTGCTAACTTCCGAGCCGCCATTAACCTTTATAATACTGGTGTCTCATATTGGAGACAGATAACAATAAAATTCTATTGTGTCTGCTAATTGCGCGCGCGACAGATTAAGTTTGAATCGAACTATACTTAGCTTCATCCTTTTATGGGGAGCAAATGCTGCTAAAGCTGCTTGCGCTGCTTCCTTACTTAACCACTCAAGGTCACTGTCATATATCTGCGTCTTAATTTATTCGCGACCAAGACCATCTTCCTAGAAGATCATTAAAACTTTGTAATTCCAACTTCCACCCATACAAGTCATACAACAAATACAAAACATGAGCTGTTATTACCCATTTCCTTCTGTACAATTCATGTGATCTTATAAATATTGATTGATTGCTCGCCAACCAACATGGCGGCCGACCAGTCGTGCGTCTTGTTAGGCAACGACAACATGACAAGAGTCTTTTATGGCTGTGTCGGTTAATTAAGTTTGTTTTACGATGGCAAATTGCAAGCACGCCCCACAAGAAAACGGGGGCATAATTTCTTGTTAGCATAATAATTAGTAGTCTTGTTCTAGCAAGTTGAAATTACCTTGTTGATGTAATTGTAAGCGGATGTTGGTTGAGGTGGTTGAGTTGCTGTCTATTATATTTTGAGTAGGATGATGTACTTTACACACTGTATTTCTTGGCAGGCGGTGTAACCGTGAAATAGACAACCGAATTGAAATATTTTAACTTAAATTGCGTGTTCAGTAACATAATATGCTTACGCAACGCGTCGTACGACAAGCCAGTAATAGGACTCGCCCATAAAGAAGCGCTGTCCCAAATTAGACGCATTATCAATTTATTATACATAAAACAAAAGGTATTTTAATAGAACACGAAAACAAAAAGTCACGAAAAAACACGAAATAAGTTCTAATATATATATATATAAATAATTCAATTCTCTTTAAAATGGCGAAGGTTTCGAAGGTTTCAGAAAAATACGCTGGATAGATTTTGCGTGATTCTCAGTTTTTTATCCGTGTTAGACATAAGTTTACAAATTAATTTCACTATTTAATATGAACATAATCTCAAATATTCATATATTAAGTTATTAGGAAAATGCTCTAATTTAACATAATATTTTTTCCAAATAATTAACACTACTCGTTTCGATGAAATCTTCAGTTTAAAATCATTAAAAGTCGTTGCCTTAAAATCTAAGCATGCCATGTCTAATCTACAATAGTGGCATGGCATGTAGAGAGAGCTTTTATAAAGTTATCTATAATTTTAAAAGTGTGATACTTGCCTCTTAAAACTAACTTATCTGACCTTTTCCATAAAATACGTTTATTTTATAATTAGGTGCCTTCATAATGTAAAAAACTGGGGGAAACAACCTAATTAATCGCACTAATTAACACGAAGAACACACTTTACACCCTTGCCATTCATTGACAGGGGCACCAATTCATATTAAATTCCATTTTGCAACGGCTAACTACATGGTAATTTACCTAAATACAAGCAAAACAAGTCCGTAACCCAGAAAAATTAAGTTTAAACTCGTGTAACATAAATTATTCCCTTATTTGAATTCCCAGCACGTTGTATAAAGTGTTCCATCATTTATTTTCCTTTCGAAAAACATCAATCATATGTGATCTCAACACTTGATCGAATATCCATTCCACATCATGACACGACCAGTGTAATTCGACCTCTGGGGGGTCATTAATCTCCTTCACTGACACCCAGTTATCCGTTCAGGAGGGTCCAAGTAAACTCGTCAGATGGTTATGGTGGTGCGTTCAACTCTCGCGGCCATATTTAGCCACCTGCTGTGAACTTGTTTGCCATTTTGGGCAGTTGAGTATGGAGTTCAAAGAGCAAAAAGGTGCTCACATGCTGGAACTTAGAACAGTTAGATGCCTAATGTAGAGTATATTACCCTGGTCTGAAATTCAGTACCTACATACGGTCTATATTAAACGTTAAGAGTAACGTATCATGCACATTCTCAGACTAAACAACTAGGAAAATAATATTGCATTATAGCTTTGTAGCAAAACGGACAGTTTCAGAAATAGCTTTCCATTTCGGAGCACTCCGTTGCATAATTTCAGGAACCTAACGGTGTTTACGTCAACAGCTCGTATTTATCCTTATAAATAGGCTCATAATACATTCGAATCTCATTAATATCATACACATATCTCTGTCAGAGGCGCAACAGAAATAGTGCATCCTGTTTCGTGCGCGCGCGCTGACGACGAGCGTTGCGCCTGAGTGTCGAGCCGAGCGCTCGAATCGGACGGATAATCGATTTTACGAGCTCCCGAAATAAACCGAGTCCCTTCGGCACAACATGCATCATCGACGGTCACATTCTGCACCCAGCTTGTGTTGTTCTTTTAATACTGGAGGGAAATGTATGACTGGTCGGCCATATGTTGATGTTGTTAAAGAAACAAGCGCACTGATTCTAAATACGAAGTTTGCTTTGATTCTTAATCATAAACTTACATGACGTCACTATTGAACCAGTTCGTTTTAATCAAGAATTCGATCAATATGTCGGACGCCTTTTATGACCAAGTGATCTAGCACAGAACAAGTACCTATTATACGAATTTAACGTGGGCGAGTCCATTTATGGAACGCAATTTAAAGTCTAAATAGGGAAACAGTATTTTAATACTATCCAAATGATAGAAAACGGTATTGTAGCAGAATAGCGTGCCGTCTAAGGCAATAAATGGGTCCGTTCACCCAAATAGTGCTGTGGGTGTTGTGTTTTATTGTTACGAGCGGGTTAACGAGCGCAGGCGCACTGCTATGCGTCCACGCCGAACGCTTCTTCCCTATCACAAACAGAAACATGTACCTAAACGATTACATATGATTTACTTTTTCGTATTCCGTTCTCGAAAATAGTCTGTTTCGAAACAATTAGAGTTTTCTAGCTGATGATTATGGATTATACCTACATAAGGCGTTTTCCTTTAAAAAAAAGCTATTTTCAAGAGCTTAAGATCTCCTATTTTGTGATGACTTAATGGAGAATTATATGTGGTACTGAGGTAGAATACGGAGAAAATAGATAAAACCAAATCTATTTCGTTCTTATTATCTAATGAATTTTCCTAAGATACTCACATAATCAAGAACTCGAGAGTCAAGACGCATCGAACCCTACCTGAAAATATCCACCGATATTTAATTTTGTAAACATGGAGGGGTGGAGCCGACTCTCCATCTTAGTTTTTCGAAGCATACTTAAGAACACTGTCCGTCAACCATGTCTAGCTGTTTGACGTAGGTGTACTTGTAGAACCGAGTTGTCTCGACGCACCGGGTCCGGGACAAGACCGACATAATATGTCATGTCAACATTTACGACTACCCGACATTTGAAATAAGAATACAAATGCAATGGCCACATGTGTGGCCTCGTAAATATGCGTAAACACACATTGGTGTGTACACCCTCAAAAAGTTATTAACGAAAGTATTGAATATCCCATTACTAATGATTTTATGTAGAAACGTAGCCTCAGAATGAATTCTGATTGCACTGTTAGGTATCCCTGTTGTAATTTCTACTTCTTCACCAGAACTACTAATAATGTAGCTCTACTAACCTACTTGAGAAACTGAAAATTCCAATGATTTCCAAAAGCTTGTAGGTAAAATACTTCAATTTGTATGCTAAAGAACCATGCAGTCCACGTCCACGCACGACACCAGAATCGAGCTTTTGAAGCTGGCACTCGTTCACGCATTCTTGTACAAGACTTTTATTTGTTCAAAATTCTGTTAGTAATAATTATGTAACAGTCTAAGAAATACTTGTCCTATTTTCGGGAAATGAGGTCTGATTGTCCTTAATACCGGCTAAGAATACGCAAGAAGAATACGGCGAATATGTAAGAATACGGTCACCTAGCTATGACATCAGATCGTAAAATTGTATCGTTACTTACTCACTCAGATGTAAATTATTCCTATGTTGTCAATGTTGTCATCCTACTTTGTAACATACTGTACCACATTTTTAAGAAATAAATTATACTATAGGAGCATGGTGCATCTCATTACTTCATCACAATACATATTCATGAACATCATAACCCTATAAATATTGCATCGCATCTCGCTCTTGTCAAATAAATATATTTCTTTACGGCGTGAAACCAATCGTTGTGGAGATAGCGTTATCGTTTAATGGCCACTTGAGCCACGACACGACGCCACATAAACACAAAAAGAAATAAAAAATGTTCTTAAAAGCGTCCGTCCGTTCGCGCCTCGATGTAATAACATTTGCATTTCCTTGCGGCTTGCGCTTGCGCCGCAAGAGGCGCAGACAAACGACTCGCGCTTCTCCGGCGCGTCGAGCTCTCGATAGATCCCAATGGTTTATTGAGTCATAAATCGCACTCCAAGTACTTTGTACTAATATGCTAAAAGGTTTTTGTTTTATTGCGATACTGATTGACTGTCATAACATTTACAAATTCGATTACTTGAAAAGTAGTAAACTTTAGTTTCACATTCCGTATGATCTTAAAACTAAACTTTAGACTTCTAAAACCGTTGCGTGGGTGTTCGGTAAGTACTTGAAAGAAATGAGCCTAATTATCACAATGCAAATCGTACAAACATTAGTAAAATGTTAGCCAACATGTGCCGGCGCGGCGGCGCGGCGGAGGCCGGATCAAACATACGAGCAAGCGAACAAACACCGGTGTTTGGACTATCGCCACTTTCGGTTCTGTACAAATAGGGACCGTTGTTTGTTCAAGTGCCAGTGACACGCCACTGCGGAGATCTCTGTCCAGCTTAAGAAAGCCCCTAAGAACCCTTTGAGTCCCTCTTTTTTCAGTTATCTGGCAATGAGCAGGAAGGGACGGAGAGGGTCTTGTTACAGTGGTGGCGGTTCAAAACAAGGCGACACCTTTCTCGGCCGTAGTGGGAAGGATTTACCTGTCAGATGTTTTAACGAGCTAAGTAAGGGTTGACAAAGGCTATAATTTACTCGAGGCGAAGTCCAATGAGAGCGTTTACGAGGCTCCGAGAACGCGAGATGTCGGATCATTGGACTAAAATAAAACTAGGAACTGGGCAATCAGGGTTTGGAAATTAACGATTTATCGATCAGTGGCCCAGATCGTAAAATTTTAATTTTTAAATAGAAAAAGATGAAAATAAAGAGTTTTTTATGATCGTATAACGAGTCTCAACTCTCAGCAGCGGCATCGAATTACACTGTCATCTTGATTACAACCACTTTTTTGTTCACATCAGCGACCCAACGAGTCTGGTGTAAAATTACATTGTTGCTGCATGTAGAATAGATCAGATTTCTTTTTTAATAAGAGTAAATCAAAGGCAGATAAAACAAGAACTCTTCGCTAAAAGCGTGCATAGCAACATACAAAACTGGAGTCAGCTATCTAATTACGCAACACATTTTCAATAAAATTCGAGTGGAATTGATATCATTTAAACTGGAAATTGAAAAATTTGACAGCTTTCGTATTACGTAACTCTAAAATTTTTGATATCAACTGCAGTCTGAATGAGACGCTAAAGAGTGAACGATACGCGTCTAAAAAGGCTATAACTGGAATTACGTAACCATTTTGACAGCGCTGAATTGGTTTAGAATCAACGAGTAATTTGTTTCTTCTGTCAGTTATAATAGAAGGCAATGTACTCCTCGCATTTGATTTTCTTTGTAATATTTTTGGGATTTACTCGTATAATCTCCTTAATTATTACGAAATTATGTAGGTAAGTGAACATCGTTTTAATAAATTGTGAATGTGTTTTTGTGTAAAACCTCAATGATAAATCAATAATAGTGATTATATTAAAATAATATCGAAGCGGTCGATAAATTAATAATATTGTGAAAATTATCCGCCCATAAGACGACCCACTGACCAAGTTCTCTTCTGTTACAACCTACTAAAGATATATTATTATGATATTTCAGAAACGAGGTATTATAATGAAAGACGAATTCGTACCTCGTACTGTACCTATCCATTGTACTGAGCATAGAAGACAGTGGATTATGTAAGGAAGGACATCAATGAACATACCACACCACCATCTAAGGTACATAAGTAATAACAATATTCTTTTATTTCTAAGTGTTGAACATTGAATGTGTGTTTAGCACAATGTTTTATTTATTTAAACATACATACGTGTTATGTTGGTGACTACGAAATGCACCATCAAACATAAACTTTCATACATTTAATAAAGTCATTGAACCTAATAATTGTTGTATTCATTGAAGTGTTTAAGGGAGAGGCCAATTAGAATTTATTTTGTGGATGGATGTAATGGATCATGGAATATACATAATATAGAAGATTTACAAATTCTTTTTTTTTTCAGGTGTCAGGCTCAACTTCATTATTTAGGAAAAGTATAAACTCTCATGCGCTTACAGCAAGAATTAGCAAGCAGTACATACATAATCCATAATGAATTCCACAGGAATACATTAAATTTCACTAATCCTTACCTACAATATATTTTCCAATTTCTTTTTGCCCCATGTGTAAATATTTCATAAATGTGAATAAAGGCTATTGTCAGTTATTGTTTGCTTTTTAATTTATTTCGCTCTATTTACTGAACCTACTGAAAATACATACATAATATCACTGTTTCTCTGAAGAGTTGGGCAGAGGTTTGCCTGTACACACACATTTCACCAGTTATGTTTAAGTCCCATGTAATAGGGGACGAGCCTATTGCCATCAACCGGGCACTACTAAGAAATTCTAGGTGGAAAAACCCAATAACACTATGCCCAACCCAGGCATCGAACCCAGGACCTCATACTCAGCAGTAGCTCTTGCGACCCCTAGACCAAAGAGACATAATTTTATTAATTGTTGTGTTAATGAAAAAAAAACTTCAATTCTTAAATATTTCATAATAAGTTATTTTTATGTGTAGTTTACACTGTTATCATTATCAATTAACAAAATAGGAACATACATTTATATTACTGTCATTCAAGACTCAACAGTTTTCTAAAACAACAATTATATTTCAAGAACTATCTTCAGTTTCTAAGTAGCAACGCAGCAGGTGCCTTCATTCATGCTGCCTTCATGTCTTCGTAGGTGAAACTTCCCAGGAACTCTACAGTTTTAAAACAAAATCATATTATTTTCTGCTCAAATAAAGTACTTAAACATTATGGGGTTTATTTATAAACGTTACTTAAAGTTAAGTAATGATTAGCAACTGTATAACCATACATTTTTGACATTTGAACGTCATTTAACTTTAAGCAATGTTTATAAATAAACCCTGTGGCAAAGTAAAGTAGGCATTCATTGGGCCCATGGCTGGACAAAAGCCATTAGCCTAGTTATTGCTGCTGTTTGTATAATCTTCTTTACTTAGGGCTGATTTTTCAATGTCCAGATATTTTGTAATACTACTAAATTATGTAAACATTAGTTAGGTATACATAAAATATAATTATGATGAAGAAAGTTCGGCCAAGGAAATAAATATTCATAATTTTATTATAAAGTAAGTTGCCTCACTTGATTCTTAACTATGTGACTAAAAGCTTACATTTTCATTCACAGCATTTTTGCCATCTAGCCATCCAACTTCTTTGTTAGGAAATTAAGAAGATTCATGTTGGGTAGTGTTCCATTCATGTATTTTCAGCTCTAGCACCGTCTGTGAAAATATTATGAATATGTTTTGTAGTTAGGTTAGTGGTTACTATAGTTTATTTCAGCATGTAGGTACTTATGTACAAAAATATCAATTAACAATTTCAGTTAAAATGTGAGGTTAACGGACGTAGGGACTCACGTTATTCCTATTTATATTGGGTTACTTACTTGTAGTGATAATCTCGACGTATTTTTCGCTATTGAGCAAAACAGTATTGATTTAATGAGAGAATTTTCCAGTTCATCCGGCTTACACAAGCCACAAGAAAAATGTTCCAAAACTGCCTAACATAGGCCCACGTTTCGTATAGGATATTAAATTAAAATTTGTAAATATAATACAATTTTGTGTTGTTCTCAGTGTTGCCATTTTTTTTCCCCGAGTGCTATAACAATAAATAAGATGAGACATTTTTTATAATCCGTTCAACCGATTTTGACTTCTATTGCGTTGGTGACATGACAAATGGCAGCTTCAGTAAACACTTGGTATTGTAACCACTTTTTTGCTTTTAATGTTCAACCGAACACGAAACGGTTTATTTAAATGTATAAGTAATCTTATTTCAAATAGAGTATAGTTTAGTCACAATTTTTTAAATTTTATTTTTCTGTTACTGACATTCGGTCGCTGTTTTGGAGGTCCATTTGAAAATTTGAGAATGAAAATAAAACAAAAAGTCAAAGTTTTTTTTTAAACATCATCCAACTTAATCTACAATTAGCTTGAGGAGCTCGTGGCTAAGTAATAACTGCCGCACGGGTCGATCCATCAGGTTAAGCTATGCTTGCCGGGGTTGGTCTGTGGATGGGTGACCATCTTTACATAGCGAGACTCCTCCGTGCCTCGGAAAGCACGTTAAGCCGTTGGTCCCGGCTGTCATTCGTGGATCTTTGACAGTCGTTACGGGTCGTCAGAAGCCTGAAAATCTGACATCAAGTCTTACCAAGGGGTATCGTATTACCCAGTTACTGGGTTGTGGAGGTCAGATAGGCAGTCGCTCCATGTAAAATACTGGTATTCAGCTGCATCCGGTTAGACTGGAAGCCGACCCCAATATAGTTGGGAAAAGGCTAGGCAGATTGAATTAATGAAAAAGTTAGTGAAGATGTTTGAATGTTTGTTAGATCTATACATAACTTAGGCATAACGGCAGATTTTTTTTACCCCGGTAGTATTTTCCCGTGAAATATTTTTTAGAAATGACGTCGTTTTGCGATCACTACTCGGGCGGAGCCTCTGATTGGTTTCAACATATTCATCATGGTGAACAGTTTTGCCAAAACAGCGTTCGAATCTGCAGTGGTTTCGGCATTTGAAAGAAATACATCGTAAAATCACTGACACAGGTTTTAGACAAACAATAAAACATGCCATTATCTTGTTATTTTAATATTTTCTCGAGTCAGTTTTAGTAATTGATTGTATTGTTTTCTACAAATTGAATTAAACTAACCACTAGACAATACCACCAGCCACTAAAAGCAACCCGCAATTTCAAGCAATTTCTTCGCCAGTGTGTCCAAACCCCCAGGTTTAGTGGAAATCCTACTAAGTTGACAACACTGCTTTTCTACGATTCTGTCATTGGCCACAGATTAAAAAAACCGGGGAATGGAAACGTTTTGTTACGCATTTCAATTATGGTAGTTTTTGATAGAAAGTGTTTTAAAAAATGGTTTTAAATTTTTCGGCAATCATTGTACATTTTCATCTATAAGCACTAGTAGAGCATCAGTTATAATTAAAATAAAATTAAATTAAAGCACAATAATTTGGAAATTAATCATGCCTATATGGTGGAACAAAACATATAAATTAAAGACGTATAGCCGTTTTATAAGAACAACCCTATTCAATTTCGGTCGATTGGTAAAAAATGTTTATCGTAATTCCAATTATGGCATGCGATTTAAATTGGACTTGGTTTCGATTCGGAATTGATATCAAAAATAAAATGTGTTGCGCAATTAGGCTGCAGGTTCTAATTGCCCTTTTTGTGTGAATAATTTGTGTTATTTACAATTTCGACACGCGTAAAACAAACAGGTTTATGTATTGTTTGGCAAACACAACTTGTTTTCCGAATATTTTCTTAATTACTCATATAATTGCACTTCTAACACGTGCAAAAGATAAAGCTTTTGTGGAAAATTCACTAGCTTAGGTAGTTTCAAACATTCCTACAGACAACTCCCACGGTATAAAAATTATTGTTTAAAACTGAAAAAGATATAGGTACTTACAATTTATTTTAAATTGTTTTATAGCAAGAACCAGCTTTCTAATTACGCAACATATTTTCGTAAACGATAAAGACAAATCTGTTTCATTTTGACAGTTCAACAACATTCATTGCGTCATTTACGTTGCTTTGCAGTTTTTTTTTTCGAACTTACGGAGCAATGGATTAGCAATCTGTTTCAAAACGATTCAGATTCGGATTGATTTTGCATTACGTAATTAGGGTACAGGTTCTTACTAATCAATTACAATCTAGCCTTTAAGACTAATAAGCAATTTAATCTAACTTAATTTTTTACGTGATACTTAATTAAAAAAAACTTAGAATACTGTTTATTGCACTTTACACAAGGCCGTTTCACTTTCTTAATCTGATATTATATATTTTTTATATTATTATACTTACTATTTGAAAAGGTTCATCATTATTCGAATAGTTTAAAAGTTCTGTAAAAAGTCTTTGAAAGCAGTGGTAGCCCAGGTGGTAACGGCCGCCACTTACGAGTTACGGTCGTAGGTTCAAAATTCGAACCAAGACAGGGGCTTTACTCCATTAATTACTTCACCAACACTGCTCTCAAAACGGTGAAGAAAAACATCGTGAGGAACTCGGCATGTCCTAGAACCAAAAATTCGAATACATGTGACATCTACCAACCCGCACTGGGCCCGCGTGGTGGATTACTGCCCAGGCCCACTCCCTCCCATCGAGAGGAATCTGTGGCCCAGCAGTGGGAACATTATGGCTCATTATGTTAAGAACCTTTATAATGTGGACTCGTGAAAGAGCTAAAATTTATACCTAAAACATTAATTTGATTAGCACGAACAAACCTAAACTGTTAATGCGGTAAATCTATACCAGGGGCGGCAGTCTCGACATAGATAGCGATTGCTTTACGACCGAATTCGGTCGCAAAGTCTTAAAGGGGACCCTAGACGGTTAACATTTCTTGACAAGCACCTACCTGCAGTCTCGACATAGATTGCGGGAAAATTGTAGAACATGATTAATAAAAATAATTGTTTTTCTTAAAAATTGTATAGTGAATAAGTAAACCTTTTTTTGAAAACATTATTTTTCATGGAAACTAATACGTAGCAAAAACCATTATAAAAAATTAAAATAACTTGTTAAATATCTAGGGGCATTAAAATTTGCCGCCTTGCAACACTACGTCGGTGCCAGCCAAAACAACTTTTTGACATGAAAACAAATACGGCGAATTTTGAATGTATGTGTTGTTTGATGTCTCGTATCTCTCTTTTCTCTAAAATAAAATGTTTGGAGGACGAAGTGAATCAGGTGCAGCTGCTGCAGGCCCGACTCCGAGCGGCGTCAAGTAAGAATCTCAACCTACAATACCTATTTTCGAATCTAATTTGTCGGTTCAATATTGAACGCTTTTTCTATTGACTATTGTGATCAACTAATGTTAAGATTTTGAATATTTTCTAGTGTACTTAAATATTTCAGGCGTAAACGTACACCGCGTGCTACGAGTGGCCAAGTGGATGCCCTCTTGTCCATTTTAGAAGCCCGGCCTTATCTGCACACCCGCAAGTTTACCGGCCTTCAGGGCCGTGAAAATTTTGACGAGGGCTGGAAGGAGGTTGCTGCGAAGTTAAACCAGCTGCCAAATTCTTCAAAAAGAACACCAGAGCAGTGGATGACGGTAAAGTTTACACCCATTAGTTAGGTACCTACATACAGTGCCAATGTTACTAATAATATTATTTAATTCAAATGTTTATCTTTCCTGTAGGTTTGGAGAGACTTTAAAAGCCGGGCCTGCAGTAAAGCAGCCCGACTGCAAAAAGAGAGGGTGCAGACGGGCAACCAAGCCGTCACCACTGCTCCTCTGACTGAGGTGGAGCGTCGATATAAGGTCAGGTATAAGGTCATGTTGTCATGCTACAGATAATTTGCAAACATTTCTCAATCCATCCGTGTTTTTAATTGCAGATGCTTGCAGAAGCTGCAAAAACGCAAGCGATGGCGTCCGTCATGTTTGCGAATGCTGCGGACAAAATTAGAGATGCTATGAAAACACAAGCGGAGGCATCGCTCGTTTTTGCAAATACTGCAGATAAAATTGCCGGAGCCCTAATTAAAATAGGAGAAAAAATGTGATTGTTGTTGTGATGTGATTGTGTGTGTGATTTATTAATTATTACAGTTTACAATTTTATTTAATTAAACAATCATTGATTTTTAAAAAGGAATTTTATTTGTAAAATTAAATTAATTAAGTAAAACAAGTATTGATGAGATGCCTTTGGATTGTTTCTGCAACTGCTCACTGGGAGAGCAGTTGCAGAAACAATCGAAAGGCATATAAATCCATAGGCTAGTTACAAAAAAAAAGACAAGATAAGAAAACATTGGATTTTATGATTATTCTGATATTACCTAAACAACTACGTATAGTTTGTACTAAGTAGTGTTATGTTATGTTTGTGTTACCTATTTATTTCTTTATTAAGAATACCAACAGCATTTAATATGCTTGGCACACTTACAATAAATAGTAGGTATGTAGGTAAAGTATTATTGATAATGCATAAAAAATATCATTCAAAGTAAATAAAATTCAAAGAGATAAGAAATCAGACAGAAGCTGCCTTTCTAGATGCAAAATATTAATAAACAGCAATAATAGAAAATAAAATTGGAATCAGTGAAGGCCATGAATGATCCTTTCGTGGTGCAAACTTAGTACTTGTAAAAGCGTAGTCTATATCATATGTTAATACATAATATTACTACAACAGAAATGAGGTCACTGAATGTTATAACCTAAATACTAAATTTATTTAAACTAGCTAGCTGACATCATTTAATCATCATCATTGGTTGATGTGGTGGAGTCTGGTTCTTCCATCAACCTGTATTTTATTCTAATGTTGTGGAGAATTGCACATGCGTTTATAATTAGGCCGGCACTATAGGGCTCGTACATCAATTGGCGTTGATGTGAGAGACACCGAAACACCGACTTCAGCACACCAAAGCATCGCTCTACGATGTTCCTTGCAGAGCAATGAGCATCTGTATAGCGACGCTCCGGTGTGCCAATGCGCCTATGTTTCACTGGAGTCATCAGCCATGGCTCCAACGGATATCCATCATCACGTAAAAGATTAAACATTGATATTATATTTGGCGGCCTTATTCGCACCCCCTCTTGCTGACAACTTTGGCCTGTTACCTACCAAGCAACCATGTACGGTGGTCTCCTCCATCATCCATCAGTCTCTGCAGAGATGGCTGAAGTTCAATTACGAGCTCATTGAACATTTCTTTATTAATTCTGTATAAAGACAGAAATTCAGAATCCTCCAAATCCATTACATTTTCACAGTCGCGCCGATTTTTTCCGATTTGTCGTCTTTCAATAATGTCGCGTCTGTGTTGAAGCACGACTAAATCCCACACCAAATATGCTTCCGCCATAATTAAACTGTGATTTACTCGATATATTACTTTCCTATATGCTGTGATTTCTTCCTCTTAAAACTTCTAACAACATCAATAGCAATCCTACCGAATCACTTTGCGGGCTGTCAAAAATGATCGCAAAATATATTCGTAAACAGCGATAATTTGCGACAACGTTCGATAACATACCGATGACAATCGAAATACTCTGAAGTATCGAAACTACCAAATAACGTTACATCCGGATCGTTAGGACTTTGCGAACGAATTCGGTCGTAAAGTGATGGCTATCTATTCAACCATTGGTTGAAAAGCAATGTTGACCGTCTAGGGACATCTGTAGGTCTTTGCGACCGAATTCGGTCGTAAAGCAATCGCTATCTATGTCGAGACTGCCGCCCCAGAACAAAAGAAAAAACTCAAGTACGCAACAGTAGCGGAGTTAACACAATTATATAAATACTTATACAATTTATAACAATCTGCCTGTAGACGCGCTGTCTAGAACAAGCACGTGTTAACCGTTGTTGACATCATAAAAATAAACTAACATAAAAAATTGCATAGTTCATATCGCAAAATATCGATAAGCTAAAGCTAATCTAACACGATCTATATTTGACAAGCGACGTCGTCATCGTACCTACTACTAAATATAATCTTGATAGTTATTCCACTGTTATCGTCGCTCTCCGTACCTAGTTCGTTTATTGGAAGACACCTGCATACTACAGCTGTTTACCAGACCTGTCCCATTGACTGTTTAATTATCTTAATTACTTGACGAACCATCATGATCTTGCTTAGTTGGTAGAGTACTTTTTACTTTACGTCATATGGAAGTTTTAATGATTATTTGTAGAGAAAGTTTGTTATCCTGTCTGTAATACTATGTCCCTTTTATTTTATGATCCATTTGTTTAACAGACATAAAAACTATACCTAATCAAAGAGGTCGAAAGCAAATCCTCATCAATTGAAAGAAAACAATTAAAAACTTCTTTCTACATTTCCAAAACATGTCCAACAGCTTATAGCTTTCCAGCCAGTCTTAACTCGTCATGTTTTATAACATGCATGTGCATTACGAGTATTACGACATGTGAACTCCAAACCTGCGCGTGAGTGTCAGTAGCGCATTCACACGTATACTCGTCAGATCTAGATCAACGGTAATGGCGGGCAACACGACCGGGTCGACTAGTATGCTGAACTGGCGCCAAGTGCGATGACCATCAATTTATAGCTAGAACATAATAATAAATATTTTGCCCTACTTAAGTAATCATAGACAACGTGAGATATTTTCCTTCAAAACTCGCGTTTTCACAACTACCAGGGGCCTTATTATGAAGTATTAATGCCATCATTATTCCATTGCGAAAAAAGGATGGTGCTAGCGGCCTTGTATAGCTCCGTCCCTCACTCACACTGGAATAATGGTGGCATTAGTACGTCATAATACGGCCCCAGTTGTTTGTGGTATAACTATGGTCTGCTTTATCATCCCAAAGTCGTTTTCTGGACCAATCCATTATCAATCAGGGATGACCAGATCCATTCTACTAAATCTTTCAGCAGCATCGCAGCATTTCTAGTACCACTACTACTACCAACTACAACTAAATACTAATATTTTTGATCATAGCTACAGAGTATCAAAATATTAGTTTGATATTCGAAATTAAAACCTATCTTTTACGAGACTACATCCAAATTTTACACTTCCCCGGTTTCCCAGGTCGTAAGCACGTTACCGAAATTTAACTTTTTCTAACCCATAACTCTGTTTTTCCAGGTGGGTGGTAGTAGCAGGAGCCTGGCGTGCGAGCGTGATGCGGCCCCCCACACCTGCAGTAGGCGCCCGCAACAACCGCCATTCCTCACTCCTGCAGCTGGCAGCGTGGGGAGTGCCAGCAGCCCTCGCAGCTGCTGTGCTCGTCACCAGAGATGTTGATGCTGATGAACTTACCGGTAAGGTTCTTTGAACACCAATTTTATATGTATTTTTTGTAGAAATTAGAAAATATGTGCCTCTCGTTTTTATGAAGTCCTGAATTTCATAATAGTACAGACAGTAACTGTCAATGTCATACTTTATGGGCATGCCGACTTTTTTTTTTTTTTTTTTTTTTCCGTTTTGGCAACTGAGCCGATGTCGACTATTCTGCCAGTGTCATGTAGTGACGGCAGCACAGCAAAATGAGCCGTCGAACTTTGCACTTCGTGGTAGTTGTTAGTAGATAATGGTATTAGCTGAAAGGACGAGACAAGTTTTGTTAGTTATTAACAAATAAGTTTTTTTTTTTTTGTTAGTTATTAGTTAATCTAATAGAAAACGACACATATTTACAAAGTTATATTAGTTATTACACACCAGACTACATTTTTATATCATTGTCGTTTAAAAATTTTGCTAGGACTTGAATCAGTTTAGGGGAAAAGTTAGTCAAGAGGGAATTGAAGTTAGTAGGAAGGGTAATTTTAATTTTAGGGAGCTTATGGTACAAATCAAAAGATTGTGAATTTGAAGGACATGAAAAAAAGATATGGTCCAGGGTACCCTCATCAAGACCGCACTCGCACAGGGAATTGTCACGAACACGAATCTTATGAAGAAATACTGGGCTGCAGCAGTGACCGAGTCTCAGTCTACACAAGGATGAAACAGTTCTTTTAGATAATTTAGTGCATTTAAAAAACCAAGGTTTTCGTTGGATGTCGGGTTGGATACTGGCGTAGTACGCCCCCTTCAGCTTTGAGCTTATCTGCCACCCTGCTGACCATGAGTTATGCATTTTAAGTTTGGTGTCAGACCGTAAGTCGTAACTATGAACGACATAATGTTTTTGGTCAACAGGGTTGGATGTTGCAAATTTAGCCAACGAGTCGGCGCACTCGTTGCCACCTATCCCCGAGTGACTCGGAACCCAAGCTATTTCAATGTTCAAACCGTTGTTCGAGCAAATGAATAGTAAATTTTGAATGTCTATAATGATTTTACTATGAATTTTTGATTTTAATTGATTTTGGCTTATAGCCTGAATGCTACTGAGAGAATCTGAAAAAATTAATAAATGCATTCCTACCCTAGGAATGTCAGTTTGACATATGTCGCAGAGATAAAGCTATATTTTATGTAATAAGGGTTAAAGTATGAAATTGCCGATTTGTACTGAAAAATTGAAATTCGTTTTTTTTTAATTTAACTTATTTATTTACCATTATTATCAATTATTCATTATTCTACGGTATCATTATTGCCATTATTATCTATACATTGCTGTCATCTAATGAAGGTCATTTATGCCTTTGCGATAGAACTCTCGTGATCTAGATTCAACAAACTGTGTGAAAGCATTTTGTACTGCCTCCTGAGAAGAAAACTTATTATCACGTAGAAAATTGTCCAAATCACGAAAAAAATGGTAGTCCGTTGGAGCAAGGTCTGGCGAATACGGAGGGTGACGAATGGTTTCTAATTGCAGTTCCTGTAGAGTTAAAACGGTTTCTCGTGCTGTATAAGGTCTCGCGTTATCATGGAGCAATAATGGTGTAGATCGATTCATAAGTCGGGGCTGTTTCACTGGTAGTTTTGCTATCATTGTCCGGAGTTCGGCACAGTAGACATCTGCCGTTATTGCTAGACCAGATCGGAGAAAGCTATAGTGAATAACACCATGCTGAGACCACTAAACAGTTACCATTACCTTTTTATTGGTAACTAAGCTTTGCTTTAGGACACTGTTGCGGCGTTTGACCTGGGGTCAGCCATTGCATTTTTGGCTTACGGTTATCGTAAAGTATCCACTTTTCATCACATGTCACAATTCTATCCAATATTCCTTCATTTCTGTATCGATTCAACAAGGCAACACAAGTTTCAACACGCGTTTCTTCCTGCAGATCACCCATTTCTCACTCTCTGCAGCACCCATTTCTGATATTTTTTTTATTTTATTGATTTGATGCAAACGAGTCAATATTGTTGGTAAGGTAACTTTAAACAATGCCGCTAATTCCTGGGTAGTTTGGCTCAGATCGGCTTCCACCCTCTCTTTCAATTCATTGTTATTCACCTGTATGGGCGGTCTTCAAATCAGTTTTCATTATGAAAGCGTTTAAACCAAAATCGCACGGTGCGTTCATTAGCAGTCCCCTCTTCAAACGAAACATTGATATTGCGAGCTGTTTCTGCCGCGTTAGTTCCGCGTCGGAACTCGTATTCAAAAATAACTCGAATTTTCGAAGTATCCATCTTTCTTGTCTAAGCTGAATAAAAAAAAAACGACTGAAAGTCGATAGTCGAATGTTGCACATTTTTTAAAAGAAGAACTTCGTAGGTACCATGTGAAAAAAGTTTCACTCAAAAATCTCAAACCATGAAGGTTCTATGTCAATTCGAAGTACCTATTACAATAAAACGGTAATTTCATACTTTAACCCCTATAGATGTTATATGGATGATGCTTTCTATGTCTTTGCCACAATGTTTTGTAAGGATATACTCGTAATAGTTGGGATCCAAATCACAGACGATACTTTCTACATATTAATCACTATACTAAACTCACATTCGTGGGTCCAAGACAGTTCCTGTGGGCATTCCGCTGTCGTCATCGCAATCAAGATAGTTGCAATAAGATCTCTGTGGTCACTAAATTACCTAATACATTTCAAGTAAAACCTTAGTAGTGGGCTTTATATGTATATCATTCGTTTGTATTGTTTTTACAATAAAAACGAATGATATATAAAGATAATAATAAAAACGATATAGTAGAACGATATATAATAATAAGATAATAAAAACGATTAATTAATTCAGTTAATTAATCTAATTAACTGAATTAATTCACACAAAGTCAACAATAGCAGCAGGTCACTATCTTCTCGGAATGTCAACTTCTATTCTTGTGAGTGACGGTCATAATAACCTGTTTTTTTCTATTCCGTGGTCATAACAATGTTGATTGTAATTTTATAACTGACAGTTAGCGAACTAATTAATGAGACACACAGCTCCTGTTTGTTAATATAAAATCAATTAGTCGTACTAGAATTTATTAGAAGTCGTCACATCTTCATAAAAAAGGTGGCATTTATCTTTTTCGATGTAAATGTAACGAACATTTGACACCTAATTAAGATCAAGTTTTCTTATAAAATTTTAATTTACAATTTCGTTATACAGACGACTTTTACACACCATCATTGGACTCATGTTTTTATAACACCTCGTTTCTCAGTAACTGGGTCTACCAACTATGGTAGTTAGAGACCGGTTCGATAGTTAGCGAGTGGATAGTTAAGAAAATATGAGGCAGGTTTGTTGCGGCAGAAGGCGAAATAATAAGTGCTGCATGAATCGGACTAACAGATGTCTAATGAACTAACGAATGGGAATTCTATTGTAATTCTTCTTTTTTTCTTCGGCAAAGATAAGTACAGGTTAAGTTGGTTGTAGTTTATCGGCCTGACCAAATCTTAGTACCAAATCCTATATAACCTGCCCATATCAAATAGGCAGTCGATCACGAGTCGTTTTTTTCCTTGCTTGGACATCTTTAAATGGTCATGTTATAAGTTCAATGCATCCAAAGGAGGCTGCTCTATTATAGGATGATTCACCGTAATGGAAGTTATTTATTGGATTCCATATCCTCTAGCATTGATTGATGGAACTACATTGGAAAGCATTTTAAATGTGTGTTTTTAAAAGTTTTGGTTGTAACTACTTTTCTAACTTTATATAAATAATACTTAAGTACTGTTCCTGTCGAAAGAAGGGATTTGATAATCAGATATGCAAGACCTAAAAAAACGCAGTATATAACACAACTTGCCATACAGCAACAACGCACATTATTCTCAGTTCCATTGTTTGTTTCTGAATCAATCAATCAGGTCCTAATACACGTCCGTAGCGAAACAACACAAATGCAAGAAACGTTCCTGTTTTAATAGTCCTTTCTTGTTTGATCGGCGGCATTTTTCAATGCGATTAAATCTGGTACGAGTGCGCGGGAGCACGTATTCATGCTGTAATGGTATTGAGTGGTTTGTATGGAAGTACCGGCTCATTGTAATGTTGTTCGTGTGCTAAACGAGATTCTGACTCGGTTTGTGCCATTAGAGGATATGTGGAGATTACTGTATGACAATTATGCAGGACTCATGTCTATTTATTACCTGTTCTAATTTAGCTGCATTTGGCGGCGAGAATAAAAATACTTCTGCAGTTCTGTTTGTAGCAACCGAAGGGACAAAAACTACAGATTAGAAAATTAAGTAAGCAATCTCATAATTTCTTATAAATAATAATTTAATCTTTTAAAAGAAGCCGCCGCGGCTGCGCTATCTGCTGACCTAGAGTCGGGGTTTTCAGAAAGATACACTGTATCGGTATCAGTAAATCCCGAGATTTGTCGTCGATTCGTACGATGTGGCGCTGTTTGGGGTTCTACAATCAGACCGCGTTACAGGCGGCTTTTAACTTACATCCAAATTTGTAATACTTACATAGCCAAGTACACATGTCCCTTATTGCTGGAAGCATCTAAACGTGAGAGATAAAAGGTACAGTCGTAGCGGTAACATGAAAGACCAGATACAGGAACAGTAGCTTTAGATATTAAAATTCTGTTAACAATGTAGCGGCAGAAAACATTATGTTATCAAAAAATCCTCTTATCATTTAAGATAGAGACGATTAATTATAACGGACAAGCGAACGACACAGAAACACCGCAACGCAACGATAACATTTAAGTAGTAAAAAAGTTTTTCATAATCGGGTGGTCGGTAATACCTACTTGGATCAGAAGAGTCGGCCTTTGTGGTTTTCGCGTGGTACAAAGATGCGGTGCCGACAAAGATTCTGTCCTCTTTTAAAGTGGCGAGATTGTAAACTTAAGATTTCTACTGATCCCTTGACAACCTTCTTTTCCGAAGCTTTATAATAATATACATCTAGTCCAGGAAGTTGGGAAATAGACTTGACAATGTGCATTCATTTTCAATAATTTCTCTGGGTAACCAGTCCTACCTTTATCAAAATTGCTCTTTACTTTCCTGAAATGGCACTACATGAACATTCCTATCGATATAATGTTTCTTAGTTTGTTTAATCAATAACGTACCTACCCATTTTTTTTTTTTAATTAAGTACCTGGTCGGAAACATCAACACGTTTCATAAGTATACCTATAAAACATCCCATTTTATATCATTCTCCTTCTTTTCCAAGAATGGTTTTATCGAATGAAAGAGAACAATGACCCAATCATCACTTATCAAGCTGAATTATGAGGACATTTACTTAAAAATATTTTACTCTGTGTATACTTAAATAAACTTTTGGACGTAAATCACTTGGCCCCGTCCGACTTGTCGGCTGTAAT
Organism: Xanthia togata; assembly: GCA_963853775.1. Lineage (NCBI taxonomy): Eukaryota > Metazoa > Arthropoda > Insecta > Lepidoptera > Noctuidae > Xanthia > Xanthia togata. The sequence continues at coordinate 8,277,060 of OY970806.1, forward strand.
AAATTCATGATTGGTAAAAACTGGACTGTTTATTATATCATGCCAATGACAGTATCGTTACGGTCCCATAAGGAAACCAGCAGGTTGGATATTTATTTTCATATGTTTTCATGGATCTTCTTTTGTGTTATTTGCATTTCTGAATATGGCATCGCACACTTATCTAAATTTTATTTCAGAGCTCCCAAAAAATTCTACATTGAGCCACATTCTCGTCTATCCTTAGGTTTAGTTCGTGTCCTTCAACAAGTTTCTCATTTGCGAATACAATTTATTAGTATTTCACTACTTAGCCGCGAGAGCGTCTATCTGATGTACGGTTTCTATGTTTGTCCGCTATCTATTTATCTCTGCTGTGGATATATTTTAAAATCCTCTTACATTTATTTTTATCGCCATTATGCGAAGTGCGAGCGAAGTGCCACGCGGCCCGATTCTCAGGCATATTGCAGTTTCAATCATGCCACGAGTATTGTGCTTTATTTTTATTATTTCCATTCCACTTCCATTATGGCGGCCGAAAGAAATGCTCGACCATTATTCGAGCCGTTAAATACGACACCTTTCCTCCTCGCACGCTCGTATTTCAATTTTAAATCGGCCCTTTTAACCGCCTTATTAATGCAAGCCTTTTTTCTCGCCGTATGTTGGTGTAGGTGTTCGCTTTGAGAGTAGCTTTAGTGGAAATTGGAATGTTATTCACATCTATTTAAAGAGCAGTTGAAAAAAAGAATTCGGTATCCGCTAACCTCCACACCCACTGATGTCGATTACTAAAGGTTTTCTTTTTCTATTTGTTACAGGGACATGCTTCGTGGGTAACCAATCCAGTAAGTCGTTACTGGCGCTGGTTATAGTTCCCGAAGCGATTTGTCTGCTGCTTGGCTCCGTGTTCCTCTCATCGGGCTTCCGTGCTGCCCTTCGTCGTCCAGCACCCGTGCCAGCCCCATCTGTGCTGCTGAACTCGCCACCTCAGCCTCATCAGGACCAAAGTGTGCTGAGATTAGGAGCGTTTGCGGCACTGTACGCCGTACCCTCAGCATGCATACTTGCAACATGGGTGTACGAGTACGCATGGAGAGACGAGTGGCTCGCTGCTCCAGTGCCTTCAACAGAACCTTCAACGCATCCAAAACCAGCGTTCTGGGTTTTCCTATTTCGAATATTTGCGACACAGATTCTCGGAGTCATGGTTGCGGTGTGGATCGCAACGCCGAGTTTAAAGGGTTTGTGGAGGAGGATCGCTGGGCCGAGGAAGCCGCCGATGGCGAAGTGTCCGCCGGGACCACCACCCACTCCGCTGACTCTGCACTGCTACGCGACACACCCACACACCCTGACGAGACATCCACATAAGTATGCTACGTACAGGCCTCCACAAACGCATTCGTATAGAAAGCCTAGACACTACCATTACTCAGCCGGGGAAACTATTCTCTGACGAGCATAATGGGTCATAGAACATTTTCACTAACGTTCAAAGACGGTTCAAAGACAATTTTGAGAGGAGGGACCTCTATTGCTGCATTTATTTGTAAGATTTGTGTGTATGGATGAACTAATATTCAAGTGCCATTAGTTTTGTAATTAACTGAGGTCAGGATGATATGGCCTTTAATAATAGCTATTTAAGTATTTATAATTGTAATAACTATGTTTATAGTGCTACGAATGATGCATAATTAATGAAGAATGGTTGTTTGTTTGCTATGTGAGCTATGTCGAAAATGTCAAGCTTCTTGTATAGATTATTGATTAGTACAACCAAGAGGTACAACTAATCAATAATCTATACGTAGAGGTACGCGCCACCACTGACGTCCTTTTGTCTCGGCGCTAGTGTCTATGTCATAAAAAGTAGTTCCACAATTTTCCGCGGGACAGTGGCGGCGCGGTCTCTACGTATACCTACCAACATCGTTTGTAATGAAGTATAAAAATTAGGTAGCTATGAAAGTATGTAGGTAAATGGAATAGGGATCAATAAAATTACCGTGAAAGTATCTGTACCTACAAAACCAAGTGGTTGTCTTTCAATCAATGATAGCGAATTTATGTACATAGGTACGAGGATTAGGCTCAGTCCGAGAAAATTGCGTATAAGTACAGAAATAAGATAACTTTTTTTGTTGTAAATAGTCTATTACCTACTAAACAAAATGTAAATAAGTTTAATGAGTAGGTATAATATCTACTCTGAATTGTAAATACAATTAGAAAAGAATTAAGACTTATGTATTATTAACATAATTATGTCCTCATTTTATTCTTACGTTTTTTAATATAAAACTATCTGCTACATTTAATTCTTTCTGGATTTCAAGTTTATATACCTACCAAGTAGCTTATATAGTACTCACTGATTCCTTGACACCTACTTACAGTAGACAGTAGGTTAACACAGCTACAGGGTCAAATTAAATTCGCTAGCGAAACTCCACAGGCGTAAGGGGTTAAGCTACGGTTTTCTAGAAAAATGATGGCCGCACTTGACGGCCCCAGTGACGGCTGTCATGAAAATTATGACAGCGCAAAGATTTAAATCGTTAGATTCGCCATAGCGCGTCAACAGAAAGTCGCATTCTGTTTCGTTTTGACACCTCTGACACTCAATGACGCAGTGACTACCTACACTTGTTTGTCATGGAAAAGCTATTTAATAATGTGTGAGCTCTCAGTTTGGACACTTTTTCTTGTGACTGAGTACGGTGAGTGCAAATCTAGCGATTTAAATCTTTGGGGGCTGGAGTTTGCTTTACGGTGTCAAAAACGCTCTCTAGAAAACCACACCAACTTACTTTCATATTCAACGTTTCAGTGACGTCATTCGCCAGTAAATAGCGGACTCCGCACCGCACCGCTCTTCTAGGTATCCGTAGCTTACGATATCGAAAAAAATATATCAATCAAATCTTTTAATATGTTTAATCCGATTGATATTTATAACTTCAGTGGTCTTTCGCTAGTTAATTGAATTTGAACTTGTATACTGATAAAATAAACGTCAGTAAAAATATTTTCCTGAAATAACAATTTTATTGCAACCAACAATATAATAATTGACTCGTTTCTACCAGACTGTAACTACATAAAATCATGCTTATTTGCCCGGAAGGGGTAGGCAACTTAGAATCGCGATCAGCACCCGCATTCAAGGGCTGTCATTGTCATTATTGTTATGAAATATTGACATTGACAGCTCTTGAACTCGGTTTAGATGGGCTGAACGCGTTCAGTTACAATGGTGAAATTAGTTAGCCCTTACTAATTTCATCAGTTGTTGTATCTATTACCGGACTGTCTGCTACCTACCGTTACAAAAGCAAAGCTTAAATAAGAAATTACAGCGAGAAAACCCACCTCCATGCCAAAACATTTACTAAATATAAGTACCTATATAATGTAAATAATGACTGAAAATATTTGATTGTGAATATTAAATAAGTTCTATTTATATAAGTAATTATTGTAAGTAATAGAACATAGTGGCTAATGAATTAGGTTTACAATAAAATATTATTGAAATGTTTTTGTTTCAATTTAAATAATTTGAAATAGTAGTAGTAGTATTTGTTAGTTTGTTTTGGTTAGTTATTAACGACACGAAAAAGAAGAAGAATTTGAAATAGGTAGGTAGTGTAGGTACCTTTCCTCCCTACCGCATACGTTCAATAGCCTGTGCAATAGGTACGTTCGCCAGCAGGTCCACCTACCCGAAACTGTAAAATTTTCCCAATAATTTTTGAACCTTATAATTAAGTCATAAAGTTGAAAATCAATTATAAAAATTTGACAGAATGTAGTAGGTTGATGTGCTGACGTCTGTACAGTCACTAACGTCAACTGGAGCGAGGGCAAACGATCATTACCGATTTCCGAGTAATAATTACTTTTTGGTCCTGTGGTCCCATAAGAAAAAAGAAACAAATAAAAAAGAACAAAATTATATTGTCAATATATGATAGCTAGTCAACTATTCTAACCCGCTTATTCTTCAAACCTATATTAGTTAAAAAGTTTTGTCTCTTTCTCAAACATAAATATCAAAGTGACGGACCAAAACAACATATTTAAAATAAAATAGTTTTAAAGGCCGTTTATGATTATGGGGGCTTAGAAGATTTCAGCTAAAATATTGATTAATAAAATCTTTAGAAAAACAAAGTTATTTATTATTTATATTTATTAAGACATTTATGACACAAACCTCAATCTTAACACAATTATATAGAAAGCATGGTTAGCGGTGCACAAAATAAACACTTATCACCGAAGGCTACGACTAAATTAATTTAAATCTCTCCAGTAATTTTTTTATCATAAATATTCAAAACCGCGTATATCCACCTTCATTGTCAATCACAGCCTGGAGCCGGTTACGCATGGATCCAATCAATTTGTCACATATGTCAGTACCCCTTAAACTTTCCCAGACTGTGAGGCAGTGATCCATAAGTGCTTCTCTAGTTCTTTCGTTTCTATTTGACCATTTTTGAACCATTAAGCCCCATGAATTTTCTATAGGATTTAAATCGGCACACTTTGCAGGCCACGGAATACGATTTAAATTTGCTCTATTATTGTCGAACCAAGTTCTAACGATTCTTGCCGTATGAATTGTTGCGTTATCTTGAACAAAGTTTATTGGAGCTACATCTTCTTGTGGATAATATAGTTGCAATGTAGGAAGGACACTCTCGTCTAATAAATCGACATAATCTTGAGCAGTGGCCCTGGGTGGTAAATTTATTAGTTCTCCAATGCCGGCTGAACTAATCCAGCCAGACATGTTAACTGTAATGCGACCAGACGCGTTGTTAGCTATGACGTGGTCTTCCGTGTATCGCGTCCTGTCAATTCGCCACAAATGTAGTCTGCCCGTTTGGGAAGATTGAAAAGTCTTTTCATCGATGAAAGCCGCCGTCGTCCGATCAAAATTTAGATACTGACGTGCGAAAATAAGTCGAGCAGCTTTATGGGCATCCGTCAACGCAATTTTTTTTGCAGGCCGCCTGTGTTGCAGTCCCATAGCTTTAAGATGCCTTCTAACTGTTGAAGGGTGGACTTCAAACGCTTCCGCAAAATGCCTCGTTGGCGTAAATCCATTCATCAGGTATTGCCTTTGCATCAAGCGGCTCTGCTCTTGTGTTATAACTTGCGGGTGATGGTTGTTTCGTCGTAAGTCAATAATATTTTCCTCGTTCCCGTGGCGTCGAACCCAGCGGCGAACTGTGTTTCTTGTCACATTTATTCGTCGCGATATCTCGTGAATGCCTACTCCTTGTTCGTGCAAATCAATAATTTGGAGCCTTATTTGGTCACGATTAGCCGCAAGCATTTTATTAATTGGTAAATTATATTTTGTGAAAATATCACATTAAACTATTTTCTTAAATGACACTGACACGACACATGTTCGTAATTACAACATCGTAATATAGCTTTTTGCAACGAGGTTATCATTTCATAGGTCGATTAGATAAGACATTTGATGTCTTAACTTGACATTCAACATTTCAACCTTAAAGCAAAGTTTCAAAGTTTCGACCTTATTGCATTATGATTGTTCTAACAACATTTAACGGAAATGGGTCCCAAATTAAAGCTCGTGACTGTACTATAGGTAAGTCTAGGTACCTAATGCTTACTACCTACGAAACAAACATGCCTACTGTCAGTCACACCTTTGAGTTAGCACCGTTGCAGAAAAAGTGGGTAGGTAAATCTGATACAAGGAAAGAAATCTTGCTTAGCTTGGCCTGGAAGCGAATGAACTGGCAAAAATTTCAGAAACTTGGCAAGTTTAGGTCCTTTTGTCACAATTATGATACGAGACAAGCTGTCTCTGAAACGAATACCGACTTCATGGCCGTTAAACTATCATCATAATCGATAAAAACCTATCTTTCAAACATCACACTTCACGCCAGGTCCAGAAAAAAAGAAAACTCGTTCATATAGGTATATTTAAAAATCTTAGGCATGTAGCGTGTTGGAAACTGGTTAAAAATGTGTACGAATCCCTTTGCCAATCAATCTTATCGTATGGTATTTCCACATGGGGAGGTTCTCCATAAAGTTGCCCTCTTCAAACCACGTATATACGCCACAACTACACATTATGATTTAACAGTCAGACAGCTTTAAATACTACTAACAGTTATAAAAAAGCATTCCTATAGACGTTTCTACATTTAAGCAGAAAGTTAATACAAGGCGATTTTATGAAGTCTGTGAAACAAATCCGGTAAAAACATATTTTGCCCAAAATTGCTTCAATTTCAGAGCAAGCAGATTATTTATTACATAACATAACATCACGCCTTGTTTCCCCGAAGGGTTGGGCAGAGGTGTAACTGTAGCAGGTACACCCACATTTCGCCAGTTATGTTTAAGTCCTATGTAATAGGAGGCGAGCCTATTGGCATCAACCGGGCACAAATCCAGACTCCGGGTTGCTACTGAGAAATTCCAGATAGAAAAACCCAATAACACTGCCCGACCCAGGAATCGAACCCAAGACCTCAGGCTCAGCAGTAGCGCTTGCGACCACTAGACCAACGAGGCAGTCACAGACACAGTGGCTTTTAGAACTCGATTATGAAAAAAACTGAAAAACTGCTGACAATCTTATCCTAGTCTAGCGTTTTCATAATACATACCGCCATTCCTTCACGCACACATTCGTATACACATCCGCCTTAATACGCACACACAACTACACCATCTTACTCTCTCACACACACAGACACACATAACAAACACACCACATAAACGACACCTTCCACTTCACACACTAACAAACACACACACGCATTTTTATTTTTATTTTATATTATTAGTACTTACCTTACTTTGTTATTATTTTCTTTTTTTCTACAATAAATAAATAAAAATCTATATTGCAGACCACATGATCCATAAAAAACAAATTTAAATTATCAAAATCAAAATTAAAACTATAAAAATTTAAAATCAAAACTGGAATTAAAAATAAAAGCCAATACAACAATACATCCATATTGTCTATGTAGGACAATAGTCCTACATGTCTTACGAGCTACAATTTTTGTGATAATTCTAATCTCGGGGCCAGGATTCCATGGTATCCTAGATTGGATTCCTGACTCCGACAAATCCTAGTACCTACCTCGTTGTAAACCTCTCTATTGTAATTATACAGACGCCAGCACATCAACCTACTACAATCTGTAAAATTTCATTAATAGATTTTCAACTTTATCTCTAAGCTATAAGGCTCAAAGTTGATTGGGAAAATTTGACAGTTTCGGGGAGGTTGACCTACTGGCGTCTGTACTTTGTGGGAGAAAAAATTAAAATTTTATTATTATTTCCTTTATTTAATATATATATATTACATATAATTTACATATTTAAATATTTTTATAAAAACAAAAAAAAAAAACATTTTAAAATATAAAAAATAGTAGCCCACCGGTATCGGGAGCAGGGTGGTCAGGGCTCCTGAGAGGAATTTCCTAACGATACAAGCCGTGTCCAGAAGTACTGCTTTTTGGATCAAGCCCTTGCCCCAGCCGAGCTTCCTGAGGTGTTGATCGAGGCTCTCCGCTATTAGGCCATTAACCGAAACGATTATCGGTACAATGATTGCAGAGTCCACGTCCCATATATCGACAACCTCGTGTGCTAAGTCAAGATACTTGATTTTTTTATCTTTCTCAGCTTTCACGAGATTCTCGTCATGAGGGACAGCGATATTAACAATCATTGCACGTCGATCTATTAGGTACCACAATATCAGGCTTATTGGCTAAAATAGTCCTGTGAAAAGTGATAATAGATCGATCCCAGTACAATGTGGCGTAACCATTCTCGAGAACTGGGTCGGGACATAGCTGTATTATGGTACTTCGTACTTCACAGGGTTGTACCTACTGCAAGGCAAGTTGCTGGTTGATATAAATCCTAGCCACTAGATTGTGTCTGTGCAAGTACTCGCCGTTAGCAAGACGAGAACAACCGGAAACATTAATATTATAAAATGTACTCTGTGACAATATGTCGGATTGATTCACCGGGACGGTGCCGGTGGCATGCCCGACAGATTTCAACCGTACCGTCCTTGATAATGTTTTTTTTTTCCGTTTTATTTGATGATAACTTCATCCATAATCGCACAGACAAAACCTTCAGTTTCCCCAAAGAGGTCGCCGAAACGCAGCCAGACGCCAAAAATGTCGACATCAGGTCCATGGAGGGACCGGAAAAAGCGTGCGTAAAGCTTTTTGCCTTGCCATACTTCCTTACGATCGTTAGTATCAAGTACAGCATGTTTGCACCAGTTCTCTTTCGCCAATGAGAGCGGGATGAGGCCCTTGTCCACTGCGACCACATCTCAGTGGATGCGCCGAGATGTCTTCGCAGTGGACAAATGCCACGACAGTTCTAAGCAAATATTCCCTGAGACTGCAGATCTCGCGGTTGTGGAGGGGTTTAGCATTTAAGAAACCTCGACCCCCACGCTTCCGCGGGATGTACAGTTTCATCACTGATGATCGTGGGTGATGCATCCAATTTGCCGTCAGCAATGTACGGAGTTTCCTATCCAGAGCGTCAAGTTCCGTCTGAGTCCATTTGAGTATGCCGAAAGAATATATCAAAACCGGCATGACCCAACCGGTGAAGGCACGCACCTTGTTTCCGCCTGATAAAAGACTATATATCACTTTATTTAAGCGGCCAAAGAAGTGTTCCCTCAACGATTGTTTCATGTCGGAAACATTGACCCCGGACACCCCGGTAGCACACCTCCGCCGCGAAACCATAGCAGCGAAACCAAAGTAGCTACATTCAATAGACTCGCGTCATTTTCCGCTACTCCGCATCCGATTCGAGTAGCGGAACATGACACGAGTCTATTGAATTGAACTACTACGATTACTACGAATGTACAGACGCCAGCACATCAACCTACTACAAACTGTCCAATTTCTCTGATCTATAGATCTTCAACTTTATTACTAAAGATAAAGTTCAAAGTTGATTGGGAAAATTTGACAGTTTATACGTTTGCTTTGGCGTCTGTACGAATATTAAAAGACTTATTATTCGTAGACGATTTAAAATACAATCCAATTATCTAAGTAGATACCTACTAATATACTAAATAGTCCTCATAAGAGCCTACTCTCGCACTCTAATTGCCAGATTCCAAGGAGGGCTGCCTATTTACGTGAGTAAAAGAAAAATATATCTGCTTTACGTGATTTTTATATAATAATTTAGATAGGATTTTTAGCTATATAATATCTTCAAAGTCAATTTTTTACGCTGGCATCACTGGTTGTCAATTGTCATGTCAAAAAAAGCGTTTGGTTATTACGCGAAAGTTATGTATTTACGTAACTTTAGCATTCATTTATATTTTCTCTCTTGAAAGTAACGAAGTAATCTTATATCTGTCTCAGTCTCATTCAAATAAGATATGCTAAAGACCCCACATTTTCTTGATTAGTTGACAGATCAGATTGTAACCAAGCTGAAATTGCTGGATCTATTTTTGAAAAAAAAGGTGTTATTTATTCATATTTCTATGTTATATCGACCAAACGACTAATTTTTATAATGTCCTCTTTTACTCAGATTTGTCGATTGAGTAATTACTTCGTGGGAAGTTATAAAAGTATTCTACATGGGAGGTAAGATTGAGGTTATGACGCTTGGGTATTGTTTATTTTAGAAAAAATCTATATTGCTCTCTTTCTTTTTCATTTTTATTGAGATTTCTAAGTGTAAGTATTCACTTTACCTTGTAGTTTAAGTTAATGTAAAGTTTTTTTATTTAAAATACAAATCATAGTCATTGAACCTGAGACAAACCTTTCACATTTCTGTTACAGAACAAACTGGCTGGCCCCTGTTCAAGCATGCAACTATACGAAGAAATCTGCAGAGGAGAGGCTGGGCTTAGAAAAGCCAAAGCGGCCTCTGACTCCATTCTTCAAGTTCATGACACAGATGAGGCCAGCACTCCTGGCTAAAAACCCCGGCATTTCTTCCAAAGAGGCCATTTCCTGGACCTCTAAACACTGGCAGCAGTTGGATTTAGAGGTAGGCTAGAATCTAGCTAAGGAGCCATAAGGAATCTATGTCAAAACAATAACAGAACAACAAAAGCTTGGCTTGTTTTCTATGAAGGGATAGTAGGCAGATATGTCTAATAATACATGCCTTGATATCAATAATGTTTTAAGTCCCATATAATAGGAGGCAAGCTATTAACGGCCACAGACTCAGGACTATAACAGAGGAATAGAAAAACCCAATAACAGTGCCTAACCTGGAAATTAAACTAAGGTCCTCATGATCAATAATCACACACCAACTTCAACTTAACCTTTTGAACGCCAGAGCAAAAACGCATGAACTTGCCCTCAACGCCAGGCCACAAATTCACCGCAAATACCTACGAAAAAAATAGGGATTCCAAAACTTCATCGATAATCAATTTTATTTTCATTTTCGTCTTTAATTTCGAAATATAATGTCCTTATAACATTGAAATTTAATTCAACATTACATTTCTTCCTATTAAAGTAATAGTTATACACTATTTACAGACTTGTATAATACCGTAATAACAGATATGAGACTACAATATATTTAAATATAATAACTGTAGGTACAACACTATTCTTGATCTGCTGTCTTCATATTGTGACCATGGCGTGGACGGCCCGCCATTTTAATAACTACTTCGCTTCCGAAATAAGGATGTGGCAACGTAATATCTCGTTTATCGATGTTCTAGTACAATATTATTTTATAATAAATGAAACACGTTTTTTAAATCAGATTTATAATTCCGAATGTAACAGGTACTTAAAAATATATGATTGAAATAGGTTAAGAAGGTAAATAAAAACTATGAAAAAATAGAAAATTTTAATAAGTTCTATAAACCTGGCATAAAAAGTAACAAATTAAAACAATTAACGATTATATATAATTATCACAGTTACCAATCAGTCTTATACTAATAAATCTTTAGAATAATAGAACAACATTATACAAAATCTGCATTGTATTATCTTATCATCTAATAGTAAGCCATATGTAAATAAAATCTAATAGAAAACTTCAAGTTACAATAGAAAAATCAGTATCACAGAGACATTAAAATCAATATAAATCTAAATATATTACACAGAGTGGTACTTTTGGAAACACGGCGAAGCACATAAATATACGTTACAAACGTTACATTTAAAAACACACACATTTACATTAAATTATATCTTAAAAACATTTTCGGAGGGATCATATAGCTTGACGAACACTATAGGAACTATATACCGAATTACCGAAACAAAACTGAAAAGTCGAGTTCTCTGCACACATATATACATAATAATTAATTGAAATAATAGTATACATATATTAGAAACCTATGAGTGCAGGCTTAGGTATAAGGCGCCATTAATATTTCATAAATATATGTAATATTTAAACATATTATATCGCTTAAACATATACACAAGTAAAAATATCAAAATCATTCTTGATTTTTACTTATTTATGTTAGCGATCAATAGGTTAAATAATACAACAAGCATTTAGTAGGTAACTGTATGCTGATTCATATCTTAATTAAATCGTATGTAAACAAACAACGATCGATATATCAACTTAAAAACTCTGTATAACGGCTGTATCTATTTTTTTACAACAATAATATTCTCAAAAGTAACTTATTTCTGTAAAAAATATGTTTCTTTCGGTCTACAAACACCAATACCAGGCCACACTTACAGATTTCATCGTGATTTTTAATAAGATTAATATTTGCTCAAAATTTTTAAAATAAAAGCAGATAAAAATAACTTACCTCTAAATCAGATTCGTCCAAATATTCTGTTTCCAAAAATTCTTCGTCATCTGAGACTCCTTCTAATATGCGAAGAAGTTCTTCCGTAGTCATTAAATTCCCACTCATTATAATAGTCACTTAATATAAATCTTGAACTCGATATCACAAGTAAATTAATCATAAATATTATTCATTCACTTCACAAATTTCTGGTCGCCGCGCTTGTGACGTCACGATATTGTCGTCTAGTCGTGACCATGGCGTACAGGGTACTGATAATTCGGGTTGCGTTAGGGATGCGCTTGAGTTGGGATTAGTGAATATCGAAATTCGACCCAACCAAATTTTATTTTTGACTATGTAGCTTATTGAATGATTTTTAAGACTGGTTTTATAAAATTAATGCTGCTTTATCCTAGTACCAAATTATACCTAAAATAATATATTCCAGAGGAAAGTTTCGAATCGATCTTTGATTTGAAATAATGATACTATCCAACATGCGCTACATCACTAGCGGTCACGCAGTTATGACTCTGGCGTGTGAGGACATTCTTTTTTCAGAGTTTATTTCTTTCTTTTTAACGTAAAATTTCTCAATATTTATAATGCAATTTAATTAGTTTTATGGAAATAAATAAATTTTGGACCTTCTATTTTACAGGTATATAAATAAATAGGCATTAAAGTAATGTTTAAATAGTTTATTTCGTGTTTTAATGTACCGCTGTTTTTGTCACATATTTGTGTCGTTGGCGCTCAGGGACAGTTTTCGCTTGTCACGTATTTGTGACCCTGGCGCTCAAAAGGTTAAAAATAATCTGATTCTCTTTCTGTAGACCAAAACTCAGATGGGAAAGGAATATGAAAAGGATTTGGAAGACTATAAGAAGATCAAGGCAATGTATGAGTCTTCTCTCACTGATCAACAAAAAGAAGACATTAAAAGGGTGAAACTTGAATTGGCTGAGGCTAAGGAAAAAAGAAAACTAAAAGCTGTAAGTAATAATGATAAAATAATAAATAATGCCACTACTATTAATCCCCATCGTAGGGAAAAGGCCTCTTCTCATCCGGAGAAAGCGTGAGCATGCTTGTTTAAGACCACTCTTGTTTTGAGACAGGTATTAGTCTAGGTTTCCTCATGATGTTTTTCCTTCACTGAAATTAGTAATGTCCAAGATAAACTCAAAAAGTACATATCAATTGAAAAACCCACATTGGTACTTGCGTGTGGCATCTACCTGTACTTTTAATAATGATACATGTCGAAATTCTGAAAAAAATGTTTCTTGAATTTGTGGCCCTATGGGAACAATGTTTTCATTATAGCTCTAAAGCTCAGTTGATGATAATAAAGAGGTATGAGAAACAAGGTCTAAGTTCACTCATCCTCTATAGAAAAGGGAGGATCCTGCATGGACGACGGGTGTTTTGTCTGGTGGGCTACTGCCAGACAGTTGAAGTTGGGACGTTGTAAATATGCTAGTCGCGCGGTAAATCTGCTTGCGTGATGCAGGATTTTGCGTGATGTTAGTGTGAAGTGTGATGTAGCTGCTTCCACAATATCATCAACCCCTTCATTTACCCTAAATCAAAAAGCAACAAAAAAAACAAGTTCACTTCTCAAGCAGTCTGATGCTGCTTGTGGCAGTTATTTTAGTTCAATCTCAGATTTAATGCCACCAATTGCATCAGATTGCTTAAAAAGTGAGCATGTTTTGATGTATTTTTTAAAAGCGTGCTATATTTTTAGAATCGTCTTGTAGCGGTTACACCGCCACATACGAACTACGCATCAAAGATATGACGTCACACAAATCCTGCATCGCGCAATTAGAGTTTACCGCGCGAACGATATATATGACTATCCGACATCAACAGTCGGGCAGTCGGCCCGCCAGACACAACTCCCGTCTGGTTGGAGGATCCTCCCTTTTCTATGGTGGATGAGTGAACTTTACACCCTGTTCCTCATGCCTCTAAAGTCTCTACATTCCCTTTACTTTGATACCCATATGGTCTTGCTTTTTTTTTTTCAAAACCTTTTGTATTTATTGACATCTAAAAGGGCAGTGATAGCCTAGCGGTGTGAGCGTCAGACTTCCAAGTCATAGATCGAGTTCGAACCCGCCAAGGCACGCAACTCTGAGTTTTCGGATTCATATGCGCATTGTTTGTATAATTATCACTTGCTTCAAAAACGGTGAAGGAAAACCATCGTGAGGAAACAGGCATGCCTGAGAGATATTTCTCAATAGCATGTGAAGCCAAGTCAGAGGCCCATGGGCGGCTTTAAAACTCTTTAGTCACTAACCACACGAAAAGAAGAAGAATACATCTAAAATCCGCCATATTGGTTATATTAACAGCTGAGGAGCTCGTAGCTAAGTAATAACAGCCGCACGGTTCCAACCCATCAGGTTAAGTATGTGGATGAGTGACCATCTTTACACACCGAGAGTCCTCCGTGCCTCGGAGAGCACGTTAAGCCGTTGGTCCCGGCTGTCATTCGTGGATCTGGGTATCGTTTTACCCAGTTACCTACTGAGTTGTGGAGGTCAGATACGCAGTCGCTCCATGTCAAATACGGTATTCAGCTGCTTCCGGCTAGACTGGAAGCCGACCCCAACGTAGAACGTTGGGAAAAGGCAATAATATAATCAAATCAATCTACCTAAGATTGATTTGATTATATTAAAAGAAAACTTAGCCTGTAGCCATCGCGCAACCTAGACAGACAAGTCGAGAGACACCATGTATTAAAATACATCTAGCCATTACGATGCTTCGAAGGTTTAAAGAATCCCACATATTTGTCCTCCCGACTGAATATCGGCCATGGCCACCAGTCTCAGCGGAGACCAGCATTCGGCGCGGGAGGTATTATAGTGCACAGACGCAGTGCGCACACACAAGTGCACCCTATCTTCCCTCACTCTCATAGGCCGATGGGACGGTAATCCAACACGGCCGGAGAGAGATCAGGCGCAAAACCAACGGTTTAACGTGCTTTCCGAGGCACGGGGGTATCATACCGCCAACTTACAAACTCCAGGCTGTTACTAAGAAATTCCTGACGGAAAAACCCAATAATATTTTGCCAGACCCGGGAATCGAACCCAGGACTCCATGCTCAGCAGTCGCACTTACGATCACGAGACTAACGGGGCAGTCATCCCAACCGGAGCCCAAGCAGGAATCCCACGTAGGTACAGTTTGCGTCAAATAACTTTGCCGCGTTGAAGTCAGGTTGCGCATGCGCGCTATTGTTTTATAAGTAAGTTTGACTACTGCGGAGTCATTTGTAGCCTACTTCAGAGCGGCACAGTTATTTGATGCGAACTGTACAAAGATACAGTTATTCACGTGTAAAAAATGCATTTTCACGTCAAAAACCTTGTCTTTGCTGCCACGCAATCGCGTTAAAATGTCATTAATAGTTTCTATTTATAATTTTACAGGAATACAAAGAGCTTGGACGTCCGAAAAAACCAATGTCTTCATATTTCCTCTTCATAAAATCTAGAAAGGAAGGGTTCAAAGGCAAAGACTTGAAACAATTTCAAGAAGAAGTGAAGAAAGAATGGGTAAAACTAACCGATACTGAAAAAGCTAAGTTGGATAAAGAGGCCGCGGACTTAATGACTAAATACAGGTACGTTTTTTAGGGTTCCGTACGTCCGAATGAAAAAACGGAACCCTTATAGGATCCCTCGTGTGTCTGTCTGGCTGGCTGGCTGTATGTCCATCTGTCACAGCCAATTTCCTCCGAATCTACTGGACCCATTTAGTTGAAATTTGATACACATTAATTTTTGTGACCCAAACACGAACGTGGAATTGGGTCACTTTTCGGGGGCAAATTGGAAATTAAAATAAAATAGTTTTGCAAACTGTATGGTGTGACATATCAAATGAAAGGGCTTGTTGTGAGGATCTATTTCCTTTTTCTATGTGGGTGCCCAATTACAAAGGGTCCAGTTCTTGGCATTTAGTTTCCGAGGTTTATGAAGTTTTGTAAAAAACTTGGGTGAAAAAAAAAGCATTTCAGGATTTTAATTGATTATTAATAAATGCTCAATAATTCATAAGTATAGTAAATGACTATATACGACTTTTTCAGAATTTGAACTTCAAATTTCTATCAAATCATTAAAAAAATGTGCCAGTTTTTGAATATTTTTTCAATCCTTACTATCAATTGACTATTCTTGCTAACGAATCTAGTCTTAACTCAATACTCCAGTACTGGATCCTTTTTGCTTGGACGCCCACATATAATTTTGTAATAAATACTTTTAAAGATATTTAAGAAAATTTATGAAAATTGATTGATATTTACGAAACCACTGAGCCTAAAATTTTGAAAAATGTACTGAGAATGGTTCTTTACTTATAGATTACATGAAAACCTATAAGAAACCTATGGTCTTAAAATAAGACGGCAAATCTCTCAATATTGTTCGTACAAACTTAAATTTGCAGTTCTAATGTACCTATGTGAGAACATGTTTTTCAACTACAATATTATTAAGTTTGTTCTTGGGATAAAAACATGGTATAATGGATAACATTTATCGTACGGAACCCTCACCACGCGAGTTTAACTTACACTTGTCCGGGTTTTTGAAAACACTCCCCTATTCTGTTGGACAAAGTGCAAAATACAACAACATTTCGCCAGTTATTATCTAGGCCCCGATTACTATTGGTAATCCATTGTTCAGTAAACTTAGCTACACAATTTCATACTAATCACAAATAGGTACACAATACAATTTCATATTTCGTAGTTGAATTAACTTGGGAGACATTTGGGTCATTCTCATTAGTGCTATGAAAAGCCACAGTCATCACTTCGTCAGTCCATCATCATCATCATCATTGAAGTACGAAAAGTTTCAAAAATGTATTTTCTTTTGCTTCCAGGAAAGAATTAGACGCTTGGGAACTTAAAATGATATCAATAGGACGCACAGATCTTGTGCGCAGCAAACCTTTACGAGAGAAGAAGCCGAAGGCAGTCGCAACGAAACAATAGGAACTCGGGTGCTCTGACGAACCAGCTGACTCTTACCCTCAAAGTAGCGATAAGGATATAATTGTACAAAGTATTGATAAGCATACTTCCACTAGTCCAGACATGTCGAATAAAGAAAGCATAGTTCCTCAAAGTGTTTCTTCTTCAGAGTCAGATCGTCGGAGCACGGGTGATGTAGCCACTCCAGATAAAGCGTCGGTACAAAGTGGCCAACCGAATCAAAGTAAGAATAAGAATATCTTCAGTAGTATTAAAAACTTTTTTAATAGTTAAGTTTAGTTTTGTAGATCTTGACTTCACACATCATGCATTCGTTGTAATGTTTTTGTTTTTTCAGTTGTATTTCTTTCATAATAGAATATAGTTTATGACTACATAATTACGTTTTTTACTTTCATTTTTTGCCATCCTTACCTCACTGACAGAACCGCCATCATTTACGGTGGAGTTTTGTTGCCCATTCTTCTTACGAAAACTACCTTTTGGAAGGGGTGGGGGTCCTGGGTTCAAAAGTGGCCTATAAGGGCCTATTTGAAATTAATAAACGATAAACGACGACGCTATGTATTGGCGTCTTGGCGCCCCTACAGAAATATTCATAGCAACCAATCACACAGACGTAGCTTACTTGCTACACTAAAGGCCGCACAGAGTAAGTGGGCCCGTAGTACTGTCTGAACTGAGATTTACGGTAAATTAATTTATACTGTAAATATTTTGTTGATGAATTCTTATTTTGCTCATCGCATTACAGGCCGCACAGAGTGAGTGGGCCCGTAGTACTGTCTGAACTGAGATTTACGGTAAATTAATTTATACTGTAAATATTTTGTTGATGAATTATTATTTTGCTCATCGCATTACAGGCCACACAGAGTGAGTGGGCCCGTAGTACTGTCTGAACTGAGATTTACGGTAAATTAATTAATACTGTAAATATTTTGTAGATGAATGATTATTTTGCTCATCGCCTATCACATCTTATTCACATTATTTATTCCTAAATCATTGTTTACTTTTACTTATTAGTTGTGCTTAAACATTTTTTTCGAGTTGGAATGTTTACTTAAAACAACCATTATCAATAAAAATTATGAATATACCTAATATACAATTAGTAAATAATGAAATGGACTTTATTTCAGCCTATTTTCGGCGCCTATGGAGGAAACAGTGAAAGAAACACAAAATACCATTCATAACCATTTTTTAATTCAAAGATGTTACAAAATATAATTAAACTTTTATTTTATTTATAGTTGTTTGACCTTTATTTACAATATGAATTAAGCTGATACACTAAATTATTCACATGTATTTTAAGCAGAATATGATCTAAAGTTCGAGCATAAAGTAATATAAGTGAGGGTACAGATCAACAATAAATAATGATTTAATTAAATTGTCCATGCATGTATATTATTGCATTTTCATGCGAGTTTCTCTTATTTTATTTACGAAAAAATAAGAGAAATGAAGAGAACAATATTAATTTAACAGAACTACAAATAGAGGGAAGACATTTGTAACTATTTACCTAGCGGGTAGTGGTAACTGATAAGTGGTAATGTTCAAAGAAATCATGTTAGTCTAAGGCCTACGTTCAGCAATGTATATTTACAGCCTATTGTAAATAAGCTATCAATAAAATCTTTATGTAATATGATTTCGAAGACAGAACTTCCGCAGAGCAAAAAAAAAATTGCATTTAAGTCTTTGGTATTACCATACCAGCTTAATTCCGAATTGTAGTTAAAAAATAACTATTCCATTACCAAACAAACCAATTCTAAAAGTATTAGGTAAAGGATGAAACATTTTTGGGACATTAAGATTTAACAATTAAGCAATTCATTTGATTTTATTATATTGGGGTCAGTTGTATTGGGTAAATAGTTATATATACCTACCCCTAACCTAACTTTTAGTTTTTAATAAATTGATATAAAACAGTAGCAGTGTTAGAATTAAAAATGTTAAAAGTATTAACAAAACCAATGAAATAAAAACAAAAATATCTACAAAAGGGTCTATAAGTCACAGACTGCCATACATGAAAGTGGTTAGTATAATAATTGATTTAACAACTCTGGATAAGTATAGTATTAAATTTCAAGATTATAAAATATACTCACAAGTTCAGGCCATTGAAATTGGTTATACAGGCCATTATTAATCAAAGGATTATTCCTTTATCAAAATACTATATTTTACAAGTATAAAGCATGAAAATAGTTTACTAATTTGGCATACTATTGAACATTTTTCACATTATAAGACATTCTCAAGTATAATAGATATAATATTTGTTGCTTTCGCATGATTTACTGAAATAAATACGATTTAAATGCAAGGGAGTATAAGCAAATATTATACACAAAATGAATGCATTGAGCAAAAATAAAATATATTATGAACATAACTAAAACTTGTTTCTGCTGCTATATACAAAATTGATTCTAATTTAAAACTAAAAATGGCAATATGTGACTAAAACGCACACATGTCACAACTTCTCACTTATGAATAAAGGCACAAGCAATCAAAATATTATGTATGGACTATGGAACATTGTGGACCACCTTCAAAATTCAACATTACAGTTAACATACACAACACGTTGAGATTTTTACCAAGCTTGAGTTGAATTTTGAACACTACCCCAATTTATTCTAGCCAGCTATTGTTAGAAACTGCTCAGTCATTTGAATGCCCTCAGCTTGGGTGCGAATGAAGTAATTACTATGTAATTAAACCATCGTTCAAGGTGATCAGTAGCGATTGTATGCAAATTGTGGTAAATAGAAATACACAAATGTCACATGATATTACACCCATACATTGTGTCAAGTAAATAAGTTTCTGCACTCTATGAGAAGACACAATATGCAAGAGTTGCAATGCATTGGCAAATTTAGAATGACTTCTTTGTGACGGAAACCATATCAATTTTGTTATAGCATAGATGAGTATTGGTAAGAAAAAGTAAGTACCTTCAAATATGACCAATGACAAACTGTACAGTAATTGAATTAGCAGTGATAACAAAACTACGTCGTATTTGTTATTACTGAGTTTTTCCCAGGTGGATGGCGGTGGCGCAGGTTCTGGTGCCGGTGTTACGAAAGGTGCCAAATCACTGAGTTCCTCTCCATCGCCTGCCGCGATGTCATGATTGAGTGATGATAACAACTCAAAAGAGTCTGGTTCAGCGATGATCACACCATTGTTGAGCGAAGTCTTGCTACTGCTACTGTCCGAAAGAAGCGAAATCTCCGGAATTGGATTAGGAATAATCTTTCTGACCGGAGATTCTGAAAAGGAAACAACGTGATAAGCAAAGCCCAGTTCACGTATGCTATGATGTGTAACTAGTATAGAAGTATTTGTAATACCTCTGGGACTCTCGTCCCCACATTTCCCGGATATAAGTTGGAGTCTATTGTGAGAATTTTCTAATATTCTCTTTCTCCGAGCTTCGCGACGAGCTGCTGCAGCATCAGCCATGTTGACATTAATCAAATGACATTTATTTTATTATTGCCAGTATACTTTTTAATGATTTGGAAATCGAAAGCCATTTTTTAATTATTTGTCTTTATTTGTAAACCTTTCTTATTACCAAAATTATCTACTTCCTTCCATTTTCTTTCGAATTTTCATGAAGATTACTAAATGATTTTGTTTTTGCCATTATCTTAAGTAAGGCTAGATACACACGCAGCGACGCTGGCGATTTCAAAATTTCACGTCCACACAATAGCGGACTTTAAAGACGCAGACAGACGAGGGTAGCTAGATATTAGGGAAGGCAACCTGCGCCTGCGGATGGCAATATCTCAGTGTAAATAATGAAGCTAAGCTAACTGTACGTTTGCATATCGAAACATTCGTAATAAAACATGTTGATATCTCTATTTTCTGTCAATGTTCCTTATAATGTTTGACAAAAACTAAAGATTTTAACATGTTTTGTCACTGCAAAAGTGCAAACGCACAGTAGTGAGTGATAGACGTGCGAACTAAAAACCGATTGGAAAATTTCAAACCTGTTAGATCGCCGACATACGTAGTATCTCTAAGTAGTCTGTGTCGCCGACGAACTTACTCAGCGGCAATGATATTAGAAGTAAAAAGACGTAGATAGGTTACCTACCTAACATTCTATCTTCAAAAACGGCACTATGTCACACTATTATATGACACGTGGAAGTAGGATGGCATGTCGTAATTATCGGGAGCGAAAAAGAGACAAAACGAAGAAAATGTGGCTAATTAGCCAACTTTTGACGTGCCACTTGCGGAACGTTTATAACCTATCTACCTCTTTTTACATATAATATCATTGCTCAGCGGTTATAAAGTACGCGTAGTTAGTATGACGCACACGGGCGAGTAAGGTCGTTGAGCCATAAATACGTACTTGCTCGTGCGTCTCAGCGTCTATCACCCCTTTTAGATGAATCACAACGCAATGTTTTTGAAATATAAACATTTTTAGCCCATGTTGATACCGAAGTATAAAACATGTTTCTACTGTTTTCATTCGTGGTTAGTACCTAAAACAAGTTGTAAAGACATAACCAAACTTGTCAAAAAATTTAAAAAGGTGAACAAAATACTTAACAATAAACATTTATCTGAATCTGAAACAATGCCAGTACATATTGTATGAGTCATGTAAACTTACATTTTAAAGGCACTTATTAAGTATCACAACTTGTATTTATACATAGGCGCCCGGAGTGCAATGGTTGTGTCCACGTGGCTTTAAAATAAATTATAGGTTTACAAACAAACCAAATAAAAAAACAAAATACGAGCGTGAATGCACAGAGAGGCGCGCGGCGGTGTAGTTTTTGCATGCTTCACTGTATTGTTCGCAGCGCTCTGTCTTGGTGTTTTATTTGGTCTGAGATAAAAACATACTATCCAAAAACGTTTATTATAATAATAGAGACCTAGGTATCCGAGACGGGATTCTAAAATTTTCGAGCTTGCACCGCTTGATAGAAATACGAGTAACTTGCACAAAAACCTCAGGATTAGCTGAGGTTTGTGTGCAAGTTACTCCTATTTCTATTTCCTGGTTGCATGGACAATAAAAACTACCCCATTCGAGGCGGACTGCTAAAATGTTAGAGCTCGCTTCGCTCGCTCTTGTATCCTACATTCTCATGATTGATAATTGATAGGTAGAATGAGGACTACCACACGAAAGCAGAGCTGTTGTGTATTGTAAAACGAAATACGCCTAATCCAATATATGAAGCTGATGAAATTTTAAATCAATGTGGTCATGAGGTGTTGAGACTTCCACCCTACCATTGTGATTTAAATGCGATCGAGCTTGTGTGGAGTTTGGCAAAACATAAAGTGGCTAGCAAAAATATTGCAGTTACTACAGCTGCATTATAAGAAATAATTAAAGATTCATTTGAAAACGTAAGTTCACAGGATTGGAAGAAAATTACTGATCATGTAATACATGTTGAAAATAAATATAAAGAACGTGATAAAATAACAGAAGAAAATTTAGAAAGTTTTATTATAAATGTTGGAGACAGCGATACTAGTGACCGTGATGAATCTTTTGGCATTGAAGTGTTAGAATCTGATTTTGATTACGAAGAATAAAACTAAGTTATTATGTATGGAATGTTATCGTATTTTATTTGTCTATTTATTTTCGGATTCCGCTCATATTTACCTCATATACTAACACCTATACCAGATCAATAAATCCTTAAAATCCCGTTACAAACCTGATACATATCAAAAATTAATACATGTGTAGATAAATTCTGTTTCTTTATTTTCCTAATATAATGTTCTTATACTGTCTATATATAGGGTTTTTCATTAAGAGCGCTCGAACTTTGAAATGAAATAAAACAACCTGTTTAAGTGATATTACTACAATTTTTATAACATTTTAAAGAATATTCAATGACATTATGTGTGGAAAATAATATCAGCCAAATGGCCACTGCGACTCCGCTGTAGATGGCGTATTCTGGTGGACTAATCTTGGAGGACGTCTTCGCATAAATGGTCAATTTCACGAAGAACGCGAGTTATGTTGGCCTTTAGGGCAACAATTGACTGTGGTTTATCTGCGTACACTAAAGATTTCATGTAACCCCACAGAAAGTAATCGAGCGGTGTTAACTCACACGATGAACGCCATAAATTGAACACAACGCACAGAACGTAGGCGAATAGACAACTGGTTTTGATAATAAATTTTACACAATTTCTACGCGTTGTTGAAGCGTGTAGCGTTCCATGGTGAAATGTCACGACAAAATATATATTCATGCCAAATTTGGTAGCAATCGCATTACCGAAATGGCCGCTATGCGCTGCTAAAGTTCGAGCGTCCTTATTGAAAAACTATATATATGATATTTTTAATAATGAATTACCAAGTATCAAAGTAGGTTATTCCAATTTTCATAGTATAATTTTAGTGTTGTCATGCATGTATTTTTTAAATTTGCCGCCAATATTCTGGGGCCAACTTTCGTTAGCCAGACTAAGTATATTTTCTACTGTCAACAAAGTTACTCCTTGTATGAATGGACAAACGAAAACTTAACATAAAAAGGTGCAAACGTTTTTGAGCTCGCTTCGTGGAGCTGAAGATACACTCTCCATTATAAACGCGCTCATGTATAAAATATAGTAGTGTGGTGTACAGTACACACTACACGCGGGGTTAGTGGTTACGACGCTACGGCCAAGATTGCTAGTCCGCTTCTGTGCACACGATTTTGAAATCACTAGCGATAGATAAATCTGCTGTCACAATCTGTGTGTGGACCATTGACATATATAACATGGACTTGGCATACCTACAAGAAAAACGTGCCATACCTACACTTTACTGAGAGGATAAAATGGCGTCTACTAGGGCAGCCCTTATCGATATTTCTATGTTATAATATCGATAAAAGATTGTGAGAATGTTTTCATAATGTCACAGTACAATATTTACGGGTAAAAATACCCCAATTTATCTAACTGATGCCTTTCATTTGTTTGTTTAATTTAATTGCTTCGTCATTATTTCGCGGCTAAACAGTAGAACTTATTTTGATGTTTCCATTATAATAGGTTGAAACCGGACAGATATTATATACTTACAGCTATTTATCGAACTAGTATTCTGTAACTGATTTCAGTCCATTGTATACCATGCAACAAGTTCATCTCATTGGCGATATATCTATGTACATATATACACAGTATACATATAGCTCATAGGAAGTGTGCGATGACGATGACACGAGTTTCACGCTTTTTATTCACCCAAAAAGTACACATATATACACAGTATACATATAGCTCTTGGAAAACGTCCGGTGAAGATGACGGGACTTCCATTATTTTTGCTCACCCAAAAAGTGCTCAACGCGCCTAAAGAAGTTTTCACTTCAAAAAATCTATCGAACAGTTGCCCGCCAGACACGACACCCGTCGGTCGGAGGGTCCTCCCTTTTCTATAGAGGATGAATGAATTTTACACCCTGTTCCTCATACCTCTAAAAGGTGGCTCCGTCAATGGCCCGCAGATGGTAATTTTTATATGAAATATTGTAATTTATATTATTATTATTTTATCTTTGGGTATCTCATTTTAATCAACATAAAGATTTGAATTTCACGGATAACCAGTGAAAAATAAATTTTGAAAATTGGCGGAGCCACCATAATTAATATTTTTGATGCTAAGTTTCTAACAAGCAAATGATTGTGGGTTTTAATTAAAAGTCAACACTAATTATAATAAAGTTATATTAAAGAAATCAATCTCATTCAGTTCTGAACAATACAATTTTGTTCAGGTAATTTCTATGTGATATGCTTTCAGTAGATTTCTTCCCATAATATTTGTATCTCAAATTCATATATAACTCTTTTACATTGTGAGTTTGTCTGATTTTGATCATTCTCATTTAACCAGATATTGCCACATATTTGTTCAAATCGCAGGCTGTAAACAAGCAAAAAAATTATTAGTATTTTTATTGTTTCTTGATTTTATTAATATAAATTTTAATTGATCTTAAGTCTTAAGACACTCAAACACATTCTTTACATCACTCTTTGCTACCAAACAAACAAATATTGCAAATGAGGACATCACCATCATTTTCAACACAACACTACAGAATCATGTTGGACAAATTTATAACATGTTACTTACCAATAAGGTTCGTGAAGGTAAAGTATCGTCACATAATGTTACTTTATTGAGTATCCGGTTGAAACATTATTCTTCAAAGTGAAAAGAACAAAAATATGTGGCCTTCTTTAAACTTTCCACACCAATAGTTTTTCTTTTTTCGTTTATTAGCAGGCAACCTTGAAAGTAAAACATAAAACCAATAAAAAAAAAAACATAAAATAGCATTATAGATAAATAAAATGTCTAAATGCACTACTCTATCCCTTCAATAACAAGAAATTGATTTCGTGAAGTAAAACTGTTGAAAATAATGGCAAAAGGGAAAATATGAATGCTTTACTGTTGAAGCTCTTCAACGAATGCAGAATCTTTTGTTTATCGTCTAAATCTAAAGATATTTCAGCTGAAATGTATGTACATACTGGTGCAAAGTTATTTTCGGGTGATGTCCGCTTCTTTTGATGCCACATCCGATTATATTGCAATTGGGCATCTTGCTATTGATGATTTCCACCATAGGGCCGAGTTTAAACGCAATAACACAGCAAATAACTCCAAAATTCACAAATTTTAACCACAACACAAGATCATTTGACAGGTTACGTACCCAACTTTGGTACCAAACACCGAGAGGATAAAATGGCGAACCGGCCGCAAATAGGTATTTCAATGACTAGAAAATGTAGGGTTGCCAATATAGTAACTGTCAAAAACACTATTATCCTTTTTCACTTAGGCAAATTTATTAAAGTTAAAAAGAGATAGCAGTATTTTTTTGATTTTGGCGTCGATATGCCTCGTATTTGTATAACTGTTTTTTCGATAGTCAAACATTTCAAGTCCATGTTATATATGTCAATGGTGTGGACGTGAGATTTTGAAATAGCTAGCTAGCGGGTCTCGGGCGACTAAAGTCTGCGTGTATCCTACATTAGTCGAGAATTCGAGTCACAATTCAAGTTAAACTTTGAAATCTCTGAATAACCGGCAGTTGTCATTACACCGGATTGTAAAAATAGTAGAAGTTTATCAAAAGGTTTAAAATATTTCCAAGACAGTAAAAATTAACCGTAAAATTATATTTCCACTGGTTCCTGTATTGTAAACACCACTATTATTTGGCAACCGGAAGTTTGAGTGTTGTCTGTTACCAGTAACGCCAAGGACTTTTGTTTGGCGCCTTTACGGGGCCGGTCAGTTTTACTGATAAATTCATCAATTTACATCAAACAAATACAAGTTTCTGTTAAATATAATGGCTGACAAAGGTGACGGAGGTAATTGTATTCAAAATCAATATTTCATCTAGTGGTGCTGCCGTTCTTTGCTGACGCTTGAGCTTGACAGCCAGTGATTTTTTGGTTATCAAAAAAGACTTCCTAGAGAACCTGTAATTTCTTTCGTTTGTAGAAACCTTTGATGATGCGGTTGAAGAGAGGGTGATCAATGAGGAGTACAAAATTTGGAAGAAGAACACTCCGTTTTTGTATGATTTGGTGATGACACACGCTCTGGAGTGGCCCTCGCTAACTGCCCAGTGGCTTCCAGACGTGACCCGGCCTGAAGGAAAGGACTACTCAGTTCATAGGTACTGTAACCTTGTTCATATTTCAAATACTCTGTTTATGTTTGATTCTTGATGATACTCCTTGGCACATCATTTTGAAGAAAGTCATGTCAATAATACCCTTGTTATCCTCGTTGCTTACATTAACAATTTCCGGTTGCATTTGCTTGATCCAAAAATATTTAAAACAAAGATCTTACAACTTCTTTTGTTCTCCCTTTTTGTTGTTTGTTTGGACAAGGATAGTTGACCCTCTGAGATACTCAAATAGTTGTTGTAAATATTGAGTAATGAAAGGCTCTACATAAAATGTAGCAATGATTAGTCCACTCTGTGTACCTATGTGTTAGATTATAAAAACTTTTTGTTTATCTAGGTTGATCTTGGGCACACACACATCAGATGAACAGAACCATCTGCTGATCGCCAGTGTCCAGCTGCCCAATGAAGATGCACAGTTTGATGCAAGTCATTATGACAATGATAAGGGAGGTATGTACTGAGAGCTTATAATTTGTAGAATTTCTCCAATACATGGGACTTAAAAACATAACTGGCGAAATGTGGATGTACTACAGGTACACCTGTGCCCTACCCTTAGGGGAAACAAGGCGTGATGTTATGTTGATCCAATAACTCTTACTTTTTGGTTTTTAAGTATCTGTTATACTTTGTGGATTCTGGACATAGATCTGTTTAGTTAACATATTACAATACGTGCCACGAAACGCACTGTACAAAGTTGACTTTTAAGAAGTTAAAAGCCTAAATAATTTATTTATCAACACAGCCTAGGATAGGATTATAGGCAGGTGCCTATTATAATAGAACTATCACTAGAATTGAAATAAAGCTCCAATATGCTGTCTTATATTAAATAAATGGATAGTAGTAATAAACAACAGGCTTCCCACAAGATGGACGGATGATCCTGTAAAGACTACAGAAGTCCGCTGGATGCGGGAGGCACAGAATCGGTCAAAGTGAAGGTGCTTGGGGTAGGCTGATGTCCAGCAGTAGACGTCTTTTGGCTGAAATGATGATGATTTTTTTTTGTTATCTCTTGACAATATAACTTTTTCAGATCTATTTATGGTATTGCACAAATAACTTTTATTTGCCATGCCTTTTAAAAATTGTTAGAATCTGTGTTTACACGTCTTTCAGATTTAGGGAAAGCCCACAATTTCTTCTTCAGATTTGCCTATTAAGACATTATGTGTCAGGCTGCACACGGTCATAAAAAAATCAACGGCTCTGAAGATCACACCATTTTATCTCCATTAATCTGAAAGTGGCAAAATTGCCTGACCATGGGGCTCCTATTTGTAAATTTTAAAATATATTTTCATTGTTACTTCTCTCATCATGTTGTACCTACTCATCTATCAACTTTACGCCCTGCATATGCTTGCTCAAAAACAGGGCTGCCATTAGTTTTATAAGTAGAGGCATTGTAAGTATTTCAAAGGAAACACAATCCACCAGACTTAGCACTGTGTTCTGTGAAACTAAAGGCAACAATTTAGGAAATAAAATTTATTTTTAAGTTTGTTCCTATTGAACTCTTCCTTTAAGTTTAGTATTTTTGTAAGCATATGGATATTCTCCAACAGGAAGTACCCAATAAGACCATACAAAAACTAAGTCTAATTTCTCATCATTAAGGAATATAATAATTATTACTAAATTATATTTTCATGTACCTAGGTGGTTTACAAGGGTAAATTACTTAGGTGCATGAAAATATAATTTTAACTATAGAACTATTTCAACAAAGACAAAGAATCAACCAACAAAACATTGTTAACTTTCCAGAATTCGGTGGCTTTGGCTCAGTGTCAGGTAAAATCGACATTGAAATCAAGATCAACCATGAAGGTGAGGTGAACAGGGCACGCTACATGCCGCAGAACCCCTGTGTCATCGCCACTAAGACACCTTCCTCTGATGTGCTGGTCTTCGACTACACTAAGCATCCATCAAAGCCTGAACCTTCTGGTGAATGCCATCCAGACCTCAGGTATGTCGACATTCTATAAATGATTGGATTCATATATAGCCGAAACGTGCCTTTTCCCCCATTCTGAAGTAATTCTATTGATTTTGAATAGTCTAATAATCTTTTTGGATGTATGTATATTATACAGTTGTAACTGTACAGTAACATACCATATTAGAAATATTGAATATAATAAATAGTTTGACTTAATTAACTAATTACTGTGTAATTGTATGGTTTGGCAAAAGTCAGACCAATTAGTATCCACTGTTTAAGTATTTATTAAATGTGAAGTATAATAATAATTATGTTGTTGATGTTGTCCACAGGTTACGTGGTCACCAAAAAGAAGGCTATGGTTTATCCTGGAACCCCAACCTAAATGGCTATCTTCTGTCAGCAAGGTTAGTGTTGTCTGTTATGTTTTCATTAGAGATGTAGAGGCTACAGTGTTCCTGGCTTCTGTTCTGAGCCTGCTATCATGATGATGATGGACTGACTAAAAAAGGAAGCATCTTGCATCTGATAGCTGAATTTGTAACTGGTTTAGCTTAGTCTTAAACTATGCTATGGCGAGTGCAATCTCAAGTTTTGAGTTGTGTAGATGTCGTGGCCAGATCTTAAATTTGATAATTCCATGAAATGAACATCAACCACTGGTCACAACATGATGTGGCGTGGCCAGATCATTGAATACTCAACATTTAACTATATGAACAGTTAAACGCACGACTACTTCATGATGTGGCCAAACAGTGATCATATTATCGTAAAATAGTTGCCGCGGCAGCGGCCGGCGAGCGCCACTTCCTAGTTGGTTGCAGACTTGCAGTTACTTGGCTATTTTTACTACGCCTTACACCATGGATACCCTACATTAATGATATGGCCAATGTTAGCTGGCCATTTCATGAAATTATTAATTCTAAGATCTGGCCACGACATAGATATTATTTAAAGCAATTTAACTTGCTTTAAACTATGCTAGCATAGTGAATTGCTGCATTGTTACAAAAATAAAAATATTAGTTGACAACAAGGAAAAAGTTGAGTACATATTATTCTTATTTAATTTAAAAAGTAATAAATACTCAATTATGTTAGTAACTAAAAATTTAATACCAGTGATGACCACACAATCTGCCTGTGGGACATAAACGCGACGCCCAAGGAGGGGCGCGTCATCGAAGCCAAGTCGGTGTTCACGGGACACACGGCCGTCGTAGAGGATGTCGCGTGGCATCTGCTACACGAGTCACTCTTCGGCTCTGTCGCTGATGATCAGAAGCTTATGATTTGGGATACCAGGTAAGAATGCTGTTAAAATACTTGTGTGAATTATCATATCTATCTGTACAAAGGGCACGGAGTCGTCGCGCCGGCAGCGTCTAGAGCCGGCAGTAGTAATAAAATTTGTGGCGCCGAATGTGCGTTGAGCGCACAACTACTGTCATCTTCACCATTCAAAGCCGTTACTTTCTATAAATCATGCATCGTAGTGCGAATATACGGTGACACCCTTGGTTTGAATGGAAAGTGTTGACAGTGCCGCCTCGAGCAGCTGCCGCCGAGACGTCTCTGTGCTCTGTGTATCTATATAATAGATTTACAGTTCTGCTTAAGTTCCTTCTATAACAAAAACCTCAAATCGTCGACACTATCCTATGCATCTTCTAGCACGCGTAGCATGAAAACCATAAAAACGGGTTCTCTCGACGGAAGAATAGAAGTGATTGTTTATCAGTCATTTTGTCTATTATTCCGTCGACAAAACCCGTTTCTATTGTGGTCATGCTAAGCGTGCTGAACGTATCACCAATTCACCTATTACTTCAATAATTTATATCATTAACCGTCTTCCATTGTGGGCACCTACTGGGCACAATCAATATGAAGTATCAATTTACCAAGTAACACAATTTCAAACTATAAGTAATACATGTTTCATTACAGATGTAACAACACTTCAAAGCCGTCGCACACAGTGGACGCGCACACCGCTGAAGTCAACTGCCTCAGCTTCAACCCTTACTCCGAGTTCATACTAGCCACAGGCAGTGCTGATAAAACGGTAATTATCTATTTACTTCAGGAAAACGTGAGGCAATGGGTATCCTAGAACCAACAATTATTTAAATACATGAAATCCACCGACTCCCATAAGCCCGAGTAGTAGTATACAACCCACTCCCTCTCTTGGAGTAGAAGTTTGAGTCCCATCAATTGGAACAATATGGGCTGATCAATTAATTGTAGACCACTACTGGATCTCATTACAGGCCTCTCCCAAGTCGCGCCACACATTGCGTGTGCAAGACCGACCATTTGATTATGGTTGACATTTCCCTGCCACCTGTTTAAAGTCTTAGACATGATTAATTTGAATGTTTCACTGCTATGAATCCTTGATGTAGTTATTTATTATTTATTGACGACCATCCATTGTTTCTTGTGCAACCATACCATTTTATTTATTTCCCTATATATATAATTATCTATAATTATTTTTAAACAAATATCTAAGCAAGTTTAATATTATTTGCTACACATCTCTATTATTATATAAATATAAAACTAATTTACATCTAACATAAGGTCCAGTTGAAAACCAACATCAGACACTAGTTGTCTGGCGTTTATGCTGAACCGCTGCGCCAAATAGGGCCACTATTTGGCGCAGCCGTGAGGCACACATTCCTACAATGCTATTTTAAGTTATTGTTATTTTTTTCTGTTTTTGTGTGACTATTGTGTGCCTTAAACCTGAGCCAAATAAAATTATTTTCTTTCTTTCTTCGTCCAGTATAGCTGGCGGACATCCACGATACGCTAGCCGATATGTGAAATAGGAAAAAAGCGCTGGATAATCTCTAAATATTTTAAAAGAAAGTCGCTTTTCGTATGTGTCCGTGTGAACGCGTTGTTCTTCTAAACTGAGCAACGAATTTTGATGCGTTTTTTGCTATAATTTAGATAATTTATTCCAGACGGTTTATGTGTATAATACAATATTAAACTTACACATAAAGAAATCTCGGATGTGTTGTAAGTTGTAAAAACCATGTGAAGCAGGAGGTCGCTAGTTAAAAATATAAACACTAGCGACCCGCCCTTGCTTCGCACGGAGCGCTACCTATCTTATCTTTCAAGCTGTAATCAACCATACACATTCACAAAATTTCATTGAAATCAATCGGTTGGATGGTTTCGGAGATAGCGTGTAGGAACATAGTGACACGTGCTTTTTATATATTAAGACAATAACACATATTTGTACAGGTGGCGCTATGGGATCTCCGCAATCTGAAACTAAAGCTGCACTCGTTCGAATCGCATAAGGACGAGATCTTCCAGGTACAGTGGTCGCCGCACAACGAGACCATCCTCGCCAGCAGCGGAACCGACAGGAGGTACTACACAAAACAACAAATTTACAAAAAAAGAGAAAATGAGTGTATAATTTTTTTTTCATAAAAGGCGCCTAATATATATAATGTGCGTACAAAGTACCTAAAACGCATCTCAGTCTTGTTTTGCTTTTGCTGAACCTGTGCAGATACTTGGCGGTTATGTAATTTAGACGATCGAAAAGTGGTGATTCTCAGCCTAGTTTGATTAAATTACTTTTGATTTTGACTGACCCCCGAAATTTCATGTCGGACCCACAAGAACCTACCAAACTGAAATTTGATAAGTAACGAATATTGTTGCAGGCTACACGTGTGGGATTTGTCAAAGATAGGCGAGGAGCAGACGGCTGAAGATGCGGAGGATGGCCCTCCGGAGCTACTGTTCATCCACGGAGGGCACACCGCCAAGATATCGGACTTCTCATGGAACCCCAACGAGCCGTGGGTCATCTGTTCCGTCTCAGAGGACAATATTATGCAGGTATGTTGATCTGCGGCTGAAAATCATGGCTAATCATCATCATTATAGAGTCATAGTAAGATGTCAGACTTATAGGAAATAGGGTCATCCACTACTTATTAAACGACGACGAAGTGAGCTTTGTAAAATGCCACCCAGCCGAGAGAGGACTTCTCATTGCCGTAATTCAAAGTAAAATTTTATAAAATTACATGAAATTTCTTTTTGGCAAATAAAAAATTGGAACATATATTACGAGGGTAACACGCCGTTATTTATAACGATAAATAAATAGAATACAAAGAGTATTCTATCTATTTATCGTTATGTACACCATCAAAACTACAACGATAATTATTAACGATTAGTATAGTCTAGCCAACAATCCATTATTGTTATTAGATGACGTCATTACGCTTGTATTCCCCGAAGGATTCGGCACAGTAAGTTGTATAGTACACCCATAATGTATTTATATTTACTTTATTGTACACCACAAAAATACATTACAAAAAAAAAAAACTACAAAATATACAATGGGCGGCCTTATCGCTTTCCGCGATCTCTTCCAGGCAACCTTGACATAATGACCCATATTTCGTCAGTAAAGTTTCAAGTCCCATGCAATGCGAGTCTATTAATCAGGACAATTCCAGACACCTGGCTGCTTCTGAGAAATTCCAGACGGGAAACCCCCACAGAGCCGACCCCTCGAAGGTCGCTACTAGAGATGACACTGTCAATATTTTCCATACAAGCCATGCATAGGGTTGCCAACTTATAGTACCAGAAACAACGTATATTATGGTCAAAGTTGGAAAATAAACAGTATTACGGAAAAATTAATAGTATTAAGTATTATTCAATGTTTACATAATTCGTTAGTACTTCTCGTGCAACTCATCAATTTAGCACCAATTTTGAAGGCTTCGTAAACCTCACTAAATAAATGAAGAGATTTTTTAAAAAATGTGTTGAAGCTCTGTTTCCGTTGTCAGACATCAATGAAATATTCATATTCTTTATTTATTTAGTTGAACAGTTATCAGTATTTTTTGTGGAAAACAGTATGGTTGGCAACCCTACAAACGTGACTCGCGCTACGGCACAAATATACCTTGTTTGTGGTTTGAATGGCGAAAATGACAGAAGTTGTGCGCTCAATGCACAGTGCCACACGCTGTTGGAAAATCAAATAACATTATTTGATATAAATTATTAAATAAACTAGTGGACCTGGCAGACGTTGTCCTGTCTAAACAGCGCCACCTACCGAGTCAAATTGTGAATTCAAACCATCCAGGGAGTACTCAAACACCACAAAAAAAATCGTCAAAATCGGTCCAGTAGTTGGAGTTCAGAGTGACATACACGTACAGAAGAATTATATGTATATAATATAAAGATAACCTTTTTCTGACTTGTGCGCAGGTATGGCAAATGGCCGAGAACATCTACAATGACGAAGAGCCAGAGACGCCTGCGTCGGAGTTGGAGTCCGGCGTCAACGTGAACCACGGCTAGCGCCCGTCCGCCCCTGTGAGTGTACCGTGACAGACTTATACTTACTACGTCACTAGTTAGCAACGGCCTCCGATACAACTTTCAGAAGGTTAATTCTCGTACATTTTCACGTTGAAATTCAAGTCACAATCTCTTCTCGGCGACAAACAATTTAATAAATCGTCAAAAATGCAGGGAAATTCTTCGATCAACAATAGCACTAGATTAAGGATTACGAACGATTAGAAACA
This sequence comes from Xanthia togata, assembly GCA_963853775.1. Classification (NCBI taxonomy): domain Eukaryota; kingdom Metazoa; phylum Arthropoda; class Insecta; order Lepidoptera; family Noctuidae; genus Xanthia; species Xanthia togata. Next base: position 8,311,342 of record OY970806.1, read on the forward strand.
CACCGCTCAAGTGGCCGCGATTGCATATATTAACTGTATGTAACACTCAAACATAAATTTTATTATCATTTGCATTAGATTTATTACTTTGATTGAAAAGTAAACGTATTTTAAAATTGAGAATAAAAATATTTATGGAAAAATAAAACATAATTTCTAAGCGACAAGGTTGAAAAAAACTGTGTTGCAAAATAAGACCACAACATTATTTTGTGGTCATCGGTATCTAGTACTATTGTTGGTCGGAGGGGATATTAGAGGAATTTTTTGACAGTTTCAGACTGAGATTAGAATGCAAACGTTCTTTAAAATACGGGAATAGCGCCTCTGATTTCAGTTATGGACGTTTCTGGTAATGAGCTCTTTCATGTTCGTATTTTATCTGTTTGTGCTGTTAGTGATGGCTTATACAGTTTTTAATTAATTTAATCAACTGTAATGTGTGTCTCAATTGATTGTTTTCAAGGTTCCAGACACACTAGCCCGCCGTCGCTAGTGATCCATTAGTTCTAAGTGGGTCACGTAAATTATTGCGAATATATCCTGTCACTTGAAGACATGGGTGTCTTATTTCATTCTTCATATTTATTCCAAAATGTAATGTGACTGTAATTCTGCAATACGTAGTCTGTAGTTAGAATTAAGCGAAAATTAATGTTTGAAGTGTTATCTACGCGAAAAAGTAATAATTATGAACGTAAGATTCATTTGGAAACCTAATCCTATTCAATATTACTAGAGAAAATGAAAGAGCTCTAAATGCATTTTAATTTGAATCTTATGTCGTATAAAATAAATGTAAAAATTATTGGTACGGTCAAGAAGTACATAAACTGTACGATATTAGGAGTTAAGAGGTAAATGTACTGCAATCATTGTTTGCGGTGACTTTGTTGTTGATATGAAAAAGAAATTTAATATTTTTGCATAATCTGAAAATTATTATTTTTGAATCCATATTTTGTACTTTAAATTATACAGTTTACTTGCTGAGTCCATCGGTAGAAAGTAGATGTAATAATTAAGATGTAATTTCTGTGTTGATTTATCCCTGTTCCTGTCTTTTGTAAAAATAGATCTCGATTCGTACTGAATGTCAAAAGTTCTCAAACATAATTTTTAACTAAGCTCAAGATTCTATGGATAAGTATGTTGAGGTACTATGGTTGTTTAACAAAAATCTTAATGTAGGTATTTGGTAGCCAGTCAGTTGTTAATTAAAAATGTTAAATAATTGTTTAATATAACTTTAAAGCTGGCTAGTGCCAAGTTTATGCCTTAAGCGATTAACGACCTTTTGATATCGCCAAAAGACAAAAGGATTATCAGTATCACACAAAAAGAAACAACTGATATGCTATTTGAATTCGTTTCTGCCTTTGGACTGGTGTCAACATGGAAAGGGTCCAATTATATGTGGTTTGTATGCACAAGAATCTCACAAACACTTTCAGTTTAAATGAATTTTGGAAAATATTTTTTTATATATTTAAAAGTGAAATATTCTATTTTATTTTCTTCTAAAATAATGTGCGTACAGACCACTGAAGTGCGATGTACTGGTGAAATTTGTAAGCCAGAATCCTATAACAAACACTGTACAGAGACAGCTCGCTAGCCGTGACATGTTAATTCCATTTTAATTTATTGTTTCTTATCCGATAAGTCACAAGAATGTGTTTCTGTTGTAACTGTCATTATTATTATATTAAGGGCCTCTTTCACACCCAAATAAGTATTCCTTATTACATAAAATGTATAATTAGATATAATTGATACAATTTCCAGTTAAAAATGCGTAGTATGTAGCATTTGATAGCTTAGCTGTCATAGTTTATACGCAATACGTAAACAATTCAACACTTTGATAGTAATGATATGCTGAGCTATCGAATTATAGTAACTCGAGGTACGAGGTAACATGCATGTTCAATGTTTAGTATATCATATATGTAATAGCACAAAGTGAAAGATGCTCTTACACTGGTGACGCGACTGACCGATGGTATTTTATAATGTTAATGCAGTAATGGAATAATTTTAAGCTCTGCTAATTAATTACTTATTATGATTAAAAGTATCGTAATAATATTTCTTGTTTTTATATACCCGGCGAAAGTCCTACTCCATTAATAAATAAGTTTACCTAAATCGACGGTGTCAGGTTTGTCCCGATAGCATTCTGCGAAACGCGACGGTGTCGGGATATCTGGGTAGGTCGCGACCTCTGCGTGCCGAGCACACACCGCGCCCACTGCGTCATGCTTAATGTGATTGTTTTGTGACGGGGAGTGACCACAAAGTCGACACTAATTTAGTCCCATCCAGTCACTCGCGACGATAACATGATACTTATTTGTATAGTGTTGTTTCTCGCAACGTCCACAGTATCAGGACGCAGTCATGGCCACTCCAGGCAAGGAGGCTCGCACCACTATCCCGCGTCCACTGGACATTCAGGATATGGTTCAGGGGGTGCACACTCATACCCTGCCTCGACGGGAATGTCTGGTAACACAAACAGCGGCAACGTGCGGCAGACATACCATCAGCAACACAACGTGGTCCAAAACAACTACAGCCCGAGATCAGAAGTTCATCACCACTACCACTACAGTCCGCCGCAGCAAATAAACTACGGGTCTACCTTCCACCCTGTGTATCAAGGACACCCGCCCGTCTACGTGTACGAGTACCGAGACTCTGGCAGCAGATTCGATAACTTGCTGACTGGACTAGCGCTGTACAACTTGGGCCGTAATAGCCACTCTCATTATTACAGCTCCGAAAGACAGTACAGCGGCACCCCGGGAGAGGTATGCAAGCTGGGCATCAGTAAACGAACCGGCGAGTACGAGGAGTCGCGCATCGACTGCAATCTGATGTCGAGTTTTATTTGGGAGGACACGACGAGCACAACGCGGAACGAGCAACATGTTGTGAAGAACACAACGGAGGTGAAAGTGACACAGACTGTAAGCGGAACTGGAAATTCTTCAGTGACGACAGTGTCGGTGACGAGTAACACTGTAGAGGACGCGCTGAAAGTGAAGGGGCCCTCTATAGCGGTGACTCCGGGCATGACTTGTTTCATGATCAGAACTTTCAGAGATACCACTGCTTTTCGGAAACCTGTGGATTGTGGACTTTTGCAAGAGTACGCGCGAAGCTCATTACATCGCAGTGTTGCGCAATGTTTGATGCCCTTTAAGACGATAATATTAAATTCCCTGATAATATATTTACTAAGATATTAAGGTCAAGCTGATCGTAAAATGTGATAAGTGTAAACTGTCTACTACTTTACATGAAACAGACAGAGTAACTTTATTCTTTTTTAAGGTTCCGTAGTCTACACCCTTAAGGTGAACGTCCACTGGTCCGCACCGGCCACAACGCACGCACGGCACGCAACGTATTGAACAAATTTGCCGATGGCATGCGTCTACTATATCCGGAAATTATTCTTTTTTTAAATTAGAATGTTGTCGATGTTTCAGGTTACAATTAAAATTCTTCATATCTTTCCATTCCACTAATAGAATTAAAAGTGAGTCATCTATTTTACAATGTTTTTGACGGTTCTCACTTCAATTATAAACATAACAACGTGCGGCAGTGAGCGATTCAGGCGGTGATCTAATCCATGTCGCGTCACCAGCACGCAACGCATTAATTGTTTAGCGCTCGTTTCGGGCGGTACCGCTAAGGATAGTCGCAGCGCTTTATGAATTCATACAAAGCAAACTAAAATCCGTTGCGTGCCGTGCGTGCGTTGTGGTGGGTGCGGACCAGTGGACGTTCACCTTTATAATTTCGCCATGTCCATCCATCTGTCTGTTAGACTAACCGCGGCATATCTCAGAGACTTAGTACTAGAAAGCTGTTTTTTGGCACGACAGTGGCAGAAAAAAATCTTTTTTATTAGGGTACCCCCCTTCCCTTTCACTATAAATGTGAAGTGGATGATGTTTTTCCTCGTCTTTATCCCATGACGTGCGGTGTCGTTGGATAGGCCGTTCAAAACATTACTGGTGTGTGAAAACCCGTTTTCGACGCAGGGATCGGTTTGCGAAATATTAAGCTATAAAGTGCTAATTTTTGTTAGTGTCAAGTCCCCCCTTCTGCCAGCTAAATGGTTGTTTTTGGATATGTGAAAAAATATACGGCAGTAGTATACAGGACGGATGTTTGAGATGGGGCAGTAAGGGTACAGGAAAACGGTCTTAGGAGACTGACCTTAAATGATTGATCTGCATTCACAGATTTTGAAAAAAAGGTACAGTCAGCAAGAAAATGGGCAGTTTTCACAAAAACTTTTTATGCCAATCGATCCTGTTTCTTATACTTGGACCAACTGAGATTTGAGTACAAAAAGGTCTTAAATCGCAAAAATCTTTTTCCATACTTTTGGTAAGAAAGAAACTCCTTCCCCATTCTTACTGCCCCATCTCAAAAATCCACCCTGTATAATAATTAGAGATGTGCCGACTATGACTTCGGTCGACTAGCCGATTAGTCGGTTGACGGTTTCGGGGGTATTCGGCAATTTCCGTGACGCCTCGTTTACAGCTGATTCGCGCGGAAGTCTACACCGCCGCCGTCTGCGAGCGTTTTGGAACATGTAGGTATTGATTACATCTCATTGCTTCTTGATTTTTGCTTTTGCACGAGTTAGGGCGGAGTTTTAGTGTAAAAAAACGAGGACAATATGTTATTATTAATTAAAGTGAACAACCTCAATTAAAATTTAATCATTCCCTAATTTATAAAAAAAACATGTTTTGAATTTTGTTTGAAAAGCCATTGATTTTTTTTCTTTACAAGTACTTAACTAATTTTAGAGACTTATTACCAAAGGAAAGGTTGCTTTACATTTCAAAATGTGTAAAATGGTTCTAAAATAAAAATATGAATTAACAATCAAGCTTTTTATTTAATGTAATTCCTCATAAATACATTTTATTGAGAAATTCATACACAGTAAGAAGCCGATAGATAGTCGGCGCTCTTTGGAATAGTCGCCGACTACGAAAGTGGCCGGATAGTCGTCTTTACCGACTAGTCGGAACATCTCTAAAATAATAACTGCGGGAAACTTTAAATTCCTCCCCCTTCTTGCTATTCCAATGTTTCAGCGTTTCCTGTGAATTTTTTTAAACAAATAAACCATGTGGTCGTTTTAAAGGCTTTTAAGCAACATTACCGATCAAAATTACCGAAGATCTGTGGGACATGTCTACTAAAGTTTGTCAATTCAATATTGAGACAATTTGCACCCTATTTAACTTTAATATTTAATTTGTGTGAAGATCAAGGGGTATTCCCGGATTTAATGAAGTACAGTAAAGTTATTCCACTTTTCAAATCCGGGGACAGCAAACATTCTAATAATTATAGACCCATATCGGTTTTGCCGGTTTTCAGCAAGGTGTTTGAAAAGTAATGTTAAATCTAATGCTCAATCATTTTAATCGTAATAACATCCTACACGATCAACAGTATGGTTTCACCAAAGGACGTTGCATAACCGACGCCGGTGTCACCTTATTAAAACACATCTTTAACGCATGGGAAGAGGCACAAGATGTAGATAATAGGCATCTTTTGCGACCTATTCAATGCATTTGATTACGTGAATCACGAAACACTTGAAACTTGAGCATTACGGACTGGGTAAACTTGTGCTTAGCTTAGTAAAATTATATTTGAATGATAGACTGCAGCAAGTTCAAATAAACTGTATATTAATTGGGTAAAGTCAAAATGGGTGTAGCATAGGGCTCGATAGGTATTGAGTCCATTCCTTTTTTTAGTACCGTTATATAAATGATTTATCTCATTTACTGAAAAACCGACCACAAATGTTGCTATTTGTATCACGCACATCAATGATTTTTATAGTAAACAGACATGCACAGGAGCTTGTCGACGTAAATAACGCTCTGCTTAAGGTCCATAATTGGTTTACTGTAAATAGTTTGGTATTAAATTAGAAGAAAACTAAATGCATAAGATTCGCGTTACCGAATGTAGAAGTAGTGAATGTCACTGAATTCGGAGACACTAGAATTAGTCGAAAAAACGGTTATCCTGGAGATCACGCTTGACTCAAAACTACACCCCCCCGCTGTAGTTTGCAGGGCGGCTCAGGCAAGTTCAGCCGCTTACGCTGTTTGGAAAATCTGCCAACTAACAGACGTTGATACCTCGAGACTAGTCTATTTTATTTAGTTACTTTCATAGCATCATGTCTTACGGTATTTTGCTGTGGGGACGGGCTGCAGATATTTTCTCTCTTTTGCATAATAAAGATAGAATCAATATTCTATCTTTATTATGCAAAAGAGGGCTCTCAGAGCACCTCACCACACCTCCGCAGACGCGAATCTCTAAGGGAACTGTCCCTTACATGCATATTGTTGCCATATGTAATCATACCGATTTTCAATATAAAATAGAAAGAGAGAAAGTTATGTGCTTCTGAACGAAACGTAACAACTGTTACATACCACATGAAACCACAGTTATTTGAATGAAATAAAAAAATACTCGGTTTTGGCGCGAGTTTTTTGACAGTTTGTATTTATTGTCAGCAGAGGTGAAAAGTTAGTAAATTACTATTCGTGACAATTTGTTTTTTTTATGATTACTGTTGGTGCTAATTTGAGTGGAAAAATTGTTATCGAGTTGGAAAAAAGGTTAGTTAACGATATATTATAGAGTTTCTTTGGTATGTATATGGAATTATGCGATATCTTGCTAAATTGCTATGTTGCCATAAGTCTACATCATGCGTTTAGCGCTTATGATTTACCTGGTTTTTAGGATTTTGGTGGTGGAGGGTTTTGGGTAATCTTACAATATTTTTCAGCTTTCTTGGCAAAATGCGAGACAAATATTATATATTGAGGAAATGCTATCTGCCTTAGAAGACGGCTATGTTTCTGAAGACGATAATGATATAGGCGATGACAATGACAAAGATTAGGTACTATATGAACCAAAGGGTCAATTATTGCAGGAGCTGGAGAATGATGATGTCGACGACCTGATGAAGATGAAAATATCCTAGATGACCCTCCCCTAGTTGCCGAAGAGCATCATGAAGTCCCACAGAACCTGTACCAGGACCTTCGTCTAGTCAACCAATTGCAGGTATTCTCGGTGTTGCAGCTTGGAAATCACGAAGAAGGGATCTTATCACTTTTTTAGGAAACAGATCTTTGAACTAGACTGTACCTCGAGGATCCTATGAAGAGCAAGTCGCTGACTATGAAGGCGTGGACATTTCAGTGACCTGTTGGAAGGATAACAAGCTCGTTACATTGGCTTCTACGTATGTCGGCGCTGAACCAGTAGATTCAGTCAATAGATACGACAAAAAAGAAAAGAAGACTATCAATATCCTATGCCCGAAAATAATCAAAGATTATAACGCTCATAAATGGGAGGCGTCGACCTAATGGATAGTTTTTAGGAAGCAGGATTTGGATAAAAAGTCGAAAATGGTATATTCGTTTATTTTTTATTTGATTGATATGTCTATTATAAACTTATGGGTTTTATATAAATAAGCCAATATCCAAAGGGGAAACTACAAAACCCTTAGTTTGGGTGACGACAGATCCGAATTGGCAGAGGCTTTATGTAATTATGAAAAAAATGGCGAAAACAAAAGAGGACGACCCTCCGGTATTATTGATAAAGAACTGGAAGCAAAGAAACATCGTGGACCTATGAAAGCCGTCCCGCCTCAAGATGTTAGGACTGATGGAATTGCCCATAAAAATAGATGCAAACTACCAGGATGCAAATGCTACTCACGCGCAGTATGCACAAAATGCATGGTGGCTTTGTGTCATACATACGATATAAATTGGTTTGCTGCATTCCATTCATCATAAATAATCATTTATATGATATATTTATTATATAAGTTTAAATACATTTACATAAGTATAATTATAATAACTTATTTAAGATGAATAAAAAAACAGACCATTTGGGTACAATATGCATATTATGATGTACGTATATGCATATTGTACCCAAATGGCAACATACTGTGTATTTTTTTTATTATTTTTCCCGACATCTGTACATATTAAATTCAAATTCAAATTCATTTTTTTATTTCAGACCAATCAAGGGATCAAGGGAGGGATTAAAGTACCTAATAGTATTTTATTCATTAAAAAAATAAAAAACATGCAGGGAAGGGTTAAGAAAATTTACTTCATGACGGTACCTTGTCAGTATATACTAAATAATATATGAAAACATTATGTATGTTCGAAAAAATCCACATCTTTTTAGTAAGATAAGTGACAGGCATAATTTTTACACAAGAAATAGGAACAAATTAGATCAACCACGTTTATTTTTTATTTTTATTTAACCAAGTTTTAATTGTTGAATACTCCAATAGATAATATTGATTTTCTTTCTTTTTGGTGGTAAAATTCTTTCAGTTGAATACTCCCAATTGTTTTAATGTTTTTTTTTTTTGGTTGTAAAATTCTATTAATCTCTCAAATACATTGCAAACTATAGTTTTGTATAATTTATAAGCATTTTATTTTTTTTGTAAATGTGAGTACCATGGAGCCGTTTATTATGTTGTATGTTGGCTTAAAAGACCATGGCAGTTAAGTTATGTCGTGCTCACTTTAATGTCTCGCTCATAGTGGCGAGTGTGTTGAATCATTCAAAATACAAGAATCAATACATTAACCACATAATTCTGTACAGAATAAACTTTGTCAAGAGAAATAACGATCGGCAGAGCGTTTTGTGGTACACGCACTTGTAAGATGTACAACTTGTAAATTGTAATTGTTAAGTTTTGTTTTATAGGGCCCTGGATGTCATTCACCAGAAGGTTCAGTCTTTGACGGATGCTTAGTGTAGCCGAAGACGTGTACACACCGCGCCCACTGCGTCACGCTTAGTGTGATAGTTTTGTGACGGGGAGAGACCATGCGACCAGTCGACACTAATTTAGTCCCATTCAGTCACTCGCGACGATAACATGAGACTTATTTTAATAGTGTTGTTTCTCGCAACGTCCACAGTATCAGGAGGCAGCCATGGCCACTCCAGGCACGGAGGCTCGCACCATCACGCGTCTACCGGACATTCAGGACATGGTTCAGGCGGTGCACACTCATACCCTGCCTCGACTGGAATGTCTGGTAACACAAACAGCGGCAACGTGCGGCATACATACCATCAACAACACAACGTGGCCCAAAACAACTACAGCCCGAGATCAGAAGTTCATCACCACTACCACTACAGTCCGCCGCAGCAAATAAACTACGGGTCTACCTTCCACCCTGTGTATCAAGGGCACCCGCCCGTCTACGTGTACGAGTACCGAGACTCTGGCAGCAGATTCGATAACTTGCTGACTGGACTAGCGCTGTACAACTTGGGCCGCAACAGTCGCTCTCATCGTTACAGCTCCGAGAGTCAGTACAGCGGCACCCCGGGAGAGGTATGCAAGCTGGGCATCAGTAAACGAACCGGCGAGTACGAGGAGTCGCGCATCGACTGCAATCTAATGTCGAGTTTTATTTGGGAGGACACGACGAGCACAACGCGGAACGAGCAACATGTTGTGAAGAACACAACGGAGGTGAAAGTGACACAGACTGTGAACGGAACTGGAAATTCTTCAGTGACGACAGAGTCGGCGACAAGTAACACTGTAGAGGACGCGCTGAAAGTGAAGGGGCCCTCTATAGCGGTGACTCCGGGCATGACTTGTTTCATGATCAGAACTTTTAGAGATACCACTGCTTTACGGAAACCTGTGGATTGTGAACTGTTGCAAGAGTACGCGCGAAGCTCATTACATCGAAGTGTTGCACAATGTTTGATGCCCTTTAAAACGCTAATATTAAATTTCCTGATAATATATTTAGTAAGGTATTAAAGGTAAATTAATTAACGTCTACTCTATTATTTAAAGTCTATACTTATAGTTTGTATGTTTTTATTGAACGTAAAGTGGGATAAGTGTAAACTGTCTACCGACTCTACATAAAATGGCCAAAGTAGCTTTAATTTATTATAGTTGGGAATAAAACTGAAAATAGTTCAATGTATTTCATTGAACTTATTTTTACTATTATCTATAAAAAAAGAAGAATTATTATAAAGATATACATCCCTACTTAAGATAATACTTATTTATAAAGAAGCAAAGAAAGTCACAAGATAGGTAATACGTAATATGTTTCTGACGACAGATAAATAGAGAGTTGAAGTGCGACCAATATGAAACAAGCGGCGGCAATTTTTTTGGCAAAAGTTCAAAACGTGGTGTATGTATCGCAGTCATCTGGTTGAATCTGCTATTTGATTGACTGGCTAGCGCGTTCATTAAATGCAATTAAATAGCTGAAGGACAACTAGCCAAGTCATTGAGCGCAACGTTTAACCAGATGGCTGAACGTCGTGTAGTCATATAGTTAAACTGGGTGAAATAGGTTAGGTTAGGTTAGAACTATGAGCGGTGCCGCGGCAGCAGCCGGCGAGCGCTATTTCCAAGTTGCTCGCAGATTTTTTTTCACCATTTGAATCACTTGGCTGAGTCTTGTTCAGTCATCTTCAAAGGGCTGACTTTCAATACGCCAAGTTGTTAAACGGTGAATGATACTAATTCAATTAACTATCGGCCTAGGCATCCAATTAGATGCCGGTTTTTAATGAACGGCCTAGGTGTCCAATTAGCTGGCTAATTTAACCAAATGACTCGCAGTTCATATTAAAGGGGTCCGAAGAAGACGTTAATTTATTAACGTCTCACACGGGGGCCTGACGGCATTCCAGCGAGAGTGTTGAGGCAGTGTGCACCTGAACTGTCTCATGTGTTGACATGATTGTACCGCCTCTCTCTTTTAAAAAGAACTGTACCAAAATCCTGGAAGCTTGCCAATGTACAACCAGTCCCCAAAAAGGGCGACCGTGCAGATCCTTTTTTTTTTTTTTTTTTTTTTTTTGGGTTGGAAATCATCAAATGACGTCTCCCGCTCTGGGTGGAGCGGGAGGGCGTGTCAGACTCTTACTGAATAAAACCCACCCGTGTTCCTTCTGTTGCCTGTGCAATGCCAGGGGGCCACGGTATCCCTTTCGGACTTTCCCGCAACCCCGGCAGGCAAAGGTCTCATCGGACCCCTTCACTCGCGGACACTCTTTGAAGCGCGCGTGGAACACAACGCGCCGTCGACCCGGGCTTGGTCCTTACCGGATGGCGAGCTACCCATTGCTCACCGTCCGCAAGCCCACGCCTACGGTGGCCGGGAATCGGCAATAGATTCCCGACGCCCAGGGCGTCTCCTCCTGCGGCGGCTAGGGGCGTGAGGGCGCGAAATTTGCCTCTCCCTCACGCGCACCGCCTCCTCCTTCGCGAGCATTACTGCTTCGCAGAAGGAGGTGACGGCCTCCCATGCCCTCTCGCTCCGTACCATGGCCTGGACCAGGGCCGGACGCGAGAGATCCCCGCCACCGATCGCCTCCACGAGGACACGGCGGTGCTCTGCCCAAGCCGGGCGTTTCCTCCCGCCTTATCCGAAACAGGTAAGTACCTCCCGAAACAGCCGTGTCCGGTGAGGACCTGCGTCAGGCGGAAGGTGAGGACGCCGTGGCGCCTCTCCAGCCACTCCTCAAAGAGGGGACTTATCGCCGCAATAGTGGCGTGCCCAGCACTGGGTTGCGACAATCGCACTCTCCATGACGCCATGAGATCCCGTCGGAGCTCTGTCCGCTGTGCCGCGATTTCTCGCGGCATCGGAGTCAAGCCCCGGCGCTTCGCCTCCTCGCGCCACTCCCAGGTATGCGCGAGGACTTTTGCCTCCAGATCCCATGGCGGCAATCCGGCAAGGAGGCTCGCCGCCTCACCGGAGACCGTGCGGTATCCCCGGAGCAGCCGGGTGGCCATGACTCTCTGGGACGCGTTCAACCGGCGGGCAGGCCGCCGCCTCAACGAACGCGCCCACACCGGTGCCCCGTACAGGGCCATGGACCGCACGATCCCCGCGTATAGCCTCCGGCAGGAGGCGTTTGGACCCCCTAGATTGGGCAGGAGCCGCTTCAAGCCAGCCCCGGCCCGGTCCAGTCTGGGAGCCAAACGTCGGAAATGCTCTACGAAGTTCCACCGACTGTCGAGGACGAGTCCCAGGTACTTCATCGTCAACTCGACGCCGATGTGAACCCCTCCTACCGTTATTTGGGAACCCGACGGTGGCGCGTTCCGAGGACCATGAAAACACATGGCCTCGGACTTGTGCAAGGCCACCTCAAGTCCCAACTGCCGGATTCTGGCCACGATTGTCGCAACCCCGTGTGTCGCTAGTTCGACCGCCGCCTGGTGCGACCTCCCCTGCGCCAGGACCAACGTGTCGTCAGCGTAACAAACGACGCTGACGCCATTGGGGAGGTCAGCGCGCAGCACCCAGTCGTATCCGATGTCCCACAGATGCGGCCCCAGGACCGATCCCTGTGGGACACCGCACGACATCTCTCGCCAGTTCCACTCTCCCTGGTGACCGGGGTAGATGATGGCCCTGTCCGCCAAATAGGCCTCGACCACACGACAGACGTAGGTCGGCATCTGGTGATACCGGAGTGCCTCCCTGATGCAACTCCAGGGCAGGGTATTGAAGGCGTTGGCGATTCAAAAAAATTCAAAATTCAAAAGTCATTTATTCAAACTAGGCTGAGAATCAGCACTTTTCGAACGTCAAAATTGTCTAGAGACACCGCCAAGACGACCCCACCCCGAGCCACCGCATCCCCCGTCGTGAGGGCTCGCACGCGCATGATGGCGCCCACCGTGGAGCGCCCCCTGCGGAAACCAAACTGGCTCTCCGCCAAATCCGGCCCCACCCGCACCAGCCGCCCGACGAGGCGATCTGCAATTACTCTTTCAAAGAGCTTGCCCACCTCGTCGAGCAGCACGATGGGCCGGTAAGCAGACGGAGAGTCCGCAGGGCGCCCCGGCTTCTTGATGAGGACCAGTTTCCCCGTCTTCCAACGAAGCGGGAACTGGTCCCTCTCCAAGCATGTGCTTAGGAGCCCCCTTAGTCGAGGCCCGAGAGCCTCTGAGGCCAGGACCCAGGCTTTCCCAGGTAAGCCGTCGGGTCCTGGGGTGGTATTTCTGGCATTCAGCCTACGTACCGCCACCCTCATCTCTACCTCGGTCACCTCCGGAGCATCGTCGTCGTCGTCGGCGGTGTGGTCCGCATCGGGCACCGCAGTAGGCGGAGCCATGGGCGGGGAGGCATGTTCCCCTCTCAAAGGGAACAGAGCGCTCACCACGTCCCCCACAAGCTGCGGCCGGAGACTCTGCGTCAACGGGGGAGCCCATGGGCGGAGTTTCTCCCGCACCATTTTGTATGGGCGTCCCCACGGGTCTCTGTTCAGAGTCTCCAGCGACTCCTCGTGGGCAAGTGCCCTGGCCCGCAGGATCTCCGCTTGGAGGGCGGTCTTCGCCGCTCTGTACCCCTCGTACAGTTCCGCCTGAATGGCTTCCGTATCCGGAGGTCGAATACGCAGCCTGCGGTGCCTGGTGTATTGGCGTCGCGCAGCAACGCACGCATTGCGCAGTGTCGTCAGCTGTCGCGACCACCAGTACACCTGGCGCGAAGCACGTCCGGGCTGGACCCGGGGCATTGCCACGTCACATATCTCGGACATGGCCTCCCGGAACCACTCCGCCTCGTCAACCGTGCAGATCCTGCCCACTACCGTCCGATCGCCATTACCTCCATTCTATGCAAAGTTATGGAAAGGATACTGAACAGTAAGTTGCTGGCCTACCTTGAAGAAAAAGATCTCACCAGTGACCGTCACCACCGTTCTAAGGGTTCCGCACTGCTAGCCTACTTTGAGCTTTTGCATCATCATCTGACTCATAAAATCTTGGTAAAAGGGGATGAGAAGATACTGCCATCTCAGGGCCAGGGGAGGTTACACTCACACTCAACCTGCACTGCGTTAACGCACAGACTTCATACAACCAGAGATGATCCGAAGGCATTTTGACTGAACCCGTTGCATGGAATTAGATGAAACCAGCACTTTTTACTTTATAACTGTTTTTTTTTTTTAAATTTCTTTTTTACTTGTAGTACAGACGCTAGCACGTCAACCTATCCGAAACTGTCAAATTTTCCCAATCAACTTTGAACCTTAGGTACGCTTTAGTGATGAAGTTGAAATCTATTAAAGAAATTTGACAGATTGTAGTACGTTGATGTGCTGGCGTCTGTACAATGGTGCCGATTCTGTTGTCACAAATGCCTTTAAACTAGACAAAAAATCGCCAAAATTTTGTTTCTTCCTGTCAAAGGACGATTTCCCATTCTGAAATAGATTAAAGACAAGTTAACTATATTTGGTTTGACACCTATGACGGCACGGAGCTTTAAACGGCAATTTTGCTATTCTGAATTTGATTTATTCACCAAAAATTTTGATTGTCTAAATCTGACTATTTTTAAAACACTACGAATTTATGCGTTTAGATTATAGAATCTATAATCTGAGGGCGTTTATAGACCAATTTCATGGTATAACGGTGGGCTCACCAGACACCCCCGAGAATTTTTTACATCAACAACTTGCAATGATTGTATGTTACTTAGTTACGTTAGTTTCTTGGTTTAGGCCGAATCTTGTAAGCTGAATTAAAACCATTTCCTCTTATCCTACGGAGTTGACATTTTACATGACGGTTTATCCAGTTCCGAAGACAATGCATTTTTATAATAAGTGTGACCTGATTCTACAGCCAGGATTGGCTCCAGACGAAGGAACTCCTCAACTGTCAACACGTAGTACAGGCACGAAATTTTAGATAAATATGGTAGTTCGTTATTAAGTTCACCATGATCTGGATGCTGCACCCGATTGGCTTCAGAAGAGGGAACTCCTAAACGGTCAACAGTTAAGCACGAAATTTTATATACGCATTCATACACCATGAGCATGACCTGTCCGCTGCGCCCAGAATTGTCTCCATACGAGAGATGTCCTCAGCGGTCAACTGCACAGGCACGAAAGTTTTCAAGTATATAAGATAGCCCCGTCGTGTTTGGTTTCATTGGATATGTATTTATAAGTCCTATTACACTACATGGTCTGATGATAGAGCCGAAAGATGGCTTAGGAACTTCTTAACAATACGAGAAAGCATCATCAAGTTTGGACTAGTGGGCTATGTCTTGACAAGTACCTTTACACTAGGTGCTATCCAGGGTCTGATGATAGAGCGGGAAGGTGGCCATAGGAACTCCTCAACTAAACAAGATAGCCCGGTTATATTTGCGGTCGCTGGTTTCGTCTTGCCCAAGGCGTACTCCAGAGTCTCATGATGGATCCGGAAGGTCACCATAGGAACTCCTCAACTAGACAAAATAGCCCCGTCGTGTTTTGACCATTTGGATTTGTTTTGACAAGAAGGTACGTTAGCCCAAGATGTAGTCTAAGATCTAATGATGGAGCCAGATAGTGGCTATAGGGACATCTAAACTCATCAAGATAGCCCCGTTGTCACCTCGCTATTTGCATATGTCTTGCTAAGTAGGTACGCTAGCTCAAGGTGTAATTCAGGGCCTGATGGAGCCGGGAGCACACCATAGGAATTCATCACACAGAAACAAGATATCTCCGTTTTCATTCGGCTATATTGAGTTGTCTTGACAAGTACAAGTCCTGGTTGAACTCTAAAGTGATGGTGGAGCCAGAAGGTGGCCACAAGAACTCCTCAACTAAATAAGATAGCCTTGATGTGTTTGGGCTCGTTAGTTTTGTCTTGACAAATACATAATTTAAAAAAAAAAACATGTTTGCTAATGTCCATGTACAGACGCCAGCACATCAGCCTACTACAATCTGTCAAATTTCTTTAATTGATTTTCAACTTTATTACTAATGAATAAGGTTCAAAGTTGATTGAGAAAAATTGACAGTTTCGGGTCTGTACCTATACTGGTCATGGACATTGGATCTTGGACGATCTGGATCTCTGCATCTTTTCCCGGACAACAAGAGTTGTGTTGACTTAACATTTACTTCGATTGAGTTGGCAGCTTTGACCCATTGGGAATGTACGCCCTTGTCGCATGGTAGTGACCTCATTGTTATATCTTTGGACTTAGCCTGCAGAGTAAACAAGCTGAAGCAGCAGTAGGTTGGCCAAGTTTGTCGAAGGACTGATGGCCGGTGGAGCAGACGAGTCCTGCAGTGGAGACCGCGTATCGGCTAGCGTAGTGTGGGACGCCCCCCAACTAGATGGACTGACGATCTTAAAAAGGTGGCTGGGACAGACTGGATGCGGAAGGTGGAGGACAGAGTCTTTTGGCGCAGCCTGGGAGAAGCCTAAGTCCAGCAGTGAACTGCGCTGGGCTGAGTTGATTTGACTGTTTTTCGACAGAAAGCAGGAGTCCGCACTGGAGATGATAGCTGTAACAAATCCCTCATAAGAGCTCTTGGCATGGCAGCAATCAGAAGGGTCGAATATACTTGAACTTAAATTTTATCATCCATTAATGATACAAATTTTGTCCAATCTGGTTTGCACAGGTTATATATATTTCAAAAGTTGAGGACAAGTTTTTCTCTTAAGGCTAAACTTTGCACGGGCTCGAACTCACTGGCGGGCGTGGCCAAAAAGCACGCTGTCTCACCTAGCATCGTGCCCGACAGAGATAGTGTCAGTGATGAGCAGTTAGACGCTAGTCTACACACACAACGTCTGTTGCACGCACACAAACACTGTTCCCAACTGAAACGATGTTACACAATGCACACATGCACCGCCGCTGTGCCGCTCGCCGAGAAGTCAGCAAGTACCAACAAACTCGTAATATAATAGTAGGCGCCGCTGTTATCGTTATAAACCCTTACACTTATAGGTACCTGCAGATTGCTTATTTTATTGTTTAGTTTTTCCCGAGTGTCATACATGCAGCGATCGCTCGAGATTACGACGCATGCTTACTTGAACAATCATCACTCGCCCGACCGCGCATATTATTAGGTACCTACCTACTAAGAGGCACATCAAGATTGTTTTCAGACAAGTATGCACCTATGTAGATTATTGCGTATAGGTAGGTTTACAGCCGATGAAGTAGTACCTTCATAGGTAGTTTCTCACAACCACGAGTCACGGTCCACGGACGTACTACTACGCATAAAGTAGGTACGAGCTACATAAAGCACAGAATAATAAAGATTCTAATGTCCACTACGGAGGTTTGCGATATTTTTGGTTGTAAGTACGTACTTACCTAACAACACGTAATTAACATGTAACGCAGGTAATTATAACAGTAAGTAGGTACCAGGCAGAATGCAGATAATATTCTGTTGGCGTATGATAACTTACCGCAAAAGTCTTCGACTCCGTGCATAATATTGTAGATGTTAGAGTATGCAAAATTTACGTTGTCAATTGAAATAAATTATTTCGCAAGCAAATAGAATAAACCAAGTAGGTACAGCATGATTTTTAGTCATATTGGCATATCTACTTTACGCACGAAATACCCGTCGCCGCCTGATTACGTAGGTACTTTGTGCTTTACGTGATGAAAGTACCTACTCAGCACAAACAACTTTTACTATGAGGCCAACCCTGAAACCGTGAAAATAAAATCAGCTGATCCCTAGTAAACTGCAGTAGCTACACGATCAAAATGCATGGGATCTGCTGACTTTTTTTTCATATTTCAGGGTTGGTCCCATAATTATTATTATTATTATTTTTTTTTTTTAACTATGGCATCTCGCAGGTATACCACTAAGGTATTTACTGCTCAACCGAACAATCCTGTGGCTGCCTTAAGCACTACACTCAAAGCCTCCAGCCAGGAGCAACTATTCTAAATTAAAATTAGGCGAACGCTTGCTAAGGGCACCCCCTGTGGGGTACGAACCTCGGCTTAGGGCGTCGCTGAGGGGGGGACAGCAAGATGGGACAGGCTGGATCACGGCTATATTATTATTAGACGGGGAATTTAAAGCTACGCGCTCAGCTGCGGCGCGGGCTGGCGCTTCATCGGACAAGTGGTCCCATAATGAAACTTGATTGTATTTGTGCACGATGCCCTAAGCTCAACTCGTACGTAGGCGCAAGTAGCGGCGCCGCCCAGTACATAGTGTAGTGAAATCAGTGTTCATAGTGCTAAACGTTAAGAAAAATACATAAAACTGAGTATTTACTTAATTAAGTATGTAAGATTATAGTGTGATTTATGTGATATTATAAAGATCTCATAAGAGTCCTATTAGATTATAAAGATTAGCCTTGTCATGTAACGTTAAAGTCATTTTTAAGAGAAATTTAGAGAATTTTTGTGTAAGAACATATTACGTAACTTGAAAAAGTACTTTTTTATCTTTGAAGATATTTTAATTCTGTTTGTTGTAATGATTAGGTATATCCCTAAAACCATTTTAAGCGTTGGAATTACGAAAATTGGTCCATGCATTAGAAAAATATAAGCAAATGAAAATATGTGAATTAACAGTGTAATTATCTAGTAAGTTTGTCAACCTAATTAGACGTAAATAAGAGTAAATAGATTCTAATAGGTACATAAAATGTTCTAATAAGAATTTATAGCGTTTTACTAAGCTAAACTGTATAAAAATGTGAAAAATTTGAAATTAAGTTGTTGACCATTTTTAAGGTAAATAAATATTAACCCATGTTACATTTATAATAGAAAACTGTAAAGTAAGATATGTTGAAGCGTATTAAAGCATTAAAACTCCTTGTTTTTCATTTGTCTTGCCTCTACGCCGTCCGCAATAGAAATAAAGTGGTGGGGCTTTTTTTTTTTTTTTTTTTTTTTGATATGGCATCTCGCCACTGACCTCCATTTATACAAGTACGCTGGACTTACGATACCCTATGAAATGACAGCTCTTTATTGTGCCTATTTGAAGCGCCCCCAATGCGTGGGAAGAGAACTAAATCTGACGTAACTTGCAAATGGCCGCTGTCTCGTTTGAATTGTCTCCCGTGTTTTCGCGATTAAGCTTCTTTGTTGTGTCGTATTAATTTAGTTGATAACATAAATAAGTGGTGGTCATTCATAGGTCAACTATGAAAGAGTGTTTGTTATGCAAAACTCATTACCAGAAAGGAAGTGGGGTTGCATTCCACAAGTTTATATTAGACATTTAAAAATCTGTCACTTATCTTATTATACGTAATAACAATATATTTGTCTTTGTATAACCGGTTTTTTATAAACCACAAAATTTTATAGTGCTGTAAAAGTTACCTGTCGATAAAAGTTATCGATATTTTTCCTAACGATATTTATTTACTTTCAAGAACGGAAATCGCCGATGACCGATTTTTATTATGAATGTGTGTGAATGAATGTGTGAAACTTGTGAATTATTTTAAAATTACTTATATGTATTTACGTATAATTTTAAAATAATTCACAGGTTTCCGACTGACAAAAGAAGACTGGAATTATGGCTGAAAAACATTGAAAAGCCTAGTTGGCGTCCGAAAAAATATGATTACATCTGTTCAAAGCACTTCTCCGATGACTGTTTTATTAAATATAACTCATTTTATTTTCTATAAATACCTTACCTATTCCACTCCATCCCAAGAAACCCTCATTTCTATTTAAAAAACGTAACTTCTCCCGTGGAACATAGCCTATGTCACTCAGGGATAACGTACCAGTGAAAGAACTTATGAAATCGGTCTAGCAGTTCCTGAAATTTGCGCGTTCAACCAAACAAACTCATCAGCTTTATTATATTCCGGCCGAAATATCTGTATCTGTCGGAAACATAGAAATAGTATTACCTGATGGTCGGAAAAGCCTTTTATCGATGTATTTTATCTTATTGTCCCATCCCTATCATTAGTTCCGTTCCCACCCACTTCTGCGATCAGCGCCAAAATGGCGAAAATCAAATCGCCCCACTATGGCTCGGCTGATCATAGGTCCAGCGTACTTGTATATATGGAGGTCAGTGCATCTCGCAGTTGACTCTCAGATTGAGGTCGCAGCTGCTTAACCGGACTATCCTGTGGATGCCTTAAGCTACTAACTTAAAGCCTCCAGCCAGGGGCATAAACTATTCTATGTTATACTAAGCGAACGCTCGCTAAGGGCACCCCCTGTGGGGTACGAACCTCGGCTTAGGGCGTCGCTGGCGGGGGGACAGCAAGGTGGGACAGGCTGGATCAAATTTTCATTATTATTGATCGGGGAATTTAAATCTACTTTTCTCAGCGTAACGCGGGCTGGCGCTTCTGCGAGCAAGGGTCGGGTGGGAAAAGTGGTGGGGCGCGGTGCCGCGCTCTTTTATAGTACTGAGGCGGGGGGAGAGGGAACGTTGCACGTATCCTCACGCCACGGCCAAACGGGACGTCGTAGAGAGCCAAGCTATATATTATTAGTTAATATAAGTCACTAGGTTAAATATAAAATAAGTAAAAACCCTGTAAAATGTATATTTATTAAAATAAAGACTAAGGAAAGTGGCGGGGGTGAGGAAGCGAGAAATGGTATAAAAGACGGGCCATTTTGTTCGTCGACACACTCCGATCCCAGCGCTCGACAAGTGAACAAGTCAGAAGAAATAATAAGAAGCTCGCCATTCCTCGCCGCCGTTTGCCTCCAGAAAAATATCCTACTTCGTGTTATTATTTTCTTCAAAATTCAAAGATTCATTGAAAAGATTTTTTTTTTAATTTTGCCAGCCGCCATCTTAAATTTACATTTTGACCTCACTATCGGCTATAAAACCCTCGAAAACTATGAAAACGACCCATGACGAAAAAATTGTAAATTTTCGTAACCGCCATCTTGGATTTACATTTTGACTTCACTATCGGCTTTAGAACCCTCTAAAACTATGAAAACGACACCCATGACGAAAAATTTGAACATTTTCGTCATGTGTCGTTGCCGCCATCTTGGATTATCATTTTGACCAAATAACTTTCACTTTCACTTTCTCTCTCTTTCTTGCCAGCCTGTTACTTTTTCATACAATGTTCGTGATTGATCTCTTTGGTGATTGGAACTTTTACTAACAATATCCACATTCCAAATTCAAATCTATTTTGGTCCCTAGGGATCAAAGAGCTATTTTGGTCCCTGTTGACGAAGAACAAACTAGCTCTTTTTGAATAGATGTTATGAAATAGTAGATTGTTTGCCAAGGGAGCAAACAACTATTTTTTAGGCAAGAGTGTTTTTTTGAATTCAGAGTGGAGCGAAGGATTCTAGAGTATACTATTATATATTCTATTATATATTAGTATACTATTATATATTCTACTTTAGAATCCTCTATGAGAAGAAAAAACGTGTACGGTCCTACCCTCATCTCTCAAGTATGATTTAAAACCAAAACAAAATTATCGCAGCCGCCATCTAGGATTTACATTTTGAACTCTTTATCGACTATAGCAGCTTTAAGAACTCCTGCCTTCACGTCTGCACCCTCAAAAACTATGAAAACGACACCCATGACGGAAAAATTTAAAGTTATCGTAGCCGCCATCTTGGATTTACGTTTTGATCTCACTATCGGCTTTAGAACCCACGAAAACTATGAAAATGACACCCATGACGAAAAATTTGAAAATTTTCACAGCCGCCATCTTGGATTTACATTTTGACCTCACTATCAGCTTTAGAACCCTCGAAAAGTATGAAAACGACACCCATAACGAAAAAATTAAAATTTTTCACAGCCGCCAACTTGGATTTTCATTTTGACCTCACTAACGGATTTGGCGCCCTCGAAAATTATGAAAACGACACCAATGACGAAAAATTGGAAAATTTTCGTCATGAGTCATTGCCGCCATCTTGGATTTTCATTTTAAATAATTCACACTTTCTCTCTCTTTCTTGCCAGCCTTTCTCCAACTTGTTCATACAATGTTCGTGATTGATCTCCTCGGTGATTGGAACTTTTTCTAACAATATCCACATTACAAATTCAAATCTACTTTGCTCCCTAGGGATCAAAGTGCTATTTTGGTCCCTGTTTACAAATAACAAACTAGCTCTTTTTGAATAGATGTGATGAAAAATATATTTTTTACCATTACGATACAGTTAAAATCCAAAAAGTTAACATCACAAAGGAGTTTCCATTTTTCTTTTTTTCTCTAATGGAACGAGCGGGGCGCGCGCGCGAAGTCCTTCGGGAAATCGTGTTTTATGAAAAAACCGCTGCGTAAATCATTTACAAATAAAGTTTATTAAAATCTTCGATAATTGAGCTATGTCTGTACGGATTTTGTTTTGGAGATTTTACATTTCTTTTATTACTTATTTACGCCCAAAGTTGCGTTAAAATTAGCAAGAAAAATGAAACTTTGTTGGCTCATAACTTTTTATTGGCTTTTAATTTTACTATTCCGCTTCCGTACAGACAAAATTAATAATGAGACAAAACGATATCATGTTTAACTTTGGATGTACAATGTCAAACAGTGGAGTAATTCACTCCCGAAATTTGTATGGGAAAAATGTTGGCTAGTATCACCTTAATAAATCTTACTAACCAAAGATATGACAGTAGGGTCACTACTACCATGCGACAAGGGCGTACATTCCCAATAGGTCGAAGCTGCCAAGAACAGAACAAAATGTTAAGTCAACAAGCACAACTCTTGTTGTCCGGGAAGAGATTCGCGTGTTGGGCACCCATTATTTAAAATGCAGATTTCCGGATCGTCCAAGATCTCAACCAATGCCCATGACCAGTATCTGTTCTTGGACATTAGCAAAAAAATTTTTTTTAATTATTATAAAATCTTGGGATGAGCAAAATAAATGGAGACATTGTGATGCCCTCAACACTTCCTGCGGCAATTCTTATATCACCCAAAGGGTAAAAGTGTGCCATAGCCCCAGATCTGTCACATCTGAGAATGTTAAAATGTGCTTATACGAAAGCTAAGACAGAATAAGTCATGTCTCAGCTATGGAACTAACCAATGGCTTGTACTTATTTAAAAGAAATATGAGGTCGGTCGTGCTTCTTGCTTTTTATTTCACACGCTTCTCTCATTTCATTGGAGGAATGCTTGGCTAGACGCCATTTTTCGTTTAATTTTTCTAAAAGTAGAGTTATACGAGTATGTTGATCGGCAACGTTGGACGGTGATTGAATATAAGGCCGCGTTTCCACGTGAAAGTAAACTCGAGAAAGTCTTGCATGAGTTACTTGTGCAAACTTGCAATAAGTATCGTACTTACACATCGTACTAATTCCTGCAAAAAATGTTTTGCGAGAAGCTCGCGGATCATACTATCGCAACAACTTACGATTGTCGTGAAAACTGTTGTTTTTTAGTTACCTATAGTCTAAATTGCAATAGTTTTCGCTACTGTGAAATCATGCCGTCAAGACGCGCATGACGTATAGCAGCTGCAATAACAATTTTGTTGTTGAAATAGAAAAAAAAAATCAATTTGGGTTCGAGAATAGATTTCAAGAAGACGTGAAGCTGGTGCTTGCCATAATTTATTGCGAGGAATGCAGCTGGAAGATGCCCAACAATATTTCAATAATATTCGTATGACCGCACTTGATTTATAAAAGAAAAGAAAGAAAGAAAAATATTTATTTGGACACAGTAAATAGGTGAATAATCACAAAAATTGTTTGCGCCTCACGGCTGCGCCAAAAACGTTCATTTCAGCATTAATGCCCGACAAATGCTGTCTGACGCTGGTCTTCTAATGAACCCCTATGGACAAGTGACGGGGAGTACCAACAGCTTTCTTCGAAGGAAAGACTCGTATTGAATTTTGACGCTGCGATTTTTAGCATCTGATCATGTTATTACATGCATGTGGCAGGATAACGTTTTTGTGAACATTTCTGGAAACGGTTGGTCTTCGACATCATAAGTATGTTACGAGTAGTAACTTCGTGTTTTGTTGATTGACATTGATGACGACGTCATTTTGAGAACAAGTAGACATCGGAGAGTAAATTGGAAAAAAAAGTTGACTGTGCTGAACTTCCACGTGAGGATGTACCCTCCTCCTCATCTTGGATGTCAACAATAGCTCTTTGTATTATTCGACGAAGTTTTTTATTGCCTTTGTACAGACGCCAGCTTATCAACCTACCCAAAACTGTCAAATTTTCCCAATCAACTTTGAACCTTATGATTTAGCAATAAAGTTGAAAATCTATTAAAGAAATTTGACAGATTGTAGTAGGTTGATGTGCTGGCGTCTGTACTACTGAAGCTCCTAAGTACAGAGCTAACAATACATATTCGCCGAATAAGTATCTGGTCATCGTCATATGGTTTGGATAAAATATTGTTGCATTTACGCAAAATATCATTTTTTTTTCCTTCAATGTTTTCCTTGTCATTATCTTGTGCTACACTTGATTGTTGTGATCCTGTTGAATTACCGCTACCGCTAGTCGCAGAATTATCCTGTAATACTCGTACTTAATAGATAAATAATTTGTTTCAGGTCCCATCGACTTAATCAGACACTCAAAACAACTCAAAACTCAAACTCAAAGCATTTATTTCAATTAAACCATTTACAGGCACTTTTGAATTGTCAAGGAGTCAGTCAGTCAGAAATATGAAGCTAGTTGCCCATTCCAAAGCGTAGGTTCCTATGGAGAAGAACGGGCAAGAAACTCCACGACCACTCTTTAAAAAAAATTATATTCTCACAAAATATTGTTTACATCATTCATGTTGAAATTATACATGTGAGAACAATATAGAAAGACGTGTACGTAAAAAGCGTCCGTAATAAAAAAATTAAAAAAACAATTCAAAAATTAAAGTAAGCCGTGGCAGATAAAAGATGACCAGTCCCTACTGATGGCGCCCGTTCACGAACATGACGCATGGATCAGCACCGTTTAGCTCAACCATTTTGAAGGGAACTCAACGATCCAACACACACGCCACCACCAGCGAGACATTTGAGTGATCATGACATACTCTTAGCCGCTAGGGCATATCAAGTCAATGAAAGACGTACCCAGTAAATGGTAGCTTTCTAGAAGGTACATGGTCACAGTGCTCACACATATGCTATGCAATTATACAATAAAAAAGAGATTGGAGTTATACAATTCAAAGATAGTTTTTGCAATCTTCAGCAGTTCCAACAATATTTTCGAATGCTAATCAATTAGTTTATGCGCCCTTGTGGAGCTAGACCAGCGTTAAGCCAAGCATTTTTGTCAGCGATATAATCCCCAAGCTTATAATATGCTTGGCAGCATAGTGTGCGTTTTATACAAGATTTAAATTTCGTTTCATTTAGTTGTAGTATGGGGAGGTATTTTATTGTAACATTTTAAACAGTACCCCATGAAAGATGAGTCTACTTTAGCCAGTCTGAAACCCGGTTGAACTAATTGGTCCCTATTTCTAGTACTATAATTGTGTCTTTCACCTCTTTTACTGAAAAGATTAAGATTTTTCCTGACGTACATGATGTTTTCATAGATATATTGACAAGGTACCGTCATGATGTTAATATTTTTAAACAGTTCCCTTAGAGAATCGCGCCTACGGAGGCAATATATTGCTCTAATGGCTCTTTTCTGCAGAATAAAAATAGAGTCGATATCTGCAGCCCGTCCCCATAGTAAAATACCGTAGGACATGATACTATGAAAGTAACTGAAATAGAGCCTTGCGGTATCTATATCAGTAAATTGACGGATTTTTCTTACCGCATATGCTGCTGAACTTAGCCGTCCTGCGAGAAATGTTAAATGAGGACCCCATTGCAGCCTTGAATCGAGCGTGATCCCCAGGAAAACAGTTTTATCTACAAATTCTAGCTTCTCCTTATTCAATACTATAACACAATCACTACTTTTAACATTCGGTAAAGCAAATCTTATGCATTTAGTTTTTTTCCCATTTAATACTAAATTATTAGCAGTAAACCAATTTTGGACCTGCAGTAGGGCGTTATTTACATCGTCAAGATTTGATGCACGTCTATTTATCTTAAAAATTAGGGAAGTATCGTCAGCAAATAACACCATTTGTGGTTGGTTTTTTAATAAATGGGGTAGATAATTAATATATACTATAAAGAGGAAAGGACCCAATATCGAGCCTTGAGGAACACCCATTTTTACTTTTGGACTGAGTGAATTTAAACTATTAATTTGAACTTGCTGTTGTCTATCATTTAAATAAGATTTTACTAAACAGAGCGCAAGTTTACCTAGTCCGTAATGCTCAAGTTTCAAGAGTAAGGTTTCATGATTTACGCAGTCAAATGCCTTGGAGAGGTCACAAAAGATTCCTATGGCATCTTGAGCCTCCTCCCACGCTGTAAACATGTGTTTTAATAAGGTGACACCGGCGTCAGTTGTACAACGACCTTTGGTGAAACCATATTGCTAATCGTGTAAGATTTGGTTGGTGTTAAAATGATTAAGCATTTGGTTTAGCATTACCTTTTCGAACACTTTGCTGAATACCGGCAGCACAGATACTGGTCTATAATTGTTGGTGTCTTTACTGTCCCCAGATTTAAAAAGTGGTATAACCTTACTGTATTTCATTAAATCCGGGAAGACTCCTTGATCCACACACAAATTAAATATTAAAGCTAAGTATGGTGCTATAGTCTCGATTATGGATGTACAAACTTTGATAGATAGTCCCCACAGATCCTCGGTCAGTTTGATTTTAATTTGCCGAAAGGCTTTAATAACTATCATAGGGTTTATATGTTTAAATTGAAATTCAACCGGACAGCCTGGGACATTCGCTCTTAATAAATCAATTGAGACATCGGGTGAAGAATTTAAAGCTTCCGTCGTTTTATATGGTATATTAGTAAAGAAATGTACAAATTCTTGAGCTACTTCTAAGTTAGAGCTTATTGCACCACGTGAAGTCTCCAATGTGTAATCAGTGTTCCGTTTTTTTTCCCTACTAGTTTCATTATTTATAACTTTCCAAACTGTTTTTATTTTATTTTCTGCTGATTTGATCTTATTGCTAATGTACAGGGCTTTAGCTATCTTGCAGGAATTTCTAAAAATTTTGGAATATGTAGCAACATATTTGTTGAAAGTTTCAGTGTATTAAATGTAAGGCTTAAGGCCATACAGCTCGAAAAGCCTTTCCCTACTTATCCTAATACCTCTAGTTGCCCAGTCACTAAATATAAAAATAGGGCTAATATTTTTTGTTTTCTTTTCAAAAGTTTTATTGAATTCAGTGTGCACTACTGAAAAGAAATCCTCATACAATTTATTTGCATCATCCATATTATGGCCTAGAACATTTAACTCCTTATTTTGGATACTATTGAATCTATTTAATTTGCCATTTGTTATTTGTCTAAATTGTATTTGCACTTTTTGCAAAGCTGTTTTAAACTTAAAAGTTACCGTTTGACCACTATGATCAGACGGCAAATAATGTACTATGGCTTTAGCTAAATAATCACAATCGCAGAAGACATTATCAATACAAGTAGCGGAAGTTGAAGTACTCTAGTCGGTTCTGTAAAAATGTTAGATAAATTGAATGATTTAAAAAGACTTAATAATTGATTGCTATTTAAAGTATTTTCCAAAATATTAATAT
Source organism: Xanthia togata (assembly GCA_963853775.1). Lineage (NCBI taxonomy): Eukaryota > Metazoa > Arthropoda > Insecta > Lepidoptera > Noctuidae > Xanthia > Xanthia togata. The sequence continues at coordinate 8,338,982 of OY970806.1, forward strand.
TAAAATCACCACAAATAATTGCGGTTTTGTGACGGCAAGTTTCGCTAGGACATATTCCATTATTGACTCAAATAAAGAAAAGTTCTGATAATTAGGGGGTCTGTACGCGCACACTACAACATTCTTATCCAGCTCAACACAGGACAGTTCGATGCAATGTTCAACTGATAAACCAACTATGTCATTACGTGCCTTAGTTTTTAAACAATTTTTAATCAAGATTAGAGAACCTCCACGCAGCATAGATTTACGGTTAAAACAACTGCCCATACTATAGTTCTTATAATTAATTAGCATTTGGTAATCCTTTAACCAATGTTCAGTGTAACAAACAATGTCAAACTTTGTTTTTTCTAAAAACATTTGCAGAACGGTTGCATATAGCTGAGATTTATTATGAAAGATGGAATTTTCCCCATTGTATTGGATCGTTGGACCAAAAACTAGTTACGTGTTACCTACACGTGGTTTTTAAGGCACCTGCAGACAATAGTGGAAGCTTCTACTTTTAATATAAAGGTTCACATAGTCTTGTACTGATGATAGTAGTCTCGGAGCCTTGGTGACATTGGCATTATTTGCATTAGCGAAGTAATTACCCGAACACAGAAATGCACTCAGAAATGTTGCAACCATCACGGGATGTGTAGCAGCAGCCTTTTGGGTAAAACTTGGCCACCAATATGATGACACAAGTTTCAGTGGGATTCCACTCGATAAAGCCAAATTTGTTTATTTGGACGACATGTATTTGGTTTTTTAAAGTAGGTACAGACGTCAGCACGTCAACCTACTACAATCTGTCAAATTTCTTTAATAGATTTTAAACTTTATTACAAAAGTGTAAGGTTCAAAGTTGATTGGGGAAATTTGACATTTTCGTTTAGGTTGATGTGCTGGTGTCTGTACCAATCTCCTAAACGGGGTCTAATCCGGAGTCCCGGGAAGTAATATTCGTACCTATGTGTTGGTGGTAGGGGCCTAGTAATCCGGATATACAGCCCTTGCACAGAAAGCATAACAGCCTCGAGTTTTCAAAAATTCTGTTGTCCAGTGACTATACAGCTATGGTGCTACTTGGGCTACCACCAACGTACAATTTTGGTGATTTTTAGTCTAGTTTAGAGGCATTTGTGACAAGAGAATCGGCACCAATATCAATCAAACATTATTTTAATAACTAATCATTTCAGGAAATATTCTTGTCTAACTAGTTAGGTAGGTAGGTAGGAAGGTAGATAGGTGGTAGGTTATATATATTCGATATACCTACCTATATCGTATATATATAACGAAGTTAAAAGGAAAACTATCACAGCTACTTATGTAGGCTCTACAAGTTAACAAGTAATAATCCACCAACTTACCTCATTTGCAGTTGGAATGTATGGGAGCATACATTCCTACTGCAAATGTAAATCAAATTAATTGGTAACGTAAGCTAGGTATTTTTGGACAAAGTATGCTTAATTTAACAGTCTAATCAGCAGGAAAATGAACAGGATGTAGGTAAGGGCATAATTATTATAATGTTATTTCTGCCAACATGAATCAGGCATCAGAGGTTCATTGTATTAGTAGACTCTTTTAGTGACAGGTGTGGGTCGATGTATAGTGATTTTCGTTATTTAATCCTAACCTCCACGCACCGGAATTATGTGGCTTAGTTTTATAGTATTGTTTCTCATTACAACAGTCACAGGACGCGGCCATGGATATCATTTCAGCCACGGACATCATTCTAGCCACAGAGGCTACCACGCCCATCCAAATTCTAACGTACACTCATACCCTGCCTCGACGGGACTATCTGGTAACACATATAGCGGCAACGTGCGGCATACATACCATCAACAACACAACGTGGCCAAAAACAACTACAGCCCGAGATCAGAAGTTCATCACCACTACCACTACAGTCCGCCGCAGCAAATAAACTACGGGTCTACCTTCCACCCTGTGTACCAAGGACACCCGCCCGTCTACGTGTACGAGTACCGAGACTCTGGCAGCAGATTCGATAACTTGCTCGCGAAGCTCATTACATCGAAGTGTTGCGCAATGTTTGATGCCCTTTAAGACGATAGTATTAATTTTCCTGATAATATATTTAGTAAGATATTAAGGTCAAGCTGATCGTAAAATGTGATAAGTGTAAACTGTCTACTACTCTACATGAAACAGACGCGAGTCGCTTCATTCTTTTTTAAGGTTCCGTAGTCAACAAGGAACCCTTAAGGTGAACATCCACTGGTCCGCACCGGCCACAACACACACGGCACGCAACGTATTGAACAGATTTGTCGATGGCATGCGTCCAGTATATCCGGAAATTATTATTTTTTAAATTATAATGTTGTCGATGTTTCAGGGTACAATTACAATTCTTCATAATATATCTTTCCATTCCACTAATAGAATTAAAAGTGAGTCATCTATTTTACAATGTTTTTGACGGTTCTCACTTCAATTATAAACAAAACAGCGTGCGGCAGTGAACGATTCAGGCGGTGATCTAACCCATGTCGCGTCACCAGCACGCAACGCATTAATTGTTTAGCGCTCGTTTCGGGCGGTACCGCTAACGATAGTCGCAGCGCTTTATGAATTCATACAAAGCAAACTAAAATCCGTTGCGTGCCGTGCGTGCGTTGTGGCGGTGCGGACCAGTGGACGTTCACCTTTATAATTTCGCCATGTCCATCCATCTGTCTGTTAGACTAACCGCGGCATATCTCAGAGACTTAGTACTAGAAAGCTGTATTTTGGCACGACAAAGTGGCAGAAAAAAATATTTTTTTTTAGGGTACCCCTCTTCCCTTTCGCTATAAATGTGAAGTGGATGATGTTTTTCCTCGTCTTTATCCCATGACGTGCGGTGTCGTTGGATAGGCCGTTCAAAACATTACTGGTGTGTGAAAACCCGTTTTCGATTCAGGGATCGGTTTGCGAAATATTAAGCTATAAAGTGCTAATTTTTGTTAGTGTCAAGTCCCCCCTCCTGCCAGCTAAATGGTTGTTTTTGGATATGTGAAAAAATATACGGCAGTAGTATCCTGTATACTACTGCCGTATATTTTTTCACATATCATACATATGTTATTGTTAATTAAAGTGAACAACCTCAATTAAAATTTAATCATTCCCTAATTTATAAAAAAAAAACATGTTTTGAATTTTGTTTGAAAAGCCATTGAATTTTTTTCTTTACAAGTAGGTACTTAACTAATTTTAGAGACTTATTACCAAAGGAAAGGTTGCTTTACATTTCAAAATGTGTAAAATGGTTCTAAAATAAAAATATGAATTAACAATCAAGCTTTTTATTTAATGTAATTCCTCCTTTATACATTTTATTGAGAAATTCATACAAAATAAGAAGCCGATGCATAGTCGGCGCTCTTTGCTGAATAGTCGCCGACTACGAAAGTGGCCGGATAGTCGGAACATCTCTAAAATAATATATCAGAACTTAAAAGGAAAACTATTACAGCTAAGTAGGCTTTACATACTAGTTAACGAGTAATAGTCGACCAACTTACATTTGCCGTTGGAAGACTTCTCCCGAGAGATAGGGTCCGTGGGGTCGCTACTACCCAACAGCTCGCCACAAGCTACCCTGCGGGTTCATGTGTCTCTTGTTCTGGCTCCTGACCCTAGACCTGACCCGGCACAGACAGAGTTAAGGAGCACGCAGGCCCTACATGGAGATTATTATATTTCACACTTCGTAAATGCTTAAACAATGGATGTCAATTGGTCCGAGTCATTCCCGCTCGTCCACACCCCGTCATCTCACGTCTAGTCTAAGAGTTAATAAAGAAAATATGATGATAGTATTTCCTTATATAATAAACATACTTTTAAAATATTATGTACTTAGCTTTATAACTTTAGTAAGGCAAATACTTTAAAAGTACATACCTAGTAAATCTAAAGCTTTTTTGCACATTGGGTATTGTATCAATAACAGTTTAAATGCAATTAATATGTAAAAAGTTTTAAAGTTACAATCGCATGGATATACTCAACTATTATAACTGCACCCTGTTTTAATTTAACTAGACATGAAACGAGGTGCGGACGACTGAATGTTGCGTTCCTGTTCGTCTACACTGTGAACGAACAGAACGCATCTTTCCCAGTCGTCCGCAGTGTGGACGACGGGGTGTGGACGAACGGGAACAACCCATTGGTCCCACTTTTGCAAATGCATACCAATTCACAATAATTAGTTAAATAAGTCAAACGAATCCAACATTTCAAGTATACTAATACAGGAACAATAATCGCAATATAAATACCAAAAATGTATCAGCTTTAACTATTCAGAATGTATAACTCGCAATTTATTTATTAATGAAAATATATTTATTTTTGTAGGTTTATCACAATTTTAGAAGACAGTACTTAATATTTAAAAAAAAAAACGAGTTGAGGTCGATGAATTATACATTGATACCTAAGATGGCCAAGATCTGTGCCATAGGTATACTATAAAACTTTGTAAGTCTACAACTCTGTATAAATTGCGTAACAAAAAATACAAATATGTATGAGTTACAATATTGTAGACTTTTCACTAAAATTGACCCGAAGAGGACCCATCCCAGTTTGGAGAAGCTGGGGACTGTATCCCTGATCAAGAAACACCACATGTTGTGCAAGCTTCATCTCAAGTAGCACAGATAGATACTTGTTCTCTCCCTTGTTCTAGTAAAGATTGTTATTGTTCTATTATGTTTTCAGATAGTTTAGGGAGAGGGTTAGGTAAATTATTGTATGCCAGGGAAATCCTACGAACAGATATAACAGGGAATAAATATGATTCGAAAGCCATTATTTCTGTATTTGTAGGCAACAGTACTAATGTACAAGAAGATGACATCTGACAGTTTCACTGAAACGTTGAAGATTAATAAATTGACAGAAAATAATATTGTGTGCTTTTCCATACTTTCAGGCAAAATCATAATATACATAATATGCTAAATAACCATAAGCATTTATTAGTTAATCAATAAAGTGACAAACATATTTTTTGACACCAACACTTGTTGAGAAATTAAAATCGATTATGGATACTGCGTATCTGCCTATTAGTTTTAGACGTCAAATAGCACGGCTATTACCTTTTACTATAAACTCAGACATAAGTAGTATGTCGAAGTTTTATGTATTTAGCACCACAAAAATTAGTAATAATACTAATATTAAGGTGGTTTGCAATCATAATTTAAACTAGGCAGTAAGACAACAGAAGGTACCTGTAACAATGTTGTTAATCTCACCATCACCAAGCTATCTTCTGGCACGCAATTAGTTAAGTGTACAAAAGGGGCTAAGCAGAATTCCTTGAAGTTGTTTCATCAAAATATTCAAGGTTTTTCTTTCAAACAATTAGAAATTGAATTGTTTTTAGAAAAAACAATGTTTGATATTATTTGTATAACTGAACACTGGTTGAAAGATTATGAAATGCTAATAAATTTTGAGAATTATAGTGTGGGCAGTTGTTTTAACCGAAAATCCATGCTACGTGGAGGTTCACTAATTTTAATTAAAAATTGTATAAAATCTAAGACTCGTAATATGACATAGTTGAACTATCGGTGGAACATAGCATTGAACTGTCCTGTGTTGAGTTAGATAAGCATTTTAAGTGTGCGTTTACAGACCTCCAAATTATCAAAACTACTCTATATTTGAGTCAGTACCTAATGGGAGATGTTTCAGCAAAACTTGCAACTGGTAATAAATCAGTACTTATTTGTGGTGACTTTAATATTAATATTTTAGAAAATAATTCAAATAGCAGTAGATTATTAAGCCTCTTTAAATCATTTAATCTGTCAAATGTGTTTTTAGAACCAACGCGAATAACGTCGACTACTGCTACATGTATTGATAATGTCTTTTGTTGCTGCGACTATTAAAAGCCATTTTAAAGCCATTGTAAATTATTTCGCTTCCGATCACAGCGGTCAAACCGTTATTTTTGAGTCCAACACACCAATACAAAAAGTGCAGATTCAAATTAGACCAATAACATCGGGTAATTTAAATAAGTTTAATAGCTTCTTAATTAGCAAGTTATGTGGTCTGGGCCTAAATATGTCCAATGTATATTTTTTGTGTGAACGATTTTTTCTACTAGTGCAGAGTTCAATAACTCTTGTAAAAAAAAAACTAAAACTATTTGCCCTAAGTTTTTATTCTGTGACTAACTAAAGGCATCAGGAAAAGTAGGGAAAGATTATTTGAACTGTATGGCCTTAAGCCGTATATTAACACGGAAAGTTTTAATAAGTATGTTGCTACTTGCTCAAAAACTATTAAAACTATCTGCAAAGCAGCTAAATCGTCTTTCATTAGGTTAAATCAACAGAAAATAAAATAAAGACGGTTTGGAAAATTATTAACAATGAAACGAACAAGAACAAAAGTCATAATACTGATTACACACTGGACACATCCCGCGGTCTCATTGGCGATAAGATCGAAGTTGCTCAGGAATTTGCATCTTTCTTTACCAATATTCCAATTTAAACTACAGAAACTTTAAATTCCTCCCCCTTACTTGCTATTGGTTTATTAAGAGCGAATGTTTCAGCCTGTCCTTTAGAATTTAAATTTAATAATATAAACCCTGTGGTCGTTGTTAAGGCTTTTAAGCAACTTAAGATCAAAATTACCTAAGATCTGTGGGGCATGTCTACTAAAGTTTGTCAATCAATTATTGAGACAATAGCACCCTATTTAGCTTTAATATTAAATTTGTGTGTAGATCAAGCGGTCTTCCCGGATTTAATGAAGTAAAGTAAAGTTATTCCACTTTTCAAATCCGGGGACCGCAAGGACACTAATAATTATAGACCCGTATCGGTTTTGCCGGTTTTCAGCAAGGTGTTTGAAAAAGTAATGTTAAATCAAATGCTCAATCATTTTAATCTTAATAACATCTTACACGATCAACAGTATGGTTTTACCAAAGGACGTTGCACAACTGACGCCGGTGTCACTTTATTAAAACACATCTTTAACGCATGGGAAGAGGCACAGGATGCAATAGGTATCTTCTGCGACCTATCCAAAGCATTTGATTGCGTTAGTCACGAAACACTGCTCTTGAAACTTCAGCATTACGGACTGGCTAAACTTGCGCTTAACTTAGTAAAATCATATTTGAATGATAGACTGCAGCAAGTTCAAATAAACGGTGTAAGTTCATTGGGTTTAAAAGTCAAAATGGGTGTACCACAGGGCTCGATATTGGGTCCATTCCTCTTTTTAGTAAATATAAATGATTAACCTCATTTACTGAAAAACCGACCACAAATGGTGTTATTTGCTGATGACACATCACTGATTTTTAAGGTAAACAGACATGCACAGGAGCTTGACGACGTAAATAACGCTATGCTAAAGGTCCATAATTAATTGGTTTACTGTCCTAAATAATTTAGTATTAAATGAGAAGAAAACTAAATGCATAAGATTCGCGTTACCGAATGTTAGACGTAGTGAATGTCACGTTGTACCTACTGAATAAGGAGACACTAGAATTCGTCGAAAAAATGGTTTTCCTGGGAATCACGCTTGACTCAAAACTACAGTGGGGTCCTCACTTAACATAACTTGCAGGGCGGCTAAGTTCAGCCGCTTACGCTGTTTGGAAATTCCGCCAACTAAAAGACGTGGATACCGCGAGACTGGTCTATTTTACTTACTTTCATAGCATCATGTCTTACGGTATTTTGCTGTGGGGACGGGCTGCAGTTATTGATTCTGCAAAAGAGGGCTGTTAGAGCCATCTAAAACCTCCGCAGACGCGAATCTCTAAGGGAACTGTTTAAGAAAATTAATATCATGACGGAACCTTGTCAGTATATAATTATGAAAACATTATGTATGTTCGAAAAATCTACATCTTTATAGTAAGATAAGTGACAGGCATAATTTTAACACAAGAAATAGGAACAAATTAGATCAACCACGTTTCAGATTGTCTAAAGTACACACTTCTTTTATGGGGTAGGTACTGTGTAAAATGCTTTAATAAAATACCACTCATTAATCTTCAACTAAATGAGAAGAAATTTAAAACTGGCATTAAACGCACACTATGTAGACAAGCATACTATAAGTTGGATGATTATTTATATCGTAGATAAAAATGCTTGGCTAAATGCTGGTCCTGCTCCACAGCCACTTGGGCTCACTAGTTAATAAAAAAAATGGTAGAGTTGCTTCCCCTTTTTTATTTTTCTGACTACGAACATAATGTTAATTTTTTTATTTAACCATATTTTAATTATTGAATACTCCAATAGATAATATTGATTTTATTTCTTTTGGTGGTATGTATTTTATTCAATGTATTTGTAACCTTTAAAATTTTTTACCACAGCCACATTTCAGATTTTCATACAGTTTATTGCCAAATTAATCAAAACAGGTAAATATTTGACAGCTATTTGCGACGTTGCCAACTTTTAGGATAAGCCCTCTTAAATAAAAGCTTTTAAAAATCGCGCGTTCACAACGTTAGGAGGGAACAGGGCCTTGCGATTCCCCATACAATGTATTCCCCTTTTTTCTTCCTCAATAACTAACGCCTCTAGAAAAATCTTTTTTTTTTTTTCATAAAATCAATATCTGCTGTAGACGCGTCCCTGTTATTTCCTTTTTTTCAGCAACGTATTGGTAAAGAAAATATGACCCTCCAAAAATTACAAAAATGCTTCATTCTTACCGCCGTGTTTAGAGGACTACCAAACAAATTCGAAAAGTTTTTAACACAAAAGAAAAGAGCAACCTAGACATACTCTTTCCTAAAACTTTAATGCAAAAATTAATTGAATCGGTTCAGTTTTCGAGGAGAAAAAAGGGGAATAAGAAACGTCGATCTGCAGCTGTCTCTATCGCACTCTGCGGGGCAGACTTGAGGTAAGACGACGGCAATAGTTTCTTCAAATACCTATTTTCCAAATTCCTCGCAGGCCCCGTTCCCTCTTAAGCTTACGTCTCTCGTTCGTGCGAAGACCTCAGATTCGGCTTACAAACGTATCCCAGGTGTCTCGATACAGAAAACAAACGAAAACAGAAGTAAACGAAACGTTTGTAAATTAGTGGAATTAGGGCCCTGTAGGGTACATAATCCTCAATATCAATCATGATATTTTCTTCATAAAATTTTTGATGGATTTTTTTTTTATGAAACAGAAGAGTATTTGTCAAAAAATCGAAGCAGAAGAAGTCCCATAGTAGAAGTTGTTTATTATAAAATTCATGAAAGTAGGTACCCTACTTTCCTCCTCCTCCTCCCCCCTCCCCTCCTCTTTCCTTTTTCTTTTTTTTCTTTCTTTTCCTTTCCTTTTTTCTTTTTCTTTGCCAGCCTGTAGGTACCTATAATCCTAACTAATATTATAAATGCGAAAGTGAGTTTGTTTGTTTCATATTCCCATGGGATCGAAACTTACGCACAGCTAGTATTAAAATAATAATGAACTATTACAATTAGTTACTTAAATGAATCACTATCATTCTAGGACTAGTTGAGGCCATAACTACGCTACTATACATAAATCGATATCAGCAGGACAAAAACAAGGAATGACCCAATCGGTTGCTTCCTTTCATGTATGTTCCCGCTGACGTTTATTACCAAATAGAAATGGATTTTTTTTGTGGTCAGTGAAACCGTCTCTATTTAAACCTTAGACGGCAAGTTAGTTATGATCAGTCGCTCGCGCCGTCAAGATGAAGCTTAGTTTCATAACACTAGTTTTCTTACTGTCAACCGTTGCGGGAAACCGCCCTAGCCCTGCTAGGCGTGTAGGCCACGGGGCTCAAAGATCTAACGTGGTAAAACATATTGTGGGCTCAGGCGGTACTCTCAGTCTTAATAAGCCCCATCCCACAACTGGAAAGTCGAGTAATCCAATCAGTGGCAAAGAAGGAAAAACACAGCAACAACAAAACGCCGTTCGAGCTACTCGTTCTCCTAATTTGAACCCTTCTACTGGAAAGACGGGTAGTTCAAACAATGGCAAAGATGGAAAAACACAGCAACAAAAAAACGCCGTTCAACCTACTCGCCCTCCTAATTCAAACCCTTCTACAGGAAAGTCGAGTAATCCAAACAGTGGCAAAGATGGAAAAACACAGCAAAAACCAACCGCCGTTCAACCTACTCGTTCTCCTAATTTGAACCCCTCTGCTGGAAAGTCGAGTAATCCAAACAGTGGCAAAGATGAAAAAACACAGAAACAAAAAAACCCCGTCCAACCTACTCGCTCTCCTAATTCGAACCCTTCTTCTGGAAAGTCGAGTAACTCAAACAGTGGCAAAAATGGTAAAACACCGCAACAACAAAACATGATTCAACCTACTCGCTCTACTGATTCCATCCCTTCTACTGAACAGTCGAGTAGTCCAAACAACGGCAAAGATGGAAAAACACAGCAACTGCAAAACGCAGCCCAAAAGACTCCTACTTCTACTTTAAAACCTACCACGACTGAAAAGTCAAATAATTCTAGCAGTGCCAAAGATGGAGAGACACCACAACAAAAACAAAACTACAGTTTGAAGACAGTAGATTATCACCACTACCACTACAGTCCGCCGCAGCAGATAAACTACGGGTCTACCTTCTATCCTGTGTATCAAGGAAATCCGCCCGTCTACGTGTACGAGTACCGAGACTCTGGCAGCAGATTCGATAACTTGCTGACTGGACTAGCGCTGTACAACTTGGGCCGCAACAGTCGCTCTCATCGTTACAGCTCCGAGAGTCAGTACAGCGGCACCCCGGGAGAGGTATGCAAGCTGGGCATCAGTAAACGAACCGGCGAGTACGAGGAGTCGCGCATCGACTGCAATCTAATGTCGAGTTTTATTTGGGAGGACACGACGAGCACAACGCGGAACGAGCAACATGTTGTGAAGAACACAACGGAGGTGAAAGTGACACAGACTGTGAACGGAACTGGAAATTCTTCAGTGACGACAGTGTCGGCGACAAGTAACACTGTAGAGGACGCGCTGAAAGTGAAGGGGCCCTCTATAGCGGTGACTCCGGGCATGACTTGTTTCATGATCAGAACTTTTAGAGATACCACTGCTTTACGGAAACCTGTGGATTGTGAACTTTTACAAGAGTACGAGCGAAGCTCACTATTTCATAATAGTGCACAATGTTTGATGCCTTTTATGACGATTGCATTTAACTTTCTTATAATATTTGTTGGCTTAAGGATATAATGAGAATAATATACATAATTAAAAAATATCTATTTAATTTAAAGTAGGTATACCTAGTCGACCGAGCTCTGCTCGGGTGAAAATAGAGTTTTACATAAAATAAAACTTACGGTCTATTATTTTTTCACCAATATCCGGAATCTATCTTGAGTCAAGCACCCGTCTTTTAGCCCGTTGCCAGCATTTCCTTTGCCTCTCCGCTGGTGGCACCCTCTATACTTAGCGCGCGCGCATCGGGTGATGGCCCGATTTACCGTCATTATGGAACTCATGGTGCACCAGGTAGACCTTACCTACCTGGATTTCGGATATTGATGAAAAAATAATAGGTAAGTTTTATTTTATGTAAAACTCTATAATTTGTTTAGTATCAATATCCGAAATCCATCTTGAGTGATGTGTTTGTTATCGCTAGGTATAATGTGTATGTAAAGAAAAATGGGTTGATAAAAAATAATTATGAATAAATATGGAAATGTATTACAATATTTAATTAAGTATGACATACTGCTTGACATGGCATGACATTAATAAAGAAATAAATAATTAACGGTAATCTTTCAAATTAACAGGATCAAAATATTAGTTATAGGAGAATGATTGGGAATATTCGAATCATTTTGTAATTGCCTTTGATGAGAATTTTGGAAGGTGAAGGGTTTTTGTAGGTAGGGAGTATGAATCATTGACTAGTTACTGGTTGCAAGAATTTGATCTATCGGAAAATGTTCTAACAAATTGAGAGAAGCTATTGCAGATCTTATAAACTGATCCTGGTGTTGCAACAATAACACTTTTAAAAGAGACCTCACCGACCCGCCAATAACAGTTCTAGGGGCAGGTGATTTTGATGGTTCTTTTTTTGTTTGGTAAAGCATACTTCAGAAGTGGTCCCATATAAATTTGGTCTAGATCTGATGAGGGGGTTTTTGAGTTAGCTTCAATAATACGTATTTTTCCCACCTAGTGGACGATGTTCAAATAGTTCGTAGGTACCACAACTAAAAAGTGAAAAATAAATTAATATAAAAAAAACTTTAAAAAAAATCTTTTATTTACGCCGTAAAAAGATAAAAATGGAGTTTTCCGTCTCCTAGAAAGGTTGCAAACCAATGCTATTGACGCCCATCTCACCAAATTACAAGTCATGGTATACCTCTTATGCCGGTTACTACTGTTGACCGTTGAGGACTTCCATGGTTTGGAGCCAACCCTGTATGTGGCAGCAATTTCATGGTGGACCCACCAACCGTCTATCATATCCGAACGTGTATCCAAAATTTCAAGTCCCTACCAGATATGAGCGCCGATGGCCAATTCCACGGCGGCGGCGTGGCCTGAATATTACCGCAGCGGCGGCGGCGTCGCGGCGGCGCGGCGTGACTGGCCGTGGGGCTTATTTTTTTTTATCAGGGATATATTTCTTGGAAAAAATTTAAAGGGAACCATATTGTTGTTACAAAAATAGCTTTATATTTCATTTTTGCCTCATTTGCACTGAAAAAATTATAACAACACGAGTTACTGATACAAAAAATAAAAATCATGTATTTGACGTATATCTTCAAGGCCGGACACTAACACGGTGGAGGTCTGCTCGGCTTGGGTAGACTACTAGCCGCCGCAGGAGGAGACGCCCTGGGCGTCAGGAATCAATTGCCGATTCCCGGCCACCGTAGGCGCGGGCTTGCGGACGGTAAGCAATGGGTAGCTCGCCGTCCGGTAAGGACCAAGCGGGGTTCGACGGCGCGTTGTGTTCCACACGCGCCTCAAAGAGATGTCAGCGAGTGAAGGGGTCCGATGGGACCATTGCCTGCCGGGGTTGCGGGAAAGTCCGAAAGGGATACCGTGGCCCCCTGGCATTGCACAGGCAACAGAAGGAACACGGGTGGGTTTTAGTCAGTAAGAGTCTGACACGCCCTCCCTCTCCACCCAGAGCGGGAGAAGTCATTTCACGATTTCCTACCAAAAAATAAAAATAAAAGGGCGGACACTGCGGGACATAATTTGGATGAAATCTCCTAAATATTATGCCAATTTTTTTTTTTTTTTTTTTTTAATCTTTTTTTTTATTATTAAAAGGGGTTTTTGTCCAATAAGGATATGTCAACCCCATCATACCTTATTACAATATAATTACACTTAGATAATACACAAGGAGAATCAAATCAAAGATTACATTATAGTAATACTAAAAGGCTGCTGCTCACTGCTGAGCGACTAATACCAAATTACATAATTTTTTGGCTGCTTCCGATTTTGGGATTGCCAAAATGCTTTGAATCAGACCTACATCCAGCCTATTTAACTTTAATTCGCTCAGCATCAAGTCGCGTTCATCTTTATTCCGGACACATTCCATCAGCAAATGCTGAACATCTTCAATTAGATTACAAGTTAAGCAATTGGGAGAATCAGACTTTTTCATTAAGAAAGTAAACTTTGCTGATGGATAGTGTCCGGATCTAAGTCTAAAAGCTAGTTTGACATAATTTCTACCCAAATGAATGCCATCAAACCAAGGGACACGAGGAAGCTCACCCTGTATGGCTTTATACCATATTCCTTAATCTATAGATTTACTATCAAATAGTTGTTTCCAATCATCAAAACATACTGATTTAAATCTAGGTACTAATTCCCAATGATCCGGTAAGTACTCAATTACCCTGCCGTCTACTGCAGCCAACTTAGCTATACGGTCAGCTTCCTCGTTCCCTTTCAGGCCAATATGTGCTGGAACCCATTGCAACTTTAAGTCTGTACCCCTTTCATTAAAAATAATAATAGCTTTCAGGATATGATAGGCTATCGTTGCACCTCTGCGACCAGAGGCGCATCGCCAAAATATATTATAAACGTAAAACCGGAAAACGTGCGGGAATCGCAGGAAAACATTTTTTTACTATATTTTTCCATACATTGCAATCAGTTTTACTCAAATTACTCCTAAAATTAGGGTTTAATCGAAAAATCTATGAAGGTACTTTCAATTTAGATTATTAAGGATAGCACTTTGGCAACATTTGTTTTTCCGGTTTGTATGGAGTCGATCCATTGTGCGACGGCGCGCCGCAAGCTCCACTCGGCGATGACGCGTCGACATGAACTCACGGCGACGGCGGCGCGGCGGCGCGGCGCTCATATCTAGTCCCTACTGCCAACAGTTGAGGAATTCTCTGACCCTGCAGGTAGCAGCAATTTCATGGTGGACCCGCTAACTGTCATCAAATTACAAGTCATGGTATACCTCTTATGCCTGTTACTACTGTTGACCGTTGAGGAGTTCCATGGTTTGGAGCCAACCCTAGATGTGGCAGCAATTTCATTGTACACCCATCAACCGTCTATCATATCCGAAAGTGTATCCAAAATTTCAAGTCCCTACTGCCGACCGTTGAGGAATTCTCTGACCCTGAAGGTGGCAGCAATTTCATGGTGGACACGCTAACTGTCATCAAATTACAAGTCATGGTATACCTCTTATGCCTGTTACTACTGTTGACCGTTGAGGAGTTCCATGGTTTGGAGCCAACCCTGGATGTGGCAGCAATTTCATTGTACTCCCATCAACCGTCTATCATATCCGAACGTGTATCCAAAATTTCAAGTCCCTACTGCCGACCGTTGAGGAATTCTCTGACCCTGAAGGTGGCAGCAATTTCATGGTGGACCCGCTAACTGTCATCAAATAACAAGTCATGGTATACCTCTTATGCCTGTTACTACTGTTGACCGTTGAGGAGTTCCATGGTTTGGAGCCAACCCTGGATGTGGCAGCAATTTCATTGTATACCCACCAACCGTCTATCATATCCGAACGTGTATCCAAAATTTCAAGTCCCTACTGCCGACCGTTGAGGAATTCTCTGACCCAGAAGGTGGCAGCAATTTCATGGTGGACCCGCTAACTGTCATCCCAATAAGTGTGCAAAATTTCATGTGCCTGCTGTTAACCGTTGAGGAGTTCCCTTGTCTGGAGCCAATCCTGGCAGCAGCATCACGTCACGCTTGTCATAAACATGCATTGTCATCGGGACTGGACCAGTATGTAAAATTTCAGCTCAATCGGATACCGGGAAGTGGGTCAAATTTAACTTGCAAGAGGCCACCTTCACATAAAAACTTTTTCAAAATAAAAAACTGACTTCCTGAAAAAAACACTTTTTTTGTGAAAAAGTTTTGCTTTCGTTGTTCGGAGTTCGGCACAGTAGACATCTGCCGTTATTGCTTGACAAGATCGGAGAAAGCTATAGTGAATAACACCATGCTGAGACCACCAAACAGTTACCATTACCTTTTTATTGGTAAGCTTTGCTTTAGGACACTTACGGCGTTTGACCTGGGGTCAGCCATTGCATTTTTCGCTTACGGTTATCGTAAAGAATCCACTTTTCATCACATGTCACAATTCGATCCAATATTCCTTCTTTTCTGTATCGATTCAACAAGGCAACACAATAAGTTTCAACACGCGTTTCTCTCTGCAGATCAGTCAAATCGTGAGGGTAGATAAATAAAAAAATATGAGAAAT
This sequence comes from Xanthia togata, assembly GCA_963853775.1. NCBI lineage: Eukaryota > Metazoa > Arthropoda > Insecta > Lepidoptera > Noctuidae > Xanthia > Xanthia togata. The sequence goes on from OY970806.1 coordinate 8,354,785, forward strand.
GGGGGTGCCATTTCTCATATTTTTTTATTTTATTGATTTGACGCAAATGAGTCAATATTGTTGGTAAGGTAACATTAAACCATGCCGCTAATTCCTGGGTAAGTTTGGCTCGGGTCGGCTTCCACCATCTCTTTCAATGTATTGTTATTCACCTGTGTGGGCGGTCTTCCACGTGGTTCGTTCTTCAAATCAAAGTTTCCATCACGAAAGCGTTTAAACCAAAATCGCACGGTGCGTTCATTAGCAGTCCCCTGTCCAAACGCAACATTGACATGGCGAGCTGTTTCTGCCGCGTTAGTTCCACGTCGGAAGTCGTATTCAAAAATAACTCGAATTTTCGAAGTACAAGATGGATACTTCGAAAGTGAAGCAACAGCAAGAATTGCAACAACTACTCGACATACAGAAACGACTAGAGTCATATCAGTCTCAGTATGAAAAAATCTACAGATCGAAGAACAAGAAAACAAAAGCAGAAGCAGCAAAGAAGTTAATTGAGTCGATTGATGATATTGTTCACGATGACGAAAACAATCAAGAAAACTACAAAGCCGACTCTGAGGTAAAAAACGAACCGCGAGCACTTAACCTTGCACGTAGCAAGCGACGTGCTCGATATCAGCATAATAACAAAGCCCCTAAGCGGCATAATAACAAAGTCTATAGGCGGCATAATGATAGACGAATGAATGAAGTAAGACGAATAAATGAAAAAAGACGAATTAATGAAGACAATCGAAAAAAAATACGAGACAACGAGACAAAAAGACTGAAAGAGAAAAAAATGCTGGACGACATAAAAAAGTTGAATATGCCAAGAAAACGAAATGTGTAAAGTTTGCCCTTCCAAATGTTAGAAATCTAGGACCCAACATCGTCTTAGATACAGAGGTGCTTGAAACCGTAAACTCGGCAGTGTTTCTGGGCATAACAGTAGATGCCAAACTTCAGTGGGGGCATAATATATCTAGCCTAGCGGGAAGGCTCAGTTCGGCCGCCTACGCCGTCAGGAAAGTAAGACAATACACTGACGTTGATACAGCTCGGTTAGTCTATTTTAGTTATTTCCATAGCGTTATGTCCTACGGTATTCTGCTGTGGGGCAAAGCTGCCGATATTCAAAATATATTTGTCCTTCAAAAACGAGCTGTTCGAGCAATTTACCAGCTGGGTGCCAGAACTTCTCTGAGAGATTTTTTTAAAGATATTGGTATCCTCACTGTTGCATCACAATTGATTTTCGCCAACATTCTATATATTAGGCAAAATATACACTTGTACACTAAAAACAGTGACATTCACAATGTTAACACAAGAAACAAGGACAAACTACGAGCTCCCTTTCACCGGCTACATAAGGTTCATAACTCATTTGTTGGGCTTGGTATAACCTTTTACAACAAGCTACCCTCTTCTTTGCTAGATTTGCCTTTTAATGCGTTTAAAACTAAAGTAAAATCCAACCTTTGTTCAAAGGCATACTATTCTATCAACGACTACTTAAATGATAAGAATAGTTGGTCGCTGTGATTGGCTCAAGACAATGTTTATGTTCTTTCTCCAGAATTAGCCTACCTACTGACAGGTTATATAAGCTTAGGTAAATTGTTCATTTTATTTGACTTTATATGTCAATTTATTTTAATTTTATTAATTTTTTGTTGACATTAACTACTCATTAGAATGATTTTCATGAGTTGTATCGCAATATGTGGTTAGCTAGCGACCTCGACAAACTGATCATATTTTTTATTTTTTTTCCTGAAATACTGGCAGCAAGTTCGTCATGCTCCCTTAGATGTCACTGCTTGCGGTAGCGTCGGGGGTCGGGTTGCCTCCTTCCCTCAAATATGGCGAGGGGGTTAATGGCTGATCTTTGCGTTAAGCTCGTGAACGGGTGCTGCTTGTGGTGACTGGTCGTCTTGCTGATCATGGTTTTGTTATTGTTATTAGTAATTAACTGTTTATTTATTTTACCTCGATGGTCCTAGTTTATCAATTATAACTCTAGTTACAGCTATATGTAAGCGGGCACGCCCTTTATGCCTGGGGGCTTTATTTTCTTTTTTAGATATTCTTTACGTTTAGTTATTTTTATTTCTGCTTGAGTATAGATCTCGATGTTTTTGGTTGGTTATACTGGCGTGTGCTAGCTGTCATATGGCTGATAATTTATAATTTAATGTTTTGTGTTGTGTTATGTAAATTATTTTGCATAAGTACTATTGTATAGAATCATTTTATTTTTCCTAATTGAACAGACAGCTGTGCTGCTGGGGAGTTTGTTGCGCCACTTCTTCTTCCCAGCGAAAGCACTAGGAAGTGGTGAAGGGTGGGCGTTTTGTGGGACTGTCTTATGTAACTTTGACGTTCGAAAAGTGCTGATTCTCAGCCTAATTTGAATAAATGACTTTTGAATTTTGAATAAAAAAAAAGCTGAACGAGAGAAAAAGAAGCAACGAGAAAAAAATAAGAGACGAGAAGCAGAGCTTTATTTCTTCTGATGATTTTCACGCAGTGCTCAATTTTGGCTCCAAATTATATGAATCATTGATACCAAAGAGTAACAATGATTCCGGTGAAGTTGAACAGAATCCTGATAACAAAACAAAGCATGGTCGACGGGTGCAGACCATTCGTTTGTTAATCCGGAGGAAAACGAACCTATCTTTTCTGAGGGTAAACAAAAATAGAAATAGTGGCTGTTTGGAGTATTAACATTGTAAATCACCTGAAAGCCCAATTATGTAGACGACTTGTTATTTATTCATTTTACTATAATACAGGGTGTTAAAGTAATTGCGTGCCATAGCTAAGGTAGGGTTGGTAGGGTAGGTGCAGTATAGATAATGGACGCCAGAAAAAAAAAAAAAAAAGAAAAGATCAACCTATACTAGCACCTAAACTTAAAATAGCAATCGTTTAGAATTAAAATTATTTTATTTGTTTAAATACTTTAATTGCTTAGCTAATATCGAACGGGAAAATTGGAATTGTAATTTACGTAGTTGCGCCATTTGTCGCGAGCCGTTTTCATTAACAAATAATGCCGGCCCTTAGTATTTGGACGCGAGAAGTGAAGGACAAAATGACAACGCGTCCGATAGTAGGCAAGTTATTAAAGCATTTAAACAAATAAACTAATTTTAATTCTAAACGATTGCTATTTTAAGTTAGTAGGTACTAAATTAAGTTGAATTTGTTTTTTTTTAACACCCTGTATATACTTAATATCTTTCTTGCTTTTAAACTACTTATTGTATTGTATGTACTTACCTATGTTTCAAATTAAAACTATGTAAAATTTGTTTATATTCGCGCCAATAAAACTCTTATGTCATTAGGCTGTTCTCTAATTTTGTCGAGTAGTGCGATCATCGGCGACCAATGGTGGCTCACTAGTATCGGCCCAGATTTACGAGTTGAAAGTTCGAACCCAGGCGGACACTTTGGGTTTTAGCTCGCCGTCCGGTAAGGACCAAGCCCGGGTCGACGCGACGGCGCGTTGAAGCGATGTCAGCGACTGAAGGGGTCCGATGGGACCGATGCCTGCCGGAGTTGCGGGAAAGTCCGAAAGGGATACCGTGGCCCCTGGCATTGCACAGGCAACTGAAGGAACACGGGTGGGTTTTATTAAGTAAGAGTCTGACACGCACCCGCAAAAAAAAAAGGCGGACACTTTACTTTGTGAATTTAATTTCATAGCCGCTGCTCTCAAAACGGCGAAGGAAAACATCGTGAGGAAACCGGTATGTCCTCGAACCAAACATTGGAAGACATGTGACAACCGCTAAGCCGCACTGGGCCCGCGTGGTGGATAAGGCCCACTCCCTCACACAAAGCGGAGGCCTGTGCCCCGGCAGTGGCAGCGTTAAGGGTGATTCTGCTCATACGAACGTCAATGATTTTTACCATACCACCCACACCTGCCCTCGGTGACTGCCTCGTAGGTCTAGTGGTCGCAAGCGCTTCTGGTGAGCATGAGGTCCTGGGTTCGATTCCTAGGGCATTCACTTGTAAAGACTTGCTATTTGCGAACATTCAATGCACACGCATGCAATTAGTTAGGGAGTCGAAAGCGATAGTCGATAATTTTTATCGATATTTAATTTTAGCAGTTTCTTGTATTATTATAACTTCGTTTAATTTTCTTAATACAATTTCTTTTGTTTTTATATACCTATCCGAAAATCTGGGTTATTTTTACTAAAATAAAATGGGAATATTTTTAACACTTCACTGTATTGAAATAACAATGTCTTTATTTGCTTCAAAAAACATTAAATTAATAACTAATTTAACTCTTATTCTATACATGTAATACTAGAATATCCATGCATTGAGTTCTGTAAAAAAATATTCGACTGCAATAATACGCATGTCGATAAAATCAGCCGCACGCACTCGATTGCACCTCTCTAAATCCAAAACGTTCGTTCCGTTCGGGAAGATTCGTGCTAGTTTGGGCTAGTTCGTATCGCTCCGGACGTAAGTTAGTAACTTAAGTGATTTAAAATATTAAACAGTGACTTAAATGTTTACTTACCGGTGGTAGGACACGCCATTTGTCTTCAGGTTGATGGTACTAGACCTATTTTTACAAATTATTACTGCACAACTCGGCATTTCGGTTTTTTACGCATCAATAGTACACTGTACACAATTGCAAAGCGACTGAATGACAGCGTACAGCCGCCGTTCGAACATAAGCCCAAATTAGCAATATCGAGGCGCCACGTGCCACGCCTCCAAGGCATATCCCTCGATATCCGTGTTCATAATCTTATTATGACTACAGTTTCCCTGACCCTTTTTCAGGAGTTCAGATTTTTCAATATTACAATTGTTACTTTTGTATTCACTTTTGTATATTTACATAGGTTTACTCTTAGATTATAATATACCAAATGCTTTTTCTCATAGTTGTTATTAGATTATTTTATATCAGTTTAACTTAAAAATGTTGTGTTCCAATTTAATTGAAAATAATGTAAAATGATGGCCTGAAACACAGGTTTGAATTAACCTAGATTGGGCGGGTCGCTACCTAACTGTGACCTAACTTTGTAATTCCATACCATGATTACTTGCACCTGTTCTAAACATATTTTAGTTTTAGTTTATTTTTAGGCACTCTAATTATTGTTTGGGAAATCTTACTGTTGGCTAAGTGTACACTTTTTGTAAAAGTTTTATTCAATTTATTAATTTTTATTTTATTATTATTAATTAAGGACCTGCCTCGTACGTACGGAAGGTACAAATTAATGAGTGAAAATGTAGGTAATTGTTGTATGTTCGGTTGTCTGAATACGACATTAATTACAAAGTGAGTTTTTTTTTTATGTACCTACCAGTGGCCATGTATATATGAGACATATGCAAAGCTTATTTGCATGTATGAAGTGCACGCCACTGCCTACCAATGAATAAAACTTTTTTTTTACAATACCTAGTTTCATTAGAAATAAAATAATGTTTTAATATAACAAAATGTTTTTAATTGCCACACGTATTAATGGAATATTGAAAAACCGGTACTTGATTTCACTTGTACCGAGCGGCGTATATATAAAGGCTGATGCAACACAGACAGTAGCTGTTCTGTAACGCAGCCGCGTCCGTATGAATAAAGTATTACAAACACGATTACACCATAGACATTTGAAAACTGTCTGCAATGTGATCAGCTCCGAAAGACATTATTTTAACAAAAAAGACTGCAATACAGCTTCCATGTACTCGCTCTCTACACTGCAGGTATCAAACTTGCTTGTGACGTAACGCACCTTGCGCTAATACTAAATAGCCTGCCTAGCTGCTAGAAACTTGAAAGTAGCGATTGGTCACAGATCTAACCCAACTAAACCATTTGACCCAGTTCACAATTTTTCGACCGTTTATTATCTATCGGAAATAATACTATGGGTGTCTGCGTTGAATCCGCCTTTTCATTACCTTATACAAACAAATGCGGCTGCACTACCAACTGCTGTGTTGCAGCTGGGTTTGGACGGACTATTACTGCTTTAGGTCATTCGCGAGATAAGGCAGCACAGATTATGAGTGTCTGTGTTGCATCTGCCTTTGTATTTACGCTACCGGGCGCTAAAGAGCTGCATTCGACACACGGCTACACATCTAGCTATACATTTTCAGTTTAAGCTGACCTCACATTGTACGGTAATCCTAAACAATGCGAGATCCGCTTATACTGGTTACCTATATATAACTTGATATATAGCAGATGACCCCTTCAGTCGACCATTTCAATTTGGCACACGATGCACCAAACCACCTGTGTATCTGTGTCTGTGTACCCAATGGTTCATTAATTAATAACTAATATGTAGTGGCACCATAGATATCCAGAGATATGCCTTCATTGCGGAATAGTAAGAAATCCTAGTGCGACCGCTTATCTCCCACCAAAATAATTACAACAGTAATAAATAGTGTACTTACGACACACACTTAAAATTTGAACTCGCACACTAAGAAGAAAGCAGCTACACTAAATCAATTTCTAATAGCACACATACATAGAATGGGCGGGGCATTCACTTGTAAACACTTGCTATAATGCGAACATTCAATGCACACGCATGCAATTAGGGAGTCGAAAGCGATGGTCGATAATTTTTATCGATATTTATTTTAGCACATTCTTGTATTATTATAACTTCGTTTAATTTTCTTTATATAATTTATTTGGTTTTTATATACCTATCCGAAAATATTGGTTATTTTTACTAAAATAAAATGAGTTTTTTTTTTTAAATATTGTATTCCCGGGTAAAGGGAACCCTCTCTGTTAAATATTATGCTATGCACGAATAACTGTATTTAAGTAACAATGTCTTTATTTGCTTCAAACAAAATTAAATTAATAACAAATTTAACTCTTATACTATACATGTAATACGAGAATAACCATTGAGTTCTGTAAAAAAAGATTCGACTGCAATAATACGCATGTCGATAAAATCAGCCGCACGCACTCGATTGCACCTCTCTAAATCCAAAACGTTCGTTCCGTTCGGAAAGATTCGGGCTAGTTCGGGCTAGTTCGTATCTCTCCGGACGCAAGTTAGTAAATGATTTAAAAATTGATTTAAAATACTAAACAGTGACTTAAATGTTTACTTACCGGTGGTAGGACACGCCATTTGTCTTCAGGTTGATGGTACAAGACCTATTTTTTACAAATTATTACTGCACAGCTCGGCATTTTGGTTTTTTACGCATCAATAGTACACTGTACGCAGTTGCAAAGCGACTGAATGAAGCGTACAGCCGCCGTTCACGTGAACATAAGCCCAATTTAGCAATGTCGAGGCGCCACGTGCCACGCCTCCATGGCATATCCCTCGATATCCGTGAGTGGCACCGAGTTGCCGTGTCTGGCCATACCACTGTTAAACCCGCGATGGTTTGTGTGGTATGTTTAGTTAAACAAATATATAATATATGTAAACTGTTTTTGATTAATACACAAAAAAAACTTAGATACATAAAACTGATCGATTGGCAACATGAGAATTGACGTTCTTCTAACTGACTGTACCAATTTTCCAAATTCTGTGAATACAGTTGGCAACGGCCGTTTTTACACTGCGACGATAACGACACCGACATATCGTCAGCTCGGACGACATCGATATCGGCCGACAATATCGGGACGATATCGGTATGTGACAAGATGTACTTAACCAACACCTTACTGTCATGCGGTATGCCACAGCAGCCTCAAATAGTCGCGTAGCGCCAGCAAATGATAAATCACCGCGCGACTCCAAAAGTGTAATAGAGTATTCGAGGTAATAATAGTAGCAGTGAACAAGTGCACTGTCGTCCGCCGAAATCGGCACGACAATCAAATGTCGGCAACGATATCGTTGACTAGACCAACACAGGGTGAAAGCGTTTAGTAGTAATTGTATGAAACTACCAGTCCCACGATACCGTGTCGTTATCGTTATCGTCCAATGTGAAAAGAGCGAATTACTCAACAAGCTAAGGACAGTCTCGTGAACGTTTCATGTAGCCGCTTCAAAAATTCCCGTTGTGTTTAATTACAACCTATATTTTGATAGGTAATAAGTATTAACTTAATATTTAAAGTGTCATTATTTGGATGTTTCAAATTAAATTGAAGTAGAATGTAGGAAAAAATAATGAAAATAAATTTATTTGTTCCAGGTTAATATAAGGGAATTGGGTTATTGCGTAACACAGATATTTTTTTATACGTTGCCCCGCACTAGAAATCGCAATGGGTTTAATTTTGACAGGTTGCCCACGTCCATTGCGTTATTTACGTTGCGGAGCAGACGAATTTTTCAAAAATATGAAGTAATGGATTAGCAATAACCTTCAAAACTCGGAATGTGATTCAAAGTGTGTTACGCAATTAGGATACACGTCTGTATGCTTATTTGTGCAAATAAAACACATAAGTAATAAAAATGTCTTTATTAACTTGTTTTAATGCAAGAATAGTAAAATCTTTGACCGTGTTCACAATCAGATATAGTATATCATAATACGAGTAAGTATACAGTTTACGAGTATTATGCATGTAACTTTGATAAAAATGATCCTGTGTTTGTTTTCCACAGTGGATAAACCTTAAAATACTTAGGTACATAATTAAGTAATTAAACATTGATATTTTCTGAGAATAGCTTCGGCAGGTTTTGCCAGCACTCGAAGTATTTCGCGTCCAGTTTCTGACAAGTCTCAGCTCCCCACTTCGTTATAGCTAAGCTAAGTGAAGACTCGAACATAAACGCCTGGAAAAAAGACGTAGAATAAGTTTCAAACATGCGTTCATAATCGATGCAACAAGAGCAATAGCTGGTTGCTCTTGTTTCATCATTACTTTGTATAATTATTATATACTCGTACGGAGTGGTTTTTTGAGATGGGGCAGTAAGGACATTAACCGTTGTCGGTACAAGAAAACGGTTTTTTTGAGACATTATGAGCTGCATACACAGATTTTGAAAAAAAAAGTACAGTCAGCAAGAAAATGGGCAGTTTTCACGAACCTGTTTCATATAAATCAAAAAAGGGTAATGGACCAACTGACGTTTGAGTACCTACTAGAAAAGTAAGAAATAGCAAAAAAACTTTTTCCATACATTTCAGAGCAAAACAAACAACTGGTCGCGGTCGAAAAAAAACCAAAAAAAAAAAAAAAAAAATTCGAACGAAAGCACGTTATAAGGAGAAGTCTCATCTCCCATAAAACATTACCCCCCGTCTGACAGAAGATCAGTGCCTAAAAAAATCTCTAAAAATTAAGTCTGTCTGTTGGTGTATGTGAGTTTAAATGTTTGTAAACGCATCCACGATACAGGAGAAATTCCTAGTGTGGGGCAAAGTTTAAAAAAAAAAAAAAAATACATACTTCCGGTTTTAATCCTTACTGGCGTAAAAATGCCCTGAATATTCGTTCAATGGGTACTACATAATTTAGTAAAATCTACAGATTTTAATTTTAGAACGACTAGAAATGCAATAAAAACATACTTTCGGTTTTAATCATACATGACATACATCACGCCTGTATTCCCCGAAGGGTTGGGCAGAGGTACCTATAGGGACTAGGGGCGAGCCTATCCCATCAACCAGGCACAAATCCAGACTCCGGGCTGCTACTGAGAAATTCCTGATGGAAAAACCCAATAACACTGACCTGGGAATCCAGCCTCATGCTCAGCAGTAACGCTTGCCACCACTAGACCAACGACTAACGAGGCAGCCGTTCTAAAATTAAAATCTCCAGATTTTACTAAAATATATGTATGTGGGCCGTCCACGCAAAAAGGGTCCAGTTTTCGGCATTTAGTTTCCGAGATAGGTATAAGAAGTTTTGTAAAGTTGATTGAAAAAATAGCATTTCGCGATTTTAATTGATTATTAATAATTAATGCTCAATTATCTACAACTTCATATAGTAGGTAAACTAATTAAGTAAACGATTTTTCAAAATATGTGCCAGAATTTGAATATTTTTTTAAATCCTTACTATCAATTGACTATTCTATCTACCGAATCTAGTCTTAACTCAATACCCCAGTACTGGACCCTTTTTGCTTGGACGCCCACATATAAGGTGTTAAAAAAATAAGTTCAGTAACTATAAGAGCTGAATAACTTTTACTATGGGACCAACTTTGATATTGCGAAAAAAAAATCTGCTGTTCCATAGTAAACTTTAATACTTACTGTTCTAAACTGTGTGGGACAGCTGGTTTTATTTACGTGATTTTTGTTGGTCCCATAGTAAAATTTATTCAGTTCGATGGTAGCACCTCTTAAAGTTTCTAAAGTATTTTTTTTAACACCTTCTATACAGGTTGGCAGGGACGGGCTTGCGGACGGTGAGCAATGGGTAGCGTCCGGTAAGGACCAAGCCCGGGTCGACGGCGCGTTGTGTTCCACGCGCGCCTCAAAGAGTGTCAGCGAGTGAAGGGGTCCGATGAGACCATTGCCTGCCGGGGTTGCGGGAAAGTCCGAAAGGGATACCGTGGCCCCCTGGCATTGCACAGGCAACAGAAGGAACACGGGTGGGTTTTAGTCAGTAAGAGTCTGACACGCCCTCCCGCTCCACCCAGAGCGGGAGACGTCATTTGATGATTTCCCACCATTTCCCACCCACAAAAAAAAAAAATTGTGGCAGGGACATCGAAGCGAAAACTGGTACCATGGAAAAGTGCAATACCTACGAGGTCAAAATGTATGGAACAGCATTTTTTTTTTATTGCGTCAAAAAAAGTTTTTGTGAAAACTGCTCATTTTCTAGCTGACTATAACAAAATGGGCTGCTGACGCTTGCTGACGGTTAAGATACCTACCCTTACTTCCCTATCAAATTAAATTTGCTAGCGAAACTCCGCAGAGGTGATGGGTGTCCAATATATCTAAACATGATTTGCCCACGGATTTGCTTTACGGGAAACTTGTTTGTCCGACACTAGTCTGAGTTGAGCTCCACGATTACTGACAAATGGTTGCACTGACAGGACACGTCCACTGAAATCTGCGTGGTTCTTTTCTCAAAAGACCATTTCAGACACTAATCTACATGGTTCTCATATGGCCTGACCAAGATTATGTCTGGACTTTAAAAGAGACTGACCTCTGAGTTTGTTTCGGCATTTCTCTTGTCAGAGTAGTCAGATAGGAAACGCCGAACTCATCCAGCATTTTTTTTTTAAAGTGTTAATGAGATTCCTATACCCACACTATACCAGAATAAACAATTTCATTTCATTTCTAGTTTTCGACCTCGTACCTGCGTATTCACAGCAATTTTCTGAGGAACCAGCTCTCCATAAGAAGCACCATTGAAGCACTTGTCATCGGGCCCATGCGGAGTCATCATGGAGTGAAGAGACGCGCCTCCAGGCAGGAAACCTCCTTCCTTCGCCTCGTATGCACCCAGAATAAGGCCCATGAACTCACTCATGCAATTTCCTAGAAATTTGAAAGTTTAATGCAAAACATATGATAATGATAAGAATGTTTTTAACCGCGTTTTTATTGCGTACCACACTAACAGTAGCAATGGCTTTCATTTGGGCAGTTCAAAAACATTCATTGCGTTATTTACGTTGTTGAGCAATGGATTAACAATATATTTCAAAATCATTCAGCACCCTAATAGCGTAACAAACGATCAAATCATAATCTGAATTATTGTCAAAGATATTGCTAAACCATTGCTTCATAAGTTCGAAATATTTGTCTGCTCAACAACGTAAACAACGCAATGAATGCTGTTGAACTGTAAAAATTAAACAGATTGTGATTGATACGTAGTGTGTTACGCAAAATTAGCGTTTCAAACTAATATGAACCTTATCATAAGGAAGTATATAAGTTTTATATTCTTATGAAAGTAATACAATGCTTGCTCACATTCGCTTATAAATACGAAAAAGGTTCGTAAAACAAACAAACTCACTTTTGCATTTATATATAATATATATAAATGAAAAAGTGAGTTTCTTTGTGTATATTATAAATATTATTTATTTAGATATATTACGTTTATTTGAGGCGATATATTGCAATTTGTATTTGACTAGAGTATTTGACATTTCAACAACTAACACGTATGTATTATATTATTCATAGTGATATTAAGAGGATAGCCGTGGGCATATGCCACTTTGCCCAAAAGTTTATGATTGGTTATGAGGGAACTGATGAATACACACGTACATACATACATACCAGTCAACATCAAAACCCCCCCTTTTGCTTCAACGTAGTCGGATAAGAAGGCAAAGCAGATATATAATCAAAAACACCAAAGATCAAGGATCAAAAATTTATAAGTAGGTAGGTACCTACCTAAAACATAAAAAGTACTCTCGCTGAGGACAGGATTCGAACCTGCGCGGGTATAACCCATTGGATTTCAAGTCCAACTCCTTAACCACTCGGACACCTCAGCTGTGTTCAATATGAGTGAATTTATTGAGTGTGCTATTGTAATTGAAAACTTTTCTATTGTGGCAATAAGCACGAACAATGCGAAGTAATGAGTAACATATGTTTATTCATTAGAACCAATTTTGAATGGTCCAAGTAACAATACAATTGATGAGCAAAGAGTTACGACCGGTTTCTGGTACGAAAATCAACACAAAAACACGGAACTGGTCCTTTGGAACGTAGACGTAAACATAAAAATTTATGGTCGAATGGCCCGAGGGCAATTTGGTTTGGGCCGTTCAGAGTGTTCAGACAGACTAAATACTCCGTGAATGTTGACAACAGCCGGTCTATTCTGTAATAATCTCACGGTGAAAACTTAGGTGAAGTGAACTTGAAGTGAGCTGTCGTTCCACCTGCTGCTAGGGACTGACAGCTCACTCGGAGCTCACTTCACCTAAGTTTTCACGGTGAGATGGTTACAGAATAGCACTGCTGTTGTGAAGTAAACCACGAAGTCCACGAACAGCGGTGCCACGCAGCGGTGCTCGGAATCACGCGGCAGGCATCACTGCCACGTGCAGTCTTGTGAATTTTGCCGTCATGTGCCTGTTCTGTCAGTCGCCATTTTGAACTCTATTATTATTGCAACTAAGACTGCAAATTCAGTGCTACCAATCGCGTCACGGGTCAAGTTGTAATGAACGCACGTATACTTAATATTTTAAAGATGTAAAATTTGTGGGTTTGTATGTAGGAAGTAATCTTCGGAACTACCTACTGATCCGATTCCGAAAAACCTTTTACAGACTTTCAGTGCCGGGAGCCCTCCTGGAGGGTTTACCTACTCACATATGGGATGACGGGAGCCCTCGCGGAGGGCTCATTTTAAATCTATTTTTTCTTCTCGAATACAGCATAATAACCAGTGAAAATAAAATCTGATGTATATTTTAAGAGTTTTATTAGTACAATTAATTGTAGGACGTTAGTTTTAAAATCCAATCATTTTTATTTTTTAAATTTTTATGTTCAATAAAAATGTTTAGCGACAAGACCCCCTGAAAACACAAATTTATTTCGTTTTACAGTGTTTTATAACAACATTTTTACTTGTTTTTCTTTAACTACATAAAGCTGTAATTAGGTACTTGTTATCTTTATTTCTTACGCAAATAACATACTGAGAGGTTTGGTGCTGCATGCCGAGATACAGGTTTCACCTAGTTCGGTTGCAGATGCTCCTATTTTGTATTGTATTTATAATAGCTTACCTAGGAACTAGTTTTTTTTAAAGTTGTTTTTGTACAATCTTTTTTGGTAAAATAAAATAATTACATTATTACATAACACGGTTTTAAACGCCGTTGATCGACCACGATGGTTAACTTTAGCGCAAACATAATGCCGGTAATCCTTTTATTTTTTTGGATCGGAAATCATCAAATAGGTTCTCCTGCTGCTCTAGGCGGAGCGGGAGGGCGTGTCAGACTCTTACTGACTAAAACCCACCCGTGTTCCTTCTGTTGCCTGTACGTTGCCATGGGCCACGGTATCCCTTTCGGACTTTCCCGCAACCCCGGCAGGCATCGGTCTTATTAGACCCCTTCAGTTCTGCTGACATCTCTTTGAGGCGCGCGTGGAACACAACGCGCCGTCGACTCGGGCCTGGTCCTTATCGGACGGCGAGCTACCCAATGCTCACCGTCCGCAAGCCCGCGCCTACGGGGGCCAGGAATCGGCCTGCGATTCCCGACGCCCAGGGCGTCTCATGTGGCGGCTAGGGGCGTGAGGGCGTAAATTTTGCCTCTCCCTCACGCATTCCGCCTCCTCCTTCGCGAACATTACTGCTTCGCAGAAGTAGGTGACCTCCCATGACGCCATGAGATCCGCCGGACCTATGTTCACTGTGCCGCGATTTCTCGTGGCAGCGGAGTTACGCCCCGGCGTTTCACCTCTTCGCGCCACTCCCAAATGTGCGCGAGGACTTTTGCCTCCAAATCCCAAGGCAGCAATCCGGTAAGGAGGCTCGCCGCCTCACAGGAGACCGTGCGGTATCCCCGGACCAGCCGGTATTCATTTGTTGCCTCGTATGTGACGGCACATTAATTTGACCTCTAGAGGACATAGTCATGATTTTTTTATATATTTTTTTTATATTGTCTTGTTGGATATCAAATGAAAGGGCTTGGCGAACACGTTTCATAAGCCCATAATACAAGCCCAAATTAATTTGATAAAAATAAAAATAAAAGTTATAAAAACTAAAACCCAAATATACGACAAAAAAGGTCTCTTTTGTCGTAGTTGGTTAAAATATTAACCAACACATTGGTCACGACTCACGAGTAAAAGCGTCGTACAAAGATCTGCTTACAAAATTAAATAAAGCCAGTGAGGCAGTGACTGCTAAATTAATATCAAATAAGTACCTGTAAGTACTAACTACTAAGTAGGTGCTCAACTGCCTACTTGCCAGTGAATAAGTAGGTGGGGTAATCAAGCAAACATACATAAAAAAGTACCCTCGCTGAGGACAGGATTCGAAACTGCGCGGGTATGACCCATTGGATTTCAAGTCCAACTCCTTAACCACTCGGACACCTCAGCTACGAACGACACGACATTCGTGAATTGGTTATGGTATTCAAAATTTCAAAACAGAACAAATGTGTAGTAATGATCAGGAACATATGTTGGCTATTTAGTCATTATTTGAAGATAATGTTATAGGCAGCGCGGTATATAGGCCCCCGCAAGCAGGCGCGACGCGACTCTAAGAAAACTTCACGGTAGAACAATTACCGGTGTCGCGTCGGGCGACAAGTCGTTCCAGCGTTAGAAAAGCCCGCGAAATTCAAACTTTCTTAAGTTTTTTGCAATTTGCAGGTCAGTATCATCAGGTTGTGTGTTGATCTAAATATGATTCGCGACCGTAACAAATCACACTAATATTATAAAGGCGAAAGTTTGTGAATGTGTATGTTTGTCTTTTCTTCACGCTAAAACGAATGAACGGATTTGGATTCATTAATTAACGTGGATTAACACATAGGATACTTTTTTTCCCGATATTCCCACGGGATCGAAACTTATGCGAGTGAAACCGCGGGGTGCAGCTAGTATATTTATACAATTATAATCATAAAAATTATCAATACCGATACAAACTCTGAGGTCAAAATCCAGACATAATCTTGGTCAGATCATGTGAAGGTCATGTAGATTGGTTTCTGAAATGGTTAAATACGGTTTCGATCTTCCTTTTTAGCCTATACCGCTGAGAGAAAGCTTTCATAACCTTATTTAATCACCATAATAATCAGCTGAGGTGTCCGATAGGACAGGAGGGGAGAGGAGAGGAGTTAGACTCGAAATCCAATGGGCACTGCCCACGCAGGTTCGAATCCTGTCCACAGCGAGATGGACTTTTTAGTCACTTTGATTTTGAATCGTTGGTGTTTTAGATCGTTTAGGTACCTACTTAGAGGATGTACCATCGAAGAAGTTCATATCTATACACCGGTAAGGACTATTTCTGCTTGTAGCGCTCGGCCGCTATAGAACCGGGGCGGTAACGGATGTGGTCATCGTGTTCACGGGATTTTGTTTTCAAACTGCTTAGATATGAAGTTCTTCGATAGTACGTATCGTGTCCGTGGACGGAGCAAAAGGAGTACGTAAGAATCGAAGCGCGTGGCCTACTGTAGTTTTGTGCCTACGCCCGATGAAAAATAAATACTCGTGAGTTTATGTAGGTAGGTAGCTACTTATACATGTTTAGGTCACAAAGTCATTGAACTAACGTTTAATGAAATTGAGTCAGGCTTCAGAAGTTCTGCAAAATTATCTATTATAAAAACAAAAATAAAAATAATTATTTAAATCGGGTAAAGCCTTACATAAAAAAATATAAAATTTCACAATTCTGCCACAGAATAGACTAGAATAAAATGTCAATACAAAAAATGTAAGTTATAAAACTAAAACCCATTGAGGTTATAAGACAAATATCTTTGAAATGTGCTAATTAAATCCCTTTCATTTGATACCCAACATGGTATAACGAAATTTATTTTTATGGTTCATGACTATATCCTCTAGAATTGAATTTAATGTTCGTCACATAGCCTATATAACAAGCGGACGATCAAGACGATTCCAACGATACCTACCTCATTTGTTAACTTAAGATTAGATGATAAGAGGTAACAGATGAACATACTCGTACCTACATACATACTTACATAAATATACATACCGGTCAAAATCATAACTCTCCTTTTTGCTTCACCGTAGTCGGGTAATTAAATTAAATTAATGAGTAGATACAAATTGAAAAGGTCACAGAATAAAAATAAAAATTTTTAATGAAAATAAAATAAACGAAGATTCAAGAATACAAATTGTCAGGGTCACAGAATTAAGAAAAAAAATCATATAAAAACAATACAAACAAGTCGTCAGTCTTAAGTCTCAGAACAGGGGCCGTAATAAGACGTATTAATTAATGCCACCATTATTTCAGTGTGAGTAAGAGACGGAGCTATACAAGGCCGCTAGCACCATCCTTTTTTCGCAGTGGAATAATGATGGCATTAATACTTCATAATAAGGCCCCAGTTGTGTAAATAGTAGGTCAGCTATGTAATCAGTGAGTGTGCATACCAAGTCCCGAACCTATGATTACATCAACGAATTGAAGAAATTTGTTCATAGCTGAGGTGTCCGAGTGGTTAAGGAGTTGGACTTGAAATCCAATGGGTTATACCCGCGCAGGTTCGAATCCTGTCCTCAGCGAGATGGATTTTTTAGACAATATGATTTTGGATTGTTTGCGATAATTTAATAGTTAAAAACCGGCCAAGTGCGCAAAAAACGCTGAAAAAAACCTCCTTTAATTTTAATTTTTATTATCGTCAATAGAAATACTCAATATGTGAAAATGTCAACTGTCTGCCTATTACGGTTCTTGAGATACAGCCCGCTGACAGGCAGGCAGCGGAGGCTTAGTAATAGGGTTCCGTATGGCACCTTTCGGGTACGGAACCCTAAAGACTAAAGTACCATCGAAGAAGTTCATATCTATACACCTTAAGGACTATTTCTGCTTGCAGCGCTCGGCTGCTATAGAACCGGGGCGGTAACAAAAATGTGGTCATCGTGTTCACGGGATTTTGTTTTCAACCCGCTTAGATAATATGAAGCTCTTCGATAGTACCATCGAAAAAGTTCATATCTATACACCGTAAGGACTATTTCTGCGAGTAGCGCTCGGCCGCTATAGAACCGGGGCGGTAACAGATGTGGTCATCGTGTTCACGGGATTTTGTTTTCAAACTGCTTAGATATGAAGCTATTCGATAGTACCATCGAAAAAGTTCATATCTATACACCGTAAGGACTATTTCTGCTTGCAGCGCTCGGCCGCTATAGAACCGGGGCGGTAACAGATGTAACGTAGTCATCGTGTTCACGGGATTTTGTTTTCAAACTGCTTAGATATGAAGTTCTTCGATAGTACCTAATTACCTATGCAAGGATAACTGAGCAAGTGGCGTTCGGTAGTTTCTGTCTTTGCAATCAATCTGCCTAGCCTTTTCCCAACTAGGTTGGGGTCGGCTTCCAGTCTAACCAGATGCAGCTGAATACTAGGATTTTACACGGAGCGACTTATCTGACCTCCACAACCCAGTCACTGGATAACACGATACTCCTTGGTAAAGGGTACTGGTACTGGTTGTCAGACTATTTGGGCATCTGACCGTCAAAGATCTACAAATAACAGCCGGGACCAACGGCTTAACGTGTTTTTCGAGGCACTGAGGGGTCTCGATATGTTATGGATGGTCACCCATCCGTGAACGAGCCGCGGCTAGCGTAGCTTAACCTTCGATCCATCCATGCGACAGTTATTATTTAGCCGCGTGCACCTTTCTGCTAGTTTCTGCCTACACCTCATAAAATGCGTGAGTCTCGTGTATCTATTATTAATATGCCTATAAAGTGAATAAGTTATTTCAATGAAATTGAGTCTTTCGAATATAACTTTTCGTCCCCACAATGGTCTGGTCTGGTCTGGTGGACTGCCTCGTTGGTCAAGTGGTCGCAAGCGCTACTGCTGAGCATGAGGTCCTGGGTTCGATTCCCGGGGCGGGCAAAGTATTATTGGGTTATTCTGAGTCTGAATTTGTACCCGGTTGATGGCAATTAATAGACTCGCCCCCTATTACTTAGGACTTAAGCGTAACTGGCGAAATGTGGGTGTACTATAGACACACCTCTGTCTAACCCTTCGGGGAAATCAGGCGTGATGTTATGGTATGTTAACGAATCGCCAACTTAGATAACCTCCGTACAGTTGTGTAAATAGTAAATAAATTATGGTACGGTCAGCGACAAAAGACGACGCACTATTTTCATAAATCAACAGTTTTTTTTTCTTTTAAATTTTTTTATCAAAAACTTAGCCTAGTTAACATCAGTGTTGTTTCAGTAAAGGATGGTTATGGCTATTACAAATGAGGAAGAAACCCTTTAAAGTAGGAAAATCCTGTATCTTGTGTTCTTTAGTGGGATTTACATGTTTTACAAAATATTTATATTAGCGTAATAATTATGTAGTTAACATTTATTTATTGAGTGGGTTTACTGGTTAATTGTGAGGAGTGTTTGTGTGACCAAAATTGTTTGATACTTTGTATTACAGCATTTCATAAGTTAGCTAATAGTTAAAATTCTTTTGATTTTACTTCTGCTCCCAATTCAATTACTTAGCTCAATAAATAAAATTGAAAAAACTAAAGTGATAATTGACTTTGTCGCTCACTGTAAACAAGTATAATAACATTAACAAATTGAGAATAAGTGATCACAGCTGAGGTGTCCGAGTGGTTAAGGAGTTGGACTTGAAATCCAATGGGTTATACCCGCGCAGGTTCGAATCCTGTCCTCAGCGAGATATTTTTTTAACACAATCAAAAGAATATTGAATATTCATACGTATTATTTTCGCTGAAGGATTTACTGTGCCTTGCCTACCAACCTACCTAGTACAGACGCCAGCAGGTCAACCTACCCGAAACTGACAAATTTCCCCAATCAACTTTGAACCTTAAGCTTTAGTAATAAAGTTGAAAATCTATTAGAGAAATTTGACAGATTGTAGTAGGTTGATGTGCTGGCGTCTGTACAAATAAATTATTTTTTAGGGTTCCGCAGCCGAAGGGTGCCAAACTAACCGTCCGCTGTCTGTCTGTCTGTCAGCGGGCTGTAACTCATGAACCTTAATAGGTAGACAGTTGAAATTTTCACAGATTGTGTGAAAGTTTCTGGTATAAGTAAAAAAAAAAATATAGATAAAAATTAAAGGGGGTCGCCTTTAAATTTTAAATATTTAAAAAAAGTGTGGTAAATAAATAAAGAAACATGTTTTTTTTAAAATGAATTATTTAAAAAAAATGTAGTGTTTAATATTGGACGGTGGTACGGAACCCTTCGTGGGCGATTCCGACTCGCACTTGGCCGGTTTTTGTTTTTTCAGTTAATAGTAAACCAAGGTCCGTAAAAATCTAAAGACCAAGCGCACAGTACAGCCGCAACAGTCCGCAGCGTACTGCGTAACGCACTTTTTACTACAATAAAGTGCGGCCCACCTATAGTGTGCGTTGGCTAATAGAAAATGCATAAACGTTCTGAAGGACACTTTTTGCAATGAGTTGCGTCGAGAACAGTGGTCACCTAATGGCATCGGCCACGATTTCGAGTTGTAGGTACTGAGCTCGAACCCTTATACAATGTGGAGCAGGACGCTTGACATTCCTCAAAACCACATAAAGAGTGTCATGTTCTTTACCCGTATACAAAAAATCAATCAAATCCAATGAATACTTTAGCCACAGGAAATTATTTTTCATTTTCTTATTTTTCAACATGATGTAGATCTGAGTCCGTAATAATAGGTAAACATTGTAAGGTCAAGAACCTGTGCAAAACGTACGATTCTATCCTCTACGTCTCAATATGCTTGAGAGACAGAGAAAGGTGTCATACGATTCCACTCTGACGCACCCCGCCCAGTCCCACAAAATAATACTACAATTAGAAAGAAAAAGAAATATTACTTACGCAAATTATGCATTAGTGGTGCATAGACAATTGCGAGTGTGTGTGTGAGCGGAATTTTTTCGGCAGTCTCAGGACTCGGTCACAGTCAGTGCAGCGGCGCCCTTTGAGGAGCGCACACGGCTACTTTTTTATCACGAGACGAGCCGCGCGCGCATTGTTGTGATTTTGCGAAAAAATTTAGTTGTTATTTGTGATTAAAGACGATTTAGTGTGACTTATTGTTCAGTGTTAGTTTAATATTAGTTAGTTAATTAGGTATCGATGTCGCTTGTGCATAATGAACAACGGTGGAAACCTTGAAAATTTATAAATTTGACTATTGATGTAAATTCTGATTGTGATGTGATATTATGTGATTAATTATTCAACCAGTGATATTTTAATTAACAACGCGCAACTTAGTGAGTTTATGCCGCTAATTTGTTGTTCTCCGACTAAACTACCTACCCACGTCCACCTACGCCCCGCACCGCAGCGCAGGCGCCGCCCCCCGCCGCAACCCGCATCGGGCCGCGCAACAGTGTTAGTTAGTGACTTTTCGTAGATAAAGCGTGTTTACTTTTTATGCAGTCGATTCTGCTATTTATTTTGTTTGAAAATTGCAATTTTTCAATTTTCCATTAACTACTAATCTTCGTATTTTAAAATGTTTCTATGGACTAGTACTGTGCTCGTTTTAATTTAATGTCGTAAGTCCAGATCCACATTGTATATTTAATTTCATCACCACTGCTCTCAAAACGGTGAAGGAAAATATCGTGAGGAAATCGGTATGTCCTAGAACCAAAAAAATTGAAGACAAATCCACTAACCCACACTGGGCCCGCGTGGTGGAATATGGCCCATTCCCTCTTAGAGACGAGGCCTGTGGGAACATTATAGACTGATTATGTATGCATGTAGAGCTACGCGTTGCGGCGTGGCCCACCCCAGTCTGCTCTAGCCTTTAGTAGAACGCATTTCGTACCAAAAAATCAAATTATCATCTGACTTACTTACCTTAACTGTCCAGATCATTTTTTTTTTACAATAATCATGGACTTACTGTGATAATACGGTGGTCGGAAGGTGTTCTCCTGAACAGACCACCTCGGAGGGAAGATAACGAAGTCAGCGATGGCTACACCGGGCTTTGTCGACGGGCACGTCAGCACCGTGAATATTGATGGGTCCTGCAATAGGGTATTATACTCTTTATCTATCGCTATCTCAATAATATATTTTTAGAAAAAATCTAAAAATATATTATTGAGAGAGCTTAGGCAAAAAGCAGTCGGAAAACGTTAGTTTTAGTTCATAAAATAGCAAACTAAATTTTAAAATTCAATTCAAAGGTTTCAGCTTTTTTAATCTGTTTCATAACACCCATAGATATATATTTCTGTGATAACACCATTAGATAGTAGTCGCCATGTTATTACGTCATAAGGCTATGTAAACCCAGTTTATATAATGTACTCTATGATGTAAACTTAGAAAGTGTTAACTGTCGACTATCAGCGTACCTTTAATCTATAAAGGCTTTTTGTGATTTTCGTAACCAACGTAATTTTCATTGAAATAATACCATGGAGGACAGTTTTGTAAAAGGAGACAACACAAATTTATAACTTAAAAAACATCATTGCATTTTTTACACACCCAACTGACGTCATAACCACAGAGCAATATGGCGTCCACTGCAGCAAATTACGCGCGAAATTATAAAATGCAAAATTTAAATGCATATTTTTGGCACATAACGATTGAATAAAAAAATTGTGATTTTTTTTAGTGGTTCATTAAGCACTACCTATAGAATCTAATTGAGACACTTTTCAAAAATGGGTGTAATACCCTATTGAGAATGATCCACGTAAAATATGCCGTAAGGTTATTAGTATTGGATATCTGGACAGACAATGAAAGAGTCCGAAATTCCAAGTCACTGGGTCCAGTCACTGCCATCGCATAACCAGGCATGACGCCCATGCCAGAAGTTGAGTGCTAAACGAACATTTGGCGCCACGAATTTTATTAGTACTGCCGTGAGCCGTCTCTAGACGCTGCCGGCTCCGTGATCTAAATTAAATGAAGCATGTCCAATAATTGACTGCCACCTTGGTCTAGAGGTCGCAAGCGCTTCTGCTGAGCATGAGGTTCTAGGTCCGATTCCCAGGTCGGGTAGTGTTATTGGTTTGGAATTTCTCAGTAGCAGCCCGGAGTCTGGATTTGTGCCCCCCTGTTACAAGGGACTTAAATATAACTGATGAAATATGGGTGTACTCTATGATATTATATGTAAAAAGAGGTAGATAGGTTATAAACGTTCCGCAAGTGGCACGTCAAAAGTTGGCTAATTAGCCAGATTTTCTTCGTTTTGTCTCTTTTTCGTTCCCGATAATTACGACATGCCATCCTACTTCCACGTGTCTTATAATAGTGTGACATAGTGCCGTTTTTGAAGATAGAATGTTAGGTAGGTAACCTATCTACGTCTTTTTACTTCTAATATCTATCATTGGGTGTACTACGGTAAACTTCTGCCAGCCGTTCGGGAAAACAAGGCGCGATGTTATGTAATGCCAAATAACAAAATAAACTTACACAATGATCGTAGAGCACCGAGTTGATGACCATGAACTTGCTGAGGTCGTATTTGTAGGGTACATAGTTGCCGTGCCACGCCACCACGTCGAAGGGCGAGTGCTTCTGTTCGGCCACGAATAGGGTGCCTTGGTACTTGTTCACTATCTTGAAGCCTGGGGGAAGATATTGGTATTATAATAGGTGTAGTTTTCTAAGTTTTATTGCATGTGACTCTCTTTCTATTCGCATAGTTTACTAGTTTCTGCCCGCGGCTTTGTCCACGTGAAATTTCTACCCCCGACTCACCGCATCGCATCGCATCGCCCGCCCGCGCTAATTCTTCGTTTTCGTGTAGCGTTCTTTCAGATTTTTTTATTTTTGCTCGTCTCCTAAGGGTCGTAGCGTGATGTTGTATAGCCAATGACCTTCCTCAAGAATTGGGCTATCCAGTGCAAAAAGATTTTTTCAAATCCGACTATTAGTTCCGCAGATTACCCCCTACATACAAGTTTACAAACATATTTTACCTCTTTAGGTATAATATTATTATTATTAATTATATAGTATAGAATTGTATATACAACTAGCACTTTGCCCGCGGCTTCGCTCCCGTGGTCTTTCCCGCGGGATCCGTTATTTTTCCCGGGATAAAAAGTAGCCTATGTTACTCCCTGAAAACTAAGCTTTCTAATGGTAAAAGAATTTTTCAAATCGGTCCAGAAGTTTCGGAGCCTATTCAATACAAACAAACAAACGAACAATCAAATCTTTCTTCTTTATAATATTAGTATAGATATGTAAAAAAAACCCTGTCTGATCCGCAAGGAGCATAAGGTACTGCAATAAAATTACCAAAAAGTTTTTTTATTTTTTATTAAGTATTTACTAAGTATTGAAAATAAAAGGTTAACGCTATTTAAAATTCATATTTTTAGTACCAAAATTACCCCAAATCCATAAAAAATGAGCAAATTTTCAACAGGGGTCACAAGTTTCCACATAAATAGCCTCAGTACGATATATTATATAACAACACACTCACGGACCGGACAGGGTTTTTTTTAAAATGTTGTATATAATATTATAGTACCTGCTATAGATAATCGAACAGACAGACAAACAAGTAGACAGTTACCTGGAATTCTGTCAAAAGATTTCAGAAGTCTACTGTAGAATTAAGTGCATGTTACGTCTTGTGATTGACAGATAAAAATGACAACAATCAATCAGTGTTTTGTGTAGGACCGACGTGTAATATTCCTTATACAATGTGGAGCAGGACGATTGACATTCCTTATAACCACATAAAGAGTGTCATGTTCTTTACCCGTATACAAAAAATCAATCAAATCCAATGAATACTTTAGCCACAGGAAATTATTTTTCATTTTCTTATTTTTCTACATGATGTAGATCTGAGTCCGTAATAATAGGTAAACATTATAAGGTCAAGAACCTGTGCAAAACGTACGATTCTATCCTCTACGTCTCAATATGCTTGAGAGACAGAGAAAGGTGTCATACGATTCCACTCTGACGCGCCCCGCCCAGTCCCACAAAATAATACTACAATTAGAAAGAAAAAGAAATATTACTTACGCAAATTATGCATTAGTGGTGCATAGACAATTGCGAGTGTGTGTGTGAGCGGAATTTTTTCGGCAAAAAGTCTCGGGACTCGGTCCAGTCAGGCGGCGCCCTTTAAGGAGCGCGCACACGGCTACTTTTTTATCACGAGACGAGCCGCGCGCGCATTGTTGTGATTTTGTGAAAAAATTTAGTTGTTATTTGTGATTAAGACGATTTAGTATGACTTATTGTTCAGTGTTAGTTTAATATTAGTTAATTAGGTATCGATGTCGCTTGTACATAATGAAACAACGGTGGAAACCTTGAAAATTTATAAATTTGACCATTGATGTAAATTCTGATTGTGATGTGATATTATGTGATTAATTATTCAATCAGTGATCTTTTAATTAACAACGCGCAACTTAGTGAGTTTATGCCGCTAATTTGTTGTTCTCCGACTAAACTACCTGCCCACGTCCACCTACGCCCCGCACCGCCGTGCAGGCGCCGCCCCCCGTCGCGACCCGCATCGGGCCGCGCAACGGGTTAGTGACTTTTCGTAGATAAAGCGTGATTACTTTTTATGCAGTTGATTAGCAGAATCAACTGCATAAAAAGAAATTTATTTTGTTTGAAAATTGCAATTTTTCAATTTTCCATTAACTACTAATCTTCGTCTTTTAAAATGTTTCTATGGACTAGTACTATGCTCGTTTTAATTTAATTTCGTAAGTCCAGATCCACATTGTATGGAAAGGACGAATCCTTTATCCAAATGAGTGAAATCCAGCTGAAATTACCTATTCCTTAGTAACTTAGTAGTTACCTAGTCTTTAGTAACTGAAGTTAAAATAGCAGATATTTTTTTTATGATCTTACTAGGTACTTCCTCGTCGAAATAGCGTGCAACAGGTGTGAGGAAATCTCTTGGATTGGCGAGTCCATTAGCTCCAATAGGTCCAAGGTCTGGAAGCTTGAAGTGCCCATCAAACACTTCAAGAATGTATCCTCTGAAATCAAATGGAAATAAATAAAGTGACGTTTTGCTTTTCCGTGTGGCGTGTTCGAATTAAATTACCTATACTCCATTTATTATATACATTAGAAAAAAAACTTGTGCGGTCGGGGGACCCCGGTCAGGAACCCCTCTTCTCACGTATGATTTAAAAATAAAAACTAAAAAATGTTGGATTTACATTTTGACCTCACTATCGGCTTCAGCACCCTCAAAAACTATAAAAATGACACACCTAACGAAAAATTTGAAAATTGAGGAAGTGTGAATTTGGTCTCTCTCTCTCTCCCTTTCTTTCTCTCACACATTTATTGTGTAATATTGTTGAAATTACTGCACTTTTGTTATTTTTTTTAATTTAGATGTTATTTATCGTGAAATAACGGAGTTTAGTATACGTTTTTATGGACTGGAGAATACTGACTGAAGAATGTTGGCCTGAAATTAAGTAGGACCAAAACAGAATACTTATTCTGTGATTTCGGCGGTCTCTCCTGTCCTACGCAAATAACTCTTGCCGGAACGCCCATAAACCGATCTGTTCCGATTTCCGGTACCTCGGGTCGCTTGTCCAAGGGGATGGTGAAGTAGACCGTGACATAACGCACCGGATCAACTCAGGATGGATGAAATGGCGACAGGTCACTGGAACAACTTGCGACCCACGGATGCCCCTCAAGTTAAAGGGGAAAATATACAAGTCCGTTAGACCTGTCGTATTGTATGGATTGGAATGCTGGGCTGTGAAGAAGATGGACAAAATAAGATTGCATGTAGCGGAGATGAGAATGTTGAGGTGGATCTGGATGTGTGGTGTGACAAGAATGGATAAAATAAGGAATGAGTACCTATATTAGAGGAAAAAGTTGCGCCACTTACAGAAAAGTTGAAAGGGAATCGACTGTCTTGGTATGGGCATGTGATGAGGAGGGAAGAATAGCATGTGACTAAAAGAGTGATGAATATAAATGTTGAGGGATGGAGAGGGAGAGGAAGACCAAAAAAACAATGAATGGATTGTGTGAGGAGTGATATTAAGGAAAAAAGTGTAAATGATTGCGTGACGGTTGACAGGGGAGAATGGAAGAAGAAAACGTGTTGCGCCGACCCCAAGTAACATGGCATAAGGGCAGGAAGATGATGAGTATACGTTTTTATGGAAATAATGCGAGGGTGATAACCGTTATTTTCCTAACGTTATCATAAATAGAGATACGAGTAGGTATATCGATGAAGCCTAAAGTTTAATTTACCTCGTGGGTCCATCCACACCCACTGCGAACCTCATGCCGAGCTGCACGACCGCTATCTCGTTCGGAGCCACCGTCATGATCCCGAATTCCGTCTTGATCTTCAATGTACCTTGTTGGGGAACTGGAAAAATGAAGATCGTTTATTAATCTAGATTCAATCAGCGGGGTAATTGCGTAACACACCAACAATTGCAATATGTTTCATTTTGACAATTCGACAACATTCATTGCGTTGTTTACGTTGTCGAGCAGGCGAATTTTTCAAACATATGAAGCAATGTATTTGGAATTTCTTTGTGTCTCAATCTGTTTCATTTTGACAGTTCAAGAACATTCATTGTGTTATTTACGTCGCTGACCAGACAAACTTTTCGTACATATGGTATGAATGAAGCAATGGGTTAGCAATATCCTTCAAAATAATTCAGATTGTGATTGATCGTATGTTACACAAAGGGTGCAGATCGAAGTAGAAGTTCAGAATAGGTAAATCAGGAAGAATGCTAATCAAAAAAGTAGAGAATTGAATGTAAGAGATTTCTCCTGTGGCCATTCCTGACTACCAACCGTAATTTTTATGAGAAATTACTTGGTCTAGTTGGAACGAGCTGAATACAAGTATTCTTTAGCATGGGGCGACAGCCTATCTGGACAGCACAACCCAGTTACTGGGTAACACCGAGTACACCTCGGTAAAGACAACCAAGTATTTTAAATTACTCATTAATTTAAAACCGAAACACAGTGCCAAGGGAGTGTTATAGTGCGTTTATCAAGCAGTTGATAACAATATTTTTATGCTTGCACTGACAGGACAGGTCCACTCAAATCTGTGTGGTTCTTTTCTCAAAATACCATTTCAGACTTATCTACATGGTCCTCATATGGCCTGACCAAGATTAATGTCTGGACTTTATAAGAGACTGACCTCTGAGTTTGTTTCGGCCTTTCTTCTCAGAGTAGTCAGATAGGAAACGCCGAACTCATCTAGCTAATTTTTAATAATAAAAAAATAAGATGACGTGTAAAAGTCTTTCCAATATCCTATTTACAGAATAAACAATTTAATTTCACTTAAATCAGCCCAAGATTAGCAGACACATGAAACGCTTACCAATAAGCAGATCTCCATCGCTGCTGTAGAAAGCGCTTTTGTCCATGGATGTGTTGCACAAGTAGACGTGGATGGCGAGTCCATTGCGAGAGCGAGGGTCTCCGGCCCCGCAGACGGTGTGGAGACCAGCCACGAAATCCACAGATTGGCTTGAAGGTGGAATGTCGAATGGAAGCCAGCGGGACTGCGACGCAATATGTAATTTTTTTCAGGATTAAAAATACAGGGTCGAATGATATGCGAAAATAATGATCCGCAGAAGAAATGGGACGGAACTGATTTTCTCAGCTCACACCACAGATGGATACAGATGGTTCACTCCGCATTTTACTTATGAAGCTACAAGTACCTACTATCGAAGAACTTCATATCTAAGCAGTTTGAAAACAAAATCCCGTGAACACGATGACCACATCTGTTACCGCCCCGGTTCTATAGCGGCCGAGCGCTGCAAGCAGAAATAGTCCTTACGGTGTATAGATATGAACTTCTTCGATGGTACGTGACGGACTCGTCTTGTCGGGCCAATTCAGTGAGTGTAACGTAGTCAGAAGATATAAGAGCTACGCGATAGAAAGAGAGGAAACTTCTACGTGAATATATCTGTAGGTAATTAGCGCTGTGCGGCCAGGGGCCCAAGTCTGCTATTTTTATAAATTCGTAATTCCAACACGATCCCATTGCCATTTTGCTAAAAGTTCGTAATCTGCTAAATTCATAATGGTCGATCATTGTATTCCACAAACACGATACTCGTAACGAATTAAAAGATATGACTGCACAATGACGTTCTCATAGTAGGTCACTGATCAAAGGAACTGTCAAAATTTTAGGAGATTACCGCCAAAGTTAGTCATTCATTTTTCATTATGTACGAGATTACCAATAGATGCCATTTCTTTCAATGGAGTGTCAGTGGCTGACCATTGGAAAGTCATAATGACGCCAATATGTTATTAGATTACCAAACTTGTCAATATCAACAATTATGAAATCAATGATAGACCATTCTGACACTATTGTAATAGCAGACTTGAGGCCCTGAATTGCACTATATTGTTTCGAAGCAAGGGTATTTTTTTATTTTAATGATTTTGCGGAGTGAACCATCGGTATTCATCTATGCTCACACTTCAAGTAACTACACTACCAGCGCTCGGTGACTCCCAAAAAAGTACACACATTCCCAGTATATCAATGCAGACCCCACAGCTTTTTGGTTTTGTCGTGTTTACATATCGAAAGGCTATCCGTCTGCAGAGTTTCGTTGGGTAATTTAATTTGACCCTATTTTATAGCGACGCGAGCTTTTTACTTCAAGTAGTCCTAGCTGAAATTTAGGCCAAACATATTTGATTGCCATCGATACGCTAAGGAGAAGAAGTAGTCCTACTACAATTAATGTCACGCCGCTATATATATTTTGTAGCGACAATTGAGAGCGAGAAAAGCGTGCGCTCCGCTTATTTTGTGTAAACCTAGCACGCTATTGTACGGCACTATAATACATATATATGCCATATTGCTGGTCGTTGTGGTAAAACCGAACATGTATGTACCTGGTTAGGATCTGGTTCCTGTTCATCCCATTTGTGAGTAAGATGCTTTGCGACTTCTAACTTCTGGAAAGGTTTGTGAATCACGGAAGGACGAATCCTGAAATAAATTGAAAATCCGATTTTATATACCCACTTGCGTAACATAAGGTTAATAATAACAATACAGCTTTTACATAATTTAGTAGGTATGATATTCCATTGCACTTTTTATGTGTTTGCATTAGTTGTATACAGGGAGTAACAAAGTAGTAAATAACGCAAGACCTCTTAATTAAGGGGTCATTGTACTCATCATTATGAACAACTTTTACTATGGGACCACCCCTGAAATCGCGAAAATGAGCTGTTTTTATTTTATTTTATTTATCATGGGACAATAAACAGCTACAATATAAAATGTTTACAAATAGCAATAATATAGGGTCTTATGGAGTATTAACAATATTGCAGCCCACTACATTATCCGCATGTTAACTAAATTAAGACAATTTAAAAAGTGCCATAAATTATTTAAATAAAAAGAAATATATAAATATTAATTTTTGGATAAAATAAAAAAATGAGATTGAGATTGTTCCTAATAACAAATAAGAATTAAATGATAAAAAAGAAGGACTAGACAGTACAATACAATTCATTAATAAAAATATTCAAACGGTTGAAATAAATTAAATTTTGATTAAAAGACACACTATTTCTGATTATCATTAGATAAGATTTTTAAAACATTGGACTTAAATTTCGATTTGGAACATGACATACAAAAATATCAATATCAATGAAGCTTTAGAGGCATGAGGAACAGGGTGTAAAGTTCACTCATCCACCATAGAAAAGGGAGGATCCTCCAACCAGACGGGTGTTGTGTCTGGCGGGCCGACTGCCCGACTGTTTATTTCGGATAGTCTTATCTATGTCGTTCGCGCGGTAAACTCTAATTGCGCGATGCAGGATTTGTGTGACGTCATGTCTTTGATGCGTAGTTAGTATGTGGCGGTGTAACCGCTACATCACTCCCCTCCGGAGACCGAAGGTCGATAGTGGGCTGAGTCTTGTATCTTGCGATGCTTCACAGTGGCAGCTAATGTTCCAGTGAGTCAGAACCGGGTGCCGCACAGTTCGCGGTGAGTCGAAACTGTCTGCGGTGATTGCGGCGGTTGTGGTGATTGAGGTGATTGCGGTGATTGAGGTGATAGCGGTGATTGCACTGATTGAGATGATTGCGGTGATTCCCCAGTGAGTCGGGGTGATGAGGCTGAGGGTGATGACCAGGAATGCGCGTTCGCGTCTTTGATGCGTAGTTAGTATGTGGCGGTGTAACCGCTAAAAAGCTGTGATTATAAGATTCTACCATACGACGAGCAGGGCAACTGTTCAGTAAATTTGTGTTCGTATAATTCGTCAAATGTAGAACAGCAGATTTTTTTCGTGATTTCAGGGTTGGTCCCATATTAAAAAGTTGTTCATAATGATGAGTACATTGACCCCACGGATATCGATTGACCCCTTAAGAGGTCTTGCGTTATTTACGTCACACCTTGTATACAGTTAGGAGCATAAATTAATACGCAATATTTTAAAACGATTTTTTGTAATTTAATGATTGGTAAGTACATTGAGAAAAAACCAGCCAAGTGCGAGTCGGACTCGCCCATGAAGGGTTCCGAAGCAACAAGTAACATAATATAAAAGTTCTTGTAGTTCGTTGTAACTTTGATCGATGTTTTAATAATAGTGATTAAAAAATAAAAATAAAGTTATTGATAATGTTTTTTTTTAATTTTTATATTTGAGTTGATTGAATGAAAGCTAAATTGCGGTTTACGATTTATGACGTATTAAAAAAAAAACTACTTACTAGATCTCGTTCCAATTTTTGGTGGAACTTTACATGGTAAATGTACATCATATTTTTTTTTAGTTTTATCATTCTCTTATTTTAGAAGTTACAGGGGGGGGACACATTTTACCACTTTGGAAGTATGTCTGTCACGCAAACTATTCAGTTTAGAAAAAAAATTATATTAGAAACCTCAATATCATTTTTGAAGACCTATCCATAGTTACCCCACACGAATGGGATTGATGAAAAAAATAATTGAGTTTCAGTTCTAAGTATGGGGAACCCCCAAAAATTATTGTATTTATTTTTCTATTTTTGTGTGAAAATCTTAATGCGGTTCACTGAATACATCTACTTACCAAGTTTCAACAGTATAGTTGTTATAGTTTCGGAAAAAAGTGGCTGTGACATATGGACGGACAGACAGACAGACATGACGAATCCATAAGGATTTCGTTTTTTGCCATTTTGCTACGGAATTCTAAAAACCTATTTCATAGTACAGACGCTAGCACGTCAACCTACCCGAAACTATACAATTTTCCCAATCAACTTTGAACCTTATGTTTTAATAATAAAGTTGAAAATCTTTTAAAGAAATTTGACAGATTGTAGTAGGTTGATGTGCTGGCACATGGCGTCTGTACCTAAGTACCTACTGAAATATAATTTTTAGCTATGGTTTCGAAAATAGTAGAAATTTTTGTAACATCATACCATACTATGAATACTTGAGTAGCAAATAGCTTTTTAATCAAATATTAAGGTCGGTAAAGTTCGTTTTTAATCCCATATAGTAATTTGACATTTCAAAACTTTGTCGTTTGTTTTTAGGGTTCCGTAGTCAACAAGGAACCCTTATAGTTTCGCCATGTCCGTCTGTCTGTCTGTCCGCGGTTTAGCTCAAAAACTATTGGTACTAGAAAGTTGTTATTTGGCATGAGTATACAAGTTAATGACGCCAAAAAAGTGGTAAAATAAAATTTTGAAAAAAAATTGTTATTTAGGGTACCTCCCCTACATGTAAAGTGGGGATGACAATATTTTTTTTCGTCCTTTCCATAGTGTTGGATATTGTTGGATAGGGCTTTCAAAAATATTAGGGGTTTGCCAAGACCGTTTTTTGATTAAGTAAACCGTTCGTCACTTATCAAGCTTTAAAGTACCAATTTTCGTTAGAGTTAAGTGTCCCCCCCCTCTACCAACTCAACGGTTGTAGTTAGAAATTCTAATGTCACGGCATTAGTACTTATATATAACGAAGTTTAAAGGAAAACTATCACACTTAAGTGGGCTGTACAAGTTTAAGAGTAATAATCGACCAACTTAAATTTGCGGTTGCAAAAACATGTTCTCCCATATATTCCGTATGGGAGAACATGTTTTTCAATTACAAATTTAAGTTTGTTCTTACGATAAATTCATTCCAACTACGGAACCCTTCATTGTGCGTGGTCCGACACGCACTTGGCCGGTTTTTTCAATTTGGAGTTTGACATTTTGCACCTGCGAAATTACTATCTCGGAAAACAACCTTTATGTACATGTAGGTACCTATACTAGGTATTTAGGCTCGTAATTGTACCTACAAATGAATTTACGGAACTTCCATACCTGTACAGCCAAGACCGTTTGTTCTCATGTCTGGGCGCAGTGAAGGCAGTTCCGGACAGTTGCTCAGCATACAGTCCGTAGGGGCAACGCTGAGGACTGTTCTGACCTTCTGGGAGGGCGCCCGGCCTGCGAGGATCCTCTGAAGTGAACTCAGAGCCAAAGCCCGAGAGGTACTGTGCAAGGGTAAAATTTTTGTCCAAACTCACGAAAGCGCCAGCCGTAGAAGCTTAGAACGTTTATTCTGAAAGTGGGCAGAACGTCGCAAATAGATGTCAAATATTTCGCTGTTTTGATTGACTTGGCAATATTACTGTTTGGAAATATGAAATGTGGCTAACTAGCTAACTTGAATATTAATAATGAATTGCAATTATAACACTGAATTTGATGTTGTAACCGTTTCAGGTGTAAAAAAGTCATTTGGAAAGTTTACAAATACTTTTTTACGTCTAAAACGAAACATTCGGTGTTATGCATTGATGTATTAAAGTGTTATGTTATTAATTATTGTATTTCATGATCAATATCACTAGTTATTAACCACATTTCATATTTGAATACAGTAATATTGCCAAAATAATCAAACAGGTAAATATTTGACAGCTATTTTTATTTCCCACTTTTAAACCTCTTAGCTGTCCAATAGGTCACGTGGTGCAAAAATGACAGATGCTCATTTGTTCGCGAATTCTGGGTGGTCTCGCGCGAAACGGCTTGTCTGATTGAAACAACGATATCTCCTAGACTATGTATGGGATCTGTTTAGAAGTTACCTCGTTGGAATTGTTATAAAATTACCTAACAGATTATGTATGACTTAGTCCAGTTTTGCCTTGTAATATATTAGTTATTCTAATCTGTAATCAGGGTGAGGACATTTTCCCAGTTTCTTGCGTAAAGCTCATTATAATTAAAAAAATAAACCAATATTTCAACAAGTTTTTGTTTGATTCAAATACAAACAACTTAATTCACATTTATCAATCAAAAGAACTCACCTCCCGATACATTTTTTTCATCACACAAGCATAACAATAGCATGACGTCATTTAGCGTGCGGTGTCGGAACAAAAAAAAAGGGTATTGTTTACACTTCGATTCTGAGAACGCTTTAAACCTAGTGGCTTGGGATTATAATTTATAATAATAATTGGTAAACATACTTATCAGAGACAGAGTCTCAGCTGTTAGAAGTGTTTAGTTTAACAGTGTCGGCTAACCAAAACAAACAATTGAAAACATGCGCAAAAAACATGCTGTCATACTTTGGATCACAGTTTAAATTCTGTTGCTTAAATGTTAATTCCAAATTAACATTCTACATTTTGAAGATATTTACAAATCGATAAGCACAATACAAAGGCATGCTGCTTAACAAAAACATTACAAAAATCAACAACCAAAACAGACAAAATTTCACAAAATACTCAAGTACATGAACAAGGACGAAAGAAAATGAATACGAAATGGATACGGAAAATATTGTAACATCTGAACAAGAAAAAATTAGTACACATTTAAAATGTTTTATGTACTTGTACATATTATTATTATTATTTTAAGTCTTTTAACGTATATATTACGAAAATTCAAATGTAAAAAAAAATAAAAAAATAAAAAATCATTAAAAGAAACATTGCAATAGGCGAGAATCTTTTGGAATTAAAAAGAAAAAAAAAAAAAAAAAACAATAATAAAATATTTTTTTTTTTTAAAAAATGGCAAATTAGGCGTCAGCACCACCTCCGCCTCAGAGAGAAGAACCACTAGAATCACGCTACACCGTCATTTACTTTGAATTTATAATAAAATTAATAAAAATAGACGAAATAAACAACAAAAACAAACAAACCAAAAAAATATATAATTTAAATCTACGGAAGTCTTATCCAAACATTTCGAAAATCCCTGCAAAATGGCGGATTTCGGGTCATCGACCGCAAATTCATCCGTCTGTCATGATATCTGAATCAGTCATTCTATCGTTAGCGTATTTTTCATTTAAAGGCTACGCAAATTCCTTACGGTAAAAGTTAAAATAAATGCTTGAAAACAATAATAGGATAAATGGCACGATACATATTATCGTCAGTTTGTCATAAATAGTTGAATTATTAATCGTAATACGAGAAATGCGACGACGGCCGCGGCAAAATGGCGGCAAAATAGCTAACGATGTTTTTTGAAATAGCTATTTCTTTCCAAAATCTTTATCAAATACACATTCTTGGAAATAAAACCTGTTTATTACTTACCCATCCATGATTGACGCTGATTTATTTCCTTTAAATCTTTTAACTTCACTCTCACTATAACTTTTATGACCACGCACGACGTTCTCGGAAACGGACTGCGGGGGGCATTCAATAAGTCTATGACAACCGTAATTGGCGAGTTTCAGGTAAGAAATAAGCGATTTTATGGCATCCTTGTTTAATTGTCTACACTTTTGTGCAACTTTGAGCATGATTTGTATTAATAATCTGTAGTAATACGGTCAAAACAAATGTCAGTCGCCAAATGACTGAACTTGCGATCTGGACAGATGGGGTCCGTTTTGACAGATCTCCAAATCAGTCATCTTGACAGTCAAGGGGAGCGCTCGTATAGGCCCAGGTAAAACTTTCCATTATGGGCCATCGATTTATGGGTCGGGGGATGGGGGGTGGGGGGAGGCGGGATGGGAGGGGCTACCCCCTGTCCCATCCCCACCCCTCGCAGCCCCATGGTTATGGAGATATCCATGGTTAAAGTTTTGAGGTTAGGTTAGGTTAAAACACTAATTTCCATGCAAAGCATGCAGCATGCAAGCAAGCACGCAGCATGCAGCATGCAAGCAAGCATGCAACATTCAGCAGGCATGGTTTCTGTCACGGCTCCGGCGCTGCGGGGCTCCGGCGATCCCACGCGAGTTTATCGTCGCAGATGGGTTTAACGCTCACCACCGTAGCTTCGGCTCAGCTGCGGCGGCGAGTGTTACAACCACCTGCTCCTCAACTCGCGGGCCGCCTCGCCCCTCCGCGCCTACGCGATTTTAAATTATTACACTAGGGATAGAGCAGCAGCGTGGAGTCGGATTTACAGCGATTCGTTTCTGTCACAAAAACCTAAAAAAAAAAATGAACTTCCAACTCGACGACCCATTATGGAAAGTTCTTCCTAGGCCCATTCCGATCCTGTTAAACCTACTTGATATTCGCTGCCGGTACAGTAGGTAGGTAGATACGTTAGTGTAAAAACCAAGTGGTATGTTCATTCTGCTGGGTTTTTTTGTTCAATTAACTGTTGCGGCTGGGGCGATTTCCAAACACATACCTACCTACCTACCATTCCAGAATCTTTCGTTCTCTACAGAGCGACCACGAATAACGCGATAAGTTGTATGTTACACTTCTACTTCTACCTACTAACTTACAATATACATGGTGGCAGCGCAACCTGTTACCGTGGATTCAGTACATGATTCTGGACACCCCTGCGTTGTTTTTCGTCGGTTAGCAAACAAAATCTGCTATTTCCTACAAAAGTGTTTTTTTTTTTTAATAACCGACAAACAATTTCATCGAAGGGGGGTCCAGAATCATCTACTGAATCCATGGTAACAGGTTGCGGGTCGATGTCCTGTCCTGTATCACA
This sequence comes from Xanthia togata, assembly GCA_963853775.1. Classification (NCBI taxonomy): domain Eukaryota; kingdom Metazoa; phylum Arthropoda; class Insecta; order Lepidoptera; family Noctuidae; genus Xanthia; species Xanthia togata. The sequence goes on from OY970806.1 coordinate 8,391,539, forward strand.
GTAGTGTTCAAGAAGTGTTATTAAAGCTTATGATTGTTGAATTAAGTACCTACTTAGCGACTTGAATATACCATGTGACCAGAACTAGAAAAACAAGATAGAGAAAAACACATCTATCTTTACCTAGAGATTCAATAAGGCTTTAAAATTTACTATACTCCATTTATCATTGGATTTCTCCACTGGACAAATAACGACAGTAATGTGTAATGTTGTTGAAATTAATACTGCACTTTAGAGTAATTTTTTGAATGTTTATTAAATGGCAAATAGATTAGGTACTTACATTGCTTTGTACCTAGGTACATGTCGTGAATAACGGAGTTTGTTTTACGTTTATTTATATTTGTCTAATGTTATAATATCTACTTAAGGAGTAAAGGTGGAGGGCCCGGTAAAATGTGCATGTATAATACCGGTAGGTATTACACATGCACATTTTACCGGGCCCTCCTCTTCTCAAAGTTCTTTTGCACATTCTTTGTCAATACTAAACCATCCTAATTATTGAAGTGAAAACTTCTTTAGCGGCGTTGTGCACTTTTTTGTGATGGAAAAAAATGTTAAACGTCGCGTCAGGACACGTGACCTGATCGAAAATTCGTAAGACGGAGGGAGAGTAGACCGGTGCAAAATGATTCCCTAACCATTCCAAAATATAAAAAATGCACAACGTTAATATTCAGGTTTTCACTTCTGCCGGCACTTTTTTCATCATATTGCTCATAATACTCATCATAATCCATCACTGATTGCAGGTTGACATTAGACATTTTATGGTATATTTTTAATTATAATTATAATTGTTAGTGAAGGTATAAACTGCTTTTAAAGACAATTAAGAGGTGTGTTTGAAGATTTTTTTGAAGCATTAATGTATGTTTAATTATGATTTGAGTTCCATCACTGTATTAAAATAAGACTTGAAAATATCATTCTTTTTTTTTGGTCAAAATTATTTACGGTTTAAGAGATACACTGCTTTAAAAAACCCCGTTTTCGGAATGCTGCGCCTTAATAGCCCAATTCTTGAGGAAGGCTATGTTATTTATCACGCTAGAACCCATAGGCGAAAAATAACCGATTATCATTACTTTTTGAACAGCGTAGTACTTAGGTACTCTAAGTAAACTTGAAACTAGCCTCACAGAACTGGTTTCTCATAAATGTTACCTACTTTATATGTCATTCAAAAGTTCTCTCTTCGGTTCATACAATTGCTTTATATGCTCATTTCTCTCTTTCCCCTATTATACATAAAAGACAAAATATAATTGTTATTTACCTTAAGTTCCTCCATGTTGAATAACAGACGAGATGTTTGATTCAACTACGAGTTCAGACTAGGCCACTATGTCGGAGTCTCGATGTTTACTACCGACTGCTATGCAAATGTAGCCGGTTTGTTTATGATAAAGAATGGCATTTATATACCTATATTGAGATACAGATAACTCGCTTAATAATATTATTTTGTGATAACTTGTGATGTGGCATTCTTTTTTGTTATCGGGGGGAACGTTCAAAAGGCGCCAGGTCTTTGTGGATAAGCCCGGTGGCAAATGGGGAGGTTTTAGTGAGATTCTTACCTCACTAACTCTAACTCCAAGAACTCAATTACGATGACACTGAAAATTTATTGACAGTTTTAATATAAACATCATTATGCAATATGCTACGATCAAAACAAAAAATACTCATAGTCACACACACACAACCCCAACACACACACAACCACTGCACACACTTCTCTAACTTCACAAACTACACACACACACTCAACCTCACTCCCACCCTGATACTAACCATACCATTTAACTAAAAAAATAAAAAACAACTAATAATCAATAAGCTTTATAAAATTAAAATAAATGTTAACATGTCATAACTAAATACCGTTTGTACGAGTACATAACATAATTTGTCAAACTTAAATGGAGGAGTCCTGGTGACCTGAAATACAGGCCCTGAGCCTAGTTTTGGCACCAGTCTCCCACAATATAATGCCCCTCCAGTATGTCACCGTAGAAATAAGATATTAATTAAGAGTAATATTGTGGAGAAAATAAACTATTTTTTATTTATTTATTTACTAAAACCACCCAGTGGTCACCATCAGCACATGACGGGAGGACACAGTGTCCTCTTAAAAAACCACCCCGGAAGCCCTGGGAATCTGGTCTTACGTCTTGTATGATTATTTACCAAAAAGTCACCCTGTATAAACATCAATCAACACAACAACTCAGTTTGGGCCACGATTAGGTAGGAGAGATTTGTAATTTTCCCAAATTTTTTTAAGTCTCACTGGTATTTTTGGTAATTGGATAGCGTCAGTGAAGTTCTAACAGTGCGTAAGTCATTTTATGAGTGTTTTGAGATTTGAATGTCATTGGATAAAGCTTAATGGCGTGCATCGTATCGACCAATCAAAACTCGATAACCTGACCAATACAAACGCGTTATTTGAAAAATAGTTACACTGCGTATCTCAGTTGTTGGCGCCAACACTGCGCGTATGTCAGCCATTCACGTACAAATTCGTCGTGCATCAAGTGCTCCCATGTTGTGATTTCGATTTGAGGTATTATTTGCAATATATCTTGATGTTTTATTCCCAATAGTATCGATTTAATGTTATGTGGTCAACAACATAGCAGAGGAAAAATATAATACCTAAAGATATTAAGAAAAAAAACATGGCAAGAAGCGAGAAAGTGAAAGATAAAGAAAGGGCTCGTCAATAGGATGACGTACATGTTTTTACACAAGATTTTCAGGCCGTAAAGTTATGTCCACAACTTCAAGCTACTGCTTTATATTTTAAAATTAAACTATGTGTTCATAATTTTACAATGTATAATCTGGCCAACAAAGAAGTTACGTGCTATTGCTTTGACGAGAGTAATGCTGGTTTGGCTGCTTCTGTGTATATCATGCATCATAGACTGTTTTAAAAAAACACTACAGAAGAAATGCATGCCAATCATTTTATATTCTGATGGTTGTGAATAGAATAAAATGTTTATCTATCAAAATGCTCTGCTACAACTATCGATGGAAAAAAACATCGTTATAGAACAACATTTTTTGGAGAAAGGTCACAGATGGAGTGTGATGCGCTTCATAGTTCAATCGAGCAAAAGATAAAATCCAGGAGATCTTTTTACCAAGTCAATTTGCGACGTTGTCAAAACAAGCTCGTCCACAAAAACCTTAATTGGTTGAATATTTAGACTATAGTTTTTCCGACGACTTCTCAGACAGGAATCCGTTCATGTATGACTCCATACGGCCTGGTGGCTCCGTCAATGATCCTACAGTAACGGATCTACGAGTACTGCAGTATTATCCAACTGGAGTCATCAAATATAAATTGAACTTTGAGGAGGATTATCTAGACCTGCCACGCAGGATTCGACGCAGAGTAGTAATGCCCGAAACTATGCCCCCTAGACCAAAACTCTACAAAACTCGCAACTAAATGGAAACATTTACAGGAGTTGAAGATTGTTATTCCTACTGACTGTCACGTGTACTATGATTCCCTACCCTATTGATCTCCTAAAAGTAATTATACTTATGAAGTTGATTAGTTTTAAGCAAAACATTTTTTATAATACAAAATATTTTATTTTTACATAACATAACATAACATCACGCCTGTAATCCCCGAAGGGTTAGGCAGAGGTGTACCTATAGTACACCCACATTTCGCCAGTTATGTTTAAGTCCCATGTAATAGGGGGCGAGCCTATTGCCATCAACCGGACAGTCCAGACTCCGGGCTGCTACTGGTAATTCCTGATGGAAAAACTCAATAACACTTTGCCCGACCTGGGAATCGAACCCAGGACCTCATGCTTAGCAGTAGCGCTTGTGACCACAAGACCAGCGAGGCAGGCATTTTCTTTTTATAAAATAAACTTTTAAAACACCATTTTGTTGAACAATTTTATAATTTCTCTTCTCCATATTCTCTGCCTTACATAAATAGATGAAACATGACGTAAGTCAGTGATAACTATTGGCAACACTGCGAAAGTCACCAAATTACTTCAATGGAAAAGATTATTGGGATTTTCATAGGTTCAAATCATCACAGAGTTAATTTGTATTAATAATTAAACATAATATGGACTTAAGCGTAAGTTACATTCATTTCATACAGTTTTTTCACTCTCCTGTAAAGTAGCCATTTTTGACTTACGTAGGTACCTACTGTTAGAACTTCACTGACGATAGGCCACTTTTTTTTGTCGTTGGATTTTTGAAACATGAGCTTATTAGGTAACTAGGTACCTATATGTACCTATTTGTTTAATACTTTACACTAGAAAACATAATTAGATGCTGACGCTTATTGCGTCATTTGGTAATAATATAATTAAAGTAAAAAGCCCTTCCTTAACCTAACCTTATAAATCCTGGTCTTTTGTTTAGAACCGCAAGACCAATTTGGAGAAATTGACAATACATGACGCACGCACGTAGCCCCTATGAGGCGGGTTCCTTGGCTTGTCGAGAAATCGTAGTGCCTACACAGGAAAACACTACATCAACAAGTTTATTGAATAGTTAGGTACCTACCTAGGTATGTTGTTTACTCGGGTACCTACCTTGGTACTGTTATAATATGTGTCTACTATAGCTACTAATAGTCAATAGAGATACCTTCAAAAATTAAAGTCTAAACATACCTACGGTCAGCATTTCTAGAAACTTTTCCTCATTTATCAAGCTAAATCCATACCACCTTCTTGAATTTTAAAATAACATGATTTGACATGACGCTCCATCCCCTGAAGGAATATGCTGAATGAACTTTAGGATTGTAATCTAGGCATACTTTTCGCCTTCCAGCTCTATCTGCGAATAAGGACTGGTGCAGACCTGGCGAAGCGCAGTAAGTCGCGGTTTTCGCTGCTAAACAAATATTAAAATTGAGTATCTTAAAAGCCTTCTCTGTGAGAAGGAGTGGGGTGTAATCCACCACGCGGGCTCAGTGTGGTTGGTACTCGTAGAAGTCGAAAATACCATGTCCGCATTGATGCTCTCTCGGACTACCAAAAAGAAGTTTTATTTTCAACTTAATTTCAACTAACGCAAGGTTGATATTTGTTTGCCAGGGAAAACCTCTCTTTACTGTCTGTCTTTACGGTCTGCGTCGGCACCTCAGGTTAGAACCGATGGTTCCGCAAAATCATTCTTAAAAAAACCGACTCATGCTACGACATAATAAAGTGCAATTCAGGGCGCACGGCGCTAATTACCTACAGTTATTTTCACCTAGAAGTTCGTACGAGTCACAAGTACAAGTCGGGCCGCCGGCCGCGTACCTCCTTGTAGCTTCATACCTAAAATCTGGAGTGAATCCATCTGTATATCTGTGCCGGCAAGTTACTGAATAGCAATCAATATTCCATTAACAAAACTGCGTCACAGTATTAATAATATTAGCGAGTGCTTCAATAATATCGGACCATGGAGGTGTGTATACCTGTCCACGATAATATTAAAATAACTGGTTTCATGCCGTTCTCTTGAGCTGCTTGTCAATCCCGTTTTATGGAAGCGAGAAAAACATTGTATACATACATAATTAAATACTTATTGCTTAATGTGGTGCAATATCGGTATTTAAGATTTTATACTAAAATAATGCAATTTTACAAGAAATTTGCTAAGAATAGACTATAAGTTATGCGCCAAAGTAGAAATTAGATGATTGAAAAACTGAGTAAGTTAATGCTGACCTACCTATGTTGAAAGTTGGTTGAAAGGCTCAAATCTGTAATATTAGGTACTTGTGCTACTTAATGTTCATGTCGGCATGATTCGCTAGTCGGGCGGTAAAATCGGATAAGTACCTTTAAGGAGTAGATGGCATAGAGCTTTTTCGAAACTCTCCTCGAGCTCAAATTGTGCCGAGTCGACCCGAAACATGATTCAGCGAAGGTAGATGCCGAACGAAGTTTGCCAATCGATTATAAAAAAGTACTCTGTGGCCAATCGGCACCAGACGAATATCTGTAGTAATTTGTTCGGGTTGGCTTTGTTGTAAGCAGATACAGCCGAATCAAATGTGCTGACCCGAACTAGCACCCCTAAGTTAGTATCTACTTAGGGGTGCCAATTCGGGCTAGTTTTTTTGGCTCTGGGTGTACTAACACCAGAATGCTCACCTCCCCTGCCAGTTAAATGGTTGTACTTGGATTTGTGAAATAATTCACAGCAGTAGTAGATATAAAGAAGTTGAAAGGAAAACTAAAAAACTAAGTAGGCTTTACAGGTTAACGAGTAATAATCGACCAACATAAATGTGCAGTTTGAAAAACATGTTCTCCCATACATTCCCTATGGGCGAACATGATTTTAAACTGTTAATGTTAAGTTTGTTCTTGGAATAAATTCATCCCAAGTTCTACGAAACCCATCATTGTGTGTGATCCGACACGCACTTGGCCGGTTTCTTTAATATTTTTTTTTTTATATTTTATACGTTTTTACGTTGTTGTAAAAAGTAACTTCGGCGTGGGTGCCCATTTAGACGCAGTAGATTGTACCAAAATAAAATAATCTATTTTACTTCCGCAAATATTTATTATAATATTGTTTATATGAACAATAATGTCAAGCGATATTAAATTCGAATTGCCTATTTTTAATTGAGTTTAGGACATTACAATGCTGTTATACTACAATGGTTATGTTGCGACGTGTCTCTTCAACGATTACGAGAAATATCTACAAAATAGACTCTAAAGTTCTTTGGAATTATTTCAATTGACTGTAGGTAAATAATATTTCAAGCCTATCGTATACTTCTTCAGTTATCGCCAGATATCATGATTCGTGAGAAGGGTTGGCAAAAGAAATCTGACAGTAATATTTTTTGGAAACATAATCATTGTACTGCGGCCTGTTCCTATCTGAAGACACCATCTACCGGATAAATTAAGAATTGGAAAACAGTTTTACGTATATATCCGCTTGATAATTTAACCAATACGTAGTGGTGGTGGTACGAGGTGGTAAATAGTGACCAGGCCATGCTTCTGATTAGGTACAGATATTCAGGCAAATAACCCAAAGTAATTAGTAATAATGAATACCTACAAAATTCTGGCAAGATCGGCATATCTGAAGACACATACAATCCACCGGATAAATTAAGAATTGGAAAACAGTTTTACGTATATATCCGCTTGATAATTTAACCAATACGTAGTGGTGGTGGTACGAGGTGGTAAATAGTGACCAGGCCATGCTTCTGATTAGGTACAGATATTCAGGCAAATAACCTAAAGTAATTAGTAATAATGAATACCTACAAAATTCTGGCAAGATCGGCAAACAAGAAACTTTTTGAAGAGACACTCGCCTATGAGAAGAAGGGCAGGTTAATGATACAAATTACATTACAATAGTTAAATAGCTTCTACGTTATACAGCGTTAACATTATTATTGTTCTTAATAATACTTAATGTATCTACCGGAAGGGGATAGGCTGTAGAGTTGATATTTGCTGACAGTACGCATCTGATTTTTGTGATACATCCTTATTTTTGAATAGAAAGACCCACTTCCATTCTGTTTCATTCGCCCTCTTTTATTAACATATTATATTCTTGTAATCATTAAACAATTTAGTAGGAAAACGTCAAAATGTTTTATGTTATTTAGACGTTTTCCTACTAAATTGTGTGTTGCGTAATGTTATCATCGCGCCTGTAATTTCCCCAACGGGTTAGGCTTATTTAGGCGTTATATTTAGATAGATTTCGCCATGTAACAGGGGGCGAGCCTATTGCCATCAACCGGGCACAAATCCAGACTCCGGAGTGCTACTGAGAAATTCCAGATAATTATGCACACTGCCCGATCCAGGAATTGCCCTGTTTGACTGTACACCACAAAGGTCAGATGCGTTTACTAAAAGCAAAAAACATCGTCTACAGTTTAGACAGTGTACGATAGAACGGAAGATCCAGTCGTGATTTCAATAAAAAAATAATTTTACAAAATAAATAACAATCATAGCCAATTCATAAAAACAGACAAAAAAGAAACGCGAGTTTTGATTTGGTAGGAATTATTTTGTATATTTTACTGCGGGTGTTATTAGAGTTACTTTAACCTATTGACCACCCCAGTCGGATTAATACGACAATAATGTTTTCGTGCGCGTGCCGCCTCAGTCGTTTTAATACGACTAAGAACATGTGTTCGTGTTTTGTTCTTTATTTCATTGCACGACGCTATTCGTCGGAGGTATTTATTTGTCTTTTTATAAGCTGGGCGCTGGGGGCATGGCATTTGATGTAAAACCAAGCGGTCAATAGGTTAAAAGATGTTAGTTTATTAATAGTATGAAATAAAATTTACAATATTTTCAACAGCGCAACAGTAAATTGGTACAATAAATCGGATTTATTTTTATGACGAAATGATCAAATATGTGTATTTCATTATATTCTATTTTAATGGTCTTCGAATAAGTTCTATTGATTAATCCTTGTATATTATTCAAATAATTATAATTATCTAATACTAAAAGCTAAAAACATTGATCTAATATTATGCATAAACAACAAACTTAATGGTAAACAATACAAATCACAGTTACGTAGCAAATAGAGTGCAGGCTATTTTTACATAGAAACGAGAATAATATCGAAGAGTTCTAATCACGAAGAACCAACTTAGTAAAAAAACCTGTCAAAAATATACAAGGTCAATTAAGATTCACTAGCATAACTTCACAGACGTAGTGCTTCGATATCTCAATATGAAAAAAAAAAGAAGTTTTTAGTAGACTCACACGGCCTTATTACAAAACAAGTTCAATATTTAGACACCGGTTTAAACCATACCAACTAACCACCAATTTGAACATAATAAAGACAACGTCAAGTTCTAATTACAAAAACTAACATTAAAACCCAAGTCTAAGTTGTCAATTTTGTAATAAGAACTTTACCGTGCTCGGAATAAAGTTCAAACTCCAAAAACCGGCTCGATGGCATACGTAAGTAACTATACTACTCGCGGCCGTTGACCCCGAAATCAGCTGTAGTTACTTGAAATTATGAATTAAGAATATCTTTATATTTCGTTTTATCGCGTTTAGATAGTAAATATATCGATACCCATCAAGTCTGTAAAGTTTCGCTACATAATTTTATTTGACCTTGTATATTATCAGTTAATAGTTAGTTCGAAATTCAAACGGAGTTGTGGTGCCAGCGCCATAGCTAAGAGAAACATTCTCTTTGGTATGGCGGGCGCGGGTTGTGCGAATAGCATTGGTGTTATTATCCTAGTTTGAAGTAAAAATAGCCTTAGTATAAGCGCAATCACATACACAACAAAGATACAGGAGAAAGTTTATATATCGAGAAAAACTATAAACAAAGCAATACGGGAAATAAAATAGTACACGAATACGTAGAAAAAATATTAAAAATATAAATAAAAGTGTCGCAGAGTATAATATTTATATTTAAGTATTCGGATACCTATGTAAAAGTATATTATTATGGAATTTTAAATTGCAGTTACATTTTTATGTTGCATAATGCCGCGTAATTTTACCTCTATGATACATTTTGCATTAATAATAGAATAGAACCAATATTTTATTTTTATGTTTACACGTAATTATTTAATAAATCCTGTATATAGAATGCTGTATTGCGTTTTTGATTATTGTATTTAATTACCTGGAAACCGATTTTAAAGTATAAAACCGCAAAACGCCATAAAGTGTTGAAGCTCAATGTTTCATATAGACAAAAATACGTGACGTCACAGTTCACGATGCGCTAATACCTACCCTAAATATACATTAATATCACACGGCCTTACAGCGGCCTAATACACGTACGAAATGATATACGATTGATATATTTGGTAATGAGCGGACAACCGTCAGGAAATTGTTCTAATAACATAAATAACTTTTTTGAGACCTTTATCAACGAAATATTAAAGCTTGTAACACCATCCAACCCCGGGAACGTTCCTTTTTTGAACAAAACGAGACAATTTTTAAAACGAAACCGTTAAAATTAGCTTTAAAAAATAATAAAGCTACAAAAGGTTTGCAGTAAAAAAACTATAATTTTCCCCATACAAAATCTACTAAGCCGTCACACGAAGCATACTCATTCTGTAAACTTGTAACTCGATATCCATTTGTAACGATTACCGAGTAATCGATTATTATCGATTTGGATATACTTTCGCAGACCAAGTTTCAGAATAGCGCGAATTCACAGTACACTTAGCCAAAGCTCACTTCCCTCACTGTTCCCTTTATATAATACTAAAAAGAACGCACTTTGTTTGGAGACTGCACCAAAACTTAATTTTAGTTCTTCTTCTAAACAAGTATACAAGAAATAGACAAAATATAATTACATATACATTTTTGGGTAATGTGACCAGAACAAAATATAAATAATATTATTTTAATACAATTTTCAAAGTATCAGCGCTTTAACGATTAACTCTGGCCGATATTAAAATGTAATGATTATTATTATTTCATTTAGAGCTAAACATGTTTTATAATATTCGATTTGATGTAATTATTTTATAGTCTTTACATTAATGCTACAAATTCTGATTATTATCTTCTAAGCAACGATAATGTGCACAGTCAAGAGAAAAATGGAATATTATCTTCGATCAACAATAATACTAAATTTCCGACGAGCGAATCAAAAACGGCCGGAGACATAAAACCACAAATAATGTTGTGATCTTATTTTTCCATAAATATTTTTGTTCTTATTTTTAAAATCCGTTTACTTTTCAATTGCAGTAGTAAATATATTGCAAACGATGATAAACTTTATGTTTGAGAGTTAAGGTTTATAATTAAGTGAAGATACCATTCCGTACCGGACCGCCTCCTGCAGTCGGGTACGGAATGGTTTGGAACGGAAGGGTTTATATGCAATCGCGGCCACTTACTTGAGCGATGTGTTTTTGTTCTCAATCCTTAGTCTAGTGATATTGTTGATCGAAGAATAAGATTTATGGATATAACATTATTATAGTCAGGCAAGGCGGTTACGACATTTTGAAAAGTATTGTTTGCTATCTCACTTTTGAACTCGATAGTACTATTACGGTTGGGACTCAAAGGATATTTTGAACTTTAACAGCATTAATATAAACACTACATTAATATCATAGAGGAGTATTGTGACCTATAATTACTATTAAACGTGAGAACATGTAACTACGTAATAGCAGTATACAAACTGGAATCGATACATTAATAATTAATAATATTATCATCAAAATACATAATAAGAATCATAGATAATCGATAATAGTAAATAATACTTATTATTAACTTGTTTTTGAAGCAAAAGACGACAGTACAACATTTTTCAATTGTCTTTGGTAAGCCATTGAAGCTAGGAAATGTATGGAATGTCATTTTAAAAGAAAAATACTACTTTTCTATGTGCAAGTTATCTATTTTGTATCAATTTCGTCGTTTGCTTCTAAAATCAACGAAATCAGCTATACACGTGCGAAAACCTTAACTTGGAAGCGTAATTATATTTTACAATTTAACTAAATTGTGCTCGCAGGACGCTTTTTTGTCTCACAGAGGTAAGTTATTGTAATTAAGCTAAAACTGAGTATTTGAGATTTTTCTTTCGATACTTTAATAACACCATATACTTGGGCTTTAACAAAGCTTCAAAAAATCTTTAAAGTACATCCCGAGCTGTAGTATGACAACTCGGGATCTTAGCCTATATTGCCCCGACATTCTGGCTGGGCGTTCTAATTTTGAACGTCGTCGACTGCCAGCTACTCAAATGTCTGAAACCCGATACAAGTCTTAGTAAGTAGTTTTTGTAAGATTGGTTGACCAAAACAAAATAGCTAATCATCACAGCACAGAGGTTTCAAAACATTTTGAAGGCCTGCAGTAGCTGGGGTTAATAAGGTCCTTTATCAATTGTATAGGAACGTGTGTTACGAACTCTAGATTTAATGTCAATAGTATGTTTTGAAAGCTAGAACCCATTTATAAGGTGTGGTTAAAGTTGATAGATAATAATTATTATGGAGTTGTCTAGGTCCTTTAAGTTGAGTAGAACGAGACAAAAAGCGCTTATAACTAACAACAAAAAATTCACATTTCCTATTACTGTTAAGTCTAAAACTGCCCTAACTACAAACTAGTGGTAAGATTCGATAACCAGGAACAATTTGCATCTCCGTACCTCAATTTTACACTTAATAGCCTCATTTTAATACTTGTACCTAAAATACATCGAAGTTTTTATAATATTTTTCACTGCATTTACCCCAAATATATTGCTTCCTCATACACACAAAATAAGTACATACAAACAATTTTTACCCATTCCTCATTCCATTTTTATCGATATACCATTCATACATCCCTAACTCATTCCTAGTGCTGAAATCTTACCACTAGTGATGTAGCTTCATATCGTATGGTCGCATTACTGTTGTGGTAACATATGCGACCAGGCGGCCTCATATTTTGTGTGTGCTGAACTGCACGCGGATTTCGTGGCCTCGACCACGGATAGCGGGAATGGTTCGCACTGGAAGAAAAATGTTAAGTCGGATATAGTTAATGCAATTCACGAGAGCGCATCATGTGACTCTTATGTCATTGTGTTAAGAGCGTGTAAAATATGAACTATATTCCGCTCACCGAGAGAATGCTTTTCTGACACCTGTCAGTTGGACAAGATTAGGAACTAATAAAGGGTGCATTCCGAGTTACGCTGTAATCGATTTGAGCGTGCTAACCACCGTAACGTATTAACGTGGGCACGATAACGTTGTGTCATGAAATACGCCATCTGGCGATATCGCCGACCACGCCTTTTACTAATATCACCGTGAGCGCTGTCAAAAATAACAGTTGTGCTGTTTTGCTTTGACTCGCAACTTATCTTGTCATTTTCGAAATTGAGTTTCTGGCTACCGTTCACCACCTAACCAAAGATGAAGAATAAATGTGTGGAATATACACAAAGAAATATGATATGCAAGTTTTGACGTTGAGCGAGTACCGTGAGCGCGAATTGTTGACAGCCCTCAGCTGTCATAATCGTGATATCTTAATCGGAACGCCAATTATCGATGTCAGCGCTGTGAGCTATTATGTTCTAATTCGGAAAGCGACCAAAGTTTAAATTCGTAAAACACGTATTCTTTTGTACTCAACTGACAGGAACGCATTCTCTCATCGGCCAGAGTTTACGAAAACAAACCTTACAGCTACTACATATAAGGGCGCTGGCAAAAGTGCGGTGACGGTGTTTGATTAAATGATTTAGACTTACAGTGAGCGCACAGAAAGCCTGCTCGACGGCCGCTATGAACCTCTCGAGCTCGGCACTGCTGGCCAGCACGAGCGCGAGCCCCGCGCCGCGCTCGCGAGCCTCGCACACGCTCCACTCCTGAATAAAACGTGGGAGGTTTACAATATTGAGCCATCAGACCAATGAGGGGAACCGCATCAGGCCATGCCACACCGAGTTTATTCCCGGGAATATTCTGGCCTTAAAGTCGGTGTGATGAATATGCATATCTTTTCCGATAGTATTTAGACTAACGGCACTGTGACTGTCTATTTAGAGTCGGTTGATTGTATAACGGTGTGTTTCCACTGAAGCGGAAACGAGCGGAGATGTGCAGGAATCGACCAACCACAATGGTTGAAATCTTCATCGCTTCTCTCGTCTCGTCTTCGATTGGACGATTCCTGCACGTCTCTGCTTCAGTGGAAACGCACCCAAAGGCACCTAAAGGTGCAGACAAAAAATGCTTATTGCATTTGTTTTTGTTGATTTTTTTTAAATAGTAATAGTATGAATTCGGAATTCAAAACTTACCAAACAACACCAGTTTTCATCAGTATCTGGTATTTTAAACGCAGTCAAGTTCTTGATGGACCCACAAGCTAGGATCTCGATGTCTGTCCGCATCTCTTCGATGTATTCTGAAACAAGTCATTTACATGTATATTTAATACACATAACCATCACGCCTGTATTCCCCAAAGGGTTGGGCAGAAGTGTACCTGTTGTAAACCCACATTTCGCCACTTATGTTTGAGCCCCATGTAATAGGGGGCGAACCTATTGCCATTAACCGGGCCAGATCCAGACTCCGGGCTGCTACTGAGAAATTCCAGATGGAAAAACCCAATAACATTTTGCATGACCCGGGAATCGAACACAGGACATCATGGTCAGCAGTAGCGCTTGCGACCACTGGACGCAGTTAACATTTAGTTAGTTAATATTTAATTTGAATACAATTCCATGCAATATTCGTGAACAAGTTCTTTTTGATATGAGACGACGTCGGAACTAAACGCGCATATACGCATCGTTTACTCCCACTTGGTGGGCGAGCTCACTTCGATTTGAATTTCGTGCGTGTTCGCAATAAATTCATTGAAACCATTATCCTCCTGCCCATACTTTCATTTATTTGGGGTCGGTGTAACACGTCTTTTTCTATAAAACATTCCTGCCATTATCTCGGCTTGAATTAAATGTGACCACAATTTTCTCAATCAGTATAACTAATTTAATAAATAAACAATGTTTTATACATAATAGTAAAAATTCAGTGCATCTAAATTATGACTCAATCTGAATGGCCTTTTCCCAACTATGTTGGGGTCGGCTTCCAGTCTAACCAGATGCAGCTGAATACCAGTATTTTACATAGAGGGACTACCTATTTAACCTCCACAATCCAGTAACTTAATACACCCTTTGGTAAGACTGGTTATCAGACTTACGGCTTAATGGGCTTTCCGAGGCATGGAGGAGTTTCGGTATGTAAAGAGGGTCTCATCCACCCATAGACCAACCCCGGCAAGTGTAGCTTAACCTGATGGATCGACCCGTGCGGCTGTTATTACTTAGCCACGTGTAAGTATTTACGAATATAACTTAATATTCTAATTGGGTGCGATAAATTTTATTAACTTTGCTTGGGTAGTTTTTGAGTTAGCTTAAAAAATACGTGTTTCTTCCACTAGTGTAACATTGATGATGTTATAATAACTTCCTGTCACTGTTATTTACATAGCAAATAGTGGTATACTAATTTGTGTGGGGTATGTATGTACCACAACAATACAACAATAAAAACTTTTTACAAAAATAAATCTATTTTTTCTAACCATATTTTTCACCCAAACCATCCATTTTTTTTTAAAATTTAAATTGCGGTGCTAACCTACCTTTGAGTAGCGCCTCAGAGCCCCTATCCTTCAGATAAGCAGCGGCTCCAGTCACAAAGGCAAGGTCAAGGGTATCCCGCACACTGATGACTTCGTGCGGCGTCACCAGTACTGTGCACGCGGGCGGAGGCCCTGGCCGCTCGCATGGCTTCTTAGCACCGTCCTTTTCTTCGAGAGCCTTTAAAAGAGAACGAGATAAGTTAGTAAAGTTATAGTCCTTGATACTAATATTAAAAAAAAGTGAAAATAACTCTATCTACTTGCGCCCGGGCGCAGTGTGACATAGGCTAACCTTTTCCCGATATAAATCGATTGCTTTTCGGTTGAACGGATTTGGATGACACGCATAGACTGTGACCTGGGTCACACTTAGGTCATAGGATACTGTTTCTTCCAGTAGTATGTCCCCGTGGTATAAAATTCTGATCCCCACGCGTGCGAAGCCGTGGGTAAAAGCTAGTTAATTAATGTGACACATATTAAATAGTAGATTGTTTTCCTAGGGAGCAAACAACTATTTTAAGGGCGAGAGTTTTGAGAAAAAAAAAAGTGTGCGGTCCGACTCTCGACAGTAACGAAGCCATCTTGGATTTACATTTTGACCTCACTATCGACTTTAGCACCTTTGAAAACTATGAAAACGATACCCATGATGGAAAATTTGAAAATTTCCGCAGCCGCCATCTTGGATCTTCATTTTGAACGAATTCACACTTTCTCTCTCTTGCCGGCCTGTTACTTGTTCATACAATGTTCGTGATTGATCTCTTTGGTCATTGGCACTTTTACTAACAATATCCACATTCCAAGATCATATTTCTTTTAGTCCCTAGGGATTAAAAAGCTATTTTAGTCCCTCCTTAGTTTATTTATCGTAAACTATACGATAAATAAACTAGCTCTGACACAGTGTACCTATATCGAAAGTTGGAAGATCATTTATTGATTCTTTTATGACCATTGAATACCGTAAAGACTAAACACCAGGGCTTGAAATACCGATATTTTTGGGAACCGGTACCATTGGCCTGGGTGTGATACCGGTACCAGAGTAGTACCTATACTATTGGTATTTCTAATTAGTATTGGTGCTGTATCGGTATCAAAACCAGTACTAAACAAATATTTCTGTAATTTAGTGAGAAAACAGTATAAAAAATCCACTGCAGGATTGTTGGGTTGCGTACGAGGTCCCTCGTTCAAATATGAGATTTTTGACACGCGCAGGGGATCTGAATTTGGTACCGGTGCTTGTTAGGTGGAGTACCGGTACCCACCTGGAACCGGTACCCAGGTACCGATAAATAACCTGTACATTTGGAAAGGGTTTCAAGCCTTGCTCAACACTGATTTGAGCATTGAAATGTGTGCTTTATTTGTGACGTATGTAATAAAACATTGACATTTTAGGTGGTCTGAAGGAGATCATCCTAACCCTGCGCGGCACTGAGAAGGATTTAATTTTGATTTTGGGTTAATCTCTTTTTGGAACTTTATGATACGGAAGGAAACCTGTTACTTATGAATATTACACATTGCTGGTGTGTGAAATAACATTATAATAATTGTTTGGCATTTTACGTGGTTGACTTTTCCATTTCCTGTGTTGACGTTCAAACTAAGGCCACGTAATGCATTAAACATTTCTTAGATTGTCGAGAGAGTACAATAGTAACAAAATAATTTAATTAATAGTAGAATATTCACCCACAAGAGCATAAAGCAGTGTCTTATGTCACGGGCGCTATATTGATTTGAGCTCGTCCAAGACGGAGACACTTTTATCCCCAAGGAGAAAACTAATTTTCACAGCTTCTCAGAGATAATAAAAAGCCATTCGTAAAAGTTTTCATAGGAATTTTTAGTTGAGATTCCGAATTCAAATCACATCATCGACCAGCGGGTTATAATGAAATTTAGTACGATATTATTGCCCTGGTAGACCATATGGTTATAATGAATTACTTTAGGTTAGGGTTGGATGACATTTATTTTGACATTATCAAGAAGGTGATTTGAAAAAATATTACCTGTGCAGCATGTAACAACAAGCTCTGCAGCCACGAGGACGCAGTGGCATCGTCCGGGGCCGCCAGCAGGAGCCTGCTGTTGTCTGCTAAGGCGATCTCGAAGCAATGCGGCCTCCGCGAAGAGTCCAGGTGTCTTCTGACTCCTAGCACCGAGCGGAGGGCGATGTTGTGCGGCAGGGGAGATGTGCCGTCTGAGGAATGGGAGCCCCAGTGTAGGACGCCGGCTCTGGGGGGAAATAATAGTTGCGTGTTAAAAGAGTTTAACGAAGAAAAAAAAATTCGGATATACTTACATTTAATTCCGCACATTCCACTTTTTCATAACACCAATAACCGCATAATATTTATCTCATCTACTCGACGTCGGTATGTCACTGCAGGAATTCTGCAGAATATCAGCGTCAGGTATATTTGCCTGGCACATGCTGAGCTAGACTGCCATTTGGTGCAACCTTGAGACACTGCACTTTTTTATGTTCGTTGATCCATTATTTTTAAGTGTGACATAGCCAATGGTGTCATCACAATGTCTTGTTTTCTTCCTTTTTTTTTTGTATATTGGCACCTCGCAGCTACTTCCTAATAGCTGATTAGTCATTATTTAATCGTGCTTTTGTATATTGTGCTGTCTTTTGTGTGCACTAAATAAAAGATTTATTTATCTATCACCCTTCACTCGCTGACATCTCTTTGAGGTGCGCGTGGAACACAATGCGCCGTCGACCCGGGGTCCCCTTGAAAATAATAAGACATTTACCTGAGCAAAAAGTAACAGGGTTCGAACCGCCGGCTCCTGTCTGTCCGGCACATGAGGTACCCTTCTAACGGCGGGGCGAAGGCACCGGGCGCTTCAATGAGACGGTCGCCCGCGTCGCCTGAACATACGCGCCCGTAGAATAGGATTCGGGGTATCTGAAACAAAATGTTTGTAATACAGTTTCCTTTACCTCTCGCCCATAATCATCAGAGCATAATCAGTGTATAATGTTCCCACTGCTAGAACACAGGTCTATAGTTAGTGCAATCCACGACGACGCGCCCCACTCCGCTCCGCTTCGTACTAAAGTACAGCTTACAGTACAGTAAACCCGGAGTGGGGCGCGTCGTCATGGATTGCACTAACTATAGACCTGTGTGTCGTCATGGATTGCACTATCTGTACTGTCTTCGAGAGTAAGTGGCCTATAATCTAACACGCGGGTCCAGTGCGGGTTGGTAGATGTCGTCTTCGAATTTTTGGTTCTAGTACAAGCCGGTTTCCTCAAGATGTTTCCCTTCACCGTTTTGAGAGCAGTGGTGATGAAATTATTTTCAAGAAGTAAAGCGCCTGGGTTTGAACCTACGACCTACAACTCATAAGTCGGGCTGTTAAGAGGGAACAGGGCCTGCGAGGAATTTGAAAAATAGGTATTTTTGAAGAACTATTGCCATCGTGTTACCTCAAGTCTGCCCCTGTAGAGTGCGAGCTGCAGCTAAGACCGATTTTATCACATACATTTTGACGAGATCGACGTTTCGTATTCCCCTTTTTTCTCCTCGAAAACTGAGCTGATTAACTTATTTTTTACATATTTTTTTTTAAGAAAGAGTATGATTGTGTCTAGGTTCCTATCATTTTTTTGTAATGTTAAAAACATTTGTCTGGAAGGCCTCTAATAATGGCGGTAAAAATGGGGGATTTTGTAATTTTTGGAGGGTAATTTTTTCTTTACCAATTAATTGCTGAAATAAAGGAAATAACAGGGACGTGTCTGTCTAGCAGACCTTGATTTAATGAAAAAAAAAATGATTGCTCTAGATGCATTATTCAGGAAGAAAAAACGGTAATACATTTGTATGGAGAATGGCAGGCCCTGTTCTTTCTTAACACTGGGACACCGCTCCTTCCCCAATGTGATTTCACGTGCGACTATATACCGTATTGCAAGTCGGATTAAGATCATAATAGAAGTTCACATCAATATTTACTTTCAGCATTCGGCGAAAACCGCCTTATTGTCAAAGAGTTTCCTAATACCAAGCCAATATACTTTGATTATTTATATGTCTAGATAGAGTGTCGCGCTGCAAAAGAACTAAAATAAACAGGCCAACTTTGTTATGCTGGTGTGCGTGACAGCTACGTCTTACACTCGCGTGACGTCATTTTGCTCTAGTGCGTTTGCATTTAGCGGCTAACAGTAGGACGGTATTTTTATCGACGAGTTCAGCTTTGACTGTTTATCTAGATATATTAATATCTTTTCCAATATAATTATGTCCCTATTTTGAGTGAGGAGCAAGAAAGACGAAAATTGTTACTTCTTCTTGCTCTAATGCAGTTTATTATCTCTCATCTCAGACCAAATAAAAAACCAAGACAGAGCGCTTTCAACAGTAAAGTGAAGCCGGTTTCGTAAACATGACTGTGCACTTTGTGTGGTGTAGTTTGATTGTAGTGTCATTGTAAAAGGTTGTAAATGTGTGCGTGTGAGCGTGTATACACAGAGCGGCGGTGTAGTTTTGGCATGCATCACTGTATTGTTCGCAGCGGTCTGTATTGGATTTTTATTTGGTCTGAGACCTTACGAGTTTATCGGGCGTAATGAAACCACGACATCGTAATATTCTTCTTTCACCAAAAAGTGACAACCAAGTGAAATCCGCTACTAAGACGGCCCACGGACCGCATCCCTTATCTTTTTATTAGGCTAGTAACATAACTAACACACAGTCCATAAGTCAATAACCGATAATCCGTAAAAACACATTGTCTATTCTCTTACGTGTACTGATGAACGGTTTTTATCATAATATTGTTATTGTTTCATAGAGCGAGGTCAAACAAATAATGAAGTTCATAATTAATAAGATTTATCAGGTCGAGTACCTCAAAAACTTCAATGTTGATGAAGACGAAGAGATCAATTGAATAATATTTATTGTACTGAATGAAAATAAAACTATCAAATTGTAATCATACCCTAACGGACATATTGTTTTAGGTCGTATTCAAAGTGGCGGCGCGTTCAAATGCATACTGTTATATGGAACTGACGCGTGCCGGTCGATTCTGTAAAAATCTCACCGTGAAAACTTAGGTGAAGTGAGTTTGTTTTTGCTTGGAATTGACACTATTGACAGCTCACTCCACGCTCACTTCACCTAAGTTTTCACGGTGAGATTTTTACAGAATAGCACCGTAGTTCTCGATGACAGCGGCGCGGGGAGCGAGGACTATTTCCATATAAAAAAACGCTGCCAACGCCGCCCGCTGCCGCCGAGAATACGCTGAAAGCTGTTATTGCTGTACAAATAAAAGATATACGAAAGTTGCGGAATATAGTTCTATAGCTACCAATTTAAGCATACCATTTACTACTTTGTGCCCAAGTGGGGGTCAGTCATGCCGGTTCGGTTCTACTCTACAAATGTCAGTTCAGAGGTGAAGGGTGGGCGTTTTGGGGGACTGTCTAAGTAACTTTGACGTTCAAAAAGTGCTGATTCTCAGCCTAGTTTGAATAAATGTTTTTTTTTTTATTATTCTGAAAAGTATAATTCTGGCCATTATTAATAATACACTTTTTCGGTTCCTGCACCCATTTTTACACGAACCAAAAAATAGTGTTATGTTTTTTACGCCTTGTCTTTCCTCAGATTTACGGACCTTATTTTCTCGACGACCCACAACAGACTAAACTTCATATCGTCCATAATATAGAAGAAAAAGAAAAGTTTTGGTACGTACCCGCATCTCATGCCTCTGCCTAGCCACGGCGGCTGCCAGCTCCCTACATCCAAGCGGGATCATGGCCGGCGGTCGCTGGATACGTAGCGGTGACGTCCGTGCACTCCACTCGAGGGAAGATGCAAATCTTGCCCCGAGTGTAGCCTCCCCGGTGATGATGGAGCAGGCTATGTTACCAGCGATGTCTAAGATTTGGATGTACTGCGCTTCTGGGCCAACCTGTTGGTGTTAAGAATATTGTTAGTAAAAAATCGGCAAGCATAGCGTAGGAGCCAGCTAGATGGACCGACAACCTTAAAAAGGCGGCTAGGCCAGGAATAGGCTGGATGAAGACAGAGCACCAGGTGTTGTGGCGTTAATAGCCGTTTTGCGTGGATGTGACGCATGTTTCCCCCCTTTTCTATTTTTTTGTGTAAGCTCTTTTTTGCGTCATGTTTACCGCAAATAAACATATTTTCTTTCTTTCTTTCAATTGGGAGAGGCCTTTGTCTATCTGTGGACTGCGATAGTCTAAGTCAATTTTTTCATAATGAAGAAAAGTTTAATGCACGCGTTAAATGTCGGCTGTAAAATTGTGCTGTGTCGCAGGATCACGTATATCTTTTAGTAGACAGACAATACATATTATTTTCAAGGGATGTGGCATTATATAACACAGACTTTCCTGTTACTGAGTTCTCATAACGACTGCCATAGGATATTCGTCTGAAATCCGGGACTAATCATTGCAAATAACTACCTGACTGGCTGAATGATTACAAATGAATTGGTCAAAAGACAAACAAATAATAAAAGACAATAGACATTAAAATTAATGTGCACTTATCTCTGCATAATAAGGGACATTGATTTGAATTATAAACAGCTTTACGTTCATAAGGTCGATAATATTGTGATCCACTATCTATGAGCTAATATTATTGAATCGTTATTTTAATGAGTCATTGAAATCATTAAGATATTATTGACCCAGCTTTAGTGTCAGTAATTGCATAAACATCTATATTTCTCAAGGTTTAGATACATAATTACATTCATATAGAGCAGTGTAATGGTTCTGGTCTGTGAATATATTATGGCTTGTTTCCGCAAATTACGAAATATCTTCAGATCCCTAAGTTTTTGCTGCAATCGGATTATGGATCGACGAGATCCAGAATCCGAAAAGCAACATTCCTCAAACAAGACTACGAAACAAAACGTAGTCGTTAATTCTGAAAGTGGGCAACGTCGCATATCGTGTGCGTTACCCCAGCCAGATAATGTCGAAAATCGTCATCTTAGTGCAATAGATAATTAGAAATACAGCTTCTGTAATTGGTAAGCAGATTTTTAAATTTGGTAAGCTGATAGTTTTTTAATTATTTGATAAAAACACTTCCGGCTGGAGTAACGTTACCCCAGCCAGATCTTTTGTTTTCTAATGGATATTTTGAAATAAATTGTATCTAAATAATTAGAAATGAATTTGAAATAAATGGTATAACTTAATTTGTATTTGTATTTGCTATGGTTGCGAAGATATTTAAAATCCTGCTGGAGTAACGTTTGCACGATTGCTGTATCTCGGAATTGACTATACGGATGATTGTAATATTTGTACATGAGATCTGGCTAATTAGTTATAATTTTTTACGCAATAAACGAATCCACTATAATGCACCGTTTTGAAGTTATTTGAGTAAATAGAAAATTGCTTTAATAGGTCCTAGCACTTCCATTATGCGCCCCAAAAACTAAACTTAAACGTTATTATATAGATAATTACTGTCTTTAAATGGTACTGAAGTTTCATTAGTATCCAATACGTAATTAAAAAGATAAGATGATTTTCCGGCCACGGCGCGCAGCTGAGTTATTTGACCACCGATTATCCGAGTTTACTGTAGTAGTGGTAACTGAATTTTACATCAATAATTAGAAATACTGTTCAATAATATACATGTGAAATTTCAGACTTGTACACTAATTAATTAACGAGATAATCGAAAAAAAATGCTGTATGCGTGGTAACCCGACCAAATCTAGAATGTTATAATAAAGCGGGCGCGCAATACATTACACCAACCTTCTAAAACTTACAGGATCATACGTGAGAATAATTACGTGTTTAGTACAGACGGGTAAACAAGTGGTAAAGTAAAATATATTTATAATGGAATATTCAACTCAAAAATAATAATGCGTAGGTAATAACAAATATGGAGTATCTAACTATGTAGATGATGATGATCCTATGCAGATAATTATTTTAATTAAGGTAAGTAAGTAAGTATATAAATTTACTTCAGAAATAATCACAGATATTTTTTATGGACTAATATGCAACGTAGCTTGCTTATCTGAAATTAAAATTAAGAACTGATCAAATTCAAATAAAAATTCAGTTTTATTGTAATAAATCACAGATCAACAATAATAAAATGTAATAAGTTAATAACATCACAGTGCAGTAAGTACTAACATATCATAGAACTTTACAGAAGGTAGGTAGGCAGGTTCTACTGTTTTATCTAATATGATTTAAAAAATCACAAATGTCTTACATAAAGATAGCCGTATTCTTAATTGAGTTTTATTGTATAAAAATATTTTAATACAATACTAAAAATAAACGACATAACAATCAACTTTTTAGAATACGTACTTTTTGACTAACTAAGTCTTAATGCATGTAAATTATATAATATTATCAAGATGTTTCTGCTACTTACAACAGGTACGTAAGTAGGTACCTACCTACCTACCTCATCGATATAATGGTTAAACGTAAGTAGGTATATGAAGAATGGCATAGTGGACACTACTTTGAGCAATTTAAAGTTTATTTAAACATTTAGTATGGTAGGTTTAATTTTTCAATCAAACTAATTTTATTCGTGACTGTACCAACTTTTAAGGACAATTATGCTAATAATTTTAGAAGGTTGGTGTAATGTATTGCGCGCCCGCTTTATTATAACATTCTAAATTTGGTCGGGTTACCACGCATACATCATTTTTTTCGATTATCTCGTTAATTAATTAGTGTACAAGTCTGAAATTTCACATGTATATTATTGAACCGTATTTCTATTTATTGATGTAAAATTCAGTTACCACTACTACAGTAAACTCGGATAATCGGTGGTCAAATAACTCAGCTGCGCGCCGTGGCCGGAAAATCATCTTATCTTTTTAATTACGTATAGGATACTAATGAAACTTCAGTACCATTTAAAGACAGTAATTATCTATATAATAACGTTTAAGTTTAGTTTTTGGGGCGCATAATGGAAGTGCTAGGACCTATTAAAGCAATTTTCTATTTACTCAAATAACTTCAAAACGGTGCATTATAGTGGATTCGTTTATTGCGTAACAAATTATAACTAATTAGCCAGATCTCATGTACAAATATTACAATCATCCGTATAGTCCATTCCGAGATACAGCAATCGTGCAAACGTTACTCCAGCAGGATTTTAAATATCTTCGCAACCATAGCAAATACAAATACAAATTAAGTTATACCATTTATTTCAAATTCATTTCTAATTATTTAGATACAATTTATTTCAAAATATCCATTAGAAAACAAAAGATCTGGCTGGGGTAACGTTACTCCAGCCGGAAGTGTTTTTATCAAATAATTAAAAAACTATCAGCTTACCAAATTTAAAAATCTGCTTACCAATTACAGAAGCTGTATTTCTAATTATCTATTGCACTTAGATGACGATTTTCGACATTATCTGGCTGGGGTAACGCACACTCGCATATCGATGTCACATAATAGGGGTTAAAGTATGAAATTGCCGTTTTATTGTAGTAGGAATACTTCGAATTGACATATAACCATCATGGTTTGAGATTTTTGAGTGAAACTTTTTTCACATGGTACCTATGAAGTTCTTCTTTTAAGAAATGTGCAACATTCGATTATCGACTTTCAGTTGTTTTTTTATTCAGCTTAGACAAGAAATATGGATATTTCGAAAATTCGAGTTATTTTTGAATACGAGTTCCGACGCGGAACTAACGCGGCAGAAACAGCTCGTAATATCAATGTTGCGTTTGAAGAGGGGACTGCTAATGAACGCACCGTGCGATTTTGGTTTAAACGCTTGATGGAAACTTTGATTTGAAGAAGAACCACGTGGAAGAACGCCCACACAAGTGAATAACAATGAATTGAAAGAGATAATGGAAGCCGATCTGGTCAAGCAATAACGGCAGATGTCGGAACAATGATAGCAAAACTAGCAGTGAAACAGCCCCGACTCATGAATCGATCTTCCCTATTATTGCTCCATGATAACGCGAGACCTCATATAGCACGAGAAACCGTTTTAACTGTACAGGCACTGCAATTAGAAACCATTCGTCACCCTCTGTATTCGCCACTGACCTTGCTCCAACGGACTCCCCTCAGGCCCGCCGCTAGCTGTTTGTTCGCCCGCGTGCAAAACCGATTATGCCGCCCTACGACTACATATTATGCTGGGTTTTGTCAAAAAAAGGCTTTTTCATCATGGAAAGTAAAAGAAAAATTCGTAATGATTATAAAATATTTATTTTAATTAGGTACATTAATTATATTTGTTTACTGAAGTGTAAAACTAAGCCATACAATCATTATAAACTTAACTCTTCTTGCCTTTATATTTGCGAAATCTTCTATTTTCTAACTCTCTTCCAACTTTCTTGTATCCAAGCTGTCTAAAATTTCATGTTCAATTGAAACTATAGCTAAATTACTTAGTCTCTGCTGGAGCATTGTTGATCTTAAATAGTTTTTAATAATGTTTAATTTTGAAAATGATCTTTCACCAGATGCAACTGAAACCGGCAGTGTAAGTAATATTCTTAGCGCTATTGCTGTGTTCGGAAATGTTGAAATTAAGTCATTGGTAAAAAGATATTGTAGTATGGTTCGTGGATCATTAGACTGGTTTTCTGAAAAATGCAACTTTAATGCAATGATTTCATTAAACAAATCAATACCGTCAATGTCTGAATCACTACTTGAATCATCTTTAAGCTTCAGATTTAAATCTTTACAGTGTTTCATTAACTCATCATTAGAGTAATTAAATAAATTATCGCTAAAAAAGCCAAATACGTCGGTAAATGTTTGTAACTCTTCGAATCTATCCTTTAAAGAAGTTATTGTCTGATCTAAAATTCTAAAATAAAACTCTACTCTCTATTTGATTTTGGGGTCTACTAAAACTTCATC
Organism: Xanthia togata; assembly: GCA_963853775.1. Classification (NCBI taxonomy): domain Eukaryota; kingdom Metazoa; phylum Arthropoda; class Insecta; order Lepidoptera; family Noctuidae; genus Xanthia; species Xanthia togata. The sequence continues at coordinate 8,417,798 of OY970806.1, forward strand.
ATGGTGTTCATATTGAAATTGAGTTGGTTTTTTTCTTGGACGAATGGTATTTATTGGTGAGAAATTTGTTTCAACATTGACTTCGTGAGCCACTTTGGAAGCTTCTGCTGTCACAATTTCAAAGTGTTCATCCGTGCGATATTCTGTGAACTTTTCGATCAATTTATTTATTAAATTTATGCAGATTTGAGTATTCATCGTGGGGCTCTGCATCATTTTGCTCAAAGCATTAATTTCGTTTTAAATATCGAACCAAATTACTACCAAGCAAATAAATCTAAAATTTTGAATACCTATTCAAAGCAAGCGAATGAGCTTTGTGAGATGTACTACAATCCCATTCCGACGAATTACCAGATATTTCCAGCAAAGCGTCAAATATTTTTTCGAGGTGATATCGTAATGGCTTAACTGCATCGATTCTGCTAGACCATCGCGTAGCACTTAAAGCTTTTAATTTTAAATCTGGCAAATGTTTGCAAATTATAGACCACCTTTTTTTGGATGATGAAAAGAAAACGTAAATTACTTGAATTATATTAAAGAAATTTACAGTCTCGTGCGTCATATTTGCTGCATCGTTCACTACCAAATTAAGACTATGAGCCGAACATGGAACGTAAAATGCGCGGTTATTGATGTCCAAAATTTTTTTTGTAGTCCTTTGTGTTTTCCACGCATATTAGAACCGTTATCATAACCTTGACCGCGTAAGTTTTGAATGTTGAGATTTAATTGTGAAAATAAATCTAAAACAAAATTTAATAGACCTTCACCTGTAGAGCTGGTGATCGGACAGAAACCAACAAAATTTTCACATATCTCAACATTATTGGTTTTCTTATTTAAAAGAACATGCCTGAGTACAACTGTAATTTGTTCTGTGTGACTTACATCTGGTGTGCAATCCAATATTATGGAGAAATATTTTGATTCTCTCACTTTGTTCAATATATATTTTTTATAGTTGTACCGAGCATGTCAATTATTTCATTCTGAATTTGATCTCCTAAATAGTGAGTCATACGACTTGAATCTGATTTTGAGGATTGAATTCTGTGAATATGTTCCCGCATGACTGTATCAAAGGATGCTATCATTTCGATGGCTTTTAGAAAATTACCATTATCATGTTCATATAATATTTTTGACGACAACCGGAATGCCAGACACTGACTAGATAAAAACTTGATAACAGCTATGATTCTTTCTAGTACATCTCACCATTGCTTTTTTTCCGATTCTAATAGTCGCAGTTGCATTTGATTTACAGTAGTCTTATTTTTTAACATATTATTCAACTGTACCCACGATTTCACATTTAGTCACTATGAATGGATACTTCTATCGAATTTGGGGCGCCACCAAGCGGCGATGGGCGGTTGCATCTTTTAAGAGACGACGTTAAAGTATTGGCTATTGCATCTTAGTCTTAACGGTTGCCAATAGATGGCGATGTTAACGTAAAGATTGCGCCACGCGCCAGTTGGTTTTTTTTTGTTTTTTTTTTTAAATATTACGTGATAAGTCGCTCGATTTGCCGCCCCCTAGGTCGTGCCGCCCGCGTGCGGTGCACGCCTTGCACGCCCGCTTACGGCGGGCCTGACTCCCCTTTTTTTCGTGATTTGGACAATTGTCTATGTGATAAAAAGTTTTCTTCTCAGGAGGCAAAATGCTTTCACACAGTTTTTCGATTCTAGATCACGAGAGTCCTATCGCAGACATAAATGACCTTCCTATTAGATGGCAGCAATGTATAGATAATAATGGTAATTATTTTGACTAAATAAATATGTTAAATAAAAAATAAAAAAAAAGACAATTTATCAGTACAAATCGGCAATTTCATACTTTAAACCCTAATATTTCCCTGTTTTGATTAATTTGGCAATATTACTGTATGGAAATGTGAAATGTGGCTAACTAGTGAACTAAAATATTAATAATGAATTGCAATAATAACACTGAATTTGATGTTGTAACTTAAGTGTAATAAATGACATGCACACGGCACACGGTATGCAGTTGCAGTGGTTAAGCGATTGACTGCTTCACTGCTTTTCGCGGGTTCGATCCCCGCACGGAACAAATATTTGTATGACCTACTAGTAGTTGCTCCGGCTTTGGCTGTTTGTGTATGTGAGTTTAAATGTTTGTAAACACACCCACAATACAGGAGAAATTCCTAGTGTGGGGCAACGTTTTTTCAAAAGAAAGGAAGAAATGCATTTAGAAAGTTTCCAAATACTTTTTTTACATCTAAAACTAAATATTCGGTGTTACAATATTAATTATTGCATTTCATCATTAATATTTTAGTTCATTAGTTAGCCACATTTCATATTTCCATACAGTATTGCCAAATTAATCAAAACAGGTAAATATTTGACAGCTATTTGCGACATTGCCAACTTTTAGGATAAGCGCTCTTATGTTCATATAGACTACTTACAACAATAGCATCCAGTTCATTATGAGGTAGCCGGCACAACATTTCGTACTCTGTACCCCCAGGCTTCACGCTCGCGACATATAGCGCGTAGTCAGTGATGAAAACTAGCAAAGGTGTCCAAGATCCATCCTCCATGCTGTATGCTGACTTTACTTTCATCATCTGAAATAACATCAAAGACTAAATGAAGGCCGAAAGAAAAAGGCTAAAAACCTCATGAATACATTTCATCCGTTAAATCAACCTTTCAACCGATGATTAAAATCGTTTTCAAAACTTTTTCGCCAAATTAGTACCTTGTACAAAACATCGCGTAATCAAGGTCGTATTACGGTGAACAAAATTGCCGTGCGATTTAGTAATCAAACATAATTACCCTATTTAAAGTTTCATTCGGATACGAGAATATTTGTAGCCTGAGCTTTTCATTGCACTCAATGGCTACGTTATCTTCGAAACTATCGAAGTAGGACGGCTCGTCCGCTGTCAGCAGCCTCACTGACAACCTTTTGTTCTCTATCACCTCTTTGTCTATGAGCCTCGACATCCTGTTAGCAGACACATGGAATGTATCAGACACCTCTTTCAGTGGAAGTATTATGCTCGGGAAATGTTTCTCCATTCTAAGTTTGAATTGAAAGAACTTATTGTTCTTGATTTTGAGTTCAAGGTCTTTTCTTTGACACACATTTTTCAAATATCGGTTCAATAGCGCTGACTTGTTAGATTGTAGCTTTTGATTCCCGGGACTGTCGAAAAAGTCGTCGTTAAAGTCTTCGGCTCCTTTCAAGGTTGAATTATCGGTGTTTGAACAGTTGTCGCTATTCACTTGTGGCGGCGGCTCGTCGTTTACTTTCTGCACTGTTGACGCCGATTTACGACTGTACCTGTTTACATTCTGCTTCTTAGGTGAAGACAAATGCTTGGAAATGCCATTTTTATGTTCTGTCTCGTCTTGGATATTTTTGTTGAATTGTCTCTTGGGGGTTGAAGCCTTGCTTGAAGAGTCAGTATCGACAGATTTTAGGTCCACTTTACTTGTGCTAGTGACTAGCTCTTTCACAGGTGTTGTCTCTGGTATGGGGACAAAAGTCTCTTTGGGTGCATCAAAAGCTGTTTGGAATGTATCATGGACATAGCTGTAGGAGACTCCCTTGTGTTCATAAACAGTACTTTCACAGTTCACAACATACTTGCTAAGTGATGGGAGATCAGCTTTGCTAGGTTTTTTATCAAGTTGAGCTTTCATGTTCAGAGTAAGTTTATGTCTTGGAGATCCTTCATTGGAAGTTCTATCACCAGCCACTGCGGTTTTTGATGGTGTTGTCATTTCTTTAGGTTTTGCAGTCTCTAATGGTTGGCCATTTAGATTGATTTCAACAAAGTCATCTTCATCTTCAGCCGGGAAACCAGAATCTAAGCTTTTAGTTAGCTTTTTATTGTGGTTGACATCACAAGGTAAAGCTTCAACAACATTGTTCAATTCCAAGCTGTTTTCACGCAAACCTTTTTCTGGAGCAAAATTAAAGTTGAAATTTTTGTAAAAATTCTTTAAGGAATCTATGATATTGTTAGCATCCAGTAGGTTTAATACTTTGTTATGTGCTTTTCTCTCCTCAACAATACTAGTAGTGATGTAGCGTTTTTTCTTCAATACAGATTTTACTGTATTTGGACTATGTGAAACTTCAAGGGGCATTTTCATTCTATCAGTGGATTTATCAATATCAGCTTCAGAAAAATATGTTTTCCTCATAAATGCAACATGTCCATTGTTTTCAAATGCATCACAAGAGTAGGATTTCTGAGCTTTGTCACATTTCCTGTGCAACAATGCAGTTTCAGTTTTATTTGAATGTGATGAAGACGACTCACTGGATGAAGTTTCAGAGTCACAACTGAAATTAGAATCTGAGCTGTTTGAGTCACATCCATAAAGCTTCCCAGTAGGTCTGGGTTCATTATTGTTGTCTTTATCATTATTATTGTCCTGGTTTTGTGGTTGATAATTCTGACAGTATTCAAATATACCACTCCGGTCATTTTTAGAGTCACCATAGGTGAGGATATCTGACATTGTCTGTTGAGCTACATCAGCTGCATACTTTGGTGTTCTGTCCCCTGAGGCACACCATGAGAACCTGTCTGTTACAATGTTATTCTTTTGCCTAAACCTATCACAGTATGAACTATCAGGCCCATATGATACAAAACCTCTTTCAATGTGAATGTTATCTGTTTTTGTGTTGTTCAATATATCTTCATGGAATGAAACTCTTTTCTTCTGAGAGCTTGGTCCACTTTGTGACTTTTTCCTACATCTTCGTCTATAAACAATATCCTCAGACAGAGACTTCTTTGGTTCATTCCTCAAAGCTGGCTTTCGAGATTCTTCAGCACCTTTCTCACTTTCTAATGCTTTTAATACTAAATCTGGCAAGTTTTCATAGGGCTTCTTGTGTGTCTCAATGATTAGTTCTGGTACAATGTCATCAGGCACACCAATGTTCTGATTGTCGATATCACTGCGGGTCATTATGCTGCTGGTGGTACTCTTGATCATGTCCTGAGAGCATGACGGCGGCGCGTCGTAAACACTGTCGCACGCTAATTCCTCGGCCCCTATGAGACTGTGCGACATGAGTGCTTGGCTCGTGGCCTCCGAGGCCTCACTATCTAAACACAAAACACCAGAATCACCAGGCGTATCGGCCAAACTACTCGTTGTACTAGAAATTAAGTGATTGTTGCCTTGAAGACACAGCTCTGTGGGCTTGCCCGCGCTTTCGTCCGCGCGCTCCATCTTCGCGAATTGCACTGTATCTTCAACGCCGTTTGTTGCCGCTGTCGCAATAACAGTGTCGTCAGTTTTATGACGACGTTTGCTTTTATCGATCTCGTTGCTTTTTATTTCAGTAGTCTTGCCTGAAGACATGATGATTTCTGACACTTGAGCGCTATTCCAATAGTTTTTTATTACCTAGGAGCGTTAATATTGTATCACTTTAATTACTAATCGTACTCATTTTGCCATTTATTTGTAAAATTCATGTAAAATACGACACAAAACATGACGAATACACAGCAGCCATATTTAACATTTTGACATTTAATTGTTTTTTTTTCTATAATAGAGTGCCTCTAGCACAGAGAAGCTAATATTATACGTTTGTTTACAATAGTCGATTATGCCCCTTTTCGAGATTGACCAATGTTATTAACAATTCGGTATGTAAAGTAAAAATTAACCTATGCTGATACCAAAACCATTTCAAGATTTTAGGTTTGTAATCTTTATTTTACTATTTTTAGGTATTAAAATTTTAGGATCGTATTTATTTTCACAAAAAATCTTAAAATCTCTTGACTTTTAAGCTTCGTGTAGACAAGCGCAACGCGATAGCGTGACATGACAGCGCGACACGACACCGGCTATTGTTATACCGTGAAGTTTTATTGGAATTTGTATTGTTCGAGTCGCGTCACGCCGTCGCGTCGCGCTGGTCTGAACGAGGCTTTACTTGACCTCTAAATGACGTCATAAAGTACCCTGTATAGGAAACTTTCAGTGCCTCTTGTAATAAAATTTTGTACGTGTCAAGCGTCAATGTCAACGTCAAGTTTGCATGAAGCTGTTTACTTTCGTTGAGCGTACAGTGCCTTGATTTTTTGATAAGTTACCTAATTCTTTTCACTATAACACTTCAGGTCCAGTTGTAAACCAGCGTCAGGCACTAGTTGTCTGGCATTAATGCTGTACTGGGCTTATTTGGCGTAGCCGTGTGGCACACATTCCTGCTAGTATCATGCAACGCACTTTTACACTTTTTATTTTGTATTCTTTCCTTTTATTTTTTCTTTTTAATTGTCTGGGTCTTTTAGTCTGTGCCAAAAAAAATAATATTTTCTTTTCTTTAGAGCACTTAATTCTGCTGCATCTGGTTAGACTGGAAGCCATCCCCAGTATAGTAAGGAAAAGGATGGGCAAATGATGAGCTGAACAATCAAGAAAAACCATTCGGTACCTGTGTAAATTATTTTTCAGGTATTTTTTTAATATTTTTATTGTAAAGATATGAGTATTTGAAATATATAATTTCAAGTTTTTGTTTTTCCAAGCTGTAGTTATATCTTTTTAAAGTTTTGTTCGTGCTGACGTCATAAAGTAGGCTGAATAGCTTATGATCTTTAATTACTTTATAATACTACTACATACTACTACTTTTTATTTAAAACTAAACTTGAAAATTCAGTAAAGACAAACTATCAAATTTGACAGTTAATATTAATTTGTCTTATCAGAGCGATTATAATTTTAAAGTTTCCGTACCTCATTGTAAAGATAAAGCTTACTACGCATTGTTCGTTTAACACGTTTAATATGTGCCAAAAAAAAAAATTTTTTTCTTTTCTTTAAAACATTTAATTCTGATGCATCTGGTTAGACTGGAAGCCATCCCCAATCTAGTAAGGAAAAGGCTGGGCAAATGATGAGCTCAACAATCAAGAAAAACAACGAACTTAACAGTTCGTTGTTTTTCAGTCAGATTGTAGTGTTGATGTGCTGGCGTCAGTACTTCTAGTTAAACTGATATTTTACTAAATGAATAAGTTAGCTTGATAATTGAACCACATCCGTAGGCTGTAGCTTGAAGCCTTTGTAATACATGAACTTTTACGTAAAATTTCATATTTTTATCCTTTATTGTATTTACAACATATTATTTACATTTTTAATCTTACAAAAGCTAAAAAAATATTTAAAAAATAAGAGAAATAGCACACTGGTATTGGGAACAGCGTTCAAGCTACCGGTGCCGGTGGCCAGGGTTCCTGAGAGAGGAATCTGCTAACAATGCGCGCCGTGTCCAAAAGTACCGCTTTCTGGATCAAGCCTATATTTTTAATATTATGATCATTTTTGTTTATACACGTAGTTACGAGGGGTAACTTGGTGGCTCATTGATACGGTTCATACGACGCGCAGCAGTAGCTGCGCCTCTGTTCAGTCATCCCATTTTCTTTTTGAGCATTCTATCTATAGACAATAGTCGATGTCTTCAGGTTCTACTCTAAAAACTAAAATTGGTCAAATACTTCTTCAAAGGCAATTGACGGCAATAGACAACTGTCAAAAGTTTGAATGAAATGCGCGATTTGCCGATCTAGGAATAGGTTAGATTTTCAAAATAGAGATAAATTAACTTACTCGTATTGATGTATTTACTCAAATAATATCATGGAGACTAGGAAGACTGCGGTTTTCTTATCGCTACTGTGTTTACTTGGATGCACATGTGATGGAGCTAAAATAAACACTCCAAGGGTGTTGTTGCCTTGGTTTGAGGATTTGTATATCAATTTTACCTTTGAAATCATTGAGGGAGGTTGTTACACATGGTAAGTTTTAGCAGAGAACATAATAAGTTTCATATATGTTCCGTTTGTTGACCAGAAAGATTACGTAAAGTGTTTTATTTGCAGGAGTTTGTCTCGCGATGACATCATAGATTTGGAGCCGCTGTACGGTGATGCTTTAGGCCACTGTTCACGAGCGGCGCGCGTCTCAGTCTCCAAGTCATGTGTACCACCCGGCTCAGTAATCATTCTCGCCGAGGAAGTCAACACAGGCGAGGTATAGTGTAGCCTCGCGAAAAGGCGGGAAACTGCATCATATTTTCATTGTAAACTATTATTTACCTGAGTTAATTGAATTGTCACCTTATCAGTTATGTTTGTAGATAATATTTCAATGTGTATGTATTGCAGACAGCTGATAATTGTGTTGATGCTTACATAGTTCAATGTTGTTTGGTATATTGAAGTACCGGGCATTACAACTTAATGTATTTTCTTTTCACTGGAACACTTATAATCTTAATGCACTTATTACAAGACAAATAAATTAATTGAATAAACAAACATTGTTTACAAGTTAATTATGAGCACCAGCCTAAGCATAGCTATAATGGAGTTAATATTTTTCTTTTGTCTAGATTCTCCGAGGAGATGTTGACATAGACATGATAAGATCTCTAAAAGTAGTGAGTACAACATGGAACCTGTTTCTGGAGGAAGCACCAGAAGCCTTTGAAGTTGTTGCCTACGATGATCAGGGTATGTTCTATGTAATATTAGATAAAGTTTTATCTGCATTTATACTCCATAGGTTTTGGTAGTTAAATAAAGGTAAACAAAAAACTATGTGAGACAGTTGTCAAGTAATCGACTAAACATAATACCTGTCACTTCAGTTGTCTTGCTATGTCACAGTTGTACTCTTCAATTTAGCAACGTTATAGTTTGTTCATGTTTAGAGTTTGGGCTCTTTACAATTGACAGGTTACGAAATATTATATTATTATTAGTAATGAAAAAAAATGGTGGTTTAAGAATAAATGATAAAGCTTAACAGATATGACAGATAGAGGGATGTATTGTAATAAAAAACTAAAATAAATTTAATTTTGTTTTATCGTATTTTTAAACAAGAAAGTGTCATCTATAAAAACCGTTTTTACAATTTGTTTACCTTTATTTCACTACCTAAACCTATGGAGTATAGGTATAATTTTTAAGGTTCACATCTTAACACTTTCCGGGATACTGAACAAGACAGTATAATTTTTATTATTATGATTTCTATGGGCTTTTAGTGTCCCAGAACGTGAACCAAATGGGATAATTTTTTTGATAGAGGTAAGTAATACTGGCTGGTTTCCGCAACCCCACGTGAAAGCGCGTATTTTGCGTACGGGTGGGAAAAATCGGTCATTCGATCCACCTCAGCTCCTCAAAGTTACTGGCAATCTTGCGTAGGTTACCTGGGTTACCGAAGTTCTTTGCCCTGTAAGTGGCGACCACCGGGCAATCTAACAGCACATGAGCTGCTGTCTCGTCGTCCTCCATGCAGGCTCTGCAGAGCGGACTGTCTGTGACTCCTATGACAAAGAGGTGGACCTCGAACTCACACCTCTATGTTCTATGTTATGGGGTTTGGTTTCCGCACTCAGTCCGTCAGGTGGACCATTGTGCGTGGGCGAACTCACACCTCTCGCAATGGTTCACGAGACGGGCTAGGTCGTGGGGAGGCGGCGCCTCCGCCTCGGGCATGTATGCCGAGACGAAAACGATCACCATCTCCTTGGCATCGTCGCTCTGTATAAGCAGCTTAGCTGCAGAGACATCTCTGCAACAGAAGTCAGTTAAGAGCTGTGTTTTAAGGTTACCTGTGACATAGATGCACGATGTGGGGTGATCGTGATCTGAGGTGAATAGGAGCTTACCGCCAAGATTGGAGAGTCCTTGTATGCGGCCTGCCCTAATCCACGGCTCCTGGATTAAGGCTATGGTCGTATGTTGTACCTCCAGCCACTTGCGAAACTGAGTCGTCGCGGTCTGACTGTGGTGGAGGTTTGCCTGGAGACCTTACAGGCCGACGAAAGGGACGCCATCGCTGGTCGAGCCTTCTTCGTCCCCCCCAAGTCTGAGCCCAGCAAACACTTCGCCTCGTCAAAGCCGTCCTCTCCCGGGCCCGAAGCCGGTGGGGACAAGATCATGTCGTCCAGCTCCTCGCCCGATGAGGGGACGGCACCCACGGTGGCGGCGGCAGGGGCGGCCGACTCTGCAGCAGCAGGTTCAGCCGTGGATGCTTCCGGGTTGTTTGAAGGGGGAATGAACTCCCTTCAGATGCCTGCGGCAGTTCCAACGCCTCGCAGACGGTTCGCGTGGCGGTGTCCCAAACCTGTGGAACGTCGATGAACCTACCGTTCCGACCCTGGAATTTCACGTACACCGCCCCTACACCAGTAGAGAGGCGGCGTCCGGCCTCCATCAGAGTCGGAATTTAGTCCACTGGGACACCAAACACTACGAACCACGCCGAGGCTTGTTGGTCCACGTGCAGCAGTACCCACCGCTTGATGTCCACCCAAGGGTTCTGGTAGCTGAGAGCGCAACCAATGTTGGTCGACTCTCCGTAGACCCCTGCTCATCCGGGACCACGATGCCACGCCGTGCACGCTTCTGAATCTCCAATGGAGAGGGTAAAAAAATAAGAAGAATTTAGTTTGTCCTAGAAAGGATACTTAACTGCAACTAAAACAAGCAAGGCCATTTTTGCTCTTAATTCTATCTTCTGCTAATAAAATCAAAAATCCGCAATCAACAACCCATCTACCCAATTTAGTAACAATAGCAATTTCTTGTTTTTTTTTTTGTTTTTATTACTTGTTTATTGGTCAATGGAAGTTATAGTGGTCAATGTGGTCATAGCTTTATTAAGCTTATATTTTCAGCAGTTTTAGCTTACATTACATTTTCTTATGAGATATACATGTAAAATAAATGACAAAAAGACAAACAAGAGAAAGGCAAAGACATCATCTACACTAATATTATAACGAGATAAGATTTGTATTTTTGTTTGTAATTAATAAAGTCAAAAACTACTGGACCGATTCTAAAAACTCTTTCACCAGTAGAATGCTTTATTATCACTGAGTAACATAGGCTATCATTTATAAAGATATCACGCAGACGAAGCTGCTGGCAGAAGCAGAAAATATATTGTGCAATAAGATAAATTGTGTTTTTTTTTATCTCAAAGGTTTTTTCAAAGCCTTATTTATATGTACAAACAATTTTTCTAGGAAACACATTTTCAACTCTGGAAGGAATAAGCTTCACATGGACTATCGAGAATCTTGGCAGTAATGTTGGTGAAGACCTTCTGGTTACGTAAGTACATATTCCACTTCATTTTATTATTTTCCTGGCTTATAGCCATGATTATTATTATTCTGTCACTGCTTACCTCAAACACCTTTGTGACTATGTAAGCTAGTTGACTTGACTATCCAGTTAGTGAGAGTTATTTTTATGTCTTGAATTGGAAGAACACAAGAAATGCAATAGCTTGCAGAGTAGGCAAACTGAAGTGGCAGTAGGCTGGGCCTCAAGTCTGCTATTACAATAGTGTCAGAATGGTCTATCATTGATTTCATAATTGTTGATTTTGACAAGTTTGGTAATCTACTAACATATTGGCGTCATTATGACTTTCCAATGGTCAGCCACTGACACTCCATTGAAAGAAATGGCATCTATTGGTAATCTCGTACATAATGAACACGCAGAACGTAATTGTGCAGTCATTGCTTTTAATTCGTTACGAGTATCGTGTTTGTGGAATACAATGATCGACCATTAAGAATTTAGCAGATAACGAGCTTTTAGCAAAAAGACAGTGGAATTATCGTGTTGGAATGACGAATTTATAAAAATAGCAGACCAGGGCCCCAGGCCATGTTTGTCGAAAGACTAATGGCCGGTGGAGTAGACGAGCTCGAGTGAAGACCGTATATCTGCAAGTGTAGTGTGCGACGCCCCCCAGCTAGGAGAACCGACGGCTTTAAGAGCGGAGGCGGGAGGCGGAGGACAGGGCGTTGTGGGGAAGCCTGGGAGGCCTATGTCCAGCAGTTGAGTGCGATAGGCTGAGTTGATTGAAAAAATGCAATTGTTTATGGAGTCCAATTGGACACTGATCATGTTAATTGTCGAAATAACAAAATTACACTTTGAAGTAAAATAAACTAGTGTCTTGTGAGCTACAAACCTAGTGCTGTCCTCACAACAGAACCATTCAGTCTGTTCCAAATGTACATCATGAATATGTAAACAAATGGATCAGACAACGTACCTGTGCATGACAATTTGTAGTGCCACTTACAAATTGAGTGCTTTGATTTAATTATTTGAATACTGAAACCCATTTTTTTTTTTATCACGGGCAATGTTGAGATTAATTATACAGCATCTATCAGAAAGGTGGGGTCAAAATTAAGGGTGTTGTACAGACCATCAAACATATAAGATCAATTTTAGTAGATGATTTTCAATTACAATTTTATAATGTCATTCAAACAATAATGTTAGAAAAATTGGTGAGATATGCGATAAACCTTCTAAGTACAGATGAATGTGTTAAATTCCCTTTAGTGAGTGATTGCGTAAGAATTTAAGCGGATCAAGGTTTGTTTACACTCTTGTCTGATTATTTTGGTACAGCCCATAGTTCTATTACTGGTTCTCATTAAAACTCTTTTCTTACCCTCCAGGCTTGTCAGATGGCGGGACACAGACTACGAAGCCCCTCGCGGGGTCACTGAACTCGAAGCCCGAGGTCTTCGCTCCCACTCAGTCCTGCTATACGGTCAGGCTATGGGCGAGTCTCGAGTCACCGCCTGTCTTGATGATATATGCACGGATTTCAACCTTCAAGTTATAGCCAGTGTCGTGCTGATGCCTGCTACGGCAAGTATCGCGCCTGGTGATACGCTGAGATACAGGTACATTTAAAATGCCTTTTAAATCTTAATTAAATCTATGGGAAAATTTCACAAAAAATTCTAGGTAGCTAAAATAACAAAAAATATGACGGCAATTTTAAATTCGATAATAGTGGTTATAGGATTAAAAAAATGAAACATCACATCAAAACATGTTGAAACCAATATTTTCTGTCAATGTTCGATACAATGTACTGACGGCACGGTTGGCGCAGTAGTTAAGCGATTGACTGCTGCGCTGCGTGTCGCGGGTTCGATTCCCGCACGGAACAAATATTTGTATGACCTACAAGTAGTTATTCCGGGTCAGGCTGTTTGTGTATGTGAGTTTAAATGTTTGTAAATGCACCCACAATGCTGGAGAAATTCCTAGAGGGGCAACGTTTTTTAAAAAATAAAAAAAATGAGTCACTTTTTTTTTTTTTTGGCGGGACCAAGGTAAATAGGTGTTCATTTTTATATTCAAATTCAAATTCAAAAAATTCAAATTTATTTATTCACACTTAAATAGAGTAAATACAATACAATATATTATTATTAATATACTATATTCATCATTCTCCTGCCCATACCTTAATTTATTTGTGGTCGGCGCAGCATGTCTTTTTCTTCCATACTTCTCTGACGTCATCTCGGTGGTCACCGAGATGTATCTTTAATATATTTATAAACATAAGTAAACAAGGCTCCATATAACGGTTTCCTATTACTGGGGTGTACATTCAAAATTAGAGAATGAATAATTAGAAAATTGTGACCCAATCTAGACTGATAAAATTAATATTAAATTTTTTTTTTTTTTTTTTTTTTCCCAGGGTCGTCCGCGCACGCGCAGGCCGCCTTACCGTCCAAGACATCGCAGACACTATGTACTACTTAAAAGTGCCAGATACCAGCATGGCTCAACTAGAAGACACGATCAGCCTAGTCCGAGGCACAAAGATAGGAACTACGAACGTCCACCTCATGTCGGGAGTTACTGAGGTAGCCACGGCAACACTCACAGTTTCAGAGGCACACAGTATTCGAGTGACCCTACGTCCCTCAAGCTTACTCATAAAAGGAGAACCTTTTGTTGTACACTGTATCGTGTTAGATGATAAAGGACACGCGTTGACGGCTGGTGACCAGATTCTGATAAGACTGGCAGTGGAAGGAGAAGCGAATGTTGATCTGTTGCGGTCTACGGAAAATGGTACCTTGACTGATGCGGTTGCACAGAATGCTGGCTCCTTGACTATTACTGCGCGGTTGCATTCTATTGCTGGAAGGACAATATCGCGAAAGGTATAATATTAAAGACTTATAATACCTACCTACTTAAAGTACCTTTTTGGCGCAGCCGTGAGGCACACACTATTATTGCTTTATGATTATTTTCACTTTTTATTTTGTTATTATGTGTTTCACGAACTGTGTCCAAATAAATATTATTCTTTCTTAATATTTTATTATCTGTGCTAGCCAAAGAATATAGTATATCGGTGAATTAAGGGTACCCTAGTCAGTAATTCTTCCATACAAACGTATGGTGATTACTCGTCTGTTTGACGATGTAGGTTTTTAGTAGTATGAGGAACAGGGTGTAAAGTTTACTCATCCACCATAGAAAAGGGAGGATCCTCCAACCAGACGGATATTGTGTCTGGCGGGCCGACTGCCCAACTGTTGATGTTGGATAGTCTTATCTATGTCGTTCGCGCGGTAAACTCTAATTGCGCGATGCAGGATTTGTGTGACGTCATGTCTTTGATACGTAGTTCGTATGTGGCGGTGTAACCGCTACATCACTCTCCTCCGGAGACCGGAGGTCGATAGTGGGCTGAGTCTTGTATCTTGCGATGCTTCACAGTGCCAGCTAAGGTTCCAGTGAGTCGGAACCGGGTGCCGCACAGTTCGCGGTGAGTCGGAACTGTCTGCGGTGATTGCGGTGGTTGTGGTGATTGAGGTGATTGTGGTGATAGCGGTGATTGCGCTGATTCCCCAGTGCGTGTCCATGCGCGTTCGCTGCATGCTGGTGGTCAGGATACCCGTTGAAGCCGAGGGTGCTAGCTGTCTGTGTGACTCGCCTCACGAAAGCTTGCGGGAGTGATGATGATGATGTCACGCTGAAGTAGTTGCACGAAGGCTGCGCTGACGTTCATATTCGGGGTCACCAATTTAGTAGTATGAGGAACAGGGTGTAAAGTTTACTCATCCACCATAGAAAAGGGAGGATCCTCCAACCAGACGGGTGTTGTGTCTGGCGGGCCGACTGCCCAACTGTTGATGTCGGATAGTCTTATCTACGCGCGTCGACGGTGCGTTTAAAAAACGTGGTGTGCATAGGCCCTTAAGGTGGATGACCTATGCGTATAGACATAATCAGCTGTTAGGAAAGATACATCGTGTTCAAGCGGGGCAAAAACTTAAAAAATCATTTGCGGCTAAACTACTGCTCCAATTTAATTGATTTTTGGTACAGAGCTTGAAAATGGTACATAGTATAGGCAGTTTAAAGAAAAGCCCCTCTGTCGTATCAACGTTGTATATACGCCCAAAGGTCAGGTTCATAAAATTTTACACGCTCGTTTTCGTTATAAATCATTGTCTATTTCATTATTATCATTACCTACATTAATAAATATGTAAATAAATTAATAAATACTAAATAAATAAAAGTAAATATTTTGACTAATTAGCATGCATATTAGTCACCCACCAACGAGTTCGAGCCGTCGACTAGTGTCCCCTTAAAACGTGGTTTTCAAGTTTTAAACGCCGTAATGGACAGATAGACTGGATAATGATGGAATTATTATGTATAATAACTCTTTACTCACCACATTTATTTGCTAGAAATTCAGAACCAACATTTTAGTGTTTTGGAGTCACATTGTTGTTAGATGTGACTTTAAAAAAATGATAATTTTCCTTATAGGTGGAAGGTCAAGTCACAGCCGTTGCAGTGGATCCGTTAGAAGTTGTACCACCACATGTCACTGTAGCATGGACAGACACGGTGCAGTAAGTAACTACTTGTTTATTTAATTAAAACTTCAAGCACACTAATATAAGTAGGTCACCCAAAGGTTGACTGGTAGAAAATGCCTATTCCATTAAGTCCGCCTCTGAATAGTCACGAGCGTAAATATGTATACACTTAGAGCGATTTTCTCATGGAATAACGATTTCAACTAGGCAGCAACTGAGAAATTCTTAGTGAAAAACCCAATAACACGTTCGCCTCCTGCACATCGAGCCCAGGATCTCTCGCTCAGCAGTCGCACAACTTGCGACCACTACACAAACAAGAGAGCCAAATAATTATGATAGAAAAGTAGAAGTGGGTCACCCAGAGGTTGACTGATAGAAAAAGCCTGTGATTTGCTCCTACTGCGTTGATTGTAATTTAATGTTATTACGATCATAGTATTTTGGAACCCACACTTATTTGAAATAGGTCTTATCTGAAGATAGTACCTATTTCAAATTAGTGTGGGTTCCAAAATACTATGATCGTAATAACATAAAATTACAATCAACGCAGTAGGAGCAAATCACTTTTAAAAGTTGCTAAGTGTATACATGTACTCGTGACTGTACAGAGGCGTACTTAATGGAAGAGGCATTTTCTATCAGTCAACGTTTGGGTGACCCACTTCTACATTTCTATCAATTATTTGGCTCTCTTGTTTGTGTAGTGGTCGCAAGTTGTGCGACTGCTGAGCGAGAGATCCTGGGTTCGATGCGCAGGGGGCGAACGTGTTATTGGGTTTTTCACTAAGAATTTCTCAGTTGCTGCGGCATTGCAGGCGTGTTGTGTTATTATTATTGTCTGTCTCCTGAGATACAGGTTAACTACCTATACTCCCTTTGAAGTAAGATTATACATTTAAATAAATCTTTTTTACAGTCTGTTCAACCGATTTTGACTTCTAATGCGTTAGTGGCATGACAAATGGCAGCTGCAGTAAACAGTTGGTAATGATATCCTTATGCCTACGGTATAGAAGTCAAAATCGCTTGAACGGACTGTAAAAAAGGTTTGTTTAAATGTCTAATCTTATTTCAAATGGAGTTATAGTTCGGGAGGCAGAGCTTTTATGTAACAGTGACACTGAAATAAAAATATATTTATATAAAACGATTATAAATAAATAAAAATCATTTATTTGCAAACATATTATATATGTACAAAAGTTAATATTAATTTAATTTCCAGGGAAATCAATCTCAAACACATCGGTGGAGGCGACGAGCCAGTCGTGTGGTCGGTGATAGAGAGCGAGATAGCACCGGGCCCTCTCTCTCTAACGTCCGATGGCGTTGTGACGATACGAGGTACCGGCGAGATTGGCGTACGAGTGCATTTGAAGAAGTATCCTCACGTAAAGGCTTTTGGAAGGTAAACATTTTGAACACTTTTAATGAATATTAATGGTGGTCCTCGGTTTTTGACATGCGAGTGTTGTACGTACTGTTCACAAGTAATTTAATTATTATACCTATCATAGGCCTATTCGTGGCGAGAAACTCTTGAAATATGTGTGGAGTTTCCGGGTGTAATATAATAACAGAAAATAATTACGTGAACAGAAGTTATAAAATTAATAGGGACAATAATTAGAAAAAAAAAATTGAGATCCTCAAAGCAAGCCCTTTCATTTGATATGTCACACGGTACAGGATGCACAACTTTTCTTTTTTTGAAGTGCCCTGTTTTCAAAATTAATTTATTTTCGTTACACGTCCATCACACATCGTCATGTCACAGAAAATGATATGTGTACCAAATTTCAACTTAATCGGTCCATTAGATTCGGAGCAAATTGGCTGTGACAGACGGACAGACAGACAGACACACGAGTGATCCTATCCTATAAAGGTTCCGTATTTTCCTTTTGAGGTACGGAACCCTAAAAACATTGAACTGGCATCTGCGAAGTCGTTTTCTGTAAATGTCTTTTTCATTATCTAAGTATTTTTTTATCAAATCACGTACTGCATATGGCACGCCTAACAATAATAGACACTCAATTCTATGTTGTTTTAATAATAAATATAAATATAAACTTTATTATCAGGCTTCAAAGGCCCATAGCGTGTTAGTATTACAAATTACTTAAATCTATGTTAGTATAACAATTACGCACACACACAATCATGTGGGCCTCCTACTATCTCACGTATTTGAATACCGGTCTGTGTGCCGCCATCCAGTGAGATATTAGAAGGCCATCCACCCTGCCGGCTAAGATATATTTAATATCTTATTGATATATTTTGCAGAGTGTTATCAACGCCGTTCGAGATGCTTCAAGTATCAAGTTCAGGGTATGCTCGCGTTGGTAAGCCGCATCACCTACACATTGCGGTTACAGCAACCAACTCTGAAACCGGCGAACTGTTCAACTTTCATACGTAAGTAAAGTAATATTACTATAGCCGTTATAAATCATGAGATCTTGTCTTGTGACTTGTGCATATTCGCATAAGGTAGGGAAACACACCCCAGCACCCTATGAGTTTCTTTAATGACGCGCCATGAGTTTTTTTTATTTTTATTTCATTTTTTCTGACTACGAACATTATGTTTATTTTTTATTTTTTTATTTAGCCATATTTTAATTAATGAATACTCCAATAGATAATATTGATTTTCTTTCTTTTGGTGGTAAAATTCTTTAAAGGTTACAAATACATTGCAAACTATAGTTTTGTATAACTTAGACGCATTTTTATTTTCAATTTTTGTAAATATGAGTACCATGGAGTCGTTTACTGTGTTGTATTTTGACTTGAAAGAGCAGGGTAGTTGAGAGAATGTCATGCTCACTTAAATGTCTCGCTGATGGTGGCGAGTGTGTTGGATCATTCGGTTCCCTACAAAATGGTTGAGCTGGATGGTGCTGATCCACGCGTCATGTTCGTGAACGGGCGCCGTCAGTTGAGACCGGTCATCTATTATCTGCCAGGGCTTATTTTTAATCGTTTTTGATTTTTATAATTTTTTTTTACATTGTTCTCACATATAGAATCAACAAGAGTAATGTACCCAGGATTTTGTAATTTCTATATTTAAAAAAAATATAATAAAATAATATTTAATATAATATTTAATTTTTTTTTTTTTTTTTTTTTTTCCTTGGAGATTCTTGCCCGTTCTTCTCCATAGAGATCTACGTTTTGGAATGGGCAACTAGCTTCAACTTTCTGACTAACTGACTCTTTGACAATTCAAAAGTACCTGTAGGGTTTAATTGAAATCAAACTCAAACTCAAAGCATTTGCTTTGAGTTTGAGTTTGAGTTGGCGCATGCTCAAGTAATTTGCTGACTATTATACTTAAAATGTGGCCTATAAATTTTCATTTGTATTTTTAACAGATGCAACTGTGGATCGTTCGCTGTAACATTACTGGAGGGTCCAGAACCACAGAATGTCACTGTAGCAAACTGGATGCAACCCATGGGTTAGTATGGCAATTTAAGCAAAACTCCGAAAAAAAAACCCGACGGCCCGCCCCCCGATTACAAATGGCGTCCCTTGCTTTTTATTACAATGACGTCTCAATTGGCATACCCCGACCCAAAGAATAAAAATCTAAAGGAATGCTATTTGGGTCACAGTTACCTGAGATAGAGTGCGCGCTCACAATAAAAAGCACTACACTGCACATAATAATTATAATAATTGACACACACGTATTATAGTTTAACGTTAGTCGAACAAATTGTAAATACAGCACGTAAGATGTATGGATTTATAATGAGATCCACTCATGACTTTAAGCGGACCTCTTCATCAGTGCCCTGGAAGATATGAAAAGATCTCACCAGATTAGCTTGTACGGGGTCAAGCTATGTCGCTCGGGCTGGGTCATTCGGCAGGCAAATAGTCCCTCGTATGCACTTTAAAAACACGTAGTGTATTTTTAAATGTAATTCATGACACTACACACCACATAACACTCGAAATAAACACGACAACTTAACAGTGGGTCCGAATCTCATCGCAGTATACGCGCGCCCCCGTCGACATCAACGCTCTAATCAGTGAAGTACAGATTCTAATAATAATAAAAAAACATATTCTATTTATTAATCTTTTCTCTTTTTTAATTGCAGATGGTGCTTGCTGCGTATTAGAATGTGCGTGGAGTACCCGCGGCGTGTCCACAGTGCGCGTGTCGCGCGGCCGCGTGGGCGACACGACGCGCGTGGCCGTGCGCGCGGCGCCCAGCTTGTTGTGGCCACTGACCGTCGCTGCGTTGCCGGGCGCCACACTACCGGTAAGTGTCGCGGATGTGACTACGTGTCCACAGTGCGCGTGTCGCGCGGCCGCGTGGGCGACAGGACGCGCGTGGCCGTGCGCGCGGCGCCCAGCTTGTTGTGGCCACTGACCGTCGCTGCGTTGCCGGGCGCCACACTACCGGTAAGTGTCGCGGATGTGACTACGTGTCCACAGTGCGCGTGTCGCGCGGCCGCGTGGGCGACAGGACGCGCGTGGCCGTGCGCGCGGCGCCCAGCTTGTTGTGGCCACTGACCGTCGCTGCGTTGCCGGGCGCCACACTACCGGTAAGTGTCGCGGATGTGACTACGTGTCCACAGTGCGCGTGTCGCGCGGCCGCGTGGGCGACAGGACGCGCGTGGCCGTGCGCGCGGCGCCCAGCTTGTTGTGGCCACTGACCGTCGCTGCGTTGCCGGGCGCCACACTACCGGTAAGTGTCGCGGATGTGACTACGTGTCCACAGTGCGCGTGTCGCGCGGCCGCGTGGGCGACAGGACGCGCGTGGCCGTGCGCGCGGCGCCCAGCTTGTTGTGGCCACTGACCGTCGCTGCGTTGCCGGGCGCCACACTACCGGTAAGTGTCGCGGATGTGACTACGTGTCCACAGTGCGCGTGTCGCGCGGCCGCGTGGGCGACAGGACGCGCGTGGCCGTGCGCGCGGCGCCCAGCTTGTTGTGGCCACTGACCGTCGCTGCGTTGCCGGGCGCCACACTACCGGTAAGTGTCGCGGATGTGACTACGTGTCCACAGTGCGCGTGTCGCGCGGCCGCGTGGGCGACAGGACGCGCGTGGCCGTGCGCGCGGCGCCCAGCTTGTTGTGGCCACTGACCGTCGCTGCGTTGCCGGGCGCCACACTACCGGTAAGTGTCGCGGATGTGACTACGTGTCCACAGTGCGCGTGTCGCGCGGCCGCGTGGGCGACAGGACGCGCGTGGCCGTGCGCGCGGCGCCCAGCTTGTTGTGGCCACTGACCGTCGCTGCGTTGCCGGGCGCCACACTACCGGTAAGTGTCGCGGATGTGACTACGTGTCCACAGTGCGCGTGTCGCGCGGCCGCGTGGGCGACAGGACGCGCGTGGCCGTGCGCGCGGCGCCCAGCTTGTTGTGGCCACTGACCGTCGCTGCGTTGCCGGGCGCCACACTACCGGTAAGTGTCGCGGATGTGACTACGTGTCCACAGTGCGCGTGTCGCGCGGCCGCGTGGGCGACAGGACGCGCGTGGCCGTGCGCGCGGCGCCCAGCTTGTTGTGGCCACTGACCGTCGCTGCGTTGCCGGGCGCCACACTACCGGTAAGTGTCGCGGATGTGACTACGTGTCCACAGTGCGCGTGTCGCGCGGCCGCGTGGGCGACAGGACGCGCGTGGCCGTGCGCGCGGCGCCCAGCTTGTTGTGGCCACTGACCGTCGCTGCGTTGCCGGGCGCCACACTACCGGTAAGTGTCGCGGATGTGACTACGTGTCCACAGTGCGCGTGTCGCGCGGCCGCGTGGGCGACAGGACGCGCGTGGCCGTGCGCGCGGCGCCCAGCTTGTTGTGGCCACTGACCGTCGCTGCGTTGCCGGGCGCCACACTACCGGTAAGTGTCGCGGATGTGACTACGTGTCCACAGTGCGCGTGTCGCGCGGCCGCGTGGGCGACAGGACGCGCGTGGCCGTGCGCGCGGCGCCCAGCTTGTTGTGGCCACTGACCGTCGCTGCGTTGCCGGGCGCCACACTACCGGTAAGTGTCGCGGATGACTACGATCACCGAAAAAAAAAAATGCCGGGAAACTGCTAGTACCTCCTCAGAGATTGCAACTATACAGTAGAAATGCCAGTTGTATGACAGTAAAATGTATAATAAATTACCACCTGGCTTGAGAATGTTACCAATTAATAAATTCAAATGTAAAATGTTTACTTGGCTCTTAAGACATTTGTTTTTATTCCGTTAATGAATTTTTAAATCATACTTTTTGACATTGTAATTAATATTCTATGCTTTTTGACATAATAATTAATATTTTGACATTACAAATAATCCTATTCAATTAATCTGAACCAATAATATTGTATCAAATTAAAAATATTAATTTAAATCATTTTTTAAAATTTAATATAACTTTATTGTAATGTCTATGATTTGCATGCACTTAGCTTATTTAATTTTTCTACACCAGCAATGGTAAAATATGTGAATTAATGTTTAAATTTAAATCTCCATGTACCCTATACTTAGAAATAAATATTATTTCTATTCTACGTCTCGCAGACGAGATTTCCGCGGGCGTGTCCATAATGATGATATTGTTTGAGTTAGTTGACCCTAAATTCAATCACTGATGATGACACGTCTCTCATACGTATCTCTTACATTCATGAAACCGACTCAGTCTTATAACAACCGATAGTAAATCAACGTTATTTTACTTAGAAATAAATATTATTTCTATTCTACGTCTCGCAGACGAGATTTCCGCGGGCTTATCCATATTAATGATATAGTTTGAGGTAGTTGACCCTAAATTCAATCACTGATGATGACACGTCTCTCAGACGTATCTCTTACATTCATGAAACCGACTCAGTCTTATACCAACAGTTAATAAATCAACGTTATTTTCCACAGATTCTAGCAGAGGGCGAAGCGCTAATCCCGCATTCCCACGACACTCGAGTGGCAGAGATCACCGCACGTGACGGACCGCCGCCCCATAGATACCCTGATGTTCAACTGTTCACCTTCAAATGTCGTAGGGTATGTTTTTGTTTACTAGCTGACCCGACACGTTTTCGTGAACAAATTTCAATATTGCATACAAAAGTCCCTTAGAAAAAATTAAAAAAAAGAAAAAAGTCCCTATTTTAAGGGTTTTTTTTTTGAGGGCTTAAAAATAAAAAATAAACAACTGTCCCGCAGTTCTCAAGTTATGCACTTACCAACGAAGAGCGTTTAATTTTTACTTTAATATTACGGGAGCTTCATGAATTTTGAACGGTTCTCTGCAAAAATTTGCCAATGAGTGGATTTTTGGGACAAAAGTTAAATGCTCACAATATGTACAAAAAAGCAATGACGCCGACGAGCACAAATACCTATAGAATATACAAATTCTTTCATTTTGTAGCTGTTTACTATAACTTCACAGAAAGGCGAGTCCCACGTAGAACTGACCTCAGAAACGGACGAAGAACGCGAGTCAGTGTCGCTTGATGCTAGATGCGCTCCACACGTGTCCCGAGTACGACTCGAGCCGCCAGAAACTCCTGGAAACTGTTCTATTCCACCCAAGTACGTACTATGTATAAGTATCTAAGTTAAAAACATTCTGGGAGCTACTTATGTGCTCTCTTTCTCATACTTTGCGAGTTTTATGACCAGGCAAGTCTGTTCATCAGGCCAACAAGTGGAAGGGAAGTGCTTTTATCGATAAAACTATTTTGTTGTTCCGCAACAATTTGTCGATAATGGTGTGATGGCATCACTGGTTTGATGACTTCTGTGCCTGAATTTAGTGAATAAACGAAGAAAAGGCTTTTAGGGCCATATCACACTGGCAATTTGCGAGCGTGTTTCCAGCGATTGCTTAACGCGCTCGATGTGTATGCTTAGCGAGCACGCCACGAGAGCGCAACGAGTTCGCCGCAGTTTCGTAACGAGAGCGATTGCTGTGAGTGTATAAGAGAGAGCGAGACAAGCGAGAGTACAATATTGTGAAAACGTTGACAACACGTTGCGTAGTCGCGGATATTTCGCTTCGCACCCGCAGAGAGCAAGTTCACAAATGGCTTCGCTGGAAACACGCAAATCGTCAGTGTGATAACGCTCTTACTCTTCCAAAGAGAGGTGTGTAAGAGACCTTTGTGCAGTGGCCCAGTAATAATTGACAAAAAAAACTAGCACTGATATAAAACCCGCGTTAAAAATCCAATAAATATTAAAAAATAACGGATTTTTTGGTTCAATAGAATGTAAGTACTGTGAAACTTGATACATTATCTAGTGTTAATAATTAAAATAATAAAACTACTTTTTTGTTACAGGATCTGGCTTCGTCCTGGTCAGGAGTTATCAGTGAAAGTCACTCTCCTAGACGCGATAGGTCGCGAACTTCTCGACGAGAACGGTCCTAAGATGTCATGGGAAATTGAACCTCATCACCCCGGCTTACAGTACAAGGCTACTAACAGATTGTTTGTCGAACCGCATCCTGAGTACGTGCCTGTACCTGTACCGAATAAGTATTATCAAGTAAGTATAACTAGAAAGTAATTATAAATATTTTATGATAAATGGTTTTATTTCTGTAAGTAGGTTTGTCCAAACACTTACACGTCAATCTTATTTTAAAAACTAGATGAGGTCGGCGTTTCCTATCTGACTACTCTGAGAAGAAAGGCCTAAACAAACTCAAGGTCACAGTCTCTTTTAAAGTCCAGACTTAATCTTAGTCAGATCATGTGAAGACTATGTAGTTGATCAAGTTGGATCTGCCATACTCAATACAAAATTCGATAAATAGGACACATTTATTACACTGGCCCCTATAACAATACCCGGGAAATTTGAGACAACAAGCTTAAAACCAGACTGTCACACATGTGTGAGTGAGAGAGAGAGAAAGCGACCTGGAAAGCCAAGCTTTATCTAAAATGGTACAAAAAACATGAGTCTGCACCAATGTTGGTTCAAACCAACATTGGTGCGGACCCATGTTTTTTTTGTAATAAAACGCCTGTGTCTGCAATGCTTGATAATCTTCAGATTAATTTAACTCTGTGGGACGCACATCTGGCGACGCACTGCGCAGTTCGGTTTGACTACATACCAAACAAATATCAACATTGTCCTTCTTGATATAAAGTTGAAAATAAATGCGTCTTTTCTGCTATTAATACTGTTTTGTTTTTAGGTAGTGTTAGCTGATGACCTAGCTATCGGATGGTCTGGTGTATTGAAAGCGAGCATTCCTGATGCGACAGCGTCTATTCAAGCGAGAGTCGTCGCGCCGTTAAAATGCGATCCAATCAAGGTAAAACATTCAATCCTTACCGTGCGTTTGCATTGGCGAAATATTCACATAAAAAAACATATTGAAATCTCTGTTTACTGTAAATGCGTTCGCGTACACGTAACATGTTTGACGTTTCATATCTGACTTATCTGACTCAAATAACAGAATTAATACCAAAATGTTTCTGTATGAATCTTGCAAAATTTTGTCCACTACATGTTTCGATGTTTGGAAAACACTAACTTGAGATCTGTCTTAAAACTAACGCAGATTGAAACTCAAGTTGCGTGCAGTGCGAATGCAAATTCAACAAAACAAGTTATGAGATTTGTTTTCTGGTGCAAACGTAGTTATTGCCTATTTTATCATTTTCGGATATGTGGATAAATTATCTGGCATATAATTTGGTAGAAATTCTGTTCCATTTTGTATTTCATCACTGCGGACCCTATCAGTCCAGTTCAATACCAGCGCTGCGACATTTATTATTAAATGTCGCAGCATCATGCTGAGATAGGAGCCTTTTGGCCCCGCACAGGACTGCTATATTTAAATTTTACTTTGTTTTTATGTTTTTTTTTATTTTTAATGAGTTTGTGTTTAGCTCAATTGAGATCTCCTGTGCTTGTCCCAATAAATACTTTTTCTTTCTTTATTTAGCTGTTATTAGTGCCAGCAGGATACTGTGAAAAAGGATTCATAATATTGATTTTTTCACGCAAATAATTTATTTCAATTAGGCACTTTTGAACGTCAAAATTTACAATATTAAAAAAATATATATATAGTCGCTCCTTCCAAAAGGTAGTTTTCGTATGGATAAGAATGGGCAAAAAAGCTCCACAGTTACTCTTTTTACTCTATGTCTTCATCTAGATCTAGACAAACTGTTCGATTTCACGCTATTCTCTTTTTGGTCGCCATTTTCGACTCAAGCTTCCTTTGAAGTGAAAAATACTTATTTTATGTTTTTTTTTAGGTGAACATTGCCTGGGAAAGCGAGACAGTGAGCAACATAGCAAGCATCTCAGGCGGCAGCGGTCGTTACGCCGTCGAAGCGCCTAAAGGGGTGTCAGCAGAGATCGAGGGCGGAGCGCTCACGGCCACTGTGCCTGGGCCGGGCTCGTATGATCTGCTGGTCACTGACATGTGTGTTCAGGGAGAGAAACAGTTGATTGAGGTGAGTTGAAGATGTAGTTAAAATTGGTTGTGGGATCATAAATAGATTAGAATAGGTTCCTTTGATAAAGATTTCTTGTAATTTGGGTTGTATATAGTATTCGTTAACTGCATATAGGCTAAACAATGCTTGTTTATCTCTTGCCATAATCGTTTTTGTAGTTGGGCTATTACAGTTGGTAGTAAACTACTCGGACGTTAATATGACACATCGAGTTTAAGGGTGCGTTTCCACTGAAGCGGAAACGTGCAGGAATCGTCCAGTTACAGAGGAGACGATGCTTCAGTGGAAACGCACCCTTAGGCTGCCTGTCCACTGCACGCTTAGCATGATCATAATAGAAACGGGTTTTGTCGACGTAACAATAGACAAAATGACAGATAAACAATCACAATCTGTCATTTAGTCTATTCTCCCGTCGACAAAATCCGTAGAAAACCCGATTCTATGGTTGTCTTGCTACGCGTGCTGGAGTGGAGAAGAGAGGAGAGGAGCGGCCCAACTAGAATCTAAACTCCGCTTCAGAGTTTAGATTCTATTAGAAAGGGTGCGTTTCCACCTTCGATCAATAATAGCACTAGATACAGGATCAGGAACAAAAATACATCGCTAAAGTACCCAAGCAGCAAAATGTGGTCTAGTAATTGTCCTGGAACCACCATTTCATTAGGACTATAAAGGAATAGTAAGCAATTATAACCACGGAAAAGGGCCCAATTTATAGGCGTATTTTACCTAATTAAATATCTATAGTAGACTTCGTGAACAACACTTTGACCAATAACGACCTTATAGTTGGACTACGTAGAACTATTTGCTCCCGCAAACCTAACTATCAGCGCTTAATGGAACCAAATACGACAATAACGTACACAGTGAATCTTTTACAAGCTCATACAAAGTGTTGTGAATTAATGAAAGTTTCTGCGCACATTTGTTAAGGTTAATATTGATAAAGGTAAGTTATTCATCCATTTCTTATGAAAAATATTATCTAGGATATCAATTATGAGTAGAGTGTTAGTTAACAATAAGTCATGCATGCATGGCGCACGTATATTTTCGGTGAAGTACAATAAGTTTTTTATCAAAAAAATTATACGCCCCTTGAAATTAGCGTTTTCATTAAGTTGAATTTTAAAATAATGTTGGTTCCAGTAAGACATACAACGAAAAGTCGCCATTTTGACAAAGTTGGTTTTCCCAAATACATTAAAAAACCATTATAGGCGTATATTGTCAAACAATGGTAACTATCAGAACTATTGTTTGGCCATATTGTTCGGAATTAGAGTTCCGCAAATCTTTCTATAACCGGACGGTTATTTTATATTGCTATTAGGTACTTAAGTATTATCTTAATGTTTTTGTTTAGGTGTCAGCATTGAAAATGATAATGTTTCTGGACGTCGATCGCTTTTTGACTAAAAGGGATTTTCGACCTTTAAAAACCTTACCCACTTCTTGTTGTCTCACAAGTGTCGTGGTTGTAACCATAAAGATTCAAAAAATCTTGCAAGACGGCCACGACACTTCGTTCTGAATAAAGAACACTCAAGATCATTGTTACAAGAAGATAATTTCTGGTGTGAAAAATGCTGCTTCTACTCAGTTCATGACCACTTCACCAGTGACGAATGTGAACTTGGTAATTTATTCAATCGTACCTAATTTATGTCAGTTTAGGTTTCATTTTTCTGATTTCTCTTTACCTATACGTCATTGATTTATACGTTATATATAAATATAAAGCACAGAGTTGGCCAAAACGGATATTTAAAGCTTTTGAATACAGGCAATCCATCAATATTTATATTTAAAGAAATCTCTTCGGGTGGAATGGGAAGTTTTTGAAAAATATTTTTTAACATTTGATAAGGCCACACAGAATATTGACATATCAATATTCTCCAGGTAATTAGTAATATCCAGAATTTCTTTATTAGTGTCAAGAAGTGTACGGGCATCCTTAGGCAGGACATCTTCAATCTTCTTATTCATAATAAAGAATTTAATGCCGCATGTCGTATATTATATTCTACAGCCCATTTTCTAAGATCACTATATATGTAGTTGAAAATTGGAATAGTCTTTAATATCGCTTTCATCTTCTTGCACAGGTTCCTCACGAATACAATAATCTAAATCGATTTTTATCAATAAATCGTCGTTTATATTAATAATTCTGCCCGAATTATTAATATAAACATTTTGATTAAAATTTTCACAGTAACTATTTTGTACGGAACCTTCTCCATTTCAACGATTCGTTCTTCGCCAGATACAAAGCTAGAACCCGACACCTGAATTATTTGTTTATAGGTTTTCTGAACTTTTCGTTTGTAATAACCACTTCTTTTTAGCCGTTTCCATTTATATAGATCCATTTTTGAAAGAAATAAAAACGAATACGACATAACAAAATTAAAATGTCCGTACTGAGACTATAACAGCATTTGCAAGACCATTTTAAACCAATGTATTCTTGTACCGGACACCACGGATATAGTTTTGGATACTAAGTATATTATATTAAACCTTTATAATCGTGTTAAGATTATAACAATATTGGTTTAAATACCACTATAAAACTGCTCCATTTTACTTATAATTGTTCTGTAAAGTGAATTTATAAACTCTTATAAAACCAAGTAATAAATGCAAAATAGTTTCCAGCACGTTTAGTTCTGTTTATAACTCTTATTGGCGTACTTTACTCATAGTAGTTCTATAACGCTTCTTGTTAGCAGTTATAAGTATAGCTTACCAGTTTATCTACTCTTGAGTGCATTTACACCCTCGCGATACTTTTATAGGTCACCCAAGCTTATATTGCACCCTTAATTTCGACTTATAAGTAATTATGAGTTAATGTATAAGATCAGATGTACTATAAGGCCCAACTAGCTCCATGATTGCTATTATAAGCAAGGCAGCAAATACTAGAACCGTTAAGAGAACATTATAAATGCTGGATGCCTATAACATCTTCACTATAGGATAATTTTGCTGCTTGGGTAGCCACGTTTACACACATAAACATTTACATTTCTTACTACGAATTATAGAAAAAAGTTTTATAATATTAACAATTTCAGTTCATTATAAACCTTAACACTCAAGCAAAAAGTTTAATTACGATTGCAAAATATTTATATTTAAGTCCTTCTGTCATCGGAGTAAGGTAAAAACACAAAATTAAAAAGTCATTTTTATAATAAGTTTAAAAAAATATTCTAAAATGAAACTTAAAACCTAAGCAATAAGGTTAAAAACATTTTGTTGACAATTTCGTGCTTACTCTATTTTGGAACTAGACGTAGTTCTTGGTATTATATTTAAATGCTCGGAACACAGTAAGAATTGAAAGTAGAGTTGCAGAATAATACATTTTTTTTCAGGCAAATGTTCGTTTTATATGGTAGCAAATATTTTTGACCGATTTAAAAAAGTAGTAGGACTAAATTAGTACAATAGTTATTTTAATAAGACATTGATATTAATTGTCTGCGGATTGGCTCATTGTAATCAACACGTATAAAAAAATGAGTGCGTCTACTTATGTACGCGATTTAGAAGTTATCACACTAATATTATAAAGGCGAAAGTTTGTGAGGGTGTGTGTCTGTGTGTTTGTTTAACTGCTGTTTTAACCAATCGACGTCGGTTAGTATTTCCGGATGTATCCGATTTATCAAAATCCGAACATATAACCGAATTCCTAGCTGGCTTATAAAAGTCATCTCTGCTGTATCTGGCGACAATCGAGATCCATTCTGCACACGTAAATGGATTGCTAGGAAAGCTAAAATAAAAAAGGAAAGCTAAGTTTAGTATCCAATGACTGCCAATGAGTCCAACAAACAGACACAAAAGTAGCATTAATCAATTTGAAGTTTTGGTAACAAATTTTACAAAATGATTATAATACAAATCTTTTCCATGCATCTACTGTACTGTTGAACAAAAGTTTGTGCGTATGTTGGCGAGCCTTGGACAAACATTTGTAGCGGTGGCGTAAAATCGGTAATTTTGTAAAAAAAAATGATAATATTTGTTAGTTTAAAGCTTAAAATATAACTTATTCTTCATGTACTTACTGAAAGTAAGATACTCCGGCCGCTTTATTGCTTTTTCAGGGATTATTTTTCCAACTTTTAAATACACACTGCGGCATTGTGAGACGTGTTTCATTGGCTGTGTTTCAAGCGAACTAAACAAAATAAAAGCTCGCGTCTCAAGTGCGCTTATATTTACCGAGACGTATTTTTTGTGCCGACCCGATATCTAGTGCTATTATTGATCGAAGGTTTCCACTGAAGCGTAGACTCGTCCAGGAATCGTCCAATCACAGACGAGACGAAAGACGCGATGAGGGTTTCAACCAGCAATCCACTCAGCTCCGCTCGTCCCTTCGGACAAAACAGCACTTACGTTATTTATCTACCTTCCAACAGGTGCACATCGAAGAAGTCCTAAGCGTGGAAGTGTCCACCTCGCGCGCAGTAGGCGTGGGCGCGTGCGTGGCCATCACGGCGCGCGTGCAGGGCGGCTCGCGCCGGCCCCTGGCCGCGGGCCGCGCGCCCGACTGGCGCGCCGCGGGCCCCGTGAGCGTGCAGGACGGCTCCTTGTGCGGGGTCAAAGAGGGCACGGGCAGGGTCAGGGCGCTGTTCGCAGGTGTTTGGAGCCCCGAGGTTGAGGTGAGAGTGATAATAATTGAAGTTTTTATATCCGTCTTAAGTGCCTATACTACCTCAAATTGCTTAGCACGGTCCTCCGTTTTATCGAAAATACTGCAGCATTAATTTTGAAATAAATTTATGTTGAAGTTGAGGATTAATGTTGAGTACTATGTTTGACCAAATCACGATTCCATAAAATATTCTCTATGGAAAAAAAATCCAGTTACCTCCACACCGAACAATAAACAGCTAGTATCAATAAAAATACTTCAAATTAGACCATTAAATTTTGCATAATAACTGAACTGACTATAAAGCAGATGCTATTATTTTTTTCATTACCATTATTTTTGCCTGTCCTCTCGCTTTCACTCAGTCCGCGAGCAGTATGTTGCGAGCGAGATAAAAAGTGAATTTGTGCTGAAGTAGTTGCAACTTAAGAGCCCATCTCTTAAGTTGCAACTAGATTGCAGTCGATTAACGTTAGAGTCGATATTTAACGCCTCAAAACAATCGATGAACATAAGAGTGCAACCTGACTGTGGTCGACAGTTCAAGAAAAGTCAATAAATTACTTGTAACTTACTGTAACTATTATACCCGTAGTAGTTATAGTTAAATTATATCCATTTTAAATGTTTATGCAATGAGAACGATGTGCATTCATGAATCCCGGTTTAAAACGAATAGATTTCATAATTATGTAGCGGGCCAAGTTGCGCTTAAAATGAGCATGGACGAAGAACCATCACTTACCCATCTTAATTTACATCGAAAATGATTTGCGCAAATCTTACAAATCTTATTGAAAATAATTTATTCCTACTTTTTTTCCTGAGACGTCTATTTAATCATGCAGGTCCTAGTATTCCCGCCCCTAGAAGTGGTCCCGCCGCGCGCGCGCGTCCCGCCCGGCGCGCGCCTGCAGCTGCGGCACCGCGGCGGGCCCCCGCCGCACCTGGCCGCGCTGCACTACAGGGCTACGGCGGGACTTGGCCATGTCGAGGTATGATACACTGGCTCCAGGCCACACGTGAACACCGCGGGCGCGCGTCCCGCCCGGCGCGCGCCTGCAGCTGCGGCACCGCGGCGGGCCCCCGCCGCACCTGGCCGCGCTGCACTACAGGGCTACGGCGGGACTTGGCCATGTCGAGGTATGATACACTGGCTCCAGGCCACACGTGAACACCGCGGGCGCGCGTCCCGCCCGGCGCGCGCCTGCAGCTGCGGCACCGCGGCGGGCCCCCGCCGCACCTGGCCGCGCTGCACTACAGGGCTACGGCGGGACTTGGCCATGTCGAGGTATGATACACTGGCTCCAGGCCACACGTGAACACCGCGGGCGCGCGTCCCGCCCGGCGCGCGCCTGCAGCTGCGGCACCGCGGCGGGCCCCCGCCGCACCTGGCCGCGCTGCACTACAGGGCTACGGCGGGACTTGGCCATGTCGAGGTATGATACACTGGCTCCAGGCCACACGTGAACACCGCGGGCGCGCGTCCCGCCCGGCGCGCGCCTGCAGCTGCGGCACCGCGGCGGGCCCCCGCCGCACCTGGCCGCGCTGCACTACAGGGCTACGGCGGGACTTGGCCATGTCGAGGTATGATACACTGGCTCCAGGCCACACGTGAACACCGCGGGCGCGCGTCCCGCCCGGCGCGCGCCTGCAGCTGCGGCACCGCGGCGGGCCCCCGCCGCACCTGGCCGCGCTGCACTACAGGGCTACGGCGGGACTTGGCCATGTCGAGGTATGATACACTGGCTCCAGGCCACACGTGAACACCGCGGGCGCGCGTCCCGCCCGGCGCGCGCCTGCAGCTGCGGCACCGCGGCGGGCCCCCGCCGCACCTGGCCGCGCTGCACTACAGGGCTACGGCGGGACTTGGCCATGTCGAGGTATGATACACTGGCTCCAGGCCACACGTGAACACCGCGGGCGCGCGTCCCGCCCGGCGCGCGCCTGCAGCTGCGGCACCGCGGCGGGCCCCCGCCGCACCTGGCCGCGCTGCACTACAGGGCTACGGCGGGACTTGGCCATGTCGAGGTATGATACACTGGCTCCAGGCCACACGTGAACACCGCGGGCGCGCGTCCCGCCCGGCGCGCGCCTGCAGCTGCGGCACCGCGGCGGGCCCCCGCCGCACCTGGCCGCGCTGCACTACAGGGCTACGGCGGGACTTGGCCATGTTGAGGTATGATACACTGGCTCCAGGCCACACGTGAACACCGCGGGCGCGCGTCCCGCCCGGCGCGCGCCTGCAGCTGCGGCACCGCGGCGGGCCCCCGCCGCACCTGGCCGCGCTGCACTACAGGGCTACGGCGGGACTTGGCCATGTCGAGGTATGATACACTGGCTCCAGGCCACACGTGAACACCGCGGGCGCGCGTCCCGCCCGGCGCGCGCCTGCAGCTGCGGCACCGCGGCGGGCCCCCGCCGCACCTGGCCGCGCTGCACTACAGGGCTACGGCGGGACTTGGCCATGTTGAGGTATGATACACTGGCTCCAGGCCACACGTGAACACCGCGGGCGCGCGTCCCGCCCGGCGCGCGCCTGCAGCTGCGGCACCGCGGCGGGCCCCCGCCGCACCTGGCCGCGCTGCACTACAGGGCTACGGCGGGACTTGGCCATGTCGAGGTATGATACACTGGCTCCAGGCCACACGTGAACACCGCGGGCGCGCGTCCCGCCCGGCGCGCGCCTGCAGCTGCGGCACCGCGGCGGGCCCCCGCCGCACCTGGCCGCGCTGCACTACAGGGCTACGGCGGGACTTGGCCATGTCGAGGTATGATACACTGGCTCCAGGCCACACGTGAACACCGCGGGCGCGCGTCCCGCCCGGCGCGCGCCTGCAGCTGCGGCACCGCGGCGGGCCCCCGCCGCACCTGGCCGCGCTGCACTACAGGGCTACGGCGGGACTTGGCCATGTCGAGGTATGATACACTGGCTCCAGGCCACACGTGAACACCGCGGGCGCGCGTCCCGCCCGGCGCGCGCCTGCAGCTGCGGCACCGCGGCGGGCCCCCGCCGCACCTGGCCGCGCTGCACTACAGGGCTACGGCGGGACTTGGCCATGTTGAGGTATGATACACTGGCTCCAGGCCACACGTGAACACCGCGGGCGCGCGTCCCGCCCGGCGCGCGCCTGCAGCTGCGGCACCGCGGCGGGCCCCCGCCGCACCTGGCCGCGCTGCACTACAGGGCTACGGCGGGACTTGGCCATGTCGAGGTATGATACACTGGCTCCAGGCCACACGTGAACACCGCGGGCGCGCGTCCCGCCCGGCGCGCGCCTGCAGCTGCGGCACCGCGGCGGGCCCCCGCCGCACCTGGCCGCGCTGCACTACAGGGCTACGGCGGGACTTGGCCATGTCGAGGTATGATACACTGGCTCCAGGCCACACGTGAACACCGCAGGCGCGGGCTTGCGGACGGAGAGCAATGGGTAGCTCGCCGCCCGGTAAGGACCAGGCCCGGGACGACGGCGCGTTGTGTTCCACGCGCGCCTCAAAGAGATGTCAGCGAGTGAAGGGGTTCGATGAGACCATTGCCTGCCGGAGTTGCGGGAAAGTCCGAAAGGGATACCGTGGCCCCCTGGCATTGCACAGGCAACAGAAGGAACACGGGTGGGTTTTAGTCAGTAAGAGTCTGACACGCCCTCCCGCTCCACCCAGAACGGGAGAAGTCATTTGATGATTTCCCAACCAAAAAAAAAAAAGGCCTCAGATGAACACATGGTTTACTTCGCTAAATCATTTAAATAAAAAACGACTCATGCTACGACACAATAAAGTGTAATTCAGGTGACACAGCGCTAATTACCTACAGTTATATTCTCTAGAAGTTGCCTCCCTTTCTATCGCGTAACTCCATCTTCTGACTACGGAGTGAACCATAACCATTCATCTGTCATTCGAGGGTTAAAACACTCGATATAAAATCCCCATCATAAAATCCGTCGACCATCAAAACATGTCCAGAAATAAGCGCGGAATAAGTATTTTGGCATAATAATAAACAGACAACCAGTCTTACCAAGGGATCTCGTGTACCCAGTAACTGGGTTGTGTAGGTCAGATAGGGAGTCGCTACATGTAATAATATAAAATATTGGTACTCACCTGCTTAAATGTCCGTTCATCGCTAATTGCGATAAGACCGCCCATCATCAAACTTGTCTGTGTTTTCATCATAAAACTTGCCTGTGATTTCCTTTCTTCGCTGCACAATAAAGAAAACTTTATCTATAATATTATGTTGTAAAATTCAATTAATTGTTGTCCCCGTCATTAGGCTGCGTTTCCACCATAGATGACCGAGGGATGTGTGTGAAACTAACCAATAAAATCGCTTCACTGTCATAATTAGCGTTGTTATTTGTTAGTTTTACGGATATTCCTCACTACGCATCCTCGCTTATCTCTGGTAGACCCTTAGTCGACTGGACAATTGCTTACTTTTCATAATGATTAAAAATATTTTTGCTTTACAGGTGACATCGTCAGGTTCCGTACACGGCTTATCAATCGGCACTTCCCGCATCAAACTCGTGGCTACCGACATCGCTAATGTTGAGATGGCAAGCGCTGAATCTGAAGTTGAGGTAACTTATATTATATTTATTACTTTTTGATTGTCAAGTAAACTACTACATAACTTCTTACATATCAACTATGTAAGAAGTTATTTATTAGTTCACTCTTACTATCTTTTATGTAGTATAACATGCCTATGACAATGATTACACAATTTTATATTGAAGCCGTCACTCAAATTAGTCCTAGTTTCCAATAGTAGGTTGTTTGCTTAGGGAGCAAACAACTATTTTTAAGGCGAGAGTGTTTCTTTGAATCCAGAGCGGAGAGAAGGATTCTAAAGTAGAATCCTGAACGCAGCGAGGGATTCAAAGTACGTCACTCGAGCTTAAAATAGTGTTGCTCCCGATGTGAGCACTCTACTTTTCATCACCCTCTATGAGAAAAAGAAACGTGTGCGGTCCGACCTCATCTCTCACGTATGATTTAAAAACAAAACAATTTTTTTGCAGCCGCCATCTCTTTATCGACTTTAGCAGCTTTAAAAACTAAAAAAACGATACCTGAATGATGAAAAATTTGAAAATTTTCGCAGCTGCCATCTTGGATTTACATTTTGACTTTACTATCGGCTTTAGCACCCTCGAAAACTATGGAAACGACACCCATGACGAACAACTTGACAATTTTCGCAAGCGTTATTTTGAATTTACATTTTGACCTCACTATTGGCTTTAGAACCCTCGAAAACTATGATAAATAAATGATAAATGATTTATTTCTGCAAGTAGGTTTGTACAAACACTTTTACACGTCAATCATATTTTAAAAACTAGATGAGGTCGGCGTTTCCTATCTGACTACTCTGAGAAGAAAGGCCGAAACAAACTCAGAGGTCACAGTCTCTTTTAAAGTCCAGACATAATCTTGGTCAGATCATGTGAAGACGATGTAGATTGATGTCTGAAATGGTCTTTTGAGGAAATAACCATTCAGATTGAGAAGACCTGTCCAGTCAGTGCACGCATTTGTCAGTTATCGTGCAGCTCAACTCAGAATTTAAGGAGCTCAACGATTCGACGAACAATACCAAAGAAAGGACGTTTGGGTAGGCCACATAAATTACTCAAACTGCCAGACCATGATAAAAACTAATTGACAACAAAAAAAAAAAAAAACAAAACAAAAGGGAATATCTGCATAGTCTTCACATTCACAATAATTAAAATAATATAATACTTTAAAGTAAATATTCATGTCAATGAATATATAACATTCATTAATGTCAATGTGTATATAATAACCCGGAAATAATCTTGGTCAGAGCATTTCAATTTGAGGACCATGTAGATTTGTGTCTGAAATGGTCTTTTGAGGAAAGAACCATACAGATTTGAGTGGACCTGGCCAGTCAGTGCACGCATTTGTCAGCAATCGTGTAGCTCAACTCAGAACTTAAAAAGAGCTCAACGAATCGACGAACAATACCAAAGAAAGGACATTTGGGTAGGCCGCATAAAGTACTCAAACTGCCAGATTAACATAACAAAAGTAAAAATAGCTAAATATATGACCCACATAGTCCTCACATCATAATAATAATATTATACTTCACAAAGTAAATATTCATGTCATTTTGTATATAATTTAAAGTTAGCAGAAAAACAAACAAAATTCAAAATGAAAAAAAAAAAATAAAAAAAAATATATAATAAATTGGAGCAGCTCAATCCCAAGCCTTTTTGTCCTCAATGAAATCTTTAACGGTATAAAACGCTTTCTGGCACAACTTACGTTTAATGAATGATTTGAATTTATTAAGGCTTAGGTCTTGTACGCGGCTTGGAAGTTTATTATAAAAGCGTATACATTGACATCTGAACGAGCCACCTATTTTCTTGAGCCTTGTTGTAGGTACAACAAATTTGTGTTTGTTCCTAGTATTTATGTTATGGATATCACTGTATTTTTTAAACAAGTTTAAATTTTTATGGACATATAAGAGATTTTCAAAAATATACTGAGAAGGCACAGTCATTACATTAATCTCCTTAAATTTCTCTCTGAGAGAGTGTCTCGGACTTAATTTATAAATTGATCGAACAGCTCTTTTCTGCAAAACAAAGATAGTCTGAATGTCGGCGGCATTTCCCCACAATAGAATACCATACGACATTACACTATGAAAATAGCTAAAGTACACTAAACGGGCTGTCTCTATGTCTGTTAAATTACGAATTTTTCTAACTGCATACGCTGCGGAGCTTAGCTTTTTTGACAATTTATCTATATGTGGGCCCCACTGAAGCTTAGCATCCAAAGTTAAGCCCAAGAATACTGTGCTATCTTCAGGATTCAATTCTTCGCCCTTTATCAACACATTAGTTTTCACCTGCCTAACGTGAGGCAGTGTAAATTTAATGCATTTGGTTTTTTTTTCATTGAGAAGTAAATTGTTAACATTGAACCAGTGAACTACTTTCGCGATCGCGCTATTTATATCGTCAGTAACCAGCTGCTGACGTTTAAGTTTAAACAAAAGTGAAGTGTCATCCGCAAACAACACTATATCATGGTTATCCTTTACGAGGTAAGGCAAGTCATTAATATAAATAAGAAACAAGAAAGGACCAAGAATTGAGCCCTGTGGGACTCCCATTGTTACTATAGATCCGGGAGATCTTTTTCCATTAACGTCAACGCTCTGAATCCTATTACTCAAGTATGAAGTAAGAAGATCCAGAGCACTGTTTCGGATCCCATAGTGGCGGAGCTTCCTGATTAGCGTTTCATGAACAACGCAATCAAATGCCTTGGACAAATCACAAAAGATGCCCAAGGCATCGCATTTATCTTCCCATGCATTATAAATATGTCCCAAAAGTTCAACACCGGCATCAGTAGTTGAACGACCCCTTGTAAAACCGAACTGCTTGTTATGTAGTAATTTATGTCTATTAAAAAACCTTTGCAATTGCTCTAAAACTAATTTCTCAAAAATTTTACTAAAGGTAGGTAGTACTGAAATAGGTCTATAATTTGTGGGGTCTGATGTACTACCTGATTTAAACAAAGGTATTATTTTACTATTTTTCATAAGATCAGGAAACTTCCCACGATACTTCCATATGAAAACGACATCAAAATTTTCGCCATGTGTCGTTGCCGCCATCTTGGATTTTCATTTTGACCAAATAATTCACACGTTCTCTTTCTTGCCAGCCTGTTACTTGTTCATACAATGTTCGTGATTGATCTCTTTGGTAATTGGAACTTTTACTAACAATATCCACATTCCAAATTCAAATCTATTTTGCTCCCTGTTTACGAAGAACAAACTAGCTCTTTTTGAATAGATGTGATGAAATAGTAGATTGTTTGCCCAGGGAGCAAACAACTGTTTTTAAGGCGAGAGTATTTCTTTGAATCCAGAGCGGAGTGAAGGATTCTAGAGAGGGATTCTAAAGTAGAATCCTGAACGCAGCGAGGGATTCAAAGTACGTCACTCGAGCTTAATATAGTGTTGCTCCCGAGGTGAACACTCTACTTTTCATCACCCTCTATGAGAAAAAAAAAGTGTGGTCCGACCTCATCTCGCACGTATGATTTAAAACCAAAACAAAATTGTTGCAGCCGCCATCTTGAATTTACGTTTTGACCTCTTTATCGTCTTTAGCAGCTTTAAAAACGATACCTGAATGATGAAAAATTTGAAAAATTTCGTAGCCGCCATCTTGGATTTTCATTTTGACCTCATTATCGGCTTTGGCGTCCTCGAAAACTATGAAAACGACACCCATGACGAAAAATTGGAAAATTTTCGTAGCCGCCATCTTGGATTTACATTTTGACCTCACTATCGGCTTCAGAACCCTCGAAAACTATGGAAACGACACCAATGACGAAAAGTTTGAAAATTTACGTCAGAAGTCGTTTCTCTCTCTTGTCAGCCTGTTACTTTTTTATACAATGTTCGTGACTTTTACTAATAATATCCACATTCCAAATACAAATTATTTTGCTCCCTGGGGATCAAAGAGCTATTTTGGTTCCTGTTTACGAAGAACAAACTAGCTCTTTTTGAATAGACGTGATAAAAAAATATGTTGCAGATAAAATAACATTTACCTTTTTAGATGACTTTTTTTTGTCGTAGTTGGGTTATATATGTATCTATATATATATCTAATGTGCTAATTAAGCCCTTTCATTTGATACCCAACACGGAACCATTTATAATAAAAAAAAGTTTATGTTTTAATGTCCTAGGGCGACATATTATTATTCAATTTAATGTGACTTCACATAACCAACAGAAGGTTCCAACGATACCTCGTTTGTCAAATTATGATGAGTAGTTTAGAAGTTATGAGGGAACAGATGAATATACATACATACCGGTTAAAATCATAACCCTCCTTTTTGTTTTTGGTAAAAAACCATAACAATGATTTCTATTACAGTTATTACTATTACAAAACACTCTTTAATGTAATGTCCGCCGTGGCCGTGTTTTGAATAGACTACGAATTAGCAATCCTGAACTGAACACCATGAAAATGATATCCATGATGTCAAACGTCGCCAACTTTTCGTCGGCCATCTTCGAATTTGATTTTGTTTGTTTTCATTCTTGCCTCTCGATGTTCAAGAAACTCTTCGTACAAAGGAGATTTTAGTTTACCTATGAAAACGTTCACAGGTAATCCCAATATCAGGCGTCCGCGTGAAGGCAGCGACGCAAACCCTGCTGGTGGGCGCGCCCGGCCCGCTGTGGCTGGAGGCGGGCGCGCTGGGCGCGGGCGCGCTGGCCGCGCTGGCGCCGCCGCCGCGCGTCACGTGGGCGCTGCGCGACGCGGCCGGCGCAAGGCTCTACTCTACACACGCCGATGGTAACTCATGAAAACCCTATACAAATCTTCCTGGAACGCCTCAACGCTATCCGAGGAATAATTTTGAACTTTTGACAGTTTTTCCACACAAAAACTGTCAGACGTAATTTTTGTACTTTTTCCGCTGGTAAAAGATAACTGATGTTGCTTAAATCAGCCCTTAACGTCAGAAAGTTCCAGATTTCAATGAGCATTTAAATCAGCCAAATAATTACAAACAGTTTTCGGGCGGGTTCAGCAAGTAATGCTTTGTTGTAACGTAACAATTATCCAGCGTTCTTTGCGCCAAATTCACGTCACACGTAATACACTTTCTGCCCACGCAATATATGATATTGACATAGCAAATATTGATTATAACACGTATTTATTATGTACAGATATGCTTGAGAGATCGGTTGCTGAAGGTCTGTCGGTGCGAGTGGTGCCGTTGAAGCCAGGAGTAATTACTATAGATGTTAGAGTGAGGAACATGGGACAGGTAAGTTCAAACTTCGTCTTCATTTGAAATAATAGAAATAGTGAATTTTCAACACTATGTGATTGCGTATAGATAGGTTGTAACGGCTAGGGCTGCGCAGGTTAGGCTGCGCAGGCCGTTAACTGATAGGTAGTAGGTTAGGTAGAATTAAAACAGTTTAGAGTTAATACATAATTATATTTAGTTTAGGTACTTAATAGTAACACGGCTAGGTCGCGGGTAAGGTCCTAGACACTGTCGACGCTCTGAGCACTTGCACACTTTAAGAGAGGTAGGTAGGGTACCGTCCTTGGCTACACGTGGTAGACGTGGGGGGCCTGACACAGGCTCGCTGCAGAGGCACGTGGCAGACGTGGCCGCGAAGGCCTGTCAGCACAGGCTGCGGAGGTAGCCAGCGGCGGTAGCCCGTGGAGCCGCCTGTCAGCACAGGTCAGAGGCCTATCAGCACAGGTCACAGGCCTGTCAGCACAGGCACGTGGCGGCACCGGTTGTCAGCACAACTGGTATGTAGGTGGCGTGCAGTATTGCGACGCTCAGCAGCAGGATTGTGTAAGGGGTCCTGCCCTCAGCCCGTACATGGAACCCTGCAAGCGCCATAGGAAGCGCGAGTTAGATGCAGTGCAAGATAGCAGCAAGCCGCATGCGATGTGCCAGCTTCTTCCCCTTTTCCAGCCAAGGAACGGTGTGGAAAGCATAGTAGGTAGACGCTCAGCACATCGCAGCGGTTTACAGGCAGAGAGAGTGCAAACAACGTGGCGCATTGACAGATGCCAAGATTAGGTTAAGTATGCGGGCACGCATGCACAAAATACAAAGTAACGTGATCCTAGCAGATGGATCACTAACAATAGCACAGCAAGGCACTACACCACCTTGATGCAGCAGCAGTACATATAAATTACCATTACCAGTGCGCTGGATAACTAGGCCGCGTGTCCGACAATGACACGCGAAATCGAATATCACTTATGTGGTAAAATCAATATAGGTTATCCAGCGCAGAGGGTCTGGTATTATTACCAAACTAATGTGGAACTCACCCTAGGTCGGGGCACACAGGATTTCGAGGAACAGGGAATAGTATTCACCAGTTCTGCCAGCGGAGACGAAATGACAGAGTCTCCGGAAGATTAGTGTTGTACCCCGATTTTAGTGATGTGATTAGTAGTTTACTAATTGTGATTTTTCAGCAACACTCGACTATTATTAGTTGTGAATCCTCACAACGCTACAAGGTTTTTTTTATTTTTAAGAATTTTCTTACGTGTCTATTTGGCTCCGTTCTAAGAACTAAATAAACTACTACGGAAAGCTTTAAGTAATACTAATTGTACGAGCCGCTAGCCCGTACAGTAGAATTGTTGTATGTAGTTGGTGAAGTAGATTATTGCGGTAACCAGGATGTTTGACAAGGAATAAAATCACTGTACTGTGTCCGTATTACCGGAGTGGGTTTATTGTTCACACTGAATCATAAGATAGGTAGTAACCTTAATAACATCGACATAATATAATAACGATTAGCTGTTTTTATATGAGAAACTTTCACCAAAC
The DNA here is from genome assembly GCA_963853775.1 of Xanthia togata. Lineage (NCBI taxonomy): Eukaryota > Metazoa > Arthropoda > Insecta > Lepidoptera > Noctuidae > Xanthia > Xanthia togata. Next base: position 8,460,183 of record OY970806.1, read on the forward strand.
AATTTGTCAGATGTAGTCATAATAACAAATATGAGGTAGTCGAAGTGAAATCTTATTTCTATTACTAGCTGCGCCTCGCGATTTCACCCGCGTAAGTCTAGATCCCACGGGATCGGGATAAAACGTATCCTATGTCCTTTTGCAGGTCATGGTCTACCCATGTGCCAAATTTCATCCAAATCCGTTCAGCCGTTTTAGCATGAAAGCGTAACAAACAAACTCACTTTCGCATTTATAATATTAGTTAGGATAGTTCTTATTCTTTAAAACCTATTTATTTTCCCACAGGCCGCAGAAACCCGCTCCTGGGACAGCACAATCGAGATCCTAGGTGTATCCGACATCCGGACATCACTCGAGGGTCGATCGAAGGAGTTATCATCGGGAGACCGGCTTGCCTTGGCTGTTAGCTCTGTGGTCAAGTTGAAGTCTTTGCCTAGAGGTAGCTGGAAGGCATATGGGGATGGTGCCTTGTCTATAAGCGCTGGTGGTGAAGTAACCGCTGTGAGGCCAGGGTATGGAGTTATAGTAGCACAGCATAAGGATGAAAGGAATAATATTTATAGAGAGACGGTGAGTGTGTTTTGTTTATGTTATGAAGGATAGAATACTTAATGTACACTTTTTGTAATGTTTTTATTATTATTATAATTAATTTATGTTATTCCAACAACATCAACAATCATTTTTCATTCTTTTTACCTATCGTGGTATAGTAATCTTATTCTAGGTGCATTGTCTTCACCTATAATTATATAAGTAGAGTATAGAAGATATTATGAAAAAAAAAATTAAAAGGTGGAGTTTCTTGCCCATTCTTCGCCATACGAAAACTACCTTTTGGAAGGGGCGACTAGAATCAGTTATTATTATTTTTTGTAAATTTTGACGTTCATAAGTGCCTTTTTTGTGCCTAATTGAAATAAATAATTTGACTTTGATCTACAATCAAAATGAACTTTACTGCAACATATTCAACACCAATTTTTTTTTTTATCACATCTATTCAAAACATGGTCCGACACGCACTTGGCCTGTTTTTTTTTTCTTGTGTGGAGAAATCGGTTTATTCACGATGTATTTATTACTTCCATCCCATTTAAACACCATAATTACCTATTTATTAATAAAATATCCGCCTATTCCTAGCACAGAACATTGTTTATCACAAGTAATAGGTTTATTCTCCATAAAAAGGGACTAAAATAGCTTTTTAATCCCTAGGGACTAAAGTTGATTTGAATTTGTAATGTTTAGAATGTGGATGTTGTTTGTAAAAGTTCCAATCACCGTACATTGAATCCCTCGCTGCGATCAGAGATTCTACTTTAAAATCCTTCGCTCCGCTCCGGATTCAACGAAAAACTTTCGCCTTAAAAATTGTTGTTTGCTCCCTAGGCAAACAATCTAAATTTTAGTCAACAGTATGATTTCCCAAACAATAATTATAATGCCTAAAAATAAACTAAAACTAAAATATGTTAAGAACAGGTGCAAGTAATCATGGTATGGAATTACAATGTTAGGTAGCGACCCGCCCGATCTAGGTTAATTCAAACCTGTGTTTCAGGCCATCACCTTACATTTCAATTAAATTGTAATAATAAAATTTTAAGTTAAACCTATATAAAATAATCTATTAACAATTTTTTATCTATTAAAATTATGTGATAGATCCATGGTGCTCACATTTGTAAGTACAAACATTGTAAAATTATACGATATTCCTAACATTTTAACAAGTAGGTAATAGGTAAAACGGGCTGGTTTCCGCAACTTCACGTCAAAGCGCGTATTTTGCGTACGGGTGGGAAAAATCGGTTATTCGATCCACCCTAGCTCCTCAAAGAAGGTCAGCAACGCCTTGGTGTTACTGGCAATCTCGCGTAGGGTACCTGGGTTACCGAAGTACTTTGCCAGGGCAAAGTACTTACAGGTAAGTGGAGCCACCGGGCAGTTTAACGGCACATGTACTGCTGTCTCGTCGTCCTCCATGCAGGCCCTGCAGAGCGGACTGTCTGTGACTCCTATGACAAAGAGGTGTTTATTAAATGACCCATGGCCAGTTATAGCCGCTGTAACCGTACGCAGCTGTTGCTGGTGTTGTTTAGTCAGTGGAAGAACCCCTCGTGAGGCGGCCATCGATTGAAGTCTGACTGATCGGTCTGACTGTGGTGGAGGTTTGCCTGGAGAACTCTACAGGCCGACGAAAGGGACGCCATCGCTGGTCGAACCCTCTTCGTCCCCCATAAGTCTGAGCCCAGCAAACAACAAAGCCGCCCTCGGCAAAGCCGGACTCCCCCGGGCCCCAAGCCAGGGACAGAATCATGTCGTCCAGCTTTTCGCCTGAAGAGGGAACGGCACCCACGGTGGCGGCGGCAGGGGCGGCCGACTGCAGCAGCAGGTTTAGCCGCGGATGCTTCCGGGTTGTCTGAGGGGAACTTGTTGGTTGTCTGTTCCCCTGCAGGTGCCTGCGGCAGTTGTTCCGTCGCCTCGCAGTCGGTTCGCGTGGCAGGGTCCCAACCCTGTGGAACGTCGGTGAACCTACCGTTCCGATCCTGGAATTGATCATATAATATATTTTTTTTCTGAAAAACCGGCAGCAAGTTCGCCATGCTCCCTTAGATGTTACTGCTTGCGGTAGCGTCGGGGGTCGGGTTGCCTCCTTCCCTCCAATATGGCGAGGGGGGCAATGGCTGATCTTTGCGTTAAGCTCGTGAACGGGTGCTGCTTGTGGTGACTGGTCGTCTTGCTGATCATGGTTTTGTTATTGTTATTAGTAATTAACTGTTTTGTTTTATTTTACCTCGATGGTCCTAGTTTATCAATTATAACTTCTAGTTACAGCTATATGTAAGCGGGCACGCCCTTTATGCCTGGAGGCTTTATTTCCTTTTTTAGATATTGTTTACGTTTAGTTATTTTTATTTCTGCTTGAGTATAGATCTCGATGTTTTTGGTTGGTATATTGGCGTGTGCTAGCTGTCATATGGCTATTAATTTATAATTTAATGTTTTGTGTTGCGTTATGTAAATTATTTTGCATAAGTACTTATTGTATAGAATCAAGTTTTTCTATCTGAACAGACAGCTGTGCTGCTGGGGAGTTTGTTGCGCCACTTCTTCTTCCAAGCGAAAGCACTAGGAAGTGGTGAAGGGTGGGCGTTTTGTGGGACTGTCTTATGTAACTTTGACGTTCGAAAAGTGCTGATTCTCAGCCTAGTTTGAATAAATGACTTTTGAATTTTGAATTTTGAAAAATTTCACGTACACCGCCCCTAAACCAATAGAGAGGCGGCGTCCGGCCTCCATCAGAGTCTGGATTTGGTCCACTGGGACACCAACCACTATGAACCACGCCGAAGCTTGTTTATCCGCGTGCAGCAGTACCCACTGCTTGATCCACCCAAGGGTGCTGGTAGCTGAGAGCGCGACCAATGTTGGTCGACTCTCCGTAGACCCCCTGCTCATCCGGGACCACGATGCCACACCGTGTACGCTTCTGAATCTCCGACTGACTCACGACGACTAGCGAGGTACTAGTTGAGAGAGCCAGGCCGGAGACTGTCTTCCTTAGCCAGGCTAAGGTGTGGTCGCTACCGCACCACAGTTTGATGACCCCCCCCCGGTGAACAGCGGCTTGGCGTTGAACGTTGGCCCTGGGGTGTCATGTATAGGGGAGCAGGCCTCAATTATGATCTGCTTCTGGATAGCAGCGAGTACCTGGTCCGATAAGTCCTTGCTGAGGATCCCCGTGCGGTCGCAGGTGATTGCGACGTCTAGGGTTGCGCTGGCAGCTTGGGCGTAGCTTCTTTGGTCGACCCTATTGGATTGATCAAGACGCGGCCTTGTGGAGAACATAAGTACTCCACAAGGTGTCAAGGTCTCGTTGAGAGCTCGCTTGGCCGCGGCCTGATCCTTCCAATCGGGTTGCTGTGGTTTTTTTACCTTCAGCTGGTCTCTCCGGAATGCTGGTCGGCTGGTGCCGGCCTCTGCCTGTGACCGCTTACCGGCGGAGAAATCCAGCTGGCCGCCCGTCGGTTTTGGTGAGCTAGCGGCAGTTGTTTGTGTCTTGCGGGAGCCTTTTCCAGGCTTCCGCAGTGCTTGACGGCGCTCCTTCCTCGTCAGCCTCTCCCTCTTTTTGCCCTGTAACGGGGCAGCGGTTGAACCTGAAGGGTCGGTGCAAGGGCCAAGGGCTTGTTGAGTGCTTTTACCCTTGCCCTTGCGTTGTGGCACAAATTGCCAGGCGCGCGAGAACGCGTTCTCGGTGCAGCTGGCCGTCTCCGCTTGACCGGTGACGACCGTCTGATTAGGGGAGGCTTGAGGAGCCACAGGAGGAGGAGGTTGTTTGGCAGAGAGTCCGGTGCCAGTGTTACCCAGCAACGGGGTCTGTGTGGAAGGGGTCAGACCGGCAGTGGTATGAGTCGTCGCCTTGGTCTCCAACTTTGTGTTAGAAGGGGCAGTACTGGTCCCAATCAGCGCCGACGTCCTTTTAACAAGTAATATTAATAATAAGTCAGTGTGTGTTCAAGTAATCACAAAATATAAAATAAATGTTATTAAAAATAATATTATACAATTAAATTGGCAACCAGTTCGATATTGTCTAGATTCTGAATTGTCCTATGGAGCAGGACCAGCATGTTTTCAAGCATTTTTATCTAGGATATAATCCTCTAATTTGTAATCAATATTTTTAATCTAAAAATCCTATCAAAATCTGATGTTTTTTTCGAATTAGCTGGGTGTGATGAAATACCGTGTGTGTTTTAGGGGGACCACTTACATTGTGAACAACATGGTCACACAAATTCATTTAAAACTAAACTTACTCAGTACCAGTATTTTATTAGTCCTGTCCATTTCCCCTTTTTACTACTACTCAAAGTTTTTCACAGACCCGTCCTATGAAATAATTTTCCTGGCAGGTTTTCAAATGTTTTTTTTTTTGTTTTCATAGGCGATTCACGTAGAAGTGGCAGTGCCAACATACTGCACAGCGGAACCATCAGGCGAGCCGCACGAGAGTAGCGTGCGCCTGGTCATGAGGAACAGTGTGGGGCGCGCACTGCTGGCGCCGCACGCCAACGTGTCCGCACTGGCGCCGCTGGCTGCGCACGCGCGGCCCGCGCCCTCGAGCGACAGGTACACTACATGAGGAACTGTGTGGGGCGCGCGCTGCTGGCGCCGCACGCCAACGTGTCCGCACTGGCGCCGCTGGCTGCGCACGCGCGGCCCGCGCCCTCGAGCGACAGGTACACTACATGAGGAACTGTGTGGGGCGCGCGCTGCTGGCGCCGCACGCCAACGTGTCCGCACTGGCGCCGCTGGCTGCGCACGCGCGGCCCGCGCCCTCGAGCGACAGGTACACTACATGAGGAACTGTGTGGGGCGCGCGCTGCTGGCGCCGCACGCCAACGTGTCCGCACTGGCGCCGCTGGCTGCGCACGCGCGGCCCGCGCCCTCGAGCGACAGGTACACTACATGAGGAACTGTGTGGGGCGCGCGCTGCTGGCGCCGCACGCCAACGTGTCCGCACTGGCGCCGCTGGCTGCGCACGCGCGGCCCGCGCCCTCGAGCGACAGGTACACTACATGAGGAACTGTGTGGGGCGCGCGCTGCTGGCGCCGCACGCCAACGTGTCCGCACTGGCGCCGCTGGCTGCGCACGCGCGGCCCGCGCCCTCGAGCGACAGGTACACTACATGAGGAACTGTGTGGGGCGCGCGCTGCTGGCGCCGCACGCCAACGTGTCCGCACTGGCGCCGCTGGCTGCGCACGCGCGGCCCGCGCCCTCGAGCGACAGGTACACTACATGAGGAACTGTGTGGGGCGCGCGCTGCTGGCGCCGCACGCCAACGTGTCCGCACTGGCGCCGCTGGCTGCGCACGCGCGGCCCGCGCCCTCGAGCGACAGGTACACTACATGAGGAACTTTTTTACCTCTGCATAAATTTTTAATAAATAAATAAATCATTCAACGTTTAACAACTTGGCTTGCCAGCCAGCCCTTTGAAGATGACTGACCAAGAAGGCTTTTTCGAAATTGTGCTTCAGGCTACCGTCGCCACATTACAAAACAGAAAAAGAAGAAATTTGTGGCATTTATGCAAAGAAATAGGATAATTATGCAAGTTTTGACGTTGAGCGAGCACTGTGAGCGCGGAGCGTTCCGAATTGTTGGCAGCCCTCAGCTGTCTTAATCGTGATATCTAAAAAGGAACGCAAATTATTGGTGTCAACGCTATGGGCGATTATGTTCGGAAAGCGGCTTACGATTACACCGTCCAGTCTTTTTGTGCGTGCGCCCGTTTTTGTTCGTCTTATCTATTTTCTAACCATACTCCTCTTCAATACTCTTAATTACTACATATTATAAAACTAAGTCGGCCGCCGCGTGTCTGCCTGAACGCGATAAACTCAAAAACTACCGAAAGGATTTTTATAAAAATGTGTCTGTTATTTTAGTATATTGTGAATTTTACGACTTTCACGCGAATGAAGTCGCGGGCAAAAATTTATATTACTTAATTAAAAATGGTTTTTTTCCCAGTGTCCTCGGAACCGAGCTGTTGATACCAAGCCTGGATACGGCGGGAACATTCATGACCTTCGAAGGATCTGTGAGTGGCGTGACTGTTAAAGACGAAGTCTGGGTCACCGGAACTGATCTGCGAGCTGACAGGGTTGTTGGTAAGTACTGAACTATTTTCATATGAACATTCAGTCTGTGCAGTATAAGAAAAAATTTAAAAAATAACCGCCACGATTTTTTCGAACTTTTGCGTTCTCCCGTAATCATTCTCTCAACATAAACATATTTTATCTTTCTAGTGACAGGCAGCTGGGGCGTGTGCCTAGAAGGCGTGGGCTGGCGCTCCCCTGCCGGCGTGACGCTGTTCACGGGAAGTGACGTGTCGCTCGCAGTCGTCACGCGGGACGCGCCCGCCACGCACGTGCTGCGGCTAGACCGGCCGCACAACGTGTTCACGCTGCATCAGCTACAGTTGGACAAGGTATGCGAGATGTTTGATGCAATTTTTTGGGAATATAATGGTGGCTGGTACAGGAGCTTGGGGAATGGCACAAACAGAGGGCCTAGCAGTGTGTGAAGGCGGGCTGTGGATAATGCGTTCATATGCGAGTTCAGCACTTCGCCACGTTCACAATTATCCCTGTTGCTTGATAATAATTTATGCTCTCTCTTTCACACACGTGTTTTCGCCGACAAATTGTCTCAAATCTTTAAACTTACCTAACATTGAATCCCTAGATGGAGTTCTTGCCCGGCGAGTGGCCATCCGCACTAGTCCCCCTGTCCTTCAGCGCTGTGGGCCTGCCCGCGGGCCCGCTGCTGTGCTCGGAGCAACAACGCTACGCGCTCGAGGGCGCGGCCGTGGAGCTGCCCTACCGCTGCAGGGCCAAGGCGCCGCACACGGCCGTGCCCGTGCTCAATGTTATAGCTGGTAAGGACCGTGATTGAAAATTAGGTTCAATGTTCATGGAATTTATTTGTAAACTATGGTATAAAACTGACATGATAAAAAACGTGTGCGGTCGGGGGACCCGCCTCAGTAACGAAGTTCCTTGCGTGATACTCGCACGCACATACATACTCTTATATAATAGAAAGAGACAGAGAGAGAAAGTCGCATGGAGGGGGCATAACGGTTTTTAATCGACTGAGGCGAAGCAAAAAGGAGGGTTATGATTTTGACCAGTATGTATGTATGTTCATCTGTTACCTCATAATGTCTTAACTACTCATAATTTGACAAATGAGGTATCGGTGGAAGCATAGATATCCAGAGATATGCTTATCTCCCACCAAAATAATTACAACATTAACAAATAGTGTACTTACGACACACACTTAAAATTTGAACACGTACACTAAGAAGAAAGCAGCTACACTAAATCAATTTCTAATAGCACACATACATAGAATGGGCGGGGCTTTCACTTGTAAACACTTGCTATTTGCGAACATTCAATGCACACGCATGCAATTAGGGAGTCGAAAGCGATGGTCGATAATTTTTATCGATATTTAATTTTAGCACATTCTTGTATTATTATAACTTCGATTAATTTTCTTTATACAATTTCTTTTGTTTTTATATACCTATCCGAAAATATGGGTTATTTTTACTAAAATTAAATGTTTTTTTTTTAAATATTGTATTACCGGTTAAAGGGAACGCTCTCTGTTAAATATTATGCTATGCACGAGTAACTGTATTGAATTATTTGATTCCAACAACATTAAATTAATAACTAATTTAACTCTTATACTATACATGTAATACGAGAATATCCATTGAGTTCTGTAAAAAAATATTCGACTGCAATAATTCGCATGTCGATAAAATTAGCCGCACGCACTCGATTGCACCTCTCCAAATCCAAAACGTTCGTTCCGTTCGGGAAGATTCGGGCTAGTTCGTATCGCTCGGGACGTAAGTTAGTAAATGATTTAAAAATTGATTTAAAATATTAAACATTGACTTAATTACCGGTGGTAGGACACGCCATTCGTCTTCAGGTTGATGATACTAGACCTATTTTTACAAATTATTACTGCACAACTAGGGATTTTGGTTTTTTACGCATCAATACTACACTGTACGCAATTGCAAAGCGACTGAATGAAGCGTACAGTCGCCGATCGAACATAAGCCCAATTTAGTCATATCGAGGCGCCACGTGCCACGCCTCCAAGGCATATCCCTCGATATCCGTGGGTGGAAGCGTCTTGATCGTCCGCTGATTATAGGCTATGTGACGTCACATTAATAATATAATAATAATAATAATAAATCGTTTATTTATAAAAAGGGGCACATTGACAATAAGTATCTTAATAATTAAAATAGAGCACATTTGCTTAATTGCCTGAACTAGGTTGAACCTGTGCTTCAGGCTAGGAAGTGCATAAATACTTTATGTAATAAATTAACATGGAGTTTAAAGTATATAAACTAAAATAAAATTAGGTTAATCAAAGTAAAATGGCATGTTAGCGATTATATTTGCAGACAACAAGTAGATCTTCTGTCTGTGCATAATCTATGGTTAGTAAATATTCAAGTATAATTTTTTTACAGCTAAAGTAATTTAAATTATAAATACTAAGTTTTCTATTTAATCTATTGTACAGAAATGGGCCTAAGAATGTAAAAAATCTTTCTACAAAGACATGTTTTGAGGTTGCATTTGATGTGCATACTATATCATTCCGTCTCTTGTTCGTATTGTCAGCGGTGTAGGTAAGCATGGTGTGCTGTTTTAATACTAAGTGCATAATGAAAAGTTGGCGAACAGTCAGCACGTTGCAGGATTTATATAGCAGATCTGTGGGAAAGAAAAAGGGATGGAAGTTTGCTACCTTTAAAATTGATCTCTGAGCTCTTTCAAGAGGAAGTAGATTGGTTTTTGGTGCGACACCCCATGAAGTGATGCAGTATTGAATTATAGATTGACATAGTGCCAAATAAACTTGTGTGATTAATTTTGAATCTGCAAATGTTCGCATTTTTTTTAAAACATATATTAATTTGCGCACTCTTTTAACTAGACTTTCAATATGTTTTCTGAAAGACAGTGTGTCATCCATTATTACCCCGAGGTATTTTATGCTGCTCGTTTTGAGGATAAAAGGGCAATTACACATGACTGAACGATTTCCACATTGATGGGCATATAGATGAGGGTTAGTAATGTAAAGTTGAGGCTTGCGCATGGAGAAGTGAATGTATTTTGTCTTGTCAGCATTTAATGTTAGTAAATTGCTATGTAGCCAATTAGTCACAGTATTAAAACCTAGTTGAGCAATTTGGAACAGTTCGCTACTGGTTTTAGCGGTAAATAATAACGCCGTGTCGTCGGCATAGGATATTATTTTGCCTTCTTTAATATTCAGATTACACAAGTCATTAATATAAATCAGGAATAGCGTAGGGCCCAGAATACTTCCCTGGGGAACACCAAAACCCGTACTTTTCTGCTCATCGCTCGTAATATTGTCTATTCTAACACATTGGTATCGGTCAACTAAGTATTCCGTAAATAGTTTCAACGGCGTTCCCCTTATTCCTATGGCCTCTAATTTGTTTAGAAGAACGGAAACAGACACCGTGTCGAAGGCCTTGGCTAAATCAAGGAAGACTCCCAGAGTCTGGTTACCTTTGCCGAGTTCTTCTGAAATATAATCGGTCAGGGTATGCACCGCATCGGCTGTGGATAATTTGGCTCTAAGACCAAATTGTGCAGGGGATAAGAAATTATTTTTTTCTAGATATTTAACTAGTCTACTGTTTATAATTTTCTCTAATATTTTTGATATTGAGGAGAGTAACGATATTGGCCTATAATTATTTACTAAGTCTTTACTACCAGATTTAAAGACAGGGATTACAACTGCCTTTTTAAGACAGCTAGGGAAAATTCCTTTGGATATACAGATTCGAAATATATGCGTTAAGGGAGGTACTAAAATATGCTTAAAAAGTTTAAGGATCTTATTACTTATATTATCCCATCCAATTGCACAGTCATCTTTTAGTCCAGAAATAATTCTGGTTATTTCATCTTCGTCAGTGTCCAGCATAGCAAAACATTTCAGGTTACAGGTATTGCTTGATTTTTGGAAAGGTGGTTGGTGTTTCGGAATCTGTTCAGCAAGAGTTTTCCCAACATTGACAAAGAAGTTATTAACGTTGTTAGCTGACAAGAGTGGTGAAGGATTAGTAAGCAGTAAACTCGAATTTGATTCACGCTGTTTAGACATATTGGTGACGTTTTTAATATGTTTCCAAAGTTGCTTACTATTGTTACCAGCTCTATTTAATTCATTTTTATCGTAATTATTTTTTAAATTCTTTAGGAGATTGTTGCAGAAGTTCCTGTATCTTTTATAAGTGGTTTGAATTATTAGATTATCAGGGTATCTCTTAGTTCTCTGATGAAGTTTATCTCTGTGTCTTATACACCGAATTAGTCCAGGAGTAATCCAAGGTTTAATATTATAAAGTAAAAAAAAAAAAAAAACTTCCATTCTCAAAACTAATAGGTGATTATTGATTATATCTAGAGAAGAAGCTAACCATTTGCAACACTTCAGGGATGAGAATAAATAAGAGAAGATAAACACTATCATATTTTATTAAAGGTTTATATTTCAAGAATAAATACTAGATTTCATTAATCCACAAATTATATTATCACATATTATGTTCTCCATTCCTTATTACTTTTAATTCTATTTAAAGATTTACAATATAAACTAATAAGTTACCTTAATTTTCTAGAATACCTCCAACAATAAAGATCACTAACTTAAACTTGCCACTGACCCAGTCACTTGGGACGACCTGCTCTAATGAAAAAAAAAAAAAAAAAAAAAAAAATTGAATATGGCACCCTCTAAAATACATAGTCAAAAACTAAAAAAAAACATGATGCCGTGTTGGGTATAAATGAAAGGGCTTAATTCGCACATTAAAAAAAATACTACCCCAAAATAGTTTAAATAAAAATAAAAGTTATAAAACCAAAACCCAACTACGACAAAAAATCATCTAAAAAGGTATAAACAAGACATCACAGACAGACAAATAAGAAATCCGGTCAGTCGCACGTGTTACATATGATTAATGTTACATTTAATCGAACAGATTACGTATGACTCCGGATTTTTTATTTGTCTGTCTCTGTTTATTGTCTTGTTTATACCTTTTTAGATGACTTTTTTTTACGTAACTTCGTTCCAAAAACAAATGGTAATATATAAATGAGGTGCGAATGTCGACGCCAAAAAATTATGGAGCAGAAACTTAGTCGTAGTTTTGAAACTGCGAGTCGTTACTATATCAAATTACGCTAGTTACCTAAAGACGAAACTCGAGTCAACAAAAAAAACAAAAAAAACTGTCCTGTTTTCCTAGATGTGAATAAACATTTAACTGATCGCAATTTCTCTCTCCTTTCCGCATCATTTCAATAAATTCACCGTTATAACATTTCATTCTTTTCCAGGACAAATGGGCTGCAAAGTAATCCCAGCTACTCCAATCATAGAGGCTTCAGAAGTGGAACTATGTGCCGAATGGGGAGCATACAGAGCTTGTACTAAAGTGTTGTTACTGCCTCAGATCCGACTGTCAGTAAACAAAGTGTCGCTACTGACCCCTCCCACAACGTTCACTGTGTCGGGACATCCGCAGGCGTTGAAGTTAGTTCGGTTGTCCCCATCGCCCGGATTGAAGCTGGAAACTCATGTTGATAATGGTAAGTGAGAGTATTGTGTTTATCTAACTAACTAACTACAAACAAACTAACAAGTTTTAAATAATGCTTGAGTGTTGAGTGAGGTTCTGTGATACGGGCCTATGTGATCGAGTTTATGCTGTTGTATTAAAATTGGGGTTGCATCCTAGTGTTAGAAATACGGATATCCCATGTCTTAATTTATCATCCAAATCTTATAATAAGCGTGGTGAACACTGCTTCAATAAGCGTGGTGAACACTGCTTCAATAAGCGTGGTGAACACTGCTTCAATAAGCGTGGTGAACACTGCTTCAATAAGCGTGGTGAACACTGCTTCAATAAGCGTGGTGAATACTGCTTGAATGTTAATCTCAAAATACACCATGTTTACAGGGTGGCAGGGACATCGCCGCGAAAACTTTTACCATGGATTTATACATGGTAAAATTATAAAAGTTTATTTAAAAAAAGAAACTGCTGTTTCATAGAAAATTGTAATACGTATGCGGTCAAAATTTATGGAAAAGCAGATTTTTTTTAATAACCGACGAAAAGTTTCAGCGCATGGAGTTTCAGAATCACGTGCTGAATCCATGGTAACAGTTTTCGTGTCGATGTCCCTGCCAGCTTGTATATATGTACAGAATGTGGTATATCTTATACAGAGCGTATCACAAAACCAAGTATTCTTAATTCAAATCATTGACTTACTTTTTGATGTGTAACTTTTAAGATATTAATTATATGATATGTCAAATCTGTGGGAGTGATTTTGTGAAAAGGGACGGAAGTGTGTCACAAGAAGCCGGAGAAGCGCGTGCTATTTGATTTCGCCAATGAGCACGCGCGGTGCTAGAGTTGACCGTGAGAAACGACCTTGACAAGGCCCCGCCCCTTTAATGTTTATTATGAGGCTCGCACGTTTTTTTTTATATTTTCATCTGAACATTAGTTGAATAACGCTACCAATCGTATACAAATTCTTTAAAAGTATAATAATATGGTTTGCTGGCCCGCTAAAAACGTAAACTTCAACCATCATAACATTCTTTATCTTTATTCGCAGGTGAAATTCTCGTAACGATAACAAACGAAGCCTCAACCTGCGGTCACGGCTGGGTGACCGTGCAATCAAAGTTGACCGCTCAAGATCTTCGCGTTGACGTGCAAAGAGAATGTGACGTCGCTTGTGGGACGTTGTTAGGTGCTCTGTTCTCTCTCATCAGGCCATACATGTCGACTATAGTGACAGTTGCTGCGGCCGCTTTAGCTTATTTATACAGTAAGTAATCTGTGTGAATGTAACGCATATGGAATGTTGATAAACTCGAATTATCAGTTCACTGCGGTGCTGTGAAACTGGCAGGTACTGTCGCTTGAAATAATATGGTCACATTTATTGTAATACTGATTATTAAGTTAGTTAAATAATAACAGGGATGAATGAGGCTAGGGTTAAAAAAAAACTATTTAGTCCGTCAGCCAGATAATAAAATAGTATAAGAAGTGACTGATTAAGAAGTCTTTTGACGAATGTGAGTACCAATACAAACCATTTCTGGTTTAATGGTACAAAACAAACAGGAACTTGTATTAAGACTGTATGCAATAAAAAAAAAAACCGTATTGTTTCATGTTAATAAAAAAATTACTTGGATAAAACGCATTAAAGTGGGGGCTCACTACGTCACACCTAAGTATAAAATCTACCAAGGCGTGAAGTTATGCCACATTTGAACTCAATGTATCGACGTAATCTTTTGATCAAATTAAAAAAAAAAAAAAAAAAGTGTTCAATATTTTTTTATAATCTACCTAAAGGACTAAAAAAAAATTTTAATCATCATCCCTATTGTGTGATGAGCAATATATGAAACATGACCTTAATATTTCACAAAGTGACAGCACCTGTTCGTTTATAGATAGTGCAATCCACGACGTCGCGCCCCACTCCGCTCCGCTCCGTACTAAAGTACAGCTTACAGTACAGTAATCGCGGAGTGGGGCGCGTCGTCGTGGATTGCACTATCTATACTCCAGTGTATTTTTAATTCGAGTATAGGCGGTCTGTTTCTTTGGTATTTTACTATTTTGTATCCCTACTACAAAATTCGACCTTTATCAATAAAAATCCTAACCAACCATTTCCTCCACAGTCCAACAAAGAATGCAGCGCAAGGCTCTAATCCGTATGCCAATGGATCCAAACGAGACAGTACTACCTCCAGATTCGCCTCCCGCACTCAATCGCTCCAGAACCTGGTCTCGAAGTCCATTCGCGTCGAGCGGGCCAGCAGCGCCAGTGTACGGCGATGCCAGCATGTTACCTGAACAGAGCTTCTCGCCAAACGCGACCAGAAACTCCATGTTCCTATAGCAGATGGAAAGGGAAGGGGTTGCCAGGGGAAGAGGGCTCGCCCATTATTTAAGGCGGTTTTTTAGGCTTTTGATCACGGATTTTTCTGTATGGTTTATGAGATGAAGGCCTCTTTGACAAGGCCCTTCTGCTGACACCAAGTAACCGGTAGCAAATGTATGGGTAATCCGGTAAGTGTGAATGCTTTCTTGTTCAAGTACCCATACACTTCGCTACTGAATTTGTTTAGCAGTAACGTAATAGATATAAGGGTTACCAGGCAAAAAAATCTGTAACATTTATAACATCAAGTCTATCCCGACTTCTTCTGATCTGGCAACCCTGCAAGGATATTGTTTCGCCGTATCGGTGTATTGTTATGTTAAATAGTTAATAAGGTGACGTCAGAGGATAGGACGGTTGTGAGAGTCCGTACGCATTGGCCAATGCGAGTTAGATTCGTCCATTTTCGTTTTTATACCGGGTTCACACTGTTCGATATTAGTGAATTTTGTTGTTTAACAAAGAATACTTTGAATTTTGGAATTCAATGTGATTGAAAGTTTGTTCATACGGTTCTAATCGCTTTCGACTTAGCAGTTGATCAACTAAAATCGAACCATGTGAACCTGGTATTAGTCGCCATTCACCAATCGGGACGTACAGACGCCAGCACATCAACCTACTACAATCTGTCAAATAGGCTTAATAGATTTTCAACTTTATCATTAATGCATAAGGTTCAAAGTTGATTGGGCAAATTTGACAGTTTCGGGTAAGTTGACCTGCTGGCGTCTGTACCAACAAATATAGTCAACCTCAGGTGAGTATAGTTTTCATAGTCCTTCCTAGGTTTAGGTAACAAGTTCATTCGTAAATTGTGGTTCAAGTAAGTAGCATTAATAAAAATATAGGCATTATTCTCTCGACGACACCCTTAACCTTCCTTTGGTCTATTCCAAAAGTATCTGATGAACATTTAAACAAATAGATAAAAATACGTACCTGTAGACGTATACTTAAAAGCCGAAATTCTAATTTTAAATCACATTAACTCTTAAAATGTCGATTGCACCCTATGTGTGCAAATGACAATAAAATTCTATTGCGTCTGCTAATTGCGCGTGCGACGGGTTAAATATGTTTTTCATTTGATAATTAAGATAAATTTTATAACCTCAAATCAAATTATAATGTAAGCTAGCTTCTGCCCGCGACTTCGTCTGCGTGAAATTTCGGGCCCCAACCCACCGCGTCGCATTGAATCGCCCGCCTGCGCTATTAACTCGTTTTAGCTTAGCTTTCTTTTTGCTCGGCTCGTGAGGGTCGTAGCATGATGTTAAATAGCCCATAACCTTGCTCAGGAATTGGGCTATCAAATGCGAAAGGAATTTTTCATATCCGACTGGTAGTTGCAGATTCGGGACGTTATTATGCTAGTCACACGGAAACTCTGCTTGCGCGATGCAGGACTTTGCGTGACGTCAGTATAATCTGTAGTTCGCATGTGGCGATATAGATGCCACAGTAAAAAAGGGGCAAAACTAGCGATACAGTTACGGATGACTTACTTAATTAGCAGTTCTTGTCTGCATTTAAAGCAGCTCTAATAGGTCTTCCTGACTTTTCAATAGGTCTCATATTTTGTTGAAACCTGATTCATATACATGCAATTAATTGAGCGAAAAAATCGCTCAATTAATTGCATGTTGCACTAAATTCCAGACATTTACATTCAAGACTTGCAGATCTTGTTTATACTCTATTTGTTTTAACATAAGACAAATAAGACCCATTTAAAGAAGGTCTACAGGATTATAAAATGTTTTTACCTCCAGCAGGGAGTCAACACAGTATAGTACTTGAACCTTAACAGCATATTACACTACATAGACATAGAACTCAGTCTGAAGAAATGTTACAAAAGATAATATACCTATGTACAGTGCGTTCATTATAAATTGACCCGTGACGCGAATGGTAGCGCTGAATTTTGCAGTCTTAGTTTTACTAATAGAGTTCAAAATGGCAACTGACAAAAGTACTTCAAATCACGTCACGGGTCAAGTTATAATGAACGATCTGTATGTGCCTTTGTGGGTCACTTTTGTCTATTCTTTAAGCAATTCCAAAAATAGTATTACATTGTATGTATTAGAAAAATAGCAGGAATTTTAGGAAAACAAATAAAAATCATAACAATTTACGTATTTGCTTTTATTGTTGTCGTGTTGTTAACAAAGTTGTGCACTTAATTAAATGGTTACATCAAAAAATTAATTGTATCATTGAAGTTTTATATTATTTATTTTTAAATTTTTAGCAATGCACACTTATTTTCCAAATTCACTTCAAACATAGGTAGAATAGTCGACATCGGTTTTGCTTGCGATAAACAAAAATAGAATAGAAAAAAAAAACCGAATTGACATTCAAGAAAACGATATTCTCATAAAAATACCAAAGTATCGTGATGTTTGATTTTATTATAATGGTTAAAAAAAATTGTAGACATAATTGGTTGGTAGGTTATAAAGTAGGTATAATGGTTTATTCGCTTCGCTTTTAGAACCAAGGCAAACTCTGTTAATAATTTAACTAAATTTAGTAATATTTTGACGCGGTAATAACATTAGAAGTTTAAAATTAAAATGACGACAGAAAATCTGCGCCCTGATTATGTAATACACTTTCAATCAATCTGAATCTGAATGGTTTTGAAGGACATTGCTTCATATGTTTGAAAAATCTGCTCAACAACGTAAATAACGCAATGAATGTTGATGAACTGTCAAAATGAAAGCCATTGCTACTGTTTGTGGTACGCAATTACCACGCTGGACATGATGTCCAAATGATTGCATTTCTTCTGCTTAATCTGTACTAGTGATAAATAAATAAATGTAATAGAAATGTAAATACAATTTGTAAATAAGATCTCAAAGAACTAGAATTAGTTGTTTTATATGATTGTATTCTCATTTCAATGCAACTAACTTTTTGTGACGTATTGAAAATACAAATACATTTTTTTATAATGAATCCTAAGTCATTTTTAGAAGTCAATGTTTTTTTTAAATAAATAAAAAGATGTGTTTGTAACCTGTACTTGGTATGGGGTTTTGGAGCTTGTGGTGTTTGAAATAAAGTATTTTTGTAAACTTAATCATCCTTTTATTCAATACTCAGCATTACGCATAATATTTATATTCCTATTTGTTCAACTTTTAGAACAAAACTTTCAAATGGTTACCAATTTTGTAAAATTGAGAATGATTGGCAGTAAAAGCATACAAATAACAGGAGTCAGGACACTACAGTAAGTACAGTATAATGTCTGCGTATCCCCCTTGGGAATCAAAGGTACAAACAAAAACCAGTAAGTTAATTACGAAATTCACGTTCAATCGGAATTTGAATCGTTATGAAACAAATTGCTAATCCATTGCATCATATGTTCGAAAAAAAATCTGATCAACAACGTAAATAACGCAATGAATGTTGTTGAACTGTCGAAATGAAACTTCTCGTAATTGTTTACGAAAATGTGTTGCGAAATAAGATAGCTGTTTTACGAAAGACCAGATTTATCTAGGATCACAAAAAATAATACTAACGGACTGTCAAATTCATAATGCAGTTTGGTGAGCTGTTTGGCATTGTGATTGATCATGTGTTAGGGTGCGGGTTCGATTGAATAGCCGCCAGGTAGGGAAGCCTGGCCGGACCCCAGAATTTCCATAGCTACGTTTAATAATGTTTATCCATGTAATTTTTTAAATTGGTTAGTGTATCACGGTAGCGGAGAGCCACGGGGAGGCAGGAAAGGGAAGTGCAAAGTAGCAAAGAAGATGAATAAAATCGGTAATTCCATAAAATATCAGTGTTGCTAGCCGACTCTTGTTTAAGTGTCCCATTAGATCGCGAAACTAAGAAAAGCCGATATCAACACTCAATATTTTTTTATAATTACATTGAATCTCCTATTGTTCCTAACATTTCCAATAAGTCCTCCTGTGGAGATTTTGGAATATCTGGAATAAAAGTAAGATCAGTGTTCTTTATTTTGACACTTGTGTCTATCGTTTCAAATTGAACATCAGGGGGCCAATTCTCGATTTTAGAGATGGTGTCGAACTCGACAAAAATTTCTAATGACGTCATTTTTTCGACAAATTTTAAAAGTTGCTATTCTGGGGATGTCGAATTCGACATTTGTCGCAGGCTAACGTTAGAGTTCATGTCGAGTGCTTCTGAACAGTAGAGATGTCATGTCGATTGTAGAGATACGTCATTTCTGAGTGAATTCGTTGAGTTTTGGATTGTACACTGTGTTTTCTTTTCTTTAATTTTTAAATAAAATACGGCTTGGCATCTCATACCTACTGGAAATTCGATTTATACTCTTTGATTTGTGCATTGTGTTTGCTTGAAACGACGACCTTCGCGCAAATAACAGACTCTGTAATTTGTGTACCCACGATTGGACTTGAAACCACTGAAAGATGGACGAGTTTATTAGCATTTTTATCTCGGAGTTGTTGGAAAGTGGCGAGCAACTGGCCAATACACGGCGACAACAGCGCACTTATCCCACCGTCGATATTTACGACTTGAGCGAAACAGAAGTCATTAAAAACTTCAGATTAGATAAAGATTTAATAAGGGTTCTAATAGATCTATTGGCTCCTGTAATTCAGGATACCACGAAAATAGACCTGAAAACGAAGGTAAATAATCGTCTGCTTCATAATTTTATTAGTCATGTATAACTGTTCACTAAACTAACCTTACCCACCAAAAATACTAATTGCACACCCTAAAATACCTAAATTACTTATGTAAAAATTGTGAAATGTAAAACAGCACCCAATAATGATGTAACACAGAGTACATGTAAACATAACAAAAGTTTTTAAGGTACCGCAAAAAGGCGCAAATTCTGATACTGACAGACAGTCAACTGTCAATTTGTCAAACTTATTATTTTTACACTAAACGTTTCGTTTTATACTTAAATAATTAGGTTTAGTCAGCGTTTTAAAACAAAATCATTCATTAACTCATAGCTACTTAAAACGGAACGTGCGGTTCTTCATAATGGTAACATTATCTTCACTCGACTTGACATTTTCGTGACATTTATTTCTATTTTGACTGAGAATACGGAATTCTGCTCAATTCGACATTTTTTGGTAGAGATAGAGATATTTTTAATAGACATAGAGATAGACTTACGATCTCGAACTCGAGATAAATGGCGAAAATCGAGAATTGGCCCCCTGTAGTTATTTCTAGAGTTTTTTTTTTTGAACTTGTAGCTCCAAATTCAATCGGTAACTGTAACTCAACTTTGTTCTTGGAATGAACTTTTTCTATTGAAGCTAAAAGACAGTTTATTTCATTCGTATCAGCACATCGGTTTTCAAACTCTTCAATAGGATTTTTTTTGTTATCGTACTTATAAATATTTTCCCCTAGGTTGTGCAAAAGGTTTGTACTTATTGTAGAAGGTAAAATAAAAGTTCCGTCTTTTCTTTGCATCCCCAATCGCATTAGAACAGAAATTTTAGTGTGATACTCTGAAAACCAAATTATAAGGGTATTGTTTAGACATTTATAATCGTCGTCAGTGAATTGATGAGATAAACTCTCGAATCGTCTCATAGCCTGTTCAATAATACTTTTAGGGAAAAATTGTGGCATTATCATGGCAACACTTCTCAGATGGCGGCGAGTTAAGTCGAAAATATTTTGATTTGTTGCTACAGATAATTGCCATTTGAAGATCATAGTCATGAGATCCCACAATTTGCTCATGGAATAATCGTCTAGTTTCATTATTGAAGAGGTGGAAATATCTTGAAGTAATTGTTTTACGAGAGTGTGTGCAGCCACCGGTTGCGGTGTAAATAACTCATCGAGTAGTTTATGATGAAGTAATACAGTCGCTATTTCGGTGAGTACTGAAATAAATCAATTAAACATATACAAATATCTTTAAAAGAAAATATCTAGTCAAATATTAGGCAACATAGTGCTCCCAAGTATTTTTTAATGTACGACTTCAACTTACCTTTTTCAGATTTGTCCAGTGAAATATTCTGAGCTTTCAGCCTCTGATCTATTACGAAGACCATCTCACATCCCAAATTAACAGCGAGAAACGGCGTTGCAAAGTGTGACATTTCAATAGCACTGTTCTCTCAGTAACATCCATGAAACACTGAAATAATCAATAATGCTTCCCTGTGATAACCTCAACTTGACTATTGATTCTATTTACCTAAAATTGTTGGAGAAAATAAGTAACGATGGCAGAACAAAATATATGTCTAGACATTTTTTATCTTTATCAGAGACTCATGAAAGAGTGTTGTATGTGTATAGTCTCCTAAAAACCTACCAACTCTTGCCACTTATTCTTAAAGAAGACAAATGTGAATATATATCTGTACATTACCGTAACCTTGGCAACATGTTGTATGAAAGAAAAAATTTGTATAAGGCATGGCAATATTATAACTTGGCATTGATGTATTCACCTTTAGATTCTCCAAGTTATGCTTTAGCTGTTTCTAACAGATCAGCAGTGCTTGCAGGCTTAAAACAATATGAGGCATGTATAGCAGATATTGAAATGGTATTTTCTGTATCCTGCCCATTGTCAATAAGGGACAAACTTCTTAAAAGAAAAAATATGTGTTTGGAAGCTTTACAGGAAGCCCAAGATCAGGATTTTGATGATGAGAATGAACACATAGAGGACATATTTACTTTGAAGGGTTCCAAACATGAAAAATACGTAGCTGCAAGCTCAAAGCTGACAGTTAAGCATACTCCAGAAATGGGGAGACATGTAATTGCAGTGGAAGACATTGAAGTCGGTGAAATAATAGTACAGGAAGATCCATATGTGACGGTGCTCTTAAGAAATCAAGTCTTAATCACTTGTGCGCATTGTTTTTCAAGGAAATTTAATCTGTATCCTTGTCCATATTGTTGTATGACCATGTACTGTAGCAGGAAATGTGTTAAAACGGCATGGGATGAGTATCATTCTAATGAATGTCCTTTTATAGCAAGTTTAATCCATGATGAGTTCACTAAACTAGAATTGCTTGCTTTGAGAACAACAATTAAAGCTAGGACTGACCATGAAGCATGGGAAAATGTATTAAACACAGTGGAAAAAGTGGAAACATGTACTAATACTGATGATTTAGGATGTCAGCAGACGGAAAACGGCAACATGGTTTATACTTCAGAAAATTATGAATCTATTCATTCTCTGGCCACAAATATTGAAAAAAGAGATATTTCAGATATATTTCAAAAGGCAGTCAGTGCTGCTGTCCTTATGCACTACTTGGCTATGAAAAACTTCATGGCATCAGATGACCCTGTATTAAGAAAAAGAATTAAGAAATTCACTGCAAATACACTAATGCGACACTTGATGACCGCTCCAACAAATATGCATTGCATAACTGCTAATGTGGAGAATGATGAAGGCAATTACGTAGATGACTATAATATAGGGAGTGGCGCTTATCCTTTCCTGAGTTTGATCAATCATTCATGCGCACCGAATGTGGTGCGGTATACCAGACTGGGCACTACACAAATGACTTTGTTTGCTCTAAGACCTATAACAAAAGGAATGCAAATCTTCGATAATTATGGGTAAGTCTTTACTACATTGTAGTGATATTGTAGTATAATACAGGGTGAATGGTGCCATACTAAAGAACTTGTGCTATGAAACACATACTTGTATCGAAGTGGTCTGTCTACTGTTGTAAGTATAGGAAATTGTTTTTTTTTTCACAAATCGTATATGAGTTTCATGGTGAAAGTTGTTTAGTATGATGTGTAGAATCACCCCCCTTGATAGATACAGGCACATCAACCTACCCGAAGCTGTCAAATTTTCCCAATCAACTTTGAACTTTATGCTTCAGTGATAAAGTTGAAAATCTATTAAAGCAATTTGACAGATTGTAGGTTGACGTGCCAGTCTGGCGTCTGTACATGACATACAGTTTTTTTCCAGCCACGTGGTTTGAGCACTTCAATATTTCTATATTCAAATGTCAATTGATTGATTGAACAATGAGAATTCCAGGAGCATGTTTTCAATCTACTAACATGTTGAGTTGCATGTCTCATATAAATGCATCTTTTATCTTAACCTGTGTATGAAAACAATGCCTATTAACAATGAAATGCTTATGTAATTAACAATAGGTACGTCGAGCTGCTTCGAGATGAGGAGGAGATAGCGACGCAGGGGATCAACAAAATCACGCCAAGCGAACGCGCGCAGCGATGGCGGCATACCTCACAAAAATTACCTAGACATGTTTTTGGAAAGTGTCTAGACCCTTAATGTCGCTTGATCTAACATCTAACTAAGCATGCTAGTGTAGGAAGACCAGCCAGGCAAATGATATTGTCGCGTTGTGCATGTTAGCCCGACTGATTTAAGTATCCGCCATCTGTTATCCTGTGGGTGTTGAAAGAGGCGACTGAGGACAAGTCAAACCTTCGCCGTGTTAGTAAACCACAGTAACATACCCTTGAGAACAATGTATTTATTGCTGATAAATGAGTTGATATCACAGTTGACATTTTGACTGATTTAGGTACAGTGAAAACCGTTTGTAACGACGAAATTTTGAGGACCCAGCATTTCTGTTTACTTAATATAGTGTTTGGTTATAACGATTAATAGGCTATAACAACCGTAATCCGACGGTCCATTCGAAGTCGTTTTAAACGGTTTTGACTGTATTTAAGTCAGTTCAACAACATACATTTTTAAATGAAAAGGCTTTGATGACCAGCTTTTTAAATGTTACAAAAATTCTAATAACATTTACTATTTGTTTTTTAGAGCCCATCATGCTGTACACACCAGGTATGATCGGCAAAGCATTCTACGATCTCAGTACAAGTTCACCTGTGTCTGCGAGGCATGCACTGCTGACTGGCCGCTATACCACGGCTTGCATACCGTCTCAAATCTACCAGCCGCTATTACTCAGAAGATGTTCAAGCATGAGGATCTCTATCACACGCTGCAGAAAGCCGATAGAAAGCGTGTACTGAAGTTCTTCAAGCCCTTATGTGAGTTAGCCACGGCTTTAGAGCCTTATTCTCCTTGCAAGGAGGCGGCCGATTGTCAGGAGGCGCTGAAACAGTGTCTAGCCGTACTTTCAGGAGTCCTCTCTGTAGGCTTTACCAATTATGTTGAGTGGGCAGTCCCTGCACCCACAAGCCCAGGACAGCCCATATCTGCGAGGTTCTATGATGGAGCCGGTGCACTTGATATTCTTAATGATTAAAAAAAGTAACATAATTTTTAATCAGTTCTATGGGCGCGTTCCTACTATGTCGTGACGACGGATTATCGTGTCGTTTAAAGAGACGTGGCTTGTGTATTTAAATGGACTTGTTCACAACAAGACGACACTAAAACGATATAGCTTTTAAATAGGACGCGGCCTTACTCAGAAACGCGATTTGACTGTTTCTTAGTTATTTGTACACTTGTTTTTTGTTTTGGTATAAATATTTTTTAATTTGGTATTTTGAAGCCAGCCGGACCGTATTGACAAACATATTGATACTACGCCCACGTAGCTCTATGGTTAAAAAACAGTGTTAAAACATACAATAAGTACTATCGAAGAACTTCATATCTAAGCAGTTTGAAACCAAAATCCCGTGAACACGATGACCAAATCTGTTACGCCCCGGTTCTATAAAGGCCGAGCGCTGCAAGCAGAAATAGTCCTTACGGTGTATAGATATGAACTTCTTCGATGGTACCTATTATTTTTGTTTTTCAGTTTCGCACAAAATACAGTATCGTACTTTAAATTAAAAGTAGAACATGTCTTTTGTGATTAAAAATGATAGTTGACTTAGGACCAATTTCACCAATCAAACTGAATGTGATCAAGGGCTGTCACTGTCAATAATATTCTTAGAGAATATTGACACTGACAGCTCTTGAACGCGGTTTAGATGTATTGATCGCATTCAGTTTCGTTGGTGAAATTGGCCCTTAGCTTACTACAAACACCGATTTGACTTGGTTTACACGTTTCTAGTCTCCAATAGTATATTATTAGAATAAGTCTAAATGTTTAAGATTTGAGTACCTATTTATTTAAAAAAAGAAGAAAATTATAAGACTATTGGATGTGTCAGGGATATTATATCACATTATGATATTGTGAGAGCTTTGCCTACTCTTAAAGGGTATGAAAACTGATCAATAGTAAAACTATGAGCAAAAATAACCCCATGGGCGGAAATTAATTATTATTCATACGTATATTTAATTATTCTTGTCTGCATTCGCAATCTCAACAAAAATTGCTGTTGCTAAATTTTGTTATTCAAAATGTCTAATTTGATTAGCGATTAGATCATAATTATTGTTATACTCACCGGCCATAAAAAAGAACAGCACTGCCATCTGTAGCCAGTTGCAAGGGGAATAAAATTTATTTACATATTACACTGAATCATCTTTGTATGTGATTGAAATTTGTCCTAGATTTCTTGCTAATTACGTTACGAAAGATGTAGCACATTTCTTGTATAAGCTGACCTCACCTCGCATTGTCGCTCCGTACAATAAGAGGTCAGCTTATGCTAGAAATGTACTAAATAGCTTGATATGTTTATCTACTTGAGCCAAGTAGTTATAATGTCGTTTTAACAGACACCGTTTATATAATTATCGTGTTTTTACAGTTCTAGGTTTTCAAATAAGTTATAATAATATGTAAGAGCATATTTGATAGAATACTGGAAAACGGAAACTTACCATCTAAGACTTGAACATCAGATTTTGTATCAACAGACACAATCAATACAACAAGTTGCGTGACAACACCCAGTTCTCTGCCTTTCTCCATTTTTCCGGATCTTATCTTTCAAAGAAACACCGAGCATGGTTCGCTCCATAGACAATCATTTTTTGGTAGCTAACATTGTGTCCCACGGCTGGAGAAAGGCTCAGGTTGAAACACCACCTTTGAAGCTGTTGCCCTCGGCCCCCGAAGCGTCAAGTGAGTGACAATCTTTGCCTGTACACCTTCCATAAGAAGGGTTTGGTCGAAAGGCATTTATAATGGATAGTACTTACTTTTTCTTCTCATGTCAACATGAACTACATTGTAATATGAAAACAATGCTGTGATTATAACCGTTGGTCGCTCGGGTAGGCCCTATAAAGGCTGAAACTCAATAATAACATGACAATCGCCATGCTGAGTTACGTCAATGAAGCGTGCTCATTAGGCACATTCCATCTGGTTTAGCCACTTCGGGTGTAACATGTCTGCTCCGGCCTTAAGTCTCTACTTCTCTAACTATATGCAATCCGATACAGATATAAATAATGGTAAGTTTTCTAATATCCAGTATTTTTTTTAATACGTATGTCTAAACTAGTATCTAAGACGTGTTTGTTATTTGTGTCCAATCTACTAACAGGGTTTAGATTTCGTTTTTGGAATGAACAGGTTGTCTCTGCAAGCGATTTCGTGTGATAGATATTGTAACGATTTGTGTTCAAGCGTTTGCTATTATTGTAAGTGATTTTTTGGTATTTGGTTGTTTCAGACCTGGTAAGAATCCTAAAATTCGGAAAAGCTTGGTTCGATCATGTATTCTAATGCTCAGAGTTGATCGAAAGTAGCGCAGAATGGAGGGTCCGTAATGACTTAGAGTAATAAACTTTATTATCGATGTCTTATACTGCAAAAAGAATCCCGTGAGTGCTTGGGGACTCCCGAGGAACGTTTGTTGTCTACGTCCGTACAACTTTGTACTTAATGACACTGATAACAGGGATTTTTATTCAAAGTGCGAGAAAAACCTGTGCTCTGGGCATTTCTCAGTCTGCACGGAAATTATCGGCCATCTTCTGGACATAGTCTGGGGGCCTACCACCACCTCTTTATCAGTATTATTTTAATCTCACTTGAGCGTGGGAAAGAGATGGAGCTAGACGTCCTGTATGTGTATAGCTCCACTTCATTATCGCACTGAAGTAACATCAAAATAATACTGCTAAAAGAGGTGGTGGTTGGCCGCATGGTTGGACAAAAATGAGCCTAATACAGAATTGGTCTAAATTATAAAGTTTTGACATCGTAGGTGTTAAGTGTTCGGTGCTTTTTGTGTACCCTAGAAGGGAACTGGTATGAGTAGGTAGGTAGGTATATGATGAGGCGCAAACTTTCTTACTAACGACGAAAAGGAAGTTGTGTGAATGATCGAAAAAGACTGGAATTAGGAATGAAGGGAGTGTTATGATCGTAGATTGGGGTTTTTTCTATTATCAATAACTAAAAGGGTTTTTGAAGAGAAATTCAAACAAATAGTAGCATCTTTTAATCTCAAATAACATACACAGTAGTATAGTATATGAATACATATGCATAACCACGATATTACAATAGTCTGATGTCTACGAAATAACATTGTCTTTAAGTAACACTTACAGGTAAACCAGAAAAGGTATGCGTTTCGGAAATCTTCGTGTTACCGAAGGCGACGTCGCTTCACAAAGTAACCCCCTACTGAGGCAAATCTTCCAAGAAGGCCACAATCATTTAGCTGCCACAATTTTTTGGGCTGAATCTGAAATCTTTTTGGGGTTGTAAGGGGGCACACTTCCTATTTCATTGCCCTAGCTAGATCAACCTCACCCGCTAGAATAGTCCACAAATGTAAGGCCGAGGGGCCGATTATACTCTTCAGACTCCTGTATTATTTTTCGCACTAAATTCATGTGGTCTTTGGTGCTGTATCTTCTTCGAAAGCCGGCCTGCTCCGGTGGCTGAAACTCGTCGAGCCTTCGCGCTAGACTATTCGTGACGACTCTTGAAAACAACTTATTTACGTGGCTTAGGACTGAAATGGGTCTGTAATTCTTTAGAAGGATTCTTTAAAAGTATGAACGGAAACTCCCCATTAGATTTCATCATCGCGCGTTTGTTTTTATGAATATAGGCGATGATTGCCGAAGCGCATAGTTTTTCTGGGCGATTTAAAGTGTTTTCGACGTTTTGTACTTAGATTTTAAGAGTATTTGGAATGGGACAGCCAAAATATTGGCTGTTCTGATTATATTCTACTTGAGTATTTGACTTCTTCTCAACTACCTCTGCGTTAATTCGCATTTATTACAACTGCTATCTATTTTTGTATTCCTGTGAATAAACGGTGACAAACATCAATGTGTTCAGTTGTTTCTTCTTTACTTTAATTAAACAAATCGAAATTGAAATAATAAGATACCTCCTTTGTTGCCATGTGTTGAAGTAAAAAGTTAGTTCCATTTTAAAATACTTAAAACGACAATTATGAGTTTTCATAGTACATGACATAACATCACGCCTTGTTTCCCCGAAGGTTTGGGCAGAGGTGTACCTGTAGTAGGTACACCCACATTTCATAGTACCTATGTATAATAATTTATTTGGCCGCTACTCACGACAGATAAGGATTTTCATAGTAACATTGCCGGCCCCCTACTCGTTTGTTTTTGCCCTAATTACTTAACACACGATCAATCACTGTTTAATTTTGACAGTTCAACAACATTCATTGCATTATTTAGGTTGTTGAGCAGACACTATTTTCGAACATAAGAAGCAATGGATTAGCTATATCTTTCAAAATGATTCAGATAATGATTGATCGTGTGTTACGCAATTGGGAGCAGTACCGCAATTTCAATTTATCTCGATGAAGGTTGTCAAAATAATGTTCGAATTTCCAAGCATGTTTGAGAAAAGTTAATTTACTACTAATATTGTTTGTCATTATTAATTAATATGATAAGTACGGCGTTATAGCTTTGATAGTATTACTTCTGTTGAGTTCTGCAGTGCGTTAGAGTTAGCGTATTAGTGAG
Organism: Xanthia togata; assembly: GCA_963853775.1. Classification (NCBI taxonomy): domain Eukaryota; kingdom Metazoa; phylum Arthropoda; class Insecta; order Lepidoptera; family Noctuidae; genus Xanthia; species Xanthia togata. The sequence goes on from OY970806.1 coordinate 8,488,754, forward strand.
TACTATAAAAGCAGAAATTCTCCGCATATCCCTCTGGTTTTAGGAACAAAACAATCATTAAATGAAAAAAAAAGGTTGTGTAGGTACTAAAAGCCTTCCTTTATGTTAAAACATTAAAAATTTAAATAAAATTACATGGCGTGTCTAAATATTTTTTATTTTAAGTTGCGGATATCGGTGACTTTCTGTATCACAATTCACAATAATCTATGAATCTGGTACTACTTGCTGTCTATGTACTGAATGTATCTACCTACCTGTTTGTATCTTACATTTTTCTGAATAAATGTGTGAAAAATATCAGTTTTTTCAATTTATCATTCAATTTCCAAAATATTTATTTATTTGATTTACACGGCTTAGGAAACCAGTTACATAAATCAAAGTATATAATATATAATAAGTACAAACATAACACATAACGAATAAAAACAATTAAATACTATTATTCTCACAAATATATATCAATATATCCCATTTATTAAATAAAATTAAGAATTTCAGTTTTAAACTGAATAGGTAATGTTTTAATAAAATGTATTTAAACATATTTTTTTATAAACGTTGCAACGCACTAGGAATTTCTCCTGCATTGTAGGTGCGTTTGTTTACAAACATTTAAACTCACATACACTAACAGCCAGACCCGGCACAACTACTTGTAGGTGGTCATACAAATATTTGTACCGTGCGGGAATCGAACCCACGACACGCAGTGCAGCAGTCAATCGCTTAACCACTGCGCCAACCGTGCCGTCAATACATTTATTCATAAAAAATATTCAATATATAGATAGACTAAAACAAAGACCTACATGTGTCTATGCTTACGTATTTTTTATTTACGGTTGTATTTAAAAGAGGTAATGGATTCAAGTTGTCATGCAATTAAGATAAATACTTATAAAATTGTAAAAAAAATAATTAAATAGCTCTAACAAACTTATATCACATACTATAATATGTATTTAATATTACCTAACTATTATGAAAAAAACATTTAATACATACAACAACAACAACAAAATTTAATTTTGTGAATAAAATAATTAAATCAATAAATACCTATGCAGTGAGAGCAAACACGAAGAGTAAATCTTTTAATGTTGTAGGTACATTAGCCATTTGGGCAGTTGTTTTTCTAACATACCTAATCATGACAATGTGGTCAAACATAAACAAATAAGTTCGTCGAATTGTAATTCTTCCACCTGTATGGCAATTTCATACATACATCTTCGATGTGACGATGTCCATACTTCGCTGCGCTTAGACTATTAACACTGGAAAAATAAACTATCATCTAATTACTATCACGTTTTCAACGTATCGTATCAATATTGGTTTATCACCCTTAAAATTCTACACTAAAGTTGCATATCTAAATGAATAGGCACCTATGCAATAAGTAGGTAAAACTATGCCTACATCCATTCGAATGAGTATTTGCATAAAAATAAGGTCGTAAGTACGTAATACCAAGTTAAACTATACTTAGTTGCTACTGAATTTGAATGCATCTTCCGGCTTTCATTTTTAATGAAAGATGTATATTTTGTAGCTTTGTCTTCATTGAGTACTTCAATTCGACCGTCGACTTGCGTATCCACTGGGCTGTACTTACTCAAATAGTATAAAACACTGTCTACTTCATTATATGAAACTGTTTTCCTAGGGAGCTCTACAAACATACTATATCCATCTCCACCGTCAGCTAGGAAAGTTGGCATCATCAATTTGTATTCATAATCCTCTTTTACATCTTGAAATTCGTAAAATCCACAGTTTGAGCACACTGCTTTAGCTTTAACAACACGAGAACCTACTGGTCTCGCTAAGTCGTAAGTGACTTTCATTCCAGAAAATTGTTGGAACTGTCCAGTACTATCTATGGTGCGCCACGTGGATACAGAATGTTCAAGACTCTGTTTGAGTATTGTTCCGTTCATTGTGACTATCGCTAACGAGTCCGAAAATGGTAACACATTGATCCAGTCGCCTCTAGTTAAAGTGAAGGGAGTTCCTTCATGGTTAATTGATGTTCGTATCCGTCCTCCTTGCACTATTGCTATATTCACATCAGGATACTGTTCGTGGTATTTCTCCTTGGTATAGTTCAACATGGTATCAGCGATCAAGTCACCCAAATTGCATTCTCTTAGTCGACAACCATTTTCATTCAAAAAGACTAGTGAGCTTCCAACAGCTTCGTTGTTTATACGATCCATGTCTTTACGATATTTATTAACCGTTTGTAAAAGTTCCGGATCCCTTGGTATTTCCTGGTCTAACAATATGGGAGTTCCTTCGGATTTTATAATTTCTCCCGCTGAGTCGAAAACTAAATGCAACTTTCCCATATATTTAGTGTAAGCATAAGCTTGTACGACTCTCACTATTCTACCGTCTGCTTGTTCTACTTCTGTGGGATATGGTCCCTCAGGGACTTCAGGTTTCTCTAAAGTACTATCAGCGTTCCAAAGGAATGTATTGGAATGGCCTCCGATTACCAAGTCAATATCTTCGACCTGTCTCGCAATTTCTAAGTCTGTCACAAATCCGGAATGTCCTAAAGCTATCAAAATGTTAACATTTTGTTCTTTTAGTTTTTTTACTTCTCTTCTAATGGCTGGAATTTCATCTTCGTATTCAACATCGTTTCTAGGAGCGAGATCTTTTGTGTTTGGCGTAAGATATCCTATAATACCAATTTTGACATGGTCTTTGACAATTATAATTGATTTATATAAGTTCTTTTCGTTCTGCAGTTCGGGAACTTTATCTAAGATGAGGTTAGCTGCTACGACAGGCGAGCTCAAGTTTCTAATAAATGGTACTACTCCATCCACAGCTTCGTCGAACTCGTGGTTGCCGAGAGACTGAAAGGAAAAGTTAGTGTTGTGTTATATTGTTAATGCAATACGATAATGGTCCAATCTGTCTCCATTATGAGATTTTTCCGTGCTCTTCTATTGATTTTAAAGGGTAAAGGATTTGATAGAAGCCCAAATTTCATCATTCTCAGCTTTTTACGCGTGACTGTACTTTTACGATATTGTGTATCGTAGCAACTTCGCAGAACATTAAAAATATAGGTTATATATACCACCTACTTACTTCAATCAGGTTTTAGCAGGGAGAGAAATAAAACTCAGGATAAAGCTGTAAAAATATTTATTTGGTGGAAACGTTGACCTAATCACATAGCATTCACATCCTTTATTTTTATATCCTACAATATTTTCATGTAGCAAATAGTTTTGGAAGAACAGCCTTACAACTCTTCTAAAATTATCTCATAATTTGTTAGTTTTATTGGTTTTACTTTCCTAATCTTTTGCGTCTGCGATGTCATCATCTGCATTCTAAAGCCATTCCTCATTCCTATGAGCCATTCAAGATCTCAAGCGATGGGCGCTTAGGGCTTTGCGTCAAGCGAGATGCGCGCGCGTCATCCGTCGTTTTTTCCGTCCGGCACCCTGCAAATTGCGTCTCGGTGGACTCGTGGCATGCTGTCTAAACAACTTCTTTCCTTTGTTTTCTCCGCAGTGGCTGTCGCAAGACGCGTATCGCTTTATTTCGCTTTACAGATAGTGCAATCCACGACGACGCGCCCCACTCCGCAATTACTGCACTGTAAGCAGCCGGTCTATTCTGTAATAATCACACGGTGAAAACTTAGGTGAAGTGAGCTGTCATTCCACCTGCTGCTAGGGACTGAGCTCACTCCGAGCTCACTTCACCTAAGTTTTCACGGTGAGATGGTTACAGAATAGCACTGCTGTACTTTAGTACGGAGCGGAGCGGAGTGTGGCGCGTCATCGTGGACTGCGCTAAATCTATTTTAGCGAGTAGATCGTAGCCAAGGGGTAGGTTTGTATGAGCTCGTAGTTAAAAAAAAAAAACAATCATTATTCCCACTTCTTCCAAGATAGTAGTTTAGTTTGGTATATGATATTATAAAAAAAAAAAAATACAATCTTGTTTAATTTAAGCGTCTATCTTTTGTGGCGGTGCATTTCTTTATTTATTTATTTAGGATCTCCAACAAAAGATGTACACATAATTTTTGAATTTGAATTTAAACAAATACGTCGAATTGTAATTCTTCCACCTGTATGGCAATTTCATACATACATCTTCGATTTGACGATGTCCATACTTACTTCGCTGCGCTTAGATTATTAACACTGGAAAAATAAACTATCATCTAATTACTATCACGTTTTCAACGTATCGTATCAATATTGGTTTATCACCCTTAAAATTCTACACTAAAGTTGCATATCTAAATGAACAGGCACCTATGCAATAAGTAGGTAAAACTATGCCTACATCCATTCGAATGAGTATTTGCATAAAAATAAGGTCGTAAGTACGTAATACCAAGTTAAACTATACTTAGTTGCTACTGAATTTGAATGCATCTTCCGGCTTTCATTTTTAATGAAAGATGTATATTTTGTAGCTTTGTCTTCATTGAGTACTTCAATTCGACCGTCGACTTGCGTATCCACTGGGCTGTACTTACTCAAATAGTATAAAACACTGTCTACTTCATTATATGAAACTGTTTTCCTAGGGAGCTCTACAAACATACTATATCCATCTCCACCGTCAGCTAGGAAAGTTGGCATCATCAATTTGTATTCATAATCCTCTTTTATATCTTGCAATTCGTAAAATCCACAGTTTGAGCACACTGCTTTAGCTTTAACAACACGAGAACCTACTGGTCTCGCTAAGTCGTAAGTGACTTTCATTCCAGAAAATTGTTGGAATTGTCCAGTACTATCTATGGTGCGCCACGTGGAGACAGAATGTTCAAGACTCTGTTTGAGTATTGTTCCGTTCATTGTGACTATCGCTAACGAGTCCGAAAATGGTAACACATTGATCCAGTCGCCTCTAGTTAAAGTGAAGGGAGTTCCTTCATGGTTAATTGATGTTCGTATCCGTCCTCCTTGCACTATTGCTATATTCACATCAGGATACTGTTCGTGGTATTTCTCCTTGGTATAGTTCAACATGGTATCAGCGATCAAGTCACCCAAATTGCATTCTCTTAGTCGACAACCATTTTCATTCAAAAAGACTAGTGAGCTTCCAACAGCTTCGTTGTTTATACGATCCATGTCTTTACGATATTTATTAACCGTTTGTAAAAGTTCCGGATCCCTTGGTATTTCCTGGTCTAACAATATGGGAGTTCCTTCGGATTTTATAATTTCGCCCGCTGAGTCGAAAACTAAATGCAACTTTCCCATATATTTAGTGTAAGCATACGCTTGTACGACTCTCACTATTCTACCGTCTGCTTGTTCTACTTCTGTGGGATATGGTCCCTCAGGGACTTCAGGTTTCTCTAAAGTACTATCAGCGTTCCAAAGGAATGTATTGGAATGGCCTCCGATTACCAAGTCAATATCTTCGACCTGTCTCGCAATTTCTAAGTCTGTCACAAATCCGGAATGTCCTAAAGCTATCAAAATGTTAACATTTTGTTCTTTTAGTTTTTTTACTTCTCTTCTAATGGCTGGAATTTCATCTTCGTATTCAACATCGTTTCTAGGAGCGAGATCTTTTGTGTTTGGCGTAAGATATCCTATAATACCAATTTTGACATGGTCTTTGACAATTATAATTGATTTATATAAGTTCTTTTCGTTCTGCAGTTCGGGAACTTTATCTAAGATGAGGTTAGCTGCTACGACAGGCGAGCTCAAGTTTCTAATAAATGGTACTACTCCGTCCACAGCTTCGTCGAACTCGTGGTTGCCGAGAGACTGAAAGGAAAAGTTAGTGTTGTGTTATATTGTTAATGCAATACTATAATGGTCCAATCTGTCTCCATTATGAGAATTTTCCGTGCTCTTCTATTGATTTTAAAGGGTAAAGGATTTGATAGAAGCCCAAATTTCATCATTCTCAGCTTTTTACGCGTGACTGTACTTTTACGATATTGTGTATCGTAGCAACTTCGCAGAACATTAAAAATATAGGTTCTATATACCACCTACTTACTTCAATCAGGTTTTAGCAGGGAGAGAAATAAAACTCAGGATAAAGCTGTAAAAATATTTATTTGGTGGAAACGTTGACCTAATCACATAGCATTCACATCCTTTATTTTTATATCCTAGAATATTTTCATATAGCAAATAGTTTTGGAAGAACAGCCTTACAACTCTTCTAAAATTATCTCATAATTTGTTAGTTTTATTGGTTTTACTTTCCTAATCTTTTGAGTCTGCGATGTCATCATCTGCATTCTAAAGCCATTCCTCATTCCTATGAGCCATTCAAGATCTCGAGCGATGGGCGCTTAGGGCTTTGCGTCAAGCGAGATGCGCGCGCGTCATCCGTCGTTTTTTCCGTCCGGCGCCCTGCAAATTGCGTCTCGGTGGACTCGTGGCATGCTGTCTAAACAACTTCTTTCATTTGTTTTCTCCGCAGTGGCTGTCGCAAGACGCGTATCGCTTTACAGATAAGCAGCCGGTCTATTCTGTAATAATCAAACGGTGAAAACTTAGGTGAAGTGAGCTGTCATTCCACCTGCTGCTAGGGACTGAGCTCACTCCGAGCTCACTTCACCTAAGTTTTCACGGTGAGATGGTTACAGAATAGCACTGCTGTACCTACTTCAGTACGGAGCGGAGCGGTGTGTGGCGCGTCGTCGTGGACTGTGCTATCTATTTTAGCGAGTAGATCGTAGCCAAGGGGAAGGTTTGTATGAGCTCGTAGTTCAAAAAAAAATCAATCATTATTCCCACTTCTTCCAAGATAGTAGTTTAGTTTGCTATATGATATTATATAAAAAAAAATACAATCTTGTTTAATTTAAGCGTCTATCTTTTGTGGCGGTGCATTTCTTTATTTATTTATTTAGGATCTCCTACAAAAGATGTACACAATACAAGACACATAATTAAAGGGCAACGTCGGTTATTAAGTAGGTGTACTCCTTCACTTAAAGGAGGCCACAGCATGCACAATAACGTTAAAAACTATGCTAACAAAGTTAAATCATTAATAATAGCTAAACGTAAAATAGCATTTATTTTTAAAGAACATTAAAAAAATTAGAATATAATATATCTAACATTTAGAGATACAATATTGAATGAGTCTGCAATTTTTATCTCTTTTAGCGAATCCAAAAGATGGCTAAAGAAAGTAGGCTTTTTAAGGGTTGTGGTGGTGGTTTCAGCATAGGTATCTACCCTAGATGGGAGCTGGTGAGAGTGGTAATTACCGATTATATTAATATTTTCACTAATTACACTCCAATATTGGTAACTAAATCGCCCGGTGAAACAAAAGTGGGAAGAGACGGTCCAGTCACTTTGCAAGTAAAAGCTCGCTCAGCCAGTGATGTACGACCCTGCTTGTAGGGTTGGGATTAGACAAGTGTTCTTCAGAATTCCGGTTTTCATTGCCTACGTACTTCGTTAATTAATTGAATATGCTTTCAGAAGCAGGCGGTGTGTTTCACTGTGACCAGCAATACAAATATTCATGGCTGTTAGATTGACGACCATAGGACATTTGATTATATAGATAGAGACTTCATTCGAATCCCAGTTTGCTTAAGATGAAATGTAAATTTTTTTTTTTTACAGAAAACTACTTTTATTATCTATAAATAAATACAAACGTAAGTACCTACCTATTTAAAAATATACCTAATAATTTGATCATTTCTACTGTGTAGGTAATACCTATTGATAGGATACAAATGTATGAGCAATGATCATATCCTATATGCCGTGTATTAATTACTGGGTATGCTCATTCATTACAATATACTCTTGACATACTTTACCAAAAATTACTTAACATACCAAAACATAAAAATATGTATAGATACCTTCTTATATTTATTTATTTTATTTTAAATAGAACGACCGAGGTCAATTACACTATTTATACATAATATATAATTTATTTAACACTATGCATTCTTCTCACAAAAATTCAGACACATTCTGACAGTATCATCTTCCATTCATTCGCAAACATATCAAGATCTGTGTTTGAGTTCAGGAGAGCGATAATAGCTGCTAATGTCCGAGGAATAGGTGAACTTGGAGTGGTGACTATATTATTTATACATATAGGTAGTATGAAATGTTATTGTGTAAAGAGGTAGAAATACAAAAGGTTGTAAGTATATAAAAATAAAATAGAAACTTTTTAATAAAATATGGCACAATTTGACTAAAGGTGACATGACTATTAATCTCACTACAGTGACTTTGGTATGATTTTGAACACTGAAGGTAATTATTTATTTTAATCGTTGTGTAGGTGTAGGCACCGTGGTAAACACGGCTACACATCAAGCTATACATGTCTGATCTCGCATTGTGTAGGATTTCCGTACAATGCGAGGTCAGCTTATACTGGAAACGTATAGCTTGTTGTGTAGCCGTGTGTACCTACATAACAACATCTTATCGAGTCGATGGGACGCCATTATTAGGAATGGCTACAAACCTTTGCTACGTAAGGATAATTAGGACAATCAATTAACATGTTATATTAACTTTGGTGTACCCTTAAAATTCTACACTTATATCGCATAACCGAAATGAATTACATTCAAACTAAGCATACATCTATTCGAATGAGTGTTGAAACCTAAATATTGCAAGTGTAAGTTAGGGCACTGATATTAGAATGCACCCTTTGGCCATTTTTGTCGACAGACTAAAGTCCCTTAACTTTGTCTTCATTGAGTACTTCAATTCGACCGTCGACTTCTGTTTTCACAGGACTGTACTTTCTCAAATAGTACAAAACACTGTCTAATTCATTATATGGAAGTGTTTTCCTAGGGAGGTCTACGAACATACTATATCCATCTCCACCGTTTGCAAGGAAAGTGTGCATCATCATTTTGTATTCATAATCATCTTTTATATCTTGCAAATTGTAAAATCCACAGTTTGAGCACACTGCTTTAGCTTTAACAACGCGAGACTGTACTGGTCTCGCTAAATCGTAGGTGACTTCCATTCCGGAAAATTGTTGGAATTGTCCAGTACTGTCTATAGTGCGCCATGTGGATACAGAATGTTCTAGACTCTGTTTGAGTATTGTTCCGTTCATTGTGACTATTGTTAACGAGCCCGAAAATGGTAGTACATTCATCCAGTCTCCTTTAGTCAAAGTAAAGGGTGATCCTTCATGATAAATCGGCGCTCGTATGCCTCCTCCTTGCAGTAATGCTATATGCACATCTGGATACGTTTCCTGATATTCTTCCCTGGTGTAGTTCAACATAGCATCGGTGATTAAGTCACCTAAATTGCATTCTCTTATTCGACATCCATCTTTATCCAGGTAAACTAATGAACTTCCAACAGCTTCGTTTCTAATGCGATCGACGTCTGTACGATATTTGTTAACCATTCTTAAAATTTCCGGATCCCTTGGTATTTCATGGTCTAACAATATGGGAGTGCCTTTGCATCTTATGATTTCGCCCGCTGAGTCGAAAACTAAATCTAACTTTCCCATATATTTAGTGTAAGCATAAGCTTGTACGACTCTCACTATTCTACCGTCTGCTTGTTCTACTTCTGTAGGGTACGGTCCTTCAGGGATTTCTGTCTCTAACGTACTATTAGCGTTTGAAAGGAATGTATTAGAATGGCCTCCGATAACCAAGTCAATATCTTCGACTTGCCTCGCAATTTCTGATTCTGTCACAAATCCTGAGTGTCCTAAGGCTATTAAAATGTTAACATTTTGTCCTTTTAGTTTTTTTACTTCTCTTCTTAGGGCTGGAATTTCATCTTCGTATTCAACATCGTTTCTGGGAGCAAGATATTTTGTTTTCGGCGTCAGATATCCTATTATACCAATTCTGACGTTATGTTTGACTATTACAATTGATTTATATAAGTTCTTTTCGTTCTGCAGTTCGGGAACTCTGTCTAAGATGAGGTTAGCTGCTACGACAGGTGAGCTCAAGTTCCTTATAAACGGTACTACTCCATCCACAGCTTCGTCGAACTCGTGGTTGCCGAGAGACTGAAAGGAAAAGTTAGTGTTGTGTTAGGAATTTGTTAGTTTAATTATAAACACATATAAATATGTAATTTGATTGTAACTAGTATTACACTTGTTAAAAATAAAAATAACATTGATACGTATACACCTATTATCTTACTATTTCAAAGCTTGGATTAGATTGGGTTAGGTCACAAAAAGCTGTTGTCTACTGATATAAAATAGATTTAATTAGTACCTAGTTATGACTTTGTAAGTACAGTCACGCGTAAAACGATGGTGATACTATTGTGAAATTCTAAGGAGATTTTGTCTCCTTGAGTACTATGATTCATAGATACCTATATAAATTAATTGGAGTGTTTAGTAACCATGTCTTACTATGTCAAATTCACAATTTTAAGGGATGCAGCTAGTGTAGACGTCGGAAATATTCTATACATTAACTAGAAGAAAATAAAACCAACCGGAATCCTAAGTAAAATATTTATTCCACAAAAACAAGCTTAGGACACATTGTAGTCAGTCATTTAGTAGGTAATACTTAGTGCTCTATTTAATCAGTAACACAACATTCAAATATATTTCAGTCATTATTAATACGAATTTTATTAATTAATTACTAATACTCAATTTGTACTACTTAACAAAGTTTAAGCTACAAAAATATAGTAAGAAACCCTATCAGAATTGATACGAATGAGACTTTTACAATAGACGACGAACTATTACTCTCATTTTCACTGATATAAATGATCCGCCCCTCGATTTGAGGGTAAATGGGACTATGATGAGAAATATAATATTCAGTAGACGTTAATTCATTGTAATCTAAGGCTTCTGTAGGCAAACCGATGAACATGTCGAATCCGTCCCCACCCGTAGCAACGAAACTAGGCATCAAAACTTTGTAAATATCTTTAGCTAATATTCTTGAATATTTTGGGATGTCACAAGCCCAACATCTGGCTTCGGCACTGACAATCCTAGATCCACTTGGTTTACTGAGATCGTATATAACTTTAATACCAGAATACTGAAGGAACTCTCCGTGTGCTGCCAAATTGTTAAAATGAGCGACTGATTGCTCCATCGTATGTAAAAGGACGCTGCCGTTCACTGTTACCGCTACTGCTTTGCCATCAAAAGGCATTACTGCGAGTAAATCACCTTTGGTTATATTCGTTGGCATTTTTGCACGCACTATGGATGTCCTTATACCGCCTGCTTGAATAAGAGCAATCGGGGCATCTGTCCAATGCTCGCCAGTGTATTCCGAGGCGTACTTATACACCATCGCATCGGTGATCAAGTTACCTATATTGCACTCTTCAGTTTCGCATGGTCTGACATCTAAAACAACAGCGGTGGTTCCAATTACTTCCTCTGTAATATTAAGGACATTGTCTTTGTACCTGTTCAAGATTTTAACGACTTCTTCGTCTTGTGGCACATTCTGGTCTAAAAGAATAGGTGCCCCGTCTGCACTGATAAGTTCACCTAATGAATCGAATACTAAATGCAATTTCCCCAAGTATTTTGTATAAGCATACGCCTGAACAACAGGAACGCGTCTTCCAGAAGCTTGTTTCACATAAGTGGGATAAGGGCCTTCTGGTTGTTCTGCATCTGGGCTTGTGCCATTCCAGAGAAACGTGTTTGTGTGTCCACCAATAACTAAATCAAGACCTTCTACTCCTTTTGCTATCTCTAGGTCCCTGCGGAATCCAGAATGTCCGAGAGCGATAATAATGTTAATTCCTTCGGATTGCAGATTCTTCACTTCTTCGTTGAGCGCTTCGATTTCATCGGAATACTCGACATCATTTGGTACTGCTAATACTTTGGTTTCGGGAGTCAAGTAGCCTACTATACCTACTTTGTGACCGGCAACGTCAAGTACTACAGACTTTTTAAGATTAGTTTCCTTGGCAAGTTCTGGCACTTTATTAAGAACAAGATTAGCAGCTAATACTGGACATGTTAGATTTTCGATGAAGGGTGTGAGCCCGCTGACTCCGTGGTCGAACTCGTGATTTCCGAGAGACTGAAACAAAAACGTGTAATGTAGTAAGAATTCAACTTACTTATTACATGCACTTTTTATTTAAAAAGTCCATAAATGTAATACGTAGGTAGGTACCCAGATAAATATTCTCTATTTATTAGGGTTAGTTTACGCCTGCGTAATAAACTCGCGCCTGTTTTTCCAGTCACTCTTTGTTTGAATACGCCAACGCCAGAATTCAATAGGTATATACATAGGTAGGTAGGTACAAAATTCGAGGTTCAAAGAGAAAATTCACCGCTTGTGAATCCATTGAAAGTTTGAAACACGGGTTGGTTAGTCAGTTCCATACGCGAGCGTGTATGTATGCAGTGCATCATCATTCAATCACCGTAATTACTTTGTTCGGACATATTTTGTGTCGGAGCTCAATTGCAGTTTTATTGATTGGCGGTGCGGTGTATTACTGTACGTAGTACATATAACGTATATACAGCCTATGTACTGTCTGTTAACGATTTTTGTTACGCGTCCGTAGACTGGCGAATTTATAAATAGCTCGTTGTGAGCTTACTGTGTAGTTTTTAACATATGGATGCTCTATGATGAATTTCGTTTTTTGTCTTTGGTAGGTAGGTACCTACGTAACTATCGGATGATAGTGTAAAAATATTTGTATACAATATTAAAATTTTATGGGGTAACGTTGAGCGAAAATGAATACAAATACGTCATCGATACATTAATTGTGTTTTATATAATTAAAAATAAAGAAATAACAGCATTAGAAACACAATAATAAACACATATAAATAATAATATTGCACTTCGTTTTAACTACTAAACTACATAAAGATCTCAAAAAGAATAGGTAGGTGATAAGTAATGAATGCAACATTGTCTTTGTAATGGCAACGTTCTGTATGTAAATGTCAAATGACGAATGTGTCAAAATCTCTCTGCCCTCGCAATTATAGTCGATACTATTTTTCACTCCGCTGTTTTATTATAAATGTGTTCACAAGTAACCCAAACCCATCATAAATCTTCAGTAGGTAACAACTAAATCTCATAGGTACCTAACATTATAAATAATAATACTGATCTGGAAAATGCGAAGTTAATAAGCGTTATTAAAAAGGGAATGACTTTTAGTGTAAGTTTCTACTCAAAAGCATAATCATATCTAAAATAGCCATTAAGTACAAAAATTCTTACCCCTGTATACCTAGGTACACTTTCTGTCCTCATTGGAAGTTACCGAGTTGAAACAATCAGCGGGGTAATTGCGTAACATATTAACAGAGACAGTTCAACCTGTTCAAAAAAAATCTTTGCGGTATTTACGTTGTCTATCAAACAAATTTTTCGATCCTTTGAAGCAATGTATTATTCAGATTGCGATTGAAAGTGTGTTAACAATTAGGGTGCTGCATTATCACGCATCATACACGATCAATCATGATCTGAGTAATTTTGTAGGATATTGCTAATGCATTGCTCCATAGCTTCGAAAAACTTTGTCTGCACACAACGTAAATACCGCAATGAATGTTGTTGAACTGTCAAAATCAGATTGTGTTGTGATTGATCGTGTTTGAGTGCAGATTATGGACGAATTCAATCTTAATTTAAAAATTTACGTTAGTGTTTTTTTTTTGTTCTCGTTGCAATTCTTAAAGAGTATTTTATAGAACCAAAGCACAAGCGAGCATAATTACTGATACTATGGACAATTTCAAATATGTCGCTGAGTTGCGCAATTTATCAAGGTTATCGATGATGATCCGTCCTTCAACAGCGGGATACACTGGGCTGTGATTCTCAATATATTCAATTGTAGAACTTAACTCGTCGTAACTTAGGGGAGCTGAAGGTAGACCATCGAACACAGAGAAGCCGTCACCTCCCATCGACAAAAATGCTGGCATCAATATTTTGTACTTCTCCGTCTTATTTAGAACGGCATATTCAGGGTTCAGGCATTCACCACATCGCATGTAAACTTTTGTGACTCTCTTCCCTGGTGACTGACGAAAATCATATTGGACCATCATTCCGGACATTAGTAGGAACTGTCCCGGAGCACGTGTCGGGTAGTACCTCCAAACAGAGTGTTCCAGCATCTTCCACACATCACTGCCATTTATTGTTATTTTCACGATGTTACCATCAAAAGGCATGACACGTAACAAGTCCCCTTTTGTTATGTTTGCTGGTGAATCTATGTGAGCAATAGAAGCCCTGACTCCCCCACCTTGTATTATTGCAACAGGAGCATCACTCCAACCAAATCCTCTATATGTTGAAGCGTATTTATGTACCATCGCGTCAGCTATCAGATTCCCCATATTACATTCTCTCAAGCGACAAGTCTGTCCATCTAATATTACTGAAGTATTGCCAACAACCTGTTCCGTAATTTGCAGCATGCTTTCACGATAGCGATTCACAATGGCTAGCACTGCAGGCTCTTGAGGTATCGAATTATCCAACAGAACAGGATTTCCATCCGAACTGATGATTTCGCCATCTGAATCAAATATGATGTGTAATTTACCTAGATATTTGGTATATGCGTAGGCTTGTACCGCGGGAACCAATCTACCAGATTTTTGTTTTACTAATGTTGGATATGGTCCTTCGGGTTTTTCGACGTCAGGACTGGTCCCATTCCATAAAAACGTGTTAGTATGTCCACCTATGACTAAATCGATATCTTCTACTTTTTCGGCTATTTCCAAATCTTTAGTAAAACCAGAATGTCCGAGAGCAATAATAATATTCACTCCTATACTCTTAAGTCTGGCAGCTTCTTTTTTAATTGCTATCACTTCTTCAATGTATTCTACGTCATTCCTTATAGCTAATACTTTAGTGTCGGGAGTTAAGTAGCCGATGACACCAATCTTAGTGCCATTAATATTGAATACAACGGAGTCCATCAAGTTCTTTTCGGCTTGTAACTCTGGTTCTTTAGTGAGGATAAGATTGGCAGCAAGAATTGGACATGTGAGGTTCTCAATAAAAGGTGTTAGGCCCGATATTCCGTTATCAAATTCGTGGTTTCCCAGGGACTGAAACAAAGAATAGAATAATGTAGCAGGCTGATAAGATATTGCCAAGAATCATGCAAAAATATAAGTAGGCACCGTTATAACTTGTATATTAATAATAATACATGCAACAATGATAGTAGTTAAATTTAGGTAAGTGCAACAAACTACAAATATCAGTTAGTAAAAATATGTACAAGCAACATATATAATACATAGATTATTGGTACATATAACATTAATGGTAAATAAGTAAAGAAAAAAAAATAGATCAAGTTGAAAGTTAGATAATTGTATTACGTGCAGATTGCAGTTATATTCCAAGTTACTATTTAAAAATGCATGCCTACTACAATATAAATACTTACAAAATAGTCCGCTTAAACCTTTTGCTTATAGGTATCATCCATAATCGTAAAATTTTATATTGTTATCTTAAAATTTATTAGGGAAGTAAGAAATAATAAGGTGTAGATATGTGTAGCTGTATTTTATTTTCTTAGTGTGTATATGAAAAACGATACTACAATTATTGTATATGATGATTATAAATATTACATTTTTTAAATATAAAAGTAGTATAAAGTATTAAATAATATAAAGAGACAACATCTTTCAACCATCTCTGTTTTTCGTATATTATTTAATAGGTATGTGCAGGTAAAATTAAATAAGAAGTACTAAAAAGCCGAAGTTCCCATGCTGAATAAGATTTTAATTATTTCTAAAAACATTATTGTGTTCATACTGTTCAAAGAACATCTTTAGAAATATCTCAAGCTTTTTGTCATAAAAACACTTTTTTGTAACTCCTCTCTTCACCACTAATTACAATATTATGGCAGTAATGCCAAACGAATATTTCATTCCTGAATTATTGTGACGAACGCGTGGATATTATAGTGGGCTATATCTTGTCAAGTAAATGAGAGTGACTGGTTTAATTTGAAATCAAAGTCTTGTAGGATTTAAATTCTATTTTGTCCATACCGATTGACTTGTTTGATGTATTGCAAAAAATGAGCCACATTTTCTTCATTTCATTTCGCATATTTCCACTGTGCATAAAAAGGCCATAGGTCGCGATTTATAGTTCAGTAAACCCTTTACTTTAGATCTTAAGTTACATGCTTGTAAATAGTAAAACTCATCATTAAAGTCGACTTAAATTAACTGTCAACCACTTCCATGTGTTCCATGTTATGTAATATGATTCGTCCTTCCACAGCAGGATACAAAGGACTATGACTTTGTATATATGCTTCTGTACATTGGATTTCATCAATATCTGTATGAGTTACGGATAAGTCATCGAACATGAAGAAACCGTCGCCTCCATTCGCCAAAAATGCAGGCATCAATATTTTGTACTCTTTTGTCGTATTTAGAGTAAAATATTCAGGATATGAGCATTTGCCACATCGCAAGGATACCTTCTTAACCCTTTTTTTAGGAGGTTGTCTTAAGTCGTATTTTACTCTCATTCCTGATATTTGTAAAAACTGTCCCGTTGGATACAATGGGTCATACTTGTGCACAGCAAATTCCAGCATTTTCAATATAGCATGTCCATAAATTTTTACTTTTACTACGACACCATCAAACGGCATTACTCGCAAAAGATCTCCTTTTGTGATATTAATCGGTAAATCTACTTGTCTAAATGAAGATCTTATGCCACCACTGTGAATAATAGCAATAGGAGCGTCAGTCCAACCGTGGCCTCTATAGGTAGAAGCATACTTATGTATAATCGCATCTGTTATAAAATTTCCCATATTACATTCTCTTACTCGACATGTGTGGCCATCTACAAACACTGAAGTATTGCCTACAATCTGTTCAGTAATTTTATTAACATTTTCATGATAGTAATTTACAAGCTTTAAAACTTTCTGGTCTTGTGGTATCGTTTTATCCAAAAGTATGGGATTTCCATTAGAACTGACAATTTCACCGTCAGAATTGAATATGATGTGTAATTTTCCAAGATATTTTGTGTATGCGTAGGCTTGCACTGCAGGAACTAATCTGCCAGATTTTTGTTCAACAATAGTCGGATAAGGTCCTTCAGAATCTTCCGCATCGGGTCTACCCCCGTTCCATAAAAACGTGTTCGTATGAGCACCTATTACCAGATCAATATCTTCTACTTCTCTGGCAATTTCTAAATCCTTCATAAAACCTGAGTGACCAAGAGCAATGAGTATTTGCACGCCATTACTTTTTAACATAGCTGCTTCTTTACGTATAGCTGTGACTTCATCTATGTAATCGACATCGTTTCTTATAGCTAGGAATTTAGTGTCGGGTGTTAGATATCCTATGACACCAATTTGAGTGTTATTGATGTCAAAGACAATCGACTTCATTAAATTAGTTTCAGCTTGTAACTCTGGCTCTTCTGTGAGAATAAGATTGGCAGCTAGAACGGGGCATGAAAGATTTCTAATAAATGGAGTGAGTCCAGGTACGCCGTTATCGAAATCGTGGTTTCCCAGGGACTGAAACAAAGAACGAATAAATGCAGTACATAGTTAGCGGGTGAAAATCATGCAAACATACAGACATTCACGTATTGCAATGTAAACCATTTTTAGTCTTTCACAATATTTAGACCTTCCTTAGTGAGAGGGGATGGATATGGGTTTCCAATTTTCTAAAAAGTGGATCCCTGTGTTGTTAATGTTCGTTTGATTGTTGCATGACATTATGGGCTGGCGCAATGATAAAAGCCGTGATCGTTGTACTTTAGCAACATTTACTTTTATGGGATTAGTATAAATTGAGTCTCCAAAGACTTTCATCCAGTTTAATTATCAGAGGTCCAGGTTATGATGTTAATGATGAAATAGGTCGTTTCTTGATTAGGAAGGTATCTATCAATATTGGTAAGCACAAGTATTAATAATCGCAGCATGAATCTGGGTATTAACAATGTTTACGCACCAACCATGTTTCGCGTATTTCCTTTGTCGTCGTGGCCATTTTTTACCAAACACAAAGCGGATGCCTGGACTACAGTTGGTGCGAGAGTGTGCGCTTTTATAATTTCTAACGTGATATTATCGTCGTGAACGGCCATGGTCATAAAATGTATAGAAATACGTAATCATAATGATATATTTGTCAGAGTTTGGTACATTATATGGTATTAAGATTAGTCAATGGTATCATCACTTTCTGCCAAGTGTGGCGTGCAAATATTAGGAATTATGCTTTATAGAGATTATTTGGTTAGTATTAACATTATTCATTGCATAATTGTACCAATTAAATTTACAATTTCAGGATTTATTTAGGATGTCAAACTACCAGGCAGAGTATCAAAGTGTAAAATATTAACAATTCAATTAGGACGTTAAAGTATCATTCAAATAGTCGTTTAAATTATAATAACATTTAATATAAAGCAAGTCTTGCAGTTCCTTTTTAAATCCATTTAAATTTAAGTCTTTAATTGATTTTGGAATATTGTTATAAACTTGCGGGGCTATGCAGAATATGCTTTTCCATTTTAAGGCTGTTTTGGCTCTCCGTCCGCGTAACATATCATTCCGCCTGTTACGTTTAACAGTATCTGATAGGTGGGGAAACAATTGTACATTTATCTTGACAAATAAGGCAGTTTCATAAATATACAAAGCCGGAAGTGTCAGAAATTTTGTATTTTTTTTAAATATACATGCACGTTATAAAGTTATCGTGGACGGAATTTTAAAAGCGTCTTCATTTATTTCCGTACATTTGACTTCCCTGTATTATCGTGATGCCATGGACGTCCATGATAATATCGTTACGTTAGAAATGATAAAAACACCCATTCCAGTAGATACACAGGCTAATGCTAAAACAAGTGGGTATACCTACATCAGTTCACTTAATCTATTATTTAGTTGTTACAAACTTGTCCATACCATACTTATGAATTATGAAATGGTTCGGGTAAAATGTAAAATTCGCGCATATTAGTAACAATGACATTTACAAACACGCATTTTATGACTATTTGTTATCACTTATCTTTTTATTCTGAGAATTTAAAATGAATTACATGCTTATAAGGCTTAATTTACATTGCCGCGGAACGGAATGGAAGTGAATTGTTGTCACGAAATTGGGCCAAAGCATAATTAACTTTATGTCAATTGTGTAACATACAAACTAGATATGAGCAGAAAAACAGGTCTCGCGTCTTCCGGAGAATTCTTGCGCATTCTCGGGAATTCAGCTAGCAGCTCGAATCCAGTTTGAACGTTAAACAATTGACATAAAGTTTATTATGCTTTACACAATTTCGTTCCAAAAATTGTCTTTCATTCCGTTCCACAGTAATGTAAGTGGAGCCTGGTCTTCTACACAATAATAAATTATATGCAATTCATTATCAAAGCGTAGAATCCTGATTCAATATTATATGTCATCCCATGTATAGGTTTAATTTAAAATTATACACGGTGCAGACATGCCAGTGTCATTCCAAATATGCAAATCAATGTATCATCCGGTTAAAAGTCATGCTTTTTCAAAATACTTACGACTTAGAATTTTGATGTTATATCATCACTAGCTAGGAGGATATTCTTCTATTTTAATTCACTTGATATCATCATAATGCCTCATAACTTACTTTTACGATTTCTCCAGGTAAAATGAATAAATGCAAGTGTATTTTAAAATGTGTGTATTTAAAAAATAAAACATAAAATATTTGGATATATGCATTTATGTACATGCGCCAGCTCATTCCAAATGAGTTGTAATTAAATCAGTTAGTTCAAAGCAAAGGTTATTAGAGCAACAAGAAGTAGAGAGGAACTTAGTGCAGCAGAACCGGCGCTGCTCCGTGGCTGAAAGAATATGCGCCCAGCCACTTCTGGGTATAATGGACTTCTCAAATTAATGAATTCTTCCGTGCACGTCACCGCATCATATTCAAGCGCATCTTTTGTTAGTTGAGCCAGAAAAGAGTACCCAAACTCTCCGTCTGCCAAGGCCGCGGGCATCAATACCTTGTAGTTCCTACCATCTTCGATTTCATAAAATTCGGGAACAAAGCATTCCCAGCAACGAGCGACGGCGCTTATTAACCTAGATCCTGGTTCTCGCTCCAAATCATAAACTGCACGTATTCCAGAAAACTGCAGGAATCTTCCCCTGGTACTTTCTATGTTATAATCTCTGACAGATTGTTCCAGAACCGATTTGAGGACTATTCCATTCATAGTAACAGCGACAAGATTACTATCTAAACGCAAAGCGGAAAGTAAGTCACCTCTTGTTACATCAGCAGGTCGATTGATTGGTGCGATTGAACCTGTAATAGCGTCGCTGTGGATGATAGCTATAGGGGCATCGGTCCATCTTTCACCCTCAAACCTTGTAGCATAATAATACGTTACAGCATCAGCGACAAAATTACCGAAATTGCATTCCTCTTTATAACAAGATTCGCCATCCAAAACAACTGAGGTATTTCCAATGATTTCTGTGTTTCTTGAAACGACATCTGAGTAATAAGTTCTGCCTATCTTCAGTGATGCTGAATCTTGAGGGACTGATGAATCAAGGAGAATGGGATCGACGTTGTACTCTAATATATCTCCATTTTTATCGAATTTGGTGTTAACGCTACCGAGGTATTTGTCATAAGCTGTTGATGGAACTATTGGTACTTTTTTTCCTGACTGCTGGGTCACAACTACGGGCTGATGTACATCTGGAGCAGTCTCGCCATTCCAGTTGAATCTATTTCTATTACCGGCGATAACCATATCGATACCAGCGACTTCTTTCGCTATTTCTTTCTCTTTTTCAAGAGTCGAGTGACCTAAAGCGACAATGATGTTGACTTGTGAAGCTTGCAGTTTTTCTACTTCTTCTGTAAGTGCTAGAACTTCATCGATATATTCAACGTTACCAAAGCTATCTAACATACTGTTTTCGGGTGTCAAGTAGCCTACGATTCCAACTTTAACACCTTGTATATCAAATACGATGGATTTTTTAATATTGGCTTTTCCTTCAGCTGATTTTATGTTTACATTGCTGGCTAGAATATAAGTTTCTAAGTTTTCTAGAAAAGGTGAAATCTCCAATGTTTCCTTGTCGACTTCGTTGTTTCCGAGTGACTGAAAGGATAAAATACGTATCGAAATTAGTGTTAACAGTTTATTGTTAGTTTTAGGTATTAGTTTTGTTAGTTAGCAGTTATAAAGTTATAAAATTTAGAAATATTACAGAAATTTAAGAATTTGGGCGTTATATATGTATACTTAACTCCTTCCAACACCAAATTACCATCACCAAAGCAGAGTTATGATTGCTATACACAAAGAGACATATATTCCTAAAATTATTAAACTTTTCAATTTTGATTAGTAGTTAGTTAATGAACTGTTCTATATTAAAAAAAAGTACTTACAATATTGTTTCATGATCTGATTTAAAATTTTCGTTTTTACGAGTAATTGTTTTTTTTTCAAATACCATTAAGTAGGTATCATCTTCGTTCCTTTAAATCGATTTCGACAAAAAATCCCAAAGATTTATCACCATCGATAGGTACTTGGAAAATATAAGATTTCATCCCTTCATCTTACATTGTTGCGGAGGAAAACTTGAGGATAATTAAGAACATCAAATTGGTAATTAAGTAGCAAGTAAGTAACGAAAAAGTACATAAAAACCTGAGAAACACAGCTGAGCACAAATAAATTCAAGTATAATGAGAATCACTTAAACTCTTGTTGGGAAGGCTATAATTTTTTTTTTAGTAATCTGTTACAAAACCTATACAAAAAATCCTGGAGAATATACAATTAAGCAGGCATGAGAAACGAAACAATAAAACGGACGGTATGGTATGATAAGTACAGACAACACACGATTTACAACACAAATAGTGCAACAGTTTTCTTTTTGTGAGCTTAAGATTTTATTCCGTATGGGGGCTTAGGCCGAGATCTTTCAACGTTACTTAGGACAAGCTTTGACTTAGACATGTCCCTCTATCCTCTATCTTGCACTTGTAATTTGACAGTTGTGCGACAATGACATGAATAACGCTTAGCAAAACTGCGTGCTAAGTAACGTTTCTAGATCTTGGTCTTAGATCTGAATCGGAGTTTCAAGAATATACACGCATTCAAAATTGAATTAGTCAGAGTTCATAGTCACTAACCAAATTCCAACCTTTTTGGCGCAGCCGTGAGGCACACGCTATATATTGCTATAAGATTATTTTCACTTTTTATTGTTTATAAGATTATTTGTATTTCACGAACTGTGTCCAAAAAAATATTAATCTTTCTTTTCTTTCTTACCAACCTACTATTATCTACATTAACACGAATGACGTAGAAGCAAAGAGTGACTTGTCTTTTAATATATCATCATGAAAATTTAAATTATTAAAATTTATATGATTTTGCTTTACTTTTTTGCTACACCATTTTTTTTGTATAACGTATTTATCTACTGGTAGGTGGCTCTGGCCCACCAGACATTAAGTGATGATTTGAGTCTAAATGCACCTAGGTACCCTTCTAAGCCTTCTAAGGTCATGTTCACATAAGATGAAAATGAATGAACTCATTACACAGAGTTACGGGCTCAGACCAAATAAAAAACCAAGACAGAGCACTGCGGACAATACAGTGAAGCATGCCAAAACTACACCGCCGCTCTGTGCATAAACGCTCACATTTACAATGACACTGCAATCAAACTACACCTCTCTAAGTGCACACATGTTTACGAAACCGGCTTCACGTCACCGTTGACAGCGCTTTGTCTTGGTTTTTTATTTGGTCTGAGGTTACGGGTATGTATTGAAATTAAAGGCACATAACGAGAACTTTAAGTACCTCGAAAAACCACACTGTATTATCCGCACGATAATTTTGCACCATTGACCTCTCATTTGGACGTCAAACAAAACAGAAGCAATTGAAGTCATAAAATAATGAGTGTCGAAACTTTGATGAAAATCAACGTTTCATAAAGCCGACGGAACGCTCACGGCACGAATAATTGACGGACGAAAAAACGCGTTGATGACATTGGTGGACAAAAAACGGTACAAAGTTCTTTTTTTAAACGTTTTTTTGGTACTCACAACAGCGTCCGGTTGTAATGCGTTGACGAATTCTGCGGCGATCTTCCATTTGTATATGGTGAACCATGCTGTGCCGGTGTAAGTGTCGCCCGCGTTGAGGTATAGGACTGGAGGTCCCTGCCCAGAATGGGCCGCTTTACGAGCTTCCTTCACACTGAAATTGAGAGAGTTTAAGGTCAAACAGAGATTCAATTGGCTTTTAAGTCTTTGTTAACAAACATTGACCCTCCTTTGTCAAGCGCATCATGTGCAGTATGCTCCACTACCACCTCGCTACCTGGTCAATTCTTTTTTTTTTTTTGATAGGGCATACTTCCGAGGTGGTCCGATTGTCATCAATAAGTAATCGATTACTTTAATAGGGTTACCAAGCAATTTATGATCGTCATAATGCATATGGAGAAGTGGAGCTGATGGTGAAGTACCAAGAGAAGTCCTTAACGATTAACGTCAAACGATACGAAACGCAATATTTTGTAAAAAGTGATGAGCAGTTGACATTAGGGAACTTAGATAAATTACAACCTGACCTACTGAAAAGCGAGAAATAAAAACATTTTTACCTAAAAAAAACAACCGATATAAAAAAAAAAAAAAACACTACAAAGAGAACAATAACTGAAATTCCGTTAGTCGGTGGCAAATAACGAGATTACAAAACGAAATACACCGACTTCCGAAATTTAAGCTATTTTTCACTTAGTAGTGTTTTTTGGAAGTCGGTTGTTTTGTTAAGTTAAGAATCACTCTTGTTCAGTTACATGAAAGTAGGAGAAGCCAGCTTTCCAAGACATCAAAATTACCGCTAAAACGAAGGACGCATTCAAATTGCACTGCCGACATATCAACCCGAATGATACCATACACTCATAGCAGGTTAACACTAGACATAAAGTGTTAAGGATTTTTTTGTAGGTCCGTTGCAACTATTGAAACCTTGGCTTACTCTGAACTTCAACTGCCCATACAATTATTTCGATAGGGCCTCAGAATTCTGCTGAATTGAATAGGTACCTAATGTGTGTATTTAATGCAAACTTACACATGAGCAACTCTCGGGAAACCACCGTAGCATTTGCCAGCCTCTCGATCAGCAGTTGTACAGGTTCCACTCAGCTGGGAGGTCTGCTCGAATCTCGCGTGCATGTCGTTATTGTGCAAAATGAGGAGTTCGAAGGTCTCCCCAGGCGCTTTCACCACGCTGCCCGAAGACAACGCCGCCACAGTAAGCACTGCTGTTAGTAGGACTTTCTGAAAAACAAAAAAAAAAATAGTTATTTGTTATACAAGAGTGCAAAGTTGCTTTTTAACCGCGTGTTCAATTTTGATGACCGAGCAAGCGAAGGATTCTAAAATTGAATCACGAGCGCAGCGAGTGATTCAAAATTAGAATCCTGAGCGTTAGCGAGGGAATCAAAAGAGCACGAGGTGAAAAATCTTTGCACTCGAGTGCAACACGTAACTTTTCATTCCACCTCAGCGAGGAAATGACTAAATGCAAAAAAAAAAACGTTTACAATCACAAGATAGGTACACTTTTATTTCAGTTTAGGTATTAATTACTACATTATGACAGGTAAGTATTACAGAATAATCTTTAAATTATAACAAAATAATACTAAGGTATAATTAAGAAAATTTTAAAGTAACGTTGCTACAGTTATTTAAATTGAGTGAAAAAATGTAGCGTAAAGAACCGCGTACAAAGCAAATTGAAAAAAGAACACCAAGAAGGTTCCGAGTCTGAGTTTTTAACAAATTAAAAAAAAGTTGTATGATATATTCGGCACCATAGAGGTAGCAGTAAATAGGTTTAATGTTTTTTTTAATTCACAAACTTAGTGCACACGATGTTCTAAATTCAATTTACTTTATCCTCTAGAGAATAAAAACGGCTTTTCCACTCAGATACTGAAGATTAAAAATACTCTTTCCGAGATGGTGGGATGAAAAGATCGTTTATTTCCTTATTTTGACACGGATTTTGTTCCTAGTCTTGGAAGATATAAAACTGACAGATTTTATAAACATCCAATTCAATAATCTAATTGAGATTGAGTGTAGAGTGGGCTATGTTACTTTTTAAGGTGTAAAGTTCAAAATTCAAAAATTCAAAAGTCATTTATTCAAATTAGGCTGAGAATCAGCACTTTTCGAACGTCAAAATTACATAAGACAGTCCCACAAAACGCCCACCCTTCACCACTTCCTAGTGCTTTCGCTGGGAAGAAGAAGTGGCGCAACAAACTCCCCAGCAGCACAGCTGTCTGTTCAATTAGGAAAAATAAAATGATTCTATACAATAGTACTTATGCAAAATAATTTACATAACACAACACGTTCTTCATCCTCCATAGAATAGGGGGTTCTTCCGACCAGATAGGTGTTGCGTCTAGGGGCCTACTGCCCGATCTTGTCAATAAGGATGTTAACTTCAATTACCAAGACCAGGCACTCCAATGACAATTTCCACGCAAGCTCCGCCCCCATGCACCCCAATAATGTTGAATACCGCGTGCGCTCCTTGTTCGAGTTCGAGCACGGATCTAGAGAAAACATATCTTTGACCAGATATAAGAAATTTTTCCTCCAGATCAATTATTTCATTTATTTAATAAACTATATTTTCTTGCTGACAATAATTATTTTCGACGTAAAAGCCGAGGAATCTTATTTTTGTTTCAAATAATCTTTAAAAAAGACATGTTTTTCGATTAAAATATGAATCGAGCGAAAATGTTCCAATTACATAACTGTCTTATAAATGGAAAGAAAAAGATCCAATAAATCATGTACTAAAGTTCCATTTTGATTGTATGCGTAACTTATTCAGAATATTAATGCAAATTAACATCAATTTAGGGAGCCTCTTCTTAATGACTATTGTGCTGCTGGGGAGTTTGTTGCGCCACTTCTTCTTCCCAGCTAAAGGTGAAGGGTGGGCGTTTTGGGGGACTGTCTTATGTAACTTTTACGTTCGAAAAGTGCTGTTTCTCAGCCTAGTTTGAATAAATGACTTTTAAATTTTGTAATTTAGATTTTTGAATTGCTAGTTAGTAACAAATTGACATCGCCTTTCGTCTATAGAAATCAATCGATTGATCTTCGTTATTGGATGCCTACGTAGGCGCCAGGTGGTAACTATTTACGTAGGTACAATCGTGTTATTTTATATGTTTATTCTGCACAATTGCACATATAAAAGTTTAATATACGTAAGTATATTGTGAATATCGATAATTATAACAGAATTATTTGCTCAACAAGCATATATACTAATAGATATTATAAAGCAAACTAACAACAAAACAAAAGAACTTTGGATTTGAAAATTTATTTTTCATCCCACCATCTCGGAAAGAGTATTTTTAATCTTCAGTATCTGAGTGGAAAAGCCGTTTTTATTCTCTAGAGGATAAAGTAAATTGAATTTAGAACATCGTGTGCACTAAGTTTGTGAATTAAAAAAAACATTAAACCTATTTACTGCTACCTCTATGGTGCCGAATATATCATACAACTTTTTTTTAATTTGTTAAAAACTCAGACTCGGAACCTTCTTGGTGTTCTTTTTTCAATTTGCTTTGTACGCGGTTCTTTACGCGGCATTTTTTCACGTCATTGTTAAACCTTAGGTATATTAAAAACAAGAAACTTGAAAACAAGTGAAAAAACTAAAATGAGTGATTCTAGCGACGAGGAAGTTTGCTTGACGCCAACAGAATTGACTGAAACTGTTAATAATGCGCAAATGAGCTTTCTCCCTCAACAATCACGCGAGAAGTATTTAAAACAGTACGATATGTTCAACACGTGGCGACTAGCAAAAGGAGCCAAAACTTTCTCAGAAAACGTTTTGCTGGCATATTTTATAGAATTATCCGAGAACAAGAAAGCAAGCACTCTATGGAGTACGTATTCGATGCTAAAAGCAACAATAAAGATGAAAAAAGACAAACATATCGATACCTATCCTAAATTAGTGGCATTTTTAAAAAGAGCCTCATCTGGTCATCAACCAAAAAAATCGAAGGTTTTCACAGTATCTGATATTGAAAAGTTTCTTAACGAAGCACCCGATTCCGTATATTTGGCGGCAAAAGTAAGTCAGTTGCACATTCAGTATCTACTTAAGTATATTAATCTCAATTAAATAGTATACTTAGTAGATGTTGATAGGCATAATTATGCGTTCATATCAATTTTATTCATTTATCTACTACAATACTCTTTACGTTACAGGTTGTTCTTATTATTGGAATAAACGGAGCATGTCGAACTAATGAACTAACACAACTTAATGTCAAAAACATTGAGAAACATTCAGATGACTTACTATTAATTAATTTACCTAATACAAAGACAAAAAGAGACCGCAACTTCGTCATTCGCAAGGAATACGTAACGATTGTTGAGAAATATCAAGCCTTACGCCCGCCTAACACTCCAATCAATCGATTTTTTCTACAGTATCGCAATGGAAAGTGTGTTAGACAGCCTATGGGTACTAATAAAATTGGCAGTATCCCACGAGAAATAGCAACATTTCTTGAACTTCCAGAACCCCTGTTGTACACGGGTCATTGTTTCCGACGAACTTCAGCCACACTTTTGGCTGATTCCGGAGCTGATCTGCTGTCCCTTAAGCGCCACGGAGGCTGGAAGTCCAATGCAGTTGTAGAGGGATACATAGAGGATTCCATCCAAAATAAGTCTAAAATATGTGAAGGCATCGTAGGAGCCATTACACTGAAAGAGCCTCAATCGGATCCTTGTACTGGCCCTTCTACATCAAAAATAAGCCGTTATGAAACACCTAACCATCTCCCTCTCTCTCCAACATTCACGCCAAGGGAATCCGATGAATCGGTACAACTATTAAGTATGACAGATAGTTTACCGAAAAACAGTACACAAGTGACTAACACCAATATTACAGTACCAAACAAAAATATTACACTCAATTTAAATAACTGTAGCAACGTTACTTTAAAATTTTCTTAATTATACCTTAGTATTATTTTGTTATAATTTAAAGATTATTCTGTAATACTTACCTGTCATAATGTAGTAATTAATACCTAAACTGAAATAAAAGTGTACCTATCTTGTGATTGTAAACGTTTTTTTTTTTGCATTTAGTCATTTCCTCGCTGAGGTGGAATGAAAAGTTACGTGTTGCACTCGAGTGCAAAGATTTTTCACCTCGTGCTCTTTTGATTCCCTCGCTAACGCTCAGGATTCTAATTTTGAATCACTCGCTGCGCTCGTGATTCAATTTTAGAATCCTTCGCTTGCTCGGTCATCAAAATTGAACACGCGGTTAAAAAGCAACTTTGCACTCTTGTATAACAAATAACTATTTCCAGTGGATAGCCCAATTCTTGAGGAAGGTTATAAGGCTCGCGGACGAAGTCACGGGCAGAAGCAGGTATTTAAATATTTTTGATCGTGATTTACGCAATTATGGCGTAGGTATCTACAACTTAAAAACAAACAAAATTACATCTTTACTAGTGTATTTTTTTTTTCATTAAACGTGGTCATCATTGTACTTTTTACGTGTACCAATTAGGCTGGACAAAGGACAAAAGGTTGCAATCATTAGCCAGCAACAGAAACAAGTAATTTTTCGTCTGCGCGAGCCTGAAGACGTGTTTCTTTGCCTCGGGACCTGTCTGTTTTTTTAATTGGAATTTTACAGAACTTTCATCTTGATGACTTTTAAGACTGATTAGTTTTGATGTCTCGAGTCTACATATATAGGTATCGAAGCAGCACTTCTGAAATAAGAATCTGGCAGCCAGTTCTTTTTCGTCTCGCGGTGACACTCGTATCCTGAGAAAACTACCTAAGTGCCTACTGCATGGGCCTACCCGAGTAAAAAGTATGTATTCAATATGTTTCGCCAGGTACTCACTCCACTTGCGGCCTCTCTACCCGAATGTCAAATTTTATCGAAATCGTTTTAGCTGTGAATGCGTGATTGAGTAACCAACATCAAGAAATTCACATGCACAGGATTGCGTATTTGGAACAAATAAAAGAAGAAACCAAATTCAATACAATTAACAGGAAAATAAGAGAATATCTAACACAAAAATGCTTTTACTCGGTCGTAGAATACCTAGACCAAAATATTTACTATGATAGCTAGATAAATAATTACATACTTACATATAAAACGCACACATACTCTAAAATAAAATTATTATTATTATTTATAATGTTGACGTGCCCTAACCGGGTTTCATGTTGGACCCTACTTATATTGTAAACATGAATGCAATAAATAATTTGAATTTGAATTTGTTAAATTAATCATAATCACAACCCTTCTGTAATAGATTTATAAAAGGGCAAGGGCCTAAATAATATATTCTCTACAAAGAAGAACTCTACATGAAAAAACTTTTGAAAAATCCGACACCCAAAATAATATTATTTTATTTTTTACTTTTTAGTTGTTGTGCCTTCCCTACACAAATTGCTACATAAATAACAGTGACAGGAAGTTATTACAAGTATTATTGTAGCTAACTAATAAACTACCTGAGGAAAATTAGTAAAATTTATATGGGACCAACGCGCAAGTTATCTCAACCAAATGAAAAAGAATTTTCAAAATTAGTCCACAATTGACGAAAATATCGATGAACATACAATGACGATCGACGAATTGAGAACCTTCTCCTTTTTTAAGACGTCGACGTCTAAAAAGAGTGGCATTGGTTTTGCATTCGGATAATTTCATGTCGGGATCTATTAGGTCTGGCGTATTGTTTAGGTACTTAGGTACAGCTTATCATTAACGTACATGACACGTGTATTATACGTGAGCTGATAATGACAAATTAGCTTATGTAAAATGATAATTATAGGTCATCCGTTAATAACTGGCGAAGCTTTTTGTAACAGTGATGCGTATTCTGCTAGCTAGCCATAATTGGGTTTGTTTCGATGTAGGTATATTTTCGTGTGTGTTTTATCGACGCATTCGAACTGTTATTTTGTTAGGGCGGAGCTGCCATCAACCCTGGCGTACGTGCGTACACACGACAATCCATAGCTATTCAGTGTGTCTGGTCACCGGTGTCCGACCCGTTAAGGCGAAGCAATATGATCAATTTTATAGACAAATCCACCATAATAAGGCATTTTGCCCCTACTGTTTTGAAATGGCGGCCATAGAATAGGGATGATGACTAAAAAAATGTTTTTTGTCCGTAATGTAGATTATGAAAAAATAACGTACACGTATGTTTTCTTTTTTTACGGTATCAAAAGATTACGGCGATACATTGAGTTATAATGTGCTATGACGTCACTTGTATGTAGATTTTATACATACTTGTGACGTATCAACCCCCACTCCCCAACTTTAATGCGTTGTATCTGAGTCATTTTTCATTAATATGATAAAGCAAAAAATACGTGTCTAATATTTTTTTATTATCTGACTGACGGACTAAATAGAATTTCTTTTTTTTGACCCAGGCATCATCCCTATTATTATTTTTTACTGAGCACGGGTGGCTTCATTTATTTTACAATATCTACCGATGTAGAAGTTCTACAGGCATACAAGTGGTTTAATTCGACAAATTCAAAAGTAGGCAATAAGTTGACATTAAAAGGTGTATCGACAACTCCCATTGAAACCTTAAAAGAATACATGAAAAGTAAACAGTGTAAAAAAATATGTTTTTTTTAACTCTTTAAATGTTTTCAGAAAATCTAGACTAACATACCTTTTTAACTTTTTAGATTGCACTAATCTTAGTGCTTGGTCTTGACATCAGTTTATAGGTAATATGTATCTACATATTACCTATAAACTGATGTCAAGACCTAAGATCTAAGTAGTAGTGTGTAGTGTATGTAGTAGAAGTAGTGTAATATAGTAGTTTCAGAGTTTGAATACTTAAATTACTCTTATTTTATTTGTTATTTTCCTTCTACTTGTAAGAAGATAACAAATAAAATAAAAATTTAATGCCGTTAAATTAAAAATTCTTTAGTAAATGGGTAAATTTAAAATTAATTTAAAATGCCGTTGGATTTGTTGATAAAATTGATCATGTTGCTTCGCCTTAACGGGTCGGACACCGGTGACCAGACACACTATATACGTATTACGTACAGGTTTACCATCAGTCTGGACATGTCCGGCTTTTTGGCCTCCGTCCGAACTTTGTCCGGCCTTGTTTTTTGTCCAGAATTTTGAGTTTTTTTTGAAAATTTAAAAATTGTTTTGGAGAACTGAATAATAAAGTGATCTTTCTTTTAAAAGATAAATGTCTGAGCACTTTGCAAAATATGTTTCTTTTGTCAGGACTTTCGAAACGAAATGTCAACTCTATGTACATATAAACCGTGCCCTATACATACCATACAGACATAAATGTTTGCATATTGAATGCATGGTGCTTATTCTATCGTCCAAAAATGATAATGGGATGATGACCGCAACAAATTAATAACAAACTGATTACTGAAAGCAGACAGTGGCTTTGCGCTGTTTTGAAAAAAAAAATACTTGAAAATTATACGAATTACTATAGCAGTTAAGTTCTTATTAAATGAAGGCTCCCGCAGACAGATGCGACGTGACAGCGCGACGCGACTCTAGTAGAACAATTTCGAGGAAAACGAACTGGGTTCAATTCCCAGTTAGGGAAAAGTGTTATTGGGTTTTTACGTTACGCATTTTCTCAATAGCAGCACAGTAGGGTCCTGGATTTGTGCACGGTTGATAGCAATAGGCTCACCCCCTATTCCATGGGACTTTAACATAACGGGCGTGGGTATTTCTGTACCTACACTTCTGCCCAACCCTTCGGCGAACACAGGCGTGATTTTATGTGCAATATCAGTAAATAAGCTGTGAAATAGATCCTCTTACGCAAACGCTACATTTTAGTAACCTATTTGAATGTTATTGTTGTTAGCAAGTCCTTCATGGAACGTAATTTCAAAAGTACTGTTATTCATATAAGTACTTACAATGACGCAGCTCATTATAAATGTAGCCACCTACTATGCATTTGATTAAATGCGGTTAAACGAAACAAGTTATTTTATTTCGAGGAGAATCAATTGTCTGTCCGGCAAAGAGCTAGAGTTAAGTTTATTTATGGAGAATTATGATGTTCAGGTGTTATGTTTGACGGAACACTGGTTGAAAGAACATGAAGTAGTGTTTTTCAATGATGATAATTTTACTGTACAAAGTGCGTTTGTAAGAAAAAATGCCATTCGCGGTGGACCTTTAGTTCTTGTTTCAAACAAGTTGAAATGTAAACAACGTTTAGATTTAGTTAATCTTTCTATTGAGCGCGCACTATAGAGTTGTCTTGTGTTGAACTCGAGCGATACGTTGTAATTTGTGTTTATCGACCCCCTCTGGTGATTTTATTAGTTTTGAATCGGTAATGGAGGATTCACTCAATAGGTTAAAATCAAGTAATAAAAGTATAATTTTATGTGGAGATTTTAATATTAATATTTTAGATGTTACTCCATTATGTATTAGACTTCTTAATCTGTTTAGGTCTTATAATTTAATTAACTTGTTTTTTGAACCTACTAGGATTACGGCATCTTCAGCAACTTGTCTTGATAATATATTTAGTGATTGTGATGCCAAAAATAAATTAGTGTTAAGTGACCTAACGTCTGACCACTGTGGTTTATTAGTTAGCTTCCCCATGCCATTACATAAAAAGCAGCAACAAATAGAATGTAGGCCTTATACAGCTAGTCGTTGCCATAAGTTTAAAAATAATATAGCTAATCTATAGAGCTCCATTCATTTCATTAGGATTCTCGTGTTCTACTATAGATGGTGTAATTCTATGAGCTGGTTTTCAACTGGACCTTATGTTACGAGGACGTCTTACGGATGTAAATAAGTTTTAAAGTGTGTAAGTGTTTTATATATAAATAAAAATAGATGTGTTTCCTTCTTTGTATGTTTCAATCAAACCTCAATGTTATATTGTTATTTTCCTGAATATTGTTTATTCAGAGTATCACAATACAACATTGCGGTTCTGTTCTGGAATCTTCGACGTTACTCAAAATGAATACGCATTAGTTAGTGCATTAGTAACAGTACCTACGAATGAGATGAACAAACAGGAAAATATAAAAATAGTTTTAATTACTTAGTTCGATCATTTGTTTTGTGGTGTTCCTATTATTCCAACGCCAGTTTCTGAAGCTTATTTAAACCTGGCAGTAGTTTACGTCAAGCTGTTCATCCATTATTTTAATACCTAGCTGTTATAAACTGAAAGAGTAGATATCAATTCAAACTGTTCAAGTTCGATTCGCCATGACTAATAATAACGACACCAGCGTTCTAGGCTCTACAGAAACTGATGTTAATCAAGAATCATCCACACTTACCCATTTAATTAATTATATTTTTCACTTTATTGTGTTTGTGCTGACACTAGCTGCGGTAGTGTACGGAGTGACATCGTGGTGTATAATAAAACAGTTTCGTAATTATAGAAACTACGTGTATCTCAACATTATTTTAACAAACTTTTTAAGCTATTCATTATCAACGGTGCGCATCTTCGATGAACATGGTCTTCAGATAATCGAAAAAACAAAATTGTTAAGAGGGATAATTTACCAACTAAATTTATACTTTGTTACAGTAAAGAGTCACTGGTTGCTAGTTTTATGCTATATGTTTTATGTAGACATAGTTAAAGTTTTCAGTGGGCATATCCGAAGGAGATATTTAAAAACTAACCTCTTTGCTTGGGGTTTGGCTTTTGTTACATCCCAATGTTTGAATAATGCCTTGGATTACATAGTGCCTAGAGTCTCTTATTCAGTGGCTTCGGACTATTTCTTTTATTCACTAAGAAGTTATGTTTTGCCTTTAATAGTTAATTGTTTCATATACTTTATAATTTTATTTTCACTCTGTCGTAGTTTCAACGCGAGCACAGATACAGCTACTAACATCTGGCGTCGCTTATATATAGCCACTTTGATATTTATATTGACTGATTTCTTATTATTAACTGATTATGTTTCACTGTCATTCAATCCCAAACTGAGTATAACAGAATATGTTGTAATATTAATTTTATTTCACATAAATGCAGTAGTATTGGACGTGTTTTTGGTCGTTGTTAAGAATAACCGAGTTATATGGTACGAATATTATTTAAATAAATTAAATCAAAGGTCCATAACAGTGGCAATGCATAGGGATCCCGATATTAACATGCATGGAGGAATTGTTCGTGAACCTGTCGACGTTTAGAGCCCCCCGAGTACCCCCGACTGTTCTTGATGTGTTTAAAATAATAACAAATAATAAGTAGTTAAACGTATTGATTTCATAGTTTTTAACAGGTATATTTAAATTAATTATTCCACAATTTTTGTTACTGCACCTACCCACTGTTTTTCTCTGCATCACCCAAAGGTCGACTGGTAGAAAATGCCAGTGGTATTAAGTTCGCCTCTGTACATTTGTGTGCTTATCATCATCATCATCATCATCAGCCTATAACGTTCCCACTGCAGGGACACGGCCTCCTCTCAATGAGAGGGAGTGGGCTATAATCCACCATGCGTGCCCAGTGCGGATTGGTAGATGTCTTGGAATTTTTTAGTTCTAGGACATGCCGGTTTCCTCACGATGTTTTCCTTCACCGTTTTGAGAGCAGTGGTGATGAAATAATTGTGTGCTTATAGTATTATATAAATTAATAAATAAAAATAAATGTATATAAAAAAATGAAAATTGAAATACTATAGATCTGTCAAATAAAAATATTAGGTAAATATTAGAGTAACAAAGTCGCTTATCGTGTCTGTCTGTGTCTGTCTTTAGTTCTAATAAGCTGCTCAATGGATTTTGAAGCGTTTATCATCAACAATTAGAGAATTTAATTTATTTTGTCAAATGTGTCATTATTTATATTTCTTATACTTGATGAAATGAAATTTCTATGAAATTTATATTTTTTTAAATAAATAAAAAATGCAGAAAAATCTCACCACCTAGCAATGCATAAATACATTGCTAGAGGGTGAGATTTCTCTGCAGCTGACTGTACCTGATTGCTAGAAAACTAGAATAAGTATAAAGTATGTACCATTATTTAAAATAAAACATTAATTTTGCAATGTTATGTTTATATTATTAATTGTTATGCTGACGATCCTAAATCTAAATAAGTAGGTAATAAATAATGTAATGAAGAATGTGAAGAGTGGGCGTTTTGGGGACTGTCTTATGTAATTTTTACGTTCGAAAAGTGCTGATTCTCAGCCTAGTTTGTAAATGAATTTTAAGTACTAACTTACTTTTAAGTAGGTAGTATTGTTTTTTTGTATGTTATTTTTACGTAACTATCTGTGTTTAAGTGCTTTATCAAAGTAGCTTGTAGTTTAGCAAAGTGTGTTCTCATCCTTTTTGTGAAATTTTAATGAAAACGTAGATAAGTTTTAAGTACTGTTTGGTACCGTTCAAAATGTATGATTGAGATATGTAAGATAGATGGCCGTTTCATATAAGATAAGCCGGTCACAGTGTAACACACTAGGTATCTTAAAGGTTTTTAAAAACCCTTAATCCCCGTATTTATTTTTAAATGTCGCAGCATCTGGCCTTTTGACTTCGTATAGGACTTTCTGATGTTTACTTTCTTTTTAAACATATAATTGAGCAGCAACTCACTCAACAATTCATTGTACCACTGGCACCTTGCATTTTCTTTATATGCATGTACATACGTAGTTATTTTTAATTGTTCTTTTGTGTGCACAAAAATAAATTATTTATTTATCTATCTGTCAATAGAACTTAATATGTCCGCTTGAATTAAGTAACCTGTATTTTTTGCGAAAATAGTACGCTGCTACATTCACAGATACTTCTACAGTACCTATCATTAATGACGGCCATTGCGTACCGCTCCAATAATGCGTATGTAGGTATTCTGTAACATTCATGAAACGGAAATTGCACCCACGCAATGGTCGCCGCCCGTTCAACCAATGGAAATCACGCGAAAAAACCTTTTTTACTAAATCTATACGCGCAGCCCTCGGATATCACCGCGCGATTCGATAAACTAATTAATTACTTTTTGCTGGGTTATAAATTGTCTAGTAGATGAACCTGAAATGCTTAAAACAAATTGTTCGATCTATCCACCCGAACATTCTGTTTGGGTGAATGGAATACAGCGTGTATCAGCAATGACGGCACGGTTGGCGCAATGGTTAATGCAATTGACTGCTGCACTGCGTGTTGCGGGTTCGATTCCCGCACGGAAAAAATATTTGTATGACCTACAAGTAGTTGTTCCGGGTCTGGCTGTTTGTGTATGTGAGCTTAAATGTTTGTTAACGCACCCACGATACAGGAAAAATTCCTAGTGTGGGGCAACGTTTAAAAAAAAAAAAAGTGCTTGGTCATATT
Organism: Xanthia togata; assembly: GCA_963853775.1. Classification (NCBI taxonomy): domain Eukaryota; kingdom Metazoa; phylum Arthropoda; class Insecta; order Lepidoptera; family Noctuidae; genus Xanthia; species Xanthia togata. The sequence continues at coordinate 8,525,422 of OY970806.1, forward strand.
TAACGGTGTGGTACAGACCGTCAAACTAAACTACTCAAATAACCATGGGACCAACATTATAATCGGGAAAAAATAAAAAGTTGTCTCATACAAAACTTCAATACCAACTTGACCCTAATGTATGGGATAGCTGATAATATTTTCGCGATTACGATGTTGGTCTCGTGGAGAAAATTGTTCAGTTTGATATCCCAGTCCCACACCCATAGGTGACCACTCATTTCTCATTCACGTTGTATATAACATGTATGGCCATCGTGTCTATGTAGGTAGGTATGGAATTGCACTAATTTTAAGGACACAATCGTAAGTAGGTATTGCACCACTATCGGTATACTTTTCATAACATCACAACTGGATTCCCCGAAGTGTTAGGCAGCAGATCCTGACTCAGGGCTGTGGTCGAGACATTCCTTAAGGCGAAAGCGTCAGGACAACCCGCGAAATTAAAATTTTCTTACGTTTTTTTGCAATTTGCAGGTCAATTTCAGGTTCTATGTTGATCTAAATATGATCCGCGGCCGTATCAAATGTTTATTTATAGAATTATAATCATAAACATCATCAATACAACTCTCTAAGTTCATATAATCCTATTTAATGACTATTTCAAGAAATCATGACATTTTAGGATTTCAAAATTCAAAAGTCATTTATTCAAACTAGGCTGAGAATCAGCACTTTTCGAACGTCAAAGTTACATAAGACAGTCCCACAAAACGCCCACTCTTCACCACTTCCTAGTGCTTTAGCTGGGAAGAAGAAGTGGCGCAACAAACTTCCCAGCAGCACAGCTGTCAGTTCAATTTATTATTCATTAGATTCAGATTATTCTAACTTCAGGAGTTGTATTGCTGATTCTAATGATTATAATTCTGTAAGCCATATTTGTTGCGGTCGCGAATCATATTTAAATCAATATACAAACTGACACGGACTTGCAAATTGCAAAAATCGTGAGAAAATTTGAATTTCGCGGGCTGCCTTAGCGCATCTCCCATAACGCAGATATCAGACGCACTTCACTATACGTACTTTTGTCTTTCACTCGCAGTGAAACGTCCGGACACAAAAAGCTACTTTCGTGTGACGTGTCTCCTAATAACTATCATTGGTCGTGTTATTTTCGCCAACCAATCACAAAAGTAGCCCAGGGATAATGCAGTTTCGATTAAGTTTTCAGCATACATGGTAAGCCCATTAAATTAATTCCTGGTAAGTACAGAGATTGTGTGCGAATAGTGCAATTATTTTTACTTTTCCCGCGCCATGTTGGCGCGGAAAGTGGATAGCTTGGTTCAGCTCTAATTGAAATTGAGCCCTTCAGGGATTATGGCTGTGATTGTACCTATGTGCACCTATACCCCGCTAGTGTACTATAGTACTTACTAATTACATGCCCGCTGGTTAGCCTCGCGCATTAGCCCGCGCGGACTGACCAAATGAATGAGTGAATGGCGGACTGAATGATTGAATTATTCGTACGCTGTTTTTCTTTTAACACTTTTGAGGCAGGGAATGACGTTATTTAATGTTTATTTCTATTTGTTTATCGACACATACTTTTTAATGGCTGCGCGCCTGTCGTTTTTGTGTAGCAAAATATTGCAGGGATGCGACATGTAACAACCATAATAAAAAGATTAGGCGCTATTTTAATGAACATAAACATGATTGTATGTTAAAAAAATTAAATAATTATTAGTTTTAAATAAATATTTTTATGTAAGTAGCTTTAAGGAACCGCCTAGATCTAGAGAATCAACTGTTACAATCAATCATTGGCTGGCATTCCCAGCGTTTTAGTCAAACACCAAGTTGCCGTGACTCTAATCCATAACGTTCTCGATCTTTATCATGTAATTGGTCAGTTTATCTCGATGCTCTCCAATTGTTCAATGTACTCCGCTACATTGTAGGTATCTAGGTATAAAGTAAGGAACTACGGACTGTCCAATAAATCTAAAACGTGAATATTAGGTAGATAAATATCGTGATGGGTTTGCTATTCGACCAAGGAAATCCAATTTCAAAAATTTAAATCTAATTCTAAATTATATAAAATCCATTAGTTTTTTTGCATAACATAACATCACACCAGAATTTCCCGAAGGGTAAGGCAGAGGTTTGCCAATAGAAGCCCCACATTTCGCCAGTTATGTTTATTAAGGCCCATGTAATTGAGGACGACCCTATTGCCATCAGGCACAAATTCAAACTCCGGGCTGCTACTGAGAAATTCCTGACGGAAAAAACCAAGGGCTCCTGGTAATCAAACCCGTCTCACTCAGCAGTAGCGCTTGCATCACAATTAATTACTTTATTTAAGGCCATAACTGAACGTTTGGCGTGCAAGCCATTATAAAGACAATAAAACTACATATGAAAATATTCCATTTATGAATTCGCGTCGCGCTGAACCTTTCATTTGTCAAGCGACCTTGCATTGAGATTGTGTCTATTTGTTCAATCAGATGCACTAGCAAGAGTAGCCACTTTCATAATAAAAATTATTGTTCATAAAGGCTGATTTACATTGATCTTACTTTAATTACAATTTGATTGCAAAACAAAGAAGTCCCTACTATTGACGAGGACAACACCGAGTTATTACATCCACCTAGTGTTGCCCAAAATCGGTCCTGGTCTTGCAGTTTTGGTCTTGGTCTTGCATTTTCGCAAGACCAAGACCAAGATCGACTTATTATAGCAAGACCAAGACTGTCCCCTGCAAGATTTGTGCAAGAACAAGACTAAGCCTGCAAGACTCTTGCGTCTCGCAGTTAAGTCAAACTGAGATTTGGGCGTTATTAAGTAGGCATTTGGTTTAAATACAGATTTTGATAGACGTTCCCCAGTGTCAAAACCGTATCGTCATAACACTAAAAGGTGTATTGATTATTATATTTAGACTATTTAATAAGTAGCGTGTTACACACAAATATATTATGTTCCCATGTGATAAAAATATACCTAGCATAAAATAAAATAGGTATATTTCTATCAAAGTTCATACCTTATAAGTTCCTTACCTTAAGTTCGTATCTTTCTAGCATATATTATTATAGGTTATAATAACATATGCTTGTATAAGTCTTATGTGCAGATCTAACGTTAGTAGGTTGGTATGTGCTTAAAATTGTAACCAATTAAATTATACAAACATTATGTAGGTACTTAAGTTTCAAAGTTTATATTATTTTTCTATTCAGCAAAATTCAAAACTAACAGCGAGTCGAATAGGTAGGGACAATTTTACCAATAACGTCTCCTTGTCAATGTCAAACAAGTGCCAGAAGATCTTTGCACAGACCGTTCACTATAACTTCTCCTTTGCCGTCATGTTGGCGCCATTGCTTGTCAAGCTTAGTTTCAATTCTTAGAGAGTTCAAAATGGCGGCTGACAGAATAGTGCCACCAATCGCGCCACGGGACAAGTTATGGAGGATCCGCAGTAGAATTCGCGCCACCAGTCCGATAGAAGCGGGCGCTAGTGTCTTTGTCATTGCATCAAATTGCATTAAAACAATGTAGTTCCACAAATTTCTGCCGACTTCAGTGGTGGCGCTTAATCTAGCAGTCGTGATCAGCTGTCATCTATCACGTGTCGACACTAGAGAAGTGTCACTGTTTTTATTGGGCCGGGCGTTGTGGTCATAGTAACTAAAATGAAGGGAAAGAGAGAACGCAGCCCTATATTAATTGTCTGACTTTGACCTGTTCTAGCGTCCGAGATCTGTTGTCTAGATGTTGCCCAAGTGAAGCACCATCTAGAACCACCTCCGAAAAATGAGGGGAGATTAGCAAAAAGCTTGGTTGGGCACATAACGATGCTCAGCAGCGAGCAAACGCCAATAGTAGGAGGAGGGAAATAATGAGGGATTTCTGAAATGACATTCACTAGATGGCAGCAATGAGACGACAGGTCGAAATGGAAGACCACTATTGACAAAGTGGCGCCAAGTGAAGGCGTCGTGAGGGAACCGGCGGCGGCGGCGGCGTAGGCGTGCGTGTATGACCAGATGTATGAGAAGTATGTAAGGATCGTAGCTGGTGGCGTTCTGTATTTTCTGCTTAAACATATGGGAAGAAAGCGTGAGTTTATGTTGTAAAATGACCTTCACTTGATAGAAGTTGGTTATTGGGTTAACCAACTTCAATGGGTTAGCTGGTGTGAAAACCTTTAATTATTATTTTTCGTTTATTAGAAAACCAGCGTCAGACAGCATCTGTCTGGCATTAATGCTGAAATGAACCTTTTTGGCGCAGCCGTGAGGCGCACACTATTGTGTATTCACTTTTATATAAACGTTATTCTTTCTATCTTTTCATCAAGCACTAGTATAAAAATCCATCAAACCAGCCGACTGTGCACAAGAAGCTTTGTACCTATAAACTTACAACTGATAACATCTTTGGATAAGTCTAATGTTTAGGTGGTTTTACCCATTAAGCAATGTTCTTATTTGAAATAACCTATGGGGCCTCCGCTTTGTTTTTTTTCGCCGTGTGAACAGGCAACACAACATGCTTAATAAAAAAGAAATCGAACTGTAGAGTATCACAAGATTTTATAAGAATAAATTGTAATAACAGTGTTTACACGACATCAAATATACATAATATTGTATGAAATGAATTGAGGGGCTCGTGTATAATTTTCGTGCTTGTCGCGGTCGATTCGTGGATGGCTGACCATCCATTACATACCGAGATCCCGTCCATGCCTCCCGGAAAGCACGTTAAGCCGTTGGTTCCGGCTGTCATTCGTGGATCTTTGACAGTCGTTGCGGGATGACAGAAGGCCAAAAGTCTGACAACCAGTCTTATCAAGGGGTATCGTATTACCCAGTAACTGGGTTGTGGTGATCAGATAGGCAGTCGCACTGGAAGCCGACCCCAACTATGTTGGAAAAAGGAATCTATTGCAATTTCAATTTCAAAATTTCAATTGCCCGAACTGTAACTCTACTAACAGTTTGGAGTAGGTAGTGAACAGTTCATAGTGACTAACCTAGTGTCAGAGTTTTAAAGACTCCCATGGGCCTCAGACTCGGCTTCACATGCCGTCGAGAAATATCTCTCAAGCATGCCCCTTTCCTCACGATGTTTTCTTTCACCGTTTTTGAAGCAAGTGATAATTATACAATACGCACATGAATCCGCAAACTCAGAGATGCGTGCTTTGAGTTCGAACTCGAGACCTATGACTTAAGATAATGATGTGTTTTGGCACTAAGTAAAATTCATAGGCTTGCTCCAGGTGAACAAAGTGGAATTAACCGGTACAAGATTTAACTTCTGCTGATTTGTATCGATATGTTTTGTTTGATAATGCCTTGGAGAAAACAATACATCCCATCACTAATAAAATTATTACGTAGGTGCCGTTCGGGGACTGAAAATAATATTGATAAACAGTTCCTCCGAACAACAAGTACGTATAGAGATTTTGTGTCAGTGCGGTTAGTGCTAGGTGCTCTTCGGACAAGCTCAAACTCAAACTCAAAGCATTTATTTCAATTAAACCCTTTACAGGCATTTTTGAATTTTCAAAGAGTCAGTTAGTCAGAAAGTTGAAGCTAGTTGTGCATGCAAGTGCTGTTGAAATCAGTGCTCTGAGGCCCTAGTGTGAGTTTCATTTAACCATCTCGATTTTACGCATCGACAGCGTTCGGCGCTCCGATTGGCAGCCGGCCGGCCTTCTCCAGTGAAGGGCCAATCGGTGCGCCGAACGCGGACGATGTGTAAGATTGAGATGGTTAAAATAAACTCACACTAGGGCTTCAGAGTGGAATCTCTCGCGGGGCGGCTAAGCTCGGCCGCTTATGCTGTTAGAAAGATAAGACAGTTAACAGATGTAGAAACCGCGCGTTTGGTCTATTTTAGTTACTTCCACAGTATTATGTCGTATGGCATTTTACTATGGGGTCGGGCTGCTGACATAGAATCCATTTTTATTTTACAAAAGAGAGCTGTCAGAGCCATTTATAATCAAAGTCGTCGCGAATCTCTCAGGGAACTATTTAAAAAGATTAATATTATGACGGTACCTTGCCAATTCATTTATGAAAATATTATGTATGTGAGAAAAAATCTACATCTTTTTAATAAAATAAGTGATAGACATCATTTTAATACTAGAAATAAAGATAAAATAGATCAACCATTTTTCAGACTATCTAAAGTAAATACATCTTTTATGGGGTACTGTGTTAAATGTTACAACAGAATACCTTGTGATATATTAGAATTAAATGAAAGAAAATTTAAAACTCATATAAAAACTACACTTTGTAAACAAGCATATTACAAATTAGAGGATTATATCCAAGATAAAAATGCTTGGAAACATGCTGGTCCAGCTCCATAGGACAATTTAGAATCTAGACAAAATCAAACTGGTTGCCAATTTAATTGTATAATGTTTTTTTTTTTTTAAACATTAATTTTATATTCTGTGATTACTTGTACTCACCCACTGACTTATTATTAGTAATACTTGTTAAAATGTTAAGAATATCGTATAATTTTACAATGTTTGTAAATATGTGAGCACCATGCATCTATCACATAATTAATTTATGTCATTCCTTCATTTTTCATTCTTTTTACCTATCGTGGTATAGTAATCTTATTCTAGGTGCATCGTCTTCACTATATAATTATATAATTAATGTATACAGAACATTGTGAAAATATTTTAAAAGAGTAACGGTGGAGTTTCTTGCCCATTCTTCTCCATACGAAAACGACCTTTTGGAATGGGCGACTAGAATCAATTATTATATATTTTTTTTGTAAATGTTGACGTTCATAAGTGCCTTTTTTGTGCCTAAATGAAATAAATTATTTGACTTTGACTTTTGACTTTGAATACCTCGAATTTTTTAATGACCGATTCCTATAATTTACGAACCGATATAGGTTAAAATTAGGACTCTTTTATCTTTACCAATAGGTAATGAATCAAAGATCTCATAAACAGACTCGTAGAAGTAGCTATCACAGGTAAGATTAGATTACAAATCTATTTAGGTATATGCCCAGTTTGGCAATAAAAAAGCTACCATGGGTACGCAAAACGATTCGTTTTAGTAAAAAAGGGACCGAGCATTATAGATGATGAAATAGCCCAAGAATTTCGAAAAAAAAAACTATACGTAAATAAAAATAAAATATAGATAGCTCTGTTGTTATGCAATTGAAGCAATTGTCCTAGCCGGCCCACATTCGACCCTCTGTTATTTTAAGAGCCAGTCAAAGGAAATTGTTCAAATAGCGCTCATTGTGCTCAATTCTATTATTCATACCATCTATAGTCTGCTTTAAGGGGGATGCGCGAAGGTTGCCCAAGTTTTTTTTTTTCGTTTTGTTGCTGTTTGCAGGTCAGTGTTATTCCATCAACCGGGCACAAATCGAGACTCTGGGCTGCTACTGAGAAAAAAATTAAATAAAGAAAGAAAGAAAAAAAAAAAAAAAACGGAAAATATAATTAAAAAAAAAAAACATTAGTAATATGTACAGCAATTTATAATTAATTTCCTTTACCATATTTCACTTTACTGGAAACTAGGATATTTATTGCTTATCACTAAAAATAAATCACGGGATAGATATGGCTTTGCAACAATATTCAATAAATTTTATACACTATAATACAGAATATACTTGTAGGGGGGATATTTTGACTGTTACTGGCAGCCTTAATAGGGTGACTGCTAATTAGTGACCGATACTTAAGAGGGAACAGGGCCCGCGATTCTCCATACAAACGTATTCCCCGTTTTTCTTCCTGAATAATGCCTCTATAGCTGTCATTTTTTTTGTATAAAATCAGGGTCTCTATAGGCATGTCCCTGTCATTTCCTGTTTTTCAGCAATTAATAAGTAAGGAAACTATGACCCTCCAAAAATTACAAAAATGCCCCATTTTTACCGCCGTGATTAGAGGACTACCAGACTAATTCGGAAAAGTTTTTAGCATAAAAGAAAATAATAGGAACCCAGACATACTCTTTCTTAAAATTTTAATGTAAAAAATTATTAAATCGGCTTAGTTTTCGAGGAGAAAAAAGGAGAACGCCAAACGTCGTTTTCATCAAAAATTTTGTGATATATTCGGTCTGAGCTGCAGTTGTCCCTATCGCACTTTATGGGGTTTAACTCGGTTTTTCGGGCGCAGCGCGACGGCAATAGTTTCTTCAAATAACTATTTTTCAAATTCCTCGCTTGTTCCCTCTTAAACACGTGACTTTACTCATAATTATGAACAATTTTTATTGTGGGAGCAAAACTGAAAACGCAAAAAAAAACCGGTTGTTCCCTACATTTATGTATTTATGTTCGCATAACCCATCAAAATGTAGAGAGCAGCTGATTTTTTTTCACGATTTCAGTTTTGGTCCCTAATTACCAGTCACCCTTTATATTGTAATGTCCACAGTATACCTAGTTATGGTAATAATTGTGCACAAATAAATAAATACTTCCACGTGGCAATTCTTTCGCCACACAATACAATAAAGATAATTTCTCTCCATCTTGCCGACCTAAATGCGCTCACCAAGAGACGGTAGTAAAAATTGGTCTCGTATATATTTAACTACATAATTAACCCGCCCTCAATAGCTACATTACAGTACTAATACATCTAAAAAAAAACACAAGAGCAGCGTCCAATAACCTTGACTTTTTGTGTGACGTTATCTAAAATCTGAAAGACGCGACACAAATAGAGCAGTGTCGTTCACTTACAATACAATGCCAGGAATAGTTAATTTTGAATGGACTTCCTTTACACTCATTAAAATACGAACGAAATATACGTTGAGTAAATTCGAAGACAGAGGGCTTATTACTGAGCGTTTGCACTGGCGAAACATTCACAACAAAACATGTTGGAATCTCAGATTTCAACATGTTTTAAGTAAGTGTGTAAGGCACGATAAAACACTGGTACAGTAATCGTGCAGTTTACCACACGTCCATTCCATGTTACTAATAATTATACTTTTTTGATAGCTCCTTATTTTTATAGCAGTAAGGGTGTTTGTCGTAAGTGTCCTCTCATGACCGATTCCTTTAATTTACGGACCGTTATTGATTCATATTAAAACTCTTGTATCTTTAACAATAATGAAGCAAAGACCTCATATCGTAACAACCAGAATAACGTCATAGTAGAAAAAAAATATCTAATGAATCTTATATATATTCCCAGCTTGGCAATAAAAATAAATTTCTACCATTGGTAAGCAAAACGATTCGTTTTGTTTATAGGAACCCAGCATTACCTACTAGGTACTGTTTTACAGTTCACCGTATTTAACTCGAAACATGAAACAGCACAGGTTGGTAGTGGTTTTTTTGTTTCATGTTTCGTCAATGTTTGCCTTGTTATACTGATAATGATCCTTCTGTAGATACCTACACTGTGGTTCTACTTTTTACCTCGATCTGGAGTTAATAAGTTTCTGAGAATCTCAGGGAGGTTGCGTGAAGGCATCCTTTACAATTAACTAAAGTTTTATTCCGCAGTTCAATGAACGTCAGACGGCTTTTTTGTGCAGTGTTTCGTCTCGTGGCCGAGCTTAATTTTGTGAGAATCAAGATTGGCCAACGGCGATGTTGAGTTACTGTAGATTTTTGTATTCACGGATGTATTTTAAATATGCTTATTTAAAATCTAAATTAGTATCCTACTAATATTATGAATGTGAAAGTTTGTATGTTTGTGTGTTTTGTTACTCAATCACGCAAAAACAGCTGAACGGATTTGAATGGAATTTGGCACACAGATAGTTTATAACCTGGATTAACTCGTAAAATATTTTTTATCCCGGGAATCCGACATCCACGCGGTCGAAGCCGCTGGCAAAATTTGAAATGACATCTTCATAGCATTTCAAATTAATTATTTATCTTATCGTTTGTAGAGATCCCTGAAATTCTAATATTTAATAGTTGACTTATTGCAGTGATCTGGAGTAAAAAAAAAGTTATTATGTCCGAAGAATTTCGCGTCGTCAATGATTTTAGGAGATCACACGTGATCACGTGACGCGTCAACGTTTTCGGTATTATTAGGTATATCGGTATTTATTGGTGCTTTAATTTCTTAATTAACCTTCTAAGATAGTAGAACAATATAAAATTGTATTGTATCAGCTTAAATACTTAATTTTTCGGCAGTAGTAATCATAATGTGAACGATAACGATCGTAGATTGGGAAAATACTAAATATATCGAAAATCTTGTTATTTGGTCTTTGAGTATACGAAGTATCGACACAATCCGGTAAATACCTAATAGAAATTAATGTTTGTAAGTTGCTTATCTTTGCAGAAACAAAGATAAGCAACTTACAAACATTAATTTCTATTAGGTATTTTTGAGAAGTCAAAATGCGTTTTGGGGCGGCGATGGAACGCTCATACATAATATGCTTGTAAACGCAGAATCCTCGAAAAAGATTCTACATCTATCCCTACGATTGTGCCTCAGCTGTCCTAAAAGTATTTTTTTCAATACATGATGTATGATGCTTTAGATTCCTAAACGTTAAAACCTTGCGAAATGGCCACTTTTTAATCTTCAAGATCTCGATACTCTAAGTTTCTAAACAATAATCCCTTTATTAATAAACGCGGAGTTAAGTTACAACCAGAATAACCTTCAGATTAACCAAATATTTTTAGAGTATTAAGTTTTTTTTTATACGTCGTCTTTATTAATAAGGGGGGTTGAAGCTTAGAGTGACAGATTTGAAGGTTAGAAACAAGATGGCGGGTGTTGTGTCGCGCCTGTCACATTGAGTCGCAGAGCACGCGGGTCACCGCATGAGATTCTAAGATTCACGGTCACTTCTACCTTCAGATCCGACAGATCTGAACGAAATCCGTACCGTGTCTGTTATGGCCTCAAGATCGGTTGCCTATGTCCAGCAGTCGGCTGAATGAAGACGTTTTTTTTGTAGCCTTTACGTGGAAGATCTTGGCCCGCATCTCACCTAATGGTAAGTGATGATTAGGCCGAAGGTTGAAGCGAGCTTCACCCGGAATCCTCAACCAGAGAAGAACTCGCTATCTACCTCTAACTGCCGAATCACAACAATTCTGTTAAAATTACGTTATTAACGTGGTAGCTAGCCAGGCGGACTTAGAACAAGCTCTAACACCAACCAATCCAAGCAAAAAAAAACTTGTCCCGCTGGAAAACGAACCCGGGACCTCTGGGTCTAACCAAAAGACCACAGACGCGGTTAAACGATGCGACTGTGATCATGATTCTTAAGGTACCATTCCGTACTCGACCGCAGGCAGTAACTGCCCGAATTCCAGTCGGTAGATAGAAGATAGAAAATCGTGTTATAGCTCGAGCGTTGGCGGCACTACTGGTCTGCGGTCGGGCTGCACGTGTCGCCTGTCACTCGCCCGTAGCTGCCAACGACGTGTCGAAGGTATTTCATAGAAATTCATAGAAACCAGTCGTGCTGCAGTTGCCTCCTGCTGTCGGGTACGGAATGGTACCTTTATACTGTGCTGCTATATTACAGGCCAATAAATATTTCATTATCGCCAGTGTATCAGTCGGAAGGCTCGCTATTCCGATAAAGCCGTAGACTTTAGCTATTGTCAAAATGAGTTGATTGATTTCTATACCTAACAATTTGTTTGATAAAGATTTTGTATCTTATCCGTATTGAATTAACTTCATTGTTTAGAGGCATGATCTACGTGTGATCCGGAAATAAAAATTATTGTTAATGAGCATACCAGTTACAGGTGGCCCCGAAAGTGTGATGACTAGTCTAAGGTCATGCCGCCGGTCAGTAATGTTCAAGTAGAACTGCAATGCTATTCTGTAACCATCTCACCGTAAAAACTTAGGTGAAGTGAGCTCGGAGTGAGCTGTCAGTCCCTAGCAGCAGGTGGAACGACAGCTCACTTCACCTAAGTTTTCACCGTGAGATTATTACAGAATAAACCGGCTGAACTTTTTGATATCCTATCTTAGTATCGTAATTGGGCAGTTTACAGTTAGAGGCAAAGGCTTCTGACTCCAACGTGGTCGAACTACCTTTGGAAGTTACTATTAAGGCCTAAGCCCGCACTGCATTAAAATATCTCAAAACTCGCGCTGAAATTCAATTCCAGATACTAAAAAAAAACGGGGGAATAAAAATCACGCGGTGAGAATTCGCAGTGCGGGCTAGGCCTAATAGCTAATTTAATTTTTATTAAGATGTATGTCGACTTGAAAGAGCATGTCATGCTCACTTAATGTCTCGCTGATGGTGGCGAGTGTGTTGGATCATTCGGTTCCCTACAAAATGGTTGAGCTGGATGGTGCTGATCCTCTCTTATCTGCCAGAACTTATTTTTAGTCTTATATTTTGAGTTGTTTTGATTTTTTTTTTGTACATTGTTCTCATATACTTAATAGTAGCAACAAGAATAATTTACCCAGGATTTTGTAATATCTATATTTAAAAGAGTGTCCTTGGAGTTTTTCATAGTGATCTACGTTTTGGAATGGGCAACTAACTTCAACTTTTTGACTATCTGACCGACTATTTGATAGTTCAAAAGTGCCTGTAAATGGTTTAATTGAAATAAATGCTTTGAGTTTGAATAATAACACAATAAATTGGTTAGTACTTAGCAATATTAACATCCTATTTTATAGTGATGCAGCCTGTTAAAGAGATTCTATATTTTTTATCATTGAAAAGTAAGTACCTATTTTTTTCCAGATTCTTGCAAAAGTATACCCAGTAACCATGGCCATTAAGTAAGGTGTCATATTAGGAACGAAATTAAGGTAATACGTAAGCACAGTTAATTAATATTAATGAATAAAAACAAATGGAGGTGTGAACGGGTAATCTGCAATGTAGATTAGGATAAAATTTAAAAAATTAAGTCCGTAGAATGATAAGGAGCTGATAATCAACAATCAAATAAAGCATGTCACACAGTTACCTATACACAACGCAGAAGTCATTAAAAACGATGTTGTAATCGGTCTGATATCACTTTACTTTTGATAAGAGTGCAATTCGATGTTTTATTTCAAAACATAGCGTTGAAATTAATAAAATTAGATATGGCATTTTGCGAAAAATAGCAGACACAGGTTTCGGAGAGGGAAGAGGCCAGAAGGAATGACCATAATGCCATCGATGTTGGGTAGGCCTTTGTGTGGGATGCAACCTGAGTCGACAGTCGACACCCTCGCGCCATCCATTTAAATAATAGTTGTCATTATGTTATGTAGTGGACATATTTATTACCCCACTCTGAGTTATCACTTAAAAATAATCAATCTTTTACCTAATTCTATTGAAAATCTTATGGAACGCTGTAGTAGGGTTTAAATATCACGATATACAGAACATTTCAATTTTTTTACCATAATTTATTATGCTTAGAAATTATTGTGCTCGTTATAATTTATCAGCACAATAATAACGGACACCTCCCGTCCTGTCCGGATAACTTTAATAAGTTAACTCTTGTCACTGCTGGGGTGCTAGCTGTTTTTGAAGAACCTAACGGCACGGTACTCGACGGTGGGAAGAGACCAGATAGAATGACCATAATGCCATGGATGTTGGATAGGCCTTTGTATGGGATGCAACCTGAGTCGACACCCTCGCGCCATCCAATCTTCCTAGCACGTCGGGCTGTGCTGGGGCTGCTGCTAGAGGTGCAGAAAACGTCAAACAGCTCAAATATAACAACCTTAATGGGAGTTATATGTTTAAGCCTTCCGGTTGAGACACTAAGGCTGTTGTCCGAGTGATCGAGTATTTCGGGACGTCGCCAAGCAGTTGATCGACTCTTCACGTGACCACCACGAGACGTAGGCTGGCCTATTTTTCGGCCAAGATTTTTAGCCACTTTTTCCATTGACAGCGATGTTGATTATTTTTGTATGCCCATGATCTCTCCCCTTTTTATATACTTGTACATAATATATACTTTTGAGTTAGTTTGTATAGGTACTGTATTTAAGATTATTTTTGTCAAACGTTAGTTAATTATTGAGTATGTGACACGGTGACGTTTCAGTGCTGCAGGTATAATGGCGAAAATGTTATCAAATTCTAAATTCGGTGCAGTAGTTTCGGAGTTTACCTCTCACAAAAACAAACAGACTGTAACCCATAATATTAGCACAGGGTAATTATTACTCCATAATATTAGTAAATATATCGCTAATGATCTGGCAAAGTTCCAGAAAAGCCCTTGGAGACAGGCGGGCCCCAAACATAATATCTAGGTGTTTATGATATTTTGTTGTTTGGTCATCTTGAAAATATTATTCAGAGAATAAATAGCTGGTATTCAGCTGCATCCGGTTAGACTGGAAGCCGACTCCAACATAGTTGGGAAAAGGTAATGATTTAAACGAAAGTCATGTCGAAAGTCCATGTTGCGCCCTACCCAATATCGGTTGGATGCTATACTCTCGAAACTGTTGACAAATATGTCTACCTGGGACAAGTGATCCAGGTGGGTAGGTCCAGTTTCGAGATGGAGGTCAATCGTCGAATCCGACTCGGCTGGGCAGCGTTCGGGAAACTACACAACATCTTCTCGTCCAACATACCTCAGTGCCTAAAGACGAAAGTCTACAACCAGTGTGTGTTACCAGTGATGACATACGGAACTGAAACGTGGCCTCTCACCATGGGCCTCATAAGAAAGCTCAAGGTCACTCAGCGCGCTATGGAAAGGGCTATGCTCGGTGTTTCTTTGCGAGATCGAATCAGAAATGAGGAGATCCGCAAACGAACTAAAGTCGCTGACATAGCCCAACGGATTAGCAAGCTGAAGTGGCAGTGGGCGGGGCACATAGTGCGCAGAACTGACGGCCGATGGGGCAGAAAGGTTCTGGAATGGAGGCCACGTACCGGCAAGCGCAGCGTAGGACGTCCACCCACAAGGTGGACAGACGACCTAATAAAGGTCGCAGGAAGCAGCTGGATGCAGGTCGCTTCCAATCGGCCAAATTGGAAATCATTGGGGGAGGCCTATGTTCAGCAGTGGACGTCTCATGGCTGAAATGATGATGATGATGATGATGAATGATTTAGAGAGTAAATTCAAACAGGCTGATGTGAACACTGTTGTTGTTGTGTTGCACATATGTGAGCACTGTTTACCTACTTTAAATCTACCATTTACTGAGTACGTCTTTCATTGACGTGAATGTGCCCTGGCGGCTGAGAGTATGTCATGCTCACTCAAATGTCTCGCTGGTGGTGGCGTGTGTGTTGGATCATTAAGTTCCCTTCAAACTGGTTGAGCTAAATGATGCTGATGCATGCGTCATGTTCGTGAACGGGTGCCGTTAGTGGGGACTGGTCATCTTTTAGCTGCCATGGCTTAATTTATTTTAATTTTTAAATTATTTTGGTTTTTATATTTTTATTACGGACGCTTTTAACGTGCACGTCTTTCTACATTGTTCTCACATGTATAATTTCAACATGAATGATGTAACCAATATTTTGTAACAATATTCTGATTTAAAAGAGTGTTCACGGAGTTTCTTGCCCGTTCTTCTCCATAGGAACCTACTACGCTTTGGAATGGGCAACTAGCATCATCTTTTTGACTGACCGACCCCTTGACAATTCAAAAGTACCTGTAATTGGTTTATTTGAAATAAATGATTTGAGTTTGAGGTTGAATTTCAGGTGGAACACCGGTAATCACGTTAGGTTAACGAACGTCCCTGACTGCGGCAGTAAGACTCGTACATTTTTCAGTTGGGGAGACATTCTACGTATTCATTCAAGTCGTCATCTACACATGACATAACCCACCAACTCTATATCAAAGCAATTATTTCAATTACCTAAACCATTTACAGGCACTTCTGAATTGTCAAAGAGTCAGTCAGTTAGTCAGAAAGTTGAAGCTAGTTGCCCATTCCAAAACGTAAGATCTCTATGGAGAAGAACGGGCAAGTAACTTTAAGGACACTCTTTTAAATCAAGATATTACAAAATCCTGGGTAGGTACACACGGCTCGGCTACACATCAAGCTATACATTTCCAGTTTATGCTGATCTCGCATTGTGTAGGATTTCAATACAATGCGAGGTCAGCTTATACTGGAAATGTATAGCTAATCTATGTATTTCTATATGTGAGAAAAATGTGAAAAATAAAATAAAGTTTTTTTTTTAGTTGTCTTACAAATAAGCAACCTTGGCTCAACTAAGTAACTGACAACAATTTTATTAATAACCTGTCCTATCCACGTGCCGATCTAATCAGCAATATAACAGCTTAAAATAAACCCATTCCGGGACATATCCTGGCGATGACACTTCCTGAATTCATCCTCAAAATAGCGGCGATTTTTTTTGTGCACTGGATTTTCCTTCGTCATGATTAACAATCACTAAAAGCATTTTACAAAGTAGGCAACGCTATGTAGGTACTATTTTGGAAGAAGGGATTAGAATAACGATTAATGCGTAGCAGATGGAATGATCATCTTACTTAATAATTATACAATGGTGTTAAAAAACTATCTTTAGAAACTTTAAGAGGTGCTTTAGACCATTGAACTGAATAAATTTTATTATGGGACCAACTTAGAAATCGCGTAAAAAAATGGGAGTTCCATGAGATGAAAATGGTCCACGTTATTGGATATCATTTATGCAGGTCGTGACTTTAATTTTGGCTTCCATGAATGGAATAGGTAATCCATATTTATACACAGATAACATATTTACTTCCATAATACTTTCAAATATACTATAAATAAACACAGATATCTATCTATATAAGTTACGCTTTTATTTTCTGTGTTTTAGTTTTTTATTTTGTATAAAAAAAAATTCCGCGCCGCGCGTATTGTTTTTTGCTTGTGGCAACTTTTTTGTTGGCTAGACCTCCAACTTTATCCGTGCAAAAGATCACGAAGATTTGTTTCTTAGTTTTTACGTGGAAACGTAGTAAACGGACCTGCCTTACTACTACGATTTTGGTTACTTACAAACTTAGTGTCGCAATTATATTATTAGTACCTACCTACCCAGCGACTAGGGATATTAAAATCATAGCTGTAGTCTAAATAAATTCTTGATTCAAGAAAATAGCCCAAAATTATTTATTTATTTATTTTATGATTTATGTACACACAGAATTATAGATGCAGATAAGACATACATAAGTAATTATAATTATATGGAAGAAATTAAGAAATATCTTCCAGCAGACCTGCGATAGGAGAAATGAGAAATAAATGTAGACAAAAGTGTGTGAGAACCAAAAAAATATAAATATGCGAAGTCACTAAAATATAATCTAGGAATAAGTAAAATTTTCGTAGTTTAAGAAAATTAGTATTTCGTCCAAATTAATTTCGGGCTTCCTACCTTTTTCTTTAATATTTTTTTAAAGTTTTCCACTACACGGTTAGAAAACTAAATCTTTCAAAGTGAGCACTATACCAGCTGTCAAAAACACATTTGAAGTTGATGATTTGCAAAAAGACCGTTAGACGATAAACCAGCATCAGACACTGGTTGTCTGGCATTTATGCTGAAATGGCCCTATTTGGCGCAGCCGTGAGGCACACAAAACTATTTTAAGTAATTTTTTATTTACTTTTTCCGTTTTTTTTAAATTTTTTGGGTGCCTTAACCTGAGTCAAATAAATTTATTTTCTTTCTTCTTCTTTTCGTTCAAAAATTCAATATTAGGTAAGCACGAGTTGGGGAGGCGTCTACCCAAAACCGAAAAATATGCCAAGTGGTCGACGACACAAAAAAAAAAATTGGGGACTGCATGATTACACAGTCTGCAATAAACCGTAGCAATGCTAAGTGCTATCAAGTTGAAGGAATCTCAGGGGCATCACGAGTTACCGCTTCAAAGTTGAAAAATTGTTTCCTCTGAAACTGTGGAATGTTCTTTGGTACAAATTAAAGGCTCTGATTTATTGACTCTCATTGAATTTTTTATTTTAATCATACTGAAACAGAGTTCACAATCCTTTGCTAGAGCAATCGTTTTTAGTATTATACTTAGTAAGTGGAGTGTTTGCAAGACTCTGTGGTCGTGGTCTCGCTTCTAGCTAGTCTATGTAAGCTCTATGCTCTAGTGGTTGTCTATTAATTAAATTCTTACCCTACTTAGAGGAATGTTAGCTATGGTTTGTACGTAGATTAAATACTTTCATCTATAGGAGAGACCGTCTATTTGTTTATGTTTTTTCTATGCACAGTGGAATTATCAAAACTAGCTTCTACTCGCGACTTCGTGCGCATGACGAAGTTTTGCTCGTCTTTTTAGGATCGTAGCGTGATGTTAAAAAATAAATAATAAAGCTTTAATTCATTCCACACAATTAAAAAACAATAAAAATAAAGTTTATGTAACATTAAATTCAACAAATAAAATTTTACATTCGTAATCATATTATTTGATTTCATATTAATTACAATTATTGGATTCAATTTAAATAAATTAACATTAGTGTATAAAATAGAAATGTTTTTTTTTACCATAATAATATTGCTATTTTAATTTGAATTTTATTTATTAATTTACATTATTTTTGCACCAACAGGCTAAGAAGAAAAATTGCAAACTGCGAATGGATAAAGGGAATAGGTAGTCAAAATTATTGCCTATTTCATTAAATTCAAAATAAATTGTGCATTCCATTTTTTTTCTCACATAGTTATTTAAATTCCATATTTCAGGTACAGTATTATTACTTAACAAAACAAAGAAACTCATAAATACACTATTGTTAATAATAAACAAATATACTCAACAAAGAATAGTGTCCTATAGCGTGATGTTACATAGACTAACCTTCCTCAAGAATTGAGGCATCCAGTGCAAAAAGAATATAATGCACCTATTTTGACAAAGTTTACCTACATCGCGACAAAATATACAGCCGTTCTATACGAGTACATTTCGGTCGAATTGAAGTTTTGAATGGGACAATTGATATTTTTTTCGCTATTTCGATGATGCTCCCATGGAGAAAGTTGTTCAGTGTGATGGTCAGAACCACACCCTTAAATTTCATCACACTTTTCTGATACACCCTGTATACCTATTATTTATTAATATACCTACCTATAGAAAACGTTACAGACTTGTTTGTAGCGAGTAACGTAATTCTAAGCTTGCCAACTTCAGTCTATATCAAAATTGAATTCTCTGAACTAATCTTGTGAACCTAGAAGCTAATAAGCCAGAATAAGACTCCGTTGCTCGGGTTTTTCCTTGCTTTTGAAAATTGTCGAGAAAATATAGGCTAAAGGAAACTCTAATGTTTTTTGTATCGTGTCCGTATTCGTCTCGTTCACTGGAAATATCAATTCAAGTACCAATGTAAGTTTTTAATTTATAAAATACGTGTTTTAAGTGTCTTCCAGACAAGCGCGACGCGACATTGGTGCGACGATATTCTGGTAGAAGAGCAATTTTCATGAAGTTTTCATAGGAATTGTTATCCTCCATTGTTTCCCTCAGTCGGTTATTTTATTTTTGCTGATGTGCTACTTACTCAATCAATCTGCCCAGCCTTTTCCCAACTATATTGGGGTCGGCTTCCAGTCTAACTGGATGCAGCTGAATACCAGTATTTTACATGGAGCGACTGCCTATCTGACCTCCACAACCCAGTAACTGGGTAATACGATACCCCTTGGTAAGACTGGTTGTCAGACTTTCGGGCTTCTGACGAGCCGTAACGACTGTCAAAGATCTATAAATAAGTGATAGACATAATTTTAATACTAGAAATAAAGATAAAATAGATCAACCATTTTTCAGACTATCTAAAGTAAATACTTACATCTTTTATGGGGTACTGTGTTAAATGTTACAACAGAATACCTTGTGATATATTAGAATTAAACGAAAGAAAATTTAAAACTCATATAAAAAGTACACTTTGTAAACAAGCATATTACAAATTAGAGGATTATATCCAAGATAAAAATGCTTGGAAACATGCTGGTCCTGCTCCATAGGACAATTTAGAATCTAGACAAAATCAAACTGGTTGCCAATTTAATTGTATAATATTCTTTTTTTAAACATTAATTTTATATTCTGTGATTACTTGAACTCACACACTGACTTATTATTAGTAGTACTTGTTAAAATGTTAAGAATATCGTATAATTTTACAATGTTTGTAAATATGTGAGCACCATGCATCTATCACATAATTAATTTATGTCATTCCTTCATTTTTCATTATTTTTACCTATCGTGGTATAGTAATCTTATTCTAGGTGCATCGTCTTCACATATAATTATATAATTAATGTATACAGAATATTGTAAAAATATTTTAAAAAGAGTAACGGTGGAGTTTCTTGCCCATTCTTCTCCATACGAAAACGACCTTTTGGAATGGGCGACTAGAATCAATTATTATATCTTTTTTTTTTGTAAATGTTGACGTTCATAAGTGCCTTTTTTGTGCCTAAATGAAATAAATTATTTGACTTTGACTTTGACTATGAATGACAGCCGGGACCAACGGGTTTACGTGCTCTCCGAGACAAGGAGGAGTCTCGGTATGTAAAGATGGTCACCCATCCACAAACCAACCCCGGAAAGCGTAGCTTAACCTGATGGATCGACCCGTGCGGCAGTTATTACATAGCCACGAGCTCCTCTGATGGATCCATCTCACTGGTTTTTCAATATATACAGGGTGTTTGGCGCATGGACCGACACAATTTTTTCAGGGATTTGGGAGGTCATTAGCTAGGTTCTAGCTAAGTTCAAAATAGCTTTTAGTTTTTTTTATAATTAATTTAGAAGTTGTAAAATTTCATTCATTAAATACAAAAATTAACTTTGGAAGCTTGTAAGGAATTTTCTTGAAACCAGTTGTATAAAACAAAGATGTTTTTAGATTTAAAGGACTTTGGAGAATGCAACAAAATTTGTTTTGTGCCACTACACCCACAAACAAAAAAGTTATTTCAAATTAAAGGACACATTTTGGGATTTTTTTTCATTTTAAAAAAATAATCATATGTAACCAACCGTGACATTTGGGACAAAGGGTGTATGGGTAGAACCTAGCTAATGACCTCCCAAATCCCTGAAAAAATTGTGTCGGTCCATGCGCCAAACACCCTGTATACATATGAAAAGTCACGAATCCTTCATTTTTATTGGCACATGAATCCGAAAAGTCAGAGGCACGCATCTCTGACTTTTCGGATTCATGTGCGTATTGTATAATTAACACTTGCTTGAAAAACGGTGAAGGAAACCATCGCGAGGAAACCGGCATGCCTGAGAGATATTTCTCGACGGCATGTGAAGCCAAGTCAGAGGCCCATGGGCGGCTTTAAAACTCTGACACCAGGTTAGTCACTAACCACACGAAAAGAAGAAGATTGGCACCTATTGAGGAATGAGGAACTCTGGAAAACTGTGAACGTCTCGTGTTAAATTGGGCAGAAGAATACTCACATACATAAACTCACGCCTTCTTCAATGGAATCCTCACATAATTAGTACTTAATTAGTGGAAGAATGGACCAATATCCCGCAACATCGCATAGGAATCTCAATAAACAGCACGCCCAATCGCCTGGCAGCTGTGAGAAGAGCCCGTGGAGGCAATAGGTACAAAGTATTAAATTTGTTTTAAAGTTCGTTTTTATGTTGTATGTGGCGTACCAACCATTATTTTTTCAACGTAAAAATTATAGATATTTTGATTTTTTAATGTAATTTTGACAGTTAAACTAATAAATGTTTGTTTGACCCGCACGGTTGGCGCAGACCCACGACACGCAGCGCAGCAGTCAATCAGTTAACTGATTGACTGCTGCGCTGCGTGTCGTGGGTTCGATTCCGGCACGGAACAAATATTTGTATGACCTATGTTTATGTGAGTATAAATGTTTGTAAACGCATCCACGATACAGGATAAATTCCTAGTGTGGGGCAACGTATAAAAAAAAGATCTTTTTTTCTCTAGAAACGGAGTTGTGGAGTTTCAAGCAGGCTCTTCTCCATATGAAACGATCAAGGGATGAGGACTAAAAAATGTTTTTTGCCCGTCGTGAAGATTATGAAAAAATAACGTACCCGTTTTTTTTTTACGTTATCAAAAGATTACGGAGATAAATTGAGTTAAAATGTGCCATGACGTCACTTGTATGTAGATTTTATACATAAACCCATAGATACGAGTATCCATGCATAAACCACACTCCCCAACTTTAATGCGTTGTATTTAAGTCATCTTTTTATTAATATGATAAAGCAAAAAATACGGGTCTAATATTTTTTTATTATCGGACTGACGGACTCAATAGAATTTCTTTTTTTTGACCCAGGCATCATCCCTATTGGAACCGTGCACCGATCTTCTGACGACTTATTAGTGCCCTTGTAGGTTGATATGAAATAAAACATTTTGATTTTGAAACAGAGTACCTAATTCTGCTTGGCAACTGAACTACATAATAGTAACTGAACTAACTACGGTGGGTATTGTACCTACTTACTTAAATTACTGTCCTTATGTTTGTGCAAGCGTAAAAATACATTGTATTATCAATGTAAATACTATGAAGTACTGTATGTTTAGTAAATCGCATGTTTCCGACAGTTAAATACCTAAGTATGATAATTTCATAATGACACACACTTGACACTTTGCCTTTGATAACAGCGATGTTATCAACTGATAACGAGATTATGTAATATTATGTATTTACTGCATTATTTTAATGAGGCAATGTACAGTCGACCACACATGTCGTTGAACTCATAATAATAACAAAATGGCTAACTCTTTTACTTTTAATAGGTAAGTATATTGTTGACCTTAGCACGAAAGGAAAAACCTTTTAAACATTAAGATGCTTTTTCCCACGATCATCTTTCATGAAAAGATAAATTAACAAGAATTAAATAAATCAGAAATTAGCAGTTTGTAAGGAAAAGTTTTAATTTTTTTGAAGAATTACCCATTTAATCATGTCGCCAAATCTGTTTGATCAATAAGTTTAATTAGCTGTTTCTCATCTGTCTCAGCGCTCATCAGAAGCAGCACCGTAATTGCGTAACACACTTTCAATCACAATCCAAAAGTTTTGAGGGATATTGCTAAGCCATTACTTTTTAAGTTCGAAAAATTCGTTTGCTCAACAACGTAAATAACTCAATGAACGTCGCTGAACTGACAAAATGAAACCTATCGATCAATTCTCATTTTATGTGTTACGCAATTACCCCGCGGGTCCTAAGGATGTGCTGAGTGATTTTTGTTACCGATTGTACACTAAGTAAACTAAATAAATGTAGGATTGTTTTTCTATGCATTTTAGAGGTTTCCGGTCTGTTCAAATATTTTTTTGTTTTATCTCTAGTCTCGAGTTCCCAAGGAGCCCGTGGCTAAGTAATAACAGCCGCACGGGTCGATCCTTCAGGTTAAGCTACGCTTGCCGAGGTTGGTCTGCAGATGGGTGACCATCTTTACATACCGAGACTCCTCCATGCCTCGGAAAGCACGTTAAGCCGTTGGTGCCGGCTGTCATTCGTGGATCTTTGACAGTCGTTACGGGTCGTCAGAAGCCCGAAAGTCTGACAACCAGTCTTACCAAGGGGTATCGTATTACTTACCCAGTTGGGTTGTGGAGGTCAGATAGGCAGTCACTTCATGTAAAATACTGGTATTCAGCTGCATCCGGTTAGACTGGAAGCCGACCCCAATATAGTTGGGAAGAGGCTGGGCAGATTGATTTATCTCTAGTCTCGAGTCGATTTTAGGTTAGAATGGTTATCAGCTTACTCAAAATTCATTAAAACGCAATTTCTATGATTAATATTACGTATTTGTTGTAAAACCTATACGGAAAACGCAAGCAGCAATAACTTGGCCTTACCAAGATGTCAATGTCCTGGACTTTAAAAGAGTGTCTGACCCCTGAGTTGGTTGAAATGTCAACTCCATTTAGTTTATTTTTTATGTGTAACATCTTCCTTCTCGCTTTCCAGCAAATCTTCCTTCTCGCTTTCATGCAGCTCCCACTTTCCCAAATTGAGTGGGAAATCTGTGGAAGTGATTTCGTGGAAAGGGACGGAAGTGTATTACAGGAAGCCGGGAAGCGCGCGCTCTTTGATTTGACCAATGAGCGCGCGAGGTTTTTGAGCCATCACAAACGACCTTGACGAGGCCCCGCCTTTTAATGTTGCTTATTACCTTACGCTGGTAGCATACCTCCGCCGAGAAACCATAGCAGCGAAACCGCAGTAGTTCAATTCAATAGACTCGCGTCATGTTCCGCTACGTGAATCGGATGCGAGCAGCGGAAAATGACGCGAGTCTATTGAATTTAAATACTGCGGTTTCGCTGCTATGGTTTCGCAGCGGAGGTGTGCTACCAGGGTTAACGTTGCTGATTACCTTAATGTTGCTTATTAATAAGAGGAGATTTCAGATGTTACACATCATAAAATATACGACTACTGTAAGACTGGCATGTCGTTTGTTTTAACGACGTGTTAAAGTGACTCCGATATCCTATTTACAGAATAAAAAAATTCAATACATTTAATTTCTTCTCCCTAAAATTTAACTTGGTACTTGCAACAACCTTTCCCAGGCACAGTTTTTGATTTCCTGTACCATCCTGACTGGATTTGTCATTCGTTTCGCTTAAAGCCACAGCATAAAAACAACATGCAATTTGTGGAAGTGTGTCTGCAGCCCATTTCCTGTTTTCGAACACTGGTGGATGTCATTTCCTTAGTCTGCAGCGCTGCAAGATAAGCAGGTAACTGTTCCTTTTCATTTCACCTTATTGTGTACGTGATTCAATGTTTTCCATCTGGTTTGACTTCAGGAATCTCGTTTTTGGTACTTTGTAGATTTTTTAGGGTAACGTGTCTTTAATTACATAGACTGTAGTATTGTACCTACTTTACTACCTTGACTTTTTCATGTACCTATCCAAAAACAAAGGCTTTTAATTTTCCAAAAACTTTAATAGATATAGCTGTTTCCATGAATTCATTTCATCGCCTTTATTTGGGTAAGATTTACTGGGTTAGTCCACATATTTACGAATTTTTGAATCAAAATATAAGACTAAACTAAGGCCCGTAACCTCACTCAAAACTCAAGAATTACTTAAAACCCGTCTGCCTGATTGGTTGTAGTTTTAAGTAATGCTTGAGTCTTGAGTGAGGTTCTGTAATACGGGGCTTTTTTTTTTTTTTTGGGTGGGAAATCATCAATTGACTCCTCCCGCTCTGGGTGGAGCGGGAGGGCGTGTCAGACTCTTACTGACTAAAACCCACCCGTGTTCCTTCTCTTGCCTGTGCAATGCCAGGGGGCCACGGTATCCCATTCGGACTTTCCCGCAATGTAATACGGGCCTAAGACAAGTATTCAGATTTTAAAATATTGAGTTCAATCTACTTATTGAAAAACTAATAACGATATCATACAAGTCCAGCCTACTAAAGATGTCTTTAAAGCTCAATTTACATTGCCGAGGAACGGAATGGAAGTGATTTTTTTTGTGCAAAGCTTAATGAACTATATGTCAATAGTATAACGTACAAACTCGTCGTCTTCTGGAGAATTCTCGCGCATTCTCGGGAACTCCCGGAGTAACAATTAATTTAATTTATGTCATTCCTTCATTTTTCATTCTTTTTACCTTTCGTGGTATAGTAATCTTAATCTAGGTGCATCGTCTTCACATATAATTATATAATTAATGTATACAAGATATTGTGAAAATATTTTAAAAGAGTAACGGTGGAGTTTCTTGCCCATTCTTCTCCATACGAAAACGACCTTTTGGAATGGGCGACTAGAATAGATTATATTTTTTTTTTGTAAATGTTGACGTTCATAACTTGTGCCTTTTTTGTGCCTAATTGAAATAAATTATTTATTATTTTTATTTGACTTTGACTTTAACAAGCTCGCATCTAGTTTGTACGTTAGCCAATTGTCATAAAGTTCATTTTGCTATGTAGGTACAATATCGTTACAAAAACTCGCTTCCACTCCGTTCTGTGGCAATGTAAATTGAGCCTTACACGTGATACCAATACTAACTGCACAGCATAGGACCAAATAGGTACGCAAAACAGATCCTTTCCGACGGCTGAACGATGATATAGGCATTCCGATGCCCTTTCTGGGTTACGGTAGATCCATTAGTGATGGGAAAGACAGCTTGACAGCCGTGACGTGGCCTACACTAGACCAAGCCGGTTAAGCCCTAGAAAAATGCGGTTATCTGCGACGGAAAATGAATGGGGATTGATAGTGAAGGATCAATTTTGAATGTTGTAATGTGAATGGATGTTAGGTTTTATTTTGATATTTAAAACAGAAAATAAATTTAAAATATGTCGTACTGTGTGCATAGAAAAGATAAGCCAGGATTTTGCAAAATTGCAAGTGAATAATTTTTTTGGATCGATCAAGGTAAGGTGGATAGATATGTTTATTTTGTTATCTTTTGCACGGATGATAAACGAGCAATACCTATTTGTATATGTATATATGTAATCACGTTCTCGAAAACGGCTCTAATGATTCGATGAAAGTTGCAATTTATGGGTTTACGGGGGCGAAATCGTTTTTTTTTTCGAACTTTTGAAGCAATGGATTAGCAATTTGTTTCAATTGATGCAAATTCCGATTGATCGTGTATTACGTAATTAGGTACAGGTACTTAATATAAACAAGTCTTCAATGTGAATTAAAGAGGTAAACCTAGAATGCAATTTAAAAAAATAGATATGATCAAAAGCAAGCATTTTTAACCACCTCTGTAGTCTAGTGGTAAGACCTCCTGTCTCAGACCTAGAGATCCCGGGTTCGATTCTCAGCGGGTGAAACATCTTCTGCTCGATTTGACTAGCTAAGTACCACCATCTTATCTAAGTCTGTCGCCATAATAACAATGTTACCAGCATTGGAACTCTTCAAATATTATAAGCACACCTTTAGCGATTTGTTTTTTTTTAATAATAATTTGTGCAGTTGCTCTTGTAAAGCATTGGGTGTAGTGGAACTGATGATGAAGACCACAGATGGCCACCGGAACTATTCAATAATAAGTATTTCACGGGTTGCGATTCGATTACTTTAATATGGTTGACATGCAATTTATGCTCGTCACAATGCATATGGAGAAGTGGAGCTGATGGAGAGGTACCAAGAGATCTCCTCAACGATTAACGTCCCTGCATCGGGAAAAGCAATATTTTGTAAAAGGTGATGAGCAGTTGACATTAGGCTATTGTAATTTAGATAAGTAACCAACTGACACACTAAAAAGCGAGAAATAAGAAATTTTTCATTACAAAAAAAATGTTTTTGTCAAAAACTTTTATTAGGTACTTGTGATTTTTTTCAGAGCAATATTTTGTTATTACAGCGAGAACCCGATAATTTTCATTTGCTGCGAAGGTTTTATAAGATTCTGGCAAAAACTGCTATCTTTTCAGATGTGCGACATAATCTGCTAAGCCATAAACTGGGGATCAAATTCTACTATAATCGCATAGAGAAGAAAGAATAATAAGTTTATTTGTCACAGAAACACGCGCATAAAAAAAGATAATAAACTCGAGGAGAACAATAAAAAAAAACACTATATAACAATTAAATATAATCACGAGCTCAAAACAGAAATAGTCGCCAGCTGCTGACACGACATTACTGTGACAAGAAGGCTTCCACTCAGCATGATGATGTGCTGTGGGGACCCATAACACAGCGCTGATTTTCAGCGGTCACTCGAAAAAAAAAACAATATATCTGGTCAAATGCAACTTTAATTGCCATGAGTCGTAAATATACGTACCTACTTATTGATAAATGGTCCTTGGATAAGTGCTGTAGTGCATGACGTAAGATTTTTTACTGCTACTGAGTGCTCATCCGAGTGTAACATCCTCAATATATTATATAGTCCTCCAGACCGTATTTCGGCCACGGCGGCAAATCTCAACGGAGACTAGCCTTCGGCGCGGGAGATATTATAGTGCACAAGTGTGTGCGCAGACACAGGTGCACTCTCTCTTCCCTCACTCTCATAGTCCGATGGGACGGCAATC
Organism: Xanthia togata; assembly: GCA_963853775.1. NCBI lineage: Eukaryota > Metazoa > Arthropoda > Insecta > Lepidoptera > Noctuidae > Xanthia > Xanthia togata. The sequence goes on from OY970806.1 coordinate 8,553,556, forward strand.
CGACACGACCGGAGAGAGATCAGGCGTAGGACCAACGGCTTTTAATTGTATTATACAACATTATAAATGCAAAGGGAATTAAAAATTCGCGCCTTTTAACGGCTGAAGGCACTAAGACACAGGTAGTCCGTTTTAAGGATTAGGACATAGTATATTTTTATCGCTGAAGTGCATGCCCGTGCACGTGGGAGAATTTCCGACCTCCACACTGGCGAAGCCGCGGGAAAATATTTGAATATAGAAAAATAAAGCGACCAATTATTGCGAGTCGTACTCGAGGGTTCCGTATCACCGTACAATATTATAATTATAATACTACGTATTTTTGAAGTGAATTTTCTTTAGGCACGTTGAGCTTTTTTTGGTAGGGGGTAAACTTATGAATTCGCGTAGTGTTGGGCTATAGAATATAGATGGCGGCAATACCAGTTTTATGTTTTTTAATAGTAGGTATTGTTTATTTTTTTGGGAAACAGGGCAACAGAGAGATGATGATTATGTTGAATATTGTCTATATCGTCTAAACTGATATTATATCTAAAGATAAAATATTTAATTTTTTGTGTCTTTTGTAATGGATAAACGCAAAAAATATTTAACCGATTTAAAAAAAAAAAAAAACACCTGTAGAAAGCTACATTATCAGCGAGTAAAATGACCTGTATTTTATCGACTTTCGTCGAAAGTCGCGGGCAGAAGATATTACTATAAACAATGTGTAACGTTAAATGCGCAAAACCTCAGACACCCCAACTGATTTTTAATTCAATTGACATATTACAAAGAGAAAAAATAATCATTAAAAAAATTGTAAAGGTTTTATGGTCTGTTTTAGTTTTATTGGCAATTCTGATCGTTTCTTGCGTCTGAGACGACACTCTATCCAGGGAGCAGAGGTTGTACTGTATGGAAGATTCGTATTTGCATTGAAATAAAAGCAATTATTATCCCGCGTATGAGAATATTTAAATTGGTCGACAACAATTTGTTTGCGCATGTGATGGCTTGACCTATTAATAAATAGACACGGCAACGTTTTTAATGAAGATATTTTGAAAAATGTGACCTATATTATAAAGTGGTTCAATTGATTCTGCTCGTTATTCTGATCAAACTATTTTCAGGTTTTGCGCATTTAACTTTACACGTTCTATAACAGTTTTAAAGATTTGCTTCTGTCCCCATGACTGCCAATTTTTTTTAATGCAAGTATAATTTTTTGCATAAAACGCTTCTTGTATTTCTTTAATTTTTTTGTTTGCCGTCATAGTATCACGGTTCAAAAGAATGAAGCCCTGTGACAGACGGACGGACAGCGGAGCCTTAGAATAGGGTCGCGTCATTGGCACGCTTTGGGTACGGAACCCTAAAAAACCTCCATCAATGTTCATAATAACAGGTGAAACATAGTTGAACTCAGAAGGATAATATTCTGAATACAGATATGAAATTATCACCTTCCCACTATACATATTGGAATGTACAAATTAATGATAACGTGTTGCCTCTAATTGGCCAACTAGTTACAGCGTGTCCAATTCAAATCATTTTTCGAACTGCTTAGTGATTGTGAAATTACGTTTCACAATCTGGCTTGTTTGGTAACTGCATTTTAGAATGAACTATACATATATTTGCTTGTTACTATACTCCATGGTTAGTCACTAACCACACGAAAAGAAGAGAAGACTATACTCCATTTGAAGTAAGATTAGACATTTAAATAAACCTTTTTTACAGTCCGTTCAACCGATTTTAACTTCTATACCGTGGTATAAGGATGGCATGCATTTGGAACGAGAGGGCATGGTAAGCCGTCACCTCCACGAGCTCGCACTCTGCGAAGCAGTAATGCTCGCGATGGAGGAGGCGGAAAGCGCTCACGCCCCTAGCCGCCGCAGGAGGAGACGCCCTGGGCCCTGGGCGTCGGGAATTGCAGGCCGATTCACGGCCACCGTAGGCGCGGGCTTGCGGACGGTGAGCAATGGGTAGCTCGCCGTACGATAAGGACCAGGCCCGGGTCGATGTGTTGTGTCCCACACGCGCCTCAAAGAGATGTCAGCAAGTGAAGGTGTCCGATGGGACCGATGCCTGCCGGGGTTGCGGGAAAGTCCGAAAGGGATACCGTGGCCCCTGGCAACGGAAAGGCAACTGAAGGAACACGGGTGGGTTTTAATCATTAAGAGTCTGACACGCTCTCCCGCTCCGCCCAGAGCGGGAGAAGTCATTTGATGATTTCCCACCCAAAAAAAAAGGTGTAAAGATGGCATTAAAAACAAGTTAAAATACCAACAGCTTACTGCAGCTACCATTTTTCATGCCTGCAACGCAATAGAAGTCAAAATTGGTTGAGCGGACTGTAAAAAAAGTTTATTTTAAATGTCTAATTTTATTTTAAAGGGGGTACATATAGTTGGTTTTGATAGACATTAGAACAAAATGATTTTCCAAATCAGGTGAAATTAACAGCTAACAGATAACAACTGCACGGGTCAATCGAAGGTTAAGCTACGCTTGCCGCGGTCGGTTCGGGGATGGATGACCATCTTTACATACCGAGACTCCTCCGTGCCTCGGAAAGCACGTTATGCTGTTGGTCCCGGCTGTCATTCGTGCATCTTTGGCAGTCGTTACGGGTTAGTAACTGAGTTGTGGAGGTCAGATAGGCAGTCGCTCCAGGTAAAATACTGGTATTCAACTGCATCCCGTTAGACTGGAAGCCGATCCCAACATGTTGGGAAAAGACTGGTTGGGCAGACTGATTGAAATCAGGCGGAATTAGAATTATATGTAAATAAAAACTCTAATGGACTTCGTGGGATTGACGCAGCCCACAAACTCAAAGCATTTATTTCAATCAAACCATTTACAAGCACTTGTGAATTGTCAAAGAGTCGGCCAGTTAGTCAGAAAGTTGAAGCTAGTTGCCCATTCCAAAACGTAGATCTCTATGGAGAAGACTGGACAAGAAACTCCAAGGACACTCTTTTAAATATAGATCCATCATCATCAACTTCTTCCAGGTATCATCGTCTACTTATTTACATTTATCCATAATTCACCATTTATGTACATTTTATTTATGATGGCCAAGAAGAGTGTATAAATAAGTGCAGGAGCAATTTTACCATCATTTCACGGTCCTCGCTGACAATGGTATTGACGTCAAACCCAGTCACTGGTAAAACGACATTGAATTCACCATTATTATCACTATCATCCTTACATGTTAGAAAACAAAGTCCCCCCCCGTGTCTGTCTGTCTAAACGCGATAAACTCAAAAACTACCGAACGGATTTTTAAACGGTTTTCACCATTGAATTAATACATTGTTAACCTGGATTGACACGTCAAACTGTACTTTTAATCCCGGTAGTATTTTCCCATGGGATATTATCCGACAAACACGCGCGGGAAGCCGCGGGGAAAAGCTATTTTAAATATAATTCACATATACATAAGTACTCACTTTTTCTATTTAATAGGTAACACTGTGACAATGTTATTACTTCACAAGTTCACACTATTACTTGAGTTAGTAAGGCATGAAAAACATACGGATTCCGCAATGCAAACATTGTCGCAGGGATTGTAAAAAACGGTAAGATAGGTTTGTTTTCAATAGAAGGTTTAATATTATTATGTTGAAGTATAAAACACCTTTAACTCTCATAAAGTCATAACACATGACTTTCACTCACTTATAAGAGTTATAAGCGACGGCCGGGCTTCACGGACGGGAGGCGCGGGGACTTTAGCGGAAGCTCACAAAAACAAAAAAAGCGCACAAAATAAATCGGCTGGTTTAAGGCTCATGCAGACCAGCGCGACGCGACGGCGCGACGCGACTCAAACAATACAATTTCTAAGAAAACTTCACGGTATAACGATAGCCGGTGTCGCGTCGCGCTAGTCTGCACGAAGCTTCAAAAAGAGAACACTGGGATTTGTGACGCAACTGAAAGTCATGTCTGTGGTCAGTCCAGAAGTTATATTATAGCAGTCATTTGATAATGGGTAGATAACATATTTCCACCCAGTTTCTAAAAGGCCAATTATGGATTTTTTGCCAGATTGTGAAACTCGCTTCAACAAATAGAACGCGTAGTTAGCGCGCGTTAGAGCGCCACCAGCGCTTAATTTGGCGCTATAAAGCGGCGTCAGCCTCTAAAGCGCTCTGACGCGAGCTAGGTACGCGTTCCATTTGGCGAAACCTTAACCGCTGTCATTGGCTGACTGAAATAACAACAGCCAATTAATAAACTTGAAAAGTTAGTCACATGTTTGTTTGTCAGTTTGACAGTCTGTCACCTAATTTTTTACTAACCATGGAGAGTGTTAGGCCGAGATCTATAAACGTCACTTGTGCTTTGACTTATCCATGTTCCCATCTCTATCTAGCCATTGTAGTTTGTCAGTAGCGACATTGATAGGAATAACGCATATCCAAAGTACGTGCTAAGTAACTGTATAGATCTCGGCCTTAAATTATTATAATAATTATGCACAAATAGAAACATAACGTACATACAGGCCATCAACTACAGTTCCAATACAATTTCGATGACATATGAGATTCCCTATGTATGTAGTTGTGTGAGTAATCGATATAACCACGTCGTTACGATGCGCGATGCTTCGTCTCGTTGCTTTCGGTTAGGGATGTGCCCGTCTTGAGAAATATTATCGATAATACTATAGAAGGACTAGGTACCTGGATTGGTAGGTTTTGGTACATAATTTTAGCTGCCATTTTTTGTCAAGAGAGGTATTTAGAAACAGTTTTACGAAAATACTGCTGGTGGAAAATCTGTTTTCTTTTGTTTCATCGTCTTTAGACATCGATACGAATCATGTCATCGAAGTTTAAAAGCAAAAATATTTTTTGAACTTTTATTTCAAGTGTCTACGCTAACTGCGGCTATGACACCGCAAAACAAAAAAATCGTCAAATGAACTAATTTTTGGTAGTATGTTTAGATATACCTTTCACGTGTGCGAAGTTTTGCTGGTTAATTTAATTTGACCCTTCTTTGCATACTATAGTACAGACGCCAGCACATCAACCTACTAAAATCTGTCAAATTTCTTTAATAGATTTTCAACTTTATCACTAAATTATAAGGTTCAAAGTTGATTGGGAAAATTTGTCAGTTTCGGGTAGGTTGACCTGCTGGCGTCTGTACCTCGGTGACCGAGCTCTGCTCTGGTAAAAATAGAGAATGCTCATTTAATACTTACTTTTAGGTACTTACTAATTCCATGCTGCCATTATTTTAAGGTAGCCATCTTGTTTTAACTTTAGGCGACGGAGCTCTGGTCGGGTGAAAATACGGAGAAAACAAATTTTCCCAGATTATGAGACCTAGCTAGATCGATTCTCCGCCCCCGAAAACCCCTATATTGCAACTTTCATCGAAATCGTTAGAGCCGTTTTCGAGAACGTGATTACAAAATATTATGTATACAATTATTTAGTATAGGATAATGCAAATAACCACTTTCCTTTACAAGAATCATCATGAGTTAAAAGCTTTTGTTGTAACACGGAAATATTACATGAGGTTTATAAGAAACAAAAAAAATGTCGCGGGAAAATCGGGATAAAAAGTATCCTATGTCCTAATCTAGGTCATGGTCTACCCATGTACTAAATTTTATCCAAATCTGTTACATGTTTTAGCGTAACAAACAAAAAAAGTCACTTTCGCATTTATACTATTACTTAGGACTGGCTGACTGCTCTGTTTACTCCATTATGGAAAATAAGCGCGATGATAATTTAGAAAAAGACAGTTACCACCTTTCTCAGTAAATTTTCCTTTATAAACTTCATGGCTAGCTTTAATAAGCAGTGACAAACTGGTTTCTTTTTTCCCAGACGAGTATTACCAGCACGGAAAATCGATTGAGCGAAATTTCATCTCGGAGACTCAAGTTGGTACTGGCTAAGCTCGGCCGTCTAGCTTAGTTATAGCTATATCCTACCTGATACAAGTCAAAGACACGGCAATACAGCACGAAGTAGGAAAGGACAGAACACCCACTAAAATACAATTTCGACGCAATCACTCACTCAGAGCTTTTATTCTGAAAGTGGGCAACGTCGCAAATAGATGTCAAATATTTCGCTGTTTTGATTAATTAATAAGAAATGTGACAAACTAGAATAAAGATTATGAAATGGAAATTATAAAAAAATAAGGGACTGACAGCTACCGAAAAGCTTATGTCAATCTTGTTGAAAGCCATTGCCACTTGTCTAGTCCCTTTGAACAACAGAACTATGATTTAACTTTATTTAGACACTAGCTGACTTGACAGACAATAATTCATGCAAAATTCCTACAGAAAAAAGCACTTTCAATTTTTCCCGAATTTGTAAATTTTCCGGGAAGCTTTCCCAATTTTTCTTTCCATAAATACCTAGTTACCATACTACATAAAAGATAGCTTGATCTCTGCGATAATGTCAAACTGACATTCCTAGGGTACGAATTCATTCATTAACTCGGCATGCCCATAAAGTATGACATTGACAGTTACTATCTGTACTATTATGAAATTCAGGACTTCATAGGGGGTGATTTTACTGACAGCTGTCGCAGAGATCAAGCTATCTTATATGAAGTGTATGTAGAAACATATTAAAACAAAATCGGTCCAGCCGTTTTCAAGTGATGCGTTTACCAACAAACAAGATAAGATATTATTATACTTGCACAATGCACAACTTATTATTGACCTTCTGTACTTTAAAGTATGGTGACTTGTTCTTACTTATGCCAATATTAGTTTCGTGTGCATTCCGTTTTCTGGCTTATAAGGTATAATTTGAATGACATAAGTTATAGCGGTAATACGATTCCGGAGAATCTTATTGCAATGTCATTATTTGAATTGTTTGTTTTTGTATTTTTTCGTTCATGCATTTAGTTATGCATAATATTTTTAGACAATTAAATTATTTTTTAAATTATGTGCTTAGTTTTTACTCGTAACATGAATGTATTTTTTGATTCGCAGAACTAAATTTTTGGAGCTCGTGGCCAAGTAATAACTGCCGCACGGGTTTTTCCATCAGGTTACCTAAGCTACGCTTGCCGGGGTTGGTCTGTGGATGGGTGACAATCTTTACATACCGAGACTCCTCCGTGCCTCGGAAAGCACGTTAAGCCGTTGGTCCCGGCTGTCATTCGTGGATCTTTGACAGTCGTTACGGGTCGTCAGAAGCCCGAAAGTCTGACAACCAGTCTTACCGAGGGGTATCGGGCAGTCGCTTCATGTAAAATACTGGTATTCAGCTGCATCCGGTTAGACTGGAAGCCGACCCCAATATAGTTGGGAAAAGGCTAGGCAGATTGATTGAGAACTAAATTTTTATATCTAACCACGTAACTAAGCAAATTTAAAATAAAATATTTATTCTTAGTTTAGTGTAATTTTATTAGCCTTAACTACAAAGATATCTCTACCAACACATACATTTGATTAACGGATATTTCTTAGACTGTTGTAGAGAAAACCCGAGTGCATTTTAATATCTTAGTTCTATAAATTATCCAGACTGAAATACTTGACCTACTACTAGGTACGGCTATATCAAAATTCAAAAATTTAAAATTCAAAAGTCATTTATTCAAACAAGGCTGAGAATCACTTTTCGAACGTCAAAATTACATAAGACAGTCCCCCAAAACGCCCACCCTTCACCACTTCCTAGTGCTTTGCTGGGAAGAAGAAGTGGCGCAACAAACTCCTATCAAATTAAAATACATTTACACCTACTAGGTATACAGGGTGTTTGGCAGAACGTCGAACATACGAAAATGGTGGATAGGTGGGGTCATCTGCTACTTACTCAACCCATTTTTTTTTTTTTTTAAATGCAAGTTGAAATTTAGTTTCAAGTATTTTTTTACATATTTCTGTAAGTTTGAGGACTTATAACTTTTTTTCTAGCTAACATCTGAATAAAGCAATAGTTTTATAAGAATCTACCAACATTAACGATAAAAAAAAAATGCCTGTTTTATCCATTTGTGATAAAAAATACACTCTAAAGTTAAGAAAGTGGTGAAACTAGAAGAAAGCAAAAAAAATTTTTTTTTAATATCCTGGGGTCCAGGGCCAATTAAATTAGGGCTGAGTAAGTAGCAGATGACCCAATCTATCCACCATTTTCGTATGTTCAACGTTCTGCCAAACACCCTGTATGTTTAACTAGCTTCTGTCCGCGACTTCGTTCGCGTAGAAGTCGATAAAATACAGCCCATGTTACTCGCTGTTCATGTAGCTCTCTATAGATAGTGCAATCCACGACGACGCGCCCCACTCCGCTCTGCTCTGTACTAAAGTACAGCTTACGGTACAGCGGTACGGTAATCGCGGAGTGGGGCGCGTCGTCGTGGATTGCACTATCTGTACCGATGAAAGAATTTTTAAAATCGGTTAAGTATTTTTTGAGTTTATCCATTACAAACATACAAAAACTCAAATCTTTTTCTCTTTGTAATATTAGATTAGAAGTTTAGACAGACATTTTTGTACTCGCATTTGGCAAAAGTCAAACAAATATTTTATGTCGGTGCTCTGTGAGTCTGACACAATCTTTTGTTTCCATTTCGAGCCATGTTTGTCTCAATTTTTTTTTTTTTCATCAAATATTAATTACTGCATTGTATCCATATTCGTTTTTAGTGACATAAAGAGAATGTCACTAAAAAAGAACTTGAACACAATGCAGTAACGCTTCAGCTGAAAATTTCAAATTTATTTTTTGTACTTTTCTAACAAATACGGAAGTCAGTTTTTGTTTTAGGTATATATTTACACGACTGAGCTGCCACTGTACTAGAAGGACAATGAGATAAACCTAGTAAGGACCTAAAAAAATAAAGTAGTAAGTACCTACATATATGTCGGTATCTCTCTTTAAATCCCTGGAAATGGAAAACTGTATACGCGTGCCCGCGGGGCGAGGCAGCTACCAGGTACATAATTAAAGCATATTTCATTTTCCATTTGTAACACAAAACCGGGATTAAGCCTGGAACTGATTTACCAATATTTTGTTTTAACCGGGTCAGCGGAAAACGGAATGATTCGCCGAAAACTGTCGATAGCATGCTTTGTTTATAAAACCTTTTATTGAACGAAACGCAGGTAATAACGGCTTTATTTTTCAAAAGCCATTTTCCCTGAAGGCTTAATTCGAGTACCTATTGGAAATGTTGGAATAAACTCGCAGAACTACGTTGCACCACCATTTTATAATTAAAGTCCGGTTCAATTATCCGTTATTAAGTTCATTATTAAATCCAGCGCGTTGTACTTTGAAGGTACATGTGGGCAGCCATTTTTATTATGCAACACAATTTTTAATTTCGCGTACTCGATTTTCCTTTGCAATTATTGTTTATTAGAACTAATAATTGGATATTGATTTAATTTTTGGAGCAAATCTGGTTCATTCGTGAATATATCTTAGTTTTCAGTAACTAGATTACCTACAGTTCAGAAACATTGCATGTAAGCCAATATGATTAATGTATTCCATTGTTTGAATTTGGAAACAAAGGAACCGTTTAGAATTTAAGAAACAATAGTTAAGTCAAGGTATCCAGCAAAAACATAAGACAGTAGTATCTTCTTTTGTCTAATAGAATACCGCAGATATCCATACATTCATGTAACAGAAATACTATCTAAACAGAATTGGAATACTTTCAAGATTCAAATTCAGAAACGCAAATTCAAACTTCGAAAGAAGTCGAAGTTTATAACTTAAAACTCGTAGTCAATGATGTCCCATTTAACAAGACAGTAGCCGCTTTCGAGTCTTCACAGCAGGAAGCTATCTCCGGCTTCATTGTCATTTGTACGGAGGAAAGTCGGCAAGAAGTCGGATTGATTGCGATCCAATGAAATTGGATTAATGAACGTGACACTGTTCCCAAGATCAGAATCTGTGTCAAATGTGTTTGTGAACTCTTAGTGGGTTAGATGATATGAGCATGAGTGGTTAACAGTTTTGAAGGAAAGTTGTTTCAAATTCAGATTCAATCAACATCTTTCATAATAAATCCAAATAATCTCACCAAAAAGGAAATCATCCCACATCTTCAATATCAATTCGAAAATGTTGCAACATTATTCGACTAAACCTCTTCCAATCGATTTCAATTTAAAATCGATTTCATCTTGAAGTAGCATTAGGCGACCGGTTGGAAGTCGAGTGACAAGTATAGTAAGCTAGTATAGTAACTGGGTCAGCCGAGCTAGGTAAGATGCATCGATCTTGTATGTACGGGGATTCTTAAACTGAGTAATGAAATTACACAGAGTAAAAAGTGTTATCGTTTATTACCAGTCTAACAAATAGTCGAAAAATGTGATTTTGATCATTTTTTTACACTACAGTTAAGTCCGATTGAGTTGATTTTAATATCCGTGTACGTAGTTTGGATGACTAATACAATATTCTATTGATATTTTGCTGATCTGCGGGGTTTTTATTTTGACAGCTCAACGACATTTTAGGTTGTTTTTTTTTTTCAAACATATGAAGCAATGGATTAGGAATTTCATTTAAAATCCTTCGGATTGTGATTGTAAGTATGTTAATGGAGACAGAAGTGGTTTCGTTTTAAAATAAAACTTTTAATTCGTGAAATCGTCTGAAACTGGAGACGACAATAAATGAAGCTTCGTATATCTAAGGACGGTCATAGTCTGCATACGCTTGCTGTGGTTGGTCGGTGGATGGGTGATCATCTTTACATACCGAGACTCCTCCTTGTCTCGGAGAGCACTTAAACCCGTTGGTCAAATCAAATCAAATCAAATCAAATCATCTTTATTTGTGAACACAGGTACTGAAATAAAGTCCCGGCTGTCATTCATAGATCTTTGACAGTCGTTACGGCTCGTCAGAAGCCCGAAACTCTGAGAACCAGTTTTACCAAGGGGTATCGTATTACCAAGCAACTGGAGTGTAGAGGTCAAATAGGCAGTCGCTCCATGTAAAATACTGGTATTCAGCTGCATCTGGTAAGACTGGAAGCCGACCCCAACATAGAAAAATATATCCAATAGTTTAGTCACTATAGCTGGTCAAAGATTGGGAAAGCCCCAAACGGCCCATCTCTTTACGTTTGTTTGAAAAAAATCACGTTAGGATTAATTTCGATAGTTTCAAAATAAGCCTATGCATTACTATCACATAACAGTTTTGTCAGTGTTTTCATTTATTGTCGTGCTGGCGCGCGGATTCGCTCGAGTTGCTTTTCTAAAATAAAAGTAGCCTTAGTTACTCCTTATTACATAAGATATCTGCCAGTAAAAGTGCTATCAATATTGGCCCAGCCATTTCGAAAATAAGCCGAAATAAACAGACAGACAGAGAAAAAAAAAGAAGACTTTCTGCTCGTAATTTAATAAGTACCGTATACACTTTCATATTCATTTAGAAGCTGTTATTTTGACATTACAAACAGACACATTTTTTTTGTTGTATGTTTATGTATTTGTATGTATGGATTATCGTTTCCATATTGTAAAGCTTAGCTTCTGTGGCAATAATAACGTAGCTTCCAAATAAAAACATACCGCCAGTAAGCGCCGTGAGTGGACGTGCCTACTGATTTGCTTTAATAAATACCTAATACGATCGTTCAAGTTAGAACTTAATTATAATTGCCATTTATAGACAGTTGATTTTTCAAAGTGCTCAGAAAGTGTACGCAATTGCAAGCTAATCACAGACACATAAGTGCGAAAGAGATAGTTCGCGGCACGCGAAGCGGTGACGGTATTATAAAGGTGCACGCAGTGCATAAGCGGAGCAATAAGCGGAGCGATAAGCGGTGTCATTATTTGTTGACACATCTTTTTTCAACATCGTTATTAACAACAACATGAAGCTTTTCCGCTCGCCTACTAAAAATCCTACTACGACGAAAACAACATTTACGGGAGAAACCAGTACTTCTCAGCCTGATTTGTCAAAAATGAACGAGCTGCACTCAGAAAATGTGTCTTACCGGAAGAGAAAATCGCCTGATAGCGATAACGTTAACGTTATACGATAACTTTGAAAATCAGTTCACTGAATTTAAAAATGAAATAATGAAAGAGATTGTTGGAATACTATAGGATTCTTGTACAAAGCAGAACCAAAATATAAAAACAATATGTGATAATATTTCTTCCATTAACGAAACATTACAAGACATGAAGATTACAAACGAAGAGCTAATAGCAGAAAATAAAAGTCTTAAAACACAAATTAATACACTAACGACCACAGTTAGGGAAAACGAATACAAAATAATATCCCTTCGAATTCCAGCAGTTAAAATCTGTTTCTTCAGCACCAGCACATACACAGGCAACACAACAGACTATTAATGAAGATCTCTTTGAGGAATTTCAAGACCGAGCTGAACGTAGTAAGAACATTATTATTGTAGGTATTCATAAGTAACAGCGAAGAGAGACGTGAAACAGAAAGAAAAGAAGCAGCAAAAATTATAAACACTATATACCCGGATTGTCCTGAAGCAGTAAAAGTGTTACGAGTTGGAAAATATGATGGCAAAAAAATACGACCACTTAAATTATCTTTTTCATCCCAGGAAATTGCGAAGACTATATTGCGAAATAAGGCTAACCTGAAAGTAGATGGTGTGCGAATTTACTCTGATCAGACTCCTCAACAACAAAAGTTCATGAAAAACCTTAGAGACGAGTTAAAACAGAGAAAAGATAACGGAGAAAAGGACTTAATAATAAAATTCTCAAGGGGAACACCAAAGATAGTTAAAGAACAGTCAAAAAACTAGGTGACTTAGGAAAACTTGTAACAAAGCAAAACTCAATTACATATGAACTAACAAATTACTATGCAAATATCACTACTAAAACTAAATCCATAAGCTTCCTTTACGCAAACGTTCGTAGTATTGTAGCGCCAGGGAAACTTGATGATATACAGTGTATCATACAAACGTTTAAGTGCACTATACATGTAATATTACTGGTCGAAACCTGGATAAAGGATGAAAATGAAGCCTTGAGGCAAAAATTACCAAACTATACACACTATTACAACTATAGAACGTCTTCAAGAGGCGGTGGAGTGTCAATATATGTACATAACGAACTTAAACATGAATTAATGGAAGAGCATTGCGAAGATAACAATCACTTTTTATGGGTACACCTGGACAAACTTTCTTTAGATATTGGAATGGTCTATAAACAGCCTGCAGCAAACGTACAAAAGTTTCTTGAAATATATACAAATCACCCTAATCAAAAGAAAAAGAATTATAATTTTTGGAGATTTTAACTTGAATCTATAAAGAAAAATCTATAAAAGAATATAAGACAGTGCTAAAAGAAAACGGGCTTAGTCAACTTCTATAACAAACTACCTAAAGACATAAAAGAAATCAAATCATCATACATTTACAAGAAAACTAAAAAAAAAATATATTAAAAGATCTTTCCCTACGTTTCGATTAGTCAAAAATAAATAAACAATGATAGTCTACATAAATATACAAAACCATTATGTACAATTAAACGAAAAAATAATAATAATATATACAGGGTGTTTGGCGCATGGACCGAAATATTTTTTTCAGGGATTTGGGAGGTCATTAGCTAGGTTCTACCCATACACCCTTTGTCCCAAATGTCACGGTTGGTTACATATGATTATTTTTTTAAAATGAAAAAAATTCCCAATATGTGTCCTTTAATTTGAAATAACTTTTTTGTTTGTGGGTGTAGTGGCACAAAACAAATTTTGTTGCATTCTCCAAAGTCCTTTAAATCTAAAAACATCTTTGTTTTATACAACTGGTTTCAAGAAAATTCCTTACAAGCTTCCAAAGTTAATTTTTGTATTTAATGAATGAAATTTTACAACTTCTAAATTAATTATAAAAAAAACTAAAAGCTATTTTGAACTTAGCTAGAACCTAGCTAATGACCTCCCAAATCCCTGAAAAAATTGTGTCGGTCCATGCGCCAAACACCCTGTATATATATACTTAAAACAATTTAATAAATCGCTTATGTTCTGCACTGTGTCGTAGGCCTTAGTCAATACGCAACGACTGTTAAATTGCACCCTACCCTCTTCACCAAAATCGTGTGGTTTCTTGTGTGTAACCTACCTTCTTCTGATTTGTTTATTTTGTACTTGCTAAAACGATGTATATAAGTTAAGTCGAAGTTTTTATTGTGATGTTAGTTTTAAGATATTTTTTTTTATCTACGCTTACTGGCGTAACTTTGTCCTAAACCTATTTGTTTTCTCTGTAAGTGAATTGTAATTGTTTTGAGAACATAAATATCTTTAACCGTAAAAAAATGAAGGTCAAATTTTGTAATTACTGTTCTAAGACTGACAAGAAGTTATATACTTCTTGTTAATAATCTACTTCTGTCACCAAGAAGATAATAATATGGTACTAAAATCATTTGCTCAAACATGAGTACAATACATATAACACAAACTGTCAGCATGCCAGCAGGGCTAACATGACAAGCACGAGAAAGCTCTTTATCTCGTTTTGTCGAAATTTGTCTACAATTCTGACGTCATTCTAATCCCTAACATGACCGTAAACGACGAGATATCTCGTAAAAGGCACTTTGACACTTCTATATCTCGCGACGAGAAACCGATGTTGCAAGTTATTAAAAACAAATTATTTTTATGATAGCAACATCGGCTTGAGATTCCGTTTCATTCATTCAATGGTGCCGATTTCCTTTTCACAAATGCCTCTAAACTATACTAAAAATCACCAAAATTTAGATTATTCCTGTCAACCGACAATTTTCCATTCTGAAATAGACTAAAGTGACACAACTTAACTATATTTTAGTTTGACGGCACTGAGCTATTAATTTAGTAAAAATTGCAATTTTGCTATTCAGAATTTTACGTTCTTGACCTAAAATGTTGATTGTCTAAGTATTTAATCGCGATTAAAAAATGAACTAAAATTCACACCAACACTTAAGAAACTGACTAAAATTATGACTAAAATATGTACAATTAAGAAACTGCCATGTTATTTTGAAGTTTTTTTTTGTATCATAATTTTGTCTACTCTTCTCGTCGTCAAAATCGACGACGAGTAAATACGACTAAATGATAGAAAAATCGGAGATTATCTCGTGTTGAGTTGTCAAAAATCGAGATAACTAAGGTGCCATGTTAGGGTTTGTCGAGAAAACATCAATTTTGACAGGAGCAATGTCGACTATTTTGTATGGAAGTGCTGTCAGAAAACGAGAAAGTGACCGAAATAGACAAAAATTACTCACGCGAGAGAGAGTAATTGTCGCGTGTGTCATGTTAGGCCTGCAGAGATGTTAAAAGTAGAGAAAAACCGGCTAAGTGCGAGTCGGACCACGCACAATGAAGGGTCCGTAGTTGGGATGAATTTATCCCAAGAACGAACTTAATATTGTTGATGAAAAATATGTTCTCCCATACGGTTGCAACGGCAAATGTAAGTAGGTCGACTATTACTCGTTAACTTGTAGTCTACTTAGCAGTGATAGTTTTTCTTTTAATTTCGTTGTATTTACTACTACCGTGAATTTGGTCACATATCCAAAACGGTAGGGACGGGGGACGGGACACAGTTGATTCTAACAAAAGTTAGCTCTATAAAGCTTAATACTTCGCAAACGGATCCCTGAAAAGTGTGTAAAATGGTTTTTACTCGTTTTCACACTTGTAATTATTTTTCAACGACCTTTCCAACGACACCCCACATCATGGGATAGATGAGAAAAAAAAACATTTTTTTTTATTTTACCACTTTGTCGTCGTGATTAATATGTATACCCATGCCAAATTACAGCTTTCTAGTACTCTCTGAGCTAAGCCGCGGACAGACAGACGGACGGACATGGCGAAACTATAAGGGTTCCTTGTTGACTAAAAAAAGAAGAAATGAACCAAGCGTGATTATTACATTGTTATCGTATAATTAATCATGGTATCTGTGTTCCAACAGACCATATAATTATATTATTATACCTACTAAACATTTTCAGGATAATAATAATAGCTAGCCGATTTCTATGTACATATGCGCCTATGTACTCGTATGTACGTGTATGTAATGATGTCGGAAGACGTTACAAAGTGAACTGTGTAATTGGAGGACGCTACATATGTATACTGTATAGGAAATAGACCTACTGCTTGTATGTTACTCTGTGTGTGCGTGTATGAGAATTGAAGGGGGAATATCTTGGATTTGATTTACAGTTTATGTTGCCTACATTCGAGTAAGGAACGCAATACTCTTGAGTCTTGACGATGCAGGGTTGAAACGTCACCATTTGGGAATTAGTCTGTAACTTTAAAAAATCTTCTAAAGCAGTAGGCATTAGAAGAATTTTTGGAGAAGGCAGATAGATATAGTTTGTGGAATATATTTTGTTTGGCGTCTTCTTTATAAATAAATTCTTGAAAGTGTTTTATTCAGAACTAGCACTTTGCCCGCGGCTTCGCTCCCGTCGTCTTTCCCGCGGGACTCGTTATGTTTCCCGGGATAAAAAGTAGCCTATGTTACTCCCTGAAAACTAAGCTCTCTAATGGTAAAATATTTTTTCAAATCGGTTCAGTAGTTTTGGAGCCTATTCAATACAAACCAACAAACAATCAAATATTTCCTCTTTTTAATATTATAAGTATAGATTAAAAGTAGATACATAACTGTGTTTAGATGCGATTGTTACGTTTTCACGCTAAAACGGCTAAACGACTGAAAATTTGCATTTGGGTAAACCATGACCTGGAGAAGGACATAGGCTACATTTTATCCTGGATCGCAGACGAAATCACGGGCAACAGCTAGTATGTAATCACGGAGAAAAGTAATCTATTTGAAACCTCCTCTATCCAAAAGTGGGACTAAATGCATAGGATATAATATAAATAGTTTATAATTTAATTATAGTGGACTAGAATAATGCCTGAAATAAATAAATAAAATAACGTTATTGCTATTTATCGGTAAAGAGCCAGCGTAAGATTATGCAGCCTGATATATTCCATTTTGTTACAAAATCTACCATTATGTAACATCCTAGCTTATAGGTACGCCGTCAAAGGAGTGGGTTTGACATCCTATCTGGTTGCTAGGCAACCGTAGGTAGGTGACGTCATGTGAAGAAGGAGGGGGAGATTTCTCCCTATATCCACCCTTATGTGCATTATTGCATCGACAGGTTTAACGACGGGCGAACTAAGAAATATGATGCTTGAGATTGGGAGGCAGATTCTGGGAGAAATGGTGGCTGGAAGGCTTACTCGTTCAATCTTAGTTAAAAATGTAGTTGATTTGAAATAGTGTGCGTGGAGTATCTTGCCCGTTCTTCTCCATAGGAACCTACTACGCTTTGGAATGGGCAACTAACTTCATCTTTCTGACTGACCGACCCCTTGACAATGCAAGAGTGCTTGTAATTGGTTAATTGAGTTGTAGGTATCTGTTTTTAATTTTGGCTCAAATGTTTTACTTTACATGAAAAGACAATAACACAACCGTGTTTGTTGGTTTGGTTTACGGCTAGCGCAGACAGGCGCGATGCGACACCGGTAGAACAATTTCCGTGAAGTTTTCATAGAAATTATTCCACCTGAGTAGCGTCGCGCCTGTCTGCGGGATCGAGCCTTTAGCTTGCCCAGACTGGGTAACCTACACTTACTGCTACATGGTGAAATATGAATTAAAATTAGTTCACCTTTGCACATATCTTTATTGCAGGTTTGTATGTTTGTTTGTAATTGTAAATATGCAAATAATGTAAAGTAGAGCGCCGTCTTCTGCTTATCATACCTCACAACAAAATTGCAACATACCGTTTCATTACAGTCTTGTCATTCTTTACATACTTTTATTAGCACAACTCGCAAGGACCGCAGTTGGAGCACACGAAATTCAAATTTTCTTGTAGCACACGAAATTCAAATTTTCTTGTAGCACACGAAATTCAAATTTTCTTGTAGCACACGAAATTCAAATTTTCTTGTAGCACACGAAATTCAAATTTTCTTGTAGCACACGAAATTCAAATTTTCTTATTTATTTTGCAATTAGCAGGTCAGTGTCGGGTTGTATCTTGATCAAAATATGATCCGCGACTTTAACAGATTTATATTTACAGAATTATAATCATTAGAATTATGAATACATCTCTCCAAGTAAGATTTGTCCTTTAAAAACTATTCCATATGCAATTTGTTTTTATGGAACAAATTGTATTAATGATTATAATTCTGAAAATACATATCTCTCTAGCCTATGTTCAGATCTGCCAAGTTATATCGGCCGCATTCCGTTGATGTAGGTTTGGTTAGCTGTCAAGTAGTTGGATTTACAATTAAAGCTTCGTGCAGACTAGCGCGACGCGACACCGGTTATTGTTATACCGTGAAGTTTTCTTAGAAAAATAGAAAGTCGCGTCGCGCTAGTCTGCATGAGGCTTAATGTTGAAGTATTGTCAAATTGAAAGCGATTGTGTTTATAGGCGTGTAAGGCAAGTAAAACGAAGGCCCAACGTTAACGTTACATTATCAAATGTGAATATAGAAAAAAAAACAATATGGTAACCTTGAACCTAACCTGACCTATTTAATCAATTGTCCAGCAATATCATTGATGAGAGACTTCTTCAAAACCATTAAGATATTAAACGTTTGTTGCCAAACACAGACTTCCTTATAAACGCTTAAATTAAAGGTCACAGAGGGGTCAAGTCTTGTTTCTATAATCAGAATACTTGTTACTCTATAATTATTTTTAAGAAAAAAATCACTTAGGTATGCGAGTACATAAAAAATGCACAGCAACATTATCGATAATCAACTATGTTGGGTTCGGACATTTCCCAAGTAACTATAGGCGATTTTTTGCCGCCTTTACCTCTACAATTGTCAGTTCCTAGATTATTTTTACAATCCAATACTTTGGTTTACTTTGAAAGTGTTTTTGGGAATATTTCCGAGTTAAACCGTATAATAATATTCCTGTAAGGGAAGAGGGAAAAGTCATCGGAAAGATGTCTTGTAGACTTCTTTCTGCAAGACATAAGGAATCCGGCGCAAAAAAAAACGGCTCCAATCTTGCCGCCCCTAAACTGTTCTCAAGTGTACTGAGCTTGCTGGTAAATCCACCACTGTTAGTAAGTAGACGTATTTAAAGCCGTATTTATAAGCAGTATTTTCCAGTATAGTAACATTATCAATAATAGGTAGGTAAATAACATTATTTTAATGGATTATAATCTACCCATAGACCTTGATTTTTATGTTCTATTTTTTTTAAATCTGTTTATGGTCTATTATTACTTCTAATCGAACCTAGGTAATAATTTTAATCCCATTATGTCAAAGCTAAAACTTAAATTAATATAGTGTTAACTTGACTACTATAGTATATCGGACAATGGCTCACCTCGAATCTTGCACCGCATGGTGCCAACTGCACACGTGAGGAATTAATGGATGCGTCAGCAAACGGTATTCGCGTTGCTAGCGGTAGATGCGTTTAAAAAGAATATACTTAAGTTTATCTTTTCGTATTATAGTTTGCCATCGACACACTACTCGTAAGATGAAGTATAACGGTAACTTTACTGCATGATAATAATAACGTAACTAAACGGTAAGCACATAGTTATCCCACGTGCGTTTTTTCAACGCGCTAGGGATGCGCTATCTGTTGGATTCCCAACGTTCGGCTCAACGCCGAAAGTTAAAAAACCTGTTGTTAATGAGAACCTCCTCCTGTTTTTCGTCGGTTAAAAACAGCGCCCTTGCGAACATGGGCAAACGCATAGCATATCAGTATTGCAGACAGTTAGTAGGCGACGCGACGGATACCTTTTCTTAGCATTCAATTGTTTTAAATATAGATTGCACTGTCTGTCGAATCTATATAGCAGCTATCTTTAACTTCACTAATACCGACTATGCTTGGAGCTAATCGACAGCGAAGATGTTTGAAAGCTCTCCTAACAATAACATAAAACCACGCCTGAATTCCCCGAAGGGATAGAAACTGAAATAAATATTGGAATATACCTTATATTCATTAATTGATGTTAAAATTTCAGAGA
The DNA here is from genome assembly GCA_963853775.1 of Xanthia togata. Taxonomy (NCBI): domain Eukaryota; kingdom Metazoa; phylum Arthropoda; class Insecta; order Lepidoptera; family Noctuidae; genus Xanthia; species Xanthia togata. The sequence goes on from OY970806.1 coordinate 8,573,723, forward strand.
ATCAATACATTGAAATTATAATAGTTATGAACATATGACATTATCAATTACAATTTACAATATTATTTATGTATATCTTAATCTGACATTACTAACATTATATTAAACTTTATTTCTTGAACTGAAATAGGTGTAACTTTGACATCAATTAATTAAATTTGTTCCATGAAAATTCTACATAATTACATAATTTAACCAAGATATTGGAGACGATAGCACAACAGTTGAGTCAAATCAGTGTTTGACTTAAAAAAATAAGTTTGTTATTAAATTCATTTAGTAAATTAACCATAGATAGTAATTACATTTATTAACAAGTATACCATGTATATATCATATTATTTATTATTAGACACATAATAATTACATTTATATAACACATGTATTTTATTTTTTGCTGCAGATTCTCTTTTAGGGTTCCGTAGTCGCCATGTCCGTCTGTCTGTCTGTCTGTCCGCGGTTTAGCTCAAAAACTATTGGTACTAGAAAGTTGTAATTTGGCATGAGTATACACGTTAATGACGCCAAAAAAGTGGTAAAATAAATTAAAAAGATAAACAATTTTTTAGGGTACCTCCCCTACATGTAAAGTGGGGATGATATTTTTTTTTCGTCCTTCTCATAGTGTGGGATATCGTTGGATAGGTCTTTTAATAATATTAGGGGGTTGTGAAGACCGTTTTTTGATTAAGTTAACAGTTCGTGGCTTATCAAGCTTTAAAGTACCAATTTTCGTTAGAGTCAAGTGTCCCCCCCCCTCTACCAACTAAACTGTTGTAGTTAGAAATTTAAATGACACGGCATTAGTATTTATATATAACGAAATTTAAAGGAAAACTATCACACTTAAGTGGGCTTTACAAGTTTACGAGTAATAATCGACCAACTTAAATTTGCAACCGCAAAAACAAGTTCTCCCATATATTCCGTATGGGAGAACATGTTTTTCAATTACAAAGTTAAGTTTGTTTTTACGATAAATTCATTCCAACTACGGAACCCTTCATTGTGCGTGGTCCGACACGCACTTGGCCGGTTTTTTGTTTTAAAATTGTGTGGGATACAATTAAATATTTGCACACCATATGTAATGGTAGAATGTCAAGGGGCCATTATAGTTTTTAGATCATAGTGTAAATCTACATTCTCGCAAATAAATGGATTTGAATTTGAATTTCAGGTACCTATAAAATATTCACATTTCGCCCGTTGTGTTTGATTCCCGAGCTTAATGCAATTTACCGGATAAAACGTGTTTCCGGGCAGCGCTACTGATCAAGTTTAGACCTACCTAGGCCTCACGCAGCAGCTGTTAATGTTTTCAGTAAGGTTTTACTGCTCACGAATTTGCAGAGAACAATATTTTTTGCGGTGATTAGAAATAATTCCTTTAATTTGTGACGGAATTCTCTCAATGGGATTTTAGTATAATAATAACACAAAAAAATGTTATGCACGAACTACATTTTCAATTTCATAACTAATACGCCACAGTTCTTCGAAAATCAATTGTTAATTTTTTTTGTTTAAATTCTATTTAGTTCCACTAAATGTGCGGTCTGCGTATCTAAAGCTGCGGCCACACTAGCATCCTAAGTTGTTGCACAATAGTTCAGTTGTTCAGATCCGGCTCGAAGGACCATCAGAAGCCGGTGGAAGTAGTTATGGTTCGTGGCAGTAAACGATGGAGTGCCATAAAAAGCAAGCTTCAAGTTTAATCACACACAATGAATGGAATTTTTGTCTTTACTTTCATTGAATAGACTTAAAAACCGATTTCACAGAAGGAATCGGAAATTAACTCAAAAACTATAACATATTGTTTGTCGATGTTGCCAACATTTCCCGTCACAAACCTTCGCACTATGACACTCTATACATACATGTAGATATCATGTAACCAACCATTATCGGCTATCGCAGTGAGAGATCGAACTTCGTTCTAGTTATCGCACATCAAAAAATTATGGAACCACTAATGTGACCACCGCACTATAGCGAAAAAACTTTTTTGTGAGCAAAACATACGACTCTTTGGTAGGCATTGCTTCGATACAATAGACGCTGTGCGGCGTTCCAGCATCAATAGGTACAGTCGACTGCCATCGGTGATAGCACCTTAGCCTCTAGCTGACCCAGTAGAATCAGTAAGATCCGCCGCCCGAGGCAAATCCTTACCGACCCAGACGACCCCATAACCCTCCTCCAGAAGAGCAATAGGGTCACAAGTACAGTGCACAAACACAGACACCGACCCGCATTCCGACCTCGCCGCCGAGGTCCTCCGCGATCGCGACCCGCCCGAGTAAATAATACTCCCCCCCGACCCTTGCCCGTTGATGCGCCAGCCCGCGTCGATGCTGAGCCAGTAGCTTTAAATTCCCCGATTAATAATAATGAATTATCTTTGATCCAGCCTGTCCCAACTTGCTATCCTCCCCCCAGCGACGTCCTAAGCCGAGGTCAGTACCCCACAGGGGGTACCCTTAGCGAGCGCTCGCCTAGTTTTAATTAGAATAGTTTTGGCCCTGGCTGGAGGCTTTGAGTTTAGTAGCTTAGGCAGCCGCAGGATTGTCCGGTTAAGTAGTCATCACCTCAGAGGTGAGCTACGAGATGCCCTAGTAAAATTTAAAAAAAAAAAAATGAATGCGAGGCTAGCTTCTACAGGCTTCGTGACCACTGACGTGCGGCCTACTGTACCAATAGATATCTGAACGTTTAAAATAAATGGTTTTCCGTGAAGATTAACTATGGTTGTTTTTTATCAATATTACTACTCGTGATTTGTATCTGTTCAACTCATCGACAATGATCGCTGTTGATCGATGAACAATAAAGATCAGTTTTTATTTATTACTTACTCAGTCAGTCAGTAATTATCGTTTTTATGGTCATCATTAAAATGTAAATAGCTTACGGAGTTTTTTTATGAACTTGTTTTTTAGTGTTTCTGATATTTTCTTACTAGACTGTAAATAAATTGTTAAATGCATTTGCAATTTTGCAATTATTCAAATATTCTTGAAATAATGTAAGAGGTTATGATGACCTACAATTATAATATCTTGCATTTCAGTTTTAATTTAATTTAGTCGATAGTTAAAGTATCCTGTGGCCTCCTGTAATTAACCTTTCGTATGCCGTAGTTGCAGAAACAATTCAAAAGCCATTGTTTCTCGCGTAGATCTGAAATACGAAGGGTTCAATGAGAGCACTAGACAAAAACCTAAATATTTACAAATAAGTTTCAATATTGTGATTGTTAGGGTTCCATACCCAAAGGGTTAAACGGGACCACATTACTAAGACTCCGCTGTCCGTCTGTCACCAAGCTGTATCTCATGAACCGTGATAGTTAGACAGTTGAAATTTTCACAGATGATGTATTCCTGTTGCCGCGATAACAACAAATACTAAAAACAGAATAAAATAAATATTGAAGTGGCGCGTTTTTTTAGTTACGTTTTTAGTTGGAGGTCTTCAATAAATATATATTTTACTGTTATAATAATATAATAATCGTGACTTGCTTTGTTATATATTATTATAACAGTAATAAAATTTACATATTAAAATTTTAATAAAAATGTTTTTCATTTCCATTAAAATTTTATTATGTAGGTAGGTACGTAGGTAGTACAGATTTGACTATGCTACAATTGTAATACAATGCTGCAATGTAAAAATACTTAAATACCAATTGCAGTGTGAAAATATGACTAAAACGCGCAACTACGCTCAGGAAAATCCCGATGTGGGAAAAATTAACAAAATGGAAAAAGCAACGTGCCGATCGCATGCTTTTTAAACCCGTTTCCCACATAAGCCACAAAAAAGACGAAGTTCCCAGTTCCCACTTGCGGAGAACTAAACCCCGTGTAAGTGACAACATTGAGAATTCGACCGCTTCATAGCATCGATGGAATCTAAAACTTACCAGTTATCATCAGGGATGGACAACATGAGTTTTTATTTATTAAAATCAGTTTTTAAAAAAAAAAATTTTGCAAAAATGTCAGGTTTTTCTCCAAAGTTGCTAATGGGTTTATCCAAGACAGTAAGATTAGCAAATTTCCGATTAACATTAAGTATACCTTTGTACAGACCACGTTTAAACATTGACATTGCCCCCTTTTTTTTATAAAATTTTATTATTTTGCCACATTTTTATATGGTTAGGTTAGGTTTTAGGTGTGTTTATTTTTATAATTCTTTCTGACCATTTTAATTGTTGATATTTTCATAAAAAGACTATCATTATTCATCAGTGTTCCTAGATTTTTTTTCGGTTATTTTAAAATTATGGATGATTTATTATCTTTTTAAATTCAAACTCAAAAGTCATTTATTCAAACTAGGCTGAGAACCAGCACTTTCAAAGTTACATAACCCCCCAAAACGCCCACCATTCGCCACTTCCTAGTGCTTTAGCTGGGAAGAAGAAATGGCGCAACAAACTCCCCAGCAGCACAGCAGTCTGTTCAGTTAGAATAAATTGATTCTATTTAATATATGTATGCAAAATAATTTACATTACGCAACGGAATACACAATTTAAATTATATATTTAATAACCATAATGTCAGCTAGCACACGCCAATATACCAAACAATAATATTTTTTTGGTAAATTATTGGTTGATAATAATGATTTAAATCACTCAACTCTCTTTCAATTCAATTGATGCAAACTTCATTGCGATTACTTCCGATAAATTTAGTACAAGTATCAGTTTAAAACGTCAAGGCCAAGATCGTAATCGATTAAATAAAGTTCCGAGACGCTTAGGTGTCACTTTGTAACATGTCATTATGGGTCGGTTGTAACAGCGTCGTATTATATGACAATGTGATGATTGATTACCTGAAGATGACAGCCCGTGAGCCGTACAATGCAAGCATATATCACATATATGTAAGTATTTATATTGATATAATGGTGGTAATAATCTATGTCTATGGAGAATAATGGAGATATTGGTGCCGATTCTCTTGTCACAAATGCCTCTAAACTAAACTAAAAATCACCAAAATGTTGTTTATTCCTGTCAAACGATGATTTCCCATTCTGAAATAGACTAAAGTGACGCAACTTAACTATATTTTAGTTTGACAGCACTAAGATAGCATTGAGTTTTTAATTTAGTGAAAAAGACAATTTTGCTATTCTGAATTTTACGTTTTTCACCTAAAATTTTAATTGTCTAACTAAATCTGACCATTTAAATCGCGATTAAAAATGGTGTGGACTACTATTAGTTGTCATGAACTAAAATTCACACGATCACCTCGACTTCAGGTGCAAAAACAGTACTGTAATGGATTTTTTTCTTTTCTTTTGCTTATATCTCGAAAATGGTGTGTCCTATCGAAAAAATAATGAAAATTTCAACACGTAGATACAAATTTTTCATATTTTCCATATAAAGAGTGAAAAATTCCATATAAAACATGTCGACGCTGCCCCACCTACGCGCCTACGGCTCTAATTAAATTCACGGAAGGCAAACAAGTATACAGTACCACGTGGAGTGCGATTGTCAAATCCTATTTTAGTTGTCAAAATATATTTTTAAATTTATAGAATTTTTATTGCAGAATAGCTTTAAGATACTCAACATATATTTTTGTGATAGTTTAGTTCGGTGTACAAGAGAATCGGCACCAGTCTTCGGAAATGATAATTTGTTAATATATTAATACGGATAGTTATAATTTGTTTTTTTTTGTCCATTTCTTGCTGGTTTATGGTAAAGATTTATGGAAAGTCCTAATAAAAATAAACAGTCCCGAGAGGTGTCGTGGCACACCCCGTCGTTGGAGCGAAGTTCCATATTTGCTTTTGCAAAATGTAACATTTTGACCGTCACGAAACAAAATTACTGTCGTGACGGTCAAAATGTTACACTTTTTTCGGTCTAACTCTCATTGGCCAAGTGTGAAGAGTATATAGCGCTTTATGATACTTCGTTCTAAAAAGAACAAAGGTAATAACAATATTTTTTTACATGCGCATTTTGTTCCGCCGTATTTAGAGACGTTGAATACTGTTAATGGTAATCAAACCTGTTCGTAACAGGGGCGAAGCTTACTGTGCGTTATGTTGAAATCTCTATTTTCAGTCAATATTCCATATCCATGTTTGACAGGAACATGTTTTGATTTCAACATGTTTAGAGATATTGTAAGATGTTAGAGATTTTTGTTTTGTTGTTATGTTTCGCCAGTGCAAACGCACAGTTACAATTTTTTTTTATTTTTCTGTATTAATAATAATTAAATTTCTTAATAATTACAATCTAGCCTAATGGGCTAATAAGCAATAAAATATTTATTCTTACTTAATATTTTATGGCAGTTGATACTAAGTCTAAAAAAACATCGTTTTTTGCATCTTAAACAGGAAAAGTACATTATTTTTCGTGCTATTCTCTAGTTTATAAATATTTATATTAGCAATAAAATATTTATTCTAACTTAATATTTTATGGCAGTTGATACTAAGTCTAAAAAAACATCGTTTTTTGCATCTTAAACAGGAAAAGTACATTATTTTTCGTGCTATTCTCTAGTTTATAAATATTTATATTATACACCAACTGACCTTCAAGCTATGTTTTGAATTATTATCAGATAATGTGGTATTTTGAATATTATTATTTTAATTAATTTATGTAAAATACCTACTGGTATTCAGCTGCAACTGCGGTGTAATTTCGTAACACACATACAATTACAATTGATCGCAATGGGTTTCAATTTGACAGTTCACCCACGTTCATTGCGTTATTTACGTTACTGAGCAGACGGATTTTTCAAACGTATGAAGCAATGGATTAGCAATATCCTTCAAAACTCGTTTGGAAAAGGCCAGGCAGATGATGTCCGTAATTAATTTCGTTTGAAGTCTTTTTAATTACATTATCGATTGATATCTTTTATCTTTCATTGTAATCATTATGTTAGTAGCTATGATTAGATGCCCATTGGTATCGTTTTCTATGGCATTAGCAATATTAAGTTTTTTATCTAGTTTTGTATTGCCATTCAGTTATATTTTTAATATTATGAAGATTAATATTTCCTGAAGATAGACTGAAAAATGATTAGTAACTAAGATTGTATAAGTAAAAATCTTTAAAAAATACCTTCTTTAACTGATTTTTTATTTTTTATTACTATATTTTCATTTTGAAAAATATTTATAGTTAAAAAAAATCATTTATATCAAAATCGGGATGGTCAATCGTTGCTGGTTACTGATTAGTCTCATTAAAAACCGGTAAAAAAATCAACAGTAGGTAGGTAGCTACTTTATTGGCACGTGTAAAAATAAATAAAACCTATATAGAAGCTCCAGATCACGACTGATTAATAAATTATATTTTTCACATAATGAATACATTAATTTACAAAAATAATCTTTTTTTATATTTATGATGTTCGTGATATGTACTGATAACTAATGTTATCTCAGTGTTAGCAGTTGGCTAAGTACATATTTTGCATATTGTTATCTAGTTATCTACCTACCTTAAAGAATTCCTTGAGAACGAATTTTCTTAAAAAAAGGTTTTAAGAAAAAGTTTTTCACTCACTTTTTTATCATATCGTATTGTTTGAACCACTGTTGAGTATAGGCCCCTCCCTTTTGTGCCAAGCTTCCCTGGTCTGTGTGAGTTTTATCCAGTCACTTGCAGAAGATAAATTAAATACGAACTACGCATCAAAGACATGACGTCACACAAATCCTGCATCGCGCAATTAGAGTTTACCGCGCGAACGACATAATAAGACTATCCGACATCAACAGTTGTCCGCCAGACACAATACCGTGGATCCTCCCTTTTCAATGGTGGTTAAGTGAACTTTATCTTTACACCCTGTTCCCATGCTTATGCAAAAATTCACTGTATACTTCATCATCATCAGCCTATAACGTTCCCACTGCAGGGACACGGCCTCCTCTCAATGAGAGGGAGTGGGCTGTAATCCACCACGCGTGCCCAGTGCGGGTTGGTAGATGTCACATGTCTTCGATTTTTTGGTTCTAGGACGTGCCGGTTTCCTCACGATGTTTTCCTTCACCGTTTTGAGAGCAGTGGTGATGAAATAAATTACACAAAGTAATGCGCCTGTCTGGGTTCGAACCCAGGACTTACTGTACGTAAGTCGGGGCCGTCACCACTGGGCTACCGCTGCTCTCCTGTATACTTACCTATTGGTAAATAAATTGTGAGAAATAAATAATGCAAACAGGTAATATCGAAAATTGCGAACTAAAAAGTAGTTCACAGTTTTAATTTACCATTTAGATAAATACTACAAGAATGAAACTATGTTAAGGTTGACTAGTAAAAAAACGAATTGATAAGTAATGCAAAACAAACTAGAAATTAGCGCTACATAAAAAAAAAAGAATTTCTCATGCTAATAAAGTTTTTCAAAGACACAATACGATTGGATTGTAATGATAACACTGCTACTTATAATTTAAATTATTTCAATAAGTTTGTAGTATATAATTTTGCTATATTTATTTATTAATTTGTTAGAAGTTGTTATGTGCCCACTTTTGAACGTAAAAAAATCATTAAGTATAAATTATTCATTAGAGAAGTGGACTTGAGAATCTTGAGATTTAAATAGATTCTCAAGTTAAAGTTGTGGCTGATTTACATTTGCATTAGTGAAGTAAGTAGCGAGTTAAGTTCAATTTGTGTCCGAACGTCAGTGCAAAAGGGTCAGTTTTTTATTGAGAAGTGTCACGTGTAAGCGTCAAGGAATTTGTCAGTTGAAGCAAGTTGATGTATGAGTAGAAAACAACTGGAATCACGTTCTATTTATAAACATGTCAATTTTCAAAATAAACACGTTTTTTAACGTATGCAAACGTAAAAAGCCCTTAGAACAAGGAAACAAGGAACTTGGTGGTCTAAAAGCAATAAGACGAAAACCAAAGTGTTTTTGGAGTCATAAAGACATCGTAAAAATCGTTCTCTTTATAATATGAGGCCTTTCCTTGCACTGGGTTGTGGAGGTCAGATAGGCAAGCGCTACAAGTAAACTACTGGCATTCAGCTGCATCCGGTTAGATTGGAAGCCAACCCCAACATAGTAGAAATGGCGAGGCAGTTTGATAGATTTCGGGCTAGTCTGGAATTGTTCCCATTGTTTTATTTCGACCACTTTTAATATTGGTGATAGGTGATTATCGCAATGTTGTCGAATTAGCTTACTTCAGCAGTGGATTGAAAAATGGTTATAAGTTTTATTTGGTGTATTCCCCATTTTTTATAATGCCGCACTAACAGAATGTTCATTAGTGTAGATATAATATTAACATGGCTAGTACCACGTAGACATAGTTATCTTGGTATCTCATTATTCAAATAATTATGGGCAAATGCCAAAAGTAGGTGGTTTCTTACGTCAGTTTGCGAGCACTGACTTATGTAGAGAGGATTTTTTAAATTATTTTCACACTTTTCTTTATCTACTTCTCACTATTTTCGACTAACGTTACTGGTGGCTATTTTATTGTTTTAGATACATAAGTCATGTTCAAATTAAAACTTGCAAGTAACTGATCAATCCTGACCTCGTGATTATTTTGCACTTTTTTACCTTTAGTAATTAATACCTTTTTTTGTTGTTTAATATGTACACGATGCACGCGATATTCAGTGTTTTTAGCACATGTCTGCGTTTAGGTAGGTAAGTACTTACACAACGGCTTATTTGTGTGTTTACTTTGCATATATTCTATATGAAAAACGACGAACAACACTTTAAATAATTTGAATAATTTGTTTGATTTGTTTTCTAATTAGAATTACACTAAATTATTTTTTTTAATTCTTCGGCTATTTGTATTCAATAAATGCTCCATAAAATATTACCGTGAAAAATTTACATGATTAGTTAAGTTTCCATTCGACACGTGGAACGTCAGTTTCAGTCATAAAAAAATAAGTTTGTATCAAGGTTTACAGTTGTAAAATTGATAAGTTACGACCATATAATGGGAATCGCACGCGATTTTATAAAAGAAGCACTCACCATGATTGATAACACGCGTTCTAACCACGTTTTCTTAAAAACTGTAGCGCGCGAAAGACGTGCGGCTCTCGCGACGGCTGGAGCACAACTACAAGACGAAGGCGTGCATTCTACGGACAAAACATATGCGTCCGCGCAATTTCATTGATAATGATTATGACTAAATGATAACGCTGATCGTATAATTGGCGCTACTCAATCAACTGCCGTCTTGACTACCTACTATAGAAATTATTGAGTTACAAATTGTATTGTAATGTTTTATCATTTTATGTAGATTTGCAGAATGTTAAACTTCGATGATGTTTATCGGTAAGGAAAGAATGTAACAGGTAAACTCTTGTGTTTAAGGAAAAATAAACACTTGAATGTAGGTCTTATGAGGCAAAAATGAAAAATACACGGGTAGAATTCAAAAGTAAAGTCTAAATGTGAATTGACTGCCATTATTTGGAAAAAAAATTGGGCTCTGTTTTCACGGTTTACTTAAAGGTGATAAAATGGATGACATTACGGGATGTCATCCATTTTATGATCGTGGTCGTCGTAGCCCTAAGTCAAAGAAATGATAAAGGCTCCCATAGACAGGCTCGACGCGAGATAGCGCTGTTGTGTCGTGCCTGTCTGCGCCAAACATCTGGCTCCAAATGGGTGATATCTTCTTCAATACTGGCTTTCAAGATTTACAAGGTTTGTTGTGGTAAACACGAGATTTCAAAAGGCCCCAAGTGGGAAGTCTGGCACCGTCAGATCTGGAGATCTGACCAGTTCAAATCACCAAAGCGGCAGATCACACGGAAATTGGTGTTTCGAAATTTTCGTCGGGCGGGAGGGGACTGCAGCCGTCGACACTCATCGTCGGCAGCCAGACAGGTCGACGGCTGCAGTTGTTCTCTGCCGTTGGCGACGTGCCACTCGTGTATTGTGAGCACTAACATGAGGAGCTGTCAACAATAACGACGCAAAATAAAATCAATATCATTATGAAAAACAAAGCGCCCCCCCCCCCCCCCGTCATTCGGTATAACGAGATCGGTATAGTACCTATACTAATACACTTGCTCATTCACGAACCTAAGAGTTGAAAGACAATCGCTCGAGGTATGAGAGGATTAGAATAATATTCCATAGAGGTAACGCCTGTAATAGGTACAATAGGCCGCACGTCTGCAGTAACACTTTGAACTTGAGCTGCGGGGTAATAACAGAAGCAATGTCTTTCATTTTGACAAAATGATGTTAAAGAAACCATTTTTTTTAAACCCTGTCAGTTGTGTAGGTATTTTTTCCTATTATTTAGCAAACCATAATTATCAAAAAATTGAAATGTTGTCTTCAGCTATATTGAAAAAAAAAATATTATACCAATATCTTTAGTATACATCTACAATAGGCCGCACTTCTATGGTAACACTTTGACCTTGAGTTTCGGGGTAATTGGGTAATACACTAATAGAAGCAATGCCTTTCATTTTGACAGTTCAACAACATTCCTTGCGTTATTTACGTTGTTGAGCAGACAATTTTTTCGAAAATATGAAGCAATGGTTTAGCAATGCCCTTCAAAATCATTTAGATTCTGATTAGAAGTGTAAAAGTGAATTTTAATAGAATAAGGTGGTCTACTCTACTCCCCGAAAAATGCTACAGGATGTTACGTTAGTCCTTTTTAATAGAGGACGTCCCTCTTGCGACTAACCGGTCACAAATCCAAACACCGTCCAACTTGCTGCTAAGAATCACCTAATAGGAAAATCTAGAGCAATAAAGCAGACTTAAAAAAAGAGAACACATACCATAACATCACGCCTGTAATCCCCGAAGGGTTAGGCAGAGGTGTAGGTAACTACCTATTATTACATCCACATTTCGCCAGTTATGTTTAAGTCAGTCAGTTAAAGTGATTGCCCCCTATTACATTGAATAGGGGGCAATCAAACCAAACAAACAAACAAATCCAGAATCCAGGCTGCTACTGAGACGTTCCTGTTGGAAAAACCCAATAACACTTTGCCCGACCTGGGAATCCCCGACCACTAGAACAACGAGGCAGAACAAAAAGAGAACTTATCAAAGAATGTATCTAATCGATCCCCAAAAAAACTCCTATTTAGATTTCTTAAGGAATGTCGCGCACTAGACAGCTACTAGTAACTTAGTTGCTGCGACCATCTTTGAAAAAAAGGCCAGAAAGTTTAGAGGCCCATTAAAAGATCAATAAGTTTTTACTCGACTGCAGCAAAGTAAAAAGATGCGGGGTCAAACAGAAAACTCTATGGTCCCTCATAACTACAAGTCGGCCGAAGCGATTTTGATGAATAATATTCAGAGGATAAATTAAATATTTCCCTTAAACAATAATAACGCATAGGTACCCAACAAATATAAATACCTACTTACTTAAATCCTTGATTGCACAATAAGAAATAACATTAAATAATGTAGTTATGTTTGACACCACGTATTTTTTCGGAATTCCCTCTAGTACGTTTTATTTAATCGCGAGGTTGCGACGAACTTGCGACCTTATACTTTGTTTAAAAGATTAGAATAAAAAATCTACTGATTTGGGACAATTCCTGAGCCCGAAAACGTGCACGTTCCTAATATAAATATAGATAGTGCAATCCACGACGACGCGCCCCACTCCGCTCCGCTACGTACTAGTACAGTAATCGTGAAGTGGGGCGCGTCGTCGTGGATTGCACTATCTGTATTGACTTATGTTTGGGTATACTTATTACATATTTTGAAATATGACGATGGTTGTTGAAGATGTCGGAAAAAATCATGTCGACTGGGAGCTTTAATGGCGTGCGCCACGTAAACGGTAAAAGATAGATTAAAATGAATGTCATTTTTTTTTTCGTTTGCATCAATTTTTGAAAACTACATAATTTTTTCTTCATTAAATTATAGATACAATGGTATATAAATTAAGTAGGTTCTGTGCACTAGCAGGAGTGTAACAGTGAAAAAAGTTGCAGAAAGGAGGCAAAACTATTTTTCGATCGTAAAGCACTCTCTAATGCTTCGAGAGTTTTGCAAAACTATTTAGTATATAAAAATGGAATTCTCTTATTCACCTATTTCTATATAATTAATTATCTGTATCTATAAATATTATAATTGAATTCGCTTTACGTGTCTGTCTGTGCTGTATGGCCGCGTAGTTCTTTTAAGCTACGCAACGGATTTTGATTCGGTTTTCACCATCATTTAGATTGTTTATTCCGGAAGGTTTTATGTGTATTAAATATTAATATTAAACTTATCTACTTAATAAAGAAATCTTGATTTTGTTAACTCAGGAGCAAACCGTGCAGATCAAGAGCGGGTCTAAATATCTTATAAATATCTGCATCAGCAAAGAAACTCAAGTCAATGGTTATAGTCGATCCAGTGTGTCAAACATTGAAATTTTTTATAAATTCTTAATTTCAAACATTTCTTGTATCATCTATTTGATGACGTTTAGCGTTAAATGTGTCACAATTACAACAATCGACTGCCATCTTGTTTTTTAGGCCAAGGTCTCCATAGTTTGCAAATAGCTGGACGCGGTAACGGCAATCGTGTGTTTAAAATGGTCAGTTGTGCTAAATGCGACCTAATAGGCATCGGGACAGAAACTATTATTGTAGATAACCAAAAGCTATCTAAGCCAATCTATATTATATACTAATAATCTATATACAGGGTGTTTGGCAGAACGTTGAACATACGAAAATGGTGGATAGGTGGGGTCATCTGCTACTTACTCAACCCATTTTTTTTTTTTTTAAATGCAAGTTGAAATTTAGTTTCAAGTATTTTTTTACATATTTCTGTAAGTTTGAGGACTTATAACTTTTTTTCTAGCTAACATCTGAATAAAGCAATAGTTTTATAAGAATCTACCAACATTAACGATAAAAAAAAAATGCCTGTTTTATTCATTTGTGATAAAAAATACACTCTAAAGTTAAGAAAGTGGTGAAACTAGAAGAAAGCAAAAAAAAATTTTTTTTAATATCCTGGGGTCCAGGGCCAATTAAATTAGGGCTGAGTAAGTAGCAGATGACCCAATCTATCCACCATTTTCGTATGTTCAACGTTCTGCCAAACACCCTGTATATAAAAGAAAGTCGTGTTAGTTCTGTTACACTAATTATAACTCAAGAACGGCTGAACCGATTTGGCTGAAAATTGGTGGGGAGGTAGCTTAGAACCAGGAGACGGACTTTTTATTCCGGTAGGGTAGATATATAGGTAGGGTAGGTAGGTAGGGTAAGTAGGTAGGTAGGTAGGGTAGATAGGTAGGTAGGTAGGTAAGATAGGGTAGGTAGGTAGGGTAGGGTAGGTAGGTAGGGTAGGTAGGTTGGGTAGGTAGGTAGGTGCGCTGTAGATAAGTACTAAGTGCTACCCGTGCGAAGCCGGGTTGGACAGCTAGTAATATTATAAAGAGGTATTTGTGAGTTTGTATATAAGCGGTAATCTTCGGAACTTTGATCAGATTCGGAAAATTCTTTCACTCATGGGAAGCTACAGTATTTCCAAGTGATATGCAGTTTAACGTCGAAAAATGCTCAGTCATAACATTTAGCAGGATGAGAGAACCACATCATCACGAGTACAAGCTTGAGGGCACAGCAATTGAGAGGGTAGAAAAGGTACGTGACCTGGGTGTGCGCTTGAACACTGAGTTAACATTTCGTGAGCATATTGTAAATGTTTGTAAGAAATCATACAGAAGTCTGGGGTTCGTTCTTCGACGAGCATTGGGTTATACAAATATAAAAGCAGTTGCAGCATTGTATAATGCGCTTATAAGAACGCAGCTTGAGTATAATGCTGTCATATGGGCTCCGCATGAGACTAAATATACTCTCATGTTAGAGCGCATACAAAACAAATTCACCAGATGTTTGTACATGAAACTATACGGTGTCTATCCCTTCTATCCGTTGATGTACCCAACTTTATTTGTTATCGGTATGGTCGGGTACAACAAACTCGAGACAAGGAGGGACTTAGCTATATCCACATATGTACTCAAATTATTACGTGGTAAGACCTATAATTCCGGTGTTTTGAAGGAGATTTGTCTGAATGTGCCTGACAATTACGTATCGCGGCGCCGGAAGCCACGGTTACTAGCAGTGCCACCCGCACGAACCAACTTGCTCAGCAAAGCGCTGCACGCACTGAATGACACGGCTGACAGGATCGATTTATTTTCCTGCTCTCTGAATGAATTCACAAAAATAATATTGTATGTGTTATGTTATTTTTAAGATTTAGGTTAATTAAGGACCACGCTACCGCATTAGGAAAATCCTGTAATGATAGCAGTGTTTGTGATAAATAAATAAAATAAATAAATAAATATATTTTACGTTAAAACAAGAAATTTCTTTGTTTGTTAAAGACTATCTCTGGAAGTACTGATCCGATTTAAAAAAAAAACTTTCACACATAAAAACCTACATCGCTAATTGCCTAGTGCCATATAATAGGATCAGCACCTGTGTTGTATAGTACTTATAGTTGACTTCCACGCGGGTGAAGTCGCGAGCAAAAAATAGTAAATCATTAAGAGGCCGTGCATAAAATCGACTGATTTTGATCAATTTTGTTCATTCGTTGTGAAGAAAGGGAAAAATAATTCAAGCAAAACTATTTGTTTGTATAAAAACATATTTGACATTAAGTAAATCAAAGGCAAAATAAACCATATTTTCGAGAGCGCAAAAGTGATGCAACTATTAACAGGTGATGTGACTGACACGAATGGTTTAGCACCACGAAAACTGTACTTTTATACTTATGTTTCAATTATTTCAAGATTTCTTACAATTAGATAAGTTATTGACGAAAATAGTAGATTTTATAACAAGTGCACAAAATGAACCATTTTTATCCGAGACTTTTAGCAGCCCGAGACTAAGGCGAGGGCTGATAGTAATGTCGAGGATAAAATGGTTTTGTGGACGAGTTATAAACTCTGCTTTTCACTTCGATTGCGAGGAAATAAAACAGTAGTATAACATAACATTTCTTTAATTAACATTCAAAGTAAAATTACTACAGTTTTGAATACTGAAGGAAATTGTTTTATGTCTTAAAAACACATCAGGCAAATAAATTAAAGTAAATATTATAAAATAACAAATTCTATCTATGAACTTCTTATTGTGTTTGGCTGTATGGCTCATTTTCTTTGCCTTAATATAGATACATTTATGAGGAGATACGTTAATGCACTTGTGCACAAAATTCGATTTTGTGCAGCCTATATCCTGCACAAATCAGCACTTTCAGAGCGTGAGAAGTGAAAAGAGTTTTTTTCGTGCACTACACAGGGTCTATATCTATATGTCTTAGGTATGTCTTCTTTTACGAACTGAAACTTTTAAAAGTGCAGCTTTCATTATTCATAATCAGTCTATAATGTTACCACTGCTGGGACACCGGCCTCCTCTGCGAGAGGGAGTGGGCTGTAATCTACCACGCGGGCCCAGTGCGGGTTGGTAGATGTCACATGTCTTCAAATGTTTTTAAACACTTGTGAATGTGCCAGAACAGGAATTTATTTGGCAATTTTGTTATATAATGTGGAAATCTATTGCAGTTTTGCTGACTCAACGACATAATGGTCAATTCTGCCGATATTTCTTCTTATATTGCAAAAATTAAATTAAGACGATTCTCTAATGACAATCACGACCTGTATCGAGAACTAATGGAAGAAAAATTTTGTCGTTATTTCTACAGGTAGATAGATCTTTCAAAACGGGAACTCGGTAATTACGTCAATGTTCTATTGAAAAAGCGTCGTGTTTATGAAAAGAAAATATTTTATGTATAATTCTGAATACCTATGTGAATAGTTAATGTATAATAAAACTGATTAGATTAGACAAACAATATGCCTCAATCTGCCTAGTGTTTTTCCAACTATGTTGGGGTCAGCGGCAGTCTAACCGAATGCAGCTGAAGACTAGTATTTTTTATGGAGCGACTGCCTATCTGACTTCTTCAACCCAGTTACTGGGTAACACCCCCCCCTTGGTAAGACTGATTGTCAGACATTCGGGCTTCTGACTACCCGTAACGACAGTCAAAGATCTACTAATGACAGCCGGGACCAACGGCATAACGTGCTCTCCGAGGCACGGTGGGGTCTCGTTATGTAATGAATGGTTACCCATCCACGATGCGACCACGGCAAGCGATGCTTAATATGGCTGTTATCATTTAGCCACGAGCTGATAGACAGTAGCAATGAAATTATGAATACGCTTGTGATAAATTCTTCTTAATCTTACCCTGATCTAAATTAAGAGACCTAATTGAGGAAAATTTTCACAGAAACTTAGCTTGTTAATGGTTGATGGCAATTTGTTTCTTTTTCCTTGTCCAATGAATACGACCTTTACTGAAAGTCAATACTTTTAAGTAAAAAGGTCGTAAAATGACTGTCAATTCATTGTTAATAAATTCACGTAAAATTACTGTCAAAATAACTGTCAATCAAAAAAAAAAATCGCCTAGCCTTTTCCCATCTATGTTCGAGTCGGCTTCCAGTCTAACCGGATGCAGCTGAATACCAATATTTTACATAGAGTAACTGCCTATCTGAACTCCACGACCCAGTTACTGGGTAACACGGTACCCCTAGGTAAGACTGGTTGTCAGACTGTCGGGCTTCAAAAGACCTGTAACGACTGTCAAAAATCCACGAATGACAGCCGGGACCAACAGTTTAACGTGCTCTCTGGGGCACGGAGCAGTCTCGGTATGTGCAGAGGGTCACCCATTCACGGAACAACCCCGGCAAGCATAGCTTTATCTGATGGATTAACCTGGCGGTTGTCATTACTTAGCCACGAGCTCCTCGTCGTCATGGAGTGTAGGGATTTGTAAACATTAGGACAGTGACAACATTTATTTTACTTTGTCCTTATTGCGTCTAAAGATTGAGGATAAAGTCAGTGTGGAAAGTTCTCAGGTGGATTCCCATTTTTAATATAATAAACATACTTAGTATGGTTGAACTTGTAGTAGATACAAATAATTATCGTAATTTTAACTCCATCGATCCAACTACCTTTTTTTTTTGGTTGCGAATTCATCAAATGACTTCTCCCGCTCTGGGTGGAGCGGGAGGGCGTGTCGGACTCTTACTGGCTAAAACCCACCCGTGTTCCTTCTGTTGCCTGTGCAATGCCAGGGGGCCACGGTATCCCTTTCGGACTTTCCCGCAACCCCGGCAGGCAATGGTCTCATCGGACCCCTTCACCCGCTGACATCTCTTTGAGGCGCGCGTGGAACACAACGCGCCAACGATCCAACTACCTAACATTGCTATTTTTGCTGCCGAGCAGAGTTCTTTCGGTTTTGAATAATTACAGGTCTCTCAGAAGGCTCGAGAGACAGAAGAGGAGCTTTGTGTAAAGATGACGTAGGTAAGTATGTGTTATGCCTCTGGTACTTATTGCAAATTGCCATTGGCGTGAGTGACCATCGACCATCATCTTGGGCTTCTGGTTGTTTGTAAATTTTGCTACTCAATGACGACTTAAACAGTATAAGTATTAAACACCGTGTTTCTTTTGATGTCCCCGTCACTCTAAGGTTATAATATAGTATAGTACCTATAGAGAGTAGGTACCTAATAAAAATAAAAGTTATAAAAAATCCGGAGTCCTAACACGTGTGACTCCGGATTTTTAATTAGTCTGTATTGTTTAAGTATACATTTTTAGAGTTGACATTTTTGTTGTAGTTGGGTTTTAGTTTAAAAAAAAATATACTTATATATGGGGTTATTCAAAATTCAAAAGTCATTTATTCAAACTAGGCTGAGTATCAGCACTTTTCGAACGTCAAAATTACATAAGACAGTCCCCCAAAACGCCCACCCTTCACCACTTCCTAGTGCTTTTGCTGGGAAGAAGAAGTGGCGCAACAAACTCCCCAGCAGCACAGCTGTCTGTTCAGTTAGAAAAAAAAAATGTTTCTATGCAATAGTATACAATATACAAGTCCGTGATTAGACCTGTCGTATCCATACAATGGATCGGAATGCTGGGCTGTGAAGAAGATGGACGAAAAAAGATTGCATGTAGCGGAGATGAGAATGTTGAGGTGGATGTGTGGTGTGACAAGAATGGATAAAATAAGGAATGAGTATATTAGGGGAAGTCTGAAAGTTGCGCCACTTACAAAAAAGTTGAAAGGGAATCGACTGTCTTGGTATGGGCATGTGATGAGGAGGGAAGAATCGCATGTGACTAAAAGAGTGATGAATATAAATGTTGAGGGATGGAGAGGGAGAGGAAGACCAAAGAAACGATGGATGGATTGTGTGAGGAGTGATATGAAGGAAAAAGGTGTAGATGATTGTGTGACGGTTGACAGGGAGAATGGAAGAAGAAAACGTGTTGCGCCGACCCCAAGTAACATGGGATAAGGGCAGGAAGATGATGATGACAATAATATACAAGATAATTTACATTACGCAAAACACATTATAAATTAATAGCCATATGACAGCTAGCACACGCCAATATACCAACCAAAAACATCGAGAACTATACTCAAGCAGAAATAAAAATAACTAAATAATATCAAAAATAGAAAATAAAGCCTCCAGGCATGAAGAACGTGCCCGCTTACATATAGCTGTAACTAGAAGTTATAATTGATAAACTAGGACCATCGAGGTAAAATAAATAATTGTCGAGGTTAGCTAGACCACATAATGCAATACAACTCATTAAAAAAAACTTGTACAACTCATAACTTGTAATGAGTAGATTATGTCAACAATAAATAAAAATAAAATTAAAATAAATTGACATAAAAAGTAAAATTATAAACAATTATATAAACTCATATAACCTGTAAGTAGGTAAACTAATTCTGGAGAAAGAACATTTAAACATTGTCTTGAGATAGTCACAGCGACCAACTAACTATTCTTCGTTGATAGAATAGTATGCCTATGAACAAAGGTTGGACTTTACTTTAGTTTTAAACGCATTAAAAGGCAAATCTAACAAAGAAGAGGGTAGCTTGTTATAAAAGGTTATACCAAGCCCAACAAATGATTTAAGAACCTTATGAAGCCGGTGAAAGGGAGCACGTAGTTTATCCTTACTTCTAGTGTTAACATTGTGAATATCACTGTTTTTAGTGTATAAGTGTATATTTTGCCTAATAAATAAGATGTTGGCGAAGATGAATTGTGATGCCACTGGATTATAATATATTATATATTTCTGAAATGTGCTCATCAAGCCCTTTCATTTAAGAGGGAACAGGGCCTGCGAGGAATTTGAGAAATAGGTATTTGAAGAAACTATTGCCGTCGTATTACCTCAAGTCTGCCACCGCAGAGTGCGATAAGGACAGCAACAGCTCAGACCGATTATATCACAAAAAAAAAATACCGTTTGGTCAGGGTGCCGTAGCTTAGTTGCCGCGAACAACTTTGAAAAAAGGCCAGAAAGTTTTGAGGCCCATTAAAATAAAAAGCGATTAACATTAAGAAGATCAATAAGTTTTTACTAGACTGTGTGTGTGTGTAAAAATATGCAGGTCAAACACATAACCCTCCTTGGGTTGTGTTTGACCTGTATGTATGTATGTGTGTCCGTCTCTATGGTCCCTCATAACTACAAGACGGCTGAAGCGATTTTGTTGAATAATATTTGGAGGATATATTAAATATTTCCCTTCAACAATATTAATGCATTACCCAACCAATATACACACCTACTTAATGCCTTGATTGCAGAATTCTAGTAGGTAATAAAATTAATTCAATAATCTAGTTATGACGCTTTTGTGACCACGTATTTTTTCTGAATTCCCTAGTACGTTCTAGTCAAGCCCCTATCGCGAGGTTGCGAACTTGCGACCTTGTACTTTGTTTAAAAGATTATACATATATAAATTTTAATGATTCAGGGAAAACCCGAAAACATGCACGTTCCATAAATTGACGTTTGTTTTTTTTATAATACTTAGGTAATATTTAAAAAAAAACCCTGTTCGATCCGAAAGGGGCATAAAGGTACTGCAATAACATCAACAAAAAGTATTTTTCTTTAAAATTATTTTTGACTTTTTGTTGTAGTTGGGTTTTAGTTTTTAAAACTTTATTTTTATTTCAATTATTTTGGGGTATATATATATTTGATTTGAAATGTGCTCGTCAATCCCTTTCAATTAACAACCAAACAGAAAAAATAATAATTGGATATCTATGGTTCATGACTATGTTTATGAGGTAACAGATGAACATGATACATACCGGTCCAAAAACTTTTTCACAAAAAATAAAACAGACTTCCAAAAAAAAAACACTACAAAGTGAAACATAACTTTGATTTCGGAAGTCGGCGTCTTTGTTTTTTTATTTTGGTTTTTTTGCCACCGAACACTAGACTCTCCATGTGTGAGTTTCATTGATAGAAGTACGAGTTAATAATATTCATTCAAACCAATCATTCATGTTTAAAAAGCTAAGAAAATGCGACGTTGTCATCTTTTATGGTTTAAATAGTCTGAATTAAATGTTTATTAATTTTTTTATTTCACTTTCGGGTCTTTTACCTATCTAATCGTGACTTTATCGAATTATTTTGTTTAACGATTGTTTTTTTAATATTGAATATCATTTGTCAGTTGATTATTTGACATGGTCTCATTAATACCCTAGAGTTATGGGATATCAAAACAACTTTTAACAGATTACCCTATAAAGACCTAGTGTTTGTTAGTATCATGAAAATTTACTAATAAATTAGGCGAAGTTAAGACATCTACACGCCCAAAACTGAGCTGAAATTCCATTAACAACAACGAAATTATTGCTTAGTCGGGATTTTGGGAGCCCTCAAATAGTTGTTCCACTGTCATCAAGCTACTGGGGCCGTATTATGACGTATTATGCCACCATTATTCCAGTGTGAGTGAGAGACATAGCTATATGAGGCCGCTAGCACCATCCTTTTTTCGCAATGGAATAATGATGGCATTAATACTTCATAATAAGGCCCCTGAGCAGGTTCGAACGCTTGGTTGAAATGAAGCCGCATTGTCTGACGGAGGAGGAAAGGATCGCGCGCATACGACGACTATTGGCATGAATTTAATGTTACGCTAGGGTTGGCAACATCTTCAACAAACTTATCTGGAGCTGAACTTGAAAGTCAATTCTCGTACTACAAGCATTCAAATTAAAGTTGTAATCTCATTTAGCGAGTATCAATGTCAAAAACTACTATACATATACCAACGCGGTGGTATTTAATTATTTTTTTTTAAATATCGCCGTATTATGCTGACATATGTCCATTTTGGCCTCGCACAGGTCATTATTATTTTGTTAGTTTTGTTATATGCACCTTTTTTTTAGTATAATTTTGTTTTCCTTTTATTTTAATTATTATTACTAAGTATTTGTATTTCCTCTGCGTGTCCCAAATAAAATATTTTACTTTCTTTCTTTTCTTTAAAAACTTGTCAAAATGTACGTAGTTATGAGCATAGATATAATATACGTTTCAAATAATACGTCTATTGGTAAGTAAGGTTTTTTTTTGACAGATTTAGACTGTACTCTGATGATCCCCGATTAATTAGTATGACAATGTTTTTTTGTTTCTTGCAACGAACAACTTTCCAGTGATATTTTGGATGGATACGATGTTCAGCGGAGTCTGTCATGCTCATGAGTTGCTAGCACTTCGCACGCGTGGATTTCGTAAGAGCACTATAAAAAATTTACTCTTTCTTTAATAGGTAGTTTTCGAAAAATAGTTTTTATGTTCGCTTACGTTTTCTTGTTATTGGGTAAATTATTAATTAAAGAAAAAAATCGATTCCCCGTTTTCACACCGAAAAGGGAAAAATCATGTGTTTCGTCATTAGTTACAAAAAAAAAGCAATGCATATTCTGCCCAAACAAAACGTGCATTAAAAGAAAAAATACACAAATACAAATGTAGCCAAAAGCCTCGTATTCAACCAACAAATAAACGTTTGGACGTTTAGATTACTTTTGGATTAATCCAGATATGCAATAAAATCCTCCCCTAATATCTTAATTACCCCCTTTTGCTCCTTCAGGGTCGATTTTCGAGAAAATCTCCTCGAAATATTTATTTTCTGTCAAAAGTTTTAAGAGGGAACAGGGGCTGCGAGGAATTTGAAAAATAGGTATTTGAAGAAACTATTGCCGTCGCGCTGCGCCCGAAAACCCGAGTTAAACCCCGTAAAGTGCGATAGGGACAACTGCAGCTCAGACCGATTATATCACAATTTTTTTGACGAAAACGACGTTTGGCATTCTCCTTTTTTCTCCTCGAAAACTAAGCCGATTTAATATTTTTTTACATTAAAATTTTAAGAAAGAGTATGTCTAGGTTCCTATTATTTTCTTTTATGCTAAAAACTTTTCCGAATTAGTCTGGTAGTCCTCTAATCACGGCGGTAAAAATGGGGCATTTTTGTAATTTTTGGAGGGTCATAGTTTCCTTACTTATTAATTGCTGAAAAAAAGGAAATGACAGGGACATGCCTATAGAGACCCTGATTTTATTTAAAAAAAATGATAACTCTAGAGGCATTATTCAGGAAGAAAAACGGGGAATACGTTTGTATGGAGAATCACAGGCCCTGTTCCCTCTTAATACTGAGTTTCGAGGTAATTGGACCCCGCGTTATGTTACTTCCATACAAACTTTAACACCCCCTAAAATTCCTTTGCGGGATGATTTTCACACAAACGAAATCCCCCCTTTTCAACCCCTTTAAAGACGAATTTCCAAAAACTCTTTCTTAGAGCTCGCGTTCATTATAACAGTACCTACCTACCTAAGCCGTGTATACAATTTCTGGTTCGTAGTCTCAGTAGTTTCGGCCCCGTTGGTCTGGTGGTTGCAAGCGCGACTGCTGAGCATGGGGTCCTGGGTTCGATTTCCGGGTTCGGAATTTCTTAGTAACAGCCCGGAGTTTGGAAGTTGGCTGTGTGATACCCCCGTGCCTCGGAAAGCACGTTAAGCCGTTGGTCCTGAGCCCAATCTCTCTCCAGTCGTGTCGGATTGCCGTGCCATCGGACTATGAGAGTGAGGGAAGAGAGAGTGCACCTGTGTCTGCGCACACACTTGTGCACTATAATATCTCCCGCGCCGAAGGCTAGTCTCCGTTGAGATTGGTCGCCGTGGCTGGCTGTCTGGAGGACTGTACATATAGTTTCGGCTGTGCGTTGATCTGTCAGATAGGTAGTCATTCAAGCCAGTCGGTCAGTTTCTGCTTATAAATATATAGATATTATTACTAGGAACATACAAAATAAGTCCACGTGTTTTACAAGTGTATTTATTTGGTCGACAAAAATGAAACGCAGTCATTCGTAGCTGTAGTACTCGTACCTAGTAAAATTAACAGAAGCAGTTTACTTTACTGTGAGTTAAATAGGGGCAGGTAAATATTAAGAATATTAATGATGGATTGTATAATTATAACACTGAATTTGATGTTGTAACCGTTTTTGGTGTAAAAAAGGCATTTCGAAAGTTTCCAAATACTTTTTTTTACATCTAAAACAAAGTATTCGACGTTACGATATTAATTATTGCATTTCATAATCAATATTTTAGTTCACTATATATATTACCTAATTAATCAAAACAGCGAAATATTTGACAGCTATTTGCGACGTTGCCCACTTTCTGTATAAACGCTCTTATTGCAGGAGGTACGGAGGTAAAACTTTCGATAAGTATTGCATATTATACCTAATTGTTTATCAATTCGACTTTAATATTTGAATATCAACTGTAATATTTAGACAGCTGTATGAAATGGTTCACGATAAATTTAATTACAAACGGAACTATACGTTTCAATGAATATGGTACGAATTTTGAAAGATTAAGTTTTTTTTTTAAAGAAAGAATAACATGATAGGCATTGTCACTCATACCTGTGTGAGTCTCTTTCTAAGGCTAGGCGTAAACGAGCCACCGGACACATTAGATTTTATCATACGTTTTGTATGGATTCATCGGAAACGTGTGGCCCGCTAGAGCAGTGCTCGCCACTGCAGCACGTAGCGTCAGCCACCGGTGGTTGTGGTCAGTGGCTCGTGTGCACTTACCTAAGGCTAGGCGCAATTGAGCCACCAGCCACAGCCATCGGTAGCCCAACGACAAGCAGTTCACATGCTTTTTCATTCGTTTTGTATGGATTCGTCGCACACGTGTGGTCGGTGGCGGCCACCCGCTGGAGCAGTGCTCGCCACCGCAGCACGTAGCGACAACCACCGGTGGATGTGGTCAGTGGCTCGTGTGCACTTACCTAAGGCTAGGCGCAATTGAGCCACCAGCCACAGCCATCGGTAGCCCAACGACAAGCAGTTCACATGCTTTTTCATTCGTTTTGTATGGATTCGTCGCACACGTGTGGCCGGTGGCGGCCACCCGCTGGAGCAGTGCTCGCCACCGCAGCACGTAGCGACAACCACCGGTGGATGTGGTCAGTGGCTCGTGTGCACTTACCTAAGGCTAGGCGCAATTGAGCCACCAGCCACAGCCATCGGTAGCCCAACGACAAGCAGTTCACATGCTTTTTCATTCGTTTTGTATGGATTCGTCGCACACGTGTGGCCGGTGGCGGCCACCCGCTGGAGCAGTGCTCGCCACCGCAGCACGTAGCGTCAGCCACCGGTGGTTGTGGTCAGTGGTTCGAGTGTACTTACCCTAAGGCTAGCTACAAACGAGCCACCAGCCACAGCCATCGGTAGCCCAGCGACAAGCAGTTCACATGCTTTTTCATTCGTTTTGTATGGATTCGTCGCACACGTGTGGCCGGTGGCGGCCACCCGCTGGAGCAGTGCTCGCCACCGCAGCACGTAGCGATAGCCACCGGGGGTTGTGGTCAGTGGCTCGTGTGCACTTACCTAAGGCTAGGCGCAAACGAGCCACCAGCCCCAGCCATCGGTAGCCCAACGACAAGCAGTTCACATGCTTTTTCATACGTTTTGTATGGATTCGTCGCACACGTGTGGTCGGTGGCGGCCACCCGCTGGAGCAGTGCTCGCCACCGCAGCACGTAGCGACAACCACCGGTGGTTGTGGTCAGTGGTTCGTGTGTACTTACCCTAAGGCTATCTACAAACGGGCCACCAGCCCCAGCCATCGGTAGCCCAGCGACAAGCAGTTCACATGCTTTTTCATACGTTTTGTATGGATTCGTCGCACACGTGTGGCCGGTGGCCGCCACCCGCTACAGCAGTACTCCACCCCAGCAAGAGGTGACAGCCACCGATAGTTGTGGCCAGAGGTTAGTGTGCGGTTACAGCTTGAAGTAACGGCCGGGGTTGTGTCTATCCTACTTTATTACGTTCATCATCATCATCATCATCAGCCTATAACGTTCCCACTGCAGGGACACGGCCTCCTCTCAATGAGAGGGAGTGGGCTATAATCCACCACGCGTGCCCAGTGCGGATTGGTAGATGTCACATGTCTTCGAATTTTTGGTTCTAGGACATGCCGGTTTCCTCACGATGTTTTCCTTCACCGTTTTGAGAGCAGTGGTGATGAAATAAATTACACAAAGTAATGCGCCTGTCTGGGTTCGAACCCACGACTTACTGTTCGCAAGTCGGGGCCGCCACCACGTTTAATACGTTATCCTATTTTAATGCTTGACAGCCCTAGCCGCCAGCTCTTAGTACGCAATTAGAATGGAAAATGTTAAGGTCATCCCATCTTTAACTCAGACTCGCTAGGAGTCTGGAACTGACTGTGCCAAATTACCTACTTGATAGACCGTTAATGTTCACTTACACATAATAATTATCAATAGTTAATTTTTAGCATAATTATATCTGAATAGCTGCGCCCCGCGGTTTCCTCCGCATAAGACTTTATCCCATGAGAATATCGGGATAAAAAGTATGTATCCTATATCCTAACCCTAGGTTTACCCAAGCCATGCCATTGCATCCAAATCAGTTCAGCTGTTTTAGCGTGAAAGCGCAACAAACAAATATATAAACAAACAAACAAATTCACTTTCGCATTTAACTATACTCCATTTGAAATAAGATTAGACTTCTATAACGTAGTCATAAAGATGGCACTTAAAGCAAAAAAGTGGTTACAATATCAACTGTTTACTGCAGCTGCCATTTGTCACGCCACCAACACAATAGAAGTCAAAAAACTTTTTCAAAAAAAATAAAACCGACTTCCAAATAAAAAAAACACTACAAAGTGAAACATAACTGATTTCGGAAGTCGGTGGCAAAAAAATTAAAATAAAAAACCAAAGACACCGACTTCCGAAATCAAAGTTATTTTTCATTTGTAGTGTTTTTTTTTTTTGGAAGTTGGTTTTATTTTTGGTGAAAAAGTTTTTATATTTCACTTTTTAGTTGTGGTACCTACACAAAACCCCCACAAAGATTTGAATACCACTACCTGCTATGTAAATTACAGTGACAGGAACTATTAGAATATCATCCACATATACTAGGTGGGAAAAATACGTATTATTGAAGCTAACTCAAAAACCCCTCATCAGATATTGAGCAAATTTATATGGGACCACTTCTGAAGTATGCCTTACCAAACAAAAAAAGAATCATCAAAATCAATTCATAATTGGCGGAATAATCACGTGATTATTCCGCCAATTATGAATTGATTTTGATGATTCTTTTTTTTTTTTTTTTGTATGTTTGGTACGTACCAAACAAACAAAAAAAAAAAAAAGAACATACAACCGAATTGAGAACCTCCTCCTTTTTGAAGTCGGTTGAAAATCGGTTGAACGGACTGTAAATAAGATTTAGTTAAATGTCTAATCTTATTTCAAATGGAGTATACATTAGAATTGGTTCCGAGTTAACATTGAGTGATCGTGAACGCCTTCACTTCTTATTGTTAATTTTACACGATATTTTTTTAAAGCGTCTAAGGATGTGTGCAGACCTAGTCATAACAGTTTTGTCTATCTTTGTCAGAATAGGTTTTACAGTACTTATATTATGACAATATTATTATTTAAGACTGTTTTATTCCGATGTTCGCGCCACTTTTGTTTTCATAGACCTCGACAGTTTTGTCTAAGCCTACGCGATGTAAAGTCAACAGTGAAACTCCAATAATTTATTTCAAGTAGGTACGAGTACTTAAAAAGCATTTTTGAACGTCAAAAACAGGAAAATAGAATTGATTCTAGATGCCCCTTCCAAAAGGTAGTTTCTTATGGAGAAGAAGGGCAGAAAACTCCACAGTTACTCTTTTAAAATGTTTTACAATATTTTGTATACATTTATTACCTATATGTGTGTGTGACATGTAACATGTCGTGATGGCTCAGTGGTTAAGGCCTCGCCTCTCATGCACAAGGTTCTGGGTTCAAATCCGGGCAAGTACCAATGTGACTTTTTCAATTGATATGTACTTTCTGAGTTTATCTTGGACATTACTGACATCGGTGAAGGAAAACATCGTGAGGAAACCTGGACTTATAGTTAATATAAGTCCGAAAACACCAACCGTCTTGAGCAAGCGTGGTGATCAGTGCTCGTGACTTCTCTTTATGAGAAGAGGCCCTTGCCCTGCAGTGGGACAGTAACAAGCTGGTATTATTATTGTTATATGTGAAGACGATGTTACCTAGAATTTTACAATAGGTAAAATAATTTAAAATGAAGCAATGACAGATATTTTTATTACTAGCAGCACCCCGCGTTTTTACCCGCATTAGTCTCGATCCCGTAAGAATATCGGGATAAAAAGTATTTTATGTATTAATCCATGTTATAAACTATCTGTGTGCCAAATTTCATCCAAATCTGTTCAGTAGTTTTTGTGTGAAAGAGTAACAAACCATCCATCCTCACAAAGCATTCGCGTTATAAAGTTAGTAGGATAGGATGTAATAAATACATGCTTCATACAATTTACTGCTGTCCATTTTTAAGTGTAAAAAGAAACCATTGTTGTATTTTCTATTGTACTGCATGATGGAGTAAGGTACTTAGGTTCTAAATTAATAAGATTTAAGGCATTTCTCGTTTATAAATAACTAACTTTTACTCGTGGCTTCACCCGCGTGGATGTCGGAAAATATCCCACGGGAACGTACTACCGGGATTACATACTTAATAGCCGCGGAAAAGGTCATTGACTCCTACCGCTACGCCCGCCTTGCCGATGCCGTCAACCATGATTATTTTGTTACTTAGGTACGCGTAATTTTGAATCTGTGATATCTTTTCAAGCTATTCATTTAAATGAACTGAGTCAAGTTCTTAGCAAAGTATTTTCCAAATGTAAATTTTAAATAATCGAATCCAATAAAGAGTATTTCTTAATATGAATTCTACACAACAAGCGCATGATACGTCATAGCCGGCGGATGCCTACTTGGTGTTGCCAGCAGTCGTTATCACATAATTTGTGGTACTCGTGTGTAGAATACTCCTAACTTTTGTCTATTGTGTTATAAATGAATAAATAATAAGTGCGAAAAATAAGAAGAAAATAATAGCAAACAAATCAATGTTTAAATGGTATGCCAACACAACTTGTATTTTTATGTTAAATATTATCATATTTTATGTTATATACATACATAGTATATATACAGCTTCAAAAGATGTGAAAATAAAAAACTTGTGAAATTGATTTTATTAAAAACCACTCCTCTATTTCAGAATGTATTTTAAACTAGCTGTGCACCACGGTTTCAGCCGCATAAGTCTCGATCCCGACGGAATATCGGGATGAAAAGTATCCTATGTCCTAATCCAAGTCATGGTCTACCCGTGTGCCAAATTTCATCCAAATCTGTTAAGCCGTTTTAGCGTGAAAGCGTAACAAACAAACTCAAATTCGCATTTATAATATTAGTTTTAAATAACCCCTTTGTAATAAAAAAACGGCTGGAGATGATTTATGTCTAGAAAGATGGTGATTACCGAGAAGACGACTAAAGCTTCGTTCAGACTAGCGCGACGCGACACCGGCTATTGTTATACCGTGAAGTTTTCTTAGAAATTGTATTGTTCGAGTCGCGTCGCGCCGTCGCCGCGTCGCGTCGCGCTGGTCTGCACAAGCCTTAATAGAGAAGTATAGAAGAAAAATACATGTTGTGCTGACTCCAAACAAACTGAGATAAGGGCAGGAGAATTATGATTAAAACGGCTGTATGAAAACCTACATAATTATTAACTTGCCTAATTGCTCGGAAAAAAACCAAAATCTAATTAAGTATTTGACGACTCATTCATAAAAATAAACTTCAACTCTAGAAGATAATTATTAAAATTTAATTTGAATCGTCTTTTCCTCTTGGCAACCGTTTTGTAGGTACACAGTTATTTTATAAGATTGTCAATACGCCAAAATCATATGGTTTAAAAATAGTATTCTCATATTTTAGGAAAAATGGGCCTTAAGATTATGTCATACGTATTTGAGATTTATCAAGGTTAATAGACACATTACTATTATATTAAGATCAAGTAAGTACCCGGGTGTTAGAATTAGCACAGCTATCTAATTACGCACACATTTTCGTAAGCGATTACGACGAATTGGTTTCATTTTGGACGGCACGGTTGTAGTTGTTCCGAGTCTGGCTGTTCGTGTATGTGAGTTTAAATGTTTGTAAACGCACCCACAATACAGGAGAAATTCCTAGCGTGGGGCAACGCGGCGCTAAGTAGAGAATCGAAAATGAAATACGCGATTTATGCATTCGTCACACCGCCCGCGCCGACGAGGAAGCGACTAGCTATCAACGATTTTCTCACTCTAGAAACGTACTAAAGAAAGGTCCCATGTGAGTAAAAGAAATACATATGTAATACATATATTAATAGTTGAGACTGTTCTCGAAAACACCCGACACCCGTCACATCCCGTCATACCGACCTTCCCGCCGCCGCCGGGGTCCTCCGCGATCGCGACCCTCCCGAGTAAATAATACTTCCCCGATGAAGCGCCAGCCCGCGCCGCAGCTGAGCGCGTAGCTTTAAATTCCCCTTATAATAATAACGATCTATCCTTGATCCATCCTGTCCCAGCTTGCTGTCCTCCCCTCAGCGACGCCCTAAGCCGAGGTTCGTACCCCACAGGGGGTGCCCTTAGCGAGCGTTCGCCTAATATTAATTGAGAATAGTTTTAAGCCCCTGGCTGGAGCCTTTGAGTTCAGCAGCTTTAGGCAGCCACAGGAAAGTCCGGTTAAGCAGCCACGACCTTAGCGGTCACCAGCGAGATATCCTATGATACCCTAGTTCAAAAAAGGGAAAAACTGTTCTCGTTTGTTGCAGCGACAAGAGCTATCGAAGAGAGTAGGTACTCGCTCAGCGACGCTCGCTTGGCGGGCAGAACACTCGCTGAGAGACTCACGCTTGGTGCATACGCATACTAGCAAGTAATTGCATTGCCAGAAGCTGGTACCCGCTACAACAGTAATAAGGTTTATATGACTAGAAAGGTTTAAAAAAATATATAATAATAGGTAGGTACTTGCTTACGGTACGCGCTTGTTTAGTTTTGTCAACTACAAGCTGCCTTTTTAGTGAATACGTTTTGCTTTTGTTTGGGATTATTTCTCGAGATTCGGGGGCCCTCCCGGACCGGGGTGCCGGTGCAGACCGCACCTGCCACCACCCGTAGTACGCCAGTCCAGTGCACACGCGGGCGAGTCCGCGAGCAAAAGTTAGAAGGACATAAAGACTTCTCCAATCTATTTAACACAATCTATAACTACTCAGCCAGCCATTCAACCCTGCCATTGACGATTCGCGGTCTCCACAAAATACAAATCTATTCCAACGATGGGTTTAGATTGGGAACTTCCATTTTCATTTGTATTTAGAATATTAAAAATTTATGGCCGACACTTCATCGGTTCAGTCTAGTCGACTACATCATACCGAAAATTCATTTCAAAGTAATGCCTATTAAGAGCACACTTGGATTTTCAAAGCTCCGCTCAGTGCCGAGAGTTGAAAAATCAACAGTAGGCAATAGGTACATTTAGGCGCGTAGTTTTAATGAATCATATTTCATTGTTATTTATCATCAGCGCTGATCGACCATAAATCAATTTTATAGGTTCCATCGCGATGTCTAACACATGTAAATCTAAGTTTCAGGTAACTTAATATTCATCGTACTTTTGTGACAATAGTATTCCTTTCCGGTTCTGACAATATGTCCAGTATACCGCAGCACGTCACTTTGCTGATCCATGCGTCATGTTCGTGAACGGG
This sequence comes from Xanthia togata, assembly GCA_963853775.1. Classification (NCBI taxonomy): domain Eukaryota; kingdom Metazoa; phylum Arthropoda; class Insecta; order Lepidoptera; family Noctuidae; genus Xanthia; species Xanthia togata. The sequence goes on from OY970806.1 coordinate 8,606,084, forward strand.
CGCCGTCAGTAGGGACTGGTCATCTCTTATCTGTCTCGGCTTATTTTAATGTTTGAATTATTTTTATTACGGATGCTTTTTTCGTGCACATCTTTCTACATTGTTCTCACATGTATAATTTCAACATGAATGATACCAATATTTTGTAACAATATTCTGATTTAAAAGAGTGTACGTGGAGTTTCTTGTCCGTTCTTCTCCATAGGAACCTACTACGCTTTGGAATGGGCAACTAGCTTCATCTTTCTGACTGACCGACCCCTTGACAGTTCAAAAGTACCTGTAAATGGTTTAATTGAAATAAATGCTTTGAGTTTGAGTTTGAAATAAATGAATTTTGAATACGCGGGTCACTTTTGGGAGGTAAACAAAAAATTAAAATAAAAGTTTTGCAAACTGTACCGTGTGACATATCAAATGAAAGAACTTATTGCGAGGAGGTCAATTTCCTTACGATATTTGAAAAAATATTTAAGTGTTTTTTTATACGTTGTTGTATTGTTTTGCTCCATGTAAAATACTGGTATTCCGCTGCATCCGGTTCAGACTGGAAGCCGACCCCAACATAGTTGGGAAAAAGCTAGGTAGATTGATTGATTTTTTTAAAGATGATTATATAAAATAGATGAAAATTGACAAATCTTCCTCTTTATCTCCGAAACTACTGAGCCTAAAATTTTGAAAAAAATATTATGGTTCTTTACTCATAGATTACAGGAAAACCTATAAAAAGTCTCAATATTGTGCGTACAAACTTACATTTGCAGTTGGAATGTATGAGAATAACATCTTTTTCAACAACAATGTTAAGTTTGTATTTAGGATAAATTCATCTCAACTACGGAACCCTTCATTGTGCATGGTCCGACACGCACTTGGCCGGTTTTTATATCGTAAAGTTCTCATGTTCTCGTCAGACTCAGACGGAGAGTTTATACCAGACTGCTCCAAACTTCTAGCGAGCATGCAGAGGAGCTCAAGGTTCTCAATTGAACACACTTACTATGTTGCAAACTGTTGCTGCATTTCATCATTTCAGATCACACGTAAAAGAACCGTTTTTAGGGTTCCGTACCCAAAGGGTAAAAACGGGACCCTATTACTAAGACTTCGCTGTCCGTCCGTCCGTCTGTCACCAGGCTGTATCTCATGAACCGTAATAGTTAGACAGTTGAATTTTTTTACAGATAATGTATTTCTTTTTCTGTTATAAGGGTTTTAGGGTACCTCCCCTACATGTAAAGTGGGGATGATAATTTTTTTTTTCGTCCTTCCCATATTGTAGGCTATCGTAGGTCTTTCAAAAATAGTATGTGTTTGCGAAGACCGTTTTTTGATTAAGTAAACCGTTCGTGACTTATCAAGCTTTAAAGTACCAATTTTCGTTAGAGTCAAGTGTCCCCCCTCTCTACCAACTAAACGGTTGTAGTTAGAAATTCAAATGTCACGGCATTAGTCCATATATATAACGAAGTTTAAAGGAAAACTATCACACTTAAGTGGGCTTTACAAGTTTACGAGTAATAATCGACCAACTTAAATTTGCGGTTGCAAAAACATATTCTCCCATATATTCCGTATGGGAGAACATGTTTTTCAATTACAAAGTTTAGTTTGTTCTTACGACAAATTCATTCCAACTACGGAACCCTTCATTGTGCGTGGTCCGACACGCACTTGGCCGGTTTTTTTTATAGATAATGGTACGGATTTCTACGTGCGCGAGTCCGACTCGCACTTGGCCGATTTTTATTATTGTATTTATATTGTGTATGTGTATCCTTTGTTGAAGATACGGCACGATCGGCGCAATTGACTGCTGCACTGCGTGTCGCGGGATCGATTCCCGCACGGAACAAATATTAGTATGACCTACAAGTAGTTGTTCCGGGTCTGGATGTTTGTGTATGTGAGTTTAAATGTTTGTAAACGCACTCACGATACAGGAGAAATTCCTAGTGTGGGGCAACGTTTAAAAAAAAAAGATCCATATAATAATTTAATTTTCGGAGACTACTGCTACTGTCACACTCACAGTAGTCTTACTATGTAAAATATAATTTTTCATTTCTTATACTTTGAAAGTACGCTTGAAGTTACCTGATCAGAGGGATGAAAATAGTACTTTTCGTCCCGGGGAAACGATTTTCCCTGCTGTCAAAATTGTAAAACTAGGCAAGCCGTGTCTATGCCTACTTTTTATGTAGCCACTCTGTTATATCGCGGCGTAAAATAGAAATTTAAAAATATTATCAACACTTTTGTAACATGACTAAGTACTTATAATTTACTTTTCACTAAATTATTATTAAATTTACATAGATTGGAGATAAATATATACCATCATCAGTGATAAAAAATACCGGCTGGTAGAATGTCACAGAAAATAATATAATAAAAAGGCGTAGGTACCATCGAAGAAGTTCATATCTATACACCGTAAGGGCTATTTTTGCTTGCAGCGCTCGGCCGCTATAGAACCGGCGTGGTAACAGATGTGGTCATCCTGTTCACGGGATTTTGTTTTCAAACTGCTTAGATATGAAGTTCTTCGATAGTACATACCTAGATATTTGTATAAATGTGTCCATCAGACTCAGATATGAATTTAACGCCTCATTTTCTCCAATAAAATCAGGCTAAAACAGTAGTCGAAAGCCTTTTACTGCCAAAATCATAAGAAAGTTACTTAAAATCTTACGATGTTTTTATGAAATGGCGCGCTGAAAAAAGAGTAAAGTCTTTTTCGAAAAACGTGTTACTAACATATTTCAATCAATTAGGTATCTAAGAATCATAAATCTTCAACTCTATGGAGCGTGTATTCAATGTGACAGATGACTTTAAGTGCAAAAAACGATATACGAGTAAATTTGAAAGATTTCGCCAAACTATCATATTTTCTGAAAAGAAAGTCGGATGGATTCAAAGCGAAAAAGTCCAAAGTTTTCACAGCAGCTTCTAAAATCAAACGCCAATCGAAATATACTTAGAGATAAAGGTAAGGAAATCGGTATAGATATAATACATACCTACAAGAAAACTACCCATTAAAGATTTACATTATCTTTTCAGGTCGTGTTGATACTGGCCTTAAGTGCAGAAACATTGAACTGGTAAATATTTATTTATTCTATCCTTTCTCATCTTATGGTTTCGCCCGAGGCTCTGGAGTGGTTCTCTTCTTATCTTCGGGGACGTCAGCAGTCGGTTCGCGTTGATGAGCGCTCGTCGAGTTGGCGTGACCAGGATGCTGGTGTTCCACAAGGCGGTATTCTCTCTCCATTGTTATTCTCCATCTTCATTAATTTTATAACTCATTGTCTTCGGTGTTCGTATCATCTTTATGCCGATGATCTTCAATTATATACAGCTGGGCGGGTTGAAGGTTTGTCCGACGCTATAGCAGATGTAAACCGTGATTTAGATGTCATCAAAAGGTGGTTTTGGGGTCTCAGTAAACCCTTCAAAGTGTCAGGCCATTGTAATTGGGAGCTCACGCATGATAGGTAGGGTGACGCTTAGTTCTCTTCCTCCTCTTATTTTCAATGGTATCGTCATACCCTTTACCTCTACTGTGAAATATCTCGGTTTGCATCTTGACTCAACGCTTAGCTGGCAACGCCAGGTCTCTAGTGTTAGTCAAAGGGTCAACGGTACTCTGCGATCCCTGTATCGTCTGAGAAACTTTTTACCCGCTAAGACGAAAACTATGCTTGTGCAGACTTTGATTTTCCCTATCATCGACTATGGTGACGTGTGCTACTTTGACTTGAATTCGGTTTTGCTGGATAAGCTCGATAGACTACTCAACAATTGTATCCGGTTCATATTCAACCTCAGGAAATATGATCATGTGTCGAGCTATAGGTCTGAGCTCAAATGTATGTCCATTCGCCAAAGAAGAAGTATGCGCGCTTTGACCACGCTTTTCTCCCTTCTCAACTCTCCCACTCCTCCTTCTTATCTTACGTCTCACTTCCAATATCTATGTTCTTCACACACTAAGAATCTGCGTTCTTCTAACAATCTTCTCCTACTTTGTCCTTCTCATACTTCTGACTTTGTTCATTCTTCCTTTCATATTCAGTCCATTCTTCTATGGAATGCGCTTCCTCTTGATATCAGGACGGCCACCAACCGGTATGTATTTAAGCGGAAATTGCAGAGTTTTTTGTCAAATTAAACAGAGTAATCTCAACACCTCTCTCCCTTGAATTTGTTTATAGGTTTATATATATAATATAGGTATATATTTTATTAAATATGTATGTATGTGTATTAAAACTATTTCTAATGATATATTTTAATAAAAAATGTTTTTCTTTGTTCCTGTCAAACAGAGCACCTGCCATCTAATCTCTTCACCACCCTTGGTTGACTGGTAGAGAATGCCTAAGACATTAAGTCCGCCTTTGTACTTTTTTTTTGAGTGTGAAAAGTTTAAATAAATAAATATGAAGGTACATGACATAGAGAAACAAGGTAAAATAATAGGTAAGTAAATTTAAGAGTTACTATAACAAAAGTTGATCGACCTTCGTAGTAAAGAAAGAATTTGTACAAATAATAGAAACATACCAAGGACTTCGACCTAGTAATATGGAAACGGATCGTTTTTTCCTGAATTACCAAAAAGTGAAAAGTTTGAGGCAAGTAATTGGCAAAAACAAAATGTCTGGCATCCCGAAACAGATAGGTATCTTAATTTACCAAATCCAAACTCATATTCTGGTCACTGCTTCCGCAGAACTTCAGCTACTTTGTTAGCCGATTCAGGCGCAGATTTGACTACAAGACATGGAGGATGGAAACCGAGTAAAGTAGCCAAAGGATACATAGTAGAATTTGTGGAAAATAAGACTAAAATATCAAGTAAAATAACAAAAACGATAAATCTACAATCCTCGGAATTCTCTCCGCAACCTAGTACTTCCAAAGACTATCCGGAGCGAAGTAAAAACTTTTCTATTCCAGCTGAAGAAAATGACAAATTATTACTTTCTCCAAAATTTACAGAAACACAAGAAACTCACATTCGCAAAAAAATACTTCTTAGGGCGTGTCAGACTCTTACTGACTAAAACCCACCCGTTTCCTTCAGTTGCCTGTGCAATGCCAGGGGCCACGGTATCCCTTTCGGACTTTCCCGCCGGAAGAAGCTCGCCGCCACACCGACCGAGACCGTGCGGTATCGCGCCATATGTGCGGTGCGGCCATGACCCTCTGGGACGTGTTCAACCGGCGGGTTGGCCGCCGCCTCAACGAACGCGCCCACACCGACCGGTGCCCCGTAAAGGGCCATGGACCGCACGAACCCCGCGTATAGCCTCCGCCAGGAGGCGTTTGGCCCCCTAGATTGGGCAGGAGCCGCTTCAAGGCAGCCCCGGCCCGCTCCAGTCTGGGAAAGAACCTTTACCTTACGTTGAATAATTGCTCTAATTTTAATTTTAAATAGATATTATCTTACCAAAATTGTATTTATGTTTAAATAAAATATTGTTTGCCTAACTAATCAGTACCCTAATTACGTAATGCAAAATCAATCCGAATCTGAATCGTTTTGAAACAGATTGCTAATCCATTGCTACGTAAGTTCGAAAAAAAAACTGCAGAGCAACGTAAATGACGCAATGAATGTTGTTGAACTGTCAAAACTAAACAGATTTGTCTTTATTGTTTACGAAAATATGTTGCGTAATTAGAAAGATGGTTTTTATTTACTTTCCTCATATTTGAAATGAAAAGCAGTGTTTGCCTTGGGTGAGATACCTATTTAGGCAGATGGAGATGCGAGATGATCTCGTGCTTAAATAGGTCCCTTTAATCCCTTGTATCATAATCTACTATAACCTTTCTTTATTTAGAAATATTGCTGTCATGTTGTCTTCATTGTTTCTATGTGAAGGTAGAAGATCACGAGTTGAATATTAATATTAATTACTTTGTAAAGCCTCATTTATGATAGGTACAATGATTAGTCGAGGCCAAACCTTCACATAGCATCTAGATGACAATAGAACCAATAACCATGTTTCTGTCAACTACTGATTACTTTATTATTTAAAACGTCCCACTGTGCACGCAGAACTATTTCTGTCGTGTCAATCTGCACAGTGCTCAGGGTGAACGATCGGGCCGATCGCAAAAAAACCAATGAGACACGTGACGTTTCGTTTTACGTAACGGGGTTTAACAAACTTTTATTTTTTTATTTCCGTTTTTTTTTTGTAAAGGGAGACGTGTTATTGGCGCATAATTGGAATAACGTGCTCTGTCATGTGAAGCTTTCTATTTTTTTCTTTCGTAAAAGCCTTTTTCCGTCACTTTTTTTCAGCATCAACGTGCTTTGTGTGTCAAAATGTTAATAAATTATTCATCGTGGTTAGCAGGCTGGTATCGATTGGTGGTATAGTTAAACTATTAGGTATTTAAAAAGGTGCACTTGTTATCTAAAAAAAGTTGTAAACACTGGATAAAGATTGCTTGGTTGTTGATCTATCGGTAGGAAAATATCCAATAATTAGTAAATAACTATCTTCAATCATGTTCGAGAGCAAATATAAATATAGATTACCAATCAAAATATCATTAATTAGCGCAGTTTGTCGAAGCTGATTCTCCATTAACATTGCCGAACGATACCGCAGAGATTCGAACGCCTGATATAATTTAATAGCAAATTGACGATCTGCAATATTGAAGCAGATTTAATAAGGCGTTTAACAGTTATAGGTTGTTGATTTTGGTTTGCTTTGTAGTTTAAGCAAGTAATAATATTGGATTGTTATAATATTATGATAAAACGAACTGTGTTTAAAAAATTAAATATTTTTTATTAAAAAGAAAACCACGGTTTTTCTTTTATTATTTAAGTACCGTTCCTCTTTAATATACCTAGGTACCCAAAACACGGTTGCGATTCATAATTGCTATTATTAATATTATTATGTCAACAGTCGCATTATGTAAAAACATTGAGTAGGGCGCAGCTCGAGACCGCGCCGAAATTTCTTGAAAACGTGTGGTGAAATAATACCAAATTTCTTTATCGACGTTATTTATATTATTATTAAGAATGAATTACTTACAAAAAATAATTTTCATTGCATTCCTAATGATGCAAACTTTCTTTGATTGGGATTTTTTAATTGCTCTATACATGTTTTTTTTTTTTGCTATTGTCAACTTCTTATGCATTTTTACTCCTTTTTTAAGAAATATTTTTGTTGTATCTCTTTAGGTCCTGGTAGTCCTTTGTCAAGTCTTGGGAATGACTTCAGGATCACCGTTCTAGCTGAACACGTGTTTGCACTATACTAATTGGAATTTCTACATATGTAAAAGGTCGCGCGCATGCACCAGCCCTCGCGATGTGACTTCATAGGCAAATTATATCCTGCCTTATAAATATGACATATATTTTGCATGCTCAACCATTACTCATTAAATGTCTTTTATTTATTAGCGATTGAAATCTTACATGTTTTTGAAGGTCAGAAATATTGAACTTACTACCGTACTGGTAGTAAGTTCAATATTTCTTCCGAGTGAAAAAATGTACTCACCTTAAAAAAAAAAAACTGTAACATAATTGTATGGGCGCCTAATCATAGCTAGAAAATCCAAAAAGGCGAAACCACTCTGACTTTGGTCAGACCACACAAGAAAAAACTATAAAAGTCCTCTTGAATTCGTGCATTTTCTTTGCCTTTTAGAAACATTAATTCAAAGAAAACGCGTCCAACACGTTTCAAAGAAGTAAAGAACATTTTTTAATCAGCATATCTTCACGACTGCGCATCAAAAATAAACAACAAATTCCTGTAATTTACTCCGAAGGCATGTTTACAAGTACTATGTCGGACTTTGCGTTTCGTTGGAACAAGAAGTGTCTTCATCTTTTTCTTTTGCTGTCCTCACATTGCAAGACTGGAGGTTTATTTCCTTAGCTTCCCCTTTTTCTTTTGATTAAATATACGTTGCAGTTCCGACATGAAGAGTTTTCTAGGATGAAGCTTGGATTATTGCTTTCTATCGACGTATATCTACGTGTAGGTACCTACAGTATTCTTTGTCATAGATCTGTGCCTGTGCCATATTTTCCTTGATTGATATCTATCAATCCTGTGCCATATTTTCCTTGATTGATATCTATCAATCAAGGAAAATATGGCACAGGCACAGATCTATGACAAAGAATACTGTAGGTACCTACACGTAGATATACGTCGATAGAAAGCTACAGACATAAATTTCAAATTTTAAAGAGTATTCTATCTTCTATCTAGATAGATAGAAGATAGAATACTCTTTATTGTACACCATAAAAGCTACAGACATACATTTAGAAATTTTACATAGTGTGACACAACGGGGATTGATGAGATGATGAACGGGGTGATTGATTTATATTCTAACTACATTATTCTGATAACCGTATACTGAGATTCAAGCATAATTATTTCAAAGAGATAACCTGTACCCTAATTACGTAATACACGATTAATAGGAATTTGAATCGGTTTGAAACAAATTGTTAATACATTGCTTCACAAGTTCGAAAAAAACAACAACGTAAATGAATGTTGTTGAACTGTCAAAATGAAACAAATTTGTCGAAATCGTTTACGAAAATGTGTCGCGTAATTAGATAGCTGTACGCCCCATGGCTATATATTAATTTATAATTAAGCTATCAACTTTTTTTATAGATTTTTAGTTGTTAGAAATTACAATAAAAACCTTTCGAATCTTTTAAATGGACCTTCTGATGTTGAAGAAGACCGTTTGTTATCGTAGGGTTTCAAGCATCATTATAAATAGGTAGGTGCACATTATAATAGATGGTAACTTATTGCAAAAGTAATTATCGCAGTATCATTTCATTTCATGTTTTAAATCCGCAAGCTCAACTCGTCTGCTTAGGCTTAAAAACAAGTAGGTAACTCGATTTTTGTAAATTTCACAGGGCGTTTAGGTACCAATAGTTTCAGTTTTTTCTGAAGCTTTATGTACTTAATTTTTAAATGATTGTAATGATACAGTTTTCTTTGGAAATGATTATTCTTTCCTCCCCCATAGTGTTTTTTATTTTTTCCATTGTGTTTTTTGTCCTCTGCTTGGAAACATGCTGGTCCTGCTCCTTAAGACAATTCAGAATCTAGACAAAACCAAACTGGTTGCTAATTTAATTGTATATTTTTTTTTTTTTTTTTTAAACATTTATTTTATTTTTTGTGATTACTTGAACTCACACACTGACTTATTATTATTAGTATTACTTATTATAATGTTAGAAATATAGTATAATTTTACAATGTTTGTAAGTATGTGAGCACCATGCATCTATCACATAATTAATTTATGTCACTCCCTCATTTTTCATTCTTTTTACCTATCTGGTATAGTAATCTATATGGTATAGTAATCTTATTCTAGGTGCATTGTCTTCACATATAATTATATAATTAGTGTATACAAGATATAATGATTTTTTTAAAAGAGTAACGGTGGAGTTTCTTGCCCATTCTTCTCCATACGAAAACTACCTTTTGGAATGGGCGACTAGAATCAGTTTTTATTATTTTTTGTAAAGTTTGACGTTCAAAAGTGCCTTTTTTGTGCCTAATTGAAATAAATTATTTGACTTTGACTTTAATTGTGCACCTAAAAATGAATAAATCTTTAAGAGGGAACAGGGCCTGCGATTCTCCATACAAATGTATTCGTCTTTTTACTTCCTGAACAATGCCTCTAGAGCAATATTATTTGTTTCATAAAATCAAGGTCTGCTGTAGACACGTCCCTGTTATTTAATTTTTTTCAGCAACTTATTGGTAAAGAAAATATAACCCTCCAAAAAATACAAAAATGCCTCATTTTTACCGCCGCGATTAGAAGACTACCAGACAAATTCGAAAAGTTTTTAACATAAAAGAAAATTATAGGAACCTAGAAATACTCTTTCTTAAATTTTTTATGTAAATAATAATTGAATTGGCTCAGTTTTCGAAGAGAAAAAAGAGGAATACGAAACGTCGATCTCGTTATATTTTTTTGTGTTTTAGGTAATCGGTCTGAGCTGCAGCTGTCCGAATCGCACTCTACAGAGGCAGACTTGGGGTAAGACTAGGTAAGATGACGGCAATAGTTTCTTCAAATACCTATTTTTCAAATTCCTCACAGGCCCTGTTCCCTCTTAATAACTATATAATTTTTGAAGTGGAAACTTCTTTAGGCAAAGTTTGCGCTCTTTCTGAACAGTGAATAAAACTGAACCGTCACGCTCGGGTTGGTGACGCTGAATCGCGTATACTCGGCTCCAATCGTAAGTTATCACTGCTATCATGTGAGCCCTCTTTTTTACGATATTTATAAGTTAGAGCAGCCGAACTATAGTAGGTACACAGCACATGTCACAGCCTACTTAAATAACATACAACTACATAGTTACACCGCACAAGTAACAGTTAGCATATTTCCAGCACATAACAGTGTAGTTTCCCTGAACACGATGACATCCAGGTAAAGTTCCGAACTGGCTGAAATAACTAGGTCCTGCCACCGTTATTCCAGTTACTGACATCGTCGAAAAGTTTCTATATTAGAGCTTGCAGGCTTTTAGAACTCCGCTGAGCGGCAGGTTGTTAGAATGTCGAGGAAATTTCGGAGAACGAAAAATCTGGAGTGAACTATTGGATGTGAAATCTGTCGCTTTTTTTTGTTTGACCTCCAAACCGAACGTGTTCAACCTTGCGGTTTGTTGAATTTTTCAAGCGATAGTTTGGTTACCTTGTTTGACGTAGTTTCTTTGTTGTTTAACTGTTTTTTGCAGTCAAGTTTAAAATGTAAATGTCGTTGTTTAAATGTTTACCCAGCTGGCTGTTTCTGAAGTGAAAACTTCTTTAGGTGCGTTGAGCGATATTTGGTAGGGGAAAATATATTATGGGTTCGCGTCACAGATATGCTAATGTTAACAGTATATCTGTCTGTATCTATGGGTACAACGTGATCCGCTTGTTGATGCTTGGAGTACCGATAGATTTGAAAAATAGACTATGTCAATAGTTTTAATTTACAAATTGTGAAAGGACAATGACAAGAATCGGCTCGAAACATGTAGCGTCCGACAGACTTTTAATATTTATGATAATTTATAATATAAAACAGTAAGAATTATAGAGTATAAATAAAATCTGTAGAAGTACACCGTCTACAAGTCATTTTAAATAGTTATTCAATTTTTCAACACGTTTCCTATTTGCAATTCTAATTAGAAATGTTGCCAATACCAAAATAAAATAATATCGATACGAAATTGCACTTGCAAATCGATTGCATTATAATATCATTATGAAACTACGTAAGTGAATTTATTACATATATAAGTCGTAACTTGTAATTCTTAATATAATAAATAGTAAGTATTTAGTTATATTTTTGAATATATTTTATAACAATTTAAAATAATTTAATTAAATTTTCGATACAATTTAGAATATTAATTATTATAGTGCTGGCAACACTTGATCTTGTTTTTGTAGTTGTCATTGATGATTGTCAAAAAGTTTTACTATTGCGCGTTTTATCACGAGCGTCGAAGTGATTACGTGTTTTTGAGTTTTGTGTTGTATATTGCTGTGTTTCTGGACTCCGATTTTTCTACCACTTACGACTACCTTGGCTGTTGAAATTGAACCTGAATCTGTATTACTCGCTGACCCGGCCCGCCCAACCGAACATCTGAACCTGCCTACTTGTTGACCTGGCTTTTCTCACGCGGACGGACCTTTAGTCTACTAACCATGATTCGCTGCATTAATTGTGGAGTAAATGCCTTTCGAATGCGACGATACTCGTTAGAAACTGAGACTGAAGAGATTCTGATGAATAATAAATTGTTAAAAAGTATCCATGTGTTTATTTTTCCATATTACATTCTAGAGTCTGGCTAACGAAAGTTGGCCCCAGAATATTGGCGGCAAATTTAAAAAATACATGCATGACAACACTAAAATTATACTATGAAAATTGGAATAACCTACTTTGATACTTGGTAATTCATTATTAAAAATATCATATATATAGTTTTTCAATAAGGACGCTCGAACTTTAGCAGCGCATAGCGGCCATTTCGGTAATGCGATTGCTACCAAATTTGGCATGAATATATATTTTGTCGTGACATTTCACCATGGAACGCTACACGCTTCAACAACGCGTAGAAATTGTGTAAAATTTATTATCAAAACCAGTTGTCTATTCGCCTACGTTCTGTGCGTTGTGTTCAATTTATGGCGTTCATCGTGTGAGTTAACACCGCTCGATTACTTTCTGTGGGGTTACATGAAATCTTTAGTGTACGCAGATAAACCACAGTCAATTGTTGCCCTAAAGGCCAACATAACTCGCGTTCTTCGTGAAATTGACCATTTATGCGAAGACGTCCTCCAAGATTAGTCCACCAGAATACGCCATCTACAGCGGAGTCGCAGTGGCCATTTGGCTGATATTATTTTCCACACATAATGTCATTGAATATTCTTTAAAATTTTATAAAAATTGTAGTAATATCACTTAAACAGGTTGTTTTATTTCATTTCAAAGTTCGAGAGCTCTTAATGAAAAACCCATCATATATATAGACAGTATAAGAACATTATGTTAGGGAAATAAAGAAACAGAATTTATCTACACATGTATTAATTTTTGATATGTATCAGGTTTGTAACGGGATTTTAAGGATTTATTGATCTGGTATAGGTGTTAGTATATGAGGTAAATACGAGCGGAATCCGAAAATAAATAGACAAATAAAATACGATAATATTCTATACATAATAACTTAGTTTTATTCATCGTAATCAAAATCAGATTCTAACACTTCAATGCCAAAAGATTCATCACTGTCACTAGTATCGCTGTCTCCAACATTTATAATAAAACTTTCTAAATTTTCTTCTGTTATTTTATCACGTTCTTTATATTTATTTTCAACATGTATTACATGATCAGTAATTTTCTTCAAATCCTGTGAACTTACGTTTTCAAATGAATCTTTAATTATTTCTTCTAATGCAGCTGTAGTAACTGCAATATTTTTGCTAGTCACTTTACGTTTTGCCAAACTCCACACAAGCTCGATCGCATTTAAATCACAATGGTAGGGTGGAAGTCTCAATACCTCATGACCACATTGATTTAAAATTTCATCAGCTTCATATATTGGATTAGGCGTATTTCGTTTTACAATACACAACAGCTCTGCTTTCGTGTAGTATTGAATTCCATTATCACGAAGCCACTCTCTTATATTACTTTTACGTGTTTGTGTGTTCGGAACCTTATTTATAATTACCGAATGGTAACTAGCATTATCCATTATGATTACACTTGGTTCTTCCAAATTTGGTATAAGTTTTTCTTTAAGCCATTTATTAAAATTTTCAGCATTCATGTCATGGTGATAATCAGCATTTTTTGATTTATTACTAAAAACTAACAAAGAGTTTGGTACGGGGCCTTTCTCTGATCCAGCATGAACTATAATGTACCTTTTCCCGGTCGAAACATTTTCAATTGCACCACTAGTTGAAGGACCTTGCCATGACTTCTTAGGCTTGTAGTTTCTATGGACATAAGTCTCATCTAAATAAATGATTGGCTTGCCTTCTGCACGTTTTCCTGCTATAGTTCTTAAAAAATCTATGTCTCCAAGCAGATATGTCATAGCGTTCTATTAATACAGAACGCTCATTTTTATTATTTTTAAATTCATAGCCATTGGCTAATAACAAGCGGCGCAGAGTTTCTCTGCATCCGTTAAAATCAATACTTTCTTTTAACTCCACCAACAGTGTCCTCAGTGTAGGTACTTGTTTTTTAACAATATAAAATTCGTTTATCTTGTTACGCATAGCATCTATGTCAAAGTTATCTAGGTTAGACACAGTAGGTTTCCGTGGGCGTTTCTTCCCCGGGGTACTCCAGACACCTTCATTTACTGCACCTTCCCTTTTTACTCTCTTTAGTGTTCTGACACTCACTTCTGCAAAGAAGATATACAAAATATGTAATTAATTCTTGGTTTACGTAAATGCAAAGGTTTTTTTCGGCATAATTTCAAAACACCAGTGTATAGTAAAAACTTACCAGTCATTGAAGTTATTTCTTCTAAGTACTGATTCTGGGTTATTATCCTATCTTTCTGCTCTAATTCAGTGAGATTTTCAATAGTTCTTACTATTTCATCAACTCCTTCGACATCTTGCAGATTCTCTGTTAAAGAAAGTTAATCGTTTTAAAATTACCATTGTATGTATTTTAATTGTTTTTTTTTCCTCTGTTATATATCGTTTTGTATGTACAATAAAGCATATAATAAATAATATTACCAACAAAAATACAGCAAAAATTCATTATGAGTATATACGTAAAACATAGGTGATGTTATTAAAATGAATACGTTGACTGATGCGATGTACGAATGAATATAATTACTTTTATTCAATACGAAAAAGCGAAAGTAACTTATTTGTAAGGATACGTAAATTATAAATCAAAATTTTACTAAGACGACTGGATAGGTAGGTGTTCAAAGTATCAAAATAATATTGTCTACTAACCTATGAAATTCAACACCACACGTAGACAATCTTGTTTTTGTTTAAACGCGGCATCACGCTGTTGTTGTTTTTCGTTGAACTTGCCAATCATGCAAAACAAAATCTTTCGTACACCACTTTTGATAGATTTGTTCATTTTAAACCGTAATTAGAATCACAATTTACACAAATGTATGCGTTTGTGTAAATTGTGATTCTAATTTGACACCAGAGATACCGAACGACAACCTTGTCAAATTGACGTTGACGTTCATACAGAGTTGCTATAGAAAAAGTTCGCAAATAATTCCAAGGCCTACTTTCGTTAGCCAGACTCTAAAATAATGTAAGTATGTTATAATTATGTATATTTACTATGAAAAAATATATTTTGCGAGGATAATATGTGCCAAAAATCATTATTTAATTAATAATTTAATAGTTTATTTGTTGTTATCGTTAAAATTAGAACTATTAAGAGGACAACTTTAAAGAACTATAACTTTGTTTGGTGTACTTCTTATAGAAAACTAAATATACCATCAAATTCTATAATTATCTTCCTTTTTAATGATATATAGTTCATCTTTGTCGGTTCTGGCCGAGTCTTGAAGGACAACTTGGCATTCTCCTTTGTATTTTTGATGCAACGATTGATTTGAAGAAAAACCGGCTAAGTGCGAGTCTGTCTCGCGCACGAAGGGTTTCGTACAATTATCTATAAAAACGGAAAAAAAATGATGTCTGATGTATGGAAGCTCCCCCTAAAATATTTATTCAGTTTTTATTGTATTTGTTGTTATAGCGGCAAAAGAAATACATCAACTGTGAAAATTTCAACTGTCTAACTATCACGGTTCATGAGATACAGCCTGGTGACAGACGGACAGACAGACAGACGGACAGACAGACAGACGGACAGCGGAGTCTTAGTAATAGGGTCCCGTTTCACCCTTTGTTTACGGAACCCTAAAAACCAACAAAGTGTTCACTTCTGTCGACAGTCCCCTATGCCTATGTTTTTTTTTTAGGTAATTAGTTAAAACCAAATAGGTATACTGATAAAAGAAATATATCGACGATAAGTTTTAACCGTTACACGACTAAAATAGTGAACAGTTTTTTTAATGAAATTACGCTTTCAAATAAAATTTCTTTATCTGTTTCCTATTGACCGTGGTGATAGCCTTATAGCTTGTAATAGACTCAAAGGTCAGGTCAATAAATTTAACTAACCTTTTCACGGATAATTTTAACTTCTACCTTTGACTTTGGCCGACTTATTTAAAGTCAGGAATAGTACATTACTGTCGCGGCCTGCACAAGAAACATGATTTCGCCTCGGCACACATACGTGAGTTCATCAATGATGCCAGGTTGCGGTCAAGGCTTGTATAGCACTTTTCTGAAATAATGCGCGAAAATACAAACTAAATAAATTAATAGAAATAAACCTGTGTGTGCCGGAATGTTGAGGTGGATGTTTGGTGTGACAAGAATGGATAAAATAAGGAATGAGTTTATAAGAGGAAGTCTGTAAGTTGCGCCACTTACAGAAAAGTTGAAAGGGAATTGACTGTTTTGGTATGGGCATGTGATGAGGAGGGAAGAATCGCATGTGACTAAAAGAGTGATGAATATAAATGTTGAGGGATGGAGAGGGAGAGGAAGACCAAAGAAACGATGGATGGATTGTGTGAGGAGTGATATGAAGGAAAAAGGTGTAGATGATTGCGTGACGGTTGACAGGGGAGAATGGAAGAAGAAAACGCGTTGCGCCGAAAAGATGATGATGAAACCTGTGTGTGCCCGACAATTATGTATTGCGAAGGCGACGGCCACGGCTATTGGCAGTGCCCAGTAGTATGCCCAATCTACTGGGTAAAGCCTAGCCCTATAACGCGTACTTTTCGTGTACTTAATGACGTAGCAGACAGCATAGATCTTTTTACTCGTTCTCTGAGTAAGTTCACAAAAAACACGATGTACAGAATATGTTATGGTAAATAATAAAAGTGTAATTATGGCCACACTATTGAATTAGGAAATTCCTGTAATGATAGTGATGATGAGTTAATAAATAAATAAATTATAAATTCCAGAATCATTGAGGAAAACTGTAACTTTTTACGCGCCAATATGTTAATTTGCTTTTTTTTTAGGGTTCCGTACCTACCTCAAAAGGAAAAGTCCTTATAGGATCATCCGTGTGTCTGTCTGTCCGTCTGTCACAGCCAATTTACTCCGAATCTAATGAAACGATTACGTTTAAATTTAACACACTTATATGTAAAAGAATTTTGAATAAGGGGTCACTTTTTGAGGGCAATTAAGAAAAAAAATTAAGTTTTACAAACTGTACTTTGTGACATATGAAATGAAAGAGCTTGTTGTGAGGATCTGAATAATTTTTATTTTATTTAAAATAAATGATTTTAAAGATATTTAAGTAACATGCTGAAAAATGAACATTCCCCTTATCTGCGAAAACTGAGACTAAATTTTTGGAAAAAATATAGAGAATGGTTGTTTACTCATAGATTACAGGAAAACATATAAGAAGTCTTTAAATAACATGGTACATCTCTCAATATTGTGCGTACAAACTTCCATTCGCAGTTTCAATGTATGGGAGAACATGTTTTTTAACAACAATATTAAGTTTGTTCTTGGTATAAATTCATCGCAACTACGGAACCCTTCATTGTGCGTGGTCAGACACGCACTTGTTTATCCTCTGAATGATCAAAATGTACGGAACAGAATTACGTAGATTTCTACCTGTCAATCATGTCCTTCCCTTTATGCATTAAACATTTGAATATAATAAGGAAAATCTCTAGTTAAATTCTCTCAAAGCAAAATAATTAAAACGAAGAGAAAGTTACACAGGAACTTGTTTTAACTACTAAGCTTAGTAGATGTTACTGCTTTGTGTAACTTGCGATACTTCGTACTTTATCATTCTCGCTGCATCTGTCGGAATATAGTGTTTGTTTTGAAAAAGATACCGAGTTGGTATTTCTTTACCAATAATTTCTAGGAAATAATTATACTTAAATACTAACTTATAATAATTGCTTACTTTTATTATTTTAATAGGGGCTCATGGCTAAAAAATAACAGCCGCACGGGTCGATTGTAGGTTAAGCTACGCCGGCCAAGGTCGGTTCGTGGATGGGTGACCATCGGGTACATATCGACCCGCCTCACTAGAAGGGTTCTGCGACTAACTAAACAACAGCTGCGTAAGGTTACAGCAGCTATAACTGGCCATGGGTCATTTAATAAACACTTCTTTGTAATAGGAGTCACAGACAGTCCGCTCTGCAGAGCCTGCATGGAGGACGACGAGACAGCAGCTGTTAAACTGCCCGGTGGCTCCACTTACAGGGCAAAGTACTTCGGTAACCCAGGTACCCTACGTGAGATTGCCAGTAACACCTAGGCGTTGCTGGCCTTCTTTGAGGAGCAGGGGTGGATCGAATAACCGATTTATCCGACCCGTAGGTACGCAAAATACGCGATTTGACATGGATTTGCGGAAACCAGCTCGGATTAACTATTACCAACCTATTACCAATTACATATTGAGACGCCTCCGTGCCTCGGAAAGCACTTAAGCCGTTGGTCCCGGCAGTCATTCGTAGATCTTTGCTGAACGGGCCCTATTTGGCCCAGCCGTGAGGCACACAATACTATTTTACGTAAGTATTATTTTTTCTTCTGTTTTTTGTTTTTTGTGTGAACATTGTGTGCCTTAACATGAGTCAAATAAAATTATTTTCTTTCTTTCTTTTCTTTCGTTACGGGTGTACTAGAAGTCGACCTCAACATAGTTGGGAAACGGCTAGGCAGATTGGTGAGTATCAACAACTTTAATTATTTTCCATGTTCTCAAATAAGTAGAGGGAATTGCTTGCAGGGTAATTTAACGAGCGTGTAATTTGATGTGGTAATTAGATAAACTTCAGGCTCGCTATTTTCAAAGGGATACCAATTAATTAGTTGGATTTTCATCTGGACAGTTATTAAATGCAAAAATATAGACTTATGATACTCAAATAAGCTGTGAAAATTGGTAACGCTTGCACATTCCACCAAATAATAACTTTAACAAAAATCTATCTTCCCAGCCTTTTCCCAACTATGTTGGAGTCAGCTTCCAGTCTAACCGAATGCAGCTGAATACCAGTATTTTACATGTAGCGACTGCCTATCTGACCTCCAAAACCCAGTAACTGGGTAACTCCATATATACCCCTTGATAAGATCCATGAATGACAGACGGGACCAATGGCTTAACGTAATTTACGAGACAGGAAGGAGTCTCTGTATGTAAGCGTAGCTTAATCTGATGGATCTACCCATGTGGCTGTTATTACTTAGCCACGAGCCCCTCACTATAAATAATAATTTAAAAAGTAGGGCTTTAAAACAAACTGTGATATTTCCGACGTGTCTCCGGTTTAATGGCGAGCATCGCGTCCGACCGCGATGGCGCGCGGCGTTCGGTGACAGCCGCTGTCAGAATCGGTGGCCAACTATCCGACCTACAAATAGTCAGCGATATTTTGTGGAGTGTGTCGATTCCTAAATAGCGGCATTGATTTGTCTGCGGTGCTCCTAATTTGGTGGTGAATTTGTTCTGAACAAATAGTGTTTCGGTATCTCGTAGTGTCTATTTTTTAACTTCAAGCCTCAGGAATCATGGATATATTGTGCCTTGATTGTTCAAAAATATATGAATTCGGTTCAAGAGTATCTGGTAGTTTCGGTGTGATTTTAAGACACCACTGACAGTGGAATAGTTATTTGTTATACAAGAGTGCAAAGTTGCTTTTTAACCGCGTGTTCAATTTTGATGACCGAGCAAGCGAAGGATTCTAAAATTGAATCACGAGCGCAGCGAGTGATTCAAAATTAGAATCCTGAGCGTTAGCGAGGGAATCAAAAGAGCACGAGGTGAAAAATCTTTGCACTCGAGTGCAACACGTAACTTTTCATTCCACCTCAGCGAGGAAATGACTAAATGCAAAAAAAAAAAACGTTTACAATCACAAGATAGGTACACTTTTATTTCAGTTTAGGTATTAATTACTACATTATGACAGGTAAGTATTACAGAATAATCTTTAAATTATAACAAAATAATACTAAGGTATAATTAAGAAAATTTTAAAGTAACGTTGCTACAGTTATTTAAATTGAGTGTAATATTTTTGTTTGGTACTGTAATATTGGTGTTAGTCACTTGTGTACTGTTTTTCGGTAAACTATCTGTCATACTTAATAGTTGTACCGATTCATCGGATTCCCTTGGCGTGAATGTTGGAGAGAGAGGGAGATGGTTAGGTGTTTCATAACGGCTTATTTTTGATGTAGAAGGGCCAGTACAAGGATCCGATTGAGGCTCTTTCAGTGTAATGGCTCCTACGATGCCTTCACATATTTTAGACTTATTTTGGATGGAATCCTCTATGTATCCCTCTACAACTGCATTGGACTTCCAGCTTCCGTGGCGCTTAAGGGACAGCAGATCAGCTCCGGAATCAGCCAAAAGTGTGGCTGAAGTTCGTCGGAAACAATGACCCGTGTACAACAGGGGTTCTGGAAGTTCAAGAAATGTTGCTATTTCTCGTGGGATACTGCCAATTTTATTAGTACCCATAGGCTGTCTAACACACTTTCCATTGCGATACTGTAGAAAAAATCGATTGATTGGAGTGTTAGGCGGGCGTAAGGCTTGATATTTCTCAACAATCGTTACGTATTCCTTGCGAATGACGAAGTTGCGGTCTCTTTTTGTCTTTGTATTAGGTAAATTAATTAATAGTAAGTCATCTGAATGTTTCTCAATGTTTTTGACATTAAGTTGTGTTAGTTCATTAGTTCGACATGCTCCGTTTATTCCAATAATAAGAACAACCTGTAACGTAAAGAGTATTGTAGTAGATAAATGAATAAAATTGATATGAACGCATAATTATGCCTATCAACATCTACTAAGTATACCTACTATTTAATTGAGATTAATATACTTAAGTAGATACTGAATGTGCAACTGACTTACTTTTGCCGCCAAATATACGGAATCGGGTGCTTCGTTAAGAAACTTTTCAATATCAGATACTGTGAAAACCTTCGATTTTTTTGGTTGATGACCAGATGAGGCTCTTTTTAAAAATGCCACTAATTTAGGATAGGTATCGATATGTTTGTCTTTTTTCATCTTTATTGTTGCTTTTAGCATCGAATACGTACTCCATAGAGTGCTTGCTTTCTTGTTCTCGGATAATTCTATAAAATATGCCAGCAAAACGTTTTCTGAGAAAGTTTTGGCTCCTTTTGCTAGTCGCCACGTGTTGAACATATCGTACTGTTTTAAATACTTCTCGCGTGATTGTTGAGGGAGAAAGCTCATTTGCGCATTATTAACAGTTTCAGTCAATTCTGTTGGCGTCAAGCAAACTTCCTCGTCGCTAGAATCACTCATTTTAGTTTTTTCAGTTGTTTTCAAGTTTCTTGTTTTTAATATACCTAAGGTTTAACAATGACGTGAAAAAATGCCGCGTAAAGAACCGCGTACAAAGCAAATTGAAAAAAGAACACCAAGAAGGTTCCGAGTCTGAGTTTTTAACAAATTAAAAAAAAGTTGTATGATATATTCGGCACCATAGAGGTAGCAGTAAATAGGTTTAATGTTTTTTTTAATTCACAAACTTAGTGCACACGATGTTCTAAATTCAATTTACTTTATCCTCTAGAGAATAAAAACGGCTTTTCCACTCAGATACTGAAGATTAAAAATACTCTTTCCGAGATGGTGGGATGAAAAAGTCATTGTAAGGAAACTTCGGAAACCTGAACTAAATTGCCAAGTCTAGTCAGTTAGTAAACGTAGGTAGTGATGAATGCTCTTTACTTATTTGTTTGTGAGGCGGGGCTTTAAAACTGTGGGACATTTGTTATAACCATTCAGTCGAAAATGTCCACTGCTGGACATAGGCCTAAGAATCACCAACTTGACCAGTCTTGTACTTTTCGCATCCAGTGGATTCCCGCGATCTTCACCAGGTAGATATTTATTTATTTATTTATCATAAGCACACCGTGCATAGTCACTTACAATTCAATTTAAATAACATCTAAAATTAGAATTTCAGTAACCATGCAAGTGACAGGTATGCATGACGTTCACATATGAAATTTAGAGACTAAGGGCCGATTTTGCTATCCTCAGTTATATCTTTGAATAGTTATCTAGCGCATAAAATTATCTGGCTGTTTATGAGGCGAATAAATATTTTCAATTTTTCAATCGTATAATTTGAGCCTAATGGTCTTAAATTGTTAAATAATTTCGTCCCGAAAATGTAAGAAAAGTGATATATTTGGAGACATTTTAAAACACTTTCGTCAATTCAATCAAAAACATCCATGTTTTCAACAATAAAAGAGCACGAAAACACGCGGAGGAAAAGCACATTAAAACCACAAACAAAACAGATGTCAAAACATTATTTTATTCCCTAGAATAACGCACTAACCGAGGCTTGAAGGGCCTGTTAACTTTAGGCTTTAGGCTTTTGTTTACTTTAGTTACGGGCTTTATTCGTCAGATACGGACTATCTGACTATTGAAAAATCCAGAATCATGCGATCTATGGAATAATCGCTATTCGATTCTTTATCTGAGGATTGAAAAATTGGCCCTAAGAAGAACAAAATAAAGTGTGTAAGTAGACATAAATCTTCAACAATGCAAAAACAAACGACTTTGAGCTAGATAGACGGGCACTCATCACACTGTTTAAATAGGGAGCGTCTGTATGAAGCGAAAGTCATGCAGAAAATATCAATAGGGCAATCCGTCAACTTGGTCCTTTCATTTTATATGTTGGTTGTTAGGCTATTTGTTTAACTATGTTGCCGTATGTATCTACTCAAATACACCGACAATCTTCGTTGCTACGTCACAGACCCACAGTGTCATTTGTCAGTGTCTATACCAGACCTTATCGTTTCCTCTAGGCCGAGTCGTTGACCGTCCGCTGTTCTATATTTATTTATATAAACAGTTATCTTAAAATATAAAATAATGAAGTCATATCTTTTAATTTAAGTGAGTGGTTTCATTCTGTATTTGTAGTTAGGTTAGTAGACCAGTAAGATATCAGCTGTAAGTGTTTTTTATATACTATTAGCGGATAGAGTTGGTATATTGAAAGTTGTAACAGGCACGTATAATTCCGAGAAAATGTGTGACCAAAGGAAAACCTTTAAGCCAAGCTTCTTTGTTCTATACGTACAAATTAAAACGTAATAAGATCGCGGCGATTTTTATTCGTGCACTGATATTTTGATTTTCAACACTGCTTAGCTTCGAGAGTTGAAAATTCAACAGTGTGTTTTTTCAACGCGTTGGAATAAGAGTGCGTCCCAACGCGTTGGATTCTGAACGCTCGGCTCAACGCCGAGAGTTGAAAATTTAGTGCGCGATAAAATCTCGCTGCGGTATTCTTACGTCCAAGCGAACGTGGGCTAAGGGTTCCATTTTATCATTCGGACGTAGGGAAACTTAAAAAGCTATGATACAAACAGTGGTTGTGTCCACCAACTCTTTGTATAAGTGGTGGACACAATGGTGGCCCAGTGGTAACGGCCGACTTTCGAGTTGTGTAGGTCGTAGGTTTGAACCCTGACTGGCTAACGTCAATTCGAATAGAATAATTACTTCGTTTTAAGACTTCATATCTACATTAGTTTCCGCCGGCGGCTTTGCTATATATCAGTGATAATTATAGCATTCTACTGGTGAAAGAATTTTTATAATCAGTCCAGTAGGTTTTGAGTTTATTCATTACAAACAAAAATACAAATATTTCTCTTTATAAAATATTGGTGTAGATAATAACTGTGCTTGACACAAAAAAATAATGCTATAGGACAGTTGTACTTATTTTCGATTAAAAAATGGCTTGCATTTTCGTTACATTTAGGTTGCGGGTTCGCGCTACTCGTGCCTCTGTAGTACAGAAAAATCCCTGCGACAAAGTTAAATTGCCTTGCTTTCATCTGAACAGAATTTGTTACACTGTGTCACTTTGTAGTATCCTAGTTGTCGGTGCACAAAATGCTTAATTACAGCCTGCCAGTTCCACAGATTCATTGTGGCTATCTACAGAGCTATTTCCGTCTTATTTCAAAACGTGACCGGCTATCTAATTACGCAACACATTTTCGTCAACGATTACGACAAATTTGTTTCATTTTGACAGTTCAACAACATTAATATGACTGATGGATTAGTAATTGGTTTCAAAACGATTCAAATTCCGATTGATCGTGTATTACGTAATTATGGTACCGGTTTGGCTTATAATTTGATTGGCTTTTGTTTTTCTGTCCAATAATCATGCGGAGGAATGAGGAAACCTCGTCAGTAAAGTTTTTTGAATATGGATGTGGATGGCTATACAAATAGGGGAAGACAAAGAAACGATGGATGGACTGTGTGAAAGATTATATGGATAGAATGGGGGTGACTTCCGAGATGACGACTGATAGAGAAGTGTGGAAGATAAAGATTTGTTGCACCGACCACAAATAAATTGGGATAAAGACAGGAGAATGATAATTGATGATGAATCACAACAGCTTTAAGATATGAGCATTCATAACAGCTTAAGTTCTTAGTCTTTTTTACCCTCTCAAAAGTAGGATAGATGCCTACCGTGAGGGATAGAAGACTCGTACTAAAAATGCGTCAAGGGATAGAAGCCTACCGTGAGGGATAGAAGACTCGCTGTATGAATGCTTCAATATTAGATGCTTATTGAAATAAAACAGACTAGTTTCAATGTAATCAGTTTGTATTCAATGTTTTAACATTAATATCCTATACATGTTCAGAGACTATATTTGACTTTTCAACATTGAGTGTTAGGAAACACGTCAGAAGCGTCTAATATCGTTAACTATAAACCCCCTTATTTATAAAAGCTGCTGAAAGTCAAGTAATGATTAGAGCCTGTTTAACCATAAATTTTTGACGTTGAAACGTTTCTTAACTTTTAGCAACGTTTATGAATAAGAGGGAAATAGTATAACAAATTACCAATCCCTTCAGCATTGTCCCATTTTGTTAATCGTTTATAATCTTGATAGCATATATTCACTATCATACCTATATCAAATTCGAGAGGAGCTCGTGGCTAAGTAATAACTGCCGCACGGGTCGATCCGTCAGGTTAAGCTACGCTTGCCGGGGTTGTCTGTGGATGGGTGACCATCTTTACGTACCGAGACTCCTCCGTGCCTCGGAAAGCACGTTAAGCCGTTGGTCCCGGCTGTCATTCGTGGATCTTTGACAGTCGTTACGGGTCGTTAGAAGCCCGAAAGTCTGACAACCAGTCTTACCAAGGGGTATCGTATCACCCAATTACTGGGTTGTGGAGGTCAGATAGGCAGTCGCTCCATATAAAATACTGGTATTCAGCTGCATCCGGTTAGACTGGAAGCTGACCCCAACGTAGTTGGGAAAAGGCTAGGCAGATGATGGTATATCAAATTCGAGACCGCGGATCGGAAAACGTAAAGGCGGAGACTGACTTGAGACATTATTTTGTAATGTATCGAGTTTTTGTAACGCGTTACAGTAGTCACTCCACTCGACTGTCAGCTGTTTCAAGAATTCTTTTGAAACGGAAATATGAGAAACGAAAATTTCATGGTGTTTTCTGCTCGGTTTGGTTGGTGTTTGAGCTTCTTCTAAGTCCGCCTGGCTAGAGCAGCTACCACCATCTTATCTAAGTCTGTTGCCATAACAACAATGTTAACAGCATTGTTGTGTTTCGGCAGTAAGAGGTAACATAGCCAGTTCTTCTGTGGTTGAGGATTCCTGGTGGAGCTTGATCATCACTTACCATCAGGTGAGATAAAGGCCAAAAGCTTAAAAGGTTGTGATAAAAAAAAGACTCATTCACGATTTCTAATAAATGATCCTAAAACCCTGTGCTGTGGTTTTATAGAGGTGGAACAGGCTGTAAAGTTCACTCATCCTCTATAGAAAAGGGAAGATCCTCCGACCAGACGGGTGTCGTGTCTGGGTAACTGCCCAACGTTTTTTTTTTTTTTTGTGTATGTCATCTCGCAGTTGACTCTCAGATTGAGGTCGCAGCTGCTTAACCGGACATTGCTGTGGTTGCCTTAAGCTACTAAACTTAAAGCCAGGGGACTGCCCAAAGATTGATGTTGGGAAACTTAAACATATGCTGATCGCGCGGTAAACTCTGTTTGCGCGATGCAGGACTTTGTGTGGCGTCAAGTCTTTGATGCGTAGTTCGCATGTGGCGATATAGATGCCGCTACAGTTTCAGTGCCGGAAACTGCCGTAAATAACATAAAATTATCCTTTTACTCCTAATCAACACCATAACATGTATTTACGTATATAATAACGTAAATTGACACGTATTTACTTGTATTGATCGAAGTCATTATGTCAGTAATAGAATGTTAATTGCCTTGGCAGACCGCAAACCGCAAGTCGAGATGATAATCGTTATTGGCTGTTATATCCTTAAATACATTCAACCGCACATCCGTGGTATACAAAAATCGCCCTTATTACTACTATGAAAAGGCGCTCTGCCAATGTCAAATATAATATTGTGTTACTGAAAATAAAAAGGTTATTCCTATTTCAAATTCTCATTTTTAGTACCTACCAAAATTACCCCAATTCCGTAAAAAATAGCAAATATTCAACACGGGTCATAATTATGACTTGTAGAGGAAACGACAGCCGCCCGCGCCCCATGCAATAATAAACCCGTAAAATTACCCATTGAAAATAAATGCGGCGTATTTTAATTTTTCGTTTTTCCTGAAAATTATCACATAATTACGACGTACGATACTAACCCCACGGATCGACAGCTTTTTTACACGTTTTTAGGGTTCCGTAGTCAACAAGGAACCCTTATAGTTTCGCCATGTCCGTCTGTCTGTCTGTCTGTCCGCGGTTTAGCTCAAAAACTATTGGTACTAGAAAGTTGTAATTTGGCATGAGTATACAAGTTAATGACGCCGAAAAAGTAGTAAAATAATAAAAAATAAAAAACTATTATTTAGGGTACCTCCCCTACATGTAAAGTGGGGATGATAATTATTTTTTTCGTCCTTTCCGTAGTTTGGGATATCGTTGGATAGGTCTTTCAAAAATATTAGGGGTTGGCCAAGACCGTTTCTTGATTAAGTAAACCGTTCGTGACTTACCAAGCTTTAAAGTACCAATTTTCGTTAGGCGATTAACACACGGCACCGCTCGACCGCGCGGTAGGAGCAGTTTGCGGTACAAACGAGCACCGCTCGACCGCGCGGTCGGCCGGTGTACGTGTGTTAGGCATCGACGGATTTAATAGAGATTAATGCGACATGAGATCCGCTTCACCGCCAACCGCGGCGGTGCGCGGTGCCGTGTGTTAATCGCCTTAGAGTCAAGTGTCCCCCCCCTATAACAACTAAACGGTTGTAGTTAGAAATTCAAATGTCACGGCATTAGTACTTAGATACAGGGTGTTTGGCAGAACGTTAAACATACGAAAATGGTGGATAGGTGGGGTCATCTGCTACTTACTCAGCCCTAATTTATTTAGCCCTGGTCCCTGGATATTAAAAAAAATATTTTTTTGCTGTCACCACTTTCTTAACTTTAAAGTGTAATTTTTATTAAAAATGGGTAAAACAGGGTTTTTTTTTTAAATCTTTAATGTTGGCAGATTCTTATAAAACGATTGCTTTATTCAGATGTTAGCTAGAAAAAAAGTTATGAGTCCTCAAACTTACAGAAAGATGTAAAAAATACTTAAATCATAATTTTAACTTGCATTATAAAAAAAAAAAAGGGCTGACTAAGTAGCAGATGACCCCACCTATCTACCATTTTCGTATGTTCAACGTTCTGCCAAACACCCTGTATAACGAAGTTTAAAGGAAAACTATCACACTTAAGTGGGCTTTACAAGTTTACGAGTAATAATCGACCAACTTAAATTTGCGGTTGCAAAAACATGTTCTCCCATATATTCCTTAAGGGAGAACTTGTTTTTCAATTACAAAGTTAAGTTTGTTCTTACGATAAATTCATTCCAACTACGGAACCCTTCATTGTGCGTGGTCCGACACGCACTTGGCCGGTTTTTTTAAATATATTTTACACTTTTTATTGTATATAAAAAAAAATAACTGCTGTAAGTAGGTATGCTATATATTGTGTGCCTTTTAGTCTAGTCTGTGCTAAATAAATGTATTTTCTTAGCTTTATTTTAAATATTGCTACACTGCTGTGTTATTTTCGTAACAAGGACGTGGATACATTATCTATCGGTATAATATTGGTTTTAATGTCGATTGATTTATTTCTCTGCCATATAATTTTATTTAAAGGTGTATTTCTAAGCTGATTCTGGATAAACTGTAAGTAAGTGTAGATTACTGTAAGTAATTACGTTAACGGATCTATTACTTCTATCACACACGAATGGATTGAGTAAGAATTGAGTACATAAGAGGAAGTCGGAAAGTGGCACCGGTGACCGAAAAGTTGTACGGAAATCGGTTGTCATGGTATGGGCATGTGATGCGGAGGAATGAGGGAAATGTCATGAGGAAAGTTTTGGGTATGAACATCGATGGCTATAAGAGTAGGGAAACACCAAAGAAACGATGGATGGACTGTGTGAAAGATGATATGGCTAGAAAGGAAGTGACTACCCAGATGACGACTAATAGAGAAGTATGGAAGAAAGAGACATGTTGCGCCGACCACAAATAAATTGAGATAAGGACAGGAGAATGATGATCTGTACTTCTATCATATTTATAGTATATTTAGTATTCTTGAACTTGCAAGAATATCTTAGATCATATGCAATGGCTTTCATTTTGACAGCTCAACAGGATTCATTGCAGGGTGGATTGACCTCGCCAGCACTTTTCAATCTGTATGTAAACCAGCTGATTGTCGAGCTCAGTAGCACACATGTTGGCTGTTCTATTGACGGTCTGTGTGTCAACAGTATTAGTTACGCGGACGACATGGTGCTGCTGAGTCCGTCGTTCTATATACGCAAAAGGCATACAACGCCCTCAGAGTGCAATATAATAATGCCTTCAGAATGTTGTTGGGGCTTCCACGCTACTGCAGTGCATCTGGAATGTTTGCCGAAGCACATACTGATGGTTTCAATACCATCTTAAGAAAAAGGATTGCGTCCATGATGCGCAGAGTGCGTGGGAGCGTCAACGGCATCCTGGTCATTAGTGATAAGCCGTGTTGCGCCATTATGGCGCATTGGGTGCATGTACATGTGCATGTACCCGGTGCGTCTGGTGAGTGCAACAGATTTATGAATTAAATTTTTATTTAACTACATTTTTTACTAACATAGTTTTTAAGTAGTGTGTATTACTAACAACATATGGACGGAAAGGTCTGAAATAAAATAATTTTATTTATTTTATTTGTTATTCTCGTTGTTGAGTAGACAAATTTTTCGAACATATGAAGCAATGGATTAGCAATATCGTTCAAAATCATTCGGATTGTTATTGAAAGTGTGTTAGGCCATTAGGGTTCGGGTAATCATCCCGAGAGACTTTTGCGCAGGACAAAATATAGGTACCATCGAAGAAGTTCAAATCTATACACCGTAAGGACTATTTTTGCTTGCAGCGCTTGGCGCTATAGAACCGCCCGGTAACTGATGTGGTCATCGTGTTCACGGGATTTTGTTTTCAAACTCCTTAGATATGAAGTTCTTCGATAGTACTTTCCTACCGTTGTCGACCATATTTTTGTTGTCACTCTCTCACTGCTTTATCGGCATTTTACATCTGCCTTCTCCACAAATATGAAAGACACGCGATGTCTTAAAAAGCTATTTGCAAAAATTACACCATGCTCCGATTAGATAATTTCTTTGCGCCACCTGAAACCATATTAGATCTTTTCCTCCTTTTTAGAAGGTCTGTCGTCATCAAAAACGATGACGCAAAAGTAATGTGGTGGTTTTCCATTTCTAAACATATTTACTGAGCCGTACATCTTGTCCAATTTGTAGTGTTGCATGCAATTTCTAACTTAGATCCATTTAAGATACTATATTACCGAAGTTGGGCACAGAGTTGTCCCAATGTTTCGAACCAGGGCCGGCTTTAGGGTTGGGCGACCTGGGCGGTCGCCCGGGGCGCAAGCAACTGGAGGGCGCCAGCTTAATTTAACCACTTAATTTGAATACTTACCCTCTATAAAGAAAAACTGAATTCAGCGTATAAACTTTTATGAACTTATCTCGTAAGAGTGAGTATGAATACCTAAGTATTCAGAATGTATCTACCACGACCTGTCATTTTGTTGCTTGTCTTGTCGTATCCCTCACTAACTTATGTAGGATGACAGAGAGGCACTGAACGACAGGCGAGAAATGGCAACTCGTATTAGGCTCCCGTATAGGTACTTTCCTTTACTTCTTTCAGATACGTCATAATGATATAATGAAATAAATATAAAAGGGAGCCAAATGCATTACTCGCCCGGGGTGCCTAGATGGTTAAGGCCGGCCCTGTTTAGAATCCAGCCACTGGCAATAGATTGCGTATCTTCTTCTCCATAGAGATCTACGTTTTGGAATGGGCAACTAGCTTCAACTTTCTGACTAACTGACTCTTTGACAATTCAAAAGTGCCTGTAAAGGGTTTAATTGAAATAAATGGTTTGAGTTTGAGTTTGAGTTTTGAGTTCTTAAACTTCTCGTTTTCATAAAAGCACTAACTTTAATGAACTGCATTTTTATTGGACGCTGCTTTACCAGTAAATTCGCTAGTTTTGTGTGACGTCAGAAATGGCGTGTTGTTTCGACGTCACTTTGAAATCTTTGAAACGTAAAGCTAGGGTTTTCTTAAGACTGCAACTGCGCCACATAGCGTCCGCATTTTACAGTCGCATGACGTCACTGAAATTTTATTTATGAAAGTAAGTCTTTGAGAGCTTTTTAACACCGTAAAGACAAATCCTGGTGCCATAATTTTCATGACGGCCGTTATGTGACGGCCGCTCTTCTTTAAAACCGTAGCTTAACTTTACTGAACTGCATTTTTATTGGTTACTACTTTAGCCAATAAATTCGCAAGTTTCATGTGACGTCAGAACTGATGTGTTGCTGTGACGTCACTTTGAAATCGCTGAAGCGCTGTCTATGCTCACGTTACTCGGAAAATAGTGAATAATGTTGAATATATAATAGGTTTAGGAAATGGCAGAAGCGAGATGAAATCTTTGTTTTCCAATTATGTGATCTATGCTAAATATTGCAATATGCTATAGAAGAGGAATAAAACAATGCAAATTACATACACCTGCGAAATACTGGCGTACAATAATTATTGTTTAAAATAGGTACATTTGTCACTAGGAGTCGGGAGCGCCACAGTTTTATATTTTGCAGTTTTATGTTCACATTTTTTTTCCTAGTTTGTATATTTGTTTATCCAAATAAACAAATATTATAATTATTACCGATGCCTGCTTCTTAAACTGTATATCAATTGGCGTGACTTACGTTATTAAGGCTGATTTCTCCAATGAAACTGAACACGATCAGCATTTCTAAAACGCGTTCAAGAGCTGTCAGTGTCAAAGTGATGGAATATTGTACACTGACAGCTCTTGATCGCGTTTAGATGTGCTGAACACGTTCAATTTCATTGGTGAAATCCGCACTAATAAGTTTGCTTCGGATTTTTAGTTTTTTTTTTGGTTTCCATTATATATTTTCCTTTCTTACTTTTTACCTATACCTACCGAAACAGTTGTGCAGTCAAAAATACTTGTCGAAGCGTCCGCCTACAGGATACAGATGAGTCTGGAGTCTGTATGTTTGTTCGTGTAACGGCGTGTACGCACGAACAAACAAGAACATGGTGAACACGAACATCGAACACGGAACATTTGGTTCGTACCTACGTTTGGACCTAAATTAACGAGCACCATACGAACACAGTTCATCTTGTGTTTACGCTCAACCGCCCCGTTTTCTATAATAGCCGAAATTGGATCATCACGAACATTTTTGAAGAACAAAGTGTTCGATGTTCGTGTACACCATGTTCTTGTTCGTTCGTGCGTCATGCCTTTAGGTTGCCTGTTGATCAAAGATCGATCGATTTTCGTACCGTCTTTTGTTTTAATTTATGAACTTTTGAGATCTTATGTCAGTTTCATACTGGCCACTTGGAACTACATCTTCTATAATTGTATTTACACGTACATATGTATTATAAATTAGAGTCGCTTTACGTGTCTATCTGTATGACCGCATCGTTCTTCTAAACAACGCAACTGATTTTGATGCGGTTTTCACTATAATTTAGAACATTTATTCAGGAAGGCTAAAGTGATAATTACATGTAAACAGACATAAAATAAAGAAATCTCGATGTTTTGTCAAGTCGTTAGTTTATATTTAGATTTTTCCCTTCCACGTGTTTGTTAAAATCATAATAACTGTTGTAAAAATTCTCAAAAAATAATGCTTTGTGTGCTATGTCAACACCGTAAACTTTTTCTAACTACACTGCATTCTGATGTAGGTTTCAGCGCAGACAGAAAAATGTTAACCGTTCTACTAGATTTACGTCACCAAAAATAAATGTTTTTGATGAAGGTACCTTTGTTATACCTTATTTTGTTCACCTCGTTATCAGTCACGATTTATTTATGTATTGAAAAGAAATGATCAAACGATGTGCCTTATAGAGTAAATATCACGAATGACAGAAACACAGAGGCGTGTTTGATTTAATAAGACGTAATTAAATATTATGAGAGCCTTTTGTTTAAGTGTATTATAGCAATTGTATGATGTCATAGAGGAAGATCATTACTACGGACGCACGAGCGACGATTTTTTATGGAGCACTTGTTTCAACTTTCGGTGTTGAGCTGAGAATTCAGAATCCAATAACAGCGTCAAAAAAAAACTGTTGCATTTTCAACTCTCGGCGGGTAAGCAGTGCATTGGAAATCCAGTGCGCGATAAAAAATCGCTCGTTCGTGGGTACGAGGGCTAAGAAGAAATAATGATAGTGCAGAGGTATTTTCCATGAGTAATCGTACTTTGTCTAAGTTGTTCTTGGCTCACGTAGGATTGATAAAATGATGCGGTGTTTTGATAAAAATGTATAAGTATTATCACATCTATTTTTGTACGAAAGGTTGTTTAATTTTAACATGTTTAATTATACGTATGTTACGTCAATCCAAGTCAAATAATTGCTGCAGTCAGCTTCATGAGTGCAATAAGCCTTAACTCATTCGCTGTGACAACGTTTACGTTCAGCTTAAGTTTTTGTTAGTCATGCAAATAAGTAGACATTGGTGCCGATTCTCTTGTACACCGAACTAAACTATCACTAAAACTCCTTACTTTTTGGCTATGAGAATCTTAAAGGCAATCTGCAAAAAAAAACTCAAAATTTAAAAATAATTTTGACATTTAATAACTAGAATCGAATTTGACAATCGCAGCTCCACTTCAAAAAAAGAGAGCCGGAGTCGCGCAGTGGGCCTCGAAGTGTTTTATATGGAATTTTTCACTTTTTGCATGGAAAATATGAAAAATTATTACTTACATGTTGAGTTTTAGGGGTGTATGGTATTTATAAAGGGGGTCGAAAAATTCATTATTTTTGTGATAGGACACCATTTTCGAGATATAAGCAAAAGAAAAGATAAAAATATACAGTACTGTTTTCACCTGAAGTCGAGGTGTTGGTGTGAATTTTAGTTCATGTCAACTAATTGTATTCCACACCATTTTTAATCGCGATTAAAAATTAAAAATAGTCAGATTTAGTTAGATAATCAAAATTTTAGATGATAAACGTCAAATTCAGAATAGTAAATTTCATTTTCACTAAATTAAAAACTCAGTGCCATCTAAGTGTTGTCAAACTAAAATATAGTTAAGTTGTGTCACTTAAGTCTGTTTCAGAATGGGAAATCGTCGTCTCACAGGAATAAACTAAATGTTGGTGATTTTTAGTCTAGTTTACAGGCATTTGTGACAAGAGAATCGGCACCAGTAGGTAGCAGTGAAAACTGACCTCACCCAACACCTATACGATCAACACATGAAACAGTAAAATCACATTGCTAAAACTATGTAATCAAAATAATAATAAAGTAGAAGTAGAGCTAAAGCACTAGGAAGTTGTGAAGGGCGGGCGTTTTGGGGGACTATTCTATGTAATTTTGACGTTCGAAAAGTGCTGATTCTCAGCCTAGTTTGATTATATGACTTTTACCCAACAAGATCTACATTGTGTTCAACTGTATCAACCGAATTTTAATTTTATTTATTTTAACTTTGTTTTTTATTTTTTATAGTATCAAACACACTTGCTTTTTCCAACGCACTTTAGACATTGGCAGAATAGTCAAAATCGGCTTCGCTTGCCATTAAAAAAAAAATTGAATACATAATAGTTATTTGTTATACAAGAGTGCAAAGTTGCTTTTTAACCGCGTGTTCAATTTTGATGACCGAGCAAGCGAAGGATTCTAAAATTGAATCACGAGCGCAGCGAGTGATTCAAAATTAGAATCCTGAGCGTTAGCGAGGGAATCAAAAGAGCACGAGGTGAAAAATCTTTGCACTCGAGTGCAACACGTAACTTTTCATTCCACCTCAGCGAGGAAATGACTAAATGCAAAAAAAAAAACGTTTACAATCACAAGATAGGTACACTTTTATTTCAGTTTAGGTATTAATTACTACATTATGACAGGTAAGTATTACAGAATAATCTTTAAATTATAACAAAATAATACTAAGGTATAATTAAGAAAATTTTAAAGTAACGTTGCTACAGTTATTTAAATTGAGTGTAATATTTTTGTTTGGTACTGTAATATTGGTGTTAGTCACTTGTGTACTGTTTTTCGGTAAACTATCTGTCATACTTAATAGTTGTACCGATTCATCGGATTCCCTTGGCGTGAATGTTGGAGAGAGAGGGAGATGGTTAGGTGTTTCATATCGGCTTATTTTTGATGTAGAAGGGCCAGTACAAGGATCCGATTGAGGCTCTTTCAGTGTAATGGCTCCTACGATGCCTTCACATATTTTAGACTTATTTTGGATGGAATCCTCTATGTATCCCTCTACAACTGCATTGGACTTCCAGCCTCCGTGGCGCTTAAGGGACAGCAGATCAGCTCCGGAATCAGCCAAAAGTGTGGCTGAAGTTCGTCGGAAACAATGACCCGTGTACAACAGGGGTTCTGGAAGTTCAAGAAATGTTGCTATTTCTCGTGGGATACTGCCAATTTTATTAGTACCCATAGGCTGTCTAACACACTTTCCATTGCGATACTGTAGAAAAAATCGATTGATTGGAGTGTTAGGCGGGCGTAAGGCTTGATATTTCTCAACAATCGTTACGTATTCCTTGCGAATGACGAAGTTGCGGTCTCTTTTTGTCTTTGTATTAGGTAAATTAATTAATAGTAAGTCATCTGAATGTTTCTCAATGTTTTTGACATTAAGTTGTGTTAGTTCATTAGTTCGACATGCTCCGTTTATTCCAATAATAAGAACAACCTGTAACGTAAAGAGTATTGTAGTAGATAAATGAATAAAATTGATATGAACGCATAATTATGCCTATCAACATCTACTAAGTATACTATTTAATTGAGATTAATATACTTAAGTAGATACTGAATGTGCAACTGACTTACTTTTGCCGCCAAATATACGGAATCGGGTGCTTCGTTAAGAAACTTTTCAATATCAGATACTGTGAAAACCTTCGATTTTTTTGGTTGATGACCAGATGAGGCTCTTTTTAAAAATGTTACTAATTTAGGATAGGTATCGAT
This sequence comes from Xanthia togata, assembly GCA_963853775.1. Classification (NCBI taxonomy): domain Eukaryota; kingdom Metazoa; phylum Arthropoda; class Insecta; order Lepidoptera; family Noctuidae; genus Xanthia; species Xanthia togata. The sequence goes on from OY970806.1 coordinate 8,641,640, forward strand.
ATGTTTGTCTTTTTTCATCTTTATTGTTGCTTTTAGCATCGAATACGTACTCCATAGAGTGCTTGCTTTCTTGTTCTCGGATAATTCTATAAAATATGCCAGCAAAACGTTTTCTGAGAAAGTTTTGGCTCCTTTTGCTAGTCGCCACGTGTTGAACATATCGTACTGTTTTAAATACTTCTCGCGTGATTGTTGAGGGAGAAAGCTCATTTGCGCATTATTAACAGTTTCAGTCAATTCTGTTGGCGTCAAGCAAACTTCCTCGTCGCTAGAATCACTCATTTTAGTTTTTTCACTTGTTTTCAAGTTTCTTGTTTTTAATATACCTAAGGTTTAATAATGACGTGAAAAAATGCCGCGTAAAGAACCGCGTACAAAGCAAATTGAAAGAAGAACACCAAGAAGGTTCCGAGTCTGAGTTTTTAACAAATTAAAAAAAAGTTGTATGATATATTCGGCACCATAGAGGTAGCAGTAAATAGGTTTAATGTTTTTTTTAATTCACAAACTTAGTGCACACGATGTTCTAAATTCAATTTACTTTATCCTCTAGAGAATAAAAACGGCTTTTCCACTCAGATACTGAAGATTAAAAATACTCTTTCCGAGATGGTGGGATGAAAATGAATTTAATTTTGTATTTAGAATTTTTGTAAATGGATAACCAAGAAAAACACTGTAATATTAAACTTGGCGAAAATGAACTAACTGCATCCTGACTGCAACGCAACTCTACTCTTAAGATCTTTGATTGAGAAATGGCAATTGATCGCAATTGGTTTAATTTTGACATTTCACCGACGTTCATTGCGTTTCTTACGTTGTTGAGCACACGAACTTTTCAAACCTATGCATCAATGGATTAGCAATATCCTTCAAAACTCGGATTGTTATTGAAAATGTGTTACTGAAAACTGCAGAGGTAGTTTTGAAAGTTACCATACATGTTTACAGCAGGTCAATATTTCACTTATAGTGTGATGTCATGAGAAGTGTCTTAGCGATTTAGAACCATGTCTTCATGATCTGCCAAGGCTTCTCCACGAGTACGCTGTGTACTCGTGATTGATTTCTTTGACGCTGATTCACTTAAAATCTATTTTTATGATACATAGTTCTTTTATTATTATTTTTTTCTATTTTTTTTATAACGTTGTCCCACACTAGGAATTTCTCCTGTATTGTGGGTGCATTTACAAACATTTAAACTCACTTATACAAACAGCCAGACCCGGAACAACTACTTGTAGGTCATACATGGTCATGGTTGATTTTATGGATGTCGGTATACCTAATAGTTTTAAGCTGTTACCACGTTGGAAATATTACTCTAGCGTAACTGACTTATTTTTTCAGAGGTTGTGGGTTGGATCGTTTTGAAAGAGCTAAGTAAAAAACTTTTTTTTTTAAACGTTACCCTCTTGGAATTTCTCATATATTGTGGGTGCGGTTACAAACATTTAAACTCCCATACACTAGCAGCCAGACCTATATATTAGTTTTATTTTATTTACAGCCTGTCTGTCTGAATTTCTCAACATATTAAACCTATTGCAAAAAGAAAAGCTATAATTGCTATGAACACCCTGAAGGTCATTTCTAAAGAAAAAAAAAGTGTTTTTGGGATTTTTATTTGGTTTTGAAAATATCCTTGAAGACTGGCCGGGCCGGCTGGCTGGAAAGAATTTCGCAAGACTACCGGAGCCAGCCGGCACGGCCAGTCTTGCGAAATTAATTTGTTTCTTCTCATTGATGCTTGATCCTCATGGCCTCCAGATAGTATAGCCCGATTCAAACTTAATGGCGGCTCGGAACATGAGGCGAGTCGCTGCGCAGTAACGAATTCATGGGTCAGCGGGGGTGAGGGGTGGGGTACTGCGCAGCGAGTAACTAACTTCCTAGCCGCCATTAAGTTTGAATTACCTAGCTAGGTACAGTCGACCGCGCGTCGATGATAACACTTTGACCTTAATGTGACCCAGCTTATTACGAAATTCTGAATAGAATAAGAGGCCAGCTTAAACTGGTTCTATTACCAGTGAAGTGCGGCTATAAGTAGGTGAATACCAAATAATTGCTTTTTACGCTTACTCGCCCGATTTAATGGATGGGTGACGTAAATAATTATGCATATTTTATTTATGTTTGTAAGTATTATTTACAAGGTTTTGTAATAATTATACTGCTATGTGTTTCCCCTTAAAAGACGCTAACGCAATTATCTTTTTACTTTGCTCAAAAATGAGTTGAAAATCGAAAATAAAAAAAACAAGTTCTGAGACGTTCTTGTTATTAATTAAATCCTAACTTACATAAGTTGATATTTAATACAGATATTTTGGATTGGAACTCAAGGTAAAAGGTTAGTTTACCGTTCATTTGTATCGTTTTTTTTTCTTTTTCTAAAACGTATTTTGGTAACAACCATATTCTGAGAAATATGTTCATGAGTAACATAAATGTTTTCCTCTTCCACAAAGCTAATAGATTTGGCAATATTTATTTTTAAGACAAGTTTGCTAAGTACATTTTCCTTTAGTTAGCGCCTTAAGAGGGCCCTTCCCGGCCCGTCTATCGACAACGCGAGCATGTTCGAAAATCTTGTTGTTTCATCGAGCGCCAGTGAAAACTACTAACAAGCAAGTGAGAACGCGATAACATTGTACGAAAAATAGTGTGTACAAATTTGTTTCAGGAAATACGTGTTCTTGAGTAAGCCTTACAATCTTTTAAAATAAATGTTTGTCATTTAGACTCTTCATTACATGTGCAAGGTTTCTATGCAGATGTTTTCTTTACTTTTACTATTTATGAGTACATTATGACCGGCCAAAGTTCAGGTGAAATCAGTGCAAAAAAAGCAGATTTTCGGAGGATTATACTGAATTTGTTTCTCAAATTTTCTATATTTTGCTTTCATAGAATCCTAGGTATAGTGCACAATATAGGTACATATTAGTTACAAAAAATCATATATAAATGTGTTACAACGCCATAATCACGTACGAGCGTTTGTATGAAAAGTATGACAGGTTGGCCGCTCTTAAGCTGAATTGTTATGTAATAGGTAATTAAGCCTGATTGGCTTGTTTGCATCCAAAATACACATAATTATTTTAATTCTTTGAACACTGACGAAAAATATAAAAAAGCCACTTGATTTTTTTCCGAAACCACGCAAGATAGCTTCTTGAAGTAAAAAGCAACATTCAAGTGTATTTAATAGCTCATAAAAACACATATAAAACTGTTTTCAAGATTATAATTATTCACATCATGTAGCTAACTTGTGTGGTTTAGGAAATATTTAGGTTTTTTTGGCACTTTGCAAGTGACTTTTTTACATTGCTCGTCCTTTGGGCTATGCTTAGAGTTTCCCTACTTGATCGAATCAGAAATGGAGAGATCCGTAAGAGAACCAAGGTAACCGACATAGCCCGAAGAATTGTCAAACTTAAGTGGCAATGTGCAGGACATATTGCTCGCAGAACAGATGGCTGATGGGGCCGGAACGATCTGGAGTGGCGACCGCGTACTAGTAGACGTAGCGTTGGAAGGCCCCCCAGAAGTGGGACCGATGACCAGGTGAAGGCCGCAGCAATCTACTGGATGCGGGAGGCACAGAACCGGTCATAGTGGCGGTGCCTGGGGGAGGCCTATGTCCAGCAGTGGACGTTTTTCGGCTGAAGTGATGATGATGATGATGATTATCAACAGATTGGCTGACAATTCCTGCTAAACTTAGAAATATTTCAGGGCTGACATAAAATAATAAAATGCAATAAAACAAAACAATATTGTTTATTGAATAGATTTACAACGTAAGTATATAACAGCCAAAGTTACTTTGGAATAGCTTTTATTTACTATCACATAAGAACTATATTTAAGTACTTAATTCGAGAACAATGCAATCTGGGTAAATATTATTTACAAAAGTAAGTAGGTAAGTCCAATATAATATATTTTTTTAACATAATTGTCACAATTCTGAATTCGTGGTAGAATTAACTATAATCTTGATGGAAAGGTAAACAAAAAAAAACATTTCGGCGCTGATTTTAAGTTGAAACCTTCTGAAACAAATTAATGTGTTACTAATTCCCTTTAGTGAGTGATTGCGGCAGAATTTAACCTTTACAGGGTTGGTTTATACTTTAGTCAGATACTTTTTGAATAGACATTAGGTACCACCATCGATTCTTAATAAGTAGGTAACCTTGATTTCACGAGTAAACAGTTTAAAACTCGAGACGATAATCGCATAGAAACTCCCACTTCCCACTGCTGGGACACAGCAGTCCCAGAGCGGGTTGGTAGTTGTCACATGTCTTCGAATTTTTGGTTCAAGGACATACCGGATTCCTCATGATGTTTTCATTGACCGTTTTGATAGCAGTGGTGATTAAATTATTTACAAAAAAAGTAAAGCGAATGCCTGAGTTTGAACCCAAAACTACAACTCGTCAGTCAGAGCCGGGCCACCACTGCTCAATTTAAATAGGTCCAAATTAGAGCGAAGCGCAAAATTGTAAGTATGTTTATCCGACAAAATATGCACAAGTTCTAAATCTGCAGACGCTAAATTAACAGAAAAACAGCGACCACAAAATTGTGGTAAGTATAGCAAAATAGTGGTCAAAGCGACATTCATGCTGTGGTCCTATTGACACCCGACCACAAAGCTGTCACCACTGACACGGGACCACAAATGGACACTATTAATCTAGTGGGTGGTAATTTAGTCCGTTTTTTGTTAATAGAGGTAAGTTTTTAATTAGGAAACGTTGGATTTTGTACCTTGCTGTGTTGAATTTAGGTGTAAGGTTGTGTGTTGGCAATATCGCCCTTATACAGGACAGTTCTCACTGTAAATCTTTGAGTCTTGAGAGGTCTTATAACACGACAATGATAGATACAGTGCCGCGAATGCGTTGCGTATTCAATACAACAAAGCTTTTAGGGCGCTGTTTCGACTGCCACGTCATTGCAGTGCTTCTGTAATGTTTGCTTGAGCCAGAGTGGATAGTTTATCAGCTGTAGTGCGGAAAAAGAATGCATCTCTTCTCACAAGGTTGCGGGACAAAAGCAACAGCCTCTTGAAAGCTATTGCTGATAGGTATGACGAAAACCCCATAATGAGGCATCTTCTAAAAATCACTCTGTCGGTAGTAGAAAATTTAAGTAAAATTGTTTACTGACATCTAGAACTGTAAGTATTTTTGCAATTGGATCATGTTGCCTGTAAAATTAATTAATTATACAGGATTGCAGGGACATCGACAAGAAAACTGTTACCATGGATTCAGAAGATGATTTTGAATAAGGTGTATTTATTATTTTTAAAGCTTTCAGTTTTCATCGGTTACCTATGTTATCCATAAATGACTGTCAGTTATCTCCGAAAGTGAGTCTGCGACTCTGTCATCTAAATTACAAACTAAATTATCACATACGTTCACAAACACTAGAATCTCAGTCTTCATTATAATACTGAGTAAAACTTCAACTCTCTGCGAGAGTACCCGCAAGTTTTCCAGCTATCGTCACCGAGCTATACAAATGGTAGAATAAGTACAGGAGCAATCCAACACAGAGGATGAAAAATACTATGCAGAAACACACAATGCATTCTGAGAGATAGATCTTGATCCGTTCAGTTCGGCTGATGTGAGGTCCAGGAATGTCCACACTCGAGTATGTCCACATTGATACAGTCGCGATCACTCCTGCAAAATAATAACACTTCAATTATTTCGGTTTCATTTCGCTGGGTAAAATGATATTTTAATGAAGCTTCGTGGTTATTGATTTTGGACGATGCTATAGTTCGCGTCTGTATATAATATGTTACGGTTTTTGTATGTAGCGTTATGTACGTATGTGTGCGCGGTTTTATTATATTACGGTTTATTGGAAATGTGAACGAATTGGGGTATATGTATCACAAGTACTCGGTATTAATTAAAAAGGGATTCTGCTTTTGTTGATTTGTATACTTTCATGCTACTCGTTGATTATAAATGCGAAAATGAGTTTGTTTGTTTGCTAACTTCTACGCTAAAACGGATGAACGGATTTGGATGAAATTTGGCACATGGGTAGACTATGACTTGGGTTAGGGCACAGGATATTTTTTACCCTATAGGGATCGAGACATAAAATCGATTAAATAAATGTGCCTTCATTTGAATCAACCATTTGGAATCGAAAGACCTTTTTTTTTTCTCATCAAATGACGTCTCCCGCTTTGGGTGGAGCGGGAGGGCGTGTCAGACTCTTACTGACTAAAACCCACCCGTGTTCCTTCTGTTACCTGTGCAATGCCAGGGGGCCACGGTATCCTTTTCGGACTTTCCCGCAACCCCGGCAGGCAATGGTCTCATCAATCAAAAGACCTAACAGTGAAAATTTGTAATAATTCCAGAAATAGCTCTCAATAAGAATTCTATTTGAGATTTAGGTTTAGTTCTTATCACTGCAAAAATACTACAAAAGCCCTTTGTGTCTTGTGTCTGAATAAAAACTTACATCGCGGACCATTCGCGCTAAATTAATTTTTTACTTTTTATTTTTTACGACGCCCGAGTCTTTCACAGTCTTTGTCACGTTTCATGAACGACTTTTTAATTAGCAAAGAGTTTCTGCTCAACATCCCCTGAACGTTATATCCAAGAAAAGGAAGGAAAAGGGATTATCCTTAGAAAGTGCACTCTACCGATGTTTCCAGAGCAACCACAGTCCGTGCAGCTTAGTTGTAGCCGCTATTAGAGTGCTCCTATTTGCCTGACTAATTCTCTCTCGTTAATAAACTTGGCTTACGTTTTATAAATACAAACTATATAATGATTAGTTTATCGCTTTTATACCGCATGGAAAGGACTACTCGAAAGTTTCCTGAATTTTTCATGTCAGTGAAGTAAAGAAAGAAATGGAGGAAGGAATTAATGAATGTAGGAGCTCGTGGCTAAGTAATAACTGCCACACGATACAACCCATCAGGTTAAGCTACGCTTGCCAGGGTTGGTCAGTGGATGGGTGACCATCTTAACATGGGTACCGAGACTACTCAGTGCCTCGGAAAGCCATTGGTCCCGGCTGTCATACGTGGATCTTTGACAGTCGTTACGGGTCGTCAGAAGCCCGAAAGTCTGACAACCAGTCTTACCAAGGGGAATTGTATTACCCAGTCACTGGGTTGTGGAGGTCAGATAGGCAGTCGATCCATGTAAAATATGGTATGCAGCTGCATCAGGTTAGACTGGAAGCCGACCCCAACATAGTTGGGTGAAGGCTAGGCAGATTGATTGAATTCAAGAAAGAAATCAAAACAAATCAATCCAATGATACAATCTCATTTTTAGTACAATTTGTGCAAAAAAATGATCGTATTTCTAATCGATAAGATATAAATGCGATGGTGATCATGGTTAATTACTGGGTTGTGGAGGTCAGATAGGCAAGGCAGTGTCTCCATGTAAAATACTGGTATTCAGCAGCATCTGGTTAGACTGGAAAAGGCTAGTCACAATTGCAGATAAGCAGTGCAAGAGATAGATCAGATGAAACCATCACAATCATAGGAAAAACTTTAACGAAGTCAGCTGAAGATCAGGACAAATAAAGCCTGGAGATATATAAAAAAAGCCAGGAGATGTGTAATATCCAACGGGAGGTAGAAAGGAATCAAAAGAGAAAGAGATGCAACACGATATCGACACAAATTAATACAGATGGGTCACTCCGCAATTTTTTTTAAGTAAATAAAAAGCGACTCTTGCTTCGACACAATAAAGTGCAATTCAGGTCGCACAGCGCTTATCACCTACAGTTATATTCACCTAGAAGTTGCCTCTCTTTCTATCTCGTGATTCTTAGATCTTCTGACTACGTTACACTCAATGAATTGGCCCAACAAGACGGGCTGTGTAGCTTCATACCTAAACTGCGAAGTGTAATAATCTGTGAAGGTATTGAAAGTGATATGAAAATTGTAGGTAACAATGGGAAAAATATAGATTGAGAGCAGACCGGATGACCCGGTGGTAATGTCTCCGACTAACGTGAACGTCGTAGCTTCGAACCCATGCAGGCACATTGCTTTAGTCAACTTATTTCATCTTCACTGCTCTCAAAACGGTGAAGGAAAACATCTTGAGGAAACCGGTATGTCAACCAAAGATTTTATCACGTGGGACATCCCCAACTTGATTTTGAGAGTAACCGTGGAGTTTCTTGCCGGCTCTTCTCCATAGGAAACGACCAATTGGAAACGTGCACCTAGTTTCTGAGGCCTGCGTCCCAGCAATGGGATCGTTAGCGGCCGAGCGCTGCAAGCAGAAATAGTCCTTACGGTGTATAGATATGAACTTCTTCGATGGTACTTATTCTATGTAGGACTGGCAGTCAGTTTAGTGGTCCCTAAGCTGAACGCTGAGCTGAATGTTGCTGATCCATGCGTCATGTTCGTGAACGGGCGCCGTCAGTTGGAACTGGTCAACTCTTAGCTGCCATGGCTTATTTTAATTTATTTTAAGCTTTTCAATGGTTCTTTATTATTTTTTTATTTTTATTACGGACGCTTTTGCGAACCCATATTTTTTTGTTTTTTTTTCTACATTGTTCTCACATGCATAATTTCAAAATGAATGATGTAACCAATATTTTGATCCAATTTTTTATTTAAAAGAGTGTCCGTGGAGTTTCTTGCCCGTTCTTCTCCATAAGTACCATCGATTTGGAATGGGCAACTGGCTTCATATTTCTAACTGACCGAATTCTTGACAGTTCAAAAGTGCCTGGAAATAAATGCATTGAGTTTTTTTTTTGCTAACGTGCCTGCTGAGCGTGATACAGTCCGGACGTGTTGTCGAGAGAATGCGTTCGTCGTGACGCCTGTCAGTTTCACTAACGAATATGTGTTTTGCGAATTTGATCCTTATTAGTACTAGAAATTGTCCAACTGACAAATGTCAGTTTCAGTCCGGATTCTGGATTTGCGCCCGGAATAACAAGAGGCTCGCTCCCTAATAGGACTTTTAAAGTACTGACGAAATGTGTTATAGCATCACTGACTACCCCTGCGAGGAATACAGGCGTGATGCTTACTTTAGTGAGCCTCTTATTACGTGAGATGCCTGCCTAGTCCTATTTAAGACATCGTTCATGAATATCGTCTCAGTATAATTAAGTAACAGTACTATGTCTCAGCCGTGACCTTGGAATAATTACATAAGGCCGCTCGGTAGATAAACCTCCCGCGTCCGTGCGTAACTGCCGCGCACTCGAGACTTGCGTAGGTACTGTATATGTCATGGCCAGATCTTAAAATTGATCATTTCATGAAATGAACATCGACCACTGGTCATATCATGAAGTGGCCTGGCCAGATCATTGAATACTCAACGTTTAACGATATGAACAGTTAAACGCACGACTACTTCATGATGTGGCCAAACATTAGTGATCATATCGTAAAATAGTTTGTTTGATTATCCACAGGTAGATGCTTTGATGACGCTCTGTTTTTGTTCTGCATCATGGCGGCGGCATACAACAAATCAAACAAAGTAGGGTGACCACGCAAAAAAAGTCGATGGACTTTTATTGGGTTTCCAAATATGATATTATGGAAAGCTATCAACTTGGAAGTATCGCTCGCCGGTCGCAGCCGCAGCGTGAAATGCAACATAGCACTTAAAATTAGTTTTAAAAAAATACGCCGCTTATGTGGCACCCCGACCAAATAGATTAGGTTAAGTTAGAACTGTGAATCAAACGCGCGTGAGCCAAGCAAGCGCAGCGAGCGGTGCCGCGGCAGCGGCCGGCGAACGCTACTTTCAAGTTGGTTGCAGTTACTTGGCTATTTTTACTACACCTTACACCATGGATACCCTAGATTAATGATATGGCCACACGTCGACTGACATATCGTTAAACCTTGACGTTTTAACGATATGGCTAATGTTAGCTGGCCATTTCATGAAATGGTCAATTCTAAGATCTGGCTACGACACATACATACTGATATTTCAAAGCGCGTCGTTTCGGCCGTTTTCTATGTAGACATAATACTGTTACTGATTTATACTGTGATATAGTAGGTAAAGTTACAAGCCGTGACTGGAAACTCAATCAGTTTCTAACACTTATTATTATTACCATTGCGTAGATATCACAGGCTGTGTATAGTCGCGAGCATAAATACCTTTTTTTTTTGGGTGGGAAATCATCACATGACGTCTCCCGCTCTGGGTGGGGCGTGTCAGACTTTTACTGACTAAAACCCACCCGTGTTCCTTCTCTTGCCTGTGAAATGCCAGGGGGCCACGGTATCCCTTTCGGACTTTCCCGCAACCCCGGCAGGCGATGGTTTCATCGGACCCCTTCATTCGCTGACATCTCTTTGAGGCGCGCGTGGAACACAACGCGCCGTCGACCCGGGCTTGGTCCTTACCGGACGGCGAGCTACCCATTGCTTACCGTCCGCAAGCCCGCGCCTACGGTGGCCGGGAATCAGCAATTGATTCGTTGACGCGTCTCTTCCTGCGGCGGCTAGGGGCGTGAGGTCGCGAAATTTGCCTCTCCCTCACGCGCTCCGCCTCCTCCTTCGCGAGCATTACTGCTTCGCAGAAGGAGGTGACGGCCTCCCATGCCCTCTCGCTCCGTACCATGGCCTGGACCAGGGCCGGACGCGAGAGATCCCCGCCACCGATCGCCTCCACGAGGACACGGCGGTGCTCTGCCCAAGCCGGGCATACCTCCACCGTATGCTCCATCGTGTCCTCCGGGCGATCCACGCAGTGATGACACCCGGGCCTCACCTTATCCGAAACAGGTACCTCCCGTTTCAGCCGTATCCGGTGAGGACCTGCGTCAGGCGGAAGGTGAGGACGCCGTGGCGCCTCTCCAGCCACTCCTCAAAGAGTGGACTTATCGCCGCAATAGTGGCGTGCCCGAGCATAAAAACCTACCTTACGTTTACGAGAGATTTCAAATCGATTTTCTCTTATGGTGTTGATAGATATTTTATGGTGAAATGAAGATATAAGTAGTATAGAAACTATTATGAAATAGGTATTTTCTCAAAGTTGTAATTTTTACATACATTGTTGTATTCCCCGAAGGGTTGGGCAGAGGTGTATCTATAGTACACCCACATTTCGCCAGTTACGATTAAATCTCACGTAAGTCTCGCCCCCTGCGAGACTATTGCTATCAAACGGGTACAAATCCAGACTCCGGGCTGCTACTGAGAAATTTCAGAAAGAAAAACCCAATGACATTTTGCCCGACCTAATAGGAATCGAGCCCAGGACCTCATGTTCAGCAGTAGCGCTTGCGGCCACTAGACCAACCAACTAGGCAACCAACTAGGCAGTAGATATATGTAGATATAAATATGTATAGTAGGATTTAAGAATTTGAACCGGGCATTAACCTTTGCCACTACATGCTTGCCGGTCACTGCTACTATAAAAAAAATCAAAACAATAACACAGATTGATAAGCAGTCTTAGGGCGCGTTCCCACTATTTCGTGACGACAGATTATCGTGTCGTTTTAAGAGACGTGGCTTGTGTATTTAAATGGACTTGTTCACAACAGGACGACACGATTAACTGTCGTCCACGACTTTCGTCTACAATTTTCCAACTATAAATGCCCGAATGATCGCAATAGGCTCGCCCCTATTAGGTACATGGGACTTAAACATAACTAGTGAAATGTGGGTGTACTATAGGTTCACCTCTGCCCAACCCGTCGGGGAAACAAGGCGTGATGTTGTTATGTTATTATTATAAATGTGTAAGTTTGTATGTTTATAACTCAATCACGCAAAAATGGCTGAACGGATTTGAATGATATTTGGCACACAAATAGTTTATAGCCTGGATTAAAATATAGGATACTCTTTATCCCGGTAGTACGTTCCCGTGGGATGATATTCGACCTCTACGCGGGCGAAGCCGCGGGCTAAAGTTAGTAATGAATAGTTTTCCTGACCTACGGGCCGTTATAAAACGAAAATAATTCAGCTTGGAAATGCTTACTACAATTTTCTTCTAAAGAATGCCTAATACCCACTAATACCTATAGTGTCTATGAAGATTTCGCGACATAATTTTCACGAAACAGAAAATTTATAGAACGTAGTGTAACTGTGTAAACGAATAACGGTCGGTAAGTTATAGTAACAAGTCAATTGGAAAACTATGTAAATGTGGTGAGAAGTGGAATAATATTTAGTGCATTACTTCCTGATACTTTAATAAATATTGCCGATAGTCATACGGGGGTTCATCTAAACTGGAGAACGGAAGACATGACACAGAAAACAAACTGAATAAGTTGACATTTTGTTCTAAAAAATAGCAAATAAATCTTACATTTATGTAATCCAAAACACTAACACTATTGTATTTCCTCTGCTTGAATTTTCCTTTAAAACTGTTCGCATGTTACACCATTGATTTTAAATTTTCCACGTCTTTATTCACTACTTGCTTTATATCACGAGTTTTCTTCATCGACGGCATGCGTACGCGACTGTCATTTGTCTCAGTTTGTAAACGTATGCCTCTCACAACGTGCGACCATTGTCATGTACAAGTTGTACAACATACAACTAAAGTTCACACCTTATCGAAATAGCTCACGCCAATATCAGTCTTACTCCAACGCCGCACAGCACATAATGGTGTATTTTTTTTCTTCGTTACGTTTATTTCCTCGTGTATTTTAGGAAACTAGTTTATTGTGGTTTTGTGTTCAGGCTATTTTAGTACGTCTGTGAATAGTTTACGGGTTACAATCGCCTGATATTGTAATATCTTTATTGTAAATATTTTTTATTACGTTTTTGTGATAAGAAGTTTATAATATTTTATTGTTTTACGGTGTTTAATAACTCATTTTCAATTGTTCTGAGATAAGATTTTCTTACCAAACAGATTGCATTGTTAACTTAAGTAAATATAATTTATCATTTTCAGAATAAACATTTAGAAAATGATAATTAGGTACCTAAATCTTTAGTAATTGGTGCCTACTGCGTTTGTCATCGCCAGACTTTATGACTTGTGTGACTTGGACATTATTAACTCTCTTTGGGGAACTACCTCATCTATCATCTAGTCATTATCTTTCTACCTGCCTTGTTGGTTGATTCGCACGAACTTATTCGCCCTAAACGGGCGAATCGACACTTTAAAATAGTATAATTTTTATAGAGGTGCACGAAAAAAATATCTTTGTGGGCGAATTGACTGCTCCAGAAATACGTATTAGGCAATTGGCACATTTTGAATGTAAATATAAGAAAAAGTACCTACACTAACTTTACTGCATAAAAATTCAACTAATCAACCACTAAGCCACCTATAAAAACATATTTATTTTAAAAATTCTAATGAGTCAGAACAAAATGGTTCACAATAATTACAAAGCAACTACTCCATTTTGGGACGCCAAGAAAATCCTATCCATGACGTACCTACGAGTAGTTATCTATTATTTATTGACGACCGTCCATTGTTTCTTGTACAATCATACTGTTTTATTTCTTTCCATAAACAGCACTATATAATTATCCATAATTGTTTTTAAACAAATATCTAATCGAGTTTAATATTATATTTTTTACATAGATATAGTATATCTATTTTTATTTAAATCTAACACACTTACACACTATAAAACTGATTTACATAGGATTATATCATTTATTCTCATAAAAGACAAAAAAAAGCCACACATGAGAACAGACAAACTTATTTTTATCTGACTTCTGATTTACATCCGTAAGACGTCCTCGTAACATAAGGCCCAGTTGAAAACCAGCGTCAGACACTAGTTGCCTGGCATTTTTATTTTTTTTATTTTTTTTACTATGGCATCTCGCAGGTATACCACTAAGGTATTTACTGCTCAACCGAACAATTCTGTGGCTGCCTTAAGCACTACAATCAAAGCCTCCAGCCAGGAGCAAAACTATTCTAAATTAAAATTAGGCGAACGCTCGCTAAGGGCACCCCCTGTGGGGTACGAACCTCGGCTTAGGGCGTCGCTGAGGGGAGGACAGCAAGATGGGACAGGCTGGATCAAGGCTATATTATTATTATACGGGGAATTTAAAGCTACGCGCTCAGCTGCGGCGCGGGCTGGCGCTTCATCGGACAAGTCTGGCATTTATGTTGAACTGGGTCTATTTGACACAGCCGTGAGGCACACAGTGCCTACTATTCTAAGTTATTTTTATTTTTTTCTGTTTTCTTTTGTTGTTGTTTTTGTGAATATTGTGTGCCTTAACCTGGGTCAAATAAATTTATTTTCTTTCTTTCTTTATTCTTGTCTTTCTATATTAAAAGTAATCAAACTGGTTTTTCGGCCTTCTAGGATAACGCGGTCAGAGATCAACGTTACCTAATTCAGTAATTTGCTATAGAAATAGTCTTCGGCCGCCTTCTTTGTGCAATCTGAACAATATGAATCCCATTAAAAATGTAACATGGAAAAAAATGCAAGTCTCTTAACGCAGTTCTTGTACCGCAAAAAGTTGTGAGATCTAATGTAAAAACAAGTCAGTTAATTTATTCAGTACATATCTATGGGAACATCTATTCAACGACTTTGTCATAAACTGTAAAAAAAAAATTATATAAATTATTTGACTTTGACTTTTTTGGTACTGTTGACCAACGACAGCTAGTTACTCGTAGTTACAAGAGACCTGACCAACAAAATAACGCGGGAAGGACCTGGATGAGACTCGCACAGACCAGGGGAGCATGGCACCCCAGGAAGCTGACCTGTACTCACTATACTCAGCAGTGGAGCAAGGTTGCAAATAATGATTATGATGATGATGTCTTCCTTCACTGTTTTTGAAGCAAGTGATAATTATACAATACGCACATGAATCCGTAAAACCAGAGGTGCCTCACACACACACATGGTGAGGAAACCGGCATGCCTGCGAGATCTTTCCACGGCATATGAAGCCAAGTCAGAGGCCCATGGGCGGCATACAAACTCTGACACCAGGTTAGTCACTAACCTCACGAAAAGAAGAAGCACACTGAACTAATTCAGTCTGTTTCCCGTACTAGTTTAAACTGTATTACGGTGGAACAGTTTTCCTCGTTTTATTTAACGAGATGGCAAGCAGTCAGAACTGAACGAACATGACTTTGACGGCCGATGTCTTTGCGTTAATTCCATTAGGTACATCTGCCTAGCCTTTTCCAAACTGTGTTGTGGTCGGCTTTGAATATAACTGGATACAGCTAGGTACCAGTATTTTACATGGAGCGGCTGCATAACTGACCTCCACAACTCAATCACTGGGTAATACGATACCCCTTGGTAAGACTGGTTGTCACACTTGGTTGTCCACCCAGAGCGGGAGACGTCATTTGATGATTTCCCACCCAAAAAAAAAAAAAAAAAGGTTAGTCACTAACCACACGAAAAAGAGAAGAAATTATGATGATGACCAACGTTCCCACGAACGATAGTTTAATATCAATACACGAGTACTAACTACGCTGTTTATAAAGATTGAAACACAATGGAAAAGAGTTGATTGCATTGTTGAAAGAAGATGAAGACCGTATTTATAATCTCAAACAAACCAAAATAGGATTAAGCATTATGCATTATGTAGGCCTGTAGATTTGCTCCGTGCTCGGACCGAGTAAAAATTACTCTTTTCAAGGCCTAAAGATAAAGATAATTTATTTGTCCAAAACATGAGTATACACACACGTGGCATGCAAGATTTTACAATTAAATTAGGTCACAGTCATGTTTTGCCTTAAAGGCGTACAAAATATAGGTAGGAAGGTTATTTCATTTAATCAAATAGTTATAATTTTATCCATTATTCAAATAATTAACCGACCAAATTAGAATTTAAAAATTAATATGTACTACAAAATAGTGTCAACAACTCATAATATAAAAAAAAATAGTCAATTTAATGTCAAATATCAAAATAATTAGGAATACACAATTATAAGAATTAGATTAATTTATCATTCAGAAAGTTGTCACTGCTGTAGTAGGCTTTCTCTATAAGAAGGATTTTTAAGGCGCGGACTGACTACGATTTCAAACGCTACAACTCTACTCACACAACCGCGTCTGCGCGTTATACGGTAACATACACACGCAAACACAGCCGTTTGTGTGCTCATGGAAAGTTGCTTAGTATATGTAAGGAAATCAGATGTTTTTTTCTTTTCAATATAATGTTCAACGTGTGTACCGATACTTGATGTGCAGTGTAGGTGCATAATATGATACAATATTAAAATATAAAAAAAAACAATAATATCTTTATCCGTTTATTTTTATTACAGTACATGACAAACTGTTATAAACAAAAGTTCTGTATTTACCTAACTACGCTGAAGCTAAAAATAGGAGGGTTATGTGTTTGACCTGTGTGTATGTATGTATGTCCATTCCTATGTTCCTTCGTAACTACTAAACAGCTGAACTGATTTTGAATGATATATCGTTAGATCCGTCTTTATTGCGTGAGTGTCACTAAAAAAATCAAAATGATAGCCAAACTTATGAGTACAATTAAAATTCAGAAAAATTTAGACATCTTGGCTGAATATTAGTCAATATCTGCCTGGGTGGTACATTATTTTGCGTTTCTGATATTATAGTACCATCGCGCATACATTATTTTTCGTTTCTGATATTATAATACCACCAAACATTGAATACCACAGTTAAATAATGCATTATGATTTGAGATTTCTTTGAGTTTGTTAAAAAAGTACGTTATATCTACAATTCTTCTGTCGGTAATCGCAGCGTGGGTTTGTTTGTTTTCCGGTTCTATAGAATATACAGGGTGTTTGGCAGAACGTTGAACATACGAAAATGGTGGATAGATTGGGTCATCTGCTACTTACTCAGCCCTAATTTAATTGGCCCTGGACCCCAGGATATTAAAAAAAAAATTTTTTCATTTCTTCTAGTTTCACCACTTTCTTAACTTTAGAGTGTATTTTTTATCACAAATGGATAAAACAGGCATTTTTTTTTTATCGTTAATGTTGGTAGATTCTTATAAAACTATTGCTTTATTCAGATGTTAGCTAGAAAAAAAGTTATAAGTCCTCAAACTTACAGAAATATGTAAAAAAATACTTGAAACTAAATTCCAACTTGCATTTAAAAAAAAAAAAAATGGGTTGAGTAAGTAGCAGATGACCCCACCTATCCACCATTTTCGTATGTTCAACGTTCTGCCAAACACCCTGTATTTCTCCAGTTGGATTTCTGAAACCAAAAGAGTCAGGTGTAAATATGTATTAAAAAAGACAAGTGCTAGTCATACTCGCTGAGTCGTTTTTCTTTTATCAAATTGCTAAATGTAATATTTTTACTACATAATTCTTAAGAATCATGTCATGCCAACTCTAAACATTCTGATAACCTGACAGATAGGGGAATATCCTAACATTTCATGAATTCGTTTTTATACTTACTCATCACAAATAGCATTATTTAGAGTATCTGAATCCACATCAATAATAGGTGCTTCCTCAAACCGAAGACTTGTCCTAAAAACATTGTATATTGGTGCCGATTCTCTTGTACACCGGACTAAACTATCACTAAAATTCCTTACTTTTGGCTATGAAAATCTTAACGCTATTCTGTAGTAAAAAGTCTCTAAATTTAAAAAAATATTTTGACACAACTAAATCGAATTTGACAATTGCGACTCCACGTGGATGTACTTGTTTGCCCTACCACGTGAGTTTTTTTAGAGCCGGAGGCGCGCAGTGGGGGCAGCCTTGACGTTTTTTATGGAATTTTTCACTTTTTGTATGGAAAATAAAAAAAAATATTACCTACGTGTTGAGTATTAGGGGTATAAGGGTTTTATAAAGGGGGTCGAAATTTACATTATTTTTACGATAGGACACACCATTTTCGAGATATAAGCAAAAGAAAAGAAAAAAATCCAGTACAGTACTGTTTTTGCACCCGAAGTCGAGATGTTCGTGTGAATTTTAGTTCATGACAACTAATAATATTCCACACCATTTTCAGTGGCGATTAAAAATGGTCAGAATTAGTTAGAAAATTAAAATTTTAGGTTAAAAACGTCAAATTCAGAATAGCAAAATTGTCATTTTCACTAAATTAAAATCTCAGTACAATCTTAGTGCTGTCAAACTAAAATATAGTTAAGTTGTGCCACTTTAGTCTATTTCAGAATGGGAAATCATCGTTTGATAGGAGTAAACTAAATTTTAGTGATTTTTAGTCTAGTTTAGACGCATTTGTGACAAGAGAATCGGCACCATTGTTATTTTATTTATACAAAATTATACAGAAAATTTATTTTATAAAAAATACTTATTTAAATATAAGTTTTTATCTAACTACAGACGTAGTACTCACACTGTAGAATTCAAATTTGACACCACTGGTACCAGTTCAAATATTATCAGGATTCGTGTTTCTTTGACTGCAAAAAAAAAGATTATATTATGTTAAAGTCATTTTTGATTAAATTAATATAATATTGAACTTATTATTGAAACTTGTTCATATTTTGTAGGAACTACATCGAAACAACACTTACTCTCTAAGCATAGATTCAGCTGAGCTACTGGGTTGAGCAACATCGGTATCATAAACTTTTAGTTTCTTTGATCTGAAAACAAACATTTATTTGGTATATAAAGAGTTGCTACTTACTATTTTAATTGCACGTTATTTTTTTTTATTCTGATTAAATTATATCAGTCCGTGTCATTTGTATGACAATGAATAAAGATGACAATAGACTTTAGAACCAGTTTAGATAAATAAAGTATAATTTAAACTATATAATAAATATAGTTCTATGAAAATACATATCACATTAAATTGAAAAAGTTAGCTTCATCATTGATTCCTTGTATGGTGTACTAGCTGCTGCTAGTGGTTTCACTCGCATCCTAAGGAAAATACTTAATGTACCCGGATACAGGGTACCCTATGAGTCAATCCAGGATATTGTCTATGTGTGCAAAGTTTCATCCAAATCCGTTCAGCCATTTATGCGTGATTCAGTAACAAACATCTTCACAAACTTTCACATTTCTAAAGTAAGATTTATAGGAAATAAACAAAACAAAACAAAAAACTTACTCTGTAGGCATAGATTCAACTGAAGTACTGGGTAGACCAACATCACAAACTTTTCGTTTCATTGATCTAAAAAAGAAAATATAATAATATTATTATAGTAACTAAGTCATTATAAATGCACTCTGTTTTATCTGCAAGTGTGTTTTTGTTACTTATACTATGGTAATACGGCTGTGGGCGGGGCGAAGGACGCGATGGTTGCTTCGACCAAGGACACTTGCACCTGGCACATTCAAATATGTATTCTATTACTATCACAATAGAGTGCATATATATTTTTTTTTATTTAGAAAACTTTTGTATAAATTGGCAAATTTTTACCATAAATAAAAATTTCAAAGAATATGACACAATACCGTAAAATTATCCCTGTACTTACCCAAACATTCCATAATTTTTTCGAGTTGTTCGTTTATTGCCCATTATTTACACTGAGAATAATAACCTATAAATCGTAATCACTCTTCATACAATATTTTCAGTCTTTTATCAATAAATTACTCGTAAATTACGAATATCAAATTACGACACAGAGCGTCCGGTAGCGTCCGTGCAAGTCGAGCGCTGCTCGACGACTAAAGTATGACTGCGTAATCTATTTTCACAATTACGGAGCATCAAATAAGATTGAAAATTGAATAAATATTTAGGTTGACAATGTGACTAAGCTGCGAAAGGGCATTTATTTTACGGGTTTTATTTAGATTATTCGGAATATACACATTAAATTAAATAATTGTCTGGTTAAAGTTTTAAAATAATGTGTATTCTATTGACTTCTTAAAAAAAAAAATTTGTTATCTCTGAAAATACAGAGATATTCGACGCCGAAGTTTATTTTTATGAAGCAATTTTTATTGGGAATATCAAATTATTTATCACTATTCTATTCGGTACAATTTTTTATTTAAACCCTTCTCTGTCCACTGTATTTTTTGCGTCGTATATTTTCATTGCGTTACGTCATACTCGACTATCCAAGAAAACAGTTTTTGGTGAATATTGAGCTAACACCGCGCCTTAACCTACTTCTTCATTTTTCCGTTGTACATTCCCTCCAATATTTTGGCAACGTATTATAAAGAATTGACGCCATACTGAATATATTTTTACGCAGTAGAGCTGTCCTGGATCTAGGACAGACAGGGTCTATTTCGAATTACTTTATCTGACAATAGTCGGAATAGATTTAGATTCGATTTGACAAACATAATGGTCTCTAAGATGTACATGGATGGAAGGGTTAATATTTTATATTTTTTGAAAAATGGTTTGCAGCTCTCAGTAACATGAAGTCCAAACATAGTTCTAAGGCACCTCTTTTGGGTTTTAAAAATTACATTCTTGTTTGTTGAATTGACCCAAAAGATAACTCCGTATCTTAAGTTAGAGGACACAGTTAGCAGCGCATCAACATTTAACATGGGGGCTAATTTGTACAGTGCATATGTGGAATTACATTTTTTTTTGCTTAAGGCTTCCGTATTTGTTTTCCAATCTAATTTACTGTCTAATGTTACTCCGAGAAATTTGATTGTGTCAACTTTGTCTATGTTAATGTTAACTTTGCCTACTATCAGAGGTTTCACAAGAGCATCACAAATCTATGGGTCGACTACACCAGTGGTCAGTAAACTCATACTAATGAGTTTAGTTGTAGCAATAGAGCCGAATATCAATACTAAAACGACTAAGATTTCTTATAAGAGCCAATCCTTTCTGTATGTCCAAACTGTCTCAATACACTTTTCTTAATCCTTAAAACTCCCATCCTCTTTCACTCCACAACGCTTCCTAGAATTAACTTGCTAAGAAGTAGGATGCCTTCATCATCATCATATCGACTGATAATAATATGATGAAGGCATCTTACTTAATATCAAGTTAACCTTGGACAACCTTGAAATATACAGTAAATGATAAATATTTTCGATTTGGTGAAAATATTTCGGAAATATAGTTTTAATTTTATCGCTCAGGCGTATCTACGCTTTCACTCATCGACAATTGTACAGACAAAGCCGCACTCAATAGGCCAAATGTCGCATGCGGCTCGCGATCCGAAGTTTGCAGACCACTAAACCAACCAGCACTACACTAAGAGATCGCTGGATGCCCAGCGCGTACAATATAATAATACTTTCAAGAGGTTGTTGCGACTGCTCTGTTTCTGCAACGCCTCGGAAATGTTTGTTGAGATCATAATGTGCAAATAAACTGCGTCGCTTCTGCACAGAGTGCGAAGTAGTCGCACTACGTCTGAGAGCTGTAGCGGAGAGATATACTCCAAATCAGACATTTTAAGCGGCGGTTGCTCAGGTAGGAAACATGTCGTCTTGTCTGGTCATGCTCCGCGTGGTGTGTGATATTTAATATCAGTACTACTAACACTAGAATATAAGTTGTTTTGTAATACTAACACAATATGGATCCCTGTTGTCCGTAATAAATTAATTTAAATTTAATTTAATTGTCACTGTTTGTAGGCGATGAGATAGAACTAAAAAACATTTTGTAATTAGACAGTCAAAAGAATGTTGTGAATAATTTTTCGGCAATTGGTACACAATCCCAGGATTTAATACTACTATATTATTACGCACATAATATTTACATAAATTTCTGGAATTTCTCAGTAGCAGCCCGGAGTCTGGATTGGTGCCTGATGGTGGCAATAGGTTCGCTCCCTGTTACATAGGACTTAAGTATAGCTGGCAAAATGTGGGTGTACTATAGGTACATCTCTACCTATCCCTTCGGGGAAACAAGGCGTGATGTTATAATATTATAAATACAGTATCCGGGCGAGCGAGCTCTGCTCTGGTGAAAATAGAGAATGCTCATTTAATAGAATAGGAAAGTTCATACTAATTCCATGCTGCCATGATAGTAGGTACTTACTAATTCCATGCTGCAATGTCATTATTCTAAAGTAGCCATCTTGTTCTAAACTTTAGGCAACCGAGCTGTACTCGGGTGAAAATACGGAGAAAACGAATTTTCCCAGATATGAGACCTAGCTAGATCGATTTTTTGCGCCCGTAAACCCCAATATTGGAACTTTTATCGAAATTATTAGAGCCGTTTTCGAGAACATGATAACAAATATATATCAAATATTGCTCATTTAATAGATAAACTCACGCCTTTTCCCAGGGGAATAGGCAGAAACTACCGAACGCCATCAGCTACAAACTTACATATTACCTAATCCTTTTGATTCATTTACGTTCATACATGTCCCGGTCTATTTTGTAAAAATGCACCGTGACTTAGGTGAATTGAATGTCTTTCCACCTGGGGCCCTAGTCTGCTATTTTTATAAATTCGTCATTCCAACACGATCCCATTGTCATTTTGCTAAAAGTTCGTAATCTGCTAAATTCATAATGGTCGATCATTGGTTGATCATTGTATTCCACAAACACGATACTCGTAACGAATTAAAAGAAATGACTGCACAATGACGTTCTCATGGTAGGTCACTGATCAAAGGAACTGTCAATTTTTTTGCAGATTACCGCCTAAGTCAGTCATTCATTTTTCATTATGTACGAGATTACCAATAGATGCCATTTATTTCAATGGAGTGTCAGTGGCTGACCATTGGAAAGTCTTATTGACGACAATATGTTAGTAGATTACCAAACTTGTCAAAATCAACAATTATGAAATCAATGATAGACCATTCTGACACTATTGTAATAGCAGACTTGAGGCCCTGGTGCAAAGTATTGAAACTATTGTTAGGTCACTTCAACCTGACTTCATCTAAGTTTTCACGATTTTCCACGGACATTTTGAAAGATTAGACCGGTCAGTCATATACGCACGACGACGGTTGCGAGTAAAGCCACCGACACATTACTCTGTCGCGTTGTGTCGTGACGCGGGATACACCAATCAAACGAATCTGTGCAAGACTACGTCAAATCATAGCGAGTTCTCATTGGATAAAAGGCCTATTCAGATATTAGGGATATCGCTGTCGCGCTCGGTAGCGACACTGGTCCAAAGTGACTAAACAGCGTGACAGCGATATCGCTTATATCTGAACAGGCCTTTACACTGCGTCAGAAGGCGCCACGACACGACACAAAACAGTAATATAAATCCGGCTTAATATGCATTCGACCATTTATTTATTTATTTATACTTCAAGCACAAAAATGTACAGAGGCGGACTTAATGCCACAGGCATTTTCTACCAGTCAACCTGTCCATTCCAGTCCGGTCCATTTCAACCATTCTGAGGAACTATCGAAGGACTACCTACATATCTAAGCAGTTTGAAAACAAAATCCCGTGAACACGATAACCACATAATGATACCGCCCCAGTTCTATAGCGGCCGAGCACTGCAAGCAAAAATAGTCCTTACGGTGTATATAAGTATGAACATCTTCATCTTCGATGGAACATCACCAATAAGATTAGTATTGGTTGTTCTAGGGCGCCCCCTGCCGGTGTGTACTTGTAGTTTGATCTAAGAATTAGGGGAGACTTATTAAAACGGTTATGTGGAGAGGAGTCACTGGCAACCCCCAGATGCGGGTGTCTGATGCTGATGCGGGCGACCACTAGTGATGTAAAGCCGGGCCCATTCATAATACAGCTAACAAACGCCACCAATAAGGATAAAAATGTTGGATTAGTATCAGTTTAGATTTCAAAGAGAATTGAGGAAAAAGCAAATGAATGAGTATAAAATTGGCGTATCAGGAATAATTTTTAATAAGCATAACATACATTATTGACACGAATAATTTGCTGTCGCTTCAATATTATATTGGTCACCTTGAAGATATTGTGACATTCGCTTACTAGATTTTTCATATTTAATACTTGAAGCACACAAATGTACTGAGGTGGACTTAATGTCATAGGCATATTCTTATACATTGCCAATTTATATATTATTTTCGAAGAAGGAAACCTTATTTGAACTGAAAAAAAAAGAAGTAAAACTAGTGTGCCACAAGTGTGTATCTTAGGTCCGATCTTGTATGCGGCTAGGGTCGGAAAAAGTTGAGTATTTGTACATATGATTTATAAATTTACTAAACAATATTAAAAATATATTGTTCATAGGAGAGTAAAGCATATTAAAAAAAAAACTATTGTACAATCAAGGAGTGAATAATATTAAGGAAGTTTCAAATTTTCAATCAAATTCCTTTCTCACATATCGGGCGTATGTCACAGCAAGAAAAAAGTGACCATAATGTACTTAACATATTTATTCCTCGTCTTTACAGTCACAAGCACCAATAAGTATACACTTAGTAACTTTTAAAAGTGATTTTCTCCTCCTGTGTTGATTGTAATTTTGTGTTATTACGAACATAGTATATTGGAACCCCTACTACTATGGCATAGGTCGTATTTCAAAGTTGGAATCGTAATTCCCCGAGTAAATCGCTTTTGCATTTTGCCAAGTGTTTACATATTATTGCTCGTGACTGTACGTTCCACCTGGGTTTGATGCACCCTTGTACTCTTTTTTATTAACAATAGTACATGAATAAATTCGACACAGGATTTAACCCTGTTCTAAACAAAGCTCTATAAAATTTAACTCGTTTTTTCTAATAGTTAGGGTCGTTACAATAGTTAGCCACCCGTCTATGGGCTTGTTATGCAAATCCTTCGTGGCTACGATTGACAGAATCCTTCCATGCACGTTCTAACCACGCGTTCTTGTTTATATTTTTATCCGACGTTCGTGACTATTCGAGGGTTCCATTTTTAACTTTTTTCTTTGTTCTAACGGTTTATTTTTTAAACAATATTCTATTTTTGAATGATGACGTGCAAAGGGGTTATTTTATGGAATCATTTGACTTTTGTACGTGATCTAAAGAATAAATAGCAATTTCTAAAAGCTTGGTAGGTATGTTTATTTCCAACCTTTTATTTATGTTAACTAGAAACAACTAAGTAAATACAACATTTGCCACAAAACAAACAGAAAATGTACTGCGATACATTTCCTCCAATTAACCAACCAATACATTAGAGCTCCACTAGAAACAGGAAATCCTGATAAACTCAAAAAAAAAAAGGAATCTCGAATCTTTTGTGATATTCGTTGCAATATCATTCATTTTTGAAGCTCGAGTACGCTTCATTCCCGTTTAGAGCGGATCCGACGGGCTCGCCACATGCCGGGGTAAATCACACAAATGGGGCCAGCCGGCTACCAGATGCACCCCTAAATATACCACCCCACAAGAAAACAAACCTTAACACTACCGAACAAGGTGGATTTTGTCATGGCAGATGGAACCCCGGGCTTGTTGAAAAAAAGGTGGTCTTGAATGACTCTGACGGTCTTTCCCCGGCATTTTGTCGACAGTTCGGGCACGATTGAAAGCTCCGTGTGGCGTGTGTGTTTTTTCTTGTAATTTTAAAGGTGTAATCGTAAGGTTTGCGCAAGATATCGCGGAGGGGCGCCAGTGGCAAGGTGCTCTTTTTTTCTTTGGAACCCCCAGCTGTGACGACAAGTGAGTCATTCAACAACATATGTTTTCGTTAACAGGTTTCCCTTCTTTTTGAGTTTGTTCCGTAAATCACAAAGCATTGTTTCTTACAATGATATTATTAATATAATATCTATCATTGGTTTCTTAGCTACTTTTTATTTAAACTACTCTTTGTGAATTATTTTGAATTTCTGTAACAAGTACGCTTATTACCGATGTCATATCCTCATTTTCAGTCCTCATTTCTGTCGAAATTAATCGTTGTGCGTAATTCGACTTTGAGTTAAAGAGTTTACAGTTCAATTTCATAACTAGCGTGTTTACTATGAAAGTACAAATATTAATTTTGAACATGTCTCCATCGCTGGCAGTTTGCGTTCAGTCATGAGCGAAAAATTATCTTTTGATGCAAAAGTACGGTGAGGCAAGGGTAAATACACATTTGATCGCTCATATTTACGTAGCTTAGTTGACTGAATGTATTTATTCCAGGAATTGGACAGTTTATGGGCTGTATTTTGAAAGAGAGATGAGTTCAATTGAAAACTTTGATTCTGTAGGTATTTATTTAGGGGTATTGAGTCGTACGTGCAGATAACGCCTATGTATAGTCTATTCTAAAAGTATCTGATGAAAATGTAAATAAATGGATCGAAAAATGTACCTGCGGAGGCCAATTTGTAATGCTACTTACAAATTGAGTGTTTGATTTGATTACTTGAATGTTTATACCTGAAATTCTAATTTTAAGCTACCTTAAATATGTTTTTCATTTGACAATTTAGGTTAATTGTATAACCTCAATTTTCGTTGATGATTTTTCAATCACATTTGAATAAGTTGAGTATTGTTATTTAAACTTTTTTTTATTTTTAATGTTCAGATATGAATTTGCAACGTTCTAAATACAGATGAATGTGTTCTTAATACCTCATGCTCATTGATTGCGTAAGAATCTAAACTGAACAGAGTTGTTTACATTTTCATCTGATTATTTTGGAACATATTGGATTTGAACAACTGTGCTGTATTATTGTCAGTTTAACCACAGATTAATTCAGATAGGACACTCCGCAAAATCCTTTAAATAAAAAGCGACTCTTGCTACGACACAGTAAAGTGCAATTCAGGTCGCACAGCGCTAATCACCTACAGTTATATTCACTTAGAAGTTGCCTCTCTTTCTATCTCGTGATTCTTAGATCTTCTATGTTACACTCACTGAGTTGGCTCAGTAAGACGGGCCCGACGCGTACTTACCTTAACCTAAACTGTGGAGTGTCCTATCTGTACTTAATATGTGGTTTAACGTGAATTTTCGTGTAATCTTCGTAATTTTCCCTTATTCAAGAGTCGACACATCGTTCTTATCTTGACACGCTAATACCCTAATACGCATGTGAGTGCTATTGACATTCGAAGACTATTGATTGTACTTATCGACGTATTCTCATCTTCGCTGATTAGAACATGCTCGGAGCTAGCTAGAAGATTTTGTTTTTGGGGAGTGAAAATATCGAGCATTTTAGGTACATTGTTATTATATCGGTAGAAACATATATTTTGATTAATGAGTTTGTGAACTCGACTGCCTCGTTGGTCTAGTGGTCGTAAGGGTTACTGCTGAACATGAGGTCCTGGGTTCGATTCCCAGGTCGGGAAAATTGTCACTGGGTTTTTCTTTCTGGAATTTCTCAGTAGCAGCCCAGAGTCTGGACTTGTGCCCGGTTGATGGCAATAGGCTCGCCCCCTATTACATGGGACTTAAACATAACTGGCGAAATGTGGGTGTACTAGAAGTACACCTTTGCCCAACCCTTCGGGGAAGCAAGGCGTGATGTTATGTTATGTTGAGTTTGTGAAGTTAGGGCTTGGCTCTTCATGAGATCTGATAACTTTTTGATAGTGCGACCCATATGGCAATATTTTACATGTTTTTTTTTAAATGGGATTTCAATTCTTTTTGTATGTTATAGTTACGACAATGTTTTTTTTTTCACATCAGAGGTACCTTTTTCTTATATCATTTCTCTATCTATATCTTTGCCTTTTTTATTTGTTGGTATACTGTTCATAATAAACGATAGATAAGTGTGATACTTGGCTCTTAGGCAATTATATTCGACTATAGCTGACTGTTGTGCTTTAATACTACTAAAGTCAATATTAATAAGGTGAACAACTTGCAAATTAGTCACTCTAGAGAGTGCTATAAGCCTGCCCACAATAGAACGTCGATGACCCAATATCAATGAGAGCATTATTCAAACTTAGCCCTTGACTTTTATGTATGGTGATAGCATACGTGACACAGATTGGAAATTGTTCATGATGAACGAATTCTCTATTGATAAAAACCTATACACACTTCCATCCCCTAATTTAAAGGTGTTTTATTATTCATAACATTCATTTCCTATATTATATATATGACGGCACGGTTAGAGCAGTGGTTAAGCGATTGACTGCTGCGCTGCGTGTCGCGGGTTCGATTCCCGCACGGAACAAATATTTGTATGACCTACAAGTAGTTGTTTCGGGTCTGGCTGTTTGTGTATGTGAGCATAAATGTTTGTAAACGCACCCACGATACAGGAGAAACCCTAGTGTGGGGCAACGTTTAAAAAAAAAAAAAAAAAATCAGACCTTTAGCATCAAAATCTTTGGAAATCTCATACATGTTTCCATCCCATAGTTTAAGGAGTTGGGGGGTGAAACCTCTAAGTTTTAGTTTTTTTTTGTTGTTTGTGTAATAATACTAGCTTACATACCAATTTTCAGCTTTCTAGAACTTAAGGAAGTACCCTAACAATTTTGATGATCATTTGTGAGTGAGTCAGTGACGAAATCGAGGTTTTTTAGATATCAATAAAATCTAAAGTATTAGAGCTATGCAATTAAAACTTTACATGTTTAATAAGTCCACTATTGAAATCATATCCCGAGAATTTTGTTTATCTGGTATAATCCAAACTTAAGTTTGAGGGTTCATAAAAACGATGAAGCGCTTCGAGACAAGGTTGAAAGTGCCCTTGCGCTTCGCTTGGCTCGTCTTGGCTAGATGAGTAACTACCTATTATGTAAAAGGTACAAAAGTAGTTGAAATATGGGGTATTCAGATCTCATTAATCAGATCTGAATACCCCATATTTCACGTTTCAACCATTCGAGTTCCCTATTCAACATTCAGAATGTTAAACGAATGTATTCAGAATCATCTATTCAAATTGACTGTTTCATTCAGATCGAAATGAGACATCTATTCAAGATATTTAGAATAAGTACTCCATTATGATTGAAACTTCTACGATTGGGATTTTAATCTATGATATTGTATATTACTGTATATTATATTTCACGTTTCAACCATTCGAGTATTCCTATAACTATTCAAGTAACCCCTTAATCATTTCAGTTTATGCCTCTGTTTTTCAATCAAACTTGTTCTTTCTTCGTCAAGTCATAAGTTTAGTAGAAGTGTACCATACTTACTCATCAACAGCATCTGTTCGTGTGTGTAAATGAACCGAGCAGTTTAACTGCTCATTTATAACAAGCTGTTCAGTATGAACTTTCGATGGCGGTTAACTAGTATATTAATATTGCTAGTGTTTAAGAAATAAAACTGATAAGTAGGTCAAGTTTAAATATTTATTTCTACATAATTATAAAAAGATTATTTTATACACATCATTTTAATCAGATACATTTTTTTTTTTTTTTAAAAAGCTCTGATACATTTCTTACATAACTATTATTTACATTTTCACCGACCTAAATAATAGAATACAGGTAAGTTTATAGATAACAGATTAGTAGGTTTAACATTCTACAATAATTAATACGTAAACTAGAATCTTTCTTATCTTATCTTACTGACAAAACACTTTATTTTCTTTACACCATTTATTCAGACAAAACACATTTTTTAAGGCACATACATTGGTGTGATGCATACAACTTAAAATGTCAGATGAATCTGAATAATTATTATATAATGTTACCAAACTTGGACAGTTTTTACTTTCTAAATTGTATACATTATTAATTTGGAATATATCTTTTAACCATAACACTTTTTCGTTTCCTTTAGTAAAAATAAATTTATTTTTAAAAAAGTTGCTAAAGTTTGCTTTATAATGAAAATATGGCACAAAGCCTTCGTTCCAGTTTATTCCTCTGTTTTTTTCAATCCAAGCCACTTGTAACCTTTCTTTCCTCGTCAAGTCATAAAATGGTCGTGGTGGTTTTATCAACAGTACTTGTATATGTCCTTTGTACATTATTGCTATTTCTTTTGGAATAAACTCATTTCCTTCACTCTTAAACCCTTGAACATCTACGATGACATTCATGATAGTTTTCTCACAATATTACTCAGCGGCTTGTATTCGAACAGTCGATCGTTTATTATTAAACAATAGGCAGATGTATTATCTTGAATATCTTCAGAGCATTCAATTTCTAATCGCACGTCAACTGGTCCAGTTTTAAGTGAATCGTTTTGTCTTGAACAGTCAATCACAAAAAGCGGAGCAATTTCTTTAAACTGGTTTAAGCTAAGCAATGGATCAATGCCTAAGCTGTAATACGACTGACGAAAATTAGCATACATTTCATATAATATACTATATTTACCTTCATCAAACTTCAGATTAAGTGAGTCATACGGATAGTATTGAGAATTCAAATATAATTTAATATTGCTTACATTGCAGTGATCAAATATCGAAGAACTTCTAGTTTTATTATTTTTCCGAGCTGTTTGCAAACCAAATATAATAAACCTTGGTTTTTCTAGCTGGGAAGTTGTCTTTACTGACCAGGAATGTTTTGTTGTTCTCGGTAGTAATGGATATTCATACAAATCCCAATTTCTAAATGCTATCTGTATAGAACGATCTCTCTCCAGGCTTTTAAGCAATAACAATTTATTACGATCAGAAACTTTAATATGTGGCACACGCCATTGTATTTTTTGTATATCTATTTCTACGTTATCATTTTTGTCTATAAGCACACAGTTCAATGCCGAGCTGCTTCGTTGTAATATAAGTTCATGTTTACAATTGATTATTATTTTATTATAATCTTCTGCAAATCCGAGTATTCTGTTCAATGGCACGATAACACTAAAATATCCATTCCTTAATTTCGTACCACCTAAGTTCCATCCCCAGACTGCTGCAGCTTTACTTTCACCTTCATTCATAGACACATACGATTTTAAGGATGTTGTAATACCAACATTTTTAATGCGATCGATTTCAACACCATTTATTTCATACCTAATATCTTGAAACAAATATGAAATTGGATTATTTATAAAATCAACGTCTTTTTTTATTGTTTTCCCTGCTGGATCTTTAGTAGATACACTTGCATACCCTTCTATAAAAATGGAACTGTTGCAGGGTAAGACATACAAATCTTGATGATGAATGGGTATTCTGACTTCATCATTTTCTTTGAAACTAGTGTTATACGGATTGTAGCTATGGATCTCATAACTTTCAATAGAGTTGTCATGTTGCACTAAGTCTGTTATTTGAAGCATGTTGTTATTATTTAAATTTTAATCCAATATGTGTGAGAAATCTTTTATTCTCTTTAGTAATTTTAATTTTTCCTTTAATGTTTAACGCATTGGCACGTCTGACTTCTTTGGAAACAGGATGTGAAATATTACATGTTCTTCTCACGATAGGCGTTTTATTAAAAACTAACATGTTGTTTCTATTTATAAACAAAATAGGTAGTATTACTATTATTAAATTTTAGCTCAATTATTCTTTACAATGTGAGTAGTGATTATCATGACAGACAATCAAAGAATGTGTTTAGAGTATCAAGATATAAACTTATATAACTCGTCCTAATTACGTTAAAAGGACATCCATCTATATTAATAAAAAAACATCAATTTGCTATGGTACTTTATTGTCTTTCCAAAATGACTTAAGAAATTTTAAACACAAGTGTCCACAATTATACAAGTGATCACGCTGAACATTTTCATAATTATACTGAATATTATTTCCAACATATTTCATAAATTCTTTTGGAGGTTTTAAGTTACCGTAACTGTCAAAATATTCTACGTATTCATTTATCTTGCCATAGGCTACCCAATGAGTACCAGAGTTTTCAGAAGAGTCAAGATTGATCACTCCACATTCTATCGGCAATACTTTATCTGGTAACTTATCTCTCATAAACACACCTCGAAAGAATGGAATATAATTCGAGTGTTTCATTATATCAATATTGGTTAAAGCTCTATTAGGTAGCCGAGATTTCAGTTTTTTTTTTTCTCTGATATGTAAATGCCTAAACCATCTTTGTAATGGTTGAGATGTAAACCTCTTCCAATAAATAACCCCTCCATTTCCTTGTTGTGTCGTTCTGCTTCACACAATTGCTTCTTAGCTGTTTTATATGCGTTAATTGCTTTTGCAATACCAGCAGCACCTCCTGCTAAACTGCCAGCAGCAGATAATCCAGCAAATATTGGTACTAAAGGAAGAAATCCTCCAGTTTTTGGTACTGGTATAATCCTAGGTAATTTTATTGGTGTATCTGATGCAAATTCTTTAGCTGCTGCATAAGCTAATTCCATCAATGCTTTCTTACATGATGGTTTTAATTTTGTAATGTGCTTTTTAGTATGGGTAACAATTTTTTTAAGACTTTTCTTAAAACCAGCTCCTGTTTTTACTTTATTGATGTTTTTGTTCAATGCTGATGAAACTGTTTTTTTATTGTCTGTAATAACTCGTGTTGTTTTCATTGCTATTTCTTTTTTTTTTTTTCTTAAGTAATAGAAACGTATTTAATAGGTACAAATACAAGTCTTTTTTGTTTTAAGAACGAATACGTAATGAATAGAAAAATATGTGTATTTGCTTAAATACATATTGAAACAATTTTTTTTGATCCCACTTAAAACACATTTGTTTTATCTATCCAGCTGTTCTCGCTAGTAGGAAGTCCGAGCCACTTCACATAGACTTGATTCCCTTTTCTATTCAATACTTTTTCAACTAAGTACAAATCAGGATTGCTGGTTTTTTGAAGTTCTTGAGCATAAAACGCTCCTAGTATTGGTCTACATCTTGCATCTTCTATCAAGTAAGTTAGCGGATTAGTTTCTTGTATTGTTTTTATCTTAAATATTTCTGTTGACCAATTAGGATAATAGCCTTTATCAAAACATCCTTTGTATTTACTTATCCTTACAAAGTCACCAACACTAAATTTCCTACACTTAGTGTTTTTCTTACTTTCAGCCATACGAATATATCTTTGCAGTATGTCTGTTTTATTGTCATGATTTATAGAAGCTGGAGGTTGTCCCACAGTTCTATGAGTAGTGTTATTGTATTCGTATACAACTTTGTTGAGCGTTCCATTCATCCACTTGTAATTCCCGTTAAAACTAAATTCTTTGTATAATTTATTTTTTAATGTCCTTATTAATCTTTCAACAATTGAGGCTTTTTTCGTAGAATACGTTGAATAATGATTAATATTGTACTTTGTAACTATATTTTTGAATTTATTATTATAAAACTCTTTTCCCAGATCAGTTTGCAAATTTCTTGGAACACGTCCTTTAAGCAATAGACTTTGAAATGCTTTTGACACCTCTTGCTTATTTTTTTGTTTCAAAGGAACTGTCCAAGCATATTTTGAAAAAGTGTCTATGATTGCTAGTATATATTTGTTACCACCATTCACTTTTGAAATTGCTTGCATATCCATTAAATCTGCTTGCCAGAGATCGTCGATATCTTTAAGTATGACCTGTCTTCTTGGAAAGTTAGCTCTAGCACATTTATGAATTTCATTTATGACATCTACTTTGCTCATAGTGCTTATTTAATTTTCCTGAGATTTCCTTCAACACAATATTTTTTTCAAGATATCTTACTTTATCGTTTAAAATTGAAATCAGTTTTTTCAGTTGTTCTATTTGCATGCAAATATTAACTTTCAGTTTTTCGATTTGCTTTTCAGTGGTATTTTTAATCTCAACACGTTCCACACTTATGTTGCTTTCAGTTTGATTTGTA
This sequence comes from Xanthia togata, assembly GCA_963853775.1. Taxonomy (NCBI): domain Eukaryota; kingdom Metazoa; phylum Arthropoda; class Insecta; order Lepidoptera; family Noctuidae; genus Xanthia; species Xanthia togata. Next base: position 8,675,373 of record OY970806.1, read on the forward strand.
CGAACGGAATTAATATTTTTATGTTCATTCATGTTGCATGCAACTTTGATAACTGAGAACATTCCGAAGATTTTTAGTCTTTTATAATATCAGCTTCTTTTAACTCTTCTATAATTGATAGAATTTCATTGTCGTGATTAGTATTACCAGCATTTTTTGAAGCAATTAGAAGTTTTAACCTTTCAATTAGTTCATTAGGGTCATCCCAGTAAATGTAATCGGTATTACTTTTATATTTTTTTAACTTAGGTAAAAAACCACCGCTTTTTGTTTCCATTATCTGTCCTTCATCTTGAACATTACTGTTTTGCGAAAACAAAGGTTTAATAATTTGACGATATTTTAAACTTTTATCACCTTTTATTTGACCATTAGGATGAAAGTCTCGTTTGTGTGCGTGTGTATTATGAAGCATATCTTTATAGACAATTTTATCTAGTTCAGTGACCAAATTAAGGTTAGGTTTACTGCGTACCAAAAGTTCCTTTAGACCTGGTGTTAATTCATACGGCCTTTTATCAATAGTAACTATATTTGTTTTGGGCGAATTACAGGTCTTTGCAAAAGAAAACGTAACCTTGCTATTCCCCATCATCAGTTTTTTATTTTCACTACGTATACCAAATGGAACATTCATATTACCATATATTTCTATCATATCTTCTTTATTTAGTGAAATCAGTGTATCATTAGAATCTTTAAAAGGATTTCTTGAAATAACATCTTTATAACACTCAGAATCTTCATTTGAATCCATTTTTATACATTCTTTAAAACTTTCATACTCTGGAACATACTCTGTTGATGAGTTAAATACATCTCTTGAAATGTCAATTATTGGTTTAATTATATCATTCGCTTTAATGAATGTTTCTAGTGGATCTGTTATTGGTTTGAAGACCTTTTTAAATTTTAAATGAGCGGTATCTTCTTCACTTTGCATTGTTTTAATTTTATTTTTTATACTATCGACTGATTTTATCAATTGTTCTTTAATATTAACCTGCATAATGTTTTACTTTTTTATAATACCCCATTTAATAACGGCCCATCCGTTATATACAGATATCAGATTTCGATTAATATATTTTCTGCAATGAATTGGTATTTATATGCAGTTTCTAAAAGAATATAAATATGTCAAACCCTTGTCTGTATCTACCTTCATTTAGAGGACAATCTTTATTAATTAACAAAAAGTCAAATCTGTCTTTCCAAATTGCATAGCAAAGTTTTTTAAATTGAAACCATTCGATATCTGTATTTACGTGCTCATTGTATATATGTTTTAAGTTTATTTCGTCTTGTTTGAAGATTATTAAAAGATTTACATTATCTCGTATAAGTTGTTTGGGTATTTTGGAATAGGTTTGCGATAAGTAAAAACAATCTATCTGTTTATGTCTCCCCATTGCAAAATAATTACGAATATTGATTTGATTTTCGCATGCTACATCATCAAAAATCATTACTGCATTAGTTAAAGCATCATTTGGGTGTATGACTTCTTTATTATCATTGAAGACAAAGAAGTTAGCACCTGGTATGTAACTCATGACTTGTTTTAAAAAACAATATTTTGGCTGGAAAGCCGTCTTCGAGTATAAGTAAATATGTTTAAACTTGAGACCATTTTCATGTAATATTAAATTAAGCATTATGTTAGTTTTCCCACAGTTAGATGGACCGCATATTATACATCTAATAGTATCTGGTAAGAGTGCACTATGTTTCACTTTACGTGATTGATTTTCTAATTTTATATTATTAACTTCTAAAGTCTGTGGTTGCTTGATGAACTTCATTGTGAAAATGAACAATAAAAGTAAATGACATGCGTATATATAAATATAAATAACGATCAATAAATAAATAAAACAAAGTTTGATGTAATTTCATATAGGTATCTTTATTATCAAATTTAATCCTAGTTAATGCCATGAAATTATAGCTTAAAATTAAAAACTAGTAATCAAAATAATACACATTTTTACAGATTACACATCACTGGAATAATCTACAAACATAGAATCACAATGCCCCCAGGGTAATGTATGAATTTGATCCTGTAATACTTGAACTTTGTCATCGTTTCTTTCTAAAACTTGTTTATCTACTTGCTGAGTGTATAAAACATGTTTAATTGATTTTATCATATTCATCTTACATCTATGCGCTTTATTTGACAGCAGTACATTGTTGTAATCATTCAATTTTAGGTTACAAGTTACATACTTAGAAACACCTTTGGCTTTTTTAATTTCAGTCTTCACAGTGTTTATAAAATATAATTTAGCTCTTAAACCGGTAAATTCTGTAATTAAGTCGTCACCAACCTCATGTTTCCATAATCCAGGAATTTTAGCATTAAGTTGCGGTATGTGATATGGATTATTCATTTCAAAATTACTGGTATCAAACTTGGTAAGATCATCATGCATATCATGATAAAAATCATCTGTATAAATTAAATATAATAAGCTATCAGTATCTGTATAGCACAACTCAGCATTGTTTTCGTATTTATTTTTAATAACGTCATAATGAAATTGGTATAAATGTTGCTTCGAATATTCCAAAACGGTAAAGCCAATATAAATAGGTCTATCTAAAACGACCTTTTCCCGGTACAATTCCACAGCTACAAAATTTTCTGAAAAAATTGATATACTTTTTAAATTTGGTTTACATATAAATTTTTCAGCGCCAAGATGCTTATTGGTTTTATTTCTGGTATCTGTCCATTTTGTTACTAATTTGACATCGGCTTGCTTACGTTTATTCTCGATAGTTTTTCCGAATATGGAATTATTCAATAATTTAAAAAAGTCTTTCTCGAAAGCAGTTTTGGAATTTTGACGAAGACTAGTATTCAGATCAATGTATTTTTTGAGAAAGCATTCTTGTCTGAAGCTAAGTATACGATGAATCTTTTTTAAAATCAGACCTTTTTTCAAACATTCTTTCAAGTGAACATAATGAATTACATAATTTTGCTTATCATAGAGATTTGCAACCAATTTTAATGATTTCCCATAAGGAGGTACTATTTTTTCTACTGCAAAAGGTAAGTCTTTATGCTTGTAATGTAAATAATTTGGATAATTTAAGTCTACTTCCAAAATATAACCATAATCATTATCATCTGACACATCATTTACATCAAACTTGTTAATTTCTTTCAGACTCAAGAACTTAAATTCTTTAATAGGAAGTTTCTTCATCATAGCATAGCCATATAGATTATTACAATCAAGGTAGATTAAATAACTACTTGGTTCGAGCTCATTAAAATGTGGTAAATGTTTATTGTTTGCTACAGCATGACGTAGAGAGCACTGTGCTAGCCCACCACGAATTCCTTTTTCTAATAACTCATACATTTGTAAATCACTTATCAACTCAAGTTCAGTGTCGGTATATAGAAGCATTGCATCCCAACTTAAGCTCGGTGACGTTACATAATAAGCTGGATCCAATTTATAGTAATGTAAACTTGTTTTTCTAAATTTTTCAAATATATCACACAGTAAAAGTACATCACATTTTATGTATAAATCTGTATATTCACCAAGAGATTTTATTTCGAAAATATTCCAAACTGTTTGAGCGTGTAAATATTCTTCATTAGTTATATGTTTTTCGCACAGACTGTTATAAAAATGATACTTTAAGGGAAGTTTTGTCTCATCAAATTTAGACCAAGAATCAATATAGTCATATGGATAAACACCCTTTTTTCGCATGAAATCAAATTGTCTTTTATCAGTAAACTCTCTTGATAAGTTTAAAAAATCGTTTTCTGACAAACTTTTACTTAGTGCATCTAGACTAGAACTAAGAAACTGAAAGGAATCAATAAACTTTATTTGTATAGGGTGATTGTTTTTATCCGTATTTAAGACTTTTATTATTGAAAGGTATTTTTCTTTGGTTTTCGGTATAATATTAATAGAACCTTCATATTTTGCTAACTCTTCAATGAATAAATGTGAGTCATATCCAGACAAATTATGAAAGACAACAGGAATAAATGAACAAACTCTATACATCAAATTACAATGGGAGTGCGCTGCCCCACGATACTCGGATGTAATATGATCATGATCTCGGACTTTATCATTCAATAATAATTGTTTGCATATGTGACATGTAACCGAATTTCTATAATTCATCTCTTGTTCTGCTGATAATGGGGTCATTGGCTTTTCACTACTTAAAATCTTATGTATATATTTAACATCTTTTATTAAATATTTAACAAATATTTCCACGCAATCTATACCTCGATATGTAACATATTTGTTTAATTGATCATTATGTGCGCAGCAAATATAATAAGCGAAACATGAAGGTTGATGTGTTTTTAGTTTCTGAGTATTTAAAGAGTTACTTTCATTATAGTCTATTAACATACATTCAAAATCAGCATAAATTATAAAATTAATTTTTTGCTGCCTCTCGTAATGTTTAAACTTTAGTACAGAATTATGTTCAGGTAATATAGTCAAAATCTTAGAGCAGTTATGAGTCTTATGTCTATTTTCGTTACTAAATAGTTGTAGACATGCATCACATAAATAAAGTTTTCCTTTAGAACGACTTACTTGACGTCGCACTAGACACACTAAATCTTTAATTAGACAGTAGTGTCCGATAGATTTTTTTTCGATATAAAGCAAATTAAAATGATTTTTTCTTCTATTTTGTGTTATATAAAGAGGTCCAGTCACAATATTATTTTGTATACCATATATATTTAAACTGAAGTTGGAATTATTTTTTTCTAACATTTTAATATCATTTATCGTAGGAGGAAATGACATTCCCTCAATATTTAAAACAGAGCTATAATGGGGGTATGGTCTTGTTCTGCATACATTATTTTTAGCTGGGTATAATCCAGCAACTATACTCCATAGTAAACAACAATTATCTTTATTTTTAATATTTATACAACATTTCGAGTGCTTAATAGCTGATGGCAGTTCTATATAAGACCCACCTCTCATAGGGGAATACTTGTTTATATTAATTTCGAGATGACTCATAGAAACAAATGTCCAACCAGATTGACAGTGCTGGAACTCGGTTAATTTATTATTTAGTTTATTTATTACTTTGGTTATTAATTCATTCAAATCAGTGTTCTTATATATTATTTCATATTTGGTATTAAACGACTTTAATTGTTGTTCGTCTGATTTTGATAACATAAAATAGGCAAACAATTCAAAACTCAATTTTATGCAATTGTGTTCATTAAGTGACATATTTATCAATTCTGTTATATTTATTAGATGATCACTCAGGAACGCCTCTAAACCGAGGTACTCGTCTTCCTGAGTGACATTCAATCTGTATGTCATTAATCTGTTTTTGAATGCTGTTGCAATAATATGAATATCTGTGAACTTGGTATTCAATAAACAATTTGCTTTGTGTATATTCGTTCTCATATGATAGGAATACTGATTTTCTGGTATTTCAATTTTACATTTATAACAGGTTATTGACTTTCTAGATCTCGATTTGCTGTTGAGGTGTGTAACTGTAAAAAAAGAAAACCAATGGCGAGATTAACTACTTATATAATATTTAATTATACTACAACATAATACTTATAAAATATAGTACAATTATTAATAAGATCTGTATGTAGGTAAATACAATTAAAAGAAGATACAATTTAAAGTCAATCATAGGAACCCATGTGGGTAATAGCACAGTTTTTAAAATCATCTTGAGTTGCTTTAACAAACTCCTTTAAGTGGGCCCAAGATTCTTTATCTTCATCCAACTTTGTCTTAATGGTGGTTATGGCCGAGCGCCATCTATTAATAGGCATAATTTTTTTTATTTCTTCAGTGTTGTAAATTTTCACTTCTACATAATATTTGCCTTTTTTAGTCTCGCTTATTTGTCGAGAATATCCTTTGGCCATCCTTCTAGTAAAATATGAGAATAGTGGTGGTATATTACCAGTTTTGTGAGATCTCTGTGTTGGGATGACGCTTTCCTCATTATCGCTGTCTTCACCGAATAATTCACCAGCTGTAACTCGAGCTGGCAGGGTTACTGGTGAAATGATTGGCTTCGATTTTTTTCGGGTTGTTGACTCTTCACTCATCTTACTGGACCTTTCCCGCTTCGTTTTTCTTTCCTCTGTCTTACTCTTCGGCTTCGCCTCTTGTTCAGAGTCATCGCTGGAGAGATAAAGGTCGTTGCTAAGTAGTTTAGACCTGTGCAAAAACAAAAAACAAATAAAAATTAGTGCCTTGCAATCAATGCTTCATAATTCCAAAATTTTAAAGGAACTGATCATGACTTAGATGAATAATTAACAGATGTAATAATAATATGTAATATATTGTACATATTATTAATATTATTATTTTAACTCTGTTAGTTTTTAATTAACAGATATAAACATCGTTTGATTTTGTGCAGGAATCGAATCCAGTACCCTAATTACGTAATGCAAAATCAATTCGAATCTGAATCGTTTTGAAACAGATTGCTAATCCATTGCTCCGTAAGTTCGAAAAAAAACTGCAGAGCAACGTAAATAACGCAATGAATGTTGTTGAACTGTCAAAAAAACAGATTTGTCTTTATCGTTTACGAAAATATGTTGCGTAATTAGAAAGCTGGACACAAAATGCTTACATAAAATCGATCAGTCAGCCGTTGTGCTGACCGTGTTAATAGATGAATAATATACATAGCATTCGATCTGTACAGGAATCGAACCTGCAGCACAGAAAAGCATCACTCAGTCTCTGAGCTAAGAGTGCTAACTATTGGCGGTTAACATTTTAATACTTGAATATATCATACATTATTCTGGCTATTCAATAGTTAGATATGATTATGAATAGGTACTTACATTCTTGATTGATGCTTAGACAGGTAGCTTGATTAGGAGCTCGGAGCGATGATTCCTTGCAGAGAGGATTCGTTCCAGAGAGGAATTGTACCGGAGAATAATTTGCGAGGCGTTTTTATAGGTCTAAAATCACGTCATTCAATCCAAATTTGTAAAACTGCATACTTGCAAAAAATTTCAATTGACTACACGAGCGTACAAATCGTAGCAGTTAAGATTTTATGTTTACAGCGTTTTATATAAGACGAATGATCAGCTATTTTGAATCTTATGTAGATACTTATATAAATCAACAATGGGGAATTTCATACTTACTGTTGTTTTTGCTGAATTTTTTCGACGCTGACGGTACAAACGCTGCGGTTTGCACGCTCGCATTAACTCCTAGACACGTGGAGGAGTGGAGATTATGACGAGTCAGAATCTAGCGTTTAAAACGCAGCGGTTATAACGCCCGTCTGCAGATTGAAATATTATTTGTGCACACGTCAACATTTCCTATTTATATGGAGACAAGAGGAGCCGTCAGTTTCGGATTACTTTACATAAATAAAAACGAAATTAAATTGAACCTTAGTGACAAAAAAAAAATGGACCAGTACCTATAAAAACCAATCCAAGATACCAAAAAAAATCATTCTTGTCTTATCTGCTCTACGATGTCGGTAAGTAAAATATTAAAAAGTATTTTAAATTACTTATTAATAAAAACATTAAAATGTGTATTATAAATTAATTTTAAATATATTCAAAGGGTTAAGAAGATACAAGGATAGATACAAGATTCTAGGATAGTTAATTTGTCTTCGTAAACTTTTAATTTTAGTATTATTTAATTAATATCTATTTCTTTGTTTCAGATTTCCAGCGATATTTTCCCCACTAATTCTTCATACTCACCAATTCCTGCTGAACAAACCCTACGTCAAAAAGTGGTCAACTATTTGGAAAGAGAAAGACCATTTCAACCATTTCAATTTGAGGACACACCACCTTGCAGCAATAGTAACAACAGTAACAATAATAAAAGACGAAGAAGTGATGTTGTATACTCATATATACAGAAACCATCAACGGGTCATCGTAGTAAAATAATACGAATACAAGTTTTTGACGCGGAAGAATTCACAAATTCGCCATGTGATTGTAGTGCCAATATATGTGTCCAACATGTTGTGGGGAATGTATTTAATGATGATATTTATAAATGTGTTAAGGATATTTTAAGCAAATTGCATAAAAAAATGTGAATAAACTATCAATTATATTTCAGTGGTTTTATTTCTATCATTCCTGTTAATAAAATGTAGAAAGTCACGAGTCACCTATCTACACACCAGACAAATAGTTTTAGCACACCAGCAAATAATAACCTTAAAAGTACTATGCATTTGTACTAGGAATTACACACCAAGAGTAAAATTATATTAAACTTAATTAATTAAAATTACTTAAAATTTCTTTATGATAGGGTACACTAAGGTATATTTTATACACATACCTACACTTCTTAAGGTTCATGTCTGTGCTCATTATATAAACTATTTGTCTAGGAATGTGGTATATTGGTTTAATCGTAATTATAACTTTATAGCTTTGAGGCACACGATGGGTTGAAAAGAATACGATCTGCTTCCTATAAGGGAATGGGAATGTGTTTGTTATGTAAACAATCACTCGTGTTTAGCAACTTATTATGAATACGATTTTTTAAACGATGCAGGTATTTGGTATTTTACTCAGAGACGCATTGACCCATAATAAATTCACATCATTGCATCATTCATACCTAAATGAAAACTTTATTTCTGTGCAAGGGAAGGAAATACATAGGTAGTAACTTATGATTACCTAAAAGGTAACTCTCTGTAGTATATACCATCATAGAATGAAATCCCAAGGAAATACATGTAACTTAGAAATAAATGACTCGCGGTAATATACACCATCATAGAATAAAATCCCGATCGTAGAAGTTTCATTCTAAATGGAGTACTTATTCTAAATATCTTGAATAGATGTCTCATTTCGATATGAATGCAATCGTCAATTTGAATAGATGATTCTGAATACATTCGTTTGAATAGAGCATTCTGAATGTTGGATAGGGATACTCGAATGGTTGAAACGTGAAATATAGGGTATTCAGATCTGATGAAATACCTAACTCACAGTAATATACAATATCATAGATTAAAATCCCAATCGTAGAAGTTTCAATCATAATGGAGTACTTATTCTAAATATCTTGAATAGATGTCTCATTTCGATCTGAATGAAACAGTCAATTTGAATAGATGATTCTGAATACATTCGTTTAACATTCTGAATGTTGAATAGGGAACTCGAATGGTTGAAACGTGAAATATGGGGTATTCAGATCTGATTAATGAGATCTGAATACCCCATATTTCAACTACTTACAAATACCATAGTTACGGTCCCTACTTACTTTAATTACTAATAATTTGTTTTGTAATGACACTGTGAACGACCGGTATGTGCTGTCCACCATAATTTGGCACGGCAGACAGTGCAAATTATATCCTCTTCCGTGCAGCGGTCTTGTTCCCATGATCGATCGCATTTTTTTTTAAGCATTAGGTGGTTCTCATAAGGTAAGTTTACAGACACCAGCAAGTCAACCTAGTAGCTACAATCTGTCAAATTTCTTTAATAGATTTTCAACTTTATAACTAATGCATAAGGTTCAAAGTTGATTGGGAAGATTTGACAGTTTCGGGTAGGTTGATGTGTTTGGCGTTCTGTACATAAGAAGGTATGTAGTGCAGATCTTTGTTTAGCAATGGATTGTTGGCTAAAGACACTTCAACATCACCCCACCTAGCCTTTTTTGAACTATGTTGGGGTCGGCTTCCAGTCTAGCTACTGATATTCAGCTGTATCTGGCACCTGAATTCCAGTAGTTTACATGAAGCGATTGCCTATCTGACCTCCACAACCCAGTGTCAGATCTGCAGTGCGAGGAGTCTTTTGCCGACTCTACTACTACTATCCGTCTCTACTATTTTCTGTCTCTACCTCTCTCCGTCTCTACTACTCTCCGTCTCTACCTCTTTCCATCTCTACCTCTCTCCGTCTCTACTACTCTCTGTCTCTACCTCTCTCCGTCTGTACTACTCTCCGTCTCTACCTCTCTCCGTCTCTACTACTCTCTGTCTTTGGAAGTCTCGGTTGCTTAGACAACATATATACATAGATAGTGCAATCCACGACGACGCGCCCCGCTCCGCTCCGTACTAAAGTACAGCTTACAGTACAGTAATCGCGGAGTGGGGCCGCGTCGTAGTGGATTGCACTATCTGTATACACCTGAAAAGTAACTACCTTAAACATTATATAGTTATTGTATATTTATTGCCGGAACTAGAACAGTATTTTTTATAGTCCTGATCAGCTTAGGTACCTATTTACTCATCGCGCGGAAAGATCGCGAGCTTACCAAATCCATACATATAATAAAATAGTGACGAACTCAAAACTGAATATTTTTGAAAACATGTAATTACTACGAGGTGTGGGAACGAGTCTGATACCTACCCTAAATCTAGTTTTTCCAAAAATCTACGAATGACAGCCGGTACCAACGGTTTAACGTGCTTTCCGAGCCGTGGAGGGGTCTTGATATTTAATGGATGGTCACCCATCTATGAACCGACCGTTCCAAGCGAAGCTTAACTTTCGTTCGACCCTTGCGGCTGTTATCATTTAGCCACGAGCCCCTCACTGCTGGCACAAGCTAGTAATTAATAACCCAATCACGTATTTATGAGAAAATAAAACGTAGTTACTGAATAATCTTGCCTATGCATTTCTGCATTCTCTATTTACTACGTTATCAAAGCCGCCCAGGGAAGCAGGATTTCCTCCAAATACACGCCATACATAGGTTCACCGTACGATCTGTGGCTAAAACCCAAACAAAGTAGCCTATAGGTACACGAACAGGTAGACAAACTCGACCACGTCGCAAGAGGGATGGAGGAAAACGTCGTCACTGCAAGCGACAGGCGGTTACCTACACAGCGTTATGTGTTCCTAGTACCTTAGTGACGTGTTTCTCTATTAAATAATGAAGTTTTCGGTGCCTGTGGCTTACTTAGCTCGTAACTACTACTAAAGTAAGGCCATTTTAATAGGTAACATTTGACAATTCATCAAAATTCAACAACGTAACCTTGTAACGCCGGGCATAAAATAATATACTTTTTCGTTTTGTTAGAACTGCACAATTGCTTAACTTTTTTCAATTACGATTACATAATTACTGTAATAATGACCGATACTAGTAATTTTACGATTTGCTTTCACTAAACTGACAGACGTCAAATGTTACCTATTAAAATGGCCTTACTTTAGATAGTTTAACTTTGGAATGAAAGAGAAACACCTACCGCCAAATCTCTGGAAAAGTAAACAAAATAAATGTTCATCGATTTCTCTTGTAGTGGTGGAGCTTGTGCCTAAGCAGTAATAGCCGCACGCCGTGGATGGGTGACCATCTTTACATACCAAGACCCCTCACGTTAAACAATTGGTTCCGGCTGTAATTCGTGGATCTTTGACAGTAGTTAAGGGGCGTCAGGAGCCCAAAAGTCTGACAACCAGTCTTACCAAAGAGTACCGTGTTACCCAGTAACTGGGTTGTGGAGGTCAGATAGGCAGTCGTTCCATATAAAATACTGGTATTCAGCTGCATCCGGTTAGACTGGAAGCCGACCCCAAGATAGATGGGAAAAGGCTGATGACGAGATTTCTTTTGGAGTCCTGTCATATTGGCATCAATACGTATATCTACTAAGAAAGCGTCTCCCACAATGAGTTACAATTAGGGACCTTAATTATGTCCCTCTTGTGGATGAATGCTGACAAAAGCCTCTAATTTAAAACGGAAAACAGCTAGTATTCTATAGAATTCCTTTTAAGCTTTGCAACTTAATAAGTTAACACAAATATTTTGTCTGTTTAAGAGTGCAGCTCTTTGTTCTCATAGGTAAATGGTTCGAGCGCGGAGTTCAATGAAATACTCAATTATCCTTTTGACAATCGCAACTGCAAAATAAATCGAACTAATTTGCTGTTTAAAAAAAATACTGTGATGTGAAATTTAATACCGTGTATCAGTGTGTACACCTGCAGTCGAGCTTGTCTTTTTATAGGACACTAGCACTTTGCCCGCGGCTTCACTCCCGTGGTCTTTCCCGCGGGACCCGTTATTTTTCCCGGGATAAAAAGTAGCCTATGTTACTCCCTGAAAACCAAGCTTTCTAATGGTAAAAGAATTTTTCGAATCGGTCCAGCAGTTTCGGAGCCTATTCAATACAAATAAACAAATCTTCAATCAAATCTTTCCTCTTTATAATATTAAGTATAGATTCTCAAACTAAATTGTAAAAAGTATTACCATTGATCACCATTGCACGGTTTCCTATCAGACTGGTGATCAGCACATACTTCCGATCAGCTCATACTGATGATCAGCTGATACATTCACAATCCGAGGAAACGGAACGGAGGAGCGAAGCAAATTACAAATCGTTGACAGGTTTGAAAAATAAAATTCGTCTCCTCAACGACGTTAGTACCGCAATGCTTCCGTCATGTTTTCTTTGCTTGCGTCATGTGTACCGCAGATAAACGTATTTTCTTTATTTCTTTTCTTTCAATTACTGTGGCTGCAATGTCAAAATGATCGACTGCCATTATGTGTTACTTACCCCGCTGATGTAAAGTAAGATGCTGAACATTCTTAAAAATACTGTCGCAATTTCTTTCTTCTAAAAACAACAATATAGGATTGTGATAGATGTATAATTATACGAAAACTGTTATCAGTTTTCTCATAACAATTGTACACAAAAAATAAATCTGCCTAGCGTTTTCTCAACTATGTTGGGATCGACTTCTAGTTTAACCGGATGCAGCTGAATACCAGTATTTTAACATGGAGCGACTGCCTATCTGACCTCCACAACCCAGTGACTGGGCAATAATGGTTAGTAAGACTGGTTGTCAGACTTTCTGACTTCTGACGACCCGTAACGACTGTCAAAGATGACAGCCGGGACCAACGGCGAGGCCCGGAGGAGTCTCGGTATGTAAAGATGATCACCTATCCACAGAGCAACCCCGCCAAGCGTTGCTTAACCCGATGGATCGACCCCTGCGGCTGTAATTACTTAGCCACGAGTTACACGAACAATTGTACACACATTCAGAATTCAGTGTGCAACATAAATAGTTGTATTCGAATTTCCAAGAAACCATTATGATAATGAATCACTGCAATAAGTACCGATCTCTCAAGAAACTGAAATAACGTTATGGAAACAATACCTAATCATTGCTTTTCAAAGCTTATTAAAAAGTGTCGGCTACAGGAAATCGTGTTATGGGTTTGTACCCATAACACGATTTTCTATATATATAATATCCGACCCTTAATCAACATCACTTACTTGTGTGGCTAAAACCAGTGGGTATAGGTTAACTGCCTTACTAATAAACGTATTATATCAGGTGAATAGTTACACACCGTTTTCTCTCTTTCAGTCGTCATAATTTGACTTTCGAAAGAAGAAGACAAAACGTTGTGTAACTACACAGATGCTATACAACGTTTATTAGTAAGGAGGTAACCTCCTTTAGAAATAAATAATAAAATAAAAATAAATACTAAGGCTTTCCATTATATTTCCTAGATGAACAAGATAATTTAATGATTTATCTAGAACTAGCTTTTTCCCGCGGCTTTGCTCGCGTGGAAGTCAGAAACTATCCCATGGAAACGTACTACCGGGATAAAAAAATATCCTATGTGTTAATACCTTATTCATCTATTCCGTGGTTAATCATCTGTCTGCCTCATCCAAATCCTATTAGTAGCATAACGTAATGATTGAATACTATCGTGAATTAATGCAAGCCTAGTACTTTTTGTTAGAATTTATGGCATTTATACCGAAATATCATACGTAAGTGCAAAATTTTATAAAAACTTGATTTTTCTTTATATCTTTTTTTTTTCGTGTATTTTTCCAATGTTGAATAGTTATTCTGCTATTCGGGGCAGATACAAATCCAACAAATCAAAAATCATAAAAATCGGTCCCGCTGTTACTGATTTATAAATGGTGTAACTAACACGACTTTCTTTTATATTTAGTTCTTTATACTTAGGTAGTTACCTTTCCTGAGAGTGGAAGCAACTGTGATTGCATTAAAGTAAGAGGTGCCGCGAACTAGAAGTTTTCTAGCGACTGAAGGATAAAGTAGTGTGTGTCTGCACTTACGGAATAAAGTGTATTATTACGGAGTAAAGAGATATTTAGTTCAGAAGAAATTTGTTCTTGATTTTTATCAGTCTTAGAAAAAAAATAGACAGTACCTACCTACACCATAATGTACGTAATAAATTTTCAATTACAATCTGAATAATTTTGAAGGAAATATTGAATATCCAATGCTTCGTATGTTCAAAAAATTTGTCTGCTCAGCAACGTAAATAACGCAATGAATTTTGTTGAAATGTAAAAAAATAATTAAAGTCATTTATTCAAACTAGGCTGAGAATCAGCACATTTAGAAAATCAAAATTACATAAGTCCTTTTCTAGAGAAGGAAATAAAACTAATGTCCGATATTTAGAGCATTCAAGTCAAGGTTTTCTTTAGTCAGCTTGGTACAATATTTTGCTTGTTGTACATCTTTATAAAGGCGTAAGGTGAAAATTGTGGTAGCTTTTTCGATATCATCTTCTCTTGTATCAACGAAAACAGTAGCATATCGCACCTTCATTTAAAAACCGTTATTAAACCAAAAAAACCTAAATTTTACAGGAAAAATAATTTACGATTTTTGCATTCAAAATTCAAAATGCAAAAGTCATCTATTCAAACTAGGCTGAGAGTCAGCACTTTCCGAACGTCAAAATTACATAAGACAGTCCCCCAAAGTGCCCACCCTTCACCACTTCCTAGTGCTTTAGCTGGTAAGAAGAAGTTGCTTGTAAGAAGAAAGCGGCCAAGTGCGAGTCAGACTCGCCCATGAAGGGTTCCGTAGCAGCAAGTAACATAAACCTTATGTATAAACCGTGAACCGTATTTTCTAATAATGGTTCATGAATTTTTTTTTTTTTATATTTGAGTTGATTGAATGAAAGGTAAATTGCGGTTTATGATTTACTACGTATTAAAAAAAAACTACTTACTAGATCTCGTTCAAACCAATTTTCGGAGGTTGGAAGTTTACATAGTAATGTACATTATATATTTTTTTTAGTTTTATCATTCTCTTATTTTAGAAGTTACAGGGGGGGGGGGGGGGACACACACTCATGTTACCACTTTGGAAGTGTCAACTTTTCAGTTTAGAAAAAAATGATATTAGAAACCTCAATATAATTTTTGATGACCTATCCAAAGATACCCCACACGTATGGGTTTGATGAAAAAAAAATGTGTGTTTCAGTTCTAAGAATGGGGAACCCCCAAAATTTATTGTTTTTTTTTCTATTTTTGTGCGAAAATCTTAATGCGGTTCACAGAATACATCTACTTACCAAGTTTCAACAGTATAGTTCTTAGTTTCGGAAAAAAGTGGCTGTGACATACGGACGGACAGACAGACAGACATGACGAATCCATAACGGTTCCGTTTTTTGCCATTTGGCTACGGAACTCAAAAAGTGATGAATTCATAAGAGATATTCCTGAGATAAATTATTGGTGTCTTTTTAAGGTTGTGTTGTCATATAATTTAATGTTTTCTATAATTACTTTGATAAAATAATTTTAATTTTTATAGTGTCAAAAGTTTGCTTATTACTTTCAATAATTATTTTTTCAATTATGTAAAGTTAGTATAAAACAATGATACTATATTAAAAATCGAATTCTAGCTATTATACAGACTGTTAAAAATGCACAGGTCAATTAAAACATAATAAAGAAAATCTTAAAATAGTATCTACTCATAAATGACCATTAAATGGTAATACGAGATTACGACATCAACCAAAATTATGTCGTAGATAGAAAGAAAAGAAAGAAAAAACACGAAAATAACAATTTGGGGGAAAATATGCGTCACATCCACTCAAAACGGCCATCGCTCAGCATAATGCCAAATACATAATGTTAAGCTAGACAGCAAGGTAGCAGCCTATCAGGGTCCGCCAGACGTAGGTACCCATAGTTACTTAAAAATGTATCGCAATTCATCTTAGAGGCTACATCCTAGAATTTCAAAAGGAAGTTTAGAGAATAAGACTACAGTTCACGTACTCCTATTATTTTAAACCTGTATTGCCCCAGAGCTTGGGAAAACGTACTTCATATTGTATATACGTATATGTGTACAATTACATGGATATTTACTTTGTAAAGTATTATATTACTAGCTGCGCCCCGCGATTTCATCCGCATAAGCCTCGATCCCGTGGGAATATTGGGATGGAAAGTATCCTATATTCTCCACGTCATATGCCCAATTTCATCCAAACCCGTTTTAGCGTGAAAGCGTGACAAATAAACAAACAAACTCACGGTCGGATTTATAATATTAATTAGGATTTATGTACAATATTGAATTGGAACCCTCCTGAACATGGGACTAAAATAGCCCCCTCTTTTTGATTCCAGAATGATTCCGGAGCCCGACAGTGACGTACGCAAAGGTCAAGTCTTGCCGAAGCCGACCAAGATGGCGGCGCACTTGTTTCACAAAGCTATACGAAATGTGTTAGTGAACAAAGATGGTTGGTCTGCATCAATGACTGAAGAGGAAATTAACAGGCTGCTCCAAGAGTTTGCGTATCGAGGTTGTGATATAAGATATAAAAGTTCTACTGAATAGTTGAAATATGTATACATTATAAATAGATAATTATTTATTAGTACAATAGAAGTTTAGAATTATTTATAGAACGTTCTTTTTCAATACGCTTGCTCGAAAAGTGGTTCTTATTGCAGCGCTTTTTGGTTTACAATGCGGTGGATTGAACCCGCGTGTTTTTTAATTTCTATCCAAAGTATGCCAAATAAATTTAAATACTTGTCAGAGATGAGCGTTTTTACGGGCAAGTTTTCCAATTTTTGGAAACAAAAAACATCAGGGTTATGTTCAGATAGGCAACCAATGCATAGGCATTGGTTTCAGTCCCTAGAGACTGAAATGAAATAGTTAGTTCAGCTGAAAAAAAAATGAAAATTTGAAACGTATGAATAAAAAAAATCCAAACCTTGATAATAAAATTCTCTAACTTTTAAACTAAAAAGAATATCCCAGTGATTTATATCTCCAAAGAATTTCTATGACTTGGGCAAGTGTTTTCTAATAGCTCAACTTTCGCTAGTGTAACCTTTTCCCATGAAAATCGCTCGAAAATTTAGTAAAATACCGAAGCCTTTTCAGTAAATGTTTATTCTTATTGAACATGTATTTTCTACCTGCGTAAAAGTATCACAACAGGAAAGGTATTACAAAGTCCAGAAAAGATATATGAAATGGAAAGCCCTGTTTTTTTTTTCTTTAAGCGCTAAGCGAAGTGATGGAAAATAATCAAAAATTGGTCATCACTTTTGAACCGTAAAAAATTGCACCGCCATTCTCAGAGTTAAAAAGTTTGGAAATGCCCATGTCCACGCCCCTATTCGATTTGATCCATACTTCCAAGGACACTCTGTATAGACGCTTCTAGGGATTAAGTAAATTTATTTTGTTTTAAACGCCTATAATTTTATATAAAACCTAGTGAATTATGAATATTTATGTTCTATTTTTAGTGCAATCCTAAGATCTGTAACGACACCAAATATATTGGAAATAAGTTAATTACATAAAACTTATTATATTATTTTTATTATTGTAAGTTTACTCCTAGTCCTTAAGTTAAATAATATTAACCAAAGTTAATACTCATTTATTTACTTAACATTGTATAACATCAATTACTGTCTATTGATCTTACAACATCGCCTCATCTGCCTCGTTGGTCTAGTGGTCGCAAGCCCTACTGCTGAACATGTGGTCCTGGGTTCGATTCCTAGGTCGGGCAAAGTGTCATTGGGTTTTTTTTTCTGGAATTTCTCAGTAGCAGCCCGGAGTCTGGATTTGTGCTTCATTGATGGCAATAGGCTCGCCCCCTATTACATGGGACTTAAATATAACTGGCGAAATGTGGTGTGTACTATTGGTACACCTCTGCCCAACCCTTCGGCGAAACAAGGCGTGATGTTATGTTATGATCTTACAACATGTATTAATTTAATTTAAGAATTCTGTAACGACTTTTATTCCATATCTACTTATTATGTACCATCGAAGAAGTTCATATCTATACTCCGTAAGGACTATTTCTGCTTGCAGCGCTCGGCCACTATAGAACCCGGGCGGTAACAGATGGGGTCATCTTGTTCACGGGATTTTGTTTTCAAACTGCTTATACCTATATGAAGTTCTTCGATAGTACAAGTATGTAGGTGTTATAAACCACTTCAATATAAACAGAGATTAAAAGTCAGTTCTAAAAAAATCGATTTAAATAAAAGTTCAGTTGTTATTAATATAAATAATGGTTGCCTCGTTTATCTTGTGGTAGCAAGCGCTACTGCTGAGCATGAGGTCCTGGGTTCGATTCCCGAGTTAGGCAAAGTATTATTGTTCTTTTCCATCTGGAATTTCTCAGTAGCAGCTCGGAGTCTGGATTTGTGCCCGGTTGATGGCACTAGACTCGCGCCCTATTACGTGAAACTACATAACTGACGAAATGTGGGTGTACTATGATTTACCCCTCTGCCTAACCTTTCGGGGAATACATACTTAATGACAATGGCAATTAAATGTCGTTAATAGAGTTTTTGGTGACTTAGTGCTAAAACAGACCACTGCACCCAGTAGCTACATTGTCTTCCCAAGATCTTACCTATGTAATCAAGGCATAAGTCGTGGCACTGCTTCGCCTCTGTACTCGGAACGTGTATCGAGGCATAATGTAAATTGACAAAATAGTAAGTACATCGACATTTCGCCAGCTAAGCGGGGTTCACATTATGGAACTAGTGTCGTGAAACAGCAGCTTGACTGTTCTGTTTCGAGCTATAGCTAACTAGCAGCCGGTTTTTGGAAAACTGATAAATTCTATTAATTCGCTGTCATATAGAAAAGAAATAACGATTATTTCAGTCAATTTTAATTTGAGCAATATGTCAGCGTATTAGTTGAATTTTGTCAGCTTTCGTGAAACATTCAACCTGTTGTTTCACGACACTAGTTTCATAATGTAAGCCCCGCTTTATGTTACAATTACATTGTTACAATGATACGCTTCCAAATCCATTTATGTTATTACAATGCATGTAAAATACTCCAATATTTCTCTTCAATCCAAATAAATCCGTTTATCTACAAAAGTAGTCCAATATGTTTTTATTACAATTCTAGTCAAATCAAAACTTTGTTTATCAATAAACTGAATACCAGGCTACAAACCCTGTTGAGCTAATTGTCTGAAACAAACCCTCGACTGCTCCAGGCAGGTAATAAAACTAGAAATATAATTATCGCTATTGGTCGAGAGTTGGATGCTCAATTTTTGTTGCTAGGCAACTAAACCTCTCCCGCTACCTATCGGAAAATTCCCCCTGGAGTTCCAGGAAAACGGCTGAGGCTACACTAAATACTCGTACAGAGATAAGCTATGTTCAGAATCAATTTAAAAGGTCAGTCGAATGTTTTCGTTTGCTTTCACTATGTACGTTTTTGTAACTGAGCTTTATTTCGACTGTTATTCGTTTGTTTGGTGAAAGTTTTTCGAATGTATCCCTCGCTTAATAGTGTTCGTTAAAAATTGATCTGACGGATGTCAAATACATCCGTCAATAAAATGTATGCCAATAAATTATATAGTTTTGGAATTTGCTCATCAAGCCTTTCAATTGAATACCCACATAATTGAAGTTTTTTTTTTCTCTTTTGTAAATGGAGTCTAGTGAATCCATTTTTTTTATACAAAAAAAAAAAAAAATGCTTATGTCACTTGGGATAATGTAGGAATTCAAACGATACCCTATACATCCAAATTTGTTCAGGCATTTAAAAGTTCATTTAAAAGTTTTGGTGGAATAAAGAAACTCACATTCTACTTCTTCTCGTGTGGTTAACGACTAACCTGGTGTCAAGTTCTAAAGCCGCCCATGGGCCTATGACTTGGCTTCATATGCCGTTGAGAAATATCTCTCAGGCTTCCTCACAATATTTTCCTTCACCGTTTTTTAAGCAAATGATAATACAATACGCACGATGCGTGCCTTGGGTTTGAACTCGATACCTAGGACTTGGCAGACCGACGGTTATACCGCTAGGCTAGTGCGAAAACTTTACATTCCTTTTTGGACAGTCGAATAAAAAAAAAAAAAAAAAACTAAAGAATATCTACTTATTCTTTTGTTTTTATTATTTTTATTTCAAAGCTAAATGGAAGTCAAACAAAATATTCGTTGGTGGATTCAACTCTGTAGTTCCTTAGTACCAAAAAAGTTTGAAGCAAGGAGTACGTGTAAGTATCGTAGCAAGTAGATAATGTTCTGTAGTTTCTGCCTCCATTGGAGGAAGGCATGAGTTTAATTATGTGTTTATAAGGTTCGAAAGATGTGTCTGAATTCTCTAATTACTTACCGAACTACTTCTGCATATTAGTAGTTTCATCCAAAGTGAGTCCAGTAGGCAAACGTTTCAAATAGACAGACTGAAATATTTATCATGGCTTTAAAAAAAGTTGATTCGATATTACAGAGATTGAAATGTTGCTAGCCTAGATCCTGTTTCCAGTATTGATTTTAACGTCCGGTCGCAGAATATTTAAAATATCGATACTATTTTTATCTCGCCATGAACATTGTGACGACGTGAAAAAGTTCAGTAGATTGACATCCGTATTTCCGTAGCGGAGAAAAAGTAGACTATTTTAATCCTCTGTTGCGTCATGCGATTTTGAACGATATTTCCCTGCTTGCTTGCCGTAATTATGACTGCCTCGTTGGTCTAGTGGTCGCAAGCGCTACTGCTGAGCATGAGGTCCTGGGTTCGATTCCCGGGTCGGGCAAAGTGTTATTGGGTTTTTCTATCTGGAATTTCTCAGTAGCAGCCCGGGGTCTGGATTTGTGCCAGGTTGTTGGCAATTGGCTCGCCCCCTATTACATGGGACTTAAACATAACTGGCGAAATTTGGGTGTACCTACCTACTACAGGTAGGTACACCTCTGCCCAACCCTTCGGGGAAACAAGGCGTGATGTTATGTTATTTCCCTGCTTTAATATTAGCATTAAAGCAGGAACCAACCTTAGTTCAAAGGCATACTATTCTATCAACGACTACTTAAATGATAAGAATAGTTGGTCGCTGTGATTAACTCAAGACAATGTTTAAATGTTCTTTCTCCAGAATTAGTTTACCTACTGACAGGTTATGTGAGTTTATATTTTATAATTTTACTTTTTACGTCAATTTATTTTAATTGTATTTTTATTTATTGTTGACATAATCTACTCATTACAATGTTTTTTTTATGAGTTGTATTGCACTATGTGGTTAGCTAGCGACCTCGACAATTATTCATTTTACCTCGATGGTCCTAGTTTATCAATTATAACTTCTAGTTACAGCTATATGTAAGCGGGCACGCCCTTTATGCCTGGAGGCTTTATTTTCTTTTCTAAATATTGTTTACGTTTAGTTATTTTTATTTCTGCTTCAGTATAGTTCTCAATGTTTTTGGTTGGTATATTGGCGTGTGCTAGCTGTCATATGGCTATTAATTTATAACTTAAATTGTATTTTGCGTAATGTAAACTATCTTATATACTATTGTATAGAATCATTTTATCTAACTGAACAGACAGCTGTGCTGCTGGGGAGTTTGTTGCGCCACTTCTTCTTCCCAGCAAAAGCACTAGGAAGTGGTGAAGGGTGGGCGTTTTGGGGGACTGTCTTATGTAATTTTGACGTTCGAAAAGTGCTGATTTTCAGCCTAGTTTGAATAAATGACTTTTGCATTTTGAATTAGAATTAATTTTAGTAGTAAGTATTAAAAATACCTACATACATAAACTCACGCCTTCTTCCCATGGGGGTAGGCACAATTATTTCCGAACGCCACCTGCTACGATCCTTTCGTAATCCTTTTGCTTCGTTTATCTACGTTCATACATTTGGTCATACAGGCACGCTTGATTGATATTCTGATAGGGTCGTTGTGATGCTATGGGAAGATACAGAAATACATAGTAAAATTAATTAATTAAATGCACCGATCTGGTTTAACCAGACTCGATAAATCAAATAAACCCCAAGATTTGCACTAGCCCCTGAAGCCTCATGTTTCATGAGGCTACAGTGTCCATTGCATATCTAGGAGTAGACCGGGTGGCGCGGTAATGGTAAGGAAGACGTGCCCTTAGGATAAGGAAGGATTTGCGAGCCGTAGGTAGCTGATATGTATCCTGGAGTGGGCAATGGAATAGTGGAGATATGGGTGTTATTTATCTATGGATGAGCATCTTTTTGCGACGTCGCCGCTATGTTGGTTCAGGTCCATCTTCATAGGTGAATCTTTTGACGGGGTTACGCTGCTTTCTCGGCTCTTTTCTATATCGTTGCTGTGCTGTGTTACATTAGCTGTTTCTGTCTTCGTCAGAAGCCTCGCTGCTATCCGTTTCCGGTTTCTTGTAGATTTAGCTAGCAACCTTCATAATCTTATATCGGTCTACAGCCGTGTCCATCCAAAAAATGATTTCCTTGTCGAAGTACATCAAAAATAAATATTAACTAATAAAAATAAGCCTGCTAAGACGGTTATACCACGAAGCCTACCGGATATTCCAGCGATGTTCTGAACGTTCAAAGAAACTCCAAGCAGCTCTCTGAGCGACTGAATAAGGCGAGCCCAACTGTCAATACAATTACAGGTACTGTAACAAAGATGTACTTATGCACAGTCGAACAAAGAGTTTGGTATAGAGGCAAAAATATTTAGATATCTTTCCTGTACTCAAGCTCAAACTAAAACTCAAAGCTATTTCAATTAAACTACACTCGAGAGCAATGAATCCGGGTCACTTAAAGAATCCTAAAAATCTCGGAAACTAAAAATGCTAGGTTAATGCAATAAATTGTATTTAATAGACAATGTAATACTCCTTAAATGAAGGTATTAAAACTTCTTAGTTATTGTAAAGTTATATCATAAAAATATCAAATTTGAAAAAGGGCCACTTTCGAAGATGGAACTACGAAATTACAGCATTTGGTTTTGCTTTTGTTTGTAATCTGTCATTTATGTGGGTACATAAACCATGTTGATAGTGCTCTATATTCATTATTCAAGCTGAAATTATGTCGCTTACGCCTGAAGAATGCACCAGAATACTTACAATGCTGGAAACCGGCCGGAGTCAGCGCGATACAGCCAGGACTGTCGGTGTGTCGCTGTCAACAGTACAAAGAGTTCTCCGACGTTACGAAGAAACTGGTTCTAACCTACGCAGACCAGGAACGGGCAGAACCAGGTGTACCACAGCACGAGAAGACCGATACTTGGTGAACACCATGCTTCGAAATCGCTTTCTTACAGGAACTGAACTCACAAATCAGTTTCGACGCCTCGGAGGAAGTAACCCAAGTGCATGGACAGTAAGACGTCGGCTTGCTGAATCTAACTTAAAACCCCTTAGACCTGCAAACGGCCCTAAACTGGAGCGTGGGCATCGTATTTCAAGACTGCCCAGAGCCACGTAAATTGGAGTATTGAAGATTGGTCAAAAGTAATGTTCTCCGACGAATCAAAATTTATGCTCTACAAGCACGATGGAAGACACAGAGTGTATCGAAGACCAGGGGAAAGATTCAAGCAAGCATGCATCGAAGAAAAAGTAGCCTACGGTGGTGGGTCTGTACTTGTGTGGGCCGGAATTTCTTCTGAAAGTTGCACAGAGCTGGTGATCATAGAAAACGGCTCTTTAACTAGCGAAAGATATGTGGAAGAAATCCTCAATGATCACGTTGGTCCATTTATGGTCAATTTAGGTGAGGATGCTATATTTATGCATGACAATGCCCGACCTCATACAGGTAGGATTGTGAATGACTACCTTCAAGAGATGAACATTACTCGTATGGAGTGGCCAGCGCGCAGCCCGGATATCAACCCGATCGAGCATGCTTGGGACGAGCTAGGCAGATGCGTAAAACAACGAAACCCTCCCCCAATCACGCTTCGTGAGCTCAAAATTGCTCTCACAGAGGAATGGGAGAATATTCCCCAAAATCGTATAAGGAACTTGGTGTACAGCATGCCAAACCGCGTAAACGCAGTAATGGAAGCACGAGGAGGCAATACGAAGTATTAAAATTCAAGAAAATCGTAATAAAGTTCAAAAATTTCATGTTTCCTATTTTTGTTTTAAGGAGAGATCAGCAGTTTTTTTCTTTATGTAATTTTGTGTTAATAAAATGTATGGTGACTCATATTTTTTTTACTTTCATTTAAGGAGTATTACATTGTCTATTAAATACAATTTATTGCATTAACCTATCATTTTTAGTTTCCGAGATTTTTAACATTCTTTAAGTGACCCGGATTCATTGCTCTCGAGTGTATTTACAGGCACTTTGACGAACTGTCAAAGAGTTGGTCAGTTAGTCAGAAAGATGAAGCTAGTTGCACATTTCAAAGAGTTTCTTGCCCGTTCTTCTCCATAGAGATATATCTCTATGGAGAAGAACGGGCAAGAAACTCTAACAGGACACTCGTTTAAATCAAGATATCACAAAATCCTGGGTACATTATTATTGTTGCTTCAATATATGAGAACAATGTAAAAAAAAAGAAACAATTTAAAATATGTAAAAGATTATAATTAAGCTCTGGCAGGTAAAATATCACCAATCTCAACCGACGACGCCCGTTCACGAACGTCACGCGTGGATCAGCACCATTCAACTTAACCATTTGGAACTAATGGCTGCTACTGTGAAATTCCTAAGCTATTAATTGTGTTATTCATTTTAATTGTCAGCGTAATAACTTTTCACGTTTAAGACATACTTTTAAGAGTGACAACTCAGTATACGCACAACATTGTTTTAGCCCACGTTCGCACATACCTGCGTAATAAACACGCGGCGGTTATTTTGGTGCACTGGATTTTCAACGCTCTCCTTAGCGCCGAGAGTTCAAAATCCAACAGTGTGTTTTTCCAACGCGCTGGGACGAGAGTGCGTCCCTACGCGTTGGATTCTCAACGCTCGGCTCAACACCGAGTGTTGAAAATCCTGTGCGCGATAAAATCCCGCCGCGATATTTTTACGTCCGTGCGAAAGTGAGCTAGAAGTAGTGTCAAGTTGACTGCCTGTTGGTATACCTACTCACCTACCTACCTTTTTGTTTGACTCTTTATAAAGCAACATTTTCCAAGCTTTTGTCCTGTCCATTACAGTCCCCTCGGTAAACCATTTACTTCTTAAATTCTCAGAAATCTGTTCGTTTCGATTACACTCCCGGTTTGTTTTTCACGATACAGTGCCGAGTCCCTGTCATGCCCATTACTGTCCATTGAATGTGGAATGTGTGTGTCGATAATTGTATTGTTTTCTTTGTTTTGTGAGGATGAAAACATCATTTGCGAGTTTTGCGACCAAATAATATGTCTATTGTAATAAACTGTACTGAATAATGTGGGTATAGTATATGGTGTGAGAACAGTTGAAAAATGATGACCGCAAAAGCTAATAGAATTATACTGAAAAGTAAATACTCAAGTTAACAGTAAAATAAAACATTTAAGTAAAAAAAAAATATACCTAAGAATAAACATATCTAAATCATAATCATAATATCTTTATTGTGGGCATAGGTTTGTTACAGGTCTTAACAAAAAAAATAAGTTCCAATATGTCCTGCCTAATAGGCATACAATAATTATGTATTAGCATTAAATTGAAAATTATTTTACATGTCAAATTAAGTTATTATATGTCAAAATGTCAAAATACAGTTAAATTAAATGTTTAAACAAATCAATCAATAATTTAAGAAATCTTGGATCGTATAGAATGCATTATCAATTAAAAAGTATCGTAATTTATTTTTAAATACTGGAAGTTCCTTAGTGCTCAGAATGTCAATAGGTATTTTGTTGTATATTTTTGATGCAATGCCAAAGAAGCTTTTGTTAAATAGAGCCGTTTTATGTGGTACATTAGACATTTTTAACATATGTCTTTTCGATTTGAGTTTATCAAATAGATTTTCATTTGTTTTTATAAATACGGCTACTTCATAAATGTAAATTGCAGGAAAGGTCAATATTTTAAAATCTTTGAAGTATGGTTCACATGTAAAAAAATGCCGAATTTATAACAAAGTATAAACATTCCATTATCGCCTAACGAACAGAGTGAAAGTATGGGAAATTCCTTGAAATCTATGCAATAATATAAAATATTTATTTTTAGATTTTTAGCTCTCGCGGGTTTTTTCAGGCGTCCATGGATATTACGAAAGATAATTTACGTTACTTGAGATAATGGTTAGGAGTCATTCCATGTTATATACCTACTGGTATTCAGCTGCGTTGGAAGGCCTCCCACAAGGTGGACCGATGACCTTGTGAAGGCCGCAGGAATCCGCTGGATGAGGGAAGCACAGATCCGGTCGAAGTGGCGGTGCTTGGGGGAGGCCACAGAGTACATTTTATTTATGGGGGGGAGGCCTATGTCCAGCAGTGGACGTTTTTCGGCTGAAGTGATGATGATTCAGCTGCATCCGGTTACACTGGAAGCTGACCTCAAAATAGTTGGGAAAAGGTTAGGCAGATTGATTGGATCTTACGGAATTGCCTTCACAAAAACTTTAAAATCATAACTTAAAGTGAAATCAGAATTAATTTAATTTATTTCTGATTTGATATTGATTTAATTTTCTTTTGATTGTAATTTAATTTAATTTTGATTTAATTCTAATTTAATTTTGATTTTAATTAAATTTTTGGTTCTGATTGTTATATTGTTATGATTTTAATGCTAGTAACATATTTTTCTAAGTTCTAATACTAATACAATATGGATTATTGAATTGAATTGAATAACCTTCCATAAAGAATACTACGGAATAGATGAATAAAGTCACCTATTCCCTGAAGAATACCACTTCATTATGTTACAGAAAAGTGTGGTCATATTTTAAGGATGTGGTAAGGACCATCAAACTTTCCACCTCCACCCACACCTTTCTGACCATGTTGAGTCCTATTACATTTTTTACGCAAATTCACGATTTCTGACGCTGTAATTTTCAGCAGCAGTAAGATATTTTAATTATGAATAATGATAGTGCCATTCTCTTTCTTGTAATAGGACATACGTGAGATCATTACCTACAAACATACCTTTCCATAGCACACAGTATCAATTTCCTAACAGAGATGTTTTCTGACAAATAACAAAGAAGCATTGGTTGACAATCGAAGGCAACAGTCGTAGGGATTTTTCCGATACTTATCGGTTGCCTGACAACGCGCCTACGTGTTATTCAATATAAAGTTACATTTACCTTCGATTGTCAACAATGCTTCTTTGTTATTTTTCAGACTGCTAAGGTATCTGAAATACTTGCGATTCTTGCCTGACTACGGTGAAGCGGAGTAGGAGGGTAATTTTGACCGGTATGTATGTTCAACTGTTCCGTCATAACTTTTAAAGTTCTCTTCATAATATGACAAATGAAAAAAAAGGTATCATTGGAAGCGTCTTGATCGTCCGCTGGTTTGTAGGCTATGTGACGTCACAATAAATAATGATTATGGCGTCCTCTAGGACATAAAGTCATGAAATAAAAAAATAAAAAACATTAATGTGGCATCATACATGTTTTAAATATAAAGATACACATATACCATAATTAGCACATTTCAAAAATATAATTATATATTAAAACTCAACAATAATTTAAATAGAAATAAAAGTTATTAAATTCGTTTGTCGCCATCGTGTATGGAATGCAAATAAATATATAAATATGTATGATCAGTCTACTTTTACTTCATAATCATGGAGGAAAGCTATTTTAGAATCCTTTTAGCGTAAAAAGGCGTACACAAACCGTATTTATGTCTGGTTTGGTGTGTAACCAAACGAAAGAACAGGATAAACAGTTAGAGTCCTTATTTTCCTACCTTCTTCCCACTTAAATATGGTGGGTAGTGGATACCTGACGCCGTGTTATTCTGTCAGAAATTTCTGTTTTTATTTATATTATACTTACGGCCCGCTCCTGCTTCTCACGGTTTTTACGACTTGACAAATCATCGAGATTTCTAAGTTTCATTTAACTTTAATTACACATATAAAACTGCCGGAATAAATTCTCTAAACGATGATAAAAACCCTATCAAAATCTGTTGCATGGTTTATAAGAACAACGCGGACATACAGACAAACACGAAAAGCGACTTTGAAATTATAATATGTACTATAGAAGTGGAAACATGAAAATATGTTTTCCATTTTAGCAGTGTA
Organism: Xanthia togata; assembly: GCA_963853775.1. NCBI lineage: Eukaryota > Metazoa > Arthropoda > Insecta > Lepidoptera > Noctuidae > Xanthia > Xanthia togata. The sequence goes on from OY970806.1 coordinate 8,703,854, forward strand.
GTAGCCACGAGCTGTTTCTAAAACGGGAATAGTGTGGGTAGGAACAAAATATCAATCAATGAATCAACATATTTCATTTATACGCATAAACCTACGTGGCACATATATGAAACGTCAGAAAAAATATTAGAGGTATTAGTACTTTCAATACGGAAGGTGTATGCTAAGACGTAAGCTTCATTCACTGAAATTCTAATGATGACGCCAACGCATCCCTAGGAATGAATGCCTTCATTAAGAATTGTTCGGAGTTAGTAACACGCTGAGCTGCGTAATATAGAAACAAGAGTGCCATATTTAAGCTAAGGGACAGTACCGATTGATTACGACAACAACTCGTTACTAATATATTCAGTGCGCTGTAAACACAAACAACTGCAGACAAACAAGATGCAATAGACAAATAAATATGCTTTATCAAAAATTATAAAATGCAGTTGCCTTAGATGTAATGACAGTCTTTATGAGCAGTCAGAAGCCAGAAAGTGTGACAACCAGTCTTACCAAGGGGTATCGTATTACCCAGTGATTTAGTTGTGGAGATCAGTTATGCAGCCGCTCCATGTAAAATACTGGTACCTAGCTGTATCCAGTTAGATTGAAAGCCGACCACAACACAATTTGGAAAAGGCTAGGCAGATGTAGTACCTAATGGAATTAACACAAAGACATCGGCCGTCAAAGTCATGTTCGTTCAGTTCTGACTGTATGCCATCTCGTTAAATAAAACGAGGAAAACTGTTCCACTGTAATACAGTTTAAACTAGTACGGGGCACAGAGTGAATTAGTTCAGTGTGCTTCTTATTTTCGTGACTAACCTGGTGTCAGAATTTTAAAGCCGCCGATGGACCTCTGACTTGGCTTCTTATGACATCGAGATTTTTTTTTCCTTCACCGTTTTTGAAGCAAGTGATAATTATACAATACGCATTTGAATCCGAAAAGCTTTGGGTTTTAACTCGAGACCTATGACTTGGTAGTCCGACGGTAACACCACTAGGCTAACCGTTAAATAAAACCATTTTCACCACTCCCGCACGAAAGAAGTGTCTTTCCTCTACGAAAACAGTGAGGAAAGTTGGTTTTTGCTCACTGTTTGAACAGTGAGGAAAGTAATGATCCCGTTCAGACCTTGCCTGATTTTTTTATGTTAAGTTTTAAACATATTTAAAAAAATAAATAATTTTATGCTTAGAATAGAAATATTTATAAGTTATGATTACTTATGATTAATGTTTTTTATTTATTTACCTATGATGACTGAATACTTTCTTGCTGGGCGTGGTGAAAAGTTTTGTATGCAACATGTGAGCAAGTTCATTTGCTATTCGTTTTGTTGTCTTTCGCTTACCCAGGATTGAAATTTATAATCACTCGCTGCGCTCGTGATTCTATTTTTCAATCCTTCGTTCGCTCAAGACTCATTATCAAAACTCATAGGAAAAACGAACTTTCCTCACATGTTGGATAAATAACTATTTTAATAGCACCGATACATACCAAACAAAAATGTTATCTACCTTTACTGCTTATTTGTAACTTAGTTGAATCGGGATGATGTCGAAAAAATTTTTTGTCCCTCAGGTAGATTATTAAAACTTTTTGGACACGTATTTTTTCTTTTTTAACTTAATCAAAAGATAATCGGAGATACATTGAATTAAAATATGCCATGGTGTCACGAGCATGTAGATTTTATACATAATGACGTAGCGACTCCACTCCTCAACTTTAATGTGTTTTATCTAATTCATTTTATATTAATATGAAAAAGCAAAAAATACGTGTCTAATATTTTTTTATAATCTGACTGACGGCCTAAATTGTAGAATTTCTATTTTTTTATCCAGGCATTATCCCTATTGAGCAAGAATGTTCATTTAGGTAAATAAAGATTTTTTTATTGCAGTTGATTAAAAAGGACTTGTTGAATACCATTTAACGGCTACTGAAACTGCTACTCAAAAGTTCCTTAAAAGCCACACTAGTGATGACTCAATCTGGGGACAGAACCGAAACCCTGCGGTCAGTAAATCTCTAAAAAAAGAACAACGCTGCAATCCTCAAAAGAACAAATATAGCAAGGCTTCCTACCCGAAAAACTGCACTTCAAAATGATTCTGTAATCTGTCTTTTCATCTTCTATGCATCAGTGTAATCGGCAATTTAAGCCGACTTTAAACTCAAATGACGCAAAAACGAAGTCAGGTTCCCTCCGTGGAGTAGCTTAAACCTTCGAGTTGCTTGGTAACTAGCCATGGTTTTGTTGGCCTTATCGGGAAATTTTCCCGGAACAACAGATGGTTCACTCCGCAAAATCATTTAAATAAAAAGCGACTCTTTCAATGACAGAATAAAGTTCAATTCAGGTCACACAGCGCTAATTGCCTACACTTATATTAACTTAGAAGTTGCCTCTCTTTGCCGTAAAGCGTCTTGCAAACAGGTGCAACGCGACTCTAACAAAACAATTTCTAAGAAAACTTCACTGTAGAATAATTACCGGTGTTGCGCCGGGCGACGAGTCGCGCTAGTCTGCATGAGCCTTCACTCTTAGATCTTCTGACTACGTTACACTCATTGAATTGGCCCAACAAGTCGAGCCACCGAATATTTGTTTCTTCATACCTAAAATGCGGAGTGAACCATCTGTATTATTCTGTGCTGGAACTAAGTATTATCCTTATTGGTTTTATTGGAGATATTCTATAAAGTATGTACCGTCACAGCAAGAGACAGCTGAGTAGAGTATTATGTGCTATTGTCTAAACAGGAGCACATACTGTACTCAGGTGTGATTAGCTTTTAACCGACGAAATATCAGACTAATATACTCGGACATACATCTACACAAAAGTAAAAAGTTTGTATTTTTGTTTTTAATGAATTAACTCAAAAACTATTGGACTGATTTTAAAAATTCTTTCACCAGTAGAATGTTGTATTATCAGAGTAATATCTATATTAATATTATATAGAGGTAAAAGGAGATGAGAAATGGTGGGCCCAAATGTAATAAGTTGAGATATGATCTAAAAAAATTGTCATATTTTTTTTTCTTAGAATATTAAAAATTAGCGCAATTCTCAATCTGGGAGGAGAAATAAGCGAAAGATAGTTTTCGTGAATCGATTACACAATCACAAAAATAAAAGTTACTAGTTATTTAAGTCAAAGTAATTAAATGCACTGTAATTTATATAGGTACAATATAGTGCATTTAAGTACAGTCATATAAATAAATAAAATATTAATTCATTACTGAAAAACCAATATAATAATTATCAATTTCATACCGATTAAAATCAGTGTTATATTTTTAGTCTATGACACTGGCATGAATGCTGACTGATATTGACACTAGACAGTTGCCGACTGCTTCTTGGTTGCTCACTCGTTTTATGTTTTTTCGATGCATTTTGAGTGCTTTCCTGATTATTTTTCATTTTCAACGACCACTGCTTTGTCTGTTACGGATTCTAACCCTGCCTACCTTGTACGACCCTTGCTTTCACACTGGACACCGAAGATCGTTCACACGTTTGACTTGGAATTGTTATTTTGGATTTTACCGCCACCTGAGTTTGGATTGGATATTTTTTAAATTATGAAACGCGAGGGACTGATAAGTTTAAATCTATTCATTCACACCATTTTCATCTCGTTACATTCAGGCCCAAGATTGTATGTAATGGTTTCCGTCTCCTTTGTTTGTTCCGGAACTGCCAGTGATATTTGAAAAAATATTTTTGTATTGGATAGCCCAATTCTTGAGGAAAGTTATAGCGGACGAAGTTAGGGGCAGAAGGTAGTCCTTAATATAATCTTTCCCACCTCTATTGTTTCAATTCAACCAATTTAATTCGGAGCCAAATGTTGTCTAAATCAATACTCAGGCTAATTTGGAGCTTATACGGCCGGACCACCCGTTATGTCTGGATTCTGGTGTTGTGCCGTATGTGATTATCTCAACCTATTATCTGAAATTGGGCTGAAGCTGAAGAGATCAGAGGCTTAGTGTGAGTTTCTTTTAACCATGTCGACTTTACGCATCGACCGCGTTCGGCGTTCCGATTGGCCCTTTACTGGTGAAGGCCGGCCGGCTGCCAATCGGAGCGCCGAACGCGGTCGATGAGTAAAGACGAGATGGTTAATTAAAACAAACTCACACTAGGGCCTCTGAAGGTTTGCTTTACATGTTTAGTATTTCAGTGCCATTTTAGTGACCTAATTCGGATGTTGGTAACTACATCAGTTGATGCCAAAATTCCGCTGTCAGTTTTGTTAGAATGAACCGTTATTTGAAAGTATTTTCGATTAACACCAGCAACCTAATTACGTAACTCACTTTAAATTAAATTATTGAAAGAAAATTTTAAACTCGCTCTTTAAACAAGCATATTATTTTTAACAAATTAGAGGATTATATCCAAGACAAGAATGCTTGGAAACATGCTGGTCCTGCTCCATAGGATAATCTAGAATTTGGAAAATCTAGAAGTTGCTAATTTTTAATTTTTTTTTTATTGTTATAATATGACATTGATTTTACATTATGTGATTATTTCCTCACACACACACACTTATTAATTGTAAAATTTTAGGAAAAGGTCTACTTTTAAAATGTTTGTTAAAATTAATTATGTGATAGATACATGGTGCTCTCAGTTCTCTGTCGTTGCTTCATTTTTAATTCTTTTTACCTATTGTGGTATAGTAATTTTATTTTAGGTGCATCGTCTGCAAACATAATTATATAACTAATGTTCGTATAGGTACAAAATATTGTCAAACATTTTAAAAGAGTAACGGTGGAGTTTCTTGCCCATTCGTCACCATACGAAAACTACCTTTTGGAAGGGCTACTTGAATCAATTGTGTTGTTTTGGCTTAGATGAATGATTGGTCTCGTCTAGCGCAGCGAGACAAATCATCAATCTAAGTGTTTTGGATTTTGTTACGTTCAAAAGTGGCTTACAAAGGCCTATTTGAAATACCTAAATGATTTGACTTTGACCCCACCTCTATTGTTTCAATTCAACAAATTTAATTCGGCTCCAAATGTTGTCTAAATCAATACTCAGGCTAATTTGGAGCTTATACGGCCGGTCCATGCATTACGTCTGGATTCAGTTGTTCTCCCGTATGTTATTTTCTGAACCTATTATCTGAAATTGGGCTGAAGCTGAAGAGATCTGAGGCCCTAGTGTGAGTTTATTTTAACCATCTCGACTTTACGCATCGACTGCGTTCGGCGCTTCGATTGGCCCTTCACTGGTTTGGCCCTTCATTCGTCACCATACGAAAACTACCTTTTGGAAGGGCTACTTGAATCAATTCTGTTGTTTTGGCTTAGATTAATGATTGGTCTCGTCTAGCGCAGCGAGACCAATCATTCATCTAAGTGTTTTGGATTATTTACGTTCAAAAGTGGCTTACAAGGGCCTATTTGAAATACCTAAATGATTTGACTTTGACAATCACCATCCGAGAGTTTTGAAATATATTTCTAAACCATTGCTTCATAAGATTCGTAAATACGTATGCTCAACAACGTAAACAGCGCAATGAACGTTGCAGAACTGTCAAAATTAAAGAAATTGCGTCAATTGTCATTTTATATCCGGTTTCTAAAAGGCAAATCGACAGATTATCTAACAGACTGTGACACTCATGTTATCTGCTAGAGTCCGCGCCACCACTGAAGTCTGGCGGAAAATTGTGGAACTACATATTTTTTTTATGCAATTCGATGCAATGTCATAGACACTAGCGCCACGTCAAAAAGACTTCAGTGGTGGCGCGAACTCTATGGCTTTAATAAAAATAGCCAATCAAATCGCTTGTATGTTTATGTTTGACAATCTGTGAGCTAATTATTATGTTGATTGAGCCTTTTCAGAAACCGGAAGGCTAATTCTCGTGAAGTCTGTTCAAATTCAAGTTGCGATCTAATTTCAAATGAATGAATGAAAAAAATAATTTATTAAATATAGGTACATACATTTATTCAATCTTCAGTAAGTAACAATTCAGTTGACTCTCTCAGCGACAATCACTGTTTTCGAAGTGAAAACTTAGGCACGTTGAGTGATTTTTGGTAGGGGAAAAACTTGGTTTGGGTTGAGGGGTATGGGTTTGATTTACCGACATGCTAATATAAACAGTATATCTGTAGCTATGTATAATAGTTTTAAGTTTTTACTTCTGTAGACAGTCAGCATGGCTCCCTTTATTTTTTGACAGATTGAAACTGAGATTAGAAAGTGATTGCCCCTCAGGTGTCTTATGTCAAATGAAAATTGGGCTGAAAGCTCGATTCGCACGAAATATCTCGTCCGAATCGAGCGAATCTAAACTTTATTCCCTCTCTCTGTAAAGTACTTGAACTACGTTAGCAGATGCTATTGTAAGATTCTGCTATTATAATATGATAGGAAATTGTTTATTTGTTATTCAAATCAAGTGCCATTCATTAAAATAACCTATGAACTGCTATTAATGCTTATTTAGAATGTCATGTGAAAGTCATTACTTTTATAATTGTTTTCATCCCCAATTTAGTGTTAAAGCCTGAATACGATTTAGGATTACCTATTGATGTCCTATTGATACTTTTCTATAAAGATACTTACTCGAATATTTTCACACCCTAGTTCTTTGTCTGTTTCGCAACGTTTATTAAACTTCGGTTTACTTAACCGTCGGTTATAATAGCTGGCGGGTCAAGAGCGTACCGACCAATTGCCTTAATAAAAACATGTTTGTTTGTAAAAAGCTCGGTGCCCTCTTAAGCAGGTGCTGCCGTGGACCCCCAGCTTTATAATAACTGTGTTATTGTGTCCCCTATGTTAAAGGGTGACCCAATTAATAATAAGAGTGACAAACTGTTACTTTTCTTACTAGTCAAAGTTTTTTTATTGTTACTGAGTTTTTTTTTTTAATTTATCTGTTAATCTTCATTCTTAATTGAGTTAAAATAAGCTATCATGTTTGTAAGGAATATGCTATTTTAATTAGAAGCAAAAAAATAATTAAATACAGCTGGGGTTTCACGGGTGGTGAATTTCATAAAATGTGAAGCATTCATGTTATTCGCTCAGCTGCTAAGCAACTATTCATTAAGTGAATGCCAAGCTTTATATAATGAGAGTGTGTGTTGTGAAATGAATTTCTGAAACCAAAATGTTTTAGATAATTTTATCTGTGCTAAGGTATGGAACAATGGAATAAAGTAAAAGAAAAAAAAAATATGCTCATTTTGAAAAGTGTTTGTTGTGTAAATAACACTTTTTAATAAACAAAGATTTTCTTTGGCCTGTTTGTGAATTATTTCTCCATCCATTTCACTTTTGTGGTTCTTTTGGTTTTTGTTTGTTTTTACTTTTTAATAAACAAAGATTTTCTTTGGCCTGTTTGTGAATTATTTCTCCATCCATTTCACTTTTGTGGTTCTTTTGTTTTTTGTTTGTTTTTACTTTTTAATAAACTAAGATTTTCTCTGGCCTGTTTGTGAATTATTTTTCCGGCCATTTCACTTTTGTGTTTTTTTTTTGTTTTTTTAATGTTATGATACATAGAATTACTAAGTTATGATGTAAATAAGTTAGCAGTTTTCGCACTTGCACAAACAAACTTAAAGAGGAGAGAAATAATTTAACACCAATTTTGTATAGTTAAGACGATTTATTTCAATCGTTAGACATTCATAGATTAAAATTTTCTTAACATAAAATTTGACTAGGTAGTGACTAGAATTCCCAAGCGGGACACCTGTTGCTTTGAAACGCCACAATATGCATAGAGTCTTTATTTTGACTGGCTTTAGTCAATTCCCGAACAAGAAGGTAGAAACAACTCCGATTAAGACGTCACGGGGGTCACAGGGTTAAAGAAACACACGAGGAATAGTGATCCAGAAACGAAGTGGTCCGAAACGAAGAGATCTGCAGGAGAGGTTTACTTGCGGGTGGGCTCAGGGCCCAGCATTACTCAGGCAACACCGATCTCGCTGATCCCCTGCAGCAGGCGCAGGCGGAGATGGTTGAACACCGGGTGCTGGTACGAGATGCCGAGCCCGTTCAAGAAGCGCAGTGTCTCCTGAGCGCACACCAAGAATCCAAGTTGCTCCGGATCCATGTCAGCCGGCACGTCCTCCACCAGAGAGTTCTCGTCCTCCTCTGACAGCAAGTCGTCGTACTCCAACTCCTCCTCCGGGTCCGAGGCCGGACGCTGATTCTCTTCCATGTCGACGGCGCAAATTCTTCCAAACAAACGCCTCAGCGCCTCACGCTTCTCAGCAGGCACCGTATCGTTCCTCAGCGGCTCGCTGTGAGAACGCTTTTGAACACGCTGTCGTTTAGCGCGCCGGTCGCGGTTGTCGCCTACCGCGGCCGCGGCGGTCGTATCCTCGCGCTTACGTTTGTTCATCATTATCAGTTTGCCCGACGGCATCGAAACACAAACTGCGAATGGGCTATGCACTGGGAATTGAAGGGCCCCGCGATTACAGCGAGACTTGCTATCCTTGTCTTGCGGTGGGGCGGAGCGTGCGTTAGAGTGAGACGGCAAGGTCAGCTGCAGCGGGAACAGCTGGGCGAGCAGATGCAGGGCGCGGGGCACGCACGCTTTGTTTGATAAAGTTTATTCGGGGAAATAAAACTGTTAGCCGCGATTGCGCGGACCACGGGAGGCGGGGGGCGGGGGGACGCGGGGGCGCGGGGCGAGAGGACTGGCCCGGCCGGCAGCTGCGACGCATCTGCCGCTCAGGTGGAGGCGTGGAGCTACATGCCTCGTCTCAAGGTGCCGACGTCGTGTAATTAAGCTACAGATCGGCTCGAATGTAAACAAAACAATAGATACGTCTAACGCGCGTAATCAATGTCCTGCAGTCCATTGTCTCTCAGATTAGATAGTATAGACGCGTCTTAGTTCCAAATCTGTAATTACACCTGATATGACCTATATGCGTTAGGATAGGAAAGTTAAACAAAGAGATTGCAACAAAGCAGTCGTGAAGGACCGGGTAAAATGTGAATGTAGGAACAATTATACTTTTAATAAAGCAAATTCCAGTAACATTCTCTCCTTATAGCCCCGACAAGCGTAATAGGAGATTTCATCCGTACAAAACCTGAAATATAGGCAGTGGCTGTTTCATTTTACAGTTCCATTTACGAACTGAAAAATGAAACAGTTTCGAGGCTCATCGTTTTACGGACAGTTCATGCTCGAACGTAAAAACATAGGTATCTATGTAAAATGTAAAAATCAATACCCAGGCTTATGTACTACCGGGAAACGAGCTGTCAACGGTCGTATGTATCAGCTACTAACTGATGTACAGCTATATCCCAGTATGTTCAGTGTACATAGCATTTACACTACCAACATACTACATAGGTGTACGAGATTTCCGATAATCCGCTTCAAAGTCGGGTTCCGACGTCTCAAAATAAAGGCGAGTTCCCATTGTGTGTGCATGCAGGTTGTAAGATGCACTGGCAGGTTACGAGTACACAATAGAAACTTGAGTGGATACCGAGCGTGTGCACTTGCCTGAACCGGGCGGGGGTCGCCTCCAGAACTCTGCTAACTATTTGCGAGACGAGTAGGTATGAACTGCTAGAGTATCCTTTGTTAATGCTAAGCGAAGAATTCTTAATTTATAGTCAACGGATTTAAAATGTGTTACACAACATAAAAACTGTTCGTCAAAATATTTGGAAAGCTTTGATTGAATGCATATATACGCCATTTGAAAAGCTTTGATTGAATGCAAAAACTGTTTTTTTCGTAACAAAGTGTTTACAATTTCAGAAGGTGCTACTGCGTAATTCATATTTTTTGAATCCCAATTCCAATTTAACCGATAATCGAACCTAGGACTCAGCAGTCGTGTTTGCGTCCTGTATGATAGTTTTTAGTCATGTACTAAAAAAATAACTTTAGAAACTTTAAGAGGTGCTTTAGACCATCGAACTGAATACGCGATTTCAAAGTTGGTCCCATATTAAAAAGTATTCAGTTCGATGGTCTACTAAAGTACCTCTTAAAGTTTCTAAAGTATTTTTTTTAACACCTTATTACAGGGTGGCAGATAAAACTATTACCATGGATTCTGTACATGTTACTGAACCCCCCTGAAAGACTAACATTTTTCGCCTATTATTAAAAAAAATCTGCTGTTTCATAGAAAGTACAATACCTACGCAGTCAAAATGTATGGAATTGCAGATTTTTTTCTTAATAACCGACAAAAAAAAATCAACGCGTAGGAGTTCAGAACGTCGTACTGAATCCATGGTATCTAATAGTTTTCGCGTCGATGTCCCTACTGCCACCCTGTATTGAAATTAATGTACCTATTATTATCGCAATGGAACAGGTATGTAACCATAGGTTACACGCGGCTACAATACTATACAGTTCCAGTATAAGCTGATCTCGCATTGTATAAGATTACCGTACAATGAGAGGTCAACTTGAGGACTGGAAATATATAGCTTTATATGTAGACATGTGTTCTATCCATACTAATCTTAACTAATAATAATAATAAGTATTTATTTTTTATTTTTTCATTTTAAGAAATACTTAAACATGTAAATTTATAAGAATTTAGATTTCTAAACGACATAATAATCCTACTAATATTATAAATGTGAAAGTTTTTATGTTTGTGTGTTTGTTACTCATTCACGCAATAACGGCTGAACGGATTTAGATGAAATTTGGCACACATATAGTTTATAACCTGGAATAACATATAGGACTTTTTATCCCGAGTGAGATAATTTCCGACATCCACGTGGGCGAAGCCGCGGGTGAAAGCTAGTAAGTATTATAAATGCGAAAGTAAGTTTGTTTGCTTGTTACGCTTTCACGCTAAAACGGCTGAACGGATTTGGATGAAATTTGGTGCAAAGGTAGACCTTGACCTGGAGAAGGACATAGGCTACTTTTCATCCTGGGTCCCGGACGAAGTCGCGGGCAACAGCTAGTAATTATTATAAATGCGAAAGTAACTTCGTCTTTTTGCTTGGCTGTTTCCATTTCTACGCCTAAACAGCTGAACCGATCGTTATGAAATTTGACAAATAGGTAGCCTGAGACCTGGAGAAGAACATAGGTTACTTTTCATCCTAGATAATTGAATAAAAAATTATGTAATACAAAATACACTCAGACGAAGTCGGCAGCTATAGTTGTACAATAAGGTCTATTTAAATCCTTGTTTCCAATTGATGTTATTTCCACTTAAACAAACATCAACTTTATGTTACTATAAATAAAGCTTAATTTAGACTGACTAGTACTGTTAAAAAAGTCATTAAAAAAATTAAGTGGTAGCGCAAACTGAACCTTATGAGTACGCATTTATTTATTTATTTAGCTACAACGGTTACAACCAATTACAGTAACAAACATTATAAAAACAGAAGAGACAATATTATAAACCACATTATAATATACAAAATTAAACATGAAAACATAAATAAAATAAAAGAAGGTTAACAACACTGTCATAAATTCCTCTCACAGTACTTCTGACATACCAATAAAATCTTCGTCCATCCATCCGCAAACATACGCATTACAGTTGTTTTTAATAAAACTCGTGTTTGTTTAAATGTTTGGCAAATAAATTGCGAACGCAGATTAGATAGGCTAAGAGGAAATTTTCAAAATTCCTTTTGCAAGAATCGAGCTAAACATACGTCAAGTTGCCACGTTGCCGTTTGGCACGAAAGTAAAAATGTTGCGGTGGGATTTTATCGCACACTGGATTTTCAACTCTCGGTGTTGAGACGAGCGTTGAGAATCCAACAGTGCACCCCAGCTCGTTGAAAAAATACACTGCTGGATTTTACACTCTCGGCGCTAAGCATAGTGTTGAAAATCCATAGCACGAAAAAAAAAACACCGCGGGAGAAGAACGCCCGTGCGTACCTGGGCTTCATAGTGTTATTAATTATTATCTGCTTATAATTTAGTATATGCTGTGCTTTTCTATGAGTAATGAGGCGCTTAGACTTAAGTTAGCCATGTATAAATTGCAAAGTAATATAGTGTACCTACTCATTGCGTAAGAGCCTAATCTAATATATAAAAATGAATCCCAATTTTTCTGGTCACGCCATAATTTGGGAACGGCTGCACCAAATTGGATAATTCTTTTTAGGGTTCTGTACCGAAATTGTAAAAATGAACCCTTATGGTGCGACTCAGTGTGTCTGTCCGTCTGTCACAGCTGGATATCTCAAGAACTACTAATGCCATCACTGTATTATATTATGTAGATAGGTAGGTGCGCCATAATAGATAAGTACTTAGTGCTACCCGTGCGAAGCCAGAGCGGCCAGCTAGTAATAAATAAATAAAGTATAAGTAGGTACCCAAAAGATTATAAAAAAGACAGAAATAGCAACGCAAGGTCCTATAATTCCATTTAACTTAGAAAGCCACTTTAAAACGCCGGCGTCTAACTAACGATATTTCCAACGAAGGCGGTTAATCAAGATATCGTACATCGGGAGTTCCGTAATTGACATAATTTAAGTGGGTATTCCGGTCCTGAGGAGTCTCTAGTCGATTCTGTAGGGAAAAATACAGGTCGGCAGGCATTACCTACTATCAACTGTAGGGAGAAATACAGGCAATTACATAACATTACGGTATTACATTTTAAGACTCTTCTTTACTGTACCTATTGGAATTAACTTCAATAATGTATGAGTGCCAAAATATCTGAGCAGTAAAATTTAATCAATTAATTTGTAAAAACATAGGTATACAGTTATGTTAATTAAGAAATGGCGTTCCCGTTAATCCGCAGCAGTACAGCGTCCGTACATGCAAGAAAAAAAAAACTGTAGAAACACTTTGTACTTGTCTGTCTACATGGAAAGACAAGGCGTGGGCGTGGACTGGTCGCAAGGGCTCCTGCTGAGCTTGATGTCCAGGGTTCCCGATTTTGAAAATAAGGAAAAAACAAAACCAAAGACACCGACTTTCGAAATTAAAGTAATTATTCACTTTCTAGTGTTTTTTTTTAAAAGTCGGTTGTTTTATTAGAGAACTATTTAACCTTGACCACGGTCACTTTGTCAGATAGTTACCAACTGAGACGGTAAGCTTGCTAGCTTCAGCATGTTGGCATATAGGCACAAAGGTACTTACACCAATACATACGTGCTAACGTTATCCGATCAGTGTCAAAGTGACCTACCCAAGGCAGTAGATAACTAGCGAGAATTGCTAATAGTATCACAGCCTTACTAGGAAATGATTCGATCGAGTAATTCAGGGCTGGCAGACCAATGGCATTACCTATGGGAATAATGAATAACGGCAGGAATATGTGAGCTGCTGAATTTGAAGAACATTGCGTAAAAAGACGCCTGTATTTTAAATGTGTATTTATATGTGTATTTTAGTATGTACCATCGCAGTTACGCATATTTCACCACTTTTAAAACCAAATCCCGTGCACACGATAACTACGTCTGCTTACCGCCCCTTTTTTTGTAGGTATGCGTTACTATAGCGGCCGAGCGCAGCAAGTAGAAAAAGTCCTTACGGTTTTCAGATCAGATATAATAATAATATAAATCTTTATTTTCAGACCAGAGATCCATAAATTACTAGAAAACAAGTTGGTAGGTACTTACGAGGGCGACACTGAAAGTTTTTAGAACTGGCCACTTGTAAACGATACAATAAAAAATAATAAAAAAAATTTTTCTTTGCCAATAATAGTGTGTACATAATGCATGTATTTTATTCATTTGTCATTTGTTTATGATTTGGCGACAAATTGAAAATTGTATGTGTCACGTCAGCATGAATTTAAAGCGAGAAAATTTTCGTACAATGATTTTTTATGACTTTCGATGTCATTTAAGTCAACATGAAAGTTATGATAGACTTCGATTGGCCTTTCACGATGAAGCCCCATCTCGTGCCACAACAACGCACGCGATGCGTGCTTACAACTGGTTTAATGAGTTTAAACGTGGTCGCACTAATCTCACCGATGAGCGTGAGGGACGGCCTTCTACGGCGACGACTGAAGATAACATCAGTGTTGTGCGGCGTATGATAGAGACTGACAAAGGAGTTAATTTATGAGCAGATTCGGACAAGCTTAGGCATCGATATGAGTCAAGTACCTACAAGTCAAGTGCACAAAATCCTCCATAAACATTTAGCAGTCAGGAAGCTTTGTGCCCAGTGGATACCTCATAATTTGATAGAGGCCTAAAAACTCCGTCGTCTTGATTCGTGTTGTGAAATGGTTCAAAGATTTAACGGCGATGACTCAAATGCTGTGTTCGACATACTTACGGGTGACGAAAGATGGATTTATTGTTTTGATCCTGAAACTAAGAGACTGTCTGGGTGTTTCCTTCCAAGGAGTTGCCATCTAAAGTGAAGAGAGGTCGAAGCGTGGGAAAAAACTTTTAAAGCAACAATTGTTTTAGAGTTACTGAGAGAACAGATACTGGAAAAAGTTCGGGAGAAACGACCTCGCGGTAGGATCCTCCTTCACCAAGACAACGCCTCGTCGCACACCGCCAAGCAAACAATCGACTAATTGGCGACGTCAGACGTGGAATTACTCACCCGTTATAGCCCCGACCTCGCACCTTACGATTTTTACTTGTTTTCGAACGTAAAAGAAAAGCTTCGACGCCGAGGAAGCATATGCAGTGGTTGCGTTTCAAAATGCCGTCGAAGAGACCCCTATGGACGATTGGGCAAAGTGCATGATGCAGCGATAAATTGATGTAAATGGGCACTATTTTGAAAAGATATTATAAAAGTAATAACTTGATAGTTTGTTCAGTTATTGATTTTCTAAGAACTTTCAGTGTCACCCTTGTACTAACTAGACACGTTTAAACGTATTATCTCACATATCTGAATGACGGTCTGTGTGTCGCCATCCAGTGAAATATTATAAGGCGATCCACCCTGCCGGCTACAGTAGCCACGATGCTGTCGCGCACCTGACGCGTCAGTGATGCGATTCGCTGACGCAGCAGCGGTCTGAAATCCGTAACACGTGCGTCCGCGAACATCCACGACGCGCTACAGAAGCGCGGCAACCCCAGCATTACCCGGAATGCGTTATTATATTGGACTCGTAGAGCATTGTATGAACCCTGTATATAACTGACCCACAGGGCGCACGTGTACAGCGACTGGCAGTAGGCCCTGAACAGTGTTATTTTAACCTGTCGCGTACACCGTGCGAACCTGTGGGCCTGTGGCATGTTACACCTGACAGCCAACGCTCTACGTTCCCTCTCTAAATCGGATATATTGTTCTCTATAGATATGCGTGCCCGTGATAGTACTCGTACAATGTAAATCCACATTGCGTGGGTATGTGACCAGTAATAGGGGGTGAGCCTATTACCATTAACCGGGTAGGAATCTAGATTTCGGGCTGATACAGAGAATATCCAATTGGGAATGCCAAATCCAGGACCTCACGCTCAACAGTCCCTTCTGCAACTACAAGACCAACGAAACAGTTAAAATTAATATTTAATAAAATCGAAATAAATTAAAAAGCGGTTCCGTAGCACCGTACAATATTTAACACTATATAATTTTTATAGCACGGTTCTTGTTAAATTTAAAGGGGTCCCGCTCTGATTATTAACTTTATTTATTTTGATTTGTTGTTATAGCGGTCATTGTCTTCTCCGTGCCTTGAAAAGCACGGTAAGCCGTTGGTCCCGGCTGTCATTCGTCGATCTTTGACAGTCGTTAAGGGTCGTCAGAAGCCCGATAGTCTGACAACCAGTCTTACCAAGGGGTGTCGTATTACCCAGTTACTGGATTGTGGAGGTCAATAGGCAGTCGCTCCATGTAAAATACTGGTATTCAGCTGCATCTGGTTAGGTTAGGTTAGCCGACCCCAAAATAATTGGGAAAAGGCTAGGCAGATTGTAGCGGCCATTGTAGTACACATTCTATGATTATTTCATGTTATTACCTATTACGGTTTAAAAAATACAGCCCTGTGACAGACGGACGGACGAACAGACAGCGGAGCCTTAGTAATAGGGTCCCGTTGGCAACCTTTGAGTACGGAACCCTAAAAACTATAAAGTGCGTGTGTTTATAGCTCGATCACTCTGAAATGACGCGCTTCACTACCGCATTATCTACCACATTAACGTGTGCGTAATAAAAACTTTTTCACAAAAAATAAAACCGACTTCCAAAAAAAACACTGCAAAGTGAAAAATAACTTTGATTTCGGAAGTCGGTGTCTTTGGGGTTTTATTTTCGTTTTTTTTCCACCGCCTTCCGAAATCAAAGTTATTTTTCACTTTGCAGTGTTTTTTTTGGAAGTCGGTTTTATTTTTTGTGAAAAAGTTTTTATTTTTCACTTTTTAGTTGTGGTACCTACACAAAACCCCCACAAAAATTTGAATACCCATTACCTGCTATGTAAATTACAGTGGCAGGAACTATTAGAATATCATCCACATATACTAGATGGGAAAAATACGTAATATTGAAGCTAACTCAAAAACCCCTCATCAGATCTTGACCAAATTTATATGGGACCACTTCTGAAGTATGCCCTACCAAACAAAAAAAGAATCATCAAATTCAATTCATAATTGGCGCAGTAATCGCGTAACAAACATACAAAAAAAAAAAAAAAAAAAACATACAACCGAATTGAGAACCTCCTCCTTTTTGAAGTCGGTTGAAAAGCGGAGGGGCGCGTCATTTCCGAGTGGACAAGCTATAGTTTTGGTGTCAACTTTAAGTGAAATGAATTATTTTTGTAAGTAGATCTCACATGACACCTTTAAAAACTAGATGGCGCCGGCACTTTCTACCTGACTGATCCCTGAGAAGAAATGCGGAATCAAACATTGAGGGCATGATTTTTTTTTTTTTTTTTTTTTTAAGGTCCAAACATTATATTATTACTAGGATTTTATGCGAGTGAAACAATGCAGGGCCATATTTGGAAGGAAGTGCAGCAAGCAAATGCTAAACAAATTAAAAAAAAAACGAGCTAGCCTTACAATATTCGCTCATGATGTGTAATAATATCTGACATCTTGCCTTGGTAATAAGCAACATTAAAGGGGTGGGGCCTCGTCAAGGTCGTTTATGTCGGCCAATCTATCACCTCGCGCGCTCATTGGTCAAATCAAAGAGCGCGCGCCTACCCGGCTTCCTGTAATACACTTCCGTCCCTTTACATGAAGTTCAACACTCCAGAAAAAGATTTGCAGGAAAGCATCACACATCAAAAATAAGTTTTAAATAGATGTTGTCAAACAAAGGAAAGCACCCGTAAGTTATGAACACAACCATATCAAGTACAATTAAATTTTTCCAAAGTTTGTCTACCGTGATCCAACATGTTGATTGAGTTTTTGAAACAAATCTACAACTTCGGTCATACTGGCACCATGGCTCAAATTTTAACGAGGTCTCCATACTTTATAGGTTTATAAATATACATATATACAAACGAAGTGAAAGTATACAGGGTGTCCAGTAAATAGCACGACATACTGCAGGGGGTGATAGCTTGGGTCACTACCTATCAATACAACACAATATATGTTCAGCAAAATCTTACGGATTTACAGTTTTACAAAATTTTCCGAAATATCGATAAATCTCTACCTTGAAACAGATTTTTAAGCATCTCGTAATGAAAAAATCTTTTTCTAGAACTTTTTTTACATCAAATTATTCGTGAATAGTTACTCTACTCATTATAAGTTTTTTTTTTAATCAAAAACAAGAATGTTTTGAAGAAATAGTTTTTTTTGTTAAAATTTTCACAGAACAATTTTCTTTCTTTCAATTTTGTAAAACTGTAAATTTGTAAGATTTTGCTGAACAACATATATTGTGTTTATTGATAGGTAGTGACCCTAGCTATCACCCCCTGCAGTATGTCGTGCTATTTACTGGGCACCCTGTATATGCAAGATGTTTTTTTCATTAAAAGCCTGACAACAGCTAAAGCGCGTCACTGTCGGATTGCATTGAAAAGAAAGAAGCACTATGACACGACTAGTAATGTATTGCAAAATATGTTGCAAAAAATCTATTATTGGACTAAAAAAAACACTATTATGTTAATATGTTGCTTGTAGAATAATCTGACAAAAAATTTGAATGATTGCATGTTTATGGTTTTTAATCGCTAAAAGAAATTTTTAGAGGTATCTTCGTGATTTTATTCTTGCGTTTCTTTGTTGTATTATTTCAATACACTAAAACTAGCATAATTATACCCTAAAGAATATCATAAATGTTTTCCTGATTTTGTTTAATGCTGTGGATCATAATACTTGTAGGCATTATAAGACTTGCGTTTAGTTCCTGTAGTCCCCTTAAGAGAACTAGTACGGATTCTTAAGAAATAAAGAACAAAAGAATTACCCGCAGCCAACTTGGTAAATTAATTATTCTAGACAAAGAACACTAGGACCGTGGAGTCTGAGTGCTCATCGAATATTTCGGGAAATCGCCAAGCGGTTGGTCGACTCTTCACGTGACCAGAGGACTGGCCAATTCTTAGGCCAAAGAATTAGCATTGCCATCCAACGTGGCAATGCTGCCAGCGTTTTGGGCACTTTCCCTCTGACGAATTTTTTGATGCCCAATGAGCCCTTTATATTATTTTAATAATTTTTTTACCTCCTTGTACATAATATAGGTATATAATAGTTAGTTGTTGTACATAGTTAATGTATTAATCAAATATTATGGAAACTTGAGATTACTTTAGAAAATAAATAATTTCTAGACAAAACTTGCGATGCAGATTAAAGAAAAAAAACTGTTGTCACTTACTGGTGGTGAAGGAAAACATCGTGAGGAAACCTTTTACATAGAGCCTGGAATCGTCGACATATACGGGGCAAGTCTTTCGGTTTTTGTACCTATGTAAAAAGCTTAAAATAGAAATTTGAAGACGAACTGGCATAGCTAAAACAGCGATGACTCAACTGAACAGAATATGGAGACCCAAAAATATTACCAATCGGACAAAGAAACACCTTTTTTTTCTTTTTTTTTTGGGTGGGAAATCATTAAATGACTCCTCCCGCTCTGGGTGGAGCGGGAGGGCGTGTCAGACTCTTACAAAAAGAAACACCTGGACCGCACATTTGTCTTCTCCATCTTTCTCTATGGGACGGAGAGTTGGACGACCAACTCTACCGATAGGCGAAGAATTGACACCTTCGAAATGTGGAGCTGGCGCCGCATACTAAGGATACCAGGGACAACCCACCGCACAAATGTCTCGATCCTGAAACAACTAAAATTGGAGAAAGCACACCAACTGCCTTCAACCTGCCTGCAACGTGTCGTGAGATACTTAGGCCACATTGCTCGCAGAGGTACCAATAACATGGAACGGCTAATGGTGACTGGGAAAAACGAGGGTAAAAGACCTAGAGGCCGAAGCCCAAACCGGTGGTCGGATCGATACCTATCAACGCCGCACTCCACCAGGGGCTCAAGTCTGCTATTTTTATAAATTTGCCATTCCAACACGATCCCATTGTCATTTTGCTAAAAGTTCGTAATCTGCTAAATTCATAATGGTCGATCATTGGTTGATCATTGTATTCCACAAACACGATACTCGTAACTAATTAAAAGAAATTACTGCACAATGACGTCCTCATGGTAGGTCACTGATCAAAATAACTGTCAACATTTTTGCACATTACCGCCTAAGACAGTCATTAATTTTTCATTATGTACGAGATTACCAATAGATGCCATTTCTTTCAATGCAGTGTCAGTGGCTGACCGTTGGAAAGTCATAATGACGCCAATATGTTAGTAGATTTCCAAACTTGTCAAAATCAACAATTATGAAATCAATGATAGACCATTCTGACACTATTGTAATAGTAGACTTGAGGCCCTGGCCACTGATCGTAACAAATGGAAAAAGACCGTTAACAATTTGATACGGAGTCACGATTCTTAGCAGTGAGAGAGCGATTGAAAAGAAGAAAAAAGCTTAAACACAACTACAGGCGACATGTGGGTGTACTTTAGTGGAGGTGTACTATAGGTACCTACACTTTTCTTTGGGGAATACGGGCTTGATGTTATGTCATGCAAAAAAGCCTTCATCTTACATTGGGTCATTACTGTACGAAATTCCATTATTGGGACTTAACGGTCCTTGATTTTTTGTGACTTGTTAAGTCACAATAGCAGCTTTTGTGTTATAAAATTTAATTAGATCGCCGGTAGAATCAAAAGTTGGTTACATTCGTATCGTTGTATTAATTCTTATTCAAATAAATAGTTTTATCTACAAGGGTATATAGCAGTAAAATACTTTTTAATTCATTTGAATCGGACATTAAATTTAGAAGTTATCACAAGTATAAAAATGCAGTACGCAAACTTTTCGACCCGCCGGCCGCCGCGCCCGCCGCAAAGTTCCCTACTCTAGGTTAGGTTAACTGCTACGAGGTGTAGGTATGAGTCTGATGCCGCAAATATAGTTTTTTATAATTTTTGTCTATTTGTCCGGATGTATGTTCCAAATTGGCGCAAAAGCGACTGAACGGATTTGAATGAAAGTACCATGCGTCATTTTGCGACCCTACTCTCAACAGTGATGAAACTTATGCCATGTGAAAGCTTTTGGGATATTATTTAATTAATATTATGGCAGCTAAGTCGAAATCAAGCGCGAATATGGTGTTTTGTAACATTAAAAAAGGTTAGGGTAGGGTAGGTAGGTATGTAGGTGGGTAGGGCAGGCGGGAATTAGGGATCACAGGCGCTCAGAGTGGGGACTCTCTCCGCCTGTGTGATCTCAGAGAAGATGGCGCACAGTGGTCACGTGCTGCCTTGCATTCTTGCACAGTCAGGTTTCGGGGAGACCCCTTTACAGTCTCCCCAGAGATGTGCCCTAACAGGCGCTGCACAGAGGGGGTTCCAGATTGGTCTTTTGAGAGATAACGGTGCCCCTTTCATATGGAGATGGTAACCACCGGGGTGGTTTTAGTGAGGTAAGAATCCCACACTCCCTGGTCTTATCCCCAAAGGCCGGGCGCCTTTTAAAGGTATCCAAACGAGAAAAAAAAAAGGTATGTAAGTGGGTAGGGTAGGTAGGTACCCATTTTGGTTAGGTTAGGTTGGTCCTCGGGCAGGGCGATGTTAGCGGTGTCCTTGTATATCTCCAACGCATTCAATACCCTTGCGTCATTTTGGACCCAACTCTCAACTGTGATGAAACTTATGCCATGTGAAAGCCAGTGCGTTAGAGGGGAGTGAGGTGTTAAACTCCCCCCTTACATCATAGAGAGGCGCGCGTGGAACACTACGCGCCACCATCTCGGGTCCTAAGGAGTAGGGAGTGACGGATTTCCCCAGATCCGTCGCCCCTGGACTCATTTATGGGGGCTGGAAGAGGGCGTTATCCACCCTCCGCCGACGCCTGGTCTGTCCCTCCGTCGCGTCTGTTGCGAATCGGGTTACCGGAAGCAATCTCCCGCTCGCTTTCCGCAGCCTCCATCTGCGAAATGACTGTTTCGCAGAAGGATACCATCGCGTCCCAGAACTTCTCGCTGCCGACCATCGAGTCGACAACGTTCGGGAATCTTTTTTTTTTTTCTTTTTTTGTTCCGGGGTGGAAAATCCTCATGGATGTCCTCCGCCTGGGGCGAGCGGAGGGGTCTGTCAGACTCTTACTGACTAAAAACCACCCCGGTGTTCCGTCTCACACCTACGCCGGGGGTCGCGGGAACGAAAAATCCTCCGCAACCCCCGACTGGTGCCAGCCCGCCGCAGCGGGCCCCTCCTCCTTCATCACCGGCGCACCAGAACACATGGCACGCCGTGACCAACCCAGGGACCAAACCAGCACATGGGCGCCAGACAGCCCCTTGTCTAGGCGCCCTTGGCCCCTCTTCGACGGGTCAGGTCATTGGCCCCGCCGTCTACCAATTTTCGGCCGCAGAGGATAGGGAGAGCGGCTATACCGACACTCCTCTTCCCCTGCGGCCCCACCGCGTTCGCCATCAGACGGTGGCGACCCCGTCAAGGCCGCGGCAGGGAGGGAGAGCGCTGTACCGCAATACACCTCTCTAGCCGCGGCCCCGAAACCGCAGCCGCGATGCCTCCGATACACGACATCGCGGCCCGCCTCAGTTGCGATGTCGCCACCGCAACCTACTCGTTGGCCGCTACTTCATGAGCTTGGGTCAAAAAGCCCTGACGAGCGGCCCCTCCTCGGGTTCCTCTTGGCTTCACCGTGGGTGCCCAACCCACGGCTAATGAGCCCCCCCGCAACGACAATGCGGGAACCCTTCGGGGGGGAACGTTCGGGAATCTAACCTAACCTAACTTTTATGTTCAATAAATAATATATAATAATATAAATAATACCCCAAAAGCTTTCACATGGCATAAGTTTCATCACTGTTGAGAGTTGGGACCAGACTCCATACAAACTTGTCCGTGGTCTTTTGACAAACATATAGTTTTTAACCTGAATTAACACATAGGGTAATTTTAATCTCAGCAGTACATATGTATGCTGCCTTGGGACATTTTCCGACATTTACACGAGCGAAGCCACGGGCAAAAGCTAGATTAATATATTGAAGTTTAATATGAATGTGTTACCTATACACATAAGCCTACCGGAATTAATGCTCTAAATGATTGTGAAAACCGCATAAAAAACCATTGTGGAGTTTAGAATATTTAAGTAGTCACACAGACAGTCACAAAAAGCGATTTTGATTTAATGTGTATCTAGATAAATAGACTAGCTTGTTTCCCGTGGTTTCACTTGATTCATTCCTTTATGTAAGTACCCGGATAAATTGTATTCTATGTATTTATCCGTGTCACAAATGATGTACATACATACATACATAAACTCACGCCTTCTTCCCATGGGGGTAGATCCTTACATACTCGTTTTGCCTCGTTTACGTTCATACATCTGGTCATACACTCACGCCGGTTGCGAGTAAAAAGCACCTGTCCTTTCTGAAGAACATCACCAATAAGGTCAGTATATGTCCTCCTTGGGCGTCCCCCCCTCCCGGCGTTTCCATTCACATCTGCCTTGTAAATACATTTTGTTAGTCGCCTTTCATTCATCCTCTCAACATGACCAAACCATCTCAGCATAATATCCTTTTCAATTTTTGTCACTACATCTTCTTCTTCTAGAAATGATGTAGTTATCTATTATTTCTACCGTCCATTGCTTTTTGTGCAACCATAACATTTTATTTCTTTCCTTACACAGCATTATCTATCTATCATTGTTTTTAAACAAATATCTAATCGAGGTTAATATTATTTGCTACACATGTCTATTTGTATTTAAATATAAATCACTTACACGTAAGACGTCCTCGTAACATAAGGTCCAGTTGAAAACCAGCATCAGAGACTTATAGTTGTCTGGCATTTATGCCGAACTAGGTCTATTTGACACAGCCGGCAGCCGTGAGGCACACAGTACTATTCTCTATTATTTTTTTTGTTTTTGTTCAATATTGTGTGCTCCCTGAGTCAAATAAATTGTATTTTCTTTCTTTCTTTCACAGATCTTGAAAAATCTCTTCAGTCATTATGCGGTATTGATAAACAAACGCCTGATAAACATCCCAGCGCTGATTTCCAGGCTCTGCAGTCTTCACAAAGATAGCGATCGCTATACGACCGAATTCGGTCGCAAACTCCTAATGGCGTGGCGTCACTAGACGTGCACGACGTGCTTGAAAAGCAGGTGATTTGGAGATTTGCGTTGTGAAGTTATGTGGAGGTCACTGAGGAGCTCGTGGCTAAGTAATTACTGCCGCACGGGTCGATCCGTCAGGCTAAGCCGTTGGTCCCGGCTGTCATTCGTGGATCTTTGACAGTCGTTACGGGTCGTCAGAAGCCTGGAAGTCTGACAACCAGTCTTAGCAAGAGGTATCGTGTTACCCAGTGTCTGGTTGTGAGTTGTGGAGGTCAGATAGGCAGTCGTTCCATGTAAAATACTGGTATTCAGCTGCATCCGGTTAGACTGGAAGCCGACCCCAGTATAGTTGGGAAAAGGCTAGGCAGATTGATTGATCCCTGTGAAGTTATATAAGTAAACTAAACGTGATATGAACTGGGCAAAAAAATCGATCGTTGGTTGTGGAGCTGTGTCACAAACTGTGCTCCACTTCATATTCTGCCCTCTGTGCCCCCAAAAATGAAGCCAAAGTGAAATTTGCGCTGCCACTGTCGACGCTGTCAAAGTGTCGGAGTTTTGGGCTAACAAAATTTATGAAATTGTTGTGCCATCGAGACGAAGAAGAAGCATTGATCCATCGTAGTAGGTGTATAAATAATAAAAGCTAATTAAAATTAAGTACTACAAAACACACCGCTTTATGCGAGAAGCACAGAACCTGACGACGTGGCGGTGCATGGGGGAGGCCATGTCCAGCAGCGGACGTCTTTCGGCTGAAATGATGGTGATGATGACTACAAAAGAAGAAGTTGAAATAAAAAAAAAGCATAGGCAAAGACTGGAAGGTGAAAGTTAAAAATAGGGAAACCTGAAGAAAATAGGGATGTTGACTAAAAAAATGTTTTTGTCCGTCATGTACGAGTAGATTATAAAATAATAATAAATACAAAAAATAACGTTCACGTATTTTTTCTTTTTTTACGTTAAGTTTTTTACCTAAGATTACGGCGATACATTGAGTTAAAATGTGCCATGATGTCACGAGTATGTAGATTTTATGCATACTTGTGACGTAGCGACCCTATTTTTTTTATTTTTTTTGGTTGGGAAATCATCAAATGACTTCTCCCGCTCTAGGTGGAGTGGGAGGGTGTGTCAGACTCTTACTGACTAATACCCACCCGTGTTCTTTCTGTTGCCTGTGCAATGCCAGGTGGCCACGGTATCCCTTTCGGACTTTTCCGCAACCCCGGCAAGCAATGGTCCCATCGGACCCCTTCACTTGCTGACATCTCTTTGAGGCGCGCGTGGAACACTACGTGCCGTCGACCCAGGCCTTGTGCGACCTGGGCCGGCTGGTGCGGGTGGGGCCGGATTTGGCGGAGAGCCAGTTTGGTTTCCGCAGGGGGCGCTCCATGGTGGACGCCATCATGTGCGTGCGAGCCCTCACGACGGAGGGGGGATGCGGTGGCTCGGGGTGGAGTCGTCTTGGCGGTCTCTCAATACCCTGCCCTGGAGTTGCATCAGGGAGGCACTCCGGTATCACCGGATGCCGACCTACCTCTGTCGTGTGGTCGAGGCCTATTTGACGGACAGGGCCGTCATCTACCCCGGTCACCAGGGAGAATGGAACCGGCGAGAGATGTCGTGCGAGATCCCACAGGGATCGGTCCTGGGGTGCACCTGTGGGACATCGGATACGACTGGGTGCTGCGCGCCAACCTCCCCAGTGGCGTCAAAGTCGTTTGTTACGCTGACGACAAGTTGGTCCTGGCGCAGGGGAGGTCGCACCAGGCGGCGGTCAAACTAGCGACACACGGGGTTGCGATATGGTCCTCGGAACGCGCCAACGTCGGGTTCCCAAATAACGGTAGGAGGGGTTCACATCGGCGTCGAGTCACCGATGAAGTACCTTGGACTCGTCCTCGACAATCGGTGGTACTTCGTGGAGCACTTCCAACGTTTGGCTCCCAGACTGGAGCGGGCCGGGGCTGCCTTGAAGCGGCTCCTACCCAATCTAGGGGGTCCAAACGCCTCCTACCGGAGGCTATACGCGGGGGTCGTGCGGTCCATGGCCCTTTACGGGGCACCGGTGTGGGTGCGTTCAGTAAAATCTTATTTAAATTATAGACAACAGCAAGTTCAAATTAATGGTGTAAATTCACTCGGTCTAAAAGTAAAAATGGGTGTTCCTCAAGGCTCGATATTGGGTCCTTTCCTCTTTTTAGTATATATTAATGATCTACCCCATTAATTAAAAAACCAACCACAAATGGTGTTATTTGCTGACGATACTTCCCTAATTTTTAAGATAAATAGACGTGCATCAAATCTTGACGATGTAAATAACGCCCTACTGCAGGTCCAAAATTGGTTTACTGCTAATAATTTAGTATTAAATGGGAAAAAAACTAAATGCATAAGATTTGCTTTACCGAATGTTAAAAATAGTGATTGTGATATAGTATTGAATAAGGAGAAGCTAGAATTTGTAGATAAAACTGTTTTCCTGGGGATCACGCTCGATTCAAGGCTGCAATGGGGTCCTCATTTAACATCTCTCGCAGGACGGCTAAGTTCAGCAGCATACGCTGTAAGAAAAATCCGTCAATTTACTGATATAGATACCGCAAGGCTAGTCTATTTCAGTTACTTTCATAGTATCATGTCCTACGGTATTTGACTATGGGGACGGGCTGCATATATCGACTCTATTTTTATTCTGCAGAAAAGAGCCATTAGAGCAATATATTGCCTCCGTAGGCGCGATTCTCTAAGGGAACTGTTTAAAAATATTAACATCATGACGGTACCTTGTCAATATATTTATGAAAACATCATGTACGTCAGGAAAAATCTTAATCTTTTCAGTAAAAGAGGTGAAAGACACAATTATTGTACTAGAAATAGGGACCAATTAGTTCAACCGGGTTTCAGACTGGCTAAAGTAGACTCATCTTTCATGGGGTACTGTTTAAAATGTTACAATAAAATACCTTCCCATATACTACAACTAAATGAAACGAAATTTAAATCTTGTATAAAACGCACACTATGTTGCCAGGCATATTATAAGCTTGGGGATTATATCGCTGTCAAAAATGCTTGGCTTAACGCTGGTCCAGCTCCACAAGGGCGCATAAACTAATTGATTAGCATTCAAAAAAAATATTGTTGGAATTGCTGAAGATTGCAAAAACTATCTTTGAATTGTATAACTTCAATCTCTTTTTTTATTGTATAATTGCATAGCACATGTGTGAGCACTGTGACCATGTACCTTCTATAAAGCTACCATTTACTGGGTACGTCTTTCATTGACTTGATATGCCCTGGCGGCTAAGAGTATGTCATGCTCACTCAAATGTCTCGCTGGTGGTGGCGTGTGTGTTGGATCGTTGAGTTCCCTTCAAAATGGTTGAGCTAAACGGTGCTGATCCATGCGTCATGTTCGTGAACGGGCGCCATCAGTAGGGACTGGTCATCTCTTATCTGCCACGGCTTATTTTAATTTTTGAATTGTTTTTTTTTTTTTTTATTACGGACGCTTTTTACGTACACTTCTTTCTACATTGTTCTCACATGTATAATTTCAACATGAATGATGTAAACAATATTTTGTAAGATTTTTTTTTTTTTTAAAAGAGTGTCCGTGGAGTTTCTTGCCCGTTCTTCTCCATAGGAACCTACGCTTTGGAATGGGCAACTAGCTACATATTTCTGACTGACTGACTCCTTGACAATTCAAAAGTGCCTGTAAATGGTTTAATTGAAATAAATGCTTTGAGTTTGAGTTCATTGAGGCGGTGGCCAGCCCGCCGATTGAACACGTCCCAGAGGGTCATGGCCACCCGGCTGGTCTGGGGATACCGCACGGTCTCCGGTGAGGCGGCGAGCCTCCTTGCCGGATTGCCGCCATGGGATCTGGAGGAAAAAGTCCTCGCTCATATTTGGGAGTGGCGCGAGGAGGCGAAACGCCGGGGCTTGACTCCGATGCCGCGAGAAATCGCGGCACAGCGGACAGAGCTCCGACGGGATCTCATGGCGTCATGGAGAGTGCGATTATCGCAACCCAGTGCTGGGCACGCCACTATAGCGGCGATAAGTCCCCTCTTTGAGGAGTGGCTAGAGAGGCGCCACGGCGTCGCCACCTTCCGCCTGACGCAGGTCCTCATCGGACACGTAGCGACCCTCACTCCCCAACTTTAATGCGTTTTATTTAAGTAATTTTTTAATAATATGATAAAGCAAATTTTAACGAGTCAAATATTTTTTTTTATCTGACTGACGGACTAAATAGTTTTTTTTTTTTTTTGCCAGGCATCATCCCTATTGGAGGAGGCCAGTACCCGAAAAGGGACCATAACGAAGTTGAAGAAGTGTACATTTTTTATATGTTTTTGTGTGTGTTTTTTTAAATCCACTCAAGTGTAAATTATAATTTTTTGGTTATGGAAATAAAGGCTATATTATATTTATATTATTTGCTATAAAAGAAATCATGAAAGTATACCTTCAAAGCTTTCTTGTTACTAATTAATATTGTGTTCAATGATCACGTTTCTAAGTAAACGGCAATCCTCTTAGGAGCTCGTCAAATTACTTTCACTGGAAATACCTATTAAAAGTTAGACGGTATTCCTAGAACCACGTCGTCGTAGCTCAGGCTTCGCAGTTGTGAGTTCGTATTAGTAAGGTTTCAGAACTTTGCAAGATTTACTGAACAGATTTTTTTGTTATTTATGAATTGAAGTCAAGTCTTTGAGGAGCTCGTGGCTAAGTAATAACTGCCGCACGAGGCGATCCATCAGGTTAAGCTATGCTTGCCGGGGTTGGTCTGTGGATGGGTGACCATCTTTGCATACCGAGACTACTCCGTGCCTCGGAAAGCACGCTAAGCCGTTGGTCCCGGCTGTCATTCGTGGATCTTTGACAGTCGTTACGGGTCGTCAGAAGCCCGAAAATCTGACAACCAGTCTTACCAAGGGCTATCGTATTACCCAGTTACTGGGTTGTGGAGGTCAGATAGGCAGTCGCTTCATGTAAAATACTAGTATTCAGCTGAGTCCGGTTAGACTGGAAGCCGACCCCAATATAGTTGGGAAAAGGCTAGGCAGATTGATTGAATTGAAGTCAAGTCTTTGCAAGTTGGAAGAGATTTCTTAGTAATGTTGGATAAAAATAGGCTTTTTCTAGTTTAACATTGTGTATCTATCGATAAAACTAATGAATACATATCGATTCTTATTTTACCGACGTCATTTGTTTTGGTCACTCCTTAGTCTTTTTAATGGTTTTTATTTTTCACGTTTCACGTCAGCGTTTTCTTAAAATCAGCGAACGACGAACTTTTCTTAAAATCAGCGTTGCATTAAGGCTGATACGATAAACAATATCCAAAATGTTTTGTTTGTAATTTGAACAAATAATATCTATAACAAAAGACAACTTATCAGTCTACGACAAAACATCAAACCTGTAATTCCTGAAGGGTTGGGCAGAGGTGTACCTATAGTACACCCTCATTTCACCAGTAGTGTTTAAGACGCAGATATATGCCTGTGACCTTGAGTGTTTGTTAGCTTGCGTGTTCTGTACTGAGCTCATGCATCGCGTCGTACATCCAGCCAGTAATAGGACTTGCCCATGCAGGAGCCAGCATCCTAAATTAAACGCAATATTAATTTATTATACATAAAACAAAATCTATTTTTATAAAACACGTATACTAAAAGATCAATAAGTAATTAAATTATCTTTAAAGTGGTTTCAGAATAAATATGCTTGATAGATTTTGCGTGATTCTCAGTTTTATATCTGCGTTAGATATAACTTTACAAATTCATTTCGCTGTAAAATATGAGAATATTAAAAAATATTCATATATTAAGTTATTAAGAAAATGCTCTAATTTAACATATTTTTCTAACACGATTTGTTTAGACGTGATTTTGACACAGTTTAAAATTATCGTCGCCTTAAGTTTCATGTAATAGGGGCGAGCCTATTGCCAGTCACTTGTCAGTCTATCGGTTTTTAAATCGTTTATCCACGATCACTCTTATCCAAAAATAATTCTAAAAACAATATTTCGAGTCTCTCCGACGGATAAAATCGCTTACGTTTCTCTGAAGCGAAAAATTCCATGTGAAATCCAAACTGTATTCACAGTTCCCTTACAGAATCGCTGAAATAATGAAACCTACAGGATTGACAAAAGGATTCGACGGACATTTTCAAATGTGAAATAAAAGCAGTCCCTTTTATAGATCTCATCGATGCCCAACAAGATAAATGAGACGATTCGTGAAAATGGAGAGTTGAATGTTTTACAAATATGATGTTCAATAATTTTGCAGTAGAAAAAAAGACTTTATCTAAGGGCTTCTTCACACGTACCACAACCACACCATAGTTGTAGTTGCGTTGTGGTACCGACAAAATGTCGATATGGTTGCGTTGTCACCAGTAGTTGCGATGCGGTTACGTGGTGAGGTGTGCAGACACAGTTCGACTCCGGTTTTCATAGCGGAAACACGCGTGTTGACTGACTAAACTCACTGTCGTTGCGTCGACGCAATGTTGTGTTTGCGATGTGGTCGGCCACTAGTTCGCAGTGTCGCTGGTGGTTGCGTTGTGGTTGCGATGTGGTCGGAATCACACACACGGTCGATACCGACTGCAAAATGTGGTACGTGTGAATAGTCCTATTTATTTTCAATACGAAATATACGCCCGGCCACGTGGTGCGGTTGTGGTCGTGGTGTGGTTGAGAGTACGTGTGTAGAAGCCCTTACTATGACGATTAATTAAATATGTCTTCGATGTTTATTAAAAACTAGCTTTTGCTTGCGGCTTTGCCCGCGTGGAGATCGGAAATTATATCCTAAGAATTTCGGGAATGTACTAGGTACCGGGAAAAAACTCAGACCAAGAATAAAGCATCCGTTATATGTAATTAGCGCTTATATTTACAAAAAGGTTCATATAAAACTGAATATCTTAGACCTGAACAAACACAACTAAAATTAAAAGTGACAGAATGGCTACTTAAACAGGACTATGCCGCAACGGAGACTTTACTGACCTACATCGCCTAATAATAAGCACACACTCAACTCCATGCTCGCACGAATTACTTCTATCCTCGCATTCATACACACTCGCACATACAACTCCCCCACTCACTTACACATCAACACCACATCACCTACTTACCCCCACTCACACACACCTACACACCTTTAAGAGGGAACAGGGGCTGCGAGGAATTTGAAAAATAGGTATTTGAAGAAACTATTGCCGTCGCGCTGCGCCCGAAAAACCGAGTTAAACCCCGTAAAGTGCGATAGGGACAACTGCAGCTCAGACCGATTATATCACAAAAAAAATGACGAAAACGACGTTTGGCATTCTCCTTTTTTCTCCTCGAAAACTTAGCCGATTTAATAATTTTTTACATTCAAATTTTAAGAAAGAGTATATCTAGGTTCCTATTATTTTCTTTTATGCTAAAAACTTTTCCGAATTAGTCTGGTACTCCTCTAATCACGGCGGTAAAAATGGGGCATTTTTGTAGGGTCATAGTTTCCTTACTTATTAATTTCTGAAAAAAAGGAAATAATAGGGACGTGCCTATAGAGACCATGATTTTATTTAAAAAAAATGACAGCTTTAGAGGCATTATTCAGGAAGAAAAACGGGAAATACGTTTGTATGTAGAATCGCGGGCCCCTGTTCCCTCTTAATCACATTCATTTAATTTCATTTACTCTCACCCTCAAAATTTCACTTATAACTTTTATAACTTTTTTTTTTTTTTTTTTAATGTAATTAAGAGAGAATAATTATTCGTTTAAAAATGAAAACCCACGTCATTAAGGCGGTCAGTTCATAATCATCAAATGATTGTACCATCTGTTATTGATCCAGTGAGCGTTTATACTGAAAGTGGGCAACGTCGCAAATAGATGTCAAATATTTCGCTGTTTTGATTAATTTGGCAATATTGCTGTAATTAATGTGAAATGTGACTAACTAGCGAACTTGAATATGAATAATGAATTGCAATTATAATACTGAATTTGATGTAACCGTTTTAAATGTAAAAAACGCATTTGGAAAGTTTCCATTTTTTTTTTTTTTCTTTATACTCGTATTTGGTGTTACGATATTAATTATAGCATTTCATAATCAATATTTTTGTTTACTAGTTAAACCACATTTCATATTTTCATACAGTAATATTACCAAATTAATCAAAACAGGTAAATATTTGACAGCTATTTGCGACCTTGCCAACTTTTAGGGTAAGCGCTCTTAATATGGACAGACAAGTGCACGCCTACGATCCTCTCCGATCCAGATGATCCCACCACTCTCCTCCAGGAGAGCAATAGGGCCACCAGTACAGTGCACAAATACACCCGACACCCGTCGTACCGACCTCGCCGCCGAGGTCCTCCGCGATCGCGACCCTCACGAGTAAATAATACTCCCCCCCGGCCCTTGTCCGATGAAGCGCCAGCCCGCGCCGCAGCTGAGCGCGTAGCTTTAAATTCCCCGTATAATAATAATGATACATCCTTGATCCAGCCTGTCCCATCTTGCTGTCCTCCCCTCAGCGACGCCCTAAGCCGAGGTTCGTACCCCACAGGGGGTGCCCTTAGCGAGCGTTCGCCTAATTTTAATTTAGAATAGTTTTGCTCCTGGCTGGAGGCTTTGAGTGTAGTGCTTAAGGCAGCCACAGGATTGTTCGGTTGAGCAGTAAATACCTTAGTGGTATACCTGCGAGATGCCATAGTTAAAAAAAACAAAAAAAAAAAAACACGCCTACGCGAGTTTATTTTGGGACAGCAAACGGGGTAAGTAAATACATCTTCATTTCACGTTTCATATACCTAATTTAAGCGGAGGTTTTATTTAACTTCAATGATAAACGGTTCTAATTAAATAGTAAGGTATTTACAAGGCAGATGTACGCTGGACGCCGTAGATAGACATGAGTGATCTTATTGGTGATGTTCTTCAGAAAGGTTAGCTTCTGCCCCCGACTTCATTCGTGTGAAAGTCGTAAGATACACAATATACAAAATATAACAGACACATTTTTATAAAACGCCCTCGGCCCCCCAACCCACCGCGTCATATCGCATCGCCCGCCCGCGCTATTACAACGTTTTCGCAAGCATTTTTTCTGTCTTTCGATTGTTTTTGCTCAGCTTCTAAGAGTCGTAGCGTGATGTTAAATAGCCTATCTATCTAGCCGGGCTATCAAATACAAAATATTTTTTAAAATCCGACTGGTTGTTCTAGAGATTAGCGTGTTCAAGCAAACAAGCTTTATTACCTATATTAGCATAGATACCGGTGTCAGCTGTCGGGGCTGATTCTCCTGGAGAAAAGAGCCACCTCTTTCCTCTTCTTCTATATGTATATGAAATTGTATTTATCTTTTAATATATGTAATTGTGGCATAAGGAGCGCTTATCCTAAAAGTTGGCAACGCCAACAATAGCTGTCAAATATTTACCTCTTTTGATTAATTTGGCATTATTATTGTATAGAAATTTTAAATTTGTCTAACTAGTAAACTAAAATATTGATTATTTCACGCTACGACTCTTAGGAGCCGAGCAAAAACAATCGAAAGACAGAAATTATGCTAGCGAAAACGTAGTAATAGCGCGGGCGAGCGATGCGATGCGACGCGGTGGGTTGGGGGCCTAGGGCGTTTTATAAAAATGTGTCTGTAATTTTAGTATATTGTGTATCTTACGACTTTCACACGAATGAAGCCGCCTTCAGAATAAACGCATTCGAGGAGGTTGGTCAAGAAAGTCACCCCGTTTTGAACTCTAATAGAAATGCACGCCGGCTAGAGAACCGACCTTCTCAAATCCTACCTCCTATTTCAGAACTATACATAGCCATACAATAAAAGGTACGTATTCTGTGATATACGCAACAGAAATAGCATTTTATGTAGGCCTTGGTATCTAAAGGAACAGTCTTTGCAAATCACGAGCTCGCTTAATTTTTGTCTCTTATGACATTGTTATAAGGTATAAATTGCATTGATCGACGCACGTTAGTGAAATGTTACGACTATAGAGGATGTTAACACGAAACCTCTCCACACTTTGATTAAGCAAAGCCATTGCTAACGTCCACGGCAAACTGAAGTCCTAGCACGAACACACGGCGCACATAGGAGTATTTAACCCAAAAAGTCGATCAAAAGTCGAATATTACAAAGTATTATTATTAAAGTAGTTTTTGCTACCTGGCAAAACGGAAGGGTCGGGGGGACAATAAACCGCTCGACTCTCTTTTGTTCTTGGTAACATTCCGTTCACAATCAGTCGTCTTTCTAACGCAAGCTTGATCGTACGAACATTAATACGCAGTGAAAGTGAGTCAACTTAATTGTTAAAAATAAGTGTAACAATTAGATTACTCGGAATAAATCATATTTTAGTTATGGACGGTGCAGAACAAGGTATGTAAAATTTAAATTACAATTTTTTTTAGTAATATATACCTTTAATAATTATTTACGCCATCTTTTGTGGGGTACATAAAAATGATGAGTCGATTTTAGCCTTTTCCAATATTTCAGAGTCTTTGTTGTATTTCCGGACTTTTCCTGGGTCGAATTCTTTTATCATCTTGTTGTTAGATATGCATATTAGAAATTTAAAAAGAAAATAGCTGCCATCACGTGCCAAAACGTTAACATTTTGAAAATTAAGTGCATGTGGTATTTACCAAAACAAACTTTATTTTGCGGTCACTTAAGTTAATTTCAGGTTTCTCTTGTTGTAGGGTCTTCTGGTGCTAAAGTCGTGACGCGAGAATATGTTTTCCGAAAAGCGAGGGAATATACTGAACCAGATTTCGGAAAAAAGTTAGATTTATTGGAGTTTGAAATAATTAATGACTCTTCATTCCCAAGTGATCAGAAATCTAAGTTTATTCATACATTTTCTCGTCTCAAGTCTGAAATGAAGTCTAAGTGGCAGACAGCAAAGCGAACAGAAAGTGTGTTTTTGAAAAAATATCATGATTGGTTACAAGGCACTCTTGAAATACCGAAACAAATAATTAATACTGAAAAATCCCAGGGTGCCGGACGGCCAAGCAAAGAGTTCGCGGAACTAACAGACTGCAGTAAGCGTCGAAAGACATCACATTTACGAGACAAAAATGAAGCAGAAACACAAATTTATGCAGGTCAAATGGCGCTTCGTGATAAAGGAAATGTGGATGGTGCATACGTGATAAAAGATATTATGGCATCCCCAACGCGTGGTCGTAAATATCGTGAAGCTTTCAGAAAGAGCGCTACACCTGAAGCAAAAATTAAGCAACTATCGCCAAGTCAGGCTTTGTCTATGTTTGTGGAAGCTGCATTAACAAGAAAGCAGTACGAAATAGTTAGAGAAAGTTCTAAAAAACTATACCCGTGCTATTCGATTTTACAAAAAGCAAAACAAGATTGCTATCCAAATGCCGAGTCTTATAGGGTCACTGAAACGTGTGCAGAAATTCAATTACAAGCATTACTAGACCACACTGCTCAGCGTTTTATATTATATCTTGAAGAAGTGTTATAAACTTTACCAGAGGAAGAATTGGTGAACCTAAAGCTCACATATAAATGGGGATGTGATGGTTCGCAGCAGGCGCAATATAAACTAAAATTTGTTAACAGCAGTGAGTCTGACGCAAATATTTTTCAATCATCACTAGTGCCATTACAGTTGATAAGTAAGAGTAATAAAAAAAATATTTGGAAAAATCCATCACCGTCTTCTCCACGTTACTGTCGACCAATGCGGATCAGATTTATACACGAGAGCAAAGATGTAACAAATGATGAAATTAATTACCACAAAGACCAAATTAAACGGTTAAATGGCACGAAGATAACTTTCGGGTCCTGCGAAATAACAGTTACTCATAAATTGTTACTCACCATGGTAGATGGTAAAGTGTGCAACTCGGCAACAAACACAACCTCTACAATGAGATGCTATATTTGCAAAGCCACATCAAAGGATTTTAATAAACTCGAAAAGTTTAACGAGACCACATCAACAGAGTTACAAAATTTGGAGTTTGGCTTGTCTATTCTACATGCTCGCATCAGATTTTTTGAAACAATACTTCACCTTTCTTACAAACTTACTATAAAGAAATGGCAAGTGAGAACTCAGACCGAAAAAGATATAATAAAAGATAGAAAAGCAAAAATCCAAGAAGCATTCAAAAATGAACTCGGATTAATAGTGGATGTACCTAAAGCCAATTTCGGCAACACTAATGACGGCAACACTAGTAGAAGATTTTTTAACAATATAGAAATATCGGCAAATATCACCGGAATCGATAAAACTTTAATAGAAAGATTAGCAGTTATTTTAGAAGTGATATCAAGTGGATATAAAATTAATATTGAAAAATTTGACACCTATTGCCAAGACACAGCGAAGATGTATGTAGAATTATACTCATGGTATCCTATGACACCTACACTTCACAAAATTTTAATTCATGGGCCTACAGTTATTAGACACGCCATACTACCAATAGGGACCTTATCAGAAGAAGCTGCAGAGGCTCGTAATAAACATTTTCGGAAATTCAGGGAACAATACGCAAGAAAATTCAGTAGAACTGACTGTAATATGGATGTCTTAAATAGATTATTGTTAACTTCAGACCCATATTTGACAAGTATTAGACGAAAAGTGTCTAAAAAATCAATACCTTTTAAACTAGAAACTAGAGAAATGTTAATGTCCTACGAAGTTGATAATGATAAAGGGGATGCAGAAGATAGCGTACATGATTCAGATGAAGAAGAGTATTCAGATGAATAAGCGACTTAATTAGTTTAATAATTTTTTAGTTTATAAGTTTTTAATTAATACGTCTAAATTGTTATAAGAAAGATTGCAATAAATAGTGACAAATTTAATGATTTTTTTACACCTATTTCAAATTCCTGCTTCAAAATTATCTCAAAATATTTTTTAAACATTTTTGAGTACATTTTAATGCCAATAAATAAATTTTAGCCAATAAATAATTTTGATCGACTTTATTGATCAAATACCCCAATCGGCGTAACGTTACGTCAATCAAAACGATTTTAAAATCAGAACTACACACTATCTTCTAGCAATTTGGTATTTTGTTTTTCGAAAAGCACAATGCCTAAATATCACCCTTAAAATCAATCTGCCTAGTCTTTTCTCAACTATGTTGGGGTCGGCTTCCAGTCTAACCGGATGCAGCGGAATACCAGTACTTTACATGGAGCGACTACCTTACCTTCACAACCCAGTTACTATGTATTACAATACCCCTTGGTAAGACTGAATGGCAGACTTTCGGGCTTCTGACGACCCGAAACGACTGTCCAAGATACACAATTGACAGCCGGAACCTGGCTTACTGTGCTTTCCGAGGCACGGAGTTGGACTTTGTATATAATGAATGGTCACCCATCCAAGAACCAACCGCGGCAAGCGTAGCTTAACTTGATCGATCGACCCGTGGGGCTGTTATAACTTAACCACAAGCCTCTCATAGATACCTATGAATAAAGTATTAAAACTAAGGCAATATTATGTGCGAAACCAGTATTTTTAATATTGGAACAGTTCGAATTTACGTTACGATTAGTCTGCGCGGTCGTGCTAGGCCTACTGAGTCTAACAACTTTGATGAACGTCTTGCGTCGAATTCGACCATTGGACGTAAGACGCAGTAGTCTCGTATTTTGATACAACTGTTTGTCTTAGGTATATAGATCTACTAGTAACTATTACTGTATACAGTGTAGCGGTGTAATAGGTAGGTTTACTATACCGGTACTACGAGTAACTAAACACGCCTATCAAGCCTTTTTCCTATGGGGCTAGGCAGAGACTACAGAACGCCACCTGTTACGGTCCTTAGATACTCTACACTATACATCATCATCATCATCATCAGCCTATAACGTTCCCACTGCAGGGACACGGCCTCCTCTCAATGAGAGGGAGTGGGTATAATCCACCACGCGTGCCCAGTGCGGATTGGTAGATGTCACATGTCTTCAAATTTTTGCCTATACAAATATAAATAAAAAGAAAAGAAAGAAAGAAAATATTTTATTTGGGACACGCACAGGAAATACAAACAGCAATAATATTTTTTTTTAAAAACAACAAAATTATTTATGAATAAAATAAAAAAGGAGCATATAAAAAACTAACAAAAATAATAACGACCTGTGCGAGGCTAAAAAGGCCTCTATCTATCTCAGCATATAGAGCGATATTTAAAAAAAAAATTACCACCGCGCTAATATTCATATACATATTATGGCATACATAAGATATAGGGGGGATAAGGTAAAATACAGGGTAACTACAACAGAACCAAGATTATAGTATACATCCTTATGGCGTGGGTTAATACTAGTGAAAAACGATACTTGTGGCACGAACAACTGTTTAATAATTACACAAAATTTTAAACAAGGGTCAAGGCAACAATGCAACACAATATTTACGAAACTTATATTAATTTTACACTCTTGGTGGGTGCGAGCGAGATATGCGGAAGGACAAAAATGTTACGTGCGCGCGTCGTCGGAGCGTGCGTCGTACGTCTCTCGCAAGCGGGAGGAGTTTATACTATTTAAATCTTTCCTCATTTCGCCGCGTCACATACCATTACAACCGATTTGCATACAATTTTTCAGTCACCGGTGCAACTCACCCTTTACTTAAACCCATGTCTAAGAGCGGGCGAAGGACAAATAAAGAGTAATAATTAAATTACGATGGGATCAACGACCATTGGTAGTGTTTGTTACTTGAAGTATGAATTGAGAAATCTGTTATTTTTATCGTTTTTGGACATCGATATCCATCGCGCATATGAAGATAACACAAAAAAAAACTAGGTATTATTAACTAATATTTCAAATACACTGCGGTAGATGACAAAAAAAAATCATCAATTTTTTTGCTGCGTTTCGCTAGCTATTTTTATTTGACCCTGTTTAGGATGGATGGACTGTGTATAAGATGATATGGCTAGAAAGAGAGTGACTACTGAGATGACGACTAATAGGGAAATATGGAACAAGAAGAAATGCTTGAGGAGCTCGTGGCTAAGTAATAACAGACGCAAGGGTCGATCCATCAGGTGAAGTTACGCTTGCCAGGGTTGTTCCGTGGATGGGTGACCATCTTTACATACCGAGACTCCTCCGTGCCTCGGAAAACACGTTAAGGTGCCGGCTGTCATTCGTGGATCTTTGACAGTCGTTACGGGTCGTCAGAAGCCCGAAAGTCTGACAACCAGTCTTACCAAGGGGTATCGTATCACATAGCAACTGGGTTGTGAAGGTTAGGCAGTCGCTCCATGTTAAATACTGGTATTCAGTTGCATCCGGTTAGACTGGAAGCCGACCTCAACATATTTGGGAAACGGCTAGGAAGATTGATTGGAAGAAGAAGCTGCTGCTCAGACCCCAAATAAATAGGAAAATGGGCAGGAGAACGAATATGACATTCAATCTTAATATTTTTACCATACCTAAACACATACTACCTAGTACAGCCCGATTCAAACTTAATGGCGGCTCGGAACATGAGGCGAGTCGCTGCGCAGTAACAAATTCATGGGTCAGCGGGGGTGAGGGGTGGGGTACTGCGCAGCGAGCAGCTAACTTCCGAGCCGCCATTAACTTTGAATCGAACTACGAGTATATGATCTACTCTCTTCCTTTTGATTACTTTGTGGTCGTAAGCCTAAAGCCTTGATAGACGTGCAACCTAAATGGAACGCGTCCTGTTGAATACAGTTCCAAACTTCTGCTTTCAATCTGAATCAGCATCGGTATCGTTCACTGAAATGGGACCAAGAGACAATGTTGGGACGGTTGGGACACACGACGGACGGGCTATAAGCTCTAGGGGTGAGCCTCGGAAATAGAGGATTATATCTGAGTGTTATCGATGTTTTGGCACGACTTAATGTTTTTATAACCTTATAGTTTTTGAGATAGATAGATAGATAGAATAATCTTTATTGTACACCATAAAAATTACAGACATAAATTTAGAAATTTTACATAGGGTGACACAATGGGTGGTTTGAGTTTCAGAAAAGGAGTTTATAATTGACTAGTTTCCGCCTGTGGCTTCGCCCGCGTGATATCTTTATAAATTTTGGCCTATGTCACTCAATGATAAGGATGCTATGGCATTCTAATGGTGAAAGAATTGTCGAAATCGGTCAAGTAGTTTTGTGGGTTACAAACAAAAATACAAATATTTTCTCTTTATAATATTCGTGTAGATAGGTCTTACTGGTCTTTTGTTTGGCTGTATGTCATGGATAATGTAACCTTAACTTTACCATACGTACAATACTTTCACACTTATTTAACTATCTTTATTTTAGTTTTTATAAGGTTGTTGCCACTGACAAATCTGTCAAAATCACAGTGATCTTTATTTTAGCTTTTAAAAGGTTGATATTGGGTTGCTGCCACTGATAAGTCAAAATCACAATGATCTTTATTCTCGTTGCAATTACGTTGCTGTTGGGTTGCTGCCAGTTGCCACTGACAAGTTTTTCAAAATCACAGTGTTCTTTATTCTAGTTACAATAAGGTAGATGTTGGGTTGCTGTTATCAGAAGTAAAATAACTGTGAAAGAACTGTAACCCAAGTAGGTATCAGGAATACAAAGAGTTTGTTTTGTAACCAGATTGTGGATAATTTCCAATGCTAAAGCAAGCTAAGCTTAAGTGGCTTCCTCATACGTCTTCGCCGGAATTCTCATATCTTATTTCAGCTCTACAGTATTCTGTTCAATCCTATAACCCCCTCCTATCTTAAAGAACGTTTCAAGTTCCTACATGACACACATAATAGATATCTGAGATCATCGGAAAACTTGAGATTAGAGATGCCGATGCATTCAACCAGCTTTTATGACAAATCTTTTACAGTTCAAGCAGTACGGTTATGGAATGCCTTGCCCGTGTCGATAAGGCGAGCTCAATCTTTGTCCACTTTTAAAACTCTGGTAAAAAAACATCATCATTACATTTAGTTACTTGCACTTGTTTCATGTTTATAGATTTATATTATAAGTATATCTATGTATATATATTTATATGAATAAGTGTATGCTTTATGTATGTATGGACATATTTATTGTATAATATGTAGATGGTACACCGATGACTACCTGCAGTATTGTCTCTCCTGTTACCTTTAATCCATCCAAAGATTGTCTGTAAAAGATCGCTTTAAGCGATAAGAACGCCCATTATGTCACCCTATGTAAAAATTTCTAAATTTATGTCTGTAATTTTTATGGTGTACAATAAAGAGTATTCTATCTATCTATCAATCAATGTAACAAGTAAGTACCTAAAAAATGTTACTGTCCCACATTTTTTTTTAATAGGTACTAATACAAGCATTATTGATCAATCAACGAAGACTAGATAGGAACTACTTAAACCCTTTAAAAAAATTAAATAAAAATAAAGACATTTTACCAACTCCGCTACGAAATTACGTAGCAGATCATCTGTCATGCTACGAAGGCGTAGCCGCTACGCCTAGCAACGTATGAGTGATTTGACCAGCTACAGAAAAAGAAAAGAGAGAGCGATACATTGTGATGTGTAAGATCATATCGCAGATCAAGATCGCAGTAAGCTCCGAAGGCAGCAGTAGAAGGAATGCTTATTACTTGAAACTGTGACAAATGCACTTTTGAGACATCGGATCTATTGTAATTTTTTATAGTTGACCTAAATTATTATAAACTCTAGACAAAAAAATGTGGTTCTTCTCCTATTTTTCGTTTCGAGGGTAAATTTGTATTATACTGTTTGAGCCCAAAAGGTGGCTACGATTATAAAAATGGTGGTCCGGTAGATACATTGTCCTTTCTGTTACCCCATAAGCCATTCCACACAAGGGTAGTCCAATATAGAATATAGAGAAGATTTTTCTTTTTCACAAACAAAGCTTCCCTTTTATCTTGCCAACCGTTAGACCGGACAGAAATATAAAAAGTGGAAGGCTAATTAAATTGCATAGAAAAAAACCTCGTGCCTTACTTTCTTTGAATTCTTTGTGAGCGATAAGTATGTGGATTGTATTCAACACTGTTAATTCCGTTAATTGGTTTTCTCTGCAAGGAATTTAATAAAGTCACAAATATGTATAACGTGAAATGAACTTAAAGAATTTCATTATAAAATGTACATTTTGCTATGTGCAATCAATCTAGCTGGAGGACAAAGGAAAATAAACTCTATCGTTCAAAGATATGTTTGAAAATTGAGTGCTCGAAATTGTAATAGAAGATGAATCCGATGCGTAGGTAGTCCATGTTGGGAGTTTAAAAGGAACTATTTTCAGTTATGTAACATGAAATACATAAGCGTTGAATGCATGAAAATTTAAGCTGAAATGAAAGCAATAAAGCCTTTTAGGAAATAATTTTGAAACACACAGTGACGGTTTCATAAAAATGTAAATTAATATTTTCGCTGAAAACGTGAGATTAATATTCATAATAGTTGTAGGGAAAATAACTGTGGGCAGAGTATTGATCGTGGCTAAAAACGAGGAATGTACTGTTGTGGAAAACGTCTGTCAGCCTTGAATGAATGAATGAATGAATGAATGAATGAATGAATGAATGAATGAATGAATGCATTTATTTGTCAGAATATTGTACAAAGTTGTTATGTGCTACAAGTATTACGATCATAATATTCTGCCGTTTCCGGCGTACAAATATGATTTTAAGATTATGGACCATCATTACATTAAAAATAAATGATTAAAATTAGATTTACAAATAGTTTAAAGAAATTAAACAATAAAATAGATTAGGTAATTATATAATGCAAAATTCAATAAGGTCAAAATATTTAGTCAATGTCAAATATTTAGGTAAATTTTTCGTTCATAAAATCTTCAGTCGAGTAATAACATTTGCTAAGAAGAAAGTTAAATAATTTACATTTAAATGTTCTGAGGCTGAGAGTTTTGAAGCTATCAGGTAATTTGTTATATACCGTAATGGACATGCAGTATACATTATAAGAAAACAATTTAATTCTACGCCTAGGAACATTAAGCGTATGCACTCTGCGGCTGGGTCTGGATACAACATCATTATACAAGTCAAATTCATGTCTGTTTTGGTGTACAAAGATACAAATTTCAAAAATGTATAGTGCTGGAAGTGGCAGTATTTTAAGTTTCTTAAATAGTGGAACACAGCTGTCCAGCGGGTGCGCTCCATAGATTGAGCGTACGCATTTTTTCTGAGCACTAAACACTCTTTTAAGCTCAACCGAATTACCCCATATTACAATGCCATAGCGCAAAATTGATGAGACATAGCCATGGTATGCACAGATTGCCGCGTTAACACTAGCCACACGTGTAAGTCTATATAAAACAAATACAAATCTATCTATCTTCTTACATAAATCATCAATATGAGATTTCCAATTACAATTTTTGTCAATTGTTATCCCCAAGAATTTTGCGTAATCGACTTCTTCTATGGTCTCATTTCCATAATGTACTGTAAGCCGTGGACGCGTACTGTTATATGTCTGGAATTGTATCATTTTTGTTTTGTTAATATTAATATGAAGATTATTGTGTTCAAGCCATGTAATAATTTTATTTAATGTCATGTTAATTTCATTTTGGTACTCAACAATGTCGTCATTTTCGTTTATAATACTGAGGGTCGTATCGTCAGCGTATAATATGCAATTGTGGGAAGTTACACTAGGCAAGTCATTAACATATAGCAAGAATAAAAGCGGCCCTAGTATGGTTCCTTGGGGAACACCACAGTTATTTTCACGATACTGAGATCTATATGCGAGCTTTTGATTTCCTGTTTGTCCCGAAATCTCAACACATTGCTGTCGATGCGTAAGGTAACTTTCAAGCCATTTCAAAACGTTTCCCCTTATGCCATATCGGTCTAATTTATAAATTAACAGTGTATGGTTCACAAAATCAAAAGCCTTGGACATATCTAGAAAAATAGAGACAATTGGTAGTTTATCATTAAGGCTTTTCGTTATTAATTTTAATAAAGCAAAACAAGCTGTTGTGGTCGATTTATTTTTTCTGAAACCAAATTGATCCTCACTTAGAATGTTGTATTTGGATAAAAAACCGGACAATTTATCATGCATGACCTTTTCAAAGATCTTTGATAATATTGGAATAAGTGTTATGGGGCGGTAATTATTCATATCACTTCTGTCACCTTTCTTGTGGATCGGTTTAACAATTGAGAATTTTAACCGTGATGGGAATAAACCTTGCATAAATGACAAATTAATAATATGGCCAATATGAATTGATAAAAATGTAGAGCATAATCTAAGAATTTT
The DNA here is from genome assembly GCA_963853775.1 of Xanthia togata. NCBI lineage: Eukaryota > Metazoa > Arthropoda > Insecta > Lepidoptera > Noctuidae > Xanthia > Xanthia togata. The sequence continues at coordinate 8,748,059 of OY970806.1, forward strand.
TGTGTTAATGTCATCGTAGCCTGTAGAGTTGGTTGTTTTTAAAGAGTTTATTATTTTATATACATCGGTGTCATTAGTTGGGGTCAAATACATAGAATTTGGATGATAAGTCATCTGTGGTGTGTAGTCAATAGATGGGTCAATGGTGTCTTTCGTCATGTCAATAAAAAAATTGTTAAAAATGTCAGCTATATTTTCAGGTTGAGTGTAAGTTTGATTGTCTAATTTTATTTTATTTATGTTATGAGAATTTTGTTTTTCGCTGGTATTACTTTTTATTACTTTCCAGGCAGCCCTACATTTGTTGTTGGATTGAGACAAATAACGCATGTTTTCGCCCTTTTGTGCCTGTAACATGCATCTTTTTAGAATAGTAGTATATTTACTATAGATGTTTTTATTACGGTTTTTATTTGCTGTTGAGAGGCGATATTTTAGATATAGACGCCGTTTGTTTATACAACATTTTTTTATGCCTTTTGTTATCCAATTATGTTTTAAGGGCTTAATAGTTATTTTAAACTTGATTTTGGGGAAACATAAATTATAAAATAATAGTAGAATGTCATGGAAATAATTAAATGCAATGTCAGTATCTTCAGTCTGATAGATATCTGAGAAAGACAATGAAGATAGACAGTTTACAAACTTATCTATATTATCTTGATTAAAATCGCGTCTTTGTTCAAAATAAAATGGTCTCTTAAAGTTCGTGGTGTCTACCGTTACCTCAAAACATATAGATTGTCCTGTTTCGTGATCAGATAGAGCTAGGTAATGTATATGGGGCTTAACATTTGGTATATTACTCGTAATTAAGTCGATACAAGAGAGTTTTCTTGTTGGAATGGTAATATGATTATGTATGTTATAATTATTTAAAATAGATTCTAGCTCTTTGAAATGTTTATCTGCTTTAATAGCGTCTATGTTCCAGTCACCACATAATATGATGCTTTTATTATTTATTTTTATAAGTTTTCTTAAGAGGAGGTTTAAATTTTCTAAAAATAAATTAATGTTTGAATTTGGTGTGCGGTAAATGCAGATAACATAAAGTTTTAAGGTTGTAATTTCAATTGCACAGTATTCGAAATAATATAATTTGGGCTCAATTAATTTACATAAAGGTTTGCAGTCAAGGTCTTTTTTAGTCAATATACAAGTTCCACCTCTACGTTGATGCGGCCTTGAAAAGGCTGACACTACTTTATAGTTTTTCATGGTAAGATTGGATTCTGCCCCTTGTCTTATAAATGTTTCACTGAGACAAACAATATCAATACTCATATTAGTTTTTTCTAGTTCCACTATTGATAATTCCAGAAGGTCTTTTTTACTCAATACACCAGCTATATTTTGATGTAGAAGAGAATATTTGCGTCTAACCTCGAAAAAACATCGGTTGGCTAGTGTTTTCAGTGTTGCTTATAGGTTTACAAATATGATTAGGGGTATTTTGCTGTTTTTTAAAATAATATGGGATAGTTCCTTTTTTGTACATATTTGGTTTTGTGACATTGTTATTATATTTATGTTGCAAATCTTTGTTGGCACATCTTGATTTTAATTGCGAGGTTACTAATTTCTGGTAGTTTATGTTGTCGATTTCTATATTTATTTTAAAACACATAAAGCGCCTCGATACAAAATTATAGTTACTAGCGCTTCTTACCATAACATCAGATGTATCAATGAATTTGCAGTTTGGATAGTTTTTCACAATCAGTTTTATTTGTTTATTTAGTAGGTTAGTATTTAAGTAGCGATTATTTAGAACATTAAGGATAAACACTTTGTTATTTTTTACTTTATGAAGTAAAGAACATAACTCTGCTGAGAATAAGGAGGGATTTTTATCGTTACTTCCAATACCCAATACGATAATGTCGTCACATTTTAGTCCTCCTGATAATTTGTCGAAGTTGCACAGGACTTGTGTACTCATTGCATATGGTTTTGAGACTCCCGATACCGAGTATATATTGTTCCATTTATTATTGTGTCTTTGTGTTGCTATTTCTTGAGCAAAGTCCCTTACTTGTTGGTCACCTAAAACTAATATCCTTGGTGAAGATATTATGTTGTGGTTCAGTTCTTCTACTTTTCCTGAATTTGAGGGAGAAGTTTTTAAGTCTTCATTTCGAGCATCTTGAATTAGTTTGGGTGAATACTTTATAGGTGCGTTTGGACTCTTATTTTGGTCCATCGATGTCGCTAAATGTTGAGTCGCGTTGTTCATGATGTCGCACTTTAGTAGTGGGGGCTGAGGAGTTTTGAGCTCATGGTTTACTGGATCAAAAACTTGTGTCTTTAAGGGTGTAGAATGGGTAGATGTACTAGTCTTTCCAACGAGATTTAGAGGTGTAGAATGAGTAGACGTAGTGGTCGTTCTAATGAGATTACGTTTACGTGAGGTCGTCGGTGTCATGTTTTTCATGTCAGATGAGATGATTTTTTTGTATGTATCAATAATTTTCTGACCTTCGCCTATATCCATTTTTAGTTGGAAGTTTTCACTGTTCAAGTTTTCAATCTCCTGATGTGCTGATTGAAGTTCCACTGTTAATCGTCTAATTGTTTCGTTGAGGTTGATTATAGTGTCGCTATCATTCATGGATGTGCTTGGCAAGCTCTTCATGGTGGTATCGAGCAATGTCGAATTATTTGTAAACAAATGATCAAGGGAATTTGCCCGTCGTGGCTTTCTAGTCGTAATGTTGTCAAATTCCATTTCAAAGGAGTTCATAGTGGTCATATAATACGTTCCAGTTTTATTAGTTTGCAAATTAATAAACAATAAAACAACAAAAATTAAGTAAAAAGTAAAATAATAATAAAAACAAGATAAATCCAAAAAAAAAAGTCGTTGTTGTGGAACTATGATTCGAACCCGTACTTGCGGGATTTTACCACCGACGACGCTAGCCTCCGTGCCACGAGACGAGTGGTTGTATTGTCTCAAATTGTTAGCCTATTTGTTATGGTAGTAATTCCAGTGAATGGTCCGTTGTCCTGCGTAACCATATAAGGTAACGAAATCGCTCCGCACACACTTTTGGTGAGTCACTTTGGGTCACATTCACAAAACGTGTTTTTTGTATGTTGCTAACTTTTTTGAATAGTTTTTTTGGTTGTATAGGGAGCACTGTTTGTTATTAGTTTATTTTAATATGAGATTATTGTCACTTGTATTTTGTACTATTGATTGGTATAAGTTTAGACTAATTTTGTAAGTATTTATAATTTTAAGAAAATAATAACACGGAGCTTCAAGTATTTGCATGCGCTTCGTACGATGGCGCGCGACGTATCACCTTTGACAGGAAGCCCGCGATATCTAGGTACCTATAAAAATAAAATGCTGTTCGTTGGTACATGCATCACTTGAGAACGACTGGACCGATTTCGAAATTTCTTTAAATCCGTTTAGTCAGAGTCAGGTTCTTACGGAAAGAAACTTTTGAAAAGCTGTCGAGAATATCGGAAAATTCGGGATTTATGAATGATTTTAATTTGGTCAGGACAATGTTTGTCGGGTAGGCTTTTCTTCTTCTTCTGTCCCTGGTCCCGTTATTTGGGATCGGATCTCCTCACTTTTCTGCACCAAATTATTCTGTCTTGGGTTGTCGGTTGTGGCAATTGGGCTTTCTTGAGGTCTCTTTTTATATTTGAAGAAGAAGAAGGGACAGGACAACCTGTCAGGTCAGCTAATTTAAAAAAAAATCTAGCTTGTTTATGAAAGGGTAGTATAAGATATGTAGCAGTACATCATTTCAGCAGAAAGACGTCCACTGTTGGATATAGGCCTCTCTCAAGCACCGCCACTTCGACTGATTCTATGCTTCTCGCATCCAGCGGATTCCAGCGGTCTTCACCAGGTCATCGGTCCACCTTGCAGGGGGCCTCCCAGCGCTACGTCTTCCAGTACGCGGTCGCCACTCCAGAGCCTTTCGGCCCCATCGGCCATCTGTTCTGTAGGAGTACATAACAGCTCATTATCGACGGCTTTAATATTTTTTCCAAACGTGGTCAGTAAAATCCACGCGTGGTCTGGACAGCACAATAGAACCGTTATATTCTGTTGGTTGTCACAGGAATATCTATAAAGGAATGAGGAACAGGATGTAAAGTTTACTCATTCTATATAGAAAAGGGAGGATCCTGCGACCAGCTGAGTGTCGTGTCTGTTGGGCAACTGCCCGACGATTGTTATAGGGAAATTACACATATGTTGATCGCGTGGTAAACTCTGCTTCCGCGATGCAGGATTTGTGTGATGTCAGGTCTTTGATACATAATTCGCATGTGGCTTTGTAGATGCCGCCACATATCTGTGGCAATTTAGTACGGTTGTTAGAAGTGTTCTTTATACCGGCCTGTTATTATTCCACTGCAGGACAAAGACCTCTTCTCATACAGAGAAGGCACGAGTATTGATCACGCTTGCTCAAGACGGGTTGGCGTTTTCAGACTTATATTCATTATTACTAGCTGTTGCCCGTGGCTTCGCCCGCATGGACCCAATATTTCTGAAATAAAAGTAGCCTACGTTACTCCTTCTTTCAGTGAAAATCCCGTCCAAATCGGTTAAGCCGTTTCCGAGATTAGCCGGAACAATCAGTCAGAAAAAAAAAAGATTTTTTGTTATAAGTACCGCATAAACTGCTAAAGAAAATATGGATGGATTGTGTAAGGAATGAAATGAAAGAGAAGGGAGTGAATGATAGCAGTGACGGTTGACACGGGAGAGTGGAAGAAGAAAACGTGCTGCGCCAACCCCACGTCACATGGGACAAGGACAGCAAGATGATGAAATACCGTATATACTTTCATATGCATTTAGTACGAGGGGGAGGGGCTCGTGGCTAAGTAATAACAGCCGCTACGCTTGCCAGGGTTGGTCTGTGGATGGGTGACCATCTTTGCATAAGACTCCTTCGTGCCTCGACAAGCACGGTAAGCTGTTGGTCCCAGCTGTCATTCGTGGATCTTTGACAGTCGTTACGGGTCGTCAGAAGCCCGAAAGTCCGAAAACCAGTCTAACCAAGGGTTATCGTATTACCCAGTTACTAGGTTGTGGAGGTCAGATAGGCAGTCGCTCCATGTGAAATATGTTATTCAGCTGCATCCGGTTAGACTGGAAGCCAACCCCAACATAGTTGGGAAAAGACTAGGCAGAATAAGATGTTTGTATGTGTGTTTGTAATACGAGTACTAGCCGAGATCGGCTATTTTTGGCGTCGCAGATGAAGTTGGGAAATAACCGTGTTGGTTGGTTGGTTGGTGAAAAGGACGGTTGTTTCCCAATATCATCTGTTGTGTCCTCCGATTACTAGCACATTTCAGATTCATTGGATGCAAACATCCTACGCTACAAACTGGCCGTCAGTCAATATCACCTGACACTGTGTTGATGAAGCCTCTCATACATTTGTATGTATGCAAGTTTGAAACATACATGTACGATGTTACGATTTTCCATAGTATTGATCAATTAACCTGCGCGGGCGATTTGCCAATTTGGTTCAACTTACGTGCCGCAATTTTTACCCGCATAAAGAAAATGTAAATCCCAATATGTAATGAGTTTCTCTTTATGAAAATGCGCCACACACATTCAGCCATTATGCTTTTGACTTCCTTTCTTTTTTTACTTAAAATATAACAAGAACCTGAAAGGCTATAAATGAATTATTCATTTCTTAGTTGAAGCAGTTAGTTAAAGACCTAAACATAACTGCCAAATTGAGAGTGTACTAAATACACGGCTATACCATCCGGAGCGTTGCACGTAATTGAAATCTCAAAGCCACTATAATGCTAAAACTGTCTCGCCCAATAAGGGACATATCCACAAATTCCCCTCAACATATTCACCGAAGCAAGGACACACAGATCACAAGGCATTCCTGACATAATCGCAACGCAGACGACGCATCAATCTCAGTAAGATTGCGTACGTGACTCCGGTGATCCTTCATTCTGCCAGTTACATCCTTATAGTTGCCGTGTCTGTCTTGTTATTGTAGTTAGGTCCTGACCTAACATTTCCTAACATGTTTTGAAATTGAAGACATATTCTGTAAAAATCTGACCGTGAAAATTTTCGTAAAGTTAAGTGAGTTGTTAAGAGGGAACAGGGGCTGCGAGGAATTTGAAAAATAGGTATTTGAAGAAACTATTGCCGTCGCGCTGCGCCCGAAAAACCGAGTTAAACCCCGTAAAGTGCGATAGGGACAACTGCAGCTCAGACCGATTATATCACAAAATTTTTGACGAAAACGACGTTTGGCCTTTTCCTTTTTTCTCCTCGAAAACTAAGCCGAAATAATAATTTTTTACATTAAAATTTTAAGAAAGAGTGTCTAGGTTCCTATTATTTTCTTTTATGCTAAAAACTTTTCCGAATTAGTCTGGTAGTCCTCTAATCACGGCGGTAAAAATGGGACATTTTTGTAATTTTTGGAGGGTCATAGTTTCCTTACTTATTAATTGCTGAAAAAAAAGAAATGACATGGACGTGCCTATAGAGACCCTGATTTTATACAAAAAAAATTACAGCTCTAGAGGCATTATTCATGAAGAAAAACGGGGAATACCTTTGTATGGAGAATCGCGGGCCCTGTTCCCTCTTAATCCCTAGCATCGGGTAGAATGTTCGCTTACTTCACCTAAGTGCTCATATATACCCGCATGCGTCACGGCCGGCAGAGGCAACTGCCGTCGTTGACATATCTACGGCTGCCGTTGGCGACGTGCCTCGTGTATTTTGGGCACTGTACTCATAACTTCATACTTGTAACCTTATGGGTAACTACAGTTTAGCCGTTTGGGGTCGAAACGCTCGGGTCGGTAAGGAAATTTCGACCAGAGGGCTGGCTCGTTCTTTTTCCAAAGAAATTTGCCATTCAATTTCCATAATGTAAAAGAAAAATAAATAATACAAAGTTCTATTATATTTCTCGTAATAAAGCTAGTCATCTACTCTCCTGTTTATTGACTAGAAAAAAATATATATACACCGTGACATTTTAGTCGTCTTAAAAAGGTGGTTACCATTCAATGTTACAATATATTTAAAAAAAAAACCTCTGTCTAACCCTTAATGAAATACAAACATGCGTGATGTCGGTTTTTTTGTAAAGTACCTAATGTTGACACGTGGAAAGCGCTCAAAAGACTCGAAAAACTCCCGCTAAGATAAAACTGTGTCCCGTAATGGCGGCGCCTATTATAGTGTGAGGGAATTTAGGTATGTGTTGGCCATGTACCTAAGCCAAATTTACCCATTTATTGTTGCTTTATTTTATTAAGACAAATTCAAGTCGTGTGTAGGCAGAATTATACCGTGCCATTTGAAAAGGTTAATGGTAGTATGGTGGTTAGTGGTATAGGAAAATATAAAAATAAAAAATAAATAACACACACAGTTATGTGAAAATAATATTTTAATTGTTTAAAAATTTACTGAACCTACTGCTTAAGCACAAGTTAGCACGGGCGTATTTTTATCGCGGCGATTTTGGTGGAAATATGCTCAAATTGAAAAATGATTAAGGACTAGTTTCAAAGTTTCTAAATAAATGCCAGCTTAGATTGTTTATTTACTTTTTGAGGTACTGCATAGTAACAACACGCTGCAGTCCTCCTTTAGTTGTTTATAAGCCTGTATTTGTTTGGAATCCAATCGATTTCACCGTTACAATTTCTAATTATTTGAATCCAATCATTTTTCCATACTTCATTTTCTTTAGGAAATCTAGTAAAAAGAATTTGAAATAAAATATCTAGTAGGTAATAAATAACCTAAATAAATTGAATTTAATAAAAAAACTATAAATTTCCCATATTTCGGGTAATTTGCACACGTGAACATTGGCAGCACTGGAATTGTGATGAATTTGTTGAATGAAGATTGATTTTGATGTATAAAATCGGGAATTAAATGATTTAACTATTCATTTACCTATGAAACGTGATTTCTGTTTTTTTTTTCTTCCGATCACTACGGTTTTACACCATTTCAGCACACAATACATGCTGTATTTAAACAAATAATAGACGTATCGCCTGTGTTGACGTTTGCATGTAAATGGCTGACTACTGTGTGAATGTGTGCGTACAGCGGCTGTACATACAGCGGACGCTTTTACGAACGTGCACGTCTTTCTACATTGTTCTCACATGTATAATTTCAAAACGAATGATGTAACCAATATGTTGTAATAAATTTTTTATTTAAAAGAGTGTCCGTGGAGTTTCTTGCCTGTTCTTCTCTATAGGTACCTACGCTTTGGAATGGGCAACTAGCTTCATATTTTTGACTGACCGACCCCTTGACAATTCAAAAGTGCCTGTAAATGGTTTAATTGAAATAAATGCTTTGAGTTTGAGCGAGCGGGCTGATTCTAAATGACACAGTTTTATGTTAGCGAGAATCCATCCGACCTTTTTTATACGTTTAGGCTATTTACTAACATTTTTGATAAATATGACAGATTGCGACTTCAATGTGAACGTTTTATAAGTACTAGAATTGGCTTATTGTCCTTCACAAAAAACCTCCCTACGACCTTATTTAAAAACGAACCAATTAGAGGGATCCAGACATATTAACAATGAGCCAGAATTGATATTACTTTTTGCACCGTAACTGCGTAGTTTCGACGTCATGAAAGCTTTGCCAGACACGACACGTCACGCCATCTGTCGGGAGTATTAGGAAAAGCTTTTAAATGTAATGGCGTAGCGTACGAGTCTAAACGAAAAACAACTAAAACCCATTATTATATGAGTAGTGAAATAATAGGTTTTAGTTGTTTTTCGGTCCTCAATTTATTGTTTTCTAAGATTTTGACAAAATTGATTAGATTTTTTTTTATATTTTGTGTGTAACCGTTTTTTGCCAACAATACGAGTTTCATAGTTTCAAGTAGAGTATGGAAAACAGTGGCAACAATTTACAATAAGAGATTATGAATCTCTATTTTTTCTCGGAGTAGTTAGGCATACGATTAGGTAGGTTGGTCTCGTTCATGAGGTCCTGGGTTCAATTCCCGGGTCGGGCGAAGTGTTATTCGGTTTTTCCATCTGGAATTTCTCAGTAGAAGCCCGGAGTCCCGATTTGTGCCCGGTTGATGGCAATGGCTCGCCTCCTACATGGGACTTAAACATAACTGGCGAAATGTGGGTGTACTGTAGGTACACCTCTGCCTAACCGCGATGTTATGTATGTATGTTATGTAGTTAGGAATAAATTGGTTTTTTGAACATAATTTTAAATTGTCAAAGATTTCTTTAAAAGTACCTTTAAGTTGGAGTGTTACTTGACAACTTGAATGTCTACTCAGCTTTTGGCAAGTGATACAGTAAGTTAAAGTGCCATTCTGTGCTTTTAGATAAACCCCTTAGTAAATATCAAATATTGTTTATTTGTGTAAAGCTTGCTAGTTTTATTGTGTTCTAAAAATTTTGGGGACAAGCCCAAGTTTTACAAGTATGTTAATTAAGTAAGTATGTAAATTTTTAGACCTTTTTGACCTCAAAAGCGATTTTTCGGTTATTAATTAAAACACAGAGATAGCCAAACATGAATACATAACAAAATAAATCATCCATTAGCTGAAAACTCATCGGGATTGGGAATCATTAAAAATTCCAGTAATTTTCAAACTGAAATACTAGTTAAGCCGGATTAACGCTGCAATGTATAAAATAATCCGATCCGGAGTGCTTCGTGTTCACACTAAAGCCAAGCTCTGAAACACGTTGGAAATTAATCGAGATTTTGGAACTCGATCGGCTGGTACCAACATAATCGATAAAACATACATTTTATATGTCTGTGAGACATCAGCATAGTGTAAATACACAGGATCGAAAAAATTCCGGGTCGCTAATAAATGGCGTGATAGTTTCTTAAATACATAAGACTAATTTGCGAAACCATAGTATATTGTAGATGACTGATTAATAAAAAAAAACCAGTCAAGTGCGTGTCGGACCACGCACAATGAAGGGTTCCGTAGTTGGAATGAATTTATCGTAAGAACAAACTTAACTTTTTAATTGAAAAACATGTTCTCCCATACGGAATATATGGGAGAACATGTTATTGCAACCGCAAATTTAAGTTGGTCAATTATTACTCGTAAACTTGTAAAGCCCACTTAAGTGTGATAGTTTTCCTTTAAACTTCGTTATATATAAATACCAATGCCCTGACATTTGAATTTATAACTACAACCGTTTAGTTGGTAGAGGGGGGGGACACTTGACTCTAACGAAAATTGGTACTTTAAAGCTTGATAAGTCACGAACGGGTTACTTAATCAAAAAACGGTCTTCGCAAACCCCTAATATTTTTGAAAGACCTATCCAACAATATCCCACACTATGGGAAGGACGAAAAAAAAAAATTATCAGCCCCATTTTACATGTAGGGGAGGTACCCTAAATAATTGTTTTTTTTTCAACATTTTACCACTTTTTTGGCGTCATTAACTTGTATACTCATGCCAAATTACAAATTTCTAGTACCAATAGTTTTTGAGCTAAACCGCGGACAGACAGACAAACGGACATGGCGAAACTATAAGGGTTCCTTGTTGATTACGGAACCCTAAAAAAAATAAAAAAATGTGTAACACGTTTTGTACACTATATAAATTTAATGAAATACTAAAAATAAGAAAATTTCGCTTCTAACTTATGACAACAAAAATACACTTCGCAGTAAATCTTATCAAATAAAATATTTTTGACAATTTGATATTTTGTATTTCCTCCACGAGCCCGTATCACTTCATTAAGACGATGTGGCATGCTGTAAACCAAATTTTGAATACGATTTTGGTCTATTTTTGCCCATTCTTCCACTAGCGCATTCCATAGCTCGTGTAAGGTAACGGGAGTAGGAGAGCGTTGTCTCACGCATCTCCCGAGCTCGTCCCATGCATGTTCTATGGGATTTAAGTCTGGGCTGCGAGCTGGCCACTCCATGCAGGTAATACCGACGTCTTGAATATACATATTGACCAAACGAGCAGAATATGTGGCTTTATATCAGCTTCACGAAGACGTCGCAGAATCGTATCAGAGCTCATATTGTTGTGGTGAATTTCTTGAAGATTGTTTCGGACCTGAACAGCCGTGAGATGTCGATTTCTTAACATAGTGCTCACGATGAATCGGTCTTCTCGTGTAGTTGTGCACCTTGGCCTGCCATTTCCTGGTCTCCATCAGGAGACCGGAGTACTCTTTGGACCGTTGATAAAGATACTCCTACTGTTCTAGCAGTGCTACGCTGACTTCTTCCTTCTTGTACCATGGTAATAATCCGTGTACATTCTTCAGGTGTTAACGACATGATATTGCACTGAATACTCTGATCAATCCAAGGAATAATTTATAATGACAGCTCGCTTTGAAACAAAAGCAGAAAATATATTATAAATCCTAATTATAAATTTAAAAAAATTGCAAAGATCTGATTTTTTTTATTATTTGTTACTTGAACAAATGAAACCTCTTTAGAGATTTATAACAAGCATTAGTAACCTGTTTACTACATATTATTTATTCTAGCGATCTAGGTATGTAATTTAGTGTAGATCCGGTAACGGGCATCGCCTTTTTTAAAAAAATTACATAAACAAATGATGGCAGAGACATCTATCAACAAATTGATAATCGTTAAACAAATTGTTCGGTATTATTGGAGTAGGTACCTATAGTTAAGTCGTTCTGACTATGAAGACATCCGCAGGAGAACCAAGGTAACCAACATAGCCCGAAGAGTTGCCAACCTTTTTTTTTTTTTTTGGGTGGGAATACATCAAATGACTTCTCCCGCTCTGGGTGGAGCGGGAGGGCGTGTCAGACTCTTACTGACTAAAACCCACCCGTGTTCCTTCGTGTGCAATGCCAGGGGGCCGCGGTATCCCTTTCGGACTTTCCCGCAGCCCCGGCAGGGAGTTGCCAACCTTAAGTGGCAATAGGCAGGGCAGATTGCTCGCAGAACAGAGGGCCGATGGGGCCGAAAGGTTCTGTGGGCGACCGCAAGAGGCGACCGCGTAGCGGAAGACGTAGCGTGGGAAGGCCTCCTACAAGATGCATTAAGTCCGCCTTTGTACTTTTTATAAGTGTGATAAGTTTAAATAAATAAATAAGATGGACAGACGACCTTGTAAAGGCCGCAGGAATCCGCTGGATGCGGGATGCATAGAATCAGTTGAAGTGACGGTGCTTGGGGGAGGCCTATGTCCAGCAGTGGCCGTCTTTCAGCGGAAATGATGATGATGACTATGAAGAGCGAGGTGTTGCAATTTTGTATCTTAATGGTAGCGGTCAACCGCGCTTTATTAGTACACATGAACAACGAAAACCTACTTTTAGCAACTGCTACAAAATAAAGGCGCTTTTAAAGTCAAATTATTACCAAGGATGGTTAACTTAACTTAACACATCAAAAGTGGCCGGTTTATATATTTTTATTAGTAAAGTAATAAAAGATAATACGTTTAATTTCGGTGAATATGACGCAAAGAAACAAACTTTATCAAAATCACAAGCTTTTGTATAATAAACCAACATCTAGACGTTAAACATTTTAGAAAATAGGAATATTAACAAGAAATAGGGATCAATTAATATTTAGATACCAAATCTAGTCGTCCAGACTGGCTTCTTACTTTAATTCCTGTGTTTAAGTTGACAACTTAACCCTATATTTAGTAAAAATTAAGACAAATAGTTTTTTTTTTCCAAATTTTGGGAAATTAACCTAAGTTAATGTCGTCAATAAAATTGCAAAAAGGTAAAAATGAGGATTTTTTAATTTTTTATTGTATAGATTTAAAAAAAAATATTTCCACCATTTACACGAATCACAAAAACACGGTGATTTGGCATGTTAAAATTAGTTCATCAAAATCACTTTGAGGAATGGCCGCCCACGTTCTTTCTAACAAGTCAAAGAGTTGTTGAGGGGTATGCACGGCATCCATACTCGGCAGAGCTCTTCTTTAGACCATATCCTATGCGTGCTGAATTGGGTTGAGGTCTGGCGATTGATCAGGCCAAGGCAGAACGTTGATGCGAGTATCGACAAGAGTGCGTGTTACGACTCTAGCCGTGTGTGGACGTGCATTGACGTGCATTAGTCGAAACGAATCATCCAACCGGCTTCGCAAAGGGATGATCATGTCTGAAATAATCCTTTCCGCATAAATCTGAGCATTGAGGTTGCCCCTGATCCAAATGAGATCGGTTCTTCCACCGATCCAAATACCGGCCCAAACCATTATAATTCGCCCATATGAAGGAACTTCCTGACAAAATTTCAAACGTTCTTGCCATCCAGAAGTCCACCAAACTCGAGAGTAAGTCTTTTATCCGGCCTCATACCGTAACGAGATTCATAGGAAAAACAATCACAATGTCAGGTCTTCTTCCTCCCCATTTTTGTGTTCGAGCCCATTGTAAACGGGCCCTAAGCTGACTCACTTCATGTTTTTTTTTTTTGGTTTGGTTGCTTATCAGCCAGCGCTGTGGTAAAAATGCGAAAAATGCGCTGTGCCAATAAAGTGTCAAAAAGTACTATTTCACCTTATTTTTACACTGGGTTTTGTTTAGGGAATAGAAATGTAAGTAAGAGTTAAGTTTATTATAGATAAAGGGACCCAAAAACACAAACAATCTTTTAATGAATGCCGTGTGTGGGTAGTAAGTACGAGAACACACAATTTGATTCTTGCGCCTACGTTTATCGTTGGGATCATAGCTCAAATCTTTATGTTGCTTTAGAACAGCAGAAAGTAGAAAGAGCTGATGGACAGTAGGTAAGTACCTCATAGTATTGGTATAATAAATTAGTCAAATATAGGTAAGTGAGGCTTAAAAGTGCAGACCTTTAAGATAGCGCGTTGCGCTATCTCAATAGTTTTTATAACAGTTTTAGGAGCTGCTCCCCAGGATGAGATGCAATAAGTTATGATAGACTGGCATAAGGCAAGTAGATTTGTTTTAATAACAAAGCGTCAACAACATGTCTCAGCTTCTTGAAGACAAATATGAGCTTTCTGACTCGAGTGCTAAGTAATTTTATATGATCTTTAAAGCTGAGATTACTGTCTATCAAAACCCCCATATATTTGATGGTGTTAACATGTTCTATTTTTTCGCAATTGCAAATTTATACTCAGAGAGCATTGATGAGACACCATACCGTAGTTAGCCCTAAACTCAAACTCAAACTCAAACTCAAACCATTTATTTCAATTAAACCCTTTACAGGCACTTTTGAATTGTCAAAGAGTCAGTTAGTCAGAAAGTTGAAGCTAGTTGCCCATTCCAAAACGTAGATCTCTATGGAGAAGAACGGGCAAGAAACTCCAAGGACACTCTTTTAAATATAGAAATTACAAAATCCTGGGTACATTACTCTTGTTGATTCTATATGTGAGAACAATGTAAAAAAAAAAAAAAAAAATATATATATAAATCAAAAACGATTAAAAACAAGCCCTGGCAGATAAGAGATGACCAGTCTCAACTGACGGCGCCCGTTCACGAACATGACGCGTGGATCAGCACCATCCAGCTCAACCATTTTGTAGGGAACCGAATGATCCAACACACTCGCCACCATCAGCGAGACATTTAAGTGAGCATGACATACTCTCAACTACCCTGCTCTTTCAAGTCAAAATCAACATAATAACATAGTAAAACGACTCCATGGTACTCACATTTACAAAAATTGAAAATAAAAATGCGTCTAAGTTATACAAAACTATAGTTTGCAAGAATTTTACCACCAAAAGAAAGAAAATCAATAGTATCTATTGGAGTATTCAATAATTAAAACTTAGTTAATAAAATAAAAAAACAAAATAAACAAAAAGTTCGTAGTCAGAAAAAATAAAAAAGGGGAAGCAACTCTACCAATTTTTTTCATTTTTAACTAGTGAGCCCAAGTGGCTGTGGAGCAGGACCAGCATTTAGCCAAGCATTTTTATCTACGATATAATCATCCAGCCTATAGTATGCTTGTCTACATAGTGTGCGTTTAATGCAAGTTTTAAATTTCTTCTCATTTAGTTGAAGAATATCGAGTGGTATTTTATTATAACATTTTACACAGTACCCCATAAAAGAAGTGTGTACTTTAGACAATCTGAAACGTGGTTGATCTAATTTGTTCCTATTTCTTGTGTTAAAATTATGCCTGTCACTTATCTTACTATAGAGATGTAGATTTTTTCGAACATACATAATGTTTTCATATATATACTGACAAGGTACCGTCATGATATTAATTTTCTTAAACAGTTCCCTAAGAGATTCGCGTCTGCGGAGGTTGTAGATGGCTCTAACAGCCCTCTTTTGCAGAATAAATATAGAGTCAATATCTGCGGCCCGTCCCCATAGCAAAATACCGTAAGACATGATGCTATGAAAGTAACTAAAATAGACCAGTCTCGCGGTATCCACGTCTGTTAGTTGGCGGATTTTCCAAACAGCGTAAGCGGCTGAACTTAGCCGCCCTGCAAGTGATGTTAAGTGAGGACCCCACTGTAGTTTTGAGTCAAGCGTGATTCCCAGGAAAACCGTTTTTTCGACGAATTCTAGTGTCTCCTTATTCAGTACAACGTGACATTCACTACTTCTAACATTCGGTAACGCGAATCTTATACATTTAGTTTTCTTCTCATTTAATACTAAATTATTTACAGTAAACCAATTATGGACCTTTAGCATAGCGTTATTTACGTCGTCAAGCTCCTGTGCGTGTCTGTTTACCTTAAAAATAAGTGATGTGTCATCAGCAAATAACACCATTTGTGGTCGGTTTTTCAGTAAATGAGGTAAATCATTTATGTATACTAAAAATAGGAATGGGCCCAATATCGAGCCCTGTGGTACACCCATTTTGACTTTTAAACCCAATGAATTTACACCGTTTATTTGAACTTGCTGCAGTCTATCATTCAAATATGATTTTACTAAGTTAAGCGCAAGTTTTGCCAGCCCGTAATGCTGAAGTTTCAAGAGCAGTGTTTCGTGATTAACGCAATCAAATGCTTTGGATAGGTCGCAGAAGATACCTATTGCATCCTGTGCCTCTTCCCACGCGTTAAATATGTGTTTTAATAAAGTGACACCGGCGTCAGTTGTGCAACGTCCCTTGGTAAAACCATACTGTTGATCGTGTAAGATGTTATTACGATTAAAATGATTGAGCATTTGATTTAACATTACTTTTTCAAACACCTTGCTGAAAACCGGCAAAACCGATACGGGTCTATAATTATTAGTATCCTTGCTGTCCCCGGATTTGAAAAGTGGAATAACTTTACTGTACTTCATTAAATCCGGGAAGACCCCTTGATCTACACACAAATTAAATATTAAAGCTAAATAGGGTGCAATTGTCTCAATAATAGATTGACAAACTTTAGTAGACATGCCCCACAGATCTTCGGTAATTTTGATCTTAAGTTGCTTAAAAGCCTTAACAACGACCACAGGGTTTATATGATTAAATTTAAATTCTAAAGGACAGGCTGAAACATTCGCTCTTAATAAATCAATAGCAAGTAAGGGGGAGGAATTTAAAGTTTCTGTAGTTTTAATAGGAATATTGGTAAAGAAAGTTGCAAATTCCTGAGCAACTTCGATCTTATCGCTAATGAGACCGCGGGATGTGTCCAATGTGTAATCATTATTATGACTTTTGTTCTTGTTCATTTCATTGTTAATAATTTTCCAAACTGTCTTTATTTTATTTTCTGCTGATTTAACCTTGTTGCTAATGAAAGACGCTTTAGCTGCTTTGCAGATAGTTTTAAAAGTTTTAGAGTAAGTAGCAACATACTTATTAAAAGTTTCCGTGTTAATATACGGCTTAAGGCCATACAGTTCAAATAATCTATCCCTACTTTTCCTGATGCCTTTAGTTGCCCAGTCACTGAATAAAAACTTAGGGCAAATAGTTTTAGTTTTTTTCTTAAAAGAGTTATTGAACTCTGTTTGCACTAGTGAAAAAAATTGTTCATACAAAAAATTGACATTGGACATATTTAGGCCCTAATAAAGTTACTTGTACATTCGCCGCACCCCCGACTGGTAACCTACCTACCTACTAGTTTTCTAATAGGCCTGATGAAGATCATTTACTTAAAATGGCGTACCGAGTTCAGTTTGTTTAAAGTAGTAACAAATATTTACGTCGTAAGTAATAAATACCTTGAATGAAATTTATAATAGAATCCACCAACCTCATTTGGCAGCAAAAAAATGGTGGTTACCATTTCTTAGCTGCCAAAAACCCATCATCAAAGCTACCATTAACGCCACCTAGCGTAGATTACCATAAGTAATTTACGCCAGTTGTCCGTCCACCGTATGTCTGTTCATATTAGTTCTAGAATCAAAGTAGAGGTGTCACTTTGTACAATATTGCGAATAATAAAGCTGTATTGACATGGTGCTGTGGTGTGACCGTGTATGCTAGTAATTAGCAAGCAGAGATCTAAAACTATCAATACATACTGAATAGCAAAATGTTAATAGAACTAATAAGTGGTGTAATCTTTCCGATGAACTCGATAGATTCATAACAAAATAATGAAAACCTTGAACAATAAAATAAATCAGCTTATCGCCTTGAATTTACATTCAATTCTTAGAATCAATCTAAGTTCAATCGAATTATTTAATCGAATTGATTTATTGCTCACTAGCTTCTGTCCGCGATTTCGTACGTATGGACATCACAATATATTAAAATAACAGCCACATTTGAATAATATTTCTCTGTATACTACGTTTGTAGTTTTGGTCACAGCAGCCAAAATATACAGGGAGTCAGGGCCTCAAGTCTGCTATTACAACAGTGTCAGAATGGTCTATCATTGATTTCATAATTGTTGATTTTGACAAGTTTGGTAATCTGCTAACATATTGGCGTCATTATGCGTTATCATTGGAAAGTCATAATGACGCCAATATGTGACCATTGGGTCAGCCACTGACACTCCATTCAAAGAAATGGCATCTATTGGTAATCTCGTACATAATGAAAAATGAATGACTGACCTATGCGCTAAAATTTTGACAGTTCCTTTGATCAGTGACCTACTATGAGAACGTCATTGTGCAGTCATTTCTTTTAATTCGTTACGAGTATCGTGTTTGTGGAATACAATGATCGACCATTATTAATTTAGCGAACTTTTAGCAAAATGACAGTGGGATCGTGTTGGAATGACGAATTTATAAAAAAAAGCAGACTTGGGCCGCAGGACTGGTGACGCGGGAGCAAGCGACGTACAGTTGTCCGTGTGAGAAGCGGCAGCCTTCAGTAGCATTTTCCATTTTGCTTGCGTCCAATAAACAACTGCCTCTTTAAACCAGTGCCTTTTCTAATATGACGTATAAAAGTGATTCCGATAATCTATTTACAGATTAAACAATTTCATTTCCCTTGTTCGAGCTACGCTACTCACCAAGCGTCGGCACTAAGTGAAACTCCTAGCTGTGTGGCTTCGGCCTTAGGTATTTTATTCATGTATCGCTATTCTAAAATTCCAATTTCAAGTGTAATTGGATTCGACGTCTGCTTTGCGAGTCGAAAAAATATGTTTTCTGATTGCTTTATGGCCTAGATTCTGTTAACTTTTTTAGCCTACCCTAAACCTAATTGCGAAAAAATATTACCTTTTCCATTATTATTTTCGTTCTCTTATGTGTTATTTAGTGCAAAAGCCAGTGGCATATTCTGCGTAATGTTAGTGCATACCAAATGCTGTGAGTTTTCTTTAAATTAAGGAAAATAAAGCCATACGAATCTACTTACAATTAATAAAGGAAACTTTAAATTAAATCCAGGATAGGTATTAACTTCGCCCAAATGTTTAATTCCCCTATTCCTAATAACCTAACATTTGTGATTTGTTTTGTAAATTTAGCGTAGTTTTCGTGCGTGTGAAACATCCCAAATTGCCACTAAAATAACAATTTTGAATAACAATTTTCTTATAACTTCAATTGTAATGTAAGAACTTGATAAAAACCTTTGTTTTAAATTAAGTACGTGATGTTTGCCAAAATCAACTGTGATTTATAACATCTTCGTTTATAGAACATTAAGAGTTTACCTACTTAGTTTGCCAAGTGGAAAGTTTTTGTTTTAAATGAAATTCTTTTAATGGTTTCTTAGTTTGGCTCATTTGGCATTTTCAGCTCAGCTAAACAAAAACAACAAAAAATCGGTGTACGGTAAAAGTAGATTAAAACTGTTAATTTTATCTAAATTGATACAAACTTATTCGATACTTGTAATTCATCATTTCGTAAAGCCTCAATATTTCTTTATATTTACTTCTGTAACTTTTTGTTTTATTAATTAAAAAAATATTTTGAATTACACCCAAGTCTTAAAAGTCTTCTGTTCCAATTTTAATTTAATATTTAGCTCAATAATTAAGATAAAAAACGTCAGGGTGTATCGACTTTTGTCGCTGACTGAACAAGCCGAGTGACTTTTAGTGGCTTAGGTACTTATACAAGGTCTGAAATTCCTCAAATATGATGACTAACTGATGATTAGAGCTTGAAACAGGACTGGTCAAGTGGGTGTACTAAATGAGTATAAAGTACCTAAAGAAAGAAAGACAATACGTTTATTTGCGCTAAACATGATTGAGACATTTGCAAACCATTACCAACGTAGGTACTGTGTAACTACTTCAACCATATAACCATAACAAGATCTATTCCCCACCTACCTACCACCTATTTCTCCTATTATTATTCGACCTATTTCTCTGATGGTGTTAGCTTAAGCTCATTGTGAAATGTGGGTGTGTGTCGCTAAAAACCAGCGCTGGGGCTCTGTCTCGCATAGGGTCCCAGCATTATGCTGAGTGATGGCCGTTTTGCGTGGATGTGACGCATATTTTTCCCCAAATTATTATTATCGTGTTTTGTTCTTTGCTTGCGTCATGTGTACCGCAAATAAACGTAGGTATTTTCTTTATTTTCTTTTTTTTTACCTGTAAAACACTAAGTGGAAAAATAGGTACGTATTATTAAAGCTAATTCGAAAACTACCTAAGCAAAATTAATAAATTTATATAGGACCGCGGAAGTTTCATCTACAAAATGAAAATATTTTTTTTTAAATCGGTCCACAATTGACGGAGAATTCGATGAACTTATAAAATTGACCGCCAACTTGAATTTTCCGTATCTCAACTGTCATTCTTAGATATTTGTAAGAAATGGCTATAACACGGTACATTGACGTAGTGTGCAAAATGGTTGAGCTAAACGGTGCTGATCCATGCGTCATGTTCGTGAACGGGCGCCATCAGTAGGGACTGGTCATCTCTTATCAGCCACGGCTTATTTTAATTTTTGAATTGTTTTTATCTTTTTATTGCGGATGATTTTTAGGTGCACGACTTTCTACACTGTTCTCACATGTATAATTTCAACATGAATGATGTAAACAATATTTTGTAAGTTTTTTTTTTTTTTTTTGAGAATGTCCGTGGAGTTTCTTGCCCGTTCTTCTCCATAGGAACCTACGCTTTGGAATGGGCAACTAGCTTCATATTTCTGAATGACTGACGCCTTGACAATTCAAAAGTGCCTGTAAATGGTTTAATTGAAATAAATGCTTTGAGTTTGTCTCTATTTCCCTGAACGTACACCAGAAAACTTGAGTAGGTAAGGGATCTACATACTCAAAAAGGTTCCTTTGTGAAAAACCCGTAATCCAATCCAATCACCCTAGCCTTTTGCCAACTATGTTGGGGTCAACTTCCAGTCTAAAACAGGATGCAGCTGAATATCACTTTTTTTACCACGTTAGGATTTTCTCTTTTATCGTATCTTTTATCTCTTTTATCGTTATTTACAAACATTTATACTCACATACACTAACGGCCAGACCCGAAACAACTACAACTACATACAGATATTTGTTCCGTGCGGGAATTCAATTCAATTTGTATTTTGATACTAACAATTTTGTTAGAGATTTTGTATTAAATCGGGAACATATGTTTCTTTCCAAGAAAAGTCAACATGTATTGGCTACTTTGTTAGCTTACAATATACACGCAGTTATTGATAATTTAACTGAGACTAGGTTAAGTGACGAAACAGTATTATCTAGTATTTCTAATAATACTGTAATAGATTATTTAAACTTTTAGACTCGACAATAGAGAAGCATAATAAGAATATTTTACTGTATCATCAAAATATTAATCGCTTTTCTGGCAAAATCCTAGACGTGGAATTGTTAATAGATAAATATCATATGGATATCTTATGTTTTTGTGAAACCTGGTTAAGACCGGATAGAATGCTGTTTAATGTAAATAATTTTTCAGTTGCCAGTGCGTTTAACAGGTCCTCAATAGGGGGTGGTACCTTGATATTATGCAATAGTTGCTTCAGACATAAGGAAAGGAAGGATATCACTGCTTGCTCTGTTGATCGCTTATGTGAGGTAGCATGTGCAGAGGTTGAGGGCCATACTTTCTTATGTGTTTATAGACCACCAGCCTCAAACTTGTCATCTTTTTTAATAATTATGGAAGAAATACTATGCAAACTTTTTAAAGATAATAAATTAGTTTTTGTTTGTGGTGACCTAAATATTGATCTATTAGTTAACTCACCGGATAAATGTAAGCTTATATCATTGTTTAAATCATTTAATTTAAAATGTATATTTAATGAAGCGACTAGAATAACAGCAACCTCAGCTTCATGCATTGACAATATATTTACTAATTGTCAAGTACAAGACTCGTGCTTAATTAGTGGTGTCAGGTCTGACCATACTGGTCAACTTGTATCATTTGACTTACATAAAAAGTTGCACCTAGACAAAACCATAGAATTAAGACCTCTCACAAAAAAATATATTGAAAACGTTTAATAATAATGTTCTTAGCAATCTCTCAACTGCTAGTTTTGATTCACAAGACCCCAATATAAACTACGGTACATTATTTTCTACAGTATGCCATGAATTCAATAAAGCATGTCCTGTAAAAAAAGTAACAATCAATGCTAAACCAAAATTTAATGAATGGGCTACTGCTGGCATTAGAAAAAGCAGAGATATTTTATATAATTTGTACAACGAGAAATCATTGACTTCTGATCAAGCCCTTCATAATTATGTCAGAAACTACTCTAGAATATTCAAACGAGTCTGCGCCCAAGCTAAATCTAAATTAATAAGTAACAAAATTAGTACTTCTAACAATAAAATTAAAGCTGTGTGGCAGGTAATTAACAAAGAAACTGGGAACACAAAACAGCGAGATCAGAATGAATTGTCTTTAAAAATTGATAATGAAACCATTTCAGATAAGTTAAAAGTTGCTGAGGCACTAGAAAATTTCTTTACGAACATCCCAATAGAGGTTACGAAATCTCTCCCCTCATCATCTATATTAGCTGAATCTCTTCTAAAAGAAAACTTCAGTAAGGACATTCCAAGTTTTGAATTCAAACCTATTTCTATTGTCACAATTACAAAAGCATTCAAAAGTCTTAACATAAAAAACACTGAAGACTTATGGGGGATTTCCGTTAAGGTTCTTGGAGATATCATTGACTCAATTGCCCCTGTCCTAACAGGCATATTTAATCAATGTTTAGATAGCGGTACGTTTCCTGATTTAATGAAACATAGTAAAGTAGTACCAATTTTCAAATCAGGTACTGAGAGTGATCCCTCTAATTATAGACCTATATCTGTGCTGCCAGCATTGAGTAAAATATATGAAAAAATCATGCTAGACCAGATGTTGTCACATTTTAATTCAAATGGGATTTTACATAGTTACCAGTTTGGTTTCACGAAAGGTAGGTCGACGACTGACGCTGGAGTAAAACTCATCAGTCACATTTTGGAATCCTGGGAGAAGTCCCAGGATGCAATTGGCATTTTCTGTGACCTCTCAAAAGCGTTTGACTGCGTTGACCACAAAACACTGATCTGTAAATTACACCACTACGGAATTCGTGGGCAAGCTGGTGATCTTGTTCTTTCCTATCTATCAAACAGGCAGCAAAAAGTAAACATTAACGGAGCGACATCCTTGGGGTCTCTAGTTAAGATGGGCGTGCCTCAAGGATCAATTCTTGGCCCTTTTCTATTCCTAGTTTATATTAATGACCTTCCTTACATGATGGCTAACTTATCAGACATAATTCTATTCGCTGATGACACTTCTCTTATTTTTAAAATTGATAGAAAAGATACGGATGTTATACATGTCAACGATAGTCTAGCAGTTCTTTCGAAATGGTTCGCAGCTAATAATCTTTTACTTAATGCGAACAAAACTAAATGTCTTAAGTTCTCATTACCAAATGTACCTCAAGTAGGTCTAAATTTAAAACTTGATGGTAAGAAACTAGAAGCTATTACGGAAACCGTATTTCTAGGAATTACTTTAGATTCGAGATTGCAATGGGGCGCCCACATTAGAGTTCTTTCAGGTAGATTAAGTTCGGCTGCATATGCAGTAAGAAAAATAAGGCAGATGACTGATGTAGCCACAGCTAGGTTAGTATACTTTGCTTATTTCCACAGTATTATGTCTTATGGCGTTTTGCTGTGGGGATCGGCAGCTGACGTAGATTCCATTTTTATTTTACAAAAGAGGGCTATTCGCGCTATCTATAAAATGGGTCCTCGTGAGTCCCTTAGAAATAAATTCAAAGAAATTGATATACTAACTCAGCCTTCTCTTTATATCTTAGAAAATATTTTGTATGTTCGGAAAAACTTAGGACTTTTCAAAATTAGAAGCAATATCCATAATATAAATACACGTAGAAAACATGAAATTGTGATACCCAAATTTAGGTTAGCTAAAACTAGTAAGTCATTTGTTATAAACAGTATTCGATTTTATAACCAGTTGCCAAAGTCGGTTACAGAACTTAGTGATGGAAAGTTCAAAACCCACATTAAACGTGTCCTTATCAAAAAAGCATATTATAAGATTAAAGACTACGTTGAAGACAAGGAAGTTTGGCAATAATTCCTTCTGCACATGTGGCTTCCCTGGTACCTCAATAACGGCACTACTATGTAATTATGTCTATTAACTGCTCCCAAATTAAGATGATTATTTGATTTTACCTATTTTTCTTTTTTTTTCATTTACGTACTTTTTTGACATAATCTTTTCATTATTTGACATTATATAACTTCACTATACTATATTTTTTATAGATTTGTTACAGCTTTAGTGGCAGTCATGCCATTTAGTTTAAATAGGTTTAAATATATGAAATAAAATATTTTGAATTGAATTGTATATATATATTTTTTTTTTTTTTGTATTTATTTGTGTTGTATTGATTTGTCTCCAATTTGTTATTTTCGTGTTTTAATTGTTTTTTTTTTCTTGCTTGCGTCATTTTTTACTGCAAATAAACGTATTTTCTTTCTTTTTTTTTTTTAATTGGAATTCAATTCAAAATATTTTATTTCACATAAACCTACAAGGGCACTTATGAAACGTCAGAAGCTAGGTGCACGGTTCCAATTGGTCGTTTCCTATGGAGAAGAGCCGGCAAGAAACTCCACGGTTACTCTTTTAAAAATAAATGGTATTTACAATCTTTTCAAGTTACAGTGTTTATAGGTATGAGAGGACACTGTAGGCCTATCAACAAGTACCAGGTACTTACCAAGATAGAAAACGATCGACAGATCTAAAAGTCGGTTATGCCTACAACGTTCTCACATTCACAAAATATAAAAGAGAATCTATATAAAAAATAAACAATTAAAAACCTATTTAAACTAAATGGCATGACTGCCACTAAAGCTGTAACAAATCTATAAAAAATATAGTATAGTGAAGTTATATAATGTCAAATAATGAAAAGATTATGTCAAAAAAGTACGTAAATGAAAAAAAAAAGAAAAAAAAAAAGAATAGAGCCTGCGACACGCAGTGCAGCAGTCAATTGCTCAACCACTGCGCCAACCGTGCCGTCATTCAATTTTACATGGAGCGACCGCCTATATGATCTCCACAACCCAGTGAAAAGCCCAATGATATAAATAAAAAATATCCAGCTAAACGACTTAACATCAATGCCAATTCAGTCAGCTGAATATTTAGCTTGGGTAACGAACTTGTGTAAATTTGTCACTGCAAAAGGTTTTCCGAATAAAATACTTACCGGCTTTCTTCAGAGTGAATAATGTAAATTCAATTTTCGTTTCGTTTAAAATCGACACGTTCGAAAAGTTAGCGACAGCGAGTGTACTGGAGTCCCACATCTTTTGTCGATGATTTTATTGTGTCGGAAATTATACCAAGAGAACGTACTACCAGGATAAAAAGTATTCCAAAAAGTTAATCCAGGTTGTGGTGTTTGAATGTTTGTTAATCAAATAACGCAAAATGGCTGAACAGATTTGGATGAAATTTGGCACAATGACAGTTTATGACCTGGATTAACATATAAACCCACATATATAACCCACTAATATTATAAATGTGAATTTTTTTAGTTAATATATATAGTAGGATTACTAGCCGATGCAGAACTTCGCCCGCGTGCAGGACCCTAATTATTTTTCTAAAATTACAGTTGTATGAGTTGTAAGTTAGTCTTTATAACATCTGCCAGTGAAAGTCCCGTCAAAATCAGTCCAGCCGTTTCGAAGATTAGTCGGCACAAACAGAAAGACAGACAAACAATTAAAAAATTGATTTTTGGTTTAAGTACCGTATATACTTACTTTCATATGCCTTAAGTAAAACGCTGTTATTTTGACATTACAAACAGACACTTAAATTTTATTTATTTGTATGTACCTATGTATGTACCATCGAAGAAGTTCATATCTATACACCGTAAGGACTATTTCTGCTTGCAGCGCTCGGCTGCTACAGAACTCTAAATCTTTCAATTTGTCTGTTTTGAAATGTAGGAAAAAGTTATAAAAATGATTTAAAAAAAAAATAGACGGAAAATACAAAATACGGGCTGATTTTTTTATTTTTAGTCACCGTCCAAATTTTGATTTGATTTTTTTGATTTTGATTTTTTTTGGCGAAAATCATTGAACACGTGTTTTTTCTTTTAGTATCACTCAATATAAAAATATTGAGATATCACATCACAAAGTTATTATATACCACGCAGAGCGGATAACTTTCGAGAAAATGATTTAAAATGAAAATGAAATAATATGAGATTTTTTTTCTAAAATAGATTTAGTGAATCATACCTTATGCCTAGAAAAAATTTGGACGTTGACAAAAAATTCAGCCTGTACATATACTTAACATTTTTATTTTCTCGTTCACGTGTATGAAAACTTAAGTTTTCGAAGTTTATTAGTAACTAAGTTAATCGAAGCTTCACAACTGAAACAAAAAAAATCCACAATGATTTTCCTAAAATTTCGTAATCTATTCCAATAAAGCAATATTGAGTTCTTTCTTAGTAAAACAATACTTGAATTAAAACGTTTTCCTAAAGTTCCGTTGAGAGCGTTTTGTTACGTCTAAATAAATCAACTGTAGGCATAGTTATTTAAAACCATTCGTCAGGCTTCTGAATCGTGGCGTCAACCACTATTGCGGCGATAAGTCCCCTCTTTGAGGAGTGGCTGGAGAGGCGCCACGGCGTCCTCACCTTCCGCCTGACGCAGGTCCTCACCGGACACGGCTGTTTCGGGAGGTACCTGTTTCGGATAAGGCGGGAGGAAACGCCCGGGTGTCATCACTGCGTGGATCGCCCGGAGGACACGGTGGAGCATACGGTGCAATTTACCAGCTAGGTGCCAGAGTTTCTCTGAGAGATTTTTTCAAAGATATCGGTATCCTCACAGTGGCATCACAATACATCTTCGCCAACATCTTATATATTAGGCAGAATATACACCTATACACTAAAAACAGTGATATTCACAACTTTAACACTAGAAGTAAGGATAAACTACGTGCTCCCTTTCACCGGCTTCATAAGGTTCATAACTCATTTGTTGGGCTTGGTATAACCTTTTATAACAAGCTACCCTCTTGTTTGCTAGATTTGCCTTTTAATGCGTTTAAAACTAAAGTAAAGTCCAACCTTTGTTCAAAGGCATACTATTCTATCAACGACTACTTAAATGATAAGAATAGTTGGTCGCTGTGATTAACTCAAGACAATGTTTAAATGTTCTTTCTCCAGAATTAGTTTACCTACTGACAGGTTTTATGAGTTTATATAAAAGTCTATAATTTTACTTTTTATGTACATTTATTTTATTTTTATTTATTGTTGACATAATCTACTCATTACAATGTTTTTTTTAATGAGTTGTATTACAATATGTGGTTAGCTAGCGACCTCGACAATTATTTATTTTACCTCGATGGTCCTAGTTTATCAATATTATTATAACTTCTAGTTACAGCTCTATGTAAGCGGGCACGCCCTTTATGCCTGGAGGCTTTATTTTCTTTTTTTTTAGATATTGTTTACGTTTAGTTATTTTTATTTCTGCTTGAGTATAGTTCTCGATGTTTTTGGTTGGTATATTGGCGTGTGCTAGCTGTCATATGGCTATTAATTTATAATTAAAATTTTATTTTGCGTAATGTATATTATCTTTTTTTTTTCCTAACTGAACAGACAGCTGTGCTGCTGGGGAGTTTGTTGCGCCACTTCTTCTTCCCAGCAAAAGCACTAGGAAGTGGTGAAGGGTGGGCGTTTTGGGGGACTGTCTTATGTAATTTTGACGTTCGAAAAGTGCTGATTCTCAGCCTAATTTGAATAAATGACTTTTGATTTTGATTTTGATTTGATTTTGGTGGAGGTATGCCCGGCTTGGGCAGAGCACCGCCGTGTCCTCGTGGAGGCGATCGGTGGCGGGGATCTCTCGCGTCCGGCCCTGGTCCAGGCCATGGTACGGAGCGAGAGAGCATGGGAGGCCGTCACCTCCTTCTGCGAAGCAGTAATGCTCGCGAAGGAGGAGGCGGAGCGCGTGAGGGAGAGGCAAATTTCGCGCCCTCACGCCCCTAGCCGCCGCAGGAGGAGACGCCCTGGGCGTCGGGAATCGATTGCCGATTCCCGGCCACCGTAGGCGCGGGCTTGCGGACGGTGAGCAATGGGTAGCTCGCCGTCCGGTAAGGACCAGGCCCGGGTCGACGGCGCGTAGTGTTCCACGCGCGCCTCAAAGAGTGTCAGCGAATGAAGGGGTCCGATGAGACCATTGCCTGCCGGGGTTGCGGGAAAGTCCGAAAGGGATACCGTGGCCCCCTGGCATTGCACAGGCAAGAGAAGGAACACGGGTGGGTTTTAGTCAGTAAGAGTCTGACACGCCCTCCCGCTCCACCCAGAGCGGGAGACGTCATTTGATGATTTCCCACCTAAAAAAAAAAAAAAAAAAGGCTTCTGAATCGAAAATGACACACTTTTCGATTACTTGATTTGCCTAGTCCCCGACAGCAAATAGCTGTCGGAAGAATAGCGATCGTCTATCGGTTTAAACTGTAAAAAATTGGGTTGCAGATTTGTGAACAGCGTTAAACATGGATTGATGTTCGATTCGGCACGGAAGCGTATCTAATAATTATGTGTAAATAGCTATTCTGGGACAATTAATACTAGTCCTGGCTTAATTAAGTGCCCAATTTGCCCCAAGCAAATATTAAGGGTGGGACCGCCTCCCAACCTTGTAACATAAGGGTTTCGTGTACTTGTTTGTTCTACTAAACTTATCTCTCAGATTTCTTTTTCTATTTCCTTTATGGTTGAGTAATGACTTGTCATGTCATTTAGTTAAAATAGGATTTTTTCTTTTATATTAGATTCTACTCTATTTTGTGAATGTGAAGACGTTGAAGGCTTTGTAGACTCACAAATCATTCGATTTGCTGACAATTTTTTATTTTGTTATGTATGACTTGTTGACAGGCCTTCACGTCTTCCCATATATATTAACACTGACACTATTTGCAAATATTTTAAAAGCCAATTATTTTTAAAAGAGTATCGAACCGTCTTGCCGGCTCTTCTCCACAGAAAACGATCAATTGGAACCGTGCACCTAGCTTCTGACGTTTCATAAGTATCCAAGAGGATAAAATGTCCGTGCATGATAAATTAGGATATTGCGTGAAATGATACAATCGTTTTGCACATCCCTGTACTTATTTGACTTATTTGGGGTCAGTTAAGTGGGTACTAAATGGTGTCCAAATTCGAATTTTTTATCACTGCATTATTAACTAGGTACCAGGTATTACATGAAAACTATACCTACGCAGAAAAAATACTAACTAACTAACCTGTGACTTCATTCTTTCGTCCCACACACAAAATTCACTAACACTCGGCAACAATTCGATTTGAGTATTGAATTTTCCAGCTAGTTCCATTGCACTGTTAAAACCACTGGACGACGACTATCCTGTCCCTCAGTTGTCACATCCTTGAGACCACGGAGTAGGTAAGCCCCTAGTCACACTTTAGACCTTACATAAATACAATTAACTTCTCGTCACAACAGCAAACACTAGTTAACGATAGAATAGAACCCTAGGTCCGGCAAGACAAGCCTCCACAGAGCCAATTATCAGCCAGTTAGCCTGATAATTACAAATCAAGAATATCAAACGACTCATGAATATGCGACCGACAATTAATTACTGAGATACACGCAAGGGTTGTCCTTCACTCTGATTAATTAGGTCTAAGGCCATACTATGAACAATGACATTGGCACTTGATTGGCATAGATACGTGATATATTTAGGGCTATGATCTTCAAAGGCTTTCAATCGGAGTTGGGGACAACAAAAGACGGACTAACAATGGGTTAATAGAAAGGAGAGATTTGTGGTAGGTACTGTCAACGCTTGGCGGAGCGCTGATGGTACCAGCCCAGCATAAAAAAAACAATAATTGTTAGTGAGATAACTCAAATACTTATTTAGAATCTTTTAGTTTTTACATTTATAAATATTTTATATTTAAGATATGCGGTTGTCGGCTCGAGGGGCCGACTGTCTAAACTTTTCTTTTATTCTATAGTTGTATCAACGTTAAACAGGACAGATATGGTGATAAGATGATAATATTCGTACAAACCCGGGCCGGGCTGGGCACTCTCATGTCGAATACATATACACTACAATACAGTACACCAATACATTACATCTTTTTAGTAAAAGAGGTGATAGATATAATTATAGTACATGAAATAGGGACCTATTAGTACAAGGTTTCAGACTGGCTAAGGTACTCATCTTTCATGGGGTACTGTTTAAAAATGTTACAATAAAATTCCTCCCCACATACTTCAACTAAATGCGACGAAATTCAAATCTTGTATAAAACGCACACTATGTAGGCAGGCATATTATAAGTTGGGGGATTACATCTGTTCCACAACCACAACTAATTGATTAACATTTTAAAAATACTGTTGGAGCTGCGTAAGACCATATTTGTATTGTATAAACTCAATCTCCTTTGTATTGTATAGTTGCATAGCACAGGTGTGAGTACTATGAACTAAAGAGCTACCATTTACCGGGTAATACGAGGGTCATTCAATAAATACTTAGCCTACAAAAAGTAAACGAAAATTTTGGAAAAGTGGCAATTTATTTTTCAACATAGACTCCTTTTAGTTCGATACACTTAGCCCAGCGATGCTCCAACTTTTTTAACCCGTCCGAAAAAAAGTTTTTGTCAAACTCTGCAAAATAGGCCTCCGTGGCGGCGATGACCTCCTCATTCGATCCATATCTATTCCCGGCGAGTGATTTTTTCAGATTAGGAAACAGAAAGAAGTCACAAGGGGCCAAATCTGGAGATACGGTGGATGGGGCAGCAATTCGTAGCATAATTCGACCAATTTGGCCATGGCAACGGCAGACGTGTGAACCGGTGCGTTGTCGTGGTGAAACAGCACTTTTTTCTTCGCCAGATGGGGTCGTTTTTTCTTTAATTCGGCGTCGAATCGGCCCAATAAATCGGCATAGTAAAGCCTTGTAATTGTTTTACCCTTCTCGAGGTAATCGATGTAGATCACACCTTGTGAATCCCAGAAAACGGTGGCCATAACTTTTCCGGCCGATTTTACAGTTTTCGCCTTCTTTGGAGCACGTTCCCCGGTCTGGATCCATTGTTTTGATTGCTCCTTGGTCTCTGGTGTGTACCAGTGGATCCAGGTTTCATCGACGGTCACAAAACGACGCAAAAACTCCGCTGGATTTCGCTTAAACAGCGCCAAACACGTCTCCGATGTGGTCTCACGGTTGCGCTTGTTTTCTGGTGTGAGTAAACGCGGCACCCATCGCGCCGACAGCTTTCTCATGCCGAGTTCCTCGTGAAGAATATGATGCACTGTTCCTTCTGAAATGCCTACAGTCTCAGCTAGCTTCCGAACCTTCAATCGGCGATCTGCCAATACGAGATCATGGATTTTTTTAATGTTTTCCTCCGTAGCAGCTGTTTTCGGTGCACCTGGACGTGGTTCATCAAAAACCGACGTACGGCCACGTGCAAACTCGTTGAACCAATTCTTGACGCTGGCCATCGATGGAGAAGAGTCACCGTACACAGCATCCAAGCGCTCTTTGATTTCGATGCGCGTTTTCCCTTCCAAAAATAGGAATCAAATCACCGAACGATATTGCTCTTTTTCCATTTTTGTAAAACCGATCGACACGTTCGCTTCCATAAGTTGTCAAATTAAAACAAATGAAGGGATTGGAATGAAAATTTGAAAAAAGAATTAAAAAAGAATGTGCTACACTGTGGCAAAATTCTTTTGAAACTACAGCGCCCTCTGGCGATGAGGCTAGGTACTTATTGAATGCACCTCGTATGTATTTCATTGACTTGAATGTGCCCTGGCGGCTGTGAGTATGTCATGCTCACCAGATGTCTCGCTGATGGTGGCGCGTGTGTTGGATCATTTAGCTCCCTTCAAAATGGTTGAGCTGAATGGTGCTGATCCATGCGTCATGTTTGTGAACGGGCGCCGTCAGTTGGGACTGGTCATCTCTTAGCTGCCATGACTTATTTTAATTTTTTGAATGGTTCTTTATATTTATTACGGACGCTTTTACGAACGTGCACGTCTTTCTGCATTGTTCTCAAATGCATAATTTCAATATGAATGATGTAACCAAAATTTTGTAGATACTTATCAAAAAGAGTGTCCAATATTTTGTAAAATATTTTGTATCAAAAAGAGTGTCCGGGGAGTTTCTTGCCCGTTCTTCTCCTTAGGTACCTATTACGCTTAGGAATGGGCAACTAGTTTTATATTTCTGACTGACCGACCCCTTGACAATTCAAAAGTGCCATTAAATGGTTTAATTGAAATAAATGCTATGAGTTTGAGTTTTGACATTTAAACTACAATACAATACACCAGTACCGCAATTTCGATTTATCTTGAAGGAAGTTGTCAAAATATTGTTAGAATTTCCAAGCATATTTGAGAAAAGCTTGTATATTAACTAAATACGTTAAGAATCTACAGTACCTAAGTACAGTTCTGTGTTCCCTTATAATTCAATTATCTTGCTCTAGTATCTAAGGATAAGTAGGTAATATGCGTGAGCCGAAAACTTCGGTATGTGTGAGTAAAGTCTACGTAACCAAACATTTTATGATGTACGGACTAGCGTTTGTTCGCGGCTTTGCCCGCCTAAAAATCCATAATTATCCAACGGGAACGTATAACCGGGATAAAAAATCCAATGTCCTAACTAACCTATGGTTTGCCTGAGTTCCAAACATCCACAACATAATATTAGTATGAAAGAGTGTATAAGCTTGTTAGAACTATATATACTCAGCATTTATTAGTAAGGAGGTAATTGAATAGACCTTAAGTATCGATCAATCATCAGACTAACGTTAAAACAAATACTAGCTATGATATATTGAATACACACAGGCACACTGCTATTGGCCACTAAGTAGTGTTACTATTATATTCGTAATTTTACATTTATTTGTTTGTTCGGTACACCACACAAAATAAAAACAACCTATTACTTCGAAAAAATAAATAAATTCACTACAAAGTCAAAAATAACTTTAATTTCGGAAGTCAGTGACTTTAATTTTGAATTTTCGTTTTTTGCCACCGTTGTTTTTCACTTTAAACTTACATACACAAACAGCCAGACCCGGAACAACTACTTGTAGGTCATACAAATATGTGTTCCATGCGGGAATCGAACCCGCGACACGCAGTGCAGTAGTCAATCGCTTAACCACTGTACACCTAAGGTCTATTTAAATCCTTGTTTCCAATTCATGTTATTTCCACTTAAACAAACATCACTTTAAACTAGTGTAAATAGAGTTGATTTTGGACTGACTAGTACTGTTGAAAAAACATAAAAAATATGAAGTTGTAGCGCATACTGAACCTTATGTGTAGGTATTCAAATTCAATTCAAAAGTCATTTATTCAAATTAGGCTGAAAAATCAGCACTTTTCAAACGTCAAAATTATATAAGACGGTCCCCAAAAACGCCCGCCCTTCAAAACTTCCTAGTGCTTTAGCTGGGAAGAAGAAGTGCAACTAACTTCCCAGCTGCACAGCTGTCTGAATAGTTAGAAAAACTTGATTCTACAATAGTACTTATGCAATAGTTATTTATCCAACATGTGAGGAAAGTTCGTTTTTCCTATGAGTTTTGATTTTGAGTCTTGAGCGAACGAAGGATTGAAAAATAGAATCACGAGCGCAGCGAGTAATTAAAAATTTCAATCCTGAGTAAGCGAAAGACTCAACAAAACGAATAGCAAATGAACTTGCTCACATGTTGCATACAAAACTTTTCACCACTCCCAGCAAGAAAGTATTCAGTCATCATAGGTAAATAAATTAAATAGACACAAAGCAAATCAAAATAATTCTTTATTTATTTTAAAATATCTTTAAAACTTTACATAAAAAAATCAGGCAAGGTTAGTTTCTGAACGGGATCATTACTTTCCTCACTGTTCAAACAGTGAGGAAAAACCCACTTTCCTCACTGTTCAAGCAGTGAGGAAAAACCAACTTTCCTCACTGTTTTCGTAGAGGAAAGACACTTCTTTCGTGCGGGAGTGGTGAAATAGTTATTTATCCAACATGTGAGGAAAGTTCGTTTTTCCTATGAGTTTTGATTTTGAGTCTTGAGCGAACGAAGGATTGAAAAATAGAATCACGAGCGCAGCGAGTAATTATAAATTTCAATCCTGAGTAAGCGAAAGACTCAACAAAACGAATAGCAAATGAACTTGCTCACATGTTGCATACAAAACTTTTCACCACTCCCAGCAAGAAAGTATTCAGTCATCATAGGTAAATAAATTAAATAGACACAAAGCAAATCAAAATAATTCTTTATTTATTTTAAAATATCTTTAAAACTTTACATAAAAAAATCAGGCAAGGTTAGTTTCTGAACGGGATCATTACTTTCCTCACTGTTCAAACAGTGAGGAAAAACCCACTTTCCTCACTGTTCAAGCAGTGAGGAAAAACCAACTTTCCTCACTGTTTTCGTAGAGGAAAGACACTTCTTTCGTGCGGGAGTGGTGAAAAATAATTTACATTACGCAACACAAAACATAATAATAAATTATTTTCTATATGTCACCTAGCACACGCCATTATACCAACAAAAAAGTAAAAAGAACTTAATACCCGAATGAAAGCCTCCGGGCATAAAGGGCGTGCCCGTTATACTCGTAGCTATTAAAGCTGTAACTCGGAAATCACAAATTATAAATTAGGACCATCGAAGTAAAAATAAATAAACAGTTAATACTAATAGCAACAACAAAAACCATGGTCAGCAAGACGACCAGTCACCACAAGCAGCACCCGTATTACGTAGTTATTTTTCCTAAAACTAGTTTTTGTT
Organism: Xanthia togata; assembly: GCA_963853775.1. Classification (NCBI taxonomy): domain Eukaryota; kingdom Metazoa; phylum Arthropoda; class Insecta; order Lepidoptera; family Noctuidae; genus Xanthia; species Xanthia togata. The sequence goes on from OY970806.1 coordinate 8,783,018, forward strand.
TACCACACATGTTTGGCAATTAAATTTCGCACGCAGATTACATTATCCTTTTCAACATGAAAGGTGAGGATGAATGAGGCGTGGTAGACTTCTACCACGCCTCATTCATCCTCACCTTTACAGCATCTTCTTACAGCAATCTAGAGCAATTTGCGGAGGATTATAACTTTGGTTTGCAAATGGCAGGAATAATTTCGTGTCCAATTTTGGTTCGCTACGCTTGAACAAAATGTAATCTTTTACGTTTAATTTATTCGCTCTATAGACTTCTTTAAGATTAAACGTTTGTACATAAAATACAGAGTAGATCTGTTGACTATAAGAATGTAGACTTTAGTGTCTAATTACTGAACCAAAAAGTCCTTTGAAGTTGATAATTGTATGCGTGAGTAAGTCCTGAAAAGTCCTTTGTGAAAGGCTGATGATTTCAAAAGTTGTAGATGGGACTTTTATAGGTATCCTCTTATCCCTTGGTCCTTTAAAATTTGTGCTGTGTCATCGATTATGTAAGGGTTTTTCCTTAAGGGTACACTAGTCGACGGACGGCTCGAACTTCTTGGTGGGCGTAATTGATCTATTTAGTATTAATTTATCTAGTTTTTATTTATTTATTATTAATATATTTATTAATTCATTTAGTAAAATAGACGATGATTTATAACGAAAACGAGCGCGTACAATTTCATGAGCAGACCTTTGGGCGTATAGATATTATGAAAAAACTACTGGATGTATTTACTCAAAATAAAATTATTTGAACTATTGAATCAATCCCTGTACGGTTTTTATTTTGCCATTTTTTTACTTTATAAGTTATCAATTTACGCCCAAAGACGTGTTAAAATTAGTGTTGAAATATGCAAGTTTCGAAGCTCATAACTTCAAAACCATTTTTTTTTCCAATGCTGCTTCCATACAGGGCTAGATATTAAGAAGACATATTGATATCATTTTTAGTTTTGAACGTACTCCATCAAACAGACGAGTAATCACCATACTACGTTTGTATGGAAGAATGATTAATAGTTTTTTTCAAGTGCATACATTAAAAAAGTATACCCATAATCCATGTAAAGAGATAGTCTAAAATGTTTTAGTACTCTGTTTTTTTTTTTTTAATTACGACGGCACGGTTGGCGCAGTGGTTAAGCGATTGACTACTGCACTGCGTGTCGCGGGTTCGATTCCCGTACGGAACAAATATTTTTATGACCTACAAGTAGTTGTCCCGGGTCTGGCTGTTTGTGTATGTGAGTTTAAATGTTTGTAAACGCACCCACAAACACAATACAGGAGAAATTCCTAGAGGGGCAACGTTTAAAAAAAATGTAGAATCGTATAGTGTAATCAAAATGTGTGTGTGATTTTGATTACACTATACGAATTTACATTTTTATAAATAGTTGTAAGCCACTATAAATAATAATATACAGGGTAGATTTTTGAGATGGGGCAGTAAGGGCATTACCTTAATCGTTGTAGCTACAGGAAAACGGTATTAGGAGACTGTCCTTAACTTTTTGAGTCATCTTGATCTGCATTAAAAGATTTTGAAAAAAAAAAATACAGTCAGCAAGAAAATAGGCAGCAAACCCCAACAAAATCATGTCCCGAAATTCCCGAGTAATAATTTCAAAATAATAAGTCGTTTTATGAAATCACTTTTCAATCACTGAGACGAACATGAAAAGTTGGGAAAAGAATCTCGTTAACACGCCGGCCGTCGTCGTTCGTCCATGACAATGTCATTTTTTTTTTTTTTTTTTTTTAACAATGGCATCTCGCAGGTATACCACTAAGGTATTTACTGCTCAACCGAACAATCCTGTGGCTGCCTTAAGCACTACACTCAAAGCCTCCAGCCAGGAGCAACTATTCTAAATTAAAATTAGGCGAACGCTCGCTAAGGGCACCCCCTGTGGGGTACGAACCTCGGCTTAGGGCGTCGCTGAGGGGAGGACAGCAAGATGGGACAGGCTGGATCAAGGATATATCATGATTATTATGCGGGGAATTTAAAGCTACGCGCTCAGCTGCGGCGCGGGCTGGCGCTTCATCGGACAAGGACAATGTCATTTGAGAGTAATCTTTATGTAGTTGTCAGCTGAGGGCAGAGAATATTTAAATTATGGGAGGAACAAGTTTCTTAATATGTACATTTACGATCCACAAACCTTTTTGTAAATTTTGTATAACGTATAACTTTTGGTAATTTGTAAAAACTAACAATACTAACCTACTTATTTATACCCCATTTTTACTAACTTAGTCTGAAATAAAGTTTTATTTATTTATTTGGGAACCTGGAAAGAAAAAAATTAAAAAATGCTTTAATTAAAACGTTAATAATATAACTGCCTCGTTGGTCTAGTGGTCGCAAGCGCTACGGCTGAGCATTGGACTTTGATTCAATTCCCGGGCCGAGCGAAGTGTTATTGGGTTTTTTCATTCGGAATGTTTTAGTTGCAGCCTGAGGTCTAGATTTGTGCCCGGTTGATGGCAATACACCACACATGAAATGTGGGTGTACTATAGGTAGGTACACCTCTGCCTAACCCTTCGGGGAACACAGGCGTGTGTAAGAATTGAAGTACTCTGAAAGAGCTCATTTTCTTTAAGAATAGGGCTCAATTTATAGAATGCTGTCATCCCGTAAATCGTTTTCTATTCAACATTAAGTATCTCTAAAAACACTTGGGTGTCATTTGCAAATGCCGCGCATACTTATTTTATTTTCGGAGGACTCTCATCAGTCAGTTCAGTGCATGTTGTTCTAGGCTAAACTTCTTGAGAGGGCATCGTCCTCGCTAAACTTTTACATAGGTAGTCTTATTGGTTCCATTAAAACTTTTGTTAATCGCACTTTATTTGTTGTTTCTATGTGATCGGATTATAGAAACTGAGTCTACTGATTGAAAGAAAGAAAAAAAAATGTATTTGACCCAGGTACTCAATATTCACACAAAAACAAAAATAAAATAAAAACAGAGAATGCTTAAAATAGTATTGTGTGCCTCACGGCTGCGCCAAAAAGGCCCAGTTCAGCATAAATGCCTGAAAAAAAGTGCCTGACGCTGGTTTTCAACTGAACATTATGTTACGAGGATGTCTTACGGATGTTAATCAGTTTTATAGTGTGTGTAAATAAATAAATAAAATTAATTAATTAATTATGATTGGCCTAAGTATTCATCTTAATGTGGGTATTTCTGCGGGGTAATTACGTTACACACTAGCAGTGGCAATGGCTTTTATTTTGACAGTTCAGCAACATTCATTGCTTTATTTACGTTCGTGAGCAGTTTTTTTTTTATGATCCTTCAAAATCATTTAGATTTTGATTGAAGGCGTGTTAGCAATTTTGGGTGCTGGTAATCAAGATATAATTGAACTTTGAAGAACTACTGGTACCTACTTAAGTAGCCTACTTGAAGAAGCTTAAGTAATAGGGATGTTGACTGCAAAAAAAAAAACTATTTAGTCCGTCGGTTAGATAATAAAAAAATATTAGACACGTATTTTTAGTAAAGCTAAAAATACGTGTCTAATATTTTTTTAATTTCATAATTAATAAAAAATGGTTTAGATTTAAAAACGAATTAAAGTTGGAGAGTGGGGGCTCGCTACGTCACAAGTCAGTATAAAATAATCTACCGGGGAGTGACGGCATGCCACATTTTAACTCAATTTATAAGAAAAATTACGTGTCCAATATTTTTTAATAATCTACCTGAGGGACGAAAAATAAACTTTTTAGTCAACATCCCTATTAGTTGAGCACTTAATAGTAAGGCATACAATAAGAAGAGAAAAAGAGTTATTCAAGCATAAAGATCTTCCATTGAAACTGATTGTTGTGCTTAACATTTTCATTAATATCATTAAATATTATCAAAGCACAGCGTTCTTGAATGCACAATTTCTTTGATGTTCATTATATTGCATTTAAATGATGTTGTTAGTTAAGTATTAAAACCATAAAAACTTTTTCACAAAAAATAAAACCGACTTCCAAAAAAAAACACTACAAAGTGAAAAATAACTTTGATTTCGGAAGTCGGTGTCTTGGGTTTTTTATTTTAGTTTTTTTTGCCACCGACTTCCGAAATCAAAGTTATTTTTCACTTTGTAGTGTTTTTTTTTGGAAGTCGGTTTTATTTTTTGTGAAAAAGTTTTTATTTTTCACTTTTTAGTTGTGGTACCTACACAAAACCCCCACAAAAATTTGAATACCAAGTAAATTACAGTGACAGGAACTATTAGAATATCATCCACATATGCTAGGTGGGAAAAATATGTATTATTGAAGCTAACTCAAAAACCCTTCATCAGATCTTGACCAAATTTATATGGGACCACTTCTGAAGTATGCCCTACCAAACAAAAAAAGAATCATCAAAATCAATTCATAATTGGTGGAGTAATCGCGTAACAAACATACAAAAAAAAAAAAAAACATACCGTCGAATTGATAACCTCCTCCTTTTTTTGAAGTCGGTTAAAAAGTGACAACAATTTTAAAGAAAAGAGTATCCTGTGAGACCGTTGTGGTTAGACCACCTGTCTCAGACCCAGAGGGAATCAATGGGAATCAAGGGTCAATCAATGAGGGATTGTTGTTGAGGGTTCAATTCCCAATGGGAGCAAAGTTTTCTGCTAAGCTGCTGGTAGGGCTTGAGTCCGCCTGGCTAGCTACCACCATCTTATCTAACTCTGTCGCCATAACAATAATGTTAACAGTATTGTTGTGTTTCGGCAGTTTGAGGTAAGATAGCCAGTTCCTCTGTGATTGAGGATTCCGGATGAAGCTCGCTTTCACCTTCTGATCATCACTTACCATCGGGTAAGATGCAGGCCAAGAGCTTCACAGTTAAGTAGGAAAAAAAAAATGCTTAGTTGGTTTGGTCATGTTGAGAGGATGAATGAAAGGCGACTAACAAAAAATATTTACAAGGCAGATGTTAGTGCAAACGCCTTAGGAGGACATGTTAGTGACCTAATTGGTGATGTTCTTCAGAAAGGTCAGGTGCGTAGTACTCGCAACCGGCGTGCGTGTATGACCAGATGTATGGACGTAAACGAGGCAAAAGGAGTATGTAAGGATCGTAGCAGGTGGCGTTCTACTCGTATAAATTCTGCCTACTCCTATGGGGAGAAGGCGTGAGTTAATGAGTAAAAAAAAGTTACCACAACTAGAATGTCACTTGTAATTATTTTATTGTGTGTGTTCAAAGAAAGTCATTGTGTAGGAATCTGTATAGCATAGGATCAGCAGAGGAACGACCTGCACCCATTCTGTATAATGGATGAAAAGTATTTCAAATCAGAAAATATATCTTGAGTGGCTTGGCTAAAAAAATTCTGGCCAGACTGTGATTAATAAAAAAAACAAAAATGTGTTTTTAAACATTTAAGATTATTATATACCAATTGAAAGAACTTTTCAAGGAGAACCTTTGCTACTAACTCGACTTTGGCCAATTGTTAGTCAATTCTGAGTTAATGGCTACTGGGCCACCTAAGTTTATAAATGTTCTTGGCGCCCAATAGCCTTATGTCATAGTGCTTTTTAAGAGAAACATTTGTTACTAAAACTAATGAGAGCAATTAAAAAAAAAGGCATTTTTGAATTACTTAATCATAGTCTGACCAGGATTTTTGTAGCCAACCTACACCTGATATATTTTTAAACATACTAAATTTGATATAAGATACTTTTCATTCATTAATCAGATGCGTGAAGGTCGTCCTTTATCGGATCTTAGACCAGTAAGATAAGGTCTGTATAAATTTTTTTAGAGCTGTGTTATGTGCATACCTAATTTCATGAAACATGCAGAGCCATCAAAAGATTTTTGACAGAAATAACTCACAATTGACGCATCACAGTGTGACAGTTTCCTGTACAAACCCAGCACGTGACGCGTCGGTACTGTAGTTAATCTCCAGGGACATAGATGGCGCGATCTATAATGTAACGATTCATTTATTAGTTACATTACCTTTCTTAGGGAACTACCTTTAGTCCGCGGCTTCGCTCACGTGGAGTTCGGTAATTATGCCCCGGGAACGTACTATCAGGATACAAAATCCAAATCCATTCCGCCGTTGTAGCGTGAAAGAGTAATAATCAAACAAACTCACTTTCGCATTTACAAAATTAGTTAGGAAGTTAGGATTAGAAAGAAGAAGGAGGAGTTTGGATAGATTTATTTGATACTTTAGAGCGTTTATTCTGAAAGTGGGTAATAGATGTCAAATATTTCGCTGTTTGGATTAATTTGGCAATATGGAATTAAGAAATGTGGCTAACTAGCGGACTAGAATATTAATAATGAATTGCAATTATAACACAGAATTTGATGTTGTAACCGTTTTAGGTGTAAAAAAGGCATTTGGAAAGTTTCCAAATACCTACTTTTTTATATCTAAGACTAAATATTCGGTGTTACGATATTAATTATTGCATTTCACAATCAATCTTATTGCCTTTAATCAGTATTATTGCCAAATTAATCAAAACAGGTAAATATTTTACAGCTAATTGCGACGTTGCAAAGAGCTCGTGGCTAAGTAGTAACTGCCGCACGGGTCGATCCGTCAGGTTAAGCTACGCTTGCCAGGGTTGGCCTTTGGATGGGTGACCATCTTTACATACCGAGACTCCTCCGTGCCTCGGAAAGCACGTTAAGCCGTTGGTCCCGGTTGTCATTCGTGGATCTTTGACAGTCGTTACGGGTCGTCCGAAGCCCGAAAGTTTGACAACCAGTCTTACCGAGGGGTATCGTATTACCCAGTTACTGGGTTGTGGAGGTCAGATAGGCCGTCGCTTCATGTAAAATACTGGTATTCAGCTGCATCCGGTTAGACTGGAAGCCGACCCCAATATAGTTGGGAAAAGGCTAGGCAGACTGATTGATTTGCGGCATTGCTAAATTTTAGGATAAGTGCTGTAACGTGTAAAGAGCTTGTTTATTTTATGCTGTTTTATTAGGCGTAACCTAAATTTAGCAGTTTATATTTAGAGTACCTACCTACAAAGTTGAGAGAATGCGTTCCTGTCAGTTGGACAATTTATATCAGTAATAAAGATCAAATTCTCAAAGCACATATTCGGTAGTACGAAAGTGACAGATGACGAACGATTTTTTTTGTCGGCTGGACTGTACAGTCACGAGCTTTAATTTGGGACCCACCTAAGGTTGAATATCGTGTAGCAAACTTTTGCCATTTAGAGCTATTATGTTAACGCTGTCACTGCACAAAAAATAAACGTCATAATGTTTACCATCGACAACTTTACGTTTCTAGGGGCTAACGTCAACTGGAGCGAGGGCAAACGATCATTACCGATTTCCGAGTAATAATTACTTTTTGGTCCTGTGGTCCCATAAGAAAAAAGAAACAAATAAAAAAGAACAAAATTATATTGTCAATATATGATAGCTAGTCAACTAACCCGCTTATTCTTCAAACCTATATTAGTTAAAAAGTTTTGTCTCTTTCTCAAACATAAATATCAAAGTGACGGACCAAAACAACATTTAAAATAAAATAGGTTTAAAGGCCGCTTATGATTATGGCTTAGAAGATTTTAGCTAAAATATTGATTATTTCTTTAGAAAAACAAAGTTATTTATTCTTTATATTTATTAAGACATTTATGACACAAACCTCAATCTTAACACAATTATATAGAAAGCATGGTTAGCGGTGCACAAAATAAACACTTATCACCGAAGGCTACGACTAAATTAATTTAAATCTCTCCAGTAATTTTTTTATCATAAATATTCAAAACCGCGTATATCCACCTTCATTGTCAATCACAGCCTGGAGCCGGTTACGCATGGATCCAATCAATTTGTCACATATGTCAGTACCCCTTAAACTTTCCCAGACTGTGAGGCAGTGATCCATAAGTGCTTCTCTAGTTCTTTCGTTTCTATTTGACCATTTTTGAACCATTAAGCCCCATAAATTTTCTATAGGATTTAAATCGGCACACTTTGCAGGCCACGGAATACGATTTAAATTTGCTCTATTATTGTCGAACCAAGTTCTAACGATTCTTGCCGTATGAATTGTTGCGTTATCTTGAACAAAGTTTATTGGAGCAACATCTTCTTGTGGATAATATAGTTGCAATGTTGGAAGGACACTCTCGTCTAATAAATCGACATAATCTTGAGCAGTGGACCTGGGTGGTAAATTTATTAGTTCTCCAATGCCGGCTGAACTAATCCAGCCAGACATGTTAACTGTAATGCGACCAGACGCGTTGTTAGCTATGACGTGGTCTTCCGTGTATCGCGTCCTGTCAATTCGCCACAAATGTAGTCTGCCCGTTTGGGAAGATTGAAAAGTCTTTTCATCGATGAAAGCCGTCGTCGTCCAATCAAAATTTAGATACTGACGTGCGAAAATAAGTCGAGCAGCTTTATGGGCATCCGTCAACGCAATTTTTTTTGCAGGCCGCCTGTGGTGCAGTCCCATAGCTTTAAGATGCCTTCTAACTGTTGAAGGGTGGACTTCAAACGCTTCCGCAAAATGCCTCGTTGGCGTAAATCCATTCATCAGGTATTGCCTTTGCATCAAGCGGCTCTGCTCTTGTGTTATAACTTGCGGGTGATGGTTGTTTCATCGTAAGTCAATAATATTTTCCTCGTTCCCGTGGCGTCGAACCCAGCGGCGAACTGTGTTTCTTGTCACATTTATTCGTCGCGATATCTCGTGAATGCTTACTCCTTGTTCGTGCAAATCAATAATTTGGAGCCTTATTTGGTCACGATTAGCCGCAAGCATTTTATTAATTGGTAAATTATATTTTGTGAAAATATCACATTAAACTATTTTCTTAAATGACACTGACACGACACATGTTCGTAATTAGAAAATCGTAATGATAGCTTTTTGCAACGAGGTTATCATTTCATAGGTCGATTAGTTATGACATTTTATGTCTTAACTTGACATTCAATATTTCAACCTTATAGCAAAGTTTCAAAGTTTCGACCTTATTGCATTATGATTGTTCTAACAACATTTAACGGAAATGTGTCCCAAATTAAAGCTCGTGACTGTACCTAATAATTATTACTATCGATTAATCGATAAAACATGGTCGCGTTCAACATTTTTTATTTATCACATGATATGAATTCTTTATAAACCGTAATTCCATGTTTTGTTGAGGATCGTTACTGTTTTAGTGGCATGAGGAACAGGGTGTAAAATTCACTCATCCACCATAGAAAAGGAGGATCCTCCGACCAGACGGGTGTTGTGTCTGGCGGGCCGACTGCCCAACCGTTGATGTCGGATAGTCTTATATATGTCGTTCGCGCGGTAAACTCTTATTGCGCGATGCAGGATTAGTGAGACGTCATGTCTTTGATGCGTACTACGCATTGCGTAGTTCGTACCTATGCGGCGGTGTAACCGCTACACTGTTATTCTCCCCTTTGAGACTAAGTTTAGAAGCAGATTCAATTAAAAACAAAAAGGTTTTTCAATAAAAACACTCTTTTATAGAACATAAATAAAATAAAAAACCGGCCAAGTCCGAGTCGGACTCGCGCACGAAGGGTTCCGTACCATTATCTATAAAAACGGCAAAAAAATCATGTCAGTTGTATGGGAGCCCCCCTTAAATATTTATTGTATTCTGTTTTTAGTATTTGTTCATATAGCGGCAACAGAAATACATCATCTGTGAAAATTTCAACTGTCTCACTATTACGGTTCATGAGATACAGCCTGGTGACAGACGGACGGATAGACAGCGAAGTCTTAGTAATAGGGTCCCGTTTCACCGTTTGGGTATGGAACCCTAAAAAACGATTGTTCATATTGAATGCGTTAATCCTGCTATTTGGACTGAGATAAATAAGGGTTCTGTTAGGGTGCGAAGGGACAAACTGATCTTGGTCAATATCGTTATGTAAGAAAATTGGGGTACATGGGTTCAGCAGTATTAATCAAACCGTGGACCATTTAGGAGCAAAGTCATTGCAGTTGAGCCAGTAAAATATCTGGGGAATTTTGTTCGTAAAATTTTTGGGCAACAGGTAAGGGACTTTTTTCCAATCTAAATATTGTGAGCACCTTTCATGATATTATAAAAAAATGTTTATTATTTTTAGGAAAATAAAATAGCAGAGTTGTCAAAGAGATTTAAGATATACTGTAGAGAGGAATGATATTATGAGTTAAAAGGTAGTAGATAGGTTATACGCGTTCCGCAAGTGACACGTCAAAACTTGGCTAATTACTTAGCCAAGTTTTGACGTGTCACTTCTCTCTTCTTCGTCTTGTCTCTTTTTCGCTCCCGATGATTACGACATGCCGTCCTACTTCCAATCACCCAATACATACTTTGTTATTACTATGCACTGCGTCATAACATTCATTAGTTTCTCTAGGAAACCACCTATACTTGTTTCTATAGACAATGTTTCAGTGACGTCATTCAACGTTACGTTACGGTCACCGCTCTTCTAGGAAACCGTAGATTTTACGGCTGTCAAATACTAGTGAAAATAACAAATTTTCTTGACGGTTCGGTATAACACGATGGAACCGCTTTCCCAGGAATTCAAAGATTGAGGTACCGCCGCTTTACCCTTTACCAAATAAATCCGTTTTATTAAAAAAAAAAATATTCTTGGGTTTTTGCCAATGACCAAGCACATTATGACGCCACATTACTCAAGTTCCTATGTGATTTTTCCATGACTTTTTATACAAATCTCTGGAACATTGATTGATGATACCTGTCCTGTCGATGAATGGAATTCTCTGGGGCCTTTTTCCTTTTCGATTATTTTCACACTTGTTCAAATATTTCGAGGGTTCCTTGTGCGATTTTTTGATGTTCTAAAAGTGCTGATTCACGGCCTGATTTGAGTAAATGACTGTTGACTTTGATTTTTCACAGCTGTAAAAATGTTCAGTATATTTTTTCTATTACTTACGACACAAACTGTTACTAGTACGAAATATGAGCATGTTTGATAAACATCGCTAGAAAATGAATCTGAAAAGCTAAAAATCAAAGCCCAAAGTGTCATCTACCTTTACCCTTTTCGCTTCGGGCATGAATTCCTTACCTACAAGTTGTCGACACGCGAATACCTAATGTATTTTCATTTTCCCTGAAAGAAATTGGATGAGAAGACATTTATCAAGCTCTGCCTTTTAATTGGTTATCATTATTTCAAAATGCCACTATATAGACTGTACGAAGAAGGTCCTGGAAAAAAATGGTTTTGCTAAGAAAGGTTAAAACTGAAATGCCAACATATTCGTTTACGGAACTCTCCAAATGCACTTTGAGTATCTTCTACTCAATCAAAATCTTCAGAATTTCATCAAACTTAAAATGCCTCAATAATCGCCTGTTTAATGAAGAAGCCAGGAACAGTCTTCCACACAGTTTGGAATGGTAAAACTTTGCAAACTGTTCTCGTTCTTATTACGATAGCAGTATAGTTGTGTATACCCTGCAATATAGGTTCAATAGACCGTGTCCGTGGCTGTACTCTCAAGGATCCTTATTCTCTTGGGAAACAAAGAGGCCTTTTCTGTTGAGTATTAGCTGTCAGCATATAATAAGGAACCATAAAAATCCGAACATTATTACGAAGACAGTTTAATGACTAGCCTTTTTAGAGATTTATTAGACCCTTCGATTTTATAATCGAACGCGATTTGAACCGTATGAAAAGATTTTCAATAAAAATAAATGTCAAATTCCAAGTTTTTTTTTTGTGTTTATTTGTTTGTTGGTTGAATACGAGGCTTTTGGCTACTTTTGTATTTGTGTATTTTGTGTTTTTGCTTTAAATGTACGTTTTGTTTGTGCAGAATACACATATTTATTCTTCTTCTTTTGTTGAACAACAAAAGTTGTTCAATTAAAATCAAACCGTGTGAACCCAGTATTAGGTTGAATGTCACTTGAACGTCATAAAATGACAAGGATTTTTGACTATGTGTCATTTAGTTAGTTTCAAACTTAGTCTTAATAACTTCAATTTTTTGGGAATTTTCGTAGAAGTGGTTAATCGATTACGTAGTCGGCTATACTGTGGCGGCATCTACAAAGCCACATACGAACTGCGCTTCAAACTGACGTCACGCAAAATCCTGCATCGCATAAATAGAGTTTACCAAGCCACCAGCATATATACAACGTCCCGACATCAATCGTCGGGCAGTTGCCTACCAGACACAACACTCGTCTTGTTGGAGGATTCACCCTTTTCTATGGAGGATGAGTGAAATTTACAGGGTCCGTAACTTAACTTCGAGATTCATATGTTCGATTAATGGAATGTCGACTGAACGATTGTTCGAATGGAATTTATTGCGAAACAACCTTTTATCGCCAAACGCTACTTCGACTGAACGATTCATCGAATATTTTTTAATCGACGGACTGCTACTTCGAATGAGTTTTGCTTCAAAAAAAAGAAGTGCTACCGAAGGAAGTCAGTTCAATTGTTTCTTGGTTTTCTAAATATTATGTAAATGGCACTTTTAAGAATATTACTAATACTGCCACTACTAATAAAACTGACACTAATACTACGATTTCTTTAAATGTGTCAATTCAAAGAATTCCACCTTTGTTTCCACCTGAAACATGGTCTATCCATGATCGTTTGGAATTAAACACGCCTAATTCCCAAAATTCAGTCGAATCATGGCATCACCGCTGGAATGGGCTCCTAGGAAGAAAGAAGTGGAACCTATTTAAAACCATAAAAGAAATGGAAAAAGAACAAAAAAGTAATGAGTTGATTATAGAAAAAATTAGAGCCCAAGATGAGTCAGTTTCTCCTACCAAAAAGAAAAAACAGGTTGGGAAAGAAGAAAAACTGAGAAAACTTTTAAATCAAAAGGAACACATGGACAGGCTTGACTTCATGAGCTCGATGGCTTACATTAGCCACTTCAAAAAATAAAACAACATTTAAATTTGATGATTAGTGATTATTATTTTATGTTTGGATTTTTAGAGGAGTTCTCAGGGCGTTAAAGAACTCTAATCTACCGAAAAGGATTTTGATTACCTACCTTAATTTTGTGCGAAAATCGTAAACGTAAATGTTTTTTTTTTATAATAAACCTTTTTCCCTTCATTTGTGCTTTATTATCTTCCTTTTCACCAAACATGTTTCTAAATCTACGGAAATAACGTACGATATCATATAAGTGTTTGATTTCCTCGTTAATGTATGAAATAATACGAGTATGTGACGAAAAATCGTGTTTTATTTTTTTCCGTTATTAAACTATATAATAACTAAAACTCATTCGAAGTAGCAGTCCGTCGATTAAAAAATATTCGATGAATCGTTCAGTCGAAGTAGCGTTTGGCGATAAAAGGTTGTTTCGCAATAAATTGAGTGTCCTTGGAGTTTCTTGTCCGTTCTTCTCCATAGAGATCTACGTTTTGGAATGGGCAACTAGCTTCAACTTTCTGACTAACTGACTCTTTGACAATTCAAAAGTGCCTGTAAAGGGTTTAATTGAAATAAATGGTTTGAGTTTGAGTTTGAGTTTGAATTCCATTCGAACAATCGTTCAGTCGACTTTCCATTAATCGAACATATGAATCTCGAAGTTAAGTTACGGACCCAAATTTACACCCTGTTCCTCATAACTCTATAATACCCCATTTATTTTTCGATCCATTTAAATAGTACTCATCTCTTGCCTAGCCTTTTCCTAACCAGGTTTAGGTTGGGTTGTAGGCTAACTAGAAGCGGCTGAGTAATATCAATATTTTACAAGGAGTTACGCCATCTGACCTCAGCCTCTACTACCCAATTACTGGATTATCCCGACGGTCTAAGACTAAACTTAGTTCAGACTTTCGGGATTCTAACGACCCCCAACTATAACTGAGAGCTACGGTTAGTGAGCTGTATTCTATTTCAAAGATAATGCCTATAATTTTGAAACTTAAAGCAAACAACATAAATTGTATGTAATTACAAATATACCTTCTTTATGGTGACCCCCCTCTGTCACGCTAAGCAATGTGGATAATCTTTCTTCTTTTAAAAAAACATTGCCCCACACTAGGAATTTCTCCTGTATTGTGGGTTACATCAATTTAAACTCACTTATACAAACAGCCAGACCCGGAAAAACTAATTGTAGGTCATACAAATATTTCAATCGTAATCGTATTAGTACTTTACTTAAATAATAATAATAATCGTTTATTTGGAACAAAAAACAAATACAATCAAATAAAACAATGTTAATAATATAATAATACCAGCCTATTTTAACTATAAATCCAGGTTTGCTCATGGTGTTTACCTTCACCGATGTTAGAAATGTCCAAGCTTATCTCAGAAAGTAAATATGGATTGAAAAAGTCACATTGTTACTTGCCCGGATTTCAACCCACAACCTCTTGCATGCCGAGCCGAGGCCTTTAACTACTGGGCCATCATGATAAAGAATAAGAAGTAAATAAGAAAACAATGTTAAACAATGATATTTACTGCTTTAGAGGTATGAGGAACAGGGTGTACAGTTCACTCATCCTCTATTGTATAGGGAGGATCCTCCGACCAGACGGGTGTCGTGTCTGGCGGGCAACTGCCCAACGCTTGATGTCGGATAGTCATATATATGGTGTTCGCACGGTAAACTCTAACTGCGCGATTCAGGATTTTGTGTGACCTCGGGATTTTGTGTGATTTCAGGATCTGTGTGAGGTCAGAATTTTGTGTGACGTCAGGTCTTTGATGCGTAGTTCGCATGTGGCGATGTAGATGTCGCCACACTGCAAAAGTTAAAACTGTAGCGCAGCTACCAACGCCCGACTCCTAGTGACAGGGTAGGTTGTTCCAGACTATTGCATTACAAAAGTATTTTAAACAATCATTATTAAAATAAAAACAATATAATATAACATTACTCGACGAGATAAGTGCCGTGTGTGAGTGCCTTATATTGAGTAAGAGGGGTGAGCGTGTCTTTTGTGTTTTTCGGCCAAGGCGGCCAATCACCATAATCCATCGACGCGGGAGAAAGCATAGTGCAAAAGTATGAGCGCAGACACGTACAGGTGCTCTCTCTCAAAAGGCAAAACTCAAAGCATTTATTTCAATTAAACCATTTACAGGCACTTTTGAATTGTCAAGGGGTCAGTCAGTCAAAAATATGAAGCTAGTGGCCCATTACAAAACGTAGTAGGTACCTATGGAGAAGAACGGGCAAGAAACTCCACGGACACTCTCATAAATCAAAAATTTGATACAAAATAATGGTAACATCATTAATTTTGAAATTATGCATGTGAGAACAATGTAGAAAGACGTGCACGTTCGTAAAAACGTCCGAATAAAAGAAAAAATAAAGAGTCATTCAAAAACTTAAAATAAATTATTTAATTCGATGGAATGGCAATTCGACACGAACAGCACGCTTAGAAAGACCATAATAGAAAAGGGTTTTGTCGACGGAAGAATAGACAAAATGACAGATAAACAATCATAATCTGACATTTTGTCTATTCTTCCGTCGAAAAACCCGGAGAAAACCCATTTCTATGGTTGTCATGCTCCGCGTGCTGAGAGAGATCAGGCGCAGGACCAACGGCTTAACGTGCTTTCCGAGGTACGGAGGTATCACAATGCCAAATTCCAAACTCCGAGCTGCTACTTAGAAATTCCTAATGGAAAAACCCAATAACACTTTGCCCGATCTGGGTATCGAACCAGGACCCCACGGTCAGCAGTCACGCGTGTAACCACGAATCCAACGGGGCAGTTGCATCATAATTATGTAACCTTTTTATTTTAGCCAATCGTTGAGCTTTTTCTTACATTGCATATTTTCTTGCTTAAATGATTAATAAGGGTTTTCATGAAAATTCACGCCACCAGTTGGCGCCACCATGACAAGAGGTCTTCGTTTTAGACAATGAATATAAAACTTATGATGACGTTCATCATTAGTTACGGCTAAAGAAAATATAGGTGGTTTAAAAATTTTGACAGGTGCCCGGACCTGACGTCTCAGTGCTGCCAGCGTAATTTCAGAAAACCCTCATTAATTTCTCTACTTACTTACATTCAGATTCCCGAACGCCAGTAATGATTAGAAGTCAAATTCGTTCATAATTAAAGCTGATCTTAAGTATGATTGATTGCCTTCGTTCTTTACAATGAGGTCCGTTGTAATGACTATTAAATTGCCTAACACACGATCAATCACAATCGAATAATTTTGAAGGATATTGCTAATCCATTGCTTCATATATTCCAAAAAAAAATCTGCTCAGCAACGTAAATAACGCAATGAATGTTGTTGAAATGTCAAAATGAAAGAGATTGTGATTGATCGTGTGTTACATATTTAGGGTGCTGGTCTAGTTTTAAAATTACCGGTACAGTATGGGTTTTAAAATGATAAAAAGTAATTAAAGTTTGTGTGCCGTGTGCTGGGCGAGCCAATTTCCATTTTTATTGCTACCAGACGAACTCCAGGCTACCTTTAAAATAAATATGGAATACGTTACGGAACTGTATCTAATGTGAGAATCTTGAAATTGACCCTAATCACATTCTAACTGTGAAACACACCTTTTTAACCGACTTCAAAAAAGGAAGAGGTTATGCATTCGGCGAGTTTTTTTATTTGTTATGATTTATTTTTTGTCAATAAACAACCGACTTTAGAATAACCACGATAGTGAAAAATAACTTTAGTTTGTTCTTCTTCGTTTCGAATCGATGAGGCAACATTCGCAGTAAGGAAGTCAGTAACAAAAAATATTCAATACTTCAGAAAAAGACCGACTTCCGACTCCAAAATTAAGTTTCATCTTGTAGGATTATTTTTTTGATGTCGGTTTTTTTGTTACTTATCGGAAAGCCAAATTAAAAATATTTCCTCAAACTTTGCCTTTGATTTATAATGACAAGAAGCTTTTAACACCGATGGAACCTGTTATTAACACTTGTGAGATTAAATTGTAATTATTATTTTCTCTTTTTCTTTTTAGGGTTCCGTAATCGAAGGGTTGCCAAATGAAACCCAAACCCGAACCGTATTGTTGCTGTGTGACTTTTAATCAGTGCTAAATAAATGTATTTTATTTCTTTCTTTCTTCTTATATCTATCTTATTATACTAAGCATCCGCTGTCCGTCCGCGCGTCCGTTCGTCTGTCAGCGGCCTGTATCTCATGAACCGTAGACAGTTGAAATTTTCACAGATTGTGTATTATTATTTCTGCTATAAAATAAACTCAAACTCAAACCATTTATTTCAATTAAACCATTTACAGGCACTTTTGAATTGTCAAGGGGTCGGTAAGTCAAAAAAAAAATGAAGCTAGTTGCCCATTCCAAAGCGTAGTAGGTACCTATGGAGAAGAACGGGCAAGAAACTCCACGGACACTCTTTTAAATAAATAAAAAAATTGATACAAAACATTGGTTACATCATTCATTTTGAAATTATGCATGTGAGAACAATGTAGAAAGACGTGCACGTTCGTAAAAGCGTCCGTAATAAAAAGAAAAAATAAAGAATCATTCAAAAACTTAAAATAAATTAAAATAAGCCATGGCAGCTAAGAGATGACCAGTCCCAACTGACGGCGCCCGTTCACGAACATGACGCATGGATCAGCACCATTCAGCTCAACCATTTTGAAGGGAGCTAAATGATCCAAATAAAGTTAAATTAAAGGGGTCCTCTTAGAAGAAACGTGTTGTTTTCGGCGTCAAACAAGCCAAGCAAGCGCCGCTGGCAGAAGCCGCCAATCCGGTGAATTTATATTCTCAGTTGTCTTGTGACTTTCGGTAAAGTGAGTTGTACGCAGGAAAAATGGCTGCCGGCTTTGTTGCGATTACCGCACGCATGCCGCCGAGCTGTGTGGATCCACGATAAGGCCCAGCGTCACTAACGCGACGCTATTTAGTGAGTCATTGACGATGGGCCTAATTTGATCCTTTGTTCCCTTTGTTTTTAACTGACTTCAAAAAAAAAAACACGATGATACAGATTATTATTATTAAGAAGAAACATGCAATTCATAAAAGCGGATACATAAAAACGAATACACGATAACCTCTAACATTGTTATTCACGTTTCAATAAACTTAATAGCCCGCTTCGCATCGCCCTCAGTGTCTTGGTACAGACGCCAGTACATCAACCTACCACATCCTGACAAATTTCTTTAATATATTTTCAACTTTATTACTGAAGCATAAGGTTCAAAGTTGATTGGGAAAATTTGACAGATTCGGGTAGGTTGACGTGCTAGCGTCTGTACCTTAACATAAATATGTTTTTCCGTTGTAATGCATCCAAGCGACTGTGTGTAACGATGTAGTTATCCAATGCCAAGTAAAGCAAAAACAAGCGGTACCACCGTACCATCCTTTTCTCGAAGCAGTTCAGGCCATTTCGACCGCCATAACTTCGTTCTGGATAAAACTAGAAGCCTGAATTTTTAGTAACCAAGCAGGCATTGTATAAACACGGTATGTTTCAAATTTCATTCAATTTGAACCAATTGTTTAAGAATTATAACTAATCAAAGTTTCTTAATTTTGTCACTCACTGACTGACCGATCATCAAAACTCTAAGGCATTTCTAGCAGACATAGAAGCTTCAAATTTAGAATACAATTAGTGTTTTGTGTAAGGAAAATCTAAAATAGGTATTTTGCAATTTCGGTCCAGTTTTCTAGATACACCAACTGTATACTCGTACGTCAAATATATGGGATTACAAGATATAATTATGATCAAAGGTAACTTGTAATAAAATGGTAAAAACTTGAAAAATGGTCATCGGAATGAAAAAGCCAGAATGGGACATAGAAAAATAATTAGTGCTCCAACAGGAATAGATTGAATTGAATTCAATGTGAATGGATTGACTACAACCGACGTAGACTATTGCAGCTGCCTTTTTTTTTTTTTGGTTGGGAAATCATCAAATGACTCCTCCCGCTCTGGGTGGAGCGGGAGGGCATGTCAGACTCTTACTGACTAAAACCCACCCGTGTTCCTTCTCTTGCCTGTGCAATGCCAGGGGGCCACGGTATCCCTTTCGGACTTTCCCGCAACCCCCGCAGGCAATGGTCTCATCGGACCCCTTCATTCGCTGACATCTCTTTGAGGCGCGCGTGGAACACAACGCGCCGTCGACCCGGGCTTGGTCCTTACCGGACGGCGAGCTACCCATTGCTCACCGTCCGCAAGCCCGCGCCTACGGTGGCCGGGAATCGGCAATCGATCCCCGACGCCCAGGGCGTCTCCTTCTGCGGCGGCTAGGGGCGTGAGGGCGCGAAATTTGCCTCTCCCTCACGCGCTCCGCCTCCTCCTTCGCAAGCATTACTGCTTCGTAGAAGGAGGTGACGGCCTCCCATGCCCTCTCGCTCCGTACCATGGCCTGGACCAGGGCCGGACGCGAGAGATCCCCGCCACCGATAGCCTCCACGAGCACACGGCGGTGCTCTGCCCAAGCCGGGCATACCTCCAACGTATGCTCCACCGTGTCCTCCGGGCGATCCACGCAGTGATGACACCCGAGCGTTTCCTCCCGCCTTATCTATTGCAACTGCCTGTGGAACACAAGCAAACAACGAAGTACAAACCACTTTCTGATGAAGTACTCCAAGTTCTGAGATCAGATTTGAAAGAAGTAGAGTTGTTTATCATAGACGAAGTGTCGATAATATCCAATGTTACTTTAAGATATATTCATTTACACTTATCTGAAATATTTGACACAAGCGACGATCAGAATAGGTGATTTGGAAAAAAATCACCTTGTCGTTTTCGGAGATCTCTTACAGCTTCGCCGGTAAGAGAAAAGTCACCTTTTGAAAAACTATCAACTGCTGAATCTAACAAGTTGTTAGGTTTCCTCAGTATACCGAATCTGTGGATTGCACTGTTCATATAGGTACGATGAACTTAAAATTAACATGCGACAGCTCAATGATTCTGACTTTGTTGAAATGCTAAATAGAATAAGATTAGGTGTGACTACGAGTACAAAAAAAGACCGCGACTTACTATCGACTAGATTAAATAACTCTCAAATCCAATTCAAATGAAAACAGATTAATTGAAATAATTGAATACCTCTCGAAACTTCCTGATGATACCGTTTGCTTATTACCTACAAAAAACATGACGTGTCAACAATTAAATACTGCAATGCTTAGATCTCTCCCACATCCCGAAATAAAACTTACAGCTGTAGATAGTATAGATTGCCCCAGATACCTAACAAAAAGAGCTCGTGAATGCATAAAAAAATATGAAGATGATGCTTCTATGACTGCAGGCCTGGGAGAGAACATAATTATAAAAATAGGGGCAAAAGTCATGTTGGGGCGAAATATTGACGTTAGTCTTGGTTTAGTTAATGGGTCTATCAGTATAGTGCAAACAGTATCCGGAAAATACAAAAATAATTAAGAAAATATACATTACATTTAATAAAGAACATGTTTACGAGCTTAGTCCAGTCAAAACTAAATTTGAAATTATTAATAGAGCATGTTCATCGCGAACAGTTTCCCAAATGTACGTATAGCCTATGCTATAACTATACACAAAAGTCTGGGCCTAAGTCTAAATAATGCACTGATGGATATCGGTTCTGCAGTGTTCACATCTGGTCAAGCTTACGTGGCACTTTCAAGAGTTACAAGTTTGGACGGCTTACATTTAATTAATGTCGACTTTAGAAGTATTAAAGCGCAGGAATCCTCAATTTGTGAATATAACAGAACGAAAAAATAAAAAAAACTCCAACACTGTATGTGTTGGAGTTTTTTTTAACCACTCTACGGTCCAAGCCGCGCGGCGATTCCCCCCCCGCCGGTCCGCGCATGAAATCTCACTTTTTTTTTTATGACCGCGCGAGACGCTCTCAACAAAAACGATTACTACTGAAAAACTGTTATAGCTACATTCGAATAAAAAATACTCACGGAAAGCTCAAAGAATCCAAATTTTAATTTAATTACAAGTAAATTACTCTAAATAACAATAAAGGATGAAAATAAATCATAAAGTTGGAGAAATAAAAAAGAAAGGTTTTTTTTTTTTTTTTCGAGTTTTACAAGAAAATTATAAAAGTTACTGGTTACAATTTTTTTCTATTCTAATAGTATATAATATACCCTTTAAAATGACACCAATATCTCAGTATAAATATTTAGTTTTCTGTCATGAAAAAATAAACAAAGTCAAGTACTTCTCAAAAGGTCCACTCACCAACACTGTAACGAGTTGCATTTTAATCATTTCTAGACCCCATCTCAATATATTTCGTTTGTTAATGGCTATCGTACTAATAGTGAAGAATTATCTTATATTTATTACAAAGAACCAATTAGAATCCAATTAGAATACATGTAAACAATATAGAATCATCAAACGATGATCGCGTAGTGATCATATAGCTTTTCCAGCAAAATTATTCTATGTAACCATTTTGAAAATTTCGTAGTAATGCATATTTCGTCAAGAAAATATCTTCACGTTTAATTTGATGTACAATAACAATAGAAATAAGGTATAAAAACAGCAATCTTACACATTTTACTTTGAGATCCACACACAATAACAGTTTGTTGACAAGAAAGTCAAACTGTCACTTTCACTTTTTTTTTTCTAAATATTATGTTTTCCTTGCACAGGTTAAATTTACTCGCGCGGATGACAAATTTCATATAGCGCCATCTAGTATTTTGTTACTGTACGACTATCACCGGACTTTAGTGCTGTACACGTTTAAAATGAACGATTTCGTTCGGGGAATGTATTCCCCATGGACAGTTAAGGCAATAGTTTTTTGGGGGAATGTAGTACCCTTGGACTGTTCAGTGGTAGACTAAGATGCATTTACCGTGCACACTTGTCAAAAATTGTAACATCAAAGCCTTCGAAACGAGTGGGCTTTGAGAAAATCTGTAGCTGAAGCTCAAGAAGTAGTACCGGAAAAGAAAAAAGGAAGACTACCTAAACGAAACCTACAAAAAGAAATGAGATGCCATTAAAAACATAACAGTTTTTCTATCGTAAAAAGTTGTGAGATCCATGTAATACCAAGTCGGTCAATTTATTCAGTCCCTACTTGAGGGTCCTTCTGTCTGGGTAGGCAGGGTAGGCAGGGTAGGTAGGGTAGGCAGGGTAGGTAGGGTAGGCAGGGTAGGTAGGGTAGGTAGGGTAGGTAGGGTAGGTAGGGTAGGTAGGGTAGGTAGGGTAGGTAGGGTAGGTAGGGTAGGTAGGTTAGGTAGGGTAGGTAGGGTAGGCAGGGTAGGCAGGGTAGGCAGGGTAGGCAGGGTAGGTAGGGTAGGCAGGGTAGGTAGGGTAGGTAGGGTAGGTAGGGTAGGTAGGGTAGGTAGGGTAGGTAGGGTAGGTAGGGTAGGTAGGTTAGGTAGGTTAGGTAGGTTAGGTAGGGTAGGTAGGTTAGGTAGGGTAGGTAGGGTAGGTAGGGTAGGTAGGGTATGTAGGGTAGGTAGGGTAGGTATGGTAGAGTAGGTAGGGTAGGTAGGTAGGGTAGGGGTAGGTAGGGTGGGTAGGTCGGGTAGGTCGGGTAGGTAGGGTAGGTAGGGTAGGTAGGGTAGGTAGGGTAGGTAGGGTAGGTAGGGTAGGTAGGGTAGGTAGGGTAGGTAGGGTAGGTAGGGTAGGTAGGGTAGGGTAGGTAGGGTAGGTAGGGTAGGCAGGGTAGGCAGGGTAGGCAGGGTAGGCAGGGTAGGCAGGGTAGGCAGGGTAGGCAGGGTAGGCAGGGTAGGCAGGGTAGGTAGGGTAGGTAGGGTAGGTAGGGTAGGTATGGTAGAGTAGGTAGGGAAGGTAGGTAGGGTAGGTAGGGTAGGTAGGGTGGGTAGGTCGGGTAGGTCGGGTAGGTCGGGTAGGTAGGGTGGGTAGGTCGGGTAGGTAGGGTAGGTAGGGTAGGTAGGGTAGGTAGGGTAGGTAGGGTAGGTAGGGTAGGTAGGGTAGGTAGGGTAGGTAGGGTAGGTAGGGTAGGTAGGGTAGGTAGGGTAGGTAGGGTAGGTAGGGTAGGGTAGGTAGGGTAGGTAGGGTAGGTAGGGTAGGTAGGGTAGGTAGGGTAGGTAGGGTAGGTAGGGTAGGTAGGGTAGGTAGGGTAGGTAGGGTAGGTAGGGTAGGTAGGTTAGGTAGGGTAGGTAGGGTAGGTAGGGTAGGTAGGGTAGGTAGGGTAGGTAGGGTAGGTAGGGTAGGTAGGGTAGGTAGGGTAGGTAGGGTAGGTAGGGTAGGTAGGGTAGGTAGGGTAGGTAGGGTAGGTAGGGTAGGTAGGGTAGGTAGGGTAGGTAGGTTGATAAGTACTTAGTGCTACCTGTGTGAAGCCGGGGAGGGCAGCTAGTATTATATTAAATTAGATTGTATAGTGCGATTGCCAAGGCAATCTATTTATTTAAAACATAAAAGATTTTTAATATGGATTTGGTCACTATATGATGTTGTTAGGTTAGCCAATTACGTAATAACTTAAGACAGAAGGACCCTCAAGTAAGGACTGAATAAATTGACCGACTTGGTATTACATGGATCTCTCAACTTTTTACGATAGAAGAACTGAGTTGCGAGACTTGTTTTTTTTTACAGGTTATGTTTTTAATGGCATATTTTTCACGTCAACTCCTTAAGCTGTTCGCTTCAATAAGTTGTTTTTCTCTTGGGTATCTTGAGTAAGTAGCTACTTGAGGTGATGCATATTATTTTGGAAAAAAAAATAATCTTCATATTAATCATTTCAGCCGAAAGACGTCCACTGCTTGACATAGGCCCCCCAAGAGCCGTCACTTCGACCGGTTCTGTGCTTCTCGTATCCAATGGATTCCTGCGGCCAAAAATACTTTCTATCTCGTATTCCAGTCAGAAGATAGAACATACAAAAACGTGTCATCGCTGAGCTTTGGCGGCACTACTGGTCTGCGGTTGGGCTGCATGTGTTGCCATTCGTGTCGCCACGACACGGGAAACGTGTCTCGTGTGACGCCACGTCGCCTGCAGTTGCCTCTTGCGGTCGGGTACGGAATGGTACCTTAATATCTATTTAGGTCATGTTAACCATGATGGGACTTAGCGTGGATACAAGGAGGACTGCAGAAGGTATTAGGTTATTATTTTGTACATAAAGTAAGCATAAAATAACAACATAAAACTAAGGGGTGAAGAATAATAGATGGGTATCTAAATTTAGTTTCTAATTTCACTAAATATTTGTGTTTGGCGCGCTTACAGGCCTTCAGACTTCGACCATACAAGCCATAAATGAAATTGTCAAACTTCTACTGCTTGAATTTTGCTATTTTGATGTCATTTTGTTGAATGTGCGTTTTGTTTGTCCAAAATAAACCATTTTTATTTTTTATTTTTCTGTACAACAACGTATTTTACGTAAACTTGAATAAGGAGGTAGTTAGGTAACTATGTATCTACTTATTCAAGTTTGCGTATATAATACCGTATGTTCAATAAACAGAGTCCATGTTCAGAGAGGAAAGTATTTAGTCCGTTATAACAATTTTATATAAATAACTTCAAAATTCTCTGATAATCATCATCAATAAAATCTTATTTCTCGAAGGCAAAGCCACCACTAAAAGCTAGTTGCGATATAAGCCAGATACTAAAAATAAGTTAAGAATAAGTAGGCTGTAAGTTGACAGGTAATCGAGCACACGTTCGCATACATCCTTTCTCTTTTCTCCGCCCTCCTACATCCTCCGAAGCGGGGAGAGCCCCAGCAGGGGGATAAAATAAATTTATGTGAATGGGAGGGATTATATAGGAAGTTTACTTGGATTTCAGTCAATATAACTTCATTTTATTATATTTATGGTGGTTTTAGAAAGCTTTTTGGAGTAAGGTTGGGAATGCTGAAGGTGGAGCTGATTTGAAATATTTTGAACAGAAATTATATATACATATGGTCTCGGTAGGAGCTCGTGGTCCATCAGGTTAAGCTACGCTTGCCGGGGTTGGTCCGTGGATGGGTGACCATCTTAACATACCGGGGCTCCTCTGTGCCTCAAAATTGGTCTCGACGGTCATTTATGAATCTTTGACAGTCGTCAGAAGCCCGAAAGTTTGGCAGCCAGTCTTACCAAGAGGTATCGTATTACCCAGTTACTGGGTTGTGGAGGTCAGATAGGGAGTCGCTCCATGTAAAATACTGGTATTCAGCTGCATTCGGTTAGACTGCAAGCCGACCCCAACATAGGGGAAAAGGTTTCCAGTTTCAGGTTGGTATTTAATGCCTTTAATTATAACGGTGTTAATAGTCTTACTAAATGGCCTTAGGATATGCATATTTATGCATCTTTACGCCAATAATCCTAACTATCCCAATCCTAACTATATGTATATAATATTATAAATGCGAAAGTAAGTTTGTTCGTTTGTTTGTTACGCTTTCACGCTAAAACGACTGAACCGATTTGGATGAAATTTGACATATGGGTAGACCAATCAATCAAATCAATCAAATCATTTATTTTTGCAAACATGGGTAATTGGTACATAGATGTTTTCTTAAAAAAATAGTCCTCCATATTCTACCGTCTCATGGGCATGCAAATAATATTGAGATAAAATTAAACAGATTCTATTATTGATACTGAATGAATATAAATGTCAAATCATTAGAATTACAAAATAATAATACAAAAAAACAGACTAATAACAGTAGTGACATTTTTACAGTAATGTCAAAAAAATAATAAAGTATGTCAAAGTGTCAATAAGAATAAAAATTGTCAGAACAGGAATACAGATGTCAATTATAATAGTACTTCATCAATCAGTGCAGAGATTTATCATTAAGGAAGTCATCAATTTTGTAATAGCTTTTCTCAATTAATATTTGGTTTAGTGCCCTTTTAAATTTTATTACAGTCATATTTTTTATCACATCAGGTAATTTATTATAAATACGTGGGGCAATACCAAAAAAACTTTTCTGCATAAGTGCGGTTTTACATTTCACTTGACATAGTTTGTTTACATATTGAGTTCGTATTGGATTTTTTCGAACTGCTGAGAGTTTTTCAAATAATTGTGGATTGTTTTTTACAAATAGAGCTGTTTCAAAAATGTATAAAGAAGGAAAAGTTAAAATTTTTAAGGACTGAAAATAGGAAAGACAGCTATCTGTTGTTTTAAGGCCGCACATTGACCTTATACATCGTTTTTGCATTCTAAATACCCGTTCCTTATCGGTAGACTGCCCCCAGAAAATAATGCCATACCGCAAAACCGAGGCAACCAGTCCATGGTACGCCGATAAAAGAGCCTGACGGTTGACTTTTTTAGAAAGTTGATGGAGAGCATACGCGGATTTGCTAAGTTTTTTGCACACAACTTCAACATGAGGTTTCCAGGTGAGTTTGCTGTCAATTACTATTCCTAAAAACTTCGACTGATTCTCTTCCTCAATCTTACAGCCTTGGTAAGCAATACTAACATCTGGGTTTTCGGTGCGTTGATGAAATTGCATTATTTTCGTCTTACTTATGTTTATTACTAAATTATTATTACTTAACCAATTAATTATGTCATGCAAACAAGTATTTATGTCCTGCTCGTAATTATTATGATTTGTACACTTAATCACAGCTGTACTGTCATCCGCAAAGAGAACCATTTTGTTCGATGTTACTTTCGGGAGATCGTTAATGTATATTAAAAAGAGTGGCGGCCCCAATACGCTACCTTGCGGAACACCATACTTTACTTGCCTTGGTTTAGATGTATATATGGTTTCTATTTTACTTTTCGGACAAATTCTAGAGATTTCTGTGTATTGCAGTCTATTACTTAAGTACGATTCTAGTAACTGAAGGATATTCCCTCTTATACCGTAACTATGTAACT
Organism: Xanthia togata; assembly: GCA_963853775.1. Taxonomy (NCBI): domain Eukaryota; kingdom Metazoa; phylum Arthropoda; class Insecta; order Lepidoptera; family Noctuidae; genus Xanthia; species Xanthia togata. Next base: position 8,809,930 of record OY970806.1, read on the forward strand.
TGTGTAGCAGAATTTTATGGTCCACATAGTCGAAAGCCTTGGTCATGTCAGTATAAATAGCACAGACTGGATTTCTCCTATCTACAGATGACATGATGTTTGATAGTAGGTCGAAGAGTGCCATATTAACGGTAGTATTCTTACGGAATCCTTTTTGTTCGTGACAAAACAATTGAAATTTTTCGAAATAAGTGTACAGAGAGTTGTAGATAACTTTCTCAAAAATTTTGGAAAAAATGGGGATTTTCGCTATAGGTCTATAGTTTTTTAAATCTGTTTTGTCATCTTTTTTGTGTAAGGGTTTTATTATAACTATTTTAAGCCTGTTTGGGAATATGCCATTAGCAATACACAAGTTAATTACGTGCATTAATGGAGGTGCTATCACTTCTTTAGTGAATTTTATGACTTTTGTAGAAACGGCATCGTATCCTACAGTGTTTGTGTTTTTTAGGCTAGAAATTATTTTTATAATGTCATCAGTTGTAACAGGTTGCATGAACAGGGAATTTAATGTCTGATTGTTTAAATTAATATTATTTAATGTGATGTCAGTTTTAGTATTATTTTCAATTTCGTCAATAAAATAATTGTTAAATTCGTTTGCAATGTCAGTGGGGTGTGTAAACGACAGATTACCTCTACTTACGCACACGATTGACTCCTGTGGCAAACACAGTTTGGTTTTATTTATTATTTGCCAGGTAGCCTTCGATTTGTTTTCAGCGGTGTTTATAAAATGATTATTTTGTGCCCTTTGAGTTAGCTTGATAATTTTTCTATAAAGTTTTGTATAGTTTTTAAGAACTTTTTTATTCAGTGAGTCCGAATTTAACCTATATGCCCAAAGCAACTGCCTTTGCTTTTTGCTACATATTTTTATTCCTCGAGATATCCATTTCGTTTCTTTATTGGTTTTGATGGTTATCATTTTTTCCGGAAAACATAATCTATAAAAAAGTGAAAAATCATCCATGAAATTATCAAAAGCTTTATTTGCGTCTTGTGCATCAAAAACTTGAGCAAAAGACAAACAACTAAGATGTGTTTTAAAAGTTATTAAATTATTCATGCTTATGTCGTGTTTTTTAGTTTTCCAATGCTGTAGTTTACATGTTTTTTTAATAGGTATTTTAATTATTTGAGATGTATGATCCGAAAGTACTAGGTCTACAACTTCAGCCTCGCAGTCTTTCCCATAGTTGTGTGCAAAATTATCAATACAGGTGTGACTACTTAATCTTGTGGGAGTATAAAGAGCTAGTTTTAGATTATAGTTCATAAGAAAAAATTCTAAGTCTAATGTGGCCTTGTTTCTTTTTAAAACATCAACATTAAAATCTCCACATAAGACAACTTTTTTATTTGATGACCGACAAACTTTTGTTAAAATATAATCCAATTTTTCATAAAATATTTCGTAATTAGGCTTAGGAATTCTGTATATACAAATCACAATTATTTTATGAGCTATTATTTCTACAGCGCAGCATTCAAAAATCCCCGAGACTGATTGTTTCGATATGTCCGGTACTTCTTTAAACTGCAATCCTACTCTAACAAAAATACACGCTCCTCCTCTCTTTGCATTTCTAGAGAAGAAAGCAGCTGGACAAAAATTTGGAATGTGTAATAAATCCTCATAACCAGTTTGTATGAAGTGCTCTGTAATACAAATAACGTCTGTAATTGTTCCTCTGTCAGATAATTCCACTAGTTTTACAGTCAGACTGTCTACTTTATTCATCAGCCCAGCTATATTCTGATGTAGAATGGTAAGGTATTTAAAGAAAAAACTGAGAATTTACTTGTTGTGGATCTGTAGATAAACTATTTTTTTTTTGCGGTAGGCAGTTAACTTTTAAGTACGTAGTAGTTAGGTCGCTTAGGCCAAGTATAAGGTCTCGCAAATCTGATACAACAGTCTCTAAACCAGAGTTATTTAAAATTCCATATTTTTTAGTATAGGTTTCGTATTCATAGGGTAGATTAAGATTTGAGTCTAGTAAGTATGCATAATTACATGTATTTATATCTAAATAAAGAAGGTTATTAAACGTTTCTATACGGCTGTTAAACATTATGTTGGAATCTGTCATACATTTAAAGGTGGGTAAACAAATTACAAAGTTTGTGTGATTCAAAGGTAACAATTTTTCCCTCACAAACATGACAAGTTCCAAATAGTTATTCGTTTTGCGAAAGTCTTCCTCGCCAATATAGATAACACAATAGTCTGAATGCGTAAAGTTTTGTACTTTTCTTTCAATTTTGTCAAGTATTTGCCACAATCCACATGTAGGTTTACGGTAGTGACATATTTCAAATTTACACAGATCCGTTCTTTCGGCAATTGTATACAGTCTGTTTGACGTTTCGCTGCTTATTAGGCATATTTTGTGTTTCGAAGGATGCTCATGCTCTACAGCTGTTCTGGTTTGTATGTTTTTATTTTTGTTAGATGGGCTTGCGCTGCTCCTGACGTTTTTATTCGTATTATGAGTGTTCGTCGGTAAAGAGTCGTCTTTTTCAACTTTCTGGGTGGTCTGAGTTTGTTTTGTCTTCGTGTTTTTTTTTGGAGTCATTAATGCAGTCTTAGCTTTATGATTTCCTGGACTGTTGACAATTTTTTTGTAGATGTCATTTTTTTTATTAAATTCTTCATTTAATTTCTTTAGTTGGCTGTTTTCCAATGATAATATCTCTATTTCCTTATGAGCAGTAGCAAGTTGTGATGTTAATCTAGCAACCTCATCATTTAATATTTTTAATTGCGGTACGTCTTCGTCTTCAGATATATCAGGCAGACTATTCGTCGTACAGTTCATAGTTTGTGATATAATATCGCTTCCGTCATTACTTGGTTCCGATCGTGTACGCGTCCGCCGGAATGTGATATTCTCCAAGAAATTCATTTTTTAAATAGAATTTAACTTTCAAAAATAATTACGTGGAGGCGAGGTTTGATCCTGCGTCTCGGTGATTCAATCGCTTAGGTATCACGGTTGCGCCACTAGGCCAGCTGACGTTTAATAAGTTACTCGAAATACTGGTGTTAGTGCGGCCGTTGTACGTATTTGTTATTAGTACGTTTGCGATTTTTTAATTTACTTCACGCTTAATAGATGTCTCTAAACACAATTTTAATTCAGCTATAGTTCTTGCTGTGGCAACATTGTTTAGAGGTTGGTAACAATAAATTTATCTTACTTCTTGAAATATGACTTAAGATGGCGTTGTCGTCAATCCGTTTTCAAATAAAAAACGACTTCTTAATGTTGCTTATTTTTCTATCACTTAAATCCGCGTATTTTTTAAAAGTTATTCAAGTTGACGTCCAAACTATTGAGTCAGATTGTCACAATATGTTATATTATGTAAACCAACTTACGAACGTCTAGTTCCATAAATGTTCAATCACTGTAGGTGTCAACTATTTTCACTATTTAATTAGTTGTTAGTGCACTTTATTTATCGATAACACTGTCACAGTTAGTTTATATGACTAGCTTCATATTGATGTGCATTACACAGTTCGTACTTAAGTTTAACTATTGTTTTTAAGTTTTAAAAATAGGAGCACGAATCACTGTTATGTTTACTTGCCAGCGCCACCTAGTGGCACTAGACCGTGACCTGGATTAGGACAAATTACACTTTTCATCCCGATATTCCCACGGGATCGAGGCTTATGCTTATTTTACCACATCACATCATGCAAGTCGTTAAGGCGCAGCATTCCGAAAATGGGGTTTTTTAAAGCAGTGTATCTCTTAAACCGTAAATAATTTTGACCACAAATAAAAGAATGATATTTTCAAGTCTTATTTTAATACAGCGATGGAACTCAAATCATAATTAAACATACATTATTGCTTCAAAAACATCTTCAAACACACCTCTTAATTGTCTTTAAAAGCAGTTTATTATACCTTCACTAACAATTATAATTTAAAAATATACCATAAAATGTCAAATGTCAACCTGCATTCAGTGATGGATTATGATGAGTAATATGAACAATATGATGAAATAAACAACGAAAAACATTGAAAAGGTACAAAAGTGTGGTTATTTTCTTTACTCTTTACACGTAAAGAAAAAGACAGAGACAAAGGCAAATCGGAACCCTGCGCCTTAAATAACTTGACACAAAAGGCAAAATGTCAAAGCTCGGATACAAAAGGCTACTGAAAACTCAGAGCGATTTAAAATAAACCTTTATTCTCCGGAAGCTTCAACGATAAGGCTTCGTTCAAAGCAGCTCAATGTACGAGTATCTGAAACGTAACGCTGTGTACAGACTTGAGTCAACGCTGTCTTTAAGTGCTCCACTGACGAGCAGTATAATACCTAATGACGGTCAGTCCCTGGCTGCCGGTCAGTGAAACTTCTGAGTAAAGTGTCTGATATCAGCTTTAAATACAGCCCATAAAAATCCAATCTGAACAGGTGAATCTGCTGCAAATTTATTTCAAGTAATAGGGATGATGCCTGGGTAAAAAAAAAGAAATTCTATTTAGTCCGTCAGTCAGACAATAATAAAATATTAGACACGTATTTTTTGCTTTATCATATTAATGAAAAATGACTTAGATACAACGCATTAAAGTTGGGGAGTGGGGGTTGATACGTCACAAGTATGGATAAAATCTACATACAAGTAACGTCATGGCACATTATAACTCAATGTATCGCCGTAATCTTTTGATAACGTAAAAAAAGAAAAAATACGTATACGTTATTTTTTCATAATCTACATTACGGACAAAAAACATTTTTTTTAGTCATCATCCCTATTATAGGTTGCTTCTTCTTATTCCCGTGTGGTTAGTGACTAACCTTTCTTTGTTTTTAAATTTTTGATTACTAATCTGCTTCGCAATTTAATTGCCAAACATGTAAACAAACACGAGTTTCAACACACCCGAGAACAACAATTGAGATGCCTACACATAGGGTTCAGTTTGCGCTGCAACTTCATTTTTTTAATGACTTTTTCAACAGTACTGGTCAGTCTAAAATCAATTTTATTTACACTTGCATACAGTTGATGTTTGTGGAAATAACATTAATTGGAAACAATTATTTAAATAGACTACTTATTAGTTTACTTATTTATTTAGACGTATAAAAAATATGTATTAGGTATGTTGAAACTGTTGGTACTCCCCGTCACTAGTCCATAGGGGTTCATTAGAAAACCAGCGTCAGACAGCATTTGTCGGCCATTAATGCTGAAATGAACCTTTTCGGCGCAGCCGTGAGGCACACACTATAATTGCTTTATGATTATTTTACCTTTTTATTTTGTGATTGTGTTTTACGAACTGTGCCCAAATAAATATTATTCAATTATTATTCTAACCTGGTGTCAGAGTTATAAAGCCGAAGCCGCCCATGGGCCTCTAACTTGGCTTCACATGCTGTCGAGAAATATCGCTCAGGCATGCCGGTTTCCTCACGGCGTTTTCCTTCACTGTTTATGAAGCAAGTGGTTATTATATAATACGTACAGGAATCTGAAAATTCAGAGGTAAGTGCTTTGGGTTCGAACTCGAAACCTATAACTTGGCAGTCTGAGGGTCACATCACTAGGCAATCACTGCTCATGCACCACTGCTAATAAAGGTCGCTGGCCGCCATGTTATGAGCGTAAGCCTTGTAATGGTAACATCCTCACACACAGTACGGATTTTAAAAGGTGAATTTATTAGAAATCATAATGGTAGCTTTCATCTTTAGCCGAAACTAAGTTGTGGAAGTCACTCCAAGTAAAATACTGGTATTCAGCTGCATTCCATTAGACTGGGATCTGACCCAAACATAGTTGGGAAAAGGCTAAGTAGATTATAAGTGATAGCTACCATCAAAAGACTATCAAAGACAGACAGCTGTGCTGTTGGAGAGTTTATTGCGCTGCTTCTTCTAATCAGCTAAAGCACTAGGAATTGGTGAAGGGCGGGCGTTTTAGGGGACTGTCTTATGTAATTTTGACGTTCGAAAAGTGCTGATTCTCAGCCTAGTTTGAATTAAATAAATGACTGTTGATTTTTGATCGTTGTGGAATGAAATATAGCGCGCACACTCGCAATAACTGTTCTGTCTACAGACTAATTTTTTTTGACTCCGTTGTGCACACCCTATTAAAACAGTAATTTTCTTAGCCATTTCACGTGACTGCGCGTAGCTGAGTGTATTGCGGGTCAGAATACTCGTAGAATAACTGACGTTTACGAGATAACGTTCAACCCTTTTGTTGGAAATCGTTTTCTATGCGAAAGGTTGTAATAGAGTTGTTCGGGGCTTGTCTGTTTAAGGGGATCCTCTTGACTCTAGTCGATGAAAATACTCAACAAGAAATTTTGTAAAAACATGAGTGAAATGAATTATTCTCATATTAATATTTCTAAAAGTCATTGCACGAAATGAAAAGCATCATCATCATCGTGTCAGCCAAAATGGCTGGCACTGCTGTACATTTTCCTTCCCAAATATACGTATTATTATAAACTAGCTGTCCGCCCCGGCTTCGCACGGGTAGCACTAAGTGCTTATCTACGGCGCACTTACCCTACCTACCCCACCTACCTACCCTACCTACCTACCCTACCTGCCTACCCTACCTACCTACCCTACCTACCCTACCTACCCTACCTACCCTACCTACCCTACCTACCCTACCTACCCAAACTACTTACTTACCTACCTATCCTACCAACCTACCCTACCTACCCTCCCTACCACGACAACACCACACAAACCATCGACCACCTCCTCAGGCATTGCCCCAGATTCGCCATGGATCGCATGCAATATGAGGAAATCTCTGAGAGATTTGGGATCATGGCATATGACATTGGGATGTTCACGCGAAAAGAGGGGGTCTTCGACGCCTACATAAAATTTGCAACTAACATTTTTAGCTAGCTCAAAAATTTCAACGGGACATAAATCACCACCATCTATATTATATTTATCTATTCGTTATAGCAATAGTTAATATTTATTATTTTACTCATTAAATATCATCACACTGTGAATATTAAAACATACAAAAGACAGCAACTGTATCAAAACGGAGGAACTGTCCAAAAAATGAAAACCATTAAAATAAAGCTCAACACGGAGCAAACAAAAAAAAAAAAAAAGCGAACCAAACAATAAAGGAAAAAAAAACCCTCCCTACCTACCTACAAAACCTACCGACTTACCTACCCTACCAACCTACCCTACCTATCTACCCTACCTACCTACCCTACTTTTTTTTTTTTTTTGGTCTCGGGGTGGAAAATCCTCATGGATGTCCTCCGCCCTGGGGCGGGCGGAGGGGTCTGTCAGACTCGTACTGACTAAAAACCACCCCGGTGTTCCATCTCACACCTACGTCGGGGGTCGCGGGAACGCAGATACTTCCGCGACCCTCGGCTGGTGCCGGCCCGCCTCTGCGGGCCACCTCGAGTTTGGGGGGAGTGAGGTGTTAAACTCCCCCCTTACATCATAGAGAGGCGCGCGTGGAATACTACGCGCCGCCATCTCGGGTCCTAAGGAGTATGGGGCGATGGATTTCCCCAGATCCGTCGCCCCTGGACCCATTTAGGGGGGCTGGAAGAGGGCGTTATCCGCCCTCCGCCGACGCCCGGTGCGCCTGCTGCGGATCGGGTTAGCGGAAGCAATGTCCCGCTCCCTTTCCGCAGCCTCCTTCTGCGAAATGACTGTTTCGCAGAAGGATACCACCGTGTCCCAGGACTCCCCGCTGCCGACCATAGAGTCGACAACGGCCGGCAGCGACAGGTCACTGCCGACACCTGAGATGAGGGCACGGCGCGGCTCCTCCCAAGCAACACACTCTGCCAGCGTGTGGCGAGCCGTGTCCTCCCGACAGTCGACGCAGTGGTGACACCGAGCGTCCGGCTCCCTGTTTATGCGACACAGGTACTTCCCGAAGCAACCATGCCCCGAGAGAACCTGCGTCACCCGAAACGACAGGGAGCCGTGCCTCCTCCCGAGCCAGCGCTCGAGCACTGGCCGGACCGCCCCGATGGTGACGGAGCCGGCGGATGGGCGTGAAAGCCTGTCCCGCCGCCGCTCGCCTCGCGCCCTTGAGTCCACGCGCCACCGATACAGTGACGCGAGTACCTTCGCCTCGAGGTCCCAGGGCGGGGATCCGGCCAGTACACAAGCCGCCTCGTAGGAGATCGTGCGATACCCCCTGATGACTCTGACGGCCATCGCTCGCTGCGGCTTCCGCAGAACAGCGATGCTGCCGGCCGTCAGGTCAGCCGCCCAGATCGGGGTCCCATACAGGGCCATCGATCGCATGATCTCCACGTAGAGCCGCCTACAGGCGGCGCTCGGGCCCCCCAGATTGGGAAGCAGCGTTGACAGCGCCCCAGCCGCGCCCAACAATTTGGGCGCCAGCCGCTGGAAGTGGGGGCCGCGCTGGAAGTGGGGGCTACCCTACCTACCCCTACCTACTTACCTACCATACTTACCTACCTAACCCTACCTACCTACCTACCCTACCTACCTACCCTACCTACCTACCCTACCTACCTACCCTACCTACCTACCCTACCTACCTACCTACCTACCTACCTACCTACCTACCTACCTACCTACCCTACCTACCTATCCTACCTAACCTACCTACCCTACCTACCTACCCTACCTACCTACCCTACCTACCTACCCTACCTACCTACCCTACCTACCTACCCTACCTACCTACCCTACCTACCTACCCTACCTACCTACCTACCCTACCTACCTACCCTACCTACCTACCCTACCTACCTACCCTACCTACCCTACCTACCTACCCTACCTACCTACCCTACCTACCCTACCTACCTACCCTACCTACCTACCCTACCTACCTACCTACCCTACCTACCCTACCTACCTACCTACCTACCTACCTACCTTACCTACCTACCTACCCTACCTACCTACCCTACCTACCTACCCTACCTACCTACCCTACCTACCTACCCTACCTACCTACCCTACCTACCTACCCTACCTACCTAAGTACATACCTACCCTACCAACCCTACCTACGTACCCTACCTACCTACCCTACCTACCTACCTACCTACCCTACCTACCCTACCTACCTACCTACCTACCTACCTACCTTACCTACCTACCTACCCTACCCTACCTACCCTACCTACCTACCCTACCTACCTACCCTACCTACCTACCCTACCTACCTACCCTTCCTACCTACCTACCTACCCTACCTACCTACCCTACCTACCTACCCTACCTACCTACCTTACCTACCTACCCTACCCTACCTACCTACCCTACCTACCTACCTACCCTACCTACCCTACCTACCCTACCTACCTACCCTACCTACCTACCCTACCTACCTACCCTACCTACCTACCCTACCTACCTACCTACCCTACCTACCTACCCTACCTACCTACCTACCCTACCCTACCTACCTACCCTACCTACCTACCTACCCTACCTACCTACCTTACCTACCTACCCTACCTACCTACCTACCCTACTTACCTACCTACCCTACCTACCTACCTACCCTACCTACCTACCTACCCTACCTACCTACCTTACCTACCTACCCTACCTTACCTACCTACCCTACCTACCTACCCTACCTACCTACCCTACCTACCTACCCTACCTACTTACCCTACCTACCTACCCTACCTACCTACCCTACCTACCTACCCTACCTACCTACCCTACCTACCTACCCTACCTACCTACCCTACCTACCTACCTACCCTACCCTACCTACCTACCCTACCTACCTACCCTACCTACCTACCCTACCTACCTGCCCTACCTACCTACCCTACCTACCTACCCTACCGAGATAAAAAGTATCCTATGTCCGTCTCCTGGTTCTAAGCTACCTCCCCACCAATTTTCAGCCGAATCGATTCAGCCGTTCTTGAGTTATAAATATTGTAACTAACACGACTTTCTTATAAATGTATATATAGATATGGGTTGCTACGGAGTTCGTTTTTCAAACCTTAATCCAACTGACGTAAAATCAATAAACAAAATTGACAACTACGACTCAAAGCTTAAAACATTTTTCTTAGAACTTTTAACACTGTTGGTATTAAGTTTGAAATTAAAAAATGGCGCATTTTCGACCTGGGTCTAAAGAAAACCCTAGTTTTTATTAATGCTAAATAAGTTCATCTCACAGGCAGGTTTTACAGGACTATTTAGGTTAGCCATATAAAGGGTTTCTAAGAATCTTTTACGGTATGTGTTACACAAAGAACAGCTGATCATAAATGATCTGGTTATCCCTTCAACCTAATCATGCATAGTGAACGGGTTAATAAACCTCTTCAAATCAAACAGTTATTGTACAAGGATAACCTTTATCCTAAGAACGGGTTTGTAAACACCCTCAATAACGCTTTCCCTCCAACAGGTTATAAGGAGTTTCAATGGGTTTACCGTTCATTTCGTTACCAGAATAATAGGGCTAAACTACTCAGATACCTCTCCTAATTGAGTTTCCGCTTTGTGGGGTTAGAAAGGGTTAAGTCATACAAGGTGTTACATGCCACATAAGGGTAACAGAATGAACGGTTTACCGTTCGAATGGCTGAACTTTTAAGTTAGTATTGTACGGTTCCTGCTTACAACTGTTACGAAATTTACAGATGCAGTCAACAAACCTGTTGGTGATGACATCACTAATAATATTATGAATACCTAGAATAATTTAGAATAAAAATACTGACATTCCATAACCAATCGAAATTGCAAAACAGCAACAATTCACTTATTCAAATATTTGCTTTAGCGTTTTGTAAACTAAGTTGATTTTTGAGTGATCATTGTGAAATAGTCGTCTTTATATGGCTCCTATCTGTCCCAATTAAATTTCAACCTTATTATGTGTGACACAAAGTTTGTAGTTCCATAATATGTAAAACTCTAAATTCCAGTTTGTTTTAATAAGAAGATATCATTTAAAAAAACCGGCCAAGTGCCTGTCGGACCACACACAAAGAAGGGTTCCGTAGTTGGGATGAATTTATCCCAAAAACAAGGGAACTTCTCTCTCCCATACATCGATTTAAGTCACGGTCAATTCTGCAAATGTAAGTTTGTATATGTGATAAAACAACAAATTATCAATTTTCAGACTTTTTCCTTGACTTGTGCTGTGAGACCTTGCTTCCCGCCAAATTTCATGATTCTAGGTCAACGCGAAGTACCCTCAAGATGCAAGTGTCAAAAGAGATAAAAATAGCATGATTTTTTTAGAGCTCCAATGGACCATAGATCTACGGTTTTATATCAATTTTGACTTGAAACCTCCACGCGATCTTGAGACAATGGGTCTTGAGTCTTGACAGACTGACAGAGAAGTGATCCTTTATGGGTTCCGTTTTTTCCTGTTGAAAGTCAAATCAAATAATTTATTTCAATTAGGCACAAAAAAGGCACTTATGAACGTCAACATTTACAAAAAAAAATAGAATAATTGATTCAAGTCGTCCATTCCAAAAGGTAGTTGAGGTACGGAACCCTAGAAATAAATAATAAACAACTGATAAATCAGTTTTGCAGCGTCTGCTTCTATCGAATATTATTCTGTCAGTTTGGATATCAACACCTGTTTCTAATAAAGTGCTTAATGCCAAGTGGTTCGCAAAACAAAGTTTAAAACTAAATCAATCGTGCAAGTGAAATTCGACATGACTGAGAGAGATACTAGTGACCACGGCTCTGCAGAAAGTGATAGTACTGGGGACTTAACACAGTATGAAAAATTATTAAATATTTGTGCATTCATCATGTTTATGGTGACACTAGCAGTGTTGTTATACATATTTATGTCAAACCGTACAAAGAAGGATTAAAAGAATTATCGTAATTTCAGAAACATTGTGTATTTCAACTCAACAGAACACTTACAGTTTTTTTTTATCTGAACAATGTTTTATGTATCAGCTCGTACGACATTGAAGAAAGAAAAATGGTCTCACTTTGCACATCTACTTTTTTACTTTGACATAACAAGAAACAACGGGTTATTAGTTAAACGGTATGTTTTATATAGACTTTGTTAAAGTTTCCAATGATAATATCCAAGGCAGATATCTAAAAAACAGAAGACAGCATTTGTCTGGCATTAATGCTGAAATTAATATTTTTGGCGCAGCCGTGAGGCTCACACCATTATATTGCTATAAGATTATTTTCACGTTTTATTTTGTTATTAGTGTTTCACGAACTGTGTCCAAATAAATATTATTCTTTGTTTCTTAAAAAGCAGCCTTTTAGCATGAGGTGTTGCTTTATTATTGATACTAATTTATGTGAAATTAGAACATTTTTATCCTTTTCAATCATATTATTTCTTTACAGTAATAAATTTGATAAATTAACTGTGTATTTACCATTATTATTGTATTTTCACTTTACCAAAGTTCTGACACCTGGCGTTGCTTGAATATAGCCACTTTAATATTTTTATGGAGTGACATAATATTCTTGTATACTGATGTCATGTTACAAATATCGTACCCCCGTCTCTTAATAAAACTTTTAGTAATTTTAATATATTATACTACACCAGTATTGGGTTTTTTTGGTCGTTGTTAGGAGTATTTGAAAATTAGCCCACGTTCGCACGCACGTAAAAATATCGCGGCGGGATTTTATCGCCCACTGGGTTCTCAATGTTTTGTGTTGAGTCGAGCGTTGGGACACACTCGTCCCAGCGCCAGCGCGTTGAAAAAACACACTGTTGGATTTTCAACTCTCGGCGCTAAACAGAGCGTTGAAAATCCAGTGCACGAAAAAAACTCGCCACGATGTTATTACGTTCATGCGAACTTGGACTTATGGTATGAATTTTATGTAAATAAATTAAATCAAAGGTCAACAAAAAATATAATCTTATATTTCTTATATATATATATATATATATATATATATATATATATATTGGAACCTATTTGGCGTCCAATATGGCGTTTTGTGCATATAATGTGACGTCCACCTGCTTATGGCGTCTGGTATACGGACGCCCAAAGGGAGACTGACCACGACGTACTCTATAGGTTCTACTGGTTATAGATATATAAACTTTTTGTTCCAAAATTGGACGTCATATTTTTTGCGATCTACCTGTATTGTATATTTTGCTAGTTCAGTGACTTACCGTTCCAAAAAAAAAGAGGCGCTCCTGTAGTAAGCAATCATTTCATAATTAGCCGTAATTGACGTCCCCGCGTTTAGTCCAAAATGCGACGTTGCCACTTTTCCGTGTGTTTGGGATCGTGATTCTTTTCTTGTTTACATTCATGTTTCATATTTTTAATTTCGCTGCATATTGACAATGCGCGAGCACGTTTAGTCTGTGACTAAAAAGACGTCCGTGATTGTGATTATTGAAAATGATTAAAAATACCGACGTAGTGAAAGGATTCTCCAGTTAGTGCCTGGATTTAAAGGTAAGATTGCCATATTATTATTATTATTTTCCGCGCCGCGGGGGGGCGGAGGGGCTCGCGGCGCGGCCCGTGCCCGTGCGCTGATGAACGGTTACTAGGAGACCATCTATGCATTACATACCTACCTATCCTTTGAACTTAAGGGTATGTTTTAATTTAGTAATTGGGATAACACTTGTAGAAAATACTTGATGAGATGACCCAGTGAACTCGAGTTAACTTTTTAGCCGCCTCAGAATTTAAATGCCTAAATAGAAGATCCCTCTGACATTCGTCTCGCTTAGGTAGATCATGCAATACTGCAATATCGTTATCGCATTTTCGCGAGAATAATATGATTAGTATGATAGCCTCAGTTTAGGCAGGACGGAAAACGAAAATAAGACAGTATTACCATTGCTTAAAGTAGCAAATCAAGCAAAAAAAATTAAGCCATGTCTTGCGCATAATTTCTGTATTCCGGAATACCTACTACTCATGCTATTATTAATTATTTTATTTTAAACAAATGCAATATGCTCTTATTTTCTAAGAGCCTACTTTTTAACTGAACTAAGCTTTAAATTGCTTACAGAAACCCAGAAAGAAACTATCGTGCAAGAAGAGATCAGGAGAAATCAAATGACGAAGTGGGACTGATGCTGAATTGTCAAAACACACTTTAGATGAGTTGCATCCAGATAACAGCCCTGAAAATGTATCTGATTCTGCTTGTGAGCAGACAAAAGTAATTATTTCTCAATCAAATGCATTAATTTATAATTCTGCTTTTATTTCAAGTTTCAACTTTTCTTCTTCATAAGTTATTCGATTTGAGTGATTGCGAACAGTCATTATCAAAGTTTACTAAGTTTCTGATTGAACTCAATTTTTTTTTTAAATAACTTGATGTCCCGTTATTCCATGTATTCCGCTTAGTGGCAGCGACTGATCAGAACTACATTTCGACGGAGATTCCCTTAACTGCACAGTTGTATATGTACCTACAGCTATTTTTAACTTATTTTATATGTCTCTTTTAGTTCAGTTATTTGAATTCGTGCAACAAAATATCCTAAATACAGTTTTTTTTACATTTTTGACATTTAAATATTTTTTGTTCAGTTAGTGGAACCAATTGTCGGCTATTGCAGACAAAAAAAAAAAACATATATATTGTGTTATCTGATACTTTCAGATTGAAAGATATTTAACGTCATTAATAAGAAAATATTCGGATATCATCTGAAGGTATTCACACTGCATTATAATATTGGCGTCCGTTTAATATTATATAAAAAAAAAAAACATTTTGTTGTGTAATTGTTTTATGATAGTTAGAGATAATTCAATCAATACTATAAGTGCCTATTATATTTTATAATATTGTGTTGGTTGTTTATTTAATAAGACATGTTTTTGTGTACATCGCAATTTTGTAAAAAGTTACTAGTATTTATATGAATCATTCATGCCGCACGGCATTTGATATCTCTCTTAAAGCATTAATGTTGCACAATAATTGGCGCCCGTTAAAAAATAGTAACGTTGTAACCGTCGAGATGCATAACAGTTTTCTTTATTTCCAAAGTTACGTGGTTTTAAACTGATTCGCACTAACTTTTTTTTTTAACAACCAATGATCAGTGAGTGATAAAGCTACTCGTTATTGGGAAACAAATGTGCAAGTCGCGGGCTACGCCACAATAAATAACGTAAGACTTTGCTGCAGTGCTTACAGTAACACAGTTTTTATTTGGTAATTATAAAAGTGAAAAACTTTTTTAGGGGCATGAGGAACAGGGTGTAAAGTTCACTCATCCACCATAGAAAAGGGGAGGATCCTCCAACCAGACAGGTGTTGTGTCTGGCGGGCCGACTGCCCGACTGTTGATGTCGGATAGTCCTATCTATGTCGTTCGCGCGGTAAACTCTAATTGCGCGATGCAGGATTTGTGTGACGTCATGTCTTTGATGCGTAGTTAGTATGTGGCGGTGTAACCGCTACATCACTCCCCTCCGGAGACCGGAGGTCGATAGTGGGCTGAGTCTTGTATCTTGCGATGCTTCACAGTGCCAGCTAAGGTTCCAGTGAGTCGGAACCGGGTGCCGCACAGTTCGCGGTGAGTCGGAACTGTCTGCGGTGATTGCGGCGGTTGTGGTGATTGAGGTGATTGCGGTGATTGAGGTGATTGAGGTGATAGCGGTGATTGCGCTGATTGAGATGATTGCGGTAATTCCCCAGTGAGTCGGGGTGATGAGGCTGAGGGTAATGACCAGGAATGCGCGTTCGCTGCATGCTGGTGGTCAGGATATCCGTTGAAGCCGAGGGTGCTGGCTGTCTGTGTGACTCGCCTCACGAAAGCTTGCGGGAGTGATGATGATGACGTCGCGCTGAAGTAGTTGCACGAAGGCTGCGTTGACGTTCATAAACGGGGTCACCAATTTAGGGGCATGAGGAACAGGGTGTAAAGTTCACTTATCCACCATAGAAAAGGGAGGATCCTCCAACCAGAAAGGTGTTGTGTCTGGCGGGCCGAATGCCCAACTGTTGATGTCGGATAGTCCTATTTCGTTCGCGCGGTAAACTCTAATTGCGCGATGCAGGATTTGTGTGACGTCATGTCTTTGATGCGTAGTTAGTATGTGGCGGTGTAACCGCTACACTTTCAAGTCTAGATTATAATATTATAGAATGTGTTTTATTGTTTTTAGTTTTTAAAATGGATAATATGGCAAATATTGACATAGAGAGGAAGTTATTTTATTACATCTTGAAGAATAATCTTAAGTGGCCATGGCAAGAGGTACATTTTACTTTAAGATTTAATTGTATTAATAATTGTCAAAAAGTTCTGCTTACGATCGACCCCAACATATTGTTGCTGACATGAATGCGTCTAAAAATCAATTATTTTTGCTCAGATTAGATAGATTTTGATGCTCCGATTGTAATTAAGCGGTATACGAACATTATCCCAAATATGAATGTGATTATTTTTTATGCAACATTATGATTGAAAATAACCTAGTAATTGAAGTGTTTAAGGCTATATATATATATATATGTTATTCTCTATTAGGATAGTTCTTTGCCTGCGATTTTATTATTTAAAAATATGGCGTCCGATTAATATTAATGACGCAATAAATATTAAGTATTTGTTTTTTTCTTCATTTAAGTTTCATTTTACTGTTGGTACCTACCCATATTACTAGCGGTTCAGACTGGTGTACAAGTCATCAAAATATACGTCGTGTAAGTTATTTCACATTGTTAAGTATTTCACTTCCTATTAAATGTAGAATAAAATTATATGGATGTCAGTTTTTCACAGCATTCATGATGCATAATAGTTATCTGACGTCCGTTATTAATATTATGTGAGGAAACTATCAATTTGTTAATATTTTGTGCAGCAAATTCATTTTAAGATGTGTTTTATTTTTTAATTACCTATGTGTTATACAGATCGGACATGTTTACCTTCTTACAATTATGCAAAATATACGAGTACGTTTTGTTTGGACTTTCAGATTGTAAGACATTTGGCGTCCTTCAAAATGTAAAAAAATATAATAAAAGTACGGATATCATTTGAAAGTATTCTCACTACACTACACTATAATTGGGCGTCCGTTTAATACAATGAGGCATTATATATTTTTTGTTTTTTGTGCAGTTAGTGCATTTAAGTTTGATTTTATTATTGTTACCGACCCGTATTATAAGCGGTTTGGATTGGTGTACATCAATCCAAACCAAAATATACTTTGTGTTTGGAACTTTTACATTGTAAGGCATAAAACGTACAAAAAATATATTGTACGGATGTTAGATTTTCAAAGCATTCATACTGCATGATAGATAACTGACGTCCGATATGAAAAATTATGTGAGGCAATTATTATTTTTTTTGTTTTTTTTTGTGCAGTTACTGCATAAAGTGCGACATTAAAAATTGTTGTGTAGATATTGTCTGTTCATTTTATAATAGTTTAAGACATTATTGAAACAGTTATGTTCACACTATGTTTTATAATTATGTTGTCCTAGCTATGAGCCAAAATAAACTCTTAATTTTCATACAACCATAAAACGAGTTTTTCTTTCACTTCTTATTTGTACTGGATACCTATTAGTGTTTATTAATCATTCAAACCGCCCAACATTTAGCGTCCAATTTAAATAAAAAATTGCACGACAGTTAGCACCTGTTAAAATATTATTATGTGCAATGAATTTAGACGAATTAGAACCTCATAAAATGAATGTCCGAATTTGGTTTATAAAGGTTTTGCGCTAAAAACGACCGTAAAAATATATGGGCGTTAAATATCTTGCAGTATCAATGTTGTACAACAATATGACTTCCCTATAAATGCTAAGTAGATATTGTCACATTAGGCATTTTGTTCAGAACTCCCAGTTCATACATTTGTTACCGTCGCGACAGTCAACAATTGTAATGAAGTATGAACTGAGAGGCCTGAACGGTATTACTGCCCGATATTACCTATATTAATGTTTAAACTTCTATTCTTTGCCATGCTCTAACTAACTTAACATTAGTAGGTAGGTAAGTACGTAAAGGATGCAGTGCCAAACTAGACCCTATCTACCGTTTTTTGAGAACACCACTTACCTGCCGTTAAACTTAATTATTTTTAAGGTAACTACCATAAATAAGCTTTTTCCTACAACATAAAGTCGGAAGACTGCGTACTTTAAAATTTTGAGGAATGTAATTTTTAAGAAACAGTACTGGTTTTACATAGTAAGAGTGGCAACGTCGCATAAATGGAAGGAAGTTAAATAGCAATGATAATAAACAAAACATGTCAATATTCAAGGGAAGTTCAATTATTCATAAAAAAGGAGGGAACTCACAATGATATCCTACTGCCTGTCAATATACGTATATTTGTATATTAATATAGAGTATTTAATTTTAAAAAAAGTACATAGCCTTATTTGCCCCTATGCTACTAGCCAATATTTGCTGAAACAATGAATCTAAACCAAGCAGAAGCAGTGGACGTCATAATGATGGAAACTAAAAGGATGCCAATTGGGTACCCGGATGTAAATATATATATATATATATATAAACGAAACGGAAGAAGAAGTGGCGCAACAGTGGTTTTCTATGAAACGGCTGTTTTTTTTTTTTTTATAGCCGACGAAAAATTTCAACGGAGGGGGGTTCAGTACTGAATCCATGGTATCAGTTTTTAATACACTTTATGTTTACGTTTTACGTTTAAGTTCAATATTATGTAAATATAGCCTGATGATTTAAGTTTGTCGTGTCGCTTGTGCTGTACCAAATATTATAATTGTTGTCTGTAACACATTTTACGTAGGAAAGCACTTCTAGGTTTTGCAAGGTACTAATGTGCAAATGTGTTGAAGCAAGTTTTTCTAACTGAACAGACAGCTGTGCTGCTGGGGAGTTTGTTGCACTACTTCTTCTTAGCTAAAGCACTAGGAAGTAGTGAAGGGCGGGCGTTTTGGGGGACTGTCTTATGTAATTTAGACGTTTAAAAAATTGCTGATTCTCAGCCTAATTTGAATAAAAGACTTGATTTTTTTATGAATAAATTGTCATGATCATGATTTCGTTTTATTTTGGTTCCTGTCACAAGCATATTACATACCTACCGTAAGTGGGTTATTCAGGTAAGTAAGATAATTTACTGAATTGAGAATTCACATTAAAAAAAATGCACATAAATATTTGAAACAGCCTCGTATTTGCTTAGCCTAGTATTTGCAAATGCTACTGCATGAGTTCCTGGGTTCGATTCCAAGGTCAAACAAAGTGTTAATGGGTTTTTTTACTTTAGATATTCTCAGTAACAGCACGGAGTCTTCATTGGTGCCTGGTTGATGGCAATAGGCTCGTCCTGTTACGACGGACTGCAACATAACTTACGAAATGTAAATGTAATGTAACCTCTGCCATACTCTTCCAGGAAAATATGCGTGATGTAATGCAATGTTGTATTTATTGTTACATTTTTTCAATAAAAAAAAACGTCCCATACCGCCACTCACTCACACTCACACATCACTCACTCTCTCTCATTTCCTCACACTTCAGGTTTAGTTGAAAACCAACGTCAGGCACTAGAGCCTGGCATTTTTGCTGAACTGGGCCTATTTGGCGCAGCCGCGAGACTCACATTCCTGCTAGTATCTTACAACGCACTTTACACTTTTTTTTTACTTGTGTGCCTTTTAGTTTGTGCTAAATAAATGTGTTTTCGTTTTTTTTTTCTTTTTTACAGTTTGGGAGGTGAAGTCATATTAAGTATGTTAAACAATACAAATTAAATAATAACAACGAGGTGGATCACCAAAAAAAAGTATGTTTCTTGGATTATAAATATTATGAGACTAGCTGACCTGCCAGATGTTGTCCTGTCCAAATTTCATTAAAAATAATGATTATTTGTTAAAATATGATTTTAGTCGACCTTAACATAGGAAAAGGCTAGACAGAATGTTGTCTAGCCTTTTCCTATGTCGACTTCCAGTCTAACCGGATGCAGCTGCTTACATATAAGTATTTTACATGGAGCGACTGCCTATCTGACCTCCACAACCCAGTCACTGTGTTACACAATACCCGTTAGTAGGACTGGTTGTCAGACTTCCAATAATTCATACAGAATTCCCATAGAAAATCTACCAATTATCCCGGTGACTTTTCAATTTTTTCTTTCCGTAAAAACCTGATTTGGACTATTACGAACATTTTAAAACAATGTAAAACCAAATCGGTACAGCCGTTCTTAAGTTATGCGCTTAATAACGAACATCAATTCATTTTTATTTTATAAATAGATAGATTAATAATAGTCGAAATCGTAAAATAAAGTAAACACAGACGGCATCGAAATGTTAGTCCCAAATATCAATACCTAGGTCAAATACATAAAAAAGAATAATTTGCATAATATTAGTAGATATTATGACGTATAAAAAGTAGTGAGCATCTTTTTACTGTTTAACTAGTTATTAATACCTAGATATTTCTCGACGGCATGTGAAGCCAAGTCAGAGGCCCATAGGTGGCTGACTCTCAACTCTGACACCAGGTTAGTCACTATCCACACGAAAAGAAGAAGAATACCTAATAGTCCCGAACAAGGAAAATATTATCAAAATTACTACACGGTACGATGTGATAACTTTTTCATTTTCTTAAAACTATACTGTTATAGCTTACCACAGGTCTACAAAAATGTATTAAGACGCACTCTCGTCCTAGCGTGTTGAAAAAAAACTCTTGGATTTTCAACTCTAAGCAAAGCGTTGAAAATCCAGTGCAAGAAAAAAAACGTCCGAACGTGGGCTTAAGCAGGCTACACACGTGCAGTTATAACTGATAGTTTTAACAGTCCATTATGACTATGTAGGAAAAAACTGAGACTTGAACAGTTGACCTGTTATCGTTGTCTTGTTATATGTGTTCAGTTCTCAGATGTTTAATTTATTTCTGTGCCATTCTTATTTACCTGAGCATGACCATGGCATCAATGGACTATGGCAATTAGTGGGTTACTGTGCGTTTTGGAAAACAATAAAAGACGAAAGAGATCATTGTGGTGTAAGATTAGCTTTTTTATTTGATTGATAACATTTCTATAAATTCTTCTAAACATTTTCGGTGATTCAACATTGTCACGATGAAATTGCGCTAGATGCGATAACGTAAATAGAAGTATATAAAAATACTTGTACTCGCTACGGTTGCTATGGCACAACTGACAACTGCACAGTTTACTGCTACAGACATTAAATATTAACTGTACAGTTTTATGTAATGATAATTTGATTAGTTATCAGTATAACTGTATAGCTCGCAGTTTTTTCTACACACGTTACGATTTAACTGAATAGTCAAACTGAACAGTTAAAACTGTCAGTTATAACTGCACGCGTGTCTTCATTTTTGTCAAAGTCAAAGTAAAATAATTTATTTCAATTAGGCACAAAAAAGGACATTTTAACGTCAAAGTTTACAAAAAATAATTATTGATTCTAGTCGCCCCTTCCAAAAGGTAGTTTTCGTATGGAGAAGAATGGGCAAGAAACTCCACCATGCAATTAATTTTGTAATTTTTATGCAAAATTTCTGTATGAATTAGTTTACATGCTTGCAATTTGCTTACATTTGTCGGTTGTCTGTCATAATAATTAATATCTAAAGAAATAAACATCGAATTCACATTCACAGTTTTCACAGCCGATAATAGCTGATCTTAAATTGACTGGTTACTCCTTCAAACCAATTAGGTTTTGTGTAAGGGTAACCCGTATCCCATGAACAGGTAAGTAGACCCTTGCCCTCGAAAAGGTTTTAAGGAGTTTCAATGAGTTCACTGTTCAATCAGATACTAGAATAATAAGGCTAACTCACTCAGATACCTATCGTTATAATTAAGTTTCCGGATTGTGGGGTCAGAAAGGATTAAGTCATACATGGTGTTACATGCTTCATAAGGGTAACAGAATGAACGGCTGAACTCTTTAAGTAAGTATTGTATGGTTCCTTCTTACAACTGCTACGTAATTCACAGATGCAGTCAAAAAAACTTTTGGTGATGACATCACCAACAAAAATAACAAGCTCTACTAGAATTCAGAATAAATATACTGACATTCCAGAACTAATCGAAATTTCAATACAGCAACAATCTACTTATTCAAATATTTACTTTAGCGTTTTGTGAACTAAGTTGATTTTTGAGTGATCATTGTGAAATGGCCTTCTTTACATGATTCCAATCTGTTCCAATGAATTTTCAACCTTATTATGTATGACACAGAGTTTGTGGTTCCAAATTATGTAAAACTCTAAATTCAATTTCGTTACAATAAGAAGATAACATTGAAAAAATTAATAATAATTAAACTGATAAATTCGTTTTGCAGCGTCTGCTTCTATCGAATCTTATTCTGTCAGTTCCAGAATCAACACCTGTTTTTCGGGAAGTGCTTTTTGCCAAGTGGTTCAGAAAAATAGTTTAAAAAGGAAGTAATTAGACAGTGCAAGTGAAATTCGACATGACTGATAACGAGTCTGCAATTCAATATTTTATTGATATAGATCTTATTTTTGCACAAATTATGCCTGTGCTGACACTAGTTACGTTGGTATACGGAGTGGTATCCTGGTGCATGATAGAAAAGTTTCGTATTTACAGAAACTTTGTTTATCTCTCCACAACTCTTGCAAACTTTCTTGTCTGTGCATCGATGTCTATCGATAAGATAAAAAACATCTACAATTTGCACATCCCAGACGAAATCGTGATGTTGATCCAGATTTTTGGTATCTACTTTACCTTTGGAAGACACAACTGGTTGTTAGTTATGGTGTTTGTATTTTACTTGGACTTTGTTAAAGTTTTCAATAAAAATATCCAAAGAAGATATCTAAAAAGCAGTCTCTTTGCTTGGGGTGTTGCTTTATTAATGATTCTAATGTTTTTGACATTATTTCATTTTTCCCCTATTGGATTAATGTGCTTCTATGTCTCATGTTTTTTATTACCTTTGATAGGTAACTGTATATTTTACATTGTTATTTTATATTCACTTTGCCGAAGTTCTAATGCGAGTGCACATACAGCTGCTGACACCTGGCGTCGCTTCTATATAGCAACTTTAATATTTGTACTGTGCGACTTCCTATGCTTGTCTACTATTCTCATCCTATTAATATCGTCCAACGCATACATATCAGTTTTAAGTACAATGTCACTATTTTTAACTTCACTAGCATTGGACGTTTTTTTGGTTGTTGTTAGGAGTAATCGTAAATTATGGTATGAATATTATGTTAAAAAATTAAATCGAAAACATAGAAATCGCGATATAATCATGTCTGAAAATATATAAGTAAACCTGACCATGAGCAGGTTTAAGAGAGGTTTTTGATATTATAAAATTGTATTTTTTGCCGCTATATTTGCGGCATAATAGTAGCACTGCCTCGGCCCGGCTAAAGTGCCGTAAACATTGCATTGTCATTGTCACTTTCCCTTGTTATTTTGTTTGATTGATAAGGTTTGTTCATCGCCCTTTGTATTGATTGATCGTATTTGTTTTAGACAATTATATCAAAAGTCACTCCAATGATTGATTTTACGAAAAATGAAGTAGCAAATGAAAATGGCTGAAAGGTAGGTTAGGTTAGAACTGTGACCACACAATGCACGAGCCGAGCCAGCGAAGCGAGCGGTGCCGTGGCAGAGGCCAGCAGTGCCAGGGTTCGTTTAGGCACAAGATAAAGTAATGTTTTCGAAATGTGGTGTTTTACAGCGAACTAACTTCAACAATCAAACAAAATAACAAGTGATAGTGACTCAGTGACAGTAACAATGACAATGCAATGCTTACGGCACTTTAGCCGGGCTGAGACAGCGCCACAATTATGCCGCTAGCGGCGCTTTATCCGATAGGGATAGAGTACCGCTAATGGCACTCTATATACTGCCTATTTTTTATAAATACTTACTTATTGTAAAACAAAGTCACTTTTCATGTCTGTCTGTGAGACCGGTTGTTCTTCTAAACTACGTAACGGATTTTGATGCGGTTTTTACCATCATTAAATAATTTATTCCGGAAGGTTTATGATTGTATGATACATGAATGTTTAACTTAGATACACGCATACTTTGGACATACGCAAAGATCGTACAGCGCCCTCAGCGTTCAGTATAGTAACAAGTTTAGGATGCTTGTGGGGCCTGTCCCACTTCTGTAGTGCATCGGGGATGTTCGCGGATGCGCATGTAGATTGTTTCTACACAACCATGCGCAGAAGGGCGCACCTTTTTCAATGTTGCGCAGGGTGTGGAGCAGCTCCAACAGTATCCTAAGCATGATTTTAAGTCGCCAAGACTGTGTTTTCGTGGGTCGCTGTTGTGCCATCTCTCATGGGTTGTCACAACGGTGACCCGTTACTATTTCTTTGTTTTTGTGAAGTGTCAGTTCTAATTATTATAGTTGTAAGGGTTACTTATCATTTTTGAGTCATATAATACTAGAATAAGTGAAGACTTTTAATTGGCTGTCAGTTTCACACATATTTAATTTAATATTCTGTTCATTTTAGCTGTAAGTCATCCATAGTAAATAAATAATTTAAGATAATTCTGTTTTATAGCACATAAATCTCGATGTTGTCACATGTCGCTATTGCACCTGTGCGGAGCAAGGCGGCTTACAAGCTTAAAATGAATTGATTGTGCCTAACAAGTAATGCATAAAATAAAAAAAATGGCACAGTGAATCGAAACTTGACAGAAGTCAGTTTGCAAAAAAAAACACCTTGAGTATGTCAACACATCTAATATAGTTTTTAGAGATAACTACGTTATTATTGTTGTGTCATGTTTCAAAGAAATAAAACTTGAAATCGTTTCATTTGTTAAATGTTTATTTAAAAGCGATTATTCTAAACTAAAATTATCAATTGTATGTAACAGCTTGATGTAAAGTTTGTCGTGTCGTTTGTGCTGTACAATTATTATAACAACAATTGTTGTTGTCTGTAACACATTGTGCGTCTGAAATAGCACTTCTAGGTTTTACAAGGTATTGTGCAAATGTGTATACTTATTATTGTTAATTGACTTAGACGTGACTCGGAAA
The DNA here is from genome assembly GCA_963853775.1 of Xanthia togata. Taxonomy (NCBI): domain Eukaryota; kingdom Metazoa; phylum Arthropoda; class Insecta; order Lepidoptera; family Noctuidae; genus Xanthia; species Xanthia togata. The sequence goes on from OY970806.1 coordinate 8,835,067, forward strand.
TCCATTGTAAAATACAATAGACTAATAGTTATTTATGCAACTGTTGTATAATAAGGGGTATTTAAATGCGAATGTCCGTGACTCCTCTCTCTGTGAGTGCGGGTTGGAGGAAGGCACCCTGGATGACATATTTTTGGAATGTCCTAACTACATCCCATCTCTAGATTTGTATAGCCGTCTCCTTAAATTCAAGATCCTTCTTCCTATTAATTTCCCCTCCCTTTTAACATATTCCTCTCCAGAACTGCTTGTGGTGCTGATGATTTTCATCCGTCACAATAATATAAAATTGTAAAATACTCCCAATTATTCTGTCTGTGTGGATGTGGTATATGTCTATTAAATGTTCTAACAATTATAATATTTATGAACTTTTAATTTTGTTTGTTTCAGTCCAGTACTAACCTCTCAAATTCTACATTAAGTACAAATGATCATTGAAGATTTTTTACTATACATATACAGGGTGTCCAGTAAATAGCACGACATACTGCAGGGGGTGATAGCTAGGGTCACTACCTATCAATAAAACACAATATATGTTCAGCAAAATCTTACGGATTTACAGTTTTACAAAATTTTTATAAAGAAAATTGTTCTGTGAAAATTTTAACAAAAAAAACTATTTCTTCGAAACATTCTTGTTTTTGATAAAAAAAAAACTTATAATGAGTAGAGTAACTATTCACGAATAATTTGATGTAAAAAAAGTTCTAGAAAAAGATTTTTTCATTACGAGATGCTTAAAAATCTGTTTCAAGGTAGAGATTTTTCGATATTTCGGAAAATTTTGTAAAACTGTAAATCCGTAAGATTTTGCTGAACATATACTGTGTTGTATTGATAGATAGTGACCCAAGCTATAACCCCCTGCAGTATGTCGTGCTATTTACTGGACACCCTGTATTTTCTTTTAAACAATACACACTTGCTATTCCAATTCACTTAGACTTTGGCAGAATAGTCGACATCGGCTTTACTTGCCATAACAAAAAATAGAATAGAATAGAAGGTGTGTGGGGGCGAAAGTTGGAAAGGTTGTTCCAAAATATTGTTAGTGTTTCAAAACCATTATTGGATTCAGGGATCCGTTTGCGAAATATTAAGCTTTAAAGAGCAAATTTGTGTTCTCTCCTACCAGGTAAAAGGTTGGTTAAAATCACGGCAGTAGTATATTATGTGTATCGAAATTAATTGCTACGCTTAAACGCTAAAACGGCTGAACGGATTTAGATGAAATTTGGCATATGGGTAGATCATGAGCTGGGTTAGGACATAGAATACTTTTTATCTCGATATTCCCGCGGGATAGATACTTATGCTGGTGGAACCGCGGGGCGCTGCTTTTCAAATGAGGAAACGTTTATGTGAATGAATCTAGGAGCTGAGGGTTGTTATTTTTTAGAAAGAAAGAAAGAAAACGTATTTATTGGGCACAGGAGATCGCAATGCAACTAAATACACACTCAGTAAAATTAAAATAAAAACAGAAAGTCCTGTGCGAGGCCAATAGGCTCCTATCTCACCATGGTGCATATTTTACAGCAAGTCATCTAATGTGGTAGTTACTTATTCTATAGCTGCTTAAATATATTTTGATACCTACAAAAATAGGTATAGTTACATTTGACTAACAGCAAAAGTTAGCAAGGGACGAAATAATTAGCTCTAATTAGTATCTTCTCTCTGTGAGCATGACAACTATTGATTAACATCATACCAGAACATCTTGTTATTTCGCTACTCATAAACATTTTAACAAAATTATAAAACTAAAGTTTAAACTATCTTAGTTAGGATTTGATCCTAGGGATAGAATCAAATCATAAATGCGAAAGTGAGCTTGTTTGTTTGTTTCACGCTAAAACGGTTGAACGGATTTGGATGAAATTTGTCACATGGGTAGACCATGACCTAGGTCAGGACATAAGATACTTTTTATCTCGATATTTTTACGGGATCGAGACTTATGCAGGTAAAACTGAGGGGCGCAGCGAGTAAATAATACAATGACAATATACCTTGTTGTTGTTAAAATAATAAAGAAACATCATTAAATCATTCTCTTGTCCTTATTCCAATTTATTTTGAATCGAGGTAACAGCCGCACGGGTCGATCGAAGGTTAAGCTACGCTAGCCGCGGTCGGTTCGTGGATGGGTGACCATTCATTACACGTCGAGACGCCGTCGTTCCTCGGAAAGCACGTTAAGCCGTTGGTCCCGGCTGTCATTCGTAGATCTTTGAGTTGTTACGGGGAGCTACGTATGGTATTCCGAAATACCGCTCACCGAAAGGACGGTTTTCCGATAACACTCTACTCCGACGGTTAGGTGAACGAAAAAATAATTGGCCGATGAAACGTTTCGCCGAAAATATTATTCATCGATGGTTGGTAGTCCGAATAAATCCTTCGCCGATGTAACGGTTCACCGAAAACACTTCAACGACGATTGGTTAAACGAACGAATCTTTCGCCGATAGCACTCGTTGTAGGAGAATTCTTTTGCCAAATGGATAGTTTTTCTTTCAGCTTGACAACACCCTTAGGTCTTGTAGAAGTCATGTTAAAAATACAGGTAATAATAAAATAATACATGGAAGAGTGGCAATAGAAAAAAAAAACACAAAGTTTTTATTTAACAATAAGAAAATTAATCAAAAAGGCAAATTTATATTGTTTTTTACAATAAACAATATGATTATGATTATTATGATTTCTCTATTAGACATGCGACAATAGAAAAAAATTAAATAAACTGTGCGAACAAAGCAAAAAACAAATAAAAATAACACAACGTGATAAATTTTTGAAGTTATATTAAATTGTGAGTTATTATTATTATTTGTACTTATAATTATTATAATTCTTTAATGATATAAAAAATATATTTATTTCTTGTTTTTCAGGTATAGAATATGGGCCAATCCACCTAAGAAAGATTCAATATTCATTTCACTCTTTTGTGATAAGTGTGTTTGTATCCTAGCATCATATTCAACCTGTGCATTACGTCTACGCTTTGGCATGGGTTCCGAGGAGTTGATTCGTTCAATGACACATTCTGTATGCTTTTCTGCTCTTTAGCAAATTCAATAATTGTTTTATAAATGTTCCAATTTTTTCTATGAAGAAGCGTGTTCCATCGTTCATGCCACGATTCTAATGCATTTTGTGTCCTTGGAACAGAAAGTGTGCGATCGTAAACTGACCACATAGCTGGAAATAATGCCTGATTTCTTTTTATTATCAAACCCGTGTTAGTTCTTTGCTGCGTGTGATGTGATCCAACATAATATTTCTTAAACCAGTGGGCAATTTCAGCTGCTTCTGTCGGCAAAATTTTATTTTGGATGATTTCGAAGGCTTCGGATATCTCAGCGGGCTCAAGAAAAGCGAGGGCAACTAAGTGTCTGATTTTGTGCGCAAATGTGAAATCTTCAGCATATCGCCTTGCGAGACCCTCTGACTGGACATGACGCCAAATACTTTGGGTCAAATGGAATAAGCATAGCCTGTGGGCGCAGTCTGGAAACTGTCGTTTGACTGCATTGATCACTGCTACTCCAAAATCAGTTAATATATTAGCTGGTGACAAATGGGTATTTAATGTATTGATCGCATATCTTTTCAAAATCTCCAAAAATATGAAATAACAGCTTTCAGTCTTATGTGACAGTAGTGCGTATACCATAGGTAGAAATTTATTTGTACCACCTGCAGTTCCCACTAAAACATGAATAGAAAAAACTTGACAGAACGGAGTTGGACAACTCGAAAATGTCCCGTCCATGATCCAGCATTGTGCATTATTCATACGCTTAACATTAGCTTTAGTACCAAAAATTACAACACTTTCATTGTTACATGTATATTGACCAAGCAAAAATTGCTTTCCATTACTTTTAGCGAGATATTGTGTTTGCGGTATCTTAGGAAGTCCTTTATTTCTAACACGCTGCACAATCATTCGGCAAGCTGATTTATTCGGCAATTGAGGCGCACTTATGGTAGCTACGTCTTTTAAACAACGATTTACAATTTGTGACGGACTGTCCATAGATTCCGTCGCACTAGTTCTCAATTTGTTTTTAAAATTCATATCAATAATTTTTTCAGGCTCTGGTAAATGTGCATGATCACAATTTTGACTAACAAATGTATGTTCATAACAATCAAATAATGTTTTTCCATAGCACAGGGTATCCTAGTTTGGATTCCTGACTCCCACAAGTCCTAGTACCTCCAATATTTGTAACACCTCTATACTGTATTTGTACTTTGTGGGAGAAAAAAAAAAAAAAAAAAAAAGTTATTACACTTACACCACAACCACTTGTTTGTTTTTTTGTACACCGCCAATAATACTTGTTATCATATTTTTTATTTAAGTGATAAGAATATCCATTCACTACTAGCACATGTCCTCCGCGTTTAGATTTAACTAAATTGCACTTATTCATTTTTAATTAAACAAAACACGAGCGAGAAACATTTCAAGTAACGAGGTCTGTCGTCACAAATTTTGCAACTACCCACAAAAAATAAATAAATACTACCATAGATATTTGTTGTTTTGTTACATGTAACTATTGCAAGTTTATTCAATACTCGTTTAATCTCAGTACCATTGTTAATGAGTGCATTATGCGTCATTTAGGGACTTATCTTTAATACGGAAGCTCCCGGTATTTATTTATTCATCTATGCTGATAAAATTAAACATGGGACTCGAGTATTGTTTAGCTGCATTGCACATAATTATAAAATATAATAGCTAGCGTAAACTGAATGCTATCGGCGAAAGATTCGTTCGTTTAACCAATCGTCGTTGAAGAGTGTTTTCGGTGAACCGTTACATCGGCGAAGGATTCATTCGGACTACCAACCGTCGATGAATAATATTTTCGGCGAAACGTTTCATCGGCCAATTATTTTTTCGTTCAACTAACCGTCGGAGTAGAGTGTTATCGGAAAACCGTCCTTTCGGTGAGCGGTATTTCGGAATACCATACGTAGCTCTGTTACGGGTAATTAGGAGCCCAAAAGTCAGACAATCAGTCTTATCAAGGGGTTACCTAGTAACTGGGTTTTAAAGGCCAGATAGGCAGTCACTCCTTGAAAATACTGGTATTCAGCTGCATCCGGTTGGACAAGAAGCAGACCCCAACATGTTGGGAAAAGACTAGACATATTGATTGACTTTTCTATTAGTGGCCATCTCGACCCACACTGAACGTAAATAGGAACATAATCTTGTAACTACACTATCAAGGCATCTTCCAGATAAATTTGAACTCACTACGTCGAAAATTTTGTTCACAGGGTCGAAAAATCGAAGTGAAAGTGGAACATTTCTTGAAAATGATTAAATTAGCGGGAATAACTGAATAGAGAATATCCCAACTTTACCTCATTTACCTTTGGACCACTACGTTTGAGACACCCTGTGTACTAATTTCTTATTCTATCCATTCGCGTAACACCGTAACACCATAACAAAATAATCAACATAGAAGAAACAGGAGAGAAAATAGCCCTGGAGATGTGCCTGTCGTTTGCAAAACACTTCCAGACAAAACAACTCAGTGATAAATTGTCCCTCTATCGAATAGGACTTAAATTCCTTTAGATGAAATTCTTAATATTTCAACGTAGTCGTTTCTGATGGTACCCTCAATCAATCAATATGTTTACACATTTCGATCCATACCAATATTATAACGATAAGCGAACGTAACTCTGTCTGTCTGCTACATATTCACGAGTAAAGCACCGAACCAATCGTTATGAAATTTTACAGATAGCCTGGGACCTGGAGAAAGATAGTTTGTTTTCATCTTGGATATTTGAATAGAAAAATGTTTAAATAATACAAAACACACGCAGAGAAATCACGGTCAACAGCTAGTCTTCTATAGGCAATCTAACCTATAGGCAAAAGACAGTTCGATTTTTTCTTTTTATTGTTGGCAAATCCTTCTTTTTATACTTCGAATTTGGAATACCACCACGTATTGTTAGTAAGTGATGACAAAGAGTAATGATGGTACATTGCGTTCATTATAACTTGACCCGAGACGCGATTGGTAGCAGCTCACTGAATTTGCAGTCCACTGTAGGAAAAAATCTGGGTCACTTCAAAGGACAATAGTGGCAGATGACCTGGAGAGAGGAATCTTTATGATCTTCATAAAATGTAACTGGTATTGAGTGAGATAATCACGAACACAATATATTATATATAATGGCAATCTCCCACAGATAGCCTAGCACGAGGTCGGTGTAAGCGTAACGTAAATTCGAACGATTTGCACATAATATTTCCTTAGGTTTAAGACTATTCGTATCTCTGTGGGTTTTACTTATTGAGGTTGTCGCAAAAATTTTGAAAATCGATTCAAAAATCGTTCAACGTTACGTTGACGTAGCACATTCGTGCTCTAGTCTATCACTTAATACCTACTACTTATTATATTCTGTTTAAGGCGAAAGCGTCAGGGTAGCCCGCGAAATTCAAATTTTCTTACGTGTTTTGCAATTTTCAGGTCAGTATCAGGTTGTATTATGATGATCTAAATATGTGTAAGCTTTTGCTATTTATTTCGTCTAAAATATTTAAAATAATTTAATTAGCCGTACCTACACGGGCAGAATGGTATCATGACCTTTGCCATCTAAACTCACTTTACTGCGGTCGGCCATATTGGAAGTGTGCTCGTATTCGTGGAGTGATACCGACCGGTGTAAAAGTGAGGAGATGTAAAAAGTTAAGAAATCAGTTCGTGAAATCATTTTGTTAATAGTGTCGTTGAAATACGAATAAATATTGGATTTGATATTGAGTATTAATTGTTTCATTTCATTGGTACACTTCTGACTATCTTATATAATTATGATTCGCGACCTTATCAAATGTTTATTTATAGATTTATAATCATAATTATTAACACCAATACAAATCTCGAAGTTTATATGTAATCCTATTGAATGACTATAATTATATTTCCTAATGATTATATTTCATGAAATCATATGTCATTTGAGGATTATGCTAACTTATGGAGTTGTATTCCTGATTCTAATGATTATAATTCTGTAAAGCCATATTTGTTACGGTCGCGAATCATATTTTAATCAACATATAACCTGACAACCTGACACTGACTTGTAAATTGAAAAAAAAAAAAAAAATGCATTTCGCGGGTTACCTAAGCGCATCCCCCTTAGGTAGTTTTAGATGTTAAAACAACCTTGCTTATTGATAAATTATAAGATCTGACAATGGAACTTACTTCTTGAATTAATGCTGCAATTCTAGCACTGAAATATAACCGACTATCTTTTAAAATTAAAGTTCGCGAGCACATTCGCAAGAAGCTGGCAGTATCATCACAACGGTAATGTTTTCCCATTGTTTGTCTTATTTGTGCTTATATTTATATATAATTAGGTGTATTTATTATATTTATAGTTTTTAATAGGTATATATGTATATCTTTATATTTAAATCAATATTAATTGTTTCCTCAATTCTCGCTATTGCACCTACCACAGTTTGTCTCTGCATCACCCAAAGGTTGACTGGTAGAAAATGCCTGTGGCATTAAGTCCGCCTCTGTGCATTTATGTGCTTGAAGTGTAAATAAATAAATAAATATATAGTTCGTATTCTTTGGTTTTCATATAAAAATATGACTTAAATTAAATAACCGGCCAAATGCGTGTCGGAATACGCACAATGAAGGGCTCCGTAGTTGGGATGAATTTATCCCAAGAACAAACTTAACATTGTAGTTGAAAAACATGTTCTCCCATATATTCCAACTGCAAATGTAAGTTTGTACGCTCAATATTGAGAGATTTACCATGTTATTTTAAGACTATAGACTTCTTATAGGTTTTCCTGTAATCTATGAGTAAAGAACCATTCTCTGTATTTTTTTCAAAATCGTACGCTAGAGCGTATAATTTGAACAAATCGTCAAAAAGTATTCATTTTAAAATTATGAAAACCATTTATTTGAAATCATCGCAATAAGCCCTGTCATTTGATATGTCAGACACAATTTGCAAAAAAATCTTATTTACCCCCGAAAGTGACCCCTACATTCAAAATTCATTTTATTTTTTATTTTCCTTTATTGGCCAACCAACAATTGTTTACACTGTAAGTATTTTAAGTAATATATAATATAATATAAGGTTAGTGCAACAATTTCTTACAGGTTAGCACCGCATGCCCCATTAAAATATTAGGCGTGCCACAAGCACTAAACTAAGAAACTAATATGATGACTAAAAGTAGCAATTTTATAAATTAAAATAAAATAAAATTACATGATGGAATATAAAACTAATATAAGCAGCAAAAGTAAAATTGAATAAAACAAAACAAACAGATACAGAACAAAATCGAGAAAAAATTAAATTAAAATTAAGTTAAAATTAAACATTACTACTAGTTGTTCTATGAAACTTGGCATATGAGTCAAAATGCACGTCAACAAGATCGCTGGAGCCATTTAACAATTTACAAAGGCGAGGAACGACAGAGTTTGCACCAAGTATTGTTCTGCGGAGTGGAGGGTTTAGAGGTGTAATAGGAGCACGAGGGAGTCTAGCAGGGGCCCGAAACTGAAACTTGGATAGTAAAAGGGGACAATCAATTTTACATCGGAGAAGCTTATATAGGAATAAGGAATCAATGATTATTCTACGTTTCTCCAATGAGACCATCTTAAAATAAGATAGTCGGGCTTGATATGATCTTATCCTTTTTGCATTTCCGCTGGCATAAGCCAGATGCCAGAGGAATCTCTTTTGTATTCGCTCCAGACGAAGGATGTGCGTGGAGTAATGAGGTCTCCAAATTGTACTGCAGTATTCTAGGATACTACGCACGATACAGTTGTACAACAAGATCTTTGTCCGACTGCGCTTAAGGCCAGCAACATTCCTTACAACAAATCCCAGCATTCTAGAAGCCCTTTTGACAACGCCGTCAACATGAGGTACAAATGTCAAGGTGTTGTCAAAAAGAACTCCTAAGTCCCTTCTTATTTGATCCACCTCTTGGATAATGTTATTCATTATGTTACCAGACGGTGTTTGGGTCACAGTAATACATAATATGTGTATCAATTCGGAGCAAATTGGCTGTGACAGACGGACAGAGACACAAGAGTGATCCTATAAGGGTTCCGTTTTTTCCTTTTGTGGTACGGAACCCTAAAAAAGATGCTGTCATTCTTAAAAAAAACAGATTATTGTAAGTAAAAAGTAAGTTATGTTGCAAGAAAAGTTGTAGTGGAATAAGGAAACTCTCACAGATACATACATACATTATATGAACCCTTTTTTTTTTTTTTTTTGGGTGGGAAATCATCAAATGACGTCTCCCGCTCTGGGTGGAGCGGGAGGGCGTGTCAGACTCTTACTGACTAAAACCCACCCGTGTTCCTTCTGTTGCCTGTGCAATGCCAGGGGGCCACGGTATCCCTTTCGGACTTTCCCGCAACCCCGGCAGGCAATGGTCTCATCGGACCCCTTCATTCGCTGACATCTCTTTGAGGCGCGCGTGGAACACAACGCGCCGTCGACCCGGGTTTGGTCCTTACCGGACGGCGAGCTACCCATTGCTCACCGTCCGCAAGCCCGCGCCTACGGTGGCCGGGAATCGGCAACCGATTCCCGACGCCCAAGGCGTCTCCTCCTGCGGCGGCTAGGGGCGTGAGGGCGCGAAATTTGCCTCTCCCTCACGCGCTCCACCTCCTCCTTCGCGAGCATTACTGCTTCGCAGAAGGAGGTGACGGCCTCCCATGCCCTCTCGCTGCGTACCATGGCCTGGACCAGGACCGGACGCGAGAGATCCCCGCCACCGATCGCCTCCACGAGGACACGGCGGTGCTCTGCCCAAGCCGGGCATACCTCCACCGTATGCTCCACCGTGTCCTCCGGGCGATCCACGCAGTGATGACACCCGGGCGTTTCCTCCCGCCTTATCCGAAACAGGTACCTCCCGAAACAGCCGTGTCCGGTGAGGACCTGCGTCAGGCGGAAGGTGAGGACGCCGTGGCGCCTCTCCAGCCACTCCTCAAAGAGGGGACTTATCGCCGCAATAGTGGCGTGCCCAGCACTGGGTTGCGACAATCGCACTCTCCATGACGCCATGAGATCCCGTCGGAGCTCTGTCCGCTGTGCCGCGATTTCTCGCGGCATCGGAGTCAAGCCCCGGCGTTTCGCCTCCCCGCGCCACTCCCAAATATGCGCGAGGACTTTTGCCTCCAGATCCCATGGCGGCAATCCGGCAAGGAGGCTCGCCGCCTCACCGGAGACCGTGCGGTATCCCCGGACCAGCCGGGTGGCCATGACCCTCTGGGACGCGTTCAACCGGCGGGCAGGCCGCCGCCTCAATGAATGCGCCCACACCGGTGCCCCGTACAGGGCCATGGACCGCACGATCCCCGCGTATAGCCTCCGGCAGGAGGCGTTTGGACCCCCTAGATTGGGCAGGAGCCGCTTCAAGGCAGCCCCGGCCCGGTCCAGTCTGGGAGCCAAACGTCGGAAATGCTCCACGAAGTTCCACCGACTGTCGAGGACGAGTCCCAGGTACTTCATCGTCGACTCGACGCCGATGTGAACCCCTCCTACCGTTATTTGGGAACCCGACGGTGGCGCGTTCCGAGGACCATGAAAACACATGGCCTCAGACTTGTGCAAGGCCACCTCGAGTCCCAACTGCCGGATTCTGGCCACGATTGTCGCAACCCCGTGTGTCGCTAGTTCGGCCGCCGCCTGGTGCGACCTCCCCTGCGCCAGGACCAACGTGTCGTCAGCGTAACAAACGACGCTGACGCCATTGGGGAGGTCGGCGCGCAGCACCCAGTCGTATCCGATGTCCCACAGATGCGGCCCCAGGACCGATCCCTGTGGGACACCGCACGACATCTCTCGCCGGTTCTACTCTCCCTGGTGACCGGGGTAGATGATGGCCCTGTCTGCCAGATAGGCCTCGACCACACGACAGAGGTAGGTCGGCATCCGGTGATACCGGAGTGCCTCCCTGATGCAACTCCAGGGCAGGGTATTGAAGGCGTTGGCGATGTCTAGAGACACCGCCAAGACGACCCCACCCCGAGCCACTGCATCCCCCGTCGTGAGGGCTCGCACGCGCATGATGGCGTCCACCGTGGAGCGCCCCCTGCGGAAACCAAACTGGCTCTCCGCCAAATCCGGCTCCACCCGCACCAGCCGCCCGACGAGGCGGTCTGCAATGACTCTTTCAAAGAGCTTGCCCACCTCGTCGAGCAGCACTATGGGCCGGTAAGCGGACGGAGAGTCCGCAGGGCGCCCCGGCTTCTTGATGAGGACCAGTTTCCCCGTCTTCCAACGAAGCGGGAACTGGCCCCTCTCCAAGCATGCGCTTAGGAGCCCCCTTAGTCGAGGCCCGAGAGCCTCTGAGGCCAGGACCCAGGCTTTCCCAGGTAAGCCGTCGGGTCCTGGGGCGGTATTTCTGGCATTCAGCCTACGTACCGCCACCCTCATGGGCGGAGTTTCTCCCGCACCATTTTATATGGGCGTCCCCACGGGTCTCTGTTCAGAGTCTCCAGCGACTCCTCGCGGGCCAGTGCCCTGGCCCGCAGGATCTCCGCTTGGAGGGCGGTTTTCGCCGCTCTGTACCCCTCGTACAGCTCCGCCTGAATGGCTTCCGTATCCGGAGGTCGAATACGGAGCCTGCGGTGCCTAGTGTACCGGCGTCGCGCAGTAACGCACGCAATGCGCAGTGTCGTCAGCTGACGCGACCACCAGTACACCTGGCGCGAAGCACGTCCGGGCTGGACCCGGGGCATTGCCACGTCGCATATCTCGGACATGGCCTCCTGGAACCACTCCGCCTCGTCATTGATGTCGGCAGGCCTGTCCGGTGATGACACCCAGGCCTGCACTATCGAGGCTTCCAGGAGGAGCTCCCGGTCCAGCTGCTTCAGCGCCCACCGCGGACCACTCGGGGCCTGTCGGACCGGTGCGCTCGAGGTCTGGGCGGAGACGTCAAACCGGATGTACCGGTGATCGGAATACGTCTCCACCCCCTCCATGACGCGCCAGTCAATGACACGCGGCGACAGAGCGGGGCTAGCGAACGAGATGTCCACCACTGATTCACCCCGCATCCGCACACACGTGGGGACAGAACCCCGATTAAGGACGACCAGGCCTGTCTCCAGCGCCCAGTCTTCCACCATCCTGCCCCGTGTGTCCGTATACCGGGAACCCCAAGCCACATTCTTGGCATTGAAGTCCCCGAGGACGAGCACGGGAAGGGAACAGAACCCGACAACGACGACTCTCAACTCCGCAAGGGAGTTGTGGAACTCGGCGAGAGTTCGGTTCGGGGAGAAGTGCGCGCCTACCACGACAATCTCCCCGAACCGTGCTGCAACGCAACCCCGTCCTCTCTTAACCGCCTCGAGGGACGGGGTACCGGCGGCGGCCGACGAAATTAGGGCCACTGAGCCGCTCAGGTCCTCCACCCAGTCATCCCTGGGTGGGACAAAGTACGGCTCAGCGACCACGGCGATGTTAATCGACCACTGCGCCATGCTCTGGAGCAACAGATGCTGAGCTGCGGCGCAGTGGTTGATGTTCGCCTGGAGGAGGCGAAATGGGGCCATTATTGGCACTCCATGTCAGCCCCCTCCTTAGCCCCCTGTGAGGGCCCTGCCGCGGCGGCTGCGGCGGCGACGACGGCTGTTGAGGCGGCAACGGCGACGGTGGCGGCGGTTGCGGCTGTGACGGCGGTGGCAGGTGGTTTGCCTCTAGCCTTGGCGGGTGGAGCGCAGGCCTTGCTTCCAATCCGGTGGCCGGCTGGCTTGCCAGCCGCCGCACATACGACGCAATGCGGCGTGGCTTCGCACGAGCCGGCCTTGTGACCGGGCTGACCACAGCGGTAACAATGACTGCTGCGGTCCACCTCCGAGGTGCATTTTGCTCCCACGTGATTGCCCACATGGCAGCGGAAGCACCTCAGAGGTCTGAGTTCCAGCAGTTTGACCTGCGCTGAAACCCAGCCCACCAATAGCCTTTGGCCCTCCCCGGCTATTTTCTTGGCCACCGAAACGGGGCAGCTCACCGTAATGGCTCGCAACCCCGTGAAGTCAGGACGGAGGGCGCCTGCCCTAACCTGCTCGGCAGAGCACCCCCCAGCCCTAACAACAGCGGCCACCACCTGTCCCTCCGTCACTGAGTCATCCAGGCCCAGAATACGCATGTCTGCGCATTTGGTGGGCCTGGACACTCGGTCCGCATCTAGGGACGCCCTAAGCCTTTCGGCCAGAGCGTCAGCGGCCGGGCCGCTTGCCGCACCGGGGACCTCCAGCATCGGGGCCTCAGTCGCAGTGACCCTCACCCGGATGCCATCAGCGGCGCCGATCTCTTTGAGGTCCACCGCTGCCCCCACCTTGGCGAGCACGTCGCGGTAGGACACGCCCTTCTTCTCCGCCTCTGGCTGTAGTGTAATCACTACAGCTGCGGATTTCGGGGCGCGGAGCCTAGCTGCGACGCTTCGCTCCTTGCGCTGCTGCCTCCTCTCCTTCTTCTTGGCCGCCCTTTTTGCGTTCGCCGCCTTCCTCTTCTCCCCGGCTACCTGCCATTCGGCGTCAGCCGGGGTAGAATTAGGAGGAGACGGGGGCAGCTGTTTCGCCACTAGGGCTGGGGCCTTCGCCGCCTGGGCCGGGACCTTCGCCACCTGGGCCGGGGCCCTCGCCGCCTTTGTAGCCACCCCGCCCCTGGCCTGCCCCGACGAGCCTGGTTTGGCTGAGGCAGCTGCGGTGGTGGCATACGAAGCCGTCTTCTGCTGGCCAGAGGCCGGCGGCATGCTCGCCGCTAGAGGAGGGCGCAGGACGATGGCTTCTATCGCGGAAAAACGGGACCGCAGAGAAGCCATCTCCTGCCTCACCAGGGTCAGAACCCGGTCCTCCGCAGGCACGGGCCGTCCCTGCCCATGCTGCTCCCTCCCCTGCGGCGCCTCACGAGGGCCGGCTCCTCGGAGCCCAGTCAGGTCTGCTCGGAGCTCCTCGTTCTCCTTTCGGAGAAGCTCCATGGCGGCTGTCAAGCGGGCGACCTCCGCTCGCATCTCAGACATGCCATCCGACGGAGGCCTGAGATGATAGGCCTCCGCAGCCGCCACAATAGAGGCTATGGCCGCAGGCATGGCCTTGTCTTTAGAGGACTGAGTCCTCTTCAAGACCAAAACCTTGATTGCGGCTGCCACAGCCTCCGCAAACCTGGCTGCTCGCTCCGAATTGGAGCCGCCAGCGACGCCCGGCTCACCACTTGCCGACTCTGTAGGGGCCGCCACGGTGCTGGTCCCTACAGGGTGGTGTTCCTCCTCTGAAGAGGGCCTCTCCACCTCAGCTGGGCTGGCCGGACTCGGCTTGCCTGCCTCCTTGGATTATATGAACCCTGAAATCATTTACTTTTAAGTTCTCTGATTATTAATTTGCCTTCGATACTTCATGGTGGTGTTCAACCTGACCTTACTCGTATGACCTGTACCCTAATTACATAATACACGATCAGTCGGAATTTGAATCGGTTTGAAATAAATTGCTAATCCATTGCTTCATAAGTTCGAAAAATAATTCTGCTCAACAACGTAAACAACGTAATGAATGTTGTTGAACTGTGAAAATGAAACTTGTCGTAATCATTTACGGAAACGTGTTGCGTAATTAGATAGCAGTTTTATAGTTATATGTGTGATGATCAACAATGTACATAAGTGCAGGACGTAAGCTCATCGTGCTAGTGAGGTAACTACCTATTTCCTTAATTAACATTAGAGACTTGCTCAGAATCACAAATAGTTGTTATAATTTATGTTTTTCTGTAATCCCTGTGCTCAGTTCATGCACCACTTCTTCTACCCAGCTAAAGCACTAGGAAGTGGTGAAAAGCGGGCGTTTTGAAGAACTGTCTTGTAATTTTGACGTTAAAAAAGTAGTGATTCTCAGCCTAATTTGAATAAACGATTTTTGATTCGCATGAATTTTGTTTTCAAGATCTGGGTGTTTCTTTTAAGAATTAAGTTGTAATTATTTAAATCCACTTTATTAATTGTCAGTATAGCACTTTTACTGTCCGGTGTTAGAATTATTGAGCGTATTGTACTTAATCAACACCACAAATAATTCCCATTTTGGTTTCCTTAAAATATAGTTGAACAGACATATTATATGTATAATGAACGCGGATATTTTTGTGAACCTCTACTAATTTATAATTCCTGTTTTGGGCTCCTAAAAATACCAAATAGCCAAGTAACTGCAAACTTGGATTTATGGAGCCATGTCTCATATTTAAACGCGGGTACTACCAATACTTAGTAGTAATTTGCCGATTTTGTAAGCCCAATCCTGGTATTTGTCTACCAATACTTAGTAGTAAATTAGCCGATTTTGTAAGCCCAATCTTGGTATTTGTAGTAAAACCCCTAAAAAATTACAGGACGTTTAAGGCGTCTGTTCAAAGTTAAGTGTAAATTCATCCCAACTACGGAACCCACTGTGCGTGCGAACCACGCACTTGGCCGTTTTTTTTTTATAAAATCTGTTAAGCATTTCCCTTTGTGAATATTTTTCTTCATATTGTAAAGTTCTGAAATATGAATTCCAGCTAGCACCATTTACTATTTACTATCCACCATTTTACACTGGGGCATAATAAATACTCCTTGAAAGGCGCAAAACCTTTGCACAATTTGTAATAATGTAGGTACATAACCACCAAAGATATAGGTAAAAGTGATGTATGATTCTCCAAAAAGGCGACATTTTACTGTATAATGTACCTACACGAGCTCCCACGATGTTTTGTTCTCTTCTCTATACAGAGTGTTGTTATTTCAATCTGGATTGTACAGGATTTTTTGTTGAGAATTTGCGACGTAAATCAAGTATGTGTACTTTTGTGAATTTGCTACAAAGGCGTCGTGTTTTTTTCAGTACGTCTCATGTTTGTAGATAAGGTGTTGAGATGAAGTTGAACAAGCTTAATCGAGGCTTGCATTTTGGCCTGCGTATCTTCAGAACAAACGTTTTCAGTGTCGTGAAATCTGAAGATATACATAATTTTGATAATTCATCATTGCCTAGCCTTTTCCCAAATATGTTGGGGGCCGACCCCAATGTTTATTATAATTTAGATAAGTATTGTACAGACGCCAGCCAATAGGTCACCTACCCGAAACTGTCAAATTTTCCCAATCGACTTTGAACTTTATGCTTTAGTGATAAAGATGAAAATCTATTAAAAAAATTTGAAAGATTGTAGTAGGTTGATGTACTGGCGTCTGTACTTATTCCTGCACTTTATATTTTGTAAATAATTTCATCACCACTGCTCTCAAAACGGTGAAAACATCGTGAGGAACTCGGCAGGTTCTAGAATCAAATATTCGAAGACATGTGACATCTACCAACCCGCACTGGGCCCGCGGGGTGGAGGGGAGGAGGCCTCTGCCCCAGTAGTGGACACATTATAGGCTGAATATGTCATATTATGAATCATCATCATCATCATTTCAAGCGAAAGTCTCGTGTAACTGGCGAATCGAATATATTGGTACCTTTTTTTCGAGAATGGTACATATTATTTAAAAAAAAAACCTACTATGTTTATTAGGAAAAATAAAAGAATTTGTAGCTTGTTTTTGACACTATACTTTTAAAGATTGGTCTGTGGATGGGTGACCATCTTAACATACCGAGACTCCTCCGTACCTCGGAAAGCACGTTAAGCCGTTGGCCCCGGCTGTCATGCGTGGATCTTTGACAGTCGTTACGGGTCTTCAGAAGCCCGAAAGTCTGACAACCAGTCTTACCAAGGGGTATCGTATTACCCAATTACTGGGCTGTTGAGGTCAGATAGGCAGTCGCTCTATGTCAAATACGGTATTCAGCTGCATCCGGTTCGACTGGAAGCCAACTCAACGTATTTGAGTTGAGAAACCAGTAAGGACCAAGCCCAGGTCGACGGCGCGTTGTGTTCCACGCGCGCCTCAAAGAGATGTCAGCGAGTGAAGGGGTCTGATGAGACCATTGCCTGCCGGGGTTGCGGGAAAGTCCGAAAGGGATACCGTGGCCCCCTGGCATTGCACAGGCAAGAGAAGGAACACGGGTGGGTTTTAGTCAGTAAGAGTCTGACACGCCCTCCCGCTCCACCCAGAGCGGAAGGAGTCATTTGATGTTTCCCACTCAAAAAAAAAAAAAAAAGGACAATTCAACGTTAGGTAGGTACAAATTATCTATGATGGTAAGGTCAGGCACTGGGGTCATACAACCAAATTACATAATATGCAGAAAAGGACAGAACGTGTGTATGCTTGAAATGAGTTTGGTTCTCAGGAAGCATGATTATAATGAAACTCAGTCAGTGTTAGTCATGGCAGTTGGGAGCGTCACTCGCTAGTTACCCATAACCACGCAACTAGGATGGTATCAGCAGGTAAATTTGATGTGCCTACAATAAGGAATTATTTTGGCGATCGAACGCTTGATAAAAGAGTGCCATACCTTCTCAACCAATTGCCTACTGATATAAGAAGTCAGGAGAAAAAAGGTAAATTTGCCAAATTACTTAAGCAGTTCTTTTTCAATACTTTGTGAGCGATGTTTTTTTGGAAAGTAGTTTGCAGATTGTTGATGGAGAGCAAATAATTAATTAAGTAGGTAGTTATATAAGTTGTAATGTATGTTATTATATATAGTGTGTATTTTTTTCTGTTCTGTTCCCACAGACAAACCGTGAAAACGGTTTTGCGGGGCATAGATCTTAAGTTAAGGTTTTTTTTATAAACTGTTCATGTTATCTGAAACAATAATAATAATAATAGCATCTGCTCGTGACTTCGTTCGTGTGGAAGTCGTAAGACATCACAATATACTAAAGTAGTCTGGTAAAAATAACAGCTGCATTTCGCGTCCGTTTAGCTTAGCGTTTTTTCTTTCTTTTTTTTTTAATTTTGATAGGCTTCTAAATGTCTTAGCGTGATGTTAAACAGCCTATAACCTACAAGCCTCCTTCAAAAATTGGGCTATCAAATGCAAAAAGATTTTTTTTTAAATCAGGCTCAGTTTCTTTGTTGTATTATAGTAGGTATAGATAAGGAACAGTCATTTCGCCTGGTTGACACGAAATATGTTGACATTATTATGTACAAATGCTGTAAATAATTAAGGCGACGATAACGAACTTTTAATGATTTTATACTGAAGATCACATCTAAACGAGTAGTTTTAATGATTAGGAAAAATTATATGTTAATTTTAGAGCATTTTTCTTAATAAGTCAATGGGTCGAAGACCGTCTGTCGGGCAAGGCCAAACAGTAAAACATACGATGAATTCTGAATAATTACAAAGATGGCAACCCAAGATACTTATGTAAAATTGTTTTAGTTTATATTTTTTAACACAGATGGCGCTATTTATGACGCATAGTGAAAAAATCACATTTGAAATTTAGTCGGGTTATCAACTTCCATTACGACCAGTACACGCTGTCGAAAAAAAATGTTTTAAGTGGTATATTAAGAGTTTTCTAAGGATTTGTGAAGGTAAGTTCATTAATGATTAATATATTTACCTAATTACTATATTAGAATTGAATTTAACACATTTTTCACGAAATTACACCTGATGAAAAAAACTTAACCTCAAAGAGCAATAGTGGAGAAGTCCGTCTAGTTCTTGCAGGCGAAGATCGGCATACGCCGTCTTCGCCGATTTCAGATATCATAAACCTTTTACACCTAAACAAATTTTCAAATTATCTAATAAGTGATTTGTATCGCATATTATGTTTTCTGCTTTAGGCTGTAGGCTCACCACATGTTATTTATTCTTCAATATTACGTTTAATAAGAATGTATTTATATAGGTATTCATGATTTTTCAGGTATTTCTTTTATCAATATGGGCAAGTACCAAAGAAAATCCAATAGAGGAGCATACTGTAAGGAAAAATTAAAAGAAGCTTTATGAGAAGTTGAGTGCGGTAGAATGAGTGGGTATAGTGCCTCAAAAATATACCAAATACCACGTATGACTGATTCGCAAATATTATACTATTAAATTAATATAGTATTAATATTATACGCTGCAAATATTATATTTTTTATTATTTTACGCAATATATCTGACTAATTTAATTTAGTGGTAATTTATTTGAATATTTTTCTAAATAATGTTTAAATAAGTTTTTTTAGATCTCTTAAATAGTAGACATATGTAAAAAGTGAAACTAAATTTAAGTAAAACTTTTACCATTACCAAAGGTGTTGCAATTATATTTTTTATTATTTCACATTCGTTATTTATTAATAAAGAGGCTAGGTACCTCAATAAAACAAATTGTTATTGTTTATTTTTGTCAGTACATTTAGATATGAGTTACGTCTCAGTTTTTCGTACTTAATTATGTAAACTTTCGTGGTTTCTATTTTATAAACTTCTTCCTGAAAATATTATATATGAAAATAAAAGCTGATTTACCAAAAAATGCATTTTATTTAAAGTGATCATAATTGTTTTTTACCCCTGAATGGCGAAATATGCCGAACTTACCCGACAAACGCTTCATTTTGCAATGTATTGGAACCTTTAATAAGAATATCGACAGCACACATTGAACTGCTGTTGCACACACACGCGTACTCAATGTCTGTATTCGTGTAAACCGTCTATTTCCAGGTTTTTTTCCCATTAGACGGTTTTATCCGACATGGTAGAGAAATCAGTCTATTTCGCCATTTTTTAAAAACTAGTGTTTATTTTATAAACTGGTAACGTTAAAGTAAATTTGATAGTTTCTATTAATAGTCAACTAAATGTTCGATCACCCAATATAATAAAATTTGCCTTAAATATGAAAGAGATGGCCATTTTTGGCAAATGAATTGAATTTTTAATAAAGTATTCGCCCCATTGACCTAACTTAACTTAATATTACGAATATTTTACAATATATTGATATTAAATAGTGTAATTAATTTGTAAAGTTATGTCTGATGCGGATAAAAAACTGAGAATCACGCAAAAACTATCAAGCGTATGTTTCTGAGACCTTCACCATTTTAAAGATAATTTAATTATTTAATGTCTTTTGTTTTATGTGTAATACAGTAACAATGCGTCTAATTTGGGACAGCGCTCTTTGATGGGCGAGTCCTATTACTGGCTGGACTTCGAAGCGTTGCGTGAGATCAGTACAGAACATGCTAGCTAACCACTCAAGGCTACTAGCATATATCTGCGTCTTAATGTAAAATTTACACATTGCTGTAAAATGTGTGTGCGTATGTGTTCATCCATAATATTTTATAGGTTCACAAACAGCTTGTATACGTGACGTAGATACTTTTTTTTTTTTGTGTGGGAATTTATCAAATAACTTCCCCCACTCTGGGCAAAGTGGGAGGGCGTGTCAGACTCTTACTGACAAAAACCCACTGGTTTTCCTTCAGTTGCCTGTACGTTGCCAGGGGCAACGGTATCCCTTTCGGACTTTCCCGCGACCCCGGCAGGCATCGGTCCTAGCGGACCCCGCCAGTTGTGCTGACATCTCTTTGAGGCGCGCGTGGAACACAACGCGCCGTCGTCCCGGGCCTGGTCCTTATCGGACGTAGAGCTACCCATTGCTCACCGTCCGCAAGCCCGCGCCTACGGTGGCCGGGAATCGGCCTGCGATTACCGACGCCCAGTGCGTCTCCTGCGGCGGCTAGGGGCGTGAGAGTGTGAAATTTGCTTCTCCCTCACGCCTTACGCCTCCTCTTTCGCGAGCATTACTGCTTCGCAGACGGTTTCCCGTGACGTAGATATTAATTTGTTTTCTAATTTAAATTTCTTGTTTCAATTCTTGATAAATTATGGTATCGAATTTTAATTCCTAAATAGGTTTCTCTGGTAACCATAACTAGTTATGTGAACTTGATATTTAATTGTTGTGATTAGAACACTTTTAGCATTTTTTTTTGTAGGTACCTAATTATTATAATTCGTCGTAATAAAAATAATAGACAAAAACTAGGCCATCATCGTGGTTTCAGTTTTACCATTTAGTTTAGGTGCATTTTATAAATTTAAATTGAAAACAGTTCTTTAGTTTTATTTAATACTTAAAATTTTAATTTTACTTCAAGTAAAATTAAACATGCAAACAAAAACCACCGCACAAAAAAAATTGCATTCATTTATCATTTTCATAACTTTTCTTGTCCTTAATTTCTCATTGATATACTAAACTATAACTCAAAGAATCATACAGTTTCTAACATAACTTCTAAAACATTGAATTGCCTGTAATTTCCACTGCGCCACGTAATCGACAGGTTTCTCCGAGTTAATATAAAGAACGCGAGGAGTTTTGAAGAAAACTCGCGTCCACCTCGTAGTGAAAGGCAGTATCTACTTATATTCTGTCTCCAGCATTAGAAATGTATAAGTATTTTCTAATTTACTCTGTGCTTTTGAACAAAGTGTGGAGTGAACCGTTTTTTCATTTAGCAGGTAATTGTTTTTTTATTAATTAACTAGCGACCCGTCTTCGTACGGATTTAAAAAAACCATCTAGATTTCTTTATTGTTAAGTTTAATGTTAATGAATTAAGTAATAAATTATTGTATGTAAACCTTTCGGAGTAAAATTGTCTAAATGATCGTGAAAACCGCCTGAAAATCAGTTGCGAAGTTTAAAACAACAACGCGGTCACATAAACAGACACGAAAAGCGACTTTGTTTTACGCTATTATTTACTATAATATACAGCTAGCGAAATAACTGCCGCACTGTCTGTGGATGGGTGACCATCTTTACGTACCGAGACTCCTCCGGGCCTCGGTAAGCACGTTAAGCCGTTGGTCCCGGGTGTCTTTCGTGGATCTTTGACAGTCGTTACGGGTCGTCAGAAGCCCGAAAGTCTGACAACCAGTCTTACCAAGGGGTATCGTATCACCCAATTACTGGGTTGTGGAGGTCAGATAGGCAGTCGCTGCATATAAAATACTGGTATTCAGCTGCATCCGGTTAGACTGGAAGCTGACCCCAACGTAGTTGGGAAAAGGCTAGGCAGATGATGATGACAGCTAGCGAAACTCTGTAGATTTAATGGATATTGGTACCTACACAAGGCCAAAAAAAAAAAATGTTTTTTTAATGATATTAGCTCTTTTGTCTGGGCGGCCATTAATGATGAGATGTGTATCCACTTAGCTTCTGTAATGATTAACTCTGCGTCTCACTTTTTCTGAAGTCGTCATATCTTTGATTTGGTTAGATTTTGATTTTGGAACCGACTGTTGAAGTCGTTTATAATAAGGCTTTTGGCCGCGGCTTCGCTTGCTTAGAGCTCAGGAAATCATCCCACGGGAACGTACTACCGGAATATAAAGTATCATATGTCGTGACCCAGATCATGGTCTACCTGTGAGCCATATTTTATCGAAATCTGTTCACGCTAACAAACAAAAAAAAACACTTTCGCATTTTTATTATTAGTTAGGTTTAGGATTATTTTATAGAAATTTCGAAATTTCCAAGATTTTTTGGTAACACCTAATTAACAAATTTATTAGGTGTTACCAAAAAATCTTGGAAATTTCGAAATTTCTATAGAAATCTTCTACAGAAATTTCTAAGAATTTTCATTAAAAATAATTACTTACTTGAAAATATGGCAATCAAAAATGTATACTAAATAGGTATATCAAAGTTAATTCCAAGACTTAACTACACTCGAGAGCAATGAATCCGGGTCACTTAAAGAATGTTAAAAATCTCGGAAACTAAAAATGATAGGTTAATGCAATAAATTGTATTTAATAGACAATGTAATACTCCTTAAATGAAAGTAAAAAAAAATATGAGTCACCATACATTTTATTAACACAAAATTACATAAAGAAAAAAACTGCTGATCTCTCCTTAAAACAAAAATAGGAAACATGAAATTTTTGAACTTTATTACGATTTTCTTGAATTTTAATACTTCGTATTGCCTCCTCGTGCTTCCATTACTGCGTTTACGCGGTTTGGCATGCTGTACACCAAGTTCCTTATACGATTTTGGGGAATATTCTCCCATTCCTCTGTGAGAGCAATTTTGAGCTCACGAAGCGTGATTGGGGGAGGGTTTCGTTGTTTTACGCATCTGCCTAGCTCGTCCCAAGCATGCTCGATCGGGTTGATATCCGGGCTGCGCGCTGGCCACTCCATACGAGTAATGTTCATCTCTTGAAGGTAGTCATTCACAATCCTACCTGTATGAGGTCGGGCATTGTCATGCATAAATATAGCATCCTCACCTAAATTGACCATAAATGGACCAACGTGATCATTGAGGATTTCTTCCACATATCTTTCGCTAGTTAAAGAGCCGTTTTCTATGATCACCAGCTCTGTGCGACTTTCAGAAGAAATTCCGGCCCACACAAGTACAGACCCACCACCGTAGGCTACTTTTTCTTCGATGCATGCTTGCTTGAATCTTTCCCCTGGTCTTCGATACACTCTGTGTCTTCCATCGTGCTTGTAGAGCATAAATTTTGATTCGTCGGAGAACATAACTTTTGACCAATCTTCAATACTCCAATTTACGTGGCTCTGGGCATATCTTAGTCTTGAAATACGATGCCCACGCTCCAGTTTAGGGCCGTTTGCAGGTCTAAGGGGTTTTAAGTTAGATTCAGCAAGCCGACGTCTTACTGTCCATGCACTTGGGTTACTTCCTCCGAGGCGTCGAAACTGATTTGTGAGTTCAGTTCCTGTAAGAAAGCGATTTCGAAGCATGGTGTTCACCAAGTATCGGTCTTCTCGTGCTGTGGTACACCTGGTTCTGCCCGTTCCTGGTCTGCGTAGGTTAGAACCAGTTTCTTCGTAACGTCGGAGAACTCTTTGTACTGTTGACAGCGACACACCGACAGTCCTGGCTGTATCGCGCTGACTCCGGCCGGTTTCCAGCATTGTAAGTATTCTGGTGCATTCTTCAGGCGTAAGCGACATAATTTCAGCTTGAATAATGAATATAGAGCACTATCAACATGGTTTATGTACCCACATAAATGACAGATTACAAACAAAAGCAAAACCAAATGCTGTAATTTCGTAGTTCCATCTTCGAAAGTGGCCCTTTTTCAAATTTGATTTTTTTATGATATAACTTTACAATAACTAAGAAGTTTTAATACCTTCATTTAAGGAGTATTACATTGTCTATTAAATACAATTTATTGCATTAACCTAGCATTTTTAGTTTCCGAGATTTTTAGGATTCTTTAAGTGACCCGGATTCATTGCTCTCGAGTGTATTAAAACTTAGCCTTTGTTGTTAATTGTTATTGTTAAGAGAGCCTTGAATAATTTTGTTTTAGTTTTTACTAATTACCTAACTAATACGAAAGTGAGTTTGTTTGTGTATTTGTTGTTTGCTACGCTTTCACGTTAAAACGGCTGAACAAATGTCGATGAAATTTGGCATGTGGGTAGACCATGACCTAACTCAGGACATAGAATACTTTATATCCCAGTAGTACGTACCTATGGAAAATTTCCGATCTCCAAGCGGGCGAAGCCGCAAAACCTAGTTATCTAAATTTTAATAAACTTGAAAATAGACATTTCTACTTAGGTGTGTGCCGTTCGTCTGACCTCATCACCATTAAACTTCTGACTGCCTTTAATGGTTGCCAGATACTGAGTTTGGATAATAATACCGACCGGTTAGGACGTGACCTGACGAATGAAAGGTCATTTCGTTCGAACTCCGGACATATTCATAGAGCAGCGGGTGGAGCCCGTTGGCAAAAAGCCTTGGTGCTCAATATGGATGGAGTTATGGAACTACGGATAAATGTCTTGACGCTGCGGGAGCGTGCATGATCCATCGCCGTCCTTCGACGTCCACCGCGCTCAGAATAGATGGAAAATCAATCTGCCTAGCCTTTTCCCAACTATATTGGGGTCAGCTTCCATTCTAACCGGATGCAGCTGAATATCAGTATTTTACATGGAGCGACTGCCTATCTGACCTCCAGAACCCAGTAACTGGGTAATACGATACCCCTTGGTAAGACTGGTTATCAGATTTTCGGGCTTCTGACGACCCGTAACGACTGTCAAAGATCCACGAATGACAGCCGGGACCAACGGCTAAACGTGCTTTCCGAGGCACGGAGGAGTCTCGTTATGTAAAGACCCATCCACAGACCAACCCCGGCAAGCCTAGCTTAACCTGATGGATCGACCCGTGCGGCAGTTATTACTTAGCCACGAGCTGCTCTAGATGGAAAGCAGCACATAAAGTAATTTTTTGCTCTACTGGTGTGATTTCTGTATGGCGTTCCAATGGGAGGTTAAATAAATACAATACCTACGTGAAAAAGCCCTGGCCGATGCGGAAGGAGCACATAGTTACTGCAATAATAAAAAATTCTCAGTACAATTCCTAACATCACCCTCATGGATCGGATTCGGGTTTTTTTACATGTTGTATATAATAATACGATTACTTACAAAAAAGTCGCTTTTCTTGTTTGATTCTATGCATTAACTCACTTAAAATTAAGTAAAGTACCTATTTGAAAACTTAACCTCTATAAATAAACCTCCACAGAATTTATTCCGGAACGTTTATGTATGTAATATTAATATAAAATTTAAGTTAGACATCGCATAGAAATCTCGACTAGATGTCGCTACATGCTGATGTGGCGACCTCTCAAAATCACCCTGTTTCGCATGATTACAATCTACTGAGATTGCACCCATGCGAAGCAGAAGCGAGTCCATAGTGAATAGAGTTAAAGGCAACAGAACAATGCAATGATTCAGTGGTATATTTACCCCGTGGCCGTGAGCTTAAGCGGCACGCGTCTTGCGACAGCGATTGCGGTGAAAACAAATGAAAGCATATACAAGTGGCAAGTGGCACGGGTGTGGTGACGGTGTGGCGCGGGCGTTGCAACGCTCGTTTGACGCACAAAATGTATAGGAAAGACGTTGCGCGGAACTTACACACAACGCCCGCGCCGCACCGTCTTCTCGCCTACGCCACGGGGTCTACTCCCTAAATGAAATCCTTAGTTTAATCGCGATAAATCTCCATCTCCTTTACGGTGTGACGGTAAGTTAGACGGAGTGCGAAACGCCCGTATCTACAACCGAAACTACGGATTTCGCTTAGGGAGTAAGCCCCCAGGCCTCTTGTGTATGTTCCGCTCCACGTCGTTCCTATACATTTTGAATGACGCCCGCGCCACACCACCGCCACGCCCGCGCCTGGTCCGTGCCCCTCGCCACTTGTCACGTATGTCTCGTGCCTTAGAGCAAGAGTCACCGCGACGTGTCACGTAAGTGACGTTGCGGAGCTGCGGACGGAAACAGTTGTGGTGCGCGCGTGTCGCTTGACGCAAGTCACATCGCTGGAGGCCGTGAAAAGGGCCTTAGTAAGTAGTCGTGCACGTCAACCTAAATAAAGATCATTATAAGAACTTCCATTTTCGTTTCAGAAAAGCCGATTTTCTTCTGTTTCAAAGTGTGTCCTCTCTACTGTTCGGAACGCCGGAGTGACGAGGGTAAGACTTAGTTATCACGCCATGTTGAACATGTTCCCTTTAATTTGTGCTAGAAAAATTATTTTGTAAGGGTAGTGCTGGTTATTTGGTGCGAACCGATTTATAATTTCCTGATTCGGCACTCCATAAACAGGAACATCACGCTATTATTTAAAAAAAAAAAAATTGTTGTACAGTCAAGAGCATTAATACTTTACAGTTGTGCAAAATTCAAAAACGTTTTGAGTGAAATAAAAATTGGAACTTTGAGAAAATACCTATTTCATAATAGCATAGTTTCGATAACTCTACGGAGCTCGTGGATAAGAAATACGACGCTACGTTTGCCGTGGTTGTTCCGTGGATGGGTGACCATCTTTACACACCGAGACTCCTCCGTGCCTCGGAAAGCACGTTAAGCCGTTGGCCCCGGCTGTCATTCGTGGATCTTAAAAAGTCGTTACGGGTCGTCAGAAGCCCGAAGGTCTGACAACCAGTCTTAGCAAGAGGTATCGTATTACCCAGATATTGGGTTGTGGAGGTCAGATAAGCAGTCGCTCCATGTAAAATACTGGTATTCAGCTGCATCCGGTTAGACTGGAAGCCGACCCCAGCATAGTTGGGAAAGGCTAGGCAGATTGATTTTTTTTATGTTCGTATCGCCATCAAATATCTTCCTATTAATACTTTATGAGAAAATCGCTTTTGAATCTTGCGTAAGTGTAAGTTGCTACGTTTTAAAAATATCATTATCAATGGTTTCTTCATTCGTAGCAAGAATGCGTGTTTAATATACCTATCAGAATTGAAAAGAGATTATAAAGTATTCTTTCATTGGATTTCTTATCCCCTGATATCGCAAACGGCGACTAAGGGGTTCCCGAAACGATCAATAGCAATTTATCAATTGCCATTAATTTCTTGTCAATCGCTTCAATTGTATTTGGTAGACTATCAATTTTCGCATCAATGTACATCAATCACATAAAAATTACAATTGAATGGTATGAGGACCCTTAAGAATTAACGTCAAGAGAATGGACAGAAGTCCTTAGGTCTGCCAACGTAACTTTCGTTCGAAACCGGTACTTACGTGCTGAAATGGTTTCACATTATTTCGCAATTTAGCACACCCGCCAGTGACTCGTTAGTGATCATTGAGGCCTCTATTTAAAACTACCCCATACCTACACCAATAACACATGTTTCCCTTTGAACTAAGTTTTCTTCTAGATTTAGAATCTAAATCACACTAATATTATAAAGGCGAAAGTTTGTGAATGTGTATGTTTGTCTCTTCTTCACGCTAAGGCACCGGCCACACAGAACAGACGCAAGGCACGGACCCGTCGCAGTCGCAGCGCCCGTTTAATCTACTTGCATGTAAAATGTATACAGCCGTCGCGACGTAAAACATACAGAAAAGACGGGACGCCGTCACGACGTTAACTCGTCGGCGCCCTATTGGAAAACATATAGAAAGGACAGGGCGCGGGCAGGGCGCGGGCCTGCACGGGCGCAAGCGGGGGAGCGGAAAGGGCGCGGAGGGCAGGTTCTCACAGTGCTCGCCCGCCAATTGCTAATACATCTTCATCTTCAAAATCGGACGGTTGAATGCCGGGAAAAGCTTCTAGTGCGCGCCATAAAAAGTCGTGACGGCGCCCTGTCTACGACGGGTCCGTGTCTTTTCTATATATGTTAAAAAGTCGTGACGGCGCCCTGTCTGCGACGGGTCCGCGCCCCGCCCTCGTCTTGCGTCTTTTCTGTCTGGCCGTTGGCTTAAACTACTGAACGGATTTGGATAAAATTCGGCACACAGATACTTTATAACCTGGATTAACACATAGGATACTTTTTATCCCGATATTCCCACGGGATCGAAACTTATGCGGTTAAAATCGCGGGGCGCAGCTAGTCATACATAAAATTGTTGAACTACTGAAACTCGTTTTGTACTGTAGACGGGAGGGACATCTTGTATTATACTCTCAAACCCTACAACTACAAAACTCATTTCTGTATCCAGATCAATTCGATTAGTCAGAAATATTAATGGATTATCTCCTGTAATTTTTTAGGGTTGGCCATCATGAGACAAGGTTCTGACTGTAAGTCAAACTTTCAAAGTCTAATCTGTCGATAGTGAGTTTTACAGAACACCAATGCTGAATAATCAGCCTATAAGATTCCCATTACTGGGACAGACCTTCCCTCCGTGGGAAGGAGAAAGCCATACATAATCCGCCACGCACATCGAATTGGATTCTAGGACATGCCAGTTTCCTCACCATGTTTTTCACCACCGTTTTCAGAGCAGAGCTGTGGTGATAAAATAAATAACATAAAGTGCTTGCCTTTGTTCGAACCAACGACACGTAACGCCGTTACCACTGCGCCACCACTATTTAAAAAAACTGTGAGCAAGGTAAAAACCTGGTTATTCTTTTTATTGCAGATGCTGCATCCCTAATCTACCCCGCAGACCACCCATATTCCTTTGGGTCTGACGACGACGTTTGGATCGACGATGACCCGACGTTCATTCCGTACTCATACCACTACGGTCACTACATTTTCTGCAACCCAAAGCCTACGACTACTACACCTCTGCCTACAACCACTACAATGGCTACAACCACTGAAGAACCGACCTTCATTTGTATGGTTTGCAAGAAGAAATGTAACTATCTGAAGAGCTAGTCTGACACAGTTGAATGTTGTAGAGGTATCGTTGCAGGAAAATAGTTTTTAGTGACGCAACAGTTATGCCAGAATTACGCGAAGGAAAGTTCCAATGATTTCAAAACAGATATATGACACATAATAGGCCTTAATACAAACGTGCGGCGTAAATGTAACGTAAATTTGAACGATTTTTGAATCGAAAGTAGAAGCTAGCTATAGCTTTTTGGTTCAAATTTTGTGACAAGTACAATATTAGTAGAATTATTTCCCAAATCGTCATAATATCTGCCTAGCCATTCCATGTTGGGGTCGGCTTCCAGTCTGACCGGATGCAGCTGAATACCAGTATTTTATATGCAGCGACTGCCTATCTGACCTCCACAACCGTTACTGGGTAATACGATACCACTTGTTAAGTCTGGTTGCCAGACTTTCGGGTTTATGACGCCCCGTAACAAACTGTCAAAGATCCACGAATGACAGCCGGGATCAACGTCTTGAGGTATGTAAAGATGGTCACCCATCCACTGACAACCGCGGCAGGCGTAGCTAAACCTGATCGATCGACCCGTGCGGCTGTTATAACTTAGCCACAAGCCTCTCGTTCGAATTCCCGTTACGTTTACTACGCGTTTTCATACCAGGCCCATAAGCCGAAATTACGTCGCGTATTTTTCATAGAAAACTTAAGCCCACGGAATTTCCATAGCGTAATTTCTGGCAGGTGTGTCGCTTAGCTTATAGTTGTTATAGTTGTCTTATTACGTACGGGCACACTTGTATTTTTTTTATGGATTATGTATATCAAATTTAATCGGAAAATTTATCAATATTTGTTATTAATAGTTATTCATTCATATTGGCGTGTTATGATAAATGTGTAGGCAGACTCCGATCGATGCTTTAGTTATATTTGTATTCTAGAAGAAAATTGATGACAAGTTTTTTTTTAAAGTTCAGCGTATAGCTTTTCTGGATAAAAGTCTAAGTGCACGCGGTCTTGGGTTTGATTATATTTTTTTTATTAATAGGAACTAACGTGACAGTGTTTGCAATGTTAATACAAAAGTTGCTATAAAACAGCAGGAAATAATTGTTAACTTGAAGTAACGCAGTTTTATTTTTCACCCAAAATCCTAATAAACATAATAAATTAAAAAAAAAAAACATTTAATTTTAATTCAGGCAAACCCATAATACATAGAATTAAATTTTACAATAGGTACTGCAACAGAATATTAATAAGTGAATCAAAATAGAATTAAATGTCAAGGCAAATTCTATTATAAAAGGTCAGAGATTTAAAATCAATAACAATAATTAAATCTAGGTAGTTAAGATCTACTCATTCCTTCAATAAACAAATAAGTAGATCCTAAGTATCCAAATCCTACTTTTATATTTTTTTGTTTATTTGTTTGATTGTTACGCTTTCACGCTAAAACGGCTAAGTGGATTTGAATGAACTTTGGCACATGAGTAGTCCGTGACCTAGGTTAGGACATAGGATGCTTTGTATCCCAATATTCCTACAGGATCGAGACTTATGCGGGTGAAACCTCGGGACTCAGCTAGAATTTTATACATTGTGTTGATAATTTTCGCTTTCACGCTAAAACGGCTAAGTGGATTTGAATGAACTTTGGCACATGAGTAGTCCGTGACCTAGGTTAGGACATAGGATGCTTTGTATCCCAATATTCCCACAGGATCGAGACTTATGCGGGTGAAACCACGGGACTCAGCTAGAATTTTATACATTGTGTTGATAATTTTCGCTTTCACGCTAAAACGGCTAAGTGGATTTGAATGAACTTTGGCACATGAGTAGTCCGTGACCTAGGTTAGGACATAGGATACTTTGTATCCCAATATTCCCACAGGATCGAGACTTATGCGGGTGAAACCGCGGGACTCAGCTAGAATTTTATACATTGTGTTGATAATTTTCACCCTTATTCTGGGCAATCTCAAGTGAAGACGCGCAAATTATAAATTCAAAGTATACTTTTATAAACTATGATGTATTGTTACATTTCGGGCTTATATTAATTCTTGGTTTGATAATAAGACTGAAGACCTGCGATATCGTTACAAATGCTAATTTACTAGCCGAGGATATTAATCAAATAAAATATATGGAGATTTATGTTATACTTGCTTCCGCCAATGGCTTCGCCCGCGTGATACACATACATATCTTTATAAATTATACTTATTTATTTTATTTATTAAGGAAAATCAAACAGTAACATATTACAGTGTTAAAATAAGGCTTACATACTAAACTGTTCTAAAAATCAAATAAAAAAATAAAAAATATATAAATCTTTATATTTAAATAAATATTTTTTTCCTCAATTCTCGCTATTGCACCTACCACAGTTTGTCTCTGCATCACCCAAAGGTTGACTGGTAGAAAATGCCTGTGGTGTCCGCCTCTGTACATTTATGTGTTTGAAGTGTTAATAAATAAATAAATAAACTGTGATAAATATGCTACCCACTACGTTTTCCACAGATTACTTTAAATACTTACTTTATAACTAGAGAGACATATACTTGTAAACTAAAATTACAGTTAATTATAATTTTGATGCACAATAAACAAAACTCACACACAATAAATACAAAACTCGTACACAATATACATAAACCACGCCACAGTACATATGAACAGATATGCATACATTACAAGTTCGACTGCCGATCCTTAAGTATTGCCTGAATTCACTGCCTAAATATATTTTTACTCAGAAAAAGTATGTCGACTACATTAAACTCACCGTTGTAAGACTCACTCACGACTACTTAATTATACCTACTAGCTGCGCTTCGCGGTTTAACCCGCATAAATCTCGAGCACATGGGAATATCAGGATAAATAGTATTCTGTGTCCTATTCCAGGTCATGGTCTACTCGTGTGCCAAATTTCATCCTAATCCGTTCAGCCGTTTTAGCGTGAAAGCGTCAAACAAACAAACTCACTTTCGCATTTATAATATTACTTAGGATTAGGATGCTACTCAATGATAAGGCCTCGTGCAGACTGGCGCGATGTGACTCGAACAGTTTTCTAAGAAAACTTCACGGTGGAACAATTACCGGTGTCATGTCGCGCCAGTATGTGCCCGGTTGATGGCAATAAACTCGCCCTCTATTACATGGGACCTAAAAATAACTGGCGAAATGTGGGTGTACTATAAGTACACCACTGCCTAACCCTTTGGAGAATACAGGCGTGATCCAGGTGCTTGCACTAAATGACGGTTGATGCAATCTTTACATGTTTGCAGTTATGTGTGAAGCCAGGCTTAGATTAGGTACAGCTGATAGAGCTGTAAGAAAGAAATATTAAATTATTTAATTGGTTACCAATTCCTTATACCAACAATTTGTAACCAAACGAAACGTTTTTATTATACTTACTTAGAAACTAACCTTCATAACTCGCCTGTAATCCTCATCATTTCAGCCGAAAGACTTCCACAGCTGAACATAGTCCTCCCCAAGCATCCCACCTTCGACCGGTTCATCTCATCCAACGGATTCCTGCGGCCTTCACCGTTTCATCAGCCTACCTTGTGGGGGCCTTCCTACGAACCCAGACCTCGTCTGTATTTTCAAGAAAACAGTTACTAGATGTAGAAAGTTTTGGGAACTTTCCATGTCAGTACTACAAAATCAATCACTCCGTCAATGCGTGAAAGTTGTACCGTTTGTATTGTGTTAGTATAACTTATGTAGTATTGTTTTAGTTTCCATACGCGTGATTAACAACCCTTTGTTTGCACATAGTTAGCAAGTTTCGAGAATTATTAATAAGGTTTAGCTTTCTTGCTTGTTATTGTCGAAATGGAGGGTTTGAATGACGGAACCAAACAGAACTATTATAAGTTCTGTTTGGCCATTTATTAGAATACGTGCTTACGATGTAGGTTTAAAGTGATAATCTTAAATTCAAATATTTTAAGTAATTTAGACTTATTTCCAAATATAAAAAATATAATAAGATTAAATATAGGATAAACTACGTGCTCCCTTTCACCGGCTTCATAAGGTTCATAACTCATTTGTTGGGCTTGGTATAACCTTTTATAACAAGCTACCCTCTTCTTTGCTAGATTTGCCTTTTAATGCGTTTAAAACTAAATTAAAGTCCAACCTTTGTTCAAAGGCATACTATTCTATCAACGACTACTTAAATGATAAGAATAGATGGTCGCTGTGATTAACTCAAGACAATGTTTAAATGTTCTTTCTCCAGAATTAGTTTACCTACTGACAGGTTATATGAGTTTATATAATTGTTTATAATTTTACTTTATAAGTCAATTTATTTTAATTTAGTGTTGACATAATCTACTCATTACAATGTTTTTTTATGAGTTGTATTGCAATATTTGCAATATGTGGTTAGCTAGCGACCTCGACAATTATTTATTTTACCTCGATGGTACTAGTTTATCAATTGTAACTTCTAGTTACAGCTATATGTAAGTGGGCACGCCCTTTATGCCTGGAGGCTTTTTCTTTAGATATTGTTTACTTTTAGTTATTTTTATTTCTGCTTGCTTTTGGTTGGTATATTGGCGTGTGCTAGCTGTCATATGGCTATTAATTATAGCTATTTAATTTATAATTTAAATTATTTTTTGCATATTGTAAATTGTCTTGCATACTGTTGTATAGAATCATTTTTTATTTTTTTTCTAACTGAACAGACAGCTGTGCTGCTGGGGAGTTTGTTGCGCCACTTCTTCTTCCCAGAAAAAGCACTAGGAAGTGGTGAAGGGTGGGCGTTTTGGGGGACTGTCTTATGTAATTTTGACGTTCGAAAAGTGCTGATTCTCAGCCTAGTTTGAATAAATGACTTTTGAATTTTGAATAAAATCAAATCAAAATAAATATAATTCAATTAAAATTAAATTATGCTCAAGCTGGGCCTGTTTTTATACCCGGGCTTTAAGATTAGTTGGCCTGTTTCATGCAAGGCATCAGTCCTTAAGAGACTGCTCACAATTTGAGACATAACCATTATTGCAGAAATTGACACGGCTAGATAGAACGTTTTTATCTTTAGAGCCCAGGGGCGGTAGTATCGACATATACAGTCCTATGTCTGCTGGCCCTGGCCTTCGGTGCTTGAACTCGCTTCCCTTTTTCCGGTGGGCAAAATATTTTTTACATACCTACATAAACTCACAGATTCTTACTATGGGAGAAAGCAAAAACTACAGAACGCCACCTGCATGCATTACATCCTCCTTTCCCTTCGTTTCATACACGCACGTCGGTTGCGAGTACTACGCACCTGACCTTTCTGAAGAACATCACCATTAAGGTCAATATATGTCCTCCTACGGCGGCGTCCCCTCCCGGCGTTTCCACTCACCTGTGAATTATAAATACTTAATAATAATTGTAATATTGCATAATGTTTCAAATTAAAGTAATTACAGCTTAAGCTCTTTCTCTGATGGTTTAGAGGTATGAGGAACAGGGAGTAAAGTTCACTCATCCACCATAGAAAAGGGAGGATCCTCCAACCAGACGGGTGTTGTGTCTGGCGGGCCGACTGCCCGACTGTTGATTTCGGATAGTCTTATCTATGTCGTTCGCGCGGTAAACTCTAATTGCGCGATGCAGGATTTGTGTGACGTCATGTCTTTGATGCGTAGTTAGTATGTGGCGGTGTAACCGCTACATCACTCCCCTCCGGAGACCGGAGGTCGATAGTGGGCTGAGTCTTGAATCTTGCGATGCTTCACAGTGCCAGCTAAGGTTCCAGTGAGTCGGAACCGGGTGCCGCACAGTTCGCGGTGAGTCGGAACTGTCTGCGGTGATTGCGGCGGTTGTGGTGATTGCGGTGATTGAGGTGATAGCGGTGATTGCGCTGATTGAGATGATTGCGGTGATTCCCCAGTGAGTCGGGGTGATGAGGCTGAGGGTGATGACCAGGAATGCGCGTTCGCTGCATGCTGGTGGTCAGGATACCCGTTGAAGCCGAGGGTGCTGGCTGTCTGTGTGACTCGCCTCACGAAAGCTTGCGGGAGTGATGATGATGATGACGTCACGCTGAAGTAGTTGCATGAAGGCTGCGTTGACGTTCATACTCGGGGTCACCAATTTAGAGGCATGAGGAACAGGGTGTAAAGTTCACTCATCCACCATAGAAAAGGGAGGATCCTCCAACCAGACGGGTGTTGTGTCTGGCGGGCCGACTGCCCGACTGTTGATTTCGGATAGTCTTATCTATGTCGTTCGCGCGGTAAACTCTAATTGCGCGATGCAGGATTTGTGTGACGTCATGTCTTTGATGCGTAGTTAGTATGTGGCGGTGTAACCGCTACAATGGCAACGTACCTAACTGCGATGCTTCTGATGTTGCAGGATGTCTGTAGGTAGCGCGAACTATACATACCATCAGTGTGGCACGCTTGTTCACCACCCACGTACATAAAGAAAACGTGAATTTTAAAAGTAAAGTACCTACTTCACAAATATTTGCAAAAATGAATAAAACAACGACATCTAAAATCCTTACATCACAACACAACCTATTAAAATCTGCACAGATATGTAAATTATAGCTGTAACTCTCACTAAACCAGTGACACGGGTTACAAGTCAAGAACTGGTGTATATGCAGGTTATTATTAGACATGACTTCAAGATTATCTAGATGTAAGCGAAACTTCCTTCTAACAAGTTTTTATGTAAGTGTTGAAGTGGTAAAAGCTTATCATTGAGGTAAATACCTACGTAATTTCTGCGGTTCAAACGAGACTGTTCAAATTTGTAAAGGTAGTGCTCTATAAACCAATAGCGATACGGTTTTGATATTTGTGTAGGGATACTTCATCTATATACCCTTGTGCAAAGGGGCATCAAAATCTGACTCGGCAATTTCGAGAAAAATATACTTTTAGAATTTACACGATTTTCAAGGGTACAACGAGTTATTGCTAACTGCATTAAGTTTTATTTTTATGTTGCTAATTGATGCAGTTTCGTGTAAGGATTAATAGACTCTTCTATACGTACCGGGGTTAGTGCTAGAAAAGTCGCAAATAAAAAAAAAACAATCCCATCATGTACATTTATGAGATACAAAAACCGGCCAAGTGCGAGTTGGACTCGTGCACCGAGGGTTCCGTACAAACCTGTAGGTATATAGTTAAAAGTTCACCCATCACGACAATCGAGCCATTTATGGTATTTTTATTGCAAAATGAAATCCATAACATTACAATATGGAAAGCTGGAGGAGCATAAATTAGCAGCAGCCTTGCAAAAGTCTGCTGATAAATGATGGCATGTTTTTTTATCAAATTATTTTTTTTACAAAGTTTTTTAGTCACTATTTAGAAATCTGGTACAAAAATACTAATTAAGTAATAAATTTGAACCAGATCTGTAAATGGTGACTGAAAAAGGTATGAATAGTACCACATTGAACATTGAAGTTCGAAAAAACGTTATCTATAGTTGTACTACTTCGTGTAGTGCTAGTGTTTATTAACGGAGACATGTTTAAGGATGAAAAATATGTGGATATTCCAATTTTGGGGATTCATTCTAAAATTGACATTGAAGATAGAGATAAGTCGCGCTCATTGCGGTTGCGGTAACTACAATTATGTTTATAATCACAATTTAAATGTACGTTTTGATTGCCTTGCGAGTAGTTGCGAGTTTCAAAATATGCGGTATAAATGGTTGTACCTTTGCGTTTTTTCGTTGGCTAAGGAAGTTTGATTTTTTCACAGCTCCAAGGAATAGTAAACTTGAGTATTTGATATAAATTCCAGCTTGATACCTCCACGCGTTCCTGAGAAAAAGGGTCTTGACAGACAGACAGACGGACGGACAACAAAGTGATCCTATAAGGGTTCCGTTTTTTCCTTTCGAGGTACAGAACCCTAAAAAGAGTTTGAATGTATACTATTGATAGTTTAAAAATACTGACCTCAATGACCACCTCATGGACGCAATTTAAAATCCCTTGATTCTTCATTAAATCAATAAGTAGTTGATAAAAAAAAAGATTTTTGTTTACAATAATGACTTTCTTTTTTCAAAAACATACTTACATACATATATATGCTTACGTTATAAAAATCATCGATAGTGTGATTGATCACTACGAACCGATTTTAGGAAAAGTTTTTGCCATTTGTGATAATTCTTGTTCTCTACACTAGGTTAGTCCCATTGAGTTTTTCGATCTTTCAGAGAAACAGGATCGATTGGCAACAAAAAGCCATATTCTTGGTGACTGTACTTTTTTTTCAGTCTGTAAATTCAGATCGAAATGTTTTAAAAAGTTAAAGACAGTCTCCGTAGAATGATTTCCTGTTTTTTTTAAAACTAGTTTTTATACAGGCTATCGTACATCGTATGATAGGCCAAATTATCATACAACACGTAATTTAAAAAAAATATCGTACGGGTTGGCAACACTCTTGACAATTGACATTGTTTTTTTTTAAATTTTGTCTGTTAATTATGTTACCTAATGTAATTTTTTTTATCATGCGTATATCGTACCATTTGTCAAAATCGTATGGTTGGCAAGTTTGTAAACTACAACTACTTCCAAGTAGCTCGCAGATAGGCAGGCTATTGAGTATTAACGCAAGGTGCATTACGTCACAAGCAAGTTTGATACCAGCCGGTCTATTCTGTAATAATCTCACGGTGAAAACTTAGGTGAAGTGAGCTGTCATTTAGGGACTGACAGCTCACTCCGAGCTCACTTCACCTAAGCTTTCACGGTGGGATGGTTACAGAATAGCACTGCTGTTCACAATTTGTCGGTTTCCCATGGATGTTATAAGCTCCCGCAACATAATGCGTTAAATTGTGTATGGTTTGTTGCAGTTCATAATTTTTCGACAGGTTATAATCTAAACGGAATTATTATATAGATTATAAATAAACAAAGTTC
This sequence comes from Xanthia togata, assembly GCA_963853775.1. NCBI lineage: Eukaryota > Metazoa > Arthropoda > Insecta > Lepidoptera > Noctuidae > Xanthia > Xanthia togata. The sequence goes on from OY970806.1 coordinate 8,873,312, forward strand.
ATAATTTGATAATTATACGATGACATATATAAAAGTTCGTCTTAAACTAATTACTTTTACGAAAAGTATGTTGTGACATTTCTAATACTCTAACCTCGTTTGGTTCCCTAGAGTTTTTTTTATCCTTATTAGAAACAAGATCGAATGGCATCAAATTTTAGTGTAAATTGCCCATTTTCTTGTTGATTGTAATTTTTTTTACAAAATCTGTAAATGCGGGTCAAAATGTTTAAAAAAGTAAAATAGGGTCTTTTAAGAATGTTTTCATATAACTGTTAATTTAACTGCCCTTACGACCCATCTGAATATATTCTGCGCATAGCCATAGCCTGTATGTTATAAAAGTGTATTTTGCTCAAAATTCACGAGTCAGATTTTGATGCCCTTTTGAACAAGGGTTAAGATGAGGTATCCCTACACAAATATCAAAACCATAACGCTATTCTCAAAAAAAAAACTTAAGCATTTATTTCAATTAAACCATTTACAGGCACTTTTGAATTGTCAAGGGGTCAGTCAGTCAGAAATATGAAGCTAGTTGCCCATTCCAAAGCGTAGGTTCCTATGGAGAAGAACGGGCAAGAAACTCCACGGACACTACTTTAAAAAAAATTATATTCTTACAAAATATTGTTTACATCATTCATGTTGAAATTATACATGTGAGAACAATGTAGAAAGACGTGCACGTAAAAAGCGTCCGTATTAAAAAGATAAAAACAATTCAAAAATTAAAATAAGCCGTGGCAGATAAGAGGTGACCAGTCCCTACTGGTGGCACCCGTTCACAACATGACGCATGGATCAGCACAGTTTAGCTCAACCATTTTGAAGGGAACTCAACGATCCAACACACACGCCACCACCAGCGAGACATTTGAGTGAGCATGACATACTCTTAGCCGCCAGGGCATATCAAGTCAAATGAAAGACGTACCCAGTAAATGGTAGCTTTATAAAAGGTACACGGTCACAGTGCTCACACATGTGCTATGCAATTATACAATAAAAAAGAGATTGAAGTTATACAATTCAAAGATAGTTTTTGCAATCTTCAGCAGCTCCAACAATATTTTCGAATGCTAATCAATTAGTTTATGCGCCCTTGTGGAGCTGGACCAGCGTTAAGCCAAGCATTTTTGTCAGCGATATAATCCCCCAGCTTATAATATGCTTGGCAGCATAGTGTGCGTTTTATACTTACAAGATTAAAATTTCGTTTCATTTACATAGTTGTAGTATATGAGGAGGTATTTTATTGTAAAATTTTAAACAGTACCCCATGAAGGATGAGTCTACTTTAGCCAGTCTGAAACTCGGTTGAACTAATTGGTCCCTATTTCTAGTACTATAATTGTGTTTTTCACCACGAAGACCACTTTTGAAAAGTCTCCTTTGTAAGTTAATTTTATGTTGCAACGTAGCTGTATGCGTCTATGCTGGCTTCCCATGGTGCGCTATATTGCGGACATAGGACATAATAAATACACTATATGTACTTACTTTGCACGCAGCGGCATGCATTTCATATCGTCAAAACAACCAAAAACTAACTGTTTGATGTTTTTTTTTTTAACTGAACAGACAGCTGTGCTGCTGGGGAGTTTTTTGCGCCACTTCTTCGTCCCAGCAAAAGCACTAGGAAGTGGTGAAGGGTGGGCGTTTTGGGGGACTGTCTTATGTAATTTTGACGTTCGAAAAGTGCTGATTCTCAGCCTAGTTTGAATAAATGACATTTGTTTTTTTTTTTTTTTAATAAGGATTTACGTAATAACAGGCAAAATTAAACAAAGCAGTTTCTTTTGATAATGTGCCAAAGTATTTTTACTGTCATTGAGTTATAGTAGAAAACTACGTTAACTCAATGACAATTTATTTACAATGACGTATCTCGGGCACACTCGGGCATACCGAGAGCTATTATCGGACAAGCGAATCGAAGTATTCAGAAGCGAGCCGAAAGAACCGTTCGGTCGATGACTTCGGTGTCGCGTTCGGTGAGACGTTTAAGACCTGAATCCGTGTGCGTTCGTAATAACGCGCACCGTGGTAAGGGCCTTGATGCGCGGTGCGTGGCGCGTCTGTGGTCATCCGCCGTGTGGGCTAGTGCGGGTGCGTCCGCAATATCGCGTATGGTTTCTGAGGTTCTCGATTAACTATCAATAGATTTTCATACACACTCACGCCTTCTTCCCATGGGGTGGCAAAAACTACAGAATGCCACTTGCTATGATCCTTGCATACTTCTTTTTCTTCGTTCTTCATTTACGTTCATAAATCTGGTCATACACGCACGTCGCCGGGTTGTGTGAATCCACCATAAGACATCCTAATACCGTGTTTATTTTATGTTTCTGTTAGGTTTTATATTATGTGAATATGTTTTGTGGGACAGCACAGACAATCGGATTTTCTGAATGATTTTTGGAATCAAAAATAATTTACTTTTTTAAGATTTGTCACAGGCATTTTTTCACGACACGTTATAGTGCCAGTATTTTTCATGAAGTGACTGCGTTTCTGACCTCCATCCGATTTTCTGGGTAACACGATACCTCTTGGTAAGACTGGTTGTCAGACATTCGGGCTTCTGACTACCCGAGTTATGAAATGAAGAACTAATTGAAAGGAAAAAAAAATACCTACATTCATTAATGTACGACCAACTAAAAGTTAAACAACGTAAAATTTAAACAACATTCAACATTCATAAATAAAAGACATGTCATTTGTTAACGGTAAATATTCTAATAACTCTTAGAACTTATAGCACTTTCTGACATAAACTTCCCTGTTGATCCGAAGCTGTCCCTTCCATAAGGCCCAAGACACATAGCTGGGAGACTGGCTTGCTGCTTAGAACTACACAAAAAAAAATAGAAGAAAGAAAATAAAATACATTATACTACGTGTTGGTGTTGTAGGTGACATGTTTCTACCGAACAACGAATATAATATAAATTCGTTTATGAACAGTGACGAGTCAGCGATAACTCTATAAAACGAATGCCTCGTTTTATAGAGTTTTAGTTGACTCGTCACTGTTCATACACGCAAGTGTTGACGTTTTTTTAGACACGTTGTGTTAACTTTTTTGTTCACCTTTTAGACAAGTTTTCTACAAATTTTGTTTCCAACTTGTCTTTACAACTTGTTTTAGAAGTAAACGATAAATGAAAACAGTGGACTCAACATACAGAATTCATAGATTCGTTTGCTCAGTTTCAGTATCTTACGTAAAAATAAATAAATACTGTATGTAAGTAAATAAAAAAGAAAACATGTTTAATACCTTGCTCGCGGGGTGACGCTTGCTGCTACGCTGCATGACTGATTTTTCACTTGGTAAGTCTCCTAGTGAACATACACTGATACAAACTTATGTAGATTGGAGATTCATAGATGACTTCATCTTGGAGTGTAGATGTGGTGCTATTCCACAAGCAATGGGACGGCTAATATTGTGCCCTGCGTGTCTTGTTGCCTGCACGTTAAAGGAACAGGGGCCGCATTATGAAGTATTAATTCCAACTTTAAGTATTATATCCACTGCGAAAAAAGGATGGTGCTATCAGCCTTGTATAGCTCAGTCTCTCACTCACACTGGAAAAATGGTGGCATTAATACGTCATTATAGAGCCCCTGATGAACGTTACTGTTGGCTTCAAATTCCATTCAGATTGCTATCGACATGCTAAAAAGTAGAAGAAGATGATGATAAAGTGATTACCTTGCAATTATTTCAGCTAACTACACACGCACTTGAGCTCACCAAGCTTGGCACCAAGTCTTAGGCTCTGTTCGAAATTTAGTTAGCAATATAAACAAATAATTATGTGTTCTTGGAAAAATAACTTTAATCTCCTCAGATAAAGTTCAGTTTGCGCTAAAACTTATTTTTTCATGACTATTTCAATTGTATTATGGGTTAAAGTATGAAATTGCCGATTAGTACTGAAAAAATTGAATTAGTTTTTTTTTAAATTGAACATACTTATCAATATAACAACAATACAATACAATACAATACAATTATTATCATCATTGCTGCCATTTAATATGAAGGTAATTTATGCCTTTGCGATAAAACTCTCGTGATCTAGATTCAACAAACTGTGTGAAAGCATTTTGTACTGCCTCCTGAGAAGTAAACTTTTTATCACGTAGAAAATTGTCCATGAAAAAAATTTTATTTTGTTGGAGCAAGGTCTGGTGAATACGGAGGGTGACGAATGGTTTCTAATTGCAGTTCCTATAAAGTTAAAACGGTTTCTCGTGCTGTATGAGGTCTCGCGTTATCATGGAGCAATAATGGTGAAGATCGATTCATGAGTCGGGGCTGTTTCACTGCTAGTTTTGCTACCATTGTTCGGAGTTCGGCACAGTAGACATCTGCCGTTATTGCTTGACCAGATCGGAGAAAGCTATAGTGAATAACACCATGCTGAGACCACCAAACAGTTATCATTACCTTTTTATTGATAAGCTTTGCTTTAGGACACTGTTTGAACTGGAGTCAGCCATTGCATTTTTCAAGGCAACACAAGTTTCAACACACATTTCTTTCTGCAGATCAGTCAAATCATGAGGCACCCATTTTGTCATATTTTTTTATTTTATTGATTTGACGCAAATGAGTCAGTACTGTTGGTAAGGTAACGTTAAACCATGCCGCTAATTCCTGGGTGGTTTGGCTCGGATCGGCTTCCACCATCTCTTTCAATTCATTGTTATTCACCTGTGTGGTTCCTTCCATGTGGTTCGTTCTTCAAATCAAAGTTTCCATCACGAAAGTGTTTAAACCAAAATCGCACATTCATTAGCAGTCCCCTCTCCAAACGCAACATTGATATTGCGAGCTATTTCTGCCGCGTTAGTTCCGCGTCGAATTTTCGAAGTATACGTCTTTCTTGTCTAAACTGAATAAAAAAAACAACTGAAAGTCGATAATCGAATGTTGCACATTTTTTAAAAGAAGAACTTCATAGGTACTATGTGAATAAAGTTTCACTCAAAAAGCTCAAATCATGAAGGTTCTATGTCTATTCAAAGTACCTATTACAATAAGACGGCAGTTTCATATTTCAACCCCTATTACTAGTCATTCTGAAGTCAACTTAATCTACACCAGCATAATAAGAGGAAATTTCATCGATTCAGAAACAAAGATTTGATTAAGGAATAGCTGTGTGGCGCTGGCCTTAGGATTGGAAGGTGAACCTTTTGACGAATTCCAATAGTTTAGAGGGTTATGTTGAACCTCCGAAGTGGTTTTCAGGTAATAGTCGACGATCGTCAAGGTGAAGAAGGGTTTCGGTAAAGTAGATTTTGTTTTTTTTTAGATAGACGGGCGATTTGAAAAGATGGAGATGTAGGTAGGTACTGTAGATCCCTGCATGGTTGTATCATGCAACCTTCATGAATAGCTTATAAATTAATGGTATATTAATATGAGACAAACACTAATTCATCACCACTGTTCTCAAAATGGTGAAAATAGAAAACAGCATGAGAAAACCGGCATGTCCTAGAACCAAAACTTCGAAGACATGTGACATCTACCTATAAATACGCATTTTATTTATTCCGGTACCGTTGGCACGTCGAGAGCTAACAGTAATGTCGAACAACCGATTTGGTATACAGGCAAAAATACACCTTCACATCCTATAAAATCGTTGCACTACACTTCCAATCAGAGAGATTTAAGATATACCTAGTCTTGCCATAAATATTGTCACGAAGAATTTATTTTTATTTTTATTGCAAATAATATTTATTACTTTTACAGTGTGTTAGTTTAATACATGAATATAAAACAATTTAAAATATAAAAAAACTTACGTACGTAGTAGCGTACGTTCACTACGTGGACGGCCAGAACTTTTTCTGTCACAAACAGAGGAGGTCTTATTGTACCTATTTAATAGCCCGGTACTCAAACATTTGACTAATACCAAGCGTATGGAGAGTTTTAAAAATTGCATTTGGCTCCATACCAACTTTGTGTAATGCAATCACAGCGATTCGGTTCTCTTTATCACCCCACTCCATTTTAATATCGCAAAATATTGTACAATGTATTGGCGCCAAAATTAGAAAACTCAATTAACAATCGTATAAAAATGACAGATTCCAAATTCAAATGTAATATCTTTCTTATTTTTAATTGTAACAGTATAATATATGGCCAGACTAAGTATATGTGATTAATGTGTGGATGATCGATGTGTGGTTAATTTTTTTTTTGGTTTATTGTTTTTAAGAGTAAAGAAATTGACTACTCAGCACACTCATTCTTTAAAAGTAGTTGCAAGTAAGCTTCCTGTATACCGAATAGATTTTTGTCTGTACATGCCTTACCTCTACATTTCTTAGAACACTTAACCTACCAATGTTACTTTAGAACAGAAGATGGCTAATTCTTTGACCCCATAACACAAGTAGTAGGAACCCCGAAATACCAGCACTTTTATTTTATCTATTTATTTATATATACTTTTATTTTATGATGATTTTGTAGGTACCTATGTATTGTTCGGTGTACCAATCTATATTTATATCCATACATACCAAAACACGGTATAAAACAGAGTCGCTTTTCTTGTCTGTGTATTATGGCCACTAATCACTTGATTCCGGAAGGTATGTGTGTATAAAACATTAATATTTAACTTACATAAATTATGTAGTCCAAAAATCTCGATGTTATGACATGTCGCCACATCAGTGCTCCCATGCGAAGCAGAGGCAGGTCACTAATAAATACATAAATTATATAAATAAATAAATAATTAATAAGTTATAAAATAAATAACAGCTACCAGTATCTGCTTCAACCTAACAATAACGTGTATGTATATCAGGGACGGAAAATCTTTATAAATACGGTACAGGTATTTAAAAATATGGGTTACTTTTACAACAAGAAGAACAAACATTGTTACCTCTATTTAGGATACCAGCTACCTAAAAATGACTGAATGATTTTTTAGGATTATGGGAACTTTTTGAAATACCTGTTTTTTACAGGTATTAACCGAAAAAAACCCGTATTGATTGTATCGGTTTTGTTCCCTGATGTATATTTACATTATGTTACTAAGGGAGCGTATCGCGCAATAAATAGGGATCAGCGAGACAATTCGGCTAAAAGGATTTTTGTGGTCGTCATAAACCACAATATAATGCCTAATTGTCTAAAACAGTCTTTATACTTAAGCGCTTTGTCAACCACTTTGTTGTGGTGTTTGAGGAAAACTGTTTTACTGCAGTAATACCTAATAAAAAAAATGATGCAACCGCGATCGTCAAGCGTCAGTTCCAGGATTCGATTGCCAACTCGAAAATATGTCGACATCGACAGTCCCAATTTTCAATGCCTATAATATTAAATATTAAAAAATAGGATAAAACTGCCTGTGTTATATATTTATTTATTTATATAATCACTTACAACTATTATCACAGGTACAATCCAATGCAATAGTGAAGCAAACTTAACAATAACAACTTATTTTCTAAAACTTATTACATACAATGTTATTCTTGTGAATTCGCTCCGTGCATAAGCAAAAATATCTATTTCCTCCGCTACAAGGTTAAGGATGCGAAGCGCCCGCGTCAGGGGCGCTAAAGTGCGAAGTGAAAATTTATGTTACACTGATTCTTGCGAAAAGCGAAAAGATTAAGGCCAGGTATACGGCACAGATTCTTTACTGTATGGCGTGTAACCGCGCCGTGGAAAAATCGCGTGACCTTGTATATGGCATGGTTCTATGGCATACGGGGACGGCGGCGCCGTGCCGTCAACAAACTGCCATAGCGATCCATACAACACTGACGGCCGTGTCTAGACGCAGCGAATAAACCGTTGTTTTTCACGGCAAGAAAAACGTGTGTGTACAAAGGGCCTAACACCTCACCTTACTTATATTTCCAAAGTTCGCAACAACATTAGAGGAGTACAGACGCCAGCACATCAATCTACCCGAAACTGTCAAATTTGCCCAATCAACTTTGAACCTTATGCTTTAGGGATAAAGTTGAAAATCTATTAAAGAAATTTTACAGATTGTAGTTGACGTGCGCCCTGTACACTGCTACCACCTACACATTTTCATCCAAATTCTCGATAATATCTTGGAATTTATTTTCATCTAACTCGAGAAACGTGTTCGGCTCTCAATCGGGTCACGCTTCGGAGATTAGACCTCAAATCTTAGTTGATCCCAGCCTGATATTACGCGTCATTGCGTGTATGACATGGAATTCGTGCCGCGGCTCCTGATACAGTTTACCCTATTTTTCCAAAATAAAAATAACTCATACGTCACGACTATAATCCCCGAAGGGTAAGGCAGAGTTGTACACCCACATTTCACCAGTTAAGCGTGTATGTTCCAGGATTAGATTGCCACCTCGAAAATGTTGACTGCCCCAATTATTTACAATGCATGACTTAAAAATAACATGTAGTATGAAATATCAAATTAAGTTAATTAGTAGTTTTACCTCCGAACCTCGAAAAGCACTTTAAGACGTAATTTCCGGCTGTGATTTGTAAATCTTTGACAGTAATCGTTAGAAGTCAGAAACTCGGAATAGGCAAATAAAAAAAAGGTTCTTTTTTGTGTCTATCAAATCAATCTGCCTAGCCTTTTTCCCAACTATATTGGGGTCGGCTTCCAGTCTAACCGGATGCAGCTGAATACCAGCATTTTATATGGAGCGACTGCCTATCTGACCTCCACAACCCAGTAACTGGGTAATACGATAACCCTTGGTAAGACTGGTTGTCAGATTTTCGGGCTTCTGACGACCTGTAACGACTGTCAAAGATCCACGAATGACAGCCGGGACCAACGGCTTAACGTGCTTTCCGAGGCACGGAGGAGTCTCGGTATGTAAAGATGGTCACCCATCCACAGACCAACCCCGGCAAGCATAGCTTAACCTGATGGATCGACCCTTGCGGCAGTTATTACTTAGCCACGAGCTCGAGCTTTTTTGTGTAATATACTGTTAGTCAGCTGCATCCAGTAAGACGCAAGTCGAACCAAACAAGTAATAAAAATAGGAAAAGGTTACGCAGATTTTGATGGTAATTATGCATGTCAATTAATTCAGCCAAATGTTGGGTTTTGGAAGTTAGAGATGACAGACACTCATACATACATTCGCATCTAGTTTGCTTATACAAGATGGCGCATAAGTAATCATATGATTTCATAAGGCTGTAACTTTTTTTTTTATATGAAAAGTCGTTCGTTTATTGTTATATTGTTTATGCGGTACTTATCATTTTGTTCTGTTTAAGCCGAAAAAATAATCTGTCTAGTGACCGCCACCAGAATTGACGCACATTTGGGCAAGAATTTTGCATTACATTCTGGCGATAGATTCGAAGCTTCTTCTACGATGTTCTTTTCTCGTTGATGATTTTACGGTGTGTACTTCACAAATGTTGAAGTCGCAATGACCATGGTATAATAACATACTTCGCAATGACTAAACCTTAGCAACGTTAGTAACCTTGAATGATTGGTCTCGCTGCGGTCGACCGCAGTGAGACCAATCATTCATCTAAGGACTAAACATTCCATTTTCAAAAATGAGAGCATCTTCCCAAGAGGTCTTAACGTACGTGCTACCTAGTACAAAGTTTATATTATGTATCAAATGCCGTAGTAATAATTTTAGCCGGTCAGTCCTGTAATTTTAGGCTGTCTGTCCAGAATGCATTGGACGTACCTACGTCTAGACACAAAGATCGCCACCCAAGGATGCTATTTTCATGCTGCCTTGATTTAACTGAAAATGAACCTCAAGCTTGTTGCCAAAAGTCTAGGGAAATTGTCTGTGCAGAGAACTAGCTGTACAGTTAAGTTTGTTAAGTTAAGTAGTGTTTAGTATTACCATACTAATTTGTATTCACATCTATATATCCCTATCTCTCATTAGCTCTCTCGCTCTCTCTCTGGTACAGCCATCCATTCGTTACACACGCGCTCTGTTTAATTATAATTTAAACAGTGGTTTTAATACTCGAAAACGTTTGTGCAGTGCTTATATTCATTATTAATAAACAGTTTGTGTTGGTGCATAATAGTGTTTCACTCAGACCCTCTGACATAAGTAATCTTCAACAAGTAGTAAGTTAAGTTTGTAACGCGCGTCGCTTACAACACTATAGGTGAAGCGTAGTACCGAGTTTCTATAAAATAAGAGGCTAAATACCTATATAATATATAGGTATTTAGCCTCTATAACACAGCCTCGTGCTGTGGTAACAAAACTATTATAATATACTAGTTTTGTTTCACAGCACGCGTAGCAAAACAACCATAGAAACAACAAGTAACCAGGACTTAAAACTTGACTTTACAGGAGAGGCAAAAAATCTAAATTCTATTCACAAAAAGAGTTGTATCTTTTTGTTTTTTCATCCTGTTTAGAGTATTTTTCTCTGAAAGAAACTATAATGAAGCCTACTATTGTAGTTTCGAAGATGAGATGGTAGATACTGTTATTTTGGTATTAAAAATCGTGTTACTTATAACGTAACTTAAAGAATATACATTCTAGTAGTTTTCAAGGCGTGGACATACGTTGTGATAGGTTGAGGAGTTACTTCACTTGTACTAAGGTCTAATTTAGAATAAACTACCTTTTTATTAATTCAAGGAAAATCTTCTTCGTTATGAATAAAACAGTTGCAATGTTTATCAGTATCATGCAGGCGGCAAACATCACATCTACTATTATTATTTTTGCAGATCATTCATCATTATCGCTCTGCACCGCGTGCTATTCTAGTAGTTTGGGAAATGAAAACAGCAGCAAGTAAAATTTAATGAAAACAAAGCAAATTCCTTACCATTCAACGGCGAAAACTGAACAAAAAACACTGTAAATTGCAATTACAGAAACGATTCAATTCAAAAACAAAGTTGTCTTCCCCGCCAGCCAAAAAACAGACTTATAAATAGTAGTATATGGCACAGACCGTATCACACAGCATATATGAACAATATTGTAAATAATAATCAATCTTTGGGTTATAAGTTTTTTTGTGTTTGATCCACCCTTTCTGGTTAGGCAAAGGATTCTAAGTACATAAAGCCTAGTCTCCAGTACACAGACTTAACCATGGTAGCTTCGGCGGCGGCGCATCGTCATCGCTAGAGGTGAAGTAGTACTTTTAATACCAGCAGTGCTATTCTGTATCCATCTCACCGTGAAAACTTAGGTATGGTGAGTTGTCATTCCAACAGGGCGAGATGACACTGACAGCTCACTCCACGCTCACTTCACATGTTTTCACGGTGAAGTGGTATCGGGAATCGACATGCAGTTATGCTAAAAGGAACGAAGAGAAAAATAGAACGCAAACTGTTCCAAAAGGAACGATTTGGCAATTTCAATGCCCCGCCGCGGTATTGGTTGCCCTTGGATTTGTATGAACCCTTGCACACGGCGCGGCGCCTTTTGACTCTCCTGTAAAGTCAAGTTAAGTCCTGCGGGGCAGTTGCGTAACACATTATCAATAGGAATCGGTTTCATTTTGTCAGTTCAACAACATTAATTGCATTATAAATTACGTGTTGGGCAGACAAATTTATCGAATTTTGAAGCAATGGATTAGCAATTTGCTTCAAAATGATTCAGATTCCGATTGATAGTGTGTTACGCAATTAGCGTGCTGGTTACATTAATTGATATTACAACTGACGATTATATAGGTAGGTACTTACTGTATCATTTATATTTCCGATGATCTCATTTATTATATGGTCACTCTACTGCACTTTTCCCTAACAATACAATTAAAAATGTAATATTTCGTAAATTAAGCTGTATAAGTAAATTATTTTTATGTAAAACTTTAGTCAAAAAGTTGTACAAAAATTAATCGTAGTTTGTGTAAATCAATACGAAACAAGTAGTTACCTATAAGTATTCTTATGGATCACTCAGTTCAGCAAATTTAAAAACATTGAGTTACTCATAAATTTTTAACAATCGGTATTTGTGTTATGATATCTACTGTACAAATATATTCGGAACATGTACATTTTAGGATAAACAATAGATCTTTAGAAAGTCATCCGAAACCCTATTACAACGATCTCTCAGACAAAATGGTGTCTGTACTGAGTGATCCGATCATAATGTCCAAAGATACCTGGAAGAAGCTTTAAATGCCTTGATGGGTTTAAAAAATGCTGTGACAAAGGACAATGCTCACAATGAATGGGGAAAAAACCCAGGCCCGGCGCAAATGAAATGTATCTCAGATTTTAAGTATTTATATGTGACATAATATTCAGTAGGGGGGCATTACCAAAATCTTTTTTTAAATGTCATAAATTGCTAGTTGTTTTATGTAAGGAGCTTCAAAAATGTGTTTTTTTTTAAATTATTTATTTCTTTACTCTTATTCTATAAATGACATTTAGGCATCTATTTTGACAACGTCATCTACATTTTGTGCAATGTTAGGGTAAACTTAATAAAAAACAAGAGTAGGCATATGAAATTATTTTATTATTATACACATTATTGGTTCTCTAAGTCTATGATTACATCTTCCAGAGTGTATCCGGGATGATTAAAATCATCTTGATGTCTGGCCCAAGTAATACAGTACACTCATAATATGGGCGCAGCTACCCAAAGTTCTTTTGCCATGTATACAAGAGCAATAATGCTCTGAAATTGCATTAATACTGGTTTGGAAGGACTGCGCATTGGTCACGTGACGTGAGCGAGACTACACAATGAGTGACACTCGGCCAGTAACTTGATAAGGTACGAGAATACAGGGAACCTATAAGTGCGAGTGAAATAGCAGTTGACTCTTGGTTCGTTTTTGTAGCGAGTGACGACAACGGAAAGGTATTGTGTGAACAAACAACCGGTTTAGTTTAGTGCCTCTCCGCCTTGCAACAACCACTGAGAATATTATAATGGTTAGCGTAGTCTGTTAAAATATATGTATATACATATTTTCTTTAAATAATTATATTTAAAAATTACTTTCACGAAAAAAGGATTAGCAAAATATTACGTTTAAAAACGAATTTTTGGCTATATTTTTTTAGTATGAAACTACTATTTTATACTAAGAATTTGAGATATGTACCGTTTGCGCCGGGGCCTGGGTTTTTATTGAGCATTATCCTTTTGAACAAATGATTGAGTTATAAATTTAGTCAGTAGAGTAAGTTTTTGTTGAGATTTAGCTCATAGCCATTTTTGCAAAATGTCTGAATTGAGTGATCCACATTTTCGGCAATAACTGAAGACCCTTGAGAGTGACAATTTTTTTACTTTGACTAAATGAACAATCAGATTTTGTCACGAAATAAAAAAGATCACTCAATCCAAATGCACATCATATTATCCGGTAAATGGTAGCTCTTTAGTACATAGTACTCACACCAGTGCTATGCAATTATATAATACAAAGGAAATTGAGTTTATACAATACAAAGATGGTCTTACAATCTTCAGCAGCTCCAACAGTATTTTCAAAATGTTAATCAGTGTGTATGTCAATTAGTTGTGGAGCAGGACCAGCAATGAGCCAAGCATTTTTACCAGTGATGTAATCCCCCAACTTATAATATGCCTGCCTATATAGTGTGCGTTTTATACAAGATTTGAATTTCGTCTCATTAAGTTGAAGTATGTGGGGAGGAATTTCATTGTAACATTTTAAACAGTACCCCATGAAAGACGAGTCTACCTTAGCCAGTCTGAAACCTGGTTGAATAGGTCCCTATTTCTTGTACTTTAATTATGTCTATCACCTCTTTTACTAAAAATATGTAAAAAAAAATCTATTGTGGTTATGCTAAGCGTGCAGATGTGTGATCTACTATACGTTCGCAAACTCCATTTGCGCCGACATTATTGCCCAAGGCTACAAAAGAAAACTTAAAACATACAAAAAAACAAGTCTACTAAGTTTCCGAAGAAACTTGTTGTAGGAAACTGGCAGTTTGTAGTGAAAGGAACAAATATTTTTTTTGCAATCTCTCCCATTTTGCCTCTCTACTTTGAACTTATCTCTTTATGTACTTATGTATTCGTTGTGCTCTGTAAACGTATTTTTTTTATTTTCGTTGCGTCTGTGAGACCTTGGAGGGACCGGTATTCCGAATATTCGGAGCTCTTATTTCAATAAAAGTAATTTTATTTAGAGCTGCCTTACTGACATACTTCGGAATTGGTTTCTTATTATGTCTAGCATTGTAGAGCGGTACGAGTACCTATACCAAGTTGGAAAATCGGTTGTCATTGTATGGGTTTGTGATGCGCAGGGGATGAGGAAAATGTCCTGAGGAAAGTTTTGAGTATTAATGTGGAGAGCTATAAGGTGTGACCAAAAGAAACGATGGATAGACGGTGAAAGATGATAATAGATAGAAAGGAAGTCACTACCAAGACGTCGATTAACAGAGAAGTATGGAAGAAACTGACATGTTTTACCAACCCCAAATAAGTTTTTAGTGTGTTTGATCATTCGGTTCCCTACAAAATGGTTGAGCTGGATGGTGCTGATCCACGCGTCATGTTTGCTGAGACTGGTCACCTCTTATCTGCCAGGGCTTATTTTTAATCTTATATATTTAATCGTTTTTGTTTTTTTTTTACATTGTTCTCACATATACGAGTACAAGCAACAAGAGTAATGTACCCAGGATTTTATAATTTCTATATTTAAAAGAATGTCCTTGGAGTTTCTTGCCCGTTCTTCTCCATAGAGATCTACGCTTTGGAATGGGCAACTAGCTTCAAATTTCTGACTAACTTACTGACTTTTTGACAGTTCAAAAGTGCCTGTAAATAGTTTAATTGAAATAAATGATTTGAGTTTGAGTTACAAGGGAATGATGAGACATATTCCTGATTAGTATTTTGTTTTCCAGACAAATAATGCCCAAATGATAAATAATCAACACTCCAGTAGTTTCTCAACCCGAAAGGCTTAAGAAATTGCTCATCAAAATATTAATTTTGTTGACCAGTTTCTTAAGCCTTTCGACCGTTATTCCCATCTGTTGACTACTGAAACTTATACAACACAATCACAATTGTTCAGACTTATTCCAATAGAGCTTTTTTAGGGTTCCGTACCCAAAGGGTGAAACGGGACCCTATTACTAAGAATCCGCTGTCCGTCTGTCACCAGGCTGTGTCACAAGAACTGTGATAGTTAGACAGTTGAAATTTTCACAGATGATGAATTTCTGTTGCCGCAATAACAACAAATACTAAAAACAGAATAAAATAAATATTTAAGGGGGCTCCCATAGAACAGACATGATTTTTTTGCCGTTTTTAGGGTTCCGTACCCAAAGGGTAAAAACGGAACCCTATTAATAAGACTTCGCTATCCGTCCGTCCGTCAGTCTGTCACCAGGCTGTATCTCATGAACCGTGATAGTTAGACAGTTGAAATTTTCACTACGGTGACCATTCCAACAGAGCTTCTGTTGAAATGTTTTACTCGAACTGTTTACATATACTCGTAGAATTCTAAAAACGTGTGCAAGCAATACTCACGTTGTTTTCTTTGTTTAATTAACTCGTAATTGCTTTAGCACTCTAAGGTTATAATGTCATACAACGACAATGTTTTTTTGTCCATGTGACAGTTAACCTTACTGAAGTTTATTGACAGAGAGAGCGAAGCGTCTCTGCTTCAAGTCTGGCAAAATTTGCTTTGTGTGTCAGTTTGTTAGTACTTCTCTCTGGACGGAACTTGCTTTACAGGTTTTACGACTTTATAGTTTTTTTATTTGTGTTTTGATTGGAGGGGGTTTTCCTCCAAAAGGGGGCAAAAACCCCTTTACATGGCAAAGCTACTGGATATCTCCGCCTTACGAGATCCGCTTGGGGTTCTTTTTTTATTTGAAAGGTACTTTAAATTGGTCTGTTTTGTTTGTTGGTTACAAATGAAATGAAATGAAATTGTTTATTCTGTAAATAGGATATTGGAATCACTTTTACACGTCATCTTTTAAAAATAAAAAAATAAATTAGCTAGATGAGTTCGGCGTTTCCTATCTGACTACTCTGAGAAGAAAGGCCGAAACAAACTCAGAGGTCTCTTTTAAAGTCCAGACATAATCTTGGTCAGGCCATATGAGGACCATGTAGATTAGTCTGAAATGGACTTTTGAGAAAAGAACCTCACAGATTTGAGTGGACCTGTCCTGTCAGTGCAAGCATTTTTCAGTATTCGTGGAGCTCAACTCAGAACTTAGTTTATGTCTGTTTAATTAACGTCTTGCCATCATATGCCTTTTAGTAAACTTTAGCCGCAGTTGGTTTTTATCTTAATTTTATATGTATATTAACTAAAGGATTTTAAACTGACTGGTTATTTTCACAACTAAAATTATTTAAAACGGCATATTTACCATGTTAAAAAAAAACCGGTCAAGTGCGAGTCGAACTCGCGCACCGAGGGTTCCGTACAAACCAGTAAGTTTAAAATGATAAAAAAATATTTTTATTATAAGATGTAACTAAAAATTTACGGTTTTCGCCATTTTTCCTTTATCTGTGCTATTAGACGTTGCTTCGTACCAAATTTCAAGATTCTGAGTTCACGGGAAGTACCCTGTAGGTTTTGATTCATTGCGAGTGTCGAAAATTTGCGGAAATTTGCGGCATGAACGGCTGTATCTTTTGATTGCGTTGGTTTAGAAGTTTTATTATTTTACAGCTCCAAAGGACAGTAGACTTGAGTATTTGATATAAATTCCAGCTTGATACCTCCACGCGTTTCCTACCCCCCCCCAAACCACCACCATCCCCCGTCTCATGGACCCCCGCATTCGCATCACCGCGCCCCTCGTCAAACCCGCACCTGCTCCAGTAGCATCGCGTCCCCCAACCTCAGCCCCCCCCACAGTCGGCCCTAGCATGGCCTATAACATTATAAGTTCGACTTTTATAGCCTTCCTCTCCCCTCGCGCTATCCAAATGGCCCAGGAAATCCTGGCCGCTCAGGCCGCTGGCGACCTCTTCAGGTTGCAGGCCATCTACAATGCGTATCCCGAGATCACGCAAGCCCTGACCTCCCTCAGCACCCCTACTAGAACCCATAATGTATAACACCATCAATACTAGGTTCAAACCCCGATCCCTCAAGTTAGGTTTTTTCAACGCCAATGGCATTAGAGGCCAACGGGATGAGATCGCGACTTTCCTTCGCGACCATCAAATTGACATCCTCCTTATCCAAGAGTCTTTTCTCAAGCCATGCAACCGCGACCCGTCAATTGCCAACTATCGCATAGTTCGCAATGACAGGACGCGATGTCACTTGGGCGGCACCCTTATTTACTATAAAAAGGATCTATATTGCATCCCAATAGACCCTCCTCCCCTCTCACGATTAGAAGTCTCAATCTGCCGCTTAGGCATGACCGGCCATCAGCCGATCTCACTAGTATCGGTCTACATCCCACCCCTCAATACTTCGGAGAACTTCCAACTCCTCTCAGACGACCTCTCTATCCTACTCGGCATGAATGACTCTGCTATCTTAGCGGGCGATTTCAATGCCAAGCATCCCGCCTGGAATAGTTCCAGAACCTGTACCAGAGGGCGACACCTGTTCGACCTCTCTAATTCTCTCAATTTTGACGTCATCGCCCCGATGACCCCAACTCACTTTCCCCACGTTACCCATCATAACCCCGACGTCATAGACGTGGCGCTCCTTAAGAACGTCGCTCTAAGGTTAGAATCCATAGAAACGGTGCAAGAGCTTAACTCTGACCACCGCCCAGTAGTCATAAAAATGGCCCCCCGCATAGGTCTCCCCGACCCCTCTCAACCCGCTCTCACCAAAAGGGTAACGGACTGGAAGAAAGTAAGCACCCAGCTGAAATCCAACACGTCCCCCCAATTGGACGCCATCCCCGACAAATTCGACTCTATCGCGGACACGACGGCCGCGATCGACTCACTCACGGAGCACGTACAATCAGTCCTGAGCGACTGCTCTAGGGAGGTTTCAGCGTCGGGCGACCCTCGCTGGAGCCTGCCGGACGATGTACGCGCGCTGCTGACTGAGAAGAACGCGGCCGTTCGTGCCTACAGCAATTTTCCCTGCTCCGCTAACAAAGCCCATATGCGCTATTTACAGAGAACTGTAAAGACACGCATACAGGAGCTGCGTGACACGGGCTGGGACAAGATGCTCAGCGAACTTGAGCCCACCCACCTGGCATTCTGGGAACTTCAGAGGAAACTCAAGTCCCAGCAAGTGGCCTCCATGCCCCCCCTGACCCGTCCCGACAAGACCATCGCGTTCGAGGACTTAGAAAAGGCTGAATGCCTAGCAGACAGTCTAGAAGCTCAATGCTCCCCTAGCTCCCAACCGGTAGACCAAGCTCACCTCCTAGAGGTCGACGCCGAGGTCGAACGTAGATCCTCTCTCCCTCCCGTTGAAGACCCTGATAGTCCTCTGCCTCCCGTCACTCCAGACGAAGTGCATGACATCATCAAAGGTCTGAAAACCCGCAAAGCCCCCGGCTCAGATGGAATCACCAATAGGGTGATCCAGCTATTCCCTGCCCACCTGATAATGCTATTGGCCACCATCTTCAATGGTGCCCTAAGCAATAACATCTTTCCCCAAGCATGGAAAGAAGCCACGGTCATCGGCATACCGAAGCCCGGCAAGCCCAAGACCGAGCCGTCGAGTTACCGCCCCATCAGTTTGCTCAAGGTACTCGGCAAAGTCTATGAGAGGCTTATTTATAAGCGCCTCAGAGATTTTGCCGAAACCAAGGGCCTCATCCCCAACGAACAGTTTGGATTCCGAACCCAGCACTCTAGCGTGCATCAGGCCCACCGGATTATTGAAAGCATATGCGCTGGCTTCCAGCGCGGCTTGATAACCGGTGCAATATTCTTCGATATAGCGAAAGCGTTCGACAAAGTCTGGCACAACGGCTTATTATATAAGCTCTACAAACTCGGTGTGCCGGACCGTCTCGTGCTCATCTTACGGGACTTTTTGTCAAACCGCACCTTCCGCTACCGTATCGAAGGAGCAATATCCTCCCCTCGTCCTATCCGCGCAGGAGTCCCTCAAGGCTCTGTGCTCTCCCCCCTAATCTTCACGCTTTTCACCAGCGATATCCCAAAGAGTAAAAGGGCGCAGTTGGCTCTGTTCGCAGACGATACGGCCATTTACTACAAGGGAACCAGCACTGACTCGATAGCCCACACTCTCCAGACCTCAGTCGACATGCTCGGCACCTGGTTTAGAAAGTGGAGGATCGAAGTTAACCCGGATAAAAGCCAAGCGATTCTCTTTAGGAAACCGCGCAAAAGGTTCAAACCCCCCCGACCCATCACCATGTTCGGCAAGCCTATCCCTTGGGAGAAGCGAGCCAAATACCTAGGTGTCGTCCTAGATCAGCACCTCACCTTCAGTGAGCACATAAAGCAGGTCCGCTCGCGAGCCGCTTTCGTCCTCGGTAGACTCCACTCTGTCCTGAATGCACGTAGCAAAATGTCACTTAAGTGCAAATTGCGTACGTACACGGCGTGCGTTCGTCCCATCATGACCTATGCGGGAGCCGTATTTGCACACGCAAAACCCCGTCATATTCATAGGATGCAAACGCTCCAAAATAGATTTCTCCGGAAAATCACCGGTGCCCCCTGGTACGTTAGGAACGAGATCCTCCATCTCGACCTAAAGATCCCCACAATCCACCAATTTCTCAAACGCAATTCCAAGCGTTTCTTTGAGTCCGCCGCCAAACATCGCAACCCTCTGGTTGTCGAGGCCGCCAATTATGTCACTAGTAGAATCAGTCAGACCCGCCGCCCAAGGCAAATCCTTACCGACCCAGACGACCCCATAACCCTCCTCCAGGAGAGCAATAGGGCCACAAGTACAGTGCACAAGAAACACAGACACCGACCCGCATTCCGACCTCGCCGCCGAGGTCCTCCGCGATCGCGACCCGCCCGAGTAAATAATACTCCCCACCGACCCTTGCTCGCAGAAGCGCCAGCCCGCGTTTTGCTGAGAAATGTAGTCTTAAATTCCCCGATTAATAATAATGAATCATCTTTGATCCAGCCTGTCCCAACTTGCTGTCCTCCCCCCAGCGACGCCCTAAGCCGAGGTCCGTACCCCACAGGGGGTGCCCTTAGCGAGCGTTCGCCTAGTTTTAATTTAGAATAGTTTTGCCCCTGGCTGGAGGCTTTAAGTTAGTAGCTTAAGGCAGCCGCAGGATTGACCGGTTAAGTAGTCATCACCTCAGAGGTGAGCTACGAGATGCCCTAGACAAAAAAAAAAAAAAAAAATAATCCACGCGTTTCTGAGAAAAAGGGTCTTGACAGACAGACAGACGGACGGACAACAAAGTGATCCTTTAAGGGGTCCGTTTTTTTCCTTTTGAGGTACGGAACCCTAAAAACATGGTAAATATCGTGGTTTAAATAACTTCAGTGGTATATTAATTGTTTACTGTTTTACAGAACTACTAGTATTTATTGAGAACTAGCTTCCACCCGTGGCTTCGTCAGCGTGGTCGATATAAAGAAGCCTCTGTCCTTTCCCAGAGTTCAAAGTATCCCCATATTGAATTAATGTAGTACGCCTATGCTGCCGAATATCCTACAACCCGCAATCTGTTACAACCCGCACTCAGTCAAGCCAAAACAGGGTCAAACCTTACAATTAACGTACAGAAATTGAAGGTGTTGAGGATGCGTTTGGAGTTTACTTTCGCTTCTAATTAATTATGTACATATTATAAACTGCCCCTGCTTCAAACGATTTGATAAAACACGGAGATTCCTTTTTTTAAACTCGGAATAAATTCTCTTAATGATGATTAAATACGGATCAAAATCCGTTACCAAGCTTAGAAGAACATCGCGGTCACAAGGTTATATGAGTTTGTTATTTGTAGGTATATGTCGCATTCAACTAGCTTAATTAGCCTTTCAGTTAACAGCTTAGCCTTTTTACCAAACGGCGCCGTTCAATTAACGGCTTGAATTATATTCATTAAAGTTTAGTATAGAATTGTGAGCAACGCGCGAGCCGAATTGGTCGCAGTAACTAAGCCAGCCACCTCGACCAAATAAGTTAGTTTAAGTTAGAACTCCCTTGATCCGAATGTGCAGAAATTACAAAAGTTTTTGTAAATCGTCAGAAACCGAGGTTTGCAGTAGAAAATCAGCGTCTGAGGTCCAGGAGTACATAAACTAAGCAATATAAATAAATATTTTTTGTAAATTCATGTTCATATTAAAATCTTATCATTCACACTCATACCCTTTCACCTTCCACCTTTCGTGGTAAAATTTTATTCATTTATTTTGAATTTCGTTTACTATTTGTATTTTATGTTAAGTTTTAAGTTTTTTTTTTAGTTTATTACGATGTTGTTTTGTGGTGATGCTGTGTATACCTATAACAGGCATACACACCAGTTCTTGTATTTATTATTCATCTGTTTTAATTTTTTTATGTACTGCTGTTGGGTTACCAAATAAATAAATAACTGTGACAAACCGCGCGCGAGCCGAGCAAGCGAAGCAAGCGGTACCGCGACAGCGGCTGTCGAGCACTACTTCCAAAGGCTAGGCTGTTAACTAAACGGCTAATTAAGCTAGTTGGCTGCAACGTATATATATACATGATAACATCACGCCTGTAATTCCTGAAAGGGTAGGCACATTTATCACACTTATTATTAGCCCTCTCATTTCTTTCCTTCACTTCTCATCAACTGGGCACAAATCCAAACTTGACTTGAGGAATTTGATATAAAAAAATCCAATGACACTGGCCGACCTGGGTATCCAACCCAGGTCGATATGCCAGCCGTGTTGCTAACAACCATTTGCTAGACCAACGCGCCAGTCGTAGTATCGCTTCTATTCATTTTTATTATGTGCTTTGCTAAATTAGGTGCAGTTTGTCTGCAAACTAACTGCCAACTCTTTCTATTTGCAGTCCCTTCAATCAAGCACTGAATTAACAGGATCCGCTTTTATTTTGTCTGCGGTACTTTGTTTTGTTTAAAGAGTGGCTCGTGGCTAAGTAAGTACCGGCAAGGGCCAGTCGACCAAGTTAAGCAACTTTTGCTGAATAGAGTAAATAAAATGATTTTAAATTTGAAAATACTCGTTGCTCACATAATATTGACTTAGATTAATGACTATATTCATATCTAAAATTATCATCATAATTAGCCTATAATGTTACTACTGCTGGGACACAAGCCTCCTCGGTGAGAGAGAGCGGGCCTTAGTCCACCACGCGGGCCCAGTGCAGGTTATTGGATGTGTCTTCGTATTTTTGGTTCTAGGACATGCCGGTTTCCTCACAATGTTTTCCTTCACCGTTTTGAGAGCGCAGTGATGATGAAATACATTACACAAAGGTAAAGCGGTTACTTGGGTTCGAACCCACGACCTTATAACTCGTAAGTCGGGGCGATACCACTGCAATGGATCACCACTGCCACAGTAATATTATCATTAACGTGCCACTGCTCACTCATTCATATCAATGGGTACTAATTGCTTGCCGGAATTTTAATCAAAATGTACATATAGCATATTGTTGGACAGTTGTAGGTATTTTCGATTCAAAAATCGTTCAAAACCCGGATAAATTGGAAGCAAATCCCAACAGTCCTAGTTGGAAAAAGGCTAGGCGATAATTTTGTTTTAGATGAAGTTGTGAAAGGTCTATACGGAATTGGAGTGTTGAATGAATGATCAAAGTGATCACATGTTATTTCTGAACTGAGAAATCAGGAAATATCACACGTGAAAGCACAGCTCAGGGACTGTGTTTTCCCCTGTCGCATTAATTTAGTTAATCTCAGATAATTATGTACGGGTAGATATCTGTTAAATTACATATACAGGTTTGTTATGAATTATGATCACATAGATGAGGGAATACAGAGAACGTGTGAGGGAGAGGCAAATTTCGCGCCCTCACGCCCCTAGCCGTGGCAGGAGACGCCCTGGGCGTCGGGAATTCCAGGCCGGCCTGCGGACGGAGAGCAATGGGTAGCTCGCCGTTGATAAGGACCACGCCTGGGTCGACGGTGCGTTGTGTTCCACACGCGACTCAAAGAGATGTCAGCACAACTGGCGGGGTCCGCTAGGATCGATGCCTGCCGGGGTCGCGGGAAATTCTGAAAGGGATACCTTTGCCCCTGGCAACTTATAGGCAACTGAAGGAACACCCTCCCGCTCTGCCCAGAGCGGGAGAACGACAAATTCCTAACCAAACAAAAAAAGCGCCGTTAACGAGCGCGCTCCGCACTCAACCTCATTGCTGATGACGTCGACATATTCTGTTGCGCTGTGGGTGAATTTGAAAGAATAGCTATAGAATTATACAAGGTGGACCAAAAAGAAACATCATAAAATACATTCCTCATGTGCAGGGGTATTCGAAAATATCCCATTTATATTCCGCGTTTTTTTGTAGTGTTCTAGTTATCTAATTTTTGTAATTTTTTTGAGTTTTCTGCATGTGGAGTTTCAAAAATTAATATTTATATTTTGTGTAGTGGGTATATTTTTCGGTATTTTTGCGACAGTATCTTTTTGAATGTTACTTTCATACCTAAAATAATAAACTTCCTAACATTCCTGTATGTTATTTAAAAAAAAACGATAGCACGAATTTATGTTTTTACTGGTAATACTGACTTTTTCAACTTCAATTTAAAAATACAAAAATGAGGTTCCATATATTCTAGCTTCTAGCTGACTCAAAAAACTATGCAAGTCCCTAAGCTACCCAAAACAAAAAAAGTGAGTACATAACGTTCTATTATTCGCTGTAATCGGCCTTTGAAGGTGGATAGGCTAAAAATCCTTTTAAGCTTTAAAATAGCTTCAGCTTTAGCTTCTGACGTTTCATAAGTGCCCTTGTAGGTTTATGTGAAATAAAATATTTTGAATTTTGAATTTGAAAATAGGTGGTCCAAAAAGTGACGTCATAAAAAAATATTTTCGTACCACTTGCTCAAAAAAGTGACATTCTATGCTACTAAAAGCGAACATAACAATAGTCATTTTTAATCTGTTAAAAACAGGGAAAGAAAATTGTACTGAATTTCATTCATCCTCTAGGGGGAGAATGTGATTTAAATTTGGAATACTTACCGAAATTTATACTGAACTACATCTGTGTTTACACCATTGAGTTTATATATAATAGTTATTTATCCAACATGTGAGGAAAGTTCGTTTTTCCTATGAGTTTTGATAGAATCACGAGCGTAGCGAGTGATTATAAATTTCAATCCTGAGTAAGCGAAAGACTCAACAAAACGAATAGCAAATGAACTTGCTCACATGTTGCGTACAAAACTTTTCACCACTCCCAGCAAGAAAGTATTCAGTCATCATAGGTAAATAAATAAAAAACATTAATCTTAACTTATAAATATTTCTATTCTAAGCATAAAATTATTTACTTTTTAAAATATCTTTAAAACTTAACTTAAAAAAATCAGGCGAGGTTAGTTTCTGAACGGGATCATTACTTTCCTCACTGTTCAAACAGTGAGGAAAAACCAACTTTCCTCACTGTTCAAACAGTGAGGAGAAACCAACTTTCCTCACTGTTTTCGTAGAGGAAATACACTTCTTTCGTGCGGGAGTGGTGAAAAGCATTTTACATCTTTTTGAAAAAGGAATACGCGTTTATTATGCAGTTATGATTATTAAATAAAATTACGAAAACCGACGAGGCCGTATGAGCTTGATGCCTTTGCTATTCCGACAAAAAAATATTAGTCTAGGAATTTGCGGCGTTTTTGTTTTCTTCAAATACATAAACGTTAAGTTTATTTTAATTTATTTTTATAAATAGATAAGTTAATGTTCTAAAAATACGTTACGATGTTAAATCAAAGCGACAGTGACAGTGAATTGTCGAATTCCATCAGTGAAAACTGCAAATGCTGCCGCAATTATAAATAATTTGCTTCCAACAAAATCCAAGGATAATTATTTAAAAACTTATGAAGAATTTTCAACGTGGAGAAGTGCAAAAGGCCTATCAATTTCAGAATCAGTACTTCTTGTCTATTTTGATTATTTATCTAAGAATCCGAATACACTTTGGTGCATATACTCAAAACTGAAAGCTACAATAAGCATCAAACACAGCATTGAAATAAATAGATTTACGAAATTACTGGCTTTTTTAAAAAGAAAATGAGAAGGGCATTGCGCAAAGAAGTCTAAATTTTTTACGCCTCAAAATTTCTTAATGAAGCTCCTGAAGAAATTCTGGCCACAAAAGTAAGTTTAAATGATTTAACTATGAATATTTCGTATCTTAGTAATGGTAATTATTCTATATATTTACCTTTTTTTTATCTGTGTTATAGGTGGCCTTTATTTTTGGACTCAATGGTGCTTGCCGTGGATGTGAACTTGTAAATTTAAAGGTGGAGGACGTTGAAAATCATTCCAATGAGTTACTGCTGATTAATGTAAAGGAAACTAAGACAAAGAAAAATCGGTCATTCATTGTACAAGGACAATATACTAAAATCATTCATAAATACCAAGCATTACGTCCCACCAACATGGAAAACAATAGATTTTTTATAAACTATCGGAATGGGAAATGTACTCGACAAGCCAGCGGCAAAAATAAAATTAGCAATATGCCAAAGGAAATTACTAAATATTTAAAAATTAAAGATGTTGAACTCTACACCGGTCACTGCTTTAGAAGAACTTCGGTGACTTTCTTGACGGATTCAGGGGCGGATATTACGTCAATAAAAAGACACGGTGGTTGGAGCTCTGATAGAGTAGCTGAGGGTTATATCGAAAGCTCAATGGCGAATAAAACCATATTAAGCAGTCAAATTAACAAAAATATAAAACTTAATCCATCAGAGCCACAACCATCAACTTCCGGCATCTTATCTTCGGCCGTAACTCACGATGCACCACCCCCACTATCTCCGACGTATACTATCTACAATGAAACGCAAGTTCCTCAGACGCAAGAACAGAGAAATACTCAAATCAACTTATCAACAATAAATGTACCAAACAAAAATGTAACTCTCTCTATTAATAATTGGACCAATGTTTCGAATGTTAACTTTTAATTTTAATTGTCATTATTTTTAATATATGCTTATCTCATATTATTATTGTGTCAATTTTTTCGCAAATGGTACGAAAAGTAGAGTATTTTCCTCGGTGATAAAGCTGTCTTAGTCTTGGGTGAACTTAAATCCCACGCTACACTCAGGAATCGTCTTAAATCCCTCGCTTCGCTCGTGATTTAAGTTTTTAACACCCTCGCTACGCTCGGGAGTAAACCTCGAGTCCTTCGTTACGCTCGCGATTTAAATCGTCACCCGCGACAGAAGACACTGCTTTATCCCCTTGGTTAATAATCTACTATTCTCATGCTCAGGGGTATCCAAAAATACCCCTAGTATGTTCCGCGACTCTTGATAGCTTTCGTGTTATAATTTTTATTTTTTATTTAAAAAACCGCGTTAAAAAATGCTGTCCTTATTTTTACATGGCTTTTTCACATTATTTTTTGCAATTTTCATTGTTACGGAATATTCTTTCAGCCATAAAATAATCATCGTCCTATCATTAATACAAGATCCAAAAAATTTGTTCGAAAACGAGGAATTTACGTTCGGGTGAGACAGAGTCAAAATCAAAAAAATACTGCCTGGTGCCTAAATCATTTCAAAAACCTAGACGTGTCGGCGACGGCTGTCGACAATAATTTTCCGCCTCACCTCTTTTAAAGGCCAATTTGAGCGAAGTGGTCGATTAGGTGCCAACTTTTTTGTGATATTGTGCAAACTTGAAACGATTAGGAAGTAGGTACTTTAAAAAAAAATTTAAAGTAGAAATTTCGACTCTGGCTTCATCCGACGTGTCTTTGTATATATAATACCTATATAATTTGTTATAGAATAAGCAGTGATCCTATTTAATTTTTAAGTTTACTTCAATAACGCATTGGGTCTAGCTTGTAAGGATGTTTGTATGTTTAGAGTGAATAAATAAATACCAAATAAATTTACTTTGTTCTATTTTTATTATGGCAAGCAAACCATTCTGCCAATGTCTAAAGTGCGTTGGAAAAGCAAGTTATGATATATCAAAACGCAGACTTATTCGTCCCAAATTGGACGTCAAAAAATTACTGTTCTACACTAAAGCTTTTGAATATCAAAAAAACATTTACTCAAACTAGGCTGAGAATCAGCACTTTTCGAACGTCAAAATTACATATGACAGTACCCCAAAATTGCCTCTCCTTCACCCTGGTGCTTTAGCAGAAAAGAAGTGGCGCAACAAACTCCCTAACAGCATGTCTGCCTGTTTAAAAAACTTGATTCTATACAAAAATAATTGGATGTTTTGAAATTGAAACCTAGTGCCTAAAAAGCCGTCAATTTTTGGCTCATCACCACACTATTACACCTATCACATTTATATGAAAAGCTCTTCTAAAAACCGTATTCATCTCATCGTATTGTCTAAACGGCCATTTTTGTCGGATTTACTATAATCCTTGTAACGTTGGGAGTAATCCCCGAATCGTATTTACGTTGTAATTTACGGGGCTTTACGGTTTTTACAGCCCCGTTGCCATGCAACGACATTTCATTAGGGACACCCACACTCCTGGAAGACCGTATGATATAGCGACGGGGGTATCTATGTCTTTAGTACCTAGATAAATAAATTTTGATGCGTATATCCCTCGTAATACTATAATATTATTAAAAAGGGTAAAGGTAATATAGTAAGTTTGTATGTACTTACGGGGTTCTTCGGAACTACTGATCCAATTCGGAAAATTTTTTCACTAACGGGAAGCTACAGTATAGCCAAGTGTCTTAGGATATATTTTTATTTGCCTCCCAGTTCCGAAATTTAAGTATTTTTTTTTGTAAAAAAGTTTTTATTTCTGGCTTTTTAGTAGATCAGTTTGTAATACATCTAAGTTAAAATAGCCTAATGTCAACTACTCGTCACGTATTGCTTTTCCCGAAGCAGGGACGTTAATAAATTAACAAGGGAGTTACTATAAAAAATATCCAAATTGTGCCTATACCTAATATTTGAAGAGTTCCCCCAATTTCTCCAAGATCCCATCGTCAGATCCTGGCCTGATAACAATGGGACCATTTCAAAAGTATACCCATTCCTATAAATAAAAAATTTGCGAATCCGTTTATATGACGGAGTTCTTTATGCCCAAACACAAATTAAAAAAAAATGTGTGACCATCCGAATTGATAACCTCCTCATTTTGGATGTCGGTTAAAAAGCACATTGCTCGCAGAACAGATGGGGCCGAAAGGTTCTGGAGTGGTGACCGTGTACCGGAAAACGTAGCGTTGGAATGCCTCTCACAAGATGGACCGATGAACAAAAAGTACATAATGATAATTGTAATTTGACAGCTAGCTTTTTAACTAGACACTTGATCATGGTTTCAGCTCTGACGTGACCAGCGGGCTGGTCTATTCTTTGGCCAAAGAATCAGCATCGCCATACAACGTAGCAATGCTGCCAGCCTTTTGGGCACTTTTCCTGTTGACAGCGATGCGGATTGAGGACGAATTTTTTGATGCCCTATGATTATTACCGCCCCCCCCCCCTCCCCCCTTTATATACATTTTAACTCTGTTAGTTGTTAAATCATGTAAATACGTGTGTGTAAATAAAAATCCCGTTTTTTTTAAAAGTAGTTTTATCATTTTGGTATTGGTGATCAAGGTTGGTATTGGTGAGCTTAGCAGAGTCTTAAACTCTTATCAACATGATTTTACTTCAATCGCTATGATTTACTCGGTGGCTGAATCCTTTTCTTCCGATTTTCACAACACAACACAGTCAGTCACAACACAACGACACTTTACATTATTCATTGCACCTCTTTCTTAGCCTTATCTTAAATTTATTCACACATTGCTTAATTTGTGTCTATACCTCTTGTTAGAGAGTAGTATAATCTCTGTTCCAGAATAAAATGTCTAAATTCCATTTTACTTTTTGACAGCTGAATGCGTCGCAGATTTGCAGTGCGCCCGCGTCCCTTCGCTTGTCACCATAGATATTTGTCTATACCATGGACAAGTGATGTTGGAACGTCGGGCGTGTTATTAGCTAAAATATTATTTATTGTACATAGTTTTGGTTTTTATTTTTTGTTTTTAATTATTATTTTATTGTTTTATCTTTTATGTAATCCCCTATAGTGGGATCTATGTAAGTCCGTAGGTGTGTCCGTGGCATCACAGTGGGCCCTATCAGAATACCAGCGCGGTGGTATTTAATTATTATTTTTTAAATATCGCCGCATTATGCTGAGATATGGGCCTTTTTGGCCTCGCACAGGTCTTTTTTATTTTATTTTTTTG
This sequence comes from Xanthia togata, assembly GCA_963853775.1. Classification (NCBI taxonomy): domain Eukaryota; kingdom Metazoa; phylum Arthropoda; class Insecta; order Lepidoptera; family Noctuidae; genus Xanthia; species Xanthia togata. The sequence continues at coordinate 8,902,786 of OY970806.1, forward strand.
TTAGTTTTGCTGCTTCTTATTTTATTTTATATAATTTTGTTCTTTTAAAAAAAATATTATTACTGTTTGTATATATCCTGTGCGTGTCCCAAATAAAATATTTTTCTTTCTTTCTTTCTTTCTTTCATTTCTGTTAACACGCAGCTTGGTACACTTAGTAAAAAAGTCTCACACGAAGATTGGAAGCTTGTCATTAATTAATCAGCTCTATTACGTTTATAGGCATAATTATTATGTTCTCACTGAAAATCACTATCATAATTAATAAACAGACACCATTATCATCATTTCAGCCGAAAGACGTCCACTGCTAGAAAAAGGCCTCCCCACCAAGGCCACTTCAACTGGTTCTGTCGCATTCAGCGGATTCCTGCGGCCTTCAGAAAGCCATCGGTCAAGAGGCCTTCCAATGCTACGTCTCCCGGTACGCGGTCGCTACTCCAGAAGCTTTCGGCCCCATAAAATAGACATACACATACTATATGACGGCGCAGTGAGTGGCGCCGCCTCGTTTTGTTACGAAGTTACTGGAATCACCGAAAAGGTCGGATAAGAGTGACACTGTCTGGTGACAGTCACTAGCACAACGTCGCATTAATGGTTACCTTCGATCAATATTGATGGTTACATAGCGGCTGTTTTTTGATGACAAGAGATTAATCATTTTATTTGCAATAAGTATTGGTACAACTGTGCCAGGGGAACCGCTATCGTACTACGTCCATGGCGAACTCCTATATTCTGCCACAATCCTGATGATATTGGTTGGTGCTGCTGAACCACTAATACGTTGACCACTTCTGATAAAGGCTATCCTGCACCGCTACATACATAAACTCACGCCATCTTCCCATTAGGGTAAGCAGAATCTAAATAAAATATGATACCTGCTACGATCCTGACATACTCCTTTGCTACGTTTTACTAAGTAGAAAATCACTGAAAATCACTTTTGACTATTAAAGATCGGCCCGTGAACCCATCGTCCCAGAGGCAGTGGGATGAGCCGCTCTGCAGGTTGGTACGGTATAATCTTTATTTATTTATTTATTTATTCACATACAACTATCATCACAGGCTTACCTAATACAATAGTGAAGTTTTATTTTTTAATAACTTACAAGGATTAGACTTAAAATTATATTATTATGCACAATCAGGAGTAAATTTACAAAATGCAGCCCGTGTGAATTCACTCAGAGTACAGTTGAAGCAGTCAATCTGTTGTGACACCGTATTGAGTGTAAGCAACGCGCGCGTCAGCGGCGCATGCTGCAGCAGGTTGGTGCGAGCGGGCGGCACCCCCAGCAGCGGCGGCCGCCTCCGCCGCCCCACGTGCCCATCAGGTACACACAGCCCAACTGTGCGCAGAACGCTTGGGTTGTGTATTTTACCCCGCATAACCTTAAATAAGTAAGTGGCGAGAGCTACTTCCCTTCTTACTTCCAGTTTATTATAGCCTACCATGCCAAGCACAAATAGAGTAGGATACAGCAGTGGATACCCTGGATACACACCATACTGCTTTAAGTACAGGAATCTCACAAATTTGTTCTGGATTCGTTCTAGCATTAGTTTGTATTTGGCTTCATGAGGCGACCAGACGACAGCATTGCATTCCAAGTGACTTTTTACAAGCGCTTAGTATAACGATCTCAGAGCGCTGATGTTCGTGAACTGGTTTCCTAGCCGTAAGACCAACCCTAAATTGCGGTATGCTTTTTTACAAACATCAGTGGTATGTTTACGTAAATTTAAATCAGTTGTAAAGCGCACGCCCAAGTCCTTAACCTCTGAGACACGTTGCAGTCGAATTCCATCCATGCAATATTGATAATGACTTGGGACGCGCGCGCGGGTAAATCATAGCACCGAACATTTGGCCACATTGAAATACAACTTATTGCTAAGACTCCACTCTACTACCCGATTAATATCCTGCTGCAGTATGTCATGGTCAGTTTTCTGTTGTATTTTAAGAACTAGTTTCAAGTCGTCAGCAAATAACAATGTTGTGGATTTATTGACTACTCTCGGCAGGTCGTTAATTGTTATAATGAAAAAAAAGCCCTAGATTACTGCCCTGGCTGACTCCAGATCTCGTGAAATAGGGTTCAGAGAGCTGCCCACTGCAGTTGACGTACTGACAACGGTCTCGTAAATATCTGGCAAAAAATGCCAAAGTGTGAGGTGTACAGCCTACACCAGCCAATTTTGCCAAAAGGACGTCGTTATCCACTGTGTCAAAAGCCTTCCGAAAATCGAAGTAGGCAACATCTACCTGTTGACCCGCATCCACCGTTCGTACTATTTGAGTCATAAGATCCAGTAAGTTCCCCGTTGTCCCCCGCCCAGGCCGGAAACCATGCTGCGCGTCAGACAACAGAGCGCTAATCTGTGGATACAGGCTACCGTGAATGGTCGACTCAAACACTTTAACTGGAGTGGACAATACCGCTACAGGTCTATAATCGCAGGGTGCTGAACCTCTACTACATTTAGGCACGGGTACAACCCGGGTAAGTTTCCATCGATCAGGAAAAGTTGCGGTCTTGATACAGACGTTGAACAAGTGTAGCAACGGCTTAACCAACACTGCACGGCAATCCTTAAAAATGAACGCCGGAATACCATCCGGCCCGGCTGAGCGCTTGGGCGGCAAGCGATCTTATTAATACGTCAATCAATACTGCTGAGCGTGCCCGCCTGCTGGCTGTGGGTGAGTGGGAGTCGGGCCTCTGGCTTCAGGCGCTACAGTCACCCAACATAGGCACTATATTGGGTGATACCGCCTTCCACCTCGCTACCTGTCTGCGTCTGAGCGCTCCTTGTGTGGCTCCGCATCGCTGCCAATGCGGTGAAGGTGTCAACTGTTTCGACCGTGACCTATCCTGCAGTAAGAACGCAGGCCGGATAGCACGGCACGCCAGCATCAATGACATCATCCGTCGTGCTCTTGTCACCGCCGGAGTGCCAGCTGTTTTAGAACCCAATGGTTTGGCACGCGACGATGGGAAGAGACCAGATAGAATGACGAATGAAGGTAGGTAGGCCTTTGGTGTGGGATGCAACGAGCGTCGACACCCTTGCGCCATCCCATCTCCCTAGCACGGCGGGCTGTGCTGGGGCTGCTGCTGCAGGTGCGGAAACCTCAAACGGCGCAATTACTCCAATCTTATTGGGGCCTATGTTTGAGCCGTTTGGGGTTGAAACACTAGGGCCATGGGGTCCGAGTGCCCACTTAGTTTTTCTAAGGTCGGTCGACTCTTCACGTGACCAGAGGGCTGGCCTATTCTTTGGCCAAAGAATCAGCATTGCCATTCAACATGGCAATGCTTTTTGGGCCAGCCTTTTGGACACTTTGAATTTTTTGATGCCCTATAATTATCCCCCCCCACTATTTATATATATACTTGTACATATTATTAATATTATTATTTTAAGTCTGTTAGTTTTTAATCATGTAACTACGTGTGTGTAAATAAAAACATATATTATTACTAAAGAGACTGTTTACACGTTATAACGTGTCACTGTAAACTAAATATTTAAGCTCTACTAATGACTGGTTACTGTAAATGAGCCTTGATTTTCAGTCCGTGACACAATGACAAAGGTAATGAGCTCAGAACAAAAAACCGTTCGGACTCGCACACGACGGGTTCCGTACCACCGTACATTATTTATCAAATAAATGAAAATACTAAACGAAAAATATTATTGTTTCATCTAAAATTAAAAAAAAATCGCAACAATATATGTAGGAGAAGGCTCAAAAATACCCCACGTCTGACAGCAACGAAACCTATTTAAAAAAATAGCTAAAAATTTGTAAAAAAAAAAAATATAAAAAAATGCTCTGAATATTAGTCCAGGGGCATTGTTATTCATATAAGTTAGTTATTCTAGGTGCATCGTCTTCACATATTATAATTATATAATGAATGTATACAAGATATTGTTAAAACATTTTAATAGAGTAACGGTGTAGTTTCTTGCCCATTCTTCTCCATGCAAAAACTACCTTTTGAAGGGGCGACTAGAATCAATTCAATTTTTTTTTGTAAATTTTGAAGTTCAAAAGTGCCTTTTTTGTGCCTAATTGAAATAAATTATTTGACCTTGACTTTGAGTTTTGAGTGAGCAGTAGTAAAGGCTGCAACTTATGAGTAGTTGGTTGTAGGTTCAAATCCAGACAGGCGCTTTGTGTAAATTATTTCATCACCACTGCTCTCAAAATCGTGAGGAAACCGACATGTTCTACAACCAAAAATTCAAAGTCATGTGACATCTGATCTACCAACCAACACGGGGCCCGCGTGGTGGATTACGGCCCACTCCCTCTCATATAGAGGAGGTCTAAGTCCGTGCAGTGGAAACATTATAGGCTAAATACGGATATAAGTTAGTAAAATCTAGAGAATATATTTTTAGAACGACTAGAAAATAAAACCTTTACGTTTTAATTCTTACTGGATCATAACAAAAAGGCTCTGAAAAAGTTGGGCGGCGGTACCTAGAAAAGATGTGAGCTGTGCCTCGCTAGCTGGCGACGCAGACGCGCGGCGCGCTGCGAAGATGAGATGAGATGTGCGTTCATCATAAAATCCAACGCTCGCCCCACGCAGCTCAGTTCCGCTCTAGCCAGCACACATCTCCGCTCCAGTTTAGCCAGTACGCATCTCCACACACCTTCGGTGGATACAAAAACATCTCTTTTCGTCACCGCTGTGCAAATCTCCGCACATCTCCGCTTTGGAGTCTGGCCCTAAGCCTTGTGATTCTCTCCTGGACCTCTATTAATTTGTTTTCTCTAAGACCCATACTATAATGTCACCTGCTTTACTGTAATTTTCTTTCTCCGCTGTCAGAAACAAATTGCAATTGCAGACATGACATTGTTATCATAGGAGAGTTAACGTTGAGTTGTTTTTGTAAGTTAGCCAGTAAGTAACTGGAATGTAATTTTTATTGCATTTCTAGGTTTTATTATAATATATACCCCTGAATGAATATTCAGAGCCTTTTTTTCGTATGTTAGCTAGTAAGGATTAAAACCAGAAGTATGTATTTTATTTTAATTACTTTTTAGCGATTTCTTGAGATACTTCTCTTTGCTGGCAGACGTGGAGAAATGTTCAATGGGAGATGAGACTTCTCCTTTGTATTTCATAATGATACGAGGGTGAATCAAAAAGTTCTTAGAATTGCTTAAATTATATAAAACCTATTCGGGAGAAGTTCGAAGAGTGTCAATCACACAATATTTATGCAAACTGTCTATGTTTTTGTCAGTTCGTTCGCACGTAATAAATTATTTTGTGCAACGAGTTGCTAAAAACCCAAAATTATCGGATAAAAGTGAGTTACGTGCGGTGATAAAATATCTCAGTTTGAAAAAAATGTCTACGAAGGAAAAAAAATCGGACCTTCAGCAAACATTAGGGGATGATGCTGTACCCTATTCTACGGTTTCGTACTGAGTGGCTGAATTTAAAAGAGGTAGATCAAGCGGTAAAGATGACCCGCGTTTTGGGCGGCCTTCAACCTCCGTTACGGAAGAAAATGTCAAAAAGGTTGAGAATCTGGTTTTGGAAGACAGAATTTAGTTTTAGTTTAGTTTGAGTTCCTAAAGATATCATTTGGAAGCGTTAAATCCATTTTAATTGATTCACTGTGGTTCAAAAAAGTGTCGGCAAGATGGGTGCCACGAATGTTTACCGACGAAAACAAAAAGCGACGTTTGGAAATTTCTGTTTTTTTTTATTTCATTCTTTCTTCCTTCTTCGTTCAGTCTATCTCTCTGTGGAATGCGCTGGATCATAACAAAAAGGCTCTGAAAAAGTTGGGCGGCGGTACCTAGAAAAGATGTGAGCTGTGCCTCGCTAGCTGGCGACGCAGACGCGCGGCGCGCTGCGAAGATGAGATGAGATGTGCGTTCATCATAAAATCCAACGCTCGCCCCACGCAGCTCAGTTCCGCTCTAGCCAGCACACATCTCCGCTCCAGTTTAGCCAGTACGCATCTCCACACACCTTCGGTGGATACAAAAACATCTCTTTTCGTCACCGCTGTGCAAATCTCCGCACATCTCCGCTTTGGAGTCTGGCCCTAAGCCTTGTGATTCTCTCCTGGACCTCTATTAATTTGTTTTCTCTAAGACCCATACTATAATGTCACCTGCTTTACTGTAATTTTCTTTCTCCGCTGTCAGAAACAAATTGCAATTGCAGACATGACATTGTTATCATAGGAGAGTTAACGTTGAGTTGTTTTTGTAAGTTAGCCAGTAAGTAACTGGAATGTAATTTTTATTGCATTTCTAGGTTTTATTATAATATATACCCCTGAATGAATATTCAGAGCCTTTTTTTCGTATGTTAGCTAGTAAGGATTAAAACCAGAAGTATGTATTTTATTTTAATTACTTTTTAGCGATTTCTTGAGATACTTCTCTTTGCTGGCAGACGTGGAGAAATGTTCAATGGGAGATGAGACTTCTCCTTTGTATTTCATAATGATACGAGGGTGAATCAAAAAGTTCTTAGAATTGCTTAAATTATATAAAACCTATTCGGGAGAAGTTCGAAGAGTGTCAATCACACAATATTTATGCAAACTGTCTATGTTTTTGTCAGTTCGTTCGCACGTAATAAATTATTTTGTGCAACGAGTTGCTAAAAACCCAAAATTATCGGATAAAAGTGAGTTACGTGCGGTGATAAAATATCTCAGTTTGAAAAAAATGTCTACGAAGGAAAAAAAATCGGACCTTCAGCAAACATTAGGGGATGATGCTGTACCCTATTCTACGGTTTCGTACTGAGTGGCTGAATTTAAAAGAGGTAGATCAAGCGGTAAAGATGACCCGCGTTTTGGGCGGCCTTCAACCTCCGTTACGGAAGAAAATGTCAAAAAGGTTGAGAATCTGGTTTTGGAAGACAGAATTTAGTTTTAGTTTAGTTTGAGTTCCTAAAGATATCATTTGGAAGCGTTAAATCCATTTTAATTGATTCACTGTGGTTCAAAAAAGTGTCGGCAAGATGGGTGCCACGAATGTTTACCGACGAAAACAAAAAGCGACGTTTGGAAATTTCTGTTTTTTTTTATTTCATTCTTTCTTCCTTCTTCGTTCAGTCTATCTCTCTGTGGAATGCGCTCCCCCAGGAAATCAGAATGGCAACCAACCGATTATCCTTTAAAGTTAAAGCTCGCGAGCATATTCGTAAGAAGCTGGCAGTATTATAACAACGTTAATGTTTTCCCATTGTTTGTATTATTTGTTTTAGTATATTCGTGTATTTATGTATATTTATTTGTGCTTATATTTATATATGATTAGGCATGTATATTATATTTATAGTTTGTCATAGGTATATGTGTATTTTTATAACAACTTTAAATATTCCTCAATTTCTCGTAATTACACCTACCACTGTTTGTCTCTGCATCACCCAAAGGTTGACTGGTAGAAAATGCCTATGGCATTAAGTCCGCCTCTGTACATTTCTGTGCTTGAAGTATTAAATAAATAAATAAGCGTAATCTCGAAATGTTCGAGCGTGATTCGGATAATTTTTGCCATCGCCTTGTCACCATGGATGAAACGTGGGTGCACCATTTCGATCCTGAAACCAAGAGACAAAGCATGTCTTGGAAACGACCATCCTCTCCATCCATTAAGAAATTTCAAGTTGCTCCTACCGTTGGCAAAGTTATGGCCTCAGTGTTCTGGGATAGCGAAGGAATCCTTTTTATTGATTACATGCCAAAAGGCCAGACGATTACTGGACCCTATTATGCAAATTTAATCCCAAAAGTGCGTGAAGTTGCGCTCAACGCAATCCGCTGTGCTGGCTCCAATCTCCTTGACCACCACTATATTCTCCAGACTTAGCCCAAAGTGATTTTCACTTATTCTCAAAATTAAAAGATAACGTGGAACAAAATTTTACGATAATGACGCGGTTATGGCTGCCGTAGATGAGGTTTTCGAGGGTCAAGAAAAACATTTTTTTTCACAAGGATTAAAAAAAGTTAGAAACGCGTTATTCTAAATGATTTTGAGTTAGAAAGCATTGAAGGGAGATTATGTAGAAAAATAAAATATATTTGTCTAATATCTTTGCATTTTTTAATATGGATCCATGAATTTTTTGATTCACCCTCTTACTATGAATTACAAAGTTATTTTTGACGTTGCAGTAAATTACCCTTATTTAAATAAAATACCTTATGAATCGACGTGTTTTGTATTTTTTGATTACATACAGGTATATGATATACATACATAACTTTCAAATTCCTAGCTTGTTTAGTTGTTGAGATAGAGCTCGTACAAAAATGATCTAAAACTGACAACTTTTACGGCCCACTATTTCATCAATTATGATTATGAAAAAAAAAAAAAAAAAAAGTTTGTTCACTACTCGATGAGCTCTAGACAATAGGGATGATGGCTAAAAAAATGTTTTTTGGCCATCATGTAGATTATGAAAAAGTAACGTATACATATTTTTAGGGTTCCGTAGCCAAATGGCAAAAAACGGAACCCTTATGGATTCGTCATGTCTGTCTATCTGTATGTCTGTCAGTCCGTATGTCACAGCCACTTTTTTCCGAAACTATAAGAACTATACTGTTGAAACTTGGTAAATAGATGTATTCTGTGAACCGCAATAAGATTTGCACACAAAAATAAAAAATATACAAGAAATTTTGGGGGTCCCCATACTTAGAACTGGAACTCAAACATTTTTTTTCATCAAACCCATACGTGTGGGGTATCTATAGATAGGTCTTCAAAAATGATATTGAGGTTTCTAAAATATTTTTTTTTATAATCTGAATAGTTTGCGCGAGAGACACTTCCGAAGTGGTAAAATGTGTGTCCCTGTAACTTCTTAAATAAACTGAAACTCAAACTCAAAGCATTTATTTCAATTAAAACATTTACAGGCACTTTTGAATTGTCAAGGGGTCGGTAAGATAATGATAAAAAAAAATGATGTACATTACCATGTAAACTTCCACCGAAAATTGGTTTGAACGAGATCTAGTAAGTAGTTTTAATAATACGTCATAAATCGTAAATTTGATATTATGTTACTTGCTGCTACGGAACCCTTCATGGGCGAGTGCGAATCGCACTTGGCCGCTTTTTTGTTTTTTAACGTTATCATAAGATTACGGCGATACATTGAGGTAAAATATGCCATGACGTCACGAGTATGTAGATTTTATACTTACTTGTGACGTAGCGATCCCAATTCCCCAACTTTAATACGTTTTATCTAAGTCATTTTTTTATTAATATGATAAAGCAAAAAATACGAGTCTAATATTTTTTTATTATCTGACTGACGGACTAAATAGAATTTCTTTTTTTTGACCCAGGCATCATACCATGAGTGAGTTTAAATACCTCGGCCATGTGGTCACCGAGGATTTAAGAGACGATGGAGACATCGAAAGGGAGAGGAGAGCGATGGCGGTCCGCTGTAACATGTTGGCACGTAGATATTGCAAGGTATAGTTTAGAGGTAAATATTACACTATTTAAAGCATTCTGCCAAACTCTATATACCTGCAATCTGTGGGTCAACACGCAGCGGGCCATCAATGCTCTCCGAATACAATATAATAACGCGTTCAGGGTGCTGGTGGGGCTCCCACGCTACTGTAGTGCGTCTGCGATGTTTGCGCACGCGCACACAGACGGCTTTCACACTGTGCTGCGGCGCCGTATAGCGTCGCTGATGTTCCGCACGCGTGGGGGCGCCAACACCATCCTGAACGTGCTCAGCCACAAGCTGGACAGCCCCCTTCTGGGGCACTGGGTTCAAGTACAAGTGCGTGTGCCCGGGGCCCCAAAGAGCGGCAAATACTTAGATCCTAATTTTAAATACTAACGTAGTTTTAAGTCGTTCTACTAACAATATGTATGAGCCAAATATGCCTGAAATAAAAAGTTTTCTTTTTATCATCCATGTTACACCCCACATGCCAGCCAGGGTTAATTTATTTTTCAAGGTCATAATTTTACTGTAGGTACTGTTTAATTTTCATTCTTATTATTTTGTTGTGTAGCGGCAATAGAAATGCATACTCTGTGAAATTTTCAACTGTCTACCTATATTATACGGTTCATGAGATACAGGATACAGCTCGCTGACAGACAGACGGACAGCGAAGGCTTAGTAATAGGGTTCCGTTTGGCACCCTTTGGGTACCACCCTAATAAAAACCAAGACTTAGAGTCAACAGTGACGTGAGGCCTGTTTCGTAAACATGTGTGTACTTAGTGAGGTGTAGTATGATTGTAGTTTCATTGTAAATGTGTGCGTGTGAGCATGTATGTACAGAGCGGAGGTGTAGTTTTGGCATGCTTCACTGTATTGTTCGCAGCGCACTAGGCTGTCTTGGTTTTTTATTTGGTCTGAGGTAATTGAGAAAGTGGTTTTTATTAGCGTGTAGACTGTCGAGGGTAAATTATTATGATTTTTGTTTATTGAATTAAATTATTTTTTCCAAACTGTTTAAAAAAAGATTAGTCTTGAAGAAACTTTGGTTGTTTACGTAAACAAAATGTAGTAGAGATTTATATGTACACAAAATGTACAGGAAACAGACACTTTGTCGCAAGATCCTTTGTCTTGTTTTTCCTTACGTTTCACTATTTTGCCATACTTGGAGTAAAACTGTTGGTTTGCTTGTTTATTGAAAATAGCGTGGATTGTTTCACCTCCATGAAACGAATTGCAATAAGGATAGATACCTATTAGAATCACTTTTACACGATTTTTTTTAGAGGCTAGTTGGAGTCGGAGTTTCATATTCCTTCATTTATCTTTCAGAAGAAATAACTTTTAAAAGATATATGTTTATGGGAAAAATTGTAGCAAACAGACAGACTATCAGCCTTCCATAAAATAACAAAATAATATTTTTAAGTACTTACTTGGGAATTTGTACCTCACGATTGAATTTGTCACAAAAGTTTGAATGAAAATATAAAATTTAGAAAACTATGTCAATATAAAGGAAAACAGAGTAGAAAAAAAAGAGCTAAAAAAAATTCGTGTAAATAATACTATTTCAGTATTCCACACGATACTCAAACACGGCAAAATTATGGACTTTAAAACCGAAAAAATGGCTACTCGAGTGTTCATCTGCGGTAGTTCCAAATCTTTTTATTGCTCCCCGCTATTTTAAGCGGTGCTTACACGTTCGTGGTGATACGCTTGGTAGTTTACCCACTGAATAAGGAAGAAGTTAACCATAAAGTAAAACATAAAGGTAGCAAAGGGAATGCAATCTCGATCTTGAGCATTTTTTCGAGATTCAATCTCCTTCGAAATCTCTATCAATACGGTCGAGATCTCGAACGAGATTTGGAGACTGAGAACGCGCGTACACTATGCTTCTTGAGACGCTATTTTCAATAGAATATTCATGGATTTATAGGGTGCGTGATCAAAATACGGTACCGTAGTGCTTTTTGCACGTTTTTTGTGATACCTATTCAATTTTTTTTTAACAATCATCTACAAGTTACATCCTCAATGATTTTTTCACTGGCTGGTGAAACTCTTCAGCTAGCCAGGCGTTTTTATCGTGGCTACCACTTTAAGTTTTATAAACTATACAAACCCTTTAACATAATTTGCCATGCCCGACCCTTTAGTTTAAGAATTTTTGTATACAAAATAAAACGCATTATTTCAAAAAATATAAAAAATCTTGATTTCGAAATCTCGCCTGATTGGCGGGCAAGATCTCGAATGGCCTATCTCGTCATCACACTTAGCGAGATCTCCAGTTGACAATCTTGCCTCGTGTGTATTACTTTATTTCAATGTTAAAACACTAGAAAGGTCCTCCCTACGATTCATGTGCTTGAACATAGGTATTACCAATAATAACTGTAATGTTTAATAATTAAACCACGCTGGCAGAGTAACACAATTATTATAATAGGTTTTCTTACAAAATGTAAGCTTAAGTGGTGTCTCGCCTCGGGCGCGTTCCCGCGTTTCGATCATAACATCTTTTGCCTATTTTAAGCGCGTTCCATTAACATTAATGTTCACATTGGCATAATACCATATGTTACATCTATCCCTTTTATACAAATGGCATTATAATTATATGTTACAATAGCATTATATTTATATTATTTTGGTGTATGATAAAGCATATTCAGCTTTCTATACAATATGTAAAAATACACTAACGATCCAAAAGGGCACATAAGTAATTTAATAAATGACATTACTAAAAATAAATAAAAAAATCGTATAATTATTGAAAAAAAAAAGTTATTACCATTTAAATAGTTACATTGATTTTCACCAAATTTACCCCAAATGTATTAAATTTAATTAAATTTGCAATAGTTCAACTGGGGTCATAAGTTATGACTTGTAGACACTCGCTAAACAACGGCCACTGCTCGTGGCCGTATACCGTAAAATTCTCTACTAAAAAAAAATGCGACAATTTTTTGTTCGCTTTTTTCCTGAAAATTTCCACATGAATCTCAATCTCAGAATCTCAGTACAATACCTAACAACAAACACATGGATCGGACAGGGTTTTTTTTACATGTTGTATTTGACCAATATACATTTGTTCAAGAGCCATCACAGGTTTCATAGGAAAACTACAGCTCCCAATTTGCGACACACTAACTACAGTTCAGTGTTTGCACAAGACTTGAACCTAGTCAACCTAGTTAAATGTCAGTCACACTACACCGAAACTAACGATGGTTAAACAAAGCGGTCGTTGACAAATACTACGAGTGGTATGGTGTAACAGGACAGTAATAAAAAAAAGATTATTCGAATTTCGGGGAGTTAGGAACCTGTCCCACCGCCGACGAGGAAGCGACTAGCTATCAACGATTTTTCTCGCTCAAGAAACGTACAAAAGATTGCAGGTCCCGTGTAAGTGACAGAGATACAATATATTCTTAGTGGTTGATCGCTGACTTGTTATTTGTCCTAGTGACAAGAGGTATCAAAGAGACTATTCGTTCAGCGAAGTTTGAGAGGTATTTGAGATATTGAGAGGGGGAGCGTAGGGCATTGGCGGTCCGAGGTAATAATGGTGGCACTTAGATTCTCCCGCTGCACCGACCATGTCAGGATATTTCAAGATAACACTATTTATGGTATACTGTCAGGGTCTATACACGGGACGTATATGGACTAGCTACACCAAAATGTCGCTAGATGTCTTGCGCGTCTAATATAATAATATTTTCAGAATGCTCTTGAGACTGCCCCGTTTCTGTAGTGCGTCGGAACTGTTTGTACAGACTTGGCTTTCATGCGATCATTCGAAAAAAAGTCACATCATTGGTAAAAAGAACACGGGCCAGTGGCAACAGCATTCTGAAAACAGTGTCAGAGTATTTATTCTCCAATGTTGAGGCATTTTATAGAGAGGGTGGTCAAGTGAAAACCTTGTAGGTACAACGTGTGATCATCTTCTGTGAAAAATATTTAAAATTCAAACTCAATTATAATAACTATCGTAAATTACAACAAACACTAGCTACGAGTAACACTATGGACTTTAAGTTATCCGAATACATAAATTTTGAATTGATTTTGATTTAAGAACAGTCGCAGAGAGACTCATGCTTGGTACTCCAACAAACGCCAGTCAGTAATAGCTCGTCGCCGTCGCGCACTCGATACTCGCTACTTGCAAACTCGTTTTTAGTTCCTACCTCTACTCGCTTTTCGTTAAGACTAGACACTCTAAAGACAATTACCATGCAAGCTCCGCCACCATGCACCCCGCCACTCTACTATGTGCTAAACGCGATATTTAACTTTATTATTGATGTGTTAGACATCAATAATAAAGAAGAATATCGCGTGCGCTCTTTGATCGTGTTATCGAGCACGGAACTAAATGGTGTTAGTCTCAATTCTTATTTCGTCTATAACTAAAGTAATAATTGATCTAGAGAAAAAATATCTTGTGGCTGGATAATAAACTATATTTTGCTTACTGTAAACATACTGTCAGACATAAAAGCCGAGTAATCTTCATTTTATTTAATCTTTAAAAAAAATATATGATTTTCGAATAAAAAAAATAATCGAGCGAAAATGTTATAATTACGTAACTGTGAAAGAAAAAGAGATCCAATAAATTATTTAATAAAGTTCAATTTTGATTAACATAATTATGCAAATTAACATACAATTTAGGAAGGCTCCTCTTAATCGCAGGCGGCGACGTAGCGGCGCGGGAGGTGCGACAGGTGCCAGAGGCGATTTTTTTTGTTGGATAACAATAATTGAAAGAAACGAGTATAATGACAAGTGTTTTCAATCATGTGCGTCTCATATCATAATAAAGTTATTATAAAAAGTATATTTTCATTTCAATAACATTCACAAGATGTAATAAGCGTCAGATATACCAACTGTTGATATAATTGCTTTACAATAACAATTATATCCTCTAAAACTTATTTCGTATAACGTTATTGGATATAACGTTTATTTAATCGAAAAATCATTCGGTATATCGTTTAATATACTCGTATATATTGATACCATAATTATGGATAACACCCTGATTCAGAGCAATCCGAATCGGATAGGTTGGGTAGGTTCACGGATATGGTAGGTTAGAAGGCTAAGGTGCGCGCCTGGGCGGGAGCGGCCACCAAGCGCCCGTGTACAGAATAGGTATGTATGTAAAATCTGTTGTACGTTCTGAGGTCTACGTTCAAAACTAGAAATTATATCAATTTTTCTTATAGCCCTAGGAAGCAGAATTGGAAAAAAAATATAGGTTTGGATGTTATAAGCGTCGAAACTTCCATATTTCAACACACAATTTTAACTCCTTTTTGGGCGTAAATAAATAACTTATGTTGTAAGAAAATTTGAAAATGGAAACAGTACAGGGATAGATAATTTATTCAATATTTTAAATAATTTGATTTTGAGTAAATACATTCAGTCGTTTTTTTCATAATATATGATATATAATACGCGTACCCTTAACGCGCGAAGGCGAACGAGCGAACACAAAGTTACAACAAACAATGTTCTTTGCTTAAGCTACTTACAAGTTACAACTTATCAATAATTAGACTTCGCAGTACCTACTTAAATCTTAAAAAAAATAAAAGATTTTTTGTCAATTTAATATTTTGTATTTCCTCCACGAGCCTGTATCACTTCATTAAGACAATGTGGCATGCTGTAAACCAAATTTTTAATACGATATGGTCTAAGTTTGTCCATTCTTCCACTAGCGCATTCCTTAACTCGTGTAAGGTAACGAGAGCAGGAGAGCGTTGTCTCACGCATCTCCCGAGCTCGTCCCATGCATGTCCTATGGGATTTAAGTCTGGGCTGCGAGCTGGCCACTCCATGCAGGTAATACCGACGTCTTGAATATACATACTGACCAAACGAGCAGTATGTGGTCGCGCATTATCGTGCATAAAAATGGAATTTGCACCCATATTCACTAGGAAAGGACCTGGAATGGCCATGTCATTTAAAACCTCTTCTACGTATCTGACAGCAGTCAAAGAACCATTTTCTATGATCTCTAATTCCGTGCGATCCTCTGAAGATATCCCAGCCCAAACCATTATTGATCCTCCACCGAATGGCACCTTTTCTTCAAAACACGCTTGATGATACCGTTCTCCTGGTCATCTAAATACTCTTCGTCTCCCGTCGTGCGTAAATAAACAAAATCAGGACTCATCGGAAAACATAACCTTGAACAAATCATCATCTGTCCATCGAATGTGTTCTCGAGCAAACCGTAACCTGGCAACTCGATGTTCTCTGAGCAGTTTGGGGTCGTATGCTGGTCTATAAGGCTTTATATCAGCTTCACGAAGACATCGCAGAATCGTATCAGAGCTCACATTGTTGTGGTGAATTTCTTGAAGACTGTTTCGGACCTGAACAGCCGTGAGATGTCGAATTCTTAACATAGTGCTCACGATGAATCGGTCTTCTCGTGTAGTTGTGCACCTTGGCCTGCCATTTCCTGGTCTCCTAATGTTTATGCTGGTCTCTTGAAATCGTTGGAGTACTCTTTGGACCGTTGATAAAGATACTCCTACTGTTCTAGCAGTGCTACGCTGAATTTATCCGTCTTGTACCATGGTAATAATCCATGTACATTTTTCAGCTGTTAGCGACATCAATCCAAGGAATCATTTATAATGACAGCTTGCTTTGAAACAAAAGCAGAAAAAATATTATTTTACAAATTTTAATTTTTTTTAAAAATTCAAAGATCTGTTTTTTTTTTTATCTGTTACTTGTACAAATGAAACCTCTTTAGAGATTTAGAACAAACATGAGTAACCTGCTTACTACATAATACTTATTCTAGCGATCTAGGTATGTAATTTATGGAGATATCACAGTTTTTATTAGCGACCCGGAATTTTTGCGATCCAGTGTAATATATAAAACAGTATTCTTCCAAGAAAATTACGTTATATTTGTTTTGGCGAAATATATTCAGAAATAACGATCTAGTACAGCTTCGTTATAGTCTCCTCTTTTTCGAGTACTCAATTCTACTATAATTCTAGCTGCTGCCAGCGGCTTCGCCCGCGTGATACCTTTATAAATTAGCCCATGTTACTCAGTGATAATAAAGCATTCTACTGGAGAAATATTTTTTTTAATCTGTCCAGTAGTTTTTGAATTGATTTACTATAAACAAAAATACTAATCCTTTCTCATTATAATACTCGTATCACTAGCTGCGCCCCACGGTTTCACACGCATAAGTCTCGATCCTGTGGAAATATCGGGATAAAAAGTATCCTATATGTTAATCCACGACTAAAAATATATGTGTGCCAAATTTCATCCAATTCCGTTCTGTAGTTTTTGCGTGAAACCAAAATCATCCACCCATCCATCCTCACAAATTAAGATAGTTAGGATAACGTTAGAATATGTCAAACTGTTCGCCCATCCATGGAAGGAAAGAAATATCTCCCAGCCTAAAATAATAACAGCGTCTTGTTAGACTTGATGGTATTTAGAGTTTTTTTGTCATCTTGACAAGCAAAAGGGCCTCATTTATCATCGGCTTAGAGCCTATTGTTTGAGCAGCACACACATGCATTTCCCTAACGTCCCAAGTAAGGGACGTTCCCTTAGAGCGCAATGTATCATAAATCTTGGAGGCTGATGCCTTAATACCGCACATCTGAGGGGTTTCAAATGTACCTTTCTTGGTTTACGTTAACCGATTCAAGGCTACGCGCACTTTGGACGCGAATTTGTATCGTGCGTAAACGTATGATTGTGGTTTGATCCGGCTACACCGCCACATACGAACTACGCATCAAAGACATGACGTCACACAAATCCTGCATCGCGCAATTAGAGTTTACCGTGCGAATGACATATACTATCCGACATCAACAGTCGGGCAGTCGGCCCGCCAGATACAACACCCGTCTGGTCGAAGGATCCTCCCTTTTCTATGGTGGATGAGTGAAGTTTACACCCTGTTCCTCATACCCCTAAATTGGTGACCCGGACGTGATACGAGATCGAAAACGTTTTCTCCGTCACATAGATTGTGTTCCAGTGATATAGCATTCGTGAAGTCCTCCTTCGGCCTAAGTTAACTATCGTAGCTTGCTTATTTCTGACGGTTCGTTGAAAATATACTGTGATGGTAATTGGTCCTTGAGATATAATCAAACCCTTAACTCGATGGCGGATTTTGTATCTCGAAACAAAATTGCGTGAAAGAGAGTACACACAGCCCTATAGTGAGGTGAACACGAATGTGGATAATGATGATGACGTGTGGGCAACGGAAAGTGATATAGATAGGTTACCTACCCTACATTCCATCTTCGATCAAAACCGTCACAATGTCACACAAATTTTTATTACACGTGGAAGTAGGACGGCATGTCATAACTATCAGAGGTAATATAGAGACAAGCATATTATGTTACTGTGCAACGTCGCACCCGTTGACAGCGCTGGCGTGACACGTGAGTTCAGGTTTGCTAACTAGCCAAGTTTTGAAGTGCCACTTGTGGAAGCCTATAACCTATCTACCTCTTTTTACATAAAATTTCATTGCATCTATTTTCTTAAGGGAGATTTTTAAATCCAAACACCAACGTGCTGATTAAAAGCCTTTATTATCCAGTAAATAACGGGCCAAAAGCATGATTAGTTTAATAAATAATAAACAAACATTTTTAAGTGAACCAATTCTATCGGAATTCAAAAATTTGGAAGCAAAACAAATGACATCTGTTTTCTTTCATCTATTTGAAGGAACAATTATAAATGAAATTAGAGACGGCTAGAAAAGTAATTAATTGGTATTACTGAGTTTTAATTTGACTATCGGAATTTAGACCTTTTCATTGGGATAAAATAGAACTATACTTTACTGTCTACACTGTCTGTACTGTCTGTACTATCTGTACTGTCTGTACTATCAGCACTGTCTGTACTGTCTGTACTGTCTGCACTGTCTGTACTGTCTGTACTGTCTGTACTGTCTGCACTGTCTGCACTGTCTGTACTGTCTGCACTGTCTGTACTGTCTGCACTATCTGCACTGTCTGTACTATCTGTACTGTTTGTGCTGTCAGTACTGTCTGTACTGTATACAATTTACTTTTAGTT
Source organism: Xanthia togata (assembly GCA_963853775.1). Taxonomy (NCBI): domain Eukaryota; kingdom Metazoa; phylum Arthropoda; class Insecta; order Lepidoptera; family Noctuidae; genus Xanthia; species Xanthia togata. Next base: position 8,921,475 of record OY970806.1, read on the forward strand.
TTTAACTACTCTCGAGACCATGGATCCCGGTCTTTTGGTAAGCGTACGAAGAGCCGAAGCCAACTCACAGAGGCCCCTTAGACAAATTCATTTATAATTCTATTTCTGTAGGTACCAATAAATAGTAGATTGTATCATAAGGGAGCAAAATAATATTTTTACGGCGGGGGCGCTTTTGTGAATCCAGAGCAAAGTGAGGGATTCTAGAGTAGAATCCCGAGCGTATCGAGGGATTCTTTAGTAGAATCCTGAACGTAGCGATGGATTCAAAGTAGGTACGTCGCCCGAGCCAAAAATATATTTTGCGCCCGAGTGTTACAGTCTACTTTTCATCACCCTCTATGACAAAATAAAAGTCGCCTCATATTTTATTGTAATATTATTATTTAATGAAACATACAGTAAAACTAAATTGAAATGAAATAGTATCTAATAATAAAACGACTAAAAACTTATATTTACATTGGAGACATTTTTACAATTATTATAATTTTTTTCATTGTTACAGTTTTATTAGGAATAGAGATTATTGTAGATTCTATATTCTGCGTATTTGAAATAATGTCCGAATCTGGCTCATTTTGAGGAAAATGTGACGGTGAGTCTCGTTGTTTGGATGTAGATGGGCGCGGCGACAGTGCCATGGATGGATTAAGAAAGAAAGAAAAAAAAAAGAATAGAACGCTAGAGAACAGTTAAGTCCGCTCCAGAATCTGCCAAAAGGGTAGCAGAAGTACGACGAAAACAATGTGCTGTATACAGTGTGATATCTTCATAACTTCAAATGAGTAGCGATTTCTTGTGACATGTTAGAAATTTTATTTTTTCCCATTTATTGTTTGAAGTACTTGCCATTTTGATAGCGGATGAAAAACCGATTGGTCTTCATATCAGCAGGACGCTGGTCCAGGTATTTCTGTACAATCGTTTTGTATTCTCCTCGGATTACGAAGGATCGGTCAATTTTTGTTTTTGTGTCTGTCAGCTTTACTAACAGTAAATCATCCGAGTGATTTTCGACATCATCAACAGTTATTTTTAAAAGTTCATTGCTACGACAAGCTCCGTGTACTCCGAAAATTAAAGCCACCTGTAACAAAACCGAATGTGAATAAAACAAGTATCTATCGGTTACAATAAAATGCGCATTTTAAAACACTATGGTTATACTTTACTAATCTACCATATACATAGTTACTTACTTTTACGGCAAGAAAGACTTTGTCGGGTGCCTCATTAAGGAAAGTCTCCACGTTTTGGATTGAGAACACTTTGGATTTTTTAGGTTTAAATCCATCAGACATCCTCTTTAGATACGCTATTAATTTCTAATGTGTCCAGTTTTACGTCATTATTAGAACTGACTGTTGATTTTAGCATTGAGTAGGTCCTCCAAAGAGTGGAAGGTTGTATAGTTTTGGCTAAGTACTGGAAGTAGGCCAAAAACACAGATTCTGAAAAATTCTTGGCGCCTCTTTCGTTTCTCCATTCAATAAAATTACTATAGACTTTCATATATTTCTCCCGCGATTTTGTAGGTAATAGATTATCCATCACATTTCTTGTGTCAGTTCTAATACTTTTAGGAGTTAATTCTATACTTTCACTGTCACTTGAAGAATTCATTTTTCAAAACAAAACCATGAATTTCTAACAATTTGTGAAAGTTGACGAAAATGCGGGCTGTAGTTCGCGCGTTTTTAATTTGATTTCTTTTTTTTTATTTAGTCGGCGGCGGCGGCGTGACTGTGGGCCGTCATACCAGCCAGTCTTTATTCAAACAATATTTTCGTTCGATTTATTTGGCGCTGAACACTAAGATGTTCCAAATTCAAAAAGTGCGCGGCGAAGATAATTGCGGCGCACTTTTAAAGAAGATTAAAAACTCATTACTGCCCGCTAAAAGTTTCTTAGAGAAAACACCACTTTTGGGTGCACTTAAAGGCGGACCAAGTCGTCCTTTTGGAACGAAAAATATTTGACGCAAGTCTTTTGTTGAACGATTTTTTTTAAGGTAAACAATCTATAAATTTTCTTTCAGATTAGTATAATATGAACGGTCATAGGTAATGGACTGGTTAAAGGAAAAACAATTATCAAATAATTATGTTATGCAAAAAGTTAAAGATTGCATAATGAGGTTCTTCGCTGTAACGTAACGTGAATTCGAACGATTTTCAAATTGAAAATACAACTGTCCTTCAGTATTTTGGTTTAAATTTATGCAACAACTACAATTAGTAACACTCATGGGTACCAATGAAGTCTTAAAATTAAATAAATATAATGTGTAAAAAGATTATTTAGAATTTTAAATCGTTCGAATTTCCGCTATATTTAGATACTTCGCGTGTTTTTGCAACATTAGGGCCTAAGGATTCACGTAGGTACTGTAAAGTCATAGGAACGTTTCTCAACGTGTGTGTGTGCGGGGTACAAAGTGTAGATAAAAACTCTGCCAACCTATAGACACATTTCTAAATACATTTTTTGTTTTACATTTAATGAATAATGTATTTAAATGACTATGAAAAAAGTACACAGCCTACTTAGCTAGTGAAACCAGTGTTTGAACGAGAGTCATAAGCCCGCTATTGGCATACCCGTCGTGCCTGGCGTGATAGATAACACAATATTCAAAGTATAATAATTCCGACCCTTCACATCAAAAGCCGCGGTCATAATCACGACACAATACAAAGGTTCACTGGCTTTCTATAGACTGGACCAATTTTTTGAGGTTACTTCAAGTCTAGTACCTATCATTATTTAGATTGCTTTTCAGGTTAGGAATTGGGACTTTCTGCGGATTTATGTCCTGCCACACAGTTATAAGGACGAGTTTGGCGTGGCTATGTTTGTGGATATTACTTAGGGCAAGATTCATAAATCCCGTCACAGACGTAGCTATAATTATATAATACTGTGCTATATATTATATTATAACAAGTTACCACACACGGTAGCTATACATTAATATATATATTTTTTCCCTTATTTGGTCTGCAGTTTAATATGCCATAATATATATTAATATGTCTTGCTTGTCGTCTGGATTTGTGCCCAGTTGATGGCAATAGGCTCGCTCCCTATTACATGGGACTTAAACATGACTGGCGAAATATGGGTGTACTATAGTTACACCTCTGCCCAACCCTTCGGGGAATAAAGGCGTGATGTTATGTTATGTTAAGTCTTGCTATATCTATCCACATATTTTGGTGACGTAATAGAAATATATATTATGATATAGATAGTGCAATCCACGACGACGACGCGCCCCACTCCGCTCCGCTCCGTACTAAAGTACAGCTTACAGTACAGTAATCGCTGAGTGGGGCGCGTCGTCGTGGATTGCACTATCTGTATGCAGCTATGATTTATATTAGTTAATATACAATGTGGAGCAGGACGATTGACATTCCATAAAACCACATAAAGAGTGTCATGTTCTTTACCCGTATACAAAAAATCAATCAAATCCAATGAATACTTTAGCCACAGGAAATTATTTTTCATTTTCTTATTTTTCTACATGATGTAGATCTGAGTCCGTAATAATAGGTAAACATTGTAAGGTCAAGAACCTGTGCAAAACGTACGATTCTATCCTCTACGTCTCAATATGCTTGAGAGACAGAGAAAGGTGTCATACGATTCCACTCTGACGCGCCCCGCCCAGTCCCACAAAATAATACTACAATTAGAAAGAAAAAGAAATATTACTTACGCAAATTATGCATTAGTGGTGCATAGACAATTGCGAGTGTGTGTGTGAGCGGAATTTTTTCGGCAAAAAGTCTCGGGACTCGGTCCAGTCAGGCGGCGCCCTTTGAGGAGCGCACACCTACTTACGGCAACTTTTTTTTATCACGAGACGAGCCGCGTTCGCATTGTTGTGATTTTGTGAAAAAATTTAGTTGTTATTTGTGATTAAGACGATTTAGTGTGACTTATTGTTCAGTGTTAGTTTAATATTAGTTAATTAGGTATCGATGTCGCTTGTGCATAATGAACAACGGTGGAAACCTTGAAAATTTATAAATTTGACTATTGATGTAAATTCTGATTGTGATGTGATATTATGTGATTAATTATTCAATCAGTGATCTTTGAATTAACAACGCGCAACTTAGTGAGTTTATGCCGCTAATTTGTTGTTCTCCGACTAAACTATCTACCCACGTCCACGTACGCCCCGCACCGCCGCGCAGGCGCCGCCCCCCGCCGCGACCCGCATCGGGCCGCGCAACGGGTTAGTGACTTTTCGTAGATAAAGCGTGTTTACTTTTTATGCAGTTGATTCTGCTATTTAGTTTGTTTGAAAATTGCAATTTTTCAATAACTACTAATCTTCGTCTTTTAAAATGTTTCTATGGACTAGTACTATGCTCGTTTTAATTTAATGTCGTAAGTCCAGATCCACATTGTATATTATAGCTACGTGTGTGACGAGCTTCAACCGCATTTTTATTTTTCCTATATAAAGCAAGTGCTTCATACGAATCTGTACCTTATTCCTGTGCTTTGTACATACATATCCGTATAAGTGAATGTGAGCAAGTATCATACAAATATTATGAACATTAATTTTATACAAATAATGTTCATATTCGTATGAGACGCTTACCTTACTTCATCTTCTTAGTGTGACGATGGCAAAAATAACTTATAAAATACATATTCTCCTCAAATTTTACCAACGGTCATACCGTTTGTGTGTCCTCAGTGTGCAGGCGACAGGCATTCAGCGCAAGATGGAAGGTGGGTCATTGTCTGTGGAGACACCGCTTACGCACCGGAGATCTAAGCCGTCTATGAACCCCGGGGACCTGTGGAGATTGTCTTTGCTACAGCCGTCTTGGATACGAAGACTATTTAAGGTTTTCCAAGTCAGATGGGAGGCTCTCTGATAGTAATCCATAAAGGAATTAGGAGATTTAAACTGTACTTGCCAAAGGTCACATCTTGCTGTGGAGGAATTGCTTTGCTTTCTTTACTGTGACAGCATCTACATAAGCATATGCAAACTACGCATCACAATGCCGTCACGCGAAATCCTGAATCGCGCAATCAGAGTTTACCGCGATCAGCCTATAGGTATATAACTCCCCGATATCAATCGACGGGCAGTTGCCCACCAGACACGATATCCGTCTGGTCGGAGGATCCTCCCTTTTCTTTCGTGGATGATTGCACTTTACACCTTGCTCCTCATACCTCTACTAAGTCAAAGTGCAGTCTGTAAATAGGTATGCCAAATAATGAAAATTGTCGTTTGTTTATTGTTTTCACTCTCAAACTCATTAACGAAAACCATCCTTTTGGGTCGAGTAAATCTGAATAATCCTTTCAGTTAACACAATTTAGATAGATATATTGCTTTCGAAAGTTCCAGCCTATGTTATCGTGTTTAGGGCTGCCCATTTATAACCTCCATTATACACTCGAGAGCAATGAATCCGGGTCACTTAAAGAATCCTAAAAATCTCGGAAACTAAAAATGCTAGGTTAATGCAATAAATTGTATTTAATAGACAATGTAATACTCCTTAAATGAAGGTATTAAAACTTCTTAGTTATTGTAAAGTTATATCATAAAAAAATCAAATTTGAAAAAGGGCCACTTTCGAAGATGGAACTACGAAATTACAGCATTTGGTTTTGCTTTTGTTTGTAATCTGTCATTTATGTGGGTACATAAACCATGTTGATAGTGCTCTATATTCATTATTCAAGCTGAAATTATGTCGCTTACGCCTGAAGAATGCACCAGAATACTTACAATGCTGGAAACCGGCCGGAGTCAGCGCGATACAGCCAGGACTGTCGGTGTGTCGCTGTCAACAGTACAAAGAGTTCTCCGACGTTACGAAGAAACTGGTTCTAACCTACGCAGACCAGGAACGGGCAGAACCAGGTGTACCACAGCACGAGAAGACCGATACTTGGTGAACACCATGCTTCGAAATTGCTTTCTTACAGGAACTGAACTCACAAATCAGTTTCGACGCCTCGGAGGAAGTAACCCAAGTGCATGGACAGTAAGACGTCGGCTTGCTGAATCTAACTTAAAACCCCTTAGACCTGCAAACGGCCCTAAACTGGAGCGTGGGCATCGTATTTCAAGACTAAGATATGCCCAGAGCCACGTAAATTGGAGTATTGAAGATTGGTCAAAAGTTATGTTCTCCGACGAATCAAAATTTATGCTCTACAAGCACGATGGAAGACACAGAGTGTATCGAAGACCAGGGGAAAGATTCAAGCAAGCATGCATCGAAGAAAAAGTAGCCTACGGTGGTGGGTCTGTACTTGTGTGGGCCGGAATTTCTTCTGAAAGTCGCACAGAGCTGGTGATCATAGAAAACGGCTCTTTAACTAGCGAAAGATATGTGGAAGAAATCCTCAATGATCACGTTGGTCCATTTATGGTCAATTTAGGTGAGGATGCTATATTTATGCATGACAATGCCCGACCTCATACAGGTAGGATTGTGAATGACTACCTTCAAGAGATGAACATTACTCGTATGGAGTGGCCAGCGCGCAGCCCGGATATCAACCCGATCGAGCATGCTTGGGACGAGCTAGGCAGATGCGTAAAACAACGAAACCCTCCCCCAATCACGCTTCGTGAGCTCAAAATTGCTCTCACAGAGGAATGGGAGAATATTCCCCAAAATCGTATAAGGAACTTGGTGTACAGCATGCCAAACCGCGTAAACGCAGTAATGGAAGCACGAGGAGGCAATACGAAGTATTAAAATTCAAGAAAATCGTAATAAAGTTCAAAAATTTCATGTTTCCTATTTTTGTTTTAAGGAGAGATCAGCAGTTTTTTTCTTTATGTAATTTTGTGTTAATAAAATGTATGGTGACTCATATTTTTTTAACTTTCATTTAAGGAGTATTACATTGTCTATTAAATACAATTTATTGCATTAACCTATCATTTTTAGTTTCCGAGATTTTTAACATTCTTTAAGTGACCCGGATTCATTGCTCTCGAGTGTATATACATATACATACACATAAATAAAGTGTCTGTTTGTAATGCCAAAATAACAGCTTTTTACTAAATGCATATGTGGCGGCATCTACATCGCACACAAATCCTGCATCGCGCAATTAGTGTTTACCGAGCGAATGACATAGGTAGACTATCCGACATCTATCGTTGGGCCATTGCCCGCCAGACACAACACCCGTCTGGTTGGAGGATCCTCCCTTTACTATGGTGGATGAGTGAACTTTACACCCTCTTCCTAATACCTCTAAACATATGAAAGTATAAACAGTAGGTATAGTTAAACAAAATTTAAAATATGATTTTTTGTTATGTCTGTCTGTTTGTTCCGGCTATTCTCCGAAATGGCTGTACCGATTTTGACGGGACTTCACTGGCAGATCGCTGATGATTTAAGGAGTAACGTAGGCTTTACTGCTACTTTAAGGGTCAAAGCAGGCGAAGCCTCGGTCAGCAATTAGTTAAAACTATGGCCCTTCTCTTTTCTACGAGTACGAGTACCCTAAATTCTAAGTACAACGCATAAATTACATAACCACTTTGGGTTCTAGAAATTCTGAGATTATACTTAGAAATTATGAATATTTCTCATCTGGAAAGGTATCGCTAGCAAAATATCGTTTCGTTACTACGAAATGATATTTTGCTTCACTCGTTCCTCGAATTAATTTAACATGGTACTCCATGATAAATTAATTTGAGAACGAGTTAACGAAAACTCATAAACTGCTTTCAACAGGTTTACACTTAAATATTGACTTGATTTGAATCGTGTGATTATTTACTATTTATTTACTAAAACATACTTTTTCTACCAGTGCTAGCGAATAAAAATCACTTACATATTAGTACCTTTAAAACAATAACTAACTAAAGTTAGATATTACAAGTTTATCAAACATAACTTATGTACAACTATTTTCTCAACACAACACCACTTTTTAGCCAAATTTGACCGCTACCATCCCGGAGGAGCCCCCAAAAATTGTAGGAATGATAGGTAAATAAAAATCAGCATTTCTCGATAGAATTATCGGTATATTATTTTAAAATACATTGAGTTAAAAAGACAAAAACATACTCTCTGATAAATAAAAAGTAAAAAGTAAAAAGCAAATTAGTAGAGTATTCTACATAAAGGATCAAGTCATTTCCTACATACATACTCTCGAAAAACATTACCCTCCTTTTGGGGCACTTGGGTAAAAATAGCCTATATGATTGACGATAATTATCCCACTTTTACTTAAAACTTTACCGCGAGTTTGATCATATAATTAGATGTGACGGATCATTTCTCTCACCTTGATAACAAGGACATGCCTTGTGAATATTCAACAGCGCCACGACACTTGATTCCTATAACCACAGAATAGTACCTACAGAAGGTCAGCTCCATACAACAAACCACGCTTCACATACAGCGAGTGCAAGCGCAATCACGACTGGCATTCAGCCGAGATTACTGCAACTAATATCTGTTCCAAAAGTCTAACGTCTGATGAAAATGTGTAAAAATAGATCACAAAACGTACCTGTGGATGCCAATTCTTAGTGCCAAGTTACAAGTTGAGTGCTTTAATTTGATTATTTGAATACTCGAACCCGAAGTTATAATTATAAATCACCTTAAAAATGTTATACGTTTGATAATTGAGTTTTTAATCTTTTTGTCGATTATTTTTCAATTACAATTTGTGTTATTCAAACAATACTAGTATAGGACGTCCACCCGCAGGAAGCCGCTGGATGCAGGTCGCTTCCAAAAGGCCAATTTGGAAATCATTGGGGGAGGCCTATGTTCAGCAGTGGACGTCCTATGGCTGAAATGATGATGATGATGATGAAACAATACTAGGTGGAAAAAGTGGTGAGATATAAAGGTGGAACCTAAATATACATAAATGTGTTACTATATACTCCCCTTTGTAAGTGATTGCATAAGAATTTAACCTGAACATGGTTTATTTACTTTTTCACCAGCTAGTTTTGTGATAGACCATACGGAACACACTATATGTGTCTATGTGTGCGTTCGTGCTCGTTATGAGCTGACCTTCTGTATGTAATATTTACTCTGTGCTACTCTTAAGTTAATATCCGACTTTACGAGTTTGATATTGTCTGTGCTTTACTTAGATGTAAAATGTCTCCACTTTATCTTTGTCACTGAAATTCACTTTATTGTTGCTTGTTACGGCTCTTTGCACCCGTTTTGTGGAACCCCTCTTATTTAGATTTGATGTCCCTTGAGATATATACCTATTTATTGAGGTTATAAGCTGTTGCCCGCAGTTTTTCTCGCATCCTTGAAAGAAACTTGTAGAGGCAGTAACATAACATGGTTTAGTATGAAACCTTCGCGGGCTTATTATAAATTAATGGCATGAATAAGTGACAGGCATTGATTTGTATTAAAAAGAAGAAAAGATTTAGATTTAGACAGTCGGCTCCCCGAGTAAAATTACATACTCTGTGTCCCCGAGCGGACAAAAGCATATCATGAAAAGGCAAATGTAAAAAATATATTTATATCCATATAATGTGTGTATACTATACTATATATACTATACTATTTACTATACTATATATACTATAAATATTATAAATTCGAAAGTAACTTGGTCTGTCTGTCTGTTTGTCTGTATGTTATCTTTTCACGGCTAAACCACTGAACGGATTTCGATAAAGTTTGGCAAGGAGCTAGATGGTGTCCTGGAAAAGGACATAGGGTACTTTTTGTCTCAAAAATAATCCTAAAGGGGGTGATATAGGGGATGAAAGTGTTTTATGGGAAAACCAGCATTTCTTAAGTTAGGGATATGAAAATTCAAATTGAAGATTTTAAAATTCATATGTAATTCGAGGGTATAGTGCTCAAACCCAATAACTACGAAATTGTATCTTTCGAGATATTCAACATTTAAGTTTTAAGGACAAATATACCTATGTTATTCAAATAATATCGTTATAATAAGTATTTGTGGTAAAAGTGTATACATTCAATTAGTGTTAAAAGTATTTTTTAAGTTTCTGGAGTGGTCCATTTTATTATAAAAAATATAAAATTTACAAAGGGCATCGACTTATTAGGTTTTAACTCAAGAGTAAATAAACATTTAATGTACTTTACTAATTCGTTTATTCTATGAATCACAATGAAAACTATTCATACGGTCAGATCTAAGATCTTCAAGAACCGTCGTACCAGTCGAAACAAGAAGCTTTCTGATGCTACTTCACAGCTCATGGAGGAGAGGCGCAAGGTAATCCTGCAGTTATCACGACGATGCAATCAAATACCGGCTGCTCAATAGTAGTCATGGCTCAGACCATGGAGGACCTCAGTACAATGCTTGACTAAAAAGAGCTTCCAAAAGCGTGGGTCTTAAAATTAACATGGACCAAACGAAGGGCATGTTGAATGCCCGTTTAACACCCACCTTCATGAAGATCTGAGACTCTACACTGGAAGTTGTGGATTATGTTTACCTAGCTGGGACAAACTGTCCAGTTACATAGAGCCAACTTCGAGAAAGAGGTCAATTGTCGAATCCGACTCGGCTGGACGGCGTTCGGGAAGCTGCGTACTATCTTCTCGTTTCATATACCATTGTCTCAAGATGAACGTTTTTGACCAGTACATGTTGCCAGTGATCCTATGACACTGAAACGTGGTCGCTCACAGTGGGCCTCATGAGAAGGCTGAAAGTCACCTAAAGGGTAATGAATAGGGCGATGCTTGGAGTTTCTCTACGTGATCGAATCAGAAATGAAGAGATCCGTAGGAGAACCAAGGTAACTGACATAGCCCGAAGAATTGCCAAACTTAAGTGGCACATTGCTCGCAGAACAGATGGCCGATGGTGCCGGATGTTTCTGGAGTGGCAACCGCATACCGGAAGACGTTGCTTTGGAAGGCCCTCCACAAGGTGGATCGATAACCTAGTGAAGGCCGCAGGAATCCGCTGGATGCGAGAAGCACAGAATCAGTCGAAGTGGTACTGCTTGGGGGAGGCCTATGGATATGAATAATGAATAACAAAAAAACAGGATAAATCACTCATCACTTTCGAAGGCGTTGGTTGGGGTTTGGTATACGTCTTACACACATACATGGAGTTCCTCGAGTATGATGAGATTTTCGCACATTTTCATTTAACCGACTTCAAAAAAGGAGGTGGTTCTATGTTCGTATGTATGTATATTTTTTTAACGTTTTTGGATATTTTCACCAATAAAATTGTGGACCGATTCAAAAAACATTTTTTATTCTCCATGGTCTCAATTTATTTTTTATTAACTTTGCTTGGGTAGTTTTTGAGTTAGCTTCAATAATACGTGTTGTTCCCACTAAGTCTATGTGGATCATGTTATAATAACATCCTGTCACTATTATTTACATAGCAGGTGGTATTCAAATTTGTGTGGGGTTGGTAGGTACCACAGCTAAAAAGTGAAAAATAAAATTTTAAACATAAAGTCGGAAGTCAGTGTCAAAAAACGAAAGTAAAACCAGTGTTTTTTTTGGAAGTTGGTTTGTTTCTTGTAGGGTTTTCGATTCTCCAAAGGCAGTTCCACTTCCTTGATATTATTATAGCAAATATCTTAAACCAACATTTACCTAGTTGTCAACCTTAATGCAGGCTAGTTGCACTTTTCTTCCTCGATCACCCAGCGTAACAAACAATAGTTATTTGTGCAACAAGAGAGCAAAGTCGTTTTTTGCTGCGAGTGTTGATTTTGAATCCCGAGTAAGCGAAGGATTCTATAATTGAATCACGAGCGTAGCGAGTGATTCTAGGTTAGAATCCTGAGCGCTGCGAGGGATTCAAAGACACGAGATGCAAATAACTTTGCTCTCGTGTAACACATACAACTTTTCACCTCAGCAGCGAGAACATACAACATGTAAAAAAAAAACCCTGTCCGATCCGTGAGGATGTTGTTAGGTATCGTACTGTGAGCATATTTATGTGGACATTTTCAGGAAAAAAGAAAAATAATCCCTACATTTTTTTTCAATGGTGAATTTGACCGAATTTTACATTTGGTGCAGTCGGCAGCCGTCGTTTATAAGGGTGTCTAAAAGTCATAAGTTATGAATTTTGCAATTTTTTTATGGTTTGGGGTAATTTTGGAACTAAAAATGTGAATTTTAAATACCAATAACTTTTTTACTATCAATAATAATAAAAAAAATACTGTTTTGTAATGTTACTGCAGTACCATATGCCCATTTTCCCCAGATTTTCGGATCGGACAAGGTTTTTTTTTACATAAGCTTCATCACTTCGTATTTTACAGCCACCATCTTGGATTTATATTTTGACCTCACTATCGACTTTAGCACCCTCGAAAACTATGAAAACGACACCCATGTCGAAAAATGTGAAAATTTTCGCAGCCGCCATCTTGGATTTTTATTTTGACTTCACTATCGGCTTAATCAACCTTGAAAACCATAGAAACGATACCCATGAACAAAAATTTGAAAATTTTCGCAGCGGCCATCTTGGATTTACATTTTGACTTCACTATCGGCTTTAGCAACCTTGAAAACCATAGAAACGATACCCATGAAGAAAAATTTGAAAATTTTCGCAGCCGCCATCTTGGATTTACTTTTTGACCTCACGGTCGGCTTTGGCACCCTTCAAAACTATGAAAATGACACCCATTATGAAAATAGGGAAAATTTTCGCAACCGCCATCTTGGATTTTCATTTCGACTAAATTCACACTTACTATCTCTCTCTTTCTCTTTGAATTAGAAGAAGACAGTCGCAAGCGCCTTTTCGCGTGACGATATCTGCCACTGCACTCTTACCCCAAGCCGCTTAAGAACTTCGTTCCAAAAATTTAATAAAACAGAATTTAAATAAAACCTTATCAGATGATTTACAATTTTAAGGTTTTATGTGTACATCCGAACGTTTTATTGTTTGTTTCTTTGTAGGCCTAGTAGGTAGGTATGGAATTTTGAAATCGAACTTCGAATCGACTTGTTTCTATCTCTCGCTTTTTTCGTATCGAAGTGAAAGTGACAAAACTAATCAATCAATAAAATAAGTTCAAATCTTTAGAATTTTGTGAGTAGACCCAACACTGTTTTCGGCATTTAAAAAAAATAATTAAAAAGTTACTTTGTCTCACGCTCGCAGCAAAATCGAATTTTGCACACTGTTTTTTGACAGCAAAACTTGCTTGTTTGAGGTGCTGAGGTGAAAAAACAATTTAGTGACGCTAAACAGAATAATAATTTTGAAAACAATACTCGCGGACGACGATATGCGAAACGTCGCAAATGGACAACAATAGCGCTAGAAGTTGATAGATGAAATTTGATTTATTGGTTTCTTCTCCGAACAACGTTTGAAGAAAGTTAGTTGACGAAGTGAGCAAATACCTTACAACTAAACATAACTTGTTATTTTTGAAATATAATAGAACAATAAAACCCGACAAACACATTTGGTTTGTTTTAGCTCTTGGTTTTGTTTGTCTTCTTATCTTCGTATGTAAAGCTAAAACCCGATAAATACAAATAGTGGTTATTGCCTTTATACCGTTCAGTAATTTTAGTTCAAATCATTGAACACTCAAAACAAATAAATAGCTGTATGTGGTACTCGTATAAGCGTGAAATAATAAAAACTTTTTCACAAAAAATAAAACCGACTTCCAAAAAAAACACTACAAAGTGAAAAATAACTTTGATTTCGGAAGTCGGTGTCTTTGGGGTTTTGTTTTCGTTTCTTTGCCACCGACTTCCGAAATCAAAGTTATTTTTCACTTTGTAGTGTTTTTTTTGGAAGTCGGTTTTATTTTTTGTGAAAAAGTTTTTATTTTTCACTTTTTAGTTGTGGTACCTACACAAAACCCCCACAAACATTTGAATACCCATTACCTGCTATGTAAATTACAGTGACAGGAACTATTAGAATATCGTCCACATATACTAGATGGGAAAAATACGTATTATTGAAGCTAACTCAAAAACCCCTCATCAGATCTTGACCAAATTTATATGGGACCACTTCTGAAGTATGCCCTACCAAACAAAAAAAGAATCATCAAAATCAATTCATAATTGGCGGAGTAATCGCGTAACAAACATACAAAAAAAAAAAAAAAAAAACATACAACCGAATTGAGAACCTCCTCCTTTTTGAAGTCGGTTGAAAATATTATTTATCAAGAAAACACACTTTATAGTGTTTTAGTTTTTAAGCTTTGGCTAAACCTGGTCACTTTATTGGGTTATTACCTCAAGTAATTTTCTTTCTACTGAGAATTTCGCTTATTGGATTAGACCACTGGAAAGCGAATCAAAAATGCATTAAGATGGAGTAATAAAACAATTTTTGTTTTTTTGGGTTTGAACACTATACCCTCGTTTTATACTTATAGTCCGTATCTTGAATTAACATTTAGTCTTTATTTCATTCAAATCAGCCCCCTCTGACAAAATTTATTATAATTTAAAGTCATAGCACCTTGTAACGTATAGGTGTGACGTAGTCAATGGCGGCACTAGAGTAGGTATTACAAATTAATGGTAATAATAATAGTAAAATGCATCATTAGTATTTTAAAGCATTTTTTAAAACTGTACAAGTGTGAGTAGGACTTGCGCCCTGAGAGTTCCGTCTTTGCTCGGCTGCCCGGATTTAAGGACAAACTTAACTTTTCAATTGAAAACGAACTTTTAATAGAGTGGAGAGTGCTGATTTGAATGAAATACAGACTCTAAAAACGGCTTATGAATTTTTGATCCCAGATTGAAGAACAAACTTGACTTTGCAGTTCATATTTATCTATAAATGACCAACTTTCAGATTTTCCTCTGTATTGGACTTTGCTTCTCGCCAAACTTTATGCTGCTGGGCCAACGGGAATTACCAAATACACTGCCACATACTCTCGCAAATAAACCAAAATACGGTTTATTTGCGAGTGTCAAAATATGCGGCAAAAATGGCATTTTTTTTACTGTGTTGAATTGGAAGTTTAATTTTCGTTACAGATCCAAGGGACCGTAAGTAGTCTCTATGGTAGATGATGGCCCTGTCCGTCAAATAGGCCTCGACTACACGACAGAGGTAGGTCGGCATCCGGTGATACCGGAGTACCTCCCTGATGCAACTCCAGGGCAGGGTATTGAAGGCGTTGGCGATGTCTAGAGACACCGCCAAGACGACCCCACACCCCGAGCCACGGGGGTCGTCTTGGCCCTGGGCGTCGGGAATCAATTGCTGATTCCCGGCCACCGTAGGCGCGGGCTTGCGGACGGTGAGCAATGGGTAGCTCGCCGTCCGGTAAGGACCAAGCCCGGGTCGACGGCGCGTTGTGTTCCACGCGCGCCTCAAAGAGTGTCAGCGAGTGAAGGGGTCCGATGAGACCATTGCCTGCCGGGGTTGCGGGAAAGTCCGAAAGGGATACCGTGGCCCCCTGGCATTGCACAGGCAAGAGAAGGAACACGGGTGGGTTTTAGTCAGTAAGAGTGTGACACGATTTCCCACCCAAAAAAAAAAAAAGGTAAAAGAAAGAAAAGAAAGAAAATACATTTATTTGTCACAACAAGCAAAGGCACGCAAGTAGAAAGAGAAAAAAAAAATAAGATAAAAGGAAAGAATACAAAATAAAAAGTGTAAAAACTGCGTTGCATGATACCAGCAGGAATGTGTGCCTCGCGGCTACGCCAAATAGGCCCAGTTCAGCATATATGCCAGACAACTAGTGCCCGACGCTGGTTTTCACCTGAACCCGAAGTGTGAGGTGACGGATGTAAATCAGTTTTATACCGCAACGTGTGTATGTATACTTAAATAAAATAAATTTGTGTAATATAGTAATAATAATTAATAATTTAAAATAGTTAGATCCTAGTTAGTTGTTAGTTTTAGGTAGTCTCTATGGTAAGTAGATCTAAGTTTTTAATATGTATTTCAACTTGATGCCTCCACGTGTTCCTGAGAAAAAGGGTCTCGACAGACAACGAAGTCATTCTTTAAGGGTTTTAATTTTTCATTTTTAGTTACGGAACCCTAAAGCAGATTTATTATCTGCCTATTACCTTTTCATGCCGTAATGGCTGAGCGGATTTAGATGAAATGGCTAATGCCATTGCTAATGGATAGGCCATGACCTGGGTTAGGACAAAGATACTCTGAATCTCGGTAGTACGTTCCTGTGGGATATTTTCCGACTTTTATGCGGGCGAAGCGGGCAAAAGCTAGTAATACATCCTAACTAATAATATTATAAACGCGAAAGTGAGTGTATTTGTTTGTTACGCTTTTATGCTAAAACGGCTGAACGGATTTGGATGAAATTTAGCACATGGGTAGACAATAACCTAAGTTAGGACATAAGATACTTTTATCCCGATATTCCCACGGGATCGAGACTTATGCGGGTGAAAACGCGGGGCGCAGCTAGTTCTAAATAATTATTTGAGTTATATCACAAACAAGTGTTTGATTTACGAACCAGTACTAATAATAACGGACAGTTACCTACCTATTATAGTACCTACTGTGACGGGGTCGTTAGTGAAATGAAAAGCTTATTTATTTTTAACGCGTATTTAATTAATCAAATAAATAAATTTCACATTTTGTATCATGGCGCGCTCTGTCAGGTCTATAAGCGGACTCCCAATTATTTTCTAATTTTCTAAGGGTAAATAAAGAGATAATAAATACAAATTGTTATAATGTTCGAATGTAGCCACGGTTTATTTCTTAACAGTCTGTACAATATAAGGTTGCTTATCGCAAAAAACCTTACATCGTTACTGTTAATCTAGGACACGATCTCACGCCTTATTTCCCCAAAGTTATGTTTAAGTCCCGTATAATAGTGGGCGACCCTATTTTTATTAAAGTTCGTTCACCTGTTTAGACTGAAAATAAAAATAGTTGAGAAACAAACATACGAAAATTATCAGAAATTGTCGCATTTATATCTTTGCAAGAAATTTCATTTACTTTCCACTTTCCCCTTAAAAATTATATCCAACTGTCCTGATCTCCTTCATAAACTACGTTTCAATGTTCCTCAGAGATCAGTTAGATTCAATCCACCTATCTCCATTCCTTTTTCGTCTTCTAACTACAGGCAAAACTCATACATGGTGCGAGCGAGAAAAGACTTTAATATTCTTTGTAAAGAGTTCTAATTTGACCCATTTACCACCAAAACCTTTTCTGCACGCGCTCGGCTAAACGCTGACTTTTTTACAAGTGCGTAGTGCATAATACTTATTGTACCTTATATATAAATATATATATTCTTAATCTTTTTTATCGTGCTTGTTAGTGTTAGTGATCCTAAGATTTTTTTTTTTTTTCTGTTTTTACCCGTGAGTACCTGTAATTGGCTTTGTTTCTTAATCAACTGTTATTGCTGTTGGTTCTCCTATTAATAAATAAATAATCGGTAGGTGTTGGTGGATATAAAAAGTATAATATCTTCCCCTTAAACTTAAGAGGGAACAGGGCCTGCGAGGAATTTGAAAAATAGGTATTTGAAGAGACTGTTGCCGTCGTCTTATCTCAAGGCTGCAGCTGTCCCTATCGCACTCCGGAAGCAGCGTAGAGTGCGATAGGGACAGCTGCAGCTCAGACCGATTATATCACAAAAAAAAATGACGAGTCGTCGTTTCGTATTCCCCTTTTTTCTCCTCGAAAACTGAACCGATTAAATTATTTTTTACCTAATTTTTTTTTAAAGGTTCCTATCAATTTCTTTTATTTTAAAATCTTTTCGAATTTCTCTGGTAGTCATCTAATCACGGCGGAAAAAATGAGGCAATTTTGTAAAAAAAAATCTTTACCAATAAGTTTCTGAAAAAAAGAAAATAACAGGGACGTGTCTTACAGTAGACCTTGATTTTATAAAAAAAAAAAGATTTCTCTAGAGGCATTATTCAAGAAGAAAAAAGGGGAATAAATTTGTATGGAGAATCGCAGGCCCTGTTCCCTCTTGAGGGGAAGATATATAACACAAAGGTTGTACCTGCTGTCTTGTATGGATCAGAATGTTGGGCCACAAAAAGGATGAATGAAAGGCAATCGCGTGCAGAAGAGATGGGAACGCTAAGAGGGATATGTGGTGTTACACGAATGGATAGAATAAGAAAAGAGTAGGTACATAAGAGAAAATCTGAAAGTGGCACTGGTGACTGAAAATTTGTGCGGAAATCGGTTGTTGTGGTATAGGCATGTGATGCGGAGGAATGAGGAAATTGTCGCGAGGAAAGTTTTGAGCATGAATGTAGATGACAATAAGGGTAGGGGAAGACCAAAGAAACGATGGATGGACTGTGTGAAAGATGATATGGCTAGAAAGGGAGTGACTACCGAGATGACGACTGATAGAGGAGTGTGGAAGAAAGAGACATGTTGCGCAGACCACGAATAAATTTGTGTAAATGCAGGAGTAATGGTTAGTGGAAATAAAAAGCTAGCTTCTATAGAGCATTATTGTATTTCATTTTGAAATACCTCATTCTTGCTTATTGCATATTATAATCTTGAAAAAAATTGCCTTGAAATTGTCAGCAAAAGTTGCCACACAAATTCAAACTCAAGCTCAAACAATTTACAGGCACTTTTGAATTGTCAAAGAGTCAGTCAGTTAGTCAGAAAGTTGAAGCTAGTTGCCCATTCCAAAACGTAGATCTCTATGGAGAAGAGCGGGTAAGAAACTCCAATGGTGCATTTTAGTGTATGGGCAAACGAGCCATTTAACGCCTTACAGAAAATTGACGTTAAAACGAAACAAACTAATTTTGGGCAGAAACTCAAACACAAAAGTCAGGCAATGTAGGTTCTTATTTTTCCTCAAATTGATAATACAATGTCGTGGAATGTTTATAGAAACATTCGAAAATGTGAGGGTTAGAGTTTTGTAGGTACAAAATTTTTAAGCTGCGAACGAGAAACTTGTTGTTTTAATACCAAGGTAAAGTCATAATAATTGGGATGGTAATTTTTTAAATTATAGCCCAAATTATTCTATACAGACAAAAATATTGATTGGCACGCGTAACTTGCGGAAAAAAGAAAAATGGTTACTGTCTTATTGGTAGCTCGTAACACTTCTCTAGGGTAGAACATGAGTGAAGAGTCTTCACTCATTAACTACAGAGAAGTGATCAAAAACTGTGCGAAGGAATTAGTTGCCTACTCTTCACTGAAGAGTACCTGCTTTATTCGCACAGTTTTTGCAATTTGACAAAACATCCAGATTTCTTTATTTTATGTAAGTTTTATATTAATGTGTTATAAACAAACATGAACCATGTAAACAAACACCAAACAAACATCTTTCGGAATAAATTCTGTACATGATGGTGAAAAGCGCATCAAAATCCGTTGCGGAATTTTCAAGAACAACGCGATCAGACACACATACATGAAATGCGACGTCAATTTATAATAATGTATATGTCGTGGCTGATCTAAGAATTGATCATTTCATGAAATGGCCAGCTAACATTGGCCAAATCGTTAAAACGTCAACGTCTAATGATATTTCAGTCGACGTTTGGCCATATCATTAATGTAGGGTATCCATGGTGTCAGGTGTAGTAAAAATAGCCAAGTAACTGTAAACAACTTGGAAGTAGCGTTCGCCCGCCGCTGCCGCGGCACCGCTCGCTGCGCTCGCTCTGCTCACGCGCGTTTAGTCACAGTTCTAACCTAACCTAACCCAAATTAGTCGGGGTGCCACAAGGCGTGTTTTTTTTTTTTTAAATCTAATTTTAAGTGCCGGCGAGCGCTTATTCCAAGTTGATCGCTTTCCAAAATATCATATTTGGAAACCCAATAAAAGTCCATCGACTTTTTTTGTGTGGTCACTCTACCTTGTTTGATTTGTTGTATGCCGCCGCCATGATGCAGAACAAAAACAGAGCGTCATCAACACCTCTACCGTTGGATAATCGAACTATTTTACGATTCGATCACTAATGTTTGGCCACATCATGAAGTAGTCGTGCGTTTAACTGGTCATATCGTTAAACATTGAGTATTCAATGATCTGGCCAGGCCACTTCATGATGTGATCAGTGGTCGATGTTCATTTCATGAAATGATCAATTTTAAGATCTGGCCACGACATTATAGACATAGATAAAAATAAAAATCAGTTTGACACAGTCACAAACAAATAAACGGGCATCTACAGTGTATGAAAGTCAAAGTCTTTCTGCATTATTACACTCCCTATTCTCTTAGTTAATCTTTAAGCTAAATCCTATTGTTACATAATACACTCTTGGCTACACTCCTACTACGTCCAGTATAATCCCTAAGCACTGCTAACTACTTACGTGATTAACTGGCGTCATATTTTAGCCTTTGTGTCCTGTTTATTCTCGGTCAGATTATTATGACCCAACTCGGAACTTGAAATTTAATTTTACTGCATCTAATCTTGTGGACTGGCTTTGATTTTATTTTGTATCTAAGTTAGGACAATCAATGTTTAGATAGCGGTCCGTTTCCTGATTTAATAAAACATATTAAAGTTGTAACATTTTTCAAATCGTGTAGTAAGTGTGATCCCTCTAATTATAGACCTATATCTGTGCTACCAGTATTGAGTAAAATATATGAAAAAATCATATAAATAGTCACCAGTTTGGTTTCACAAAAGGTAGGTCGATGACTGAAGCAGGAGTAAAACTCATCAGTCACATTTTGGAATCCTGGGACAATTGGCATTTTCTGTGACCTCTCAAAAGTTGACCACAATACACTGATCTGTAAATTACACCACTACGGAATTCGTGGACAAGCTGCTGACCTTGTTCTTTCCTATCTATCAAACAGGCAGCAAAAAGTAAACGTTAACGGGGCGACGACGTCCTCGGAGACTCCAGCTAAAATGGGCGCTTTTTTTTTAGGTTGGGAAATTATCTAATAACTTCTCCCGCTCTGGGCGGAGCGGGAGGGCGTGTCTGACTCTTACTGACTAAAACCCACCCGTGTTCCTTCAGTTGCCTGTATGTTGCCAGGGGCCACGGTATCCCTTTCAGACTTTTCCGCGACCCCGGCAGAAATCGGACCCCGCCAGTTCTGCTGACATCTCTTTGAGGCGAGCGTGGAACACAATGCGCCGTCGACCCGGGCCTGGTCCTTATCGAACGGTGAGCTGCCATTGCTCACCGCCCGCAAGCCTGCGCCTTCGGTGGCCGGGAATCGGCCTGCGATTCCCGACGCCCAGAGCATCTCCTGCGGCGGCTAGGGGCGTCCCTCACGCCCCTAGCCCGCCCTCACACGTTCCGCCTCCTCTTTTGCGAGCATTACTGTTTCGCAGAAGGAGGTGATGGCCTCCCATGCCCTCTCGCTTCATACCATGTCCTGGACCAGGGCCGGACGCGAGAGATCACCGCCACCGATCGCCTCCACGAGGACACGGCGTTGTTCTGCCGAAACCGGGCAGACCTCCACCGTGTCCTAAGGGCGATCCACGCAGTGATGACACCGGGGCGTTTCCTCCCGCCTTATCCGAAACAAGAACCTCCCGAAACAACCGTGTCCGGTGAGAACCTGTGTCAGGCGGAAGGTGAGGACGCCATGGTGCCTCTCTAAACACTCCTCAAAGAGGGAACTTATCGCCGCAATTTTAAAATGGGCGTGCGTCATGGTTCAATTCTCGGCCCTTTGTTATTTCTATTTTATATAAATGACCTGTCTTACATGAGAATTATTGGATGTATTTTTTTGCTGACGATACTTTATTTTATTTTTTAAATAGATAGAAATATATACAATAACGGAAATTATATTTTTAGCAATTACTTTAGATTCGAAATTGCTTTGGGGCGCCCACATTAGAACTCTTTCAGGTAAGTTCAGCTACTTATGCAGTAAGAAAAATAAGGCAGTTGACTGATATAGCCACAACTAGATTGATATACTTTGTTTATTTCCACAGTATTATGTTATTGTTCTGCTGTGGACATCGGCAGTTGACGTAGATTTAATTTTCATTTTTACAAAAGAGGGCAATCCGCCCTATCTATAAAAAAGGTCCTCGAAGTCCATTAGAAACAAATTCGAAGAAATGTATATACTGACTCTGCCTTCTCGTTATATCTTAGAAAGTATTTCGTATTTTCGCAAAAACTTAGGACTTTTCAAAACATGAAGCGATTTCTATAATATTATACTCGTAAATACACGTGGTAGACATGAGATTAACTAAAACAAGCAAGTCATTTCTTATAAATACTATCCGCTTTTATAACAAGTGGCCAAAGTCGGTTACAGAACTTAGCGATGGGAAGTTCAATACCCACATCAAACCTGTCGTTATCAAGAAAGCATACTATAAAATTAAAGACTACGTTGAAGACAAGGAATTTTGGCAATCATTCCTTCTGCACATGTGGCTTATTACCTCATTAAAACGGCAAATTATGTAAGAGTCTATTATGTAACTGCTCCCAAATTATTTTTTTACAATCTTCCTTTGACATTAGCATCTTATTATTTTTGACATTATGTACCTACAATTTAATTTCGACTCTTTATTAGTGGCTTTTGTGGAAATTATAATTACGAGTATTTAGATTTGTTACAGTTGTAATAGCAATCATGTCATTTCGTTTAAAATAGGTTTTGGTTTTGATTAATTAATTTATCTTTTATATTCATTATATTCCTTTATATTTTTGTGAAAGTGAGAATGCTGTAGGCTTAGTGGACTGTACATTTGTTTAAATTAGCTTATCACAGTTCATTGCTATAGGACTCTCCCAGGCTGTGGCATAAAACCGTGTCCTTCACCTTCAGCATCCAATCTGTCCCAGCCACCTTTTTAAGTTCATCGTTCCATCTAGCTGTGGGGCGTCCCACACTACGCTTGCCGATACGCGGTCGCCACTCTAGGACTCGTTTGCTCCTCCGGTCATCAGACCTTCGACAAACAAGGCCAGCCCAGTGCCACTTCAGCTTGCTTATTTTTACTTTGAGTGGCAAAACGTAACTGCCGAAATGTGGGTGCGCTAAAAAACTCTGCCCAACCCTTTGGGAGTACAAAAACATGTTATAATGTTATTTTACTTCTAGTATGAAGTGCATAATAACATATTTCTGTACAATGTTTCTCCTAGATAGTACTAAATATTACTGCATAATTTGCTTGGTGTCACAAGCAAAATTGCTGTGTTTTGGTTCCAAGGGGCACATGTGACGTTTTTATTTTGTTTATAAAAAATAAAAAAAATGTGTAGGGTTGGTTCAAGTGAAACGGGATCTACTAGGCCACCAGCTTTAACTTAAGATATAAAATGGGGCATAGTTTAACAAAGCAGAGACGTCAGTGAGGTAACTAAAAACAGAAATTGCTGCGTAATTTTCCGCCACACACACACTGTACGATCTATAAAAAACACCAAATTCATCAATGAAGTGATTTTCGTATCTCGAAAAGGCCCTTAGGTATAAACTCCAATACAAACAAAATCAAGCGAAACTCGACGAGGAAAATGGTCACAAAAGAGTAACTAAACACGACGTTGGGACTAAAATACGATACGATATAATTTAAATTGTCTACCTCTTGACGGAAATGGATACTTTCTCGTCAACATTTTGATGAAAATGTTAGACAGATGAAGCTGTTTTCTTTATAAATATAATATAATGTAATTTGTTGGTTTGTAGAGAACGTATAGTAAGTATGTTTGGTGGAAAATTACGAAGCAATAAATTTTTTAGTTACCTCACTGACGTCTCTGCTTTATTCAACTTCACGCCATTTAAAAAGCTAAAGCTAAAGGCTGGCCTAGTAGATTCCGTCTCTCTTGGATCACCCTACTCGTTAATACAAATAATGTTTTTCATATACATAATAGAAAAGCCACATTTTCCCCTTGGAACTAGAACACAGCAATGTTGCCTGGACCAAAATACATTGTGATATATTGCAATTAAATGAAAGAAAATTTAAAACTAATTTTATAAGTACACTTTATAAACAAGTGTATTACAAATTAGAGGATTTTATTCAAGTTAAGAATACTTGGAAACACACTGGTCCTGCTCCATAGGACCATCTAGAGTCTAGACATCATGTACATTCTGATAAATAACTGATTTTCTTGTACTGTATTGATTGTAATTACATGTTGTTACGAACAGTATTTTGGAACCCATGGTTTTTATCTCAAAGTTGCAATCGTTATTCCACGAAAAACCCGCTTTTGTATTGTTTTGTATTGTTAAGCATATACACATTTATGCTCGTGACTGTACCCAACATAATGAAAATAATGTGTTAGGAAACTTGGGTATTTTTAAGAATTCTGCCTTATTTGAAATTTGTCTCATGACCTGACCAAACCTATCATTCATTTGTTAAAATTCATCCAAGATTATAATTGAAACTTCCTCAATATTCACATTATATAAGTACATATATTATACAAATAAGAAATGAATAGGTTTATTCAGAATTAAAAAGAAATGTATCATCATCATCACCATTTCAGCCGAAAGACGTCCACTGCTGGACATAGGCCTCGGCCAATCCCCGCCACTTCGACCGGTTCTGTGCTTCTCGCATCCAGCGGATTCCAGCGGCCTTCATCAAATCATCGGTCCACCTTGTGGGACGCCTTCTGACACTACGTTTTCCATCCTTATAATTAATCCTAACTTAACAAAAACTATTTACTATATACTATAAACTTAAGCGAAAAGATATAAGGAGCACACTAAAAGATATATTTTTCTCTTCGCTTAAGTATTTTAAAACAGAATTATTTACCACTCATTCTGATTTAAAATACCTACTCGATATTATAGCTAAAAAAGCTGCCAAAGCCTTGCCAAATTTGTGATGAAGCTCATTTCAGTTTCAGCCAATAACCACAAGAAGCACAGAGATACCAATGTGAAGGTTAAAGAATACTTTACGACCTTTGACCCCATTTAAGGTGACGTCGGCAACGGTGGTGACTGGCCTAAACTGTAACGTATCCGCAAGCGCAACATTGATTTACCTAAATATGTTGGACTTTGAAGATCGAACAATAGGTAGCCGTAGTGATTGATTTAGTAGTATTGTTTCTGAAATATGTTAATTTTTTAATCTAAATAACGTTAAGTCGTTACACCTCTCTCGTTAGTCGTCTCTCCTACTTGAGGTTAGCCATGAGGCTAACCTCAAGTAGAAGATGGCCGAAGAATAGAATAGAAGGACAGAACAGAACAGAATCATCATCATCATTTCAGCCATAGGACGTCCATTGCTGAACATAGGCCTCCCCCAATGATTTCCAAATCGGCCGGTTGGAAGCGACCTGCATCCAGCGGCTTCCTGCGACCTTTATTAGGTCGTCTGTCCACCTTGTGGGCGGACGTCCTACACTGCGCTTGCCGGTACGTGGCCTCCATTCCAGAACCTTTCTGCCCCATCGGCCGTCAGTTCTGCGCGATATGTACCCCGCCCACTGCCACTTCAGCTTGCTAATCCGTTGGGCTATGTCAGTGACTTTAGTTCGTTTGCGGATCTCCTCATTTCTGATTCGATCTCGCAAAGAAACACCGAGCATAGCCCTTTCCATAGCGCGCTGAGTGACGTTGAGCTTTCTTATGAGGCCTATGGTGAGAGGCCACGTTTCAGTTCTGTCACTTATCACTGGTAACAACAGAACAGAACAGAATAGAAGAATAAAATAGAAGAATAGAATAGAGTAGAAGAGTAGAATTTATGGAATAGAATATTTCATTTGTGAAACATAGGCATACAAATAAAAATTTTGGTAAACAAAATTAAATAATTAATCATTAAAAGTAATAAATGACTTTTATTAAATTAAAATTATTATTTATTGTATAAGTATTATACAGTGACTGAATCATTGGTTAACCGCATGCAAGAAAATAAAATAAAATATTTTTTTTTTTTTTTTTTTTTTAAAGTTTGTGTTTTGTCTGTTTTGTATTTGTTTAATACTTTATTATGTAGATTATTGTTATACCTACTGGATAGTGTAGGTACCTACCTAACTATTTATTAGTCTTTCATATTTTAAAACGTAGTTTAAGGGTCTTGGCCCAGTCTGAGAGATTCTGGATTATTCCCGTTCAAAATTAGGAAAATCAATAAACATTGACAAGGTGACATTTGAATCCGAGTTTTGCTAGAACAGACACAAAAAACGCGCGATACGTGCCTGTGACGTAAGTACATCAGACGCATACGCTGATACGCGTCGCCCGCACCTTTACACGGTATATGAGTGCATGTCCATTGAAGCGGAAACGAGTGGAACTGAGCGGAGACTAACAGGAATCGACCAATCACAATGATTGAAATCCTCATCGCCTCTCTTGTCTCGTCTGTGATTGGATAATTCCTGCACGTCTCCGCTCGTCTCCGCTTCAGTGGAAACGGACACTTAAATTTACGTACCTATTTTATATTTCAGTCGGCGCAACAAAGCAACATGGTAGACACGGATCTAATTCACAATAAAAGTCAGTCGGAAACAAGTGGTTAATACAGAAAAACAGAACATCTTTCATGAAATTGTAATAGTACAGTGCCTACTACAGATAGTGCAATCCACGACGACGCGCCCCACTCCGCGATTACTGTACTGTAAGCTGTACTTTAGTACGGAGCGGAGTGGGGCGCCTCGTCGTGGATCGCACTATCTATATAATATTTAATCGCTATCCCTCTTTTCATAAACCCCGATCCCTCAAGTTAGGTTTTTTCAACGCCAATGGCATTAGAGGCCAACGGGATGAGATCGCGACTTTCCTTCGCGACCATCAAATTGACATCCTCCTTATCCAAGAGTCTTTTCTCAAGCCATGCAACCGCGACCCGTCAATTGCCAACTATCGCATAGTTCGCAATGACAGGACGCGATGTCACTTGGGCGGCACCCTTATTTACTATAAAAAGGATCTATATTGCATCCCAATAGACCCTCCTCCCCTCTCACGATTAGAAGTCTCAATCTGCCGCTTAGGCATGACCGGCCATCAGCCGATCTCACTAGTATCGGTCTACGTCCCACCCCTCAATACTTCGGAGAACTTCCAACTCCTCTCAGACGACCTCTCTATCCTACTCGGCATGAATGACTCTGCTATCTTAGCGGGCGATTTCAATGCCAAGCATCCCGCCTGGAATAGTTCCAGAACCTGTACCAGAGGGCGTCACTTGTTCGACCTCTCTAATTCCCTCAATTTTGACGTCATCGCCCCGATGACCCCAACTCACTTTCCCCACGTTACCCATCATAACCCCGACGTCATAGACGTGGCGCTCCTTAAGAACGTCGCTCTAAGGTTAGAATCCATAGAAACGGTGCAAGAGCTTAACTCTGACCACCGCCCAGTAGTCATAAAAATGGCCCCCCGCATAGGTCTCCCCGACCCCTCTCAACCCGCTCTCACCAAAAGGGTAACGGACTGGAAGAAAGTAAGCACCCAGCTGAAATCCAACACGTCCCCCCGATTGGACGCCATCCCCGACAAATTCGACTCTATCGCGGACACGACGGCCGCGATCGACTCACTCACGGAGCACGTACAATCAGTCCTGAGCGACTGCTCTAGGGAGGTTTCAACGTCGGGCGACCCTCGCTAGAGCCTGCCGGACGATGTACGCGCGCTGCTGACTGAGAAGAACGCGGCCGTTCGTGCCTACAGCAATTTTCCCTGCTCCGCTAACAAAGCCCATATGCGCTATTTACAGAGAACTGTAAAGACACGCATACAGGAGCTGCGTGACACGGGCTGGGACAAGATGCTCAGCGAACTAGAGCCCACCCACCTGGCATTCTGGGAACTTCAGAGGAAACTCAAGTCCCAGCAAGTGGCCTCCATGCCCCGCCTGACCCGTCCCGACAAGACCATCACGTTCGAGGACTGAATGCTCCCCTAGCTCCCAACCGGTAGACCAAGCTCACCTCCTAGAGGTCGACGCCGAGGTCGAACGTAGATCCTCTCTCCCTCCCGTTGAAGATCCTGATAGTCCTCTGTCTCCCGTCACTCCTGACGAAGTGCATGACATCATTAAAGGTCTGAAAACCCGCAAATCCCCCGGCTCTGATGGAATCACCAATAGGGTGATCCAGCTATTCCCTGCCCACCTGATAATGCTATTGGCCACCATCTTCAATGGTGCCCTAAGCAATAACATCTTTCCCCAAGCATGGAAAGAAGCCACAGTCATCGGCATACCGAAGCCCGGCAAGCCCAAGACCGAGCCGTCGAGTTACCGCCCCATCAGTTTGCTCAAGGTACTCGACAAAGTCTATGAGAGGCTTATTTATAAGCGCCTCAGAGATTATGCCGAAACCAAGGGCCTCATCCCCAACGAACAGTTTGGGTTCCGAACCCAGCACTCTAGCGTGCATCAGGCCCACCGGATTATTGAAAGCATATGCGCGGGCTTCCAGCGCGGCTTGATAACCGGTGCAATATTCTTCGATATAGCGAAAGCGTTCGACAAAGTCTGGCACAACGGCTTATTATATAAGCTCTACAAACTTGGTGTGCCGGATCGTCTCGTGCTCATCTTACGGGACTTTTTGTCAAACCGCACCTTCCGCTACCGTATCGAAGGAGCGATATCCTCCCCTCGTCCTATCCGTGCAGGAGTCCCTCAAGGCTCTGTGCTCTCCCCCCTAATCTTCACGCTTTTCACCAACGATATCCCAAAGAGTAAAAGGGCGCAGTTGGCTCTGTTCGCAGACGATACGGCCATTTACTACAAGGGTACCAGCACTGACTCGATAGCCCACACTCTCCAGACCTCAGTCGACATGCTCGACACCTGGTTTAGAAAGTGGAGGATCGAAGTCAACCCGGATAAAAGCCAAGCGGTTCTCTTTAGGAAACCGCGTAAAAGGTTCAAACCCCCCCGACCCATCACCATGTTCGGCAAGCCTATCCCTTGGGAGAAGCGAGCCAAATACCTAAGTGTCGTCCTAGATCAGCATCTCACCTTCAGTGAGCACATAAAGCAGGTCCGCTCGCGAGCCGCTTTCGTTCTCGGTAGACTCCACTCTGTCCTGAATGCACGTAGCAAAATGTCACTTAAGTGCAAATTGCGTACGTACACGGCGTGCATTCGTCCCATCATGACCTATGTGGGAGCCGTATTTGCACATGCAAAACCCCGCCATATTCATAGGATGCAAACGCTCCAAAATAGATTTCTCCGGAAAATCACCGGTGCCCCCTGGTACGTTAGGAACGAGATCCTCCATCTCGACCTAAAGATCCCCACAATCCACCAATTTCTCAAACGCAATTCCAAGCGTTTCTTTGAGTCCGCCGCCAAACACCGCAACCCTCTGGTTGTCGAGGCCGCCAATTATGTCACGAGTAGAATCAGTCAGACCCGCCACCCAAGGCAAATCCTTACCGACCCAGACGACCCCATAACCCTCCTCCAGGAGAGCAATAGGGCCACAAGTACAGTGCACAAGAAACACAGACACCGACCCGCATTCCGACCTCGCCGCCGAGGTCCTCCGCGATCGCGACCCGCCCGAGTAAATAATACTCCCCACAGACCCTTGCTCGCAGAAGCGCCAGTCCGCGTTTTGCTGAGAAATGTAGTCTTAAATTCCCCGATTAATAATAATGAATCATCTTTGATCCAGCCTGTCCCAACTTGCTGTCCTCCCCCCAGCGACGCCCTAAGCCGAGGTCCGTACCCCACAGGGGGTGCCCTTAGCGAGCGTTCGCCTAGTTTTAATTTAGAATAGTTTTGCCCCTGGCTGGAGGCTTTAAGTTAGTAGCTTAAGGCAGCCGCAGGATTGACCGGTTAAGTAGTCATCACCTCAGAGGTGAGCTACGAGATGCCCTAGTTAAAAAAAAAAAAACCTCTTTTCATTCTAGCCTTTAATATTGAACATCTGGTCAACAAAAATACGTAAATAAGACAATTCTAATAGTTATTTTTTAACAATCAGACTGGTAACTACCCTTTATAATAATTAAAAGCCCACGACTTCGTCCGCTTGAAATTTCTTGTTCCCCCAACCCACCGCATCGCATCGCATTGCCCATCCTCGCTACTACTTCGTTTTCGCTTCGCGTTCATTCTGAGTTCTTTTTCTATTTGCTCGGCTCCTAAGGGATGTACGGTGATGTTAATAGCCTATAAACAACCAACCTTCAACCTCAAGACTTGGGCTATCAAATTCAAAAATAAGTTTTCAAATCCGACTGGTAGTTTCAGATATAATAAACTCTTCAGCTTTATTATTTTAGTTTACCCATTTTTTAATCATTAATTCCAATGGACTAATGAAGATAGTCCATTGGAATTAGCATGTAGTATTAAAACAGGGTATAAACTTTGCCCATGTAACAGAAACTTATACGACACACGTCTTAAAACTTGTAAAGACCAAAACATGACCTGAGTGTAAATTTTCTCTAGCAACAAACAATTTCCCCTAAATTTAATCTCTCAGGCAGATGAAAAAAAAAAGCACTTTAAAATTCAAAACACGGAACCCGTCATGTCCTGTTAAAAGTTTCGACTGTGCGAACAAAGTTTCGTCGGGAGAAGTTTCAACGAAAAGATTATAAGACAAAAATGAGTGTCATAATGGATTTTGACTGTAAATTATTTCGACACGGTCCCAATTTCGAAAAACAATAGTTCGACTACTCATTGCTTTGACAGAACATTTATTTGACTAGCATTAGTCCGACAGAACATACTTCGACAACACACACCTTCGAAAAACACTACTTCGACAGAACCCTTCTTCTATATTAAATAAGGAAACAAAAACAATATCTGATGGCTTGGAAGCTAATTAATAGAGATACAAACAATGTCTTGTTAAGATTTGTATTTATGGTCGACAGGTCCCTTATGAGGAGGCTTTTGCGAAAAAATGGATTGTGTGAGGAACGATATGAAAGAGAAGGGAGTGAATGATAGTGGGACGGTTGACAAGGGAGAATGGAAGAGGAAAACGTGTAGCACCGACCACAAGTAACATGGGACAAGGGCAGGAAGATGGTAATGATGAGGTCCCTGAGGATTATATGTATTGTACATCGGCCGAACAGAGGAAGCTGATGGAGCCAAGCAACCAAAAGAGCTATCCTGTAAAGTTTACTTTGAACCTCATTCAAGTGCCACCCCCTATTCGAAAGCAGAATCAAATAAAATCAAAATATTTTAATTCACATAAACCTACACGGGCACTTATGAAACGTCACAAGCGAGGTGCACGGTTCCAATTGGTCGTTTCCTATGGAGAAGAGCCGGCAAAGATCAACATGGTTACTCTTTAAAAAAATATTTTCTAAAGTCAATCATCAGCAAAACATCGAACGAAAAAGTATTAGAATATTTCCAATTTTATTTATAAAATAATTCCACGTAGTAAATGTAATATTCCGAAAAAATGAGCAAAACATTATTTTTAAAATGTTTTCAGTTCAAACACTTGGTCTGCGTCAACCGTACTGAAAAGCAAAATTAATTAAAAGTAGGTACGGCAGCCCTTTAGTTTCAGTTTTATTTCAATAATAATCCCTCAAAGTACGTACAATATTAAGAAATATTATATAAAATATTTTGCAGGTTCTTGAATCGAGACAGTATTTTATTTAGTTCGGACTTCCGTTTAAAAGTACCCAAGTAGTTTGGCGTCACAATTAAATCTTAGAAATGTGAATTCAAGAGTAGGTACCAACTAAGTATGTCAATACTGATCTAATGTAGCTGAAACTTGAGACTAGAGAAGCCGGTGCATTCCACCAGCTTTTATGACGTCTTTTACAGTTCAAGCAGAATGTTTTTTTTTTTTTTAAAGATAAAAATCACTTTATTTTACACCAGATTATACATAATTAAAAACTAACAGACTTAAAATAATAATATGTACAAGTATATATTACATAAAAAGTGGGGGGGGGGGGGGATAATTATAGGGCATCAAAAAATTCTTCCGCATCGCTGTCAACAGGAAAAGTGCCCAAAAGGCTGGCTGCATTGCCACGTTGAATCGTAATGCTGATTCTTTAGCCAAAGAATAGGCCAGCCCTCTGGTCACGTGAAGAGTCGACCAGCCGCTTGGCGATGTCTTGAAAAACTAAGTGGGACCCCATGGCCCTAGTGTTTCAACCCCAAACGGCTCAAACATATAAGTCCCAATAAGATTGGAGTATTTGCGCCGTTTGAGGTTTTCCGCACCTGCAGCAGCAGCCCCAGCACAGCCCACCGTGCTAGGAAGATGGGATGGCGCAAGGGTGTCGACGCACGTTGCATCCCACACCAAAGGCCTACCTACCTTCTAAGGCATTATGGTCATTCCGTCTGGTCTCTTCCCATCGTCGCGTGCCAAACCATTGGGTTCTAAAACAGCTGGCACTCCGGCGGTGACAAGAGCACGACGGATGATGTCATTGATGCTGGCGTGCCGTGCTATCCGGCCTGCGCTCTTACTGCAGGATAGGCCATGGTGTCCGAGACAGTCGACACCTTCACCGCATCGGCAGCGATGCGGAGCCAGACAAGGAGCGCCCAGACGCAGACAGGTAGCGAGCCGGAAGGTGGTATCACCCAGCATAGTGCCTATGTTGGGTGATGGTAGCGCCTGAAGCCAGAGGCCCGACTCCCACTCACCCACAGCCAGCAGGCGGGCACGCTCAGCAGTATTGGTGGACGTATTAGTAAGATTATTCCGTACCAACCTGCAGAGCGGCTCATCCCACTGTCTCTGGGAAGATGGGTTCACGGGCCGATCTGTATTCGGGCAAGCCGCTTTCCAGGAGTTCTCCGCATCGGTCAAGCAAGGCACTTCAGAGTAAACCAGGCAGGGGGCTAAAATTTTGTACACTTTTCAGTGCTGCGGACAGAGGACAGGAACGCGGGTAAGCTAATACTGGTAATTTTGCGGACGCCGAGGCCACCAAAACGGATGGGTAGTGTGGCTTGTAGCCACGCTCGGTCGTCCAAGGCCACATTTAAAATGGATGATAGTGTGCTGCGAATAATTGGGTCAATTTTGTCCAAGAGGTGTGACTGCTTCCATAAAGGGGAAGAGCGTAAAAAATATATAAAATTTGGATCAAAACAACAGTATCTGATCAGGGTGAATGCCGAATGTAAATTAATTTTGGAGAGTCTGTCCGAAATGTCGTTGAAGTTTTTGATTTTTATGGAATATAAGTATGGTTATGGAATGCCTTGCCCGTGTCGAAAAAGCGTGCTCAATCTTTGTCCACTTTTAAAATTCTGATAAAAAAAACACTTCCTCTCTCCTCAAACATCATCATTACATACAGTTCCTTGCTCTTATTTCATGTTTATAATTGTATCTAAGCATATCTATGTATATATACAGGGTGTCCAGTAAATAGCACGACATACTGCAGGGGGTGATAGCTTGGGTCACTACCTATCAATACAACACAATATATGTTCAGCAAAATCTTAATTTTTTTTTTCACTACTGTAGTTTAAACTTAAGTGATAAGAAAATAGTTCTGTGAAATTTTTAACAAAAAATAGTATTTCTTGAAAATATTCTTGTCGTTGATAGAAAAAAGACTTATCAAAGAGTAAAGTAACTATTCACGAATAATTTGATGTAAAAAAAAGTACTAGAAAAGGATTTTTTCATTACGAGATGCTTAAAAATCTGTTTCAAGGTAGAGATTTTTCAGTATTTCGGAAATTTTTCTAAAACTGTAAATCCGTAAGATTTTGCTGAACATATATTGTGTTGTATTGATAGGTAGTGACCCTAGCTATCACCCCCTGCAGTATGTCGTGCTATTTACTGGACACCCTGTATATATTATATAACTTATAATATTTAATAATATAATATTTAACTTATCCTTGCTCACATGAAATAAGAGCAAGGATAAGTTTAAAAGAAGAATATAATTAGAATGGTGGTTAGAATATTAAAAGTAAAAATATACTTTATAAATTCTGATAAAAAAACAAAAGTCACCCTATGTAAAATTTCTAAATTTATGTCTAAAATTCTTATGGTGTACAATAAAGAGTAGGTATTCTATCTATCTAATGACTATTAACCTTTTCTGACTCCTGCTGATTAATTTGAGGCGGATCACCACCATGTACACCTGATGCATACATCCTTACGTATAGCAAATATTTTTCTAAGACCTTTGATTATTTATATGTCTAGTCTAGATAGGAGTGTCGC
This sequence comes from Xanthia togata, assembly GCA_963853775.1. NCBI lineage: Eukaryota > Metazoa > Arthropoda > Insecta > Lepidoptera > Noctuidae > Xanthia > Xanthia togata. Next base: position 8,955,716 of record OY970806.1, read on the forward strand.
GCTGCAAAAGAACTAAAATCAACAAGCTTTTTTATGCTGGCTGCGTGACAGAAACGTTTTGCACTCGCGCTACGTCACTGTGGTGTTATTATGCTTCTAGTGTGCGTGCATTTAGCGGCTAACAGTTGGACGCAATTTTTTCGACTTTGACTGTCTATTTAGACATATTTATATCTTTGTCTAAGACATTTAAAAATCGAGATAAGAAGAGATGTCTGCTTACTGAGTAATATTTTTACCACGGCATACAGCGTGAGAATAATTAGCAGGAGAAAATTGTACAAGACGATTCTTTAAGACTTAAGGTATGATTCCGAACCTAGCTGCACGCAGCAGTGCTGCTTGCCGCGCTGCACCTGCACCAGCACCTACTGCTCGTGGTGTCTCCCTGTTTTATTGTCAATTTACTGGTCAACATTCACCTGTCAACATTCGCTGTGATGAACGGCGTACTACTGGTCTGCCATGGCGGCAGTGCGACACTGCCGCACAGCACTGCTGCCGTATTAGGAATGTAATCTCTTATGAACCAATTGAAAATGTATGGGAACCAGTAGCGACGCGGCAGCACTGCTGCGTGCGGCGTTTTTCGGAATCATTATTTTATCTTAAACATGAATGTAAAAAGTGCAGGTAATCCTAGACCAATTTATTCACTTATGATCGGTTCCTTTAAACAAAACAAATATTTTTGCTTATGGTTACATTTTTATTGCCAAACTGGGCATACAAATAGATTTGTAAGCTAACTTTTACCTGTGACAGCTACTGTCATATGGGGGTATACTATGCAAAACTATGAGGTCTTCTTCATAAATTATAGGAATCGACCAATCGTAGCCTAGAATAATTTAAATTGAAGTCTATATACTTCATCGGTCTGGAACAAAACGCTTTCATACAATGTCTATGCATCCAGTGAGAAAGTGCTAATCAAAATTAGTTTCTCGGTTGAGCTCACTGCCGGATTACAGTCAGTTCGGGCGATCGTGCATAATAGTGTCCAATCAAGGTACAATGGAACCATCGGTTTCGCTGCAGCTGAGATTCTTAATTAAGTATACATTGTAGTATAAGGCGCAATTCTTCGAAGTAATCTATTGTCTAGACCTGTGATACTGGCTGTGGTTTAACTATATAAAAATCCGTCTTAAAATATTGCTAGTATTAGTATATTGCTACTGCCCTGCCTGACGATACGAGTATCTAATAATAACCCAGTTTCCCTGGGAAAAGCTTCCTGTACGGCTAACTATCCGGGGTTGGCGCAATTTAATGTTAAGCAAGTGAATAACATATTTAAAAAAATTTAATCTTATATTTATTTTGGTCATTTAGTTGGCTTAGAAACTAATACATAATAGTTGCACTATGGGAACTTGATTTAAATCTTTACAGAAGCATTGTTAAACACCACAGTCATCCGACCAATTATCACATATGGCTCACTGGTCTGGTGGCCCAGGACAGACCTGAGGACAGCCCAAAAAGATCTCTAAAAACCGCACCTACAGGCAATGCTAGGAATGCCACCTCTGCACCTCATCGTGGGGGAGGAGGTGGCCATGGCTACCTTTACCAACAATGAGATCAGCGTGACGTCATCAGATGTAGCAGTTACACGGCCACATATGAACTACGCATCAAAGACATGACGTCACACAAATCCTGCATCGCGCAATTAGAGTTTACCGCGCGAACGACATGTATAAGACTATCCGACATCAACAGTCGGGCAGTCGGCCCGCCAGACACAACAATCGCCTGGTTGGAGGATCCTCTCTTTTCTATGGTGGATGAGTGAACTTTACACCCTGTTCCTCATGCCCCTAAAGGCTGCATTTATCGGGAACCCTAAGTAATGACTCCAGAATTAAGCACACACGCATAAAGGAGGATGCGATCAAACGAAAGACAATGATGGCATCACCCTGCGACAAAGCCCCGAAAACAACCCATTTTCAATGGCACAACAACATAATACTTACAGAAGAACAGTGTGACTACTCAGGCCCCAAAGAAATGAGAGTATACACCGACGGTTCTCACACGACCTCAACATAAATATATCCAGACCGCTGGGAAGGTTCAACACCGTCTATCAGGCGGAGTGTGTGGGCATAAAAGGCAAGAAGTAGCTTAAAAGGCACATTATGAATTTCCCAGAATACTGCACAGTGCACACCAGCAACAGCCTGTCACTGAAAGCCAGCGCTGCATGGTGTTCTGTCTCGCATAGGGTCGCAGCATTATGCCGAGCGATGGCCGTTTTGCATGCATTTGACGCATATTTTCCCCCAACTGTTCTTTTTTGTTTTGTGATCTTTCTTTGTGTCATTTTTACCACAATTAAACGTATTTTCTTTATTTTTCATATAAATCGAGAGTAAATTAGCCAAGCTTCTCCTGAATCATATTGCTGCTAGATTAGAAACCACTCCGTCGATCCTACACAATAGTCGCGACATTCAATCAGAGGACAATGCGCAGACAGCTTATTTTTAATCTCGCTCGCATTATACTCAATACTACGAGAACATTGCTTAGTTTTTCGCGATAAAAAAGTTTGAATGGCTCTCTTCTCGGTCTCAAAAAAATGTCATTTAGGGTACTGTACATTCGAATGAAAAAATGGCACCCTTATGGGAACACTCGTGTGTCTTTCTAATCTGTCTGGCTGGCTGGCTGTCTGGTCTGTCACAGCCAATTTTCTCCGAATCTACTGGACCGATTTAGTTGAAATTAGGTACACATATTTCTGTGACCCAAAACTCGGACGTGTAAAGTAAATAAATAAATTTTAAATATGGGGTCACTTTCCGGGTGCAGATTAGAAAAAATAAATAATAGTTTGGCAAACTCTACTTACTGTGTAACATATTACATGAAGGGCTCATTGAGAGGATCTCCATATTTAAAAATAATAATTTTGTAATAAATACTTTTAAATAAATTTAAGAAAATTTATGAAAATTGGCCATCCCCCCGTCCTTATTTCCGAAACTACTAAACTCAAAATAAAAATAAATACTGAGAATGGTTCTTTACTTATAGATTACAGGAAAACCTATAAGAAGTCTATGGTCTTAACATAACATAAATCTCTCAATATTGTGCGTACCACATTTGCATTTGCAGTTGGAATGTATGGGAGAACATGTTTTTCAACTACAATGTTAAGTCTGTACTTGGGATAAAAAACCTTGGTAGATAACATATTTATCGCACGGAAGCCTCATCACGCGAGATCAACTCGCACTTGACCAGTTTTTTTTTTTTTTGAAGCGGTAGAAACTGTACCTACAGATGAACTAAGTTTCGGGAAGACAAACCTTTTGACGGATTCCCGAACTATAAAAAGTGTAATTGAATTTTTGTGTTCGGAGATCTCGGTTTTGGTCCGGTTTTCCTCAATGCATACGGTCATTCCACGATATGATATTTATACAGCGAAAACCTGTCATTGACTGTTTAAAAAAAAAAAAAAAAACTGGCGCTATCATAAGTTCATTTTATTTTCTTAAAAGGAACAGCATTTTAATAACTTAAAACTAGAGTAAAAAAATGTATTTTGATTATAATATAACATGCAACGCTTGTGTAAAGTAAAATTAATCGCTAGTGATTTTAATAGCAGTAACATCAATGAAAAATATTAATATTTGGAACTTGTTGGGTACTAAAGAAAGCTTAGGTACATAAAGTTAAACAAAATCTCGTACGAAATGTCGCCTTAATCAAAGCCCTCTATCCACCTGAAAATTTCGATAAGTTGACCCAACAAAGTATATATTATACTCATCCACTTTCTGAAAATCCTTACTAAAGCCATATTTCTCCCTCGTATATAGCTACCTAAGTGATACATATTAACGACTTGTCAAAGGAATTTCGCGGGCGAGTAGCGATGATGTGTTCAATAAAATGTCGGTGATCAGGCTAGCCTGTCAGAGCTTACCGATGGGTAGCAAGCCGACTGACGGGTTCTCACGGCTGATGTAACAAGATAATTAACTTGTTATACCCGTTATTTTCTGGATAGATGGAGAGCAAAGGGATGTTTGGTGGAATATATTCTGGTTGAGTTTGCCTTAAGCCTACTTTGGAAGCAAAAGTCAACTTTATAGGAAACTTTGAGAAAATCTTTGTTAGCTTAAACTTTTCAGTTTAAACTTTCAAAGAGGTCAAATTGTTTGTTTACTTGTAAGAGGTAAGGTATGATTCCGCATTTTTTTTTTTAAGTATTTCCGCATCACTAATGTTGTGTGACTTACATGCCGAGCAATGCTAAGTCACATTGCTACCGTGATTGGAATGTAATCTCATATAGATAACCCTATAGAATATGTATGGGGGACCAGTAGTGAGGCAGCACTGCTGCGTGAAACGTTATTCAGAATCATACATTTAATCTCTGGAAGTACAGAGCTGATTGCAAAAAAAAATTATACCGATAGAAAACTACATTATTTCCGAGTGCATTAGGATTAATGCTTTAAAAAAAAGAAAAAATACAAAGCGTAAAAGCAGCATATTTTTTGTATATACCCACTTTTTCATAACTAAAATGTGTCAATTAAAAAAACCGACAAACATTTTCGCTCCAACTAAAAAAAACGAGTAAGTATAATACACTTTTATGATTACCTATTTGCGTATTCATTACATTTTCAAATATTTCTATACAGTAGGTATTTAAGAATACACGGAATTTAATACAAAATAGTAACATTAATTATAAATTATCATAAAGTATAAGTATACAGATAGTGCAATCCACGACGACACGCCCCACTCCGCGATTACTGTACTGTAAGCTGTAGGTACTTTAATACGGAGCGGAGGATCGGAGTGAGGCGCGTCGTCGTGGATTGCACTATCTATTTATGGCGCTGAAAAGTCGAAGGACAATTTCCCCCAACCCATCACCATGTTCGGCAAGCCTATCCCTTGGGAGAAGCGAGCCAAATACCTAGGTGTCGTTCTAGATCAGCATCTCACCTTCAGTGATCACATAAAGCAGGTCCGCTCGCGAGCCGCTTTCGTTCTCGGTAGACTCCACTCTGTCCTGAATGCACGTAGCAAAATGTCACTTAAGTGCAAATTGCGTACGTACACGAGCCGTATTTGCACACGCAAAACCCCGCCATATTCATAGGATGCAAACACTCCAAAATAGATTTCTCCGGAAAATCACCGGTGCCCCCTGGTACGTTAGGAACGAGATCCTCCATCTCGACCTAAAGATCCCCACAATCCACCAATTTCTCAAACGCAATTCCAAGCGTTTCTTTGAGTCCGCCGCCAAACACCGCAACCCTCTGGTTGTCGAGGCCGCCAATTATGTCACGAGTAGAATCAGTCAGACCCGCCGCCCAAGGCAAATCCTTACCGACCCAGACGACCCCATAACCCTCCTCCAGGAGAACAATAGGGCCACAAGTACAGTGCACAAAAAACATAGACACCGACCCGCATTCCGACCTCGCCGCCGAGGTCCTCCGCGATCGCGACCCGCCCGAGTAAATAATACTCCCCACCGACCCTTGCTCGCAGAAGCGCCAGCCCGCGTTTTGCTGAGAAATGTAGTCTTAAATTCCCCGATTAATATGAATCATCTTTGATCCAGCCTGTCCCAACTTGCTGTCCTCCCCCCAGCGACGCCCTAAGCCGAGGTCCATACCCCACAGGGGGTGCCCTTAGCGAGCGTTCACCTAGTTTTAATTTAGAATAGTTTTGCCCCTGGCTGGAGGCTTTGAGTTAGTAGCTTAAGGCAGCCGCAGGAATGACCGGTTTAGTAGTCATCACCTCAGAGGTGAGCTACGAGATGCCCTAGACAAAAAAAAAAAAAAAAAAAAAAAAAAAAGAAGGACAATTTGGAATCGCATGGAAATCCCGGCATTATGTCCTACGTGCGCGTTAGATTTCCATACGATTCGTAATTGTCCGCGGACAACTGACGGGCTGTTGTTTGCAACTCCACATTCAAGCGCGTATTTTGCGTACCTACGTACCTATCATCTAACTAAACATATTATCGAATTAAAAAGTCGGCAACTAGATACAAACGCAAATTCGTATTATTATTCAGCAGGCGCTACAGTAGTAGTTGTGGTTGTAGTCGAAGTGGTCGTAGAAGTCGGAGTAGTCGTAGTCAAAGCGGTCGTAGTCGATGTAGGTGAAGTTGTAGGTTGCGAAGTAGTTGACGGCACGAGACAAGATGGGTTGAATCCTTTGCAGAGCAGGCATATCAACTGTCAAATAAAAAACAATTATACAGTAAAGAGTAGGAGTTGATGGTGATAATTAAAATAGTTGGGTTCTTTAAAAATGATTTCTTTAAAGCGCTGACAAGTGACAAAGGTACTGAGTCTTGAAAAAAAAATTGCCTATTCTACACAGGTATACATATAGTTTGCGGTTGTGTAAAAAAATATAAACTGTTAATCTTGATCATATTTCTCAGGACTTGGTTGTCACCAAAACAAGTTTTGAAAAAAAAAAAACTAGGTAAATATAAATTTAATGGTAAACTAAATAACCTTTTACCCTGAGTTCTCCAAAACATCTGTATTACATATCAACGTACGTTGGTACGAGCATTTCATTAATAACAAGAACGTCTTATTTGAATGTAGAATTTGTTTGTTCTTTTATTATTTTTGATTACTCAACTTATTTTTGAGTAAATAGTTTTATTTTCATATTTTGTTATAAATAGCGTCTTGCCAGTTCAATAAGTAATGTAGGTATTAGGGCACATCAACCACCCCCTATCACTTTTGTGTATAATACTTCGAAAGGGTAGGTTCTTCACATTATGCATTGTCACCATTAAACAACATTATTTAAGATCGATCGTAGTAGTTCTGTAGATTCATACGAGCTTTAAAGATTTTTTCCAACCAAAAACATGTTTACTTGGCAAAGCAGGTAATAACTTGAAAAAATACTTTGCAAAGAATTGGAAAAGTATGGCAAGGTTGGAAAAAAAATTAATTAACTGTTTTTAAAGCCGTTTTGATTTGCGTGTATTGCCCGTTTACTGGGTAAACGGGCAATACACGCAAATCAAACGGCAAATACACGCAAAAAAGCCCAGTACACGTTGGCCGCACCTGCTTGGACAACGGGCTCGCCCAACGTGTACTGGGAGCTTAACACCTTTCAAGTATGGTAACGCAATTGTTTATAGTATTATTGTATTGAGTTTGCGTTTATACTAATTGAATAAAATGATGTTTATACAAACCTTTTGACTGCGAATAAAGTTAAATCTGTTACAGACTTCACCAAAACTTGGATCAGCTGCCTTGAATCCTAAAAAGATAAAAACAATATAATATACTGCAATGGTTGGGAATCAAACTTAAAGCCACCACCATTCCCCACCTAAACCGTTATAACGACTCTTTTTTTATATAACCCGAATCATAGAATCTAAATGAAATATTGACTCACCATAAATAATTAATTTCAACGGAATTAAAAATTTATTGACGTTATATTCATTTTAATTGATACAACTATGCATTACATATTAGATACAAGGATTATGTAATATCAAGTTATATAATATTTAAATGAACCACCAACCTCCAAAACCACCATGAGATCCATAACTCCAACCAACAGGAGATCCTAAAAAACAAAGACAATAATAAACTTTCATAAAATGATCATCCGCTAAATCCAACAATTATAGAAGTCAAAATAATCCTAATGGATGTTATTATGGTCTTACTTCAGGCCCTTGGGTTTAAACCAGAAATAACAGACATTTAATGGGTTAGGGACCCAAACAGAGTTGAATTACATTATCAAAAGGTTCAAATAAAACAAAACTTTGTTGACGCCCTTTTGAAGTGTAGCTATTTAGAGATTCAGGCAATTTCAGTTTCGTCAACGCGATGACGGCTTAGGAAAACATCGTATAACATATCAAACAATTCAATCTAAAAAATAATGAAATGACATAGGTCACCATTTATTAATGAGTTGACATATTTTAACAACAAACAACAAATTAACCTACAATTTAACGTAAAATCTTTATTAGTGGCTTTTGTGAACATGATAATTATTCAGAATTGTAATAGCAATCACCTCATTTCGTATAAAATACGTTTTTATTTTCAATAATTTATTCCTCTTTATATAGATTATTTTCTATTTTGTGAATGTGAGACCGTTGTAGGCTTAGTGGACTGTATATTTGCTGACCATAATTATTTTGTTAAGTACCTGGTACTTGTTGAAAGACCTACACCGTCCTCCCATACCTAATAACACTGTTATTTGAAAATATTGTAAAAACCAATTATTTTTAAAAGAGTAACCGTGGAGTTTCTTGCCGGCTGTTCTCCATAGGAAACGACCAATTGGAACCGTGCACCTAGCTTCTGACGTTTCATAAGTGCCCATGTACTCGTAGGTTTATGTGAAATAAAAATATTTTGCATTGAATTGAATTGACCAATGCTTTCGCAAAAAATAACCACAAACAGAGACATCTATAGTGGAACTGAGCTAACAGAAGATCTACTGGTATTCAGATACTTACCAGGAAAACACAATTAAAACCCACAAGAAATGGAAGAAACCACTACTTATACTAATTAGAATTCTCATCAAACAGGAAATAATAAAAGAGCAAGAAACTGAAGCTAAAGTGAATAAAACAAAAGACCAACCTTCAGTTCTTCCAATAGAAATGCAATGTGATATTGAATAAAACAGAATTGAGAACAGATAGAACGATGTCGCAAATAAGAATGCCATGACTGAATCTACGACTGTCGACTCGAGTAATGACAAAAAATCTGTGGAGCTGCGCTTTAGGAGCTTATATTGTCTGAAGTAATTTGCGCTAGGAATGTGTGGATACTCCATGGTATTTTTTTCTTTTGTTTGTTTCAGAATGTTTTTGTGGTTTTCATGTTGACTAGAGAGAGGGATGTGGTGGCTCATAGAGACCTGTATGGGACAATGCGATAGCATTATGTAGATTCTCAAAAGACGTTTGTTTACTGATTGATAGGGCATTAATATATTCATATGTCATATGAAGTCTTTCCAATTTATTGCTAGCAAAAAACTAAGACAGTTATCGTAAGTTACAGTTGCCCTTAATTTATAAATGTGACCTTTGACCAAGATTTATTTTTAAACTAGTCTGCCACTTGGTAACAACACAACAGTCCCTTCGAAATCTTTTGTAGAAAAAAACATTCACGAAATCCAGAATTTAACAAACCCAACACATTTTCCGTTATCTATTCAGTTTAACTCCTTAACAGGTGTACCATAAATTTGATGGCTAATTTACCTGTACCAGTCTAATCAGACCTATTGCTCATAAGGCTTGGTTGTAGACAAGGGTTCTGTATAACCCGGTGGTTGATTCTAACGATCCAAGGCGACTGAGCCCATTGTACAACAGGTTGTCACGCACTTCTGAGATTACTTGTAATTTTATTTTTATTTTATGATTCAAAATGCTAGCTTGAAACTGGGTCTCGTAAATGGAAATCGCTTTAGTTGCCAATATGTTTATTTGTTGTTACGATGTTTGTGGCTCTTTTACTGCTTAAACATTGAAGTGGGTAGGTTATGTACCTAGGCATCGTATAGTAAATCGCCTGGCCAGACAATACTGATGTATTGGAGCTTCCACAGTCTGCTTTTTTATCCACGCCGAAATTCAAGAACATGATTGTTGTGAATAGCAATATTCAGTTGTATATTAATAAAATTAATGCCCATGGTATTAATTAGTGATGTTCCATCCTAATAGTATTTTTAATATCTCTTTCTTTTTTCTTTCTTTCTCTTTCTAAGTAATAACTGCCGCACGGGTCGATCCATCAGGTTAAGCTACGCTTGCCGGGGTTGGTCTATGGATGGGTGACCATCTTTACATACCAAGACTCCTCCGTGCCTTGGAAAGCACGTTAAGCCGTTGGTCCCGGCTGTCATTCGTGGATCTTCGATAGTCGTTACGGGGCGTCAGAAGCCCGAAAATCTGACAACCAGTCTTACCAAAGGGGTATCGTATTACCCAGTTACTGGGTTGTGGAGGTCAGATAGGCTCTATGTAAAATACTGGTATTCAGCTGCATCCGGTTAGACTGGAAGCCGACCCCAATATAGTTGGGAAAAGGCTAGGCAGATTGGATTTTTTCTTTCTTATTTTCGGGAATTCTTCAACCTAGGCCTTAAACGTATTCTACGAAGCATTTATTTTCCTGAACAATACTTTACTGATTGGAATCGAAAATTCTTCTTCAATTTTTTATTTTTTGGTTTTATTCACCATCTGACTGAAAACTTCAATGTTCGTTCTTTAACGTACCATTTTAAAGCAATATGTTATCAGCGTGCGTTTTTCTTCGGGAAGATTCGTATCAGAATGCATCTTATTTATTTATTTATGTACACACAAAACACTTAACAGGACACAATATTAAAATAAAAGAGCACAAAGGTACTGCTTATTTCTTACAAAATTTCTTCCAGCAGACCTGCGAGAGGAAAGTAGGATTGGATATGTAGACACAGTGTGTAGAAAAGTGGAAACAAGAAAATTTAAATTAAAACTCAAAACAAAACTATTCTATATAAAATAAACATACATACAAATACATACACACATATATAAAAAAAAAATACTAGTATTAGTAAATATTTACCTATAATATACATACATATATATGTAGAATATTACTGTAGAGAAGAAAGGTAATGCTCTTTGACTTGCTTTTTGAAGTGAAACAAAGTTTAAGAATCTCGAATGTTAGGCGGAAGTGAGTTCCACAAACGTACTGCGTGAACAGAGAAGGAGTAAGAGTACAGTTCAGTTTTATGGGATGGGAAATTAAGATGATGCCTGAGGTGGGATCTACACAGAGCATCCGGAGGACGGGTAAAGGAAAAGCGATCACGCAGGTAGCTGGGATATGCAGGGTTATAAAGGATGTTGTAAAGGAGACATAATATCCGAGTGTTCCTGCGAAGACGGATAGGGAGCCACTTGAGCTCCTTGCGGAAGTGAGAAACATGGTCATATTTCCTCAGGCCAAACACAAAACGAATACCAAGGTTTTGTAAGCGCTCAAGCTTATTTAACAGCTCCTCGGTGGCATCCAAATAGCAGGCATCAGCGTAATCAATGATCGGCTGAATCAGAGTTTGAGCTTAATAAATTTTGGTTTTGAACGGCAAGAAGCTCTGTAAGGATTTGAGCGAGTGAAACGAAAAGTGAACCTTACGACTAACCTCACTGACTTGAGCTCGCCAAGAAAGATTGCTGTCTTAATTGACAGCAATCTTTCTTCTCACCAAGGTCCTTGGCTGTTTCAGTATACGCAATGGTTGTGCAGCCCAGAGATAATGAAGTCAAAGATGACAATTCAAGTGCTGTGCGGTAGTGTCTGCTGCCTATGATCATGGCCTGCGATTTAGCAGGGTTAATCTGTAAGCCGAACGACTTAGCCCATTGATATATGCTGTCTAGGTCATGATTCATGGCATTGATTGCCGATTCTGCATCAGCCAGCAAGAAATGTCGATACAGCTGCAAATCGTCTGCATAGAGGTGGAAGCTGGAAGTGATAACTTTGTTAACGGTATTAATAAATATAGAAAAAAGAAGTGTGTTTTCTTTATTGAATTGTCTCTTTACTTTCATCGAATTTATTGTCAAGTGAATTTTAATTACACAACTGACAAATAATTTCGATTCTGATTCCACTAACTTGTCTGTGTACGATTAGTATCATTCAGCTCAGCGCCAAAAGCTGAAAATGCAACAGTTCGCTTTTATTTCGGCATTCATTTCGGTGTCGCCTAGTATAAGTGAAAACGGGCGTAAGCGTTTCAAAAGTACAAATTCGTTAGGTAGACAAACAAAGTCGTTCACGAAGTTATGCGATAAAGGACCAAGATTATTAACTGCTACCGAGAAGTTACTACTCCTAATAGTGTGTCTATAGTTTCACTTACTTTATTTTCTACAACAACATCAACTCTTAACTCCTTAGAAACATAAATAAATCAAATCAAACTAACTTCGAGTGAAAATCAAACGACCCCTTGCATAGGAAAATCGTTTGTGATGCAAATTAAATCCGATTCACTGAAATAGCCTTATTTTGGTTCAATACAAGCTTACCCTCTTTGGCATACCTTGAAATGTCAAAGCTGGAGTCAAATGTGACCCGGTTGCAGACCCTAAGTAAATTTGATCCGGGTTCAAGGATTGGTACTTGTTACAACTTCGCTATACAAGTTACGATGTGAATCTTAAACGAAAAGTTCAGGGAGGGATTAGAGACAACATTTCCGACGTTAAGATAAAATCGGTTAAAAGTAAAAATCGAAATTAAGTACGAGATCGCAGGTGGTACACTTTAACTTTGAACTGGCCCAGCGTAGTACGGAGTTTCAATAAAAAGCCTCTTGGCCCGCATCTCACCTGATGGTAAGTCACCTGGTGGTCCGAGGTAAATAATTTTGATACTTTTGACTTGCGGCCTACTGAACGAGGATTGATCCTCTGCTTCTTACGCCGCAGAAAGGCATAACAAAGGAAGGGTCTCGGATTTGAAAGTATATAAATAGTAAACTATTTGAACCAGACCAGCGCTCTCGACTTGCAGACACTTTAATAACTTGGAAACGGCGGGAGCCCTAGAAGGATATAGTGACCTTATTGAGGATGTTCTTCAGAAAGGTCAGGTGTATGAACGTAAACGAGGCAAAAGGATTACGTAAGATCCTAGTAGGTGGCGTTCTGGAGTTTCTGCCTACCCCATTGGAAAAAAGCATGAGTTTATGTTTAACTAGCTTCTGCCGGCGTCTTCATCCTCAAGAATTGGGTTATCCAATGCAAAAACATATATTTTAATCCGACTGGTAGTTCCGCAGATTACCTCCTACATACAAACTTACAAACAAACAAATTATACCTCTATTTAATATTATACAGTAAATAGTAATAAGTATAAATAACTGTCGTTTCTGCAGTTTCTAAACGCCTTCACTGCGTGACCGCCACCCATGAACTCTGCAAAGCTCCAACCGGTCCGAGAGTTATTCCGTAGACTTTGACAAGCGCGGCTAGGCGGCGCTGGCATCCCGATTAGTCAACTCAGTAACGTATTTCCGACATATATAAGTATAAGTATAAATAACTTCAAAACAAAAACATCAAAACCTGATATAATAAGTAAGATTATTCTTCAATTATATGTGACCAAAGTCAATTTGAAGTATCACTATGCTTCCTCCTCCTCTCAATATTGCTGTCAACGCAGTACCTCACCCGATCAGTTCAGGAGGCATAGCAGCTTTCAAAAAATCCTACAAATCAATGTCAGGTTGAATACAGGTATGAAAACTAAAGTTTTAGCATAAAATATCATCAATCAGAAACAAACATATTATAATATAATATTTGTCTTTCTACTGACTACAAACTTTCATGAAATGTGGCTTAAGTTTTCTTTTATTCAAACATGAGTCTAGAAATGAGTTTTTGGTAAATAAAAACGGGTAACCCTGCAAAAAAAAATCTCTAGTTTTTACGATCTTACATTCTTTATCCCTCTTATATAGCTTGCAAAGACTGGGAAGAAAGTTTTATTTAAGTAGAAATATTAAGGTACCTACACATCGGAGGAGCTCGTGGCTAAGTAATAACAGCCGCACGAGTTGATTGATCAGGTAAAGCTACGCTTGCTGCGGTGACTATTTCAACATTCTAAGCAATAACTACGTCTTATAGGTATTTTTCTGACAAAGGATAATTCCTATTCAAGCTTCATCATTATTTGAAAATAAACACCAACACACACCCACAAACTCTTTACATACCGAGACCCCTCCGTGCCTCGGACAGCACGTTAAGCCGTTACTCCCAGCTGTTTTATTCTTGGATCTTTGACAGTCGTTACGGGCCGTCAGAAGCCCGAAATTATGACAACCAGTATTACCAAGGGGTAAGACTGGTTATTGGTATTGTATTACCCAAGAACATTTTTAAACTATAAAGTGTACTATTTGTTTGTGTCATTTGTAAACTGTACTAAAAAAAAATATGGTGTAAGTAACAACGCCTTCTTCTTTTTTGTTAGAATGGTAAGTTTTTTTTTTGTATTTTTTTACTTTTGTTGATGTGTGTGAACTTGGACAGATTTAAATCCGTTATTTTCTTCGCGCAGTTCGGTCCAGTTTTGCAAGGGTAACAGATTTTTTTGCACAAGTTTGCCAATGAATTAGTAACTAATAAGAACTTATTTTCTTTCCATTTCATGCTTCGAGGAAAAGGGTTTATGAGAATGGGAATGTAGACATATGATAGCTATGTTGATAGCATATAGGTAATATTAATGAGGTTATAACTAATATATTTTTTTTTACTATTAGTGACGAGTCTGTGTTGTCTAGTTATACTAACAACATAGTGATTAAATATGAATTATCATGTTGTACGAAGGAGGATCCACCTTTAATACTATAATCTTTTGAGGCACTACCAGTCAGATAGGGTATTCGCTTCATGCTGGCGCTCATAGGGGCATTCTAGACTCTTTAGTTGTAGTTGTGGAGGTCAATCCGGATAACTTTTTTAACTAGTTAGTAAGACAATAGAAGTTACCCCTTCAAATAACCACAATTATTATAAAACAATAATAAAAAGGTATATTCTGGCAATCTTACACATAATAATTCTAATAAAAAAACCGGCCAAGTGCGAGTCGGACTCGCGCACCGAGGGTTCCGTACAAACCTGTAGGTATATAAGTAAAAGTTCACCCATCACGACAAACGAGTCATAGTTTTTATTGCAAAATGAAATCCATAACATTACAATATGGAAAGCTGGAGAAGCATAAATTAAAGACAAACGTCTCTTTATCGTTTCAGTAATCCTTTATTTTATATTAACACATATAATTTATTTTATAATATAACTGAAATATCTACTCTAGCCTTGCAAAAGTCTGTTGATGAATGATGGCAAGTTTTTTTATCAAAGTTATTTGTTTACAAAGTTTTTTAGTCACTATTTAGAAATCTGGTACAAAAATACTAATTAAGTATTAAATATGAACCAGATCTGTAAATGGTGACTGAAAAAGGTATGAATAGTACCACATTGAACATTGAAGTTCGAAAAAACGTTATCTATAGTTGTACTACTTCGTGTAGTGCTAGTGTTTAATAACGGAAACATGTATAAGGATGAAAAATATGTGGAAATTCCATTTTGGGAATTAATTCTCAATCGAGCAAGCAATCGATATTGAAATCTCCCACAACAATCAGATAAGAACATGAAGTATACCTATTGAGGTTGCAACATTAATTGGAGATTGAGGTGACCTATATACAGTTATCACACTGACATTAAATATTTCAAAATGCAAGCATTCACAATGGCCGTTTGCAGCGCCTGGGTTATTTAAATAATATCTGTTACATGATCCATCTGTCACGGCATCTTTAAGATTGCGACGAACATACGTGATATATCCCCAACCTGGATTTGCATTAGATATAGCTGGACCATCTACTCTGCACACCTCATAAAACCCATCAAATTCAAAAGTGTCTCTACGACACCCCCAGGTTTCAACAAAAAATGCTGCATGGGAGGAATGAATAATAGGATCCATGATGACGTCTGAAAAATGTTTGCGCATTGATTGCACGTTAAGAAATACAATTTGAACTGCATTATCTTCAGGTGTTAGCTAAAATTTAAAATATGGTACCAATTTGTTAGCTTGTCATATTATATTATAATATAGTCAAACATATTATTAGACAGCTTGCTTGTATTCTTCCTACCTGGCGAAGTGGGATGGGACGCTGATGGCACGAGAGTCACGTTTGTTTTATTTTCACAGCTTAAAGGCAATTCCCAACAAACAAAAATTGCTCTTGTGGTGGCTTATATTGCCAAAAATAATATTCTTATAGGAGCCACATTATCGCTAATAAGGGTGCATTTGGGCACAAATTATAAAGACAATAACCTTATACCCCCCTTATAGTTGCTTTATTGTCCGCTTTTTTTCCGTATACGTGTTATATTATGACAAGGAACAAGGAAATTAAACTTATAATGGCAAGAAAAAAGCTCATAAAAAGCCAATACACTTGTAAGAAACATATAGAAAGCGTTAATACGGGCGATCACCCTTATTCGTGTTTTATTATGGTCTGATATAAGGGAGTTAAACTCATTGCGGCAAATCAATGGCTCTTAAAAAGCTGTAGGCCCTTATAACCGTCTATTTATGATCCTGCAATAAGTTTTTTTCTTAGTGATTTACATTATTTCGCAAAAGTTTGGCGAATAAAGAGAAACGTCAACCATTTTACTGAAAAGTGAACGGTAAGTTATTATTTTATGTAGTTTATTTACCTAATTTATGTGCTCGTTTATAGTTCAATTCAATTCAATTCCATTTATTTCAATCAATGTCAGATCATACACACAATACATAATATCAAAATTCAATTAAAATAAATATAAAATTAATGTGATATGTCAAATTAAAATGATAAAATTAAAATCTAAAATTACATAATTAAATTCAAAAAAAAAAAAAAAAAAAAAAAAAAAAAAAAAAAAAAAAAAAAAAAAAAAAAAAACAACTAGGTATAAATAAAATTAAAACTATTAACAATAACTTTCAGACAATTGTTTGTTTGTCATTACATTTACCATATAACAATGGTTAATGTACTGACAATCAAACCTGTTCGCAAATACACTCAGGATGGTGTTGGAGCTGGTCCGGACCCTGCGCCCCAGAGATGTGCACCGCTTTCGCATCGTCGTGTAAAAACAGTCAACACGGGCGTCGGCGAACATCCCCGACGCGCTGCAGTGCCGGGGCAACCCCAACCCTGAACGCATTATTATACTGGACGCGGAGAGCGCTGTACTGCTTTTGGGTATATGACACCCACAGGCTGGCTGTGTACAGAGACGTACAGAACGCTCTAAAAAGAGTTATTTTGACGGCCCCCGAGCAACGTGCAAACCTGCGGGCGATCATATTGGCCCTCACAGACAACGCTCTCCGCTCCCTATTAATGTCCGCATCGTCCCTCAGGTCAGAGGTCACAATATGCCCGAGATATTTAAACTGTTCAACTCTTTTTAACTTCACCCCGTTTAATTTAATAGTTGGAACAGTATCCGGGCATCTCCGACCCCTGGCCCGAAAGACCATGCATTCACTCTTCCTGGCGTTATAGAGCAAACCGTGATCCCGCGCATAACGCTCGCAGATGCCGAGCAACCTGGTCAGACCACACACCGAGGCGCTCAGCAGCACCATGTCGTCCGCGTAACTAATATTGTTGACACAAATACCGTCTATATGGCAACCAACACGGGTGCTGCTGAGCTCCTCTATCAGTGCGTTCACGTACAGGTTGAAGAGCCTTGGCGAGGTCAGCCCCCCCTGCCTCACCCCGCACTCCAACCTGTACGGCTCCGACAGAGCACCTGACAGCCGACTCAGTTACAACACAGTGGTCTAACCATCTTAGCGCCCCATTAGCATCACTTATAAAACTATATGTGTTAGACAATAAACCTAAATTTATAATATCGGCACATTTCCAATCCAAATCGTTACAAAAGTTTAAAAGTTCATAAAAGAATTGCTCACCCGGGTGGGCGTTGAAATCACCGAGCATGTATACACACTCAACATGTTCACTGCTCACAACTGCGCTCAACGTTGCTAAACAATCCGTAAATTCCACTAGATTCACCGTGTTATCAGTCGGCATGTACACACTGAATACTAAAAATGACCTTTGCCCTCTCACCACTTTAATACCGCACACTCGATTATTATCACATTGCACTATAGTAACATTATCAAAGATTTTCTTATTCCATAACAATGCAACGCCTCCCCACGGTCGTCCTGATATCATCCCCGTTGACGTGTCCATGGGCGATACACCAGTATATGCGAAGTCATCATCGATACAGCTCAGGAAATGAATGTCGTGCGGCATTAGCCAATGTTCCTGCAAGGCAATTATGTGAGATGTTCGACACAACTGTCGTACATCATCTACTGAGCGCTTCACATTCTTACAGTTGAAAGTTACGAAGTTGTATAATTCTTTATTTGCTTCATTCATTTCAGTTTTTGATCGGCCGTCACAGCGCAACTACCGTTCGTACTCCTCTGTCGAAAATGTACAAACCGTCTAAATATGACTCCTTCTGGCCATAAATTATTATCTAAGAACAAGACAACAGAAGTTATCTAACTTCTGCTCCGATACAAAAAACTTAAAAGCTTTATGATGCTTTTCTTGTTTTATTATAATTTCCTTCAAAGTTACCATCTCATTCGTTTTTCTGTATAAATAGTTTATTATGTCTTTGTCCGTCGTATAGTGAAAAGTGTATGGGAATTCAAATTCATGATAAAATGTGGTACGCTGTGTGTTGTAGTATCATTCCGCCCTTGATTTTAAGCTGTTTTTGTGATTTAAACGTTATTAATTATTTAGTTATGTTATAACCAGTGCTATTATGAGAGCAAAACGATTCGCACATTGTCTACAAGAAGCCTATGAGAGTGAAGACTTTATAATGGCAACATTTCTTGCTTATGCTATCGCCATTTTACATATCATTAGGGTTCCTTTCTCACGAACAAAATCCTGTACCTAGCTAGTCTTGTTCCCATTTGTATAAAATTTATGTTTCACTATGGATGGGTTGGTTGGAAGAGATCTCTTTATAGGAATAAACTTGTATTTGTGCACAAATTTTAAGTTTGATATATAATTATAATTCTAAGTACACAATAAAGAATATAATTATAATTATATTTAATATGTTTTTCCGCAGATATTGCAATGGTAGTATACATATTGGCAGATGTTGACAAATTTCTACAAAGTAAAGATAGAAGACATAATATGCGATGGCCATGGAAGTGGACACATTTTATTTTAAGAAAGGAATGCTTTAATTGTGCATATCGCATATCGTATTGTATCTGTTGCATTAGGGTAACCCCTGTAATGGTAGTTTAAGCTGTTATAAATAAATAAATAAATAATATACGACCTTTTCTAGTTTACCTTTACACTTTGTGATAGGTCGTGAAAACATAAACACAAATTATGACTTTAATAAAAATATGTGATTTTCAAATTAGTTGTTTTATTTTACAAA
Organism: Xanthia togata; assembly: GCA_963853775.1. Taxonomy (NCBI): domain Eukaryota; kingdom Metazoa; phylum Arthropoda; class Insecta; order Lepidoptera; family Noctuidae; genus Xanthia; species Xanthia togata. The sequence goes on from OY970806.1 coordinate 8,974,950, forward strand.
GTATGGATTAATGGTGTAAAATAAAATACCGAATTATAATAATTTACATTTAATGTCAGCGCATGAAAAGTCATATACAATTATAAATATAAATTAATGAAGACTTTCAGGGGTAGTTAAAGGCGTCAACTAAATTATCCATTCGGTATCCTTCTAGTCGTATTTCTTAAGTTTCAATAATGTGTATTGCTCTTATTTCTATAATATACTGGCCAGAGTTGATGATTCGAGCATTTATGTATTGGTAAACCATCGATATTTAAATTCAAGGTTATTTTCTAGGGCACTTCATAGTTTTGGAAGGATTTTTGTGATTGTGTAAGTAATCCATTATGCCATCCATATTGCCCAGTACCAATTTCAGTAATGCATATTTCTACTTTATTTGTTTTGAGCAATGTAGGTGCATCCAATGGCATTTTGTTTGGCATTACATGATGTAATATTTTAATAAGTCACTTAAAGTGACATGGGAAATGTTGAATGTCACTGCCCATTCTCTACGAATATCAATATTCTTCAACTCTTCATTTAAAAATATGTTTATATCACTATCGCTACAGTTATATTCTTCCTTACTGGTTTCCTTTTCATTCTCATTTTCTATTAAATAATCCTCTGCGGAACCATTGGCTGATTCGTTGGTATCGGCTTGGTCATTTTGTAGCGTCAGAGGAGTAGAGGTGGTGGGTGTAATGCTCACAACCATGTTTTCGTAGACTTTTTTTTTACTTTTCTTCTGTAACCACCGCTCCTTTTAAACTTCTTCCAGTCTTTTGAATCTATTTTTTAAATGTGAATTCCACTCCGTAATAAATTCACACAATCTGCTGTACTTTCAAAATGGCGAATCTAGTTATGTAAAACATTGTAATGTAACTATATAGAGAATAATATCTTTGTAATTACTGTATAAGGGAATACGATTGCTTTCATCCTTGTAAAGATCATATATAATGTTAGAATTCGTTTGTTGGATAGACGTCTTATCAAATGCTCCTATAAGTTAAAAAGCATCATAGTTACCTTGTGCATTACTTTTCTAAGAATAATTGACCATATTAAAAGCCTTTATATGACTTTATTAAATAAGTCAATTAATTTTAATTTATTGTTCACATAATAGGTTGGGGAAAAAGTTGCTTCGCATTTTTTAAGAAAATTCAAAACAATTTTTAATATAGTTTATTTACATTTAACTAAAGAATGTAGGTACCATTTTGTTCGATAACTTTTTGCCATCTTGTAGGTAGGGACATGATCCCATTGCTATAGAAATTTTGGGACTTATGATCAAAATACCGCGACAAGTGGTTTTGGCAGTCCTCTCGTGATGTTAACCTGACACTGCCTAAGGAATTCTGAAGAGACCGAAACAGGTGGAAATCTGAAGGTTCAAGGTCAGGACTATACGACGGATGCATTAACACCTCCCAGCCAAACTCTCTTAATTTTTGCTGAGTGGCTAAAGATGTGTAAGGTCTAGCGTTATCATGATGAAAAACCACACCCCTTCTGTTGATTAATTCCGGCCGCTTTCTCTCAACTTCTTGCTTAAATCTCATCAGTTGTTCGCAGTAGAGTTCAGAATCGATGGTCCTGCCTGGTGGTAACAGCTCATAATGAATAATGACCCTTCCAATCCCACCACACACACAGCATCACCTTGTTGCGAGTTAACCTGGGTTTCGCCACAGTCTGTGAAGCCTGACCGGCCTTTGACCACGACCTTTTTCGCACTTTCTTATCGTACGTGATCCAGTTTTCATCACCAGTTATCAGCTTCTTCAAAAATGGTTCGGTTTCATTTCGTCGTAATAAAGACAGACACAAATGAGTACACGGTTCATTAGGTTTCTTTCAGTGAGCTCGTTAGGTACCCAAATATCGAGTTTTTTTGTGTACCCAGTTTTTTTCAAATGCGACAAACTGTTCAACTGTCAATTCCCAGTTCTTCAGCTACGTCGTAACTACTGATATCTCCACTTTTTCAAAAATGGCATCCATTTTATCCGTAATAGGGCGACCAGCGCGACGTGCATCTTTGACATCAAAATTTCCGGATTGAAAACGTTTAAACCAAATTTGTGCTACTCTCACAGACACTGCACTAGTCCATAAACATCGCAATTTTTTTTCGCGGCTTGCGTTGCATTTTTACCTTTTTTGTAGTAAAATTTTAAAATGTATCGAATTTCTTCATTAGATTCACTCATCTTGACGGTACGACAAACAAATGAAAATCACACATTTTCCTAATTTGAATTAGGAATTATGTTCTTTAAAATTTAAACTTTCAATGATACCAAAACCAGCCAGATACAAATAGTATAGCCAAAGAGATTTTATTACAAGTTCATATGTATACTATAATGCGAAAAGACTTTTTAATAATCTACGCATTACAATGTTTTTTTATGATGTGTATTGCAATAGGTGGTTAGCTAACGACCTCGTCAATTATTTATTTTACCTCGATGTTCCTAGTTTGTCCATTATAACTTCTAGTTACAGCTATATGTAAGCGAGCACGCCCTTTATGCCTGTTGTTTTTTTTTTTTTAAACATAATAAGTATATTGTTTACGTTTAGTTATTTCTATTTCTGCCTGAGTATAGTTTCGATGTTTTTGGTTGGTATATTGGCGTGTGCTAGCTGTCTTATGGCTATTAATTTATAGTTTAAATTAGGTTTTGCGTAATGTAAATTATCTTGCATACTATTATATAGAATCATTTTTTTCTAACTGAACAGAAATCTGTGCTGCTGGGGAGTTTATCGCGCCACTTCTACTTCCCAGCTAAAGCACTAGGATGTGGTGAAGGTTTCGCGTTTTGGGGGACTGTCTTATGTAATTTTGACGTACAAAAAGTGCTGATTCTCAGCCTAGTTTGAATAAATGATTTTTGAATTTTGAATTTTGCCTGCAATAGGCAGAATAGAAGAAGTTCATATCTACAAGGTCCGCCAAATAACTTTTTTTTTGTTGAAAATGCTATAAAAAAAAACTACTGAATATTTTCTCAAATTTCTTTTTATATTTGAAAATACAATCCTTCCGGTTAATAATGGAAAATGATTTCATTCAAATGGCTGCCATGCAGTAGCCTACACGATCGGTCCAATTTTTAAGCACATTATCGATTGTGTGCAGCTGTATTTCACCAATGGCTTCACGAATATTGTCCTTTAAAGCGTCAATTGTCTCTGGCTTGTCAGCGTAACACTTATCTTTCACAAATAATAGTCCAACGGTGTCAAATCGCAGCTCCGAGGTGGCCAAACGACATCAGCTCTGCGGCTGATAATGTGATCTTCAAAAACAGGGCGCAAAACATTGAGTGTAGCTTCGGCTGTGTGGCCGTGCAAAATTCGTCTCAATGATGTCTCCGAAATGTTCAATTGTTGAGAACGACGGTGAATTGATGTTGATGGCGCTTCACGCACACTTTCTGCCACACCAGCAATATTCTCGGGTGTACGCACTGTTTTTGGCTTTTCACGCTTTGGTTTATCGATGAGGATGCCAGTTTCTTTCACTTTTTTCACAAGATAACGAACATACGGAGCTGACGGTGCTTCTCTTCTTCCAAAATCCGTACACAATTTTCGCACACATTCTGCAACATTACCATGATTTTCAAAGTAATGTCGCAATATTTCCCAGCGTTGTTCAAGCGTATACACAACCATATTCGTTCAGCGGAAGGATAAAACTAATTATCTGTCAAATCAGACATGAGCTAAGTGTTACCATTCACGAAAAAAGCACTAGTTGAAAAAAAAAAAGTTAGATGGCGGACCCGTTATATATCGTAAGGACTATTTCTGCTTGCAGCGATCGGCCGCTATAGAACCGGGGCGGTAACAGATGTGGTCATCGTGTTCACGGGATTTTGTTTTCAAACTGCTTAGATATTAAGTTCTTCGATAGAACGTCCATGATTGCCTTTAAGTTACAATACGAACGATATAACTTGGCAGTTCCGAACTTCGCGCAGAAGGTTGTGTAAATAATCTTGGTCAGAGCATTTCAATTTGAGGACCATGTAGATTTGTGTCTGAAATGGTCTTTTGAGGAAAGAACCATACAGATTTGAGTGGACCTGGCCAGTCAGTGCACGCATTTGTCAGTAATCGTGTAGCTCAACTCAGAACTTAAAAAGAGCTCAACGAATCGACGAACAATACCAAAGAAAAGATATTTGGGTAGGCCGCATAAAGTACTCAAACTGCCAGATTAACATAACAAAAAGTAAAATATAGCTAAATATATGACCCACATAGTCCTCACATCATAATAATAATATTATACTTCACAAGTAAATATTCATGTCATTTTGTATATAATTTAAAGTTAGCAGAAAAACAAACAAAATTCAAAATGAAAAAAAAATATAATAAATTGGAGCAGCTCAATCCCAAGCCTTTTTGTCCTCAATGAAATCTTTAACGGTATAAAACGCTTTCTGGTACAACTTACGTTTAATGAATGATTTGAATTTATTAAGGCTTAGGTCTTGTACGCGGCTTGGAAGTTTATTATAAAAGCGTATACATTGACATCTGAACGAGCCACCTATTTTCTTGAGCCTTGTTGTAGGTACAACAAATTTGTGTTTGTTCCTAGTATTTATGTTATGGATATCACTGTATTTTTTAAACAAGTTTAAATTTTTATGGACATATAAGAGATTTTCAAAAATATACTGAGAAGGCACAGTCATTACATTAATCTCCTTAAATTTCTCTCTGAGAGAGTGTCTCGGACTTAATTTATAAATTGATCGAACAGCTCTTTTCTGCAAAACAAAGATAGTCTGAATGTCGGCGGCATTTCCCCACAATAGAATACCATACGACATTACACTATGAAAATAGCTAAAGTACACTAAACGGGCTGTCTCTATGTCTGTTATATTACGAATTTTTCTAACTGCATACGCTGCGGAGCTTAGCTTTTTTGACAATTTATCTATATGTGGGCCCCACTGAAGCTTAGCATCCAAAGTTAAGCCCAAGAATACTGTGCTATCTTCAGGATCCAATTCTTCGCCCTTTATCAACACATTAGTTTTCACCTGCCTAACGTGAGGCAGTGTAAATTTAATGCATTTGGTTTTTTTTTTCATTGAGAAGTAAATTGTTAACATTGAACCAGTGAACTACTTTCGCGATCGCGCTATTTATATCGTCAGTAACCAGCTGCTGACGTTTAAGTTTAAACAAAAGTGAAGTGTCATTCACAAACAACACTATATCATGGTTATCCTTTACGAGGTAAGGCAAGTCATTAATATAAATAAGAAACAAGAAAGGACCAAGAATTGAGCCCTGTGGGACTCCCATTGTTACTATAGATCCGGGAGATCTTTTTCCATTAACGTCAACGCTCTGAATCCTATTACTCAAGTATGAAGTTAGAAGATCCAGAGCACTGTTTCGGATCCCATAGTGGCGGAGCTTCCTGATTAGCGTTTCATGAACAACGCAATCAAATGCCTTGGACAAATCACAAAAGATGCCCAAGGCATCGCATTTATCTTCCCATGCATTATAAATATGTCCCAAAAGTTCAACACCCATCAGTAGTTGAACGACCCCTTGTAAAACCGAACTGCTTGTTATATAATAATTTATGTCTATTAAAAAACCTTTGCAATTGCTCTAAAACTAATTTCTCAAAAATTTTACTAAAGGTAGGTAGTACTGAAATAGGTCTATAATTTGTGGGGTCTGATGTACTACCTGATTTAAACAAAGGTATTATTTTACTATTTTTCATAAGATCAGGAAACTTCCCACAGTCGATACAATTATTAAAGATAAGAGCTAAAGTAGGTGCTACAATGTCAATAATAGACTTGGCTATTTCTACAGAATTACCCCACAGATCTCAGATCAGTCTTTTTTACATTTATAGTGTGAAAGGTTTTAATTATGTCTCTACAGGTAATATGTTCAAAAAGAAATTCCGAATCGCAAACATTAACATTTTCCTTTAGCAAAGACTCAGCAACAGAAGGTGATGAGTTGAGGGATTTAGTAGTTGAAACGGGAATATCTGAAAAGAAATTTTCAAAAGCCGTGGCGACTTGTGAGTCTGATTTCACTATGTTGTCATTAATAGAGAGGCTGTAGTCAGTATTTCGGATATCAGACCTTCCCGTTTCACTATTAATAATATTCCAAGTCGTCTTAATTACATTACTACTGTTTTTAATCTTCGAACTCAGATAACGCGACTTGGCCATATAACAAACTTTTTAAATAATTTTGAATAATTCCTAACATATAAATTAAATTTTGCCGTATTTACACAAGTTCTTTCATTGTACAGCTCATACAGCCGTGTTCTACTTTTATGAATACCAGTGGTAGCCCAATCACTGAAAGATGCGTTACTATTAACCGAGATAGTCTTGGGAATAAACGTGGAATTAAATTGCTTACAGTATATATTTAAAAAAATATCATATAGATGATTAGGATCAGCATGAATAGACAAAACTGGTAATTTATTTATGAGTTTAACTTTAAAAGTTTCCAAGCGACTTGAAGTTTTGGGGTTAACAGTGATATCCTTTTTAGCCACTTTGTTGTATTGGATTGGGATAGAAATCCTCTGCCCGCAATGATCAGAATCTAGTAAATTTATGATTTCTTTGTGGCTTGGTATAACATTTGTATAAATATTATCTAGGCATGTGGCACTAGTAGATTATCTAGGCATGTGGCACTAGTAGAGTTAATGTTGTGCATTTTTGATATTTTGAAATGCTGGAATAATTTTGCACTGGTCTACTCTCCCTCCGTCTAACGAATGATCGATCAGGTCACGTGTCCTGACGCGAGTTTAACATTTTTTACCCATCACAAAAAAGTGCACAGCGCAAATAAAGAAGTTTTCACTTATAAAAAGAAATTGCTTCTCTTTGTTGACAGCTGGACCGCTTTTGACGGGACTTTCACTAGCAGATAGCTTACCTTATAAGGAGTAATTTAGGCTACTTTAATTTTAGAAGAATAATTGAGGTTTACGCGGGATAAGCCGCGGTCAACAGATAGTCCAAAAATACAGCAGAAAACTGGAACAATTAATAATTATATAGTCTTCTGTAATTTTCCTCATCTACTTTGATTAAACTTACGAATACTCGTACATAGTAATAGCTTAGTCACAGTCTTTAGCTCCAGTAAGTTAGTTGAGAAAAGCAGCTGTCGCTTACATGCAAATACGATTACTAACACGCTCATGCGAGAAACGAGGGTACCACTAACACCGCATCAATCTAAAATAAAGCTAACTTAACTAGTTTTATTTAAAACTAGCTGTATTACCGCGAAGTTAAAACGGTCCTGATTACGAGAAGTAGGTCGCGGAATAGAATGCACTTTACTCTGAGCAATTTATTTCATCACCACTGCTCTGAAATCTATATAAAAAACATCGTGACAAAACTGACGAAATTGTACCAAAACAATCTGACAGATAGACTGCATAGGTGGACTGGGTCATCATTTCCAAGACGACCACTCCTACACATAGGCCTCTCTCAAGCGTTGCCACACTGACTGGTCGTGTTCATGCATGCATGCATCCTACCAACGCTGCGACTTCCAGTATGCGGTCGTCACTCTAGAACCTTTCGTTCCTATCAGTCTTCCCTTCTGCAAACAATTTCGACCGGGTCAGCGTGTTGGATTTACTGTAGAATGTTATATATTGGAAAAACACAACACGTAGGCTTGTTGCCTACCGAAATTAACAAAAACAAAATAAAAACGAAATGTTAAAAAAAGAAAAGAAAAAGAAATGTAAAAATGTACAGACGCGGCCGCCATTTTTGCTGTGCAGGCAGAACTGACTAAAAAGAATTAAACATTTCTGCACGAATTATTATTGTGAAATGTTTAACATGTGAGATTGTATGGCATCTTTGTTCCATACCGTGTGCTTTATGCAACTTTGAGCATTGAAAATACAGATTATTTATCAATACAAATATCGGTCAAAATGTACGTCTGTCGCATCGGGCTGGTTCAGCTTGATTAACAGAGATGGAAAGTCTCGAGAGTCTTAAATTCTCGGGACACGAGACAACCTACGATCAAAATTCCGGGACGTCTCGGGAGACTTCACAGAATAAAATTAGAATGATTTAATTTTTGGCCAGATGTATCAGAAGCGGCCTGTGGTGGTGGCCTGATCAGGTTAAGCTACGCTTGCCGGGGTTGGTTCGTGGATGGGTGACCATCTTTACATACCAAGACCCTCCGTGCCACGGAAAGCACCGTTGGTCCCAGCTGTCTTTCATAGATCTTTGACAGTCGTTACGGGTCATCAGAAGCCCGAAAGTCTGACAACCAGTCTTATCAAGGGATATCTATCGTATTACCGAGTACCTGGGTTGTGGAGGTCAGATTGGCAATCGCTCCATGTAAAATACTGGTATTCAGCTGCATCCGGTTAGACTGGAAGCCGACCCCAACTTATTGGGAAAAGGCTAGGGCAGATGATGATGTATCAATAAGAAAAGCAATTTTTACTGTGTTTAAAGCTTAGTAAAGAAGTTTCAAACTTTCAGTACGATTTCTGGTTGCTTCAAACAACTGGAATTCGACCTATGAGTATCGTACGTTGAAGGAGTGCAAATAAAATACCACTGTCCAGGATAAAGTAGAGTTAAAAGATGCACAGTAAGAGAAAGAACGCACACAAGTTATTGCCACGGCCGGCGGCGTCGGGCAGAGAACTGGCCACTAAAATCTATGCGAGGGGAACGTTGTATTTTGCGTTCATAGCATCATTGTTACCTCTAGTTCCTACAAGTACTTTGACCCCTTTTTAGGTCCAAACACCATGTTAGGTACACCTTGTACGAGTATAGTTTATAGTAGGTATAAGTACTTGTAAGTATCGCTATTCAGCAGTGCAGCTGTGCTCTAATAACATCCTATTATTGCGAATGACTGATTTCCCTAAGGGGCGGCAGGCAGCAGCTACTTCAGTTTAAATAACTTTTTTTCATGATAAATGGAAGATTACTAACGTGTATATAAAATAATCTTTTATTTGCAGCTGCAGGATAATTAACTTCTTTGTAACTAGTACCCTAATTACGTAATGCAAAATCAATCCGAATCTGAATCGTTTTGAAACAGATTGCTAATCCATTGCTCCGTAAGTTCGAAAAAAAAACTGCAGGGCAACGTAAATAACGCAATGAATGTTGTTGAACTGTCAAAATGAAACAGATTTGTCTTTATCGTTTACGAAAATATGTTACGTAATTAGAAAGCTGGTCCCTATTCTATAACTAACAATGCAACAGACAAAAACAAAAAGAAATAATATTTGATGGTAATTTATTTTGAGGTCAACGACCATAACTAAGGTCTATTTAAATCCTTTTTATCCAAAAGTGGCAAAGGCAATAGGAAAGGTTATGATTTTAGCAGTCTATGTGTGTATGTACGTATATATGTATGTTTACTTTTACGTGTGTTCCACCGTAGCGCCTAAACTACTGAACCGAGTTTGATGATCCGAGTAGATCCGTAATTATGGTCCAGATGACATATTCTACATAAATTCTCCCAAAATTTGATATGGTGGACTATACATTTCTAAAGACAAAAAAAAAAAAATGAGATAATCATGATTAGTTTGATATAAAAAAAGGTCTTGACAAACACATTACAAATATGTATAACATATATATCATATTTTCAAAGTTAATAAATATGTTTAAATTGTTAAAAAAAACTGGCAAAAGCGAGACTGCACTATGTACGGCGTGAGATGATACCATCGCGCAATTAATCAAATCTTAATAAATAGTAACGATTTGTACGAGATGCCACTCTTAAGAACAGGTACAACAAAATATTTATATTTTTGGAATTTTTTGAAGCTCGAGAAATGGTGTTGGCGTCGAAATAAATCGCGTTCAAGGCACTACACTGCTATTTGAATTTGAAAAAAAACCGGCAAAGTGCGTGTTGGACCACGCACATTGAAGGGTTCTGTAGCTGGGATGAATTTATCCCAATAACAAACTTTACATTGTAGTTGAAAAACATGTTCTCCCATGGAATGTATCGGACATGTTTTTCTGCAAATTTATTACTCGTTAACCTGTAAAGCCTTTATTAGATAGTTTTCCTTTTTTTTTTTTATAAAACGTTGCCCCACACTAGGAATTTCTCCTGTATCGTGGGTGCGTTTAAAAACATTTAAACTCACATACACAAACAGCCAGACCTGGAACAACTAATTGCAGGTCATACAAATATTTGTTCCGTGCGGGAATCTAACCCGCGACACGCAGCGCAGCAGCCAAGCGCCAACCGTGCCGTTAAACTTTTTAACTTCGTTATATACTACTGATATGATTTTTTTCACAAATTCAAGTACAACCATTTAGCTGGCAGGAGGAGCACACTTTGGGCACACCACAATTGAGGCGATAAGTCCCCCTCTTTGAGGAGTGGCTATAGAGAGGCGTCACGGCGTCCTCATCTTCCGCCTGATGCAGGTCTTCACCGGGCACGGTTGTTTCGTGAGGTTCCTGTTCCGGATAAGGCGGGAGGAAACGCCCGGGTGTCATCACTACGTGGATCGCCCGGTGGACACGGTGAACACACGGTGTTTGTGTCCTCGTGGAGGCGATCAGTGGAGGAGTGTGGTGGAAGTGGAACGTGTGAGGGAGAGGCAAATTTCGCGCCCTCACGCCCCTAGCCACCGCAGGAGATTCTGGTCGTCGGGGATCGCCGGCCGATTTCCGGCCACCGCTGGCACGGGCTTGCGGACGGTGAGCAATGGGTAGCTCGCCATCTGATAAGGAACAGGCCCGGGTCGACGGCGCATTGTGTTCCACGTGCGCCTCAAAGCGATGTCAGCAGAACTGACGGGGATCGCTAGGACCGATACCTGCCGGGGTCGCGGGAATGTCCGAAAGGGATACCGTGGCCCCTGGTAACTGAAGGAACAAGAGTGGGTTTTAGTTAGTAAGAGTCTGACACGCCCACGGAGAAGTTATTTGATAATTTCCTACCAAAAAAAAAGCCGAAAATGTTAAGCAATTTTGGAAAAAACACATACCTTTTTCATTACTCGCGAAACTAAAAAGTTGCAAGTAAAAATATTAACACATTCTGTACATTCACAAAAAGCGTTACCTTATTTATTTCTTTCTTCTGGTGGAGGAAAACGTTGCCAAGCCCGTCCTGAAAAACCCTGGTTTGAATTAGAAAAACTTACAAAAAAAAAAAAAAAACAGTCAATTACAATTTGACAGATACATACCATTATCCACAAGTACTTTAAAGAGCTACTTTATAACAATGACGTCACGGCAATTAGCCGTTATCACCAACAGACTTGTAATTGAACGACCGGCAAATTATACGGGCCCTCAAGTTAAGTGGGTTTATGTTCTGTATTGTTTGATGTAGTGGCTCAAGATCGTCTTGAGGAACCCTGATTCATAAGTAAGGGTATCAAACCTTGTTAGAAGCTATAAATAGGGGTATCTGAGAATTTATTGTTTATTCACAAATATATTTTTGAGTTGTAAATTTTCAAAACAAATTTAGGGCGGACTTTAGTATCCAGTGGCACACTTTAGTAATATGGTTAAAATAGGTCGAATCTGTTCCAAAATCAAATCGGGGCATCCCGACTCCACCTAGTCCTTTTGGCTGCACCCTAGAGTGTATTTGAAAATCCAGAGGCGCGGAGGGTGGGCAGCCTAAGCTGCGAAGGTGAGCATGGGTGCCTATCCTTTGGTGAAGGAGCTGCACTTCCCGTGCAGAAGCAACTTTGTTTTGTATTTTTTTTCAAAAATGGTGCGTCCTCCTTTCATGGGAGTGGTACCAGGGGGAGGGGTACCCCCGCCCCCCTGCCCCTACCCCTCCCCCTTACCCTCGTTTTCGTGCCACCGGATACTAAATTATAACCCAAATTTAATAAGCCGTTGTTCACTCGCGAAACAAAAATATTACGCAATTTTCAAATCAAGCTCAGACTTCATGGCATTTATTTCAAATACACCAGGTAGTAAACTTTACCAGACAGAAAGTTGAAGCTAGTTGCCCGTTCCAAACCGTAGATACCTATGGAGCAGAACGGGCAATAAATTCCATGAACGCTCTTTTAAAATCAGAATAATATTTATGTTACAATGTTTGTAAATTAATTCCTTCCGCACACATCTGTCATTTTTGAACTGACATATTCATTCATAATGTTGCCAGTAGGACCACGTGGGTAAAATCAAAGTGAAGTGGGAATTATGCACATTAACCTAGAAATGTTTAACCTTTTCATACTGCGACTGTACCTATGTTGTAATGAATCTATCTACATAGCATGTCCAAATTCAATGTTTCCAATTATTAAAATTATACTTACTAAAACACCTGCATTAAATTTGAAATAGAAACCCATTAACAGCTAAGAAGAAAGTTCTATTTACAATTAATTACGAAATCGCTTAATTACCCACGTCTGTTTGAGTATTCCGCCTGCCGCGCTTGTTCAGGTTTGCGGTCAACCTCAAAGCGATCCTTGTATCTTAGGGTTGAACGGGTTTTAAATAAACTTCTCCAAAGTTTGTTTTTTGGTTTAGTAGGTATAATCTCGTTTTTTTTTTAATGAAGTATGTTAGTGGTGGATCACATTTTTGGAATTAAACATAATATAGTCTGTTCTAAAAGTATGTGATGAAAATGTAAACAAATGATTCAATAATTGGAAAAGTGTAGGGCTATTCTGAACAGTTTATTTGAACCTCACTCATGTGATCGTGATAGCATTATCGGACATAATGCGAGCGAGAATAAACTCAGGGTTTTTAAATAAGATTTTTTTATATCCGGGAATTCATTCCATTCATTCATCCGCGTTCAACGACGCATTTTGAAATAAAAAGTTCACTATTATTGCATAAACGTGATGTGAATTCGAATGATTTTTAATCGCTAATAAACACAACAGGTTTTGGTTAAAATTTACAAAAAAACACAATTAATAGTTTAGTATTTCGAATTAACCTTAATTTACGTTTAGTCGGCTCTAGACCTAAAGGAACTTACACCGGTTAGGAGTCCGTAGAATCCACAGATATCTATGGTAGAATCCATACCAATAATCAAGTTTTATAATCCATAGGTTAGGCACTTAAATAATGGTAAACAAAAAAAAAAAAAAAAACACGTGACGAGACAGCTGTCAAGTAACCGACTAAACTTAATACCTGTCACTTCAGTTGTCATGTTCCGTCAAAGTTATACTCTTCAATTTAGCAACGTTATAATTAGTTAAGAGTTTGGGCTCTTTACAATAGACAAATTACAATATATTATATTATTATTAGAAAACTAACAAAAAAATTGCTCAAGCTGTTACATCGGAGTAGAATAAATGATAAAGTTACACATACACTAGAACAGTCTTCAACACACACAGTGATACATAAACAACAGTCAACATAAATTACGAAACTATTGTAAAACAAATAAATTTAATTTGGTTTTATCGTATTTTAAACAAGAAAGTGGTGCCGATTCTCGTCACAAATGCGTCTAAACTAGACTAAAAATCACTAAAATTTAGTTTACTCCTGTCAAACGATGATTTCTCATTCTGAAATAGAAAGTGGCACAACTAGTGGTTAACTATATTTTAGTTTGACAGCACTAAGATTGTACTGAGATTTTAATTTAGTGAAAATGTAAATTTTGCTATTCTGAATTTGACGTTTTTCACCTAAAATTTTAATTCTCTAACTAATTTTGACCATTATTAATCGCCACTGAAAATGGTGTGGAATATTATTAGTTTTCATGAACTAAAATTCACACGAACATCTCGACTTCGGGTGCAAAAACAGTACTGTCCTGGATTTTTTCTTATCTTTTGCTTTTATCTCGAAAATGGTGTGTCCTATCGCAAAAGTAATGAAAATTTTGACCCCCTTTAGAAAACCCTTATACCCCTAATACAAACACACACACACACGAACACAACACGTATGTAACACGTATGTAATATTTTTATTTATTTTCTATACAAAAAGTGAAAAAATCCATATAAAACACGTCGAGGGAGGCAGCCCCACTGCGCGCCTCCGGCTCTAAAAAAAAATTCACGGGGTAGGACAAACAAGTATGTACCACGTGGAGTCGCAATTGTCAAATTCGATTTAGTTGTGTTAAAATATTTTTTAAATTTAGAGACTTTTTACTACAGAACAGCTTTATGATTCTCATAGCCAAAAGTAATGAATTTTAGTGATAGTTTAGTTAGTTTAGTTCGGTGTACAAGAGAATCGGCACCAATGTCATTTTTATAAACCGTTTTTACGATTTGTTTACCTTTATTTAAAAACCTAAACCAATGGAGTATAAGTAAGTATTTAAATCATAAAAGTATATTTTGTTTTCCAACTTTTGAAATTAAAACCGAATCTGTAGCACTCTACTAAAACTTCCTTATAAGTACCTCCATTTTCATCAAAACATCAAAAACCGGGGGTCTAAATTAAATGGACATTGAACGGAACTTTGAATGTCCAGATTATCTTGACCTCTTGCTCAATCCTGGGTTGAATTAGCAGAATTAATTTAAATGTTTATAATGCGTAGATTTGTAAAGAAAAGGTTCGTTTGTTGAAGAGTTGAATGGTCCGGAAATTATTTATTTTGGGGAAGGGTACGTAACATAATTAATAATTATTATCTTTTTAATTAGCCGTATCAGCATGTTTTATGGGATTGTAATAGGATAACCTCAACTTTACTTTCATGGACATGCCAATTTCCTTATTCTTATCTGACCTTGTGTTAGTCGCCTTTGTGTTATAATTGTTGCGCTGTGTCCATCAAAAGACAAACAATTTTACCAGGAAATCGATCCGCAACGTAGGGATGTGGATTCGAACACATTGCGACACGACTACTTCAAAACTTCATAAAATCCAGGATTTATCTGTGTGTTTATAACCAATTTACGTCACAATAAAATCATAGAGTACCCACTTATAAATAAAAAACAACCAACTTAAAAAAAAAAAAAAACTACAAAGTGAAAAATAACTTTAATTTCGTAAAAAAAGAAAATACAAAACCAGACACTGACTTCCGAAATTTGGAAGTCGCTAGTCGGTTTGTTTTTAACTACCCAAGCAAAGTTGATAAAATATACCTATGGGACCGACGCCGACGCGACGCGCAGGCTTCAAACTCAAACTCAAAGCATTTATTTCAAATAAACCAATTACAGGCACTTTTGAATTGTTAAGTTTCAGAAAAATGAAGCTAGTTTCCCATTCCAAAGCGTAGTAGATACATAAGGAGAAGAACGGGCAAGAAACTCCACGGACACTCTTTTAAATCAAAGTAGGTATGGTTACATCATTCATGTTGAAGTTATACATGTGAAAACGATGCAAAACATTAAAAGCGTCCGTAATATCTTCATCTACCAAATGAAAAAAGAATCACTTAAATCGATGAACATTTCCACTCCTCCTTTTCTGACTTCGAAAAAAATCGAGAAATATGATCGCTGAATGATTTCACCAATCTGATGGAAAAACCGCAAGCCGTCATCGGCGTGGTAGCAACGCAATGTGTGGCAAGCCTCGAAATACATAACTGCATTGAAACGTCGTGTCGCAATGTGTTCGAATCCACATCCCTACGTTGCGGATCGATTTCCTGGTAAAATTGTTTGTCTTTTGATGGACACAGCGCAACAATTATAACACAAAGGCGACTAACACAAGGTCAGATAAGAATAAGGAAACTGGCATGTCCAAGAACCAACAATTCGATGACATGTGACATCTATCAACCCGCACCGGGCCCGCGTGGTAGATTACAGCCCACTCCCTCGCGAAGACGGGAGGCCTGTGACCCAGCGGTGGGAACATTATGGCTGATTGTGAACACAAAGCACGAGGGCTATGTATAATTTGTAGACTTGTCACGACAATTTACATATTTGTAAGGATTTTCCGTTACAAGTGTGTGACTTATTTATTTTATGATACCACGAACAGTCATGTAAAATTTACAAAACAATTTTTTTTTTGTATATAGCACAGATGTATGAACGCGCGTAAACGCCGCAAAAACAATATATTATTAGGATCATAGCAGGTGGCGATCTGTAATTTCTGCTTACGCCTCATTGGATAAAGGAGCCATTTTTTTTTTTTTGTGAAAAGTTTTTATTTTTTACTTTTTAGTTGTGGTACCTACCCCACACAAATTCGAATACCACTACCTGCAGTGACGGGAACTATAACATGATCCTTATAGACCAGCTATACACAACCTGCGGCCCGCGCCGGGCCTTTGTTATTGGCCCATCTGAAGTTACAAATTTATTGTAAGCATTTTTAAATTTCGCGCTCACCAGAGAATGGGTGTTTCAGAACGGGAATGTGAGCCGAGCGCTATCAGCGATTTTGGCATGAATCGGAACGCAGCCTATTATAAGTCATTCTCATCTGGATGATGTTATGGATAGCATGTAGCGACAAGCCAGATCTTGATAAAGTTTTGAAAAAGTGTTAACAGTATCAAAAATCGGATTAAAACATAAACATCTGTTAAAAGTTATTTTTTCATTAAAAAAGTAACTACATCGATAACTTGGAATTACGTTTTAATTAAGACCTAAATAATTTTTGCTTGCGGCCCTCGACTAAAACGTGTTTGTGGCCCCTATAAAAAAAAGATTGAGTATGTCTGTTATAGACTTAGTGGGGAAAATACATATTATTGAAGCTAAGTCAAAAACTACCCAAGCAAAGTTATAATATTTATATGGGACCACTTCTGAAGTATGACCTGTCATACAAACGAAGAATCATCCAAATCAATTTATAATTGGCGGAGTAATCGCGTAAAAAACATAAAAAAAAGAAAAACATACAGGCGAATTGAGAAAGAAAGAAAACAGACTGCTTTATTCTACACTACCCAATTAAGAGCTTTCCCTTAAATAAAAGAAAATTGCCTACAAGTGTTGTCTGAATAAATACAGTCTCCATATAAATCCATTTTCACTAACACGTAATGTACGAGTAAACACTCGTGCATTCATTACGCCGTCGTCGTTTGATAAGCGCATCAGTAGCGACGGTTCAATATGTGCTATAATCATTAGGGATCGATTGATTACGTATGGCGAATGGCGATGGAAATTACAATTTGTGAAGTTTATTGAGTTTTATGAGACGGAAATACTTTATTTAATAATAATTATAACTTTTACCAATGAGATAAAAAATCATTAAAACAGGTATATTATACAGAGTTATTGGTTATAATTATGTCGGTAATCCATTAAGGGGATGTAGGAGAGGTCATTTACAACCATATGACCCCTTTTGACACCTTATAAATTTTAAAAAAAATAGAGTTATTTGACATTTTATTTATTTATTTATATATTACGTTAGGGAAAACAGTATATTAAACATAAACAGAAAAATCTTAAAATTAAACTTACAAATATACTACCCACAACATTTTCCACAGATTACTATTATTATAAAATAAAAACAAGCTGTTAGCAAACGTTAGCTGTAGCACGGCTAACTTAATGAAAAAGAAGCTAAACAGAGAAAAATAAACATAAACAATATTCTAAAAATGTAAGTAATAGACACAAAACAATCATTATATTTTTATTTCATACATTTTAAAATATAAAATGTCAAATTACTCGAAAATGGTTGACATTGGTCATCAAGGGTCATTTGGTTGCAAATGATCTCTACCCTTAACGGATTGCCGATATATAACCAAGAACCCTGTATAATACGAGTAATGTACAAGACATGACACTGAAAGAACCAATGTTAAACTCAAAAATGTTTGGGTGGCTCTAAGCTACGTTCATTGTCAGCCGCCGACTGTGAGCAAGCGTTACGCAGTTTACGGCTTTTCCATACATATTCCACTTTTCGTTTACCCGAACCGACAATACGCTAGTTTGACCTCACCTTCACCTAGGGCTCACAGTGAGCCTGCTTACAATAGGCGGCTGACTTTACGTTTGGTGTGAATGCGGGATCTTTGCTGTCATTGTTTATTATAGGATTTATATGACTAATTTCGAACTGAAACCGAGCTCTGATTCAAAACTCTTAGTGATGATTTCACTCCTGATCTCAGCTTGTGATGAGCTCCGTTCGATTTCGAAACAATGGAGATAAACCGAAATAAACACTAGCAATTCGACTGTAAGCATTAGTAATTCGACAGGAGTACTTAAACTTTAGCTGTTTCATACATACATTCTTTCCGACCCAGATGACCCTATTACACTCCTCCAGGAGAGCGGAAGGGCCACCATGTATAGTGCACAAACACAAACGACACCCGTCATACCGACCTCGCCGCCGAGGTCCTCCGCTACCGCGCCCCCGATGTAATGTTAGTCTTCTAATTACCGCCGTAATTAGAGGACTAACAGAAAAATTGGAAAAATGTTTAACATAAAAGAAAATGATAGGAACCTAGACATACTCTTTCTTAAAAAATATGTAAAAAATTATTTAATCGGCTCAGTTTCGAGGAGTAAAAAGGGGAATACGAAACGTCGATCTTGTAATTTTTTTTGTGTGTTATAATCGGTCTGAGCTATAGCTGTCCTTATCGCACTCTACGGGGGCAGACTTGAGGTAAGACGACGGCAATAGTTTCTTCAAATACCTATTTTTCAAATTCCTCGCAGGCCCTGTTCCCTCTTAAGGTAGCCACAGGAAAGTCCGGTTAAGCAGCTACGACCTTAATGGTCACCTGCGAGATGCCCTAGATCAAATAAAAAAAACATCAATCAATCTGCCTAGCCTTTTCCCAACTACATATATTGGGGTCGGCTTCCAGTCTAACCGGATGCAGCTGAAAACCAGTATGTTACATGGAGCGACTGCCTAGCTGACCTCCACAACCCAGTAACTGAGTAATACGATACCCCTTGGTAAGACTGGTTGTAAAATTTTCGGGCTTCTGACGACCCGTAACGACTGTCAAAGATCCACGAATGACAGCCGGGACCAACGGCTTAACGTGCTTTCCGAGGCACGGAGGAATCTCGTTATGTAAAGATGGTCACCCATCCACAGACCAACCCCGGCAAGCATAGCTTAACCTGATGGATCGACCCGTGCGGCAGTTATTACTTAACCACGAGCTCCTCCTAAATAAAAAAAAACATACATACATATTAAATCCACTCCTTCTTCCAATGGCGTAGACAGAAATCACAGACTAATCCACCAGCTACGAACCTTACATACTCAATTTGCTTCATTTACGTTCATACATGAGCTGTTTGTATATGTATAAATGTATATAACGAAAAAAAACACCCGCGAAGTGTCGCGTTCTTGCATAACTTTTTAATTGGTCAAGATTTTTATTACATATTCTTGGTCACCTCTTTAGGTTGAGCTATCCCAATATCATTCGGTTTATATGTATGTATCTATGTATGTTTTATGTATTAGTAGGTATTCATTATCAAGTTATCTATCACTTATGTTGCACCTGCCATGTTTTGTCTCTGCACCACCCTAAGGTTGACTGGTAGAAAATGCCTCAGGCATTAAGTCCGCCTTTGTACAGTATTTTTTTTACTTGTGCATAAAGTTATAAATTAATAAATAAATAAATATCAAAAAAATATTTGGTCAAGGACTTAAGGGGGAGGCGTGAACATTGATTCGCTGTTACAATGTACGAGTATATAGATAGTGCAATCCACGACGACGCGCCCCACTCCGCTCCGCTCCGTACTAAAGTACAGCTTACAATACAGTAATCGAGGAGTGGGGCGCGTCGTCGTGGATTACACTATCTGTAGTAAATTATCATAAAATTGCATTGCGATGGTGCAAAACTTGTGTGCGTGATATCGACAAGATTGTCTCGCTTAACACTTGGGTGAATCGACACGTATCTAATATTAGAAGGGCTTACTCATGTATCGAGAGTAATGAGACTAGAGATATAAATATAGATATTGATTGTATTGATTGATTGCAGGACTAAACATTGTCAAATCTGCAGATTTATCTGTCTAATCAACTAACTAAAATTCTTTTAACTGATTTAAATAGCTTAATGAATAATCTTTGTAATGTTACCACTGATGGGACATAGGCCTCCTCTTTTCGAGAGGGAAAGGGCTGTTATTTACCACGCGGGCAGAGTTAGTAGATGTCACATGTCTTCGAATTTTTGGTTCTAGAACATGCCGGTTTCCTCACGATGTTTTCCTTCACCGTTTTGAGAGAAGTAGTGATGCAATTATTTACAAAGTAAATCGCCTGCCTGAATTCGAAACCACGACCCACCACAGCTCATACACAATGGAGTTTAAATGTGTTTCCACAAACAATAAGATACTTAATATCGTGTTCAACTTGTCCTGTTTCTGCACGTAACAGGGACTGAACGCTACAGAAGGTGCCAAACTCGAAGCTACATTCTGGGGTTTTGATTCGGAGCCGCCCGTCCGTTACTACTGCGCCACCACTGCTCTAGTTACTGTTCTTACAACTGATTTAGTTAAGTATAATTGAAATAGTTTTTTTTTGTCCAGGCAATGCAGTAAGCAGGTTTACAGGTTAGCACCAAGTTGAGACGGCATGAGTAGCTCAAAATATAACCTACTAAGGTTACAAAGTATTATTTGTCAGTGAGCCCCAAACTAGTCAGTAAGTTGTATATTGGGGTATGGGTACGAATTCCAGAGTGGAGATTGGAGAGGTGATATCAGGTGCGGTATAGTAATGTGTGTATAATGTGCATGTGATGTGTGTGTGGTGTACCATTGGGCGTCGTTTCATTCGGTGTCAGATCAGGGTCTTAATATTAATTGTTTCAATTTTACTTCAATCTACAAACTAAAAACGGATCAAAACAGTTTGCTAAATTAAACCTCAAATTAATCGTAAATCACATAAACCGCTGAAATATCTAGAATATGCAGTGAAATCATTTACAACAAGGGAAATTTCGGAAGATTTAACAACTAAAATTAAGATTACCTACGTGCGATTTAAGTCATCTTGCACGACTAAACTTGGTAGTTGATTTAGTGCTTCAAAGAATGTCGAAGACACGTAGTCTATTTTGTTTTATTTCGAAGAAATTTTACGTTGTTTTTTCTCTATTGGCGCATTGATGGCTGATTGTGCCATTGGTTTCATCAGGGAAGATAACATTAATTTGGAGACATTCATAGTTGACGAAATCTTATAATTATTTTTTAATGATTGGTAACTCTGGGGTTATTTAAATCGCTGTATTTAAACCTACTTTTTGACATGGCTACCAATGCTTGGGCAAAAGTGTTAACCATTAGAACGGTTCTGAAAGTGGTTAAACGTGAAATTAAATTATAGGTAAAACATTTCTAAAATATTTTTTTTTTGCATCTTTATACTATTCTAAGGCTTATACAAAGTCTTGGTTTTATTATATCAGAGAATATTAAATAAACAATATAATTTTATTATTATTATGATCACCATCGCAGTAGGTCATCATCTGCTTAACCTTTTCCAACTATCTTGGGGTCGGCTTCCAGTCTAACCGGATGCAGCTAAATACCAGTATTTTACAGGGAGCGACTGTCTATCTGACCTCCACAACCCAGTTACTGGGTAATAAGAAACCCCTTTGTAAGACTGGTTGTCTGTCTTTCGGGCTTCTGACGGTCCGTAACGACTGTCAAAGATCTACGAATGACAGCCGGGATAAACGGCTTAACATAGTTTTCGAGGCACGGTGGGGTCTTGGTATGTAAAGATGGTCACCCATACTCGGATGAACCGCGGCAAGCGTAGCTTAACCCTTGCGGCTGTTATTACTTAGCCACAAGCACGATCATTGCGGTAGTTAATTAATCTATTGCTTTATGTCAACATTTTGTAAATTACAATACATTATAGAAATAAAAATGGTTCCTGAAATTACGTATTTCTCACTTTTTTTTTCTTACTATTGTTATTGCCATACGTAATGAAGCCCTTGCTATGGTGACGTAGGTAGGATGTGTCGGTGTCACACTAATCTGTACGTAGCAGTCACGACGAATGGTTTTAGGCTGTTTGTAGACTATACGGCTTACTCGGAATTTTGAGGTAGGCAGACCAATTAGCATATTCGTGTAGTGGAAAGCTTTACGGTATTTTAGGCTGCAACTTAAAGATGAAACGTGCTAACATTTAAATTGGATGCTCAAACATGCACGTTTTCACACTGGATATTAAGGCTCTTTTGAATAAACGTTAGTAGGCAAGCAATTTCTATTGCCATTACTTTAGGTACTGTAAAGTACGAAAGGCGACCTAGGTTAATTAATTTGTGAATAGTTTTTTTTTAATAGTTTTTTTTTTAAATAAGTGATGTAACCAATATTTTGTAACTGTATCATGTACTAGTTTAATCAAACTATCACAGGAGACAGGGCCTTCCATTTAAAATGTGTTAGCGTATTGATAATGTATGTAAGCCCATGTTTGTTGGAAAAAGCTAATATGTGATAAAAGGATACATGAAACAGTAGGAACAAGTTGGTTATTATATGTTATATTAGTAATAATAATTAATGCGATATCGATGTTATGTATGCAATATAATGTTTAACTTCCAAATATTTTAAACTAGATAAAAGTTAAATGTATAATATTGCTGCGCCCTAACAGGGTCATGTACTCATAAGTTTTAGCCTAGCCTGTAACTAAGTGTACATTATGCAAATGAATAAATAAATTAAAAGAAAGTAACTGTTGGTGTGAGTGTGCTGTGTACGTGTTTTGTGTAAGTGTGTTTTGTGTTGTGTGGTGTGTGTAGTAAGTTAGTGTACTGAGTATGTGTGTATGTTTGTGTGTAAGTTATTGTAGTGAGTGTGTGTGTTATTTGCATTTTGAGAATGAATACTCGTGAATGTTGAGTTGTTAGTTCGTTTTGTTATAAAGACGATAGCCGATGAGACGAGACGGTACTGTATCCTCTTTCATGAACACGTTTACTTATGCATTCCAAAAACCGGATGAAAGGAATTCCGATGTCCTTATCGATACTTAATACCCTCCATTAGATAGCTACCTACCGTAGGATCTATGTCAGTGTCAGTTCATATAATCTACAGTAGCGTACTTATCTACGTGCATAATGCATAAAGTAGATAATCCTCGGTGAGATGTCCACGAGTGGTTTTCTGTTATGAACTCTGTGTAATTTAACTATACGTTGATTGAGTGTTATTACACCGTGGCCGCGAGCTTCACGCTCAAGCGGCACGCCTCTAGCGATAGCGATTGCGGAGAAAACAAATGAAAGAAGCTGTTTAGAGTATGCCACGAGTCATAAAGACGCGACTTACGGAGCGACGGATGGAAACGCGTGTCGCTTGTCGCAAGTCGAATCGGTCGAGGCCATGAGTTGCTGCGGTGCGAATTTTGGAGAGGAGAGCAGCGCGGGAATATTAGAGCGCCACCGCCACCCCGCACCGTAAGGCGCGGGACATACACAAGAGGCGAGGGGCGCGGGCATCACCGTCACCCCGCACCATAAGGAGCGGGACATACACAAGAGGCGAGGGGCGCGGGCATCACCGTCACCCTGCACTATAAGGCGCGGGACATACACAAGAGGCGAGGGGCGCGGGCATCACCGTCACCCCGCACCATAAGGCGCGGGACATACACAAGAGGCGAGGGGCGCGGGCATCACCGTCACCCCGCACCATGAGGCGCGGGACATACACAAGAGGCGAGGGGCGCGGGCATCACCGTCACCCCGCACCATGAGGCGCGGGACATACACAAGAGGCGAGGGGCGCGGGCATCACCATCACCCCGCACCATAAGGCGCCGGACATACACAAGAGGCGAGGGCGCGGGCATCACCATCACCCCGCACCATAAGGCGCGGGGCATACACAAGAGGCGAATGGCGCGGGCATCACCATTACCCCGCACCATAAGGCGCCGGACATACACAAGAGACGAGGGCGCGGGCATCACCATCACCCCGCACCATACGGCGCGGGGCATACACAAGAGGTGAGGGGCGCGGGCATCACCGTCACCCCGCACCATAAGGCGCGGGACAT
Organism: Xanthia togata; assembly: GCA_963853775.1. Taxonomy (NCBI): domain Eukaryota; kingdom Metazoa; phylum Arthropoda; class Insecta; order Lepidoptera; family Noctuidae; genus Xanthia; species Xanthia togata. Next base: position 8,999,104 of record OY970806.1, read on the forward strand.
ACACAAGAGGCGAGGGGCGCGGGCGTGGCGACTATGACGCCGACGGTGTGGCGCGGGCGTTGCATTTGTGTATCTCCCGTGCTTAAGACGCACCGCTTCATGTCGTGGCCCTGGCTTTATTGTTTTTAATGATAAAGGTGACAATGATTCATTTGTTTTGCTTGTAAACTACATATTACAAGTACTCAACTATGAGTACTATAGCTCGTACATAAGTTCACTTTACATACTTTTCCACAATAATAAAGCGATAAAAGGCAAATTTCCAGATTAAGTGAGTGTTATTTTGTGGTTTAAGTTATATTAATAAACAAATGGATTTTAAATTATCAGAATTGTGCAAAGTTACCAGTGCAGCGTGCGAAATTTAAGAGGAGGTACCATTTCATATAGGTAATCAAAATAAGTACGGTACCGTTTTTGTCTTGGTTTTTATTTACTTAGCAGTATTTTTTTATATTAGGTACGTACATTATCATGAATTTTTCATTAATTCATCAGCTTTTTCCGAATAAAGTAGCTAATACAGGGATATTTAATGGAAAAATATTTTCTCACAGCTTAGTCATGGAAGTTAGTAGGAATTTCAAATCGGCTATTCTTGACATACGGGGAGAATGATAATGGATTTTTTGTCTAAGGCACCTGTCACACTGCCAGTGACTAACGAAAACCGAGTAGAGCAAGTAACTAAACCCCAAACTGCCCCATTTGGCGCAGCCGTGAGGCACAAAATACTATTTTAAGTTATTTTTTCTGTTTTTTTTTGTTTTTGGGTGAATATTGTGTGCCTGAGTCAAATAAATTTGTTTTTCTTTCTTTTCTTTCTTTCTAAAAACGAGCTGGTGAGCAACGAGCAGCGAGTGGTAGCTGGTATGTGACGTACCAAGCGTGCATCTCTCAGCGAGTGTTCTGCCCGCTGAGCATGCGTCACTGAGCGAGTACCTACTCTCTTCGATAGCTCTTGTTGCAAACGAGTACTCGCTGGCGGTGTGAACAGTCAGCGATCAACTACATATTTATATTTATGTATTCCTTAAACTTACACGGGACCTAAAATCTTTTGTACGTTTCATGAGCTCTAAAATCTAGATAGTCGCATCCTCGTCGGTGTGGGGACATACCTAGGTGCCTAAAGAACCCAACACTACGGCTACAGGCACAAAGTCAGTGGGCGCAGGGCGGCGGCAGAGGAAGCGGCGCGTTTCAATGCATAGATTTATATGGAACTTGCCTCGAAGGCATTGGTGCGGGGAGCGGCGTTCGAGCGATGCGCACCAGCGTTACCTCGCCGCCGTCACCCCCGCCCCGCAATCACTGACTGCCTATGCCTTTGTTTTTTTTTTCAGAGCACAAAGTTCCAGCCTGGATTTTACATCTAAGAACAAAGCACAAAAAATTACAAAAAACAGTACCACAACCGTGTTCTCTGTGAGAAAAGGCCTTTGTCCAGCACTGGGTCAGTGTCAGGCAGTTATTACGGAGACTACTACAGATGGGTCACTCCACAAGATCATTTAAATAAAAAGCGACTCTTGCTGCGAAACAATAAAATGTAATTCGGGTCGCACAGCGCTAATTACCCACAGTTATACTCACCTAGAGGTTGCCTCACAAAATGTATAGGAACGACGTGGCACGGAACATACACACGCGCCACGTCTCTTGTGTATCTTCCGCGCCACGTCATTCCTATACATTTTGTATGAAATATGAAACGAGCGGCGTAACGCCCGCGCCATACTGCCGCGCGTCGCCACGGCCGCGCCTCGCCCGCACCCACTTGTGTATGTCCCGCGCCTAAAATGAGGCACTCCGCATTTTAGGCGAGGTTTTTTCCCATCTGCATTCATCCGTGGTTATTATAAACACGTCGCGTTACTTTACATCGCTTGCTGTGTTTAGAGCACCTTAGATTCCCAATAAATACAAAATCCTGTCAACATTGATCTCGTATCGTTAAGCTTCAAAATAAATTACTTAGATTCTACTTTATTTCGGGCCTTTCCGATTATTTTTTTAGCCTCAAGCGATTTTTAACGATTAACTGTAGGGAAATGGAAAAGAAAATTCCAGACATTATTAAAACAGTGTTTGAGTTTCAATCTATCTAGACTACTTATATTTTTTTCCTCGTTCATCGTGTTGTATTGAGCCTGATTGATAAGATGACAATATGTTTGCTGAATAAAACCACACAAATAAAAAACCGGCCAAGTGCGACTCAGACTGGCACATAAAAGGTTCTGTACCGTACTAAGATCGAGAAAAAAACGCCGAAAAAAATACGTGTCTTGTATGCGCAAGAAACGTATTTTTTTTGGCATTTTTTCTAAATGATACCATTATAATTTGAATTATTTTTTTGTTATAGCGGCAATAGAAATACACAATCTGTCAAAAATTTTACTATCTGCCTATTACGGTTCATGAGATACAGCCCGCTAACAGACAGACGAACCGCGGAGGTTTAGTAATAGGGTTCCGTTTGGTACCCTTCGGGCATGGAAGCCTAAAAAGTTTAGGAAATGGTTTTAAACACTATGATATTTTTTTTAATAAACACTATTTTGAGACTGAAAGATATGTTATTTAAATTAAAATATAAATAATACAGCAATCGAATCTGCAAAAGTATAATCATAATAATATTTTGGTTCAAGAGAACTTTAAGAATATTTAATCATATTATATTTTTTGCCTAGTCTTTTCCCAACTTTGTTGGAGTCTGCTTTCAGTCTAATCGGATGCATCTGAATACCAGTATACGTAATACGATACCTAAAAATGCCAGCCGGGTCAACGGTTGAACGAGCTCTCCGAGACACGGAGGGGTCTTGATATATATTATAATGGATGGTCAACCACCCACGGATCGGCCTGGGCAAGCCTTTTTTATTTTTTTTGTCGCTGGGAAATGCCGCTCGTGGGGGGACGAGACGGGGTGTGTGGGACTCCTGTCGGATCGACAGTATAGCCACTAAAACTCAGCGGTGTTCCCACTTCGCCGTGATGGGAGGGCCATGGGAAACCGACGTAGCCTTTACATACACGACCCTCCGGCGCATGCCCGCCTAGCTGGCGGGCCACGCATGCCCATGCCCATACCCAGCATGGCTGGGGGGCTACGGGAATGGCCGGGAACACCTGGCCATTCCCGTCCGACACTGGTGGAGGTCTGTGCAATACAGGCAAGGGTGGGCTTGGGCAAGCCTACCTTAACCTTCAATCGACCCGTGCGGAAGAATATTTAATCAATTTATTTGGGTGGCCTTGGGTTCCGTGGTTAAATAAATTATCTGTGCCGATACAATAAAATATTTTATTGGCACTTCTTTTGTGGTGCACGTTAACCCAATTGTTATCGGCATTTATGAGACAATAGGTATCACTTGTACACACAATACTTGATCACGTCGTCATAACCAACATAATTTTGGCTCCACAACTTGATTATCTATACCTGTATATTAGTAATCGCGTTCTTGAAAACGGCTCTAACGATTTCGATGAAATTTGCACTTGCAATATAGAGGTTTACGTTAAATTGGTTTTCTCCGTATTTTCACCCGAGCAGAGCTCAGTCGCCCAAAGTTTAGAACAAGATTACCTTTGAATAATAACATAGCAGCATGGAATTAGTAAGTATCTACTATCATGGCAGCATGAAATTAGTAAGTACCTACTATCATGGCAGCATGGAATTAGTAAGTATCTACTATCATGGCAGCATGGAATTAGTAAGTACCTACTATCATGGCAGCATGGAATTAGTAAGTATCTACTATCATGGTAGCATGGAATTAGTAAGTATCTACTATCATGGCAGCATGGAATTAGTAAGTATCTACTTTCATGGCAGTATGGAATTAGTAAGTATCTACTATCATGGCAGCATGGAATTAGTAAGTACCTACTATCATGGCAGCATGGATTTAGTAAGTACCTACTATCGTGGCAGCATGGATTTATTGAGTACCTGCTATCGTGGCAGCATGGAATTAGTATGAACTATCCTATACTATTAAATGAGCATTCTCTATTTTCACAAGAGCAGAGCTCGGTCGCCCAGGTACTCATATTATAAATAGGTAACATTTTTGAGTTTGAATGTATTTTTGGAGTCTTTTTTCTTCAGTTAATTTCGGCAGTCTTCGGAACTACTGTCGATTCTGAAAATTGTTTCACTAATGAGAAACTACAGTATTTCTGAGTGTCTTATGATAATAATATCATCATAATTCTCCTGCCCTTATTCCAATTTGTTCGTGATCGGCGCAACATGTCTTTATCTTCCATACTTCTCTTCCTCAGCTACATCATCTTTCACACAGTCCATCCATCGTCTCTTTGGTCTTCCCCTACTCGTATAGCCATCCACATTCATACTCAAAACATTCCTCACGACATTTCCCTCATTCAAAAATTATTAAAAAATAATATAAAAAGCTTTTTATTTCTATAAAACTATACATTATCTTAATATGGGTACTTAGTTTTAGTGTTAGTATTGCTTCTACCGTTTTATTTTATTTTTTTAGTCTGGTTAATTTTAACTAAATGGTATGATATTAGTATTATTTTTATTTTTATTAATCTATTTATTTTTATTATTAACATAAAAAAATTAGAAGCTTAGAACAGATGACACGTAACCATGGTAAGCTGCAAGAGCAGCTTCTACAGACACATTTTGTCTCAACTTTTTTAAAGCAAACACGAACCCATCTAGTTTCTGACCTATATGCTCCACGTGACTTTTCCAATTCAAGTTTTTGTCAACAAAAAATCCTAAAAATTGTAATTGATCCACTTGCTCTACCTTTTCACCATTATAGAGAATATCCAAAGCTAATGGTTTGCTATTATAAGAATTAAATTCAATTAATTTTGTCTTGCTAACATTTATATTTAAGTTATTATTTTGCATCCAACTTGTTATATCTTTTAGAGTCTTTTACCTAGCTGATTTGTAGTCGCTTTTATTCTGACATTTTATGACAACTGTAGTATCATCTGCGAAAAGTATACATTTCTGCAAGGTGGCCTCTGGAAGATCATTTATATAAAGTAGGAAAAGTAAAGGACCGAGAATGCTTCCTTGAGGCACGCTACACTTATTTACTACCGCTATTGATTTGAATTTCTCTTTGGAATATATTCTGTCAGTTTTCTTTACAACTTTGGATATCTCGGTACACTGCTGCCTGTTTCCTAGATAACTTATCCATTCATAAACTATGAGTAAACAACTAACTAATTAATAAACAAACTAAAATATAGCGTCGAAAAATTCATCCGCATCGCTGTCGACTTGTAGTCCAGTCAACAGCTTGCCAGTTGACAGTTTGCCAAACAACGTGGCAATACTTAGCCTCTGGCCAAGGTAAAAGCCAGCCCAGTATTATTAGTTTTGTTAGTATTTAGATTCCAGTTTTTATTTGTGAATTACACTATCTTAGTATGCAAGAACCCCTGTGTGGGTAAAGGCCTCCTCCAAAGATGCACATGTTTCTCTGTCTTGTGCTACTTTGGTCCACGATGGGCCTGCTATTTTTTTCACTTCATCTTCCCAGCAAGTCAATGGTCTACCTCTACTGCGTTTACATAGTGGACCGTTCCACAGTGTCGTTCTAACAGTCCATCTCTGGTCCGTAAGTCCGTAGTCTTGCCACATGGCCTGCCCACTTCCATTTGAGTTTTTGGGTGTAGCTCAAAACGTTCGTTGCTTTTGTTATTTTTATTGTTTTGGTGTCTTATTTTGTCCTCTTATATACCCATTTGTTATTCCATCCATTCGCGTAACACCACCCATCCCTCTTTGCATTCTCATGTCAGCTGTTTGTAATTGCCTATTGCCATAGGGTATATTTTATGTAAAACCAGCGCAGACGAAGTCACGGGTAGAAGCTAGTGCGTTGTAAACGCCTACTATTGTATGGTAAACCATCAATCAAAAACAAGATTTATTGTTTTTCTATACAAATCCACATTACGAAACCATGGTTTTTTTTTTTGGGTGGGAAATTATCAAATAACTTGTCCCGCTCTGGGTGGAGTGGGAGGGCGTGGGTCTTTTGCTGACTAAACCCCACCCGTGTTCCTTCAGCTGCCTGTACGTTGCCAGGGGCCACGGTATCCCTTTCGGACTTTCCCGCAACCCCGGCAGACCATGGGTTTCCCTTGAGTGGATTTTTTCATTTTAGTCTGAGTATAGTTATTGCCCCATTAGACCAAAGCGCGGAATAGAACAGTACTGGCCAAAGTCCTTCTTTTCTTTTTCCGATCCGGATGAATCCGGTAGGTGTCAAACTAGTTCCACCTCTTTGAACTCACCCTGTTCGAAGAGGCCTGAGGGTATATTACACCTCAGCCTATCACGATGCTAGATATTTTCCCGTTCCCACCTAGCCCATGATTCTTCCAACAAATATGGCAATTATGAAGGTAAGCAAATCGAGATAATTTATTCTCCATTAATAAAAATGGATAGACACAGACGTGAGGATACGAAGTAAGAATGTTATAAGCTGATAAATAGGATTAGGTAGGGAAAAACCAGTCACGTGCGTGTCGACACAATGAACGGTTCCGTAGTTGGAATGAGTTTATCCCAAGATCAAACTTAACATTGTAGTTGAAAGATATTTTCTCTCATACATTACTACACTGCAAACGTAAGTTTACACACACAATATTGAGAATTAGGCATGTTATTTTAAAACCGTAGACTTCTTATAAGTTTTCATGTAACCTACGTATAATTATAGAACAATATTTCTGTATGTTTAAAAAAATTTAGGCTTTGTAGATAAAGATGTCAATTATCACCTATTTTATTAAATAACTATAAAGCTTTTTCTTTTAAAATTATTTAAAAAATATGTTTGACACCCTCACAGTAAGCCATTTCATTTGATATGTCACACGGTACAGTTTGAAAATCATTTTTTTTTCTTCTAAGTTTCCCCCCAAAAGTGACCTCCATATTCAAAATTCATTTATTTACGTTACACGTCCGTATTTGAGTCACAGAAATTCATTTAGGTACCAAATTTCAACCCCATTCTTGACCACTGTACCAATTTGGGAACACATAATACACATAGCGAATATTTTGTTACTTATTTTGTTGTGAAGTTCAGGGTGTGTTCTTTAGATAATAACATCGGTTTATACTAATTTGTTCAAAAATCTTAATTTTTGGATTCTCTGAATTTCGTTTTCCGGAGGACAGTACAGGTAAGCGTACGTTTGTTATTATTATTTATTACAGATGATGAATATTGGTCGTGAACATTGTTTATATTTTCATAAAATGGTTCAAAGTTATAACTCCCCTAACATTAAAAGTTATTTATATTGGTGTGCCAATTTGGGAACAACGGCTACAAGTGTACTAAAATAACCATTTGATTTGCACAATCAATCTGAATTGCAAGCATTATTTTAGTTCTAACGACTTTAGGGGCTTAGACGAAGCTATCAGCACAATAGCAGAGAATAGTGACGACAATTGGAGTATGATTTAGCCATCATTCCACCAGAGCCAACTGACGAAGAAGAAGATCATAATGATGTGTCACTTAGTCACACTCTACTAAACGATGTCTCAGGTAATATCGAGGTATTTGTTCGGCAACGAGGGTACTCTTTCGGAATCCGAGGATAGCAGTGATGGTGGCCTTTGGCTGCTAATAGGTCACGAACTTTCTTTAGATCGCACCAACCAGAGCAGCCACCTGTATCTGCGCACCAACAGTCATCAAGTCTCCCGCTTTAGTAGAATAGAATAGAATATATTTATTCGACACAGACGCAACACAACAGCAAGTGGAAGTGTTCACCAAATTACTCGACAATCTTCAAAGAAACTGATGATATGTTAGGTCTCGAAAATTGTGTCAAGCAGGAACTAAAAGATTTGACAACCGTTTCAATATTTAGACAGACACTACCTCAAACTGTCACTCCAAAGATGTTCTGCTCACCCTTCACTCTCCAATGTTGTTATTTTACAGTTGGATGAGGTTGATCACGGCCCTGAAAAGCTTCCAAAACGAGTGCAATGTGTTGTGTGCCTTATCAGAGGTCGTTAGAGTTGTAAGAAGTGCAAGAAAACCCTGTATATTGAAAAATCACGCTTCGCTCATTTTCACCCATTTAAGGCCATTGTGCCAATTTGGGTACACCCCTGTAAAATCATGAAAAAAATATGTTTTCACCACTCCCGGACGAAAGAAGTGTCTTTCCTCTACGAAAACAGTGAGGAAAGTAATGATCCCGTTCAGAAACTAACCTTGCCTGATTTTTTTATGTTAAGTTTTAAAGATATTTTTAAATATAAAGAATTATTTTGATTTGCTTTGTGTCTATTTAATTTATTTACCTATGATGACTGAATACTTTCTTGCTGGGAGTGGTGAAAAGTTTTGTATGCAACATGTGAGCAAATTCATTTGCTATTCGTTTTGTTGAGTCTTTCGCTTACTCAGGATTGAAATTTATAATCACTCGCTGCGCTCGTGATTCTATTTTTCAATCCTTCGTTCGCTCGAGACTCAAAATCAAAACTCATAGGAAAAACGAACTTTCCTCACATGTTGGATAAATAACTATTTTTTCGTTCTTTTTATTTACTCTTGTTGTTAGTAAATTTGAAATAATAAAAGAATTTTGAAAATACACTCAGTAGTTTTGGCCACTAATGGGTCAGTCCATTAGATTCGGAGCAAATTGGCTGTGACAGACGGTCAGACAGACACAGGGAATGATCCTATAAGGGTTCCGTTTTTTCATTCGGACGTATGGAACCCTAAAAAAGAAAGAAATTATGATACTCTTCATGAGGGTCCTGTCATGGACGTCTGTACTTCAAACGACCTCTATAGCTTGATCGTTAAATCATAACATGTGCCTCATAGACCCTTGAAAGTTTCCTCAAAAGTCTGATAACAAAAATTCTAAAGTCATTTATTCAAGCTAGGCTGAGAATCAGCACTTTTCGAACGTCAAAATTACATAAGACAGTCCCCCAAAATGCCCACCCTTCACCACTTCCTAGTGCTTTAGCTGGGAAGAAGAAGTGACGCAATAAACTCCCCAGCAAACATGTTTGTCAATCAATAACAAAGTACCAACTGACGATACTGTTGGTAGAAATACAGCTGCTTATAAAAGGGAGACCTGAGCTCTATACCACCAAGCTTAACAATTACAATTTACAAATTTGTAAATCTTAAAAGTATCTGTACCACAAAACTCAAAGCCACTTAAGTTTAACGAAAAAAATATCTTAATTATGGTGACAAGTCTACAATTTACATGTTTGCAATTTCTGTGTGACGCAATATTTTCTACATTTTCACAATTTTATAGACTTCTAAAGTTGTGTGTGATAGGGCCCTGATTTAAATCTGTTATCCTACTACAGATTTTACGGTTTTTTTTTTTCCTTCGGAGATGCGAGAAAAGTGGGTCCATTTAAGTCCATGTTTTCTGTACCTGAAGGCCAGATTGACGGTTTCGAGTGATGCGACTTGCGTCTAGAGACACGTACGTACGGTTTAGCGTGTAGGTTTTAAATATTTTTCCACAATAACTAACAAACGGATCCCAAAAAATAATCTGTATGATTATTAATTTAGAGCAGGGAATTCAGCTTAATACGACACTGCTTCACTCAGTCACTTCGTCAATTCTGGGGGCCAACCACCACCTCAATAAGCAGTAGTATTTTTATGTTACTTCAGTGCGAGAAAGAAGTGGAGCTATACAGGACGTCTAGCTCCATCTCTTTCGCACGCTCAAGTAAGATTAAAATAATACTGCTAAAAGAGGTGGTGGTAGGGCCCCTGCTCTCGTAAGCCAAAAGCGGTACGTATCTCCAGTTTTAAAATAAATAACTTTACCTAAACGAAATAGCGGAATCTCAAAAAAAAAAAACTTTTATATCGGGAATAATTTAAATAACAAGAAAAAAATTATAATTTATTTTACTTAGGCGACAAGAAATAAATTTTCACATATTTTCCCCTAGCTTTTTCCGAAGGATTCATTTGTTAAGTTACAGCTTTTTGCCTATCAAAGTAATATGGAAAGCACTAGTCGTAAGTTCCGGGTCACCTAGACATTTTATTGAACCAATAACTTCTATAGCAAACATGTTTTCACACACAAAGAGCAATTCTAGAATAAGAAAAGTCCGATTTCATCTATAATTCAAAATAACCGGGTCACAAGAAATTTCATCTTAGTTCCAAACACAATCTAATATTGAAATCACAATTTACATTTTCAATTGATTTTTTTCTTAGAATTCAGCTGGTGAGAAATAGTAAAGGTTATTGGAAGATTTTATCTACAAATATTTTTATTTGGAAAGTTTTCTTTAATTATCCGACTACGGCGAAGCAAAAAAGAGGGTTATGATTTTGACCGGTATGTTCAAAATATTTTATTTCACATAAACCTACATGGGCACTTATGAAACGTCAGAAGCTAGGTGCACGGTTCTAATTGATCGTTTCCTATGGAGAAGAGCCGGCAAGAAACCGGCCACGGAAACTCTACGGAAACTCTACGGAACGGCTAGAAACTCCATGTATGTATGTTCATCTGTTCCCTCATAATACTTCTCATAATTTGACAAATGGTTATAGGAATATGGCGCCCTCTAGAGGACAGCCAAGAACAAAATAAAAAAAACTTGTTGGGTATCAAATGAAAGGGTTTATATTAGCACATTCCAAGGAAATATTTATATTAAAACCCCAAAATAATTTTAATAAAAATAAACGTAATAAAACCAAAACCCAACTACGGCAAAAAGTCATCTAAAAAGGTAATAAAGATATAACATTCAAATAAAAAACCGGGAGTCTCACGTACACAGAAATCCTAAACAAAGTGAAATCAGCATATATCTTCTGTGGTGTGTATCTACAGTTCGCGTCAAATAACTTAGCTGCTCTGATGTTAGAAAAATAAGTTTATTTGTCACAGAAACACGTGCATAAAAAAAGATAATAAACTAGTAGAACAATAAAAAAAAAAAAACAATAGGTTTAAACATAATCACGAGCTGAAAACAGAAATAGTCGGCAGCTGCACGTCATGAATGTGACAAGAAGGCTTCCACTCAACATGATGCTTGCACTACTGCGCAGTCATTTGTAGCCTACTTCAGAGCGGCACAGTTATTTGACGAAAACTGTAATCTGTTCGCATAATGCCCTAATACGTAGGACTCCGGATTTTTAATTTGTCTGTCTGTAGTATCTTGTTTATACCTTTTTAGATGACTTTTTAGTTGAGTTTTAGTATTATTACTTTTTTTATCCACAGTTTTTAATACAAGAACCATTACAGGATTTTGGCAACAGGACAGATAATGTGTGTCTATCACTAAGTATTAGGTCCCCACCTATGAAATCAGCGTTTTGAATGAAGAATTTTAAAGATGTTGCATTTTTCGTACTAACATTTTCTCAATTTATTTAACAACTATGAACACTAATGTTTTAAAACTTTTATAAATGCACTAATGTTTAAAAACTAAGATAACGTATGCCACTTAGATTAAGCGACAAAAATGAGTTTTGGCTAAGTTTGAAATAAAACAAATAGTGGTCATTTCTGCTAACAAAAAAAGGAGTCATTTTTAAGCTATTTTTATGTGTAGAAAACTATAAGTAATAAGGTTTTTTTACTATTGGTAGTTGTGTATAGTCATTTTTCGATATAATATCAAGCAATTGTCGGCACGGTTGGCGCAGTGGTTAAGCAATTGACTGCAGCGCTGCGTGTCGCGGGTTCGCTTCCCGCACGGAACAAATATTTGTATGACCTACATCTAGTTGTTCTGGATCTGGCTGTTTGTGATGTGAGTTTATTAAATGTTTATAAACGCACCCACGATACAGAAGTAATTCCTAGTGTGGGGCAACGTTTAAAAAAAAAAAAAAAATGATGAATATTTCAAATCATAGAGTGACGAGATTCTATATTTGTAAAAAAAAAAAACGGCAATTTCAAAGGTCCTATACCTACAGGGTACAAACCAATATCTACAGGGTCACTTTAATTATCCAGCTAAACCCCGCATGATAAAGCAACAAGCATAAATTTTAAAAAATCAATGAAACAAACATTTCCTCATTTCTCTTTCCTACTCCATAACCAGACACTGATCACCATCTATATACCTATACCCTATTCATTGAGACCGTTCTAATGAGCCCAAATACGATACCTATGCTGTAAGTTGGTAAGGGAGTTGGGTATCCTGCAAATTACAGGTGATGCTGCAGCGTCAGTTCAAGACTATGTTCTTCTAATATCATTGAAGTAAAAGAATACCAAATTTCAAATCGATCAGACCTGTAGAAGATGCTCACATCCGTTCATCAACTAGAAAAGAGCTGATAATCTTCAAACGGCTGAACCGATTTTCTTGAATCGTAGCTAAGAACACTCTCGATCAATAAGTTACCATTCAAACAAAAAAAAAAACAAAAACACAATCGGTTCAGTCGTTTAGGAGCTACGATGGCGCAGACCGATACACAGCTACGCAGATACACACGTTAAACTTATAACACCCCTTTTTGTCCTTCGGGGGTTAAAAAACAATTAATTAGATGATTATTATTTTTGGGTCATCAACCTCCGGTAGCGTAGTCACTTAAAATATCAGTTTAAAAATCTGTTTTTTTGTGTATACTTTAGAGCCGTAATGAGTATCGGTATCTCTACACGATAAGACAGATTTTAGCAACTCACACTTCAAGGAACAATACTACCATCGGTCATAGACCCCAATAGCAAGATCATCAAATCTTTTTTTATATAAAAAAAAAAACTCTGTAATCTAATCATCAATATAATCCTTTAAAACTTCTATCTACGTTGAACATATATCTACAGCATAACATAATATTGGGTACCTACTTATTTTACATACATATTTCCATACTAAGAAAATCACTTGTATTTCATGATTGTATGATTTAAAAGTTTTTGCAAGTAAAACATAAGAAACTATCGAAAAACTATCAAGTTCCATCTTATCATAAATATTGCACCATACCGAGTTCAGTACACCTGTTAAATAAATACCAATTCTTTCAGAAACAGCTGCTTTTTCATACTCTTCAGAAAATATTTGATGAAAACCAAACAAATGGTCAACATTTTTCTTTCAATACTTATATAAACTTCTACACTTTATTTTGACAGTTCGATTACTTTCGTAATACTAATGATGTGATCCATCACTTTGAAACGTGTTAAATGTTTCAAGATAGTTTTCAACGGTCATTACCGCCATTTCAGTCAACGCCCGACCATTCAAACGTTTACCTAACCTTCTAATGTATGACCAGATTTATTATAGGCAAGGGGATTTTGCAAATAACTTTTTTTTTGCAAACGGCTGGCAACAACGCTCGACTAATCAGCCGCCTTGCATTATCACCGTACTGGTACAATAGAAAAGATGCATTCATGGTGAAAGCTTTCACCGTTTTTCTTCGCTTTTTGCCCCGGATTATCTTAGTCCCGAACCATGCGCATTAGTCCCATTTTGTACCGAGTACGAGTTGCTAACTCCAGTCTATTCTGTGAGACTCGGCCGCGTGGCCGCCTCCATACTGTCGCGTCAGAATGTTCGCAACTTTGAACGCAGCGAGTCTTCGTTTCTTATTTGAAAATATCGAATGAATTTGAATTTAAGTTTGGAATATTGCGGAATATTCTAAAGGTCGAAGTTTTAACAGAAAAAAATATAGAGTATTGTTTAAATAGTGATGTGCGTGCGTGTTGTTGAGTGAGTGAAGTTTTAAAAAAAAACTTTTCCAAAATAATTGTAGCACCTACAGTAAAATTGTACTTTTTTTTTTGTATCATTGATCTCGTAACTGAAAATTAATTGAAAGTACTATAATTGCTATTTCGGTTGAAGTGCAGAGAGTTTGTTGGCTTTAGATGATTTATGATGCGGACGACATCACGGACTCGGCGGTTCGGAAAATTTTAATGCTTCGTAATTGACGTGAATTTCGGTAAGTAAAAAAGTCAGAAAGGACTTAAACATTAATTGTCCGAATTATTTATTTGACGGAATTTGGGAATTTGTAATTTTCTCTTCTGATTTAGGTATAAGACTGACTTAAAGCTGTGTCATCGACGTATATTTTTTTATATGTATATAATAGATTTAGTTACTTAAAAACGGAATTGTGAAAATATTCACGAAAACACTTTTGAGTACTCACCACTTACTACAGTGTCGTAAAAACACGGTACTTTTACACATTTCACAATTTATTGTAAAACAAACTACAGACCAGATGCAGAATAAATAGCGACTATAATGCTTACTACCACAGTATTTAAAATAAAACGTATAAGAAAACATCTTTTTCTTTGCGTTGTTTGAGACGGGAGCCTTGCACTTGGCCTACTTTGCATTGGGATTGCCCCGTTCAATGGAACACGTCATTTGGAAAAGTATTTTTTTTGTAGGAATAGCTACTTTAGTTCAATACGAAAAAGAAGGAACATTATTGGGTCAAGTGATAATTGATGACGATTTTTAAATATATGTTTAGGGGATAGATAAAATAATTGAAAACAATTTAGTACTATCTCTCAAAGAACAGATTTGGATAGCAGTGTGTTAAAACTGGCCACAGTGGATTTAACTTTACAACTAAAAGGCAAAACCTAGGTTGGTTTTACCTAGGTAGGTATGTATTTTGTGTTTTAGATTATAATTTATTTCGGTTTTGCGTTTCGGTAAAGCCGATACACCCGACGCGTATTTTCGAAATTCTGTCTCAATTAATCAATCAACTCTGTTCATCGTAGACGAAAATGCTTGCTACAGTGTTACCTAAACAAATAATAGATGGATACTTGGATCTGATACTTTCATAGTTTCCGTTGGAATTTGATTAAACATTTTAAATTCCTGTCGTCATAAAAAATGTCATAATAATTTTTTAAGAATTCGTTAGCGACATCACTGGTTGAAAAAAAATGTCACTGAGCGCTTGATCATTATTCTATTTTTTGAGTAGGTATTCTTCTGACGTGCATGTAAACACCACATTTTTTCTTTAGGGTGATTTAAAACTGTCGGAAGATATAAATACATAGTAGGTTAGTACTTACCAAACGATCTTTCTTTTGTGTTTCTTAAACCCGGAATTTCCTCGTATTTGTCCAAGAATGTGAGTCGTTTTAATGTCGCTGAAGTAGGTAGTCCTCCTAATATTTTTTATTTTATTTGAGCAATGGTGGCCTATATGTTAGTAATGTCAATTATTGCGATTTCGCAATAATTTCATTAGCATGTGAATGATTGAGTCTTAGCATGCTAATTGCTATTGCTATGCTATTTGCTAATATGACGATAATTGATATTAATGAAGTATGCGAATTTTGTTAATACTTCTACTATTACCTCCTATTGTTTATAGGTAGATATTAAGTTCACACTATTATCTATTTAAGTACAATAATAAGCACAAGACGAAAGAATTTAATTACTGTATAACGAAATTAACGAATACGTAAACTAAACTCTCACTATCACTTGCCAAAACGTACTGAACTTTGGCACAAAACGACGCGCGTCAAGCGCGTGTCACACACACCAAATATTATTAAATAATCACGAATTCATTCAATCAATACACGACCTTAAGTACGAACAAATCAAAGACAATAAGGTAATAATTGCTAAACAGCAATCATCGCACCACCCTGCTAAATCTGCTAATGCTAATAATTAAAATATAATAATACAATCACAAGCATTCATTCAATATACAGCCCTAAGTACGCGCAAATCAAAGTTATTAAGATAACAATTGCCGAACCCATTCTTCGCAAATTCGCAGAACCTGCTAATAAATTTCACTTGCGAATTCACGAGAAACGGTCAAGTGAAACCGATAGATTTAGTATTCCCGACTTCCCGTGGGTGCGACGGAGAGCGCACGCTACCGCTGCGTGCGTCGACGCTCTGACGTATGATAGTATCAAAAAATACGAAGAAGCGATTAATTCATTTAGCATTTCACAGAATTTCGCAACTACATTTCATTTGCTATATGCTAAATGAGCTATCGCATGCTAACAATGAATGCGATTGCTAATTAATCCATCACTACTATATGTGGTAACGGGACTTACCAGTTGCAGGTCGTGGGTTCGAATCCAAGTAGGCGTTTTACTTTGTGTAAATACTTTCATAACCACTGGGGCCCAAGTCTGCTATTTTTATAAATTCGTCATTCCAACACGATCTCATTGTCATTTTGCTAAAAGTTTTTAATCTGCTAAATTTATAATGGTCGATCATTGGTTGATCATTGTATTCCACAAACACGATACTCGTAACGAATTAAAAGAAATGACTGCACAATGACGTTCTCATGTTAGGTCACTAATCAAAGGAACTGTCAAAATTTGAGCAGATTACCGCATAAGTCAGTCATTCATTTTTCATTAGGTACAAGATTACCAATAGATGCCATTTCTTTCAATGCAGTGTCAGTGGCTGACCATTGGAAAGTCATAATGACGCCAATATGTTAGTAGATTACCAAACTAGTCAAAATCAACAATTATGAAATCAATGATAGACCACTATTGTAATAGTAGACTTGAGGCCCTGCTCTCTAAACGGTGAAGGAAAACATCGTGAGGAAACCGGAATGTCCTAGAACCAAAAATTCGAAAACATGAGACATTTACTAACCCACTGGGACCGCGTGGTGGATTACAGCCCACGCCCCCTCGAAGGGAGGAGGCCTATTTCCCAGCAGTGGGACCGTTATAGGCTGATTATACTATTAATTAAATATTTATAGTATAAAAGGAACATTCAACTATAGGTAACTACCTTGAACAAGTAATATGGTTTCTTGGTAAATCAAGTACAAACAGATTGAAGAGAATGGATAGCAGTCGTTCTCTGAAATTCATCGCATTTAAAATTCAGTCGCATCTGGTTACGTTTATAGTCAATCTAGATTTCTAGACTAATCAACACGTCATAGAGGTATCGATTATCATCTAATTTACACACAGACTGTAGGGACCATTTCAGTCACTAATCTACACGGTGCTCACATGATCTAACCACGGCACGTTTATGGACGGGACTGTACTTTTTGACCCCTTTTTTATGGATGGGAAATCATCAAATGACTTCTCCCGCTCTGGGTGGAGCGGGAGGGCGTGTCAGACTCTTACTGACTAAAAACCACCCGTGTTCCTTCTGTTGCCTGTGCAATGCCAGGGGCCACGGTATCCCTTTCGGACTTTCCCGCAACCCCGGCAGGCAATGGTCTCATCGGACCTCTTCATTTGCTGACATCTCTTTGAGGCGCGCGTGGAACACAACGCGCCGTCAGCCCGGGCTTGGTCCTTACCGAACGGTGAGCTACCCATTGCTCACCGTCCGCAAACCCGCGCCTACGGTGGCCGGGAATCGGCAAGCGATTCCTGACGCCCAGGGCGTCTCCTCCTGCGTTTGCTTGCGGTGGCTCGGGGCGTGAGGGTGCGAATTTTGCCTCTCCCTCACGTGCTCCGCCTCCTCCTTCGCAAGCATTACTGCTTCGCAGAAGGAGGTCACGGCCTCCCATGCCCTCTCGCTCCGTACCATGGCCTGGACCAGGGCCGGACGCGAGAGATCCCCGTCACCGATCGCCTCCACGAGGACACGGCGGTGCTCTGCCCAAGCCGGGCATACCTCCACCGTATGCTCCACCGTGTCCTCCGGGCGATCCACGCAGTGATGACACCCGGGCGTTTCCTCCCGTCTTTTTGACCCCTGAGTTTGTTTCGCTATTTCTTCTCAGCGGTAGTTAGTTAAGAAATATCGACTCCACCTAGATTATCTGGAGACATGGCAGTGCCCCCGCCAAGACAAGCCAAGCGAAGTGCAAGAGCACTACCTACCTTTTAACGAAGCGCTTCGTCGTTTTTGAACCCTCAAAACGTGGCTTTGGATTATGCCAGATAAACAAAATTCTTGGAATGTGATACAATAGTATACTTATTATAAAGTCTCAATTGGTTTCGCTACCGTCACATGGGCGTAAGTTGAAAAAAATATTCACTGTTCAATACTTTTCTGTTATACAATAGTTAATTATTCATTCGTTTAGTTATTTAAAAATTAAATAGATCCAAGTTTCTAACTGTAAACGCCCCACCAATAAATCGACGACAATCGGGCCGGAAACGGCCAAACCACATAATTATTTTCACTAAGGTGTAAATTTTGTGAAGCTAGGGCGGGCAGTTAGGTTAGATAACTTTTTGACAGTGCGAGCTGTATGGTCTCGTCTTGGCAACATTTTACACGAAAATGTTTTGGTGGGATTTCTTTTTTTAATATAACGTGTAATAGTGACTCCGATATTCTATTTACAGAATAACAATTTAATTTCATAGAGCTATTCAGTAAAGTATATCTACACACATACGAAAGTTAGCTCTTGTTTTAACTAAATTATCAAAGATCCACGAAACCGTTCTAACTTTAAAGTGCTGTTTAAACAATGAGACCCTTTGCCCCCTTTTCACATTCTGCAGCTTCTATATGTACTAGGGCTATAGATGGGTACTAAGCTGCTACCTGAAGTGTAAGGAAGTGTACAAACATAGTAGAACCTTCCACACGTCCCAACAGACACAATTTACCCGAATTACATTGCTAACCGGCCACAACTATATTACCGCAGGAGCTACTAAAAAGTACAAAGGCCCTTTATATACTTCACAGTTTCTTTATAGTACGGCGTACAAACCGCGCCGTAGAAAAAACGTGTCCGTCAACAAACTTCCATAGTGATCCATACAACACTGTCGACCGTGCCTACAGACGGCGTATAAACTGCGCCGTAGAAAAATCGTGTCTGTCAATAAGCTTCTATAGTGATACATACAACACTGACGATCGTGCCTACACACGGCGTATACTTAAACTGCGCCGTAGAAAAATCGTGTCTGTCAACAAGCTTCTATAGTGATACATACAACACTGACGACCGTGCCTACAGACGGCGTATAAACCGGAATGTACACACTACGGTTTATACGCCGTGTGTAGGCACGGTCGGCATAAAACTACTTGTTGTACTGCACTTTACATAAATCCTAACATTAGACTGGATATCAGTTTTTAAACCTTTGATCCTTGGAATCCAACTTTGATCCTATGAGAATTCGCACCATCATTGCTTCATAGCTAAACTTTGGGTTCATCACAGTACCTTCACCCCTGCTTAACCCTTTGGGGATCAACACGACATTAACAGTATGTTGATTACCTAGTATCTATAATTAGTTCTCGAGGGAAATTAGGTCGATGTTTCTTTTATGTTGTGAGGAAAAGAGAAAAGGCTAGGCAAATGATGGGTATGGAGAGAGCATTTCAGTGTTAGAGGTGAAAGTTTCAAATCGGACACAGTATAATGTTGTATATCAATCTATGCCGTCCATTTATGTAGTTGTTGTGCTATATTTTCCAAATAACACTTCGAACAGTATAAGAATAAAAGTGTGTCCCCCACTTTAGGTAAAAAAAAACTTCGAAATTCAAAAGATTAGTCCGAAACGATACCTCAAATAAATCCAACGGTTGTTTGCAAATTATGAATAACTCATCAAACAAAAAAAGTTTCAGCCCACCTGAAATTACAAACACTGAAACACGTGGCATTTATTTTCGTATTAAATTACACAGATGTAAAATGGGGAACCAGAAAAAAACACAGCATACGAAAGACAAAATGTTTAATAATAGTTTAACAAAAACGGTCATAGTTCAATAACACATGGCATGACAATAACTGATAATACCTAAAAAAAGTATTTGTTTGTCTATTATAAATTTTAATGCGAAGGTGTAAAGAAACAATTCCGTAGCCATCGTAGTATTTCATAGAAATTCATAGAAACCAATATTTGAGATGAGGATCGATCGTAGAACTACGTGTCAATATTTGGCGGTTACCAGGCAGATGAGGGATAAAATTCAGCTGCTTGTTGCAGCGAATTAGAGGTGAAATGTTGTGAAGAATTTTTCTCGCTGTAGTGTCGCGGCGACAGGTCGCCTGCTGCTGCCACCTGCGGTCGGCTACGGAATGATACCTGACAGATCGGTAGCGAGGGACCTGGAGAAGGAAATAGGCTACTTTCATCCTGGAAATTTGTATTAAATAAAACACAAAACAGCTAGCATCCCAATAAATGAGCACGCCACCTAATATCAAGAGACGTTTGAAATTCTAGTTTTTACATTTGAGTCACAAAACCTTATTTATATTCTTGATGAAGACAGGGTTTTGTTTCATCTCCTGTTTGTTTAGAAACCTTTCCCTCGAAAAGGGCAAGGAATCACTTTCCCACAAGAATACAAGTATCCTTCAGTAATAACACCAAACGATAACAAAACCAACCATTCAATCTTTTTAATTTCCTTTAGGGAGGAACCAACAGATTGTAATCGAGAAAATTATATATCAATTATCGTCACATTTCGTGTTCGATCGACGAACCAGATTGCGTCATCAAATACGCGTAACGTGATAAACTTTTTACCGCATTTTATTTGGCTTTACGAGTTACGATTACATAGGAAAACAATTCCTATTCAAGAACCTGTTTTGGTACAGTAATTTTATTCTAGACAAGAATAAAATTACTGTACCAAAACGCGCGGTGCGATGTGCGGTTGTAATTTTCTTCACATGTAATTTTAGAACTAATATATTATTTGTCGCAGTACGATGGTTGAAGCCATGATAAAGTTATATTCCTAGGGATATAGCCATGATATAGTTATATGAAAGCGTTTATAACTGACTTACTAGAAATATAACTGATACGAGCACGATTTAGTAATGTAACTATTAGGGCACTCCGACCAAATAGGTTAGGTTAAAACTGTGTTGAGGCAGTCCGGCCGGTGCTCAACACTTGGCTCGGGAGGAGGCACGGCTCCCTGTCGTTTCGGGTGACACAGGTGCTCTCGGGGCATGGTTGCTTCGGGAAGTAGGTACCTGTATCGCATAAACAGGGAGCCGGGCGCCCTGCGTCGACTGTCGGGAGGACACGGCGCGGCATACGCTGGCAGAGTGCGCCGCTTGGGAGGAGCCGCGCCGTGCCCTCGTCTCTGGAGTAGGCAGTGACCTGTCGCTGCCGGCCGTTGTAAAATCCATGGCCAGCAGCGAAGAGTCCTGGGACGCGGTGGTTTCCTTCTAGGCTGCGGAAAGAGAGAGGGAGATCACATCCTCTCACCCTGCTCGCAGCAGGTGCACTGGGCGCTGGAGGAGGGCGGACAACGCTCTCTTCGTTTGGGGGGTACGTCCGTCGCCCCCCAAATATCGGACCCGAGGTGGTGGCGCGTAGTGTTCCACGCGCGCCCCTCTAAGACGTCGCAGGGGGAGTCAAACACCTCACTCCCCCTCGAAACGAGGAGTCAGTCGAGGGTCGCGGAAGTATCTACGTTCCCGGACCCCCAGTGTAGGTGTGAGATGGAACACTGGGGTGGTACACTTTAGGTCAGTACGAGTCTAACAGACCCCTCCACTCGCCCCTAGGCGGAGGACATCCATAAGGATTTTGCACCCGAGACCAAACGTCAGACTGACAAGTCGTAGGTCTCGAGTTCGAACCCAAGGCACGCACCTCTGACTTTTCGGATTCATGTGCGTATTGAATAATTATCACTTGCTCAAAAAACGGTGAAGGAAAACATCGTGAGGAAACCGGCATGCCTGAGAGATATTTCTCGACGGCATGTGAAGCCAAGTCAGAGGCCCATGGGCGGCTTTAAAACTCTGACACCAGGTTAGTCACTAACCACACGATAAGAAGAAGAAGACCCGAGACCAAAAAAAAAAAAGGTTAGAACTGTGTGACCACTACGTCGAAATTGGTCGCAGTAACAAAATTAGGGCACTCCGACTGTTATGAACCGCTTTCATATTACTATGTTACGGTTCATCCATCTTACTGCGATATACAAAATGTTAATTTGGGTATTTGAGTGACTCCATTCTAGATAATTAATATTGTACAATTTAATTTAATTTAATTTTTGAACTCTAATTTTAATCTATTCTATTCTTTTAATTTTAATTGTAATTAATGTAATGCGTCCTAATTTATTTGTTATTTTTATTGTTTTAATTTATAATTGTTTTTCTAATTTAATTGATGTTTTTTCTTTAATTATTCTGAATTTTAATTTAACTACATTTTAAACTCAATGCAAATTTTGTAAATTTAATTTTGTTATTATCATAATTCGATTTTAGTTTTATTATTGATTATACAAGTGCTGTGCACACCTATAAGTGACGAATTCACCGCAAAACTGTTAAAATAGAATATATTTAATGTAATTATTTAGTGAATAAGTCGTTGGTGTGTCAATAAATAAATAAATAAATAAATATACACAGAATATTATAAAACATTTAAAAAAAGTAACTGTGTTGTCTGCCCATTTTTCTCCATAATAGTTACTACCTTTTGCAAGGCTTCTACTATTTTCTTGTAAATGTTGACGTTCAAATGTGTATTTTTATGTGCCTAATCGAAATAAATGATTTGACTTTGACTTGAAAAAAGTACTAATATTGAAAGAAAAGAAATTGAATTATTGAGATTAGGAGGCAGAGCGTTCTTCTAACTGGCTTATGTACTACAAAAGACTGTCTCGTAATAGAAAATGTTTAAATCTAATCTAAATGCAGTACCTAAATGCCACTAACCAGCTTAGTGCGATTCCAATACGCACAAGAAGGGTTCCATACCACTGTAAATATTCTGTGTCTATTTGCCGAGCCTTTTTTTGGGTGGTAAATTATCAAATGACTTCTCCTGCTCTGGGCGGAGCGGGAGGGCGTGTTAGACTCTTACTGACTAAGATCCACCCGTGTTCCTTCAGTTACCTTTACGTTGCCAGGGGCCACGGTATCCCTTTCTGACTTTCCCGCGACCCCGGCAGGCATCGGTCCTATCGGACCCCGTGAATTGTGCTGCCATCTCATTGAGATGCGCGTGGAACACAATGCGCCGTCGATCCGGACCTCACGCGTTCCGCCTCCTTCTTCGCAAGCATTACTGCTTCGCAGAAGGAGGTGACGGCCTCCCAAGCCCTCTCGCTCCGTACCATGGCCTCGATCAGGGCCGGACGCGAGAGATCACCACCACCGATGGACGAGGACAGTGCGATGCTCTACCCAAGCCGGTCAGAACTCCACCGTGTCCTCCGGGCGATCCACGCAATGATGACACCCGGGCGTTTCATCCCGCCTTATCCAGAACAGGAACCTCAGGTTGAAAGTGAGGATGCCGTGGTATTTGCCGAGCCTGGTGATTGTTTCTTTAAGTAGTTTTTGGGTGCTTCATGCTTTTTTTTTTTTAAGCGTTGCCCCCCACACTAGGAATTTCTCCTGTACTGTGGGTGCATTTACAATCATTTAAACTCACATACACAAACAGCCAGACCCGGAACAACTACTTGTAGGTCTTGCAAATATTTTTTCCGTGCGGGAATCGAACCCGCGACACGCAGCGTAGCAGTCAATCGCTTAACTACTGCGCCAACCGTGCCGTGCCGTGCTTTACATTCGACGTTCATCTAGAAATAAAAAGAAAAGAAGAGAAAGAAAAATAGGTACTTACATGGTACACATACACATACACAAATATGTACACATATACAATATACATACATGGCGATAAAAAGCCCGTGGATACATGTTGGAAACATTGTCGGAATGTATTTTTGCATTGTGAGTAAAATGCTTTAAATGGTTTAAATTAATTTTATTTAATGTGTCTACACAATAAAATAAAATTATAGCACCAATTAAAAACCCATAAAAAGGTCATTTTAATCGGCCCAGCAGTTTCGCAGAATAACACTAACATGCTGACTGACAGATAATTATAATTTCATTATCCGTTTTACAGAATGATCTAATAGTCGTCGTGTAATAGTCGTCTTTATAGTTTGACGTAAACAAAATAATAACGTCAGAATAACTGCAACAAATCTATTATAATCGTCTCATATGTCGACGTATAACGACTTTGTGGCCCTAATGCATTATTTAAATATATTAAATTGGTCGAATTAGTTCTATTAAAAATGCGGCTACGCTCAGACTTATCACAACAATAGAGATGATGACTAAACATTTTTTGTCCGTAATGTAGATATGAAAAAATAACGTACACATATTTTTTCTTTTTTTACGTTATCAAAAGATTACGGCGGTACATTGAGTTAAAATGTGTCATGACGTCACGAGTAGGTAAGTAGATTTTATACTTACTTGTGACGTAGCAACCCCCTCACTCACCAACTTTAATGCGTTTTATCTAAGTATTTTTTTATGAATATGATAAAGCAAAAAATACGAGTCTAATATTTATTTTTATTTGACTGACGGATTAAATAGAATTTCTTTTCTTTTTACCCAGGCATCATCCCTATTATCTATCTCTGTAGCCTTTTCCCAACTATATTGGGATCAGATTTCATTCTAACTGGATGCAGCTGAATATCAATAATTTACATGGAGCGACTGCCTATCTGACCTCCACAACCCAGTTACTGGGTAACACGATACCCCTTGGTAAGACTGGTTGTCAGAATTTTGGGCTTCTGACGACCCGTAACGACTGTCAAAGATATTATACGGATAACAGCCGGGACCTTTCCGAGATGCTTTCCGAGGCACGGACGGGTTGCTACCCATCCACGAACCGACCGCGTTAAGCGTAGCTTAACCTTCAGTCTACCCGTGCGGCTGTTACAATTTAGACACAAGAAAAAATATGACAAACATTACAATACCTTTATAAAGATTATTTTAACCGGTCCAGCCGTTTCGTAACATAATACTAACATCCGGACAGACGGATAAAAATACTTTCATTCACAGAACGATCTAATATTTCCGTGGCTCAAAATTAGCTTACGGTTTGATGTTAATAAACATTAACGTAATGTGTGAATTACTGTATCTAATAAATCCACTTGATCATCTCAAATTTTTGTTTATTTAAACTAGAAAGAATCCATTACTTATCGAGACCCCTCCGTGCCTCGGAAAGCACGTTAAGCCGTTTGTCCCGACTGTCATTCGTGGATCTTTGACAGTCGTTACGGGTAGTCCGAAGCCCAAAAGTCTGACAACCAGTCTTGCCAAAGGGTATCCTGTTACCCAGTAACTGGGTTGTGGAGGTCAGATTGGCAGTCGCTTCATGTAAAATATCATCCAGTTAGACTGGAAGTTGACCCCAACATAGTTGGAAAAAGCCTAGACAGATTGATAACCAAGAACGAATAGTTTTGCCTATTATTGGTAACGACATTGAAAAATGAGTCAAACTCCCAAGTCGATTCTATTTCTATAAACTCAGCTTTTGGAATTGTCTGAAAACCTTTTTTCACTTAATTGTTATTTAATCGGTACATTTTCCACTAGCTTTTATCTTTTTTTTTTCATTTAAAAGAGTGTCTCTTATTTAGTTATGTAGTTTCTTACTTTTTTTCTCCATAGGAACTTACTACGCTTTAGATTGGGCTTCTAGCTTCATCTTTTTACCTGACCGACTCCTTGATAATTCAAAAGTTCCTGTAATTGGTTTAATTTATTGGCAATAAATCCTTTTAATTTGAGTTTATAACTTTAAAACAATTTATTAGTTTGTAGGCAAACTGTAGACCCGTGAGTTACTGAAAGAGTGACATATTTTTGCAGAGAACCATGATATTCTATACAAACATTGGTTGAATATAACATACAAAATGACATGATTAATTTGTAAAGTATTATATTATTTTAATTTTTGTGAATGTGAGGACTATGTGTTTTTTTTTTTTTCTCATTTAGTTTTAATGATGGTCTGGCAGTTTGAGTAGTTTATGCGGCCTACCCAAATGTCATTTCTTTGGTATTGTTCGTCAAGTTGAGCTCCTTTAGTTCTGAGTTAAGCTCCATAATTACTGACAAATGCTTGCACTGACAGGACAGGTCCACTCAAATCTGTGAGGTTCTTTTCTCAAAAGACCATTGGTCCTCGTATGGCCTGACCAAAATTATGTTTGGACTTTAAAAGAGACTGTGACTTTGAGTTTGTTTCGGCCTTTTTTCTCAGAGTAGTCAGATAGGAAACGCCGAACTCAACTACCGTTTTTTTTTTTTTTCATTAAGATAATGTGTAAAGGTGATTCCAATACTTATCTCGTATTTACAGAATAAACAATTTTATTTCATTACTATTGGATTTTCCGGACAAAAGAGTACGAGTACTAGCCGGCGATGTGAACATTCAGCGATCAACTATTAATATAATATGTATCTCTTACATACACGGGACCTAAAATCTTTTAGGCAGTGTATAGAGTGCCGTTAGCGGCACTCTATCCCTATCGGAAAAAGTGCCGTTGACGGGATACTAGTGGCACTGTCTCGGCCCGGCTAAAGTGCCGTCAGATATCCATTGTCATTGTCACTGTCACTTGTTATTTTGTTTGATTGATGAGGTTAGGTTGCTGTAAGACACATTTCCAAAACATTACATTCTCTTGTGCCTAAACTGACCCTGACACTCGCCGGCCGCTGCCGCGGAACCGCTCGCTACGCTCGCTCATCACGTGCGTTGTGTGGTCACAGTTCTAACCTAACCTAACCTATCTAAACTTTCAGCCATTTTAATTTGCTACTTCATTTGTCATATATATATATATATATATATCAAAATTATCTAAAACAAATACGATTGAATCAATCAATACAAAGGGCGGCGAGCATACCTCAACAATCAAAAAAAATAACAAGTGACAATGACAATGCAATGCTTACGGCACTTTAGCCGGGCCGAGGCAGTGCTACCAGTATGCCGCAAATTGCGGCACTCTATACACTTCCAATCTTTTATACGTTTCTTGCGCGAGGAAATCGTTGATAGCTAGTCGTTTCCTCGCCGGCGCACGGTGGATCGAAAATGGGCTGTAGAAGACATAGGATCTCGATTTCTTAAATGTTATTTTTTTTGCTGGAAATGACTTCTGCTGATCATTACTGTTCTATAAAATGTCATATGAAGTAAATGTGTGCACAAATGGAAGAGTTATAATTTTTATAAGAAAAAAATGTATGGAGCTAGTATGAAAAATCGAATTATCTCCTAAACGGCATGTTTAACCGTACCATCCTTGGAGGTGGTCATAGTGCTAATTATTTATAATTTTTTGGTTGCGGATTTGACGAAAAATTTAATGCCGTTTTTTTAAAAAAAATCGTCAAAATATTTTTATTTATTTTTACATGTAAAACGATCCCTTTTAGTGTCCAAGTTAAAAAGTTCGATATGTTATTAACCCAAATATTAAGAACACACAAAACAAGAAAAATTAAATAAAAAAATTGCTGTTTTTTGACACATTTTTATTAATTTAAATAAAAAAAGATTACCAAACTCTTATTTAAGTAACATATAAAGTTATATTATACACAAAATAATTTAATTGAAGGAATTAATACTAAGCATTTGTAAAATAAAGTAAAAAAATAAAAAAAAAGACAAAATATCATTAAATATTACAAAAAAAAACCCAAACAGACTCAAATACAAATTTACAAATGTATAATTTTTTTACAAATTTTCCTTATCACTCTCGTTGTCAGACTCCAATTCTGAGTCAGCATCCAGATTGGATATGTCCAAAAACTCGAACTCAGTTTCCTGAAATTGAATTAAGTCGAGAGTTTCAGCAAAAAAGCTCTGCTTTTTCTTGGCATCTAACTTAGGCCTTTGTGCACTTAGCAAAGGATCCGAAGAAACAACAAGCATATTTAAAATGTCTTGATTGGAATCCTGCCTGCTTCTTTTCCGCGAATGATGTTCTCGAAACCTCCTAAAATCTTTGTTTCGAGACTCTGAGGCTTCTTCCGAGAGAGTCCCAATCGGCACAATATTATTTTTCTCGATTATGTCAGCCCCATGGATTAATAATTTATGAACGGTTGACGACATGTAGTACCAGTCGTATAATAATACGTACTTTTCTGCTGTTTTGCGGGCATAATCTCTAAATTTTATTATATCGACCTGCTCTCCAGATGTAATTGCTTGTAAAATTACAGCAAATCTTTTGATGAGGTCTTCATCCAAACCGGTTATAGCTGCGGTTTTATTAGGAAACTCAAAGAATTTTCTTGCAGTATTCCCGTCATTGGTGGTTCCCGAGCCTTGTTTTACTATATCAATCAACAGATTGAGTTCATCTTTGAATTTATTTTGAATTATTTTCTTCCTTGTCTGTAGCATTTCTTTGTGCTCATCACTTCTCGCTGCCCACCGTTTGAAGTCGAGCCTGTATGCAATGTGTAACAGACATTCCATACAATTTATACGGGCGTGTAGGGATGACAAGCCTAATTCATAAAGGTCAGAACACACAATTTTTGATGTTACAGCATCTAAGCGGTTCATTTCTGTAGGCTTTGCTAAGCACAGGTAGCACGATGCATTTGATCTAGCTTCAGAAAGGTAAGTGCAAACTTTAGCGTCGATCATCGTCATCATTAGTTCATGAGTCACCCTATTATTATTATTGCACTCTGTGGGGATAAGGGCCTCAATTTCTTCATCCATTTGTTTTTTCAGCTCAAGGACAACTGCTTCACTCTCCTTTACAAAAGTAAACTGAACTGGACGACAATACAAAACTGAGCATGGTTTTGGGTTCGTCCATAAGATGTTGTCTCCATCTGTCAGTTTAAGTGGCACCAAGGAGGTCATAAAAATGCTCGAGTCATCTTCCTCACCCTCCATTTTCTGCTTGTATCGGCTTTGGTTAGAAGCACCATCAAATCCCCACTTGGATATCAGCTTCAACTGCTTGTTATGCTCTTCCTTAGAAAGGCTTTGAAGGATTCTTGTAACTGTGATATCAAGTAAAGCTTGAAGTGTAATCCTAGCCGATGAATCAGTAACTGTCACTGATTGCTTCGGAGGGTAGCAATCAAGCTTAGTTTGTTGCACTTTATAGTAAGATGGATAAATATCCTTAGCACCTTCCCGAATGGCAGCCTCTCGCAACGTAATATATTGCCACTTTGAGAGTTTTAGCGAAAGAAGCAATCCAAGCGCCTTTTCTGACGTAAATATGATTGTTTTCGCTGATTTCTTAAGCGTTTCATTTAATTTAGCGGCTGCTTCAGGATTTTTCATCATGTATTCGATGACAGAGGCGATATCTCCATGCCCTTCTTCTTTTAAACGTGCTGCAGCTGCATATGCCAATTCACTGGAATCTTCGCCTGTGTGTTCATCAGATCTTCTCTTTTTTTGTTTACTTCCCAGATCTTCGAATGGTTTACGGGATCTTTTCGTCATTGTTCCAATGGACGTTGATGTCAACGGTTCTGGAGAGACTGAGGGCGCTCTTGGTATCTCATCAACACTTGGTTCTTGATTAACTAAAGTTTGCACAAAACTCGGCCAATCAATATTTGCTCCCAACCAATTCTCGTACTTTCTCCTGAAATTATCAAGGAATCGGTTGGATTTCTGCCACCTTTGTAAAGCGGCTCGCGTAAATCTCCGACAAAATTCTTTGAGAACAACACGATCTTCGTCAGACAGGCAATCGCCTATGCGGGATACAACTGCACTGAACAATACTTCATGATCAAATGAAGTACTCTCACTTCGTAGAAGAACAAACAAGTCTAAATTCGTGATTAAACTTTCCATTCTAAGATTTTATAGTCGCAGATTTAGTGTTAGCAGTTACACAGTTGTGAACAAACTAAATTATAAAACAAAACTTTAGCCCTTTTATTGCAAAACGCCAATAATTAGGTAACTACCCTCATTCGTTATCTTCTCATTAGCTAATGAAAATTTATAATTGTCACTAACTATTCTTAGAACTCATAGCACTGCTAATTAACAAATTAGCTTACTTATCAAGAAAAGTTGAATGTAATCCATAGTTGGCATTGTCGTGAGATATTGAAAATCATTAAATCACCTATAAAGACTCATTAGAAGACCTAATCAGTGTAGTTACTTAATCACTTCTTTTCGGACTCATTAGAAGAGTAAACAATTGGTAATTTGGTTGTATGAAAGGTTTTAAAACTCATGATGTGTTGATAAATATCTAGCTCAAACATAGTTGTCTACGTGTGGGTGTACTATAAACCTCTGCCAACTCCTTCGGAAATATAGGAGTGATGCTATTTTATGTTACGTGTAGTTAAAAGTCCGTGTTCTTCAACATAAACACTAAAATGAATAGTTTTATATGAAAAAACAAATAAAAATATTTTGACGATTTTTTAAAAAAAAACGGCATGAAATTTTTCGTCAAATCCGCAACCAAAAAATTATAAATAATTAGCACTATGACCACCTCCAAGGATGGTACGGTTAAACATGCCGTTTAGGAGATAATTCGATTTTTCATACTAGCTCCATACATTTTTTTCTTATAAAAATTATAACTCTTCCATTTGTGCACACATTTACTTCATATGACATTTTATAGAACAGTAATGATCAGCAGAAGTCATTTCCAGCAAAAAAAATAACATTTAAGAAATCGAGATCCTATGTCTTCTACAGCCCATTTTCGATCCACCGTGCGGCGCGGCGCGTGGGACATGTACCTAAAAGTACCTTATTATAACTGTTCCAAAATTAAATGTTTGCGCTTCCAATTGTTTAGTTCGAAATTGAGACACGGAGCTGTAAGGCCTTTTGTACACGGCACGGTTTCTTTACGGTACGCCGTATCAACCGAGCCGTACAAAAAAACGTTTGTGAAAACAAGCTTCCATGGTGATCCGTACAACATGGCAACACTGACGACCGTGGCTACACACGGCGAATAAACCGTAGTTTTTTCACGGCAAGAAAAACGTGTGTGTACCTACAAAGGGCCTAACAATTCCTGTGAATAATTCCTATACAAAAGTTTGACATGCCAACTCTACGGTAACATTTTCGTAATGTATGGTTCTCTAAACACAAACACGTGTAGATAATCGGTGTATGAAAATTGTGGGTGACGTCGTAAATAAACTGGATAAATGCGTCACACGAGACCTCATATTAAAGACCAAAGACACGGGTAATAAGCAAGTCTTGTGTATTTTGTCCTTGTAATTTTAATTACTTTACTAATCTATACGATACATAACACGATATAAAAATGAGGGTAAATATGACGAAAAACTCAGGTTTTTCACTATGCTGCTGGCAACGTTTGACTATGTAGATATAGATAGTGCAATCCACGACGTCTCGCCCCACTCCTCTCCGCTCCGTACTAAAGTACAGCTTACAGTACAGTAATCGCGGAGTGGGGCGCGTCGTCGTGGATTGCACTATCTGCACTCGTATTTAAAAGTCCGTCTTCTTCCTAGTTTCTTCTAGCAGTGTGGCGATGCTCGTTTTCTGTAGTCGACTTGTATAAGTTTGTTTTATTGTGCCTTTTTAGTAGTTTTTGTCAAAGTAGTAAATTGGAAAATGCAATGCTTTAGAATCAAAAATTCTAAGACAAATGACCCCTTCCTTTCCCAAAGTGGAGGCCTGTGTTCTAGCATTGGAAACGCATTAAATGTTATAACTATTGAATAATGTGAGAGACATAAATGCATACTGACTGCCTCGTTGGTCTAGTGGTCGCAAGAGCTACTGCTGAGCATGAGATCCTGGGTTTGATTCTCGCTTACCATAACTACAATAGAAACGGGTTTTGTCGACGGAAGGATAGACAAAATGATTATTTATCTGTCATTTTGTCTATTCTTCTGTCGACAAAACCCGTTTCTATGGTTGTCATTTTACGCGTGCAGGTTGAGCAAAGTGCTATTGGGTTTTCTGGAACTTCTCCGTAGCAGCCTAGAGTCTGGATTTGTGCCCGGTAGATGGGAATGGGCTCGCTCCCTATTACATGGGACTTAAACTTAACTGGCAAGATGTACCTGTACGTACTATAGGTACACCTCTACCCAACCCTTCGGGGAACAAGGCGTGATGCTATGTACAAAAACATCCTACTACTATCGTCAAATCAAAACTGTGCAAACAGTACTTATGTAATGTGAATATGAGTTAAAGGCGAGTGGTATACACTACTCCATACGGTACTCAAATTCCATTCACAGGACTTTTGAGCTCTGATTGTAGCACTTGAATATGTTGTTCTATTGATTTTGAATATTTAAATTCTAGCATTCTCGAAAGCTTTTGAATAAGTACTGAATTCTTATTTCTGATCCGAACTAAATAGACAAAAGTGTTCACTTTTTCATATTTCTTTTATATGTTTCTTTGTTATGTTTGAGCAAAAATGTTCAAGTACATCGACAATATTCATTTGAATGGGCTTATATCTACTTTTAAATCATTTTATTCGAAAAATAAATACGAAAAAATCCGTAATCCGTATCCGTGTTTTATGTACTATTGTTAAGTGCGTTGTTTATCGAAAAATAAAATCGTGTTTTATCTGTTTGTATGGAATCCCATCTACATCACGTGGAAAATTCAACGGAAAATACCGAATAATTTCAAAAAGATATTCCTCGGCTCCAAATTAAACGACAGGATACTTTCCACCCCGATAAAAGTCCCATCCCTAGTGGAACTGTGACTAAAACCAGCTATCAGTAACTACATGTTCAGGGAAGGGAACTTTAGTAGGATGTAGGTACATTTCGTTCTGACAATGTTTGTGGTGCCCTACATAAAGTTCCGATGGGTTGTAACAAGTACTTGAAACTTGTTCTGTATCACCCCCGCATTACAAGTATAAACCGGTAAACTCTAGTTAGTTTGAAGACCGATGCAGTGTTGTGATTGGTTGACCATGATTCAAAGAACCATGGGTGTACCTATGTAATGTTATATCTTTCGACATAATTGACATGAGATTTACCAGAATCATTTTAATTGAAAATGGCAACATCGTTGGTGTTGTCGTACGAGATCGAACTCAGGCTATCTAATTACGCGAGACATTTTCGTAAACGATTAGGTACGACAAATTTGTTTCATTTTGACAGTTCAACAACATTCATTGCGTTGTTTACGTTGTTGAGCAATTTTTTTATCGAACTTATGAAGCCAATGGATTAGCAATTGGTTTCAAAACGATTCAAATACCGATTGATCGGGTATTACGTAATTATGGTACGGGTTAAGGCAGCCTTCATTTGGACTTAGCTCGCTCTCGATGTTTGTTTAAGTTCTTCAGCAACTTATAACATTCATGTAGATATTTGGAGTGGAAGGGGGAGGTGATATTAGGTATTACAAGAAATGTAGGATATGTATACTAAAAAAAAAACCGGCCAATTGCGAGTCGGACTCACACACGAAGGATTCCGTGCTGGTATTGAGATCGAGCAAAAAACACAGGATGGGGACCCCTTTAATTATAAATTTTATTTATTGTTACAGCGGCAGTAGAAATACGCAATCCGTGAACATTTCAACTGTTTACCACGTTTTGTTTTTTTGTGTGTTTTTTTTCAACGGTTCATGAGATACAGCCCGCTGACAGACAGACGGACAGGCTTATTATTAGTGTTACGTTTAAAAATGGTTTTCAGAAAAGCAGAAAAATACAACACTTCTGTCTCATTTGGTACCAAAATAAAATTCGCTCACTGACTGGCTTTTCATTTATAAGACAAGTATGTATCCCATAAAATTAGGCTAGTCATAGATAAATACTAGAAAAACTAATCTAGTGCTTAGTCTGCCTCGCACGTTTGATGGCTAAATAAAGACATGTTTTATAGTTATAGCCAAACCCACCATAATAATTATTACAGTATTGTATGGTGTAAGTTATTGCATTCTTGTATGTGGTCATGACGTCATGCTACCATCATTATGGACCTGCTAAGTACGATGAATAGGAACATGGTTTGAAGATCCATAGATTAAAGAGTGGGTCGTGGGGATATCTTGGACTATGGTAATGAAAGATTTATTAGGTAAAGAGTGAGCAAAAACCTTGAAAGGGGTAATCAAAGTCAAAGTCAAATAATTTATTTCAAAAAGGCACTTTTGTACGTCAAAAATTAACAAGAAAATAGACCCCTTCTAAAAGGTGGAGAAGAATGGGAAAGAAACTCCACCGTTACTCTTTTAAAATGTTTTACAATATTTTGTATGCATTAATTATATCATTAGGTATATGTGAAGACGATGCACCTATACTCCATTTGAAATAAGATTAGACATTTAAACAAACTTTTTTTTTTCACAGGCCGTTCAACCGATTCTGACTTCTATACCTTAGGCATAAGGATGGCATTAAAAGTAAAAAAGTGGTTACAATACCAACTGTTTACTGCAGCTGCCATTTGTCATGCCACTGTAATAGAAGTCAAAATCGGTTGAACGGACTGTAAAAAACGTTTAGTTAAATGTCTAATCTTATTTCAAATGTAGTATAGAATCAAATTACTTGTACCACCGTAGGTACAAAAAAAAAACGAAGCTATGACTAATTAAAAATGAGGTGGCAGCTGGATGGATGAAAGTGGCCAAGGATCGAGCTAAATGGCGTATAATTGGAAGTGCAGCAGTAGACTGCTAAAGCTCCATAAATAGTATAAAACAAATTGTTGGGTTGAATGGCTCCATAACTTCCTAACTATGTATAATAATATTAATAATATTATAAATGCGAAAGTCAGTTTGTTTGTTACGCTATCACGCATAAACGGATTTGAATGAAATTTCGCACATGGGTAGACCACGACCCGGAGAAGGACTTAATATACCGTTTATTCCGATATTCCCACGGGATCGAGACTTATGCGGTTTTGTCTGACATTTAGTTGATAATGGTGGTTCTCGTAAAGTACAAAGAAGTAAGAGTAAGTTACAAAGAAGTACTCAGAGAAAATATTATTGATAAGGTTCTGTCCGAGCTTCAGTTGATTAAAAGATACAGTAAATAGGTCGATGTGAAGCCTTTTATAAGACGCCTGGTAAATTATGAAAGTTTTGCGGACTTTCGCATACTTGGTATAATTTTGTTGTTCGGATGCTGTAAACTTTGAAGATGTTAAAAGCGAGGTTCAGAAACATGATTTTTTTATCGTCAAGCTTCAAATCATTCAATCTATTCATCAATCTATTAGATGATGAGATTACTGCATTACATCCAAATGTTCCACTTACATTATTATGAAAGTCTACTCACATAACTCTTACAAGGCTATAAAAATAATATTTGTCACATTACATTCTTGCCCAATAAAGATGACAATAACCACAAACTGCCACAACCAATAAAACTATAAAAATTCCTACGTGTCATAAATATGAATGAAACGATAAATGTATGGGAAGATAGAGATAGATATATTATATGGGGAAACCATGGCGTAAGAAAGATAAAGACAGATATATTTCCCAAGTTTCGTGATATGATAGATTTATCACTTTCGGACAATTTAGACTCATTCAACTATGCCAAAACCGCAGCAATGTTTTGTGTATTTTATCGAACAAAATGACCCAAGGAATGGGGTAAATGGATTTGTCTTGTCCCAAGTTTGAGTTTCAATAGTTAGGGAATCCAATATGTGACCGCAGAACTAAAACTATCAGTGTCAGAACTTGAGGAATCAGCTGAATAAATCTTGGGGTGATACGATTTATGTTATTGCTAAAGGGGACTTATGAGATGTAAGGAATAAGTTACAAGTCTTACTTATGATTAGTTTGACTCTTTTTAGACTCGTGCCAATGTTTTAGAATCTTTTATTGCGATCTTATGGGCGTTCGCTACGTTAAGCGTGAAACGCGGCGGGTGCACGGAGCGGGCGTAGAAACCGTTGAAAGAGTGTACAAATACGTCGCACGCGTCCGCGCCAGAGAGCGCTACTCATATCATCTTTCAATACAAACACGCGAGGTGGCGCACGCCCTAACTATGTTTGCCTCAGAGCTTATTGCGAAATTATTGCATTCGATTGATCAATTGCTGCAACGTTATTACTTAACCTTTAGCTATGCAATTAATATGTAAGATATATAAGGATTCATTCTACACCATCATACACTTTAGCAACACGATTACTTGTAATCATTCGGGTCAAGAGAACGCACTTTATTTTCTATAGTCTCAACGAACTAGTAAAAATGAGATATCTGAGTTGATTGTACATAAAGTTGGTCGAGATTTTAATATATTTTCATTATTTAAGTAAATTTACGTTAAAGATTAATTTTAAAAAAAATCTACATGTATTTATAGTAACATGTTCCGAACGCGTACTCTTGCCCCGTCACGAGGGTAAAATTACGCAAGCTTTAGGGTAAAATTACGCGTCTGGGATAAACGTACGCTTTTAAAGAAATCTAAATGGTTAGTAAAATAAAATAAAGGTTCATTATAATTAAGAAGAATATAATGGTAACTTTAGTTGGTACCTATATGTTGTGCCGGTGTGACACGTGGCTCTAAAACGGCGAATCATGCGTCACTTTAGTTCTCCGAACACAGACCTCATTCCCTCCACCCCCGTCGGAGATCGGGCTACTGCGAACTTTTACCCGCTGCGAGCTCTTACCCCGAATGACCCTAGATATATTCCTCGATAGAAAAAAAATAAAAATAATAATATCTAAAAACAACATAAACCCTTAAGTGCGGCGTAAATACTTCACGGAAGGTCATCAGTATTTTAATAGTAACAAAATAAAATGTTTATGTTAAAGTTATACATTATTTTAAAAAAAGTGTATTTGTTTTAATAATACGAAGGAAATACCTAAATTAGCGCGTGAACCGACCATTCTTTCCCATGCATCCCGCTCTATCCCATTCATTAGCGGCAAAATCTAGGTGCGCCCTTTTTTTTTTGGATGGGAAATCATCAAATGACTTCTCCCGCTCTGGGTGGAGCGGGAGGGAGTGTCAGATTCTTACTGACTAAAACCCATCTGTGTTCCTTCG
The DNA here is from genome assembly GCA_963853775.1 of Xanthia togata. Classification (NCBI taxonomy): domain Eukaryota; kingdom Metazoa; phylum Arthropoda; class Insecta; order Lepidoptera; family Noctuidae; genus Xanthia; species Xanthia togata. The sequence continues at coordinate 9,036,161 of OY970806.1, forward strand.
GTTGCCTGTACGTTGCCAGGGGCCACGGTATCCCTTTCGGACTTTCCCGCAGATCTAGGTGCGCCCTTAAGTACCTCTTACACATCGTTTTAATGAAACGATGTTATTTAGTAAAATCAAATACTGAAAATCTTTCACTACATAGTTTTCATAAACTTTTATATAAAATAAGATTATTTAAATAAAATGATGGCCGCTTTTTCTCAAATACCATTTTAGGAAATAACATAACATCACAAGTGTTAGGCAGTAGTATAACTTATGTTGAAAATATTACCAATTACTCATTGTATCTAGTTACTGTATTTTCTGTCTCTCTTCATTGGCATTTAACTAACATAGGAATCTAGTCCCTATGTACTACCTACAAATGGGGTACGTAAATATTGTCTGTATTTACTTAGGATTTTTAATCATACGAAATGAAAGCAGACAAATATATGAGTAGGATTCGGTTTCATTGCCCCAATAAATTATGCTGTATCTGCCGACAATTCTGATAACCTAATATATTATACGAGTATGTATTACTCAGTAGAAAAGTATACTTCTCAATTTGTCATAAGAAAAACTGACAGTCTCAGATATATCTTACTCAATATGTATGTCTTATTTATACCTGACATAAAGTACTATTACCCAATTTATGTGCTTCGGAAATCTTCATGTTTCGCAAAAACAAATAGGGTTGCTTTCCCAGTAATTGATCTCTTTTTTATGTATATTTTTTTTTATTAAAGAAAATAAATAAGAATCAATTACCTATTCTACTGAGAAACTATTTAAACTAAATTTAAAAAAAAATACATTTAAATGTTTGTTAGTTAAAAAAATTGGTTTCAGCTGTCAAAGTGATGGTTCTGGCCATCGCGCCTTCGTATTTTCGAGGATAGACAATAATTGCCGAGGCGCATTATTTAAGTCGTATTATTGCACTTACTCAATTTCTAATGGAAATCCACTGAAACTCGCAGATAGGTCAGTCTGCTGTTCCTAGATTGATTTGTAGAATATAGTGGGTGCGCGGGAAAGCTGAACTTACGAACGCTTCTATCTTTTTGTCCAGATTAAATAACTATATATCACTGGATAGATATCCTCAGTGGCAAATTAGATTTCAAGATGAAAGTGTCCGATTAGTCTGTCTGAGTCATTTATAGTATTAGTAGGTAAGTTGTTGAGTAGGTAGGTCGGTACTTAGTTATCGTAGTTTGCGTTTATTGAATAACAGATAAGCACTTATTTATTTCTATTTTGGATACACTTTATCGTGTAGATAATGTACGCTGTTATGGATGGAACATTTTTATGTATTGTCATACAAAGTTTTGTTCATTGCTGTAGATTCTACGATTATTTTTTATCTAGTCCCTGTCTTTCGCGAGGTTAGTAACTAACCTGGTGTATGGGGTTTTTTGTGCCTCTGAGTTGGCGTAACATGCCGTCGAGAAATATCTCTCAGGCACTTCACGATGTTTTCCTTCATCGTTCTTGAAGCAAGCGATAATTATACAATACGCACATGAATCCGAAAAGTCAGAGGTGCGTGCCTTGGGTTCAAACTCGAGACCTTTGAACAAGATACCTAAAATCTGCTTATGAAGAAACTTAGCTACATACTAAACACTGCAAGGGAGGCCTTACCGACTCGTCTGGCGTTACTAATATTCCTGAGGATACTCATTTCAGCATCTGCCTAGCGTTTTCACAACCATGTTAGGGTCAGTTTCCAGTCTAACCGGTGTTTTTGTTATCCACAACGCGGAAGCTCTTGGCCTGCATCTCACCCGATGGTAAGTAATGAGCAGGCCAAAGGTGGAAGCGAGTTTCACCCGGAATCCTCAACCACAGAGGAACTGGCTATTTTACATCTAACTGCCGAAACACAACTATGCTATGCAATGCAAATTGTTGTTATGGCGACAGACTAAGATAACATGATGGTAGCTAGCCAGGCGGACTTAGAACAAGCCTTAACACCAACCAAACCGAGCAGGGAACCCGGGCTCTGAGACAGGTGGTGTAACCACACACTAATACAGAAGCGGTTACATCGGCGATGCAGCCGAATTCCATGTATTTTACATGGAGCGACTGCCTGCCTATCTGAACTCTACAACCCGTTAACGTTTCCCCCATATAAAAATAAATATTCATAATAAGATAGATAGATATATAGAATACTCTTTATCGTACACCATAAAAATTAGGTACCGACAAACTGTCAAATTTTCCCAATCAATTTTGATCCTTATGCTTTAGTGATACAATTGAAAATCTATTACAGAAATTTGACAGATTGTAGCAGATTGATGTGCTTGCGTCTGTAACAGACATGCATTTATAAATTTTACATAGGGTGACACAATTGGCGGTCTTATCGCTTATAGCGATCTTTTACAGACAACTTTTGGGTGGATTAAAGGTAACAGGAGAGACAATACTGCGGGTAGGATAGTATAGTACTATTATGAATCCTTTTTTAGAAGTGGTAATTAATTAAAGATACCTATAGAAACAATGAATACACTATGGTGTACAGACTTCGAGCATCTACGCATTTGATTGGTACGTTCTATTCGTAGCTATGTTTCTATGCTGTGTATTCTATTCAACGTCCACATTGATATATAAGCGAAAGCACATGCGATTGATACGTCGATTGATAACCTCGACTGGATCAACCTCGATGGAATCATTCACGCCAATCAGGCGTGAATGATTCATCGAAGCTAATAGCAGAACTGTATTGCGCTGAAATATGACTTTCTTGTTTTATATAACGGAAATGAAGCCGTTAATTTAGTCTGTTTCTGTTTATGTTTTGAGTAAACATTGAACTTTCTAAAATATAAAGGTTAACGTTTTAATTATAATGTTATTGATCTCTGAACAAAGATATTTTTCGCCGTTTGTGTATTCATAGTAAGTAATTTAATAATTTTTTTAAAGAATAATATTAATTTGGACATAGCTGAAACACATAATAACAAAATAAAAAGTGAAAATAATCATACAGCAATAATATTGTGTGCCTCACGGCTGCACCATAAAGGTGGATTTCAGCATTAAATCAGCTTGCGCAAGCGCTACTGCTGAACATTAGGTACTGGGTTCGTTTCTCAGGTCGGGCAAAGTGTTATTGGGTTTTTCCATCAGACATTCCTCAGTAGCCGCCCAGAGTCTAGATTTGTGAGCAGTTGCTGGCAATAGGCTCGCCCCCTATCATATAGGATTTAAACATAGGTAACAGGCGAATGTGTGTGTCCTACAGATGAAAATTGAGACTTAAAAATGCAGGTTGCATTTTTAAAAGACTCAGTTGTCAAAAAATAACATGACGACGGTTTTCACCGAAGGGTAAGGCAGAGTTGAGCTCTAGATTTAGCGCTAGAGGAAAATATAGTGCATTATAGTAATCAATAAAGCGAGTTGCAACACAGATAGGTCATCGTAAATGCCACCAAACTTTCTGCCCCGCTTATGTCGGAACATAAGCGAGTCAGAAAGTTTGGTGGCATTTACGTAGAATAAAAATATTCAACCACATTTTATGGCAAAGTCCTAGCTGAAAGTACTCAGAACTTCAGATCTTACATAATTAGAGCACTAAACCACATAACGTCTGTGGGTACACTAACGTCGAGTTTTACAATAAAATTAAACTGACGAGAGAAAAACCGGAACTAGGTCAAATACCAGGAGATTAGAAATACTGTGGAGTACCTACTTAACTAGAATCAGAACTATTTGAACAGTTGAATACTGTTTTCACAATCTTCTTCAATTACATCCCATCACGATTGAAGGGTACACTCTTCAGTCGTGAAGGGGTTAGAAGAACCGCGAGACTTTCAAAAGCGGATAATATTGATAGACTTGCTTACTTGTCTTTATATACACTTTCTGATAGATACTACATCAATTTGTTAACCTGTAAAAACAGCATTATGCCACAATGAATACAGATGGGTCACTCCGCATTTTAGGTATGAAGCTACAAGCAGGCATGCAACGGGCTCGACTTGTCGAATTCAGTGGTCGTAATGAAGTCAGAAGGTATAAGAGTTACAAAGAAAGAGAGGCAACTTCTAGGTGAATATAACTGTAGGTAATTAGCGCTGCGTGACCTGAATTGCACTTTATTGTGTTGAAGCAAGAGTCGCTTTTTATCTGCGTCGTACTAATCTGTGGCTATGCAATATTTGAAACAATAGATTTAAGAACTGGTTATTGTAAGTTTACTTCTTAATATTGAATGCCAAAGAAAAACGTTCAGTTATTTATAGAAACCCGCCATTACTTTAATCGCAAATATAGTCTCCATTAATTGAGTACCTACCTATAAATTATGAGAGCTGGGAGGAGCCGCATTATAGATCAAACTATCATCAGATTAACAAATGAGAAATTAATTTATTTCTGTAAGTAGGTTTGTACAAACACTAACACGTCAATCATATTTTAAAAATAAGATGTGGTCGGTATTCACTATCTGACTACTCTGAGAAGAGAGGCCGAAACAAACTCAGAGGTATCTTTAAAAGTCCAGACATAATCTTGGTCAGATCTTGTGAAGACCATGTAGATTGGTGTCTAAAATGGCTAAAATTTAAACAAAATCCTGGTACAGAAACCAGAAGATCAAATGTCAGAGTTTCAGAGCTTTTACTACTTCATTCGAGTGACACATTAATTTGTGAGACACAGGCTAGGCTTGTAGGCTTGCCACGCTCTCTGAACCCCTATTTTGTGTACATACGTATTGGTATCGGTACCTATCCGTATTGTATTGATATTGGGCAGTCGAATCCATTTTATTGTCTATTTCGCGTCATTGTGTTTAATGTTTACTATTTCCGGGAACATTTAGGAGTAATTACTATTTATTACTTGTAGGTCATGTCAAGTTATTTGATGTTTTTATTTTGTGAGATCCCGTGTTGAAATATGTAGTGTAAAATGTTTATCGTTGTTTAAAAATAGTACGGTTTTAGTACCAAGGTGAAGTCCACCATACGTTTATTTCTTTCCAACGTTTTGGTATTCGTTCAGACTTGAGAACTATATACTATATAGTAAGTACTAGGTATTGAAATTAAGTCACTACTTACGATGTTTCTTCTATGATCTTGTATCTTCAAGCCTTCTCTAACTCATAGGTGTTTGTATTCTTGTCCAACTTAATGCGTTGGACTACAATTTTCTATTCTTCATTAATTTTTGGAGTCCGGCGGTGTAATACATCATAATATTATTCTTCCATTTGTCTTTATCTGCTGTCATGTCAGTGTTTACTTCCTTCCTTGCCCTATGATCTCACAATATTCATAAATCCTTCATAATTTACCGATTATCTAAGACATATACACAAGTGGCAAGGGGCGCGGCCGAAGCGTGGGCGTGGAGACGGTGTGGCGCGGGCGTTGCGCCTTCTTATTTCATACAAAATGTATAGGAACGACGACGTGGTGCGGAACATACACAAGAGATAATACATAGGTATACAGTAGAGGGTTACATTTTGTATGAAATATGAAACGGGCGGCGCAACGCCCGTGCCACACCATCGCCACAGTCACTCCATTCGCCATTTGTGTATGTCCCGCACCTAAATCGACTTCTCCACTAAGATTAAACACTGCAAATAATGATTTAGAAATGGAAGTTCCAGTACCGGTATGTCATGGAAAAAATAAAATGGAATCCAAGCGTTTAATTCGCGAGTGATGTCTTCCGAGACATGACTAAGATTCTCGATTTTTCCTCCTTTTCTTTACAAAACAAAAGTCGGTGATTCTTCTTCAACGTTGAGCGCAATAAAAATGTTCTACAAAGGCCGGATTGCTTTCTTAAGTCCGTAGCTTCGTAGCTAAGTATAATTTAAGTTTTACGAGTACAGATATGCAGTTACTGTAGTCTGTTGGAACTTTGAAGGCTTGATCTGTGTTTTCAGGAAATCTTTTTACGGTTTTCATTTTATGGACCTACATAAAGTTATCTGTTTTTTCTTCTGTAATTTATTTTCTTGCACACCTATTTGTCTTAAATATAAATCTTACGTCGGTCCGGGTTTATCTGTAAAAAAAAGAAAGAATAATATTTTTGGACACAGTAAAAAGCAGCTTATAAGTCACACATCAGTTAAAATGTTAGGAATAAATAATATAATTTTACAATGTTTGTAAATATGTGAGGGCCATGCATCCATCACATAATTAATTTATCTGTCATTCTTATTACCTATCGTGGTATAGTAATCTTATTCTAGGTGCATCGCATTGCTGGCAAATAAAGAATTCATTCATTCATTCATTCATTCATTCATTCATCGTCTTCACATATAATTATATTATTAATGTATACAAGATATTGTGAAAACATTATAAGAGTAACGGTGGAGTTTCTTGCCCATTCTTATCCATATGAAAACTACCTTTTGGAAGGGGCGACTAGTGTAAAAAAAAAATTTAGTGCCTTTTTTGTGCCTCTTTGAAATAAATTAATCTGACTTTGACATCTTAAAAAAAAAAAGGTATTAAATTTGAAATATAATGCCGAAACAAAACATTTGTAGGTACTAACAATAAATTCATCTTAACAAAAATACCATTTTCTATCAGTGTATCGTCAAAGTATCGTCTGTCGGCTTCCAGTTTAACTGGATGCAGCTGAATATCAGTATTTTACATGCAGCGTCTACCTATCTGACTTTCTCAATACCGCAAAACTGGTAATTAGACTTTTGGGCTTGACTACCCGTAATGACTATCAAAGAACTATGAATGACAGCCGGGACCAACGGCTTAACGTGCTTTCCGAGGCACGGAGGGGTCTCGATTATGTATATTGAATGTTCACCCATCCATTAATTATCGACCGCGGCAAGCATAGCCCCGTGCGACTGTTATCATTAAGCTACGAGAACCCGAAATATTTTCTATCAATTTATTGTCAGTAAGATTTAGGACCAAAGTGAATCATTCTTCAGTAAATCGAACACTCAAGTGAGTTTCATTTCATTTTACCGATATTTTTATAGTGATGTCCAATTATTTTACGATGTGTTTTAATTTATTACGCCTCGTAAGATCCGTAGATATTTACGGATCTTCTTTGATATCTCGCTGTTTACGATCATTGAAATATTTTGCACGTAAAGTAACGGATGGAAAGGCAGTAAATATTTTTTGTCGAATGTTTCTGCTTAAAAAATATTCTTAGCGGTGTGCTAGGCGATTCTCCAGAAAAAACTAAATATTTTTTAACACTAGTCTCAAACTTGAACGGTAATGGCAGTTTTCACATGGACGATAACGATAACGACATGGTATCGTCGGACTGGTAACATAACATAACATCACGCCTTGTTTCTCCGAAGGGTTGGGCAGAGGTGTACCTCACTAGTTAATAAGGTTCAAAGTTGATTGGGAAAATTTGACAGTTTTGAGTAGGTTGATGTGCTGGCGTCTGTACAGGCACGAGCCGTAAATTGAGGCTGCCTTTTCACAACATTTTGTAGAAAGCGGTTTTTTTCTCTGAGTAGTGATCCTGTGACTTCCTCGGTGACGCGCCCATAATCTGCAAATTATGCTGGGCTGCGTGTTAAGGTGACTACAGGTACTAAACGTGCCTAAACGCAAGTTTAGTGCCACAACGCAGCGACGGCAGTTTCACGTTGACTGCGCCCTGCTTCCAGCATAGGTACCATTAGCCCTAAGCAACTCTTATCGCGTTAAATGACGACGTGACAAAAGTTACAAGAAAGCATCGAAAATGATTTTCACAGGAAAAAAACGATTAATCTCCCAAGTTATTTCGTTTCAAAACGTCGTACGGTGGCGACCAAGTGAAGTTTTACTTTCTTATTTAAAAAAAGTGTTATGCTTTCAGTTTTCGAAATATTATTCAACTCAAAGCCAATTAAACCATCTCCTACAGGCACTTTTGAATTGTCAAGGAGTCGGTCAGTCAGAAATATGAAGCTAGTTGCCCATTCCAAAGCGTAGTAGGTGCCTACTTATGCGAAACGAAGCTATTTCCGAGAAGCGCCAAATACGCAAAGAGAGTTCCTAAGCCCTCCTACACGATACAACACTACAGGCCAACTTTTATTGCTCTAGTTGTGACCGGGTGTTCAAAACAAAATTCGGTCTAGCGAGCCATCTAAGGCCACACGCAATAAAGTGATTTCGAAGGGTCAGTTATCAAAATCGATAAGGAGTAGTAGAATTGAATGCTGGTTCAACCAACATTTAAGTTTTTTTTGTGACCTTAAGAGTTTTCATGAGTTGATATACCTATATTTGGCTTGTTCCCTAGACTTTGTTGAATAGTGTAGTCATCATCATCATCATCAGCCTATAACGTTCCCACTGCAGGGACACGGCCTCCTCTTAATGAGACGGAGTGGGCTATAATCCACCACGCGGGCCCAGTGCGGATTGGTAGATGTCACATGTCTTCGAATTTTTGGTTCTAGGACATGCCGGTTTCCTCACGATGTTTTTCTTCACCGTTTTGAGAGCAGTGGTGATGAAATAAATTACACAAAGTAATGTAATGCGCCTGTCTGGGTTTGAACCCATGACTTACTGTTCGTAAGTCGGGGCCGCCACCACTGGGCCACCGCTGCCAATAGTGTAGTATGGTTTCGATAATATTTTCGTAACACTATAAAAATATCTATCAATACTTTTGGAAAAAATCGCTTTTGAGTTTCGCGTAACTGTAAGGTATTTATCCTCGTGATTCTTCTTCTTCTTTGGCCTCGACTTTTCCCGTTACGTGGGGGTCGGCTTTCTCGGCGCTATTTATTTCGGTCTTGTGCGTCATTTCTCTAAGTCCCATCTCCCTCATGTCCTTTTGGACCTTCGTCATCCATGTGGTTTGAGGTCTTCCTCTTCCCCTCTTTTTTGTAGCCATGGAAAGGCACTTTTTCACGACATGGTCATCTGTTCGTCGACATCTGTTCATTTATTTTACTATGCTGCTTTACACTATGCTGCCAAGCATATTATAAGTTGGAGGATTACATCGCTGACAAAAATGCTTGGCTCAACGCTGGTCCAGCTCCACAAGGGCGCATAAACTAATTGATTAGCATTGGAAAATATTGTTGGAGCTGCTAAAGATTGAAAAACTATATTTACATTGTATAAATTCAATCTCTTAGTATTATATAATTGCATTGCACATTATGTGAGCACTGTGTAGCTACAATCTATCATTTACTGAGTACGTCTTTCATTGACTTGAATGTGCCCTAGTGGCTGAGAGTATATCATGCTCACTCAAATGTCTCGCTGGTGGTGGCGTGTGTGTTGGATCATTAAGTTGCTGATCCATGCGTCATGTTCGTGAACGGGTGCCGTCAGTGGGGGCTGGTCATCTCTTAGCTGCCATGGCATATTTTCTTTTTTTAATTATTTTTGTTTTTATATTTTTATTATGGATGCTTTTAACGTGCACGTTTTTCTACAATGTTTTCACATGTATAATTTCAATAGGAATGATGTAACCAATATTCTGATTTAAAAGAGTGTCCATGGAGTTTCTTGCCCGTTCTTCTCCACGGAACCTAATACGCTTTGGAATGGGCAACTAGCTTCATCTTTCTGACTGACCGACCCCTTGACAATTCAAAAGTAGCTGTAATTGGTTTATTTGGAATAAATGATTTGAGTTGAGTTGAGTTGAGTTACTTTGTCCGCTATTTCTGCAACCTTGAAGCTCCCTCTAATATGTTCGTTGTGAACCTTGTGTCTGATTGTGACTCCTCCTGCCCATCGTAGCATACGCGTTTTTGTCTCGTGGAGTTTTTGTTCGTGGGTCTTTTTCATCGCCCAGACTTCGTTGACGTTCAGAAGCGCTGGTTTAACAGCTGTTTTGTAGACTTTGCCTTTCGTTTTTATGGGCATTTTGACATCACAAAAGACTCCAGTAAACATACGCCACTTGTTCCAGCCCGACGATATTCGCTTTATTTGATTTTTCCTCATGACCCTATGAAAAATAATTCTTTGAGCTACAAGTCTATATATTTTGGAAAACGCAGAAGTATAGTACATAAGTATTACGTTGCTACGTACAAATTCAACATTTTAAAGGCTAAAGAAACCCAATAATAAATCCAAGAGATTTTGAGTTAAGATTAAAAAAGAAGACTTAAAATCAAAAACAAATTTTAGTCTTTTATTCAGATTATGCTGAGAATCAACACTTTTCGAACGTAAAAATTACATAAGACACAGTCCCCCAAAAACGCTCGCTCTTCACCACTTCCTAGTGCTTTAACTGGCAAGAAGAAGTGGCGCAACAAACTCCCCAGGATCACAACTGTCTGTTCAGTTAGAAAAACTTGATTCTACATAACATAACATCACGCCTTGTTTCCCCGAAGGGTAGGGCAGAGGTGTACCTGTAGTAGGTACACCCACATTTCGCCAGTTATATTTTAAGTCCCATGTAATAGGGGGCGAGCCTATTGCCATCAACCGGGCACAAATCCAGACTCCGGCCTACTACTGAGCAATTCCAGATAGAAAAACCCAATAACACTTTGCTCGACCACAAAAACTTGATTCTATGCAATTTATATGACATTACGCAACACAAAACATTAAATTAAATTATTTGCCATCATTTCAGCTAGCACACGCCAATATAAGTACCAATAAAAACATCGAAAACTATCCTAAAACAGAAATAAAAAATAAAATGTTGTATAGTACTTATTTGCCTGTATTTTCTTTAGGTATATTTTCTTTCTTGATAGTTTATCACAGTCAATGTTGTAATTTATCATATCTTATTGTTGATTTTTTTAATGCTTTTAGCTGGCATGAATAGTGATGTCAAATAAATTAAGTGAAAGCCTAATGGATGAATTTTATTTCATCCAGTAATGATAAAAAGCTTTTGAAGACGTATATAGGTGAATATTTCGTACCATTAATCGGTAAGTTACTTTAATTAAGTATATAATTATGAAATATTAAGTGATTACGTTCATTCTGTTTTATATCTTGCTCAGTTGCTTTTTTTAAATATTTTGTTTGAAATAGGCCTTTGACCTTGTGCTGGCCCAGTGGTATCGGCCCTGACTCACGAGTAATTTATTCCATTACCACTGCTCTCAAAACTGTGAAGGAAAATATCGTGAGTAAACCGACATATCCCAGAACTAAAAAAAATCGAAGACATATGACATCCACCAACCCGCACTGTGCGCGCGTGTTAGAATATGGCCCACTCCCTCTTATAGAGAGCAGGTCTGTGTCCCACACGCCACTATTGCGGCGATAAGTCCCCTCTTTGAGGAGTGGCAGGAGAGGCGCCACGGCGTCCTCACCTTCCGCCTGCCGCAGGTGTTCACTGGACACGGCTGTTTTGGGAGGTTCTTGTTTCGTATCAGGCGGGAATAAACGCCCGGGTGTCATCACTGGATCGCCCGGAGGACACGGTGGAGCATACGGTGGAGGTATGCCCGGCTTGGGCAGAGCACCGTCGTGTCCTCGTGGAGGCGATCAGTGGCAGGGATCTCTCGCGTCCGGCCCTGATCCAGGCCATGGTACGGAGCGAGAGGGCATGGGAGGCCGTCACCTCCTTCTGCGAAGCAGTAATGCTCGCGAAGGAGGAGTGAGGGAGAGGCAAATTTCACGCCCTCACACTCTGGGCGTCGGGAATCAATTGCCGATTCCCGGCCACCATAGGCGCGGGCTTGCTTGTCCGGTAAGGACCAGGCCGGGTCTACGGTGCGTTGTGTTCCACGCGCGCCTCAAAGAGATGTCAGCGGGTGAAGGGGTCCGATGGGACCGATGCCTGCCGGAGTTGCGGGAAAGTCCGAAAGGGATACCGTGGCCCCTGGCATTGCACAGGCAACTGAAGGAACACGGGTGGGTTTTAGTCAGTAAGAGTCTGACACGCCGCTCCACCCAGAGCGGGAGAAGTCATTTAATGAATTCCCACGCAAAAAAGAAAAAGGTCTGTGACCCTGCAGTGGGAACATTATATGATTAATATTATGCAGACTTTGGAAGTAAACAAACTCTGACAAAAAAGTACGTATTTAATTAACTGTAACCTCAAATACTTTCGTCGCCATAACGCGACGCGAACGTTCGAAATTTAAAATACTCGGAATTCAACCGGTAACCTATTATGTATCACAGAATGCACAACTGGTTTAACCACCCTAAAGCTACGGTTTCCTAGAAGAGCGGCTCCGTCATTTTGTAACGGCTGTCATAAAAATCTGTCATTTTCACCAGTATTTGACATTAAAGGGTCAAAAAACGCTCTGTATTTGAACAGCCGCTATTGTGTGACCGCAAACGGTTTTTTTAGGGAGCAAAAGCTTTAGAAGAAACTGGCTATTGCCCGCGGCATTGTCCGCGAGGCCTTAGGTAATTATTTTTTTAAACAACGTTACTTCTTATAACATCTGCTATCTGCCAGTGAAAGTCCCGTCAAAATCGGTACAGCTATTTCGGAGATTGGTCGGAAAAAACAGACAGACAATTAAAAATAAAATTATAAGTACTGTATATACTTTCAAATTCAAATTTCAAATTAATTTAGTGCACATAGGGTAAAAATTATACAGATGCTATGTAAAAAAACGTTGGTCCATACTATGTCCCGCCAGAAGGCATACAAAATAACTTAGGTAGTTGAATGTCACATTAACAAAATATAATCAAAACATATAAAATAAAATCAATAAGTAAGTAGATGTCACAATTTCATGCCAAACACGAATAGTTAATATTCCAATAATATGTCAATAAATTAAGACGGCACATAAACAAATGGTAGTATTTAGTCAAAATTTCGTATACAAAATAATAAATGAAATAAAAAATGTCATTAAAGAATATCTTTATCATAAGGGAGCAACTTTTTAATTATTCAGATAGTTAAAAAATTATACAAATATTAATTTAATTTGTCATTATAATATTCATTAACAGAATAATACACCTTGTCATTCAATCATTTAAAAAGCTTACGTTTAAACTCATTTATGTTGCTGCTTGATACAATTTCATCAGGTACTTTGTTAAGCTTTGGAGCCATTGCATATAATACTGTTGTAAAGAAAAGAGATTGACCAAAACCAGTCTTGAAAAGTTGCATGTATGAAAACCAAATTAATATACAAATTATTTTCTTATTTTTTACAAGCTTTTCACTTCAGGAATTTTGTTTTCGTATCCGGAATTATGATTTTAAGATAAACAGTAAATTAATGATTGCTAGTTACATTTCCGTATAGTCATGATGGACGTTTCGTTCTCTTCATTTGTACGAGTTACGTTAGTAGGTATGATCCTTTACATAAAAACATCACAAAAATGATATTAAACTCATAAATAGCTAAATAATTAGTAATATCATAATCATAACGTAGGTACTGTATATGTATTTCATAGTTCCGTTGTGAAAATATTTATTTTTGTGTTTCGTCTCACGCAGATGCAACTGTCAAGGCAGATGACAGAGGTACCGGTAGGGATGATGATTCCTAAACAAGATCGATTTTAAAATCTATTCGAATCGCAGGAAAGAATCGATTAAGCAAATACTTAAATTGAGTTCTGATAGATCTGTTCCCGCCATTATTCTACATCGACAGCTTTACTATAGATAATCACTTATTCGTTTTGGTGTTGCCAGCATAATTAGTCAAATGTAATGAATAATCGAATACAAAATAAATTAAATAATATTCTTGGTTACAAAAAACAGAACAAAGAAACTGCGTATCAAAAGTTGCAATCCGCAGGAAAAACATCGGAACTCGTGTTCAAGTTTCTAAAATCGATTAAAAATATCTATAATTCATTGTTTATGACCGATAAAAAAAATCAATTTACTTGACCTATAAAATCGATTCTAGATCGCCATCCCTAAGCCGCCTGCGGAAGCCGCCATTACTGTTTATTTGTCATATTATGTGGAAGTGATTAATGAGGTTGAGGATGACATACCTCTGATTTTAGGGTACAATAACTACCTCTTGAGAGGCAGAATTAAATCGAGGCACGTTAATAGTCGCACCTATTTTTCGTATTTATTAATTTAGCAAAGATGATGCTGTAGCTAATACGTTAATTAGATGCAATAGTCGACTATTCATGCAGATGCCTGGTTGGAAAGAGAACTGTGGGCTGTTGCGCTCATATAATGACTATAGTTTGGTTCTTGAGCTGGGGACGTTATAACGATATAACTGCTCCAGCTTCGTATTTAGATAATTATTTTGATGAGTATGAGGAATAATAAAGGTAATTGGTACTTAACACAATGGTATTTCTGCTGATTTTACATGTCAAATATGTAGAACATCTATAGGTAGGTATACTTGTTGTAACATTAAATACAACTAATGACTACCTACATGAAAAGTCTGTTCATATTATGTGTTTTATACCTTTGTATACGTTAGGTAGGTAACTTATTCATTTGTGTATAGATCTGGGATAAATTGAAGATAATAAAATAAAATCTCTATCTGACTGAAGTTGTTTTATTTTGATAATGTCACATCAACGCTGCGAGGCCATAAAAAGCACGATTATTCGTTATTCACGATTATTCACGTTTTTTTTTTCAATTAGAAACTGTTCTCTTATTTTGATTTTAACTATCTTTGTTGTTTTGTACCTACATGAGTGATCTGTGGTCATTTTATAAGTTGCGAGTAGTTTAGACATAATTTTTAGGTTATCTCCGAATTTGTTTAATTACTTTAAAACTCGGATACTTGTGTAAAAATGAACACTTTTATTTAATAGTTTATAAAGCGTAGTCTACAATAAATAAAGATTTATTGTGTTTCAACTTAAGACGGATTTCCATACATCGTTGATCATGATCCTAGTTTTAGTCCTTATCGGGTGCAACTTTTTTGAGCGCCGTTGACTTTCAACAGATTTATATAAAAAAAATAAGTATACAGATGGAAAGACGCCAGCACGTCAACCTACTACAATCTCTCAAATTTCTTTAATAGATTTTCAACTTTATCACTAGTGTATAAGGTTCAAAGTTGATTGGGAAACTTTGACAGTTTCGGGTAGGTTGAACTGTACCTATAGATTAAAAGCCAAAAAATAAAATAAGTTTGTAGGTAGCTCAGTCTGGTACACCCGGCTACATTTTATATACATTTCCAGTACAAGCTGACTTCTCATTGTACGGAAATCCTATACAATGTGAGATCAGCTTATACTGGAAATTGTAGCTTGCACTGCAGCACCCATCATAGGTATACATAGGTACCACGACTTTCTGACTGCGTGTTTGCATACCATTAGGACTATATTTCCCCACAATGTTTTCCTAGTCTGTGGCACTCTGTGGTACCTCATTAACTGAGAAAATATTATGTCATTGGGACATAACGTTGGTGTATTCTAGGGGAATGAAAAGGTTTATCGTTTTTCTGAAACGTCCTTTTCATGCATCCGAACTTGTCCTGATCCTAAATAATATTTTAGATGCGAAAGTGCGTTTGATTGTTTATTTATTACCCTTTCATGCTAAAACGGCTGAACGGATTTGGATAAAATTTGGCACATGGATAGACCATGACTTGGATTATAACATAGAATACCTTTTATTCCAATATTCTTACGGGATCGAGACTTATGCGGGTAAAACCGCGGGGCGCTACTAGTTGTACTAAAAATGTTAAAGTTTGGATATTTGTTACTCAATTACGAAAAAATGGCCGAAGGGATTTGGATGAAATTTGTCACACATAAAGACCATGATATGTTTTTGGACATAGGTTACTTTTTATCCCGGTACTATGTTCCCGTGGTATAATTTCCGAACTCCACGCGGACGAAGCCGAATACAAAAGCTAGTAATTCGTAATTAGTCGTTCTTTGAATGTTCGCAATACGTAGTGTCAAAACTAAAAATCTCATGCATTGTACAAGGAACCAAAAGGTGATTAACATTTCAAATCTGTGACTGTACAAAATTGATCCGTGTTTAGAGGTATGAGGAACAGGGTGTAAAGTTCACTCATCCCTGTATAGAAAAGGGAGGACCACCGAGAGGTTCGTAGAATTTCAGAACAATATTATTTTTACTTGATACCAACAAATTTTGCCTTAATACTACTAGTTATCATTTTTCCCCGAAAACTCAATATTCAGCGGGCATAGCGACGAGGGAAGGGATTATTTCGCATCAACGGAAATTCAAGCCCCATGAAATATAATATAATCAACAGCTTTTTAGGTCGGATTTGATTAGATAGGTAAGTATGTACTTTGTAGTATAACTACCTATCTATCTTTTGTCTACCTTCCTGTAATTTTGTAACATGGATCTCTGATTAATCTTCACAACTTGTTGGAAAATAATATTTACGAATTAAATTATTTTTGACCAGCTGATACCCGCGGATACGTCCGTGTGAGATTTCTTTTATCTAAAATAAAAGTCTTCAGTTTCTCCTTATAACATCAGCTATCTGCCAGTGAAGGTCCCGTCAAATTCGTTCGAGCCATTTCGGAGATTAGCCGGAACAAACAGACAGACTAAAATTTAATAATATTGTTTTATTATAAGTACCGTATATGCTTATGCATTTAGTAAAAAAGCTTTTATTTTGATATTACAAATAAACACTTCAAAGTTATATATTTATTTGTTGCATAGATGTTTATGGAAACTCAAACCATAAGTAGTTTTTAACTTCAAAATTTCGAAATATTGTATATTTTTATAATAAGTATGCCAAAAACTTAAAAAATAATGTTTCAGAACATCATAAATCTTTACTTAGTTAAGGCATCAACAACCTTATCTAATTCTAGCGTCACTCACACGGTAAAAGCATCGAAGCCCTATTAAATAACCATAATAGGGTTAATGAAGCCATGACTAATAAATACGTCTAAGTGAAAATTCCTCATACATTTAACACACATTAATTTAGCAAGTAAATAGGTTTAGTAAGGCATCCTGTCCCAACGCCGACGAGGAAACGACGAGTTTCTCGCTTAAGACGTCGATATATGCCTGCCTTGAGTGGTTAACTTGCGTATCCTCTACTGAGCTCACGCAACGCGTCGTACGTCCAGCCAGTAATTAATAGAACTCGCTCATCAAGGAGCGCTGTCACAAATTAGATGTATTATTAATTTATTATTCATAAATCAGAAGGTAATTTAATAAAACACGTATACCAAACGATAAATAATTAAATTATCTTTAAAATGATGAATATTTCAGAAAAATACGCTAGATAGTTTTTGCGTGATTCTCAGTTTTTTACCCGCATTTGACATAACTTTGACCAAATCTTTAACACTACTCGATTAGACGTGATCTTCAGTAAAAAACCATTAAAATTCGGTTATCGTCGCCTTAAGAAACATTCAAAAATGGTCCCGTGTAAGTAAAATAGCTACATTAATATTTGATCGCTGACTGTTCACACCATGCACCGGCGTGGCAGTGACAAGAGCTATCAAAAAGAGTACTCGCTCAGTGACGCTCGCTTGGCGGGCAGAACACTCGCTGAGAAACTCACGCTTGTTACATACGCATCCGAGCGAGTTATCGCTCATCGCCGTGGCGTACTCGCTGCTAGTTGCTCACCGGATCGTGTATAGTTGCTAGCTCTAATCGCTTATCGTTAATCGCTGGCCGTGCGACTAGCCTTAAGTGCATAGGCGAAGAGCTAACATACAACGTGTCCTATTTGTCAACCTCCACGATCAATGAGAACTACGTAACGTAAGTTGCAAATTGCTTTTTATACGGGGTGTTGTGATAGTGTAGTACGTGGATAGGGTATCACTGGGTATGTTTCTCTTTCATGGCCATATCTACTTCTCTTGAAAGATTATGATTCAATTCAATTCAATTCAATTCAAAATATTTTATTTCACATAAACCTACAAGGGCACTTATGAAACGTCAGAAGCTAGGTGCACGGTTCCAATTGGTTATTTCCTATGGAGAAGAGCCGGCAAGAAACTCCACGGTTACTCTTTTAAAAGTAAATGGTATTTACAATCTTTTCAAGTTACAGTGTTTATAGGTATGAGAGGACACTGTAGGCCTATCAACAAGTACCAGGTACTTAGCAAGATAGACAATGATCGACAGATCTACAAGTCGGTTAAGCCTACAACGTTCTCACATTCACAAAATATAAAAGAAGATTATAATAATAATATGGATAACTGCCTCTCAAAATGGATGTAGGAATGGGTCCCGCGGTACTAAGGAGTTACTCCTCATCGACATGGCCATAAGCCAACAGGTTCGTCGATCCCGCAAGGATCTGTCGACATGCTGGATAGACTATAAGAAGGCCTACGACTCGGTGCCACATACATGGCTCATGTGGGTGCTGGAGTTGTACAAGATAGATACAACTCTACGCTCCTTCCTGAAGTCGTGTATGGGGCAATGGAGGACGGTCCTTCGCTATCCAGGATGTCGACAGATCCAGGGGAACGATGAACCTGTATGGATTAAACGGGGAATATTCCAGGGCGATAGTTTGAGTCCACTTTGGTTCTGCTTAGCCCTGAATCCTCTAAGCACACTGCTGGAGGATTCAGGACTGGGCTATCGATTGAGGAGAGGTGGTCAGGTCATATCTCACCTCCTCTACATGGATGACTTGAAACTCTTTGCCCCCAACAAATTGCGACTGATGGAGCTACTGAAGGTAACTGAAACATTCAGTAGCGCCATCAGGATGGAATTTGGTGTGGACAAATGTGCAGTCATGCATGTAAAGCGAGGGGAGATTATGGAGTCCGAGGGAACTCAACTCACGGACTCCATACACCTTAGATCCCTCTCCTCAGACGAAAGCTATAAGTATTTGGGTATGTCGGAAGCGTTAGGCATCAACGTTGCTGACATGAAGCAATCGTTGAAGGAGCGCTTCTTTGGTCGCCTGAAGAAGGTTTTAATTAGTCTCCTTTCGGGCGGAAACAAGGTGCGCGCCTTCAACGGTTGGGTCATGCCGGTTTTGATGTACTCTTTCGGGATACTCAAATGGACTCAGACCGAACTCGACGCCCTGGACAGGAGGGTCCGTACACTCCTGACCGCAAACCGGATGCATCACCCACGTTCATCGGTGATGAGACTGTATATCCCGCGGAAATGCGGGCGTCGAGGCTTTTTAAATGCGAAGACCCTCCATAACCGCGAGGTGTGCAGCCTCAGGGAATATTTTTTTAAAGCCGAAGTGGGTATGCACCGTGATGTGGTAGCAGTGGACAAGGGGCTCACCCCACTTTCCATGGCTAAAGAGAACTGGCGCAAACCTGTTGTACTTACTACAGATGACCGCAAGGAAGTATGGCAAAGCAAGGAGCTTCACGGGCGCTTCTACCGGGCTCTTCACGAGCCTGGTGTAGATTTCCTAGCGTCCGTATCCTGGCTACGTTTTGGTGACCTTTTCGGGGAAACTGAAGGTTTCGTCTGTGCAATTATGGACGAAGTTATCTTGACGAATAACTACCGGAGACATATTATGAGGGACGGGACGGTTGACGTGTGTCGGGCATGCCACCGTCCGGGTGAGTCCATCAGACATATTATCTCTGGTTGTTCTCGTCTGGCTAACGGCGAGTACTTGCACAGGCATAACCAAGTGGCCAGGATTATTCACCAGCAACTTGCTTTGAAATATAAACTTGTGGATTCTGAGGTACCGTACTACAAGTATGTGGCCGACCCAGTTCTCGAAAATGACCATGTCACGTTGTACTGGGATCGGTCTATCATTACTGACAGGACTATTGTTGCCAATAAGCCTGATATAGTGGTGATAGACCGATTAGCGCGCCGCGCAATGATAGTTGATGTTACCATTCCACATGACGAGAACCTCGTGAAAGCTGAGAAAGAGAAACAAATAAAATATCTCGACTTAGCACACGAGGTTGTCGACATGTGGAATGTGAGCTCGGCTATCATTGTGCCGATTGTCGTAACGGCCAATGGCCTGATGGCCGAAAGCCTCGACCAACATCTCTCGAGGCTCTCGTTAGGCGGTTGGATCAAGGGCCTGATTCAGAAGGCAGTACTTCTCGATACGGCTCGTATTGTGAGGAGGTTCCTATCTCTGCAGCCCTAACCACCGGTAGCTTGGACCCTGCTCCCGACACCGGCGGAACACAATTTTTTTATATTTTTAAATGTTTTTTATACCCTTTTAAAAAAAAATATTTAAAAATGTATTTTATATGTTAGAAAAATAAATAAACGAAAAAAATAATATGTATAAAAACGTAAGTATATAAATGTCAATGCTTCGGTTTTTATTTTCATTTTATTTTATAATTGTTTTTTTTTGATCCCCTAGAGGTTTTTATCTAAGTCCGTAGATGTGTCCCAAATAAAATATTTTTCTTTCTTTCAATAAATTTTATATTTGATTGCCTCATTGGTCTAGTGGTCGCAAGTGCTACTGCTGAGCATGAGGTTCTGGATTCGATTCTGGAATTTCTCAGTAGCAGCCCGTAGTATGGAATTTGTGCCTGATGGTGGCAATAGGCTCGTCCCCTATTACATGAGACTTGAACATAACTGGTGAAATGCAGGGGTGTACTATAGGTACACCTCTGCCTAAACAAGGCTAAAATAAGGCGTGTTGTTATGTCACGTTTAAATTATTTTAGAGAAAGTGTCTGTATGTAATGTCAAAATAACAGCTTTTTACTAAATGCATATGAAAGTATTAAACGGTACTTATACTATACCAATTTGTTTTTTCCTGTCCGTCTGTCTCCTTGTCCCGGCTAATCTCCGACGGCTGAACCGCTTGAAACTTTTATTTTAGAAAAAGAATTCGGCTCGACGCGGGCGAAGCTGCAGCAGCTAGTCACCTATAAAATTCATTATTTATCTTTTACTGAAAATACTCCAAAACTAAAACTGTGTCAGCAAAGTTAATTAGAACCACCCAACATGTTATCACATCACAACACCCTGTGTACATCCAATGAATATTGTATAGGAAACTGATTGTCGCTTCCTGTTGGAGTTGAGGACAATTTGTCGAAGTTATCTCAAGTTTTAGTACCTACTAAATGTATGCTGTGTTGCAGCCAGATAAGCCGCTTCATCGCTATACAGTGCTGCAAGCGGCTAAAGGATATTATCGGGAGTGCAGGTGGAATAGAAATTGCAAATGTTTGTACAAATTTCTGTTGAGTTTGTTTTGTTTTATTTCGGACTGAGGTTTTGTCGATGTCATGGTGCTTTCGATTGGGATTCTATTATATTATTATATTATTTTATTTTATATTTGCACGCCGAAATTAAAGGCAGAATAAGAGAACAATTTTGTACATTTTACCAACCTTCTGTACCTTATTTTGGCAAATAAATGTTTTTTTTTTTTTTTTTTTTTTTAAATGTTTGGTCTTGTTATTTCATGATGCCCTAATACTGCGAGAAGGTTACATTTTTATATTTTAACGTCTATTCAGATAATATAAGCGATATCGCTGTAGCGCAGGCCTATTCAGATATAAGCGATATCACTGTCACGTTAGGTTAGACTACACGTTATTAAATACTGAATTGGTACGCGATATCGCTGTCGCACTTGTTAGCGATACTCGTCCGCCTTCTGGGGCAACATCGATAGCTATATATACGACCGAATTCGGTCGCAAAGTCCTAATAGCGCCCCTAGACGTACGCGACGTGCTTGAAAAGCACGACAAAATTTCGTAGGTACTTGTGAAGCATGTCGCACGCGTCTAGAGACGCTATTACGTCTTTGCGAACGAATTCGCAAATATAGCGATCGTTATCTATATCAAGACAGCTGGGCTTGGTTAGTCCCTTTGGAACAGTATCACTACCGAGCGCGACAGCGATATCCTGTACCGATTCGGTATCGCTCCGAGCGCGACAGCGATATCGTGTACCGATTCGGTATCGCTCCGAGCGCGACAGCGATATCCTGTACCGATTCGGTATCGCTCCAAGCGCGACAGCGATATCGCTTATATCTGAATAGGTGTTTATTAAATATAAGGTAATCAATACTAACATGCCGATTGATTGTCGGCGTGGTGGATTATGACCCACTCCCTCTCAGAGTCCTCTCTACTAGGCCGAGGCCTGTGTCCCAGCAGTTGGAATGTGTGGCAGTCGGCTGATTATGCTTAGCTAATTTATGCTTTAATAATAGGTAGTAAATTGTAATTTTGCAAGTCAAAGATCTCTTCTAATATAGAGATGAAACATATTAGGTCTACCTATGTATTGGTGATTCTATAACCAGCATTTTCAGATTTAATTATCTGTGGATTGGCGCGCAATTCAAAATTCAAATTAATTTTATTCGAAAGACGTGTTAATTTAATTTAAAATTCAGTCATTTATTTTTAGATAGTTTTTTGTTTTTGTGACATTGTGGTAGTTTTTGGCGGCATGGATTGTATAAGCTGAAAATTCGTACAATTTTCGAATATGAGTTCCTACGTGGAAATACCGCTGCGCAAACAACACGAAACATTAACGACGTGTACGGGCCTAACACTGCTTGCATAAACAGGGTCCATTATTGGTTCAATCGTTTTAACATTAATTATTACATTAATTACCGCACTTGCTCACTACTTGTTAGTTTTACGCCAAAAAAATAATTACCAACGGCCGCTCGGTAGATAAACCTTCCGCGTCCGTACGTAACTGCCGCGCACTCTAGACTGTTTCGTACTGGTATACACTGAGATTTCGAAGCGCGTCGATTCGGCCGTATCCTATGAAGACGTAATACTGTTACTTATTTATACTGTGCCATAGCCTATTTATGCCATAGTTCTATTTAAAAGCGGTCGTCGCGTTCATATGTCACTTTTTGTAGGTGAACCTGAATGCGTCGCTCCGACAAAAAGGACGCTGCCTTAAACCGGGTTTTCTGACCTACTTTTTCTTCGCCGTATCTAAATCCAAAGTTGTCGTAAGCTAAAAAAAAAGTGACATATAATGCAAGTCACATTGGAGTTCGAAAATGTAGAACAGCTAAGGCCAAAAAAAAACGGCCAAGTTTATTTTTTTTCAGCTAGTGAAAAAAATATCATCTGTCTATCTATTACAGCTCATGAGAGACAGACAGACGAACAACGGAGGCTTAGTAATAGGGTTCCCTAAAAGCGGGTTTAAAAAAAAAAACCATTAGCATACGGCCTTTTGGTCCATTCCCATTGCGTCCCATATCATAACAGCTATTTAATGTGACGACCAATTCATAAACATTACTGACACGGGAAATTGCACAGATAGCATTAATTCCATACCACGTTATAAATCTAGGTATACCTATGTAGTTGTGTGAACATTTAATCATGCTGGGATCGTGATAGATGTGTCCGTCTGATTTATGGGATCATTTTCCTTCGTATCGATGTGCGACGATCATGTTTCCTACATCTATCGATGATGGTGATAGATACTAGAATCAATTGAAAGGCATTTATACGAAGTTCTGTTCCAAAGAAGGAAAGAAAAAAATAGTCTTCTTTGTCACAGAAACACGTGCATACAAAAATATAATTAACTCCAATAATAAATAAATATTTTAAACAAATTTAAAAATAATTTTAATTTTGAAAACGGTTTCTTTTTCGTTATTTGCCACCGACTTCAGAATTTAAAGTTATTTTTCACTTTGTAGTGTTTTTTTTTGGAAGTCGGTAATTTATTTTTTAGTTAAACCTTTTTTTTTCACCTTTTAGTTGTGGTACCTACCCCACACAAATTCGAATACTGCAACCTGCTATGTGAATAATAGTGACAGGAACTTATTATAACATCATCCACATAGACTAACTGAGAAAAATACGTTTTCACTTCTCATGCTCTAAAAGTGCTTATTTGTGCAGGATACAAGCTGCACAAAATCGAATTTTGTGCACTAGTGCATTAACGTATCCTACTAATATTAGGTATAAAGGCGAAAGTTTGTGAGTGAGTATGTTTGTCTCTTCTTCACGCTAAAACTACTGAACGGATTTGGATAAGATTTGGCAAACAAATAGTTTATAGCCTGGATTAACACATAGAATACTTTTTATCCCGATATTCCCACGGAATCGAAACTTATATACGAGTGAAACCGCGGGGCGCAGCTAGTCTACTCATAAATGTATCTATATTAAGGCAAAGAAAATGAGCCATACAGCCAAACACAATAAGAAGTTCATAGATAGAATTTATTATTTTATAATATTTACTTTAATTTATTTGCCTTATGTGTTTTTTAAGACATAAATACCGTTAATATGCCGGGAAAAACAATTTCCTTCAGCATTCAAAACTGCAAGTACTAATTTCACTTTGAATTTTAATTAAAGAAATGTTATGTTAGAGTTACTACTGTTTTATATCCTCGCAATCGAAGTGAAAAACAGAGTTTATAACTCGTCCACAAAACCATTTTATCCTCGACATTACTATCAGCCGTCGCCTTCGTCTCGGGCTGCTAAAAGTCTC
Source organism: Xanthia togata (assembly GCA_963853775.1). NCBI lineage: Eukaryota > Metazoa > Arthropoda > Insecta > Lepidoptera > Noctuidae > Xanthia > Xanthia togata. The sequence goes on from OY970806.1 coordinate 9,060,674, forward strand.
GGATAAAAATGGTTCGTTTTGTGCACTTGTTGTAAAATCTACTATTTATGGAAGCTAACTAAAAAATGACCCAAGCAAAGTTAGTAAAATTGATATACGACCTACCGCGCAAGCTTCTTCTACCAAATGAAAATAATATTCAAAATCAGTCCACAATCTACGAAAATATCGATGGACATACACAAAAAAGTACGCTAAGAACATAACACCTCCATATTTTTGGAAGCCGGTTAAAACACAGAACAGAAATAGTCTGCAGATCCACGTCACCACGTCGTTACTATGTTAAGAAGGCTAGCACTCAGCATAATGCTGTACTATGGCGGACCCACAACAAAGTTCTGCACGCTGTTTTGCAGTGGTCACCCGAAAAAGACAATTTCTCTACTTTTGCAGTTGTGTAAAGAAGTATACCTACTTTCATTCACGAAGTTTCAACGTATCGCTTTGTCGACTACTTCAATTCGATTTCAAACAGATCTGTGTGCAGCTGTGAAATGAAATTCTACCAGCATAGCTTTAACATTCTGTCTTTGTCTCTCGTGGATTAATCTATACGTAACTTGAAACGCAGCGCAAAACAGCATTTTAGGTGTACAGTCTATAAGGACTGAAAATATGGACAAGGACGAATACTCAGTCAAAATACATCCATGTGACCAAAAGGGACGAAAAATGTAATCATTTAATTTGTATACAGCATGGTTGGCGCAGTGGTTAAGCAATTGACTGCTGCACTGCGTGTCGCGGATTCGATTCCCGCACGGAACAAATATTTGTATGACCTACAAGTAGTTGTTCCAGGTTTGGCTGTTTGTAACGTTAAATGTTTGCAAACGCACCCTCAACACAGGAGACTAACCTAATGTGGGGCTACGTTTAAAAAAAATACTAACAAAAATCACCTTCAGGGGTAGGATTCTGTTTTTCCTGATAGATTTATCATGCTGTGTTAGTTGAATTACTGCTAATTAAAAAAATAAGAAAACAATATCGTAGTCGTACTAAGGTAGAATTATTTCATTTGCTGAGATTTCAGACCAAATAAAAAACAAGACAGCGCTGTCAACAGCGACGTGAGGCCGGTTTCGTAAAAATTTGTGCACTTAGTGAGGTGTGGTTTGATTGTAAATATTTGTAAATGTGTGCGTGTCAGATGGAAACCCTGAAAATCATCATTACGAAGACGCAGAATCACCCACAATCAAGAAACAGACACCAGCAACATTTTCGCTCAAAGTCCTCAAATAGTTGCTGTTCTGAGGGGGGAGGTGTTACGAGCCCTGCCTACACCAAATCAGCTGAATAGCGACAAGATTAGCTGTTTACGTCAATCGGACATTTCCACGTAAAACTGCAACATGCCACCTGCCGAATCATCGAATCAACGCCTCGTGTCGCCGGGCGTTCACCTACCTCAAGGACTGCTGATGCCGCATCCACATGCAGGAATCAGTAGAATTGCAATATTAATAAGTTAATCGTTTTTACCTCACTTCGGTACTAGCATCGTCCGAATCTAGACATAGAAATTAGCATAAGTTCAATTGTAATTTTTACCTTATTAAAAACCTTAATTAAATAACTTTGTTTTTTTTAAGTCCTCCGGCTGTCACCTTCGTAATTAGCGTGTATGCACAGAGCCGAGTTGTAGTTTTGGAAATGCCTCAATGTATTGTTCCATGATACAGAAAAATGATGACTGGCTTTGTATCCTACGTCCTTTAAATACATTTTTATTGAAGGTGTAATGAGTTTTTTTTCTGTACTACCAGTAGTTTCGATAAAATCTAACGCTTCATTGGCATGTCTTGGTTTTTATTTGGTCTGAGATCTCAGCAAATGAAATAATTCTACCTTAGTATGACTACGATATTCGACATTTTCTACAGACACTATCACATTCTTCCTATTATTATTTACCTACCTACCATTATTACTTATATAAATCCTCATCCTCAAAGTAATAGGACAGGAAATAACAAAAGATAATAAAAGAAGATCGTCTCCTAATAACGACCACGATGTATGGACAAAGATATTGCCATAATCTGAACGTGTGACGGACGGATTAGAGGTCGCAGAATATTGTTATTATCACACAAACGCCACGCACTGGTTGTAGAGATAATTCGATCATAAGGGTCAGTTCACACCGAGACCTGACGCGACGCGACGGCTCTTCAAGCAAAGCCCAGTAGTTTCGCGTTGCGCAGCGCGACGTCGCGAGGCGCATCGTGAAGTCGCCGGCAGCCCCACGCCTCGCTGCTTCTTGATGCATCGCGTTACGACACGAGGCATTTCGAGGCGCAGCGCGACACCTCGAGGCTTCTTCGATCTTAGAAAGTGCGCGCAACGTCGCTTCGCGTCTTGTCTCGGTGTAAGCTGACCCTTTGTTTCTTATATTAGCGGCATTTGTTTTCGTGATAAACTACGGTTAAGAAAACTTCAGTAACTGGGCATAAGTAACTAAACTGTATAGCAGCTAGTAATCCATATTTTCTATACTAGTAATAAAACTGAAGAGTTTATGTGTTGGTTTTTTTGAAGGCGCTTATCTCTGGAACTGCCAGTCGGGTTACAAAAAATGTTTTTGCATTTGATAGCCCAATTATTTAGGAAAGCTTTAGGCTATTTAACATCACGCTAGGGCCCTTAGGAGCCGAGCAAATAATTTTTTTTACAGAAAGTACGCTAAGCGAAAATGCAGTAGGTAATAGCGCGGACGGGCAATGCGATGCAACGAGGTCCGTGGGAACAAGAAATTTCACGCCGATGAATTTATTTTTCAATTTATTTCAATTAAACCATTTACAGGCACTTTTGAATTGACAAAGAGTCAGTTAGCTAGTCAGAAAGTTGAAGCTAGTTGCCCATTCCAAAACGTAGATCTCGATGGAGAAGAACAGGCAAAAACTCCAAGGAGTTTGTAATTTATATATTTAAAAGAGTGTTCTTTTAAATGTATAAATAACAAATTCCTAGGTAGGTACATTACTCTTGTTGTTTCTATATGAGAGCAATGTAAAAAAAAAATATGATTCAAAATAAGCCCTGGCAGATAAGAGATGACCAGTCTCAACTGAGACTTATGCGGGTGAAACTGTGGTGCACGCGTGAGCTAGTAGTATTATAAAAGCTAATGCTAGTAACTTTATATGTCTGTCTGTGACCTTTTCTCGCCATAACGGCTTTATGGATTTCGATGGGCACAAGACTTTTATCTCGGTACTAAATTCCCATGGGATAGTTTTCAACCTCAAAGCGGGCGAAGCCGCGGCCAAAAGCTACTCTTTCTATGTGACTTTTCTCATAAAGAAAAACCGATTACTTTTGAGCCCGTTGGTAGGATTGAGCTAAGCGCACATCATAGTCGCGCATTTCAAAAATGCGCTAAAGCACATTACAAACCGCAACGAAGTAATTGTTTCAGACAGATTCAAATTTCGAATTTGAATAGTTTCTAGTCCAATGTAATGAAGCTCGCGCATAATCATATTTGCCGCGTACTTTCATAAATTTAATATTAACCATCGCATACTACAGACGGGCTGCATCGCTGTGCATAAAAGCGGCCGCAAAAATTTGGCCTTGCGAAAGACCCGCCCGAGCGACCCATTGCGTTGCGTTGCGGCCCGCATAAATGTGCGCTAGCCTTTACGAATATTAATTTTAGCTACGCTTATGTTATTTTTTACTTTGTCAAACACGCGAAAATAGTAATTCCATTCCATTTCGGTTGTATTCACCAAATACACGAGTATTTTTTTCAAGATCTGATCATCGCACTTTCGTATTTCCGAAGATTGATGATAATTGCCGAAGCGCATACCTACTTTTCCTGGGAGATCAGTAGGTGCAGCTTTGTCAACGAGTAACTGATTTGACGTACAGCATCATTTTCGAGCTGTCGATCTATTTTGAGTTTCACAGAGCAACAACACATAAAAATGGATTCCTTTTTTTGTTACATTGATCTCTGAGGTCTAATCTACGAGTATCTCTAATGCTTTACTCGTAGTATATTTTATTTGATATCTTTAACGAGGTCAACCCAGATTGCATAACATAACCAGCCATGTTCTTTCTGCTGGGATACACACCTCTGGTGAGAGGGAGTGGGCCGTAATCCACCACCACCACGAGGCAAAGTGCGGATATGAAAGATTGCATAATTCCAATTAAGGCGCTAACCAAGTAGATACACCGTAAAACGTCCACATTTTCGTCGCACTGTTAGCCGTAACCTACATATTACAAGCCCAAAAAAATACAGTGTATAGTCAAAGATATAAAAAAATACTTATACGAAGATATTTAATAGACATGATCTAGCAGCTTGAGAAAAAAAATCGCTAAAAAGACCCCGAAAAAACTTTTTCGCTTAATATTTTGAGAGACATATATTCATTTTTTTGTAACTATGAAAAGGAAAATTTGTCAACTAAAGAAATATGTAAAAATGCTTTAAATTATTGCAAAACCCCGGCAGGCATCGGTTTTATCAGACCCCTTCTGTTCTGCTGACATCTCTTTGAGGCGCGCGTGAAACACAACGCGCCGGTGACCCGGGCTTGGTCCTTATCGGACGGCGAGCTACCCATTGCTCACCATCCGCAAGCCCGCGCGCGCCTACGGGCCGGGAATCAGCCTGTAATCCCCAACGCCGGCTCAGGGCCGGACGTGAATGATCCCCGCCACCTATCGCCTCCACGAGGACACGGCGATGCACTGCCCTAGCTGGGCAGACCTCCACCGTATGCTCCACCGTGTCCTCCGGGCGATCTACACAGTGATGACACCCGGGCGTTTCCTCCCGCCTGATACGAAACAGGAACCTCCCGAAACAACCGTGTCCCGAAACAACCTTCTTCCATACCTAAAGATTTAATTATTACCGCGCCTTAATGTTCTTTACGTTAATTCTGTTAAAACATTTTATAGCTTTATAAATACAGAATACACAATAAGGACGTTCCGTTCAAATGTAAACGTTTACAGCCCGCTTAAATTAAGGGGGATGCGCTAAGGTAACGCTTGAAATTCAAATATTCTTACGTTTTTTTGTAATTTGTAGGTCAGTGACAGGTTGTATGTTGATTCAAATATGATGCACAACCGTAACAAATATGGCTTTACAGAATATTATAATCATTAGAATCGGAAAATACAACTCCAGAATTGGGCTTAAATGTAATTTTAGGAATGAGTCGTTCAATAGGGTAATATGATATTACACATTTTTTTTTTTTTTTTTTTTTGTCATAGGCCATTGTCTCGTTATGTAACTCAAAACTAGATTAGTTTAATTTAATATATTTTTTTGCTTCTTTTTTCTCTCTTCACGTACAACTTCCTTATGCATGCGGTGTTTACCTTTAAGTGATTGTTGCACTAATGTATAATAATTCATTGCATGATATCTTTTGTATAAAACCAGTGTGAACAATTGTTGATGAACCAATAAATAAATAAATAAATATGAACTTAGAGAGTTGTATTGATGATTTTTATGATTATAATTAAAAATAAATATTTGCTATAGCCGCGAATCATATTTATATCAACACACAACCTGACTGACCTGCAAATTGAAAAACCGTTACCAAAAAACTAAAACGCAAACGTTAAACGTATTTTCTTTCTTTCTTTTCTTTTTTACCGTTAAATTTTAATTTCGCGGGCTACCCTGACGCTTTCGCCTTAACTGGTTGGTTCGCGTGACGCTGCCCATAAAATAAAAACGGTTGCTGATTGCTTCTATTTACGGGTTTATGATACCGGTAAGCGGGGTAGTTAGCTACCATAAACATTGTTATACAATGTTGTTCTTACTGCTAATCATACAATTGTTAAAATTTCCTCCACAGTACTTAAATGTTCGGAGGGTCTCGTGACTGCATGATAACAGCCTCACGGGTCGGTCGAAGGTTAAACTACGCTTGCCGCGGTCGGTTCGTGGATTGGTGACCAGACATCCTACCTCGGAAAGCACGTTAAGCTGTCCCGGATGTCATTTGTAGATCTTAGACAGTCGTTACGGGTAGTTAGAAGCCCGAAAGTTTGACATACAGTCTTACCCGACGGGAGTGGGGGTTTCTACGTCACAAGTGAGTATAAAACGTAACTTCATGGCACATTTTAACTCCCCCACCGACCCTTGCTCGCAGAAGCGCCAGCCCGCGTTTTGCTGAGAAATGTAGACTTAAACTCCCCGATTAATAATAATGAATCATCTTTGATCCAGCCTGTCCCAACTTGCTGTCCTCCCCCCAGCGACGCCCTAAGCCGAGGTCCGTACCCCACAGGGGGTGCCCTTAGCGAGCGTTCGCCTAGTTTTAATTTAGAATAGTTTTGCCCCTGGCTGGAGGCTTTGAGTTAGTAGCTTAAGGCAGCCGCAGGATTGACCGGTTAAGTAGTCATCACCTCAGAGGTGAGCTACGAGAAGCCCTAGACAAAAAAAAAAAAAAAAAAAAACATTTTAACTCAATGTATCGCCATAATCTTTTGATAACGTAAAAAACCAACCACCCACCCAACCTCCCAAAACCCTCAACCTTCTCACTTTACTGCTCGACTTCTTGACAAATCAATAGTGAATTTAAATATTGAATAAAATATAGTATAAATATTTAATAAATTTTTATAAAAGTGAATAAAATATAATATGGAAGTTGGCTTTTATATACTCGAGTTTGTTCACTACCTTGGCTGAGAGTATGTAATGATTAACTCGAGATTTGAAAACTCCTAAGTTATCGGGAAACAGAGAATCCCACTTCAAATTTTCATGTAGTAATCCTACTTCCGACTTCCTACTAATATTATAAACGCGAAAGTTTGTGAGGATGGATGGATGGATATTTGTTAGTCTTTCACGCAAAAACTACTGAACGGATTTGAATGAAATTTTGCACACATTAGCCTCCTTACTAATAAACGTTGTATAGCGTCTGTGTAGTTACACAACGCTTTGTCTTCTTCTTTCGAAAGTCAAATTACTGACGACTGAAAGAGAGAAAACGGTGTGTAACCACCTGATATAATACGTTTATTAGTAAGGCAGATAGTTTATAACCTGGATTAACACATAGGACACTTTTATCCCGGTATTCCCACGAGATTGAGACTTATGCGGGTGAACCGTGGGGCGCTACTAGTACTGTAAGTAAAGTTAAAAGATAATGGTACCTATGTGGTACCTTCAATATCCCACCGCCGCCGATGAGGAAGCGACTAGCTATCTCACTAAAGAAACGTACAAAAATGATTGTAAGTCCCCGCCTTTGTTAGTAAAAGAGATAGGTATCTACTATATTAATAGTTGATCGCCGACTGTCTACACCGCCGCCGGCGAGTATTTTTTATTTTATTTATTTGGGAAAATAAACAGTTATTACATTACAGTGATACACACAATTTGAGCTACAGTGTGAGTATCTCTACTCTGAGCTTGTTTTGGCCTTTCTTTTCAGAGTAGTCACTAGTTAGTAATTTTTATATTTTTTTAATGTGACGTTTAAAAGTGATTCCGATATCCTATTTATAGAATAAACAATTCAATTTCACTCGCGACACTTTCCACATATTATAAAGAAAAGATATAAGTAAAACTAATTCGATGTGCAAGTACCTACTAGTTTGTCGCAGCGACAAGAACTATCAAAGAGAGTACTCGCTCAGCGACGCTCTGGGCGGCAGAACACTCGCTGAGAGACTCATGCTTGGTACGTCCGCATACAAGCGAGTAATTGTTCGTCCCCGTCGCGCACTTGTTACTCGTTGCTCGCCAACTCGTTTTTAGTTGCTAGTCTAGTCACTTCTCCTCAATCGCCACCGGGTGGGACGGGTGCCAAAGATACCTACAATCATACCAATTCCTAGGGCTATTATCTATGAGGCTAGGGTTCAAGGTCTCATGCCTAGCGAACAGTCGCGTAGATCGATCTTTGCCGTTCATGGGTGGATGAGCATTTTAATACATCCTGACCCCATCGCGCTTCGGAGAGCACGTTAAAACGTGAGTCTCGATTGTCACATGAATGTCCGTTAGTTACAGGTAGTGTAAAGCCTGAAACTTTGAGCTTATTTCTATTGGATTATATAAGGTGTTAAAAAAATAACTTTAGAAATAAGGAGTGTTTTAGACCATCGAACTGAATAACTTTTGCTTCGGGGCCAACATTGAAATCGCGAAAAAAAAAACAGCTGTCCAATAAAATTCAAATTCATATTATTTATTGCATTCATGTGTATATTTAGTTGTTACAATATAAGTAAGTTCTAACATGAAACCTGGTTAGGGCACGGCAAAATAATAAAAATAATAATTTTAACATAATAATAATAATTTTAACGTAATTATAATAATGTTAACATAATAATAATAATTTTAACATAATAATTTTATTTTAGAGTATGTGTGCGTTTTATATGTATGTAATTATTTATCTAGCTATCATACTAAATATTTGGTTTTAGGTATTCTGCGACCGAGTAAAAGCATTTTTACGTTAGATATTCTTTTTTTAATACAGTTTACGTTAGTATTTTTCGCGATTTTGAAGTTGGTCCCATATTAAAAGTTATTTAGTTCGGTGGTCTAAAACACTAATTAAAATATTTGAAAGTTAATTTGTTAACACCTTATATACATGTATAGGATCGGGTTTACTTATGTGGGTTTACTATTGGTACATCTCTACCTAATCATTTGGAGATAACAGATGTGATGTTATGTTAAAGGTTCTAGAAAAAGCCACATTTGTCAAAAAGAATATACAAATTTATTTATCATAAGAATAAGCGCCGCAAAACTAAATTAATTCTACCAGCACCTAGACTAGAAATGTATAACAATAGCCCAGCATACCCAAAGCATCCAAAAATATAATAAGTTACCTGAACATTAAAAGATCCTTAAGTCATTACTTTACTAGAAAACAGTTATGATAGTATTAACGAGTTTATGGAAGATAAGAAGCTAAAATAAAGCAAAATTTTTATAATCTATATAAAAAATGATTTTATTAATATTAATATATATTTCAAATTACTTTAAATAAATATATTATTTTATTTATAATAAATAAAATATTTTTATAGATACAAAGTGATTATACATTATTTTTATACTTGGGGAGTCTGTTTACAAGGTATGGGAAGATTGATGAAGATGTGGAAAGGTCAGTAAATGCCGGAAATAAAGTGAATGGTTCTATACATGCGAGTGTGACCAACTAGTTGATGTCCAAAAAAGTTCGACTGGCTGTTCACAATGGGGTGCTGGTGCCCACGCTTATGTATGGAAATGAATGCTGGGTGTGGCAAAAGAAGCATGCAAGTAGGATAAATGCTGTGGAAATGCGTTCCTAGCGATGCATGTGTGGTCTAACTATGAATGATAGGCTGAGAAATGAGGTGATAAGACAACGCTGTGAGTTAACAGAAGGTGTAGCGACAAAAATTTAAAAGGGTATGCTGAGATGGTTTGGTCATGTTGAGAGGATGAATGAAAGGCGACTAACGAAATGTACAACAAGGCAGATGAACATGATCGAATATCTTGGCTGGAGATGACAATATAGCGACAGAGAGAGGAGACTCGTCCGTGCCTCGGAAAGCACGTTGAGCCATCGGTCCCAGATGTCATTTATAGTTCTGCGAGTCGATACGGGTAGTCAGAAGCCGTAAAGTCAGACAACCAGTCTACCAAGGGGTATCGTGTTACCCAGTAACTGGGTTGTGGAGGTCAGACAGGCAGTTATAAAAATATTCATTAAAATCACTCAATTTTCTAGGACAATCATCTAGGGAAAATTCATTTATTTGAATTATACCATAGTTTGTAATGCAAAATCCAAATGATTGTAGTAATAACAATAACACAAAGCTACACTAATCCATTTGAATATAATATTTTGACATAGACATAACGTTTATTGATATTGGAATCCTAACAAGGGTTGTAGAGGTCAGACGGCTCTTGTTTATGTAAATTATTTATATATTTTTGGCAGACGCCTAAATACTACAAAAACAAGTCAACAATTGTTTTTGTGAAGTCTTGATTATTAAACAAACTGCTTGTCAGTTTGCTTAATAATCAAGACTTCACTTATTGCTTCAATTGTTTTCGTATCTACAACGTAATAGAATACTAACACTGCGTTTACCTACATTTTTTCCTACATTATCATAAAACAAACTCCCCCCATCGCGTCTGTCTGTCTGTCTGAACGCGATAAACTAAAAAAAACTACCGAACGAATTTTCAAACGACATGAGGAAGGTTCAGGTGTAAAATGGCTGAAACAAGACAGTGATTGTTGAAGATATCGGAAAAAAGCATGCTGACTGGGAGTTTTATTGGCTTGCATCACGTACCATCGCGGACACTGGCACCTGATCACAGCTAAGGTGCCAGGTGCCAGGGTCCACGATAGAACCTATACCAGTAGAGTTATAAGAAAGCAATGGATTACGGAATTAATGCATTGTTTACCGCCTGGATTAACACATAGGGTACTGTGTGGGTTTACACCTCACTGAGGGGAACTATAAATTAAATTATGCGAACGTACTTTATGAGGTCTAGAGGACCGCTGTATTTCAAGCTCTCAAGAAATTACAATATTAAGAAGCACGCTTGCACGAGACCGTAGTATCTCTAAGTAGTCTTTGCACAGACTACATAGGGATACTGGGGCCCTGAGCCGACCTGTCCCTTATCAAATGCTAGACATATTTCTATTCAAATAATAAGTAATTCTATATTTAAATGTTAGAATGTCTGCCAGTCTTAAATTATACTGCCAGACGTAAAACCTCTACAGTACTTTTAATCCCGGTATAGTACGATCCCGTAGGATATGACACACAAAAAAAAGCTAGTACTACTTAATATTGTGTGATGTCCTGTTATCGTTTATCGTTTAGACCTAAAACAAGTTGTACAGCAGAAAATGTTATTGATGGAAAGAAGGCGTGAATTTATATATGTAAATTGTACAACATTTTCATAACGTCTATTCTTCAGGAGCAGTACCTACCTGTGCATTAAAATACCGTCTATGAATAAAATTAGCCCGCGAAATTCAAATTTTCCTGCGTTTTTTGCAATTTGCTGGTCAGTTTTAGGTAGTGTAGGTATCGATCAAAATATGATTCGCGACCATAAAAAAATATGTATTTACAGCATTGATGTATTAAAAGGAGGAAGATATGTTACGCGCTAACATCGCAATCAGTAAACTTGGGCTCGGCGCACGACTATATGCATCGAAACTCACACATCTGTGATCAGTGTCATCTCACAGTCGCAAAGCTACAGTTACCGATAGACGAGGATAGAGATAGGAGACGGCGCTGACGTGCGAGCGAAATCGCGTTAGCACCTCGCGCATTGTGTGCGTATCGTGTCTTTCACGCATGTTTTTAATATCTATCTCGCTCTCACAAATATGGCGAAGCAAAATATTATTGTAATTTTCAACAAATTAACATTTTTGGCTGTACTTACGAGTGGTAGGTACGAGTAATCCCATGTCTTATTTTTCTTTCTTGCATTATTAAAGCACTGTTTAGCTGCACAAGAAGTCATTTTGATGCGTATTTATTACAAAAAAAAACTGATATTATTGAGCTGTGTGATCTACGATGTTCCGTGCGCGACTGAGTGCCAACTACGGGCAATCCCGTAGTTGAGTAGGACCAGGCGCTGTGACTAAGTCCCGTATCTAGGTACCTCTTTTAATACATCAATGATTTACAGAATAAAATTTTACTATATGTGATGTATTAATGATTATAATTCTGTAAATACATATTTTTTATGGACGCGAATCATAATATTTTAATCAAGATACAACCAAGATACATCTGCAAATTGCAAAAACCTAAGAAAATCTGAATTTTGAGGGCCACTTTTGTGCATCCACCTTAAATATACTACCTGGAAGCTTTGAGTATATAGCCACCACCTCGCTAACTGGCCAATATTTTTACAACTGCATGAATATTACACTCATAATTTCTGGTGCCAATTTGAAAAAAGAATAAAGAACCGTCTAAATTCTATATGACTGCAAAATCAGACTTAGATCTGATTTTATCGAAGTCGCATCTTTTATCCGTGGAATTAAATTCTCATCTGACAGTTTTGTATGGAAAAACTGTAACAAATTCAAAATTTATTCATAGGATAAGACTTATAATAGGTTTAAAAGTTTAGTCGAATTTGCCTTTATGTTCCCAAACTTGTATGATTTGATTCCAGTTTCCGAAGGCCTTTATAAATCCCATTATTGCTGAGATCATCGGTTGACCATAATATCAACTTTATTGATAAAATTGAAATGGCCCTCTGAAGCCGGGGTTAGTGGTCTGTAAAGGCAGTTAAGCAGAATTATGACGGTTTGGTGGGGAACAAGATTTTGTTCCTGAGATTTTTGCCAAAATTTCATTCAATTCATGTCATAACATATTTTATGAATCATGTCTTATCTTTTTACATTCAGGTATTCACTTCTTAGCCTTGTTATGTTGCTTAAGCCGTTGGTCCTACGCCTGATCTCTCTCCGCTCGCGTCGGATTGCCGTCCCATCGGACTATGAGAGTGAGGGAAGAGAGAGTGCACCTGTGTCTGGGCACACACTTGTGCACTATAATATCTCCCGCGCCGAAGGCTAGGTTCCGTTGAGATTGCCCGCCGTGGCCGAAATACGGTCTGGAGGACTATATTTACATATATGATACGTTTGGTGTTTAATGTATGACGTTTCTTTGTTTCAGGGTAAGCTACTCGTATAAAAACTATTTGGATACTTCGAAAAAGAGGTAGAAACTTTCTGGAAATTTTCAGAACCTTGAAGACTGTAATATCTACCGGCAAAAGGTAAACTAGGATTATTATTATACTTTTAGTTATTTTATAAGCTATAATGTCCTTCAATATGTGTAATGATTGCTTTATGTAACAGTTCAGACTACGAATCACGCGACTTTCTAAACCGCATACCACATCGGTTGTTATACTATTCTAAAGGAATGTATTTCCTACGCTACGCCGTACAACAGATTTTCATTCCAATATTCAAAGAAAATGGTTCTATAACAGTAATTGTGAAAACAGTCTATTATACCATTAAGTACTTTACTCTTCATATCTGCAGGGCAAACCCTAGTGTCAACAAAACTGTTCTCACTAACTCCTTTGAATGCGTCAGAGGCACGTAACCGCTCCAGTTAAGCACCGGTGACGTTTAGTTCAAAGACTTTACCCCTGCTATGTCCGAGTGCGAGTAACCACAGAGAGATGGGTCAACGCTTTTAGGCTAAGCAATAACTTTCCTCTGACTTATGACCCCCTGGTACGATAGACGGATGGCGAGGAGGCGCTAACACTATTAGAATTGAACCTCCATGGATCGATTCACTGGGAGATTGATTGATGAATTTCCGCTCCGATAAAACTGTTGAAAGAACTAAAGATATGTGGTAGTAAGAGAAACCATCAATACTGAAACTAAAGAGTGGATTAAAAATGTATAAAACCATCGCAGTTTAAACTGTTACAGCCCGAAATTATCGATTAAATTGAAAATAGTTTAACAGGTGGTTAAATATTTATAGCGCCTAAAGCTGTTGGTTAGGTAATAACTCAAATTAAAACTTTAGGTGACAATCGATCTCGGTAAATGTCAAGCAATTGGATAAAGCGTTGAATTTTGAATAACAGAATGGCTGGCTCTTATTAATTTGAATAATTCTAAATAATCTTAAGACATAAAGCAGCTATATTTAGCAGTGTCTATTAGAGAATAAAGCACTTCAGTATTGGAGGTTTTATGATACTTAAATGATAATTAAGTATTAATTTCTGTTAATTTGTTCAAAAAGCACTTTAACACGTCAAAATTAATGTATTATTTTTTTATACTTTATGGTGAGTTCGTGCTAACTGACTACACTGAGAAGAAATAGTGAAACAAACTCAGAGGTCTCAGTCTCTTGTAAAGTCCAGACATAATCTTGGTCAGGCCATACGAGGACCATGCAGAATTAATGTCTGAGATGGTCTGTTGAGGAAAGAACCATACAGATTTGTGTGGACCTGCCCAGTCCAGTTTATTTTCTTGTTTAATCTTTAGGCGTATGAGGAACAGGGTGTAAAGTTCGCTCATCCACCATAGAAAAGGGAGGATCCTCCGACCAGACGGGTGTTGTGTCTGGCGGGCCGACTGCCCGACTGTTGATGTCGGGTAGTCTTATATATTATGTCGTTCGCGCGGTAAACTCTAATTGCGCGATGCAGGATTTGTGTGACGTCATGTCTTTGATGCGTAGTTCGTATGTGGCGGAGTAACCTTTTCAATCATTCATTTGGTCTTGTTACTATCATCACTAGCTCATCAGTCATCACCATCAACTTAAAGCACTGCTTGACATAGCATTATCAGCCTATAATTTGCCCACTGTTGGGACACAGCCTACCTCTCTTCGAGAGAGAGTGAGCTGTAATCTACCACGCGGGCCCAGTGCAGGTTGGTAGATGTCACAATGTCTTCCGATTTTTGGCTCTCGGACATGCCGGTTTCCTCACGATGTTTTCCTTAACCGTTTTGAAAGCAGTGGTGGTGCAATTATTTACACAAAGTATAGTCCTTGCTTGGGTTCGAGCCCACGACCTACAACTCGTAAATCGGGGGTGTGACCCCTGGGCCACCACTGCTCACTCTGCCTGACATATTTATTAAACAAAATTCCTCCCTTTTTCATCAAATATGTACATAATTTGTTTGTGCGTGTTATACACCAAACACTCGGTTAGTGAGAGCAATTTCATCGAATGAATTCATTACCGGAATCGATATGACGTCACTCGTAAAACTTGATGTATTATATTTGCATTTTTACTGAACATTGATTGACAATAAAATAAATCTTCGATATCAGTAATGTTCGTTCTTGTTATTTGTAGGTCCTTTAATTATGCAAAAGAAATAATATAGGTATGTACCACCTAACCCCTCACAGAGGCACAGTTCTAACTGTTGTCCCACCGCAGTTTGTAGTTACCTATCATTCATTGCAAATTCAACCAACTCAAAGTAACACACAACATATTGTAACACACAACGAATTGACCCATTGGTCAATTTCGCTTACCGGGGTCGGTTTGTGGATGGACCATCTATTAGATATTGAAACCCCTCCACACCTCGGAAAAAATGTTAAGTCGTTGGTGTCGACTGTCATTTGACAGTCGACTCGTTACGGGTAGCCAGAAGCCCGAATGTCTGACAACTTGTCATACCAAGGGGTATCGTATTACCCAGTACAGTTACTGGGTTTTACGATACCCCTTGGTATGACAACTCAGTAGTTGTGGAGGTCAATAAGGTAGTCGCTCCACGTAAAATACTGGTATTCAGTTGACTCCGGTTAGACTGGAAGCCGACCCCAACATTAGTTGGAAAAAGGCTAGATGACATGATGACTGGTCTTCTTTTGGTATAATACACTATTATTGCATTTTGTTACGTACTAGCAGGTACGTAACAAAAGTAAGTGCCTTTTTTGTGCCTAATTGAAATAAATTATTTGACTTTGACTTTGACTTTAAAGCTCAACGAAGTCAAGAAGCTCCACATTGAGCAACTATTTTAGTAGAAGGTTTTTAGATAAATAAATAAACTTCCAATAATTATGATATATTAGCTGCGTCCCGCGGTTTCACTCGCATAAGTCTCGGTCCCGTGGAAATATCAGGATAAAAGGTCTTCGTCCTTTTCCAGGTCATGGTCTATCCATGTGCCAAATTTCATCAAAATCCGTTCAGTCGTTTTAGCGCGAAAGCGTAACATACAAACTTACTTTCGCATTTATAATATTAGTTAGGATGATGAATTGATTGGTAGCAAAAGTTGCAGCTATCAGTAATCTATAAGAAAAATGAGATGAAGTTTTTCTGCATCACAATCTATTTGACCGATCACTTTGTGGTTGACTTTAGAAAAGTTCAGTAATTTATAATCTTATCAACGTATAAAACGAATACGAACCGCAATCATTTATATTTTGAGTTTTTGAATAGAATAGGATAATTACTATTTATTATGTACACTTTAAATATTAAAGATATAAACGTTTATATTTTGGTCTTATGTTGTATGTTATTGTCGGCTGGCATTCGTGGATATTTGCCAGTCGTTATGGGTTCTCAGAAGCCAGAAAGCCTGACAACCAGTCTTACCAAGGGGTACCGTATTACCCAGTCACTGGTTTGTGGAGGTCAGATAGCCAATCACTCCAAGTAAAATAGAGTAATCAGCTGTTTATGGTTAGACTGGAAGCCGACCCCAACATAGTTACGAAAAGGCTAGGCAGATTGAGATTGTATACAATAAATACATACATAACATACAGAAAACATTTAATTATTTAAATAAATACAATAATAATAATTATAAAACAAGTGCAAAGAACATAAAAATGACGTGTGACGTGTGTGGGTTTTATATTTGGTTCGTAGTATATTTTATGTGTAGGCAGGGTAGTATCAAAATATCTATGAATAATTTAGTATCATCGAAGGTTAATAAATTTTACCATGACAAGTAATTTGAATAAAATTGTTTTTAATAAATGTCCATGTCAATTTAGTTGGAAATGTTGTAAACAAGTAACTGCATTTTTTTAGGAACGTGTTTAATAATAATTTTACTTAATATTGATTTAAATGGGCTTCTAGCATCTACTTGCATCGATTTACCTTTGAGTTGGTGAGAAGGACACCCATTGAATTGCTACATGTTATTATTTTTGTTTTACAAACTGGGCGAATTTGTATGGGAAGTGGACCACTAGCGATTCGGTCAAATTTGTATGCCCTTTCATACAAAGTTATAATTAATGAGGTATACTTACACTAATATCAAAGCCGTATCGCTATCGGTCCATTGACCACTTTCGCTCAGTCTCCTTTTTTTATCGGTTTTTAACAAATTGAAACTAAATCTTGATAATATTCGTTTCTCGAGTCACGATTAATATCCCTTAATCCTTTACAGGTTTGGTTACGTAGTACGCTAAATTTGAATGACTACTAACGTTCTTGAGATTCAACATGCTCGAACGCAGCAACTGCGTTTTAATACGAAGATTGTCAAGGTAATATGTGGGCCGATCCCGGCGGCACTGCAATGCCGGGCCGACCCGCGACGGGAGTGGAGCGAGCCCCGAACATCCCGTCAGCTTACAAAAATCAGATTAATATACTGGTCCCTCAGTGAGGGAACTTTCAGATATTAAGCTGAAAAGAACAGATACTACACTTTGATCTTAGCCAAAAGGCCGAGAAGCGATACCATAAATCTGAAAAATTTGGGTAGTCATTCACTCGTGGAGAATCTTAACACCGCGATTCAGAATCGTGACGTCAGCGCATAGCGCCATCTCTCGAAAAACGGAAGAACTATATATCAGTAGGTCACCCTCGTACTCTGCGTATGGTGTTTGTCAACGTACGTAATAAAATGGAGCCCATAGTAAAACCTACTGTAATTGTTGGTATTAACACGATTGCTCCGGAGAATAATCTCTTCCTTATTTTAGAAACAAAACCAGAAAGCAAACTTATCAAGATTGAAATAGACATAATATTCAAAATAAGAATAAAGACAAGTCGAATACAGAACGCAGAAGATTACTAACTTTTATAATAATTTTAGCAAATTTTTAGAAAAAAAATAAAATGTAGGTCAGTCATATTTTCATATTTCCATACAGTAATATTGCCAAATTTATCAAAACAGCGAAATATTTGACATCTAATTAAGACGTCTATTAACGGTCAATTAATAAAACCATCGTTGGAAAGTAATCTTTTAATAGCCAACAGAAATAAAATAGCACCTACCCAGACATGAATTTTATGTCCAAGATTTATCGTTTCATGATCGATAAAGTAAGCTCTATTTACGACAAGATCGTTTACAAGTGCTCTCCAATTTATTACTCATTGTGTCCGTATTCTACCGCATTTAGTATAGTCATTAAAATAATAATCGGTTTCAGAATCGGAGTAGACGGCCCTATATATATTTGTCATTATATAGACAAGAAACTTTTAAGTCAAGCTGATGAAATTGCTCGTGTTGAATAATAATGATACATTGATTGTTTTATCAGAATTTAAATTTCGATAGCTTGCTTCATTGGAAAATGTTTTGAACAGACTTTTCTTGAAAGTAGAACTTCTTTAATAAGTTTACTGAAAAGACTATCTTATCAGCTGCTGTAAACATTGATTAACAAAAACACAGGAAGTGCTATCTGTTTTTCTTTCTTAATTATTTATATAAATACAAAAAAGTGAATATTTCCCATTCCCGTTATGTTTACATTCTTTTACGTCTTCTGCTCCTATCATAAGAATTTGGTGATCTATTTCTTCATTAATATCTGTCACAATTGCATGGGGCCCAGCATTTGTATACCAACTAATTACCAATTAAGTTGTGTCGGTCAACGCAATTTTCACAGAGCAATCAAGCGGGACTGAGCAAAACACTGTGGCAAGCGCGTTTTAATTTAATTTTTATTGCATTTTTATTTGATATTCAAGGCCTTTTCTGTTAGAATAGTTGAACTAAACAGATACAACCTTGGCTGTATCTACTGCAAAAACTAGTTACCTTCGTCACTCAAAATTGCAGTATCTAATTCTTTGTCAATGAAAAGAATATCTGGTTTCTGTTTTGTTAGAGCTTAACGTTGAAAGTCTCTCACATAACACAAATATAATCTATTTATTTACTACCCATACGTTATTTTATTGATGGAATTCAGTTTTATTCCTGCCTCGCTGATTGATTTATAGCATTAAATATAAAATGGCTGAATAGATACGATGCTATCGTACTGATAGTTGGTTGCGTCAATGGCTGCATGCCAGATTTGGGCTACACACACAATTTTGGTTTTTGCAATTGTTCTATACTTAGTGATTCTTTTGTAGCGAGTTTTGTATTACTTTTTTAGTTTTTAGTTGATTATCCACTGTCTGTAGGAGTCTTTTGAAAATTGAAAGGCACATTTATAAATGAAACTATTTCATCGACCTTTTCTAATTGGGCAATTTCGTCTGCAAGTTAGTTCATTAAAACGTGTTTTAAATTGTATTATGATTTTTTTCCAGAATGAAATGGAAAATATTATTCGTCATGTTTAACTAGGTGATGCTAATAAAATAAACTATTGCCCGTTTTCACCGACAATAAGACTAAGTGCACTGTTGGATTTTCAACTCTCAGCGCTGAGCCTAGCGTTGAAATTCCAACAGCGCACTTTTATTTAGGGATTCATTTTTAAGTGTCACGTAATGATGGTGAAAACGCGCATTAATAGTACTTTACTCAAACAATGAGTGGAAATTCAAACTAAGTAAATCAAATAAATTCCAGAATCAAAGAAGAACAAACAAAAATTTCTCACGCGCCAATTTATGTTCAATTGTTTTTTCTTTACCTTTTAAACAGCTCTATTTGCTAAGCCAGTTCGAAATTTAAAGTTTTTAAATAAAATCTTTGATCAGTTACTTCCTTGGTATGGGTCGAATTAAAAAGTGAGTTCCATTTTTAAATAAACATGACAGTAAGTTATTTGGCCGCTAAACACGACAGTGGATTTTCATAGTAATACTGTTAGCCACACCCGTAACGATTTACTTGCGCAAAGTTAGGCTTGCGCAAGCATAAATTTGCGCAAGTAAATTGTTACGTGTGTGGCTAGCATAAAACTGGCCGGCCTCTCCTTGTTTTTGACCAGTATCCTAAATGCGTAATACACGATCAATCAGCATCTGTATTGTTTTGAAACAAATTGCTAATCCATTGCTTCATAAGTTACGAAAAATTATTCTGCTCAGCAACGTAAATAACACAATGAATGTTGTTGAAATGTCAAAATGAAACATATATAGTCGTTATCGTTTCCAAAAATTTGTTGCGTAATTAGATAGCTGTATAGCAATTTCAATTTATCTCGTAGAAGGTTGTCAAAATAATGTTCAAATTTCCCAAGCATGTTTGAGAAAAAGAATAATCACATTACCAGACGACAGCAGATATCAATATTCTTTGCGCATTTGAATATTTTCCGTCCATTAATATTAAGAAAGGAACAAGAAACATTAATTTCACCCGATGTTTGTTATTTAAACTAAGTAAGATAATTATTTTAATAACTCAGGCAAATTCTGTTAGATGTTTTCGAGTTTGTTACAAATATTAGGTCGTTTATTACAGTTTCTAACTAACAGAGTGGAGGCGAATCTTTTATATTTAAGTATACAATGTAGAAGGGACATCGACGCGAAATCTGATACCATGGATTCAGTGCATGATTCGAATCCGTTGAAATTTTTCGATTTTTCGTCGGTTATTTAAAAAAAAAACTGCTGTTCCATACATTTATACCGCGTAGGTATTGTAGCGGTTACACCGCCACATACGAACTATGCATCAAAGACATGACGTCATACAAATCCTGCATCGCGCAATTAGAGTTTACCGCGCGAACGACATATAGGTAGGTATAAGACTATCCGACATCAACAGTCGGGCACGCCCCTGGCTGGAGGCTTTGAGTTAGTAGCTTAAGGCAGCCGCAGGATTGACCGGTTAAGTAGTCATCACCTCAGAGGTGAGCTACGAGATGCCCTAGACAAAAAAAAAAAAACAGTCGGGCAGTCGGCCCGCCAGACACAACACCCGTCTGGTTGGAGGATCCTCCATTTTCTATGGTGGAGGAGTGAACTTTACACCCTGTTCCTCATACCTCTAAATTCATATTCATATTCATTCAATTGTTTCTATGAAACAGCTGTTTTTTTGTTTAAATAACCGACGAAAAATTTCATCGGAGGGGGTTCAGAATCATGTACTGAATCCATGGTATCAGTTTTCGCGTCGATATCCCTTCCACCCTGTATAAAAGATGAGATTAGAATAGCTTCTTGTTGTGTTTAGGAAATGTCAAACTTTCCGGACTATTAGCTGTGAAATCGTAACAATTTATACCTGGAATCTGAATTATATCACACCTAGCATCATATTTCTTATGAGCGACTTGAATTTACGATATTTTTCCACGATAAATCCTTTGATATATGCATGCGATCAATCGAATAATATTTTCCTTGAAATTCTGTTTCGTCATTGAGGGTTCTAAAGGCAAAACACGTTTGCTGTACTTTTTTAAGGACCTACCCAGATCTGTGGAACTAGCAAAGTCACACGCACATAAGTGATTACCTATCTGCCAAGCCTTTCCCAACTAGATGACGTTCGGCTTCCAGACTAACCGGAGGCAGCTCAGTATCTACCAGTATTTACAAACCCAGCCAAGTCGCTCGTAATGTGTAACACTTTAAAAAAAATAGGCAATATTTTTCGTACCCGAACCTATCAGAATACCAGTTTTTTTTTTATTTTTATTGCCGTATTATGCTGAGATAGGAACCTTTTTGGCCTCTCTCAGCTCTTTTTTAGGATTCCGTACGGAACCCTAAACGTGGTATGGAACCCTTCGTGTGCGAGTCTGACTCGCACTTGGCCGGTTTTATTTTATGTAATTTTTTTTTAGATCTAAATGCTTATTTTTTAGGATTCCGTACCCAAAGGGTAAAAACGGAACCCTATTACAAAGACTTCGCCGTCCGTCAATCCGTCCGTCCGTCTGTCACCAGGCTGTATCTCATGAACCGTGATAGTTAGCCAGTTGAAATTTTCACAGATGATGTATTTCTGTTGCTGCAACAAATTCTAAAAACAGAATAACATACATATTTATGGGGTCCGATGAGACCATTGCCTGCCGGGGTTGCGGGAAAGTCCGAAAGGGATACCGTGGCCCCCTGGCATTGCACAGGCAAGAGAAAGAACACGGGTGGGTTTTAGTCAGTAAGAGTCTGACACGCCCTCCCGCATTTGATGATTTCCCACCCAAAAAAAAAAAAAAAAAAAAAAGTGGGCTCCCATACAACAGACATGATTTTTTTGCCGTTTTTATAGATAATGGTATGAAACCCTTCGTGCGCGAGTCCGACTCGCACTTGACCGGTTTTTTAATGTTTGGATTTCCTGTGCGTTCTCTCTTATACCATCTCATCGACACAATCGTTTGGATCAGATTACCATTTTCTCTTCGTTTTTCGTGAACACGTCTTCCTACTTCTATTTTTAGCATCTTTGTTAGTCAAGTTGTTGACTTTCATAATAATATCGGCTTTCACATATTGCTAATGCTTTTCGACCTTAGAGGGTCCAACTTGGGATACCATTAGGCCCGTACACACGGTTTTGCGTGCGATATAATTTAGTATACAAGTCACGTACACGCACTTTTGAAATCTTTCCCAGACTTATGATTATAATGATTACGAGATAGTGGCAGAAGCATTAATTTCTTCTTTTGTTATATTTCTATTAGTTGAAAAAAAAAGAAGAAAAAAAAACTTTATTGATTGATTTGTTTATATTATGAATAGAAGAAGAATATAATTATAAGTTTCAGATATAGACCATAATTATTCCGTGGGTACCTACATTATGTAGGTTTTTTTTTTTTTTTTTTTTACCTCGTTTTTCTAGTGGTTGCAAGCGCTACTGCTGAGCATGAGGTCCTGGGTTTGATTCCCTGGGGTCGGGCAAAGTGTTATTGGGTTTTTCTATCTGGAATTTCTCAGTAGCAGCCCGGAGTCTGGTTTTGTGCCGGTTGATGGCAATAGGCTCGCCCCCTATTACATGGGACTTAAAACATAACTGGCGAAATGTGGGTGTACCTACTACAGGTACCTACACCTCTGCCCAACCCTTCCGGGAAACAAGGCGTGATGTTATGTTATGTGTTATTTATTTGGCATCAAGTATGCAGCCAAATCACAGGCAAATAAATAGAATGAAACACTCCTTTAAAATCGGTCAGCTAAGATTACTACTATTTTTAAAATTACCTTGGTTGATTATACCTAGTTGTATTTAAATAGTTGTGACACTGTTGCAAGTTTCACAAAACATACATAAACTCACGCCTTCTTCCCATGGGGGTAGGCAGAAACTACAGAATGCCACCTGCAACGATCCTTACATACTCCTTTTGCCTCGTTTACGTTCATTTTTATGGTCATACACGCACGCCGGTTGCGAGTACTACGCACCTGTCCTTTCTGAAGAACATCACCATTAAGGTCAGTATATGTCCTCCTAGGGCGTCCCCTCCCGGCGTTTCCATTCACATCTGCCTTGTAAATACATTTTGTTAGTTGCCTTTCATTCATCCTCTCAACATGACCAAATCATCTCAGCATACCCTTTTCAATTTTTGTCACTACATCTTCTTTTAACTCACACCGTTGTCTTATCACATCATTTCTCAGCCTATCATTCATAGATAGACCACACATGCTTCGCAAGGAACGCATTTCCACAGCATTTATCCTACTTTCATGCTTCTTTTGCCACACCCAGCATTCACTTCCATACATAAGCGTGGGCACCAGCACACCACTGTGAACAGCCAGTCGAGCCTTCACAAAAGATCTATACAATTCCTGTTCCCTCAAGGGGCTTTCCACGAACGCTATGAAGCATAAAAATCTGCCACGTTGTATTTGCAAACAACCCTGAAATCCAAACAAGATCGAGCAATATATAGGATACCATAAAAAATGAGCCAAGTTTATGTCGGACCACGCACAATGTAGGGTTCCGTAGATGTGATGAATTTTACCCAAGCATAAATTTAAAAACATGTTATCCCATACGTTCCAGGAAATGCAAGTATGTGTGCACAATATTGAAAGATTGTGTTGATGTTATTTAACGACCATAAGATTTCTTATAGGCTTTGCTGTAATCTATAAGTGTAGAACAATTCTTTGGATTTTTTTCAAAAATTTAGGCTTGTTAGTTTCGGAGACAAGGTAACCGTAATGGTAAATTTTCTTCTATTTTCTTAAATAACTTTAAAACTATTTATTTTATCATTTAAAAAAACAAAAAGTATGTGACCCTCACAGTAAGTTCTTTCATTTTATTATGTTACACGGTACAGTACCTTTTTTAGAATTTTCTTAGTTGCCCGTCAAAAGTGAACTATATTAAAAATGCATATACATACACGTCTGTGTTTGGGTCACAGAAATGTATATGTGTACCAAAATTTCAACTTAATCGTTCTATTACATTCGCAGAAAATTGGCTGTGACAAACAGACAGACAGACACACGAGTGATCCTATAACGAACGAGTGATCAAATGGAACATTTTTTCATTCGGGCGTACGGAACCTTAAAAATGGATAGTGATGTTTTCTTTTACATGGTTATGCTTATTGTTTACGTGTGTTTATAAAATATCACATTTGTAAGCATGTTATTATTAAGTAGCTGCCAAGTAATAAGTGGAAATAAATTTACAAAAACATTTTCGAAAATGTCTATGTAAATATTGAGGCAAGAGTAATAAACAAAAAGAATTCATGGTACAGGAGCTGCGATATTTTTTTTCGCTTCGCTTAACGAATAGCGGATTCAAAGTGAATTTCGCAATTTGGACGTAATTTTCCCGGTAAGTCGACCAAAGACTGCTCTTAATGGGTGTTACATTTGCAATGCAATGTAACATTTTATTCGAAGCGCTTCGAATAAAATGTTGGAATTGGATATTTGGATTTTCTAGTAAAAATGTAACAACGTGTCATGAAGGTTGTGTGTAGCTGTACATGTCCCCCGATTCCTTAAAATCAATTCCATTTATTCTATTAATGAACTTTATGGCAGTTGTAAACAATACTTGGCTGTAATGATTTCCGAAAACTATTCACAACAGTAAAATCCTGGCTTATCTTTTTACCGCAAAATGAACTGTAATAATAATCAAATACGGTGCAAGAGCAGGAAGGAAAAATGCTTACCGAGTACTTACACAATTAATTTAATACAACATCAAGTAATAATCAGTACATTTTAGAAAACCTAAGCTTTTGAACCCGCAGCTTCGAATAAAATAAATGAAAAACAAAATAATTATTTGCAAGAGAGTTATGCAACCCACCTGCGATATATTTGCAGCGGTGACCTTTTCGGATGACTGCATTTATGACCCACAATAAAAAAAACAAAATATAATTTTCGTTTTTTAACCAATTTCTTAAAAAAGGAGGAAGTTCCCATATGTAGATAATTATGACCACTATGAAGCATTTGTGAGAGTGCATTACGATCGAAAAATTGCCTCCTTTCTGCAACTGTGTTTATTGTTACACTCTTGCTAGTAAACAAAATCTACTTAAGGCGCAGGGTTCCGAAAACGGGGTTTTCTAAAGCAGTGTATCTCTTATACCGTAAATAATTTTGACCAAAAAAAAAGAATGATATTTTCAAGTCTAAGATGGAACGCAGACGCGGCACGGACGAGATGCTGGTGGATGTGGAGCTGTGGACACCAGGGGGCCAACCACCATCTCTTTAAGCAGTATTATTTTAATGTTACTTCAGTGCGAGAAAGAAATGGAGCTATACAGGACGTCTAACTCCATCTCTTTCCCACGCTCAAGTCCAGCAATCTACATAGTTACGTAACACATTTTCATAAACGATTACGGCAAATGTGTTTCATTTTGAAAGTTCAACAACATTCATTGCGTTATTTACGTTGTTGAGCAAATATTTTTTTCGTACTTATTAAGCAATGGATTAGCAATTTGTTTCAAAATGATTCAAATTACAATTGATCGTTTATTACGTAATTAGGGTACAGACCGTTATACAATACAGTCTATAAAGTTTTATCAGTCATGTAATTGGTCTATTTCGTAAAAACATTTTTCTAGTATCAGTGATCTTAGTTTACTATAGAATGTCCTAACATAATATATTTAGTTATAATATAGAGCAAATTAATTAATTTATTGACCTACATTTAATTAAATCAGTTTTAAGGTTTCGTTTCAATCAGGAAGTTTAAACTTGAAGTATTGATGCTGATAGTGTTTGTACAGCTTCCCAAGGCTTCCACAGTAGGATATAATTGTCGCACGAGTAACTTAGTATTATGCCTTTTATATACTATAAAGACTTCTTCGTCATTGCCTTTGCATAAAGTTACTAGCTGATTTGAAAGGTTAAGAGGGAACAGGGTCTGCGAGGAATTTGAAAAATAGGTATTTAAATAAACTTTTGCAGTCGTGTTACCTCAACCCTTCGGGGAAACAAGGCGTGATGTTATGTCAAATCCTTATTTCCAATTGACGTTATTTCCACTTAACCAAAAATCAACTTTATGCTTGCGTAAATAAAGTTGATTTTAGACTGACTAGTACTGTTGGAAAAGTCATAAAAAATATGAAGTTGTTGCGCTAACTGAACCTTAAGTGTAAGCATTACAGTTGTTTTTCCTAAAACTCGTGTTTGTTTACATGTTTGACAAATAAAATGCGAACGCAGATCACATTGGTTTTAGTCGAGTAGGTACCTATAATATTTGAAGTCTGATATTTTTTTCGCCAACCCATATTTTAACGGAAGCACCTCAGACCAAATAGAAAACAAAGACAGCGCTGTCAACAGTGACGTCAGGACGGTTTCGTATACATTTTTTTTTTTTTTTTTTTTTTTTTGGTTTGAGGTCACAGAGAGTTCACAGTGAGGTGGTAGAATCCATAGCAACGGAGAATATGATCTAGAGTGAGAGACCATGAATGAGACAGCATGTTGTGGCGCAGCCTGAGTCCTATGTCCACCAGTGGACTGTGATAGGCTCAGTTGATTAAGAAACCACCTTACCACGCAGACCTTTTCCATAATAAACCGCCTACTTACGCAATATTAGACTCTTGTTTGTCGCTAAAATGCGGAGAGATGTATTATCCCGGAATTTAATAAAATCCGGGAATGCACAACTAATCGCATACCTACATGGTATGGAAATAACTTATCAGCCCTCATAAGAAGGTTATTTTTCGGTGTTAACATAAAAATTGATATACCTACTGAAAACATTAGCTAGCATTTCTATAGTCAAAAAGTACTAAATTTATCAATTCCGGAATCGCGAAATATTTGCGGTTGATACAAAAGTGCATTCAATACTAGCCAACACTTGAACGTAAGTAAATATAAAATATTAATATACATTCGATTCTATAGTCAGAACTCAAAATTTGTCGATCCCGGGATTTATCCGATACAAAAGTGCTTTCCTACACGTCAACTTTATGTAAATAATATGCATATGAATATCCAATCTCGAGTCATGATCTACCCATGTGCCTTTCATCCAAATCCGTTCAGCAATTTTTGCGTGAGTGCAACAAACAAAAAAAAAACTCACTTCCGCATTTATAATATTATAAATATTAGTAAGGATTTCCTTGCTACCCAATGTTTATTCTATTCAGCAACAATAAAGCAACCAAACAAAAGATGAATTTTATTGTCTCATCACTTCATCAGGCAGCAACAAGGCTAGGCTAGGAATAAAATATGAAGCATCTTTAGTTTCCAGATGCAGGCAAGAATACAATAGCAGTAGCCTTTTATTTTCTTGTTGAATCTTTGCTTTGCTTGCAGAATCTTATGAAAATGTAAGTTGTTAAGGGACTACAGCACCTAAAGGCAAGTTTTATAATGCTTAAAACTAGGGATGCATCCGATACCGATACCGATATATCGGCGATACTTCGTGTTAGCCGATATATCGGTATCGACGATATTTTTATGACCGATTCAACGATACTTTTAAATTTAAAAATGTAGTGTAAACGAGCGTTTTGTCTCGTCTATTTCGTTGCAAACGAGGCATGAACTTTGCTCGGGGAAACCACGCGCTTGTGTGTGTCTTGTTTCTCCCGCCCGCTTTGGCCTCGCGTCTATTTCGTTGCATTATACGAGGCACGAACTATGCTCGGGGAAACCCCGTGTCCTGTTCCTCCCTCCCGCTTTGGCCTCGCACTAGCATATCAGTAATATTTCGCTAGGTTGACCGTTGTCGCGCTTAGAATTTGTCATACATTCGTGTTGTTTGAGTGAAATAAATTAATCAGCAGTCATGTCAACTTTAAAACATAAAAGTGCGATATGGAATCATTTTGAAATTTCCACAATTGATAATTCACAATTCACAGTAAGCGTATCGGTATCGGTATCGGTATCGCCGATATTTTAATAAGAGTATCGGTATCGGTATCGTATCGGCGAAAAGGCGTATCGATGCATCCCTACTTAAAACTATATAATCCACTGTAAAAAAAAAAAAAAGATGCTTCAGGATAATTTTAAGCTAGTAAAATATTGTTTTGAAAACATATTACAACAAATTATTAATATTGAAAAAAACCGGCCAAGTGCGTGTCGGACCACGCCCAATGAAGGTTTCCGTAGTTGGGATGAATATTACGAGCATCCCAAGAACAAACTTAACCTTTTAGTTGAAAGACATGGTCATACATTCCAACTGCAAATATATTATATGTTTGTAAATAACTAAGATACCTCTAAAAATTCCTTTTAACGATTAAAAACCATATAACATTATCAACACACAAAAAATCAAAATCATTGTATTTTGATTTTTTGTCAGATTATTTTACAAGCAACATAATACTAACGTAATAGTTTTTTTTTATAAATAGATACCTAATTTTTTCATATTTTGCAATAAATTACCCACTTTGTGCTATCGCGCTTCTCTTTCATTTCTACGCAGTTCGACAGTGACCGCGCTTTAGCTGTTGTCAGCCTATTATGTCTTACTTTGGTAAAAGAAGTCTACTATTCTCCATTTGAAATAAGATTAGACATTTAAAGAAATCTTTTTTACAGTCCGTTCAACCGATTCTGACTTCTATGTCGTAAGCATAA
Organism: Xanthia togata; assembly: GCA_963853775.1. NCBI lineage: Eukaryota > Metazoa > Arthropoda > Insecta > Lepidoptera > Noctuidae > Xanthia > Xanthia togata. The sequence goes on from OY970806.1 coordinate 9,089,598, forward strand.
GGATGGCATTAAAAGCAAAAAAGTTGTAAAAATATCATCTGTTTACTGCAGCTGCCATTTGTCATGCCACCAACGCAATAGAAGTTAAAATGTTGAACTACTGTAAAAAAATGTTAGTTAAATGTGTAATCTTATTTCAAATGGAGTATAGGTACAAGGTAGCTACTTAGTAGTCGTGTACTTGATGGGTGGTAGGTATTCAGTATTTGATTTTAAAGTGTATAGAAATAAAAAGGTTATTGAGTTAAATCTTTTGATCATGCGTTTGCTCATGAAGGCAAGACAAGGGTTCTAAGGTATATGAACAGGTAGCACCTGTAGTGTAAAACTTGAAACTGTAGACTAGAATATAAAAAAAAACAACCACAGCTTTGAATATACAAGATGGAGACCTACAAAAACTATATTAAGTGCTTACTTACCCAGCGAGAGAGACATACCTAAGTATTAAAAAGAGCCCTTATCAAAAGACAACGAGCGAAAACCTAGTAATGGATCATAATAAAACTTGCGAATTTAATAGTCATGTATTTCGGGTCATAAATCACTGACATCGTTAAAGTAAGAAAAATATGACTGATGTCACTCAGGACAGAACACGATGACAGCCAAAACCGAAGCGACAGCCCGTTGGTCTGACACATTCATCGTAATGCAAATAATTCCATTTCGTATTTATTTTTTCAATGCAAATGGCGAAAATTTCCATACATATGAGCATAAAGATAAACATGACAAGCAATACAATCGCAAACGGTTCGGTTTGATCGGTTTGATGTTTCTATTTGAAAGCGTTTTGCTCTCTCTGGTATAAAGGGATAAAGACACGCCTAGCATTGAAGCTTTCCAATCAATTAATACTTGGCAACAAATTGACAAACAAACAAACCGTGGAATAAATTAAGATCAGGACGACTATATAGGGGCGAGAATGGGGTTTTTCCAAGATCCAAATGGAAATCCGTAAACATTTATAGTAATTTCCATAATTATGAGTTCTCACTGAAGTGACCGTTGTTGTTAAGGTAAAGTATATAAACAATTTGATAATGGACTACAATTCAAGGGAACTCCTAGTAGTCCATTATCAAATTATTTCTTCATAACAAGACAGCATTTTAATAGCAATCTTGACCTTGGGTTTCTAACATTGCCATGACGTCAAAACCGAATATTGCCAAAGTACTCGATATAAAATCCATTACATTGATAGTAACGATAATAATTTTGATGTTTCTGTTATTATGATGGCTCCTATCACATCTGCTATCGTATTTTGTTAACTATTTTTTTGATTATTATTGGACTGCGAAATGAAAACGCTTTGGATCAACTCGGCATTTTGCAGTCCACAGCTGGATATAAGTGTCTCCTAAGTTGCGCCAACTCCTCGTTCAGATCTGCTATTCGTATTCTGTCTGTCCCGGCCGTCTTGTTAAGTTTGTCGATTCATTTATCTAGGGATTGGCACTTGCCGCATCGTCACCACCGCGTTCAGTAATTGAAGTTTTATCTCTCCAATTTCACGCCATCTAACTCGATGAGATGTGGATAGGATGTATTGTGGGGGTTTTAGGTACACCTCTGCCTAACCCTTCGGGGAAAACAGGCCTGATGTTATGTTGTTAACTCGATTCTCGGACACTCTCGTCTCTTTTCCCAGTAGTCTGTTTGTCCGAAATGCCTACAGATCTATTCACGAAATAAATTGTACCTAATCCGACATTTTCGAAGTCTGTAAGGTTTGACTCGTCTTCTAACGAGTTGGGCCCTAATTACCCTTTTTTATTCACAGCGTCTGCGTCTGAACGTTTATTGTAATTTTATGCTAAGATGGCTGCCAAATCTTCGCCTTTTTCTGAATATCTACCCTTTACCAGCACATGTTGGAACTGTTATTCACGATTGTAATCAAAGACATTCAAACATGGTTTCTAAGTTGCTTGGCTTATTACCTAGAAAGAGCACTTTTTTAAGATCATTGAAATCATACCTACCTTTGAAGCTAAAAATAACATTACACACATGTCAATTTTGACTAAAAATGACTATTACCACCTGGGTATTAACATTTTGCACTTTTATTATCCTTCCTCATTAGTTCCTGTCAAATATGTAATATAGTTAAACGGGGCCAATTAAAAATAATAATTGAGTTTGGAACGTTTAATAATTATAAGTAAAATATATTAAAACTTTATCACCATCACCAGTCAGGATTCATTGGTACATCACGCCAGTTTTCCCCAAAGGGTCAGGCAGAGGTGTACCTATAGTACCATATCATATTTCGCCAGTTATTTGTAAGTCCTATATCATAGGGCACAAATTATGACTCCGGGCTGCTACTGAGAAATTTCTGACGGAAAAACCCAATAGCACTGAGCCCCACCTGGTAATCGAACCGCCCTCAAACTTTATACAAAAGTATAAATTCTATTATAGATTCATCACTTTTATAGACTACGCCAGCTCTAAACATAAAATAGAACTGCAAATGGCGTGCGTCAATCAGATACTTGAAACAGTTGGTGCCCGATAGAATATTGACCACTTGGTTTATTGACGTAAGGATAAGTCTCTGATTCATTTTTGATTGCCGTTATATCAACAGGCGCGTCAACGAGTGCCATGGTATCGATTTCACTTCTTATAAGGTTGTTAGGGTGGAAAAAAAACTTCGTCAATTGGAGGAAAAGTAGCAAATCAAGAGAGTTATTCATATTTTATTTTGTTCGCGAAATTATTCGTTGAACTTGTTTTTTTATAGATTAAAAAGAATTAACATAATTCAAAAAAAAAAAACACTAAAGTTTAAAAATAACTCTTATTTTGGAAGTCGGTGGCAGAAAACGAAAGTACAAAACCAAATACCGTCGGTTGTTTTATTTTTTTATAAAAGTTTTTTTTTTTCACTTTTTCGTTGTGGTACCTACCCCAGACAAATTCATATAACACTATTTGCTATGTAAATATCCGTTACAGGAAGTTACTATAACAACGTCAACAAACACTAAGTGGAACAAATACGTTTTTTTTACTGCAAAACTACCTATCCAAGCAAAATTATATTTTTAACGGACCACCGCGCAAGCTTCCTCTACTAAATGAAAAAAAAAAATTGGAAAATCTAAAAAAGCACGACTCATAATGCTCATTTGATCGTATAAAAAAACTACTAATGATTTTTTCGCAAGCTACATTGTTTTCAGGTTTCACACTTGAATTACGGGTTTTTTTTTTAATTATTCAGATATTTTTTCGTTTAAGATTTTTTTGAAGCATTAATGTATGTTTAATTATGATTTGAGTTGCATCACTGTATTAAAAAAAGTCTTGAAAATATCATTCTTTTTTTTTTGGTCAAAATTATTTACGGTTTAAGAGATACACTGCTTTAAAAAACCTCGTTTTCGGAACCCTGCGCCTTAAGTAGATTTTGTTTACTAGCAAGAGTGTAACAATAAACACAGTTGCCGAAAGGAGGCAATTTTTCGATCGTAAAGTACTCACTTAAGTTTATCATATTAAGCAAATAACTACGTTTTAATTTTCATTTCTTACAATCTTATTCTACTAAAGGAATAAAATATTTAACATGGCAATCGTGCAAAAGAGACACAACGAAGCTTAAGTTGTTCTCTCCTGAGCACGCTTTAAGGGTTCCGTAGTCAACAAGGAACCCTTATAGTTTCGCCATGTCCGTCTGTCTGTCTGTCTGTCCGCGGTTTAGCTCAAAAACTATTGGTACTAGAAAGTTGTAATTTGGCATGAGTATACAAGTTAATGACGCCGAAAAATGGTAAAATAAAATTTTGAAAAAAACAATTATTTAGGGTACCTCCCCTACCTTTATAGTGGAGATGATATTTTTTTTTTCGTCCTTCCCATAGTGTGGGATATCGTTGAATAGGTCTTTTATATATTATGGGTTTGCCGAGACCGCTTTTTGATTAAGTAAACCGTTCGTGACTTATCAAGCTTTAAAGTACCAAGTTTCGTTAGAATCAAGTGTCCGTCCCCCCTCTACCAACTAAACGGTTGTAGTTAGAAATTCAAATGTCACGGCATTAGTATTTATATATAACGAAGTTTAAAGAAAACCTATCACACTTAAGTGGGCTTTACAAGTTTACGAGTAATAATCGACCAACTTAAATTTGCGGTTGCAAAAACATGTTCTCCCATATATTCCGTATGGGAGAACATGTTTTTCAATTACAAAGTTAAGTTTGTTCTTACGATAAATTCATTCCAACTACGGAACCTTTCATTGTGCGTGGTCCGACACGCAACTGGCCGGTTTTTTTACTGTGTATTCGTATAATCTAAAAACAACGATAAATTATTACAAATAGAGCTCAATTTCATTTGACAGGATTTTACCAGTAAGCCTTTTGATCGAAGTACGAAGTACATACTAGTTCCATGAGATATAAACAGACAGACTGACAAGCAGAGTTAATTTACATTTTTAAATGAGTATGGATGATGATTTATCATAATAAAGTCACATCTATATAGTTTAAAAAAAAAAAAAAGAATAAAAATACACTTCATTATAAGAACAAATTGAAAAATAGTCAAACCGGAAACTAATTTTTTTTTATTATGGTAACCAAAGTTACATGTAATTTTAAACCAATTTCAAAGATATCAAAACCAGAAGCCAAAATGCCAAGTCACAAATCGACTGGTTGTCACGGCGCGTGACAATTCAGAACGGTCGAATAAAAGTTTTAATTGAAAACCGGTTTTATTAAAGCTAAAACTTTTGTCAAATGAAACACGTAACATATCACACTGTATGCCAATTCAAAATGCACAATTATACTGTGGCACTGAAATGGAGCAATTTTTTTTTTATGTGGTAGGTATGTCGCGTATCCACCTAGGAGGTTGTCGGCTGCTTAACCGGGCTATCCTATGGTTGTCTTAATAAATTAAGGCATCCAGCCAGGGCAAAAAAGAGGAGGCGAAACGCCGGGGCTTGACTCCGATGCCGCGAGAAATCGCGGAACAGCGGACAGAGCTCCGACGGGATCTCATGGCGTCAAGGAGAGTGCGATTGTCGCAACCCAGTGCTGGGCACGCCACTATTGCGGCGATAAGTCCCCTCTTTGAGGAGTGGCTGGAGAGGCGCCACGGCGTCTTCACCTTCCGCCTGACGCAGGTCCTCACCGGACACGGCTGTTTCGGGAGGTACCTGTTTCGGATAAGGCGGGAGGAAACGCCCGGGTGTCATCACTGCATGGATCGCCCGGAGGACACGGTGGAGCATACGGTGGAGGTATGCCCGGCTTGGGCAGAGCACCGCCGTGTCCTCGTGGAGGCGATCGGTGGCGGGGACCTCTCGCGTCCGGCCCTGGTCCAGGCCATGGTACGGAGCGAGAGGGCATGGGAGGCCGTCACCTCCTTCTGCGAAGCAGTAATGCTCGCGAAGGAGGAAGTGGAGCGCGTGAGGGAGAGGCAAATCTCGCACCCTCACGCCCCTAGCCGCCGCAGGAGGAGACGCCCTGGGCGTCGGGAATCGATTGCCGATTCCTGGCCACCGTAGGCGCGGGCTTGCGGACGGTGAGCAATGGGTAGCTCGCCGTCCGGTAAGGACCAAGCCCGGGTCGACGACGGCGCGTTGTGTTCCACGCGCGCCTCAAAGAGATGTCAGCGAATGAAGTGGTCCGATGAGACCATTGCCTGCCGAGGTTGCGGGAAAGTCCGAAAGGGATACCGTGGCCCCCTGGCATTGCACAGGCAACAGAAGGAACATGGGTGGGTTTTAGTCAGTAAGAGTCTGACATGCCCTCCCGCTCCACCCAGAGCGGGAGGAGTAATTTGATGATTTCCCACCCAAAAAAAAAAAAAAAAAACTAGGTAACTAAACTAAGCGTCTACACTCTAAGGGCGTCGCTTGGGGAGGGCAGCAAGGTAGGCTGGATCAGATCGTTGGAGCATTTCTATTGGGACAAACTTTTTATTTTGTTTGTCTCAATCGAAAGAAAGAAAAATGCGTTTATTGGCATTACAAAAAATACACCTTAAAACTATAAAAACAGAAGACAAATCGCGATTGCGTCAATCGCGAGTAAACTGTTTGTTTCTCGCTATGAACTGGTATTCAAGGATCTGGTGTTTACATTTTTTATGTCACTGTTGATTATTTTCTTTCTTTTCCGCTGTTATTTTTTAAATGATTTTCGGAGGAAAAAGGGAGTTTCCGATGGCCAAAAGTCATACTGATGTGAGATGAGTTCTTCATTGTACTTAAGTCATTATTATTTCGAAAAAAAAAAAACTGTTTTTTCGACTCAAAAAAATATAGCTTACATAGCGGCCGTAGAATTTAAAACTTCCTACCACTTAAGAACTAATCTTTACAGACATTCTAATAAATGTCCAAACAAGGTCGTTTCATTTAAATTCCTAGATTGGCATACAGATTTTAATTTAATTGTTTCACCAGAAGCATTTTAATAAATCTTGGAACACTTTAAGAATTTAGAAAAGCGATTGTTTGAAGAGATGATGATAGCATCCGAAGTAACGTTAGTGAAATTTCCTGAAACCGTAATTGTTCTCAGGTATTCTTGGCCCCGGACAATGTTTCAGAGGGACTCGTAGTACGGTTAGTTCGTAATAAATAGTTTGAAGAGAACTTGCCAAGTATATTAAGTATGTATCTCTTGGAACTCCTTTGTGTTTAAAGCATTATACTATGCAACTTTTGTCTTGACGGGCTTAGCATCGAGAACCTCCGATATGCTGGCCCTCACTTGCCCAGGGTGCTTGCTATGTTGTATGCTTTTTGTATGAGTCATACTTACCTGCCCGGTGAGATGATGCGAACGGTGGTTGTGCCAATTGCTAAAACAAGACTGGTGACCTCGCCGACAGCGGTAACCATAGGCCCATTTCACTAGCTACTGTGATCTCAAAGGTATTTGACAGCATGCTTAATACACAATTAGGTAGTCATACTACTTACTATACACGATAACCAGTTCGGATTCAGAGCAGGGTTATCAACAGACAGTGCGGTGTTGTGTCTTAAGCATGCTGTGACGTACTATGCAAGATGCGGGACGCCTATTTATGTCTGCTTCCTGGACTTGTCAAAGGCATTTGATCTGGTAAATTTACCCACAGAAGTTTTAAACATTTTAAAGTTTTGGTATGGAAACCAGATCAACACTGTACGATGGGCTGGGGCGTTTTCTCGTCCTTACGGATTGGAGTGTGGTGAGGCAGGGTGGATTGAGCTCACCCACGCTTTTCAACCTTTATGTGAACGAGTTGATTGGCGAGCTCAGCAGTACCAGGCTCGGATGGTATATAGACGGTACCTGCGTCAATAATATCAGTTACGCGGACGACATGGTACTGCTGAGCGCGTCAGTCTTGAGGAAATTGGTTGCTCAATGTGAGGCGTATGCTAAAGTCCATGGCCTGGCATACAACACCAAGAAGTCAGAGGTCATGATCTTTGAGGCTGGGGGCAAAGATCCTGATGCAGTACCGCCTGTAGTGCTTTATGGTACAACTTTGCAGAGAGTCTACAGAATTAAATATCTTGGTCATGTATTGACTCCCGACCTCAAAGATGATGATGACATTGAACGGGAGCGCAGGGCGTTGTCGGTTAGAGCGAACATGCTGGCTCGCACGTTTGCTCGCTGCTCACTTCCTGTTAAAATCACGCTCTTTCGAGCGTACTGTACTGCTTTTACACGTGCAGCCTGTGGGCAGATATACGCAAAGATCGTACAGCGCACTCCGCGTTCAATACAACAATGCATATAGGATGCTGGTGGGGCTGCCCCGTTTTTTTAGTGCGTCAGGGATGTTCGCGGATGCGCTTGTAGATTGCTTTCACGCAACAATGCGTAAAAGGTGCGCTTCCCTGGTGCGCAGGGTGTGGGGCAGCTCCAACTGTGCCTTAAGCGTGGTTGCGAGTCGCCTGGACTGTGAATACGTGGGTCACTGTTGTGCCGTTTCTCATGGGATGTCGTGACAGTGACCAACCGTGCGTTGTTTCGTGAATGTTTTCCTTATTTTTGTGTAGTGTCTGTGATTACTAACATAGTCCTAAGTTTCACTAACAACCCTTGTTGAGTCTTGGTTAGTTTAAATTATATTCTTTTTTCCATCCTCAGACCAAATAAAAAACCAAGACAGAGCGCTGCGAGCAATACAATGAAGAATGCCAAAACTACAATACCGCTCTGTGCATACACGGTCACACGCACACATTTATAACTATTTACAATGACACTACAATCAAACTACACCACACAGAGTGCACACATGTTTACGAAATCTGCTTCACGTCACTGTTGACAGCGCTATGTCTTGGATTTTTATTTGGTTTGAGTTTCCATCATTATTATTTCATTCAATCGTAACAATTATAAAGCGTGTTAGGCTGGCACTTTACTAGTCTCCCAAATTTAGGCCAAATAATAAAAAAAACTTAATGTTAATTCCTTAAACTTAAAGAGGTACACGATAAAGAACAACCACTTTTTTATTCATTATGTATCACCTTAAACTACTACACTTTTCTAGTCTCCCAAATCTTTAGCGCAGCTAATAAATTCATCATCTACCTTTTTTCCTTTGGGAAATCCATGGATATCCTTCTTCTTGGGAGAACAGTCGGACTCCTACCAACTAAATCCCCACTGTTCCAACTACTCCCATATGTCGGGGGCCCAGGAAATACTTGTAGTACATTCGCCGCACCCCCGACTGGTATCAGCCCGCCATGTTTAGCGGGCCCCATCATCATCTACCTTTTCCCAATTCTGCATTATGCATACTAACTGAATACAGCTGAATACCAGTATTTTTAATTCACTTCATCATTTTTCTTAAAATCCTCAATACCTAGTGACCTACCTGTTATTGTTTATAAAGAGAAAACACGTTGTATTGTTATTTTGTGCCTTGTGTCACTCTTTCAAGTTTCTTTCAATAGGTCCATTTTTGTCAAACCCTCAATTCAATGCACAATAGAAACTATCACAAAGGGGTCCAAACCGTCAAAGTGCGTTAAAAGGGTTTGTTCATTCAAGTTTTTATGTGTATTTAAAGTTTAGATAGGTACACTCTCATTCTTGATTATACTAGGGTATCTTTTATTTGTTTGAGAGCATCATTATCAAAATTCTGTTTTACAATGCTTAGATACTTCAGATACTTGTCACAAATATATTTTGTTCTTTTTCCATTATAGTTCATTATTTCTCGGCCATCTGCTTCTTATTTATCTTTGTTACCTTACTAATTATAATCTTATTCAGGGAGAAGCTTTAATTGTATAGAATACTAGATTTAAAAAAAAACCTCGCGATTATTGATTATACTTCATCAACAATGTTTATTTTTATTGCGCCGTCACTGATATCATGTGCGTCAGCCACTTGATACTTAGTAGCTTCGTTGCCCGATAGATGTCACTGTGCGCTGACGTCACGTTTCTGAATCGCGGTGTTTAGATTCTCCGCGAGTGAATGACTACCCAGATTTTTCGTTCTATAGGTATCGCTTCTCGGCCTTTTGGCTAAGATCAAAGTGTAGTATCTGTTCTTTTCAGCTTAATATCTGAAAGTTCCCTCACTGAGGGACCAGTATATTAATCTGATTTTTGTAAGCTGACGGGATGTTCGGGGCTCGCTCCACTCCCGTCGCGGGTCGGCCCGGCATTGCAGTGCCGCCGGGATCGGCCCACATAATACTTGTAAAACTCGATTCTCTCTAAAGATAAGTCACTATCAAATGAATTATCTCGTGTCTGTCTGTAGCTGTTGTGCGTACTGCTTATAAATCATGACGTTAGTCAAAAACTTAGAGATACCTTTTCTTGAATATGCCATGGTTAGAATAGTAAAATAAAAGTTACTTGCACCTATTCAAAAATGCTTCAGAGCCGTATATTATTTTTAACGCACAAAAGAAAACTCCTGAAAGCCCTTTGTCTTATTATTCAAACATTGATTTAAGTACCGACCTATTGCGTTACATAATTTTAGCCAACGTTTGGGTTATATAACAGTACGTTTATAATAATAATAGAATGATATAATAACAGAAGCATTATTATTAATAAATAATAGTCTAGGAATTATTGTGTGGGCGAGACTGTTGTAAATTATTTTGAACCAAAGGTTAATTTAGGGATTGTTTGTGGAATAAACAAGGTACGAGTGGGTGCTAAAATATTTACTTTAATATCTAATATCTACTTTTTGTTTGATAAGCTATGAATATGAAAAAAACGGAGCAATCTGGGGATTGCCGATAGAAGTGAAAACAGCGTGCGGTGATGATGACGCGAGTTCCATGATTCTTGTTCACCCAAAAAGTGCTGAACGCGCCTCAAAAAGTTTTCACTTCAAAAATACCTGCGTTTCATGTAACTTAAGTACCTACTATTTTTATAAAGTTTAGTGGTATCACAAAAATCACTAGATATAAAAATAAATAAGTATGTACGCTTAGCAAATTACAAGATATTTTTTTGTGAAACAAAATGATGGTTCCATATTAGTTACCTACAGAATAAACCCAGGTTCACGTAAACGGGGGGGATGTACTAAAAATGTACTTAAAATAAATGCTTAAGAAAGGAATATTTATATTTCTAACTGGAAAAAAGGTATCATTCGAATCGTTAAAAGATATCGTTAGGTCAGACAGTCGGACCGAGCGAAGCAGAAAACGTGGTGAATATCTCGCGAACGTATTGTGAACGCCTTTAGTGTTCCTAGACGTTCGCAGAATATTATTCTAGTCACGATTCCACCTTTGTCATGCCAGACTGATGTACTAGCTTCTGATCTAGAAGCAATGAAACAGGTAGGTAATAGATGTAACCCATTATTTAAATATTTTATAGAACTCGCTTTTACCCGCGGCTTCGCTTGAGAACGGTTGCTGAATCCTTGTTTGGAGGTCGGAAATTATGCCATGTTTGTCTGTCCTTACTCATGGTGGTAGCACTCACTCCATGGTGTATCCTTATGTTAAATAAACGAGTGAAAAGGTAAAGGACAGACACGGACAGAGTTACTTTCGCATTAATTTCCAAAAACGCGCTTCACCCGTGTGGTTGTCGAAAAATATCCCACGAGAGCAATAATTCCATAATACATTGTTTTCATATAACCATTGGTTTACGTGGCGCACGCCAGTAAAGCTTCCGATTGGATTACAGAATATCTAGGCTTCCAAATATATATTTTTAATGGACACTGAAAAATTCGAGTTATGAGAAAAATAAGTTTTCTATAGAAATTTTAAATTTCTCATATCTCGTCTTTATATCAATCAATCACCAAAACCTTCCTCATGAATCATTCCATCCGTTGGTGAAACCCGTTTGAAAATCCGTACGGTAGTTTTTTAGTTTTTTGCGTTCAAACAGACAGACGCGGCGGGGGATTTTGTTTTTTAACATGTAGTGATTAATTATTAATTACTAATTAAGTACCTATACTACTACTGAACGTTTAGGCAAGTTGGGAAAAGGCTTTAATCATTATTATGGTGATATGAGAAGCAATTTCCCATATAAATTAGGATTCCAGTCTAACCGTATACAGCCGACAGCCTGACTGCTCATCACCTTTACCCTTGCTTTAGAAACTCAAAAAGAATTTTGTCCTAGAAAATTGAAGCACAAATCTCAGACAATTTATAAAACCAATACATAGCGTTGTCGCACAGTGAGTAAAAAAAAGAAAGAAACGTGACGTGAGGCTGGTTTCGTAAACATGTGTGCACTTAGTGAGGTGTAGTTTGATTGTAAATGTATGCGTGTGAGCGTGTATGCACAGAGCGGAGGTGTAGTTTTGGGATGCTTCAATATATTGTTTTTTATTTGGTCATTCTTGTTAGTATTTCATACAGTAGGCCTACCGTCAGTGTAAGAAAACCAGTATAAGCTGGCCTCGCATTCTGTAGAAACTCCGTACTAAAGTTAGGCCAGCTATCTACTTACGCATTACATTTTCGTAAAGGATTACGGCTAACTGTGCGTTCTTGACTATGTCTAGTTTTTGTCAAATATTGTATTGAACTTTGACAGAAACTAAAGTGTTCAACTTGTTTTGTTATGAATGTTTCGCCAGTGCAGCACTGTTATCTATTTCAATTCAATAATATTCATTTCGAACTTATGGTGGAATTAGCAATCTGTTTAAAAACGATTCCGATTCTGATTGATCGTGTATTACGCAATTAGGATACAGCTCAAAATCACTTAATTGTATTAAAAAGAAACACATAAACCTACAAGGGCACTTATAAAACGTCAGAAGCTAGGTGCACGGTTCCAATTGGTCGTTTCCTATGGAGAAGAGCCGGCAAGAAACTCCACGGTTACTCTTTTAAAAATAAATTGCTTTTACAATGTTTTCAAATTACTGTTAATAGGTATGAGAGGACAGTGTAGGGCTATCAACAAGTACCAGGTACTTAGCAAAATAGAAAACGGACCCGAAATCTACAGTCCGTTGAACTATCTACAGAACGCTGTAGTTCTCACATTCACAAAATTTAAAAGAAAAGAATCTTAAAAAAAATGAATCCAAAAAAAAAAATGTGCCGGCAGAAGAGAAAACTTCAATATTAACGTTGTGCATTTTTGATATTTTGGAATGGCTAGGGAATAATTTTGCACCGGTCTACTCTCCCTCCGTCTTACGAATTTTCGATCAGGTCACGTGTCCTGACGCGAGTTTAACATTTTTTACCCATCACAAAAAAGTGCACAACGCCGCTAAAGAAGTATTCACTTCAAAAAAATTGTCTAAGCCTTCTATTGCTGATCCATACCACTAGAAAAACCTTGACCCCTGTCATACAGGATGTCCTAGTGCAGGGGTCGAGACCTCATTGATGTAACGTGTACTGCAGTTTTGAAAATAAATTACTATTACTATAGCTCAAACTCAAAGTGTTGCCACCGGCGCGTGTGGTCATTTATGGAAGTATCTCGGTGTTTGTCTCTCGGGTATTTATGTACATCAAGTGCATGTGCATCAAATACTAAACTTATCATATATCTACCTGCCTACCTATATTTGGGGTACGACAGCGCCCTGGGAAATCAGACTCGATACTACCAAACCTGCCTGGTTACGTAATCTTTATACTACGGCAGCGTGCAGATATTCTTTTACAGCTCGGAACGAACATTTTGTTGAATAATTTCCTTCGTCTACCTACCACTCAAAAAAAGTATTCAAAGAAAGAAATAAAATAAAGGCGATAGTTTTTTTTGGGCCCACTTTACTACTATAGCCATAATGCGATTAATTCCAATTCATTTTTTTTTCAGATTCAGCCAGGGAATATACGTTAGGTATATTAATCGCATTATTATATTATATTACTTATATTATATTATATATTATATTATGGCTAAAAAAAAGCTACGGATTTATCATTTAAAATTGTAGATTTTTTTAATAAAGTCTAACCGGAAACACGAAATCGTAATAAAAAGATAATGTTTTGATACACTCAATTGATTCAATTCCAGTTATGGTGGTCAATGATATAAATGCATGTATTGAAGCGTTTTTAACGATTTTATAAAAAAAAAAAAAACCTAATTTCGTTCGAGGTGGTAACGAAATCTGTTTTTATTAAGTAAAAAACTGTACTATCGACGCTGCTGCAAGTCCTCGAGTGTTTAATACCATTTTTAAGTTTGCTTACTCTCATGTAAAGTGGTTTAAAAATCATTCAACGTAAATCGGTAGGTTTTGGTTGCTTGACTTGACTATCACTAGAGTCAAGTTGACTCTAGTGATGTTACTCAGTCATTAACGGTCAGCCACTCGATTAGGTAACCCGATTTTACCCGATTATGTTATTTGAAAACTCAATTTTGTTGAATCTAAGGTAGGTACCAGAAGGTTCCCACAGCTACGTGCGTTTGGAACGCACACAAAAAAACTTTCAGAAAATAATCATAACAAGACCCACGATGACGATTTTAATGACAAACTATACGCTGTCAGCTGATAACAGCCACAAAGTATTTTCAATCTTATTAAAACTGAGACTGTACATCACAGTATTTTGACGGTTTATTATACGAAATATATCTATTCCCTGGTTTATTACCTACTTACGTATTGAATTAAGAATGATAGTTTACTAGTATGGCAGTGTTGGTGATATTATTTTATCTACTCGTGACTACATTAAGTGTCTCCTCGAGAGAAAATGAAGTCGAGTCTTTGTTGTTTTTACAGCTTCCTGCTAAAATTTAACGGATTTATCAACGTTTTAACAAATATGAACGTCATAAACTTACGCGATTGAAACCATTGTACCATTTAATAAAAGGGTATGAGATCCGGTATAATACAAGCTCGTAAAATTACTACTTAGGCATCACGATTTCTGTAATTTAGGTACCACTGATTAACATATAAATTTTGCAACATTATTGAATAAAAAAAAGGATCTTCGAGGAATTCGTTTTTTGCAAAAATATAAATTAAGTTCTTGAATTTATTTAATTGGTGTGTATATTTACATTATGTAACTAGTAGCGACCCGCCTCTGCTTTGCACGTATTTTACGACTGGACAAAACTAGGAGATTTCTCTATTACATGTAAGTTTAATGCTTACATATCATAAAATAAAGTCCCCCGCCGCATCTGTCTGGTCTGTCTGTTTGTCTGAACGCGATAAACTCAAATCTGCCAAACTGATTTTCAAACGGTTATCACCAATGGACGAAGTGATTCATGTGGAAGATTTTGGTGTATAATTCATTAAGGTTTTGTGTAAATTGGCTGAAGCTGTTTTAGTGTGAAAGCGTAACAAACAAACATGGCTTATTTTAATTTATTTTAAATTTTTGAATGGTTCTATGTTTTTTTCTTTTTATTACGGACGCTTTTACGAACGTGCACGTCTTTCTACATGAATGATGTAACCAATATTTTGTATCAAATTTTTGATTTAAAAGAGTGTCCGTGGAGTTTCTTGCCCGTTCGTCTCCGTAGGTACCTACCTACTACGCTTTGGGATGGGCAACTAGCTTTACATTTCTAACTGACCGACTTCTTGAAAGTTCAAAAGTACCTGTAAATGGTTTAATTGCTTTGAGTTTGAGTTTGCATAGGCTCTAAAAATAAAGCTGTTGATCATCAAGATTTTGTATGAAATTTCCTCTTCACTTTTCCTTTGACAAAACCCACAAGCTCACTACATAGATATTTATCTTCTTAACCTTAATGCAGATGCTGCAACGAACGAACGATGCTAAGTATAACGTAGCTGTATCGAAGCGATTCCAATCTATGCGGGTACTATTGACCTATATAATACTGTCTACTTGTAGCATAGTCACGTGTCTCGTTGCAACATAGTTGTGTGTTACCTTTGAAAAAAGTAGAACTTCTTTGACCCTAGAATATCCTTTGAAATATTGTAAACATACTATTATAAAGTCCCGTTTCGTGCCTTTCTATGTGACCGCGTTCTTCTTTTAAACTACACGCAACGGATTTTGCTGTAGTTTACACCATCATTTATTCCGCGTGGATATCGCAAAATATCCCACGGAATCGTACTATCGGGATTACATACCTAATAGCTGAGGAAAAGGTCATTGACTCCTATCGCTGCGCCCGCGTAGCCGTCAACCATAATTATTTTTTTATTCTGTGATATCTTTTAAACTATTCATTTAAATTATATGATTACAAGGCATATTTTAATGCCCAATTTTAATAAAATATTTTATTGGATAAGGATTAATATAATACCGGTCAAAATAGCTTCGGAAATAACAATGACATTTTTATCAAATTCTGAAAGTTAATAATGGTTACTGTGTGGGTCATCCTTAGAAGATAGACATAATTATTATGACTTTTTTGTTGAATTTTTTAAGATCAACCATTCTTTAAAACATCATTTTTATGTACATTTTACGATTTACGCGGCGCACGCCAGTAGAGCTCGCATTTTTACGGCATGATTTTTGCCGACCTCTTCAACAATAATCATCATATTTTAGCCAATTTACACAAAACCTTAATGAATTATACACCACCTTCTGCATGAATTACTCCGTCCATTGGTGGAAACCGTTTGAAAATCCGTTCGGTAGTTTTTGAGTTTATCGCGTTCAGACAAACAGACACACCAGACAGATGCGGCATGGGAATTTGTTTTATAATATATGTAAGGATTAAACTGACATGTAATAGAGAAATCTCCTAGTTTTTTCTAGTCGTAAAATAGGTGCAAAGCAGAGGCGGGTCGCTAGTAGTTATTATAATTAAAAATAATAAACACACCTATGAAATAAATTCTAGAACTTAATTTTTATTTTTGAAAAAAGAATTCCTCGAAAATCCTTTTTTTTTCAATAATGTTTCGAAATTTATATATTAATCAGTGGTACGTAAATTACAGAAATCATGATGCCTGAGTCGTAATTTCACGAGCTTGGAATATACCGGATCCCATCCTTTTTTTAAATGGTAACCCACAATGGTTTCAATCGCGTAAGTTTATGACGTAGATTATTTAAAACGTTGATAAATTCGTAAAATTTTAACAGGAAGCTGTAAAAACAACAAAGTTTAATTTAACCATGAGAAACTGGCTTTTCAAACAAATCATAATAAAAACTTTTAGTTTAAATTAAAACGGAGCAACGCTGCTCAGCGATTGAAACAAGTAGGGTTTGTGAGCGGTGTCAGCTCAAATTATACATTTTGTATCTGTGATTTACTATTTATATCCATGGAAGATAATACTTACTCAATTTTATCTACAAGTACGAGCATATAAAAAATGAGGGGAAATATTAATAGGGCATCAAAAAATTTGTCCGCATCGCTGCCAACAGGGAAATTGCCTAAAAAGCTAGCTGTATGGCAATGTACACCTACAAAATTATAATGGCATGCGACCACGGCTTTACCTTGACCATTTTTGTACCTATGTCTTGATTTCGGTCTTAAATATTTTCTTGTTTCATACTTTTAGAGCGTAATTTTTCAGTAGTTGGGTTTTAGTTTTTGAACTTACTTTTTATTTAAATTATTTTGGGGTTATAATTTTGTGATATTTTGTGTATTTACAGAGCCGCTTAATTTTTTTTTTTTGTTTAGTTTTTATTGTATAATAGGTATTCATTTTACAGCCGCACGTTACGTAGCACAGTCTCACGTATGCTTGTTTTTGACCGGGCGAACACATAACCTACAAGACTTTTATTTCTGCCTAAAGACTGCGGTACCCACGCCACGCACTTTATCGGGCATCGTTGTTAAAATAAACTTATGGCATAAAGCTGTACTTCTTTTTACCAGTAAACAAATCACAAGGCGCATAAAATTGTTTATTGAAATATGCATCAGCTTCCCAAATATTTTATTTTAAACCATAAAATTACATGATGTCAACTATCGAAGTTGTTTTGAAAATAATAAATCAAGTACTCGTATCATACTTGAAAACTTTCTCCAATACTCTTAGTTCTTATAATTTCTGTCTGTGAGCGGTTTCGGGACGACATACAGTCTTCAATCTCCTGAAACTTTTTTTACAAGCCGTTTTTTTGGGTGGGAAATTATCAAATAACTTCTCCCGTTCCGGGCGGTGCGGGAGGACGTGTCAGACTCTTACTGACTAAAACCCACCCGTGTTCCTTCAGTTGATTGTACGTTTCCAGGGGCCACGGTATGCCTTTCGAATTTTCTCGCGACCCTGGCAGGCATCGGTCCTAGCGGACCCTGTCAGTGGCTTGTCAGCCACTGACAGGTCTCTTTGAAGCGCGCGTGGAACACAACGCGCCGTCGACCCAGGAAGCGGTAGGCGGTTCCAATTGATGACTACTTATTTCTACCAATGTGGGGATTTTTTGAATGTGTGGTGGTGTTTATTGAGTGTGGGGTGTGCGTTAATATGGGGATCGTTAATAGGTTGTATACTGCCCAAAGAGACTCCTTCACAAAAAGTTCAATTAAATAAAGCTACGGTAAAATTCGTAAAGCACGTAGAAATCTTACTGACATTTCTTGAAATAGACAAGGAATTTTTGGGGCAGTCATTTTTTTACTGGACTACCTCGTTGGTAGTCGCAAACGCGCCCTGCTGTGCATGAGATCTTGGGTTCCATTCCCGGGCCGGGAAAAGTGTTGTTGGGTTTTTAGATAGATAGATAGAATACTCTTTATTGTACACCATAAAAATTACAGACATAAATTTAGAAATTTTACATAGGGTGAAACAATGGGCGGTCTTATCGCTTAAAACGATCTTTTGTAGACAACCTTTGGGTGGATTAAAGGTTACAGGAGAGACAATACTGCAGGTAGTCAGAGGTGTACCATTTACATATACAATAAATACATACATACATAAAGCATAAACTTATTCCTATAAATATATATATATATATATATATATATATTAAATTATAAACATGAATCAAGAGCAAGGAACTTTATCTAATGATGGTTTTTCCATCTCGAATTTCTCGGAAGGAGTCTGGATTTGTACCCGTTTGATGGCAATAGTCTCGCCCCTTATTACATCATAACTGGCGAAATGTGGGTATAACATACATACACCTCTACCTAACCCTTCGGGGAATATAGGCACCATTTTATGTTAATTTTTAAAAGTTTAATCTAGACTACACGTGCGCAGTCAAAAAGTAATTTCAGAAATAGCCTGCTATAAACAGCTCTAAAAAGTGTGCGTGTTTCTTAAGTTTGCCTTTACATACAACGACTAGTAATTTATTCAGACACAGAACTAAAGTACCAAGAAAGTGAGGACATTACAGTGTAACAGTCTTCTCATTTACAAGAGTAAAAGGCTCAACATTTGCGAGATAATCTCGTATCAAATCACATAGCAAATTGTTACAGTCTACGATATTAAACGATTCTCTTTCTTAATGAATACCTCCTTTAATTTAAATACGTATACTCTATTTGAAATAAGTTTAGACATTTAAACAAACCTTTTTTACAGTCCGGTCAACCGATTCTGACTTCTATACGGCAGGCATAAGGATGGCATTAAAAGCAAAAAAGTGGTTACAATACCAGCTGTTTACTGCAGCTGCTATTTATTGTGCCACCAACGGTTGAATGGACGGTAAAAAAGTTCTAAACTTATTTCAAATGGAGTAAAGGTGCTTGCATTAAATACAACGAATTAAATTACGTAGGTATTTATGTTATTTTTTTTAATCATAGCTTCACATTCGGAAATAACAACGGGGTAATTGCGTGACACACTACGAAAGGCAAAGGCAATCATTTTGACAATTCAAAAACATTCATCGCGTTATTTACTTTGTCGAGCTTTAAATCGTAGATTTGCCCTCACCAAAGCCTCAAGTTGAGCGAAAAAGTGTCCATACTGAGAAGACTGAACTCGCACAATAATAATGACGTTTCCGTGATATAACCTGATTTTATAACCGTGCGGCTGTCAAAGCCATAATATTACAGTGGTAGGTGGTACTAGGGTTTAAATAACAACAATAAAAACTTATCGAATAATACGACATAACTGTGGAGACAAAACGAGTTGGTGTAGACCGTAATACGAGGCGTCGAGACACTGAGGAGGTAGCGTGCGGGTGAATTTATTACGATTTTGACAGCTCCAAGCGCACAGTTATAAAATCGAATAACAATCAAGTCTGTATTAGAAAATAATGGCCCACATGCGTTCGAATTTAGATAATATCATGATTATAACAGCTGAGGCTGTCAACAATTCGGAACGCTTGTGAACGCGCTCACAGTGCTCGCTTAACGTCAAAACTTGCATAACATATTTCTTTGTGTTTAAATCACTAGTTTCTTCTTCTTCTTTGGTTAGGTAGCGAACGGTAGCCAGAAGCACAATTTCGAAAATGCCATGTTAGTTTAGATATATTAACTGTCATTCTTGACAGCGCTCACGGTGATATTAGTAAAAGGCATGGTCAGCGTTATCGTAAGATGGCGCATGTAATAACGTTATCTATGAAGATTCTCGCTAATTCGGTATGGGTGTTAGTACGCTCAAATTGATTACAGCGTAACTCGGAATGCAGTCCAAGTTACGCTGCAGTGCAAGTCTCTGCGACATTGTGTGTGACAGAGCTGTCAAAACAAAACAGAAACGTGACCAACTTTTGATGCGGCACGCGGCAGCGAATCTACTATTGAACTATTTCCATTTAACGCAATGGATGAGGAATTTCCTTCAAAATCCTTCGGATTGTGTTGGAAAGTCTATTACGAAATTTGGGTTCAGATCATTGGTTTAGTATCTACATAGGTAGTTACTGATAAGTGAAGACGTGGTTAGTCATCAAGCTTATAATAGAGTCGGGTTTCATGGTCTAAAAATGATCGGACACTATTCTCAGTCTCACATAACATGTGACATGTACCAACTCGCGGGCCCGCGTGGAGGATAACAGCCCACTCCCTCTTACAGGGAGGAGGTCTGTATCCCAGCTCCAAGCAGTGGAAAAATTATAGGCTGATTATATTCCCACATAATAGCCCTAGGGGCGTCAATACGAGAGTAATATCACACTAATATTGTAAAGGCGAAAGTTTGTGTGTATGTTTGTCTCTTCTTCACGCTAAAACTACTGAACGGATTTGGATAAAATTCGGCACACAGATAGTTTATAATCTAGATTAACACATATGATACTTTTTATCCCGATATTCCCACGGGATCGAAACTTATGTGGGTGAAACCGCGGGGCGCAGTAAGTTAATAAGAATAACCATTTTATTTTCAACAGAAACCTTTTTCTTACAGAATTGGCAAGATATCAAAACACGAACAAGACGTACGGCGGAGTTAAGAGAAAATGAGGTAAAAGATGAAGATAAATCATTAAATCTACTTACGATTCAATGAGTGGCAATTACTGACACTTCATTTAATTCTACTCATTAACGATTAAGAATGGTCCCTTGCGAAAAAATACGTCGGACGCTTTCTTTCTTGTAAGCGGTAAAATAGGGGAGAATAAGGGATGATTATATCTACATCTATATAGATCTGTACGTTGCTTTAAGTGTCTGTGTGTGACCGCGTTATTCTTCTAAACTACGCATTAGAATTTGATGCAGTTTTTACTTTATGAGAGTTTATTCCAATGGTTTAAAAAAAGAAAAGAAAGAAATAATTATGTTTATTCTGCACAAACAAAACGCATATATGTTAAAGAAAAAATAGAAAATACACAAATACAAAAGTAGTCAAAAGCCTCGCATTCAACCAACAAATATACGCTTGAATAAAAACTTTTTCACAAAAAATAAAACCGACTTCCAAAAAAAACACTACAAAGTGAAAAATTACTTTGATTTCGAAAGTCGGTGTCTTGCGTTTTTATTTTAGTTTTTTTGCCACCGACTTCCGAAATCAAAGTAATTTTTCACTTTGTAGTGTTTTTTTTGGAAGTCGTTTTTATTTTTTGTCAAAAAGTTTTTATTTTCCACTTTTTAGTTGTGGTACCTACACAAAATCCCCACAAATATTTGAATACCAAGTAAATTACAGTGACAGGAACTATTAGAATATCGTCCACCTGCCTAGCCTTTTCCCAACTATATATAACTATTGCGGTCGGCTTCCAGTCTAACCGGATGCAGCTGAAGACCAGTATTTTACATGGAGCGACTGCCTATCTGACCTGCACATCCCAGTTACTGGGTAACACAATACCCCTTTGGTAGACTGGTTGTCAGACTTTCGGGCTTCTGACGACCCGTAACAACTGCCAAAGATCTACAAATTACAGCCGGGACCAACGGCTTACCATGCATATGCCCCTTATTAAACTAACATAGGTATAATAAATTTCGAGGTTTTGTCGTAGAAGCAGGGGTGGGTCGCTTGTTTAGAATACGAGAGGTTTTGTTCGAAAATAATTAGGCAGTATATAGAGTGCCGCTAGCGGTACTCTATCACTTTCGGATAAAGTGCCGCTAGCGGCATAATAGTGTCGCTGCCTCGGCCCGGCTAAAGTGCCGTAAGCATTGCATTGTCATTGTGACTGTCACTGAGTCACTGTCACTTGTTACTTTGTTTGATTGTTGACGTTAGTTCGCTGTAAAACACCACATTCCCAAAACATTATCTTGTGCCTAATCGGACCCTGGCACTCGCCGACCACTACCGCGGCAAGGCTCGTTTCGTTCGCTCGGCTCGTGCGTTGTATGGTCACAGTTCAAACCTAACCTAACCTGCCTTTCAGCCATTTTCATTTGCTACTTCATTGGTCGTAAATTCAGTCAGATTTATTATATCAAAAGTCACTACCTTTTGATATAATTATTTAAAACAAATACGATCAATCAATAAAAAGGGCGGCGAACTAACATCAACAATAAAACAAAATAACAAGAGACAGTGACAATGACAATGCAATATTTACGGCACTTTAGCCGGGCCGAGGCAGCGCCTCTATTATGCCGCAAATAGGGTACTTTATGCGATAGGGATAAAGAGCCGCTAGCGGCACTTACAAATAAATATTACTAATACACTGCACTATTCCTTAGCACAAACATGCGTAATGAAAATGAATGAATGAAAAATAAGAAGGTGAAATTTTGCTATGTTTACAACCTAATAATTTATTGAATCCATATATTTTTATGATAAATAATCTTATGCCAGTCAGACAGACAGTGCAAAAAATGCATTTTATTTTAAAAGAACTTCGAATCATCAATTCACCTACTTCAAACTTTTAAGCAGAAAGCCTCGACTAATCTAGAAACAAATTGAAATACGTCAATCTGTCAATGTACTATGCTTGACTGGCAACAGCAATATGTCTGCCGCAGCCATTACATAGGTAAAACATGTTTCAATAAGCCGTGTTTTTGTCGCTTTTCCTTCGTAATGAAATGTATTAAGTTGACAAGCAAAAGGCTTCTGAAATATTGGTTTGCGTGGCTTTGAAAATTTCGGGGAATGAATAATGTTCTTGCATTTGTTGCTTTTTGTGTCTTTGTTTTTTGATAATTCATTTACTACCGCATTTGAGGCTCCAGCAGAGTAATAACACACCCTCTCATACATACACATACACACGCACGCACATTTATTGCGTTAAAAAAGAATATTTTGAAGCAATGGATTAGGAATTTCCTTCAAAATCCTTTGGGTTGCAGATGAAAACAAAATACTTACCATGAACACGATGATCACATCTGTTACCGCCCCGGTTCTATATCCACCGAGCGCTGCAAGCAGAAATAGTATAGTATACATAGATATGATGTTCTTCTATGGTACCTACCTGAAATAGAGTACCTTTCGAATTAATCCAAACCCGTAGACTCAAGTTCTACATAAAAGGCCTTTTATGAGAACTAAGAAATGTCAAGAACTTGAACTGCCCACTCTCGCATTGTAGTGGGAATAAATAAGTAGGCATAAATGCTGACATTTGCGGTTGAACACTTTTCAAACTCAAACTCAAACTCAAACTCAAATCATTTATTCCAAATAAACCAATTACAGGTACTTTTGAATTGTCAAGGGGTCGGTCAGTCAGAAAGATGAAGCTAGTTGCCCATTCCAAAGCGTAGTAGGTTCCTATGGAGAAGAACGGGCAAGAAACTCCATGGACACTCTTTTAAATTAGAATATTGTTACAAAACATTGGTTACATCATTCATGTTGAAATTATACATGTGAGAACAATGTAGTAAATCGTGCACGTTAAAAGCGACCATAATAAAAATATAAAAACAAAAATAATTAAAATAAGCCATGGCAGCTAAGAGATGACCAGTCCCCACTGACGGCGCCCGTTCACGAACATGACGCATGGATCAGCATCATTTAGCTCAACCATTTTGAAGGGAACTTAATGATCCAACACACACGCCACCACCAGCGAGACATTTGAGTGAGCATGACATACTCTCAGCCGCCAGGGTACATTCAAGTCAATGAAAGACGTACTCAGTAAATGTTAAAGTAGGTAAACAGTGCTCACATAATTATGTGCAATGCAATTATATAATACTAAGAGATTGAATTTATACAATGTAAATATAGTTTTTCAATCTTCAGCAGCTCCAACAATATTTTCCAATGCTAATCAATTAGTTTATGCGCCCTTGTGGAGCTGGACCAGCGTTGATCCAAGCATTTTTGTCAGCGATGTAATCCCCCAACTTATAATATGCTTGGCAGCATAGTGTGCGTTTTATGCAAGATTTAAATTTCGTTTCATTCAATTGGAGTATGTGGGGAGGTATTTTATTGTAACATTTTACACAGTACCCCATGAAAGATGAGTCTACTTTAGCCAGTCTGAAACCCGGTTGAACTAATTGGTCCCTATTTCTAGTCCCATAATTGTGTCTATCACCTATTTTACTGAAAATACTTAAATTTTTCCTTACGTACATGATGTTCTCATAGATATATTGACAAGGTACCGTCATAATGTTAATATCTTTAAATAGTTCCCTTAGGGAATCGCGTCTGCGGAGGCCATATATTGCTCTGATGGCTCTTTTCTGCAGAATAAAAATCGATTCGATATCTGCAGCCCGTCCCCATAGTAAAATACCGTAAGACATGATACTATGAAAGTAACTGAAATAGACTAGCCTCGCGGTATCTACATCAGTAAATTGACGGATTTTTCTCACAGCATATGCTGCTGAACTTAGCCGTCCTGCAAGAGATGTTAAATGAGGACCCCATTGCAGCCTTGAGTCGAGCGTGATCCCCAAGAAAACAGTTTTATCGACGAATTCTAGTTTCTCCTTATTCAATACTATTTCACAAACACTACTTTTAACATTCGGCAAAGCAAATCTTATGCATTTAGTTTTTTTCCCATTTAATACTAAATTGTTAGCAGTGAACCAATTTTGGACCTGCAGTAGGGCGTTATTTACGTCGTCAAGATTTGATTCACGTCTATTTATCTTAAAAATTAGAGAAGTATCGTCAGCAAATAACACCATTTGTGGTTTGTTTTTTAATAAATGGGGTAGATCATTAATATATACTAAAAAGAGGAAAGGACCCAATATTGAGCCTTGTGGAACACCCATTTTTACTTTTAGACCGAGTGAATTGACACCGTTAATTTGAACTTGCTGTTGTCTATCATTTAAATAAGAGTTTACCAAACTGAGCGCAAGCTTACCTAGTCCGTAATGCTCAAGTTTCAAGAGCAAGGTTTCGTGATTTACGCAGTCAAATGCCTTGGAAAGGTCACAAAAGATTCCTATGGCATCTTGGGCCGCCTCCCATGCTGTAAATATGTGTTTTAATAAGGCGACACCGGCGTCAGTCGTACAACGTCCCTTGGTGAACCCATATTGTTGTTCGTGTAAGATTTGGTTGGTGTTAAAATGATTAAGCATTTGATTGAGCATTACTTTTTCGAACACCTTGCTGAATACCGGCAGCACGCATACTGGTCTATAATTGTTAGTGTCTTTACTGTCCCCAGATTTAAAAAGTGGTATAACCTTACTGTATTTCATTAAATCCGGGAAAACTCCTTGATCCACGCACAAATTAAATATTAAAGCTAAATATGGTGCTATAGTCTCGATTATGGATGTACAAACTTTGATAGATAATCCCCATAGATCTTCAGTCAATTTGATTTTGATTTGCCGAAAAGCTTTTACAACTATCATAGGGTTTATATGTTTAAATTGAAATTCAACCGGGCAGCCTGTAACGTTCGCTTTTAATAAATCAATTGAGACATCGGGTGAGGAATTTAAAGCTTCCGTCGTTTTTGATGGTATATTAGTAAAGAAATTTACAAATTCTTGAGCTACTTCTAAGTTAGAGCTTATGGGACCACGTTCAGTCTCCAATGTGTACTCAGTGTTTCGTATTTTTTCCCTGTTAGTTTCATTATTTATTACTTTCCAAACCGTTTTTATTTTATTTTCTGCTGATTTGATCTTGTTGCTAATATACAGAGCTTTAGCAGTCTTGCAGGTATTTCTAAATATTTTCGAATATGTAGCAACATACTTGTTGAAAGTTTCTGTGTTAATGTAAGGCTTAAGGCCATACAGCTCGAACAGTCTTTCCCTACTTATCCTAATACCCCTAGTTGCCCAGTCACTAAAAATAAAATTAGGGCAAATATTTTTTGTTTTCTTTTCAAAAGTTTGATTGAATTCAGTGTGCACTATTGAAAAGAAATCCTCATACAATTTATTTGCATCGTCCATATTATGGCCCAGAGCATTTAACTTATTATGTAGGGTACTATTGAATCTATTTAATTTGCCAGTTGTTATTGGTCTAAATTGTATTTGCACTTTTTGCTTAACTGTTTTAAACTTAAAAGTTACCGTTTGTCCACTATGATCAGACGGCAAATAATTTACGATGGATTTATCTAAATAATCGCAATCGCAGAAGACATTATCGATACAAGTAGCAGAAGTTGGGGTTACTCTAGTTGGTTCTGTAAAAACATTAGACAAATTGAACGATTTAAAAAGGCTTAATATTCTACTGCTATTTGAATTATTTTCTAGAATATTTATATTAAAATCACCACAAATAATTGTGGCTTTGTTACTTGATGCAAGTTTCGCTAGGACATCTTCCATTACTGACTCAAATAAAGAAAAGTTCAGATAATTAGGGGGTCTGTACACGCACACTACAACATGCTTATCCAGCTCAATACAGGACAGTTCGATGCAACGTTCAACTGATAAACCAACTATGTCATTACGTTGCTTAGATTTTAAACATTTTTTTATCAAGATTAGAGAACCTCCACGCAGCATAGATTTCCGGTTAAAACAACTGCCCACACTATAGTTTTCATAATTAATCAGCATTTGGTAATCCTTTAACCAATGTTCAGTAAAACAACAAATGTCAAACTTTGTTTTTTCTAAAAACATTTCTATTTCTAATAATTTTGATGAAATACCTTGAATATTTTGATGAAATAATTTCAAGGCATTCTGCTGATTTCCTTTTTGATAATTATTTATTTTAGAGCAAGAAGACACCTTGTTGTTGTTAGCAATAAGAATATTCTTACTGGTACCTTCTGTTGTCTTACACACTAGTTTAAATGACTATCCGGAGTTAACCCCAAGACTTCAATGGCATCACTAGGCAGTGAGCTCATAGTGAGCGAGGGACATGGAACCTCCTTCGTACAATTTGCATAAATATTAATAGCATTTGAGCTACATTTATTCTGGTACACCACCTTATTATTAGTATTATTACTAATCATTGTGGTGTTAATAATACAAGACTTCGACATACTACCTATGTCTGAGTTTATATAAAAAGCTAATAGCCTTGCTATTATGTGTCTAAAACTAACAGGCAGATACACAGTATCCCTAGTCGATTTTAAAGTTTCCACAAAACTGTTGGTGTCAAGAAATACAAGCTTATCACTATAATGACTAACTAAAAAGTGCATATGCTTGTTAAGCATATGAATATAATTGTTTTGTCTTTTTGTCAATTTTTCAAAATATGGGAAAGCACACAATATTATTTTACTACAATTTAACTTCAACAATTCAGTTACACCGTCAGTGATTTCATCTTTTTTGACCTTAGAACTATTACCTACAAATACAGTAATATTGGTTTTAGGATTGTATGCATTTGCCACTACTGATGCCATTATTCGTTTGTAGGTAGACCCTGGCATACAATAATTTTGCGTAGAGTAACACAGGTTGTTACTAATTAATTTACCTATACCTCTTCCTATACTATCTGAGAAAATAACTGAATTATAACAATCATGACTACTGAAAGATGGACAACTACCAATCTCAGGCTGCACCTCTTGAGATAGATCTTGCACAATACCAGATATATCTTGGTTGAGGATACAGCCTTGAGTCAAACTCTCAGCCTGGGATGGGTCCTCCGTTGCCTCAGGCTGGACAGCATCAGGGTTTGAAACCTTCTGACAAGTACACTGACACATAACTAACTCATTAGCTGCAAGAATATGTTCTTTAATTTGGTTCTGAGAGCCCACATATTTAATGTAAAGGGAACCAAGTCTTCCCTCAAGTAACTGAATGTCAGACTGCAAGCGCTGTGTATCAATTTCATATATTTTTTTGCTGTCTTCCAATTTTATTTGATAATTGTTTAATTTATTGAGTAGATCAACACGTTCTTTCCTACGTGGAATATTTTTGGAAAAGTGTTTTTGTTGCTTCCTAATTTGATTACATTTTTTAATTATTCTATTCAGTTTTACATATTTTTTCATTTTTTTATGACTAACTTTATAACTATGATTCTGTTTCAGCATGGAATCTTCAGTTAGGTCAATATTTAATATGGAATGATGGTTACAATTAGTATTTAATAATTCATTGTATAATTGGTTAGTTTCTTGAACCTGAGTACATTCTTTTTCTTTCTCTAACCGGATAATATGACTATTAGCATGAATTAATTCATCTTCTAGGTCCCTAACTTTGCTTAAAGCCTCCTCATACAAGTTACAACAGTTGCTGAAACCATCCGTGACCACTTTTAGTTGATCGCGTTCATCAACAACATTCAGGTATTGGTGATGTAGATCTACTAGCTCACGTTTAAGGCTTGAGTTTTTGTTGACTATCTTTTTGACTTCCTCCTCACTTTCGTCATTCTCTTGTAATAATTGTTTACATTGTAGTTTAGATGCTTCAAGGTTTTGGAGGGCCGTTCTCAATTTGAGTTCCATATCCTGAGCGGTAGCCTTACGGGTCATCACAGGCATGGTTTCAGGATTTGTTACTGGAATTAGAACAAAGAAACGGTGAGAACAAATATGACAGACAGATAATTTAATAAAGGTGGAAATGTGGTGGAGAGGAGAAATGAGGTAGGCTACTGGATTGGCTTAAAGAGCTATTCTATATATATATTTATCAAAGCTATATTATCAAATTGAGTATAAAGTTATGATACTTTTATTGCCTTTTGTGAATTTACTTTTCCATAAGTGGGTAGGTTGCCTAAATTTAAAGTTAATATTTGATATTAAAGTATAACGACAATGCAAAAATAACGATCATGAACGATTTCAATGTCGTATATTATATTAAAGATCAGATTGAGATTAATAGAATCTACGCTAAGTTACGTTTTCTACTATATTAACAATGCGATTCAGACCGAATGCAGTGCTAAATTAGCGAACTATTTATGTCAAGACTTAACGAGGACGTGTAACATAGATAAAGTGACGATTGTGTGCTATTATAAAGTAAAAAGTAAAGCAATACTCCCCGTTTAAATCCGTAGTTCGATCGTCAGCTGTTGATTTTAGGTTACCGGTGTGTAACCAAACACCGTGTTTTACTTCATATATTTACAGGAAAACAACAATCCTGAGTATTTATGCAATTATATTACGTTAACACATAATATTACACCTTAATTTTACTTAATTACTAATTTAAAATAAATTAAAATACGGAACAAAAATTTGACATGTCACTCGGGCAGTGTTGCCAGTTAATTCCTTCATCTTTATTACCTTAGTAATAAGGTTGAAAAGTGGTTCACCGCCAGTGTCCGCGATGGTACATAGGCAATCCAAGCATTTCATTCATGATTAATAACATAAGATCACGCCTGTATTCCTCAAAGGGTTAGGCAGACGTGTATACCCAAATTTCACCAGTTATGTTTAAGTCCCATGTAATAGGGGGCAACCCTGTCATCATACGGACACAAAATGAGACTGCCAAACTGATAAATTCCTAAACGATTTATAGTACCTACCTACAGAAATATATTAATATTAAATACCGGCCAAGTGCGAGCACACGCAGGGTTCCGTACCGTAACACAAAAAAACAAACAGACAGACAAATAAACACACAAACAGTTACAAAAAACACGCTTCTATATGCGTCAACTTACTGTCAGATGTTTTTTGAAAGAAAGAAAAAGTTTTAATTGGACACAGAGCGACCGACTATTTGGTGTGAACGCGGCCTAAATCTGAAAAAGACTAAACCAACCGCTTCGACTTGATTTTGGGTAAAATATATTCTTAGTAACCTTCCTCAGTAGCAGCTTACAAACTTAATGAAAAAGAAGTGAGAGTAAAAGTTTCCACTTAATTGACTTTACATCGCCAGTTTTCACTCGTAATTCAAAGTCTTAAACAGTAACTCCACTCCCGGACTTTTATTTCGAGCTGTCCCGCTTTTTTTAGGAGTCAATACCGAAAGAGTGCCAAATGGAACCTTATTACTAAGCCAGAAGCCTCCGCTGTCCGTCCGTCTGTCGGTCTGTCTGTGAACCGTCTGTCGGTCTGTCTGTCAACGGTCTGTATGTAGTTGTTTTCACTAATTGTGTATTTCTATTGCCGCAACAACAACAAATGAATGAATGAAATGCACCGATCCCAGCGTGGTTTAACCAGACTTTAACCGACAGTTTAACATTGTAGTCATGGCAACAGACTTACATAATATGGTGGTAGCTAGCCAGGCAGACTTAGAAGAAGCTACTACCACCAACCAAACCGCGAGCACAAAATTTTGCCCCCACTGGGAATCGAACCTGGGACCTCTGGGCCTGAGAGCGGTGGTCTAACCACTAGACCACCGAGGCGATTAATAATGTTACTTTGCTTAGATGTTATCTGCTGTTTTTTTAATAACTGTAACAATATTTATTTATAAACTTCAGCAAACTTCAAATTCATATTTTTTAAACTTGACGACGCGAGATCTTTCAGTACCAAAGCGGCTTTACTTCCAAATTAAATTACTTCCAAATTAAAAACTTGAGCATTGCAGTTCAACATATCAAAATTACGGAAGTTTTTCATTAAAAATTCATCTGTTAGCCATACAGGGGAGAAGTTGTAAGAAGTTGCTGTTAACAACCGCTTCAGATTAATTACGTAACGTTTTTAGCTCAGCTCTAAGTAGCCGGTAATTTTGATTTTAACATAATTTTGGCGCAGGCAAATTAAAAAGAAAACTTTTACCCAGATTTCTTTGATTTTCCATTTTCTTTTATGGTGAAAACGGCAGGGTAGCCCGCGTCATTAGAAATTTTCTTACATCATCAAATATCTTCTCCCGCTCTGGGCGGAGCGGGAGGGCGTGTCAGACTCTTACTGATTAAAACCCACCCGTGTTCCTTCAGTTGCCTGTACGTTGCCAGGGGCCACGGTATCCCTTTCGGAATTTCCCGCAACCCCGGCAGGCATCTTTCCTATCGGACCCCTTCAGTGGCTGACATCTCTTTGAGGCACGCGTGGAACACAACGCGCCGTCGACCCGGGCCTGGTCCTTATCAGACGGCGAGCTACCCATTGCTCACCGTCCGCAAGCCCACGCCAGCGCAGCCCCGTTATCTATTGTTATTTTATCCTACCTTGGAACTTCACTGTTTCTGTACGATCGTAAGTATTAGAGGTAATTAGTGTGATTATGAATTTAATCATGTTCACCGTCTACCAAGCCTTTTCCTAACGATGTAACAGTTTTTTACATGGAGCGACTGCCTATCTGACCTCCACAAGCCAGCTATTAGGAAATACGATATCCCTTAGTAAGACTGGTTGTCAGACTTTTGGGCTTCTGACGACCCGTAACGACTGTCAAAGATTCACGATAGACAGCCGGGACCAATGGTTTACCGTGCTTTCCAAGGCACTGAGAGGTCTCGGTATATAAATTGGGTACATAATTCGCGAATATAATACAAGTCATTTTATAATTCGAATAACAAAAATGATCTCTTCCGTTGTTATGGATATGTCATAAATGCCAATAGGGATGAGCGTCACAATTTTCCGGCAATCTAAATTCGAGGGTCCATCTAGTAAATTATAGTTCTTGACAAACCTACTAATTATAACCTCTCTAAATAATGTGATACATCTGTCAACGATATCACATGCCACAAGTTTGAGAGCACTGAGAACTAATAATTACGAAGGAAATTACACTATTAGCTATTCCCTATGTGAATATGCGGGCACAGGATTCATCATTCACACATAGTTAATAATTATTCATATTGAGTTTAGTAAAAATATAATTTGAGTATTTAGTTTTGAAAGTTTTGTAATCGCTAATATTTTTA
Source organism: Xanthia togata (assembly GCA_963853775.1). Classification (NCBI taxonomy): domain Eukaryota; kingdom Metazoa; phylum Arthropoda; class Insecta; order Lepidoptera; family Noctuidae; genus Xanthia; species Xanthia togata. The sequence continues at coordinate 9,121,736 of OY970806.1, forward strand.
CGCATCTTCACCATCATCATTTCAGCCGAAAGATGTCCACTGCTGAACATAGGCCTCCCCCAAGCACCGCCACTTCGTCCGATTCTGTGCTTCTCGCATCCAGGGGATTCCTGCGGCCTTCACAAGGTCATCGGTCCTTTGGGAGCCTCCAACGCTACATCTTTCGGTACAAGGTCGTCTCTCCAGAAGCACGATTTCCATAGTATCGGCCGAAGTTACGGGTGATTCCTATTCCGTATCGCTTACGGACATAAGATTAGTTTGGAGCCCGACCAAAGTGAATGACACCACGATTCAAGTTATCCTACTCCAAATGTGTTTATGCCCGTCCAAATAAGTTAATTATCCGGGTATGGAGTTCAATCCGAAGTTCCGTATCTTCGTTGACGGACTTAGAGATTAGGTCCCTAGAACCATTCGGCCCAATGGGCCATCTGTTGGAGGCTCCCAAAGGACCGATGCCCTCTGGCCACTTAAGTTTGGAAATTCTACGGGTTATTTCGGTTACCTTGGTTCTCCTACGGATCTCTTCATTTTTGATTGGATTACCTAGAAAAAATACAAGCATAGCCCTCTCTATTGTTCTTTGTGTTTTTACTGATATGCGGTTTGTTATTAAAAAAATATTCAATAATAACGAAATGTAACTAGGTACCTAAATGATTGAACTAAATGCTTTCGGTTGCTTATGGTCTATTATCTGCTAGATAATTGTACCTAGAGGCAATATTATATTGCAGAAAACTACAAGAATAAACATAATTAATGCACAATATAAAGAACAAAAAGGCGACAAGAAAGGTATATAATAATTATGAGCTTACGCGGTTACCAGCCGTCAAACAGTTTAAATTTAGTAGCAAATCAAATAACACTTAACAAACATAATTATCTACACAAATACTTTAATAAACTATGTGACTGTCACACTCACTAGTAAACAATGTAATGATACAATTACTAAAACATAGCATTTTCAACCGTATTACCAATGAACAATGTTCAAAGTTTCCTTTTTCACAGAGTTATTATTGTCACAAAATAGTTTTTCCTTAATGTAGTCACTGCAGGAATAATGGAGCTCAGTATTTAGCTAATATGCTCGGATTTACACGTTATTCAGCAAAATGTCGCTACATTTTATAATATTTATTATAATAAGTGTTCTAACTTGTACCAGTTCGAAGGCTTTCACTATTATTTCTCATAATATAACTAAGGAAGTTCCACAAAGTAAGTACCCACGTTTTAAAAAAAATATTATGCTGTTCTCAATACACCCATCAGTTAACCCAACCCTATAACTTGATTGTGTTTAAAATATTTTTCTATGTTGATACTGTTCTCAATAAACCCATTGCAGTTTACCTAACCCTGTAACTTGCTTGTGTCTAAAAAAATATTCTAGTCAATTATGTGTTATGTTTATTGCGGTGCGGAAATCCAACACCCACGGAGGGTGTAACGCCATCATCAATTTTAATGCCTCAAAGGAGCAAAAATCTGTACCTATTCATTTCAATTTATTATTTTATGGTTACGAGTAAGTGCAAAATTACCAGTATAATAACACGAACAGCCTCATTTTCCTTATGACGTCACAATAAATAAATTATACTTACAATAACGGAATGGAAACGCCATTGAAATAATTTAATAAAACACCAGAAATTGATGATTAGAGTCATTTACAATCTTTATTTCATTTCAGGTTTAGCTCAAGTCAAACGAGATGTGGGCGAGTCAAACACTAGTGTTGGTCATTGTACGAACGGTGTATTATTACCTATTTTCTCAATATATCTTATTGGATTCGCAATGTTTTTCATGTTGATAGCCATAGTTGTTCTAGCGGTGGCCTTATACTTAGCTCGGGAGAAGAAATCGATTTTCGGATTCAATGCTAGCAATAAAGAGTATGTCAGGCAAGAGTCAACAGGAGTTACACCATTGTACAATGCCAATTACGATGCACAAAACAAAAACAATGGAAGCACACTAACTGTGAACAGCGGAATTATAGAAATAAGTGAGCCCAGAGCTAGCGATCCAATAACACCAACCCGCCTTGAAGATTCCAAAATCCTTTTTACCAAGAGACCTCTGAGACCGATAGTACCGGTAATGAATAAAGGACAAATGGACGCATTATGTAAAGAAGTATTAAGAAAGGTGCAGAAAAGTGATTCCGCAAGTTTCAGGGATCTGAACGACCTCTTAAAGTTTGAAAAAAGGGACGCTAATTTTGAAATGAAGAGTGAGGATATAAAAGAATCTGAAAAAGAGAAAAACGAGGAAAAGGCAGAATTTAACGTTGAGTCACGACTGTTTAAACTCAAAAAACTTGAAAACAAAACGGAAACTAAGAACGAAATTAAAACAAAAGCAGAAAATGAAACCAAACCGGAAATTAAAGACGAAACCAAACAAGAAACTAAGAATGAAACAACAAACAAAACCGAAAGTGAAACAAAACCTGTTGAAAGTAAAGACGCACGTATTGAAGTAAATAAAGCAGAGAGTGACAAAAACGAAGATGACAGTGATTCAGAGACCGAATATGATACAGTTCCTAGTCCAATCAGATTTAGGCATTCTGGTCCTGATCCTGACCAGACAATTTATGACACCGTTCCAAATCCAATAAGTTATAGGCATTCTGGCCCTGCACCTGACCAGACCATGTATGATACCGTTCCAAATGCAATGAAATTTAGGCATTCTGGCCCTGAATCTAACCACTTGGACCAGTCCGTATACGATAACGTCGCTAGTCCAAAAATAAATAGGCATTCTGGCGCAGAAACCGACGATGATATCGATGATTTCCCTCTTTACGACCTTCCACCGACAAGACGAAGCCAAGATGGCCCTCCAAGAAATGTGATACAGATGGACAACGAAAGTCACTATTTAATGCCAATTTCATCAGAAAAAACAGATTCATGTTATGTAAACGCCAAGAAACAGTAATTTAAATCACCAGTCAACACTAGTGTTCTACGGGCTGACTTTCCATTTATTGGCAATCCTTTAGGCTTTAGGGGCTATTTTTACCCTCTGAAGGAATCCTCAGGAATATAAACCACTTACTATGGGGTGAACTTTAAGGTGACTTATGAAAGAGTATATTTTTCATTGACTTTGATGGGGTAAGTAAACCTATAGTACATTATTGGATGAAATAGATATTCTGTTTCCCACAACAATAGTCGTTTGTGTTCGTGAGTACTGTCACCACTTAAAAGATTACCACTGAATTCAAAGTCCGCTTTTGTTAGTAATACTGTAATAATTTTATTTATTGCATCAACGTTTACAAAAACTGCAAGAACTGCTTCATTTACCGGGAATTTGTTAATATTACCTTTATCAGTTTGAGGCCAACTATGGCAACGCAAGAAATAAATCAATGTGACATTTGTAAATACGAGTATTTTAATGTTATGTAGTTAGTACAATAAATGACTGTAAACGAAAATTCAATTAAATATATCCAATAAGTTTATTCCCTATTATTATATTATATATATAGCTAGTCGGCTGATTGGCAAAACCCATAGTCAGACCATTCACTACTATTTAGTATGTTTGAAAAAAACACTATTCTAATATCGATGTGAGGATTTATTTTTTGATTTCTACACATCGTATATTTAGTAGAAGTAATAAAATTGGAGTAGACTAAGGCCCGTTTGTACGACAAATCGCTAAATGCATTTAACACTACACATATTTAAAACAATATTTAACTGCATTGTTGGTGTATTGGTTGCAAGCGCCACTGCTGAGCATGATGTCCTGGGTTTGATTCCCAGGTCGGGCAAAGTATTATTGGGTTTTTCCAACAGGAATTTTTCAGTAGTAGCCCGGAGTCTGGATCTGTGCCCGGTTGATGGCAATAGGCTCCCCCCCCGGCTCTGCCCCCTATTACATGGGACTTAAAACATAACTGGCGAAATGTGGGTGTACTACAGGTACACCTCTGCCCAACCCTTCAGGGAAACAAGGCGTGATGTTATGTTTATATTTAAAACACCATTTAGTTTCTGTTATCTTCCAACGATTGACAGATAAAGAACGATGTTCAAAATTAGTTTAGTGCTTAATGCATCTACTGGTAGTCAGAATCAATGTATATAATTATCTTAAATTTTAGTAAATTATGTTTGTACTTAAGACCATTTAAATTATCTAAAATCAAGGGACACAGACGTCACGTTGTGTAATTTTAATTTTACATATTTTTTTTTGGTAGGAAATGAGGATGTGAGTAAATTTGTAAGTGCCTTCAGTATAAAGGTATGTCCTTATTTAGTATTTTCCCAAAATAATAAAATTATTCATGTCCTTAGGTACATTGCTAATGCGTAACAACTTATTTTTCCTTGTTATCGTTGTTAAAATTATTATAAATGTGGAAAGCAATAATTTATGGAATATTAAATTAATTAACCTATTGTTGAAATAACAATAGACAGTGACATAACGTTAATTTAAAGAATTTATACCTAATGTTTTTCAAATTCCTTCCTTATATCAGACACAAGTGACTACGTTTCAATCTACAATCATAAATATTAAGCGTCTTATTTAAAAACGATGTAATATTTTACATGCAATCTACAAGTACCCGTGGTTGTTATTCCCGTTTAAAAGTTTAAAATGTATGGTAAACATACATTTTTTGACATAGTAAACATATTTTTTTTGACGTTTATGTTAAACATACATTTTTGACGTTTAAATGGGAATTAGGTTCGGCGAGCTACTTGTATCTTTGAAGATCGAACGCATTGTTGATGATTTTCAAGCAATCAAAGCAGCTGTAGACTACGTCATCGTTAACCCGTCGCGCGCACAATTAGCGAAACAATAGAATTTTATTGTCATTTGCACACATAGGGTGCAATCGACATTTTAAGAGTTAAGTCTCTTAGGAACCAGAGGGGCAATTGCCGTATTTTTCTCTGATATCAGATTGCAACTTGAATTTGAACTTTTTTCACACCGAAAATTGGCCTTCTGGTTGTCCATAATACAAAAGTACAAAAATGCAGATTATTTTCTCTATATTTTTAGCAACGGATGAGGTGTAATAAAATTATATTTTTTTAACCAAAAAACCAACACTATTTGTGTAACCATTGGAAATATAAATCATATAAGATAATCAAGCGAGATTGAGGTCAACAGCAGGGCCACTCTGTAATAATAAAAATAAAAAAAATCTTCGAACAGTTTCCAAAAACAAATAGGTATTGTTTATTGTAAGTATGGCATGCGAAAATCTCAATGATACTTGAGATTTCGCTCTTGGCAACAATATCAAAGGAGCACTTTGGAATCTAAATGTTTTACAGTGCCTAACCGGAATTCTAGTACGTAATCCCTTAAGTTTTCTTCGAATTTCAATACTCCATATTATTTTGAGTTATTTGCATCGTGAATATTCAGATTTCCCAGGAGTAGGATTCTAACCTTTATTTTTTACTTGTTAGGGTTCATAATAGTTATTTATGCAACTGTTGTATAATAAGGGGTATTAAAACACGAATGTGGGTTTATGTTTATAATAATTTTTATATATTATATGAGTATCACATGAGTGTCTTAATACCTAATTATGTACAGTTGCATACAAGACTTTATCTACACCCATGTTATGAATCCTCTATAAAATGTTCTGAAACCATAGGGAGTTGTACAGTGTTGTAAGGACTCTATGTAAATTCATGGAAAGTTTAATTGCTGAGTATCTAATACCTACAAACAAACTATGTATAGGACAAACACACAAAAAAAAAAACGAAACAAAGTAGGTAGGTACTTCATTTTTTTTGCCATAATAAATATTGAACACAAATGGCGGGATACGACGTTAATTCGAATAACCAATAAGAATCTGGCACTATTTTATGATTATCAGCCTGGGACACAGGCCTCGTCTCGGTGAGACAGAGTGGGCCGTAATCCACCACGCGGGCCCAGTGTGGGTTGATAGATGTCACAATATTTTCGAATTTTTGGTTTTAGAACATGCCGGTTTCCTCATAACGTTTTCCTGCCCCGTTTTGATAGCAGTGGTGATGAAATAAATTACACAAAGCACCTGCTTGGGTTTGAACCCACGATCTCCAAGTCGTAAGTTCGGGCCGATACCGCTGGCCTACCACGGCTCTTTACACACGACAAATGAAGCGTCTATGTGGGTTCGAATTTCATAACTGGGCCACCATTGTCGACGGAAGAATAGACAAAATGACAGATTGTGATTGTTTATCTGTCATTTTGTCTATTCTTCCGTCGACAAACCCCGTTTCTACGGTGGTCATGCTACGCGTTCTGGTATATTTGCATTGAATTATTGAACGAAAGGGTAAAGTAATTTTAAAAGATGCTTCCCCACTAAATAAACAGGAATGACTAAAATGTCAGGAACAGAACCTTCGAAGTTCCTGTCTTCTATTTATAAAAAAAAAACCGGTTTATAAAATCTCTAGAAGTTATGCAACTATAAACTTGTTTTTTTTTTGCATTGCCAGTTAAGAAAACTTGAGTAGCTTTATTAATTAAAAATGAAATAGTGTACAAGCAACCTTTTTTATTCATCTTTTTACTTGAATACCTATTCTAATTTCTTAAATCCCGGATGTTTTTATTTACTTACTTACAAAGTACCTATTATAAAAAATATTTAAAAAAAACTGGCCAAGTGCGAGTCAGACTCGCACACGAGGGGTTCCGTACCACCGTAAAATATTTAGCAAATCAACCTGCCTAGCCTTTTCCTAACTATGTTGGAGTCGACTTCCAGTCTAACCGGATGCAGCTGAATACCAGTATTTCACATGGAGCGACTGCCTATCTGACCTCCACAACCCGTACAATATTTATCAAATCAATGAAAATACGAAGAATATTATTGTATAAATAAGCTTAAATTTTTTAAATCGCAAAGGTAAATTGGTATTTCATGATGAAGTTATTTTTGCAGTTGCAGAAAATCACCTATATTTAAATAAAATACCATGAGAATCCGGCGTTTTAGTATTTTTTGATTATATGGTACCTACAATGATATACTGAAGTTTCAAATTCCTAACTTGTTTAGTTGTTGAGATAGAGCTCGTCAAAAATGGTCTAAAACTGTCAACTTTTACGCCCTATTCATTCATTTTTGATATAAAAAAAATGTTTTCTACTTGACGAGCTCTAGACAACTGACAATCACACCCCACATGCCAGGGAGAATAGATTATTTTTCAAATCAATTTTTTATTGTTTGGACGGGGTGTCCATACAATTCCAATCCCTTTCATTTTTAAGTTAATTTAATTTTTAAGTTAATTTAATTTTAAGCTTAATTTAATTTTTAACTTCATTTAATTTTGAAATTAATCTAATTTTTAACCTAATTTAATTTTAACTTAGTTTAATTTTTATTAAGTATTTGTTGTTATAGCGGCAATATAAATAGATACATAACCTGTGAAATTTTCAATCTATTACGGTTCATGAGTTACAGCTCACTGACAGACAGACGGACAGCGGAGGGGCTTAGAATAGGTCGCCTCCTCACGCCACTCCCAAATGTGCGCGAGGACTTTTGCCTCCAGATCCCATGGCGACAATCCGGCATGAAGGCTCGCCGCCTCGACGATATCCCCGGACTAGCCGACACGATTGATCTGCCTGGGAGGAATATCAGAGGTTCTTCGCACTCGGAAAATTATATCGGTACCGTAGTCTGTAGTAATAACTAGGTAATTCTACTGGAATCTTCAATCCAAATCTACGAAGTTTGTAAGCTGTTATTATTTTGAAAACCTCGCATCGTGAGGAAACCTGGGCTTCTTTATCTTATTCTATGTTCTCAAGAGATGAACCTTTTTTAACCTTTTTATTAACCTTGTGCATTTGTTTTTGGATATAATAAGGTAACTAGCAAGAACCCATAAAGAATTTAAAAAAATCTATGAGTATTCCTACTATGACGAAGTATATGAACTAAATCTTTCCAGTTTTACGTCAGAAACAGAAAATCATATCTCTTCATTTATTATGAAGAAGAATAGTTCCGTCACATGAAGCCCGGAGTTCCATTCGACTGACAATCAAAATGCATTTCGGATAATGGATCAAATTCCGCAAGTCGTGTTATTTGAAATTTTCTAAATCCTATTACTTTAATTTCCTTATTACGAGTACATCTCATTCCTCGCCCCTTACTCTCTAGATTTACGAATTTAATAAACACATATGAAGTTTCATGGATTAGGAGTTTTAAATTTAAAACTTTATTTCCAGAAAATTGCAGTGCAAGGTTGACATTTGGTTTCTTTGAAGCTAGGGATGTACACGGCAAATGTTGAAACTGCTTTTTAATTTTAATTGTTATGGGCAACATCACAACAGACATAAATTTGCCTATTATGGCACGTGTTGTGCCCATTTGTCTTTGCTGGTGGCAATGCACTTGTGTGTAGTTTTTTCCAGTTTGAGAGACCACTATCCTCACTGCTTCATTTAAAATTCAGACGATGGCAGTGATAAAATGAGGAAGCAAATTTCAAAACTCTTCTTTTTTTGATTGCGCATCAGAAGAAAACATTGTCGAATGTGCGTTTTTAATACAACGACAGTTGACATACGAAACGTTCGCTAATGAAAGCCAACTATGATAGTGAATACATTTTCTTTCACTATCCGAAGGATTTTGAAAGAAATTTCTAATCCATTGCTTCACATGTTTGAAAAATTTGTCTGCTCGACAACGTAAATAATGCAATGAATGTTGTAGAACGAAATTAAAGGCATTGCAATTGTTAGCGTGTTACGCAATAACCCCGCAGCTCCATAAACCAAATTAAATATGTCGGCGTCACATTGTAAACAACACGTGCATCGGGCTACGCTGTAGCACTATGGCGCTGTAGCGCGCTACGACATTCTCCCACCTCCTCGCTGCTGGGCGGAGTTAGTGATCGCTACGTCGTAGCGCGCTACGTCGTTGCCCCACCTACAATACTACCGTATAAAAGAGTCCGCACGGCGGCGAAATGGCATTCTACCTTCAGGCGTTGCCCGGTGCACAGGTTGTATTGCTTTCAATTATTGTTACTCTGCCTCTCTGTACATTGTTACTATTTTGTGTAAACTAAGCTATTACTGGGTGTCATGGCTATTTGTGTCTTGAAACATAAGAAAATCTAAATTCTTATTATTTAAAGAACCTCTTTTATTTTACAATATATCTGATCCTGTGCCTTCATCAGAAGCGGGATCAGACCCACTCCCACCTTTATCTGGGACTGCCAGTAATTTAATACAGGAACAAATGTAATTTTTTTCGGCTAGTATGGAATCAATTATTAAAAAAAAAAAAAATGCTGATAGTATGACACATAGCTACATGACACCCAGTACGCACTCAATGCTGGTTCCTTTCGATCCTGATGCACCTGAAACTGACATCATCAACTGGTGTGCGTTAAAATCAAGCCAGATAATATTTCATGGGTTGTTGTTAAGGAAATTCTGGTCTTTAAATTTTCCAAATCCATGACAATTAAAGATCATTTTGATTTAATTATCGAAATTCAAATTGTTAATAAAGTCGAGGCAGGAATGCGAATTTACCGGAAAATGTACTTACCGGTTTTGGCATATCTATCCTGTCACAGTGCGATGACAAAATTTGGCTTAAACTCAATTCTGTCGTTATAAACGATAAGAATCAACTCTTCCGCATACTGCGCAGCTTCTCATTAAAGAGAAGAATTGAAGAACCAGGTACGTCTGAATCGTACACTTAAATGCCCCGTCCGTCAACACCATTTCGGAGAAATTGCAATTCGATCGGTTCTAATAACGTTAATTGCTCACTCCAAATAAAATTCCCAACCATGGTACAAAACTGTCTTCTCGATGTTACATATCATATCATGTCTTGCCTGACAAATTTCTCAATGAAAACGTATTATGAGGTCGCGTCATTTTGGGGCAAGGAATATCCGTTGTAGTTAGTAACGATGCCTTAACTTTTTCCAAAAATAAAATTTCAAATCTTAGCTCTAAATTGGAAATGCCTCTTGACATTAATTCGATTGACACAGATCTTACCGGTAAAGAAAAGGAACTTTTGATTGAAATAAATATTCCTCATATTTTATACAAAATCTTCCCATTACGCGTATTACCAAGGAGCTAAAATCGATCTCATAAATCCAAATAAAACTGTACATAGGCGACCTTACAGGCTATTTAGGAACACAAGACAACACAAGTTTACACAGAGTTAGGAATCGTTAATAACAAGGTTCAAGAATTACTAGATTTTTACATAATTCGAGAAAATTCTTCGCCTTTCGCGAGTCCCATATTATTAATTTAAAAAAAAGGGACGGTAGCGATCGCATGTGTGTTGATTATCGGGAACTTAATAGCAATACTCGACCAGACAGCTATCCTTTACCTACCACTAATTAGTGATCAAATAGATAAGTTACATGGGGCCTGTTTCTTCTCTAATTTGGATATGGCCACTGGATTTCACTAATTTGCGTCCATAAGGAGTCTATAGAAAACTGCTTTTGTTATACCTTCGGGTCAATTTGAGTACCTAACAATGCTGTTTGTTTTACGAATCGCTCCACAGGTTTTTCAAAGGGCTATAAATACGGCACTTAAACCTCCTGAATCAGAGACCGTTCAAGAAGGGTTGGTTTGTTTAAATAGATTAACTTTAATCTGGGTATCGTAATATCCTCTGGAGAGGTTGGACCAAGTCCTCATAAGGTTGAAGCCCTAAAAAATATCCTTCCTCCAAGCACTGCTACTCAGGTTCATCAATTTACAGGCCTGGCCACATATTTTCGACAATTAATTCCAAATTTCTCAAAATTGATGAAACCTTTGTAGTATCCTCTAACCGCGGTCAAAAAGGTTACTATTAATTGGACCTGTGAACATAATGATGTACATCAGAAAATAGTAAAATATGTCATTTCTGAAGTCTACCTCATGTTGTCGCTTATTTTAGTCAGAAAACCACAAGTGCTGAAAGTCGTTATCATTTGTATGAATTGGAAACATTAGCCGTAGTTAAATCTGTGGAACAACACACGTTTTCAACATTACCTGTATAGGCGTAAATTTACGGTTTTTACGGACTGTAACGCCTTAAAGGCCTCTCATTCCAAAAATAACATTATACCTAGAGTACACAGGTGGTGGGCAATTTTGCAGTCGTATGACTTTTTATATAATTTATAAAGAGGGAAAAAATATAGCACATGCAGTCTTTCTTTCACGTAATCATGCTGACACATCTTTTATTCATAAACCAGCTAAAATTGTAAATTTGGCTGAACTAGAGAGGTGTTGGTTATCTATAGAATAACCTGATTCTGAAATATCAGACATTATTTCCAAATTCTGTTCAAATTACTTGCCGTCTGAAATATCACACACATACGATATTAGACAGGGCATACTTTATCGTAAAATCTAACGTAATAAAACCGCTAAATGGTTACCAATATTGCCACACTCTTTAACCTGATCAATGATTAATCATGGACACAGCGAAATAAAACACCATGGTTATGAAAAAACGCTCGATAAATTATACGATCCTTATTGGTTCCAAAAAATGTTCAAAGTTAAAAAAAAAAAAATGTAGATTCGTGCGTCGTTTGTAAGGTTTCCAAAGGTCCGTCGGGTGCAGGACCATCTATATCCAATCCCTAAATTGCCCATTCCATGGCATACAATTAATTTGGATTTAACTGGCAAACTCAGCCGAAAAAGCGAGCGTAAGGAGTATTGTTCCGTGATTATTGATGGTTTTTACAAAATTCGTCTTGTAAGAGCATACCTTAACCCAAATGCATCTGATGCTATTAAATCACTTAAAAATGCAGTGAACTTGTTTGGCGCTCCTAAAAGAATAGTTGCATATCGTGGTAGGTCATACGACAATGCTGAATTTAAGAATTTTTGTAAAGATAATCATATCATATTATAGCCACTGGTTCCAGTAGGGCAAATGGTCAGGCCCAGCGTATGCTCACTATAGTTGAAACATATTTGGACAGCTTATGGCAAGATCATGTAGGCGACATCCAATTAACTCTCAATAGTACTCGTTGTAGAGTAACAGGGTTCACGCCCTTGGAATTAATGTTTGGTATTAAGGGCAGTTCATTAAGGATATCAAGAGTATCTACTAATAATCCTAATGAAGATAGGTTAAACCTCGTAACCATTCGATCTGATGCTTCTGCTAGTATAAAAAGTTGGCTCAATATGACACAGGTCGATCTAACAAGGGTAAATCTATAGTTAAACCTTTTTCAGTAGGTGACTCTGTCTTTGTTAAAAGCGAAGAAAGACACCAAACGAAACTAGACCGTAAATGCAAAGGCCCCTTTAAAATAACCGCTATTTTGGAAAATGATGGGTACGAATTAAAACACTGGAAACAATAGAGTCTACAAATACTCTCACGAAAACTTGCGAGAAGTACCCCGTGGTCAGTCATTGTTTTTGGAAATCACAGAAAATTTTGATGAGGATGACGTGTCGGCGGATAATAACAACACAGAGGTTCTTGTTCACGAGACTAGGCAACATATTAACTTTGATGATATTCAGTCTACTAATAGTGATACTATCTCTGCCGATAATAATACCATGTCTGCCAATAGTGATACCTCGGTCAATAGTGATACCATGTCTGCTAAAAGTGACACTATATCTAACAGTTCTCATAGTAATGCATATTGTAGAAACCCTGGTTTACGTGCTGTTTCAGTAGAATCTATTGGACCTGAATCAATTAACATTGTAACAGAAGCACTTGTACATCAACCAAAGTATTGAGCTATTTGTTAATTAAGCTAAAGGAACGATACTTGTTCGGCCTAGCTAGATCCGGTCCAGTTTAACTGAAGGGATACACCTGAAGGGCAAAACTATTGCCGGACCAGGGGACTGATCTTGTAGGGTCAGAAGTTGACCGGACCAAGCCTTGTAGAGTCATAACTGACTGGACCAAGTGGTCAAATATCTGGAGGGTCAGAAGTTGACCGGACCAAGCCTTGTAGAGTCATAGCTGACTGGACCAAGTGGTTAAATATCTGAAGGGTATAAGTAGACCGGACCAGAAACAATAGCAGGATGACCAAACGGTACTTAATCAGTTTTTCATGTTCTAGATGTGGCATTGTGGGCTAAGCGTGCGAGGACGTCCGCACGTCAGCATGGCCGTGTCGGCGTCACATTGTAAACAACACGTGCATCGGGCTACGCTGTAGCACTATGGCGCTGTAGCGCGCTACGACATTCTCCCACCTCCTCGCTGCTGGGCGGAGTTAGTGATCGCTACGTCGTAGCGCGCTACGTCGTTGCCCCACCTACAATACTACCGTATAAAAGAGTCCGCACGGCGGCGAAATGGCATTCTACCTTCAGGCGTTGCCCGGTGCACAGGTTGTATTGCTTTCAATTATTGTTACTCTGCCTCTCTGTACATTGTTACTATTTTGTGTAAACTAAGCTATTACTGGGTGTCATGGCTATTTGTGTCTTGAAACATAAGAAAATCTAAATTCTTATTATTTAAAGAACCTCTTTTATTTTACAATATATCTGATCCTGTGCCTTCAAATATATTGGCAGGATTGTAAATAAATAAGATTCCTGTTGAAATTCTTAAATCCGGTTTTAAAACTAGGTCGTTTGATTTCTCACATTTGTTTATTTTTATTCTATCTCTTTCACACGGTAGCGATGATTTAATACAAATGGGATAGTGTTTGTGAAATGTTTGTTGATTTAAACTCACGTAAAAACTCACGTGGAATAATACATCATCAAATACGTGTTTCAATCGTTGAAAGACGAGACCCATAGGTGAATGATGAAAGCTTGAAGGAATGCCAACTTCAGGAAGTGCAATCAGCCAACCGCAGCTTGTCGGTCACTATAGCATCGCTATATGCTACGGCTGCGTTGACATTTTGTGACAGATTGCTGTTTGGTAACCAAGGGCCTAGAGTTTCCACTGCGGTAGCCATCACAGTGTACGGGCAATATGTCCGTACACGGAGATGCAATAAGTAAACTGTTGATGGATACGAATCACACGGGATGTATACAGGAAATAAAATCACTGTTTTGTGTCCGTTATTGATTGTTAGATTTATTAGGATAAACATAAAAATATATATAAGTAAAGTAGGTTACCACTGTTCATACGCTATGTACTGTGTTGTTGTTTTTATGTACTAATATACTTATATTAGATTATTTATATTAATACTGCTTCCCTGACTGACGAACATTCGCCTGTCAGGAGGTGCGGATTCATGTTATAAGTTGTATCGAAATATTACAGACTTTGCGCACTGTAATGCTCGGGTCTCCTGCCTCACTGATGTAATGCTCGACTTGTATCATCACAGGTTGCGCACTGTAATGCAGTTCTCCTCCCTCACTGATGTAATGCTCGAATTGTATCAGCACAGGTTGCGCACTGTAATGCAGTTCTCCTTCCTCACTGAAGTAATGCTCGAATTGTATCATCACAGGTTGCGCACTGTAATGCAGTTATCCTCCCTCACTGATGTAATGCTCGAATTCTATCATCACAGGTTGCGCATTGTAATGCAGTTCTCCTCCCTCACTGATGTAATGCTCGAATTGTATCAGCACAGGTTGCGCACTGTAATGCAGTTTACCTTCCTCACAGATGTAATGCTCGAATTGTATCATCACAGGTTGCGCACTGTAATGCAGTTATCCTCCCTCACTGATGTAATGCTCGAATTCTATCATCACAGGTTGCGCACTGTAATGCAGTTCTCCTCCCTCACTGATTATAATGCTCGAATTGTATCATCACAGGTTGCGCACTGTAATGTTCGGTTCGCCCCACTCGCTGATGAATGCTCGACCCTGTAACGTTCGTTACACTACAGGCGAATGCTCTCTGTGATGGGAGCACCTTAGCAATACATTTTAAGCTCTCTCTCTCTCTCTCTCTCTCTCTCTCTCTCTCTCTCTCTCTCTCTCTCTCTCTCTCTCATTGCCATACAACGTGGCAATGCGGCCAGTCTTTTGGGTACATTACCAGTCGACAGCGATGCGGATGAATTTTTCGACGCTATATTTTAATTTTTCAATAGTTTTAGTTAAGTTAGTATATACTTTTGCTAATTTTATATGTATACTTATATAATAAAATTTGACATTAATTTAAAAAAAAAAGATCTATTGGATAAAAAAATGTGGTAACCAAGTACATTTTGTATAATTGCCAACTAAAACCACGTCTGAAAACTGAAAATATGACACGTAGCATTGTACTCCTGTTCTTTTGTTTCTCACGCGCTGTGAGTTTTATTTAACTAACAGCGCATGACTAAACAAACTCTTTATAAACAGACTATACTCGTGAATACGTTTCGCTTTGAATGAAATGTTTTTTTGTGAAGTTTAGTTCGAATTTGATTCATGTTTAAATAGCGACACTGTGACGATATTTGCGGCTTTTCTGGGTTTGTTTTGAAGGAAAGTTGTGTTTTATTTGTGTTTCAATGCGCATTATTAATTCAACACTAAAGTAAAACACTACTTGTGATTCACAAAATCGTTATACTAAAAAATGTTTTTTTTTTGAAAAAACGTAGTTGGACCTATACTCCTTTGGTTTGGTAGTTAAATAAAGGTAACCAAAAAAAAAACACGTGTTGAGAGAGCCGACGATGGACTGGTGTCAAGTAACCGACTAAACGTAATACCTGTCACTTCAGTTGTCATGCTACGTCACAATTCGTCTCAAATCTGTGTGGTTCTTTTCTCAAAAGACCATTTCAGACTAATCTGCATGGTCCTCATATGGCCTGACCAAGATTATGTCTGGACTTTAAAAGAGACTGGGACCTCTGAGTTTGTTTCGGCCTTTCTTTTCAGAGTAGTCAGATAGAAAACGCCGAACTCATCTAGCAATTTTATTTTATTTTATATGACGTCTAAAAGTGATTCCAATATCCTATTTACAGAATAAACATATTTCATTTTAATTGGCCTCTAATTTAGCAACGTGCACGGACTCTACAGTAGACAGATTACAAATTAGTATAAAAATAATAAAAATCTAACAAAAAAATATGCTCAAACAGTTGCATCTACGAAGAGTAGTTTAAGAATCAGTGATAAGTTTAACATAATTTTGTACATTAATGAGGCAACAATCGCACAACTTACAATGTATTTTTAAACAAGAAACTGTCTATTTCATCAATAAACTAAATCTACACGTGAGGTTGGAACTGAACCCCCCCCCCCCCCCGTACGGCAGCCATTTTTGTGTTTTGATCGCCTTTTATGAAGCGTGCATACTACAAGTAGGTACTTCAACTGAATTTATTGAAAAAACTTTGAACAAGTGAAAAGTGTTACCAATGGGTTAAATAGCTTAAATAATGACAATAAATACTGCATCATATTGAAATAAATGCTAAAAGATCAATATTACACTAAAATTAACATCTTTTTTTCAGTTTATCAACGTTATTACAAAATTCACCCGGGTACTACCTTTTATATTATCTACTCGTCTAACAGATGTTTATTTTTCCTAAATAATTATACCAAAAAACTCGATTCTATGACTATTGGTTTTAGAGATTTTGGTGTTGGAACACAGGCTTGCGTAGGTAGTGAGTTCATAACGATTTGGTTTTTCTCCATTTACAATGATAAACAAATAACAAGTATTAATTATTATTTACAAAAGTAGAAAATTTACACACACAAAAAATTACAGAAGTTGTTCAAAATGCCCTCCAACATTTTGAAGGCACGCAGTATCTCGGATCGCCACCTACTGCGTCGACCGTCTTAACTGACTCGGATAAGCCATATGTAGTTAAAAACCCAAAGATAAAAGGCCACCGCGTTCACCAGACTTAACGCCACTGGATTTTTATCTTTGGGTTTGGATGAAGCAAAAAGTTTATTTTAACCCAGTCAACACCAGAGAAGAGCTGCTGGAGCGTATTCGCGTTTCTGCAGCAGAAATTATGACTGATCTGAGCTAGTGTATCTGCGTCTTAAGCAATTTTGAACCATGTCTGCAACTATAATTATTAGGTACTGTTATTTTGGCTTGCACTGCGCTCATGAAATGGGGCCCTGTAAAGAAACAAAAATTACGCAAACCTATTCAGGTAGTGTCCAATAGGCAGCGTAGTACAAGCCGGATACTTTTCAAAGAACTTTTTACAAATCCACCCGTACGGTATGTCCGTTTCCAAGACGCCTAGATACAGTACAAATAGTACCTACTCTACAAATAGCAATCTAAAGCCGTGAGCAATACAAGGAAATACATTGAAAAACGAATATTGTTTGCCTACTGAGTACTGAGTAGGCAAACTATATTCGTCGGAGTCGGCAAATAAATTAAGTATAAATGTACTTATAATGTATATATTACATAACATACATTCATAGGTATTTAATATTATATTTCTCTATTCTTCAAATTATGAAATTCCCCTTTGACATAGGTTATTTAAAGAATTTAGTCTTTTAGTTCTATCCTGGGGCGTTTTGCCGATGACAGTGTTCCCGGGGTAGCAACAGTTTCGAAATTCTATTGAATATTGACAGTCTTTTGAAGGAAAATGCATTGGAATTTAAAAGAATATTATCTTGTATCTCTGACAGGACATTATTTTTATCTTCCTTTGAACGGTGAACTCTGGAAGCTTCTGTGAATAACAAGATGTCACAGATTCTGTCAAGTTCTTACAAGAAAATGTGGGACTGTATTTTTACTACAGACATTGTATTTTTAGAAAGAAACATCTTTTTTATTGAGATCTACAGTTAATTGCAAAGGAATTTTGAGTATAAGTGGTTTGGCTTCTCTATTTATTAGTACACACGGCTACACATCAAGCTATACTTTTTCCACTATAAGCTGCCTCCCCCAAGCGTCGCCACATCGTCGACCGGTCCTGTGCTTCTCGCAGCCAGCGGATGATTGATCAATACATACATAAAATTAAAGTATAGTCATTTCAAAATAACATATTTTTACTATATGCATATGAAAGTATAAACGGTCCTTATAACAAAGAAACAATTTAATTTTTTTTTGTCTGTCTGTTAGTTCCGGCTAATCTCCGAAACGGGTGGACCAATTTTGACGCGACTTTCACTGGCAGATAGCTGATGTTATAAGAAGTAACTAAGGCTACTTTTAATTTTAAAAAAACAAGTAGGGTCCACGCGTGTTAAGCCGCGGGCAGCAGCTAGCCTAAAATATACTAAAACCTCTTCTACATATTTCTCAAATGCCAACTTTTCTATAAAAATAAAAGCTAAGACTTCCGCACAGCAATTAAAACTTTACTCATCATCCCGATATATCCTGCACACTTATCAAAGAGCAACCAGAATTAATTTTGCGGGAACTTTCTGCAGATGACAGTACAAAGCAGTGTGTTGATAGAGAATTGAAGCTACATACACACACACAGAACACAAATATTATATTGTAGTGTATTGTTATCCCATCTTACCTTCCAGAACGTCTTTGTCTGCAATATATTTCGTTCAAGGAGTGCAGTTCTTCAACTGAGTGTTTCTGGAACTTTTTTATGGAGTATTTGTTTGCTAGCCCTCTTCCTCTCTCCCAATTTTTACTGTGCCCTACAGGGTCGATATTGATCTTTTACATACCATCTATGTAATACATATTGAATGCGATAAAGAAATTTATTTCCGTGGACGCTTTCTAGTTGGATGATACGACTTAATAAATATTATAGAGGTATATTTTAAGTGGAACGTCTATGTTTGGGGATGAGATAACTTAGACTTTAAGCAGACTACAAAAGGCAGTAGATCCGTTGAAATTACGCGGTGGAAAATTCGACATCTTTGCGCCACACATCGAGCCAAAATTACGTCGCATAATTTTCATACAAATTAGCACGCGGTATTTCCGTAGCGTAATTTTCGGCAGATGACACACGGCTACACATCAAGCTATACATTTCCATTATAAGCTAACCTCGCATTGTACGGGAATCCTATACTCGTACATTCTTCTTCTTTTCGTGTGGTTAGTAACTAACCTGGTGTCAGAGTTTTAAAGCCGCCCACGGGCCTTTGACTTGGCTTCACATGCCGTCGAGAAATATCTCTGAGGCATGCCGGTTTCCTCACGTTGTTTTCCTTCACCGTTTTTTGAGCAAGTGATAATTATATAATATGCTTAAACTCGTCCCCATCTAAAGCCGAAAACCTTTTGCTTAGTAGTGTGTCTAAAAGTAGTCGCATATTTAGCTTCGAACATGTAACGCCTCGTGATGTAGTTAATGTTTTTAACACACTCAAGTGTAAAAACACTGGTGATTACTGGGGAATCTCCATTAAACTTTTAAGTAATATAATAGACATCGTAGCCCTCTATCTAGCTGTTACTTTTAATAAATGTGTTGATTTAGGAACTTTTCCTGACCTCATGAAGAGTAGTAAAGTCATACCATTATTTAAATCAAGTAATGAAAATGACGTTGGCAATTTCAGGCCTATTTCTATTTTACCAGCATTCAGCAAAATATTTGAAAAGTTAATACTCAAGCAGTTGCTAAGACATTTCAATTTAAATAGCCTCCTTCATAATGAACAATATGGCTTAACAAAGGGTCGTTCGACTACAGATGCGGGTGTTGCTCTGCTGAAACACATATTTAACGCATGGGAGAACTCTCAAAATGCTATTGGAGTTTTCTGTGATCTCTCCAAAGCCTTTGATTGCGTGCACCATGACACGCTTTTGCGTAAACTGCGTCATTACGGTGTGCTAAACGAAGCTCTAAACGTTTTAAATTCGTATTTAAATAATAGGTTGCAATGTGTAGATGTTGATGGTGTAAAATCTTCCGGGCTACCAGTTCAGTTAGGTGTACCTCAAGGCTCAATACTGGGTCCATTCTTGTTTTTAGTGTATATCAATGACTTACCATTCTATTTAAAGGATATCTGTGAAGTTGTACTGTTTGCAGATGATACTTCTCTTATTTTTAAAGTAGACAGGAATAGACAAGATTTTGACGATGTAAACAGTGCACTTTCAATGGTTACGGATTGGTTTACGACAAATAACCTAGTTCTCAATACCAAGAAAACGAAATGTGTAAAGTTTGCCCTCCCAAATGTTAGAAATCTAGGACCCAACATCGTCTTAGATAAAGAGGTGCTTGAAACTGTAAACTCGGCAGTTTTTCTGGGCATAACAGTAGATGCAAAACTTCAGTGGGGCCAACATATATCGAGCCTAGCGGGAAGGCTCAGTTCGGCCGCCTACGCTGTCAGAAAAGTAAGATAATACACTGACGTTGATACAGCTTGGTTAGT
Source organism: Xanthia togata (assembly GCA_963853775.1). Taxonomy (NCBI): domain Eukaryota; kingdom Metazoa; phylum Arthropoda; class Insecta; order Lepidoptera; family Noctuidae; genus Xanthia; species Xanthia togata. The sequence goes on from OY970806.1 coordinate 9,142,181, forward strand.
CTATTTTAGTTATTTTCATAGCGTTATGTCCTACGGTATTCTGCTTTGGGGCAAAGCTGCAGATATTCAAAATATATTTGTCCTCCAAAAACGAGCTATTCGAGCAATTTACCAGCTAGGTGCCAGAGTTTCTCTGAGAGATTTTTTCAAAGATATCGGTATCCTCACAGTGGCATCACAATACATCTTCGCCAACATCTTATATATTAGGCAGAATATACACTTATACACTAAAAACAGTGATATTCACAATGTTAACACTAGAAGTAGATAAAAAGGATAAACTACGTGCTCCCTTTCACCGGCTTCATAAGGTTCATAACTCATTTGTTGGGCTTGGTATAACCTTTTATAACAAGCTACCCTCTTGTTTGCTAGATTTGCCTTTTAATGCGTTTAAAACTAAAGTAAAGTCCAACCTTTGTTCAAAGGCATACTATTCTATCAACGACTACTTAAATGATAAGAATAGTTGGTCGCTGTGATTAACTCAAGACAATGTTTAAATGTTCTTTCTCCAGAATTAGTTTACCTACTGACAGGTTTTATGAGTTTATATAAAAGTCTATATTTTTACTTTTTATGTACATTTATTTTATTTTTATTTATTGTTGACATAATCTACTCATTACAATGTTTTTTTTAATGAGTTGTATTACAATATGTGGTTAGCTAGCGACCTCGACAATTATTTATTTTACCTCGATGGTCCTAGTTTATCAATATTATTATAACTTCTAGTTACAGCTCTATGTAAGCGGGCACGCCCTTTATGCCTGGAGGCTTTATTTTCTTTTTTTTTAGATATTGTTTACGTTTAGTTATTTTTATTTCTGCTTGAGTATAGTTCTCGATGTTTTTGGTTGGTATATTGGCGTGTGCTAGCTGTCATATGGCTATTAATTTATAATTTAAATTTTATTTTGCGTAATGTAAATTATCTTATAAATTATTGTATAGAATCATTTTTTTTTTCCTAACTGAACAGACAGCTGTGCTGCTGGGGAGTTTGTTGCGCCACTTCTTCTTCCCAGCAAAAGCACTAGGAAGTGGTGAAGGGTGGGCGTTTTGGGGGACTGTCTTATGTAATTTTGACGTTCGAAAAGTGCTGATTCTCAGCCTAATTTGAATAAATGACTTTTGAATTTATGCACATGAATCCGAAAAGTCAGAGGGGAGAGACGGGTTGGTCGTCGAACAGTAAGGTCGTTTCGGGAGCGAGCTCCGACCCATTATTATTTTGCGAAAAAAAAACTGTTTGTACATATGGCAAGATCGCGTCGCTTGCCGGCGAATTCGAACAGTGCGTTGATACTGGTGTTTTATATTGTTTTTGATAATGTTGTGACCTTATTAATCGCCAAATAAATACATTAAAATAGTGCAAGTGTGGTGTAAGTGCGTTCCGGACATCAGGCGAGCGTTCCAGAGCATTCAAGGATCTCAAATTTATCTGGTGAAATCTTTCTTTATCTTTCAGGGCGGTGCTTGCAATGCAAAATCTGTATTTTATTGGATAGATTAAAGGACAACATTTGCAGCGGTGAAGTGCCAAGCGCACATTAAACTCTTATTTTCTAAGATAATGTTATAAATACTATTAATATTATTCTATTATTTATTATGCGCATATTAAATACCTATATAATGGCATTATCGCTTTAGATTTCGTACAAAACTATTTTCTCGTATAAGACCATCAATTTAAGTCACTTGTTCATTCTGCCCCTACACAGGTTTAATTGTTTCGGGTATCCCAATAAATGCTCTGTATAATCTGACATTGAAAGCGTAACGGTAGATGGTGTTAAATGTGACATACCTACTTTGTTTTATATCATTTATTATTTTTAAGTATTACATAAGTTGAGTTGCTGCACTCTACAAAATACACACCTCGACTTGATAAGGACTGCGCCAACAGACGCAAAAAGTACAGTATTTTACAAAATACCAAACTAATATAATCACTCAGTCAATTAATCGGGTTCCCATATTTCAAACTCATGGTTAATGTTAACTCCAACGATAGATCCAGATACAGAAATGATTTCCATTTTGAATTGGCTCTTGTATCTAAGTGTGGCGAACCGGGGTACTGAGCTAAGCTCCCGGCACTACTTCGATTACGTGGCTAAAATTCAATGGCAAAGCTCGGTATGTTATTGGATAAATTAAGGGTCAGCATAGTGAGCGCGAATTTGCAGTTGCGTAGCGTCTGGTGAAATTGGAAGGTTTGATGCTACGCGCAGAATCAACTTTTATCTGTAAGCTGCATGTATAAGATTATAATTGTGCATAATAAAAGGATAATGGCAAGATAAAATAACATACTGTATGATTCTAACGAAAATAACAGCTAACTATGGCGCTGTTGATGTCGTGACATCTTGCATGCAGATAACTATAACATCAAGCGACCCTAAACAATTTGGCAATTTCGTTAGCCTTACAAAGGCAACCCTTTTTTTGTGTTTTGTAGAACAATTTACAGGAGTTTTTGTGAAGAAAGGCACGTGAGCGGTTACGCTTAAGTCCATCTAGCAAAAACAAAAAACTTCAAAATGAGATACATTTCTATAGAAAAACGAAGAGGAACTCATAAATTTCAAGTCAACGCACGACCCTGTCAAAGTTTTGTATCTCTGTCTCGAAACTTAATCTGCTCGCCCGGCCATTGGCACCATGGGGTTCCGACTCCCAAACAATATTTTTACAATGGTAATAATAGCAGCCATTCAAGGGGACGGCAATTGTCTGTTGGCGCGATTGCGCACCAAATAAGTAGCATAATGGGCCTAACTTTCGACCACATGTCTGTCTGCCGAGACCTCGCTACCTAGGTATGTTTCGGATAACCGCGGTGACGCCAGAATTTGCCTAGCATAAAGGAATAACATTCAAGACTTTATTCCTAACAGCAAGCTTTCTCAGGAGCAAATGATAGCAGAATACATAGCCGCGCAGTTTAACGAGACCTTCTGTGGAGGAGAAGACATCATAATCGCCGCGGCCGAGTTTTATCTCGTAAATATGCATGCGCATATAAATCACGGGAACACACTGTTGTGTTCACCGGCCGGCAACAGTACTCGGAAATATACATAATTATCCTTTACAATGATCATCACTATGATAGCTGGGTCATGAGCGCCAAGTCCAAGTTCAAATTCAAATATTTTATTTCACATAAACCTGCCTAAACTTACCGCCGACGAACAGTACAACAATAATCCTCAAAGACTAACGCAAGAAACAGCCCACAAAAGTACACCACAGAATGCCTAAACGGTAGGTAATAATTAAATACAACAAAAAGAGACGAACAAAGGTAGTCTACGGGACCCCGCTTCCTGAACAGCCCCCAATAAGTTAGCTTATTAACACCGTATCAACAATTAACATTGTGTACACCGTTATCGGTTGAAGTCGCGGATGACAATGGATACACAATACTTGGAAATCAGCCTTCTACCGCAACTAAGTACACTTGCTCAGAGCTGTACCTGCGTTTGCAACGTGGAACGTCCGTGGGGCCTTGAAACCGCCATAAAACCCGACACGTGGCTAGAAACAATGCAAGTACCAATTCCGAAGAAAAACAACCCTAAAGATCCAAATCCAAAGACGATCCACGAATATCGGTTTGCAATACGGGCTACAGAATCTAAGATTCCTACGTTTATAAAAAAAAAAAAAAAAAAAAAATAGAAACTTATCATAACATCACGCCTGTAATCCCCGAAGGGTTGGGCAGAGGTGTACCTAGTACACCCACATTTTTCCAGTTGTGTTTGAATCCCATGTAATTGGAGGCGAGCCTATTGCCGTCGACCGGGCACATATCCAGACTCCGGGCTGCTACTGAGGAATTTCTGATGAAAGAACCCAATAACACTGCCCGACCCGGAAATCGAGCCCGGGACCTCATGCTCTGCAGTGGCGCTTGCGACCACCAAACCAACGAGGCAGTTAGTAAAAAAAAGAAAACGAAGCAATAAAACAATTAGACAGCTACCAAGCGGCCTTTTTAAACAACAGATCTACAGACGATCACATATTTACGCTAAAAAGGGTTTTGGACGAAGAATGGCGCGCAGGTAAAAGAATTTATGTACTCGCTCTGGACATAGAAAAAGCTTTAGACAACGTCGACCTCCCAAGCACTGCAAGACATTTCAACACATAGAACAAAGAAGTCACTAACCAACAGGATAATCAAGGTTTGCATGAATGAACGCACACACAACAAATGGTGTGGTCAGCATAATAGTTGGATTATTAAAGGAAAGGGAGCCAAACAAAGTTGCCCGTTATCCCCTCGCCTTTTTACACTGGTCATGGATGAGGTCCTTACTCAATTGATCAAACTAGACCAAGATCGCGAAATCTCACTCCCCCTGGTGCTAGACTGACGACCTCATCTTCATTACAGATGATCTAAAAGGGTTAGACGGAAACGTATAACATATTAAACCCATACTATACCTAGTAGGGGTTTAATATGGTATATGACACTACCGTGTCGGCCTACAAATAAACGAAACAAAACAAATATACTAATTGGAGACCGAATAGCTAAGCAGAAAGCGACCTACGTGCCAATTAACGGATTAAATCTTCATACTGTCGAGGAAATTAAATACCTAGGCACATACATAGGAAAAGCACACTATTACCATTCATAAGAAACTCAAAGGTGGACTGGAAACTAGCCAGACTCATGTATGGAATGGTGCTCGTACCTTGTATGATACATATTGAAAGTGTCGGCAATCACTAAAGCTAACAACTCTGTCAAGACCGAGAAGATATGAGAGAATCATCATGAGAGACTTGATTAACTACGCCAGAAATAAACCAAGACAAAAGCAAATGCATGAAATCTTAGACGGAAAGACAGTAACCAAACGCATCAAGAATCGCAGGATGTGCTATCTCGCACACGTTCACACGGCACGGCAAACCGCACCAGTTACACGCAGCAATGCAGAACAAGGCCAAATCCAAGAAAGTAGGCCGTCCTATTAACACATGGAACGACAAACTTAAACAGTAGTCGACCAACTCCGACAAGGAATTCAACTTTTGGATGGACACAGCTACAGACCGATACAGACCGAGATAAGCTTAAGAAGACTGCTAACGAGATTTACAAGAAACCTGAAACGGATAGCAGCGAAATCCTCAGAGGAAGACTTTGAAAACAACAAAAACTGGAACTTAAAAAGAGCCCTTCCACAGATAAAAATCACCCGTCTCTCCACTAGTCCATTGCTTACTCAAGGATGCATATCCGGTATGGCTCGTAAATCCTTTCCTATCCTGAGGGCACGTCTTCCTTACCATTACCGCGCCCCCCGGTCTACTCCTTGATATGCAATGGCCTTTGTAGCCCCATGAAATATGAGACTTCATGGGCTAGTGCAAATCTTGGGGTTCATTCGATTTATCGAGTCTGGTTAAACCACGCTGGGATCGGTGCCTTTCATTCATTCATTCATTCATTCATGAATCCGAAAAGTCAGAGGTGCGTGCCTTGGGTTCGAACTCGAGACCTATGACTCGTCCTATACATTGATCCTTACACTTGATTTCCATGTGCATAAAGCAAGTTGTGGCGGTCTTGCTTAAATATATGTCTATACACGGAAGCTGGCTTAGCGTCCGGGCTCATTTTAAGCAATCATGTCGCTTGCTACTTGGGCCCGTAGTCCGTGGGAACGTGGGCTTACCCGGCGGCATTCCCGGCGGCAGGCCACCCTTCAGTTCCTCTCGCTCAGACCTCAGTTGCCCGCCGGCTTTCATGGAGTAGCTACGTGCCGTTTATATATATTTTGGTATCGTGTTTTTTTTTTTTTTTTTTTTATCAACATGGAGTGGGACGATGAAAAAGTTATTAAACTAATAGACCTCTATCGTTCAAAAAAACTCCTGTGGAACCCACAAGACAGCAACTATAAAAACCGGCCAAGGCGTTACGACGCATTAAATGAAATTGCAACTGAATTGTCTATAGATCTTTCAGAAGTAGAGAGAAAGAAAAAAAATTTAACTAGTCATTATTATAGAGAGAAAAAAAAAATTGATAGTTCAAATAAGTCCCGTGCGACCGATGATATTTATCATAGTAAATGGTTTGCCTACAAATCACTAAGTTTTCTACGAAATAAAAATATTCCTCCTGGAACGACCGATACTGTAAGTCAGAATAAAATATTATATTAATTAATTTATTAGTACCTGTAGTGTACGTATTTATATTTTCCTTTTTCTGTCATATGTTTATGTACAGTCGACGCCACATCAATCGTAAGATAGACCGTAGGTACTTATATCGTTGCAATAGAGATGGTTTTACGAAAGATCTAGCGTCGACTGTCCAATGCAGTTAGACTTGAAATATTGGGCCATTCTTTTAATTATAGGGTTAGACAACTTTTGTACTGTAAAATACTTAGAGCACTGCCAGAAACATTCTTTTTCTTTCAATTCTAAAGCCAGGTCCGCTGCGCCATGTTTTCGTGTTGTACAAACATAACATTGTGTGTTAACCGAAACGGGACATAGCCGTGGTCAGTGTGTTTGTTAGTACACAATAACATGTTTGCCGACGAACGGATAACATCACCCGCGTTTGCCTGCGGGGGGGAGGGGGGTGAAGTCACTCATTCCGTGTTTAGTGCTCGCCAGACGAAGACGTTGCGTGACATTGTTTTAAAGTTTAAAGTGCAGTAATGGAGTGGAATAAACGAAATACTTTGTTTTTTATACAATTAATTCGAGAAAGACCAGTGCTATGGGACACTACATCAATTGATTATAAAAACAAACATAAAAAGCAAGATGCCCTTTTGGAGATATCAAAAACAATAGGAATTACAAAAGAGGATGTACATTCAAAATGGTCAAGTCTCAGGGGACAATACAACAGAGAAAAGAAGAAAGTTACCGGTCATAAAACGGGTAGCGGAACGGCCGACATTTATATTTCAAAATGGTTCGCTTATCAGGACATGTCAAATCTAATGTCTTTCAACATTCCTCAAGATTCGATATTTAATTTTGAATACAATCCGGTAAGTAAAGTAACTATTACTCACTTGAAATTATATACTTACCTACCTAGTTTTTACCTATATTTAGAGAAGATGGCTTCTACCGGTTCGGCCATTTTGGTACCGCTCAGGTCTGCGCGCTTACGCCTCGCGCCAGTCGCGCGTCTTGTTTAAATCTCACGTTTTAAGGACGCTATCACATTTTTCCACTAATATTAGTGCTTTTCAGGTACTATTTTAATGATTAAGGAGTTACAATTGCGAGGATTATCTTGGTTTCAAATTAAGGATGATAAATATTGATCTCCAGAATGACTCCACAAAAATTGATTCAAAATGGAGTCTGAATAGGAAACCGTTTAACTAGCTAAATCTACTGCATATTTATTCTAAAAAAATATGAAATTGTAGCGTATTAGTCCTCTTTACTATAGCTATAGCTTATATTGTAGCTTATAAATTTTGTAGACAAATAAATAACTTTTTCATTTATGGGAAAAATAAGAAAAGCTCTTTATTTTTTACTCGAGGACACCTTGTGTGGTGTGGTTCCTCATTCCGCGCTCAAACTCGCTCGTGGAAGGACGGCTGTGTCGATTTCTCGCAAAACAACAACTAATCCGTATAGGTAGCCACACTTCTCTTTTTGATTGCGGCGTGAGAAAAAAGAGTAGGTATTTATTCCGAAGTTTTTAATTGCGGCGTGAAGTATCTTAGTATGAGCTGGCATTCATTCCAGAGAGCTTCTTTGCAAAATGTGTGGTGAGAAGTTTAAGCTTGAAACAGTACGAAAAGACGATAAAATGGATATTATGCAGGAAGTTGTAGCAGGAATTATGTGTTGGATACACCCAGCTTAGGTAATACTGTCCATGCACGTTCTGACATCCCACTGATATCTTTGCGGTTGTAGGAACTTACACACGATCGAGGTTGCCAATGGTGAGGACACAACGGCAGACTATTGTATGACTGAGGCAGGGAAAGAAGAAGTCGAGCATGTAAAACTTATCGGGAATGTTTCATCTCAAGAAATGCCAATTTATTGCGGATGTACTATCGAAGAACTTCATATCTAAGCAGTTTGAAAACAAAATCCCGTGAACACGATGACCACATTTGTTACCGCCCCACTTCTATACCGGCCGAGCGCTGCAAGCAGAAATAGTCCTTACTGTGTATAGATATGAACTTCTTCGATGGTATGTTGCAGTAAACGTTCATACGGCACAAATTACAATTCTTAGTCTGTGGTAATTGTTGGACAGTCAGGACAGGACTCGTCCATAAAATGCTGGTCTAGTCAAGATATACCATTATCAGAAAAAGTCATTAAATAAAAAAGTAATATCCAAAATGGGCCTTTATATTCCTATCACAGCCATTGTTCATCATATTTTTGTAAAAAACCAACTTCGTAAACTTTTTCCTCGAAATTATAGCTTTTTAGGATTGTTAAAAAAAAAACAAAATTGGTGCATAAATTATCTATAAATTCATGCACAAGTAAAGGCTCGTGCAGATTAGCGCGACGCGACAGCGCGACGCGACAGCGCGACGCGACACCGGCTATTGTTATACCGTGAAATTGTATTGTTCGAGTCGCGTCGCGCCGTCGCGTCGCGCTGGTCTGCACGAGCTTTAACGTAGTCAAAAGCTTTAATGCCAGAGTTGCAAAATACATATTTAGGTGGGAAAAGTGTTAATTATGCATTAAAAGGGTCACACAGCAGCGGACGATGTGCAGACATATGCGCACAAATTTATTTTTGGGATTGATGCAAACGCACAAATAATTCACTTGGAAAATAGACGCCAGCACATCAACCTACTCGACACTGTCAAATTTTACAAATCAACTTTGAACATATATAGGTAATCAATAAATACATTTTTATTCACAAAAAACATACACTTTGACAGTAAAAAGTTATACAGAATGGTGTATACAAAATGTAGGTAATGAGGTCAAAATAAGAGTAGGTACTCTGCCCCCCAAACCAGGAAAATCCTGTATCTTGGGTGGCAGTGTCTTCGCATTTTAAGGTCGAGTGATTATTGTGAGCGTACAAGTAAATTTAGAATAAGATTTTGTCAAAGATAAGGTTATGTACTAGTGAAAAGATAAAGAAAACGTAGTGCAAGTGTTACAGATGTGTATGTTAGTGTATCTTGGTGGTTGGTGATGTATGTAGGTATTTATGTATTTTGTGTGTGTGGGGTGTCATGGTGTGTTATATTCATAATTATGTGATAAATGTTGAGAGTACGCGTGTATGTGGAGATGAGAGGGGGGAAAGAAGATTTATTACAATCCTTAGTCATGACCTACAAAAGCGAAGCAAACTGTTGAAAGAAGCACAGTTTGACAGAGTACATGACCCCTCTGACTAGAGACCAGAAGGGAACCTATGACAGAGTTGTCAGTTAGAGGTGTAGTCCTGGTTTGCCAGAGTTTGCAAGCGACGTGCAAATATGAACTGTGCTGCTCTTGTTGAGGGCCGAGAGGGGTAATGTGACTCATTTCGTGTTTAGTGCTTTCCAGACGCTGATGAAAACGTTTCGTGACATTTTTTTAAAGTTAACAAGTGGAGTGAAATCAAGAAAATACTTTTATTGATACATTTAGTTCAAGCTCTTCAAAATCGCTTTCTGAAAACCGTTTTTTTTTAAACCGGTTTAGGACTGTTAATTGACGACAGGAACGGAAAATTCCTCGAGGTGTCTCCATGCTACTTGAAACTTGTCTATCCCTTAGAAGTTCTAATCAGAAGAGAAGAGCTGTAACCCCTACTAAAAAGGAAAATATAGGTATGAAATGGTAGGGGGTGGCTTGCAAACACAATAATGGACCCCCGGAAACTGTCGCTAGCACACAGTGGCGGAGCAACAAGGGTGGAATATTTCCTGAGGTGTTTGAGGAATGGAGAGGTATTCCACGACTATTTCCAATTTTACAAAGTAAGCTAAAACTGGACATCCAAACTCTGCTATGCAAATACGAAATAGAAAATAATTACTAATCTAACTCCAGTATGAGCGATAGTTCTGATAATGATTACTCTGAAGATCAAAATCCAGTCACCAGTGAATAGTAATTTTCATGCATGTGCATCCGATCCGATTGCTAGCACATCTGCCTACATAACGGACAGCCAGGCATACAAAAGATTTTACCAACTAGTCCGATTGCCAGCACTACCGATGATGCCACCGACTGGTTCAATTAAAGTCAAAGTCAAATTTAATTATTTCAAATAGGCCCTTATAAGGCACCATTGAACGTAAAAATTTACAAAAAAAAAAAAAAAATGAATTGATTGTAACCGCCCCTTCCAAAAGGTAGTTTTCGCATGGAAAAGAATGAGCAAGAAACTCCACCGTTACTCTTTTAAAATGTTTTACAATATTTTGTATAGGAATATTAGTAATATAATTATACGTAAATACGATGCCCCTAAAATAAAATTACTATACCAAAGTAGGTAAAAAGAATTAAAAATAAAGCATAAATTAATTATGCGATGGATTTAGGGGTTACAGTATGAAATTGACGATTTGTATTGAAAAATTGAAATTAGTTTTTTATTTTTATTTAACATATTTATTTAATCAAACTAATTGCCACTATTATCTATACATTGCCGATATGTACTGAAAAATTTAAATTAGTTTTATTTTTTTATTTTATATATTTATTTAATCAAAATAATTACCATTATTATCTATACATTGCTGCTATCTAATAGGAAGGTCATTTAAGCCTTTGCGATAGAACTGAGAAGAGAGAGAGAAACTGTGTGAAAGCATTTTGTACTGCCTCCTGAGAAGAAAACTTTTTATCACGTAGAAAATTGTCCAAATCACGAAAAAAATGGTAGTCCGTTGGAGCAAGGTCTGGCGAATACGGAGGGTGACGAATAGTTTCTAACTGCAGTTCCTGTAGAGTTAAAACGGTTTCTCGTGCTGTATGAGGTCTCGCGTTATCATGGAGCAATAATGGTGAAGATCGATTCATGAGTTGGGGCTGTTTCACTGCTAGTTTTGCTATCATTGTTCGGAGTTTGGCACAGTAGACATCTGCCGTTAATGCTTGACCAGATCGGAGAAAGCTATAGTAAATAACACCAAACAGTTACTATTACCTTGTTATTGGTAAGTTTTTCTTTAGGACACTGTTGCGGCCTTTGACCTGGGGTCAGCCATTGCATTTTTCGCTTATGGTTATCGTAAAGAATCCACTTTTCATCACATGTCACAATTCGATCCAATATTCCTTCATCGATTCTTGAATTCTGTATCTCGATCTGTATCGATTCAATAAGGCAACACAAGTTTCAACACGCGTTTCTTTCTGCAGATCAGTCAAATCATGAGGCACCCATTTCTCATATTTTTTTATTTTATTGATTTGACGAAAATGAGTCAATATTGTTGGTAAGGTAACGTTAAACCATGCTGCTAATTCCTGGGTAGTTTGGCTCGGATTGGTTCCACCATCTCTTTCGATTCATTGTTATTCACCTGTGTGGGCGGTTTTCCACGTGGTTCTTTCTTCAAATCAAAGTTTCCATCACGAAAGCGTTTAAACCAAAATCGCACGATGCGTTCATTAGCAGTCCCCTCTCCAAAGGCAACATTGATATTACGAGCTGTTTCTGCCGCTTTAGTTCCGCGTCGGAACTCGTATTCAAAAATAACTCGAATTTTCGAAGTATCCATATTTCTTGTCTAAGCTAAATAAAAAAAACAACTAAAAGTCGGTAATCGAATGTTGCACATTTTTTAAAAAGAAGAGCTTCTTGGTGCCATGGAAAAAAGTTTCACTCAAAAAACTCAAACCATGAAGGTTCTATTTCAATTCGAAGTATCTATTACAATAAAACGGCAATTTCATACTTTAACCCCTATGACATGGTGCTCGCATATTTACAAACATTGTAAAAGTAGACGATTTGCCTAAAAAAATACAAATAATAAGTCAGTGTCTGAGGAAGTAATCACAAAATGTAAAATTAATGTAATATAAAAAAAAAATAGCAACCAGTTTGATTTTGTCTAGATTCTAGATTATTCTATGGAGCGGGACCAGCATGTTCCCAACCATTATTATCTTGGATATTATTACCAGCACTACCTACAGACAGCTAGACATACAAATGATTCCACCAACAGGTCCGATTGGTAGCACTACCTACAGACAGCCAGACATACAAATGATTGCACCAACAGGTCCGATTGCCAGCACTACCTACACACAGCCAGACATACAAATGATTCCACCAACTGGTCCGATTGGCAGCACTGCCTACAGACAGCCAGACATACAAATGATTCCACCACCTGGTCCGATTGGCAGCACTACCTACAGACAGCCAGACATACAAATGATTGCACCAACAGGTCCGATTGCCAGCACTACCTACAGACAGCCAGACATACAAATGATTCCACCAACTGGTCCGATTGGCAGCACTGCCTACAGACAGCCAGACATACAAATGATTCCACCACCTGGTCCGATTGGCAGCACTACCTACAGACAGCCAGACATACAAATGATTGCACCAACAGGTCCGATTGCCAGCACTACCTACAGACAGCCAGACATACAAATGATTCCACCAATTGGTCCGATTGGCAGCACTACCTACAGACAGCCAGACATACAAATGATTGCACCAACAGGTCCGATTGCCAGCACTACCTACACACAGCCAGACATACAAATGATTCCACCAACTGGTCCGATTGGCAGCACTGCCTACAGACAGCCAGATATACAAATGATTCCACCACTTGGTCCGATTGGCAGCACTACCTACAGACAGCCAGACATACAAATGATTGCACCAACAGGTCCGATTGCCAGCACTACCTACAGACAGCCAGACATAGAAATGATTCCACCAACTGGTCCGTTTGGCAGCACTGCCTACAGACAGCCAGACATACAAATGATTCCACCACCTGGTCCGATTGGCAGCACTACCTACAGACAGCCAGACATACAAATGATTCCACCACCTGGTCCGATTGGCAGCACTACCTACAGACAGCCAGACATACAAATGATTGCACCAACAGGTCCGATTGCCAGCACTACCTACAGACAGCCAGTCATACAAATGATTCCACCAACTGGTCCGATTGGCAGCACTACCTACAGACAGCCAGACATACAAATAATTGCACCAACAGGTCCGATTGCCAGCACTGCCTACAGACAGCCAGACATACAAATGATTCCACCACCTGGTCCGATTGGCAGCACTACCTACAGACAGCCAGACATACAAATGATTCCACCACCTGGTCCGATTGCCAGCACTACCTACACACAGCCAGACATACAAATGATTCCACCAACTGGTCCGATTGGCAGCACTACCTACAGACAGCCAGACATACAAATGATTCCACCACCTGGTCCGATTGGCAGCACTACCTACAGACAGCCAGACATACAAATGATTGCACCAACAGGTCCGATTGCCAGCACTACCTACAGACAGCCAGACATACAAATGATTCCACCAACTGGTCCGATTGGCAGCACTGCCTACAGACAGCCAGACATACAAATGATTCCACCACCTGGTCCGATTGGCAGCACTACCTACAGACAGCCAGACATACAAATGATTGCACCAACAGGTCCGATTGCCAGCACTACCTACAGACAGCCAGACATACAAATGATTCCACCAATTGGTCCGATTGGCAGCACTACCTACAGACAGCCAGACATACAAATGATTGCACCAACAGGTCCGATTGCCAGCACTACCTACACACAGCCAGACATACAAATGATTCCACCAACTGGTCCGATTGGCAGCACTGCCTACAGACAGCCAGATATACAAATGATTCCACCACTTGGTCCGATTGGCAGCACTACCTACAGACAGCCAGACATACAAATGATTGCACCAACAGGTCCGATTGCCAGCACTACCTACAGACAGCCAGACATAGAAATGATTCCACCAACTGGTCCGTTTGGCAGCACTGCCTACAGACAGCCAGACATACAAATGATTCCACCACCTGGTCCGATTGGCAGCACTACCTACAGACAGCCAGACATACAAATGATTCCACCACCTGGTCCGATTGGCAGCACTACCTACAGACAGCCAGACATACAAATGATTGCACCAACAGGTCCGATTGCCAGCACTACCTACAGACAGCCAGTCATACAAATGATTCCACCAACTGGTCCGATTGGCAGCACTACCTACAGACAGCCAGACATACAAATAATTGCACCAACAGGTCCGATTGCCAGCACTGCCTACAGACAGCCAGACATACAAATGATTCCACCACCTGGTCCGATTGGCAGCACTACCTACAGACAGCCAGACATACAAATGATTCCACCACCTGGTCCGATTGGCAGCACTACCTACAGACAGCCAGACATACAAATGATTGCACCAACAGGTCCGATTGCCAGCACTACCTACAGACAGCCAGTCATACAAATGATTCCACCAACTGGTCCGATTGGCAGCACTACCTACAGACAGCCAGACATACAAATGATTGCACCAACAGGTCCGATTGCCAGCACTACCTACAGACAGCCAGTCATACAAATGATTCCACCAACTGGTCCGATTGGCAGCACTACCTACAGACAGCCAGACATACAAATAATTGCACCAACAGGTCCGATTGCCAGCACTACCTACAGACAGCCAGACATACAAATGATTCCACCAATTGGTCCGATTGCCAGCACTACCTACAGACAGGCAGATATACAAATAAAAAAATATAATACAAAACTTACGGATAATTCTGCTGATCTGCCATTAAATCTGTCTGTGATTAAATTAAAAAATTAAACCATTCAAATAAATCTACTCCAATTGAAGCCACATACGACACTAATACAGAAAAAACAAGCTATTGAAAATATTATGTATATTGTGATGTATAGGTACTTAAGAATTAAATGTTTTTTGCATAAAAAGAATATCTATCTAGTTCCTATTCACTACTTGATTGAATTCATGTAAGTGTTTACATAAAAATGACCTAAGTACTTTTAGATGTAAATGTTTCAGTCTATTGTAGAGAACTAAACCGACTTCTGGAATTACTTATGATAACAGCTATTCAAAATTGCTTTCTGAACATCGTTTTTTTTTTAAACATAACATACATGTTTAGTTCTTGATAAAAAAAAATTTTTTTTAGTCTTTGATGATATATTTCGATAGGAAATTAGCGCAGCGGACCCGGCTTGTGTGAAACTGGAAAAACATTTTTTTGCCAAAGC
Source organism: Xanthia togata (assembly GCA_963853775.1). Classification (NCBI taxonomy): domain Eukaryota; kingdom Metazoa; phylum Arthropoda; class Insecta; order Lepidoptera; family Noctuidae; genus Xanthia; species Xanthia togata. Next base: position 9,157,538 of record OY970806.1, read on the forward strand.
GTTTTTTTTCCTAGAAACAGCAAATATTTAATTTATTTTTATTTCATAAATCCATATGTTTATCTGAAAATGATTAAACATAATAAAACAACTGTTATGAAGCATATTTATGGTCATTTTTTCACAGGACACGCTGGAGAGGCACAATTTACAACAGGATTCACAAACAAAGCAAAATGATTTACCAGACATGTCAGAAGAAAGTATAACTTGGCAATCAAATAAACGTCCTAAAAATAATCCAAAACATGAGATGGTGTCCGAAGCATTGAGTATTATGAAGAATATCTCCCAACGACAAAATAAAGCTAAAGAAAAAGATGAAGATGGTTTATTTGGAGATTATATTGCGGGTCAGTTGAGGAAAATGGATCGGTCAACGAAAGCTATTGTGAGACATCGGATCAACAATATAATATTTGAAGCCGAAACTGGCTATCGAGCCGATATGTTTCCGGATTTTCCAAGGCCATCTAGTTTACACTGCCACCCGGTAACCTATACAGAACAGACAGCTGTAAGCCCTTCTAAAAAGAACTCAACATCTCCTGTATACTCTACCAAAACAAACACAGAGCCACAATCAATTCTACCTTCATAACGATGACATAATTGCTTGTAATAAATGCTATTACTCACTACAGGAATATTTGGGCGACAATTCTATAATTACTGCTTCAGAAAATTGTACATCACCTCATCTATTTAGACGATTTTGAATTTTGTATGACATGTAACGTAGTAATCTATTTGACCTTTATTAAATTGATTATATTTTCATGTACCTATTATATTAACTTTATTAAAGATTTATTTATTTAAAAAAATAAAGGAATGTTTCCTTTGAGTAAAATTTGCTAACTCCAGTACTTTCCCTCCAGGTGAGGTTCAAAAATTCCATCTGTACAATTAAATATTTTACAGCGGCGTGCATAGAGTTTTTAGACCGGGTACGCAGAAAATTTTAAAAGCCATAATCTAACCATAAATACTGCATTTTGGTTTTGGTTCGTCATCTTGTCGATTAAATAATGATGTAGATAATTTCCACCTTAAATTTATATAGATTGACTGATTCTATAGACATATCAATTTAATTATTTAATTTATTTTCATATTCGAAGTGGCCTTTCGGCGTGTTTGTTCTATGTTCTGTAATTGGAAAATTAAACAAAACATTAAATCATAATAGCGATGAAGACAATTAAGGCCTTATAAATGCGCCACTGGCGTCAGTTTCACCCCTCCATTTCCCACATTTTGGGCCTAGCAAAGCAATAGTATTATTGTTTGTTTTTAACCGCTGGATGCGGGACACAAAACAGGTCGAAGTGGTGGTCATTGGGGGAGGCCTATGTCCAGCAGTGGACATCTTTCGGCTGAAATGAATGATGATGATGATCATGTAGAATACTTGAGGCACCACCATCTGAACCCCTGACATCCCAGATTAGAGTAAAAAGAAATTGTGAGCATCTACTAAAGCGAAGAGCATAATTACTGAAAAAAATGTTTTTTCATTATTTATGCAGTTGTAGTTGTAATATTCACTTCCACTCCTTGGAGGACATTTACCAAAGTTTAACGTGTTTGCCATCCATTGTTCCATGAAAATTCGGTACCTGCCATATTTATAAATATACCTGCAATTTTCCTACATTCTTCAGGTGTCCTTGGCATCTATACTAATATAATATCTATAATAAAGGTTAAGAGAGAACAGGGCCTGCGATTCTCCATACAAATGTGTATTACGTAAAATCAAGGTCTGCTTTATACACGTCCCTGTTATTTCCTTTTTCGTCAGCAATTTATTGGTAAAGAAAATCAGACCTTCGAAAAATTACAAAAATGCCCCATTTTTACCGACGTGACTATAGGACAACCACATAAATTCGAAACATTTTTAACATAAAAGAAAATGATAGGAAGCTAGACATATTATTCTTTCCGGCTCTGTTTTTGAGGAGAAAAAAGGGGAATACGAAACGTCGATCTCGTCAATTTTTTTTGTTTCGCTCTCTACGGTGGCAGACTTGAGGTAAAACGACGGCAATAGTTTCTTCAAATACCTATTTTTCAAATTCCTCGCAGGCCCTGTTCCCTCTTAAGAGTTTGTTTGGCTGAACGCGATAATCTCTCTCGCGCGAATCGTTTTGTTTACCAATGGTAACATTTTTAATTGCTCTTACACAACATTCAACATTTTTACCTGTGATATGAGAGTCTACTATGCAAAACTAAGAGGTCTTTGCTTCATTATCGGTAAAGATACAGTAGTCTTAATTTTAATCAAAAATGATTCGAAAATTATAGGAATCGGCCATAAATGAATTTCCCGAGCTTAGGTATTTAAATGTTATTGATAATCTGTGTAATGAAGAAATAGCTTTTCTGTAATTTGTGTCTTGTTTTCATATTCGATGTCCAACAATATTCAGTATATATTCCAAGTTGGTACTGGTTAATGACACGAATTTTTAAAATAAATGGGTCTCTGTAAACCCAGTCGTTTTCCTTTATGTAAATCTTAATCTTTTGGAACTGCAACTTATTAAACTTGGCCTAACCGAATAGTTTCGTGTTTTGAGGGATTCATCGATAATAACTCCACAAACTGCTATTAATCGATCACTATTATCGTCCTCGTCCATTTTGAATACCTACTGAAAATACGTCTGAATTTTTCGAAATATACACGACTGTGAACGCCACATGCCGCGGCTGTCGTGCCGGCCGGCAAAGTTGTCCGACTTGCAACGTTCTCAAGCCACCGGGCTAATCCGTCGGTCGGCACTGAGATGGTTTGGCCTTGGTGTGTAGATACGTTAAGTAATATAAAATAACAAGCGAAGTTCCTTTGTCATTAATCAGATCAGAGTATCTTATATCTAACGGCATCGTTAAAGCTTGTGTTGGCTATAGTTTATGCAGAATCATTTGTTATAACTTGGCTTGAGTAACACAAAAATATCTCGTGTCGTAGTGGAAAGACTGATTACTCAGCAAGGTTGGAACCAGGTGGAGGCCTAAAATATTATCCGAAAATTATTCGATATACATTAACCTGAAACATTTGCACAATACTCAATACTCTAATGCGATATTTTATGAAAATATTATACCGTACCAAGTGCGAGGTATATAGTATTAAGAAATAGATGCTTCGTCTGACATTTCTTTAAATTGGAAAATGTCTGTGCAATCTTTGATGCGGATTTTATTTGATGGAATAGTAATAGGTATTCGTCTCAAGGATTTTAACAGAATTCCTTCGACATATCCAAATTCAAATTCAAAATATTTTTATTTCACATAAACCTACAAGGGCACTTATGAAACGTCAGAAGCTAGGTGCACGGTTCCAATTGGTCGTTTCCTATGGAGAAGACTCCACGGTTACTCTTTTAAAAGTAAATGGTATTTACAATATTTTCAAGTTACAGTGTTTATAGGTATGAGAGGACACTGTAGGCCTCACCCACCCGTGTTCCTTCTGTTGCCTGTGCAATGCCAGGGGGCCACGGTATCCCTTTCGGACATTCCCGCAACCCCGGCAGGCAATGGTCTCATCGGACCCCTTCACTCGCTGACACTTTTTGAGGCGCGCGTGGAACACAACGCGCCGTCGACCCGGGCTTGGTCCTTACCGGACGGTGAGCTACCCACACACTACACTGTACTACGCACTACGCTACACTGTAGGCCTATCAACAAGTACCAGGTACTTAGCAAGATAGAAAATGATCGACAGATCTACAAGTCGGTTATGCCTACAACGTTCTCACATTCACAAAATATAAAAGAAGATAATCTATATAAAAAATAAACAAATTGAAAACCTATTTAAACCAAATGACATGACTGCCACTAAAGCTGTAACAAATCTAATTTAAATCCGGCCTATTCATTCGATTTCTTATTGATAATGTTAGTAGCGTTATATGAAATAGTCATAACAATGGTCTCTAATGCTTTAAGCCATAAATGGAGGTCTTCTTGAAGCAGTACGACCCCTTTTTAGAACAAAATCATATTAAAAAGCGTAATAGAAAATTACTGAATGGTAGTGCACCCACTTGATTTCCAGGACCTTGAAACACTCGCAAAAATAAAAACACTTCATTCAGCGCTTTGAGTTAGTAAATTAATGAAACGAAACAAATTATATAGGGTTAGGTTTGGGTTTAGAAACCGTTGCTAGAAAGAATGTGAGGTTATTTGGAGGTTCTAGAGGGTCTCCTGAACCCTCCAAAATATTATTTTAATGCCGGAGTTTTTTTTTATTTTTATAACAGGTTTTTTGTAACAGGTTTTATTTGGGTTAATTTAGAAAAAAAAGAACTACCTGCTTCTTTATGGTTGCAAGAGCGAGCGAACGAGCCTCCGGCATCTCCTTCTTGTCAGGTTCTTTTAAACCCTGCAGACAGACATAGGAAGTCGACAACGCCATACAAAAAAAAAACCCTTGAACACCCTTCTTCTTCTTATTTTTAATTTGACCTTGACCTTCAAGACATTTGACATTTTCCTTGAAAATGTGTCTCCTGTGAACTAAAGGGCTCTCCTCCATTCCACCTCCCCTACATTTAATTTAGCAACCATTTTATATGAGATTTAAAGAAATCGTAAAAACAAACTATGTTGATCCTGCTGGCCCGGAGTGGGGGGCTTACTAAACCTCATCCCCTTCCCCCCTGACCTACCCTCTATCGAGGTGGCACGTTTTTCTGATATCTTAACATGTCGACACTCGATATTTTAAGATCATGTTAAGATATCATTACCCACCACATCTGTAGAGTGTAGGTAGCCAATTCAAAATACCCCCTTAAAGTAAAGCGTACATCCGACCCAATATACAGACAGATTGTTCCAGCCACCCACTTAATTAACACCTTACTCTCACAACACCCGGTATCGAAATTACAAAATGTTTTCACTAGTTCCACCGAAAGAAACAAAAATCTATTCATAGTTACGTAACACCCCCACGTTGTTTAGCTGCCTAAAGAATGCACTGTGACACTTCATTACACTGCATTTGTAATGGCCGCTCTCAGGCTGTGATTAAGCTTTGTGAGTCCCGTTTGTTCTGTAGCCCTGTCCTGGTAAATTATGTGTGGTTTTAATGACTGGGTGGTATAAAGTCGTTATTTAGGTGACATAAAAATGTTTGGATGATTTAAATTACAGTTGTTCGTTGTGATTATAGGGAGTCGACATTTTTGGTGAAATATGGCGTAGATAGATTTTTGTAGGTGGCAGTGAGTGCTCTCCTAAATTCTAATCAAGATTTTTTTAAAGCTAAATTGTAGTTTTTAAATTAATTCGATACACTAGAAACTTAATAAAATCTCAGAACGCAAATGACTCAATGACTCGCACTTACCTACTTGTGAAAACGTCGTGAGAAAATTCATGGAAACAGAAAATAGTTTTCTAGAACGTTAGTCACACAAAGCTTTTTATTTAAGATATACATTAATAATATGTATTTCAGAGAAAAAACCTAAATAAAAACCATAAAACATAAATCCACAGCCACCTGGGGTAGACATCTAAAAATTTATTTGGGTACCCGTATAAAAATAAAATATTGTGTATGGAATCCATTCCTGATAAAAATGGTAGCAAGTAAACGAAATGGACCGAATCAAAATAATGTTTTCTCAAACATGCTTGGAAATTCAAGCATTATTTTGACAACCTTCTTCGAGATTAATAGAAAATGCTGTACTGGTCAAATGCATGCAAGCAGGCGGCCGACAATGTTGTTATGAAAATCCATATGTCTTGTTTAGCGGCCGAATAAATTACTTTGAAAACTCATGTCTCCCTAAAACTCTGTCGTATAATTTAAAAATGGAACGAGCTTTTTACTTCGACACACAATGGCAACCAAGGAAGTAACTTATCAAAGATTATTTATTTCAATTTGACTTGCAAATAGACGTAAAAAAAACAAATTAATATATTGGCGCGTGAATTTATCGTTGTTCGTCATTGACATCGGCTTCACCTAGGCCCAAATTTTCACGTTCGTCCATCTATACCCCTTTTGCAGGCCGCGGCAGTAATGTATTATTTTATCACCGAAAAAGATTTCATATTACCTTTTACGGCCCTCTGAACTTTACGAGGTCGTAAACTTCGTTGTTACGTTATTAATTTTAAGACCTATTATTAGCACATAAGAATTTAAATAATGAAGAAGAATATTTGAAAATATTTTTTCTCGTTAGTCTAGTGGTCGCGAGCTACTGCTCATGTCACTTAATGTCTCGCTGATGGTGGCGAGTGTGTTGGATCTCAAACTCAAACTCAAAGCATTTATTTCAATTAAACCATTTACAGGCACTTTTGAATTGTCAAGGGGTCGGTCAGTCAAAAATATGAAGCTAGTTGCCCATTCCAAAGCGTAGTAGGTACCTATGGAGAAGAACGGGCAAGAAACTCCACGGACACTCTTTTAAATAAAATATAAAATTGATACAAAATATTGGTTACATCATTCATTTTGAAATTATGCATGTGAGAACAATGTAATAAGACGTGCACGTTCGTAAAAGCGTCCGTAATAAAAAGAAAAAAAGAATCATTCAAAAACTTAAAATAAATTAAAATAAGCCATGGCAGCTAAGAGATGACCAGTCCCAACTGACGGCGCCCGTTCACGAACATGACGCATGGATCAGCACCATTCAGCTCAACCATTTTGAAGGGAGCTAAATGATCCAACACACACGCCACCATCAGCGAGACATTTAAGTGAGCATGACATACTCACAGCCGCCAGGGCACATTCAAGTCAATGAAATACTACATATTACCCGGTAAACGGTAGCTCTTTAGTACATAGTACTCACACCTGTGCTCATTCGGTTCCCTACAAAATGGTTGAGCTGGATGGTGCTGATCTACAACATGCGCGTCACGCGTTATGTTCGTGAACGGGCTTATTTTTAAACGTTTTTTTTTTACATTATTCTCACATATAGAAGCAACAAGTGTAATGTACCCAGATTTGTTTTAAATTTCTATACTTAAAAGTGTGTCCTTATTTTTGCAGGGGGCCACGGTATCCCTTTCGGACTTTCCCGCAACCCCGGCAGGCAATGGTCCCATCGGACCCCTTTACTCGCTGACATCTCTTTGAGGCGCGCGTGAAATACAACGCGCCGTCGACCCGGGTTTGGTCCTTACCGGACGGTGAGCTACCCATTGCTCTCCGTCCGCAAGCCCGCGCCTACGGTTGCCGGGAATCAGCAATTGATTCCTGACGCCCAGGGCGTCTCCTCCTGCGGCGGCTAGTGGCGTGAGGGCGCGAAATTTGCCTCTCCCTCACGCGTTCCGCCTCCTCCTTTGCGAGCATTACTGCTTCGCAGAAGGAGGTGACGGCCTCCCATGCCCTCTCGCTCCGTACCATGGCCTGGACCAGGGCCGGACGCGAGAGATCCCCGCCAACGATCGCCTCCACGAGGACACGGCGGTGCTCTGCCCAATCCGGGCATACCTCCACCGTATGCACCACCGTGCCGTCCAGGTGATCCACGCAGTGATGACACCCGGGCATTTCCTCCCGCCTTATCCAAAACAGGTACCTCCCGAAACAGCCGTGTCCGGTGAGGACCTGCGTCAGGCGGAAGGTGAGAACGCCGTGGCGCCTCTCAAGCCTCCTCAAAGAGGGGACTTATCGCCGCAATAGTGGCGTGCCCAGCACTGGGTTGCGACAATCGCACTCTCCATGACGCCATGAGATCTCGTCGGAGCTCTGTCCGCTGTGCCGCGATTTCTCTCGGCATCAGAGTCAAGCACCGGCGTTTCGCCTCCTCGCGCCACTCCCAAATATACGCGAGGACTTTTGCCTCCAGATCCCATGGCGGCAATCCGGCATGGAGGCTCGCCGCCTCACCAGACGTGCGGTATCCCCGGACCAGCCGGGTGGCCATGACCTTCTGTAAAAGAGTGTCCTTGCAGATTCTTGCCCGTTCTTCTCCATAGAGATCTACGTTTTGGAATGGGCAACTAGCTTCAACTTTCTGACCAACTGACTCTTTGACAATTCAAAAGTGCCTGTAAATGGTTTAATTGAAATAAATGCTTTGAGTTGAGTTGATTTGACTGCTAAGCATGAGGTCCTGGGTTCGATTCCCAGGTCGGGTAAAGTGATACTGGGTTTTTATTATGTATTTTTTTGTGCAATCTTTGATGGTAAGCGAATATTGTCTGTGTTTAATAAGTACATTGTATTCTTTTTGATCACTGCTTTAACGTGGATGTTCTTTTTGATCACTGCTTTGATGAGGAAGAGTATTAACGTTTTCTTTCTTGTAATTGGTTGAAACCGTTGTAAGATTAGCGGTTGCTGACCATCTCAGTGACAAAATTATCTAAGATAATTTTTACTAGAGGTTCTTATTACATTCACTAGTCTTTAGGGATTTTGTTGCTCTTGATATGACATATGGTTTTAGATTGAATTCATACACACGACTCATCATAATTTGCCTAACTATCCGGATACAGCTTAATAGCATATTTTTTATTAAATTAGATTAGTTACAGCTGCAGTAGCAATCATGTGCATTAGTTCTGTTGTCCCCTCTATTAATCATCTACAATGCATCCCTGGCCACAGGAATATTTCCGTCGGAATGGAAAAAGACTGAGGTAGTTTCAGTACACAAGTCGGATAAGAAAAACTCCATTAATAACTACAGGCCCATTTCAATTCATTCTACATTCGCTAAGATCTTTGAATCTTTTATTTGCCCTCATATCTAACAACATTTTAAAATGTACGTGAGCAACTGTCAGCACAGGTTCGTAGCTTCAAGATCTACAGCTACGAACTTAGTAGCTTTTACTGAGTCCCTAATTCAGACTATTGACGAAAGCAAACAACTAGAGGTTATTTACACCGATTTCAGTAAAGCTTTTGACAAAATGCCCCATTCCATCCTAATAAAAAAGCCTTGAGGAATACGGTATAGCTGGATATTTGTTAAAGTGGTTCAAATCGTACCTTTCTGGGCGCGAGTTCTACGTCGTTGTTAACAGTTATCAATCTACAACATGAATTATCACCTCTGGCGCTCCGCAGGGATCACATTTGGCACCAATACTTTTTATTGTATTCATAAACGATCTTCCCTTGTGTCTAAAATTTTCCGAGCCGATGATTTAAAATTGGCACGTAAAATTCAATCATCAAAAGATAAAGAACTCCTGCAACGCGTCGTTAACCAAGTTATCGAATGGCGTCGCAATAATAAAATGCAACTGAGCTCGAAAAAATGTTACCATACATAATATACACGGAACATTAACTACATCGAAACTGGGTAGGTACTTCATAAACCAGGACAAAGTCCAGGAAGTAGAAGTTGGGACTTGGGAGTACTCTTCGATGGGAAAGTAAGCTTTTTACCCCAAATCGAAAGTTTAAGAGAGCACCCAAAATGGTAGGATTCATAATTCGTAACAATAAAAGTTTTCGCAAAACTAGCACGAAAAAAATTTTATACAACAGTCTCGCGCGAAGTATTTTGGAGTATTGCAGCGTTGTTTGGAGGCCTCACTTTGCCACCCATAATCTGAGGATCGAGCGTGTACAAAAGCGCTTTATATGTCATCTAGCTTTTTGTGAAAGGAAATACAAGTCATTACCCTCATACAATTCCCGTCTGCAACATTTCAAAGTGCAAACCTTATCTCAGCACGCATAGGTGTCGCAGATGTTTTATTTTTATTTAAACTGTTATCAAAATTGGCTGTCCCGATTTACTTAACCTAATTAGATTTCGGGCGCCTTCTAGATATCCTAGGAAAAGCATAACGCCTCTGTGCCCGCCATATCGAAGGTCTGTACTTGGTGCAAACTCTCCAATTCCTAGGATAAGGCAGGATCCTCAATAGCTGTAGTGACTTGTAGGATATACACAACGCCAGTGTAAGTGCAGTTCATAAAGTAATTTTATTAAACGACCATGCGACACACTTGTAAGGATATTGCTGTTTACATTTTGTTTTATTTTAATTTTTTATTATTTTTATTTGCACGGTAATTTTCTTTTATTATTTCTGTTATTCTAATTATAATTGTATCATTTGATAGAATAATTTTGTTTATTGAATTCGATTGTTTATTTTTTTTCCTATGGTTTTTGTTTTATTAACGATTATGTCTTAATGATTTTTCTTGTGTTTGTTATGGAATTGGATATTTTTATATTTTTTACCTTACCACAGTCAGGATTGTTGTTGTTTTAATTTATTCTTAAATGGTCAATGTAATTTATTTTACTCTAGTATAATTTATAATCTAATTGTAAATCAAATATTATTCAATTTGTATCTTGTTTTTTAATAAATTATATCAAATACGAGTAGTATATTATGATATAATTTATTAATTTAATTTTCACATTTTTATGAATCTGTTGTAATTTAATAATTAATTGTTACGCCCGCAAAAATTTAATTAGGTTTAAATTGGTCTTTACTTTTTTATTTAAACTTTTCACACTAAAAATAAATTGCAAAGGCGGACTTATTGCCTTAGGCATTCTCTACCAGTCAACCAAGGGTGGTGAAGAGATTATATGGCAGGTGCTCTGTTTGAGAGGAACAAAGATAAATCATTTTTATTAAAATATATCATTATAAATAATTATAATACACATAAATACATATATAATCTTATCTTTATTATTTTATTTATCTTTTATATCCGTTCTTTTCTTTTAGATTTTGTGAATGTGAGAACATTGTAGGCTTATTAACAGACTATAGATCTGTGGACCGTTCTTATCTTGCTAAGTACCTGGTACTTGTTGATTGTAAAAACAATTTACTTTTAAAAGAGTAACCGTGGAGTTTCTTGCCAGCTCTTCTCCATAGGAAACGACCAAATGGAACCGTGCACCTAGCTTCTGACGTTTCATATGTGCCCTTGTAGGTTTATATGTTTTTTTTTTTTTATTGAATTTAATTGAACCAGTATTTTACATGGATCGACTGCCTATCTGACCCCCACAACCCAGATAAGTACAGTTCGTGCCACTAAAGATGAGACTTGACACACGACGTTGGTTGACTTGCGCAGTAGATGATTTATGGATCTCTTTAGCGGTGTGCGTGGGAGGCACGGTCAAGTCTCATATTTGGCACACTGTAAGATTGTTTGTCAGATTTTTGGGCTTCTGACGACCCGTATACTGTAACTTCAAAGAGCTACAAATGACTACCAACGATTGGACGTGCTTTCCAAGGCACGGAGGGGTCTTGGTATGTAAAGATGGTCACCCGCCCACGGACCAACCGCGTCAAACGTAGCTTAACTTAATAGATTGACCCATGCAGCTGTTATTACTAAGCCACATTTGGAAATTGGCTCCATTTTTAGGGTTCCGTCAACAAGGAACCCTTATTGTTTCGCCATGTCCGTCTGTCTGTCTGTCTGTCCGCGGTTTAGCTCAAAAACTATTGGTACTAGAAAGTTGTAATTTAGTATGAGTATACACGTTTAAGACGCCAAAAAAGTAGTAAACTAAAATTTTGAAAAAAACAATTATTTAGGGTACCTCCCCTACATGTAAAGCGGGGAAGATAATTTTTTTTTTCGTCCTACCCATAGTGTGGGATATCGTTGGATAGATTTTTTTTAAATATTAGGGGTTTGGGAAGACCGTTTTTGATTGAGTAAACCGTTCGTGACTTATCAAGCTTTAAAGTACCAATGTTTGTTAGAGTCAAGTGTCCCCCCCCTCTACCAACTAAACGGTTATAGTTAGAAATTCAAATGTCACGGCAGTAGTACTTATATAGAATGAAGTTTAAGGCCTCTGCCTCGAATTTTGCGGGCAGCGGAGCGGCGGCGGCGGCGGCGCGGGAGCGGCAGGATCTTAAGCGTAAAATCAAATGGACCGGTTCTCGAAAACAGCGGCGCGGGGGCGGGCAACGAGCGGTGCACTCCAGTCAAGCGGTGAATACCCGCGCCGCCGCCGCCGCCGCCCCGCTGCCCGCAAAATTCGAGGCCGAGGCCTAAAGGAAAACTATTACAGCTAAGTAGGCTTTACAAGTTAACGAGTAATAATCGACCAACTTACATTTGCGGTTGAAAAAAACATGTTCTCCGATACGGAATGTATAGGAGAACATGTTTTTTCAACTAAGTACAAAGTTAAGTCTGTTCTTGCGATAAATTAATCCCAACTACGGAACCCTTCATTATATTTATTATATTTTCTAATAAAAGACGTGCTAAGGGTGGCATTATTCAGTCAAATAGACATCTGTCATGAAACAAATATTTTATGTCGTGTAATAAGAGAAATAACCTCTTACAAAAAACGTGTTAGAATGCTAAGTTATTTTCTTTTTAGGGTTCCGTACCCAAAGGGTGAAACGGGACCCTATTACTAATACTTCGCTGTCTGTATATCCGTCTGTCACCAGGCTGTATCTCATGAACCGTGATAGTTAGACAAATGAGATTTTCACAGATAATAAAAGCAGAATAAAATAAATATTTAAGGGGGCTCCCATACAACAGACATGTTTTTTTTATATAATCGTACCGATCCCTTCGTGAGCAAGTCCAACTCGCACTTGGCCGGTTTTTTTTTAAACTGCTTTACTAATGTGCGTAAAAATTATCAACTGTCCCTTAAAAATCTTCAATACTTACTGAACCCAAATGTATGGGATGTCTGATTATTTTTTTGAGACTACGATGTTGGTCGCATGGAGAAAGTTGTTCAGTGTGATGGTCTGTAACACGCCCTTAAATTTGACCATACTTTTCTGCCTCGTTGGTCTAGTGGTTGCAAGCGCTACTGCTGAGCATGAGGTCCTGGGTTTGACTCCCGGGTCGGGCAAAGTGTTATTGGATTTTTCTATCTGAAATTTCTCTACTAGCCCGGAGTCTGGATTTGTGCTCGTTTGATGGCAATAGGCTCGCCCCCTATTACATGGGACTCAAAACAAAACTGGCGAAATGTGGGGTGTGGGGTGATGTTATGTTTTTCTGATATACCTAATTATGCTATACAGGGTCGCAACAACTTCAACGCGTTACCTACTACTCTAGATTCAGTACATAATTCTGGACCGCGTGCACTAAAATATTACGCGGAAAAAAAAATTTGCTGTTCCATGCATTTTGACCGTGTAGGTATTGCACTGTTGCAGCAAACAGCTGATTAAAAAAAAAAACTGACGAAGAATTTAAACTCAGGGTCCAGAATCATGTATTGAATCCATCGTAACAGTTAAGGCGCGTGACATACTCAAGAGGCGAGGTGACGTGCGGCGCGGGCGTTGTCTCTTTGGTCCGAGGCCTTGACATCAACCGATGAACAATATTCCTAAACGTTTACTTGTTGGTTGAATGCGAGGCTTTCGGCTGTTTTTTTTTTGTGATTTTTCTTTGTGCGTTTTGTTTGTGCAGAACAAACTTTTTTTCTTTTCTTTTGTTTGTTCCGTGCCACGTCGTTCCTATACATTTTGTATGAAATAAGAAATGGACGGCGCAACGCCCACGCCACGCCGTTGACACACCCGTGCCCCTCGCCACTTGTGTATGTCCCGTGCCTTATGCGTCGATGTCACTGGCTAAAAGCTATTCTGGTTTCGGAATTAATTTGACTCAAAATAGAATATTCCATCAGAAAGTTAGCTAAGTAATCATAGCTATACAGAATATTCCATCAGTAAGTACAGATAGTATAACAATAGCTCTTTCACTTCCGTTTTTCATTACGCCCGGGGTAAGTAACTATAACTGTAGGTACTGATTTACTGAAACTATTTTTTCAGAAAATTTCTATCTCAACTTCCAACAATTGACAGACATAAAATGATATTTGATGTAGGTAAAGGATCGTAGTAGGTGACGATGGCAGTCTGTAGTTCCCCCCCACCCCTCCCTCTCATGGGAAGAAGGCGTGAGATTATGTATGCATATAAAATTATATTTATTTATTTTTATTTTTTATTTATTATTAGTTACCGTCCTGAATTACAAACTCGAAGAAGTATTAACTATAAATTAACACACGAAAATCTCCAGATCCCGTATTAAGGTCGTGGTACAGTACAATTTGTGCTAACTAAGAATAACGGTCGCAATTACACAAGTTGTGAGAGTTCTCATTCAAATGTATACGAATACAATTAAATTGTTAATGCCATTAGACATTGTCTAAAGTAATTTGAGACATTAGAACGAAACTAGGTTAAAACCAAAGATTTAAATCGTAGATTCGCCCTACCGCATCAAAAGATGGTCGTGTTTCTGTATCGTTTTGACACCTCTGACATAATGTGGTACACAATGTCGCAGAGACTTGACTTGATTTTCATGGAAACACCAATATTATAATGTGAGCTCACTTTTCTCAGTACAAACACTTTTTCACGCGATTTTATACGGTGAGGGCGAATGTAACGATTTAAATCTTTGGTTAAAACTGCTTTAAGATACTGCAAATGGAGTGAACTTTGGACGAGACCGCTTTTATTGGTATTTTTATGTGCTGTGGTTTCATTTCCAGGATTCAAGTTTCCGAATATTATTGTGGTGAAAGTGAATGTTAATTCCTTAATAGTCTTGCTTTTACGCCTCATGTTTTTTATGGTCTATGAAATAGACATTTTAATCCCAATTATTACGGGAGTGATGAAAGCCTAGTGGTGTGACCGTCGGCCACCCACACGAAAAAAAAAAGAAATAAGACGAGAACATAACCATGAACAAAAGCTTTAAGGGTGCGTTCGTTAAACCACATATTTTAAATTTGAGGCAGGTGTAGTGTACAGAGGCAGCAATATTCTGTTTCGGATAAGGCGAGAGGAAACGCTTGGATGTCATCACTGCGTGGATCACCCGGAGGACACGGTGGAGGTCTGCCCGGCTAGGGCAGAGAATCACCGTGTCCTCGTGGAGGCGATCGGTGGCGGGGATCTCTCGCGTCCACCCTGGTTCAGTCCATGGTACGGAGCGAGAGGGCAATGGGAGTCCGTCACCTCCTTCTGCGAAGCAATAATGCTCGCGAAGGCGGAGGTGGCGGCGGAGAAGTAAATTTCACGCCCTCACGCCCCTAGCTGCCGCAGGAGACGCCCTGGGCGTCGGGAATCGCAGGCCGATTCCCGGCCACCACAAGCGCTGCTTGCGGACGGTTAGCAATGGGTAGCTCGCCGTCCGAAAAGGACTAGGCCCGGGTCGACGGCGCATTGTGTTGATGTCCGCATAACTGAAGGGGTCTTATAGGACCGATGCCGGGGTTGCGGGAAAGTCCGAAAGGGATACCGAGGCCCCTGGCAACGTTCAGGCGACTGAAGGAACACGGGTGGGTTTTAGTCAGTAAGAGTCTGACACGCCCTCCCGCTCCCAGTGCGGGAGAAGTTATTTGATAATTTTACACCCAAATAAAAAATGCAGCAATACTCTCTCGTGTGTCAATCGTGTGTAATATATGTATAATATAATGCTAATCGAAGTTGATAAGTACATACTGTGTTTACGTTTATTACAGGGCCTATGTCTCATAAAGGGGCTTGTGGCTAAGTAATAACAGCCGCAGTGGTCGATCGATCGGGTTAAGGTACGCTTGCCGCGGTTGGTCCATGGGTGGGTGACCATCATTACACGAACATATTATTTTGTTCTATACTGTATAGGTCTTCTATTGTGGCTTGGTAATAACAGCCGCACGGGACGATTGAAGGTTAAGCTACGCTTGCCGAGGTTGGTTTGTGGATGGGGGACCATCCATTACATAGTGAAATCCCTCTGAGCCCCGAAAAGCACGTTAAGCCTTATCTCGGCTGCCGTTCGTGGATCTTTGACTTGTTAGGGGTCGTCAGAAGCCCGAAAGTCTGATAACCAGTCTAACTAAGGGGTATCGTGTTACCCAGTACCTAACTGGGTTGTGTAGGTCAGATAGGCAGCCGCTCCATGTAAATTACTGGTATTTAGCTGCATCCGGTTAGACTGGAAGCCGAGCCCAAAATAGTTGGTAAAATGCTAGGAAGATTATGATAGGGCTAGGGACTATAAGACTATGTTTGGTATAAGACTATCTGTGTAATTTCATCAATTTTCTCCTCGGTTTTTTTAGAGTGTCAATCGAATTTTTCGTCATCCAGAAACTTGCTGATAGAATAACAAAAGACCAACTAAAATAGAAAATATTTTTCTGTCACATAACACATTATCTTTCCCTCAGGCATAAAGTGAACGGCCAAATAATTGTGACAAAATAATGTACCTACTACAATGAGTTCAATCCGCATATCAGTTTTCCCCAGACTGTCATAATGTTTTCGACATGTCCATTCGCCCATAACAGCCTATATCTACGGCAGAACAATGGCCAATGTACGTAATATTTCTGTTTTCTGTTTTTGACATCACCCGGTTTACGTGAATAAATCTATTGTGAATCGACTTGAATTGACAGTCTGTGGTTTCATTGTATGTCTATTGGTTTATACGATTTGTTTGTGGTTATGACGTGTTTATCTATTTTTTTTATTGGTGACTATGAATGATAGGCTGAGGAATGATGTGATAAGGCAACGTTGCGGTTTAAAAGAAGATGTAGTGACAACAATTTAAAAGATGTCATGTTGAGAGGATGAATGAAAGGCGACTAACAAAAGCTATTTACGAGGCAGATGTGAGTGGAAATGCACGCACTAGGAGGACATATATTACTGACCTTATTGGTGATGTTCTTCAGAAAGATCAGGTGCGTAGTATTCGCAACCGGCGTGCGTGTATGACAAGATGTATGAACGTAAACGAGGCAAAAGGAGTATGTAAGGATCGTAGCAGGTGGCGTTCTGAAGTTACTGCCTACCCCCATGGGATGAAGGCGTGAGTTTATGTATTCATGTTGTATTGTCAGTTTGTGGTTTCAGTTTCAGGTACCTATGTGTATTGGTTTATACGATTTGTTTGTGGTTATGACGTCTCTACCTATTATTTATTGGTTACGATGTTGCCATGCAGGAAAGTTCTTACAGTCGCTAAGCGTGTTAATGTTCGTTATAAATAAATAAACATCAAGTCGCTTGGTAACAGACACACACTGAAATAAAAGCAGATTGTTTTATCATAAAACTGCAGTAGACCGTACTGAAAAGGTTAAACCACTTTTTATAGTACTGCTGACAAATAAACAATACTCCATTTGAAATAAGATTAGACATTTAAACTAACCTTTTTTACAGTCCGTTCAACCGATTCTGACTTCTAAATCGTAGACATAAGGATAGCATTAAAAGCAAAAAGGTAACAATACCAACTGTTTACTGCAGCTGCCATTTGTCTTGCCACCAACGCAATAGAAGTCAAAATCTGTTGAGCGGACTGTAAAAAATGTCTAATTTTATTTCAAATGGAGTATAAACCTGGGACGGTTAATGATTTTGCCGGGTACCCGTCAGCGCTGGAATGTTATGCCGCGTGAGTGATGATTTTTTTAAAAATGGTGCTACTATAGTAAGGCCATTTTAATAGGTAACATTTGACAATTCATTAAAATTCAACCACATAACCTTGTAACGCCGGGCATAAAATAACATATTTTTTCGTTTTGATAGAACTGCACAATTGCTTAACTTTTTTCAATTACGATTACATATTTATTGTAATAATGACCAATACGAATTTTACGATTTGCTTTCACTAAACTGACAGACGTCAAATGTTACCTATTAAAATGGCCTTACTTTAATGCTAATAATGGGTCAACCAGTGGTGAACCAAATGACATAACATAATCAGCTTATAATGTTTCCACTCTTCTGGGGCACAGGCCCTCTCTCAGTGAGAGGGAGAGGGCCGTAATCCACCACGCGGGTCCAATGCGTGTTGGCAGATATCACATGTCTTCGAATTTTTGGTTCCAGGACATGTCGATTTCCTCACTATGTTTTCCTTCGCCGTTTTGAGAGTAGTTGTACTAGTGGTGAAGGAATAATTTACACAAAGGAAAGCGCCTGCCTGGATTCAAACTCACGTCAGGCCGTTACCACTGGCAGAGATCGTTATCAGTCGGAAGAGATAAAAATCCCTACACAGGCTGGGATTTAAAAAAAAATACACTATCTGATATTACGAAACGTTGTGACTAAATATTTACCAACACCTGTAAGTTCTATTTACAGCCAACGCCTGTTTTCTGAAGCAGGATTAATGTTTAAAAAAAAAGTCGACTTGATGCCGATCGTTCTGAATAACTGGTGTTTTTACGCATTGCCAATTTTCAAATATTAAATAAAATAATACAACCATTTTTATTTTCCTTGCCATTGTACTCGTATTTTCCATGCATAATAAATGTTTTTAGGGCTCCGTACCACAAAAGAGAAAAAAGGATCCCTTATAGGATCACTCGTGTGTCTGTCTGGTTGGCTGGCTGTCTGTCTGTCTGTCCGTCTGTCCGTCAGTCACAGCTCCGAATCTACTGGAACAATTTAGTTGAAATTTGGTACACATATGAATTTCTGTGACACAAACACGGACGTGTAAAGTAAATAAATTAATTTTGAATATGGAGGTCCCTTTATCTCAAATATTTTTATTATGTTGGGGTCGGCTTCTAGTCTAACCGGATGCCGCTGAATACCAGTATTTTACATGAAGCGGCTGCCTATCTGACCTCCACAACCCAGTTACTGGGTAATACGGTACCCCTTGGTAAGACTGGTTGTCAGACTTTCGGGCTTCTGACGACCCGTAACAACTGTCAAATATCCAAGAATGACAGCCGGGACCAAAGGCTTAAAACTCGATTAGATATTTCTTTAGAAACAATTACAGATAATTATATAGTGCTGTGTAAGGAAAGAAATAAAATGGTATGGTTGTACAAGAAACAATGGACGGTCATCAATAAATAATAGATCAGGTTAAGGTAAGCTTGCCGCAGTTGGGCCTTGTATGGATGACAATATTTACATACCGAGACTCCTCCGTGCCCCAGAAACTACGTTGTATCAATTCAAACTGTTCAAGTTCGAATCGCCATGGCTGATAATAACGATACCAGCGTTCTAGGCTCTACAGAAACTGATGTTAATCAAGAATCATCCACACTTACCCATTTAATTAATATTATTTTTTACACATTTATCTAAATATATATTTTTATTTTAATATAAAACACTTACACACTATAAAACTCCATTTACATCCGTAAGACGTGTTCGTAATAAGTATGGTCCAGTTGAAAACCAGCGTCAAACACCAGTTGTCTGGCATTTATGCTGAACTGGGCCTATTTGGCGCAGCCGTGAGGCACACAGTACTATTCTGTTATTTTTTTTCTTTTTATTGTGAATATTGTGAAGTCAAAGAAATTTATTTTCTTGTCGATCGACCCGTGCGGCTGTTATTTTTTAGCCACACCACCGAAAATTACACCGAAAGTTACATCACCGAAAATTCTGAGAATTTTGAATAAAATACAGAGAATGTTTCTTTACTCATAGATTACAGGAAAACCTTTAAGAAGTCTATGGTCTTAAAATAATATGGAAAATCTTTCAATATTGTGCTAAAAAATTAACATTTGCAGTTGGAATGTATGGGTTAACATGTTATTCTACTAAAATGTTAAGTTTGTTCTTGGGTTATCCCAATTACGGAACCCTTCATTGTACGTGGTCCGATACACACTTGGCCGGTTTTTCAATTTAGGTATATTAGTAATTATTTATTATTCACAAAATTACACGTTACCCAGCCGGATCCTCAAAAAATGCTGGTACCGGATCCCAACCGGGTACTCGTCCCATTTTTTAAATAAACTGCTCAAAGCCTCGTTTCAAATTCAAATTCTAAAGTCATTTATTCAAACTCAGCTGAGAAGCAGCACTTTTCAAACGTCAAAGCTACATAAGACAGTCCCACAAAACGCCCACCCTTCACCACTTCCTAGTGCTTTAGCTGGGAAGAAGAAGTAGCGCAACAAACTCCCCAGCAGCACAGCTGTCTGTTCAATTAGAAAAAAAAAAGATAATAATAATATATAATAGTATGCAAAATTATTTACATTACGCAACACAAAACATAATGTAAATTATAAATTAATACTCATTTATGTCAGCTAGCACACGCCAATATACCAATCAAAAATATCGAGAACTTACCCAGGCAGAAATAAAAATAATAAAGACTAAACGTAAGCCTCCAGGCATAAAGGGCGTGTCCGCTTACATATAGCTATATATAGCTGTTACCTACTGGAAGTTATAAATGATAAACCAGGACCATCGAGGTAAAATATTTAAACAGCTAATTACTAATAACAATAACAAAACCATAATCAGCCAGACGACCAGTCACCACAAGCAGCACCCGTTCACGAGCTTAATGCAAAGATCAGCCATAACCCCCCTCGCCATATTTGAGGGAACGAGGCAACCCGACCCCCGACGCTACCGCAAGCAGTGACATCTAAGGGAGCATGACGAACTTGCTGCCGGTTGTTCAGGCAAACAATAATATCATCAATTTTCGTGGTCGCTAGCTAACCACATATTGCAATACAACTCATGAAAATCATTCTAATGAGTAGATTAAAATAAATTGACTTATAAAATCAAATAAAATAAACAATTATATAAACTTATATAACCTGTCAGTAGGTAAGCTAATTATGGAGAAAGAACATATAATACGCCATTAAATTGAAACGCGGAAACTAATCTCCAACGATTTTGAAAGGAATTTAGCCTTTATGCTATAGGTCAATCATCCAATACAATAAGTTTTTATTTTACACAACACAAATTAAAAGACTACCTAACCAGTAGTCCAATTAAATTAACTGGAGCAAGGTCACATCACTGAATTCAGCGGATACTATATCAAACGAAACTTGAAAAAGCAACCCAATTCCAATGTGAAATTATCAGCTTTTACAACGCAATCTTTAATACAATTTAGGCAATGGAACAGGCTTCCAATAAAGGGTGTCTTTGGATTCATTTTAATTTGTCACCACCGACTTATCCGATTGCGAATCGATTGACTTGATTTATTTATGAAAACTGGCAAGGCCACGACGTAATTGCGTTGATAGATTAGGTAGGTATGCCTTTTCTAAAACTAAGTTAACAGGTCACAGACACACTGTTTTGTTGTTGAACTAGGATCTGTATATGTTTCCACACTGAGCGTGAGTCCAGTCAATTGCAGCGTAGCTTTGACTTCGCGTTCACGCCGCGTACGTAGATGCCTACGCGACACTAGCACTAAGAGCGGATTTCACCAATGAAATTGAACGCGTTCTGCTAATCTAAATGCGTTCAAGAGCTGTCAGTGTACAATATTCCATTTTTTTTACACTGACAGCTCTTGCACGTGTAATCACCCAATACATCCTTTGTTATTTTATTACTATGCATTGCATCATAACATTAGTGCGCTATGTTATAATTTTATTACGTAATTAGCACTTTTATCCAATAAGCCAAAACGTCAAACAAATAGTTTTATGACAGTTGCGCGCAGAGATTGTATTTAAATCTGCGGCGCGTGAGTCGCCGACGCTATGAAATGTTGCCACTTTAAATATTATATTTTATTTTGACTAACTATTGTGTTTATTGTATTTTTGTCTTATTTTGTTATTTCTCTGTATGCTGCACCGGTTGACGTCCTCACGTCAACGCCGGTTGTCGCTGAAAACCAGCGCTGGGGCTCTGTCTCGCATAGGGTCCCAGCATTATGCTGAGCGATGGCCTTTTTCGTGGATGTGACGCTTATTTTCTCCCAAATGGTTATTTTGTGTTTTTATTTTCTTTGCTTGCGTCATATGTACCGCAAATAAACGTATTTTCTTTCTTTCTTTTTTTTAGAAATGCTGATCGCGTTCAGTCTCATTGGTGAAATCAGCCCTAAGAATCCTACCCACTACGTTACGTAGATAGATAGACAGATATAATACTCTTTATTGTACAGAATAAAAGTTATAGACATAAATACACATTTACGCTGCGTTCACGTGACGTACACCTACGTTCGACGTAAGCCTACATTTTTACTTTTGTATGTCCTAATTTTCAAATCTGCTCACCGTGGTCACCATGAACATACATCCTTCCTTTAAGGCACAGAGTCAAAGATCGGTTAAAGGAACTCTATTATTTAATAAAGTGAGTTAATCTCTTGCCAGAAATTTACAACCATAATGCTGAAAAATTAAATCTCGCAAACGTAGATAATCCTAGATATTAAAATTCTAAATACGTAATGTTATTATGTTCGTGCAAAAGGAAAGAATTTTATCACTTACCCCAATTGTGAACGATACAGGGGCACACGACAGCCTGAAACAATAACAGTTTTAAGTCCTATTATACCTACTTTGAGTATTACTACCAATATCCAGGCTAGCGATATTAAGTCTATATGAAATTTTACACTGGAAAGGCTAGTATTGGGACAGTACCTATATTGTATTTTTTACAATCTTCTTCTACATGGAACAGGTAAAGTTACCTATTTGTTTGTATATAATCTCGTAATCTCTAGAACTACTGATACGATCAGAAACATAATTTCTTTCACTGATAAAAAGCGACATTATTCCAGATTGACATGGGATTGTTCAATACCAAAGCGCACGGTTACCATGGCAATCTTCATACGGGTAAAAACGCGGGACGCATTTAGTTCTTTCTATTTTTATAGTAAGAATCGATTATATTTTTATAGAAAGATCTTACTTAACAGTTATAGTGATTAAACTAAAACAAAAAACTTTACCTCATTCGGTATTCTATGCCACATTATCCATGAAACTAACTTCTCTTCCAGGATAATAGGATACAGTCAATATTCATCAGAAAGTTAAAGCACACTCACTCGTGCTTCTTACAAGTTAGCAGTCGAACCGGAGCCTATTCAGTGTATAAATAATGTTATTAGGATATGTACAATCGACGAATGAAAAGATAACGCTTGTTCAGGTCCAATTTTCTTGCACTGTTTACATACCTACTTACAATTTTTCTGAATACAATATGTATTCGGAAAATATTACATTCGATAACCGCAATCGCGCTACCTATGGCGAGCGTGTATGACCACACACAAGCACAGAGACCTTAGTGTGAGTTTCTTTTAACCATCTCGACTTTACGCATCCACCGCGTTCAGCGCTCCGATTGGCCCTTCACTGGTGAAGGCCGACCAGCTGCCAATCGGAGCGCCGAACGCGGTCGATGTGTACAGTCGAAGTGTTTAAAAGAAACTCACACTAGGGCCTCTGATGAATACAGATGGATTTTAGGTATAAAGCTACAAAGCTTTATACCTAAAATACGGAGTGTCTACTTGTGTAGAAGATAAGCGGCGGGCTCGACTTGTCTAATTCAGTGGGCGTAACGTTATAGTCAGAATGAAAAATGGTTTATTAGTTTCACAAGTAATATCTTAACAACTAGTGATTGGAGCCTCCTTTTAAGCAAATAAGCGGAGTGTCCCATCTGTAATCTGTTGCTATGTAAAATTTTAACCAATAGATTTAAGAATTGTTATTGTAAGGTTATTTTACTTCTTATTATTTAATGCCAAACAAAAATGTGAAGTTATTTATAGAAACCCGCCAATACTTTAGTCACAAATTTATCTCTATTCATTGAGTACCTATATAAATTAGGAGAGCTAGGAGGAGCCGCATTATAGATCAAACTATCTGTAATAATCTATGCCAGAAGTATAGACGAACGCGAACCAAAAGGAGAAGGATCGTAGCAGGAGGTGCTCTGTAGTTTCTGCCTACCCTTACAGGAAGATGGCGTGAGTTTATGAGTATGTGTGTATACCTACTATATGAAATGCCATCGCACAGTTTTAACATGCCAACATTAATCCAAGTGACAGTCACAGTAACGGAAACATGCACCAACATCATCTTCTGCTTAGTCTTTCTCAACTACCATTACACTCACGAGCATGGACCTCTCTCCCATTCACAACCCCACTCTATTTCCATCCATCAATGCTCAAATAAATCTAAATTACTTACTCAGCTAACTTACATTTTTGTCTTGTGGTAGATTAACATTGAAACTCGAAACTGGTCCATCATTAATATACAGTTCAGCTCGGTCGAATCACTGTCTCCTAAGATACAGGCCATCTCTAGTTTGAGAGACAGGATTACATTTTTGTTGATATAGACAATTGTTTTTTCTCCCCTTGCGTCCATTTTTAGTTGACTACGTCTTAGCATGTAACTAGTGTACAACCATTTTTGGATCAATAAACTTATTTATTACTACATATATTATGTTAGGGTCAGCTGCCAGTCTAACCGGGTGCAGCTCAATACCAGAATTTTACATGAGCGACTGCCTATGTGATATCTACAACCCAGTTACTGGGTAATACGATACCTCTTGGTGAGACTGGTTGCCAGACTTTCGGGCTTTTGACGACCCGTAATGACTATCCACGAATGACAGCCGGGTGCTTTACGTCGCACCGAGGGGTCTCGGTTATAAAAAAAGGTCCCCATCCACGTAGTGTAACAGAAACATGCATCATTCAAAGAAAATTGCTTAATTCTTTCGTTACTCCACTGTATGTATAATAATTATGTTTATATTAGGTCCCCACCACCTATGAAATCAGCGTTTTTTATGGACAATTTTAAAGAAGTTGCAATTTTCATACTAGCATTTCCTTAATTTATTTAACAACCATGAACACTAATGTTTTAAAACTTTTATGCACTAATGTTTAAAAACAAAAAAAAAGACAAAAATAAGTTTTGGCTAGGTTTTAAAACAAATAGTGGTCATATAATGCTAACAAAAAGAGGAGTAATTTTTAAGGTATTTTTTATATTTAGAAAACTACGAGTATAAGTATTAAGGTTTTTTTACTATTGGTAGTTGTCTATGATGGTAATTATTCGATATAATATCAAGCAATTGATGAATATTTTAAACCATAGAAGTGACGAGGTTCTCTATTTGTGAGAAAAAAACGCCAATTTCATAGGACCCAATAATATGATATGCTTACCGATATTTAATGATCACGAGCGTTTTCCATCATTTTAACGAACAATTAAGAAGAGATTTGCCCATAATAAGCCTCGTATCAAGCGGAATAATGATCCCTATAATACATCATTAATGAACATATCACTGTTTCTGCTCGTCTTCCTATATCCACGTTTACGACAGCTATGTAAAATTATCAGAGGAAACGTTCGGTTTTGGGTACTTACTTACTTATTTGTTTAGTAATATTATGAGGTTTTGCGACAAGGGTGATCAAACTACCTCGGTTCTTGTCTCGTGTTAGCACGAGTTGTATAAGAATATTAAGCGATGCCGTGGTAAAATTAAGTTTGTGTCCGCTCCGATGCACGACTGGGTCTTTAATACGGTTGCCTTTGAAAATGAAATAGGCAAAGAGGGTAAATAGAGGGTAAATAAATGCATCTCTTAAAAAAATAAAAAACAAACACTTTACCGCCCACCCTAATATAACTCAAAAGAAACAATAGTTTATTGTTTTTTCTTTACATAATATAAATAATAATTTGTTGTTTTACATAGTTAATGTATAAATCAAATATTATTTTGGAAAAAATTAAGAAAAAACAATAGATCATAATTTAGATTTTTCTCAAAAAATTTAAACACTAGCAGCTAGCCTTAAGCAGTTAGGCACAAATGAGCGACATTTTCATGATAAAAACTATTTATTTTTACACCGCTTCTATACTAAAAGTCTTCATAAACTCCTGAGTATGTTACTAAAACAAACAAATTAATTAGAGTCTGCTTAGCGAGTGGATGTACGTGTATAAACTAATTTCATTCTATTTCAACAACATGTTTTAAGTGACGGCAGCTGTACTGTAATGAATCGCATGTCACTACTACGGGACTTCTTTTCTGTTTTACCCGATTTTTAGGAAGTGCTGTTTCAACAACTACACTACTACAATATTATATACCTAAATCTATAATAATACCCAGCCAAAATCTTGAAAGAAAAATGGCGCGCAGTAAAAATTAATTTTCTATGTTAGGAAAAACGCCCTGCGCCCCATATGTTCCTTAAGAGGGAACAGGGCCTGCAAGGTATTTGAAAAATAGGTATTTGAAGAAACTATTGCCGTCGTCTTACCTCAAGTCTGTCCCTGTAGAGTGCGATATGGACAGCTGCAGCTAAGACCGGTTATATCACATACATTTTGACGAGATTGACATTTCGTATTCCCCTTTTTTCTCCTTGAAAACTGAGCTGATGCAATTATTTTTTACATTACAATTTTAAGAAAGAGTATGTCTAGGATCCCAACATTTTTTTTTATGTTAAAAACTTAACGAATTTGTCTAGAAGACCTCAAATCCCTCAAAAAATGGGGGATATTTATAATTTTTGGAGGGTCATATTTTCTTTACCATTTAATTGCTGAAAAAAAAGAAATAACAGGAACGTGTCTACATCAGACCTTGTTTAAATGAAAAAAAATGATTGCTCTAGAGGCTCTGGAAGGGAAGAAAAAAGGGGAATACATTTGTATGGTGAATCGCAGACCCTGTGCCCATATGCTTCGCTAAATAGAACGCGTACTTTAGCGTGCCTTAGCATGCTTACCGCCAAATTGTGTTGTATTTACTATAATATAATATACCATTTATTTCAGGCGACACAGGCCCATAGGAAAATACCTTAACCGAAACATATATATTTTAATAACAAACACTTGTGTTAATAAATAAGGCTTAGACTATGTTAGTAGCACTTCACTTTGCACTAGCTTGACTTTGTGCTGTCCTGTGGAACTTGCCCGCGGAAGCGACGGAACACCACGTCGTGCGGCCAAAAGTCTTCTTCCATGACGAGGGGCAGATAACAGTTCGGTACTCGCACGACGAACGCCTTGAAGTTGACGTTCCGGTGCGATTCTAGTAACTGCACCCTTGGCATGTACCTCGTCCTTTGGCGCACGTACCCCACGATGTCCTCCGCCTTAGTGGTGTAGTGCAGGCGAGAGATGTACACCGGTGTGTTCGGCTTTGCTGCACGCAGGCTCACTTCGGGATCCGTAGGAGCTTTGCCGCAGTGCCGCAATTACCGCCACGCTATTGCGCAAATCGCTAACTTCTTTACGCAAATCAGCGACGGTGTTTTGGGATGCATCTAATTTCGTTAGCACATCCGCAAGGCGGGTCTTCAGAAAGACAATGTCCTTCAGAAGACTCGTTACATCGATGTGGTCGAAGGTGACGGGAGGAAGCTTGTGTATGTAGCTCCTTCGCCACAAACGTTGGCACGTCGTCAGGGTCGGTCTCCTTGAACAGCGTGATTATATCCTGTAGGCTCCTCTTAGTCCCGTCACGCTGGCGGGACACCATCTGGTCGCGCTTGTTCAGCACACTGTACAACAACAGCTTGGCAGCAGCTATGTCGTCCTCGCTGAAGTTCGTTGCGCAAAACTGGACAGCGGACACCTCGTCCATTACATCCAGCTTCTGCTGCAGGAACGCCAGCAGATCATTCGCCACTAGTTCATTACTCATGGCGGGTAAATTACGAGCGACAGCTTGCACCGCGCTAACCGAAATAATGAATATGCAAACGTGTCCGCATCGGAACGCAGCGCAAGCGAGACTCGACTATGACGTACGTTTACTGTCAAACAGAGCGCCGGTGCTAGCAATGCCGCGACATGCTGCACTGGACTTAGCGCTCTGATGATTCTCACACATCGGAGCGTTATAAGCTAATAACATTGTACAGCTGGTTAAAAACAGAACACCATCCTCCTGCTATCGTTCCCCAAAATTTGGGGTCGGCTCATTAGATTCGTCCTTTTCTTCCATACATCTCTTTTAATCGACATCTGAATGTTAAACTTCCTTAATCCTACCTAGGTTTAATATCTTCTACACAGCATAGTTTATGCATAATAAGTCTAAAATGTCAACTGCTGGAACACAAGCCTCCTCTATTCTAGGGAGTGGGCTGTAATCCACCACGCGGGCCCAGTGCGGGTTGGTAGATGTCACATGTCTTCAAATTTTTGGTTCTAAGACATACCGGTTTCCTCACGATGTTTTCCTTCACCGTTTTGAGAGCAGTGGTGATGAAATTATTTACACAAATTAAAGAGCCTGATCTTCAAATCGTAAGTCGGGGCCGTTAAAACTCAAACCATTTATTTCAATTACAGGCACTTTTGAATTGTCAAGAAGTTGGTCGGTCAGAAATATGATGCTAGTTGCCCATTCCAAAGCGTAGTAGGTACCTATGGAGAAGAACGGGCAAGAAACTCCACGGGCACTCTTTTAAATAAAAAAAAATATACAAAATATTGGTTACATCATTCATGTTGAAAACATTACTACTGGGACACCACTGCTCTACTGAGCTAACAGTGGCTACCATCACACACTTTCTTTTACACAATCCTTGAATATTTACCTCCTTACTAATAAACGTTGTATAGCGTCTGTGTAGTTACACAACGATTTGTCTTCTTCTTCGAAAGTCAAATTACTGACGACTGAAAGAGAGAAAACGGTGTGTAACTATTCACCTGATATAATTCGTTTATTAGTAAGGCAGTTAGTACTTAAACGAATAGCCTAGCCTTTCCCAACTATCATTGTTGGGGTTGGCTTCTATTCTAGCCGGATGCAGCTGAATACCAGAATTTTACATAGAGTGACTACTTAGGAGGAGCTCGTGGCTAAGTAGTAACTGCCGCACGGGTCGATCCGTCAGGTTAAGCTACGCTTGCCGGGGTTGGTCTGTGGATGGGTGACCATCTTTACATACCGAGACTCCTCCGTGCCTCGGAAAGCACGTTAAGCCGTTGGTCCCGGTTGTCATTCGTGGATCTTTGACAGTCGTTACGGGTCGTCAGAAGCCCGAAAGTCTGACAACCAGTCTTACCAAGGGGTATCGTATTACCCAGTTACTGGGTTGTGGAGGTCAGATAGGCAGTCGCTCCATGTAAAATACTGGTATTCAGCTGCATCCGGTAAGACTGGAAGCCGACCCCAATATAGTTGGGAAAAGGCTAGGCAGATTGATTGACTACTTAGCTTATCTGACCTCCACAACCCAGTTACTGGGTAACACGATACGTCTATGTAAGACCGGTTGTCAGACTTTTGGGCTTTTCAGGCTCAGTAACGACTGTCAAAGTTTTACAAATGACAGTCGAGATGAATGGAGCATGGAGGGGTTTCACTATGTAATTGATGATTCCCATCCAAAACCCAACCTCGGCAAGCGTAGCTTAACCTTCAATCGACCCGTGCTACTGTTATTGTTATTACTTAGCCATGAGCCACAATAGAAGACTTACACAGCATAGAAAAAAAAACTTTTTTTTCAAAAAATAAAAACGACTTCCAAAAAAAAAAAAACACTTCAAAGTGAAAATAACTTTGGTTTCGGAAGTCGGTGTCAAAAAAACGACGTATTATTGAAACTAACTCAAAAACCCCTCATCAGATCTTGATCAAACTTATATGGGACCACTTCTGAGCTATGCCCTACCAAAAACAAAAAGAATCATATTATCATAATCGCGTAACAAAAATACAAAAAGCATACAACCGAATTGAGAACCTCCTCCTTTTTGAAATCCGTTGAAAATAATACGAGTATGTCAATTCTTTTGGATAATTAAAGTACCTACAAATAACAAGAATGCCTAAAGATATCGTAGATTCATTTTATTGTCAATCGATGTTCATTGAAAATGTTTATAATAATACCTCGAGTTTCATGAGTAACGAACTGCTTACATATTACGTCATAATCAGAAGCCCTTTTTAGTTTGCCTTCAAATTTTCTAAGCAGTTTAAAAATTCAACATTTTCAGAGAACATAATACATTATGTAAAATGTATATTAAACTTACATATATCAAGGAATACATTATGCTACGCTGAGCGTAAGATACGAGTAAATAATATGAAAGCGAATCGAATCGACTGCAGTTTCGATTAGGGTACTCAGAAAGTTAAAAGTGGTGTTTAATTTAGAGTTGTTATTAGCTGTGACGCTATTTTTAAAGAAAAAGTTTATTTACTACACAACACAGCAATTGGAAAAATGATAACAACTGTGTTTTACCTGATTTTCTTCATTACGTTAGGGCCAAATAAACTAAGTAAAAAGAATGAGGTACAATATATGTCACAGTTTCAGGTAACTGGGGATTCTTCTTGTCTCATAAAATTACGAATTTTATGAAGACTAACTACTGTCGTTTATATTTTTTTGTCTGACACTGGGCTGTCGTGTAGCTGACCTAGGTCAATTTCGAAACCTGAAGCTTTTTTTGTTGACTTTATCGCTATAAATATTTTGTATCTAGATAAAAATAGGTTGGTAAGCAACAGGATAATACTTACTTGTACAAAAGTCGGTTTTTATTTGAAATGATTTAATTTGATTTGGAAATACTGAAGTCCTTCATAATGTCTACTCTAATGACGACACGGTTGGCGCAGTGGTTAAGCGATTGACTGCTGCGTGTCGCGGGTTTGAATCCCGCACGGAACAAATAGTTGTATGACCTACAAGTAGTTGTTCCGGGTCTGGCTGTTTGTGTATGTGAGTTTGAATGTTTCGCACATTACATGAGAAATTCAAAGTGTGGGACAACGTTTAAAAAAAATGTTTACTTACATAATGTAACATTAAACATGTAAAACGTCCCTGGAAGTACCTACCTTAAGTACATTAGAGCAAAAAAGAATTTGTTGGTGGGCAAAACTACAAACAGATATAATATACATATATATTTTATAATGCGCACAGTAAAGGAGTGGAACTCTCTGCCTGCGTCTGTGTTTCCGAACGCATGCAACCCGAATTTATTCAAAGTAAGAGTGAACAAGCTTCTTCTGGGTAAGCTCACTCCATCGTAGACTTTGTCTCTGTCACCTCTGACCTAGACTAGAGTCAAGAGCAAACCCATCGTAAAAAAAAAAAAAATTGCCGTGCAAAAATGTCGTGATGGCTCAGTGGTTAAACCCTGATCTCTCATGCACGAGGTTGTGGACTCAAATTCGGGCAAGTACTATTGTAACTTTTTAAATTCATATGTACTTCCTTAGTTTATCTTGGACATTACTGACATCGGTGAAGGAAACTCATCGTGAGGAAACCTGGACTTATATAAGTCTGACTCTGCCTTCCCTTCTTGAGCAAGCGTGGTGATCAGTGCTCGTGCCTTCTCTGTATGAGAAGAGGCCTTTGACCTGCTGTGGGACAGTAATAGGCTGTATTATAACAGTTATAGAACTGAATAAATGTCATGTTTCTCTTTAAATGATTTTTCAAAGGTCAGTTGTCACATTTCTATCAAACTATTTAACCATTCGACATCAGGACATCACATCGAATTAATTAAAGGCCACACAATAATCATGTGGTTTTGGGTGGTTAACTAAAAATTTATCTGCCAGTATTGTGTTAGTTGCAATCTGATCTGACGCCTACGCTTTTTGGAACAAGTTAGAAAGGTCAGAGAAGCTTTGATCAAAACACCGGTAGAAGTTCTGATATGACGTCATTAATAAGTTAAAATGGCGGCAAGGTATTAGAGAAGTCGCCCACTACATTGAGTTATGATGATGCAAGAACAAAGGGATTGGATAGTGATCGTTGGATAAATTTCAAATAGATACAAACAATGTTTTGGAACAATCTACGTGTGTTTACTGTGGACAACGACGATGGTGTACAAAAGATTATGGTAATTCCTGCATAAAGACGGGCCATAAATAAAAGCCGATTAAAAAATATTCCTTAACAGTTCTCGATACTTTTTATCTTGGTCACTAAAATATGTAAGAATCTAAAAAGGCACATAATATTATGCAAATGCACTTAAAAATGATGGCTAATAAAAAACGATATACATACCCGAATTGAATTTACAAAGAGGAAATTCCCACAAAATTGTATCAATTATTAACAATCCATCACACTCGAAATGAAAATCTCTTTAATTTTGACAATTCAACAATATCCATTGTGTTATACTTTCTATAGAGTAGTGAAACTTTCAAACGGAGAAAGCAATCGATCCTGCAGTATTGTCAAAATGGAAATTCTTGTCATTCCGAATGTGTTACACATTAGGATGCAGGGCGTCAGTTAGCACGTTACCTAACACTGTACAGACAAGCGATTCTACTTCACTAACATCATCTATATATAGGTTATCTCAATACTATCGGTATGTCAGAACACAGAACCTTGCATTTTCATATTTTTTGACAATATTTTAAAATTCCTTTGACATTGGGATCGTGGGCGTTGTAGTGTGGGCTTGAGTTCAACTCATGTTTGATGTATGAGAAAGCTCAGTATTTGGGGTCATGTAGTGGATAGCTGGGTAGTAACTTCAGTGAGTGGATTCTGTGACGTTATTTGAGAACACTGTTGATATTTTTAACAGGTGGCAATTTTTTTGTAAAGTATCTTATTTCCATCGAAACTGTCGTCGAGGAAGACCGAGGCAAAAGTTGTGTGGCGATATTATCACGTTTGCGGGACCAACATGGCCAGAGATCACCCAAAAGGGATTTGTCTGGTAAATAGGGACGCTTTTGCCCAGCAATGGGACCCAACACATTAAACAATATTTAAAAAAACCTTATTTTTACTTTGATTAACTCAAGAAGAGCTCGTGCATTTTAAGTTTCTACTTGCTTTTTACTTTATTGGTAGGGATCTAGGTATCAATAAAAATATTCTTTACGTCTCACTGATGTCTTTTTGGGATACCTTCACAAAAATTCTGTATAGTGCTTTATTTCGGTATTATTTAAATGCATTTCAGCTTCAAAATGGGTCTGAAAAACTGCACTAACTATTGCAAAACATTTCTTCAGCTCAACTTAAAAAGTTAAAATAGGAAACTCCGCCTTTTAAAGAAAACTTTACACATACCCTTTTTCACTTATTTTTCCATTAAAACAACCCGTCTAGTCCGCTAGCGTTACCTGTGAACCTTTTCATTAAAGTTACTTACTCTCATTAAAAACTTTTCACGAGCGTTTGAATAAGTTTGCTTTCACATACATTTTTTTTTTTCGAATGAAATACCACAATTTTGCTTCGAGAACGTTCGTATTTTGAGTCGAGAATACATTGTAGGAGCTTGTATAATGAATCCACAGCGTTTGTTAAACTGAATTACGTAAACAATACGCGCACGCTACGGCAAATGTTAGGCGTGCCACAAGGCTCGTACCCCGGTCCTATATGCGGTGTGCCCTAACAAGCTCTGCGACTCAATTTAAATACACAATGATATTTTGTCTAGACACTTAAAGTTTTTTCGTTAGTATTTTAGCTTAATTAAAGTTTTAGCTTTAGTGGTTTGTGGACCAGTGCCCATAATATTATGAATTTGTGCATGCATTTTGCTGTTATACAAATTCACTGTATGTTCTAAGAGCAAATATTACACAGCTACATCTGAATGTCTAAATATGTTAACAATGTGGTCGCAATATAAGATACACATATTGTGGCTGCTGTTCAGTGCTTGGGACAGCTTCATCAAGTGAAGGACTTCAGTAACCTTTACTACTAGTAGCAAATAACATTTATATTGTTTCATAATCAAAACTTTGCTTAAAAACCGGCCAAGTGCGAGTCGGACTCGCGCACGATTTTCTATAAAAATGGAAAAAATCATTTCTGTTGTATGGGAGCCCCCTTACATATTTATTTATTTCTATTTTTAGTATTTGTTGTTATAGCGGCAACAGAAATATGTACATCATCTGTGAAAATTGCAACTATCACGGTTCATGAGATACAGCCTGGTGACAGACGGACAGACACAGAGACGGACAGCGGAGTCTGGGTCCCGTTTCACCCTTTGGGTACGGAACCCTAAGAAAGAGCTTTACTATGTCCTTCGCACTTCATGGAAGTATAATTAGGTACCTATGTCGTCAATGGACTGAACCTTAATGCTATTTTACATGCCAAATTGCCAATACATTTTGTCAAAGATGCTTGTGTTTTTTTTGGCCACCCTACGTTCCTAAGTGGTTACCCTCGATCTGCATGAACTTTGAGCTTTCTGGGTCAAATTTGAATTTCCAATAGGATGTGGGACCTGCAGACCGTGTAAATTATATTATACTGATGTTCTAGAGTAAGGATCCAGGCTACTAAAAATTGGTAAGAGAAAATGCTGCCACTCACACACTTTTGACTTAAAAATGTGTTTCGCACTTATAACAAAATCACACTGTAATTGCGCGAATATTTTTTTTTTACTCAATTGGTATTATATTGTAAATTATTATCAAAGTAGAAGTATTATGTACAATTTTTTTTTAAATACTTTCTGTGTAGATTTTAATTTTAGTTTTGATTTTGATGTTGCGTGATTTTAAATTTGAATTTGGTTGTAAACATAATTATTGTTCGGTGAGTATAAGAACTCATTTAATTTTAAGTAGGCGCTCAATATCAATCGAGAAATAAGTAATGCATGAAGTGCTTACCTGTTGAGAAATTGATAAATAAATTGAAATTGATTGATTGATTAGAAATTGCCAAATTACAGTTGCAGTTCTTTTTCAGGAGTTTGTAAGCGATGTTTTTAGGATAGTGGTTTGCAGATTGTTGATGGACAGCAAATAAGTAATTAAGTAGTTCTTTAAGCCATTTGATTTAAGGAAACACTGGCAACAGAACAAACATTACAAATAAGTCTAATGTCTGAATCATTTGACTTATTTGTAATGTTTGTTCTGTTCCCGCGTTCCCCGTGAAAACGGTTGTATCTCATGTCTTTGTATGTGTTCAATTGTTGGTGAGTGAAATAAACAAAATAAAATAAATTGCCATTTTAACGAAGTCGGAAAAACCGTAACAGTTTAAAATAATAACCATGACGGATAAATAAAGTGGGAAATACCCATATAACTCACTTAAATAAATAAATTGGATCAGTAGCCATTTAATTGTTATTAAACATTTAACTATGACTTAGCATTAAGGAAAATGATAATAAGCAAGATGAAAAACGATGCATTTATAAATAAATATAATTTTAAAATAATGATAATACAACTGCCATTTAAAATATTATATTTTATATAATTATTTAGGACTAACGATTGTATTTATTTTATTTTTGTCTTATTTTGTTATTTCTTTATATGCTGCACCGGTTGACGTCATCACGACAACGCCGGTTGTTGCTGAAAACCAGCGCTGGGGGTGCTCTGTCTCGCATAGGGTCCCAGCATTATGCTGAGCGATGGCTATTTTACGTGGATGTGACGCATATTTTCCCCCAAATTGTTATTTTCGTGTTTATTTTTTTTCTTTGCCGTCATAATTATGTACCGCAAATAAACGTATTTTCTTTCTTTATTTTTTCAACTACTGATTGAATAAATAAATATATATATAATAAAATAGATTAGACTACTCTTTAATAATACACACATACACACCATACACCATATGAATTTCTTGAACAAACTTAGAACTTTAATATTTTATTTTTATTTCTTTTTTAATACGGCCCTTTTAATTTGAGTTCTTTTCCCGTTGTGCTATAAGCTTATTTATTATAAGAATACAAAATGGTGGTTGCAATGCCATTGTTCATTAAAGGTCGGTACCAGGAAATCGTGCTATAGGTTTTGGAATAAGTTTATATAGAAAAATTAAAGTAAAAGCCATGATAAAAAAACGACTGCCTAGCTGAAGAGTTTCACTAGTAATTAAAAAAATTGGATTGAGGATAAACTTTGAAGAAAAAAAAAAAAAAAAAACTGCTTATTTTGACCCTTAAGTATTTTATTGCCACCGATAAAAAAACCATGACTACTTGCACGAATATCTCCTAACCATTCTTTCTCGTCTTCCCCAGGTCCACGATGTTTACCACCCAGCCGAACGCCTCGGTCCTGATATACACTCCAGGCGATAATCAGACTGAGAGCGACTACACCCCTTACGAGGAACGACTGGAGACGTATCTGGTGCCGGTCCTGTTTGCCATTATCTTTATAGTAGGGGTGCTTGGCAATGGGACCCTGGTAGTTGTGTATGTCAGGCACAGGGGCATGAGAAATGCGCCGAACACGTAAGTATTAACAACTTTCAATCTTTTTTGTATATTATTTCATCATGATGATGGCTCTCGTAACGGTGAAGGAAAACATTGTGAAACACCGACAGTTTAATCGCATTTCAAGCCACTCTGATGCATCTATAGATAGAGACCTGACGTTTGCAAACTGTAACGCGTGACATATCAAATGAAATGGCGAATATTAAAAAAAAAAAACTTAAAATTAATATTAGGGGTTAAAGTATGCAATTGCCGATTTGTACTGAAAAATTTAAATTAGTTTTTTATTTTATTTAACATATTTATTTAATCAAAATAATTACCATTATTATCTATATATTGCTGCCATCTAATAGGAAGGTCATTTATGACTTTGCGATAGAACTCTCGTGATCTCGATTCGACAAACTGTGTGAAAGCATTTTCTACTGCCTCCTGAGAAGAAAACTTTGTCATAGAAAATTGTCCAAATCACGAAAAAAATGGTAGTCCGTTGGAGCAAGGTCTGGCGAATACGGAGGGTGACAAATAGTTTCTAATTGCAGTTCCCATAGAGTTAAAACGGTTTCTCGTGCTGAATGAGGTATCGCTTTATCATGGAGCAATAATGGTGAAGATCGACTCATGGCTGACTCGGGGCTGTTTCACTGCTAGTTTTGTTATCATTGTTCGGAGTTCGGTACAGTAGACATCTGCCGTTATTGCTTGACCAGATCGGGGAAAGCTAAAGTGAATAACAACATGCTGAGACCACCAAACAGTTACCATTGACTTTTTATTGGTAAGCTTTGCTTTAGGACACTGTTGCGGCGTTTGACCTGGGGTCAGCCATTGCATTTTTCGCTTACGGTTATCGTAAAGAATCCACTTTTCATCACATGTCACAATTTGATCATTTTCATCCACTATGATGATGGCAACACAAGTTTCAACACGCGTTTCTTTCTGCAGATCAGTCAACTCATGAGGCACCCATATATTTCTCTTTTTTTTTATTGATTTAAGTAAGGTAACCATGCCGCTAATTCCTGGGTAGTTCGGCTCGGATCGGCTTCCGTGGTTCGTTCTTCAAATGAAAGTTTCCATCACGAAAGCGATTAAACCAAAATCGCACGGTGCGTTCATTAGCAGTCCCCTCTCAAACGCAACACTGACATTGCGAGCTGTTTCTGCCGCGTTAGTTCCGCGTTGGAACTTGTATTAAAAAATAACTCGAATTTTCGAAGTATCCATCTTTCTTGTCTAAGCTGAATAAAAAAAACTACTGGAAGTCGATAATCGAATGTTGCACATTTTTTTAAGAACTTCATAGGAACCATGTGAAAAAAGTTTCACTCTAAAATCTCAAACCATGAAGGTTCTATGTCAATTCAAAGTATCAATTACAATAAACATATTTTCTTTCTTTCTTTTCTAATAAAACGGCAATTTCATACTTTAACCCCTTTATTACTTTATATTCAAGGAAATTGATGAAAATTTGCCCTTTTCTCCGATCTACTGAGCCTAAAATTTTGTAAAAAAAAGTACAGAGAATGGTTCTTTACTCATAGATTACAGGAAAACCTATAAGAAGTCTATGATCTAAAAATAAAATGGAAAATCTCTCAATATTGTGCGTATAAACTTACACTTGCAGTTGGAATGTATCGGAGAACATGTTTTTCAACAACAATATAAGTACAAT
The DNA here is from genome assembly GCA_963853775.1 of Xanthia togata. Lineage (NCBI taxonomy): Eukaryota > Metazoa > Arthropoda > Insecta > Lepidoptera > Noctuidae > Xanthia > Xanthia togata. The sequence continues at coordinate 9,195,371 of OY970806.1, forward strand.
TATAAGTATTTTCTTGAGATAGCTATGGAACCCTCCATTGCGCGTGGTCCTACACTGCACTTGGCCGGTTTTTATTTATTAATACCTTTTAAGTAAGTACTATCAGATTAAAGCCAGACCAAATAGATGTTGTTAACACGTTGCCAGACTGGTATGTTGTTTCGCTCTCAAGTTAGTAAAAGAACAACTAAAGGTGGAGCCGCAGCAAAAGTACGCTACAAATATAATAAAACATAGGAAAGTTGAAAGTTTTATTTTTAATATTTTATCAGTTATTAAATTGAACTTATTCGTTGTTATCACTCATTCGTCATCATCTACGTCTGTAAGTATTCTCATCGTTGTCGCTTGCTGTGAAATTTTCTTTATCTCCTTCGTCTTATGTACCTAGCTTTTCCCAACTATGTTGGGGTTGGCTCCCAGTGTAACCGGATGCAGCTGAATACCGTATTTTACAGGGAGTGACTGCCTATCTGACCCCACAACCCAGTAACTGGTTAATACAATAAATACCTTTTGGTAAGACTGGTTGTCCGACTTTCGGGATTCTGAAGACCCGTAACGACTGTCAAAGATGCACGATTGAAAGCCAGGACCAACGGCTTAACGTGATTTTCGAGGCACTGAGGAGTCTCGGTTTGTTAAGATGATCACCCATCCACAGACCAACCCCGGCAAGCGTAGATTAACCCGATGGATCGAACCTTGCAGCTGTTATTACTTAGCCACCTCCTTCGTCCTTTGTAACAATAAAAGAGTTTGTTGAACAGTTGTAACAATAAAGTTAATAGTAAGTAATAATAATACTGTTAGATAATAGTTAGTACTTAACTAATTAGTTGTACTGATAATAATTTTAGCTAATATAATATATTTATAACGCGATGTGCAAACTCACCCCTATTCCAGTCACTACAAGTTTTATTTCGCGACAAAAAGTAGCCTTTGTCCTTCTACAAGGTATAATCTATATCCATACAAAAATGAATCAATATTGATTCAGCGGCTTAGGCGTGAAAACGTAACAGACAGACAAAGCTACTTTCAAACTATAGCTGCGAACGCGGTTTCACCCTCATAAGTTTTGATCCCGTGGGAATATCGGGATAAAAATCCTATGCGTTAATCCAGGTTTTAAACTATAAATGTGTGCCAAATTGTATCCAAATTTGTTCAGTAATTTTAGTGTAAAGAAGAGACAAACATACACACTCACAAACATTCGCCTTTATAATATTAGTGTGATGGTTGAAAGATTATTATTTTATGATTTGATGGATCGGTGATCGGATCATAGTAGGTATGTGTTTAGTATAAGATCAGACACTGTTGCACATCATCTCATCTTTTAACCAGTCACCATTAAAGTTATAGTGCATTATTGTGTCAGCCCACAATTCCTTTAACGATAAAAAAAAAAAATTGGGCAGTCATGGACGATCGTGAAAATGTGGGCCAAGGCGAAGCCGAGGCACACATACGTGAGTCCATCAATGCCTGCTGGCGGCCAAGGTATAGTACTTTTCTCAACCAATGCTCGGAAATTCAAACTAAGCAAATTACATCACAAATAAAGAAAAAAATCAAATCAAATTATAAATTCCAAGACAATGACAAACAAAAAAACATTTTCACGCGCCAACTTTTTTTTCTTCTTTACTTTGAGCAGTTTTATTTGCTAAGCCAGTTCGAAATTTAAACAAAATCTTTCATATTAATAAGTTACCTCTTTGGTTGCCATGTGTCGCAGTAAAAAGTTAGTTCCATTTTTAAATAACACGACAGTTATGAGTAGCAATTAATTTGGCCGCTAAACACGACAGTTATAGATTTTCATATAACATTGCCGGCCGCCTACTCACTTGTTTTAAACCAGTACAGCAATTTCGATTTATCTCAAAGAAGGTTGTCAAATTAATGTTCGAATTTCCAATCATGTCTGAGTAAAAAAAAAAAAAAAAACCAGCACCATATGTTCACCTACAGACTGCAGACTACCGCTGTTAGTCAGTCTGAATAATTATCCGTGTGATCAACTAATACCCATCAAAGCATACCATTGCCTTTTCCCATTTTTTGTTCCCGTTCACTGCATTTTCAAAGTTCCACTCAACTTTTCTTAACTATCGAGCTTGTTCGATAACTAGCCAAGTTCCGTCCTGTCCCTTATTAGTCCCATTCGTTAGTTTCCCCTATTGAATGTGATAATAGGGAACATAAATCTCCGATCATTCACAACTTTGGAGGGTGAAAGTCGTCTCTGTTGCATTCCATTTTCTTCAGAATTTGCATATTGCTTTTTAGTTACATAATTGTCACCTCTCTTTGTTTCATGTATGTGGTAGAAACTGTCATCTTATTATTGTCAAAAAGATAGCCGCTTTATTAGCCGCACGGGTTGATCTTCAAGGTGTACTGTTGAGATGCACGCAGTCTTGCTGTTTTTTCCGTAATATACCGAGAGACCTCGTGCTTTGGAATGTCGGTCCCAGCTGTCATTTGTACCGGGCCGGGGCTGCCTTGAAGCGGCTCCTGCCCAATCTAGGTGGTCCAAACGCCTCCTGCCGGAGGCTATACGCGGGGCACCGGTGTGGGCGCGTTCGTTGAGGCGGCGGCCTGCCCGCCGGTTGAACGCGTCCCAGAGGGTCATGGCCACCCGGCTGGTTCGGGGATACCGCACGGTCTCCGGTGAGGCGGCGAGCCTCCTTGCCGGATTGCCGCCATGGGATCTGGAGGCAAAAGTCCTCGCGCATATTTGGGAGTGGCGCGGGGAGGCGAAACGCCGGGGCTTGACTCCGATGCCGCGAGAAATCGCGGCACAGCGGACAGAGCTCCGACGGGATCTCATGGCGTCATGGAGAGTGCGATTGTCGCAACCCAGTGCTGGGCACGCCACTATTGCGGCGATAAGTCCCCTCTTTGAGGAGTGGCTGGAGAGGCGCCACGGCGTCCTCACCTTCCGCCTGACGCAGGTCCTCACCGGACACGGCTGTTTCGGGAGGTACCTGTTTCGGATAAGGCGGGAGGAAACGCCCGGGTGTCATCACTGCGTGGATCGCCCGGAGGACACGGTGGAGCATACGGTGGAGGTATGCCCGGCTTGGGCAGAGCACCGCCGTGTCCTCGTGGAGGCGATCGGTGGCGGGGATCTCTCGCGTCCGGCCCTGGTCCAGGCCATGGTACGGAGCGAGAGAGCATGGGAGGCCGTCACCTCCTTCTGCGAAGCAGTATTGCTCGCGAAGGAGGAGGCGGAGCGCGTGAGGGAGAGGCAAATTTCGCGCCCTCACGCCCCTAGCCGCCGCAGGAGGAGACGCCCTGGGCGTCGGGAATCGATTGCCGATTCCCGGCCACCGTAGGCGCGGGCTTGCGGACGGTGAGCAATGGGTAGCTCGCCGTCCGGTAAGGACCAGGCCCGGGTCGACGGCGCGTAGTGTTCCACGCGCGCCTCAAAGAGTGTCAGCGAGTGAAGGGGTCCAATGAGACCATTGCCTGCCGGGGTTGCGGGAAAGTCCGAAAGGGATACCGTGGCCCCCTGGCATTGCACAGGCAAGAGAAGGAACACGGGTGGGTTTTAGTCAGTAAGAGTCTGACACGCCCTCCCGCTCCACCCAGAGCGGGAGACGTCATTTGATGATTTCCCACCCAAAAAAAAAAAAAAAAAAAAGCTGTCATTTGTAGATCTTTGATTGTCATTACTACAGGTAGTCAGAAGCCCGAAAGATGGGCATTTGCTCCATATACTGGTATTCAGATGCAATCGGTTAGACTGGAAGCCAACCCAAATATAATTAGGAAAGGTCGAGGCAGATGATAATTATAACCAGTCCACCATTCTTTGTTACCTAATTGACAATGATGAAAGTGTGCCTTAAGGCTCCCGCGGACAGGCCGTCGACAATGCGACTCAATTCTGGTAGAACAATTTCCATGAAGTTTTCATAGAATTTGTTCTACAAGAGTCGCGTCGCGCCTTTAGCCCATGATTGCTGCAGAAGTCGTTTCAAACAGTCTTAATCATACAGTAAACATCAGAAATGAATACGAAAAAGAGGTTGGTGACTACATTATGGCTTCTAACATACCTACTTCAATATTTAGGAACCAACCCTACGGTCTCTATTACAATACATATAATTATGTCCTTTCAGTACCTACATATTAATATTGAAGATATTACTTTGAATAATGTTAGAAACTTTTATCTACGCCCATGCTACAAATCCTCTATACCTACATATAAGTTTCTGAAACAGTTAGCTTATTGCCAACATTAAAACACCCAGTGTCATAGTAACCATAATAGCATCCAAGGAGTTATAATGTTGTATTGAATTTCATTATGCATCTCCTTTTCAAAAAAAGAACATTGTCATGCCCGCGCGTTTCACTACCATAACGCCATAATTAAAAAAAAAAACTTATTGGTGATTCGAATTAACGTCGTATTGCAATTTTTTTTTAATACGTTGTTTCGATTTTTTTTTCGTTTGTTTTTTTGTTTGTCCTGTACATAGTTTGTTTGTAGGTATTACATACTCAGCAATTAAACTTTCCATGAATTTACATAGAGTTTTACAACACTTTTCAACACCCTATGGTTTCAGAACGTTTTATAGAGGATTCATAACATGGGTGTAAATAAAGTCTTGTATGCAACTGTTGTATAATAAGGGGTATTAAAACACGAATGTGGGTTTATCACAAGAGTGTTTTAATACCTAATTATGTAAATAACTATTATGAGTGACATCATACTCGTACAATCAGCCTATATAGCCCCCACTGCTGGGTCACCGACCTCCTCTTTTTGACAGGGAGAAGGCTTTAATCTACGGGGGCCCAGTGCGGGTTGGTACATGATGTCAGCTGTCTTCAAATTTTTATTTCTAGGACATGCCTCACGAGGTTTTTCTTCACCGTTTTTTGGAATCAGTTTATTTACCTATTAATATTGAAGAAACTTTATTGCTTCGGATAATGTTAGAAACTTGTATGACTGACATACAAGTTCCTTAAATTATTTTATCCATTTCAGAATCAAGCTAGGACAGTCTTACACAAAATAATTGCAGAATCTAGTTTCAGCCAATTTATGACGCGGTACATGTTATTTTAAAGCGTTTCTGACACCAATTATTATGCTGCCATGTTACTTGCATATTTCATGCATCTTACTTAACAAGCAAGCATCCGATTTCCGATACCATCCAATAACGATCCATAATTCTTCCCTTTTCCCATACATTGCGGTCAACTATCAGAATATCCATATTTTACAAATAATAGAGTATTAAGTAGTCTCCTGTCCGATCAATCATTTATTTTATAATAATTTATTGTTTAACTATTAAAATATTATATCCGTTTTGCGGAAAGTTAAGTTGTAGGGAGTGTTTAGTTTCATTTGTAAAAACAAATGAAACACTATATCCTGGGTTTAATTAAAATTCAAATTTAAAAAAATCAAATTTAAATTATTTTTAATTCAGGAATATACCCTTAAATTAACAACAGATTATAAATTATAAATTCATTCATTCAATTAATTATAAATCATTACAAAACAATCAATATACAACAAAGCAATTACTATTTTTGCTGGAATATTAATTGCCATAGCGAAGAAATAATTAACCGGTTTAGGCAAAAACATTTTAGGTCTTATGCTATGTAATTTTTTTGGAATAAAATTGTATACCTCTATGAAATGTCGCAGAAAGGCACAATTTTAATTCCAGCCAAACGCCCACCCGACAATGCGACGAGTCCATTGAGAGTATGTGGGTGTACTAAGGACATCCACATACCCTCAATAGCCACTCACATTTCACCAGTTATGTTTAACATAACCTCTCGCTTTGTTTCCCCGAAGGGTTGAGCAGAGGTGTACCTGTAGCAGTACACCCACATTTCACTAGTTATGTTTAAGGCTCCGTGCACGAAAAAAACCCTTTTTCGTCACTAACTTATCTAATTGTAAGAAAGCTTAAAATAATTGAAACAATAAGTCTGTGTAAGTATAAAAGTACAGTTGTCGTGGTGCTAAGCCATTCGTGTCAGTCACATCATCTGTTAATAGTTGTATAACTTTTGTGCTCTCGAAAATATGGTTTATATCGCCTTTGATTTACCTTTACCTTACCTACCCTACCTTTGATAATATATTATTTATACACATAATATCAAAGGTAGGGTAGGTAAGGTAAATTTTATTTAAAAAAACATATCTTCAAATACTTGAAGATATGTATTTAAAATTAAAATTTTAAGGATAGCTGAAAACTCGTGTGTGATTTATAAATTTTCTGATATGGTTTGCTAAATAATAGGCAAAAAAAAAACATTACTGATGGGTTTAAAAAAATGACCAAACGTCAGTCTCGCGTAATTTTTCGAAAACTTATTGCGTATATTTGTGATTTTCCATGAATACTTAACTTATTTGAAAAATCCATTTCAGCCACATGCAAACAAAACAATGAACTCGACTTTTCAAATCACAAATAGTTTTGTTTAAATTATTTTTCCCTTTCTCACAATTTATGAATAAAATTGATCAACATCAGTCGATTTCGTGCACGGCCTCTTAAGTCCCATGTAATAGGGGTGAGCCTATTGCCATCAACCGGGCACAAATCCAGACTCCAGGCTGCTACTGTGAAATTTCAGCTAGAAAAACCCAATAACACTGCCCGACCTGGGAATCGAACCCAGGACCTCATGCTCAGCAGTAGCGCTTGTGACCACTAGACTAACGAGGCAGTCGTTATGATTAAGTCTGATGTAATACGGGGGCCAGTCTTTTGCCACAAACCGGGCACAAAATCAGGCAATAGGAGTTGCACAGAGAAATGAAAAGTAAATAATACTAATATTATGATAATAAATATGTACCTAGTCAAAAATAAAGAAAAAATATATTAACCTCTGTCCGCCTAACACAGGTTTATTTGCTTAAAAATGTAAGTTCAAAAATTAAAACCAATCAATCTGCCTAGCCTTTTCCCAACTATATTGGGGTAGGCTTCCAGTCTAACCGGATGCAGCTGAATACCAGTATTTTACATGAAGTGACTGCCTATCTGACCTCCACAACCCAGTAACTGGGTAATACGATACCCCTTGGTAAGACTGGTTGTCAGACTTTCAGGCTTCTGACGACCCGTAACGACTGTCAAAGATCCACGAATGACAGCCGGGATCAACGGCTTAACGTGCTTTCCGAGGCACGGAGGAGTCTCGGTATGTTAAGATGGTCACCCATCCACAGATCAACCCCGGCAAGCGTAGCTTAACCTGATGGATCGACCCGTGTGGCAGTTATTACTTAGCCACGAACTCCTCTCAAGTTCAAAAATTAATGAATACTAAAAAATCACGCTCTAAAAAGTATGAAACAAGAAAATATTTCAGACAGAAATCAAGACATAGGAACAAAAATGGTCAAGGTAAAGCCGTCGTCACTTGCCATTATAATTTTACGTGTATAATAAAAACAAAAAGAAATATGTCATGGCTTTATGTCCTCTAGAAGCGCCATATTGAATATGACGTCACATAGTCTATAACTAGCGGACAATCGAGACGCTTCCAACGATACCTCATTTCTCAAATTATCGTCAGTAGTTTAGAAGTTATGAAGTAGCAGATGATTATACATACAGGCTGTTCAAAATCATAACCCTTCTTTTTACTTCACCGTAGTCGGGTAAAAAAGAGGCCATAGTAACTAGTTGTTACTCATTTGTTAAAAATAATCAACCATTTTTCATTTATTATTTTTTTTCTTTTCGTTCACAGGTACATATTCTCATTAGCCTTAGCAGACCTGCTAGTGATCCTGATATGCGTACCGTTTGTCTCAATAATCTACACACTGGAGTCATGGCCATGGGGGGAGGTCATATGCCGAATTTCGGAAGCAGGCAAGGATGTTAGCATCGGAGTCTCAGTATTTACTTTGACAGCCTTATCGGCTGAAAGATACTGCGCTATTGTAAATCCTTTTAGAAGGCTTCAGGTGAGTAAATGACATTTTTAAAACATTGTATAACAGTATAAAGGAAGGTGGATTTGAACCGGTTTGAAGGATCGATTTTCTGGAAAATGGATGTATTCTTCCATGATGTCTTTCTTTGTTCAGTTTTTGAAATTGAGTGTTATAAAACTGACTAAGTTTTAGATTTATTCCTTGCTTTTGTTAAATGAATTGCTTAGATTAATAGGGTTTTGTAAGAGTGTGTATTTTTAGTAGGGATGCATCGATACGCCTTTTCACCGATACGATACCGATACCGATACTCTTATAAAAATATCGGCGATACCGATACCGATACCGATACGCTTACTGTGAATTGTGAATTATCAATTGTCGAAATTTCAAAATGATTCCATATCGCACTTTTGTGTTTTGAAGTTGACATGACTGCTGATTATTTTATTTCACTCAAACAGCACGAATGTATGACAAATTCTAAGCGCGACAACGGTCAACCTAACGAAATATTACTGATATGCGAGTGCGAGGCCAAAGCGGGCGGGAGAAACAGGACACGGGGTTTCCCCGAGCATAGTTCGCGCCTCGTATGCAATTAAATAGACGCGAGGCCAAAGCGGGCGGGAGAAACAATAGAATAGAATAGAATAAAATAGAATAATTTATTTGTCAAACATAGGTGATTTTAAACAAAGATCTTAAATATTAGGTAGTGCGCTATGTTTTGCCAATATTGACATACAAATGATTAATATTATTACAAGCTATTCAATCGTTAGTATTAAATTACAATGACAACTTTATTACAATGCAATTAAATAAGTATTTAAGTACATAACTTATTGTTAGATTAACTCATGCATGCAAATTCAATTTTATTACGAATCAATGTCAAGAACACAACAAGACACTCACATGCGCGGGGTTTCCCCGAGCATAGTTCATGCCTCGTTTGCAACGAAATAGACGAGACAACACGCTCGTTTACACTACATTTTTAAATTAAAAAGTATCGTTGAATCGGTCATAAAAATATCGTCGATTCCGATATATCGGCTAACCCGAAGTATCGCCGATATATCGGTATCGGTATCGGATGCATCCCTAATTTTTAGTTTATTTCATCTAAAGCCTATGTTCCATGTTCCTCATTCAATATTAGTTCAGAGACGTTGCTTCTTCGACAGTTTACTAGATATTCACACCAACTAACAAAGATTTATTTATTTTCATGTCATTTCTGTCGAGAAGATAAGAAACAGTAAAGTAAGTCTCCAGGGACATCTTGCTTAGCTTTTAAGATGACAGGGATTTAATTATTTGGTCAGACAACGTTTTACTACCTATTCCATGTTGTTATTTTGTTGCTTTAAAATGTAACTTGTTTTTGTTTATGTTTTTCAGCTTGACTGGAACAAGCTGACAAATTAATCTTGTCTATCATTATTATTCTTATCTCTCCAGGGACTTAAAGAGATTGTCTTCGTAACAATGTTAAATTCGGAGAAATGATAAAAATAATGGGAATAAATGAAATAGTCCATTCCAATTTTTATCATCGAAATATGGATTGCAGAATTAAATGTAGTTTTATCCCTAACAACATGTTTACACATTCAGGCTGTGTGTGTGCGATTTAGTAACCTACGAGTACAAGGGGGTGATTCTGATGAAAGCCAAATCTACTTTAACGAATCATAAATAAGTTATATAGAGTTATGAGAAATAGGGTGTAACGTGTCACATAACCTCTATAGAAAAGAGAGGATATTCCGACTAGACGAGTGTCGTGTCTGGTGAGCAACGGTCCAGCGATTGAGGTCGGGAAGTTATATATGCTACTCGCGCGGGAAACTCTGCTTGCGCGATGCAGGATTTTGCGTGACGTCAGTTTGATGCGTAGTTCGCATGTGAGGATGTAGATGCTGCCACAGTTTCCTTAAGGAACATTATTCATTAAGTTGAATCACAATCTTAACGCTTACAGGTGACTAAATTGCCAGCCCGTATATCGTACACACTGGGATTCAGGGACTCAAGTTGCTGTCAAAATGTGAAAGTCATTCATTTAATTCATCTAGGTGCTATTAATCCTATCTTTCAGGGTAATCATTCCAACAATAAATAAAAAGCCAATGTAACTGGCTACCATACTTTGTCACATGTATTTTTCTCGACACAACATCGCTAATAAATCCTAACTCAAATTAAGCATCACGGCCCAAGTACCCTGCAATCTTAACTACAAAGTGTGAATAAACACACGCGTAACTATTAACTACATAGTTAGTTTACAGTTTAATAGCTCATAGTCGACTAAACTTTGACTGACTTGGAACTTTGTTACAGCTTCGCAAACTCCCATTGGTGTGCGCAACGTTCATATGGGCAGCCGCACTAATCTTTGCTGCTCCAGCGGCGCTGTTCTCAAGCACAGTGACGATGCAGCTACGGCCTAATGTCACCATCGTTTTCTGCACACCTTTCCCGCCTGGATGGGACAACTATCCGAAGTAATTTGAACTTTAATTTTTAGAATATGAGACTGTTTTTGTTTTGAAGTTATTTTAGGTGACATCTGCCGGTCTGTTCTGTAACAATCTCACCGTAAAAATAAGGTGAAATGGGTTTGAAATGAGCTGTCAATGTGTCAATCGCTAGCATCAATGGAATGACAGCTCACTTCAAATAAGTTTACACGGTGAAATGTTTACAAGATCGAGCAAAAAACGCCAAAAAAAACACGTTTCTTCAAGCATTCCCTTCTTGAGGAACATCTTTAGGGAGTTGGGCTGAGTGTAATAACCGCCGACGGCTGCCATGGCCCACGCACAATGGTCAACCAAAAGGACTAAGTGCGGAAACCAAATACATAACATAAAACATAGGTGATGAGGATCTGAGATTTCACTTGTCTACGACAGACAGCGGAGGCTTAGTCATAGGGTTCCGTTCGGCACCCTTCGGTTACGGAACCCTAAAAGGAAACCTGAATCATATATTCTCAAAAAACTAAAGGTTTTGAGACCCTGTTTACTTCCTAAAAAGAGACTGTTGAACGAATTTTAATGCAGATACCATGTAGTCTGTATACAAATGGTTCTGACCGCGCCAATTCAAGCGCCTGGTAAATCTATTCATGGCAATTACATTTGGCATCGAAATGAAATGAAATGAAATTGTTTATTCTGTAAATAAGATATTGGACGCGTCATGTTAAAAAAAATATTGCTAGCAGGCCTAACATGACACATGCGACAATTACTCGCTCTCGCGTGAGTAATTTTTGTCTATTTCGGTCACTTTCTCGTTTTCTGACAGCACTTCCATACAAAATAGTCGACTCCTCCTGTCAAAATTGATGTTTTCTCGACAAACCCTAACATGGCACCTTAGTTATCTCGATTTTTGACAATTCAACACGAGATAATCTCCGATTTTTCTATCATTTAGTCGTATTTACTCGTCGTCGATTTTGACGACGAGAAGAGTAGACAACATAATGTTAGAAAAAAAAACTCCAAAATAACATGGCAGTTTCTTAATTGTACTTATTTTATTCATCATTTTATTTTAAAATATATTCGTTTTTTGTATGGAAAATATGAAAAAAATATTACCTACATGTTGAGTGTTAGGGGTTTATGGGTAAAGGGGGTCGAAATTTTCATTATTTTTGCGATAGGACACACCGTTTTCGAGATATAAGCAAGAGAAAAGAAAAAAAGACAGTATTATTTTTGCACCTTCGAGGTGTTGGTGTGAATTTTAGTTCATTTTTTAATCGCGATTAAATACTTAGACAATCAACATTTTAGGTCAAGAACGTAAAATTCTGAATAGCAAAATTGCCATTTTCACTAAATTAATAGCTCAGTGCCGTCAAACTAAAATATAGTTAAGTTGTGTCACTTTAGTCTATTTCAGAATGGAAAACCGTCGGTTGACAGGAATAATCTAAATTTTGGTGATTTTTAGTCTAGTTTAGAGGCATTTGTGAAAAGAAAATCGGCACCATTGAATGAATGAAACGGAATCTCAAGCCGATGTTGCTATCATAAAAATAATTTGTTTTTAATAACTTGCAACATCGGTTTCTCGTCGCGAGATATAGAAGTGTCAAAGTGCCTTTTTCGAGATATCTCGTCGTTTACGGTCATGTTAGGGATTAGAATGACGTCAGAATTGTAGACAAATTTCGACAAAACGAGATAAAGAGCTTTCTCGTGCTTGTCATGTTAGCCCTGCAGGTGAGTTCGGCGTTTCCTATCTCTATCTGACTACTCTGAAAAAAAAGACCGAAAAAACTCAGAGGTCACAGTCTCTTTTAAAGTCCAGACATAATCTTGGTCAGGCCATATGAGGACCATGTCTGAAATGGTCTTTTGAGAAAAGAACCACACCAATTTAAGTGGGCCTGTCCTTTCAGTGCAAGCATTTGTCAGTAATCGTGGAGCTCGACTCAGAACTTAACATTGCACGTGAGTTCAATGCCAATATCAGCATTTTTCATTTCCACGTAAAATTAAATTTATTTTACATTACAGTCATAAGTATTAAAAACGTAAAAGTTTTTCAAGTAGCTACTGTGTTACTTAATTAAGTACAAATAGCTGTACAGATTTTGAGGAAATTGGTGGCACGCGGATAGAATCACTGTCCTGGAACTTAGCTAATATAAAAAAGTCGCACAGTATCTAGAAATTTTCTTAGTTTTACCACAGAATAGTAGTTTTACATAAAATAAATAAATAATCATTTAATTCAGAGAAAACTGCATTACATAATCATAATTTAACGATAACATAAAATCACAAAATGTTAGAACATATTTTTTTTTACCTAAGTATAAATTATGTTAGTATTGTTAGACCTATACTTAGCTGATGCCTACAGATATCCTTATCCACCGATTTTGGAAAGGAATGTCAAAACAGGTAGCAATCGCAATAAGGATGCTGTTGCTGCTCCTTCGTGGACGGTGCAGCAAGGACTTTGCTTTCTTGCGCATCAAAGCTATCCGTACGTCCTTCAGCAAACATAATATAGTCCTCCAGGCCGTTTTTCGGTCATGGCGGCCAATCTCAAAGGAGACTAGCGTTCGGAGCGGGAGATATTATAATATAGTGCACAAGTGTGTGCGCAGGTGCACTCTCTCTTCCTTCACTCTCATAGTTCAGTGGGACGGCAATCCGACACGACCGGAGAGAGATCAGGCACAAGACCAACGGCATAACGTGCTTTTCGAGGCACGGGGGTATCACCATACCGCCCACTTCCAAACTCCGAGGTCCAGGCAGCAAACACAGTAGACATAAAACATTGTAAAATTTTAGCGAAAATTACCTACTTGGAAGCCAAACGTCAGCTTCGCTATAGCGATTTTTCATCAAATTCTTGTAAGAATAGTGACGTGTTTGATTGATGTGGTTATTGAATGATCGACTCGGCAACAGACTTATTTAGGTTGCTAGTAATTACACTATTTTGTTTATGTACTTCACAAAATATGTTCTAGTTTAACAGGCAATATTACTAGGGTGTATTAATCTGTCGAATATTTGAATCAAAATAATATTGTATTATTAAGCTATATTATTTTGAAGGCTTTAATTATGATTTTGATATTAATAATCCGATTTAGTTAGGTATTTGATGAAAATACTGCCATACCGTGCTCAAATTAAAATGCAATTAAATATTATAATTATTATGCTCAATTTAATATAATATAGGTAAAATGAGCGAGTTGCTATGCAAAACTTTGCTATCTTTGTATTTTGTAGCTGGACAAAAAATTAATTTACTACTCGTATGCAAAATAAACAACCCAACTGTGTGTCAAAATTTGATGACCGAAACACAGATCATAATTTATTCAGCCTCATTCATATGTCAGTGCAGATTGCTCTCGAAATTAAAATGCCAAGCTTCTGCGGAGCTATTTTGTGCAAAATAATCCTTTTCATCATAAGCACATTTCAAAATAGCTTCTACGAGCGATGATGAGAGCTTAAAGCCTAATTTACACGATGCAAGTAAGAAACTTGCATTGTGTAAATTAGTCTTTAAGCCCGGAGGCATACCATAAAATTGAAGCAACAAGATTTGTTTGTGCAACTTTTATTGTGCTTCAAACTCATGATATGCCACTGGCAATGAGGGTTTCATGAAAATTAACGCCACCAGTTGGCACCACTTTGACAAGAGGTCATCCATTTCGACAATGAATATAAAAATATGATTTCGTTCATCATTCGTTTTTAGGGGCATGAGGAACAGGGTGTAAAGTTCACTCATCCACCATTGAAAAGGGAGGATCCTCCAACCAGACAGGTGTTGTGTCTGGCGGGCCGACTGCCCGACTGTTGATGTCGGATAGTCTTATATATGTCGTTCGCGCGGTAAACTCTAATTGCGTGATGCAGGATTTGTGTGACGTCATGTCTTTGATGCGAAGTTAGTATGTGGCGGTGTAACCGCTACACGTTCATCATTCAGTCACGTCAAAAAAAAATATAGGCTCTTTGACAAAGGGCTTAAATGTACGACTGTCCTGGGAGTCTTCTACCATCTTGCTGACTTGATTTTTTTAAACATTTTACTGAAACATGAGCAAATCTCAAAGTTTTTAGGGTGCAACCAGACTGCGATTGATGTCAACCGTCCATATCGCCTCAAAATTTATGTCATTTCATAATTATATTTTAGATATCTATGTCTAAAGTAGCACATTCACGGTCTGAATTTTTTAAATAACGTAAAACCGTTAGAATTCATTGCTATATAACTCTTATCTCATTATTATAAAATATAAATTAGAATGATTGCCGTGAGATTGATAAAACTATCAGCAATCGTTCTAATCCATGCCTTACCTTACCGATACAAGAGTCATATTGCAATTACTTACGTACGGTTTTACGTCGTTCGTGAATGTGATAAGAGCTTTAAATTAATTCTAAAGTAATACTGAACTACTTAGCATAGATAATATTTGCAATACTTATGAACACTGTACTGTTAGATTTTCAACGCTTGGCTTAGTGTCGAGAGTTGAAAATCCAACGTGTAATAATATTGAAGTATTATATTCATGTGTACCTTATGTGTTAGTGAGAATGGGAATTAGGTTCTAGGTTTATCACAATGCTTTGTACACGATGCAGATTCCTCTAAGAAACTACCCAATTTTGTATTTGTCTTGCACGAGCTGCTTTAAAGTGAACACAAGTTTCAAACAGAAATTCCAATATTAGCACTAACTTAGAATTCATCTCTGGATTTGTGGTTTTTCATTGTCTGGGAATTGAGAAGATATCTTTATATATTAGGAGTAGGCGGTTTAGGTACTAGACAGAGAGTTTCAAACTAGTGTTAATATTTTATGGAGGCTCTTATCTTGTAAATGTATAATGCTGAACATAGGCAAATTGGTGGGAAGCAATACCTTAATTATTAAGGGTTGGGTAGGTAATTGTAATCATCATTATGTATGTCTTTTATTACGGGGACAAAATAGAAATCTCGAAAAAAAAAAACATTTGCTGGTCCATCTAAATTAATCATCAATGTCAGTATCTAAGGGAGCATGATGAGCTTGGTGCTGGTTGCTCAGGCAAGAATCATAATCAGGCTGATTGATTCTTGCCTGGGCAACCGACCTAATGTGCCTGTGTCCCACCTCTGGGACACAGGCCACCTCTAGTTGGGAGGGAGTGGGTGTGAAGAGAAAAATAAGATCAATTAACGAGGTCACTAGCTAACCACATACTGCAATACAACTCATAAAAAAACATTGTAATGAGTAGATTATGTTTATGTCAATATTCTATGAAAATAAAATTAAAATAAATTGACATAAACAGTCAAATAAAATAAACAATTAAGTGAATTCATTTAACCCTTACATTTTATATTCGTATAATTTTTATTACACCTTGTACATTCACGAGCGCTAACAGCGCAAAATTCAAAAGCGATTTTCTCGTGGAATATTGACTGCAACTTTGAGATAAGGCCTATTTCATATTAATATGGGTTCCAAAATACTATGTTCCTAACAATATAAAATTGCAATCACCACAGTAGGAGAAAGTCACTTTTAAAAGTTGCTTGCAAGTGTATTTCACATTTTAGTGCTCAAAATTGTTAGTTTATAGAAAGTAATTTTCTGCATGATCACCATAAAAGCTGTATTTAGCTATCAAGCATTTAGATGTTTCGTATTTACTCGTATTTTTTTATTATTTATTTAAACTTCTCGCACACAGTAAGTTACCCACAAAGGAGGACTTAATGTCTTAGGCATCTTTACCAGCCAACCAAGGGAATATAAATCGAATATAATGTAGTAGGTATATATTATAATATATCGTTATTCGAATATATATCGTTGAGCAAGAATGGACAAACAGCAAAATTTAATTAATATTTCCCGTTTTGTTACTTTCATTACTTTGTGTGTGGAGATCCGTGCCCCAGATGACCCTTTCGGAAAATCATATTAGTTTGAATAATTCAATTCGGAATAGCTTCAAAAGAGCATTTTGATTGTTTTGGGAATTTACAATGAAATATTATATAGATAAATAATGTTATTTGCTTACTGGCACTTTATATATATTACCTACATTCTCAAGAAAATTATCTATAGCTATAAAAGAGCATTTTGATTGTTTTGGGAATTTACAATGAAATATTATATAGATAAATAATGTTATTTGCTTACTGGCACTTTATATATATTACCTACATTCTCAAGAAAATTATCTTTTATGATGCCCGATTACAAGTAAACTAAACTAATGTGTGGGCCACGATTTCACTTGTATCCTAGGAGATATACCTATTGCATGTTCCGTGGTAAAAATATGTCTTAATCCAGGACATAATCTGAGTAGGCAGCATTCGAATTGTGATTTAGGAAAAGACTCAAATTTGAATAACGTAAAACCATTAGTAAGTCATAGCAATGTAACTCTTATCTCATTGTTATAAAGCATAGATTAGAATGCTTGCCATGAGTTTTATTAAACTCTCGCCAATTATTCTAATAGTTATTTGTTATACAAGAGTGCAAAGTTGCTTTTTAACCGCGTGTTCAATTTTGATGACCGAGCAAGCGAAGGATTCTAAAATTGAATCACGAGCGCAGCGAGTGATTCAAAATTAGAATCCTGAGCGTTAGCGAGGGAATCAAAAGAGCACGAGGTGAAAAATCTTTGCACTCGAGTGCAACACGTAACTTTTCATTCCACCTCAGCGAGGAAAGGACTAAATGCAAAAAAAAAACGTTTGCGCATTATTAACAGTTTCAGTCAATTCTGTTGGCGTCAAGCAAACTTCCTCGTCGCTAGAATCACTCATTTTAGTTTTTTCACTTGTTTTCAAGTTTCTTGTTTTTAATATACCTAAGGTTTAACAATGACGTGAAAAAATGCCGCGTAAAGAACCGCGTACAAAGCAAATTGAAAAAAGAACACCAAGAAGGTTCCGAGTCTGAGTTTTTAACAAATTAAAAAAAAGTTGTATGATATATTCGGCACCATAGAGGTAGCAGTAAATAGGTTTAATGTTTTTTTTAATTCACAAACTTAGTGCACACGATGTTCTAAATTCAATTTACTTTATCCTCTAGAGAATAAAAACGGCTTTTCCACTCAGATACTGAAGATTAAAAATACTCTTTCCGAGATGGTGGGATGAAAAATACCTTACCTTACCGAAATAAGAGTTACATTGCAACGACTTACTAATAGCTTTACGTCGATCGTAAATGTTCAAATTCAAAGTCAACGGCACGGTTAGCGCAGTGGTTAAGCGATTGATTGCTGCGCTGCGTGTCGCGGGTTCGATTCCCGCACGGAAGGAATATTTGTTGGACCTACTAGTAGTTTTTCCAAGCAGTTTGTATATGTGAGTTTTTAAATGTTTGTAAACGCACCCACAATACAGGAGAAAGGGCAAAGATTAATTTTTAAAAAATAAACAAATTTAATATTGCGAATTAAGGGTACAAAATTTTAAAGATGTTAACAATAGTTTAGGTTCTTAGAACTTAGTTGCCTGTTAAGGCATTGCAATATAAATGGTTATAAATATTTAAAAAAAAAACATGTCAATATTTCAGATATATAGTTTACATTATACTATATTAATTATCATTATTCATATTTTTTTTAGTATATTCATTTATTAAGTAACACAATCATTTTGATATTAAATAATTATTTTTCTTCAAGGAGTTCTTTATCAGAGTAATATGCCTTTATAATCAGGAAGTCTTTTAGCTTCCTTTTAAAAATACCGATTGAATGTAGGTTCTTAATGTATTCTTGTCTATGTATCTTCGTTAGACCTCCAATTATTATACTTACGTAAACAAGTAGGTAAGAAAGGTGTTTTTATATGTGCCTGTCTAATTATAGTCACTCATCATAAAATGTAGGTAAAGAGTACTGTAGCCACTAACAAAAAAAATAAAGTAAGGCCATTTTAATAGGTAACATTTGACAATTCCTCAAAATTTCAACAACTTAACCTTGTAACGCCGGCATAAAATAATATATTTTTTCGTTTTGTTACAACTGCACAATTACTTAACTTTTTTCAATTACGATTACATATTTATTGTAATAATTACCGATACGAGTAATTTTACGATTTGCTTTCACTAAACTGACAGACGTCAAATGTTACCTATTAAAATGGCCTTACTATAATAGCTACAGGCAATACGAACACAACCATTCAATATTATAATGATATCAATTTACTATGCTTGTTTAATATGGATTTCCCGACCGCAATGACTGCCAATCTTCTATAGTTATGTCTGTACATTATTATTAATGCCATTATTATGAGTATGTTCATGACACTGATATATCGGTGAGGGTTCTCCAATGATAATTAATTAATGAGGATACTACTACACATTCAAAAATAAATAGATATACTGCGTTCGCAATTCAGTTTTTTAACATGTAAACAAATATTTGTTTTTGGAAAAATTACTTTATGAACCATACATAAAGTTCAGTTTTTCCTAAATCTTAAAAAAAATTATGACCTTTTCAATTAAGTAGTTACTCGTACTAGTACTGAAATTGACTTAAGTAATTTCAATCGCTTAAGGTCTGTATTTGTTTAAGTGGAATTGACGTCAATTGGAAACAAGGATATGAATAAGGAATAGGAAAACTTTGAAGGGTGAATGTACTGGTTATTGTATTCAATTTTTATTTTACATAGAAATTTTATTTTAGCCGCAGAAAGTTACCAATTGAGTCAGCCAGCTGGTAACAATAGGAATAGGTCAATAATCCTTAGGCGATATTTATTGTGTTTTTTGAAGCCCACCGCCAGCACATGATGATGATTGTCTTCTAACAGACTAAAGCTTCATCGACAGCGTTTTTTACTTCGTCATAAAAAGGTCCGAATGGCAGAAAAATATACTCTAGTTTGGAACTGCCCAACTGCTCTAGTAGGCATCGTGACGCGCAGCAGGACACCAAAGGAACATTTTGTATGGCGTCACGTCGATATCGCCGCGATAATGCGTCGCGCCAGACACATGAGGATGAGAATGCATGAGAATGCATTTAAAAAAAAAATGCACTCAGCTCGGGAATCGAATCCAGCCGTTTTGAAAAATAAAACTAACACTATTTCTATTTAGATATCGATTTTGTAGGTCTTAAGCAGTAAATGTTACTATCAAACATGATGTCTAAAATTAATAAAATGCATTGTTTTCATATCCTTTAAAAAAAAATTTGGGACCGAGGACGGCCCTATCAAATGGCCCGCAAGGTCGCAAGTTTAAAAAAAAAGTATGAATGCAGTTTTTCTTATTACTAAAATCGATGACATGGTTCCTAAGAAGAGATCTTCGTATGTCTTATAGTTTCAGACTTTCCCATACTGACCGATCTAAATGTGCCATCATGTATATCGCAAAATTTCGTCGCGCAGCAAGTCGCGGTAGTCTGCCCAAACCTTGATGAAGGTTGTTTAAATTCAAACAAAACTTTGTAATGAAAACATCCTAAATCCACCCTTATTTTTCAGATGGATGACCCTTACGAAATCACTGGTATACTACGCCCTGCCTCTTCTAGTGATAGCTTTTTTCTATTCACTAATGGCGCAGCGCTTGCTGGCCAGTACTAGAGAGATGCCAGGGGCTCTGCACGGAGGTCAGGGGGAAGCGCAGGCGCAGGCTCGGAAGTCAGTCGCATGTATGGTGCTGGTGTTTGTTATTGGTAAGTATATTTAATATAATTAACAGTCTAAGTAGGTACTAAACAGACAAGAAGAAACACACAGAAAAATACGTAGTAACGTGAGGCTTATTTCTTAAGAAATGTCGTGTACTTTTAGTTTTAACTACATAGGGGGGGTACATGGGGGGTGGTATATATTTAGAGCTATTCTTTGTGAAAGGGCTCGTCTAGGAAAGACCTGCTACATCTCAAGTCAATAATTATAAGCGTTGCTGAAATAACTGGCCCTGAGAAATACAATAATCTATACTAATATTATAATTTATACTTATAATAATATTATAAAGCTGAAGAGTTTGTTTGTTTGTTTGAACGCGCTAATCTCGGGAACTACTGGTTGCAATTGAAAAATTGTTTTAGATAGTCCATTTATCGAGGAAGGTTATAGGCTATATAACATCACGCTACGACCAATAGGAGCGGAGCATAAATGAAAAATGTTACAAAAACGGGAAAAATTATTCCTTTTTGAGAGCTTCCGTTGCGTGCGCTGCGTAAACGGTTTAAGTTACGCAAATATCATGTATGACGGAATTGTTCCTCCTTAAAAGTTCTAAAAAAAAGTCCGCGATGGTATATGTCTATCTTTTAAGATTGACTCACTATAACCTTTTTTATCGTTATCAAATTTGTTCGAAATTAATGCATTATTAGCGAAGGAGTTTTTTCAACATAATATTAATCCATAGCCAAATAAATATGTTATTAATCACAAGTATTTAAATGTAAACAAAATTGTCCTTGACATCACTTGATTTCAATGAACATCTTAGGAGATATAATAATTTTAAAAGAACTCCGCAACAAAATAAGTAGATATGTGCGGGTTCGCGGCGGGTGAGGGGAAGGGGCGCTGGCCTGCCGCCGCCCGGTAGTTCTGCGAGTTGCATCAGCATTAGTTTTGACTGGTTCAGCAGTTGGTCAAACAGTGCTAATACCTCGCATCCCAATGATTCCCAATGATTTACCTTTTAATTTTTAAAAGAATTCAATTTCCCGTTAAGGTATCTTTTGTCGTAACAATGAATAAAGCACAGGGGCAAACATTTAAACACGTAGGAATCGATTTACGTTAAGACTGCTTTTCACATGGACAAACTATATGTCGCGTTATCAAGATCAGGGTGCGGAGAAAATCAGTATGTTCTTCTACCACAAGAAAATAAAACTAAAAAATATCATTTACTCTGAAGTACCTACTTTAACATACCTTAAAAAAATACTACTAATTATATAATCGTTAATTTATTTACCCACATTTTTATAAGACCCCCGATTATTATTCCTGTTCCCGTGCCATTTTTTACTATAGTTCCATTTTTTTAGGATTTTTCATCAAAACGCTGGTACAGCTATGTCATAACAGTTTTTGAAGTAACTCTATCTGTCTGTCTCTCTGTAACGTTTTCACGGCTAAACTACTGAACCGATTTTGACGAAGATCGAAGGACATAATATTATTTATCCAACCACGATAATGATATTTACGCGGACGAAGTCGTGGGCAACGCTATGACTATTATGATGATATAGGAGCGGCACATCAATGAAAAATGTTGCGAAAAAACTGGGAAAATTCATTACTTAAACCACTCTGTGACGCAGACGAAGTTGCGCGGGTCAGCTAGTAGTATAATAATGTCTCACAATGTATTACAAAAGCCAGCATATCTCTGTGACAGTGCAAGCGACTGCTTGGCAGGAATTGGGGGATTAGCCCCAAAGTCACCTACTGGCTATAATACACTACAGTCATACGACCAACAATCACATACGGCTCACTGGTCTGGTGGCCCAGAACAGACCTGAGCACAGCCCAGAGAGATCTCGAGAAACTGCAGCGGTTTGCGTGTGTCGCAATCACTAGCTGTATGAGAACTATACCGACCGCTGCCCTACAGGCACTGTTGGGGCTGCCGCCTCTACACCTAATCGTGCGGGAGGAAGCGGCCCTGGCCGCCTTTAGGCTCCACTTACCCTAAGTAATGACTCCAGAATTAACGTACGTAACGTATTTAAATCATATCAAAGGCAATCCTAGCAATATTTTAGTATAAATTATTTCTTGATTAATGCATATTTTTTGTGTATATTTTACATCTTTCTTCTTTAGAATAATGTCACTTGGGTACCTATTTCACCCATTGACACCCCGTAAAATAGAGTAGGTAGGTACCTACTATTAATGGGTATTTAATTTCACTTTATTGTACAGGTGTACAATAAAGTGAAATTAAATACCCGATTATTTATATGATGAGATGTTCTGGTTAATACTTACACATCAAACGACCCAGCGAAGTCAAACAAACTGTTGAAAGTAAATTATGAGGTTATACTACACACTTCATTTAATTAGAATTATGTTCTGAGATTTCAAAATCACACGAACCGAATGTAAATGTGAACCAAATAAATTTTAAACAGTTGAGAGTATAATTAGTTTGAACTCGAGACAAAGTTTAAAAGGAACTTGAGACAAAATTTAAAAGGAACTCGAGACAAAATTTAAAAGGAACTCGAGACAAAATTTAAAAATAGAGAAAGAATATCATAAATATATCGCTTAACTCACTAAAGCGCAAGCTCGTCGACATGACATGTTGTGTATCTTGCCTATCCTAAACTATAGCGGCCAGACTTGGTCTTTGACCGAGGTTCAGAAGTCCAAACACAAGGATTACCAAAAAGCGATGGAGTTTATTATGTTAGAAAGTAAACTCACTGATCGTATTCGCAACACCATAATACGCTCCAAGACAGACATCGACGATGTTGGCGATAAGTCTCCGAAATTATAGGAATTACTTTAGATTCGAGATTGCAATGGGGCGCCCACATTAGAGCTCTTTCAGGTAGATTAAGTTCGGCTGCATATGCAGTAAGAAAAATAAGGCAGATGACTGATGTAGCCACAGCTAGGTTAGTATACTTTGCTTATTTCCACAGTATTATTTTTTATGCCCTTTTTTCTGTGGGGATCGGCAGCTGACGTAGATTTTTTTATTTTACAAAAGAGGGCTATTCGCGCTATCTATAAAATGGGTCCTCGTGAGTCCCTTAGAAATAAATTCAAATACTAACTCAGCCTTCTCTTTATATCTTAGAAAGTATTTTGTATGTTCGGAAAAACTTAGGACTTTTCAAAATTAGAAGCGAGCTCCATAATATAAATACACGTAGTAAACATGAAATTGTGATACCCAAATTTAGGTTAGATTCTCTTTTATATTTTGTGAATGTGAGAACGTTGTAGGCATAACCGACTTTTAGATCTGTCGATCGTTTTCTATCTTGCTAAGTACCTGGTACTTGTTGATAGGCCTACAGTGTCCTCTCATACCTATAAACACTGTAACTTGAAAAGATTGTAAATACCATTTACTTTTAAAAGAGTAACCGTGGAGTTTCTTGCCGGCTCTTCTCCATAGGAAACGACCAATTGGAACCGTGCACCTAGCTTCTGACGTTTCATAAGTGCCCTTGTAGGCTTATGTGAAATAAAATATTTTGAATTTGAAAATGCACTTCATTTTGTCGACGGAAGAATAGACAAAATGACATATTCACAATTACAGTCTGTCATTTTGTCTATTCTTCCGTCGACAAAGCCCGTTTGTTTGGTGGTCATGCTACGCGTGCAGGATAGATGGGCCAGGATCGTCACACAGTGAGTGCCTGAAGACGGGCGTCGTTCCTGACCGATTAGCCCGAGAAAACAAAACACAAAGAAAATTAAAAACTATGGGCGAGACCTTTTCCCAGCAGAGTAACAACATAGGTTAATAAAAAATATAAATAAATAAATGCTAATAACAAAAAAAGATTTAATTGGAATCAATCACGTTGATAAGTTTTAATCATTGTTTTGAAACTTTTGAAGTTCCATTCTGTCTGATTGAATTTTGTTCTATGTAATCAATTTGCAATCAAAAAACACTTGACACGATTTATAATTTGATTTTAAAATCTGAATATTTAATGGGTCTTTTGACTTTAAATTTTTCGAACCAGCTGAAGCGGCATTCATAAAATAAAAAATAAAAAACTTTAATCAGTTAATTGAATGAATTCTGAATAGACGATCATTCCATTGAATGAATTCTAAATGGTCGAATCGAGTTCTCTAGTAATACGAGTAGCTATCAGATACATGCAACCTATCACAAAAAGTAATTCTGTTCAGTAAAATTGTTTTCATTTGAAACACCCTTTTGCTTTAGAATTTCAGTAATGCACTTGATTCTATTAAACACCAGTTTAAGAAACTACAACATAATTTTGAAATCTCTGACACAGTATAAATAAATAAATATTATATTAAAAAAGTAAGTATTATATCTTCATAGAAAACGGCTGAAACGAAATCTCAGTGTAATAACAGTACGCAACAGTATCGGATGCGCGGCAGTTACGCACGAACGCGGAAGGTTTATCTTCCAAGCGGTCACTGCCGAGACATAATACTGTTACTTTATTATACTGTGTCTCAGATGAGTTCCAACACATTCTAAACTGTATATCGAAACTACTTTAAGTCCTCGTAAATATTCGCAAGTACAGAGTTGGTGTTAGTGCATTCAATTCAATTTAAGCTTACTAGTCTTTAGTTCTATATCGATCCCTATCTATACATTATTTTATATGAGTCGCTTTTCGTGTCTGGCTGTGTGACCACATTGTTCTTCTAAACTCCACAATGGCTTATGTCTCCGTAGCGATGCGGTTTTCACCTGTGGTAGTAGAAGCGTGGCTTGGCCTCCGCGAACCCCAGACCTAACCCCGTTAGACTTTTTTTGTGGGGGTACAAGTGTACGTAGTGCAGTGTGATACAATGGACCTAATGAAAGTGCGGATTGAGGCCGCTTTCAGGACCATAACACCAGACATGCTACGCAATGTTCAGGTGTCCATGAACAAGCGAGCGGCCTTGTGCAATACAATACGAAGGTCACCACATCTTTAAAAATGTAAGTCAATTTACTAAATTAAGCAAAGCTTTAAGATTTTACTGTTTACTCGGTAATAAGTAATAATAAGAGATGAAACTATGTAGTTAACCTACCTAAACTTTGTTTCGATTTTTTAACGTAAGTTTTGTTACCTGTTTTTACGTGCACCCAATTTCTGGCTTGATATTAACGAGTAAACTGTAAATCAATAATTACGCGTTAATTTTTACATCACGGTAAAGTAGGTATGGTTTATTGCGCGCGCGCGCCATTTTCTTGGAAGCGCGGCGGCGACATGTTTTATTTTGTCAGTTCACGCCGACAAAGAACACCGCCTGCGGTAGGCTACTACGGTACTAGGCGCGCAGAATTACGGAAGAGATTTATCCTGATATTGGCAAGTAACGTGGAAAGTTATTGACCTACGTAGTGCGGTGACACGTTTGTTATGATTTGAATTTAAAAAAACATATGAAACCGAAAATTTGGTATCAATTCTTAGAGTACATTATTTTGAGTTGAAACTATGTATAGTGATTCTATACCAGCTGTTATCTTTAGTGCTTAAGGATAGCTATAGGGTTTCTGTTACACCCTGTATATTATATTTATTATTTGTTTTATTTGATTTTTATCATTATTTTGGTTTATTTTACTTACATAATAATAAAGACATCTCGATGTTTTGTCAGGTCTTTAAATATATGTAGTAATTCTTCTGTACGTCTGTACGTCACTGAACTCCTCCTAAACAGCTGAACCGATTTTGGTGTTTTTTTTGTGTGTCCCTGGATGGTTACAATTCACAATTTGACTCGGTAGGTGGCACTGCTCGAGATCTATAATTTCTTTTTCTTGAAATTTACCCGGGCGAATCCGGGTACGAACAGCAGCATTTTATAAAACACAGTGGCTCTACGAAACTGTCTAAGTGACCGCAAACTACAGAATGAATTTTTATGCAGATTTTTACCATAATTTAGAGATTTTATTACGGAAAGTTTAAGCCCGTCTCAGACGTAGACGTATTAATAAACTTTTTTTTTTGCGTAGTTTTTGGTGCGTACTACAAATATATGCATATTATAGCTCCAAAACACACGCAAACTAGTATCATCCCCAATTAGTATATATTATTACTTTTATTGAATTTCCATTTAAACATTTACATACATACATACACGCACACACACATTTAATTAGTTATTTTTTTACTTTATTTTGTATGATTACCTTGCTGTGAAAGAGCGGAGTCTCCTAATACAGGCATTGTTTGCTTACAAGGAGGCTCCAATCACTTTGTTTTTTTTTACTATTATGGTTACGAAACAAAGTTTTTTTTTTTATTTATAGCTCCGTCTGAGGTTACTCGAAGATGACTATTGAAAATATATGGTAATGTCTTGCTATAATATATATTATAACTACGTCTATGTTGGGATTTATGTGTGAATGATGTATTCATAATAATCTTGAACATAATTAAAAAATCTAATCTAATGTATAAAATTAGCACAAAGAGAACTCCAGCCATTTGTCTAGAAAAGCAGTCTTAAAGCTGACGTGGAATTGACTACCCAGAATCCAGCATGTATGCGATTAGGAAAATCGGGAGGGGCTCAGCCGGTTAATAAAATGGCAGTGAGCCAGAATTGTCAATGAGCCCCAATTTATAGGCTTATAATATGGACATTAAATTTATTTTATGTAAAGCTTACTGGTTATTTTACCTGGTACAATTTTTACAAACGGGTAAATGAAAAGTTTAAAACGGTTAAGTAATTCCAATTTACATTGCATTAGTTTTTTTTTGGAACTGACATTTTGTTTTTCGTTTAGAGCCCTTTTAAATTTTAATGTAGTCATTTTTTTTATAATATTTTTTATAATATTTATTTATAATCTATTAAGAGTGGGGCAATACCTACCTTCCAAAAAAACTTTTTTGTATTAACGCCGTTTTACATTTTGCTTAACATAATTTTGATTGATGTACTGAGTCCGTGTTGGATTTTTCCTGACCTCTGATAATTTTTTAAACGGCTATGTTTGTGAAATGTAACCCACATCTTACATTTCACAAACAAAGCCGTTTCCATTATACAGGGTGTCCAGTAAATAGCACGACATACTGCAGGGGGTGATAGCTTGGGTCACTACCTATCAATACAACACAATATATGTTCAGCAAAATCTTACGGATTTACAGTTTTACAAAATTTTCCGAAATATCGAAAAATCTCTACCTTGAAACAGATTTTTAAGCATCTCGTCATGAAAAAATCTTTTTCTAGAACTTTTTTACATCAAATTATTCGTGATTATTACTCTACTCATTATTAGTTTTTTTTTAAATCAAAAACAAGATTGTTTTGAAGAAATAGTTTTTTTTGTTAAAATTTTCACAGAACAATTTTCTTTGTAAAAATTTTGTAAAACTGTAAATCCGTAAGATTTTGCTGAACATATTATTGTATTGATAGGTAGTGACCCTAGCTATCACCTCCTGCAGTATGTCGTGCTATTTACTGGACACCCTGTATATAAACAAGGCAAAGTTAAAAAAATAACGATTTAAAATAGGGAAATACAGCTATCAGTTGTCTTAAGACCGCATATTGACCTGATGCATCGCTTCTGCAGTCTAAATATCAGCTCTCTATCAGTAGATTACCCCCAGAAAATAATGCTATACCGCAAAACCGGGGCAACCAATCCATGGTATAGATAGTGCAATCCACAACGACGCGCCCCACTCCGCTCCGCTCCGTACTAAAGTACAGCTTACAGTACAGTAATCGCGGAGTGGGGCGCGTCGTCGTGGATTGCACTACCTTTACGCTGTTAATGCTGCCTGACTGTTCATTTAATTTGAGAGTTGAAAAAAAGCAATATGTGGAATTGCTATCTTTTTCTCAACTATGCTGATTTCGGCTTCCAGTCTTGCCGGATGCAGAAGAGTTCCAATGTTTTATATGGTGCGTCTCTTATCTGACTACAGGTCAACATTCTGCAACTATATCACTCTAAATAAACTTGCATCATTGAAAGATTTAAAAAAAAACTGAATTTTTATACCGCTTATATTCATGACAATAGAAAAATTTCACTCAGATTTCGCTAACGCCCTCAATCCACGTAGATTGATCCTTGGAATTTAATTTCATCGCCGAGAAAAGCGACAAAGGAATTAATATTCTATCGCCTCGAATCGATAAAAGTGATTAAAGATGAATTTGTATTAACTAGCAACCCAACTTTGCCTCGCACAGGTGCAATCTTCTCTGATGTGGCGAAACACTTTTTATGCTTTTTCTAACATAACATAACATAACATCACGCTTGTATTGCGCGAAAGGTTAGGCAGCGGCAGAGGTGCACCGAAAGTACATCTTCATTTCGCCAGATAAGTTTATGTAACAGGGGGCGAGCCTATTGCCATCAACCGGGCATAAATCAGGACTGGGACTGCTACTGAGAAATTTCACAATAAAAAACCCAATAACACTTTGCCCGACCCGGGAATCGAACCTAGGACCTCATGGTGAGCAGTAGCGCCACTAGACCAACGAGGCATTATATTTCTAAGTTACATTTATTATTAATGTAGGTATTGAAAAGAAAAAAAAAAAGATTTTTGAAAAGTATAAAGAATTATGTGCTTATTTAGAAAAACATAATAATATACTAGTTACCGAACAAAAAGGATTCAGAGAAAACCGAACTTTAAATATGGCTGTTTATGATTTCCTACATAAGGTTATGGCAAAAGTCGATAGAACCAATCCCGTCTGCACCATATTCTGTGATATGACGCAAGCGTTTGATTACGTCAGGCATGATATTTTAATAAATAAGTTGGAAGCATACGGTATTATACACATAAACCTTGCAATCCCCTAAATATCCTTGAATTCCCTAAATAACGATATAATATAATTGTATGTATTGTCCGAAGTGTTAGGCTATAAATAAACAATAGTGAAATCTGCATCAAAGTCCAATTAAAATTAAAATTATTTTATCAGCACTTTTCGAACGTCAAAATTACATGAGATAGTCCCTCAAATCACCCGCCCCTCACCACTTCCTAGTGCTTTAGCTGGGAAGAAGAAGTGGCGCAACAAACTCCCCAGCAGCAATGGGTTGTTTAAAAGAACCACGCACACACACAGACTGAAATTACGACAAAATTGTATACAGCATTGTATCAGAAAAGTGTGGTTCATACCGTCAATATTTTCAACTATCTTATACAAAGTTTCAATACCTATTCGACCCAAACGTATGGCTGATTATTGGTTCGCGATTACAATTTTGGTCCCATGGAGAAAGTTTTTCAGTTCGGTGATGGTCCAAACTCTTCAATTATGACCACGCCTTTCTGATACATGCTGTACATAAAGATATAATATAAATTTGTGTTGGCATCTACAAAGCCACGTGCGAACATCACCATGACGTCACGCAAAATCCTGCATCGCGCAAGCAGGGTTTAACGCGCGATGAGTATATAATACAACGTTCCGACATTAATCGTCGGGTAGTTGCCTACTAGACACGACACCCGTCTGGTCGATTCTCCCTTTTCTGTAGAGAATTAGTGAAGTTTACACCCTGTTCCTCATACCTCTATAAATTAATCTCCAAATCATAGCCCATTAATCTTCAAACTTTAGGCTGCTAAAAACTAATGACAATGTAATCCATTTTCATATTCACTATAAGGAACTTCTATCTGGTTGGTTTAAAATTTACATAGTAACCGAGCCAAAACTCTCTAGCAATTTTGAAGCGGTTTTGAGTTTAAATTTTCAAGTTTTGGATAGCAGGTAATCTCTTCTTAATGCCAGGCTATAAATTTACTGTCTTCGGTTATGGAGATTACCACTATGTATATACTCTTTTCAAGTTTGGTCTCGGTATCATTTCAGCGAAAAGAGAGAAATATCTACGGGGGGGGGGGGGGGGCATGTAGGGGTCATTCTACTTATCATTATAAACAACTTTCACAGTAGGACCACCGCTGATATCGCGAAAAAAAAACTACTGTTCCATTTTTTTTTTCGCTATTTCATTGGTCCCTTAATTCATAATAATGAGTACAATTACCCCTTAAGAGGTTTAGGGTAAACATAAACTAAGGTTGTATACTCCCGTACTACTAAATCCAGTTTCCATGCAATTAAGGTTTTCATGGAAAATTCACGTCACCAGTTGACGACACTTTGACAAGAGTTCTTAGATCCCATTTCGACAATGAATATAAAAAAATATGATGACGTTCATCATTCCGCCACGACTAAAGAAAATATAGGCGCTTTGACATTTAATGACAGGCAGTCAGATCCAGGTGGACCTGACTTCTCAGTGCAGCCACCTAGTAACCGAAATTTCAGAAAACCGTCATTCTACACCAAAATAGCGTGAAGTCAAAGAAAAAGTTTTGATGCAGATTTGAAACCGACAACAACATACTGGCCATCATTTTGGTGTCCTCACTGTTCTAAATTTGAATTCACAGCCATTTAAAAAGCTATAGAATTTATTACAGAAATAAAGTGAGGTGGCTCGATTTAAGAGTCCGGGAGCGTCAGTAGTTACCGTTTATTTAAAACTTTTTGTGACTTTGCGAGTGGAAACTGGCGATGCAAAGTCAATTAAGTAGAAACTTTTTCTCTCATTACTTTTTCATTACGTTTGTAAGCTGCTACTGAGAGAGGTTATAAAGAATATATTTTACATAAAAAATCTCTTATTCAGATTGAAACCGCGTTCACACCAAACATAGTCAGCCGCTGACTGTGAGAATGTATGAAACACATCGGACAGTCCGTTGACTGCTAATGTTTTATCATACATACTTAGAGTGTAACCAAATCCATCAAATAGCCGTTATTTACGCATTTTTTACATCAAACTAAGTAACATTGAGCAGATAGAATTTCTGGAAAATGAATTTAATTTTTGGTGTGAAAAATCACTGTTCAAAACATTGTGCTTATTTATGAGTACATGCAACAGTCCAGGAATTGTAGGGGTTTTAAAGTTAAGTCTTATCATTTAAAACTTGCTTTCGTGGAAAAAAGTAAAAAAAGAGTTGGAACTTTGACCTTCAATATCTCCGTAACCAGAAGGTTCCCAGGTATGGTCCAGTACAAAATAATTATCACAATAACGGGGAGAACAAGTTACTCTCGGCTTCGATATGCGTCTTTTTACACCGGTTATTGATCTTCTGACTTTACGTTTCGTGTGGCCGCAGCCTTAAGAATTTTATAAGTCTGTGAAATTCAAACTTTTTACGTGCATAATCTTGACAAAATCTCAATGACGACTTAGTTTTAATAACCAGAATAATTAACAAAAAGTGCATGATTATGCTACAATAGCATTGTTTGTTTCAGTGTTTTTCATCTGCTTCTTGCCGTACCACGCGTTAGAGCTGTGGTTCCATCTGTCTCCGACGGCACAGACTGATTACAACGATTGGATACACGCCTTAAGGATAATGGGCTTCTGTCTTAGGTACGTGACCTAATCTAGCGTCAGTTTTAACTAGCATTGTTACGATTAACATTACTACTGGGAGAACAGCTCTGGAATTTTGTATGGGGGACATCGAACCCAATTAAAAGTGCCGAAATATTATCAAAATAAAATTTTGCCAGTTTCTATTCTAAACACGATCTCTGACCCCTTTTGAGATATTTAATAAAATAAACGCTATTTTATTTCAAATGTCCTTTACCGTTTTTAATACAGTCGATGGGATAACTTTAATAAGTTTTAAATATTTAGGGTTAAAGCTCAAAATTGACGACGATTTCACGAAGTTTGGAAAGTGAGTTAAGTTCAATTAGAAGTTCAGTTTTCATCAAATTACAGATTGGTTTTGCTGAAACAAATTGATTTTATTAATAATATTAAATTGTAACAATTAAACAAAGGCATTCCTCAAGTTTCAGCCATAAAGGTGCGTTTCCACTGAAGTGCAGACGAGTGGAGCTGAGCGAAGACGTGCAGGAATTGTCCAATCACAGACGCGATGAGGATTCCTTCAGGTCTCCGTTCGTCTCCGCTTCAGTGGAAACGCACCCTAAGGGCTAGTTTCCTCCATGGAAAAGTCGTCATATTTTGAGCCTAGTATTCTCACTAGACCATTTGTCAAAATCTACAAACTAGAATATTAACCGTGTATTCACTCGAGAACAGTCGACTAGACAAAGCTTTCGTGACCCTGCCCCTTGACTTTGTCGCTCTTTGCGGAGATTAGGTACGCAGGGACCCTTGATATATGAAAGTCTGGTGTTATTAATGGGACAGGTCAAACAATCTGTTTGAATTATGTCACATTCCGTCGTCCTGACGCTAAAGTTCACGAGGGGTGAAGACTGGCGTAATTTTTGGAAATATTTAACTTTATTCGACATGCGGGTTGTGATTAATTTAGCAATACACTTTTGATCATAAGCGGCAAGAGACTAACATCATTCCTTTTTTGAATTTAACATAACCCAAGTGTGGAAAAAGCGACCGTATAGTATGATCTAACATAACATAACATCACGCCTGTAATCCCCGTAGGGTTAGGCAGAGGTTTACCTATAGTACACCCACATTTCGCCAGTTATGTTTAAGTCCCATGTAATAGGGGGCGAGCCTATTGCCATCAACCTGGCACATATCCGCACTCCGGGCTGCTACTGATAAATTCTTGATGAAAAAACCCAATAAAGCTTTGCCCGACCTGGGAATTGAACCCAGGACCCCATGCTCAGCAGTACTAGCGCTTGGGACCACTAGAACAACGAGCAGTATGATCTGTCTACCTTTTATCTAATTAAGAGTATGTTGGGGCCGGTTTCCAGTCTTACCGAATGTAGCTTAGTACCACTATTTTACAGAAAGGTACTGATTATCTGATCTGGAGAAACCAGTTAGGGGTACTGTTACTGGGTACTATTTGACTGGAAAAATGCACTATGCTGCAGGCTGCTAATGCTATGGACACAGCTACACAGCATCACGCTGAGCCTTCACGACGTGCAGCTCCCGACTACTTCTATTCCGTGCTCGTATAGATGCGTTTACCTTTAGGTAAAAGGATCATTTTTTCGAGTTAACTTTTTTTTTTTGTGTTTCTGTGACTGTAAAACATTTTTGATTTCTTTTACTAACCTATATCTTCTTCTGTCCAGTTTCCTGAACTCCTGCGTGAATCCAGTAGCCCTGTACTGCGTGAGTGGAGTATTCAGGTCTCACTTCAACCGGTACCTATGCTGCCGCCGAGGAACCCTTCATCCGACCTGCAGCTCCAGACTATCGAGGACTGCTGTCTGCGAGACGTCGTTCAGGAGTACACACCGCCATCGGTGTAACAGGTTGGGTTAACAAGGGTTTTTGTTATTTTGAATGTAGTTAAGAAGTAGTTGGTGAAAGTAGGTATTCCAGTCAGTAGATTTATGTGTATTTTTAGAGAAGCGATGCATTCGCCTTAAATTACGCTAGAAAAATTCGGCATGTCAATATTAAAATGCAAGTTACGCGACGTAATTTCGGCCTGATGTGTGGCAGGTGTTTATAGAGCATTGACTGCGTTTGCGCTGCCACCGTCGACGCTAGGGAAGTGGCAAAGATTTGTCCCAAAAAATTTTGAAGTGAAAATTTCTTTAGGCGCGTATCGATTTTTGGTAGGGTATAAACTCCAAAGGGATTCGCGTCACCGACAGGCTCGTGCCGTAGTGTTGTACTACAGAATATTTAAAAAAACTGTCGTGCCATCGACACGAAGAAGATAAAGCATAGGAATCGTCAGCACGCTGGATTTTCATCGTGTGAGCTTCGGCAAGTGTGTCGCTACACTTACTGTCAAGATGTTGCGTGTCATGTTATAAGACAATAGCCTTTTGATCAACATAGTGTAGGTAAAGCAGTGATAAAACAAATAGACGACGTACCTATATTTATTAATCTAATCCGCTTAAGCGCCAAGCACCAAACGCAATGCCCTGCGTTCGGCCCTTGGCATGGCAACTCGTCGTGTCCGGTTTCGCGACAAGTCAATCGTCATCCTGAGGATAGTTGTTGAGAAGTGGAACACGTGTCGATTTCTTACAGGGTTCTTTATGACTCTTTAGGAACAGTTAAGTAGATGATGTTACTAAAACAATAATGAATTTCCACAAAGTCACGCCTTATAAGTGGTGTGACCGTCGGACTGCCAAGTTCATAGATCTCGAGTTTGAACCTAATGCACGCACCTCTGACTTTTCGGATTCATGTGCGTATTGTATAATTATCACTTGCTTCAAAAACGGTGAAGGAAAACATCGTGAGGAAACCGGCTCCCTGAGTGATATTTCTTGACGGCATGTGAAGCCAAGTCCTTTGACTTGGATTTACATGCCTCTCTGGGCAACTTGATTAGAATGATTTTTCTCTTAGCTTATGCAATTTATTTTTTTAAATATCTTCTAGATTACTAAAATAAAACTAGTCTTGTCTTTTCTAGCTCATTTTTTCTTAAAACAGGGCTCTCTTTATTTTCTTTAACATACTCAATTACAAACATCCATCAATCCAAAATTGTTCTACATTTTGAAAGAAAAATAAATAAACCCTTATTTTTATAAACCCGACGGTGCAGATTTTATTACGAAATACCCTGAGTACCCAATCTTCTCAATTTTGACTCTTGAACTCTCAAATTAGAAATCATAAAAACAGAATTGTTTTTATAAAATTAAATTAACTATGTAAATTCTGTTTGTCCAAATTGACTACCAACTTGAGAGCGTTCATTGTAAAAGATGGTAACGTCGCAAATAGCTAAAATATGTATTTATTTAATACTTCAAGCACACCAATGTACTGAGGCGGATTTAATGCCATGGGCATTTGCTACCAGCCATCCTTTGGGTGATTCAGAGTAACGAGAATAGAGATGATGACTAAAAAAATATTTTTTGTCCGTAATGTAGATTATGAAAAAATAACGTACAAGTATTTTTTCTTTTTTTTCGTTATCAAAATATTACGGCGATACATTGAGTTAAAATGTGCCATGACGTCACGAGTATGTAGATTTTATACATACTTGTGACGTAGCGACCCCCACTTCCCAACTTTAATGCGTTTTATCTAAGTCATTTTTTATTAATGTGATAAAGCAAAATTTACGAAACTAATATTTTTTTATTATCTGACTGACGGACTAAATAGTTTTTTTTTTTTGACCCAGGCATCATCCCTATTGAAGAGTATATTATATTGTAACTGTTTTGATAATTTGGCAATAGGTATTATTGTATAGAAATATGAAATATCGCTAGTTAGCGATATTTCATTTGATGTTGTACCTTACCGTTTTAAGTTTTTTCTTCATGCACACTTGTTTTTCCAAAGCACTTTAGACATTGGCAGAATAGTCGACATCGGCTTTGCTTGCCATTTAATGAAAATAGAATATAACCGTTTTA
Organism: Xanthia togata; assembly: GCA_963853775.1. Taxonomy (NCBI): domain Eukaryota; kingdom Metazoa; phylum Arthropoda; class Insecta; order Lepidoptera; family Noctuidae; genus Xanthia; species Xanthia togata. Next base: position 9,231,093 of record OY970806.1, read on the forward strand.
GGTGTAAAAACAAAGGCATTTGGAAAGTTTCCAAATACTTTTTTTACATCTAAAATAAAATATTCGGTATTACGATATTAATTATTGCATTTCATAATCAATATTTTAGTTCACTAGTTAGCCATATTTCTTATTGCCAAATAAATCAAAACAGCAAAATATTTGACAGCTATTTGCGACGTTGCCAACTTTCAGTATAAATGCTCTTAAACTCACTGTCTCACTCATTCTTTGACAGGTGTATGAAATGCCTATAACACGGCAAATTGACGTAATGTGTCAATTTTATAGATTAACTTTGAGCTGCCCGCGCCATCGCCGCGTATGGCCCTGATATTTTTTTCTTTTTCTAAAATAAGTGGCCTAAGTTCTTATAATATCAGCTATCTGCCGGTGAAAGTCCCGTCGAAATCGGTTTAGCCATTTCGAAGCTTAGCCGGAAAAAACAGACAGACACAAAATTAAAAAAAAAATGTTTTGTTATAAATACCTTATATGCATTTAGTAAAATAGGAGGAGCTCGTGGCTAAGTAGTAACTGCCGCACGGGTCGATCCGTCAGGTTAAGCTACACTTGCCGCGGTTGGTCTGTGGATGGGTGACCATCTTTACATACCGAGACTCCTCCGTGTCTCGGAAAGCACGTTAAGCCGTTGGTCCCGGTTGTCATTCGTGGATCTTTGACAGTCGTTACGGGTCGTCAGAAGCCCGAAAGTCTGACAACCAGTCTTACCAAGGGGTATCGTATTACCCAGTTACTGGGTTGTGGAGGTCAGATAGGCAGTCGCTCCATGTAAAATACTGGTATTCAGCTGCATCCGGTTAGACTGGAAGCCGACCCCAATATAGTTGGGAAAAGGCTAGGCGGATTGATTGAGATATAGATGTAACGTATACCTACTCGTAGATATTCAAACTCAAACTCAAAGCATTTATTTCAATTAAACCCTTTACAGGAACTTTTGAATTGTCAAAGAGTCAGTTAGTCAGAAAGTTGAAGCTAGTTGCCCATTCCAAAACGTAGATCTTTATGGAGAAGAACGGGCAAGAAACTGCAAGGACACTATTTTAAATATAGAAATTAAAAAATCCTGGATACATTACTCTTGTTGATTCTTTAAGTGAGAACAATGTAAAACAAAATATATAAGATTAAAAATAAGCTCTGTCAGATAAGAGATGACCATACCTACCTACATTCCATTCCATTCCAGACCGTACCTACCTACCTTAAGATAATCCAAGCATAACCCTCCTTAAAATATTTCCCGCCATCTTCCGCGTACCGGAAGACGGTCCGTTGGAAGGCCTCATAAAAGGTGAACTGAAGACCTAATGAAGGCTGCAGGAATGCGCTGGATGCGGGAAGCATAGAACCAGTCGAAGTGACGTGACACTGACCAGCAAATTGCAAAAAAAACGTATGAAAATTTAGATTTCGCGGGTCACTTTAGCTTAAGTCAGTACCTATATCAATCACGACTGTCTACAAAAAGATATACCCATTATAACTAACAGCATACATAATTATTAAGGCATACACGTGTAGGTTTTTCCTTAATAATTTAAGTATTCCAATTGCGTAGTAAAAGTTTATTGTTATAACAAACGAAATAATTGGTCTTTGTGTAAGACGGTCCCTACGCCTACAATAAGTTTGCACAAATTTTTAAATTTCGACAGAAAGAGACAAAGTAAACTTCCCAATTTAAGAAAACTCCCCAATTTAAAACAAAATGTATAACAATAGAATCGCCCCGCTATGCCAATTTCCTCCTTCGACGAACTTTTCCACTACAAAAAAACTGAATAAAATTTATTATTTTTATCACAAAATTTAAATATTCCATGTCATCTTCCGCGTACCGGAAGACGTAGCGTTAGAAGGCCTCTCACAAGATGAACCGATGACCTGGTGAAGGCCGCAGGAATCCGCTGGATGCGGGAAGCACAGAACCGGACGAAGTAGCGGTACTTGGGAGAGGCCTATGTCCAGCAGTGGACGTCTTTCGGCTGAAATGATGATGATGATGATCACAAAATAAGTGATTTAAATAAAACCGTAACTTTCGATAAATATTTTATTTGAATTGTGTTTCTGAATGATACGGCAGAGAATTACAAGCTATACACAAACTACCCAGTCAGTCTTTGTACTTTTTTGAGTGTGAAAAGTTTAAATAAATAAATATCCAGTGTATTCTGGCAGAATTAGGAATGTCATAATACGAAATTTAACCAGCCAGTGATATTATTTACCTGGAACTTGCCTGGTTTTTTTTAAAGTTCGTATTAGGTTTCCAAGACCAAATAATAATAAAATTGAGTTTATTTTGTGGCGGCATCTCTACATCGCCACATGCGAACGATAACCTTTAAAGACCTAAAGCCACACAAATACTGCATCGTGCAATTAGAGTTTACCGCGCGGACACCACATATATAACTTCCCCGACATCAATCGTTGGCCAGTTGCCCGCCAGACAGACACCCGTCTGGTCGGAGGATCCTCCTTTTTCAAAAGAGGATGAGTTTACTTTACACCCTATTCCTCATACCTCTATGAAGAAATGCAGCACTCCATGTAAATTGGGTGTCGCACTTAAACTTAGCGCGTACATTCGTAAAAATTGTCTCAAAAGATAGATCTCAGTCAAATTAAGTTTTTTTTTTTTTTTTGTAAACTTAGCCCCACATTTTTTTTTTCATTTTCTTTCGGATTTTCTCCTATAACGAGGGTGCGTGTATATACATTTAAACTCACATAGACAAACAGCCAGACCCGGAACAACTAATTGTACAAGAATTATTGATACAAGGTAATCACAGCAATTTTTTTTAAATATTGGGTTTCTCCAGAAACACGTTGTTTATAATTATAAGCAGACCCCATGACAGTAAACCAAAGAGTTTATTATGCAGTAAACCAACGAGTAAACACTTGATGAGGTCGCGTTTCCTATCTGAATATTTTGGGAAGAGACACCGAAACCAACTCAGAGATCACAGTCGCTTTTAAAGTCCAGACAGAATCTTGGTCAGATCATGTGAAGACCATGTAGAATCTTTAGATTGAGTGGACCTGTCCAGTCAATGCACTCATTTTTCAGTAATCTTACAGCTCAACTCAGAACATAAGGCGACGATAACTGACTTTATGATTGATTTTATACTGAAGATCACGTCTAAACGAGTAGTGATAATGATTTGGAAAAAATATTTAATTAATTAGAGCATTTCTCTAATAACTTGATAAATGAATATTTTAGAATATGTTTATATTACCTAGTGAAATTAATTTGTAAACTAATATCTAACGCGGATAAAAAACTAAGAATTACGCAAAAACTAGCAAGCAAATTTTTCTAAAACCTTCATTTTAAAGATAATTTTACTATTAGTCTTTTATTTTATGTGTTTAAAAAAAAAACAAAAAAAAAACAAACAAATGCCTCTTGATTTATGTAAAATAAATTAATAATGCGTCTAATTTAGGACAGCGCTCCTTGATGGGCGAGTCCTATTACTGGCTGGATGTACGACGCATTGCGTGAGCTCAGTACAGGACACGCAAACTGACCACTCCAGGTCAATGGCATATATCGGCGTCAGCGGAGCTCAACAGTACAGAATAATATTCTGGATATACACTTGGCATATACCTACATAACTATTGGCATATACGTACAAATTTACGCTCGTGATCCATTTGATTGTCGGCACAAAACCGAATGATAACTACCTATATTGCAGTTTGCAGTGAACCGCTGGAATCTTCCTTTGTTGTGTGAATTGGTTCGAGGTCCAGTTAAATGGAAAACTGATACATCTATCATTGTTCATACAATTGATTATAGCACACATCAAATGTGCGTATTTTATAATTATCACTTGCTTCAAAAATGGTAACTGAAAACATCGCCATTGCATCGTGAGGTAACCGGAAAACCAAGTCCATGGGTGACTTTAAAACTCTGACACCAGCTATCTAATTATGCAACAAATTTTCGTAAACGATTACGACAGATTTGTTTCATTTTGACAGTTCAACATCATTAATTGCATTATTTACGTTGTTGTTGAGCAGATTTTCAAATTCCGAATGATCGAGAATTAGGGTACCGGACAGTCACTAACCACACGAAAAAGAAATAAGATAACATACATAACTTAACATCAAGCTTGTTTCCCCGAAGGGTTAAGCAGAAGTGTACCTACATAGTACACCCACATTTCGCCAGTTAGTACAAGGCCCATTAAAACAGATGGACAAATTTGAACACAGCGTTCAGTACGTCTAACCAAAGATATCCAAACAAAAAAAAAACACCGTTTAAAGTGATTTTATTTTGAACTAAAATAATAAATGGCGAAAGGTTATCAAAATTTTTAGTGTATTTTCTGATTTATTTTTCTTGTAAGTATCTAATGCGATAATCTTATTATTTTTTTACCACTATCCTTATTTTGGTGGTCTGAATGATTTATAAAAGTTTGTCCATCTATTTTAATGGGACCAAATACATATATGTTTAAGTCCCATGTAATAGGGGGCGAGCCTACTGCAATCGGGCACCGGGAGGGTTGATTTTCTAGTATTTTCATATTCCGTTTTTCAACTAAGTTTAGGACATCTTTCTCAAACCAGTACACACGGCTATAGATAGTGCAATCCACGACGACGCGCCCCACTCCGCTCCGCTCCGTACTAAAGTACAGCTTACAGTACAGTAATCGCGAAGAGGGGCGCGTCGTCGTGGATTGCACTATCTGTAGGTAGCTAGCTATAGATTTCCAGTATAAGCTGATCTCGCATTGTATAGGATTTCCGTAAAGTGAGAGGTCAGCTTATACTCATTTTTTTTTGGCTTGATAATGTAGATTTGTGTACAAAAATGTGGGTGAACTTGGCAGATCATTGTACAAAGGTAGTTTAAAGAATTATTTAGTTATTGCCTCAAATTGGTTTCAGAGTAGGTAAAAACTAACACACATAATTATAAAAAAAAACGATACCCTCCTTTTAGGCTTTGCTGCAGTCAGGTACCTACTTTGGTAGGTAACATCACATATCTGCATTCCCCAAAGTGTAAGGTAGAGGTGTAGATACCTATAGTATACACACATTTCGCCAGATATGTTTAAGTCCCATGTAATAGGGGGCGAATGTAACCTGGGAATCGAACCCAGGAGCTTATGCTCGTAACGCTGAACTAAACTAAACATAATGATAAAATCACACAATTTCGGACTGTCAATGGTATGCTAGTACAGCGGTATGTATTTTAAATGCATAACAATTTGAATTAGTACCCTGAAAACTATGGCCTATAAATAAATCATATTTCATACAATCATACAATGCATTATGAATTTCTGACAGTACTAATAGAAAAGTAATGCCCTGTTGTGTTTATAGTGGCAATCCTTTTTAGTTTAATGGAGATTTCTATAGTTTTATCCATTAATATTAAACCAAGATATACACTCGAGAGCAATGAATCCGGGTCACTTAAAGAATCCTAAAAATCTCGGAAACTAAAAATGCTAGGTTAATGCAATAAATTGTATTTAATAGACAATGTAATACTCCTTAAATGAAGGTATTAAAACTTCTTAGTTATTGTAAAGTTATATCATAAAAAAATCAAATTTGAAAAAGGGCCACTTTCGAAGATGGAACTACGAAATTACAGCATTTGGTTTTGCTTTTGTTTGTAATCTGTCATTTATGTGGGTACATAAACCATGTTGATAGTGCTCTATATTCATTATTCAAGCTGAAATTATGTCGCTTACGCCTGAAGAATGCACCAGAATACTTACAATGCTGGAAACCGGCCGGAGTCAGCGCGATACAGCCAGGACTGTCGGTGTGTCGCTGTCAACAGTACAAAGAGTTCTCCGACGTTACGAAGAAACTGGTTCTAACCTACGCAGACCAGGAACGGGCAGAACCAGGTGTACCACAGCACGAGACGACCGATACTTGGTGAACACCATGCTTCGAAATCGCTTTCTTACAGGAACTGAACTCACAAATCAGTTTCGACGCCTCGGAGGAAGTAACCCAAGTGCATGGACAGTAAGACGTCGGCTTGCTGAATCTAACTTAAAACCCCTTAGACCTGCAAACGGTCCTAAACTGGAGCGTGGGCATCGTATTTCAAGACTAAGATATGCCCAGAGCCACGTAAATTGGAGTATTGAAGATTGGTCAAAAGTTATGTTCTCCGACGAATCAAAATTTATGCTCTACAAGCACGATGGAAGACACAGAGTGTATCGAAGACCAGGGGAAAGATTCAAGCAAGCATGCATCGAAGAAAAAGTAGCCTACGGTGGTGGGTCTGTACTTGTGTGGGCCGGAATTTCTTCTGAAAGTCGCACAGAGCTGGTGATCATAGAAAACGGCTCTTAAACTAGCGAAAGATATGTGGAAGAAATCCTCAATGATCACGTTGGTCCATTTATGGTCAATTTAGGTGAGGATGCTATATTTATGCATGACAATGCCCGACCTCATACAGGTAGGATTGTGAATAACTACCTTCAAGAGATGAAAATTACTCGTATGGAGTGGCCAGCGCGCAGCCCGGATATCAACTCGATCGAGCATGCTTGGGACGAGCTAGGCAGATGCGTAAAACAACGAAACCCTCCCCCAATCACGCTTCGTGAGCTCAAAATTGCTCTCACAGAGGAATGGGAGAATATTCCCCAAAATCGTATAAGGAACTTGGTGTACAGCATGCCAAATCGCGTAAACGCAGTAATGGAAGCACGAGGAGGCAATACGAAGTATTAAAATTCAAGAAAATCGTAATAAAGTTAAAAAATTTCATGTTTCCTATTTTTGTTTTAAGGAGAGATCAGCAGTTTTTTTCTTTATGTAATTTTGTGTTAATAAAATGTATGGTGACTCATATTTTTTTTACTTTCATTTAAGGAGTATTACATTGTCTATTAAATCCAATTTATTGCATTAACCTATCATTTTTAGTTTCCGAGATTTTTAACATTCTTTAAGTGACCCGGATTCATTGCTCTCGAGTGTATGTTATGTCTGCCTGATATATGTTGCGTACATAAATGCAAAAAAATGTCATTAAAAAACATTAGTTATTATTCGTAAATAATAATAATAATAAATAGACCGATCACTTGTCTACCGACGGTCTATAAAGTTTTTACATCCATTTTGAGAGTTAAAATTAACGAACATATAGACACCAACTCCATCATGTCTGCCTCTCAAAATGGATGTAGGATCAGGGCCCGCGGTACTAAGGAGCTGCTCCTCATCGATATGGCCATTAGCCAGCAGGTTCGTCGTTCCCGAAAGGATCTGTCGACATGTTGGATAGATTATAAGAAGGCCTATGACTCGGTGCCACATACATGGCTCATGAGGGTGCTGGAGTTGTATAAAGTAGATGCAACTCTGCGCACCTTCCTGATGTCGTGTATGGGGCAATGTAGGACGGTCCTTCGCTATCCAGGATGTCGAAATATCCAGAGGAATAGCGAACCGATAAGGATCGAGCGAGGCATATTTCAGGGCGATAGTCTAAGTCCACTTTGGTTCTGCTTAGCCCTGAATCCTCTTAGCACACTGCTGGAGTATTCAGGCCTAGGCTATCGGCTGAGGAGAGGTGGTCAGGTTATATCTCACCTCCTCTACATGGATGACCTAAAACTCTTTGCCCCCAACAACTTGCAACTGATGGAGCTACTGAAAGTAACTGAAACTTTCAGTAGAGCCATCAGGATGGAATTTGGTGTGGACAAATGTGCGGTCATGCATGTAAAGCGAGGGGAGATTATGGAATCCGTGGGAACCCAACTCTCGGATTCCATAAACCTTAGAGCCCTCTCCGCATCCGAAACCTATAAGTATTTGGGTATGTCGGAAGCGGTAGGTATCAACGCTACTGACATGAAACAATCGCTGAGGGAGCGCTTCTTTGGCCGCCTGAATAAAGTATTCAATAGTCTTTTATCAGGCGGAAACAAGGTGCGCGCCTTCAACGGTTGGGTCATGCCAGTTTTGATGTACTCTTTCGGCATACTCAAATGGACTCAGACGGAACTCGACGCCCTGGATAGGAGGGTCCGCACACTGCTGACCGCAAATCGGATGCATCACCCACGAGCATCGGTGATGAGACTGTATATCCCGCGGAAGTGCGGAGGTCGAGGCTTGTTAAATGCTAAGACCCTGCACAACCGTGAGGTACGCAGTCTCAGGGAATACTTCCTGGAAGTCGACGTGGGGATGCACCGAGATGTGGTATCAGTGGACAAGGGCCTTACCCCGCTATCCTTGGCTAACGAGAACTGGCGCAAACCTATAGTATTAGACACTAATGACCGCAAGGAGGTATGGCAGAGCAAAGAGCTTCACGGACGCTTTTATCGTGCCTTACATGGGCCCGATGTAGACCTGTTAGCGTCTGTATCCTGGTTGCGATTCGGTGATCTCTTTGGGGAAACCGAAGGTTTTGTCTTTGCGATTATGGACGAAGTTATGATGACGAACAACTACCGGAAATATATTGTGAAGGACGGCACGGTTGACATCTGTCGGGCATGCCACCGTCCGGGGGAATCAATCCGACACATTATTTCTGGCTGTTCTCGTCTGGCTAACGGAGACTACTTGCATAGGCATAACCTTGTAGCCAGGATTATCCACCAGCAACTTGCTCTGAAATACAGTCTTGTGGGATCGGAAGTACCGTACTATAGGTATGTGCCCGACCCAGTTCTCGAAAATGGCAATATCACGTTGTATTGGGATCGATCTATCATCACTGACAGGACTATTGTTGCCAATAAGCCAGACATAGTGGTGATAGATCGATTAGAGCGTCGCACAATGATTATTGATATAGCGGTCCCGCATGACGAGAACCTCGTGAAAGCTGAAAAAGATAAGCAGATTAAGTATCTTGACCTGGCTCGCGAGGTTGTCGACATGTGGGATATGGATACAGCAGTCATTGTGCCGATAGTCGTGACAGCCAATGGCATAATAGCCAAGAGCCTCGACCAACACCTGAGGAGGCTCTCGTTAGGCAGCTGGATCAAGGGCTTGATCCAGAAAGCGGTACTCCTGGACACGGCGCGTATAGTTAGGAGATTCCTCTCTCAGGAGCCCTGACCACCGGTAGCTTGGACCCTGTTCCCGATACCGGTGGGCTACTATTTTTTATATTTTTAAATGTTTTTGTTTTTCTTTTTGTTTTTATAAAAATATTTAAAAATGTAAATTATATGTATATATATTAAATAAAGGAAATAATAATATTAACAAAATAAATTATTGATACGTAAAAGAAACAGTACAGACGCACTTGTCTTTCAACCTGGGAGTACGGTTTGAGGAACGCTAGTAGGTACGCCAGATACTGTTCCGCGCTACTACGGATTGTTTCGAATTTATTGTAATTTACTTTTTAGTGGCATGAGTAACAGGGTGTAAAGTTCTCTCATTCACTGTAGAAAAGGGAGGATCCTCCGACCAGACGGGGGCTGTGTCAGGCGGGCAACTGCCAGGGGCCTCAAGTCTGCTGTTACAATAGTGTCAGAATGGTCTATCATTGATTTCATAATTGTTGATTTTGACAAGTTTCGTAATCTACTAACATATTGGCGTCACACTCATTGAAAGAAATGGCATCTATTGGTAATCTCGTACATAATGAAAAATTAATGAGTGACTTAAGCGGTAATCTGCTAAAATTTGACAGTTCCTTTGATCAGTGACCTACCATGAGAACGTCATTGTGCAGTCATTTCTTTTAATTCCTTACGAGTATCTTGTTTGTGGAATACAATGATCAACCAATGATCGACCATTATGAATTTAGCAGATTACGAACTTTTAGCAAAATGACAATGGGATCGTGTTGGAATGACGAATTTATAAAAATAGCAGACTTGGGCCCCAGGGCCTCAAGTCTGCTATTACAATAGTGTCAGAATGGTCTATCATTGATTTCATAATTGTTGATTTTGACAAGTTTGGTAATCTACTAATATATTGGCGTCATTATGACTTTTCAATGGTCAGCCACTGATACTCCATTGAAAGAAATGGCATCTATAATTGGTAATCTCGTACATAACGACAAATGAGTCACTGATGACTTAGGCTGTAATCTGCTAACATTTTGACAGTTCCTTTAATCAGTGACCTACCATTAGAACGCCATTGTGCAGTCATTGCTTTTAATTCGTTACGAGTATCGTGTTTGTGGAATACAATGATCAACCAATGATCGAACATTATATGAATTTAGCAGATTACGAACTTTTAGCAATATGACAATGGGATCGTATTGGAATGACGAATTTATAAAAATAGCAGACGTGTTGATATCGGATAGTCTTATTGTCAATCGCGCGGTAAACTATAATTGCGCGATGCAGGATTTGTGTGACGTCATGTCTTTGATGCGTAGTTCGTATGTGGCGGTGTAACCGCTACAACTTAATACATATTTTGAATTTTGAGTTTTTCATAGGTACTTATTTTTCTATGCTGATATTTTTATTTTTATCTATTAATGATACATATTGACGAGTTTAAGGGCACGTCCCCAGTTGCACAAAGACAAACATTCATGCCCCATTACATAATGGATCAATAATGCCAATGAATGCATTCATTTAATTAAAGAACCATTAAAATCGACCCTAAAGTTGCTTTCTGCAACAAATTAAAAACAAGTTAAGCTTCGTGCAGACTAGAGCGACGCGACAGCGCGACGCGACACCGGCTATTGTTATACGGTGAAGTTTTCTTAGAAATTGTATTGTTCGAGTCGCGTCGCGCCGTCGCGTCGCACTGGTCTGCACGAGCCTTCAATGGATAATAAGATTAGCATTTAATGACAGCTTTTAAGTTAAAGTTCGTTTCTGTAACTGGCTGTAAGTCATTTAATATAACATGGTCGGGGGCAAAAATTGTGGGGGTTGAACATGGACTAAACCTACTGTATAAGCTGATTATAACAAACATCAAAAAAGAATTAGCAATCGGTTACAGGCCCAGTGAGGGTTGGTAGATCTCACATATCTTCGAATTTTTTGGTTCTAGGACATGCCGATTTCCTCACGATGTTTTCCTTCACCGTTTTGAGAGCACTGGTGATGAAAATATTTACACAAAGGAAACTCATAATTCGCAGCCGTCGGTCTGCCAAATCATAGGTTGCGAGTTCGAACCCCATGCAAAGCACCACTGACTTTCTAGATTCATGTGCGTATTGTATATTTATCGCTTGCTTCAAAAACGGTGAAGGATAACAGCGTGAGGAAACCGGCATGTCTGAGAGATATTTCTCGACGGTATGTGAAGCCAATTTAGAGGCCCATGGGCGGCTTTAAAACACTGACACACTGTTAGTCACCTAAAAAAGAAGAAGACCTCTATTACTCCTACATAACTCCTAAATTCACTCATCAACATAATTTCAGCCGAAAGACGTCCACAGCTGGACATAGGCCTCCCCTCCGCCACTGATATACCGACCGGTATATTGAGTGATAAAAAAAAAATGTAGCTTCATGACAGGTTGTAATTGGAATAACTGACATAAACTTATAATAAAAATAACGTAAAACATGATATTAGTTAGTATCAAATGAGTTCGTAAAACACCAAACACACTAATACTTTTCGGTACTTTCACATTTAGGACAGTACCGTCAATAAAATGTGGGAGTACCTCTATGTCTGTTTATGACCTCATAGCGATCAAACCACTGAACCGATCGTAATAAAATTAGACAAAGAGGTAGACTGGGATCTAGAGAAGGGAATCATTAATCACGTGAGACTGGAAAGGGGGGGAGGGGGTTCGGAACACATCACTAAATATCACAAGGGATTGTAGTGAGATATATAGATCACGTGTATTTATTTTTTCGTTGAACACGTGATTTCTAAACCGAATCACTATTCGGTTTGTGCGTGTGACACCTTGCCAGGCAACGATATAAACCTATAATTAAAGATAAAATAATTTTAATTTTTTAAGATACTTTGTACCAAAAAAATACTCGTTATTTTGGGTAGAGGGTTAATCTAAAACCCCACCATGCGTCACCAGTGAGGATGGGGGGTTAAAAAGTTGCTAAAAAACATAACGTGATTAATTTTTTATTTTTTTATTTTCGTGCAACAATGATCCAGCGTGTTAGTAAACAATAATATAACTTATTACTAGTGTTAGTAGTTAAAATACATGTAGAGAAGACCACAGAATAAGTAGCATTGTGAAAAGGACATCCCCAACTGAATGTTTAGTGAATATCCTTCTCACAAAAATTTGAATAATAGGAGAATCTACACTCTCCGCCATAGTTTTTAGAATGCTGTTGCCACTCGCCCGCAACTTTGACAACAGAAACGCGGTTTTCTTGCAAATGACGGCATGGAAGCCGTCGTTCGGTTTTGCGGTTTAATGGACGACCCCGAAGGACATGGGCTACTTTTCATCTTGAATATTTATTACTTCGGCTTCTGTCAGCGAATTCGTCCGGGTGAAATTTTGCCCCCAATTAACCGTGTTCTCGCATCTCATCGCCCACGTACGATATTATTTTGTTTTCGCTTAGCGTTTTTCTGACTTTTTATTTTTTTTGGCTCTTGATGGTCGTAGCGTGTTGTTATATAGCCTTAAACCTTCCTCAAGAATTAAGATAATTTTTCAAATGTGCGTTTAAACATAAAAAAAAACAAAATATCTCTTTACCTTTATTATCCTATCCTATCCTAACTAATATTGTGAAAGTAATTTCGTTTATTTGTTTGTTACACTTTCACGCTAAAACGGCTGAAGAGATTTGGAAGTTATTTTGCGTATGGGTCGCGGAAGTATGGAAGTCGCGGGCAACATTTAGTTGGTCTTTAATCATGAAATACAAAATACGTAGATGAAGTCGAGTAAAATAATTAGTACTGAATATACTGCAGTAACGCCCCATAAATCGTTTTACAGTCCAATGGGAACATTGCCATGGTAACTTAGCAAACAGCATTGAGATCGCAGTATGTTGTTATTCACTAACATACTGGAAAACCGACAGTTGATGAGTTGACTAAACTAAATGCACTTACCAAAACGAGAGCATTTATTACCAAGCCTAAAGGTACCGACCGCAGGCAGCAACTTCACGCGACGTGTCGCGGCGTCATGTCGCTGCAGTCATGATTCCGAACCCGACCGCAGGCAGCAACAGCCCGTATTCCAGTCGGTAGATAGAAGATAGAAAGACGTGTTATCACGTTGGCGGCACTACTGGTCTGCGTTCGGGCTGCACGTGTCACCTGTCACTCGACCGTAGCTGCCAACGACGTGTCGCTAGCTACGGAAGGTATTTCATAGAAATTCATAGAAACCAGTCGTGTCGCACTAGCAGTTGCCTCCTGCGGTCGGGTACGGAATGGTACCTTTACGGTAGCACTCAGATACGTCCCTCAAATTCATCAATCAATTTGCCTAGCTTTTTCCCAACTATATTGGGTTCGGCTTCCAGTCTAACCGGACGCAGCTGAATACCAGTATTTTAAATGGAGCGACTGCTTATCTGACCTCTACAACCCAGTTACTGGGTATCATTGATAACCCCATTGATTGATAGTTTGGTAAGACTGGTTGTCAGACTTTTGGGTTTATAACTGGTAACGACTATCAAAGATCTACGAATGACAGCCGGGACTAATGGCAACGGCTCGACGAGCTTTCTAAAGCAGGGAGGAGCTCGATATGTGGATGATCATCCATCCACAAACAGAGCGTGGCGTAGCTTAACCTTTGATCGACCCGTGCGGCTGCGGCCTCTCTTAAAAATAATCAATCATAAACTTTAATTCAGTAGTTGGAACGCTGTCAGACAAAAATGTGATAGATTAAAAACATTTAAAATTGTCAAGTATAAAATAATATGTTAGAAAAACATTGACCTGAAAGAGTAAGAAATCCTCCAACTTATAATACCATTAGCATAAAGACCCGTGACAATTCCCGTAAAGTTTTCATAGAAATTGTTCCACCAGTGTCGCGTCGTGCCGTCGTCACGTGGCGCCTAACGTGTCCACTTATTGATATTCGAAAATCCAGCTGCGGCTACACAATTTATTGTTATCAGATTAATAGGTCATTAAAACCATCATCAATATAATATGATTGCCACATTCTCGCTTAATATTATTAGTACTAATCATCTGTGTTGTCAAAATTAATTACCTTATTATAGTCGTCAATTACGTAGTTAATATTGTTCAAGTAGAGTATACATGCATGGGTGACTTTTATAACATTTTTCCTTTGTTCTTATATATAATGTAGATATGTAGTCAAATAAAACAACTTTAGGGCGTCTGTCCAGCACCGTCTCTCTATGTAAACTTCATAGAATTTGTTCCTTTAGGAAGTTTACCGTAGTCGAAATACCTAAAGTTTAAAATTCAAAAAATACTTTCTTGGTTTAAACCTGGTTCTAAAGATAAACCTTGTCTTGTACCAAGACAGAATGTGTCTAACTTTGACTGCCCGTCGTCGGTCAGATGGTAATCAGTATAAAGCCATTGGCACCATGAAGTATCAAAAGTTATTGCATTATAATAATATTATAATAATAATATGCGTAACGTCTAGAATCTGGTTTATGTTTATGTTCAGTAAATATTTCAGAGCTTCATATAAAATAAAGCCATGACATCGAGTAGCTACTTTTTTATAATAAAAACAAATGTAATCACGTAAAAATATGGCTACAGATAGGGCCACGACGACGCGCCCCACTCCGCGATTACTGTACTGTGCTGACCTGTACTTTAGTACGGAGCGGACCGGAGTTGGGCGCGTCGTCGTGGATTGCACTATTTATATTATTATCCTTCGAAACCTCTATCACGATCTTTGGCAGGCCTATATTGACGTAGTGATCAACTCAACCTATGAGTACACTTTTGGGCATAGGCCTCTCCTAGTCTGCGCAACACCCTGTACAGATAAGGTCATCCACGACAACGCGCCCCACTCCGTGATTACTGTACTGTAAGTTGTACTTTAGTACGGAGCGGAGCGGAGTGTGGCGCATCTTCGTGGATGTCACTATCTATAGACCGCCTCTCGCGTCCAGCCTGTCCCAGCCACCTTCTCTCGTAAAGAAATGACGTCACAAAAAAAACAAAAGCTTGTCTCCGAATTGGTTTCTTCTCTAAGAAATCCAGCAACTTCAACGGTGATTGTTCTATCAACTTTTACAGGAACCCGACAGAGAGCGTGGTGATATCAAACTACGATTACGGAAGTACTAAGAAGAAGAGCAACATCATATCCAGGAACAGTGCTGATGGAGTCACCATCATGAGCGTTCGAGACACCAACGATTTCCTTACTGGGGACTTGGACGAAAAATGCATCACCAGATAGGGATGCAAATATATCGGATCGCAGTACAAAAGACAATGAATGTTTACTTTTATCTGTGAAATATCTGATGCACTGTAAGCGGTAAATTTAGTTTAAATCGTTTGCTGTTCAACGAATCATAGACGTATACTATTAAAATATTGTTTTTCTTGATTCCAAATAATATAATGTTAGAAGAATAAAATGTAATTGTGGTATAACCGTACCGTTCTCCCTTTCTATTCTGATATAATATGAACAACATAGCTTATAATATCTTCAAAAGTTTGTAAATGGTGCGTCTACCTGACACAGCATATTATGATATGTAGCAAAATCAGAAATCATTTCTTCATAAACACAAAAATAGGTATTCTCCGTGTAGGCGATACACAAATGAAGAAAAGATACTTAAACTGCTGTATTTAATACGTATAACCTTTTTAAAGAGAGTACATAGCTCCTTCTCCGAATCCTTAATAGACCTTTTGTATACGACTGGAGCAATGGAAGTGATTCCCTTAATTGTCTACGATGTGCGGTCAACGTATCTATGTACAAGGCAGGCTAGAACGATAGCGAATATAATGCTTAGTACCTACGGTTACTTTACGAAAACATTAATCACTTTTGGACTTTGTCACATTAAACGCGTTCATTGACGCGTCACATTTTTGGTGTCCCCATTAGCATCGTATTCTATGACAAGGTTCTAATTATGGCTAAGGTTTTCGTACGTGGAACGTACATAATTCATGTTTTACGTACTTTTTTTTATTGGAAAAGAGTGTGTATTAAAACTTGTAACTAATCTTAATTGGAATCCAAGTGCAAGTATTTGGACCTAATGGTGCCGATTCTCATGTACACCGAACTAAACTAACTAAACTATCACTAAAATTTCTTACTTTTGGCTATGAGAATCTTAAAGCTATTCTGCAAGAAAAGGTCTCTAAAGGACCATGCAAAAAAATGTATGGGCAGTGTCCCATCCCATCAACAGACATGGGACAAGTTTCAATATCATTATTACGTCCCATGAAAAGTCAGTACCAATTTTTAGTTCGGAATTCGACGGGGTTTTTTTTTTAAAAAGACTTGACAAAAATAAAGTATTTTTATTTTAAAATAAAAAATTACATTTTAGACGATAATTACAAAAAGCAATTGTTCAACTAGACATTTTAAGTATTAATAACACAAAAACAATTGTGCAAGTAGACACTTAATAACAACAGAACTATTATCCAGACAAAAATAACGTTATATTATTCATCTATTATAATAGTCGATAACATTCCCGCTGGTAGATTAAAGTCGATATGTCGACCTTTGCCCATATACCATATAATTGATATTATATGGGCACAACTTCCAACCGTACGCGCCCCTGTTAGGCATGTGCAATACCACTGTTCAATAGCACGTCTGCCAGTTTCACTTCGGTTTATTAATATGTAACAATAATAAACGCGCGATCTAACGTGTCGAGATTGTATTCGTCCTCTAATTAACCAGACATTATCTTCTCGAATATTATACCTTGGCAAATCAGTTAGCTGGTTTTCTCGAAATAATTCAATATAATAAATTCCATTCCGAATATGTTCCGCACAGTAGGATTTTGCAAGTTTTATATGGTAGGTCCCCAAGGCGAATAAAATGATATCATCATCAGTCAGTTCTGGAAAGTCCTCAAGATGTGGCATGGTGGCCTCCATCGTCACAAAGTTAACTCTTTGTCTGTTAAGATTTTTGCCTTCGACATAATTTTTCAAAAGGTTAGGTTGATGAACCTTAGTTTGAATTATTTCAAAGAATTCCGGCGCAAGCCTGTGGTCTGTAGCAACACGGTAATTAGCATTTATTAATGATGCTGCTATGCGGAAATCGACAAACATGTTTGGCAAAGCTCGGTTAAAATAAGTTTGTTTTAATAACTTAAAACGGTTTTTGAATTTGCCGTTAACCGCCTCCACAATCCATCTACACACAGTCACCAACCGAGAATCATTTGCCTTTTCTGTTGATAGCTGGGTCGCGTTCCTGTCCTTGGTAGGTGGCATGTGAGGTTCATAGCCAAGGGACTCAATATTATTAATACTGTCCCTGAAGCCCCTGTCCAAAATAAAGACGACCTCTCTGTGTAGTAACCAATGTAGTAAGTGCTCCTCGTCATTCATTATGTTCTGCATAATAGTTGCATCTGATGTTGTTGCAGGAAAAGGGCCTATGACATCTATGATATATCCATCGCTGCTTACTAAAATAAATGGTTTCAATAAATTGCGAAACTTGTGGAGGCTATAAGTTTTTCTTTGAAATAAATAATTAGTGCTTTTTTCAATATATACATATGTGCCATCTGCGATAATAATTAACTTGGTGTTGTTTTCATTTCCAAAAATATGTTTGGGCAAAAATAGATTTCTCTCTAGAAGCTCATCTCTAGAAATATGACCTATACCAAGATGTCTTGGTACATATTGACCTGTCAAGCATTGTCGCGCTATTTTTAGGCGATATTCAAACACTTGACGTGTTACGCCGAAAAGCGTAGCTAGTCGCTCGTTAGGTTCTCCAGTTCGTATTTTCGTTAAATAAGCTCCGAGAACTGATCGGGGATGTCTGCATTTTTCTGCGAGCGATGGCGTTTCTTCCAAAATGACGTTGAACTGCTCTAAAGTGAATCCAGTCCAAAACATAAGTTCACTATTATTCAGTGAAGATAATGTTTCAAAATCGAATCTTGTCCTATTGTTGATTGCTTCAATTAACATGTTTGTCATGTTACTAAAAAATGAAGCATTAAAATAATGTGTAACATTTACATTATCCAGTAACTCTTCAAAATCATAGTTATTTAAATGTTCTTCACATATTCGCGAACTCGGTGGAATATATAATCGATAATGACATACCAAATGTAGCTTGATAGACACAGGAACTCGTCGTAGATTTTCATGTCTACATTGCCTATACATACAGAGCCGTGAAGTGTTCGGTGCACGTACGTAATCGCGAACATAGAAACGAGCATCATCCTCTGGATTGTCCTGAGGATCATTGGGGGCTTCAGCAACATTGGGGGGTTCTTGATTGTCAGCATCTAAAATTATTTATTTATTTATTACTAGCTGTCCCGGCGAAGCTAGACTGTACTTAGTGATGAAATAATTTATTTTGATAAGGATTAATAGCACAGATGTAATTACCTTCTACAATGGGAGCGTTCTCAAGACGTAGTTGTCCACCGTCATTATTATTGGCTCTCTGCCAGCATCTATGGCATACTGCCATTACGTTATTGAATACTACCTGAAAAGGGAAAAAATGAAGATATCAGCATATGTGTGTTTTTGTAATAAGCAGAAGTATTTTTTCTGTGTTATATTGATTATATCGGTGTTATATGTGTGCTTGTCAGTTGTCTAGAACTCGGAACACAATCTACACTCACATGCAGGTAAAAATATCTCATTCCTCATAGGAATTATGGCCGGACGATTGAGTCGTTCCTAACGTAAGCTATACTTTAAGTGCTATATTTCTATTCAAGCAATTCTAAAATGTATCATATAGTATCGTAGCAATGTTCTATCTGCTTATATATTCTAACTACATGACACTTATTCTTATTCATTATACGTATTCTACATAATATCTAAAAGTTATCGATATATGTATAATAAATCAGTAAATAAATACAATGACTGTGACTTACTTGTGTCAATCCATTTTGCAAAATGTAGTCCGCTAACTCAGGACTACTATGAAGCAATGTTTCTTGTAATATATGTCGTCTCTGTCTTAAAACAGATCTAGGACACATTACACATTGGCGTCCAGTCTCCATATTTATAAATCACAGGGGTCATCGAGTAGCAATCAAAAGGTCCAATAAACAAGCAGAGGTTAGTAATAGTCGCAAACAAGCCGATAACGCACAAATAAACAACGCGAACACAGCAGAACGTACTAGCCACGACTGAGGGAGGTGCGCGGGCGCAGGCGTCGAAAGGGTGCGGTCGGGGTAACGGAGCAAGGAGGGAGGGTAAAGTACGTCTTACGGCTGTTCTCTCTCGAGTTTTTTTTAGTTAAATAGTACATTTTTAATTCGATTCTTAATACTTAATAAAACTGTATAAGTATAACATATTTTTTTTTATTGCACGATAACCCCATATCCTACAGTGATGTCGCCATAGTAAAAAATAATCATAATGTCGAGATGTATTTAATGAGATATGTTTGGCATCTGTTGATGATATGGGACGATTTTTTGCATAGTCCTTTAAAAATTATTTTGTCACAAGTAAAATCGAATTTGACAATTACGACTCCACATGGTACGTACTTGTTTGCCCTACCCTGAGAATTTTTTGAGCCGGAGGCGCGCAGGTGGGGGCCTGCTTCGACGTGTTTTATATGGAATTTATCACTTTTTGTATAGAAAATATAAAAAAAATATTACTTACGTGTTGAGTATTAGGGCTATAAGGGCTTTATAAAGGGGGTCGAAATTTTCATTATTTTTGCGATAGGACACACCATTTTCGAGATATATGCAAAAGAAAAGAAAAAAATCAAGTAGGTACAGTAATGTTTTTGCAGCCGAAGTCGAGGTGTTCATGTGAATTTTAGTTCATGACAACTAATATTAATCGCGATTAAAAATGGTCAGATTTAGTTAGACAATTAAAATTTTAGGTGAAAAACGTCAAATTCAGAATAGCAAAATTGTCATTTTCACTAAATTAAAATCTCAGTACCATCTTAGTGCTGTCAAACTAAAATATAGTTAAGTTTTGCCACTTTAGTCTATTTCAGAATGGGAAATCATCGTTTGACAGGGGTAAACAAAATTTTGGTGATTTTTAGTCTAGTTTAGAGGCATTTATGACAAGAGAATCGGCACAATGTCTGCATCAGTGACTGGTATTAGCGATCTAAGCATAACAGTTAATATAACTTAAGATTGGCCATCGACACTTTAAGAAAAACGTTAGGCGACTTATATTTTTTTGTTCTGTTATCACTTATTGACCTGATCCTACCAAATCTATACTAATATAATAAAGAGGTAAAATTTGTTTGTTTGTAAGTTTGTATGTAGGGGGTAATCTCCGGAACTACTAGTCGGATTTGAGAAAATATGTTTGCATTAGATTGCCCAATTCTTGGGGAAAGTTATAGGTTCGCGGACGAAGTCACGGGTAGAAGCTAGAATTAATGTAAATTTAATTAATGGAAGATTGTGTATTGTTGTGTTTAATTTATTTACAATTTAATTGTTTAGCGTTCGCACAACTATTTTAGGTCAGTCATTTTAAACATGGTCCAAAAAATTGCACTGTACTGATTTTTTTTGAGTTGTTGTTAGGATAGATGAAAAAAGTGTAAAACCGAGTTTGCAGCTTCGAAAGACCAGTGCTAACTGCGTGATGCTCAAAAAGCCTCGAAATTTTCGGACTTTGGAAAAGAAAGAAAGAAAAATAAAATGACTCGGGTTAAGGCACATAATATTAACACAAAAACAAAAAATAAAAACAGAGAAAAATAAAAATAACTTACAATAGTACTGTGTGCCTCACGGCTGCGCCAAATAGGCCCAGTTCAGCATAAATTACAGACAACTAGTGTCTGACGCTGGTTTTACGAGGACGTCTTAAAACGTCTTCCAGTTTGGCTTGTAACTTCTAAAAGGTACATCCTATGGAAAAATTAATGGTTTACATTTGCAAGTGTACAATTTTTCTACAATTTGAGCGAAACCGTAGCGCTATGTAGGTCCAATGGAACCCGAGATTTCTATAGTCTGTACTTCAAAAATTGGCAGTTTTTCACAAAACGTACAATATTATAGTTTCAGTTAACTACTTTGTAACGTCATCTGTTATGATCATGATCTTCCTCGTAGAATGAGTATTTTTGGAAGTGCTGTATCTCGGGTTCTATTGGACCTACAGAACTGCGGCAGCGCTCAATTTTTTGCAAATGTAGCTTTTCCCGGTGCATCTTTAAGAATTTATAAAGTAAAAAAATTTAAAGAAGTCAGAAAATTTCAAGGTTTTTCGAGCAGCACGCAGCTAGCACAAGTCTTACGAAGCTGCAAAACTTGGTTTTACACTATTGGTACCTATCAATCCTAACAACATCCCATAATTAGTTTATTTTTTTGCGACCTAACGCGATTTTTTATCTACGGTGACTGGCGTATTTATTACAAACAGATTTTTTAAAACCGTCTGTACAAATGTCGGTACTCGTAAATGCACCCTTAATCTTTAATCATAAGAGCGGAATTTGTGTGAGAAATATCAATTTTTAAGTATATGAGCATTAAAAGTTACGATTACAAAAAAAAAAAGAGTGAACTTGGCACGTAAACATATTCGTGAAAAGTTGGCAGAATCTTTGCAGCGCTGATTTGCTGGATTTGTTTTCTCCTCTACCTATCGTTATTTCTCCTGACAAAGTTGATTCGGTTTATATGTATGTATCTATGTATGTTGTATGTATTAGTAGGTATTCATTATCAAGTTATCTATCACTTATGTTGCACCTGCCATGTTTTGTCTCTGCACCACCCTAAGGTTGACTGGTAGAAAATGCCTCAGGCATTAAGTCCGCCTTTGTACAGTATTTGTTTTACTTGTGCATAAATTTTTAATAAATAAATAAACTTCAGAAGTCGGCTGTTTTGACCTTGAATTCTTATGCTTATTCTGACCTTGAATTGTACATGTTGTAATTGTGTTGATCAGCTTCATAGTGTTTGCAATCTTTTGAATAGTCATTCATTCACTGTATAATTACTTTTTTATAATGTGATAGTTACAGCAAATACTGTTATTACTTCAAAGCTAAGTCGTAGTTAAACTGGGATACGGTTCGTAACTTCAGATTACAGCCAACGGCGCCCTCAATTGTGCAGCTAAGCGGTTAAGCCATTCTACAGTATAATGCAATCGATAGCACAGAAACCTTTAACCGGTAGTCACTTACTACTGCGTCTTTTTCAATATACTGTGATTGTAATTCACTACTTAGTTCATCCACAAGTAACAAAAAATATGAGTAAATATTAGCACATTTTTTTTTTGTACAGCATTTTTTTATACTTATAATGTTTTTTGGGGGAACGCATTTTCAATTTCTTATTATTATTTCAGAAAAATCGTTTTCATTTCTTACGCAAATTCTGGTGCAAATTATATTTTTGTTTTTAGAAAAAGTAGTAAATAAGTAAAAAAATATTTAAAAAGAAACATTCATTTGTAAATTATACGATATTAGGTTTTAGAAGACCAAAGAACATATTATTTGTTTTCTTTAAATGAAACAAGTATAGAATAATTCGTTGTAAAATGTGAAATGTAAATAAAATTATTGTTAGATCGCTTATTGTATAAAATAAGATAATTATATTCCAAAGATTTGTACCAATTTTAAGATATAAGCGAAAAAAGATGTTCTAACTACCCGATAGTATATCCACACATTGTATAATATAATTTTGAAATAAATAGCCGTCTATACAAATTGTTTCTGTTTTTTATTTACCAACTAAGAATATACACACACACATTATTAAATTAAACATACATAAACACACCCCTTTTTCCCATGGTATGGGGTTAGAAGAACCTACAGAATGTCAGCTGCATCGACCAAGAATATACTCTCTCTAATAATTAAGAGGAGGCTCCCTAAATTGTATGTTAATTTGCATTAATATTCTGAAACAATCACTCATACAATCAAAATGGAACTTTATTATATGATTTATTGGATCTTTTTCTTTCCATGTACAAGACAGTTACCCACGTAATATCCTTTACCAAATATCCTTTCTTTGGTATTGTTCGTCGATTCGTTGAGCTCTTTTTAAGTTCTGAGTTGAGCTACACGATTACTGACAAATGCGTGCACTGACTGGCCAGGTCCACTCAAATCTGTATGGTTCTTTCCTCAAAAGACCATTTCAGACACAAATCTACATGGTCCTCAAATTGAAATGCTCTGACCAAGATTATTTCCGGGTTATTATATACACATTGACATTAATTAATGTTATATATTCATTGACATGAATATTTACTTTAAAGTATTATATTATTTTAATTATTGTGAATGTGAAGACTATGCAGATATTCCCTTTTGTTTTGTTTTAATATTTTTTTTTTTTGTTGTCAATTAGTTTTTATCATGGTCTGGCAGTTTGAGTAATTTATGTGGCCTACCCAAACGTCCTTTCTTTGGTATTGTTCGTCGAATCGTTGAGCTCCTTAAATTCTGAGTTGAGCTGCACGATAACTGACAAATGCGTGCACTGACTGGACAGGTCTTCTCAATCTGAATGGTTATTTCCTCAAAAGACCATTTCAGACATCAATCTACATCGTCTTCACATGATCTGACCAAGATTATGTCTGGACTTTAAAAGAGACTGTGACCTCTGAGTTTGTTTCGGCCTTTCTTCTCAGAGTAGTCAGATAGGAAACGCCGACCTCATCTAGTTTTTAAAATATGATTGACGTGTAAAAGTGTTTGTACAAACCTACTTGCAGAAATAAATCATTTATCATTTATCATTTAATTGTAACATTTTCATTCAATTCATTTTTTATTCTAAAATCATGTCTTTTTAAAATATTATATAAATAAAATCAAGATTACTCTGCTTTGTCAAAAATAAGTATGCACAGTAAGAAAATATAGTTATTTTTATGATATTTTTTCTCAATTAGATCAATTATTACCATAGTTATAATCAAAATAAGAATGAAGACTTACGTCATTTAGTTCCGTACTCGAACACGATCTAAGAGCGCACGCGATATTCAACTTTATTATTGATGTGTTAGCGTTTAGTACATAGTGGAGTGGCGGGGTGCATGGGGGCGGAGCTTGCGCGGAAATGGTTTTTAGAGTGCCTGGTCTTAACGTCTATATCAAGCTAATGCTGCTTACGGAATTTCCTCTTCAGATGCAATTTTAAAACGGTCAGTGAGTACAGACAGATAAAATATACACGTATTCACCTATCACTTGCCTTTAGTGATGGTCCTAGGGGGGACCATGGGGACTAATCATGGTGAGATGATTGGCCAACTGGACTCTGCGTAACCGAGTGCCAGCTGTTACCAGGGTTACCCCGCGTTTTATTATGATCTATCTTCTTGTGCACCCCTTAGTCAGATGATGGGGGAACTCCGATGAGTTACACTGCGACTGTGAAGCCAAATCACAAATAATGCCTCAACTCTTGTCGCTCTCTTTGTGCAATAACACCCTGCACTATGGAAGACATTTGTTAGACCAACGCTAACACTATTAAAGTGGCTGAATTCTGGTCGAAACTTATTTAAAATATAGGTATAAATGGAATCACCGATATCACAAAAAAGATCTTTCGCTTTCATCTTGAAATTACAATAAAACTTAGTCCTTTCTGTGAAGCAATTTAAACGAAGATTAATAAAGACACACACGTAACTACCAATTTACAATATCGTTATAATTCATACAAACCCTTTAATTGAATTGAAATTGAAATCGAAAACACGTCAGATCCTATCAATTAAGTAAATTATAATTTACACACCTGCTATAACAAATTAAATATTGTTGAAAGTAATTTCAATATTTTGCGGTAATCTGTTTGAAATAATAAGCACTTCTGCGACTGCTGAGCGAAGGGTCCTGGGTTCGATTCCCGGGTCGGGCAAACTGTTTTTCCATTAGGAATTTTTAGTAACACCCCGGAGTTTGGAAGTTGGCGGTGTAATAGGGGCACCGTGCCTCGGAAAGCACGTTAAGCCGTTGGTCCTGCGCCTGATCTCTCCTGTCATGATCGGATTGCCGTCCCATCGGTCTATGAGAGTGACGGAAGAGAGAGTGCACCTGTGTCTGCGCACACACCTGTGCACTATAATATCTCCCGCGTCGGACGCTAGTCTCCGTTGAAATTGGCCGCAATGGCCTAAATACGGTCTGGAGGACAATATATAATAGTATATAGAAAGATGAATTGAGCCAGCAGGGTATGGCGCCCTAGAAGAACATGTAATGACCTTATTGGTGATGTGTTATTCAAAAAGATCAGGTGCGTAGTACTTGCAACTGGCGTGCGTGTATAACCAGATGTATGAACGTAAGCAAACTCCATATAAGCAAAGCTAGTATGTTAGGATTGTAGCAGGTCAACAGGTGGAATTCTGTAGTTTCTGCCTACACCCTCATGGGAAGAAGGCGTGAGTTTATGTATGAATGAACCGAAGGACGACCTTAGCATGAGAAGTCTGTAAAGACAAAGAGACAGAAAAATAGCACAAAGTGAAGAGAGAAAAGTAAAAAGCCAAATAAAGAAGAGGAAAACTAAAGAGACAGTATGCCAATAGTGTAAGTACATGTCTCAGATGGATCGTGGAATCCGCTGTTGTACATAACCTCTAGCTGTTTTACAAAACAGAGCTCCGTTATGTAAAACAGCTGCACACGCAAAATTGCATAAGCGCTTTGCATTTATCAATGCAGTGGATCACCGGTTAGAGGTTGGGGTTGAGGAGGCCAGAGTAAAGAAAGTAAGTAAATTTACAAAGAGTTTATCAAGAATAAGGCCGTTTGTTTACCGCACCGTGAACGGGACGTCAACGAGAACGAGATGACGACGCCGAAGTAGCGACAGTACATTTACTATGGCCGCGTTCACGGTGCGGTGGACAAACAGTGCAAGGAGGATAGGAATTGTAGGTATTTCCACTCTTAAAAAGTAGAATGCTCAGTTTTTGCAAATACAAACAGCCAGTGAATTAAGGCATTCAAAACTATAGTGAATTAGCGCTGAAACGTAATTTAATTTCAGTCCTGAAGACGCGATCTTCAGGACTGAAATTAAATTACGTATATCTACAATAGAATCCCATTTAATCTAGAATAATTGTATTACAAACTTGTATGGATGTTACTCAGTTAGTAATAAAATTAGACGACATAATATAATAAAAACTGGCTTAGCTACTTCTACAGATTTTGGTAGTAAGGCGAAAAAGGCCAAATTAATTTTACACCAACATGTTTTTGTTCAGCTGTGACAGTTTTTTCCGTAGTTACCTACCGTTATAGCGGTAACATTATACAGTTGTAGTCACCGTTACAGTAAGTGTTATAAAGCCGAATCATGAATGACATTCGATGTAAACTTTACGGAATAACACTGCTGATCATCCCGCAAAAAGCATTATCTTACTTTTTTATTTAAGTACTAAGTCTATTGACACTGAAATTTATAGTGCCTAAAAATGTACACTTACAGTCAAATCTTTTATGTCTTCGTCTGTTTTCAAATTTTTTCCCAAAGATATAAATATGTATAGATAGGACAGTCAAAGCTGGGAAATCGTCGAAAAAATAGCATCTAAGTGTTGGCCGCTAAAAGCACGCACACCACTAGAAAAGCACAATGACGTGACGCGAGTGTAAGACGTAGCTGTCACGCAGCCAGCATTACACAGTTGGACTGTTTGTTTTAGGTCTTTTACAGCATGACACTCTACCTAGCCATATAAATAATCAAAGTTCTTTCCTTTATCAAGTAAACACGATATCTTTTGAATCAACGGGCTGGCTATTGCACAGAAAACTATATTTAATTACTTTATTTTAAAGATCAAAATAGCATACACCTTTGACTAATGTCGAGTTGATAGCAACCTAAAACCTTTTTAATGGCTTGGCCATTTTACATAATATTAGCGTTCTTTAAGGCAGTGTATGGAGTACCGCTAACGCCATAATAGTGGCGCTGCATGACCGGCTAAAGTGCCGTAAGCATTGCATTGTCTTTGCCACTGTCACTTGTTATTTTGTTTGTTTGTTGAGATTAGTTCGCTGTAAAACACCACATTCCCAAAACATTGTATTCTCCTGTGCCTAAACGGACCTTGGCACTCGCCGGCCGCTGCTGCGGCACCGCTCTCTTCGCTCACTTGGCTCGTGCGTTGCGTGGTCACAATCTAACCTAACCTAACCTAACTTCCAGCTATTTTTATTTGCTACTTCATTTTTCGTTAATTCTGTCATTGTAGTGACTTTTGATATAATTATCCAAAATAAATACGATCAATCAATACACAGGGCAGTGAACTAACCTCAACAATCAAACAAAATGACAAGTGACAGTGACTCAGTGACAATGACAATGCCGCAAATAGCGGCAGCGGCTAGCGGCATTTTATACAGTTCCTTTCTTTAATTTAATTGGGTCCCATTTTAAATTCGGTTTGACATGTGAGAAAGAATAAATCTCTTATAATAATATCTTAATGCTAAATGAAATGAGCAGACAAAAATAGTTCTTAAAGTGACAAACACATTTTAGCTTTTGTTACTGTACATCCCTACCTAAACTTGTATAATTAATACCACAGTCAATCGTTTGTAACATTCAAATGTTCATAGTTGGAATCTGGTAGACAACTTGCTCGTAATATTACAGTTCAAGATTAGCTCCATTCTGATCGTGTAGCACATAGAATTTAATTCAATGTTACTTTGAAGAGGGCAGATCCATTTCTAGGAGAGCTAGCTAGATTAGTATTACTGGCAAGTTGGAAGTATGTATTGAACGAAATATATATTATTTTACTTCTAGCATTGATGAATTGTAATGAAAAGCCGTCAAGCTCGCTGTGAGAAATTTCTGCGTAGGTAGTAAGTAGATCTCTCGACCTAGTCGAGATAAAATAAAAGAAATACCAGGTATATAGGCACCTATGTAATATCTATTCCCTCTTGGGTAACCTTACGAAAACACAACTCGCGAAATGTGGTTGTATTATAGATAGATAGAATACTCTTTATCATCATCATCATCATCATCATTTCAGCCATAGGACGTCCACTGCTGAACATAGGCCACCCCCAATGATTTCCAAATCGGCCAGTTGGAAGCGACCTGCATCCAGCGGCTTCCTGCGACCTTTATTAGGTCGTCTGTCCACCTTGTGGGCGGACGTCCTACGCTGCGCTTGCCGGTACGTGGCCTCCATTCCAGAACCTTTCTGACCCATCGGCCGTCAGTTCTGCGCGCTATATGCCCCGCCCACTGCCACTTCAGCTTGCTAATCCGTTGGGCTATGTCAGCGACTTTAGTTCGTTTGCGGATCTCCTCATTTCTGATTCGATCTCACAAAGAAACACCGGGCATAGCCCTTTCCATAGCGCGCTGAGTGACGTTGAGCTTTCTTATGAGGCCCATGGTGAGAGGCCACGTTTCAGTTCCGTATGTCATCACTGGTAACACACACTGGTTGTAGAATTTCGTCTTTAGACACTGAGGTATGTTGGACGAGAAGATATTATTATACTCTTTATAGTACACCATAAAAATTACAGACATAAATTTAGAAATTTTACACAGGGTGACACAATGGGTGGTCTTATCGCTTAAAGCGATCTTTTACTGACAACCTTTCGATGGATTAAAGGTAACAGGAGAGACAATACTGCAGGTAGTCAGCGGTGTACCATCTACATATACAATAAATACATATCATACATAAAGCATAAACTTATTCATATAAATATATACATAGATATACTTATATAAAATTATAAACATGAAACAAGAGCAAGGAACTATATGTAATGATGATGTTTAAGGAGAGAGGAAGTGAAGATGTGAAGTGGAGATGCAACAGAACTCTGCAGAACCCCTCGGGGATTACAGGCGTGGCGCTATGTAACACTGTATGTGACTTAAAATTGTTTTGTCCCCATTTTCATTTCATTTCCATCCAAAACGCGAATCAACTAAAAATACGCAATCTTTATATTAATACGTGAAGCAATTTTTTTTTAACGCTTTTTACGAAAATTACGCAGACGAAGGGAGGAGCAGCAACGCCGCACCGGTCGTTCCATCAGGTTAAGCTACGCTTGCCGGGGTCGGTCCGTGGATGAGTAACCATTTTTATCGAACGAGACTCCTCCGTGCCTCGGAAAGCATGTTAAGCCGTGGGTTCAGGCTGTCATTCGTGGATCTTTGACCGTCGTTACGGGTCGTCAGAAGCCCGAAAGTCTAACAACCAGTCTTACCATGAGGTATCGTATTATGCAGTTACATGCAGTTGTGGAGGTCTGATAGGCAGTCACTCCATGTAAAATACTGGTATTCAGCTGCATCCGGTTAGACTGGAAGCTGACCCCAACATATTTGGGAAAGGCTAGGCAGATTGACGCGGATAGAGGAGTATGTTTGGCATAGTTAAAGTGTATATGGAGAAGAAGTGCAGAAAGTTAATATGTTTTATAATAATGTGCATAAGAAATAAATAAAATTAATTTAAAAAAAAAACATTAAACACATTAAAACCATGCGTTTGACACACACTATGGTTAAATATGGCTTAGAATAATGACATGGCAGCATGGAATTAGTATGTAAATTATTTCATCACCACTGCTCTCAAAACGGTGAAGGAAAACATCGTGAGGAAACCGGCATGTCCTAGAACCAAAAATTCGAAGACTTGTGACATCTAATATCAAGCACTGGGCCCGCGTGGTGGATTACAGTCGGAAAGTTATAGACTGACTTTCATACATGGAGTTAGTTTGAACTATCCTATCAAACTTAAAATTTTAATGAA
This sequence comes from Xanthia togata, assembly GCA_963853775.1. Classification (NCBI taxonomy): domain Eukaryota; kingdom Metazoa; phylum Arthropoda; class Insecta; order Lepidoptera; family Noctuidae; genus Xanthia; species Xanthia togata. The sequence continues at coordinate 9,261,180 of OY970806.1, forward strand.
CGAAGGTCTGACTGACTGACGCTGGGCGACCACTAGTAAACTTTTGTGAACCGTACTGGTTCAATACTCAGAAGCAAGGACTTTGAATATAAAAACGCTGCACTGTTGATATCTTTGAAGATCAGCTTTATTTCTATAGTTAAAGCAGTACAGTAACACACTTTGGTACAAGACAAGTGACTAGCACCGATGTCGAAACACGAATGCTTGAGTCTGCCGGGCATTTCATTAAAATGCCCGCAGAGTATTTTTTTTACATCCCGCCATTTTACTTGCTTGTGATTGGTCCGATAACTGTCAGTCTCGACCAATCACATCAAGTCAAATAACTACTTATATGAGTTACAACACACAAGCTTATACAAGTTCATAGTAATGATTGTAATTAGTCAACAACCATAAATAATTACAGGCATAATAATTTAAATATTTACAACACTTTGAAAATGGCACCATGAACAAATAAAAGTTAAATGATTATCTTTATTTTCTTTTCACCCGTGCGTCAAAAATACCTGCGGCACTTCGGAAAATGCAGATGTGATCAACTTATTACGTTTTGAAAACGTAACACGTGTTTGGTTTTGTTTCAAAATCGCCATCAATCATTTTTAACTCACAAAAATAAAGCCACAGCAGATGTGAACAAAATAATTATTTAAGTGGATCAATTTTAAAGTTCAAAAACTTTGTTAAATCATGTCGTTGGTTGTGAATTTTAATGTGCTTGTCACAGAGTCGAGACCCCGCAGGCCCAAAAGTAATTAATGTCTCTTAACGCAGACCGCATTACTATTAATGTAATGAAACTTGATGTATTCTGACTGAAATTGGTTAAAATTACATCGTTTATTTGAAATGACAGTGATTGATATTTTATAACATAACATCAAGCCTGTTTTCCAACAGGGTTAGGTAGAGTTCAGTTTTGGGTTAATTAAGTTCCATGAAAGAGGTTATTCTATTGCATTCATAAGGTTCATAACTCATTTGTTGGGCTTGGTATAACCTTTTATAACAAGCTACCCTCCTCTTCTTTGCTAGATTTGCCTTTTAATGCGTTTAAAACTAAAGTAAAATCCAATCTTTGTTCAATATTCTATCAACGACTACTTAAATGATATGAATGGTTAGTCGCTGTGATTAACTCAATACAATGTTTAAATGTTCTTTCTCCAGAATTAGTTTACCTACTGACAGGTTATATGAGTTTATATATTGTTTATAATTTTATTTTACAAGTAAATTTATTTAAATTTTATTCAAATTTATTGTTGACATAATCTACTCATTACAATGTTTTTGTTATGAGTTGTATTGCAATATGTGCATAGCTAGCGACCTCGACAATTATTTATTTTACCTCAATGGTCCTAATTTATCAATTATAACTTCTAGTTACAGCTATATGTAAGCGTGCACGACCTTTATGCCTGGAGGCTTTTTTTTTCTTTTGTAGATATTGTTTACGTTTAGTTATTTTTATTTCTGCCTGAGATGTTTTTGTTTGGTATATTGGCGTGTGCTAGCTGTCTTATGGCTATTAATTTATAATTTAAATTATATTTTGCGTAATGTAAATTATCTTGCATACTATTATATAGAATCATTTTTTTCTAACTGAACAGACAGCTGCGCTGCTGGGGAGTTTGTTGCGCCACTTCTTCTTCCCAGGAAAAGCACTAGGAAGTGGTGAAGGGTGGGCGTTTTGGGGGACTGTCTTCTTATGTAATTTTGACGTTCGAAAAGTGCTGATTTTCAGCCTAGTTTGAATAAATGACTTTTGAATTTGAATGTACCATCGATCGGGTACAAATTCATAGTGGAAAACCCCAATAACACTTTGCCCGACCTGGGAATCGAACCAAGGACCTAAGTACCTCATGACTAACGAGGCAGTGATTGATAGAGCTAAAAGGTTTTCAAGGAGGCTATAATTTCCTTAATGCATCGTTAGCCGAGATCGGAACCACTATATCAAAATGATATTTTCCATCAAAGGCCTTCGAGTTTTCGAATAAATAACCTGTCTTTGGAACATCGTTTGAGGCAAAATTTATAACGCGATTATTATAGAGTAAATAAACTTTATTAGTCAATTCAGGTATATTTTACGATTACACCGAAGGATTTGACTGTAATCGGTACGATAAATTTTCATGGGCACTAAATTTGAGAACATGAAGGATATTAGTTCAACAATTTACACCAAGAAATAGAAGTACTTTGTGGAAATATCCAAATGAATGATTCACGTGCAGTAATCGAATGGTTCCGTTCACACTTAGACCATTTGGGTTCGATATTTTCACGTATACTGATTTCTCGAATACGACATATTTATTCACAATGAAGACGTCATCATCCCGGCCACCGAAGTTTACTCTAGACTAGAACTCGGCCCGAGACTGTGGCGGGCCGAAGTGCCAGCAATACAAAACACGTTTGATCTTGTCCACACACTGCCATTATCCCGGCGCCGCACAGTGCTCGGAATGATTACATTACGAGCCACTTTGATTTTTATATGAAATTTTTAATTTAAATGTAGGTAGGTACATGTTTGTGGACTTATACGATAAAAACACATATATTACTAAGTATATGTTGTATTTATAGTGTGTGTACATATAATTATAGTCTTTAAATAAAAAAAGTTTTTTTACGTTTAAGACATTTAAATAGGCGGCTCTGAAAAAGGCCTTTGTCTACTCGCTGTTTGCCTCTTCATCGGATGAGTGCGTCCTTTCAGGCGCTTCAGGAGCTTTCAATAATTGTAATACTTCTGTCGCCAAAGTACTCGATTTTCTATTAGGCAATGGTCTGATGTATCATAACGTATCGGGCGGCAGAAGCGAGTGGAGGAAGATCTCGAGTTTTGTCAAAGAATTGTCTCATATTCTGACTGGCTGCTGCTTCCGTCAAATCCCCACTTTGATTTAAGGTAGAATTTGCTGTTTCCATCTTCGATCACTACACCTGCTATTACATCTAGCTGAACTTTAACTAGTCTTTGTGCTGTATGATCAAGCAAACTTTGCAGCTTAACTTCGCCTTTCGTCTCAGTTATTATTATGTCGTTCGGGTAACACTCTTTTCGGGCCCTTAAAAATCTCTCATAAGATGGGTATATATCACACCCTCTCTCTTTAGCTCCTCTGCGAATAAGTTTATACTGATCCACGCTCAGTTTGGAATTTGTTATCAGAGCTAATGCTTCATCGGGGGTATATGGACGTATAAATCTCTGCGTTATTTTTCTTCTTTTAATCATCCGAAGTGATTTAGGTGACGACACAGATACTGCCTTTATAACAGTGGTCATATTCCGCTTACCAATTTTTGTGAAACTTGTTGAGTGGCATAGGCAAGCTCCTCCGGAGAATGGCCCGCCACCAACATCTTCGTCCGGTTTTTCTTTGCTGATGCACTTAAGCCAACAAAATCCATCCTTCGAGCTACAGCAGATCGAGCAAGTGTACATTCAGATTGTCCATCACCTTGATTTTGTACTGACCAAAGCTCTTCTTGCAGCCAGTCGTTGCATTTTAAAACAAACTTCTTTTTGTTCCTGATAGCACTCCATTTTTTGGTTAGCACAGCAGAAAACACCTTTATTTTATTTTTAATAACTTCTACTCGATGTCCTGGAATATCTGAAGAGACATAGTCCACCATCCGAGTAACAGAAGATTCCTTATTCGCTTGATTGACCAGTTTATGACGACAGAAAAGGTCGAAAAGGTGAAGGCGAGTTATTCCTCGGGTATCACCTAGTAAACGAAAAAATTAAATTACTCAAAAGTCGTGGCGAGTCGAATATTAAGACTAGATTCATTCGAAAGCTAAATAAATACTCGAGTTTCACAAAAAAACATAGATGGCTGGAATTGGCTGGGAAAAAGTTGGAATCTATTAAACTTTTAAACTTTTTGCAAATTTCGTTATTTTTTTCAATTCATATTTTATTTATTTTCTCAGAATACGAATTTATATATGATTAAAAAATTGGTGTATATCTTACCTGTGGATGTGGAACCCATGATGAAACAATTTTTTTATTAAAAAACTCAAAAACAGTTGTAAGAACAGAGCGTAAACACATGCTATGATTATCGGCTAACAAAAGCGACTGACCGGTATTGTTATCGCGTGGGATTAGTGCAGTGCTGAGCCGTGAACATTTCCCGGAATCGGAAAATTTGGTGTGGGAACGAGTTGTACGACTAATAATGTACCTTAATCACTTGTAAATTTCAATTTATATTGCCATGATGTTTGTACCTAAAGTAGCTCGTAATATAATAATTCCGAACACTGTGCGCCGTTCGCCCGGCTTTTGTTTTGCCTATCATAACATGCTGAACCATCGATGCGGTCGCGGGGGACAAACGATCGCCGTCACCGGGACGTCATGTTCGGTTCCAATAATCTCGTTTCTCGGTGACATTCCGAGGACGGTTGCGGTGGACAAACGCCCATACAACATTTCTCGGATAAATCGTTTTAAAAAAAAAATTGAATACTTGATGTTAACGTATGGGCTTTGTTTCCGTTTAGTACAAAATTCGCTGTCACTAATTTATACGATAAAAATGTCGTATCCGATAAACGTGACGATGACTGTTTCAGGAATAATTATTTACAGTGAAACGAAAATAGTTAATCCCCCTAGGCCTTCATCTTGTATCGTATCGCGTTACTACAAAAAAAGAAGACGAAAAAAATTTTCATGCGAGAGTCACGAAACACATCACACAAGAACGTAAACATGAAATCTAGAAATATCATGTATCATTGGACTCCTCCTTCCCTAAAACCACATGACACGTGGTTAATACCCACATTAGTTCTAAAGTTATAATTAATCATCACTTTCGCTGTCCATCTCTATGTTTACCTGAGACCACAAACAGGCAGGTCTGGTACAGTCAGCCACGGAGTAATCTATCGCAATGAGTCACGTTTTGTGGTCACTAGTCGGATTCGAATGCAGTAACCGCATGCAATATCCGTTTAATATCGGGGTGTGTCCGTCGCAACGACGCTTTTGAATCTACGATAAACGGAGCTCGAAATTCTTTTGCAATCTTGTCGGTATTTTCAAGTGTCTATAACCGTTTTTCATAGTGTCATATGTATTTAAAATTCAAATTCAAATTATTTTATTTCACATAAACCTACAAGGGCACTTATGAAACGTCAGAAGCTAGGTGCATGGTTCCAATTGGTCGTTTCCTATGGAGAAGAGCCGGCAAGAACCTCCACGGTTATATTGGAATATTGGTCAATAATTATAAGGATTATGTATACTTATTATTGGTCTAACTGGATGCAGCTGAAATACTGGTAGTCAGCTGCATCCGGTTAGTTCCGAAGCCGACCTCAACATAGTTGGGAAAAGGCTAGGCTAGATGATGTATTTATTATTGGTTCATTGTGTTCATGCCAGTGTTGCGTCAGTACGAAATAAGAGAAACTTTCTGGAACCAATTCTCAAAAAAAAAAAGTGAAAATCGCATCAAAATCCTTTGTGAAGTGTTGAAGAACAACGCGGTCACAGACAGACATGAAAGGCACCTTTAATGTATAGATTTACCCGCTGTTCTCATAGCCACACAACAAAGGCCAAGAATAGTTGAACTGAAGCACATTATACGACCTGCCTAGCATGCATTTTGTTATACTATTACGACCTGTCTTGCATGCATTTTGTATAATCGTGCGTTAGATATACCACTCCACACTAAGTGCAAGGTCGTCTTCATTAATCTTTTTATAATCTTTATTTAAGTAAGTACCTTCTCAGTCTTCTGCTTAGATCAGCTTTGACTGAGGGGTGCTAACACATGTTCGGGTCGGCATGATTCAGAACAGCTGAGCGGAAAAATAGAGTATATACGACGCGATGTAGATTATAAATGTTCGGGAAATAGGTGAACTTCATAGCTAAAAAAAATCCGAGCCACCCGAATATAAATTAAGAAAAATTAATATAGGTTTGCATCTCACAGAAACGCATGCGTAGTAAAAAGGTAAGGGGTAGATGCCAAACAAATAGCTTCGTTAATTTGCCGATCGGTACATGCAGAATGAAAGCCGAATATATTATATATAGTAGTTGGTTCGGGTCGGCTTTTATGTTCAACAAGTACTGACGAATCGAACACCTGTGTAGCACCCCTAATATTTTTTTATTATTATTCATTTATTTCAGAGAAATTCCATAATAGGTTACATACTTAATCATAATATCACAACAAGTACAAGATATTTCAAAATTTCAAGGAAATAATGAGACTTTTCAACTTTCCTAAGTTGAATGCGAATTCAACAAATGTTTCTCAAAATTAATAACTTGAAGTGTTGACTAACTTTTAATTTGATATGGTTAGAATAGTATAAAAATATTATTTTGTGTTTTTAGAGCATGCCTCCAGCGGGATCAGTTTCTACGGTTGTGGAAAGCTGGCAAGCTGGTCCTGTTGAGGAAGGAAGGGCGCCCTGCAGACTCTCCGTCGGCATACAGGCGCAATGTACTCTTTGACGAGGCGAGCAAGCTATTAAAGAGAATAATCACTGACTACCTCGTCCGACACTTGTCTGGTGTGGGGCCGGATTGGGCTGATAACCAGTTCCGTTTTGGGCGGTGGCGCTCCACCATGGATGCCATCACGCGTATTAGAACTCTAGCGGAGGAAGCATTTACGCAGTTAGCACCTTGCCCTGGAGTTGCATAAGAAAGCCCTCGCGTATCATCGTGTGCCTGCTACCTCCATCGCATTATCGGGGACTATTAGGCAGAGAGAGCCGTAATCTACCCGGGTCGGGAAGGGCGGAGACGGTTAGAGACGTCGGTTTTCCACAGGGTTTGTTCTTGGGGCTGCTGCTATGGAACATTGGTTACGACTGGATTCTGAACGTTGCACTTCCCCAAGGCTTTGACGTTACGGGCTACCCCGATGACACACTGGTGACGGGCCGGGAACAAACGCACCGGCAATCATACATACTGGCCTCAGCAGGGGTTACGCAGGTCGTTGGAAAGATCCAGCATTTGGGTCTCGAGGTGGCTTTGCACAAGCCTGAGGCTCTCTGTTTCCAGGGAGCTCGGAAACAGGCCACCGCGGGATTAACACGTAGTCGTAGGCGATGCCCGCATCGGTGTTGAGTCAATGATGAAGTACCTGGGACTCGTCCTCAACAGCCGGTGGGAATTCGGGCCGCACATTCAGCGGCTGGTCCCCAGGTTGATGAGCGTTGCTGCTGCTCTGTCGCGACTGTTACCCAATTAAGGGGGATCCAACGCCTCTTACCGGAGGCTGTACGTGGGGATCGTACGGCTTATGTCCATGTATGGGGCACCCGTGGACACCTTGATGGCCCGCAACGTCACAATATTGTGAAGGCCGCGGAGAGCGATGGCTGTTAGGGTGATAAGAGGATACCGTACACTGGTCGGATCAACGCATTGGGATCTGGACGCGAAAATCCTTGCATCCCTATATCGCTAGCAAAAGATGGAGCTAGCGCGTGCTCAGCGTCCGGTTCCCCGGGAATTCGAGGCACAAATAACCGAACTCCGTCTGATCCTAGTAGCTGAAGGGAGGGAGCGACTGGTGCAACCCAGGTGAGGGACTCGCTGGACGGTAAGGCCTATTATGGAGAAATGGCTGGAGAGGCAGCATGGCACCCTCTGTTTCCGGCTGACGCAGGTGCTTATTGGACACGGATGTTTCGGAAAGTACCTGCATCGCATAGGTGGGGAACAGACGCTCGTTTGTCATCACTGTGTAGACTGTCCCGAGGATACGGCGCAACACACGCTGGAGCAGTGCTCAGATTGGACTCAACAGCGATGTACCCTCATCACGACACTGATGCGGGTGATCTGTCGCTTCCGGCCGTGGTTCAGTCCATGGTCAAAAGCCAAAACGCGTGGGATGCTGTCGCCTCTTTTTGCGAGGAGACGATGCGTGCAAAGGAGGTGGCGGATAGGGTGAGAGAGCAATATACCTCTTACTCAACCCGCATCAGAAGAGCAGCCGAGCGTCAAAGGGCGCTTAATGATCTCCGGCCACCTTAAGGAGGGGCCTACGGGCGACGAAATTTAGACTGTGTTGTCGCCCGAACAGTCAGACTCAAAAAGCCTTTATTTGTGTGGATATACAAATTTTTCCATAATTTTTACTACTGCCAAACTGCAAAGCAGTTTGTTGGCAGATGTAGCTCCAATATACAGTCTTATACAGTATGGAAACCACATTTATGCAATAATTGAAACCACAAGTAATACTAGTCCACAGAAGTATAGCAAAATTAAATATTAAATTAAAAAACGTAAAATAAAAAAAAAACAAAAAACAAACAAAATAAATATTAAAATAAATTCTATAAAAGTAAACACTCTGTTTAAATAAGTACCTTGACTCCAGGAAAAGCGGCAACTATGCACGCGCGCGGCATTTTTGTCGGTGCTGGCGCTTTGATACCTAGTTTGACAATTTTCGACGAAATCAAAATTTCGAAGTCGTTTTTCAATGTTCATTGAATCATTGACCTAGTGATCCAATTCTACAGAGTGTTCAAATATGATCAAAATTAGAACTCTACTTTTTGACCTAATTACTGGACCCATGTCGTCCATTTTTTGTGTATCGTCAGAAAAGGCGGTAACAAGTATGTGGTTTCATTTATTGCATATATGTGGTTTCCATAATGTATATGTACTTAATACCGGAGGTCGTATGATCGTGGAATTGGCCGCACTTGGTGATGGGGCCCGCTAGGTATGGCGGGCTGATACCAGTCGGGGGTGCGGCGAATGTACAAGTATCTTTTTTTTTAATAATTAAAAATATATACAAAAAGGTTTAGGTACTTTCATTTTTATTTTAATATTTTGTTAATAACTGCAAAAAATACTTGTTTTGTTTTCTGATAACGTGATCACTTTTCCTCATCATTCGTTATTTTCAAAATCCCAAGAAATTGTAATATTTAAATATTTTTCCCGTACACTCATAAAATTAATCTTTGGTATGCCATACAAATACACAAGACACCAAGCTTAAGGAAGAACAAGGAATCCCCTTACCCGATGTAGAACATACATTAATGTAGTTATTGGAAATTGGGTCCGAATCGAAACGTGATACAAAGATTATTTCGATTATGTTTTAAAAGTGGGTTTTTCCCATCACAATTATTTTTGGGTTCTGCGTATTATTAATACCTTTATTGTTTTCATTATCCTGTACATATTGTTATCTCGTTGAAAAAGTCAGTCGTGAGTTAGTGAAAACCATTTTTGGATTCAGAGATCCGTTTGCGAATTATCAGGCTTTAAAGTGCATTTTTTTAGAGCCAGGTATCCCCCCGCTCCTGCCATTAAATGCTTGGTTTTGGATATGTGAAAAAATCACGTTTCGCCAGTTATGTTTAAGGCCCATGTAATAGAGGGAGAGACTACGGGCTGCTTCTGAGAAAATCCATATGAAAAAACCCAATAACACTTTGCCCGACCCCGGGAATCGAACCCAGGACCTCATGTGCAGTAGTAGCGCTTGCAATCACGGAACACACTTCCAGAAAAATTACGTATACGACTACTTGAGTCTTCTGTATTATTTAACACTAGTTTATAACAACGAGAAAACCCACTACTATCACAGTATAAGTAACAGTATTATGTTTCATAGAAAATGACCGAAACGACGCGCATAAAGATTTCAGTATAAATCAGTAAGCAACAGAATCGAGTGCGCGGAAGTTACACACGGACGCGGAAGGCTTATCTACCGAGCGGCCATAGGTTTCTTTCAAGGTCACTGTCAAGACATAATACTGTTACTTTTTTATACTGTGCTACTACGGCAGAGGGTGTGTTAGATAAATGGTGACTTGCAAAACTTTTATTCTCTCACGAATGACACCCATGAATGAAAACCCATGCGCACATTAATCAATTTTACTTGACCTACCTACCGCTCTTCTTTCCTTGTCTTCAAAAGTGGTCGTCAGCGCAATGATTGCGTGAATTTTTTGGGGTCTACCTTGATTGGCCACTGATTGACTTGGACGATCTTGACACGTGACGTCATTTGCCGGCGAGACGAGTATTCCCGCGTAATACGCTGAATGGGGTTTTTACGCGCACTTTATAATGTTTAGAGGTGTTCTGAGCAAATATTAGATTGTTTTTGTAGATTTAATGTAATGTTGTGTTAATTTATTTACGAGCTTTCATGAGTCTATTTTTAGTCGTAGGGTAGTGGAGCAATTTCTGGCAATGTTGGCCCCACAAACATGATTAGATGGTCACACCACCTTCGCCGCGGTCTACCTCGACGGCGATGTCCTCTTTCAGCCGTCCAGTTAGTAACGATCTTTGCCCATATCTCCGGGTGCATTCGTGCGCCGCTGCCGGCCAAGTCCCACTTCAGCCTGGCTGTTTTTTCTCTAACATTCGCTACTTGAGTTATGGAGCGCAGGGTGGTGTTTCTAACTTGTCTATACTAGTATTTATAAAGAGGTAAAATTTGTTTGTTTGTAAGTTTGTATGTAGGGGGTAATCTCTGCAACTACCCGTCGGATTTGAAAAATTCTTTTTGCATTTGATAGCCCAATTCTTGAGAAAGGTTATAGGCTCGCGGATGAAGTCACGGGCAGAAGCTAGTTCAACATAAAGTTATATTGTAAAACTATTATCGATGCCAGTTCACCATTGATTAGAAAACAAACTCTTTCCTTTCAAAAATCTAAATGCACCGCCACACTTACGAATTTCAAAAGTTGTCGGCCAGTCTGTTTCCAATTTCAAAAGTGGTCGGCCAGTCTGTTTCCAATTTCAAAAGTTGTCAGCCAGTCTATTTTTAGTTAAGTCTGTGTCCAGCAATGGTCCTGGTTACTCGCGAGTTCATATTTATACAGTGTTCAGTTGTATCGAGTCACAGTTCGAATTGAGAACCGAGAGAGACCGTGACAATCATTGGTGCATTAACCTCGCTTTTGTTTTTTATTGTGCGTGATATCAATTCAAAGGTAAATGTTTTGTTAATTTGTTTTTTGTCCGTCAACTGTTTCGAATTTTTAGTATTTATTTTTATTTTTGTACAGTAAAATAGATACAGATACGACAAATAATTATAAGTATTGAGTACAAAGGTACTGCTTATAAGTGAATTGTTATTTTCTTTTTAAGCTTCAAAAGTAAATAGGCCTATACAAAATGACGTTCTGTCAGCGATTTCAATGGAAAATTCAAAAACTTATTACATTGACTTATGCTATCGAAAAGCGTATGTCAATCCTGTTGGAAAGCTTTGAAATTTCCACTTGCCCTATTGCCAAATGAATTTGTAAGTTTTGGTTAAATAATGAAACTAGTTCAATTAATTGCAATAATGGAGATAAAATGGTGAATATTTAAACCAGAAATAAAAATAAAATATAGGTTTAGGTCGAAATTATATGTTTAACAAAACTACAAAGTAATTATTATGCACCAAAATTAGGTTTATTAAAAGTGCTTATTAAGGTGTTTAGCAGCAATGTTTTTCTCAAAAAGTGGGCTATAAAAAAACAAACAACAGATGTTGTTTATTTATAAGCTTTTTTTCTCTCATATTTATAAAAACTTGTGTTTTTTTATCCAACTATCGTGTTCCATTCTAAACGAGATTCACTGATGAAGATTGCAATCTTATGCAAAGATTATTATTATAATGTTCGCTTTTTATAACGACATAGGGCGGTGCGTCTTGCAGTGCGAGGCGGAGCGGCGCTCGAATGTTCCCTCGCCTCACTCCTCGACGCAAGTCCACACCCGCGGCGAATCATGGCATGCTCTAACTTCTAACATGTTCTCGCCGCGCGGTCCCAGACAAAAGACGCAGGTCGCGCGAGCGGTGATGTCGTGGCCAAGGGTTCACAAAGTAATAATCCAGCACAACCTATATTTTTTTAATTCTTGATTTCTTTGTTCACAGAAAATGTCTGCCTACAAAATCTTTCTTGCACTCACAATCGTCATCGCTGTTGTGAAGGCTCAAAGGCCGTTTTACGCTGGACTGAGCCCTATCGGATACCCAGCAGCGGAAACAGACCTAATATCGAATAGGTTCGGCGAGGATGAAGATTACCCTATTGAGGCTAGGGGTGACAGGGACCTCATCAACCGATTGGAAGCACTCCCCGTTAACAATCGACCTATCTGGTACCTGAACTGGAGACAGTATGATGACTTAAGACGCAACCCACAGACCTATCCTCAGAGACAAAACAATTTCATCGGTAGCAGATAAACGAAGAAAGTCAAAACTATGGAATGAATTGATTAGAATCTGGATTCTGGTATTCGATTCTTGACGGACTAATGAATGTGAATCGAAATTAGAATTGTGTTGGAAGGGAACTGGTTAAGTTTGGAACGCCTGCAAATCTAAAAATAAACAGTATTATTAATTAAAGTGTGTTTGAAAGTTTAGGGCATAGACTTATTTGGAGTGATTTTAAAATTTTCGAATTCGGAAGTATTTGTTACTATTTGAGTCATTATATTAATTAATTTTATTTTACCAGCAAATATTTGGTTTGAATATGTGTGACAGTGATTGCATTTACGCTTCTGTGTAAAATAAATCATATCCATTTTTTTATAAAGGAGTACTTACTATTCTTCTATTTTATCGTACCTTACTTAGCAATAATAGCTTTACATTATATTATTACATTCCACGGTGATAATATGAAGCAAAGGTTTAAGGGGCCTGCGGAGCATGCGTAGTTCATACAAACGTAATACCAAAATAATTTGTAAATCAAACAAATTCTTAAGGTAGTGTGTATTTATTCCGATTGGATTACAGAATATCTAGGCTCCCAAATATATATTTTGAATGGACACTGATTTAAAGACGAGTTATGGGAAAAATAAGTTTTGTATAGAAATTTTAAATTCCTCATATCTCGCCTTTATATCAGTCTCCATTCAAAATATATATTTGGGAGCCTAGATATTCTGTAATCCAATCGGAATAAATACACACTACCTTAAGAATTTGTTTGATTTACAAATTATTTTGGTATTACGTTTGTATGAACTACGCATGCTCCGCCGGCCCGTTAAGTCTTATTAGTTATTTTTAGTCCAACACGTGCAATCAAAAGAAGATCACTTTTAAAATTAATAATTTCACGAGTGGCTGAACTGTACTGCGTAAATACCTACTTTTATGAGAAGCTTTTAGTTTCGGAAAAAATCATACTTCAAAAACCATAAACAAACTTTAGAGTTTCAATTTGTGTCCATAGCATATTATCATGGATGATGAACCTATAACGGTCCCACTCCTGGGACATAGGCCTCGTCTCTGTGAGAGACAGTTATGTGCCTGTCTGGGTTTGAAATGTGTGCCTGGTTTATCGCAATCAGCTCGCTCCTTATTAAATAGGATTTCAAAAGACCTGCCATCAACTCCTCCGTGGTTAAGGCGAAAAAAAAAAAATAGCTAGGACAAAAAAAATACAAATTATTAGTAATTATTAAAAAGAATAAAAGTAAGTACCTTTTTTTTTTTTTTTTTTTGGGTGGGAAATCATCAAATGACGTCTCCCGCTCTGGGTGGAGTGGGAGGGCGTGTCAGACTCTTACTGACTAAAACCCACCCGTGTTCCTTCTGTTGCCTGTGCAATGCCAGGGGGCCACGGTATCCCTTTCGGACTTTCCCGCAACCCCGGCAGGCAATGGTCTCCTCGTCATCGGACCCCTTCACTTGCTGACATCTCTTTGAGGCGCGCGTGGAACACAACGCGCCGTCGACCCGGGCCTGGTCCTTACCGGACGGCGAGCTACCCATTGCTCACCGTCCGCAAGCCCGCGCCTACGGTGGCCGGGAATCGGCAATCGATTCCCGACGCCCAGGGCGTCTCCTCCTACGGCGGCTAGGGGCGTGAGGGCGCGAAATTTGCCTCTCCCTCACGCGCTCCGCCTCCTCCTTCGCGAGCATTACTGCTTCGCAGAAGGAGGTGACGGCCTCCCATGCCCTCTCGCTCCGTACCATGGCCTGGACTAGGGCCGGACGCGAGAGATCTCCGCCACCAATCGCCTCCACAATGCTTATTGCTCTGCCCAAGCCGGGCAGACCTCCACCGTATGCTCCACTGTGTCCTCCGGGTGGTCCACGCAGTGATGACACCCGGGCGTTTCCTCCCGCCTGATACGAATCAGGAACCTCTCGAAACAACCGTGTCCGGTGAGGAACTGCGTCAGGTGGAAGGTGAGGACGCCGTGGCACTTCTCTAGCCACTCCTCAAAGAGGGGACTTATCGCCGCAATAGTAGCGTGCCCAGCACTGGGTTAAGACAATCGCACTCTCCATGACGCCATGAGATCCCGCCGGAGCTCTGTCCACTGTGCCGTGATTTCTCGCGGCAGCGGAATCAAGCCCCGGCGTTTCGCCTTCTCGCGCCACTCCTATAAGTGCGCGAGGACTTTTGCCTTCAGATCCCATGGCGGCAATCTGGCAAGGATGCTCGCCGTCTCACCGGAGACTACGCGGTATCCCCGGGTCAGCTGGGTGGCCATGACCCTCTGGGACGCGTTTAACCGGCGGGCTGGCCGCCGCTTCAACGAACGCGCCCACACCGGTGTGCCGTTTAAGTCCCGTGTAGAGCCTCCGGCAGGAGGCGTTTGGACCCCTAGATTGAGCAGGAACCGCTTCAAGGCAGCCCCGGCCTGCTCCAGTCTAGGAGCCAAACGTCGGAAATGCTCCACGAAGTTCCACCGGCTGTCGAGGACGAGTCCTAGGTACTTCATCGTCGAATCGACGCCGATGTGATCCCCTCCTATCGGTGGCGCGTTCTGAGGACCATGAAAACACATGACCTCGGACTTGTGCAGGGCCACCTCGAGTCCCAACTGCCGGATTCTGGTCACGATTGTCGCAACCCCGTGTGACTGACTGACCCCTTGACAATTCAAAAGTGCCTGTAATTGGTTCCTTTGAAATAAATGCTTTGAGTTTTTATTTTTCTTGATCGTTTACACACAGACCCTTGACACCCTCTTTGTTTGAGTACCTTGCGGGCAAAATAATTCGACGTGCCCTTAGACCCTCATCGTTAAGGCGACATATTTCTTTAGACCTTTGTTGATTTTCTGTCAAAGAAAGACCGGCTGAAATGTTTTCAGCACCGTTGCTTACTTTGTATTACAGTTAGGTAACGAACTAAATTTATTTCGAGGTGATGCTGAAAGAAAATGAGTTTTAAAACTAGAGCTTTTGATGTAGGTAGGTACCGTATTTCTGTCGTTTAAATACGTGTGTTTATTAATTTGCCAGGTGTAAGGCGGCTGAGGAAGCTTTTTCAGTCTTATTTCAGCTTGTAAAAACAATAATTTGAGGTTGGCACGTAAAACCAGGCTTTAACCCAAAATTAGAATCAATCTTTATGAGGCGAATGATAAAACATTTCAAATGATGATGAATGATTTGGACACATCTATTTTGAGACACTTGTATCTCTACTACAGCTAAACCCGATAGGTAGTCGATTTTGGATAAAAATAAACTGTTTAGTGCATGAATATGATTGATTTTACCGACATGTTCACAGTAGGAGCACCATAGGTAGATACTTAATTATGTTTGAATTTGCATCCGTGGCATGACCAAGATACAAAAGAAAAAAATACAGATTCTACAAGATTCGATTCTATAAGCACTTGCGGTTATAACTGACAGTTATAACTGACGCCCCTATTGTCTACACACGGTGAGTTTTATCGTTTGTTGCTTCAGTTATAATCCGTTGGCGCTCATAGCTACCTGTGGAATCATGGCATCAACGGATGATGCCGGCAATTATTGGTTTATCACTTGTAGCATCAATTTCTCGAAGCTACGACAATAGTTTTGCATAAATGCTGAAAGATAATTTTATATAAATTCTTCTAGCCATTCTCGTTGATTCGGATTTGTCACGTGGAAATTGCGCTTGTTGCAAAAACGTGGAACCGTGAGTAATAAAAATACGCGTGTACTCGCTACAGTTGCCATGGATAAACTGAGAACTGCACAATTTTCTGCTACAGATATTCAGTTTTGTCTAATGATAATTTAACTAGTTATCAGTTCAACTGTGCAGTTCTACACACGTTACGATTTATTTGAACAGTTATGACTGCACGTGTGTAGCCTGGAGTAACTCTTACTTTGCATAGAAAGAGAATATCCTGCTATATAAAGTGAGCGTACTTTTATATTTCTCCGGGTATATCTTCTCCACGAAGAATAGACATATTATTTGATTTGACTGTTCTTAGTAAGATCATTCAAAATAGTCATAAATTGTAGACTAACCTCCTTACTAATAAACGTTGTATAGCGTCTGTGTAGTTACACAACGCTTTGTCTTCTTCTTTCGAATTTCAAATTACTGACGACTGAAAGAGAGAAAACGGTGTGTAACTATTCACCTGATATAATACGTTTATTAGTAAAGCAGATAGCGTCTAACATTTATAAGGGCAAGACGTCACTAAAACGTTATTTTTGAAAGTAAGTTGGAATGTTTTCCAAGAGGGCGTTTTTTGACACCGGATATTCAACCCCACTGCCATTTTATTATTATATTTTTTTGTTATGTTTTTTTCTCTTCTAGAGATAGAAGTAGTCATGCTACACGTGCTTATTACGGAAGATCGAAATAAAATAAAGTTGATATAGCCATAATAACAGCTTCCACAATCAAACGTGCAACAAGACATTCGATAAATTCAATAGCTGTCAGAATCAAGACAAAGTGAACATTGTAACAGGCGTAGTAGAACTGGACCATGGCAAAGAGCCAGGTGGCTTTAACAGGAAATTTATGATGTACGGAAAAGGTTGTCTAATAGAAAGAAGAGGCCGTATACGTTATTTATTTACAGTCACGCGTAGAAAGATTTATGTCGAAGAGAAAACAAACGACTTTCTTTTAAAATCTTGACCAAAATATGTATGAACTGAAGAGATATGACATTGATAAACTTATTGTGATTACGGCTTTAAAATAATGTTCGCTTTTAAAACTTTTATTTGATTTGACTTTATTTTATTATGCAAATGAGTATTAATGTCATATTCTACGAGTTATATTAGGTCGTGGGTTTGAACCCAGGTAGGCGTTTTACTTTGAGTAAATAGTTTTTTACCACCACTGCTCTCAAAACGGTGAAGGAAAAACATCGTGAGGAAACCGGCATGTCCTAG
The DNA here is from genome assembly GCA_963853775.1 of Xanthia togata. Lineage (NCBI taxonomy): Eukaryota > Metazoa > Arthropoda > Insecta > Lepidoptera > Noctuidae > Xanthia > Xanthia togata. The sequence continues at coordinate 9,278,438 of OY970806.1, forward strand.
AACAAAACAATCGTAAACATGTGACATCTAGCAACCCGCACTAGGGCCGCGTGGTAGATTACAGCTCATTCCCTCTCGAAGCGAGGAGGGCTGTTTCCCAGCAGAGAGTAAATTATAGGCTGATTATGCTTTGAGTAAAACTACTTAATATGAACTTCAATACACTTCTTGGGTTTTCGAAAAACATGACACCGACTGACAGAAATTTACAAGAAACAAAGCTGGCGATTTTAAAGCGTTGAAAAGGTATGAAATAAAAAAATAAAATTTAAAAAAAACTGAGCACTACAGACACCTAAATTAATAATATATGCGAATACATTACATGCGAACACATATACTTGCCTCACAACATTCTGCTTAGAAATTTAACCAATTCTGGAAGGGCACTAAGCGTTTAAATGGTAAGGCTAGTCTGCCAGTGTGCGTTGATGGCATCAGTGATGCTAAAATGATTGAAAGAAAGAAAGAAAAAGTATTTATTGGGACAAGCACAAGAGATATCAATATAGCTAACACACAAGTAAACTTAAAATATAACAGAAAGTCCTGTGCGATGCCAAAAGGCTAAATCAAAAAAAAAAAAGCCAAATTCAAAATACATTTGATTGCAAATTCATTTAAGGATAATGGTCAGGTAAGATCTTCCGTGCTGTCGGTGTCTGATACTGAACGTTGCCCAGTAGAAAAGCCTATTGGATATTCAAGGAAGGACGTGGCTGACATTATAAAATATATGAAAATAGGGAAGTCACCAGGTTATGAGGGACTCAGTGTCGAGCAATTGCAGCATGGGGGAATACACCTGTATAGGGTGTAAGCCATGTTTTACACTTTTTGTATACTGCATTAATATTTACCACTACTGCCACCTTTGATTTCTACCACTATTGATACGGTAGAAGCACCCGTCGTCGTTCCAAAAGTATAATTATAACGTAGCGTCTGAGTAAAAGTTAAAACGGCGAATTGATACAAAAATAATTATGCAATTAGACGTAGTTTGGATATCCCCAGAAAAACAACAATTAGTTTGAATAGATTTGAAAGTTCAAGAGTAAAGTCCAAATCCTAGCCTTCTGGGTTATCCGTTATGACGTATATTGTTTCATAAAACAATAATACAAAAGTAATAAACATAACTTTGAACTGCCTTGTGTCTGTTGCAGATAACATATGACCTTGCACGATCTTCATTCGTGTTTGAATCGGAAACTTATTAAATTAATTATAATATTATCCTTATACCTACAATGTTTTACCCGCCTTTGTAGTTTAGTGGTTAGACCACCTGTCTCAGACCTAGAGGTCTCAGGTTCGATTACCAGTAGGGAAAAAAATTCTGCTCGGTTGGTTGGTGGTAAGGCTTGTTCTAAGTCCGCCTGGCTAGCTACCAACAACTTATCTAAGTCTGTCGCCATATCAACAACGTTAACAGCATTGTTGTGTTTCCGCAGTTAGAATCTAGGTAAGATGGCCAGTTCCTCCTTGGTTGAGAATTCCAGGTGAAGCTCGTTTCCACCTTTGGCCCGATCATCACTAACCATCAGGTGAGATGCAATCCAAGAGCTTCCCCGTCGTGGACTAAAAAAGAAAAGGAAAAAAAGTATATTTTATGAATTCCCACCCACCATGTGGAGACTGCTGCCCAGCGGTCACTGTAACTGTACATGCGGCCTTTATGTCATTGTTATAAAGTGTAAATTAGAATGATTGCCGAGAGTTGTTTCAGATCACAGCATAATTCTCACAAAACCTGAGACACTTGTTCAACGTGCTTCGTTTGTCTTATCTCAACCTGATCTCAAATTCCGACACATCTCGTGTTTTTCAGTGTTTTAGAACGAATGATAAACACGGCTTTGTGGTAGTAAAGCCACTTTGTACACGTTGGGAAAGCCCGTTGTTCAGCCAACGTATACTGGACCTTTTTGCTTGCTTTGCCGTTTGATTTGCGTGTATTTATCGTTGCTCGCCAACATGTACTGGCTGTAGGTGTCCATGAGTTTATTTATATACTTTAACATAACCGGCCAATCACATTGGTTTAAAATATGAAATAAAAACATTAATTTATGATATTTTCTCACGATTAGACGCTAAGTTTATCCCATCTGAAACCAGTAGCAGTAGATGACCTTTCTAGACATGTAGATTCATACATATGTACATAAACTCACACTTTCTTCCAATGGGTGTGGTATGAAACTACAGGTTGTCACCTGCTACAATCCCTACATATTACTCCTTTTACTGCGTTTAGGTACGTTCATTCAGTCAGGGAAATTCATTGTTTCTCAAATTGACACTCTATGCCAATTTGTCGTGTTAAAGCCATTTCAGACAACTGTCAAAGGATGATAATTATGATTTGAATATACCGACAATCAAATCAGCTAAGAACTACTGCTGACTACCAACTTGCAAAAAAAGTTTGCTAAACCCGTTTTGGTATATAATATAGTACATATAATACCTATACATAATACATGTAACCGATATAGCCCGGAGAATTAGGTCAGTGACAGCTCGGCCCGAGTCATCTCAACCCGAATCATAATACCAGATATTGGCACATTGCTCGCAGAACAGATGGCCGATGGGGCCGAAAGGTTCTGAAGTGGTAACCGCGTACCGGAAGACGTAGCGTTGGAAGGCACAAGGTGGACCGATGATCTGGTGAAGGCCGCAGGAATCCGCTGGATGCGAGAAGCACAGCACCGGTCGAAGTGGCGGTGCTTGGGGGAGGCCTATGTCCAGCAGTGGACGTCTTTCGGCTGAAAGGATGATGATGATGAATACCCATGGGTACCTATCACCGTGATCTTTAATCTTTTCGACGCATTAATTATGTCATATACAGGCTGTAAGGGACAGCCCTCCGCAAACTAAGAGTGCATTCAGCTCCTTATTTTGAATCATATTCCACAGAAAATTTTCTTAGGTTTTTTTTTTTAATCGGATTCTCAGTTACTATTCCTTTAATTCAATTTAAAATTACATTCTCTGTACGCAGTACTCTATTAATGTAAATAAAACAGCTAAAATAAAATAAAACAGCAATGGATGTTGAAATTCTCTAACGAACTACGCGTGAAATCAGCTGTTTAACCACCGCGGGGTGGCGGGGAGGGCATCCGAAAGCTCGCTGCGCTGCCGTTCGCTACGGGCGTTTTGCCATGGTAGCGATACATTGCGTGTAAGTTAGTAAAACAAATCAGATTTATTGGATTCCCATAACGTTTCTGAAATAATTTCATGTACCGTTCATCTCAGTATGATATACTGAATTCACCCCATCAGTCTTCGGAGGGCTGTACCCTACAAAAATATAAATCTTTAATTTAAAAAATGTAATACAGGTTTTTTTTCTTTTATTGAATAGATCTTACTTGGAGCCCGGAGTCTGGAATTAGCGAAATGTGTGTAGAATATAATAGACATAACAAAACATTGCATCATGCCTGCCTCGCAGGGTTGGGCAGAGGTGTAGCAGGTACACTCTCGTTTCGCCAGTTATATTTAAGTCCCATGTAATAGGGGGCGAGCCTATTGCTATCAATCGGGCACAAATTCAGACTCCAGGCTGAGAAAAACCCAATAACACTAATAGAATAGAATTCGCTTTATTATGTAAGTATTTATTTATTTATTTATAACACAAATCTGCCTATCCCTCCAGATGATACAGGCGTAATGGTATTAATCTAATGTTTATTTTGTTACTGTGTTCAACCATGTAGGTAAATAACATGCACGAGATAACCAGAAGGAAATAAATCTAGCTAATTAAATTATAGTTGAGCGCAGTTCCGAGATTATGAAGCAGAAGTGTGTATGTTGTTGTTTCATCAACCATAATTTATTTGAATTCCTACATACATTTTTTTTTTTAAGTTAGCTATCTGTCGAGATTTACACCACGCCCGATTTTATAACTATCAAGGCCTAAGAATAAACGCAGACATTAAATTATTAAAATAAACAGATAATCATTGATTTAAAAATATAACCTACTGGCCTAATGACGATACTACGATTACTAATGAGTATTACCACTAATTGCATTCGCATTCGCTACTAAGAATTCTGAATTCTGTTGGTCTCTTATCAAAGTTACTGAACACCGTATCTATGTAGGACATAGGTCCTTGTATGATCTTTAAGAGTAGGGTTCAAAGCAACGTTTTTTAAGAGGATTTGCAATTTAGTATCCAGCAGCAAGTGGATCAAAATACAATTTGTAATATATTTACTAGTATACTCCTCCTCATAATCGCTTTATCACCATAAAGTTGAATGTCACTTCATAAAACGACAAGATCAATTTGTCTATGTGACAGTTATATACATGATTCTGAAACCCACTCCGTTGTTAGTTAAAAAAAAAAAAACAGCTGTTCCATACATTTTGACCGCGTAGGTATTGAACTTTTCTATGAAACACCTGTTTTTTTTTAAAATAACAGACAAAAAGTTTCAACGCAGGGGGGTTCAGAATCATGTACTGAATCCGTGGTATCAGTTTTCGCGTCGATGTCCCTTCCACCCTGTATAGTTTCATCATTATTGAAATTCCAATAGACTGGGAACAGTTGTCAAAACTGGTCAAATATTTACTAGGTCGACCTATATGAAATTACATTTAAATGACAATGGATGAGTCATTCTATCATGAGATTTTTTGTAACTCAATTCTGTTGTGGGTTGATTATTACTAACCTTGGAAAACCCCATACAAATATATATGCAGTTTGTATCGTATTCCAACGGCTTTATTCGAGGTACGTCACTGTTCCACTAAAGTAGATAATACTTTTTGGAAAATGGCATTTTCTTAGATGAAGCCATAATATCAATGAGTTGGTATCAATACTATTGACGTTCAGCTTCTTCCAATGTTTTTGCAAATGCAATCTCGATCCCGAGAGATCTCGCATCTCGCGCGAGATCACGAACCTTTTTTGCGAGATTAAATCTAGTGGAAAGTAAATTTCGTTCTTGAAATTTTGACAAATTTCGACACCAGACGCAACCACAAATATGCTAAACAAATAGTCGCACAAAAAAATGTCTACATTGCATAAGTCACTGAACTAACGGTTTCTGTATTATTTAACACTACAACAACGGGAAAACCCACTGCTACGGCGGAGGGTGTGTGACATAAATGGTGACTTTCAAAAAAATTCAATTATCTCACAATTACTCAAAACCCATGCGCTTAACATGCATGCGTTTAACTTGACCTCCCGCTCTGCCCTCCGTGTCCACAAAAGTAGACGTCAGCACAGTGATAGAGTGTATTAATCGGGGTCAACCTTGACTGGTCATTGATTGACTTGGACGAACTTGATATGTGACGTCATTCGCCAGGGGCGAGACCTAGTGTTCTCGCGTAATGCGTTGAATGGGGGTTTTTACGCGCACCATAATGTTTAGAGGTGTTCTGTGCAAATATTTGATTTTGTAGCTTTAATTTAATGTTGTGTTAATTTATACGAGATTTCTCACAGAAATAAATAAAATTGTAATCGCTTGTTAGGTAGACCATTGTAGATGCTAGGATTAGATTTGGTTTTTAAATTAGCTATAAAAATACTCACGTGTACCTATTTGTTATTTTTTTTTAATTAAAAAACAATAGTTTTTGATATCGATGCCAACAGAACTGCATCATCACATCAAAATTCAAAAATAGTTCACCACTGATTAGAAAACAAACTCCTTCCTTTCACAAAAACCAAATTCACCGCCACACTGTTTCCAATTTCAAAAGTTGTCGACCAGTCTATTATTACTGAAGTCTGTGTCCATCGATGGTCCCGATAACTCGCGAGTTCATATTTATACAGTGTTCAGTTGTATCGAGTCACAGTTCGAATTGAGAACCGAGAGAGACCGTGACAATCATTGGTACATTCACCTCGATATAGTTGTTTGTTGTGCGTGATATCATATCAAAGGTATTGTTCTTTTGTTTTTTTTTTGTTTTGTTTTGTGTTCTTTTTAAAGTTAGTTTAAGAAGTGAATTGTTATTTTCTTTTTAAGTTTTAAAAGTAATTACACTAGAAGGCCTAGACAAAGTGCAATTCTTTCATCGATGACGATGGTGGAAAAGTCATAAATGAATTGTATTCGATTCAAAATGCAAAATTCAAAATATTTTTTTTCACATAAACCTACAAGGGCACTTATGAAACGTCAGAAGCTAGGTGCACGGTTCCAATTGGTCGTTTCCTATGGAGAAGAGCCGGCAAGAAACTCCACGGTTACTCTTTTAAAAATATTTGGTTTTTACAATATTTTCAAATAACAGTGTTATTAGGTATGGGAGGACAGTGTAGGTCTTTCAACAAGTACCAGGTACTTAACAAAATAATTATGGTCAGCAAATATACAGTCCACTAAGCCTACAGCGTTCTCACATTCACAAAATAGAAAATAATCTATATAAAGATGAATAAATTATTAAAAATAAAAAAGTATTATAAAGGAAATGACGTGATTGCTATTACAATTCTGAATGATTATCATGTTCACAAAATTGACATAAGGTAGCAAAACGCTTATATTAAAGTTGTTGAAGGAATTATACGAAATGCTTTGAAAGCGATTGCCACTTGTCTAGGCCCTGTTATCAAGTGAATTTGCTTTTGGTTGAATGATGTAGTAGATGATCATCAACGGAGAAGTCTCGGTAGACTGTGCCTCAGTAAATACGTTAAGCCGTTCGTCCCGGCTGTCATTCGTGGATCTTTGACAGTCGGTCTTCTTCTTTTCGTGTGGTTAGTAAACTAACCTGGTGTCAAAATTTTAAAGCCGCCCACGGGCCTCTGACTTGGCTTCACATGCCGTCGTGAAATATCTCTCAGGCATGCCGGTTTCCTCACGATGTTTTCCTTCACCGTTTTTTGAGCAAGTGATAATTATATAATACGCACATGAATCCAAAAAGTCAGAGGTGCGTGCCTTGGGTTCGAACTCGAGACCTACGACTTGTCAGTCTGACGGTCACACCACTAGGCTATCACTGCTTTTCTTTCCAAGGGGGTATCGTATTACCCAGTTACTGGGTTGTGGTGGTCAGATAGGCACACGCTCCATGTAAAATATTGGTATTTACCTGCATCCGGTTAGACTGTGAGCCTACCGCAACATAGTTGATAAAATTATGAATTTATAAACAAATAAATTATTTTTATTAATTTAATAAAAAATAAATAATAAAACTATTATCTACTAATTAGGTTTATTAAAAGTGCTTATTAAGGTGCTTTTAAATAGCAATGTTTAACTCAACAAGTGGGCTATAAAAAATCAAACAATAGATGTTGATTTTATACAAGCTTTTTTTCTCTCCTAGTTATAAAAACTTTAGCGTTTTTATCCAACTATCGTGTTCCATTCTAAACAAGATTAACTGAGGAAGATTGCATTCTTATGCAAAGATTATTATTATAATTTGCGCTCTTTACAAGCATCGTGACAGCAACCGGTTTGAAAAAAAAAACAAGTCCAATTACAGGCTAACAAGGTAATAATCCTGCATCACCTATAATAGTTGTATTAATTCTTGATTTCTTTGTTCACAGAAAATGTCTGCCTACAAAATCGTACTTGCAGTCACAATCGTCATCGCTGTTGTGAAAGCTCAAAGGCCGTTTTACGCTGGACTCAGACCGATTGGATACCCAGCAGTGGAAACAGACCTAATATCGAATAGGTTCGGTGAGGATGAAGCTTACCCTATTGAGGCTAGGGGTGACAGGAATCTCATCAACCGATTGGACACATTCCCTGTGGACAATCAACCTTTCTGGTACCTGAACTGGAGGCAGTATGAGGACTTCAGACGCAACCCACAGACCTATCCCCAGAGACAAAACAGCTTCATCGGTAGCAGATAAACGAAGAAAGTCAAATGTGTGGAATGAACGTATGGATCGATTTAGAATCTCGATTTTCGTATTCGATTCTTGACTGAAGATAATGTCAATCGAAATTAGAATTTGGTTGGAAGTGGAACTGGTAGCTTGGAACGACTATGAATAAAAAACTACACTATTTTTATAAAGTGTTTTTGAAAGTTTAGAACAGACATAATTGGAGTGATTAAAAAAAAATAGTTTCGAATTTGGAACAATATGTTACTATTTAAGTCAATGAATTATTTATTTTATTTATTTCACCAGCCCATAATTTTGTTTAAAATTGTTTGCTAGCGATTAAATTATTGCAATTATGCTAGTGTATTGCATTAACTGTATTATTATTTTTAAAATAAATCACGTGTTAATTTTAGTATCTTATAAAAGAGAACCATTTTTATTTTTTCTCCAATATTAGGTATATTACTTACAGTAATAAAAGTTTTACACTTTATTATTCCAATACATTATGAAAGAAATGCTTAACTCCGTAAAAACAACTGTTTTATTGCTAGATAATTTGCTCCAGTGGAGTGCTTCCTTTATAATAGCAATAGTATATTTTAAATTAATCAAATCACACAATATTTGTGACAGCAAAACCTCATACATATAAAAAAGTGAGTCAAACCGCATTGAATTGATACTTTACCAACTTAAAAAGGGAGGGGTCTCTCAATATTTTTGTTTTTTTGGTAAATTCCTGAAGCCAAACTTAAAATAATAAGAGCATAGGAGGTCTGTATTAGTCTTAAGATGAGAATGAAGTATTTTACTTGGAGCGACTGCCTATCTTACCTCCACAACCCACTGGGTAATACGATACCCCTTGGTAAGACTGGTTGTCAGACTTTCGGGCTTCTGACGACCCGTAACGACTGTCAAAGATCTACAAATGACAACCGGGACCACAGGCTTACGAGGGAATGGCGGCATGGAGAGTACGATTGTCGCAACCCAGTGCTGGGCACGCCACTATTGCGGCGATAAGTCCCCTCTTTGAGGAGTGGCTGGAGAGGCGCCACGGCGTCCTCACCTTCCGCCTGACGCAGGTCCTCACCGGACATGGCTGTTTCGGGAGGTACCTGTTTCGGATAAGGCGGGAGGAAACGCCCGGGTGTCATTACTGCGTGGATCGCCCGGAGGACACGGTGGAGCATACGGTGGAGGTATGCCCGGCTTGGGCAGAGCACCGCCGTGTCCTCGTGGAGGCGATCGGTGGCGGGGATCTCTCGCGTCCGGCCCTGGTCCAGGCCATGGTACGGAGCGAGAGGGCATGGGAGGCCGTCACCTCCTTCTGCGAAGCAGTAATGCTCGCAAAGGAGGAGGCGGAACGCGTGAGGGAGAGGCAAATTTCGCGCCCTCACGCCCCTAGCCGCCGCAGGAGGAGACGCCCTGGGCGTCGGGAATCGATTGCCGATTCCCGGCCACCGTAGGCGCGGGCTTGCCGACGGTGAGCAATGGGTAGCTCGCCGTCCGGTAAGGACCAGGCCCGGGTCGACGGCGCGTTGTGTTCCACGCGCGCCTCAAAGAGATGTCAGCAAGTGAAGGGGTCCGATGAGACCATTGCCAGCCGGGGTTGCGGGATTAGTCCGAAAGGGATACCGTGGCCCCCTTTTTTTTTTTTTTTTTTTTTGGGTGGGAAATCATCAAATGACGTCTCCCGCTCTGGGTGGAGCGGGAGGGCGTGTCAGACTCTTACTGACTAAAACCCACCCGTGTTCCTTCTGTTGCCTGTGCAATGCCAGGGGGCCACGGTATCCCTTTCGGACTTTCCCGCAACCCCGGCAGGCAATGGTCTCATCGGACCCCTTCATTCGCTGACATACCCTAATTCTCGATCATTCGGAATTTGAAAATCTGCTCAACAACAACGTAAATAATGCAATTAATGATGTTGAACTGTCAAAATGAAACAAATCTGTCGTAATCGTTTACGAAAATGTGTTGCGTAATTAGATAGCTGGTGTCAGAGTTTTAAAGTCGCCCATGGACTTGGCTTCACATGACGTCGAGAAATATCTCTCAGGCGTGCCGGTTTCCATTGCCTGCCGGGGTTGCGGGAAAGTCCGAAAGGGATACCGTGGCCCCCTGGCATTGCACAGGCAACAGAAGGAACACGGGTGGGTTTTAGTCAGTAAGAGTCTGACACGCCCTCCCGCTCCACCCAGAGCGGGAGACGTCATATGATGATTTCCCACCCAAAAAAAAAAAAAAAAAAAAAAAGGCTTACGAGGGAACAGGGCCTGTGATTCTCCATACAAATGATATTCTCCATACAAATGTATTTCATGATCTTCACCGCACGAGCGAACGATACAGCACGAGAAACCGTTTTAACTCTAGAACTGCAATTAGAAACCATTCGTCACCCTCCGTATTCGCCAGACCTTGCTCCAACGGACTACCATTTTTTTCGTGATTTGGACAATTTTCTACGTGATAAAAAGTTTTATTCTCAGGAGGCAGTACAAAATGCTTTCACACAGTTTGTCGAATCTAGATCACGAGAGTTCTATCGCAATGGCATAAATGACCTTCCTATTAGATGACAGCAATGTATAGATAATAATGGTAATTATTTTGATTAAATAATTATGTTAAATTAAACAAAAAACTAATTTAAATTTTTCAGTACAAATTGGCAATTTCATACTTTATCCCTTATTACAGCCAAATACCAACACTTAAATTATGAAAAAAAAATTGTTTGTTATATATTGGTTAGGGCTCCGTACCCGAAGGGATACCAAACGGAACCCTATTACTAAGCCTCCGCTGTCCGTCCGTCCGTCCGTCTGTCAGCAGGCTGTATCTCATGAACCGTAAGGTAAAAGTACGTATTCCCGTTAGTGTACCAGAACCCGTTAACAAGTCAGTTTTTTTATTATTGCACTTTTATACCAATAATAAATTAAAGTTTGCGAATGGCAATACCTTCTCGGTAATATTTTGTACAATTGTAGAGGCAACAATGTCCAAAAAGTTTAACGGCGTCAAAACCATTCGATTATAAAAGTTTGCTCTAAGAAAATATTATGTATGTTCTAAGTTCTGTTAGTGAACTACGAAACCACCACGTCGCATTGATCAGCCAGCCATAATGCGATGGATAACGTTAAGGCAAGAGTGTTAATTTTCTAAAATATTTGAGTATATTATTTTGCGATATAACCTATAAATTGAGGTGAATCTAATTGAAAAATAAATATTTTTGTCGGTTACATCTATTGGTACTAACAAACCCCTACTTGACCTAGTACCCGTTAAAATCCTATTTTTTTTACCGGATATTGGTACATGATCAACGGGTTTCGGTACAACGTAATACACGTTGTACCGAAACCCGTTATTGTGTACTTATTGCCTTGAAATAGGTCTCATTTTCCTTTAAAACTGTAGTATACATTTCTGCCGGGTATCGGGACTTGCAATAACAGTTGCATTTAAACCGACATCGTCTTTATTGCCTTGTGATAAGTCCTCTTTTCCTTCAAATCAATAGAATGTAGTTTCTATGTTGCTTGTTTGTGTTGTAGGTGGATTATGATACCTGGATTCAATCGCCTCTTTAGTTATTTTTTATGATTTCCTAATTCTTGCACATTTCGCGTTACTGCTCTGCTGTTCTGAAACCAGGTTTTTCGATGCGCATCGTGTGGTGCGCTGCTGTTTTAGTATGGATATTGATAACCACGCAGTAATTTGAAGCAAACTTCAGACCGGCAAACTTACATGACTCGATTTGTGGATACCCGACCAATTTTGCTCGCTTGCTTGCATTTAGTAGAAAAACCTATTATTTCTTATTTTTTTACGTTTCTTTGTCACAATTTTTAACCTTTGGGTTTTGGTTTGTTTTTAAGTACCTAATTGAATTACCACCATGTTTTACTGTTCGGTCGTTAAGATATTTTAAAAGTATTTATATTTTCCTATTGATACGAATTCAGAAATTTGCAAGAACCGTGTTTTTTTTTCAAATAGCCATGACTGATGGGCATTAAAGGCCATGGAGGCAGTCAAAAAAGGAGCCTCAATTTCAGCTGCTGCCAGGCAGTTCGGTATCCCACGGTCGACGTTGGATGAGAAATTACGCGGCCGCTATTCTGTCGAATGCTCCAGGGGACCGGCTATAGTTTTGACAAAAGAAGAAGAAGAAGAACATTTAAGAAGGTGGATTATTTTTATGGCAAATTGTGGGTTTCCCGTAAATAAGGCGCAGTTATTGGATAGCGTGAGTTTATTGGTGAAAAAGATGAAGCGAGTTAACCCATTTCGAAATGACAGACCAGGTCGTCACTGGTTTGAAGCTTTTATAAAGCGACACCCTGCAGTAGGACAGCGAGTGGCCCAAAATTTGACGCAAACCCGTGTTTTAGTCAAAGAAAGCGATATAAGAGCACGGTTTAAAGAAGTGGAAGAATATTTTATAAAGACATCTTGGAGAAGCAACTCGAGATCCACGTAGGATTTTTAATTGCGATGAAAGCGCTTTCTTTTTATCACCGTCTGATAATAGAGTTCTGGCATAACGAGGCCCAAAAAACGTTTACAACGTTATTCCCAGCGGGGGAAAAGAGTGCGTGACCGTCTTGGTTACGGCTAACGCTGCAGGTGAATTGGCACCTCCGATGGTGTTGTTCAAGCTAAAATCAATACCACGCAAAATTTCAAAAACTGCACCGAAGGACTGGGGATTAGGATTTACGCCAAAGGGTTGGATGACAGGAGAGTCATTTTATGAGTAAATGACAAATGTCTTCTATCCCTGGATTGTAAAAACGAATATAGAACTCCCAATTTTTTTTTTCTTAGATTTACGTTGCTCGCACACGACGCTGCCACTAAGCAATTGCTGTCGGGAAAAAAATATCCAACTGGTTGCACTATATCCTAATGCGACTCATCTAATTCAACCGATGGATGTGTTTTTCGACCTCTTATGATGATATGGAAGAGATCAGTTTATGACTGGCGAAATGATAACCACTTCGTAAAACTACGCAAAGAAAGTTTCTGCCCGCTGCTACATAAATCTCTTATACAATTGGACTCCAACTCGATCGAAAATGGATTTCGCAAATGCGGCTTGTCACCTTTTGATGCAAACGGCGTCGATTATTCCAAGTGTGTAACAAGTCAACCCAAACCAGATAATGCTAACCAAATACAACCAGATACCAGCCATTTCAGATTCTCTGAATCACAAATAAGTCCTGAAAACCTCGAAGCTTTTTACGGCACCGGAAATGCAACTTGGAAAGGGGTAAATACTTAGAAGGATTATTCAATGTCTGGAGGCAAATGCATATTCAAAATAATTTACCTAAATGCAAAAATAGCATTTCTGTGAACTTTAACGTAAAGCAATAGAGTTCAAATTCGCGGTGAAAATTACCGGATTCAGGGACAATTTAACGTTTACTAGTACAAATCTACCGGGTACTGGTACAATTAGGCCTTTATTTTATTTTTTTGTATTATTGTTAAAGAAAATTTATACTAATAAAAAAAAAGAATATTACACTAAAACTAGTTTAAATTATCTCTCTAGTGATGTAATAATTTTTTTTGTTGGTCTTCTAGTTTTAGCATAGCAGACCTGCAAAGTCAGTGAAGTTCAAAACTTCACGGTTACTGGGCCGTTTACCTTAATAGGTAGACAGTTTAAATTTTCACAGATATTTCTATTGCCGCTATAACAACAAATAATGATGTATCTTCTAAGCATGATATTGACTTATTTTGCACTTAGATAAACACAGCAAGGACGCTCTTAGCCAAATCATTTTTGGTGAATGTTGCGCCGGCTAGTGGCTCTTAACTGTACCTAACTTTCTTAACTCTTAGGTAGCAACATAAATAAAACTAACTTAACCTACTTACTTATGTATACAAAGTACAGACTAGCACATCGAGTTGGATTTGGATTTATTTAACGGATTTTCAACTTTATTACTAAAGCATAAGGATCAATGTTGATTAGGAAGGTTTGACGGATTGGAATAGCTTGATGTGCTGGCGTCTGTACTTTAATACTTTAACTGTTTAATTGCTGATTGTTCGGCTTTATATAAGGTAAACGGCCCAGTAACCGTGAAGTTTTGAACTTCACTGACTTTGCAGGTCTGCTATGCTAAAACTAGAAGACCTACAAAAAAAATATTACATCACTAGAGAGATAATTTAAACTAGTTTTAGTGTAATATTCTTTTTTTTTATTAGTATAAATTTTCTTTAACAATAATACAAAAAAATTAAATAAAGGCCTAATTGTACCAGTACCCGGTAGATTTGTACTAGTAAACGTTAAATTGTCCCTGAATCCGGTAATTTTCACCGCGAATTTGAACTCTATTGCTTTACGTTAAAGTTCACCGAAATGCTATTTTTGCATTTAGGTAAATTATTTTGAATATGCATTTGCCTCCAGACATTGAATAATCCTTTTAAGTATTTATCCCCGAGTTCTATATTAGTTTTTACAATCCAGGGATAGAAGACATTTGTCATGTACTCATAAAATGACTCTCCTGTCATATAACCCTTTGGCGTAAATCCTAATCCCCAGTCCTTCAGTGTAGTTTTTGAAATTTTGCGTGGTATTGATTTTTGCTTGAACAACACCATCGGAGGTGCCAATTCACCTGCTGCGTTAGCCGTAACCAAGACGGTCACGCACTCTTTTCCCCGCTGGGAATAACGTTGTAAACGTTTTTTGGGCCTCGTTATGCCAGAACTCTATTATCAGACGGTAACAAAAAGAAAGCGCTTTCATCGCAATTAAAAGTCCTACGTGGATCTCGAGTTGCTTCTCCGAGATGTGTCTTTATAAAATATTCTTCCACTTCTTTAAACCGTGCTCTTTCGCTTTCTTTGACTAAAGCACGGGTTTGCGTCAAATTTTGGGCCGCTCGCTGTCCTACTGCAGGGTGTCGCTTTATAAAAGCTTCAAACCAGTGACGACCTGTACCCTAATTACGTAATGCAAAATCAATCCGAATCTGAATCGTTTTGAAACCGATTGCTAATCCATTGCTCCGTAAGTTCGAAAAAAAAACTGCAGAGCAACGTAAATGACGCAATGAATGTTGTTGAACTGTCAAAATGAAACAGATTTGTCTTTATCGTTTACGAAAATATGTTGCGTAATTAGAAAGCAGGTCTGTCATTTCGAAATAGGTTAACTCGCTTCATCTTTTTCACCAATAAACTCACGCTATCCAATAACTGCGCCTTATTTACGGGAAACCCACAATTTGCCATAAAAATAATCCACCTTCTTAAATCTTCTTCTTCTTCTTCTTTCGTCAAAACTATAGCCGGTCCCCTGGAGCATTCGACAGAATAGCGGCCGCGTAATTTGTCATCCAACGTCGACCGTGGGATACCGAACTGCCTGGCAGCAGCTGAAATTGAGGCTCCTTTTTTGACTGCCTCCATGGCCTTTAATATGGCCTTCTGCCCATCAGTCATGACTAATTGAAAAAAAAAACACGGTTCTTGCAAATTTCTGAATTCGTATCAATAGGAAAATATAAATACTTTTAAAATATCTTAACGACCGAACAGTAAAACATGGTATTTCAATTAGGTATCTACTTAAAAACAAACCAAAACCCAAGGGTTAAAAATTGAGAAAAAGAAACGTAAAAAAATAAGAAATAGGTAATAGGTATTTCTACTAAATGCAAGCAAGCGAGCAAAATTGGTCGGGTATCCACAAATCGAGTCATGTAAGTTTGCCGGTCTGAAGTTTGCTTCAAATTACTGCGTGGTTATCAATATTCATACTAAAACAGCAGCGCGCCACACGATGCGCATCGAAAAACCTGGTTTCAGAACAGCAGAGCAGTAACGCGAAATGTGCAAAAATTAGGAAATCATAAAAAATTACTAAAGAGGCGATCGAATCCAGGTATCATAATCCACCTACAACACAAACAAGCAACATAGAAACTACATTCTATTGATTTGAAGGAAAAGAGGACTTATCACAAGGCAATAAAGACGATGTCGGTTTAAATGCAACTGTTATTGCAAGTCCCAATACCCGGCAGAAATGTATACTACAGTTTTAAAGGAAAATGAGACCTATTTCAAGGCAATAAGTACACAATAACGGGTTTCGGTACAACGTAATACACGTTGTACCGAAACCCGTTGATCATGTACCAATATCCGGTAAAAAAAATAGGATTTTAACGGGTACTAGGTCAAGTAGGGGTTTGTTAGTACCAATAGATGTAACCGACAAAAATATTTATTTTTCAATTAGATTCACCTCAATTTATAGGTTATATCGTAAAATAATATACTCAAATATTTTAGAAAATTAACACTCTTGCCCTAACGTTATCCATCGCATTATGGCTGGCTGATCAATGCGGCGTGGTGGTTTCGTAGTTCACTAACAGAACGTAGAACATACATAATATTTTCTTAAAGCAAACTTTTATAATCGCATGGTTTTGACGCCGTTAAACTTTTTGGACAATGTTGCCTCTACAATTGTACAAAATATTACCGAGAAGGTATTGCCATTCGCAAACTTTAATTTATTATTGGTATAAAAGTGCAATAATAAAAAAACTGACTTGTTAACGGGTACTGGTACACTAACGGGAATACGTACTTTTACCTTAATCGATATATTATATATCTGTGGAGGCTTGTTATTAGCAACTTGATAATGTTTTGTTGTTACCTATTACGAGTATTTGTAATTAGTCTGTAAGCCGTCTTAAAAATAATAAAAATAAAATAAAACAATAAAAATTAAATAAAGTTAAGAACTCATAGTTAATATAAGTCTGAAATCACCAACCCGTCTTGAGCAAGCGTGGTGATCAGTGCTCGTGCCTTTTGTGTATGAGAAGAAGCCTTTACCCTGCAATGGGACAGTAATTGGCGGTTTAAAAAAAAAAATATGGTAAATATTATAGGGTCCCCATACAAAAAACATGTTTCTTCGGCGTTTTTTGCTCGATCTTAATACTCGACGGAACCTTTCGTGTGCTAGTCCGACTCACACTTGGCCGGTTTTTGTTGATTAAAATTGGTCTACAATCATTACATATTCAGATAACCTTTCATTGTTCGCTACCATGTTGTTTAGATCTGAATAAAACGAACCTGTTGAATGGCAGTCCTTTGAAATTATCTCCATCTCAATGGCGCGTCTGTCTGTAGACCACTCTGACAAATTAACTCGCAAAGCGCTATTGAGCTGTTTGATGAGTGCGGGATAGGATTATTACAGATCACCGATTCTCTTTTACGGTGAAGTTCGCGTTGACCCAATGATATTGAGGTGGCTATCCTACCCATGAATATATGAACTTTAATTTTGAATTTGAATTTAAAGAAAGGAAAATATACTTCATAATAAGTGTTTCTAAATCAACTGTATTTCTAAGATATTTTTTACAATAGTTGGGAAAACATAATTTACGGTAAATCATAAGATGTGAATGATTTATTTAGAAAACTCGCTTAAATTATTTTTATCAGTTATCATACGAGATCATTTATAAAAAAAAAATTAGTAACACTAATGAAATTGTCCTAGTTGTATTCAGTAGTAGGCCGAATACAATTTACATAATTTTGTACCTACATACTACCTAAACTATTTCTTTATGAAAAAATATTTTCACATTTAATTTTTTTATAATAAAAATATGTATTTAAAAAGTGTAACAAACTATTTATATTAAATTTATCTTGATTAAAATATTGATTATTTTATAATATACCTTATAATCAGTATTTATTATATACATTAAAATGCTTGATGAATGAAATGACTAACTATACAAATACATTTTGTGAATTTAAAGTTAAAACACTGTAACATAACACTTTACTGGAAAAATTTTGTATTAAAACTAGGTGTGGTCGGTGCTTCCTGGCCAAATACTCTGAGAAGACATGGAATCAACAGACCATACAATTACATTGTAATGGTCAGATCTTATAAGGGTTAGAAGTTTCGAAATAAGAAACTAATTTCAAAATTTTTCGAACATTCGGTGCTTCAAGATTCTGCCAAATAACTCCAAAGAAACCCCTCCTAACACAAATACATAAATAAAATCTACATAAGCCCATTGAAAACTTTTACAAAGTCTATGTAAAACAATGACTTGTGGATCTTTACACATAAGAAGTGCAATCTAAAAAAAATATATAATTAGTTCTTTTAACAAAAAAAACCTAAGAATGTTTGTGAAGCTCTCCGTATTGAGATTATCAGAGCGGTTTAAAAAGTTTGCTAATATAAAAAAAAAAATTAAGACTCCATTTTTGTTGACATAATCAACAAAATAAAAACAAATAAAAATAATGACATATCATCATCTTCCTGCCCGTATCCCATGTTACTTGGGGTCGGCGCAACACGTTTTCTTATTCCATTCTCCCCTGTCAACCGTCACGCAATCATCTACACTTTTTTCCTTCATATCACTCCTCACACAATCCATCCATCGTTTCTTTGGTCTTCCTCTCCCTCTCCATCCCTCAACATTTATATTCGTCACTCTTTTAGTCACATGCGATTCTTCCCTCCTCATCACATGCCCATACCAAGACAGTCGATTCCCTTTCAACTTTTCTGTAAGTGGCGCAACTTTCAGACTTCCTCTAATATACTCATTCCTTAATTTATCCATTCTTGTCACACCACACATCCCCCTCAACATTCTCATCTCCGCTACATGCAATCTTTTTTCGTCCATCTTCTTCACAGCCCAGCATTCCGATTCATACAATACGACAGGTCTAATCACGGACTTGTATATTTTCCCCTTTAACTAGAGGGGCATCCCTGGGTCGCAAGTTGTTAAAAAATAATGAGATATGATTATTACAATTTAAATCACAAACTTGAGTATGAATCAAATTAAAAGTAAAGTAAAAAGTAAAAAAAATATTTTCCACACTAATCAAAAACACAGTACAGTCATTATTAAAATGGAGTGGACTGGAGCCTAAACTAGGACAGCCCTGTATTTCAGGACTCCAGGTCTTCCTCCCGCGGCGAGTGAGTTGGTATAATTTATTAATGAATGAGTATATTTGTGTGAGTACGTGTGTGTGATGTGTGTATGTTTGTGTGTGCGAGTGTGTATTGTGTGACTTGTGTGTGTGATGAGTGAGAGTGCGGAACGTTGCGCGTATCTGTTTATGGGAGTATGTATAAATGTAATGTATACATGGTTCTGCATGAGTGCGCTTACTACTCCTTATTTATAATCTACTCATTACAATGTTTTTTTTATGAGTTGTATTGCAATATTAGCTAGCGATCTCGACAATTATTTCAAACTCAAACTCCAAGCATTTGTTTCAATTAAACTATTTACAGGCACTTTTGAATTGTCAATGGGTCGGTTAGTCAAAAATATGAAGCTAGTTGCCCATTCCAATTCCGTAGTAGGTACCTATGGAGAAGAACGGGCAAGAAACTCCACGGACACTCTTTTAAATAAAAAATTTGATACAAAATATTGGTTACATCATTTATTTACATTCATTTTGAAATTATGCATGTGAGAACAATGTAGAAAGACGTGCACGTTCGTAAAAGCGTCCGTAATAAAAAAATAAAGAATCATTCAAAAAATTAAAATAAGCCATGGCAGCTAAGAGATGACCAGTCCCATCTGACGGCGCCCGTTCACGAACATGACGCATGGATCAGCACCATTCAGCTCAACCATTTTGAAGGGAGCTAAATGATCCAACACACGCGCCACCATCAGCGAGACATTTGAGTGAGACTATCAATTTATAATTTAAATTATGTTTTGTGTTGCGTATTGTAAATTATTTTCCATACTGTTATATAGAATCATTTTCTTCTAACTGAACAGACAGCTGTGCTGCTGGGGAGTTTGTTGCGCCACTTCTTCTTCCCAGCTAAAGCACTAGAAAGTGGTGAAGGGTGGGCGTTTTGGGGGACTATCTTACGTAATTTTGACGTTCGAAAAGTGCTGATTATCAGCCTAGTTTGAATAAATGACTTTTTCACTTCTCATGCTCTGAAAGTGCTTATTTTTGCAGGATATAGGCTACACAAAATCGAATTTTGTGCACTAGAGCATTAACGTATCTACTCATAAATGTATCTATATTAAGGCAAAGAAAATGAGCCATACAGCCAAACACAATAGTTCATAATATAGAATTCGTTATTTTATAATATTTACTTTAATTTATTTGCCTTATGTGTTTTTTAAGGCATAAAAGATATTTAAATTTAAATTCAAGTACGGTAGGTTATTTAATTAATTTAAGAAAATTATTATTACAAAATTAATTTAATAGTAGGCTGTATAGGTCTGCAGCCCAAGCCTAATATCAATGTCGTTTAATTTTACTTTGAATTTTAATTATAGAAATGTTATGGCATACTACTGTTTTATTTCCTCGCAATCGAAGTGAAAAGCAGAGTTTATAACTCGTGCACAAAACCATTTTATCCTCGACATTACTATCAGCTAAAAGTCTAAAAGTCTCGGATAAAAATGGTTCGTTTTGTGCACTTGATGTAAAATCTACTATTGTATTTTTGAAATCATACTACATTTTTGGATTACTCTTTAGATTTACCAGAAAAAGGGGATAAAATGCACATGCATTAAAATTCCTTACAAATCTATCCATAAACGTGCATTTTACATCTAGGTGTCAACTTAAGTTGGTGTTTACTTTATTATATTAAATATGTACAGTATTATCCGCCGAACGGTTGGCACTAATAATTCTTCCATGCATGCTAATATCTTGATGCCTATCCGATATCAACCGATTATGTAAGTTATGTACGTAAAATTCATACTAAATTTCTCGGTTACTCTTAAAAACTGCCAGAAAAACGGGTAATACGAGTACTTAAATTCATTAGAAATTTTTCCACAAATACTTAATATCCAATAAACAGAATCGATAAAAAAAAAGAAAATATTCGCTCAACATATTGACGTCACTCAGTATAAATATCAAAGTAGCTATATAGTCCAGTACCCAAAAGAATATGCACTATAATACAAAAGTTTTTATTTTCGCTGAGTGGATAGTAAATTAATTACTATGCACAAAAATGCTAACAGTTTTGAGTTATGCAATAGCTATAAAGTAGGTATTTTATAATATGTATTTAGCAGAACTTTTACTATTACTGTTATGATCCAACCATTGCACATACATCGATGCCATCGAAAAGAGACTACAATTTTTCAAATACCATATATTTTACTAGTTTCACGCCCCGAAGGCGTAGTCAATGCATTGCAAATTTGTGAGACAACGCTTGCGAAACTTTGTTCTTTCCTGGCGTTTATACCCCTTGGCAAGTACAAGAAAACCTACTTTTGAACTAGAACGAAATGCTCTCTTGTAAATTATTGTTATTACCAGCTATTATCTGCGGTTTTACTCGAACCGGCAGATCTTACGATTGCATTAATTCCTGCGATAAAAATCTTCAAATCTTTTCGTGCACTGCTTTTCTTAACTTTGCAGTTTTACGTAGAAAGTTTACAGCTCTGGCGGTTTAGACTCCAAATTCTAGGTTAGTTTCATTTTACATACAAACCTGTACTAAGATTTGTTACTATGCATTTTCTTATAGGTACTGGATGGTGATGAATAACACTGTAAGAAAACCTGCAAAGATTTGAAATCGTTACCGTGCAAAAAGCTTAAATTCTTCATTCTTCTTTATTGGGACGAAGTTCTTTAACGCGGCTTGCGGTAGGAGTACATTGGCAGAAATCGTCACGTGAAAAAGCGTTCATACTTGCGACTGTCTTTTTCTAATTCGATAGAGAGAGAGAAAGTGTGAATTTAGTCAAAATGAAAATCCAAGATGGCGGCTGCGAAAGTATTCAAATAACTTGTGCCGTGACGCGATTAGTAGCACTGAAGCTTGCAGTCTTAATTTCAATACTAATAGAATTCAAAATGGCGACTGGCAAAACAGTACTGCGAATCACATGACTGCAAAATTAAGTGCTCCCAATCGCGCCACGGGACAAGTTGTAATGTATGTATCGCAGTGATCTGGTTGAATCTGCTATTTGATTGAATGACTAGTGCGTTCATTAAATGCCGGCCAGCTATTGAATCCAATTAAATAGCTGAAAGACAACTAGCCAAGTCATTGAGCACAACGTTTAACAGATGGCTGAATGTCGTGTAGTCATTTTGTTAAACTGGGTGAAATAGGTTAGGTTAGTTGCCCTCGTCTCTGGAGTAGGCAGTGACCTTTCGCTGCCAGCCGTCGTGAATTCCATGGCCAGCAGCGAGGAGTCCTGGGACGCGGTGGTTTCCTTCTGCGAGACAGTCATCTCGCAGGAGGAGGCTGCGGAAAGGGAGCGGGAGATTGCCTTCACTAACCCGATCCGCAGCAGACGCAAAGGGCGTCGGCGGAGGGTGGATAACGCCCTCTTCCAGCCCCCCTAAATGGGTCCAGTGGCGACGGATCTGGGGAAATTCATCGCCCCCTACTCCTTAGGACCCGAGATGGCGGCGCGTAGTGTTCCACGCGCGCCTCTCTATGATGTAAGGGGGTAGTTTAACACCTCACTCCCCCCAAACTCGAGGTGGCCCGCAGAGGTGGGCACCAGCCGAGGGTCGCGGAAGTATCTGCGTTCCCGCGACCCCCGACGTAGGTGTTTGATGGCACACCGGGGTGGTTTTTAGTCAGTACGAGTCTGACAGACCCCTCCGCCCGCCCCAGGGCGGAGGACATCCATGAGGATTTTCCACCCCGAGACAAAAAAAAAAAGGTTAGAACTATGACCAACCGCGCGCGAGCCGAGCGAGCGTAGCGAGCGGTGCCCGGCAGCGGCCAGCGAGCGCTATTTCCAAGTTGCTCGCAGAATTTTTTTTCACCATTTGAATCACTTGGCTGACACTTGGTCAGTCATCTTCAAAGGGCTGACTTTCAATACGCCAAGTTGTTAAACGTTGAATGATACTAATTCAATTAACTATCGGCCTAGGTATTCAATTGGATGAAAGCGCTAGTCATTCAATCAAATAGCAGATTCAACCAGATGATTTCGACATATGTATGCACTGTAAGCTTTTCTAAATGCACACCACAGAGCTCAATTACCTTTATTAATGCAATAGCACACTCCAAAAAGTCTGTAACACTGCTAAAATACGTTAACGACCGCTTTAATTAATAAAGACCCTCGTTTGTAAAGCGCAAGACGCTTGTTCCTAAAGATGACCGTTCAATTACTTGGCTCATTTAGAAAAATCTCTTACTTTTCCAAATTCTCTTTAGTGCCATACCTCACTGGGACGCCATGGCGGCGCAGCCAGGTCACGTTGCCAGTATGCACCATTAAGCTCTATGGTGAATACCTTAACCGCCTGGCAACCGCTTGGTCACACAGCCAACCTTACACTTCATTGTCATCGCAGCGCGATATTTGTGGTCTAGACATTTATTTTCTGTTGCAGTTATGTAACTGAAGTTTGACGGAATTAATATGAAATGCCATCTGGCATTGCCCGATTTTTTTATAAAATACCTAATACATAGCTATAAATGAATACCAATAACCCTTTGAAAATGCTGCCACAGTTAATTTGCTCAGAAATCTGTCATTAATTCATAAGGTCTAAAACCGTAATAAATAGCAGATTACGTCTCGTTCGCCCATCACGGAAGTTGGAACAATATGGATCAGTACACATCCTTAAACAGACCCAAGCTTAAAATGTAAATAAAAACCATTGATTTCACCCAGGGCCAACGAAATCATAAAAGGTTTTTTACCCCTTTTAACTGATATTTTAATTGGTTTTTCAGGCTATTGAACTTTTAATTGAATTTAATGCAACGTATTCAATTGTTTGAGATTCGGGATTTATGGGACAACCGCAGTCTCGAATGGAAATATCAGGAATATGGTAATGGTTTGTTTCATGCTGAAAACAGTTGGAATTTTTAAATCCTTGACCCAATTACCAGTGTGCGTGGAAGGATTTTGTGGACAAAGCCCAACGTTTTATTTCAGTTACAAACTATAAGGTTTGATTTATATATGTGTTGTTGTTGGAATTGTGATTTACAATGGTTACTTATTTTATTTGAAGCAAGGAGTCCTTAGCTGGCGATTCATGCGCGTTTCGAGTAGCGCGTGATTAGCGTGTGATTTTCAAAGTCAAAGTCATTTATTTGCCAGAAAAATGGTACACATGCTCATACATTTAAGGTCTCCATGTGTCACCACTATTACTATACAAATATCTATACTAATATAATAAAACTAACGTTTGTTTGTTGTTTCTGGGCTATTTAACATCACCGGTACGACCCTTAGGAGGCGATCAAATAGCAAAAAAGTCAAGTCTACTCTAAGAAATTTCTTACGAAATAAGCATCTGAGCTATGTACTTTACTGTGTACATAATTACCTTACTTTGGTCTAGTGGTAGCAAGCGCTACTTACTGCTGAGCATGAGGTCTTGAGTTCGATTCCCGGGTCGGGCAAAGTTTTATTGGGTTTTTCTATCAGGAATTTCTCAGTAGCAGCCCGAAGTCTGGATTTGTGCCCGGTTGATGGCAATAGGCTCGCCCCCTATTACATGGGACTTAAACATAACTGGCGAAATGTGGGTGTACCTACTACTGGTACACCTCTGCCCAACCCTTCGGGAAACAAGGCGTGATGTTATGTTATGTTATAATTATAAAAATAAAGAAAGACAAGCGAAAATGAAGTGGCTGGCGCGCGATCCGATTTTATTTAAAATTTTAAATAAACGGCGGGTGTAACCGTGGGGCACAGTTAATTACTTATAAGATTACAAATTGATTGCTAAATAAGATGGTTTAAAATTAATTGGAATAGTAATAATACATTATTTGTCACAACTACATTCACGCTGCACGCACGCACGCTACTTAGCGCTGATTATGACGTATTAATGCCACCATCATTCCAGTATGAGTGAGACACGGAGCTATATGAGGCCGCTAGCAACATCCTTTTTTCACAGTGGAATAATGATGGCATTAAAACTTCATAATAAGCCCCCAGGGCACTTAAAAGAGTACTTCTCTTTCGAATTGTGAAATCTATGCCAGGTGCGAAGTGAACCTCTCCAAATCTCTCCCTAATTTTATTTATTTATTTGATTCACACGGCTTAGGAAACCAATTACATAAATAAAAGTATATATAATAAGTACAAACATAACATAGCGAATAACAACAATTAAATACTATTATTCTCACGAAAATGTAGGCACATAACCATTAAATTGGCGAATTTATTATTGAAAAGATCGCAGTTCGGATTGGCTTCCACGAGCTTATTTAGTGCGGTCAACACGCGCGGTAGGGGAGACGCAGCACGGGCTGCTGTCCGACACGAAGGCACGCTTAGCAGTTGATGTTTTCTGCCACGGAGATAATTATTCGGTGTTTAGAGTCGAATCAGCTCATTATGGATGTCAGGCGCATCTGTCACAC
Organism: Xanthia togata; assembly: GCA_963853775.1. Taxonomy (NCBI): domain Eukaryota; kingdom Metazoa; phylum Arthropoda; class Insecta; order Lepidoptera; family Noctuidae; genus Xanthia; species Xanthia togata. Next base: position 9,303,878 of record OY970806.1, read on the forward strand.
CCTTCCACACTTTGAGCATAACGCCTACCTGGCCACATACCCTTCTGGCCTCCAGCGTATGATATCCCAAACATCCTATGAGGAACTTGGTAGGATAGAGGTAGGGATGGTAACCGAGAGTTCTTCTGTAAAGAAAACGCAGGAATGCTTTTTGCACTTTTTCTGGAAGAAGTGCATACTTTGCTTCGTGCGGATTCCATACAGAAGAACTAGCTTGTAGCTTGGTTCGGACAAGTGTGCTGTATAAGAGCCTTATTACATGCTCACAGGCATTCCGGACAACAAATCCTAGCCTTTATGAAAAATATTTGGCCACTTTAGAAAATGTGGTCATGAAAAGTAAGCTTCTGGTCAAATGTTACCCAAGTCCTTCATGTTGGTTGATAAAAATCTAAAATATTCATTAATTCACAGACAAACCACGCACAGCCTAAGCTACTGTCTAGAAGCATGAAATTTTGCACAAGGGTATTTTTATATAAGGGATTATCCTGTATCACGTGAGGTTCGAACAAGGTCAGAAAAATCACGATTAATCACGATGGGGGGGTGGGGTAATGTGTTGTGTGTTTGTGTGGGTTTTTTTTTCGTGAGACGGTAAAATGTAATTTAATGTGTGACGAAATACAGTGTGAATTGAAATACAGTGTGACTACGTAAAAACCCAAGCCAGTGAATCATAGTGCTTATAGATTCAATTACAAAACTCAATTTTATTTATTTATTTATTTTATTATTTATGTACACACAGAAAAATAGATACAGAAAAAAGTTATAAAAATAAAATATATATTATGATTTTTCTGAATCAACTTTTATGTTCTTTTTTTTAAACAAATTCTCTGTCTAATTTTCAATAATCCTACTATCCAACTTTATTAGTAGTAAATAATTGTACTTTGTTTGTAGTTTATCTTCAATACTGTGTAAATACATCATTCTTAGGTTCTTAGGTAATAAAAAACCTAAGATTGTTGTGCATGTATTGAAGATTTGTGATTACCTTTTGTTTATTCTTGTAAATATATCGTTGATGCCTTACTCAATAAATAACTAAATAATATTATAAATATAACAGTTTGTATGTATTAATGGAGGAGCTCGTGGCTAAGTAATAACTGCCGCACGGGTCGTTCCATCAGGTTAAGCTATGCTTGCCGGGGTTGGTCTGTGGATGGGTGACCATCTTTACATAACGAGACTCCTCCGTGCCTCGGAAAGCACATTAAGCCGTTGGTCCCGGCTGTCATTCGTGGATCTTTGACAGTCGTTACGGGTCGTCAGAAGCCCGAAAATCTGACAACCAGTCTTACCAAGGGGTATCGTATTACCCAGTTACTGGGTTATGGAGGTCAGATAGGCAGTCGCTCCATGTAAAATACTGGTATTCAGCTGCATCCGGTTAGACTGGAAGCCGACCCCAATATAGTTGAGAAAAGCTAGGCAGATAGTATGTATTTTTATTACTCAACCACGCAAATACGGCTAAAAGGATTTGGATGAAATTTGGCACACAGCACAGATATTTTATAATCTGGATTACCACATCTGATGCTTTTTATTTCGATAGTAATTTCTCGTGGGATCTTTTCCGACCTCCAGTCCCGGGCAAAAGCTAGTATAAAAATTACACGTGATGCTGGAAGTGGAAGAGGAGGTGGGATAGGCATTAACCTCACGACATATCATCAAGGGGGATGGGTGGTAATAAAAGTGGTCTAAAACATCATGTGACTAAAGGATGGCCCCTAACTAACGTGAGCTATAAGGTAGGATTTTTGAAAAATCATCCCCTGAAAGTTTGAGTGAAGTCGTCATTTTTGCCGATGCGAAATCGTATTGAGTACACGGCTTATTTCATAATGAGACTCCGAATCATTTATTTAGTTTACTACGAAAAGAGATTATGAAATGCGTCGTCGACCACGCGTAATTCCCAGTTTAAGTTTTCATAATTACAAGTAGTTAGAAAATAATAATTATTAATAAATTACTCATCATTATCATTGCGTAGGTACACGTTACAACGTATTCTTTTGCGGTTAAGTGACCGTATTATGATATCAGTTATTCTGTGGTAAAATGTAAGTTGGTTCAATTAAAACAAGTTACGTAACAAGTTATTTTAAAAGCTTACTCATTCGTCTTCTTTCACTTTCTCGTTCTAAATTGATTACAATATAATTCAAAACTCAAACTCAAAGCATTTATTTCAATTAATACATTTACAGACACTCTTGAATTGCTAAAGAGTCAGTCAGTTAGTCAGAAAGTTGAAGCTAGTTGCTATTCCAAAACGTAGATCTCTATGGAGAAGAACGGGCAAGAAACTCCAAGGACATTCTTTTAAATATAGAAATTACAAAATCCTGGGTACATTACTCTTGTTGCTTCTTTAATGTGAGAACAATGTAAAAAAAAACAAAAATGATTAAAAATATAAGATTAAAAATAAGCCCTGGCAGATAAGAGATGACCAGTCTCAACTGACGGCACCCGTTCACGAACATGACGCGTGGACCAGCACCATCTAGCTCAACCATTTTGTAGGGAACCAAATGATCCAACACACTCGCCACCATCAGCGAGACATTTAAGTAAGCATGACATACCTACTGTCAAAATTTACAAAAAAAAAAAAAAAAATGCGTCTTAGTTATACAAAACTATAGTTTGAAATGTATTTGTAAGAAAAAGAACTTTACTACATTTAAAAAAAATTAAATATTGAATTCTAAAAAAAAAAAAACCTCTTATCTCGTCTTTATATCAGTGTCCATTCAAAATACATATTTGGGAGCCTAAATATTCTGTAATCCAATCGGAATAAATACACACTACCTTAAGAATATGTTTGATGTACAAATTATTTTAGTATTACGTTTGTATGAACTACGCATGCTCCGCAGGCCCCTTAATGTATGCGCTTTGGTAATCTCGAGTTTCCGGATAAGTTTTTACGTTTACGTTTTTTTTTTTGCATTTGAAAAGTTTATTGATACAATAAACAAGGAGGAAAATATTACACCGCAATGGCATCATTGTGCCGTCAATGCTCGGCTGTAATCATACTAAATAATCATATAAAACAAGCAATCAATTCAATAATATTTCACGTGTTTTTTGTTTAATATGTCGCTGTTTATTTAGGAACTTTGAAAAGTATTTTTTTTTAAATCTAAACAAAATATTGTAGGTAAAGTTAATAGCTATTGATATATTCTATACCTAAGTAATCTGCAACTAAACAAGGAAAGCCGTAAACTTAATGCTTAATTGGGTAAAACCTATTAGGCTGCCAAGTTGAGCAGCATAATAGGTGTTAATAATTTGAGTAATTAATTAAAAGTTATTGGTTAACTTTTACGTTTTGCGTAAATTGCATGTTTCCATTGTATGTAGTACTATCGTAGGTGTTTGATTAGTAGGTATATTATCAGTCATAGCAGTAGTTGTTTTAATGAAGATCCGTAATTAGCATTTTTTTAACATACAATATTTTGCAAAAAACGCCGAAAAAGACGATTCTTGTAAAAATAAAATAAAGTAACTTGTATACGTGTTACTTTATTTTATAATATTATATCAATATTAATAAATCCAATGTTATATATACGTATATTTTTTAATGTAATGTAATGTAATAAATACAGTGTGTAAATATTGAGTAAATCCAGTGTTCTGTCTCGCTCCCACCGTTTCACCGTCGCCGCCGTTGCGGATGGCAATTATTTCAGAATAGGTAAGCAGATGACTTGCCTGTTTTCGCTCAGCCTATTATAATCGCTAAAGCTTCGTGCAGACTAGCGCAACGCGACAGCGCGATAAAGCGTAACATTAAGGCTCGTGCAGACCAGCGCGACGCGACTCGAACAATACAATTTATAAGAAAACTTCACGGTATAACAATAGCCGGTGTCGCGTCGCGCTGGTCTGCACGAGCCTTAATGTTACGCTTTTCTAGAAGAACGGTGGCCGCCTTATGATGGCCGCAGTGACGACTGTCATGAAATTGATGGCAGCAGGGTTTGATTTTACGGTGTTAGAAAACGCCCTCAAGGAATACCTACACACCAACTTACTTTCATAAATAACGTTTCAATGACGTCATTCACCAGAATTGGAGACGCTATGTGACGGTCAACACTCTTTTAGGAAACCGTAGCTTAAGCCTTGGTTTTGCAATTAAAAATAATAATAATATGATTATAATAATAAAATTATTGTTGCTAATAAAAAACTTCTTGTAAGAAATTGCACATAACCGCTGCATGGTCAGACCAAGTAACCGCCCTCACTACTCTCTGTTACGACCGACCTACGAGAAGCGGGGAACCGAACGAAATAGAAGAACATCATACAAAAAGTCACGAAGGCCTTTCAGGGACACGACCTTCAGCAATGAAGTAAGCGACCAAGGAGAACAAGAGTACACTGAGAAAAATGTCATTTTGGCATAATCTTAAAATATCGTGACGTTGGTTTAAAATAGATGCGTTGTCTTATAATATGTTGATAATAAGTAAATATTACGCTAGAACTGAAATGTGTTAAGATGGAATCGAATTTTTTGGGTAAATAATGCAATATTATGATACTTGTCATCGTAAAAATTTGTAATTATGAAATAACATTGTCTTCTTCAAATAATAACACAATGTAATAGAAAATGGTCCACTGTCCCATAAATTAGTATGATAATTATAAATAAGATTATAATTAAAAAACACAATGACAGTCACCGTAATATAAATAGATTTCATAGTTTAATATGAAGAAGTATCTCTAAAAATACGATGACCTCCCCCTAATGTACTATATTAAATTATAATGCTTTAAACTTATATTTTTAAAGTAAGCATCATTTTTTAATATTACAGTCATATTATTTTATGTGAATCCTATGATAATACGATTAAATAATCTCATATTTTTAGAGTAGTTAAGCATCAAAGTTCAATAATATAGTCATATTATTTTATGTGTATCCTACTAAATTATTATTACAGAGACCCATTTATGAGTAGCATTTGAATGATGTCCTACAAATTTAAGGTGACGGCATTATATAATGAGGTCTCCCTCTCTCACTTCATTCCGCCGCCGCGCCATTTCGGTCGGCCATTTGTATTTCACCGCTACAGCCGGCAAGTCACGACTCACGACTCGTTTAATAGCAATAACAATTCCATTAGTGCCAGTGAACGTGTTTGATCAGTGCAAAAATGGATATGGCTACGCGTGATCTTTTGAAGAAGTGGAATTTGGAACGCTACATCGATCGTTTTGAAAGTAAGTTGACAAACCTACCTAGTAAGTTGCTAGCATGAGCTCACACATTACATTCACACATTCTAATTTCTAGCAAGAATAGGGTCAGAGTGTCGTCTTAGAGGCACTATGAAAAAATACTTAAAAAAATTTCGCGACCAATTTCAAGGTCACAGTTCTAACATAACCTTACCTATGGATCCCTTCGACATCGTTTTTACGACAAACGGTTGGTCGGAGACAAAAAACACCCAGACACTTTTAGCCTTTCTAGGTGTTACATACTATAGAATCGAGAAAATAAACGATTTGCGAAAATAACACTTTTTTGGCCGCTGTACACTCCAACCAAGAATAGTCTTGTCGTATGGTACCTACCCACCTACCTAGATATACGTTCATATTTATATTATACACTAGATTCGATGTGCAACTGCAACCCAAAAAAAAACAAATAGGTAGAGTGCGTCTAAACTAAAATGACGCGCCCCACTACCGCATTTACCGTAGTGTACGTATACAAATTTAAGTAGTGGGGCGCGTCATTTCAGCTTAGACGAGCTCTACCAACCTACATTTTATAAAGTCGATGCGACGTAGTGCATTTCACAGCTGCAATCAGGGCGCTGTTAAATTTACCTTTTTTTTCAGCTGAAAGAATTGATATCGCAACAATGCAGATGCTTAGTAAACAAGACATACATAGTATGTTCCCTCAAATAGGGGACAGACTCCGGTTTGAAGCAGCTCTGGCCATGTTAAAAAGCGACCAACCAAAAGATATGGTTTGTTTTCATGTTAAATTGTATTTCAAAAAAGTAAATTTTGTTTTAAACTTTTTGCTTACACATGCCCTGCGTCGCTTAAATGCACATTCTCCTACTTGCATGTAGGTAGGTACCTACTTATTAACTTTTATTATTTTAAAGTCTTCTTAAGATACCTAACAATTTAACCGGTGCAGTATTTATTTAAAAAGTGGAATAAAATCATAACTTTTCATCAGTCTTGTTAGTTTACCAACTAAGTACATTATTATTACCTTTTTAAATTTCTTGTTAAATTTCAGGATAACTCCTACAATTCATCACTCTTTGAAGAGGTCCTGAGGAATGACTTGTTAACTAGTCTACCTTGTAACTTAGAGCCTCTGCCACCGTGTGAAGGACTGCAAAGCTCAATCCTCAACCAAGACTGCGAAGCAGGACTTAACCAGGAAAATTTGGTAAGTTCTGCAAAATTGTAGAAAAGTACTCGTACTTACTGTTTTTTGGTTCAAGAGCAATATGTATTAATTTGTAATTACATCCATACTAATATTATAAATGCGAAAGTAAGTTTGTCTGTCTATCTGTCGGCTGGGGCAGGACCTTTTCACATTTTCATACCTAAGACACTGAACCGATGCAAAATTTGGTATAGACATTCTTTGAGACCAGGATCAGTCCTGATCTTGATCGATTAGTTTTTATCAGGGCCGGATCAAGGGACGAGGGCAGGACCGTTCACACCTGCAATGCTGAACCGATTACTAGTAAAAAAATATAACACTTCCCTTGAGTTATCTCCGGCTAGGGCTAGCTATAGCCTGTTAGTTAACGGTCGCACTCGGACACATTTAGTGATTATTTCAACGATTATTGAGGTTAATTGACCGTACATACTCATATTATCACACCTTTTTGTTACATGTACTATTATAACATTGTCTCAAGTAAATATTATTTTAGGATGGTGACATACTGGTGATACCACTGGACTCGTCGTCGTCAGTGGGTGAAGCAGTTAGACAAGAGTCCACCGGGAGCAATTTAGTAAGTTATTGCCTATTATCCTGTACTTTTGATAAGGAATTTAAATTGACATTCAATATTGTTAACCCCCGGCGTAAACAGATAAGTTTAACGTCTGTACCTGTCCTGTCCTGTATGTGTGTACGGACGGCCGTTTAGGAGCTATACTATATGTCACAAAGATCAGTAATATATTTGGAGTTGGTGACAGCTATAACTAACAACTAAATGCATGATGCCTAGACTGGCACCGACTCCAACTGATCATTATACTGAATGGAAGGTAGGTATTGAACCTGTATTTTCAACATTTTAGTGACTTTTTTTTTTAACTTTTACCTTGCATATTTAGTTTGTAATGCCATACTTATACTATTTGTGTTTCAGGTGAATACCATACTGAATTCATCAGTCGAGGGAAAACAAATAATAGCAATTGGGCAGAAAACGGGCACCTTACCCTCAAACGTGCGTGGGCGTTTATGCAAGCTGCTTATGGAGAAGCTCATTACGGCCGAAAACCCGGTACTTCTGACAGATTCGCAGCTGCTTGCTCTATCCTACGACATTGGCAGATTATTTAAAGAGGAGTCACCACCCCTATACTACGCGCCGTACCTGCCGGCTGATGCTTACCAGGCTAAGCGCAATATCTCTGGCTGGTTAGTCACCGCCAGAAGGGCTCGACGGCAGCATTTAGTTTCGTTGGGCCTTATTGAAAAGCCCAAGTCACGTTCTCGCTCCAAGTCCAGTCCTAGGCTAGACACCCCTCCACTCGCTGGAATCGACCTGACCGGACTTAAAGAAGGTAACTCCTTTTCAAGAAATTTTATGTTTTCAGATTGAATTAAATTATCAAGAACAAAATTATTGAGAAAAATATCTGAATTAGTATAAATTTTCGTTACAAATTACAAAATATCTGAATCTAAGAACCGTTATTGTCATTGTACTAATTATTAATCGTTTTAATTTTTGTTGTCAGGTGAAGTGGAGGACGTAGCGTCAGCATTAGAGCAGCTGTCAAGTCCTTCAGCTGGTCCGTGGCAGGAGGTCAGTGCCCTGTGGCGGGAGACGGTGCGAGCTCGCCTCCGGTACTTGTACTACGAGGAAGGGACATTACAGGAGTACTTCAATAAGTATCCTATCCTGAAGTCAAGTGATGGATGGCGACTCCTGACGTATGACTACGAAGCACTGTTCCCTGATAAATCCGGGGGCCTCGACGCCTTGGATGCTTCATCGGAAAACATACTAAAAGCTGCTCAGCAGAAGCTTAACACCACAAAGGACTCGTTTCTTCGTCGAAAAATAGCTGATACATTGGCAATTTGTGACGGTAAGGAAATGATTCTGTTATATAGTTCTAGGTGCTCGACCTCCCTGGGTCGGTGAACCCGTTATAAAATATATAGACAAAAAAGAATTTAAAAATTATCTAACATGGTGCAGTCGTTCAGAAGTAACGGGCGGGCGGACACACATTTCGGCAATTCATTTTTACTTATATAGATAGATTTTATTTTGTTCTGATACTTTTCCCTATTTGCTCAGTTAATGATGATGTGTTGTGTCAAATATACTATTATTATTTTCTTTCCAGATGAACAACCGGAGACAAAATTAATAGCAGCGATATTGCTACTCGGCTGTCTCTATAATATTCCTCCTGCCCGTCGATCTAGAAAAGACTGGCAAGCTTCACGAGCGGAGATATTGGATGGATTTGTGACCATCGTGGATGATGACGCAGACGTGCAAGTGGTAATTGAGGAGCGTCGCCAAAAGCTTCAAAACCTAGGTATTAGCCTCCAACCATTTATAATTTGGTGCCGCCAGTCAGGTGTCTCCTTCACAGTATGTGACAATACGTTTTACAAGTTCACAACACTAACTGAGGCTGTTGATGTGACTTTTAAAATATTTCATGCTACTGCGGCTAAATATCCTACTGAAAGCTATAACATTTGGCTTATTATCCAAATTGGTTTTTACAAAGTCAAAACATCGTACGATCGTATGTCACAATCTGTGAAGGAGATATTAGTTACTCTCGGAGTCACAATTTAAATTAAGATGAAGTGTCACAGTTGTAAAAGGACTTTTCCCACGTTTTCTTCACTTATTACCCACATAAGGAAAGAATGTGAAAAAATTGATATTACTGGAGTTTATAAATGTGGTGAAGACGCATGCTACCGGTATTTCACGGACGTTAGACAATTTAGAAAACATGTTAACTTAAAACATTTGAATAAAGTAAACACTCGTTATTTGCCATCCACCTCAAACGAGGCTTGCGTAGTTCCTATGTGTGAAACAGAGACTACCAAAGTAGCAACTGAGCACATATACATTGAAGCTGATAGTGAACCGGAAGTCCTTGATAATGCTGATAGTATTATTCATAAAGAAGTTTTGAAATTTATTTCAACGCTCTATGTAAATCCCTCTGTATCTCGATCGTCTGTACAAGCTATGGTTAGTCATTTGCAAACCCTTCTTGACAATATCGCACCGTCTTTAATGTCCGTATTCGGCCCTGTGCTAGCTGATGAGGAAAGCATGTCTGGAAGCGAAATTAATAAACGACTTCATAAGTTCAACACAGCTTTGAAGGGCATCTTTTTTCCGTTTCGTTCAGAATATTTGAGATTCCGAGAATTGAATTTATTAGGTTCTTTTATACCACCACATGAAGTAATCGTTGGTTATTGTCCTGACATTTCACAAAGGAGTAACACTTTAACATTACACACCAAGCCACGTACAATGCAAGTAATTCAACTTCGCCAGGTTTTGAAGAATTTTTTTTCCATTGACACTATTTGGAAAGATGTAACGGATTATTTGAACCACCTAAGGGGTAATTTAATAATCCGTGAAGAAAATCCGATGAGGCCAATGTGTCTAGAAAATGTAATGCAGGGATCTGTATGGCTGGCAATGTGTACACCGCAGGCGTCGGACATTATTCTTCCTTTAGTAGTATACTATGATGATTTTGAAATTGGAAATCCTTTGGGGAGCCACGCTGGGGTGCATAAGCTTGGTGGTGTATACGTTTCCTTGCCAGCACTCCCACCACATTTATCTTCATTGTTGAATAACATTTTGCTGTTAGCTATTTGCCATTCTGCTGACAAAACTAAATATGGAAACAAAGCTATTTTTGACCCTGTTATTGAGGAATTGAATTACTTGCAAAACAAAGGAATTTTTATAGAAAATAAGTTTTTTAAAGGAACCGTAAAATTGAAGGTTGTTGCTATAACTGGCGATAATTTAGGCCTGAATTCAATTCTCGGGTTTACTGAAAGTTTTTCAGCTAACAAGTGTTGCAGAATCTGTAACATTGACAAGAAAGGTTTGCAAACTGCTCTATATGAAAACAGTAACTTGCTTAGAAATATGACTTCATACCACGCTCAATTGCAAGAAAACGATACACCTAACACGGGCATTAAAGAATCATGCTGTTGGCTTAAGGTGACAGGATTTGATTTATTTCAAAATGTAGCAGTAGACCCAATGCATGATATATTAGAAGGTGTAGCTCGTTATGTAATGACCTTTGTCATAAACCACTTCCTTGCCGAAGGTCTTTTAAAGATCTCAGTATTGCAACAAAGAATAATTTCATTTGATTATGGACCAGATAGGAATTCAAAACCAAGTAATTGTTTAATTGTCCAAGGTTCGAAAGTAAAATTAAAAACTTCAGCATCAGAAATGCTTACCCTTATTAGATACTTCAGCCTAATAGCCGGGTTTTACATTCCTTTAGAAAATAAAGTATGGAAATTATACATTATGTTGCGGCAAATCACCGACAGGTTATTAAGTCATAGGGTCTTCAGTGACACCAATATTCAACTCCGGGTTATAATAGCAGAATTTAATCAATTGTACACGGAGCTAACAAAATCACCCCTGCAGCCAAAGTTTCATTTTCTGACTCATTATCCTACCATGCTAATGAAGTTCGGCCCCGTACGTAACATGTGGGCTATGCGTTTTGAAGCCAAGCACAGGGTATCTAAGTTAGTGGCTAGATCATCTTTTAATCGAGTCAATGTTTGCAAGACTCTAGCAATAAAATGTCAACTTATGCTCAATGAATTGTTTGTGAAAAATTCAATACCTACAACAAAAATACTAGGAAAAAAATCTGCATTAAATTCAGGAGACACTGTCAAGTTTTCTCTCGGCACTGGCGTTGTCCTCAAATATTCGGTTACTTCCGCTACAATAGCTGGTGTTATATGGCAGCGGAACTCTATTGTTACTGTAGATATAGATGATGAACAATTTTTACCCACTTTTGGCCAAATTGATGCAATTTTGGTGACAGATACTGAAGAGGTTTTTTTCCGTTGCTGTATGTTTGAAACTATTGAATTTAATTCTCATTACAATTCTTATGAAGTTAAACGTGGTAATGATTATCTGTGCTTTCCTTGCCAAAATGCCGTTTCTCCGTGTCCTAACACGCTCACTCTAATGCGAGGTAACACGTCATATATTACAAGTAGATGGTACCTAGAGTAAAAATTTCAAAATTCTGTAGGTATTCTAACGGCTTACGGTCGCTGCTATAATACCTTGAAAATGCGCAAACGAGTTAACTCGTTTGCTCATTTTTAAGGTGTTTTTATTTTGAATCCAGTAATATCAATTTTTTTTGGAAACGTTTACATAATTATTAATTATGTACTTATAGCGTACGCGGCGTTGCTAGTTTGAGGCACTGCAGAGTCCAAGGGCAGTTATTTTTTTATAGCAGAGTGCGCTCAACTAGTAATCTACCCTTAGTTACGGTATTTATCGGATATCCCTTTAGGATATCCTATAAAGACGGCCCGATAACGGTGTCCGCATAAAGTAATGGTATGAGCCAGCACCAATAGCTGGTTTAAGGTGAACGCACACTTATCAGAGCCGAAGGAGGCGAAGGAATCAAATTTTAGAATTACTTAAATGAAGTCCAATGTAACTTCGCACACTTATCCGCACCGAATCGTACGACCTTATTCGTCCGATTCGGTAAGTGTGCGAGGTTCCATAGGATTTCATACAAGTAATTCTAAAATTCGATTCTTTCGCCTCCTTCGGCTCTGAAAAGTGTGCGTTCACCTTTAGTAATAGATTTTAAAGTAAAGTATTTGTATGAGGGATAGATTAGTCTCATCGGAGTGTTTATAGTAGCACTTTACTTGAAAATAGATATTTACTATAATAATATAACCAATTTATTGTATGCAGCTTTAACCTTTATAATACTGGTGTCTCATATTGGAGACAGATAACAATAAAATTCTATTGTGTCTGCTAATTGCGCGCGCGACAGATTAAGGTGAAAGCGTCAGGGTAGCCCGCGAAATTCAAATTTTCTTACGTTTTTTGCAATTTGCAGGCCAGTGCTAGGTTTTGATTGAAATGTTAGACGCGGGTGTAAGACGTATGTAGTACAACTTATGTACTTACACCCGCGTGCAACATTTAATTAACATACAACCTAGCACTGGCCTGCAAATTGCAAAAAACGGCTACCCTGAAGCAATCACCTTAAGGGCAAAAATGTTTTAGTTATAGGTACATTAATGTAAAGTTTGTTATTTTTTGTAAATTAAATTTCTACTCGTCTCAACCTTTATTTTAATTTGTAAAAACTAGAATTATTGAACATAATGTATATAATGATTCTTTATAATGACCGACAAATAGATACTGTAATCATTAAGGCGAGGATGTTTCTAAACAAAACAGTCTTCTTTTATACTGAATATAAATGTTTAGAGTATATAATAATTATTCATTCATACTATGGAAATAAAAATACCATTCAATTTTCTGTTTAATTTATACATACATCCCTTTTCACCTTCTTACCATTCTTGCCAAGGTACTTTTTTCTATTTTTTTTACTTACTCTCCATTTTTTTAAGGTTCAAGTTTAGGGTTCTTCAGTTTTTTTTAATGTTGAGCTCACACCTAATAATATTTAAAAGGAAAGAACCAATATTGGATACTTAAAAATAAGGGGATCATGTAAGTCCAGTGGCGCCCTCAATTATAGGAGGATTGTGATTTCTAATAATCCAAACAATTTCTGTGTAATCCACCAGTATTTAGTTGTAGTCCTACTGATGGAGAATGAGTAGAACTACAACTAATCACTGGTGTATTATAGAGATATTAATTGGTTTATTAAAAAACACAATCCTCCTATTGAGGGCGACCTCCGTAAGATAATAGGCTATAACCAGAGATATGAGGAAATAGTAGGAAAAGTAAGAGGACCTAACCTAAAATACGAGGAGGTTACCGAAAAATAGTAGGAAAAATAATAGGATATAACTGGATATATGAGGAAGGCACCGAAAAACAGTAGGTAAAATTGTATGACATAACTGAATATGTGAGGAAGTCACCGAAAAATAGTAGGAAAAATAATAGGATATAACTGGATATATGAGGAAGGCACCGAAAAATAGTAGGAAAAATTGTATGATATAACTGAATATGTGAGGAAGTCACCGAAAAATAGTAGGAAAAATAATAGGATATAACTGGATATATAAGGAAGGCACCGAAAAATAGTTGGAAAAATTGTATGACATAACTGAATATGTGAGGAAGTCACCGAAAAATAGTAGGAAAAATAATAGGATATAACTGGATATATAAGGAAGGCACCGAAAAATAGTTGGAAAAATTGTATGACATAACTGAATATGTGAGGAAGTCACCGAAAAATTGTAGGAAAACTAATAGGATATAACTGGATATATGAGGAAGGCATCGAAAAATAGTAGGTAACTAAAACTAAATCCATGGTGACACATCATCTTAAATACTGTTATCATCAACATCAGTATTATCATCGTTCTTTTTGGTGAATCACTATGCTCCGTCCTTTGAGTGAATTCATCATACTTTAAGCTGAATTCACCTCTTTTATGATTGTCAGTTTTCTCAGTGTAGGAAAGTGCCTATAATTGTCGATCGTTCCTACATAAAAACTATTGGGTTTTTCCATCAGGATTTTGTTAGTAATCTGGATCCGTGCCCGGTTGATGGCAATAGGCTGGCCATATAGATATATAGACGAAGAACGATTAACCAATTTGCGACAGAAAGCACGTTATTTAGTCTCACTGATCTATCAAACGATGTGGTAGTCAAAAAGCCACAACCCTACACGGATATAATATTTAATAGTTACATAAAATATAATTAACAGCTTGTCAACTAAGCAAACATACTTTTAGTATTGCACGACTATCGATAGTTCAACTATCGATATTTTACCTTGATAGCGAGTAAAAATTAATAGGTATCTATATTACATATCGATTAAATCGATGGTGTTAGTTGTAATTAAACTTCTATGGAGGCAACATCAATATATTTGTATTTATAAGACTATCAAAACTTTATTGCAGCTCATTACTAATTTTAACTCAATAATGGTGCCGATTCTCTTGTACACCGAACTAAACTAACTAAACTATCACTAAAATTCCTTACTTTTGGCTATGGAGTCTTAAAGCTATTCTGCAGTAAAAGTCTCTAAAGGAGAATGCCAGGTTTTCCTTCAAGACTCGGCCAGAACCGACAAAGATGAACTATATATCATTAAAAAGGAAAATAATTATAAAAATTGATAGTATATTTAGTTTTCAATAAGAAATACACCAAAAAAAGTTATAGTTCTTTAAAGTTGTCCATTTAATACTTCTAGTTTTAACGATAGCAACAAATAAAATAATGATTTTTGGCAGATATTATCCTGGCATAATATATGTTTTCATAGTAAATATACATAAATAAAACATACATTATTTTAGAATGTGTAGGTATGGAAAAAAACACATGGATACTTTTTAACAATTTATTATTCATCAGAATCTTTTCAGTTTCAGTTTCTAACGAGTATCGTCGCATTCAAAAGGCATTTACTCCACAATTAATGCAGCGAATCATGGTTAGTAGACTAAAGGTCCGTCCGTGTGAGAAAAGCCAGGTCAACAAGTAGGCAGGTTCAGATGTTCGGTTGGGCGAGCCGGGTCAGCGAGTAATACAGGTTCAGGTTCAGTTTCAACAGCCAAGGTAGTCGTAAGTCGTAGAGAGTAGAGTCGTAGAGTCCAGAAACACAGCAATATACAACACAAAACTCAAAAACACGTAATCACTTCGACGCTCGTGATAAAACGCGCGGGAGAAGTAGTAAATCTTTTTGACAATCATCAATGACAACTACAAAAACAAGATCAAGTGTTCTAAATTGTATCAAAAATCGAATTAACTTATTTTAAATTGTTATAAAATATATAATATATTCAAAAATATAACTAAATACTATTTATTATATTAAGAATTACAAGTTATGACATATATGTAATAAATTCACATGCAGTTTCATAATGCAATCGATTTGCAAGTGCAATTTCGTATCGATATTATTTTATTTTGGTATTTGCAACATTTCTAATTGAAATTGCAGATAGGAAACGTGTTGAAAAATTGAATAACTATTTAAAATTACTTTGAAACGGTGTACTTCTACAGATTTTATTTATGCTCTATAATTCTTACTGTTTTATATTATAAATTATCATAAATATTAAAAGTCTGTCGGACGCTACATGATTCGAGCCGATTCTTGTCATTGTCCTTTAAAAAATATTTTGACACTAGGTACTAAACCGAATTTGACAATTGCGACTCCTCGTGGTACATACTTGTTTGCCCTACCCCGTGAATTTTTTTAGAGCCGGAGGCTCGCAGTGGGGGCTGCCTCGACGTGTTTTATATGGAATTTTTCACTTTTTGTATGGGAAATTTAAAAAAATATTACCTACGTGTTGACTATTAGGGGTAGAAGAGTTTTATAAAGGGGGTCAAAATGTTCATTATTTTTGCGATAGGACACACCATTTTCGAGATATAAGCAAAAGAAAAGAAAAAAATCCAGTACAGTACTGTTTTTGCACCCGAAGTCGAGATGTTCGTGTGAATTTTAGTTCATGACAACTAATATTACTCCACACCATTTTTAATCGCGATTAAGTCAGTCAGATTTAGTTAGACAATTAAAATTTTAGGTGGAAAACGTCAAATTCAGAATAGCAAAATTGTAATTTTCACTAAATTAAAGTCTCAGTACAATCTTAGTGCTGTCAAACTAAAATATAGCTAAGTTGTGCCACTTTAGTCTATTTCAGAATGGGAAATCATCGTTTGACAAACTAAATTTTGGTGATTTTTTGTCTAGTTTAGACGAATTTGTGACAAGAGAATCGGCACCAATATCAACTAATTAAAACTATTGAATAAACACGATACTATCGATAGTTTTACTATAATAGGCGTGCAACTCTACTGTTTACAATAATAGAACATCGATAGATAGCGTGAGTTATAGTTGCTTTCATGTGTACCTTTGTGACAAATTGCAAACTGGAGATAGTGGCTTGTGTTATCAATCTTGTATATATGTACTTAAATGTAGAGTGTACGAGTATGTTGGTTATACTATATGTTACAAAAATCCTGTCCGATCCGAAAAGGGCACATAGTCAATAACATTAACAAAAACGAATAAAAACATATATTATTATTGAAAATAAAAAAGTTTATAAGTTATTGCTATTTAAAATTCATATCTTTAGTAGGTACCAACAGTTATGAGGGGGTGATCAATGGATAAACTTTAGTAGATTCAAATAAGAATATTTTGTTGACATAATCTACTCATTACAATGTTTTTTTTATGAGCTGTATTGCAATATGTGGTTAGCTAGCGACCTCGACAATTATTTATTTTACCTCGATGGTCCTAGTTTATCAAATTATACTTCTAGTTACAGCTATATGTAAGCGAGCACGCCCTTTATGCCTGGAGGCTTTCTTTTTTAGATATTTTATTTTTATTTTTACTTTATTTATTAGGTCTACCAACAATTGTTTACACTTATTACAAACAAAAATAAAACATGCGTTTAAACTCTACACAGTGCAACAATTACTTAAAGGTAAACACCACATGAACAAAAAAGAAAACAATATTATGAAGTTATTCTGTAAGCTACATCTATGCAATATTAATATTTCAGTATCTAGCACACCTGTTACTGAAAATAACCAATAACATTTATATGTCAAACATCAAAAGTATTTCTTCTATATAGGTTAAGTACACAGTTCAAAAGAAAAAAAAAACTTACAACAAAACTGATATACACTTGAGAAGTTTACATTTCTGCTTATTGAGCGAATCAAAGTGACAATCAGCCACATCACTGCAACTATTCAAAACCCTACAGAACCTAGCACATGGAGAGTTTGATCCTAACACCGTTCTTCTCATTGGAGGACAAAGTGGAGTAATAGGTTTGCGCGGAATCCTCGACGGAGCACGAAAGTTAATGAGTGCGAGCAGCGGCGGTGAGTCGATATATCCCTTCAAGATTTTGCTAGCAAACATTGCGTCATTCAAACATCTTCGTTCTTCCAAGGTGTGCATGTTGAAGACTTTTAATCTCTCCCTGTAAGAACGCACTTTCTTGGTTATTCCCACAGAAAAGGCCAGATGCCAAATGAAGCGCTTTTGGACACGTTCTAGACGCAAACTATTTGTAGCGTAGTGTGGCCGCCACACCACACTGCAATACTCCAATATGCTACGTACTAAACTCTGATAAAGTAAGATTTTAGTTTTAATTTGACGAAAACCCCGAAAATTGTCTTATGACAAACCCCATCATCCTGGATGCTTTTTTAGAAATAGAATCTAAGTGTGGTGCAAAGGTTAGTTTTTGGTCAAAAATAACTCCAAGGTCACGAATAGTATCTACTTCATTAACTTTGTCCTCATTTATGTAATACACTGTCTTTATTGGATGATTTTTTCTTGTATATTTAATGTGGTAACATTTTTTCGAGTTCAAATACATTTCGTTACTTTTACACCATTGAATAAGACTATTAAGGTCCATCTGCAAAAGTGACGTGTCTGTTTGATTTAATAATTCTAAGAAACTTTAAATCGTCAGCATACATAAAAATTTTAGAGTTCCGTAGACACTTGGGAATGTCGTTAATAAAATAATTGAATAATATTGGACCTAGATGAGAGCCTTGAGGGACTCCAGATGAAATATTATATACGTTAGACTGATAACCGTTTACCACAACATAAAAAGATCTACCTCTCAAGTATGAAATCACCCATTTAAGCAAGCCACCAGTAATACCATAAGCTCGCAACTTACAAGATAAGATTTTGTGGGAAACTTTATCAAAAGCCTTGCTGAAGTCAGTATAAATGACGTCAGCTTGGTGACCAGAGTCAACGGCTTCAATCAAAAGTTCCGTGAACGGAACCAAATTAGAACTTGTGGATCGTGATCCAACAAAACCGTGCTGATGATCGCTAATGAATAATTTTAGATGGTTTTGGAAATACGGGTAGAGCAGTGACTCGAACACTTTAGCGAATGTTGAAAGGATTGAGAAAGGCCTATAGTTAGTTATGTCATCGTTGCTGTCTGATTTATATATAGGCACCACCTTAGCCATTTTCCATGTTAGAGGGAATACGCCAGAAGATAAGGATTTGCTGTATATTATAAGAATAAGAGGGCACACTAACCCCTCCGCACAAGACGTAATAAATATTGGCGGTATGCCGTCAGGGCCAGCTCCTTTGATAATATCTAAGCTTTTAAGTTTTTTAAGTAATGTCTCACTGTTAATTGTTGGACTTGTTAAACATAAACTACTATTTTTGACAGATTTTAATAATATATTAGTATCATATTCCTTGCTCAATTCTTGCTCGGGGCTATAAACTGACGAGAAGTTGGTAGCGAACATCTCACATATTGTTGTACCATCAGACGTGGACATTGATCCATTCTTCATGGGCATAGGGTAGGTAATAGATCCTCCTCTTTTGTTTTTTACGTGCGTCCAAAATAACTTAGGGTTCGTTTTTATTTCATTTTCAAGACCCTCAATATAAACATTGTAACAAGAAGTGGCCAATTCATCACAACGCTTACTAATTAATTTTAACTCAATCAACTCCATTGGGTTTTTATATTTATTGTATCGCTTTCTAATATTATTCTTAGAATTTAACATTTTAATAAGGTTATGGTTAAACCACTGAGGATATTTACGTTTCTTTGGTACACGTGAGGGAATAAACTGATGAATAGCGTCGTTAAGCGTCTTGTAAAAACATCCAAATGTCATTCACATTATCGCTACCCTCAAATAATATAACCCAATCTACTTGTCTCAAAAAAATTCGAACTTTTTCATAATTCGCGGTACGAAAATTAAATCTAATTCTGTCACTGTTGTATGGCAGATTGGCATCCCTACTCAAGGAAACAACTATGTCAAGAGGTGGATGTTGCTTATCGGCATTACTTATTGAACTAATTAAACTTTTGCTCACGCTACACAAGGAATGTGTTGACAAAACTAGATCCAAAATGCGACCGGCGTCGTTTGCTACTAAATTCATCTAAGTCTGTTAACATTAGTAAAATCAATTAATATTTCACTAGTACCAGGCAATCTAAGTTTATTCTCCGATTTTCCTACTAAAGTCCAATCAATGCTGCTCAAATTGAAGTGACCCACAATAAAAACACTTGAACTTGAGCATTGTTCAAAAACAGCATTACAGTGATCCAAAAAGTGCTCCAGAGAAGAACGGCGTATAGGAGGAGGCAGGTATACTGCTCAGAGAACCATTCGGCGAACAGTACATGATATCGGCAAGTCAATACTTACCCATAAGTCTTCACAGCCACTTTCCCAATTCTTAATGCGTTTAGACTTGATTTGTTTATTAACGGCTATTAAAACACCACCCCCTTCTTTACCACTCTGAAAATGTGAAGTTTCTCTATCAGCTCTTCTATATACCACGTACCTATCGTCAAACAGCTCGCTGCTCAGCACAGAGCCATTCAACCAAGTCTCAGCCAGAATTATTATGTCATAATTATTACAGGCAATATTACGAGATACAGTATGTGTCTTAGTTCTCAACCCTCGACTGTTCTGGTAATATATTATCATATTATTGAATTTAAATTATCTAGTTTACAAGTGCACGCAATAATAGGTAAATCATTTGTTTTTATCAAGCAGGTGCACATTATTTTAACTTATTTAAAATGTCCAAGCTTCCAATTAGAACATGCTCGTCGCCGTCCGTCTTTCTGACAAAATATCCTGCCGTTCCTCACCCACACGTACTTATATCCCTTCTCCTTCGCCTTAAGTCTTGTTGCAGTGTGAAGAGCTTTGTATGCAGGGGATAAATGCTCGGCGACAAACACAGGAGATCTATTTCCAGCTATACCAAAATCTCCGGTATTGAGTTTTTCATGGCTTTTATTTTTGTTATAATTGATTACAGAGGCCAACAGCAGATCGCGGATTCTGGGAGAGGCAAGCTGCACCACAATTGAACGAGGGCGAATATTACTAGTGTTAAGTTTAGCTATTCTTGTACAGTATGAAACATCGCTATCCTGAACCTCACAACCGACTACTGACCCCAACTGCTTGACGATGGTGTACAGGTTTTCCTGATTATTTTCAGGTAAACACTGCAGCTCCAAGTTGTTGGCCCGTGTCTGCTGCTCCAAATAATTTAAACGCTGACCAAGATCCGCCAATTTATTCTGCAGTTTAATATTGTTTACGTTTAGTTATTTTTATTTCTACCTGAGTAAAGTTTTCGATGTTTTTGGTTGGTATATTGGTGTGTGCTAGCTGTCATTTGGCTATTAGTTTATAAGTTAAATTATGTTTTGTGTTGCGTAATGTAATTTTTTTCTAACTGACAGCTGTGCTGCTGGGGAGTTTGTTGCGCCACTTCTTCTTCCCAGCTAAAGCATTAGGAAGTGGTGAAGGGTGGGCGTTTTGGGGGACTGTCTTTATGTAATTTTGACGTTCGAAAAGTGCTGATTGTCAGCCTAGTTTGGTTTGAATAAAAATGACTTGAATTTGAATATAATTCATTTGTACGGACACACGTCATGACATTACATAGATTCTAAAAGTCTACTTGATACTTACATCATAGACATATTATGAGATTTTGTTCTCAAAGTTCAACATCACCACAATCCAGATACCATTAAATATTGGCAAATTTTCAACAAGGGTCATAGTTTCTGACTTGATCGCCCGCGCCCCATGTGCATGTTTTTTTTTTTTGTTTGTTTAAGTTTAGAGTTGTTCTGAAAGTCTTTAAAGGTTGTGGTACAACCTTTAAAGACTCTCAGTACAATTCTTAACAACACCCTTACGGATCGGATAGGGTTTTTGTTATACGTTATATATCACTAGGTTGAGTTTGAACTACATAGGAATAGATGGTATTTAAAAAGTATTTTGTTCAGCCGATCTATTCTGTAAAATCTCACCGAGATAACTAAGGCGAAGTGAGCTTGAAGTGAACTGTCAATTCCTAGCGTCAAGTTTAATGAAAGCTCACTGCAAACTCACTATAATTATGTTGCTCTGTTGGTGAGATTGTTAGTATCAGAATATATCGGCAGGTCTTTTGATTTTACCTTGTCTCCTCTACTGTAGCCATTATTTTACGATCAACTTAGATACACACAAAAACCAAATTTCATCAGTTTCATAATCACATGAGGTCCTGGATTCGATTCCCAGGTCGGGTAAACTGTTATTGGGTTTATCCATCAGGAATAGTAGAATAGAACAATGACAGCCGGAGTCTAGATTGTATCAAATGATTGATTTAAAAGAGTGTCCGTGGAGTTTCTTGCCCGTTCTTCGCCATAGGTACCTACCACGCTTTGGAATGGGCAACTAGCTTCATATTTTTGACTGGCCGACCCCTTGACAGTTCAAAAGTACCTGTATATGGTTTAATTGAAATAAATGATTTGAGTTTGAGTTTGAAGGATTTGCGAACCGTACCGAATATGCAGCCTTGAGTAGGAAATGGAATAACGGAGACGGGGTCTATTTAAAGATTTATATGGTGTACATAATAAAGAGTAGGTATTCTAGTTAAGTATCTATGGGGAGACAGACTCCGACAAGAAATACCTTAGTACATGCGTACTTACGTACGTACGTAAGCACAACAAACTTATTATTGAAAACAAATAAGGTAGGTACTCTCTTTACAATACAAGCACTGGGATTCCAATAGTTATTATTTGAAAATGAATGACGTATATGATTACAGCTTTTATATAAGTATGGCAGTTTCCTGTAATATAATATTTTACATAGTGCCATCCTGCAATTTAGACGCGTTAATATGCGATGTAAATTTGGTTGCTAAAATTGTTGTTTCTAGTGTTTGTTGTGGCGAAAATGGATGCAGAAAATTGTAAGTTTTTTATTTTAATAACCGAAACATTTAGTCCAGAATTGTCGCCGTTTGATGCCAATAGGCTCGCTCCATAATTGGATATATAATACATGGGACTAGACTAGTTTACACCTCTGCCTCTACCTTTACATTCGGCAAAAGCTGGATTGATGTTATCGGATGTATCCATCCCCGCATTATTATGATGTTTGCTGCCCTCTGCTTGTGCTGTTTTTTTTTTGTTTTTCCGAGCTGCCACATTGCCATTTGCCTTTTTTGATATTGGCCGCCTCACTACGGTCACAAGCCCAAGTCGAGAAAAGTGCTTTTACATTTACCATAGGTTTTTCTTAGTAGCAGCCCGTCTTAATTTGTGCCCGGTTGATGGCAATAGGCTCGCCCCCTACCATTACATGAATTTTAAACATAACTTTTTAAATTTTGATGGCCTAAAACACCTCAGCCGAATCCTCTGGGAAAACAGACGCGATCTTATGTTAATTATGTTTTTGTTTTTTACAGTAAGACCTTCTACAGACACCAATGACTTCAGACCTGCTTCAGTCATCGTCAAGGAGTATTCATCAGGAGTGCCTTCGACAGACTCATCGCCGACAGCGACGACGACGACATCGTCCTCATCATCATCACCAACTTCGGAAGCAGGGAAAGAAGAATTATGATAAACCCCGCATTGGGTTCGCGCTGTGGATTACGGCCCACTCCCTGTCACTGAGAGGAGGCCTGAGGGTTCCAGCAGTGGGTACATTATAGGTCGATTATCTATGGTGATAGTTTGGTGTAGTGGTTATGGGGTAATTTATTATGACCAGTTTCATAGGCAAGATGTAGACGAAATATCTACTTCATATAAGTGTGATCTATACTCCATAGGTTTTGGTAGTTAAATAAAAGTAAACAAAAAAAAACCACGTGATGTGACAGCTGTCAAGTAACCGACTAAACGTAATACCTGTCACTTCAGTTGTCACAGTTGTACTGTTCCATTTAGCAACGTTATAATTCATTAACGTTTAGAGTTTTGGCTCTTTACAATAGACAGATTACAAAATATTATATTATTATTATACATCATCAAGTAAAAAATTGTGCTCCAGCAGTTACATCTACGAAGAGTAGTCTATGAATAAATGAAACTTACATTAATAAAAGAGAAAAATCTTAAATAAATTCAATTTGGTTGGTAAACCTATGGAATATAGGTTCATGACTGCTTATCCCAATGAAGAAGGATTCCTTCCTAAATCAAATGTAAAACTTAAACTCTAAACGCAGTATAACTGAGATATATTTTGTAATTTAAGTTTACTAGCTCGACTTGTAATTAAAAATTGTTTGAAGATAGAAAGTAGGATGAACAATCTAGCTTTAAATACGAACCTCATTGTATTTTGTTAAAAATATTAATACGAAATAATATTAGAAGTACAAAATGTTTTCTTTAAACCTTTTTCCTCTTAAATCGGGAATATCCCTGAGTTAGCGGTGCGCGTACGCAGCTCACCACGCATGCCTCTCGAAGAGAATGTGCGGTCACGGGACCAGGGTAAACCGTACATGATGAAGCAAAGAATAACAACTATAATTATTTATTATTACGTAAATATACCTGCAGGGCATAAAAGACGGGTGAAATTGGGCAGCCGTCAACACTTATGCCCAGTAATGGACAGTGATAGGCCTTCGTAAGGACAATTTTTTAACGCGCACTGGATTTCAACTCTCAGTACTGGGGCCTTATTATGAAGTATTAATGCCACCATTATTCCAGTGTGAGTGAGAGACGGAGCTATACAAGGCCGCTAGCACCATCCTTTTTTCTCAGTGGAATAATGATGGCATTAATACTTCATAATAAGGCCCCTGAACCGAGAATTAACAATCCAACAGAGCGCATCCCAGCGCGTTAAAAAGCGCACTGATGGTTTAGAGATCTGTAAGCATTCCCCTGTGTTTACAAAAGCGGATTTGGTAACCGACGAACTTTACGTTATTAACCTCAAGCTACGGTTTAATAAAAGGGCGGTGATCGCCACATAGCGTCTGAAATCCGCACATGACGTCACAGAAACGTTATTTATAAAAGTAAGTTGGTTTGTCTCCATAGAGAGCGTTTTGTGACCCCGTAAAATCAAACCCCGCTGCTATAATTTTTTATGATAGCCTTTTCTACGGCCGTTATATGGCGGGTCACAACTCTTCTAGGAAACGATGGATCCGCAGTTGTAGCCAGTGAAATTTTTCTTTTTTCATTTTTTGCTATTTGCAGGTTGAAGTTATATCTTGGTCACAATACTCACAATAAGAATCGTGACTATAACAGGTATGCATTATAGAATTATAATCATTGGAATCATTAATACCTACATCTCTCTCAGTTAGATTTGTTTCATAAGAACAATGTTATGGAAATATTCACCTTAGCCGTTTTTTTTTTTTTTTAGTAAACAATTAGTACCAAAAGAGTACTTGTAGAAAATAGGTTTAAACCCTGCACTAAATCTTAACAGCGACTTTTTTTCGTGAATCGTGGTTTTGAAATTAAGTAGCTTTTCAAATAATAATACAAAATTAAAAATTTCTCAGTAGCAGCCCGGAGTCTGGATTTATGCCCGGTTGATGGCAATAGGCTCGCCCCCTATTACATGGGACTTAAACATAATTGGCGAAGCAAGAAATGGCTAGATAAGAAGTTGAGCAAAGCTACCAAGAGGGCAGAGATAAAGACGATGATTAAGGGGTTTTAGAAGCCCACACAGAGTCGCAGAAGTAGGTAGGTTATAGAAACATCAAAATAAAATGTAAATAAATCTTACGAAAAATAAGCCAGTGTTTTAATTATGACAGCTTGGCGAATGATGAGGACGAGTCGATCGAAGTGGTCGAAAATAAACACATGGAAGAAATTTACGAATCGGGTCAGTCCAGTCCTTTTTTAGGGTTCCGTACCCAAAGGGTGAAACGGGACCCTATTACTAAGACTCCGATGTCCGTCTGTCTGTCCGTCTGTCACCAGGCTGTGTCTCATGAACCGTGATAGTTAGACAGTTGAAATGTTCACAGATGATGAATTTTAGTTGCCGCTATAACAACAACTACTAAAATAATATAAAATAAATATTTAAGGGGATAAAAAAAACGGCGAAAAAATCATGTCTGTCTGCTGTATGAGAGCCCATACAACAGACATGATTTTTTTGCCTTTTTTATAGATAATAGTACGGAACCCTTCGTGCACCAGTCCGACTCGCACAGGGCCGGTTTTTTTTAAATATTTCAGTCATGTTTCAGAACATCAGAATGTGTCCTTGTCAAGGGAAATTGTTGATCACGATGAGGAAACTCATAAATATAACATCGTCGTCGATCAGAATTTTGATGATATATTTTTTTGTAAACAATTTTCCGAATCAAAGGAAAACCCCTGTTGTCAATCAAAATAAAAGTGAATGGGCAGCAAGTTAATGAACTGAATGTCGATTTAGACTAAGTTGAAAGTAACAAAGATATAGCTGACGATGACGTAGATTTACGTATTGTCGGAGACAAAGACAATCAGTACTTTACAAGTCAAAACATCAAACAAATCGTTTTTATGACAGCTGCGCGCACAGATTAAGTCTGCGGCGCGTGAGTCGCTGACGATACGAAATGTTGCCATTTTAAATATTATATTTTACATATTTTAAATTAACTACCGTGTTTATTTTATTTTATTTTTGTCTTATTTTACGAGTATGATTTCTGTTTATGCTGCACCGGTTCGACGTCATCACGTCAACGCCGGCTGTCACTGAAAACCAGCGTTGGGGCTCTGTCTCGCATAGGGTCCCAGCATTATGCTGAGTGATGGCCGTTTTGCGTGGATGTGACGCATATTTTCCCTCAAATTTGTTTTTAGTGTTTGTTCCTTTACTTGCGTCATATGTACCGCAAATAAACGTATTTTCTTTCTTTTTCTTTTTTTTCCTTAGAACAAAAGTAAAGTAATTGATACTGGACTACGCTAATCATTATATTCAAGGGCGGTAGCTCATGTAAGGTTATATGCGATACGCAACCTTATATTGTACGGGCTGTTAATAAAACAGCCATGGATACATTCGAACATTCTAGCAACTTAATTTAATTTTCTTTTAATTTTTAATATTTAGACACTCCGTACGCGTACGCACTGTGAATGTGTGAATAAGTGTTTGTACAATTGGTAACCACAAGTAAAGCACGCGTCGCTTCGTGGGATAAAAATACTGTATTTGCACTCCCTAATATCATCGTCTTCATGATTCTGTTCTCGTAGTACTTTTACCATTTTGCTCGTAATCTCATTCGGCGCGGGACTATACTATCGCAGTACTGTGTAAGTACTAGGTACTCGATCTGCTTTTCCACTACTTCATCCAAAACTTGAAAATTATTGTCATTTGTCGAATTTGTTTTATCGTTGGTGGCCATAACTAGAAATGGACAAACAATTTTCATATTTACTTATCAGTTTAGCTTCTAAGCTAAATGGATAAGTAAATATGAAAATTGTTTGTCGAACAAGTTTACGAAAATAAACCACTTAACGATTCAGCATTTAAGAATTTTACGATGTAGACATCGTATTCTGATTTTATAATCAAATGCTTTTCACGTATTATATTCATAGCATTCGATAAAGAAATCAGAATTTGTATGGCAATTTTGTGCATATTGAAAATTCTTTAAGACTTCTATATTGACACATCCTAGAAATTCCTTCTCTATGATTTCAGGATTACCGACTCACGCTCGAAGAGATTATGTTAGTTTGCATTGTGAAACAAAGCAAGTTCTAATTTCGTGGATTTACTCTACGATGTTTGTGGACTAAGTACTAAACACAAATAACGCCATGTGTAAAGAAACATTAGAATAGTAGGGATTAGTTATATTATTTTACACGTATTATACGTTCATTTTCTGCTGTAAATTTGAAAATTTTAACTTGAAAGAGTGATAGTGGTTCAAGCTGTTTGTGTTTTTAACAGGATTACGAAACAAATAAACTGTAATTAAACT
The DNA here is from genome assembly GCA_963853775.1 of Xanthia togata. Taxonomy (NCBI): domain Eukaryota; kingdom Metazoa; phylum Arthropoda; class Insecta; order Lepidoptera; family Noctuidae; genus Xanthia; species Xanthia togata. The sequence goes on from OY970806.1 coordinate 9,331,403, forward strand.
GTCTTAATCATTTGATTGCAATCAATTTAATTCGTCCTGAATGAAACATATGCGCCTTCACTGCGCTACTTCTACGTGGCTTGCCATTAAAGTTTTCAGCATATTGGTCACAGTATCTACAAAGGAGAAAATCGTCCAATATAAGGCGCCCTGTACCAAACGAAAGTTCCGCTGTCACAACCAAACCTAGTGTATTTGGAGAAGAATTCAACGCTCTTCTTCTTCTTCTCTTGCGAACAATTTTGTAACAAAACTCACACCTGCAACTCACCACCACACGTACGTACACCCACAAACGCACTAACACACACACACACACACACACACACACACACACACTACAATATTATTTAGAATTATTTTATTTTATATCAAGCTAATTTTATTTGGATAGTTCGCTACCCTTATTTAATTAACTACTCTGTCCATTTTCAAACATTCTGAAATAAAATTTAAGCTTACGCAAACATGTTTCGAATTAATATTTAAGATCACACAACTCAGGCCCCCAAGATACAAGCGCTGCCTAGTTTGGGGACCACTTTTTTAATACTATGTTAAATATTCTAGTTACAGTAAGCTTACAATATCATTATTTTCTAGTTACAGTAAGCTTACAATATCATTATTTTGTGAAATTCAACGCTCTTCTTCTTCTTCTCTTGTGAACAATTTTGTAACAAAACTCACACCTGCAACTCACCACCACACGTACACCCACAAGCGCACTAACACACACACACGCACACACACTACAATGTTATTTAGAATTATTTTATTTTATTCAATTTTATGTTATTTGGATAGTTCGCTACCCTTATTTAATTAACTACTCTGTCCATTTTCAAACATTCTGAAACAAAATTTAAGCTTACGCAAACATGTTTCGAATTAATATTTAAGATTACACAACTCAAGCCCCCAAGATACAAGCGCTGCCTAGTTCGGGGACCACTTTTTTAATACTATGTTAAATATTCTAGTTACAGTAAGCTTACAATATAATTATTTTATTTTGTAACAATGGACCAATAAATTATTCTTATTTTTATCTGTCCTCATGCAGAAAAAAATCATTTACTGAATGCAATTGGTAATTATATGATTTGTTCTGCATGAGGACCAGGATTCGTCCAGGACTTCCAAATATTAATTTAATATTTTTCAAAACCACATAAAATACTCATCGTGTAGAATACCACCAGGATCCTACTAAAAGAATAAAACGTTTGTATGCACTTCTAAACGGTTTGATTTATAAAATCAACTGAACCAAATAATTGTACATATTAATCATGGACGAATAAAAAAATTCGGGCGGATCCTCGCTAACAAGAAACTGTGTCACTCAAGTCGGCCAGCTCGCTGTACGTATGGGTTACTACTGTACGGTACTGGGCTGATGGGTCGGTACTATTTATGTGTGTGTTTGCGTGACTATTACGTAGCTGAGCCGAGCTCAACTCGGATGAAACTACGGAGAAAACGAACTTTCCCAGATATGAGACCTAGCTATCGATGTTTCGCCTACATTGCAATATTGCTCATTTAATAGTGATAGAAAACAATAAATAAAATAGGAAACTAGGTCATCAACAATATTCTGGAATTTAAATTACTGTTGGTACCTGTCAAACTTTTTTCGTAAAAATGCGTAAAATGTATTTCAAAAAGAATTTTGTTTTTTGCGTTGAAGGGTGTCATAAATATTTTGTAGCTGACGTAATATCATTACTTTATTAAACAGCAAATAGGTACGTCCTTACTTTTACCTACTTACCGGTATCAGATGCTTTTTAATACGTACCAACATTCGTAAATTAACTGTTATACAAGGATATCGAGGATGGTACGATGACCGTGGATAGGTGACCATCTTTACATACGAGACTCTTACGTGTCTCGGAAAGCACGTTAATCCGTTGGTTCCGGCTGTCATTCATGGATCTTTGACAGTCGTTACGGAATGTCAGAAGCCCCAAAGTCTGATAACCAGTCTTACCAAGGGGTATCGTACTACACAGTTACTGGGTTGTGGAGGTCAGATAGGCAGTCGCTAAATGTAAACTGATGGTATTCAACTGCATCTGGTGAGCCTGAAACCGATCACAATATAGGTGGGATAAGGCTAGGTACATTGATTGAGGATGGCACTCCGACGTGTCAGTGGGAAATAATAATACAAAAGCAGTTTTTTCATTATTTTAGACACCGTAAATCTGTTTGAATAAAAGTAGGAGTAATTTTATTAACTACATTATGTTGTGAACAGCTCCGGGTAAGTTGATACGGCCCTTTTTTTTTTTTTTAACTATGGCATTTCGCAGGTACGAGTATACCACTAAGGTATTTACTGCTCAACCGAACAATCCTGTGGCTGCCTTAAGCACTACACTCAAAGCCTCCAGCCAGGAGCAAAACTATTCTAAATTAAAATTAGGCGAACGCTCGCTAAGGGCACCCCCTGTGGGGTACGAAACTCGGCTTAGGGCGTCGCTGAGGGGAGGACAGCAAGATGGGACAGGCTAGATCAAGGATATATTATTATTATAGGGGGAATTTAAAGCTACGCGCTCAGCTGCGGCGCGGGCTGGCGCTTCATCGGACAAGGTTGATACGGCCCAAAAACATTCTCCTTTATATAATTATAAACTGTTTACTTTTGTTGTTAGTTGCTTTACGTTATGAGACCGAAGTGATCATGAAAGCAATCAAAACAGTTTAAGCAATAAAAGTTTTGGTTTGAAATAACGTGAGTTAATTTACATTTACATACACTCGAGAGCAATGAATCCGGGTCACTTAAAGAATGTTAAAAATCTCGGAAACTAAAAATGATAGGTTAATGCAATAAATTGTATTTAATAGACAATGTAATACTCCTTAAATGAAAGTAAAAAAAATATGAGTCACCATACATTTTATTAACACAAAATTACATAAAGAAAAAAACTGCTGATCTCTCCTTAAAACAAAAATAGGAAACATTAAATTTTTGAACTTTATTACGATTTTCTTGAATTTTAATACTTCGTATTGCCTCCTCGTGCTTCCATTACTGCGTTTACGCGGTTTGGCATGCTGTACACCAAGTTCCTTATACGATTTTGGGGAATATTCTCCCATTCCTCTGTGAGAGCAATTTTGAGCTCACGAAGCGTGATTGGGGGAGGGTTTCGTTGTTTTACGCATCTGCCTAGCTCGTCCCAAGCATGCTCGATCGGGTTGATATCCGGGCTGCGCGCTGGCCACTCCATACGAGTAATGTTCATCTCTTGAAGGTAGTCATTCACAATCCTACCTGTATGAGGTCGGGCATTGTCATGCATAAATATAGCATCCTCACCTAAATTGACCATAAATGGACCAACGTGATCATTGAGGATTTCTTCCACATATCTTTCGCTAGTTAAAGAGCCGTTTTCTATGATCACCAGCTCTGTGCGACTTTCAGAAGAAATTCCGGCCCACACAAGTACAGACCCACCACCGTAGGCTACTTTTTCTTCGATGCATGCTTGCTTGAATCTTTCCCCTGGTCTTCGATACACTCTGTGTCTTCCATCGTGCTTGTAGAGCATACATTTTGATTCGTCGGAGAACATAACTTTTGAGCAATCTTCAATACTCCAATTTACGTGGCTCTGGGCATATCTTAGTCTTGAAATACGATGCCCACGCTCCAGTTTAGGGCCGTTTGCAGGTCTAAGGGGTTTTAAGTTAGATTCAGTAAGCCGACGTCTTACTGTCCATGCACTTGGGTTACTTCCTCCGAGGCGTCGAAACTGATTTGTGAGTTCAGTTCCTGTAAGAAAACGATTTCGAAGCATGGTGTTCACCAAGTATCGGTCTTCTCGTGCTGTGGTACACCTGGTTCTGCCCGTTCCTGGTCTGCGTAGGTTAGAACCAGTTTCTTCGTAACGTCGGAGAACTCTTTGTACTGTTGACAGCGACACACCGACAGTCCTGGCTGTATCGCGCTGACTCCGGCCGGTTTCCAGCATTGTAAGTATTCTGGTGCATTCTTCAGGCGTAAGCGACATAATTTCAGCTTGAATAATGAATATAGAGCACTATCAACATGGTTTATGTACCCACATAAATGACAGATTACAAACAAAAGCAAAACCAAATGCTGTAATTTCGTAGTTCCATCTTCGAAAGTGGCCCTTTTTCAAATTTGATTTTTTTATGATATAACTTTACAATAACTAAGAAGTTTTAGTACCTTCATTTAAGGAGTATTACATTGTCTATTAAATACAATTTATTGCATTAACCTAGCATTTTTAGTTTCCGAGATTTTTAGGATTCTTTAAGTGACCCGGATTCATTGCTCTCGAGTGTAGTTTTAATTCGCAATTTTGAATTCACTGTTCGTTTATCACTTTAGTTCGCCGTTTTCAAATGTTTGTGACACGGAGTGAGTCTCTCATTATAATTTTTGATTTGTCTATACATTCTTCCTTTCAGTTTCCAGCAATCTGTGGAAGTGATTTTGTGAAAAGGGACGGACGTGTGTCAGGAAGTCTGTCAATAGAGACGCGTGCTATTTGATTTGACGAAGGAGCGCGCGTGGTGCTAGAGTTGGCCGTCAGATGGTACCAACCCATTTTCCGAAAGGTCTGTCAGCTGTAAGGCTCACTCGCTTTTTTTTTTAAGAATAATGCTACTATCGTAGGTTCTCACCATATCCTCTAAAAATAAACTGGTTAATTATTCCATTTAAAAAAAATCCTAATGTCTGGAATTTATCTGTCAACGTAAGATTGTGAACACCGTTAGTTTATAATTTATCTAGCGAGATTATAAAATATCGATAAATTGTGAAAACATATTTTCCATGGATATATAGATTCAAAACTATTGAAAACAAACGCGTTAAATTGTAAATGGTTTGTTGCAAACTAACGATGTTCATAATCGGTTACAAATCTATTAAACTGACTTTTATTTCTTAAATTAGGATTATACATTTATAAACCTACTCAAAAAATATTTCCGATGGGTTTCATTAAACAGGAACACTCGTGTCATTATTAATCAATTTTGCTTTAATGTCCCTATATTTAATAAACGCAAGACTCGCTTTCGTATTAAAAAAATAAGAATTTTACAGTGAAATTCGAATTTATTTCAATTATTTCCCATAAATGACGCACTTCCATTCAAAATTCAATCTAAAATAGCCCCTTAATGTAATGAATTTTCAAAAATTCGTCATTATTCTTCATAATTGGTCTTAGGTACCTCTTTTACTTCATAACAAAAAAATATCTTGTGTAATTTTCATGCATATATACACCCAGCGGTTAAGGTTGTGCGTTGTCTGTCAGTGAATTAATTAATGAATTTAAGATTTTGATTTAGTAGACAAGCTGTGTGCCCGATGGCATGTCCCAAAAATGAAGAACTTTTCATTCAAACTTTCATCCCATATTTAGCCCCTTTAAGGGATGAATTTTCAAAAACCCTTCCAGTGCTCAATTTCATTACATAAGGAAATCTTGTAGAATATTTCATGCTTATAAACCCAGCGATTTTGGCTGTGCGTTCTGTCAGTGACTGAATGAATTCAATATTTTTATTAAATAGGTGCTCGTTTATGGAAACCCAAAAGGTGTCAACTTCAGGTGTCAACCGATCATATTAGGTACTAAGCCTACGTCCGCGCCACCACTGAAGTCTGGCGGAAAATTGTGGAATCAATTTTTTTAAATGTAATTTCATGCTAATTGCATGACACTAGTGCCGCCTCTTTGTCGAGCTCACTCACGTTTATCGGACTTGAGTGGTGGCGCACACTCTATGCCGTCTGTCTGTTTTTCGGTCTGTCAGTCTCTCTGTCACAGGACTTTATCTTAAGGGTCCGTTCACACCGAGACGTGACGCGAAGCGACGCTGCGCGCACTTTTTAAGATAGTGATAAAAAATATAGCTTTATTTACTACTCAAAAAGACACTTTGAATTGAGATAATTTGAAAATGCTTAGCGGCGTAGCTCGACGCTTCACAAAGCAGCGATGCTTCGCAGTCAGGCGAGGCGTGGGGCTTCCAGCGACTTGACACGATACACCTCGCGACGTCGCGCTGCGTCTCGCACGCCGCGCTGCGCAGCGCGAAACCACTGGCCTCTTCAAGCATCGTTGCGTCGCGTCATTGAACTGACCCTTAGAACCATTTATTGAAATCTGAACAGAACCGTTTATTGAAAACTGAACTGTAGGGAAAATAAAAAGAAGGTTGTATAGTTGGTAAAAAAAAAATCTATGAACTTAACCTATATTACACACTTTGGTTTTAGCCACACAACGAAAACCTCTCAGAGTTTATGTGTGCTGGCGAGTCAATCATTTAAATAAAAATATTTTTTTTTAACTACGAGTATGTATAAAAAATTACTCCTTCTAATAACGAAAAAACAAAAAAACATCGCACAACGTTGTAACGTAGTCAAGCAACCGACTAACTTTGTAATGTAGGTACGAGATAAAAATTATCTATCTCATTTATAAAACTACTCCAATCTCAAATGGATTAAGACTTAAATATTGTAACATTAGTGAAATTAAAATGTTATCTACAAGAAAGTAGGTACCTACCTAGATCCCAAGGTAGAAAGTTACGGTCATAGCCAAAATACAATCTTCACCTTTTTGTCTGCTCATTGTACAATAGATCTGCTTTGCCGACTCAGCAGTTATATTGCGTCATAATGTCAATACCGCAGAATGACATGACATACAGCCATCTCCTTTGCGTGTCAGACGGAATTAAAAATGTGACACTGACAGACTCCGAGGTTATTAAATATTTATTAAATATTCCGAGGTTAATTATAGTTTTCAATACAATCATTCATACAATCATATCTATTCATACATTTCATACAATCAGTGCCTTAGCTTCAAAAGGTGTCCTGACTTAATAAAAGATAGAATTTGAAAACTGACGACGGTATAAAAGAATGGACTGTACATAATTAATTTTAAACCAAAATGAATTAACACTCAAGAAGATTAATCTCAAAATAAGCGAAACAAGATGGTAACAGCAATCAGAAACTCGAATTACAGAAATAATTTTCTTAACGAATATTTTAATGTGTTAGGGTTACCACATGTAGCTTTTGAGGAAATACTATTTTAGAAGAAAAAACGTCAAAACAAGCCTCACATAGTCTCTTCGTCGTCGCTCGAAATGTTTCACAACAATGGCCTAGGACAAGAAATTATTTGTATTACGGGAATGATGTGTTTTGAATTTTTAGGGTCCCGTATGTCTAAATGAAAAAACGGAACCCTTCTTGGATCACTCGTGTGTTCTGTCTGTCTGTCCCTCTGTCACAGTCATGTTGAAATTTGGTACACCTGTGACTTTCTGTGACCCAAACGGACGTGTGACATAAATAAATTAATTTTGAATATGGGGGTCACTTTTGGGAGGCATATAAGAAACATCCTCTATAGAAAAGGGAGGATCCTCTGACCAGACGGGTGTCGTGTCTGGCGGGCAACTGCCCAATTGTTGAAGTCGGGAACTTGTAAATATGTCGATCACTCGGTAAACTCTAATTGCGCGATGCAGGATTTGTGTGATGTCAGGATGTTGTGAGACGTCAGGTCTTTTTGATGCGTTGTTTGCATGTGGCAATGATGATGCCACAGTAGAGCTCCTGTGCACACTGTCCGAAGTACAGTCTGTAAAGACAGGCGGGTTTATCACCGCATTAGATTTAGTTGAAGTTCCTCTTCTTAATAGCAAAGTATAGGGTTACACTGATCCAGTATTTTAATCCAGAGTTAGAATCCAGCAAACCTGGATCGATATTTAATTTTGGCCAATGTAAACACAATTCTTGTGGTAGCCCAGTGGTAACGGCCGGCCCAGACAAGTACTTGGCTTTGTGTAAATCATTTCATCAGCACTCTCAAAACGGTGAAGGAGAACATCGTAAGGAAACCGGCATGTCCTAGAACCGGAAAAAATTTAAGCCATGTGACATCTACTAGACTCATCAATTAACTTGAGAGTAATAACCTGCTTTCAACTAATCAGTTCGGTTTTAGGAAAAATAAATCGACTTCTGATGCGGCCTTAAAATTGATTTCTGGTATTGTTGACAAACTCAATCACCGCAAAAAATATCTCACTATATTTATATCGATCTTGCTAAAGCATTCGATACCGTTCCTCACCCTTGCTTGTTATCCAAACTCGAAAGTTTAGGCGTCAGAGATCTACAACTTCAACTCTTTCATTCTTATCTCCCAGGCCGCTCACAGAGAGTCAAAATTGACAAATATTTAAGTGATGTGCTGCCTATTGCCTACGGTGTACCGCAAGGCAGTGTCTTAGGTCCCACGTTGTTTTTGGTGTTCATCAATGATCTCTGTAATATGAAATTAAATTCCGGAAACATAGTTTCTTTCGCCGATGACACTGCCATCACCTTCTTCGACAACTCGTGGTCTAGTCTCCAAACTACCGCTCAGAAAGGATTTGATGTCGTACGTAGCTGGCTTATGTCTCACTCACTTATCTTAAATACCTCTAAAACAAAACTCATTACTTTCTCTCTCAACATCATATCACAACCTTCGACTCCCGTAACTTTGCAAGCTCACACCTGTAAATTAAACACACCAAACTGCAACTGTCCATTGATTACATTTACTGATACAATTAAATACCTTGGTATTACTCTAGACAAGCACCTCAACTTTAAAGCACATACTACTCTCCTGACTGGCCGTGTCCGCAAACAGATTTTTTTTTTCAACTCTCAGACACGTTGCCGACTTCATGATAGACGGTCCGTATATTTTGCAATGTGCCAGTCTGTAATTTCTTACTGTATTACAAGTTGTGGTGGTGCTGCTAAATCAATTCTCAAGCCTCTCGAGGTAGCGCAGCGAGCAGTCCTGAAGGTGGCCACTTTTCGACCAATAAAGTATTGGTCAAAAAGTGGCCACTTTTCGACCAATACTTTATCCTACCTTTGACCTCTACCAGAAATGCAAGGTCCTTACCGTCCGCCAAATGTTTATACTCGGCACGATTTTACAACAACACACTAACATTCCAAATGCACGTCGGCCGACAATACCCAGAAGAAAAAATAGGATATGTACTGTACCTCATCCATACCTACTTTACTTTTACAAAAAGATTAATTTTTTATCAAGGACCATTTCTATATAATAGATTAAACGCAATAATTCCACTGCAAACTTGTTGCTAACATGCAAACAGCGGATTACCGAATTTCTTTCTACCAAAAATTATGATGATACCGAATCCTTTCTACAGACATCCCTTCTTCGGACATCAGATTGTAAAATTTTATTATTACTTACTCATCTCAGATGTAAACTATTCCTAAGTTGTCATCCTACTTTGTAACAGACTGTACCACTTTTTTATGAAATAAATTACAAATTACCAACCCGCACTGGGCCTGCGTGGTGGATTACGGCCCACTCCCTCTCATGGAGAGGAGGCCTGCGTCCAAGCAGTGGGGACATTATAGACTGTTTATATATTATGCAAGTTAAACACTATTCAATCCAGTTCAGCAGCCAGAAATCAGCACTAAATTTCAGACACAGAATAGAACAGCCTGATTGGTCTATGGCTATTGGCTAATACTTCAATAATTTAAATTACTTGAAGGTTCTTTCTATACAAATCAACGACATTAAAATCCTAAAGCCAAAGAAGGAAACAAGCAAAACACTATCTTTCCATTAAATTTGGCAACCCTGTACCATTCGTTTACGGTTCGCGTAAAATTTACAAACGCGTAATTACATCTCTAGATAGGTCGTTAGCAAGGTTACGTTAGGTACATACGTGAGCCGCGCGCGATCTCAATTTAAAAAAGATTTAGATTTTATTATTATTCACAATGTGTCACTATGACGTCATAGTGCTGGTTTGGTTACGTAAAGGAGGTTTTATTAAAGAACTTACCAATAAACTGCTTGGTTATGCCGTAGGCCGAAACTGTCATTTTCAGACATTGTGACAGTTGAGTGGGTCGTGTCTGCGTATGAAAGCTTGTCCTGTAAACAAAAGACGGGGGGAAAATTATTAATAACAAGAGAAGATTATGCAGACAATAGCGGTAAATTATTTAATATTGGAAGCACATAGGTATGCTGACTGCAATGAAATAGCTTTGAAATAGGAACTTAGGGGTGCTTTTCGGCGGCTTCCTCACCTTCCGCCTGACGCAGGTCTGGACATGGCTGTTTCAGGAGGTTCCTGTTTCGTATCAGGCGGGAGGAAACGCCCGGGTGTCATCACTGCGTGGATCGCCCGGAAGACACGGTGGAGCATACGGTGGAGGTCTGCCCGGCTTGGGCAGAGCACCGCCGTGTCCTCGTGGAGGCGATCGGTGGCGGGGATCTCTCGCGTCCAGCCCTGGTCTAGGCCATGGTACGGAGCGAGAGGGCATGGGAGGCCGTACGGTGGGCCTCTACGGTGGTCACCGTAGAGGCGGAACGCGTGAGGGAGAGGCAAATTTCACGCCCTCACGCCCCTAGCTGCCGCAGGAGGAGACGCCTTGGGCGTCGGGAATTAATTGCCGATTTCCGGCCACCGTAGGCGCGGAATTGCGGACGGTGAGCAATGGGTAACTCGCCGTCCGGTAAGGACCAGGCCCGGGTCGACGGCGCGTTGTGTTCCACGCGCGCCTCAAAGAGATGTCAGCGGGTGAAGGGATCCGATGGGACCGATGCCTTCCCTGGCATTGCACAGGCAACTGAAGGAACACGGGTGGTTTTTAGTCAGTAAGAGTCTGACACGCCCAGAGCGGGGGAAGTCATTTGATGATTTCCTAACGAAAAAAAAAAAAAAAAGGTTGCTTTTCGGGGCTGCATGATTCGGCAAAGACAATCGGCTTAGCTCGAATAGTGCTGATCCGACCCGAACATGAGTGTAGACGCCGAACGAAGTTTGCCGATCGGCACAAGTCAAATGGAAGTCAATTTAGTGTAGTAATTGCTTTAGGTCGGCTGTCGAATCGAGTGTACCGACCCGAATATTTGTGTAGCAATGCTGCTTTGCATGCGAAGTAAGGGGGTGCTACCATTTTGTTGATAGATAGCCAATTAACTTGGAAGCCAGAAGCAGAAGAAGTATGCAAAAAAACTTAGTGTAGATGCTTATGTTTAACTTGTCTAAAAAAGTAAATATGGCCACAAGATTAATTGCGTACCACGGGTTAGTTGTGTCGATTTTGAGATTCGGCATAACATTTTGGGGAAATTGTAGGGGATCAGATGTTCAAGGCTCAAAAACGTTGTATAAGGGCTATGTGCCATTTCATAGTAACAGATAGCTGCGTCCCTGTATTTTCGAGGTGGCTGTTTTTGTTCAATCAAACTTGCATCTTTTTAATAAAGTGTCTGAAAATAGAAACCGGCCAATCAGGAGACAGTATAAAAATTTGCTAACTGTTAGTGGTTACGATACCGCTCTATTATAGAAAAGTATTATAATTATGTATAGGTCCGATCATAATTATTTAACAAAATAACCGATGTAATAAAAAATGAGACATTACCACTTTAAAAAAACAAATTGACAGTACTATTAATATTTTTAACCGATATTAATTTAAATTGATAATAATTATGACATCTCTCCTGACTTGTACTAAATCATTTATTTTTTAATTTACTTTAACTGTATTCTCCTCAAACTTGACGATTTTATAATCCCATTTTATTAAACATGACATTATATTGTAATGCCTATGATTACGCCTATGCTTAGGTGTGTAGGGGAGACTAAATAAAATACTGTTATAGAACAAACCAATACTTATTTAGACTTTAAATATTTAAAACTGACGTGTACAAGAAAGATTACAGAATTCTAGGACCCGTTACAATATTACGCGTATATCGGCCGCTCCGCTGAGCCGCGTCGGAGCAAGTGGACGAGTCTTCCGTCTTCGTGGAGCCCGAGGCGCTCAGCCGCCCCCGTCGCTAATGTAGGTGGCGCGTCGCCATTGGTCCGCGGCCGTATGGCGTGATCCATCGGCGCGTAGCGGCGCGACGATTGGTTGAGCGAAGATGGCGTGATGCTGACGTCAGTCAGCCGCTGCCTGCGCGCCGCCATGCGGGTACAGGCCGCAACATACTCCCGGGCGTTGAAGACTTCGACTTCAACTGGATGACATGTCCCGCCAGAGGGGACACATCGTGCGGACGGCACGAGTGACCGTCCCTTTGGTTGTGACGACGTCTGCCACTCGGCTGACACCGTCTGGGCCTGGGTGCAGGCGCGTGACACGACCCAGGCGCCACTGGAGCGGTGGAAGGTTCGCCTCCCGCAGGAGCACGAGGTCGCCGAGGCAGATGCCTCGCTGCTGGGTCCTCCACTGGGACCTTTGCTGCATCTCGGCCAGGAACTCCTTCTGCCACCTGGACCAGAAATGTTGGCGGATTTTTTCAATTAACTTGTAGCGGTTGGGCCGCAGTGCTGTGATGGGTGGTGATGGGACGGCGGTCAACGGCCTGCCCACCAGAAAGTGCCCAGGGGTTAGAGGAGAGGGGTCATTAGGGTCGGACGAGAGGGGAGATAGGGGACGGGAGTTGAGTATTGCCTCAATCTGCGAGAACAGTGTCGCCAGCTCCTCGAACGTCAAACAGGCCTCCCCAGCTACTCGTTTAAGATGATATTTAGAGGATTTTATACCAGCCTCCCATATGCCTCCGAAATGGGGCGAGTATGCAGGTCCAAACACGAAGCGGATTCCCTCGTTTGCCGTGTAATTGTACACTGATTCTTGGGCCTCCTGCAGCATCCTACCCAGCTCATTGCATGCACCTAGAAAATTACGACCGTTATCACAATGTACAGCATAGGGTTTACCTCTCCTAGCCACAAATCGGTGGATACACAAAATGAATGCCTCAGACGTGAGGTCGCTGACCACCTCTAGATGAACCGCCTTAGTAGTAAGACACACAAACAAACATAGATAACTTTTAGTTATGCGGTTCCCTCGGCCTTTACGACTCGAAATCTTGAACGGGCCCGCAAAGTCTACCCCACAAGAGCTGAAGGCGAAGCTATTATCCGTTCTAACGGCTGGCAAGTCACCCATAATTGGTTCGAAAGGTTTACCTCTCAGTCGCGTACACACTACACACTGCCTGGTGGTCGTGCGAGCAAGAGTTCGCCCTCCCAAGGGCCAATATTCCTCACGGATGGCTGCAAGCAATGCCTGTGGACCAACATGGAACAAGCGCAAGTGTTCATATTTTACTAACAGCTTAGTGAACCTATGTTTAGCGTCTAGAAGAATCGGGTGCTTCTTATCATAACTAAATCTCGAATTTTCCAGACGGCCTCCCACCCGTAGCACTCGTTCCGAGTCTACAAAAGGATTGAGTGGTAATATTTTTGACTTTTTATATATCTGTAGGCCCTTGCTTAATGTTTCGATTTCTTCAGAGAAAGTCTCGTATTGACTGAGTTTAATTAGAAGAGTGCATGCCTTTTGCAACTCTTCAACCGATAAGGTTAGACTACTATTTCTCTGCCCTTTCCCTATCTGGGTAAATCTTAGCACGTAGGCGGCTGTTCTTTTCAGTCGTAGGAAATTAGAGAACCTGTTGAAATCTATAAGCTTTGTGTTATCTACTCTAATATTATTATTGTTTGCCGCACATGAGTATGGGTTAAGTGATTTGACTTCAGGCAACAATTTTTCCTCTAACGGAGCTAGCTTGGGAGACCACTCACTGTCTTCTTGTTTTAAGAAGGGAGGGCCTTCCCACCACAGCGTTGAACCTTGCAACACTTGAGGTTCTACTCCTCTTGATGCCATATCGGCAGGGTTTAAACTTGTGCGCACATGACGCCACTGATAGTCAGCTGTTAACTCCTGAATTTCATTTATTCTGTTGCGGACAAACATTTTAAGTGAGTTTGGCTGCATTTTTAGCCATCCTAGTACTACCGTGGAGTCGGTCCATATTAAAATTTTATTTATTTTACATTTTAAGGACTGAATTACTTTACGACTAAGTCTAGCGCCGAGGAGCGCTCCACATAATTCTAGTCTAGGGATAGTCATAGGTTTAAGGGGTGCTACCCTGGCCTTGGCACATAGTAGGCGTGAGGTGTAGCTACCTTTGTTACTCCTTGACCTTAAATAAATGCAGGCGCCGTAGGCAACCTGTGAGGCATCTACAAAACAATGTAATTCAATGTATTCTGGTAATTTACACAGAGTGTGCCTAGGTAGATGCAAGTTATACAGATATGATAAATTGTTACTAAAGTTTAGCCAGTCCTTAACAAAATTATTTGGTACTGGCTCATCCCAATCTAACTTGGCGCACCATAGCCTTTGGAGTAAAATTTTTGGCTTTATGATGGCCGCACTCAGTAGTCCTAATGGATCAAATATTCTAGTCACGCGCGACTGGAGTTTAATATTTACCCTTTCAGAACCCTTTGAAATTGAATTATTTATGCCGGCTATGAGAGTGAGACGGGAAGTGTCACAAATTAACCCGAGCTTCTGTTTCATGCTGTTGGATAGTAAGGACATTTGACTACCTGTGTCTAGTAACGCTCTTGCTTGATAGATTTCCCCAGTTTGCGGATGCACTACGTCTACTAGAGCCGTGCCTAGCAGTACTTGACCTACCGATGCCGCTGAGAGAGAAACTGGTAAGTTAGAGGGCTCAACAACCGGAACATCTGCTGTGGACCTATTAGTCTTGAACTCGTTATTGTGTAATAGGGAATGATGTTTCCGTTTGCAGACACGACACATAAGCCTGGCCTTGCATTGAAATGAGTTGTGACCGCTCTTAAGGCAATTCTTACATAGTTTTAATCTTGTGACTTCAGACAACCTATCCTCAATGGTCATATTCTTAAATTTAGAGCATTCAGACAAATGGTGACTATCATTGCAGACATGACACGTGGACGGTCCACCTTTATCTCCGAAAGCAGCAAAAGTCCTATTCGGTTTAGGTTCTTTAATGCTTGGCCTTCGGTCCCTTCTATCGGCATTTTCCATGCCTGCGAAATGCATTGTCTCTAAGATGTCGGCCCGATTTCTTAGAAACCTTGTGAAATTTTCTAGGTTATGGTAATCGGCTAACGTAGACCTATACTCTTCCCATTTAGTATTAGTCACCGGATCTAATTTTGAGGCTAGCATGAATGTAATAAGTGCATCCCATTTGTCAGTCGGCTGACCCAACGCTTCCAGCGCTCTCAAGTTTTTTGACATATGGTCTACTATGTACCTTAACGCTTTATAGGATTCCCGACTACACCTTTCAACACTAATTAAAGCTTTGAGATGATTGTTTATGAGAATATTTTTATTATCATATCGTTCGCAGAGTAAATCCCATGCTAATTTGTAGCTATTCGAGGTAAACTCTATTGATTTAATTATCCCCTTAACATTCCCTTCCAAAGCTGATCTTAAGTAGTGAAATTTGTTTATTTCTGGAATTGATTTATTGCTGTGAATAATAGAATCGAATGTATCTTTAAATTCTAGCCATGTTAGCAGGTTTCCATCAAACTTTGGAAGGTGTATGGTTGGCAATTTCACTCCGTTAAATGCATGTGAACAATCGCTTGGCTGGTGAGAACAATTACTACATTGTCCAACACTGTTTGCCGTATTTATTGGTAATGGGGTAGCCTCAATTAATTCTTGAGCTACAGAGAGCGCAGAGTAAAATTGACACTCTGTGGCCTCTCTTTCTTCCAATTGTTCATCTACATCGGAGCATAATGTTTCAATTTCTGACTGTAATTCGTCAAATGTTTTAAATAATTTTTGAAACGTAGCTAGTCTCAAAGAAATTTCTTTAACTTGGACACTGGCAACCTCTTTAGGCTCCAGGCCCTTCATAGTACCTAAATAATCTATGAATTTTGTTAACCTACCCTTTATGGTGCCACGCTTTCTAATTAACTCTTTAAATTTGACCTTCAGGTCGGTATCTACACTGGTCATTTTGCTATCAACGAGATCTATTGTCTATCGAAATACAAAACACAATGCAATACAATGAGCTGAATAGATAAATGTGCAGTGAACCTGACAATGTTAGGCGTCGCTCCCAACACGTGTTCCCGGCTACGCCTTCGCCGCGCTGCAGCGTGCCGCCTGCCGGCCGCTGCTAATGTAGTCGACGCGCCGAGGGAATCCGCTCCTGGTTGCACCGGAACAGTTGCCGTATGGCCGGAACTCTGAAATAGTCGGCAGGATGGCTGGTTCACAAAGCTTTGGTTGCGTGCACTTAATTACACTTAATACGTGTGCATGAATATGGATTGGGTAGGAAAAACAATGCGTGCAGCTGAAATGCTAGCTTGCGTTTTACAATATCGCCAGAAGTGAGGTTATGCGTTACGTGGGATTACATTTATGAATATGAACTTAGGCGGGTAGGTGCACACGAACATTCGACTATAGTGGAAGAATTGCAGCTTAGCGCCTAGCCTAGCATAAGCCAGCTCAACCCACGTGCAATTAACCCTGCAAATTAGGAAAGATATGGCCTTTTCCCTGTTTGACGTTTAAAAAGCAAGCCGCGCACTGGTTCACAGCGCAAGGGCACACAGGAAACAAGATTAAAGAAAGGAAATGAATGGATTAGGGCTTACTCTCCTGGGCTAGACCTTCGGCAGACGTGTTGAGTTTGACCCGCCGTCACCGTCCGAAGCCTCCCTGGACACAGCAGCTCGTCCGCGCTCCCCTCTTTCTTGATTACGCAGCCCGGCTGGATGGATGGCGGGCTGCGGCACTTGCTCCACACGATGAACCTTGAATCTTCCGTCGACGTTTCTCGACGATTCGTTGATTTTATTTAAATTTAATGCAACGAGTCCTGTCACGGTCGCCACTTGATTACGCCTATGCTTAGGTGTGTAGGGGAGACTAAATAAAATACTGTTATAGAACAAACCAATACTTATTTAGACTTTAAATATTTAAAACTGACGTGTACAAGAAAGATTACAGAATTCTAGGACCCGTTACAATATTACGCGTATATCGGCCGCTCCGCTGAGCCGCGTCGGAGCAAGTGGACGAGTCTTCCGTCTTCGTGGAGCCCGAGGCGCTCAGCCGCCCCCGTCGCTAATGTAGGTGGCGCGTCGCCATTGGTCCGCGGCCGTATGGCGTGATCCATCGGCGCGTAGCGGCGCGACGATTGGTTGAGCGAAGATGGCGTGATGCTGACGTCAGTCAGCCGCTGCCTGCGCGCCGCCATGCGGGTACAGGCCGCAACAGCCTATTTCAAATTATTTACTGAATTTCATCTGGACATTGTAAACTTGTATTGATTTAAATGAATGTGCCAATAATATTTATATCCAGTGAAAAAAAAAACTTACCGTTACAAAAAAAATAAAAAACGTTTCACAGAATTACTTTAAATAAATGTTATTATTCGGTGCAGGATTTCTTAAATGATAATTGTTTGTAATATCTTTTCTTTGTATTTCATTTGCATGCTATATTAAGGCAGAATGTACACGGATCCTATTATATAATTTAACAACTTATTCTTTATGTACCAAAATACTAAGCAAATAAAGACCTACTTACTTACTTACTAATTACATGCAAAAACTATCCTATGGCAACAACGACTCTAATTCCTACTCTTAGAAAAAAATACAACTGCAATCCATCAGCAACTGCATCAGCATTGCCATCCAATGTAGCAACGCTACCAGCCTTTTGGGCACTTTTCTCACTGACAGCGATGTGCACGATTTTTTAAATTTATATTTATGTTATTTTATTTAATTTATTCTTTTAAATACTTGTACGTACATAATACCTATGTATATTTAAGATTTGTCAACAAACGTTGAAAAACCAACTAATGTAGGGTTTATTTACTGGGTTAACCCCAGTAAATAAACCCTACATTGGTTGGTTTTATTAATGGCACCTAAGAATAATTTTGAAAACATTCTAAACATAAAATTACTTGATAAACCAGTTAGGATGACGATAAATCCGCCTTGATATTTTACCAAAGCTCATCTGTTTTTGTACCTAAACATTTTAGTAGGTATCTGAGGCTATAATTAAATCATAATTGGTACTTTTCTCAAAAGACCATTTTTAAAACTCTAATCTACATGCTTCACATGATCTGACCGAGTTTTTATGACTATTTCTTCTAAGGGTTAGTAAGATAGGAAATGTCAACTCCATTTTATTTTTTTTATATTACGTGTAGGTTTAGTGATTCCGATATGCTCAAACACAAACTCAAAGCATTTATTTCAATTAAACCATTTACAGGCACTTTTGAACTGTCAAGGGGTCGGTCAGTCAAAAATATGAAGCTAGTTGCCCATTCCAAAGCGTAGTAGGAACCTATGGAGAAGAACGGGCGAGAAACGGACACTCTTTTAAATAAAAATTGTGATACAAAATATTGGTTACATCATTTATTTTGAAATTATGCATGTGAGAACAATGTAGAAAGACGTGCACGTTCGTAAAAGCGTCCGTAATAAAAAGAAAAAAAATAAGAATCATTCAAAAACTTATATTACTGCTATTTACAGCATAAACAATTTCAATTGATTCCTGTCTCTTTCAAAACATTTATTTAGGTAGGTATGGAACAGCTAATTTATATTGCATAACATAAGGGTGCGTAGACACATCAAGAAGCAATATCCTTCAAAATCATTCACATAGTGGTTTAAAGTATGTTACGTACCTACTTAGGATGCTAAAGTATGCCATAAGAAAATAAGATGAATATTGTTGCCTGTAGACATACGAAATATCTGTACTTTTCTATGCACCTTGCAGGAGTCTGCCATCCAGCATTATCCGGCCCAACACATAAAATTTTATATTATCCCCCATAAAATTTTCCTACATATTTACCGTCTTCAAAGAAATCTAGCGTGAATAGAGCACTTACGCGGGATACCTATGTACATCCGAATCCTGCTATTGTGGCATGTTTTGCATAGAGAATATTCATCGGCAACTGGGAAGATACGGAATAGATTTTTGAAAATGCCTTTCGAGACAGCTTTGAGGATGGGTACCTACAGTAAGTACCTACTGACGGACGAAACCCTTGATTGTATAAAATTTAATATTTTCAGAGAGGACTTTCTAATATTTTTCCCAGTTAAAAAAAAGTATGGGGAATTTTCTACCAAGTTTTCAAATAAGTTGCAAAATAAATAAAGTCACTTTTATGAAAAGGAAACAAGTATGAGTGCCATGTTTGTTTGTGATTTCCAGCAAAATTCCGGCCGCGGGCTATTGCAGCCCGCCCAAATTACTCGGCCTAGCTCCGCATAGTCCGCCATTTGATGGTGGGAGATCAGTTCCCCGCTCCGTTTCCCCGCTCGACTTCCCCGCTCCATTTCCCCGCTCCGCTTCCTCGCTCCGCTTCCCAATTTTGTAGGAATTTTTAAACTAGTTCGCAAATCCCTGACCACTGAAGCGGAGCAGAGATTTTATGCAATTCCATTGATTAATATTGGCACAGTTCCGCTCCGGTCCTCTCCTCTCCACTCCATTGGACAGTCAGTCTTAACCTACAGCGTGTTTTTTAAACCGTGTGATGTAGTTCATACATTTTACATACATAAGCTGGAGTTTTTCAACTAATTAAAAAACCCTTCGTCAGTCCGTGCTTCGTAAAGCACCTTCGTTATTACTTTATTAGATGGGATTAAAAATTTAGCATTTCATGTTATATCGTGGTGGGTGGAATTGTTTTAATTTTCGTACAACAGGTCGTCGAGATGGGCACATTTTCGTTATAAGAGTAATCTGAGTGTTTTACATGATATTTTATTTGAAATCTGTATTATGAATTCTTCATAATACTTTGGTAAGTGTAATAACAATGTTTTTTTTTATCGAACACGTAGGCGCAATTCGACTGAAAACAGCTACTTTAACTAACTTTTTCAAATGTATACTTATGAACAACACCTATCTAATGATTAGTAGGTAGGTTGGCCTTTGCGTCGACACCCTTGCGCCATCCCATCTTCCTAGCACGGCGGGCTGTGCTGGGGCTGCTGCTGCTGCAGGCGCGGAAAACCTCAAACGGCGCAAATACTCCAATCTTATTGGGACTTATAAATGTTTGAGCCGTTTGGGGTTGAAACACTAGGGCCATGGGATCCGAGTGCCTACTTAGTTTTTCAAGACATCGCTAAGCTGCGGGTCGACTCTTCACGTGACCAGAGGGCTGGCCTATTCTTTGGCCAAAGAATCAGCATTGCCATTCAACGTGGCATTTTTCCTGTTGACAGCGATGCGGACGAATTTTTTGATGCCCTATAATTATCCCCCCCCCCCTCCCTCTCTCTTTTTATATTATACTTGTACATCATCATCTGCCTAGCCTTTTCCCAACTACGTTGGCGTCAGCTTCCAGTCCAACCGGATGCAGCTGAATACCAGTATTTTATATGGAGCGACTGCCTATCCGACCTCCACAACCCAGTAATTGGGTGATACGATACCCCTTGGTAAGACTGGTTGTCAGACTTTCGGGCTTCTGACAACCCGTAACGACTATCAAAGATCCACGAATGACAGCCGGGACCAACGGCTTAACGTGCTTTCCGAGGCACGGAGGAGGTCGAGGTACGTAAAGATGGTCACCCATCCACAGACCAACCCCGGCAAGCGTAGCTTAACCTGACGGATCGACCCGTGCGGCAGTTATTACTCAGCCACGAGCTCCTCCTATATACTTGTCTACATTTTATTCATATTATTATTTTAAGTCTGATAGTTTTTAATCATGTAAATACGTGTGTAAATAAAATCTTACAGAATATTATTAGTTATTCACGAACGAATAATGCTAATGTAACACAAAACAACAAACGGCACAAAACAGCCTCATTTTATCGCGATTGTTCCAACATTTGAACAAACTTCCTAACCTACTTTCAGAGCAAACGCGACGAACTTATGACAACAGCAGATTGCCTAGTTAAAGACAGCTCCCAAGACAATCGTTCGAAATAAACAGAATAATTAACATGTTAATTACATGCAGTATAAACTTTAGTTTACGTGTGCACTTGCAGGAGGTGCAGAAACTTTGTGGAATTTAGATGATCTGGTATTCTGCTTTTGTTTCATTGTTTTAATTGGTATTGAGTGTTTAAGATATTATGCCTTAGTCAAAATAATTATCTGTCCTATGCCTCGTGTTTATTGGAACTACAGTTGGGAAGGAGTAGCGTACCTTCAAATATGTTGGCCGCAACAATTTGAATAACCAACTAGAATCGTGCAAATCGACTGCAAAAAGTTGGTTACTTACGATACCATTCGACCGCCTAATGACTTTCTGAACTGAGCAACTGCGCAAGGCAGCATTCGGCTGCCTTGCGCAGTTGCTCAGTTCTGGCGTAAAGTATTTCAATTTAAACACCAGTGCTCATTGCAGTGATTTGTAGATTCTTTTTAGTTTTAGAATATGAACAAGATTTTAAATTAACCTTTTTAGGCATCATACGTTTTCATCTCATTGCAGTGATTTGTAGATTCTTTTTAGTTTTAGAATATGAACAAGATTTTAAATTAACCTTTTTAGGCATCATACGTTTTCATCTCATTGCAGTGATTTGTAGATTCTTTTTAGTTTTAGAATATGAACAAGATTTTAAATTAACCTTTTTAGGCATCATACGTTTTCATCTCATTGCAGTGATTTGTAGATTCTTTTTAGTTTTAGAATATGAACAAGATTTTAAATCAACCTTTTTAGGCATCATACGTTTTCATCTCATTGCAGTGATTTGTAGATTCTTTTTAGTTTTAGAATATGAACAAGATTTTAAATTAACCTTTTTAGGCATCATACGTTTTCATCTCATTGCAGTGATTTGTAGATTCTTTTTAGTTTTAGAATATGAACAAGATTTTAAATCAACCTTTTTAGGCATCATACGTTTTCTTGGTATGAATTTCCCACTAAAACCCCGAAAACTCTACAACAATTTGTATTCTCAATATAAAGATCGTTTCAGCAACTACTTAGTCCTAAATCAGGCAATTATAATTCTCTCTTCTATCACCAAAATATTGGTCATTCAATTTTCTCGTTCCAGGCTCTACGTAAAATATTAGTTGTCGGTTCCACGCACGCGAGTACATACGATAGTGCTCAGAAACCACTTAACCCCGTCAGTTTTGGCGGTCGCTTTACTGAAGAGCAGTCTGTGAATGTGTGATAAGTATAGCTAAATGTAATTAGGGGAAGTGGAATTAAATAGGACGTATGAAGTGCTTCTTGAAAGTTTTGTAAGTCATTTTAGGCTACAAATAAGCTACATAGTTGGCGTGATTGTGAATGAATATAGTGAAAAACTTCACTGACATTATATTTCACAGCTATAAGTTATCTGACTATTGAAAAAACAGCCCTAAATATGAATAAATTCCATCCATTCCATCCCATTTTTCCTAGCCTATATACGCAGTCCCACTCCTTAGGAAACGCCTCCTTTCACTCCTGCCATCTTTCGCGAGCCAGCGTGTCTTCTTTACAGTTTTGACGGAACCTATCCAGTTCCCACCATATCCTACATGGCCTGCCGGGTTCTCGTCTTACGATCTCAGAGCAACAGTTATGTGCTCTTTGTACCCGCAGTTTCTGCCACATGCGGCAGACATGTCCTGCCCTGTACTATTTAAGTTGGGCATCCTTTTAGTCCACGGCAGCTATAAAAGTTTTGAAGCGCAGAATTATGTTTCTGCGCTAATCAATTTGTTAATTCATGTTTCTGTAAAGGAGATGGCTAAATGACTGCCCCAAGCATGTATAGGAATCTCACATTAACTCGTGTAAGCTACAGCTCAGAAATACAGGGGTTCGCAATGGAAAACTAAACACATTATTTAAACACAAACATATTTATTTCCTTCTCCACAATATTTGTTCAAAACACTGAAAAATCACCAAAGTAATAAGTCTTGTACTTACGTCCTAATTAATATCTAAGTTCTAGGTGTTCTCTGCTCGGCGTCTCGAACAAGAAGGCCGACTGTCAGTTGTCTCTCTTATAGAATGACAGTGAATGTCGTGATGAACGAATAATCGATTGAGTGACATACGAGTATTAGTCGATTAAATAAGTAGGGTTACCAGATACAAGCTAACAGCTCGGCCATCCTGTTCAAAGTGCGTCCTCGCGCTCACAATCTCATTTAAATTGTAAAGAAAAGAGAAGGAAAAAAAAAACAAAACAAATTATTTAAAAAAAATCCTTACCAATACATTATCATATACTCAAAGAACAAAAATAAATCTAACCATTAAGTTTCAGTTCATTATTCCTAATAATAATTCTTAAGAAGTTACAATATTTTATGATCAATTATTTCGAAATAAATGCTTAATATTATTTACTATTCTCTAATTTTTAACAATCATATGCATAACTAATCAACATCATAATTATGATACAATTCAAATAATTTATTTTAATTATCTACTTCATTCTGTTCCTTACCAGTATTACTACCGCTATCCTCATCATCACTACTTTCTAAGTTTCTACTAAATGTTAGCCAAGGCTGCATTTTATCTATATATCATCATGTCATAGGGGTGTCCTCAATCATGTACCATTGGGAAGCACTATCATTATACGATATGGCCCTTGGAATTTAACCACAAACTTTTGGGATTGGCCATCATGAGGAACTCTTCTCTAAACGCGTATTAAGTCTGTATCTTTTACGTTTTGGCTGATTTCCTATGCCTATTAAACCTTTCTACGCCTTTTAATTGCTGTCTTTATACTGCAACTTGCCTTATCTCTTATGCTATTCAAATTTTCAGAGTCAATTAAATTAGTGGTATCGCATATAACGGGGTTTAAAATACCATCCGATCTAATAGTTATATTAAACCCAAATAATAATTCGGAAGGGCTTTTTTTGTAATTTTTATGAATATCCATGACTAAATCCGCAGTTTTATCCTCTAATATATTTGCTCTGTACCTCATCATCCGCGTCTTACACGGTCTCAATCCAGTCCTGATCGGAGATTTCAATAATTAGGATGTGAATACATGTGTTTCGGCTTTGGGAGCCGTAACTGGTCCGCGGCTCAATGCATCAACATGCGTCATTCGGGAGCCGGGCCGGTATTCTATAGTACAATCGAGTTCTTGTATTTGGACCCACCAACATGCAACTCTCGGAATCAGATCACGTTTTACGAATGTAGAGATCTTAAAGCGCTACAGTCACTATAAATTGTAAATGGTATCCCCAATAAATATACCCTGAACCTACTCAAAGATGCTACCACTGTCAGGGTTTCAAGTTCGTAAGAGTGCAATTTGCGTTGATCGGGGGAGGTTTTACAGCTAAAGTATGAAACCGGATGAAGTACGCCTAAATAATGACTTTGTATTAGTATACCTGCGAGCCCATCTTTGCATGCGTCGGTGTGCAAATTGTGTTACTGCTTTAGGGTTGTATAAAGCTAATAATGGTCGCTGAATAAGTAACCTTTTAACCAAGTTAAAAGGTTACTTCTTGGTTACTACCCCAGGTACAAACAACCTCTTTTTTCAAAAGATTCGTGAACGAGGAAGTTATTAAGCCATAATCTTTAATAAACCGCCGAAAGAAATCTGATAACCCCAGAAATTGTCCTAATTCGTGTAGGTTTTTGGGTGGTAAACATTTTGAAATAGTCTCGGTTTTCCTATTAAGCGCTCGATAGTCGACGAATAACAGTTTTCTCCCGTCTTTTTCTGGACTAAAACGATGGGGCTAGTATAAGGCGATGACGACTCCCTCACAATGTGACTATCTATCATCTGTTGTACCATGTCATTTACTGATGTTCTTTCAGCATGAGACTAACGATACGGTCTATACACGATTGGTTCCGCGTCTTCCAGTTCAATAACCATTTCTGTTACTTTAGTAAATCCGAGATCTTTTAGTCCTTTAGAAAAACAGTCTTGCTATGTATTTAGTAGCTTAAATTATTCAGATATAAATGTTTCCCATCCAACTCTCTAAAGATGGCTCAGATTTTACTGGTAAGTATTACACGCAATGAAAACGGTGGAATGAAAACACTATCATCACATAGCAGGTGTATTTTCGTAGAGTCTATTTTTAAATATTAATTTTGTTGGGGTTTTAGTAATTATAAGATCGGACATTTCAGTAAACGAGTGCCCTAAGAGAGCAGGGTGACTAAGTACGTGATCTTCAACTACATA
The DNA here is from genome assembly GCA_963853775.1 of Xanthia togata. NCBI lineage: Eukaryota > Metazoa > Arthropoda > Insecta > Lepidoptera > Noctuidae > Xanthia > Xanthia togata. Next base: position 9,356,690 of record OY970806.1, read on the forward strand.
AATGTCTATAACTTTTATAATACCCTAAACTTCGACATTGGTAGTTATTACACCCAATGGAATAGTCAGATTTGAACCTATACCTCTCAACACAGGTAGATTAGGCGGTGACTTAATGTCCATGGCAAGTTCTTTAGCTTTGCTTATTGTAATAAGCGTACACTGGCTTCCTAAATCTATGTGGCATTTTAATACTTTACCATTAAGTTTAATGTCTAAAATGTATTTAACAATAAATCATAAATCATTTATTTATTTACCTATTAATTGTCAGCTCTGATACCTATTTTTAATTCTTATCCTTAGATTGGGTTTCGTTTTTAGGAGAATCAGTTTTAGGCTTGTTTTTATAACAATTAGATGTTTGGTGACCGTATCTGTCGCATAACGAACATTTAAAAGAGGGTTTATCGCATCTAAAACTGGGGTGACCAAGTTCGTTACAATTAAAACACCGTATATTAGAATTCATCGTATCAGACTTCGGATTCTGCGCCCGAGACGTTGTATTAGTAGAGGCTTTACGATCGTTTCTATTTCTAACATTAGCTTCATACGCTTCTCTATTTTGACCTACTTTTACCGTTCGAAAATACTTTAAAATTTGTTCTGGTTCACAAAATTGAGCCGCTTGGGCACCTACTCTAATGGCACGATCATCTACTCCGTACAAGACACAATCTACTGCTTGTTTACCGTAAATTTTGCATCTATTTAATAAATTCAATTTCGCGTAATAATAGTGCTCCAATGATTCTCCGTACTTAACACGCTTAGCCAACATTTCCGTCAAGAGTTCGGCGTGGTCTTCGCGACAAGGAAATGATTCAATTAGTTTTTTCTTCCATTCGCCCCAAGTATAAAGAAGGGAAGGTAAACCTTGGTACCAGGTTTTTGCTACCCCCGAAAGTTTTGGAAGAGCGTAGTGAATTATTTCCTTTTCAGACCAACCGTATATTTCCGCACATTCTTCTACTTTAGTGAGCCATACTAACATAGTTTGCTCTTTACTTAGGGGGTCAAAATCGGGCAACACATTACTATTAAACGATAGCTTGGGTTTCTCCGAACTCTTGACGTTACTTAATTAATAATACATTAGTTTCAGATTCGCTATTCCTGTTCCGACTACATTTATAAGCTTGGGTTGACTCACGGCTATACGAGCTGTCACTGCTATGCTCCGTCCGCCTGGAGCCACCTCTCCTTGCTCGTGACCTCCTTCTATATTTTCTTGTCCTCTCGCGACTTGTACCACCAAGCGACGAGCTGTCCGAATCCGTGATGTTATTTCGTCTTTTCCGATTTCTAGACGAACGCAGCGTCCGATCTTCAATCCTTGCCGCCATCTCGGTAGTAACCCGTTTCTGCAATATATTTCTTCCTTTGCCCTCTAGCCTGGCTAGTCCATGACCTTCCAACCTAGGTGTTGATATGCCCTCTAACCTGGGCTCACTTCTGCCCTCAAACCTGGACTCACACCTGCCCTCTAACCTGGGCTCACTTCTGCCCTCAAACCTGGGCTCACTTCCGCCCTCAAACCTGGGCTCACTTCCGCCCTCAAACCTGGGCTCACTTCTACCCTCAAACCTGGGCACACTTCCGCCCTCAAACCTGGGCTCACTTCCGCCCTCAAACCTGGGCACACTTCCGCCCTCAAACCTGGGCTCACTTCCGCCCTCAAACCTGGGCACACTTCCGCCCTCAAACCTGGGCTCACCATCCTCATCCATATTGAATAATAACCCTTCCCCTCGGTTTTATCCAATACGAATGTGTATCTGAAACTTACATTTGCAAGCTTAGCGCATGATCATTCTAATACTATGTTTGAGAAATTATTTAAATAGTGTTTATAGAAAAGCAAAAAAATAAGTTGTGCCATATTCTCAGTCCGTAGGTGGACTAGGCCACCAAATAAATAAAAACGACCTATTAAAAGTATGAAGTGAGTTAGCATTTAGCCATCAACATCAATCTATGATTTTCTTATTTTAAAATAAACTCACTAGGTCAATATGACAAAGTGATGCTTCTTTCAAAACAATCACTGGTCAGCAGTAAATAAATTGAATACTTGAATCAACTATAAGCAACCATTCGTCATCAACAGGTTAATTTTACCTATTATATTAATAATCCATATTCTTAGATCAACACGTTCAGCAATCGTTATAAACTTAAAAAGCTTTAATATTCAAGTCGTTTTTCAGAACAACGTTTCTCATATTTTAATAACTGTTATAAAAAATCAAATGATATAACAAGGAAAGAAAGTGTTAAGTTCCATTTACAAAAGTTAACACTGTAGGTAGTCAGGAAAAGAAAAGAAAATATGCATGTTCTTAATCCGTAAAAATTCTTCGAATCATGCCAGTAACGACTATGTTTAAACATTCATTATTAAAATAAGATCCTTGTGGACGTGAAAATAAGAAAATTATGAGAATTCTCTTACGATCCCACTTCTGAACTGTAAGCTACAGCTCAGAAATACAGGGGTTCGCAATGGAAAACTAAACACATTATTTAAACACAAACATATTTATTTCCTTCTCCACAATATTTGTTCAAAACACTGAAAAATCACCAAAGTAATAAGTCTTGTACTTACGTCCTAATTAATATCTAAGTTCTAGGTGTTCTCTGCTCGGCGTCTCGAACAAGAAGGCCGACTGTCAGTTGTCTCTCTTATAGAATGACAGTGAATGTCGTGATGAACGAATAATCGATTGAGTGACATACGAGTATTAGTCGATTAAATAAGTAGGGTTACCAGATACAAGCTAACACTCGTGATATTTAAAAAATCATTCATGAATTATTTAACTTTCGTGAACGTTAACCATAAAAAAGTATATTAATTGCTTTTTGATTTACATGACAAGGTCAAGGGGAAATAACACTACTGGTAAGAATCACAGAATAACGAATAAATCATGCTGAGATGAGATGCTGAGCCTTTTGGCCTCGCACAGGACTTTCTGTTATATTTTAAGCTTACTTGTGTGTTAGCTATATTGATATCTCTTGTGCCTGTCCCAATAAATACATTTTCTTTCTTTCTTTCTTTAAATAAATAAATCATATTTTTGTTGTTTTATTTCAATATCTTCATGTCCTTGGTTACTCAGGGCCTAAACTAGATAACGTAGTTTAGGCAGGATTTATCAATCACCCCATACCTACTTACTAAACTAAGTCTCCCTGGCGCGTTTGTCTGTCTGCCTACGGATGTATCAACAAACAGATTTTGAAGGGGTTGTCACTAGTAGGTAGATTAGTTCTTCCGGAAGGTTTAGGCATACATTCGTGTAGGATAATGAGTTGAAATAAAGACAGTTTTCACAGACAATATATAAATAAGTGTTTAAAATGATGAACCTATTTGAAAATAGGGATTAATATTAACAGACTGACCCAAACAACTATAGATTTTTGTATTTGAGATGGATAAACAATTCTGCTAGGTAGGATACATTATTATATTGTATATTCACGCAGGCGAGAGTGGTTTTTGCGCCGATTTTAGAGAGCCCGTAATTACCTCTTTGTAGTTAAATACTCAAGTACCACTGTGCAAAATCAGGATGTGTCGCTAGCCAAAAATATCGTAAGTCATTGCAGAAATATCCAATCGCCTAGGTAAAAGTTCGTAGCAATATGTCATTTGTTTGCAGTTTTTATACCTATTGACGTAGGAGTTACACGAATATATTTTCAGGATTGTAAAGATATGAAAAGTTCTTGAAACATTTTTCATATGAAATACTAATATTCAGCTATTCAGCATTACATATTGCAAGATTCCGTGTTAATACATTGCTGGGGCAGTCGTCTATACTTCCATTTAGCCATCTCCTTTTACGCCTCGTAAACTGCGCTCCATTGCTCGTTGGCTGTCGATAGCCTTGGAGTAATCAACAAAAGCAAGGTATAGCGGGATTTTGTATTCTTTGTATTCTTTTTTTTGTATTAGTTGATTGACTGCATGTAGATGGTCTGTCGTAGAGGGCCCAGGACGGAACCTGTTTTCTGTGGAGGTTGGTATTTGTCTAGTTCGCTTGATATACGGTTTTCTATTATTTTAAATAGGATATTGGAATCACTTTTAAATGACATATTAAAAAAAATGCTAGATGAGTTCGGCGTTTCCTATCTGACTACTCTAAGAAGAAAGGCCGAAACAAACTCAAAGGTCACTGTCTCTTTTAAAGTTCAGATGTAATCTTGGTCACGCCATATGAGGACCATGTAGATTAGTGTTTGAAATAGTATTTTGAGAAAAGAACCACATAGATTTGAGTGGACCTGGTGGATACCAAAGAAAGGACACTTGGGTAGGCCGCATGAACTACTCAATCAGTCAGACCATCATTAAAACTAACTGAGAAAATAAATATCCACATAGTCCTCACATTCACTAAAATTTAAATAATATTATATTTAATGTAAATCAAATAACCTTGTTTAAAATTAACCTTTGTGAATAATTGCTGTTGCATACCGAAATAGTTGTAAAATATGAAACTTTAAAGGTGAACCATTTAAAACTGAACTTATCACATTACAATTTTCCACCGACTCAATTTGAAACTCCCACGTTCCGAAACGGTTTAAATATACACATACAGGTTTAAAACTATTTATATTTTGGTTCTAGTTAGTTAACTTCGTATTCAACACAGTGATTATAATTTATCAAACGCCAGTATTCCCCGAAGGGTTAGGCAGAGGTGTACCTATAGTACACCCACTTATTTTCATTAATTTTCACTGATAAGTTATTGTTTTAAAGTCAACTAAAAACGTGACTGACTGAAGGGCTTCACCATTTTTATCTTCTGCATTTTCTTCTCCATCAATAACGGAACGAGTATGAATCACAACTCACTGTGGATTGGCGATTCAAGACGATAGTTCACATAAGAGTTATCAGCCTATAATATTCTCACTGCTGTAATGCAGATCTCCTCTCTTAGTCAGATAGAATTAGCTTTTTGGCCCATAAAATTTCTATTGGACCGGTTTATTTTTTTTGTGAAGATTCAAGTGTGAGAAATTGATTCCCATAAAAATTATAGGTGAATAGAGGGAGGCAGAGTGCCAAAAGAAATGGTAAAAACCAGTTTTTCGCTTCTAGAGCAAAAACTACAGTTCGGACAAAAAATAGGTTGGTGTATTAAATGTGCGCAATAAAAAAACAAAGAGAATGAGCCCTGGTAGAGCAAAATCGGTTCAGAGGATCGTCCGCAATTCGCAAAAAACATGTATATTTTGCAAATCTTGTAAATTTAATAACTCGCGTTCCGGAAGTGATAGAGAGCTGAAATTTTGTAGCCTTCTAACTACAGTTAAATTTTCAGATCAAAATGTTGCAAGCTTTTTGCAAACCGTCGACTTTTGCAAAAAGGGACCTTTTTTAAATCGACTGAATGAATCGGTATTTTAATTCCCCAGTTGATTTTAAAAAATCTTGCAACATTTTGATCTGAAAATTTAACTGTAGTTAGAAGGCTACAAAACTGACATCATATCAAAATTTAATTTTTACAAAAAAAAAAACCGGTCCAATAGAAATTTCATGGACTTTTCAAGATATTTTCGCTAATTCTATCTGACTATCTGTAAGAGTGAGTGGGCTGTAATTCTTCACGCGGGCGAAGTAGGTTTGGTAGTTGTCACATATTTTCAGATTTTTTTGTTGGAGGACTTGCTATAACTACAATTTTTTTTGTTGGAGCACTTGCTATTACTACGATTTTTTTGTTGGAGGACTTGCTATTATTACGATTAATCAAGGTTTCCTTACTTTGTATTTATTCATCGTTATTCAGTAGTTTCTAAGATTAACTTGAAAGTATACAGTACCTTCATTTAAAATTGAGGAACTCATATTGGTGAAGTTTGCGGGTGGCAATATTGCTCATGGAAAGGGAGTGTCATATAATTGTGAGCGAACTAACTTGGTGAGCCATTACGACGGGGTACTGTACCTACTTAGTTTTTACCATGATCGGACCAGGTTCTAGAGGTGAATCTTTCGACCCATGGGGGTGACGTAATTTTATTAAATCTGAACAACGACAAATCGGAATCCCCTTAACTGGGTAATATCCCTTATTGGATTCGGGTTATCAAAACAAGCTGGTAGTTATTTTTTTACAATACATAATGGGAGGAGGAGAAAAGGGTTGATGAACCTTTTTCGAACACTAGATAGGTTCAATTTGAATGAATAAATAATTGAATTATTTTAACTTTGAAACACTTTTGGGAAATTCAAAGGGTATTTGGTGGTAATTTTGAATCTATTAACGAAGTCTAATGTTTGAAAACAACTTTAATGAAACAATTTTGAAATAAGTGCTTTTGCCTAGCGAAAGCAAGGTAAGGTAAATTATTTAGAAAAGTTTCAGGCAAAAATAAAGTACCTAATTCAGCTTTTGTCTAACAAAAGTAAATCACAGGCAGCCTCGTTGCCTATTGTTGGCTAACCCTTTACAGTAATAACGGCAACGTCACCGTCGCTATCATTAACCTAATTTGACTGTACTGTCATCCACAGTTAATTAACTAATGCGTCGTTGGCATTCTTCTTTTTACTCTCGTTTGTATATGCATTTGTATTTAATTTATTTTGTCGAGAGTACAACAAAAAAAAAAACTTTTTCACCACTCCCGCACGAAAGAAGTGTCTTTCCTCTACGAAAACAGTGAGGAAAGTTGGTTTTTCCTCACTGTTTGAACAGGAAAGTAATGATCTCGTTCAGAAACTAACCTTGCCTGATTTTTTTATGTTAAAGATATTTGAAAAAATAAATTATTTTCATAAATAACAGCTCTTTTTATTTTATAATAAAGAATTAATTTGATTTGTTTTGTGACTATTTAATTTATTTACCTATGATGACTGAATACTTTCTTGCTGGGAGTGGTGAAAAGTTTTGTATGCAACATGTGAGGAAAGTTCGTTTTTCCTATAAGTTTTGATTTTGAGTCTTGAGCGAACGAAGGATTGAAAAATAGAATCACTAGCGCAGCGAGTGATTATAAATTTCAATCCTGAGTAAGCGATTTATTTTGACTTCACTATCGGCTTAAGCAACCCTGAAAACCATAGAAACGATACCCATGAAGAAAAATTTGATAATTTTCGCAGCCGCCATCTTGGATTTACATTTTGACTTCACTATTGCCTTGAGCAACCTTGAAAACCATAGAAACGATACCCATGAAGAAAAATTTGAAAATTTTCGCAGCCGCCATCTTGGATTTACATTTTCACCTCACGATCGGCTTTAGCACCCTTGAAAACTATGAAAACGACACCCAATGAAAAATGTGAAAATTTTCGCATCCGCCATCTTGGATTTGCATTTTGACCAAATTCACACTTACTATCTCCTTCTTTCTTTCTCTTTGAATTAGAAGAAGACAGTCGCAAGCGCCTTTTCTCGTGACGATTTCTGCCAGTGCGCTCTTACCGCAAGCGGCCTAAAGATCTTCGTTCCAAAAAAAAAAAACAGAATTTAAATAACACCGTATCAGATGATTTGCAATTTTAAGACTATATGTGAATCCGAACATTTTATTGTTTGTTTCATTTTTAGGCCTACTAGATTTCAAAATTCCATAACTAGTAGGCCCAAAACTGAAACAAACAATAAAACGTTACATAACTTTATACCTATACATACTATTTAGTATTCTAGACATTACCGAGTAGTTACTATTTTTTAATGATAGATGATAATATATTTTGTAAATTGTTTATAACACTTTACCCGTCAATTTTTGTATTAAAACTAGATGAGGTCGGTGTTTCCTGGCAGGCTACTCTGCGAAGAAGCACCGAATCAAATTCAAACGAAGTTAAAGTCAAATCATTTATTTCAAATAGCACTTTTGAACGTCAAAATTTACAAAAAATAATGAATTGAATCTAGTCGCCCCTTCCAAATGGTAGTTTTCGCATGGAGAAGAATGGCGAAAAAAATGTTTTTTTGTATAGGTACCTATACAAAATATTGTGACTCGCTGTAAAGTATGTTTTCTCAACCATTGTAACTTATCTTAGAAATACAATTGATTTAGAAACGTACATTAAGAATATTTTTTTATTTATGTTAACGTTCAGGTAGGTATTCATGGGTAGGATGGACCTCAATATTTTTGGTTCAACGCGTACTTCACCGTAAAAGAGAATTTGTGATCTGTAATAATCCTATCTTACACCCATCAAACAGCTCTATAGCGCTTTGGAAGTTAATTTGTTCCAGTGGTCTACAGACAGACGCGCCATTGAGATGTAGGTAGATACTGTTAAAGGACTCCCGTTGAACAGCTACGCTTCAGTTCTAGACAATGTGGTTGCGAAGAATGGAAGCTATCTGAATAAGTGATTATTGTAGACCAATTTGAAAACATTTCCTGCATATAATAAAATATGTAGTAACGAAGTGTACATTGAATATTTGTGAAAAAAATAGTTGCGATGTAAGTACCGAGTTTGATGACGAAAATAATACCGGGTGTTAAAGTAATTGCGTGACATAGCTTAGGGGTAGGTTCAGTATCGCAAAGGAAGCCAGAATAAATAAAAACAATCGTTTAGAATTCAAATTATTTTATTTGTTTAAATGCTTTAATTACCTACTTACCTACTATCGAACGCGTTGTCATTTTGTCCTTCACTTCTCGCGTCCGAATACTAAGGGCGCATTTGCTAATGAAAACAGCTCGCGACAAATGGCGCAAAATGTGCGCCCCTAACGCTACGATGGTACGTAAATTACAATTAAACCTACAAAAAAGATCTTGTTTAACTAGTATTCAACAGAAATACGAGTAGGTAATAATAGGTTAATCTTTTTTTTTTTTCTGGCTTCGTATATCGATGCTAAACCTACCCCTAAGCTATGGCACGCAATTACTTTAACACCCTGTATAGTTTTTTTTTTTTAATTTTAGTCCATTTGTCTGTCTATCTGTCTGGATTGACTCAAAAACGTCTGAACGAATTTGAATGAAAGGTACACAGATAGTTTATAACCTGGATTAACACATAGGGTACTTTTAATCCCGCTAGTACGTTGTAGTGGGTTATTTTCCGACATCTACGCGGGCGAAGCCGAAAAGCTAGTTATACATAAAAACTGATGCTGGTATTGGGCCGTCTTCGATTACCGGTTGAGCAAAATGTTATTGGGTTTTTTTATAAAACCAAGAGAATTCTCAGTTTTTACTGAATTTATGCCTACTTACACTGCCCCTTGTAACATAACTTACAATATCAATACCTGTATAAATCTTTATTCATCTTGGTAGTCGACACACTGCATGTAATCTTAGAATTAATCATGGGATTCAAATTCAAATTCAAAAGTCAATTATCAAACTAGACTGAGAATCAGCACTTTTCGAACGTCAAAATTACATAAGACAGTCCCCCAAAACGCCCACCCTTCACCACTTCCTAGTGCTTTTGCTGGGAAGAAGAAGTGGCGCAACAAACTCCCCAGCAGCACAGCTGTCTGTTCAGTTAGAAAAAAATAAATGATTCTATACAATAGTATGCAAGACAATTTAAAATACGCAAAAAATAATTTAAATTATAAATTAAATAGCTATAATGAATAGCCATATGACAGCTAGCACACGCCAATATACCAACCAAAAGCATCGAGAACTGTACTCAAGCAGAAATAAAAATAACTAAACGTAAACAATATCTAAAAAAAGAAAATAAAGCCTCCAGGCATAAAGGGCGTGCCCGCTTACACATAGCTGTAACTAGAAGTTATAATTGATAAACTAGGACCATTGAGGTAAAATAAATAATTGTCGATTAATAGATATTTGCCTCTAATCTCTTATAAGAATTATTTAGGAATGTTACACAAAACTTTTTAGGTACCGAGATAAAACTCCAACATTTGAATACGTAATTGAGAAAAAAATATTGAATTGAGAGACTCCCCTTTTTTAAGTCGGTAAAGTATAAATTGAATGCCCTTTGACTCAAATTATTTTTTGAAAATAATATTTATTATTCGTTGAAATTGGAAATCTTTTAGAGGTTTAAAAACTTTCTAGATGTGATTGGATTAATCTATTTGGAGTAAAAAAAAAAACTTTTGCTATCAGCATGAAAGCACTCCACTGGAGCAATTTCATCTTGTAGTATAAAAGTTGTATTTTTATGAAGTTTAGCATTTCTATGTCTAGGTAGTTACTTTTATTAATGATTTTGTATTGTGATTTTTTTTTCGCGAAGCAAGTTTATTTTTCTTTTTTATAAAGTTTTTTCTTAGCCATGTGATGAAGGAGTTGGTGGCAGGTCTGTAGAAGTCCCATTTAATAGGGAGTGAACCTATTGCCATAAACCAGATTTCAAACCCAGGCAAGCACTTGACTTTCAGTCACTAAGGAGGCCTGTGTTCCAGGAGTGGGTATGTTATCCCTTCAATTGACAACTGTCAAACGCATAAAAAAAAAGTCTGATCATGACAATGGCGTGGCCCCTTTTCGTACTGCTTGCGTTTAAACCCCGATTCCTCGCTATTTTACTTTGAAACCCATATAAAACTATAACTGTTTCGTAATCTGTACAAAATGTCTTATTGGTTCTTATAAAACGAGCATGTTTACATTTACGAGTAAAACAAGTTTTGTTATTTTCACCTATTTTTTTCATACAGAACATAAATTAAAAATTTTCCATATTTTAATATTATAAAATATTTTTTTATGAAGTTTATTAACCTACAAATTTATTTATTTATTTATATATTGGTTCACCAACAACTGTTTACACTGGTATAATGCTTAGGGTAACAAAAAAGGTAAAAAAATTAACAAATTAGTGTAACAATCGCTTAAAGGTGAACTCCGCATGCATACTAAATTTTGGTTGTACAGAAAAACTACAAGAGAAAACAATAAGAATTTTACTTAGAACTAAAACTTAAACTATGTGACTAAAGTTAAATGAAAGTTATATGTAAATTTAAGTTGTATAAAAACATAGGTAAAATGGAAACTTAAACTATTGAGGAGAAAAAAAAAAAAAAAACATGTTTCATTATATGACAGAAAGTGCTTAATCTAAATTCAGAAGACATTTGTAAATTTTAGCTTTCAATTTGCTTAAAGAGTCAAAGTGCAGATCAATTTGATCGCTACAATTATTCACCACCTTACAAAATCTTGCAAATGGAGAATTAAGAGCAACAATATTATAAGTATTTAAAAATATGTCCATATAACAAATTGAAATGCGTCACAGAATTTCGCGGCGCCAACCTGACTCGCTCAAAGCTCTGTAATTATTGTAAACATGTCAAAGTTGTTTATGTTGAGAAATAAGTCAAATTCAAATTCAAATTCAAAAGTCATTTATTCAAATTAGGCTGAGAATCAGCACTTTTCGAACGTCAAAGTTACATAAGACAGTCCCACAAAACGCCCACCCTTCACCACTTCCTAGTGCTTTCGCTGGGAAGAAGAAGTGGCGCAACAAACTCCCCAGCAGCACAGCTGTCTGTTCAATTAGGAAAAATAAAATGATTCTATACAATAGTACTTATGCAAAATAATGTACATAACACAACACAAAACATTAAATTATAAATTATAAGCCATATGACAGCTAGCACACGCCATTATACCAACCAAAAACATTGAGATCTATACTCAAGCAGAAATAAAAATAACTAAACGTAAAGAATATCTAAAAAAAAAAGAGAAATAAGTTGCAAGTTTATGGGATTATCTATGTAAGATGTTACAAACGCTCATAAATGTTGAACCAGATTAAATATTACCACCTTGACACCACAAACAAAAACCACTTGACCACGAAGGTTCCGACTCACACTTTAGAGGTATGAGGAACAGGGTGTAAAGTTCACTCATCCACCATAGAAAAGGGAGGATCCTCCAACCAGACGGGTGTTGTGTCTGGCGGGCCGACTGCCCGACTGTTGATTTCGGATAGTCTTATCTATGTCGTTCGCACGGTAAACTCTAATTGCGCGATGCAGGATTTGTGTGACGTCATGTCTTTGATGCGTATTTAGTATGTGGCGGTGTAACCGCTACATCACTCCCCTCCGGAGACCGGAGGTCGATAGTGGGCCTGTGGTCTTGTATCTTGCGATGCTTCACAGTGCCAGCTAAGGTTCCAGTGAGTCGGAACCGGGTGCCGCACAGTTCGCGGTGAGTCGGAACTGTCTGCGGTGATTGCGGCGGTTGTGGTGATTGAGGTGATTGCGGTGATTGAGGTGATAGCGGTGATTGCGCTGATTGAGATGATTGCGGTGATTCCCCAGTGAGTCGGGGTGATGAGGCTGAGGGTGATGACCAGGAATGCGCGTTCGCTGCATGCTGGTGGTCAGGATACCCGTTGAAGCCGAGGGTGCTGGCTGTCTGTGTGACTCGCCTCACGAAAGCTTGCGGGAGTGATGATGATGACGTCACGCTGAAGTAGTTGCACGAAGGCTGCGTTGACGTTCATACTCAGGGTCACCAATTTAGAGGTATGAGGAACAGGGTGTAAAGTTCACTCATCCACCATAGAAAAGGGAGGATCCTCCAACCAGACGGGTGTTGTGTCTGGCGGGCCGACTGCCCGACTGTTGATTTCGGATAGTCTTATCTATGTCGTTCGCGCGGTAAACTCTAATTGCGCGATGCAGGATTTGTGTGACGTCATGTCTTTGATGCGTATTTAGTATGTGGCGGTGTAACCGCTACAATATGTTTTAGAACAAAGAAAGTCTTTGTTTCATAATTATTAATTAACTTAAATAAAAAGTACATTAAATTACCTCTATATTAAAAGCATTTCTATGTTTAAGATTAATTTGAGAAATAAAATATAAATTCGCAACACTTTCCCGCCATTATTTTGCAACATTCGGAAATAACTTCCGAGTGTCATGCATTAATTTTGATGCTTAAATGCTGATAGCATGGCGTGTTTTATTGTTAGCTCTGTCTTTCGTTCTCATAATACCTCAATATCGATAGAGATAAGGCGTAAGTTTAATAGATAAACGCAATAAAATTGGACCATAATCGAGCTGCCGTGGTACAGCAAGTGTCAGTTGATTATGATTTGACAACCTGCCGTGGCGGCTGGCAGTTGATAGCTGGCACAAATTGATACACCAAGTTGATTTATGTAAACAATGAAATACAATTTAAGTAAAAATAAGTGAGTACTATTAGCATTGGTATGCTAACGGTACAAGGATACTACACAGTACAAGGTTTTTCTTTACTAAATATGGAGCAATATTCAATTTTTAGATACTATTTATTTCACGCGGGCTCACTTCTATGCGCCTAACATTTCACTATTATTTTTATGAAACAAGTCGAATAAACTATTGAAAACTAATTTTAAAATCACTTGAGTGATCGAATGCAGACAGTTATTTTTTCTACCAACAAAAATGTAAGGTTCCCATTTGCAAACCACCTTTAACTACAGTGCCTATCTACAGTTCAGCCACTCGTGAAAATCTAATCTATTTTTAAAAGCGATTTTATTTTGCTTGTACGTCTCGGTCTGAAAATAATAACAGTTATATTATAACCTTTGCTTTTTTATCGTTGAATGGAATAATAAAGCGTAAAGCTATTATTGCTGTAAGTAATACAATATAGGAGAAGAAAATTAAGTAAAAATGGTTCTCTTTTATAAAAAAATTAAACACGTTTTATTTTACATGGAATAGTAAATGCAATACAATGGCACAATAACAATAATTATAACACTGGCACACTAATTTAAACAGAATAAGCTGGTGAAATAAAAATAAATAATTCAATTACTCAAATAGTAGCAAATTGTTCCAAATTCAAAAATTACACTTTTTGAAATCACTCCCTAACTCCAAATAAGTCTTTGCTCTAAACTTTGAATAACACTTTATTTAATAATACTGTATTTTTAGGGTCGCAGTCGTTTCCAACTAAACCAGTTTCACTTCCACCATCTAATTTCGATTCACATTCATCCGTCAGTCAAGAAGCGAATACTAAAATCGAGATTCTAAATCGATCCATACTTTCATTCTACACATTTAACTTTCTTCGTTTATCTGCTACCGATGAAGCTGTTTTGTCTCTGGGGATAGGTCTGTGGGTTGCGTCTGAAGTTCTCATACTGTTTCCAGTTCAGGTACCAGAAAGGTTGGTTGTCAACAGGGAGTGCATCCAATCGGTTGATGAGATTCTTGTCACCCCTAGCCTCAATAGGGTAAGCTTCATCCTCGCCGAACCTATTTGATATTAGGTCTGTTTCCACTGCTGGGTATCCAATCGGTCTCAGTCCAGCGTAAAACGGCCTTTGAGCTTTCACAACAGCGATGACGATTGTGACTGCAAGTACGATTTTGTAAGCAGACATTTTCTGTGAACAAAGAAATCAAGAATGTGATTAAAAGTATCAAGGTGATGCAGGATTGTTACTTTTATTTGAGTAGATTTGTTTTTTTTTTCAAATCGGACATTGGCACGATGCTGAAAATTCTAGTCATTATTTTTATTTGCATAATAAATGCAATCTTCCGCAGTGAATCTTAAATTTAGAATGAAACACCATAGTATGATAAAAAAAACGCTCAAGTTTTTAAAACAATGAGAGAAAAAAAAAATTACATCTTCATCTTTTATTTTATTTTTTATAGCCCACCAACATTGCTGTTAAAACACCTTAATATTCAATTTTAATTAGTGAATAATAATAATTTAGTATTATTATTTTTATAATAATTTTAATTTTTGGTGAGAATCTGTTTCCCAGGAGTGGGATGAAAAAGGTTGAAAAATAAAAATAAAATGTTCAAATAATGTGTGTTAATTGAAATAGCTACATCAATCTACCAAAACTTATAAAATTCACTCCAATCGCTTTCAAAGCGTTTCGTATTTCTACAATGACTTTAATAGGTACAGTAAAACCGGCCATCATTGCCCATAGCGGATATCTTGGCCCGAACAAATTTTTGACCGTTGAAGACATCTATCTACCCGCTATAAAATTGTGAAGTTTCGCACGCGCGGATTAAACTGCAGTGGAGCCATAAAATTTACAATTCAAGATTTTAGTTAGTTTTAGTGTTCGGGCAAAGATATCCGCTATGGGCAATAATGGCCGGTTTTACGGTAGGTATAATCTTTTTGGTAGCATACGTCAATCGAATACAATACATTTTTGACTTTTCCGTCATTGTTATCGCTGATAAAATTGCACAAAGGAAATAACAATTCGTATTATAAGCTCATTTTGAAAATTTCGAAATAGCCGATACACAAAAAAAAACAAATGATTATAACATTTACCTTTGATATTTGAGTTCACGCACAATAAAAAACAAAAGCGAGGTGAATGCACCAATGATTGTCACGGTTTCTATCGGTTCTCAATTCGAACTGTGACTCGATACAACTGAACACTGTATAAATATAAAGTCGCGAGTCATCGGGACCATCGCTGGACACAGACTTCAGTAATAATAGACTGGTCGACAACTTTTGAAATTGGAAACAGTGTGGCGGTGAATTTTCATTTTTGGAAGGAAACTGAATTAAAATTTGTTTTCTAATCAATGGCTAACTGGTTTTGGATTTTAAATTTATGATGCTGTTCCGTTGTCATTGATAATAATAGTTTTATAATAAAAAAAACTCAACAAGTAGGTAGGTAGGTATACTTTATTTACAAAATTATTGAAACAGTTAAGCGATACATTTTTTATGTCATATTTTTTGTATTTCTGCCTCTGATCGCATTATTTGAAATGCATTTTTTTTTAATTCTGCTCCACTATCATTATGACTGAAATTAGAATCGAGAGAGCTCGTAAAAATAAACACAAAATTAAATTAAATCTACAAAAAACAATCAAATATTAGCACAGAACACCTCTAAACATTATAAAGTGCGCGTAAAAACCCGATTCAACGCATACGCGTGAATAGGTACTCGTCTCGCCGGCGCATGACGTCACATATCAAGTTCGTCCAAGTCAATCAGTGTCTAGTCAAGGTAGACCCCGATTGATTCACCGAATCACTGCGCTGACGTCCACTTTTGAAGACAGGAAGAGGGGAGCGGTAGGTCAAATTAAACTGGTTACTAAGCGCTTGGGTTTTGAGTCATTCGTGAGGTAATAGAAACTTTTGCAAGTCACCGTTTATCTAACACACCCTCCCGTAGTAGTGGGTTTCCCGTTGTTATAAACTAGTGTTAAATAATACAGAAGCCGTTAGTTCGGTCACTGCGGTGTAGACATTTTTTTGTACGACTATTTGTTTATATAATTTGCGGTTGCCTACTGACCTAATTTTAAAAGACATGGCATGAAAAAAAAGTAAGACTTTATCAGTAAAACCCAGAGTGAAATTAAATGATGCTGCAATTATTAAACCACAAGGAAATAGTTGGTAAAGGAGATGGAAATCGGTGGGCCCAAATGTATTATGATATAATCTAAAAAAATTGTCATATTTTTTCAGTGATTCGGCAATGGCTCTCGTACAGAAAGGGAGGCTATAGTAATGCATTACTGTAATTGTATTGTAGGGAGACGAACTGTAGGCTGCAGCTACGCTCATATAATGTGCATTATATGGTATCTTAGCTGGGCTAGGCACCAAGATCATATAGCACCACCTGCACAATTCCTAGACGACATTTTAATTATAATTGAAGACAAATAAAACACTAAACACACTTAAATGATTTTTTATTTTATTTTAGACATCCTTTCCGTAACTCCTGCTAGCTACATAGGTAGGTAGGACTGAAGTCATTGACGTTCATTCATATGATTTATCAAACATTTCCTACTAAATATAATAACTATAAGTGCAAAAGCACATATTTTGCACTTCAGGAATCAGCTGTTAGTTAAAGATTGTAACATAACCTCACTTTTACATAATCTCTTTTATCTCTGTTCTCAGATTGACAAAATCCGCAGTATTTTCAGTGAAAGGTTAATTAATTGACACCACTTTCATCTTTTTACACCCAGGCCCAAGATTGTATGTAATCGTTTCAGTCTCCTTTCTGGATTTTCTTTAAACATTTATGGGATTGTGTTTTAAACACAGGTGTCGGTTCAATCCCAATCCAGCTGGATAGTCGTTGCGTTTTTCTGTCCGAATCTCGACATTGTAACTTAGCATCTTTTTGGAAACCTGTAGATATTGATCAGTAGCGAGGTGACAGCAGTCGGAATTCGGATGGCAGTAAGTAGCGCTTTATATAAAATTTTGATTTCAGTCGCATTTGTTTCGATGGAAAGTCAAGTCTAGGGAATGCAATCTCGGGTCTCGATAGCCAACTCACATGCTAAGTCTGGTGTCGAGATTTGTGAAGATTTCAAGAACGAGATTAAATCTTGCAAGGAAGGCTGGTGATCTCGTGATATTCGAGATCTTTCAAGACGGAGATTGCATTCCCTTTTCTACTCCAAATATCGTTGGGATAGGCATTGACTGAAAATTAACGACAAAAGTGGACGCACTCATTCATATTATGACCTGATCTAAGAAAATACCTTTTTCCAAAAAGTATGATCAATTTTGGTGGAACACTGACGTAGCTCGAGTAAATCCGTTGAAAAACGATACAAACTTCATACATGTATATTATTATGGGGTTTTCCAAAGTAATAATAAGGTCAATCGACTCAACCCACAATAGATTTGTGTTGCAAAAAAGATTGCATCTCATGTTTGAATTACTCATCCATTGTCTTTTCTCATAGGTATCGTCGACCTCGTAATTGTTTAACCAGTTTTGACAATAATTCCCAGTCTATTGAAAGTTTCAATAAGGTTGAAATTATACAATGTAACTGTCACAAAGACAAATAGACCTTGTCGTTTTATGAAGGGACATTCAACCTTAGGGTGATAAAGCAATTACGTGGTGGAGAATACTAGTATAAATATATTGTGGCGGCATCAAACATCAAAAGCCCTGACGTCACACAAATCCTGCATCGCGAAATTAGAGTTTACCGCGCGATCGACATATATACAAGCTCCCTACTTCATCCATTGGGCAGTTGCCCGCCAGACACAACACCCGGCTGGTCAGAGGATCCTCCCTTTTCTATGGTGGATGACTACACACCCTGTTCCTCATACCTCTAACATATTATGAATTGTATTTTCCAATGTGGAAGAGCTTCTTTTTTATGGCTGATCCACTACCTGCTGGATACATGGAAAAAACCTAATAAAAAATTGTAGTGACGTTTACAGACACCTACTCTTTTATACCATACAAGTACACATGAAATAGAATCGGTGTTCTCATGACTGATAATTGACCAACAAAATTCAGAATTCTCAGTACGTAAGAATACGATTAGTGGTATAGGTACCTACTAATCAGTAATAAAATTGATGAACATCTGTCGTTGTTGTCTGTCTCTTGTTTATTGTGGTTGTTGAATGTCTGTTGTTGTTGATTATATGTTGTTGTTGTTGATGATTGACTGTTGTTGTTGACGATTGTCTGTTGTTGTTGTTGTTGTTTGGTTGTCTGTTGTTGGTTTCAATAATTAAATTCCAGCGTTTTTCTCAGGCTTCTATAGTAGGAATAAACTCAGGAGCACTGTAAATCGTCGACTGTTAATGATTTTTTCGCTTTTTAAGGTTTCGTCTGTCTCGAGATCTATGTAACAAAAAATATTGTTAGTTAGCTGAATCATAATAGTTCAGATTTTTCTTTCTTTGAAGCTATGTAATTTAGATGAATAGTTTAGGAGCTAGCTAGCAGGTTTATTAATTACGCTCATTACAGTAAGTAATAATTTAGTTCGGTACCTTTATAGTGTGAACCCAAATCGCTCTTGGCCGCTATTTATCAACTTAACATACCTATAGGAGTTCATTATACTGTTTCCCTGTTATTGTAAAAATATTAATTAATACTTTCAAGAACAAACAGGACGTCATCGCTCGTTACAATAATAATAAATTGTGGTTAATAAAACAACAATACATACAATTCTGCTTCATAATCTTAGAACTGCGTTCTACTATAATTTTATTAGCATGGTTTGTTTCCTTCTGGTTATCTCGTGCACGTTATTTACATAGCTGTTTACAACAACAAAATAAATATAACATATTATTTAACCTTTATAATACTGGTGTCTCATATTGGAGACAGATAACAATAAAATTCTATTGTGTCTGCTAATTGCGCGCGCGACAGATTAAACCATTACGCCTGTATCATCCGGAGGGGTACGCAGACATGTGTTTATATAGTGTACATAATAAAGAGTTTGAGTTTTGTATTCCATTCTATTCTATTCTATTCTCCCCTCAGACCAAATAACAAACCAAGACATAGCGCTGCGACCAATACAGTGAAACATGCCAAAACTACACCTCCGCTCTGTGCATACACGCTCACATGCACACATCAATCAAACTGCACCTACCTAAGTGCACACATGTTTACAAAACCGGTATCACCTTGGATTTTTATTTGGTCTGAGATCTACCGATTGTAGGTACGAGTACACCCACATTTCGCCACTAAAAGAACGATTCCAATTTCGAGAATTCTTGGAAATCCTCAGTAACATAATATACTAAACTAGCTTTTGCCCGCGGCTTTGCTCGCGTCGAGGTCGGAAATGATCCCATTCAAAGAAAAAAGATATCCGACTTGTTAAGAGCCCGTATCAATTTCGACGCGCTCCTAGTTTAGGTAACTATCGAAGCGTAGTGTGTGTGCGTTCGAACTATCGCTGACAAGCGTAGTGTGCGTAGTCGCACACAGCGCAGCGGGAACAAACAATCTTGGTCCGTAACCGCTATTATCAGCACTCCATAGATTTTATATACTAGGTTCCGTAGTACTGGATGGATTTTATTGTGATAGTGATTAATGATGTGTTATCTTTAGGTAACCTTTAAAAATATCGTTAACTAGTACGGCATTCACTATAGTAATAGCAAACTATAAAGTGTGAAACGAATTACACGTATACTCCTGTATACTCCTGTACTCCTGTATTATTTAGATATTGGTGCCGATTTTATGTCACAAATGCCTCTAAACTAGACTAAAAATCACCAAAATTTAGTTTATTCCTGTCAAACGATGATTTCCCATTCTGAAATAGACTAAAGTAGCACAACTTAACTATATTTTAGTTTGACAGCACTAAGATTGTACCTACTGAGATTTTAATTTAGTGAAAATGACAACTTTGCTATTCTGAATTTGACGTTTTTCACCTAAAATTTTAATTTTCTAACTATATCTGACCATTTTTAATCGCGATCGAATTTGCGCTGAAAAATCTAGAATTTACTGTTTTTAGACCGCAAAATTGATACGGGCTCTTAAGCCAGGTTAGAAAATATCTGTGTGCCAAATCCAAACATGCATACCGGCCATATTTTTTTTTTTTTTAAATCCTTCCCACATACCTACTTCAACTGAATGAGACGAAATACAAATCTTGTATAAAACGCACACTATGTAGGCAGGTATATTATAAGTTGGGGGATTATATCGCTCATAAAAATGCTTGGCTGAATGTTGGTCCTGCTCCACAACCACAACTAATTGATTAACATTTGCAAATACTGTTGGAGCTGCTGAAGATTGTAAGACCATCTTTGCATTGTATAATTGCATAGCACAGGTGTGAGTACTATGTAGGTACTATGGAGCTACCCTTTACCGCGTAATATGTCTTTCATTGACTTGAATGTGCCCTAGCGGCTGAGAGTAGGTATGTCATACTCACTCAGATGTCGAGGAGTTGAATGGTGCTGATCCATGCGTCATGTTCGTGAACGGGCGCCGCCAGTTGGGACTGGTCATCTCTTAGCTGCCACGGCTTATGTTAATATTTGAATTGTTTTTATCTTTCTATCACATGTATAATTTCAACATAAATTATGTAACCAATATTTTGTAACAATTTTGATTTAAAAGAGTGTCCGTGGAGTTTCGTGCCCGTTCTTCTCCATAGGTACCTACGCTTTGGAATGGACAACTAACTTCATATTTCTGACTGACCGACTCCTTGACAATTCAAAAGTGTCTGTACATGGTCTAATTGAAATACATGCTTTGAGTTTGAATAAAGATTTCAAAAGTTAAATAATAATTACTGATTTACACGAATAATCGGCGCAATGTGTAGCGCGCGCTTAGGAACCCCTTTTTTTTTTTTTTTTGGGTGGGAAATCATCAAATGACTCCTCCCGCTCTGGGTGGAGCGGGAGGGCGTGTCAGACTCTTACTGACTAAAACCCACCCGTGTTCCTTCTGTTGCCTGTGCAATGCCAGGGGGCCACGGTATCCCTTTCGGACTTTCCCGCAACCCCGGCAGGCAATGGTCTCATCGGACCCCTTCATTCGCTGACATCTCTTTGAGGCGCGCGTGGAACACAACGCGCCGTCGACACGGGCTTGGTCCTTACCGGACGTTGAGCTACCCATTGCTCACCGTCCGCAAGCCCGCGCCTACGGTGGCCGGGAATCAGCAATTGATTCCCGACGCCCAGGGCGTCTCCTCCTGCGGCGGCTAGGGGCGTGAGGGCGCGAAATTTGCCTTTCCCTCACGCGCTCCGCCTCCTCTTTCGCGAGCATTACTGCTTCGCAGAAAGAGGTGACGGCCTCCCATGCCCTCTCGCTCCGTACCATGGCCTGGACCAGGGCCGGACGCGAGAGATCCCCGCCACCGATCGCCTCAACGAGGACACGGCGGTGCTCTGCCCAAGCCGGGCATACCTCCACCGTATGCTCCACCGTGTCCTCCGGGCGATCCACGCAGTGATGACACCCGGGCGTTTCCTCCCGCCTTATCCGAAACAGGTACCTCCCGAAACAGCCGTGTCCGGTGAGGACCTGCGTCAGGCGGAAGGTGAGGACGCCGTGGCGCCTCTCCAGCCACTCCTCAAAGAGGGGACTTATCGCCGCAATAGTGGCGTGCCCAGCACTGGGTTGCGACAATCGCACTCTCCATGACGCCATGAGATCCCGTCGGAGCTCTGTCCGCTGTGCCGCGATTTCTCGCGGCATCGGAGTCAAGCCCCGGCGTTTCGCCTCCTCGCGCCACTCCCAAATACGCGCGAGGACTTTTGCCTCCAGATCCCATGGCGGCGCTTAGGAACCCCTAGCTAGACAATTTCACCTCTCCCCCAGTCTTCATGAATTTCAACAGAGTTGACATGTTAAACTTTGACCAAAAAGAAATTTGAATTCGTATTGTTGAAAAAAAAAAAAAAAAAAATATTTTATTTAAAGAGAAGAAAGAAAGAAAGAATACGGTTACTCTTTCAAAAATAATTGGCTTTTACAATATTTTCAAATAAGTGTTATTAGGTATGGGAGGACAGTGTAGGTCTTTCAACAAGTACCAGGTACTTAACAAAATAATTATGGTCAGCAAATATACAGTCCACTAAGCCTACAGCGTTCTCACATTCACAAAATAGAAAATAATCTATATAAAAATGAATAAATTATTAAAAATAAAAAAGTATTATAAACGAAATGACGTGATTGCTATACGAAGACCGCTTACCACTAAACCATTTAGAAAACAAAAAAAACAAAAGATAACAATAAATACAGGATAATGAAAACAATATTATATTAACAATACGCCGAACCCGAAAATAATTGCTTGTGGTGGGAAAAACCCACTTTTGAGAACAACATCGACACATAATATTGTTGTCACGTTTGAATTCGAACTCAATTCGCGATAACTACAGTAATGTAGATATATGTTCTATATCAGCTAAGGGGATTCCTTGGTATTTTGTATATTTGTATGGCATACTAATGATTTACTTTATGACTGTACGGGAAAAATATTTTACCATTACATTTTCTTGGGAAAATGAAATTAACTAATGATGAGGAAAAGTGAAGTGAAGTTTTTTTTACAGTTTTTTCTCAACCATGTTGGGGAAAGAAGGTTGTGATGTTGGAAATTGGAGCGAAATGATACCAAGACGAATGATGAGTAAATACTGTCTTTATTAAAATAATGCTACATGTTTTATAGTGTAAGATACGTATACGAACTAATGATATAAAGGTGCTTACATACACACGACACCTCCCCGGGGGGAGAAAAAATAAAAAAAATAAAAGTTTTTTTTTTTTGTTAGTTTAGAAATATTACTAAATTATAGGTTAGTTTGGTTGAGTACACAATATTAGATGCTTATTACTAGTATGTGGTTACATTTTGGTTAGATATTATAAGTAGACACGACAACGACAGGTTGTTTTTTTTTTTTTTTTTTTTTTTTTTTACAATTCAATTTGAATGTTTACAGTGCAATTGCAGTAAATCAATCATAATAGAGCTTTGTTCGGTTTTTATGAATAACATCTGTTTTACCATTAATTTCGATTTCTACATTTGGTGAAATATCCCTGATAACTTTGTAAGGTCCTGAGTATAAGCTTGTCAGTTTATTGCCTGTTTCATTTTTTACTAAAACTTTGTCATTATGGCTATAATGTGTGGGGTTAACGTAGGTGTCATACCTACGTTTTGTTACCAACTTACTGTTAATTAAATTTTTGCGAGCTTGCGTTTGTGATACCTGTAGCCTGTATTTTAGTTCCAGTGGGTAACTGTCATAGTTATATAATGGTTCTATTTTTTGAGTGAGATTGCTTGGTAAAATGCACTTTTTACCGTAAACTAATTCAAACGGAGTGAATTTAGTAGACGTATTTACAGAAGTATTATAGGCGAAACACCAATAGGGTAGCCAAGTACTCCAGGATTCCGTTTTTTGTTCCGTTTGAATACGAAGAAATGTTGACAAACTTTTATGTGAGTTTTCCAAAGCTCCTATGCTTTGATGGTGATATGCAGTTGAGTTAAGTTTTTTAATATTAAGCAAAGCACAAACCTCTTTTACTGTATCTGCCATGAACTCAGTACCCCTGTCGGTGGCGATTTCCTTCGGCACACCATGATGAAGCACGAAGTTGTCCACAAAAGAACGAGCAACTTCTGCTGCTGTTTTTGTAATAAGTGGAAAAGCACATACATACTTTGACAACTCGCACTGTATTGTTAGAATATATGAATAGTCATTATTGTCCTTATCTAAAGGCCCAACTAAATCTAGGAATATCTTTTCAAACGCCGTGTGTGCCGTTGTGGTGACGGCCATGGGTTCCTTTACTTGTACTGTGTACTTTTGTTTCTGGCAATGTGAGCATTTTTTCACATAATTTTTAACATCAGTATCTAATCCTGGCCAAAAATAATATTGCCGAATTTTATTTACCATTCGTCTTATACCCGCGTGACCGCTTGTCGGTAAAAGATGAAAATCATTAAGTATTACTTTCCTATCGTCCTTATTTTCTACGCGTTCTACGTCTTGTATTATGATTAATCTGGGCCCTAACCAATTTTCGCTATCTTTGATTTGTCTGATTAATTTTTCAAGAAATATTCTATTATTCTCATTTTTCATAAAGTACACTTCCTCTACACATATTTCGCTACAAAAATTACTCAGCGCTTTCACAAATTCTGCTCGAGTCATTTGCGAGTGAGCCGTTGGTTTTATAAATATAGTCTTATTATTTTTTGAATACATAAAAACATTGTTTTCTTTATTTAGTTCGTTGTTTTTTCTTAAGTTTCCTAATCCTGAATTGTCTATAAATCTTAATTCAACCACTTCTTTTGGCCTATTCTGTGCCTCGACAACTTTTGGTTTTTCAAAATAATCGCTTGGCTGGATTGCATCGTCTGTTGATGGTTTGGCATTCAATTTTAGTTTCTGCGCCCGTGTCATAACACATAAATTATTATTCATGTCCTGTAAATCTTTTGAAGTTAATCGAGACAGTGCGTCCGCAGCTGCATTGTCACAACCTTTGACGTACTCAATTTCGTAATCGTATTCCTCAAGTATCAATTTAAATTTAAGTAGTCTGCTGGAAGGATCTTTGAGATTGAACAAGTAAATCAAAGGTTTGTGGTCAGTTATAATTTTAAAATGACGGCCAAATAAATATGGTCTAAAATGTTTCACCCCCCACACTATTGCTAATAGTTCCTTTTCTATGGTGGGATAGTTTTTCTCTGATTTATTTAGGCCTCTGCTAGCGTAAGCAACTGGGCGCCTATCCGCATTTGATAAAATTGCTCCAACTGCGTAGCCTGATGCGTCTGTTTGTAACACGAATTTATTTTCAAGTGCAAAATTAGGATATTGCAGTATTGGCGGTGTTATCATAGTCTCTTTAAGTATGTCAAATGATTTCTGACAGTTGTCATCCCAATTAAACACTACATTTTTCCTGCACAATAAATTAAGATAATATGCCTTATCTGCAAAATTTGGGATAAATTTACGATAGTAGTTCGCAAATGCGACAAAGCGTTTTACATCATCCACATTTTTAGGAATTGGGTAATCCTTAATAACACTTGTTTTTGCGGGATCTGGCAGTACACCTTCACTAGATACTATATGGCCTAAATAAAGTATTTCTTTCCTTAGGAAATTGCATTTTGTAGGGTTTAGTTTTAAGTTGACTTTGCGTAAGCGGTCAAATATGTCTATGAGGTTTTTATTGTGATGAGATAGAGACTTTCCAAAGACTATCAAATCATCGAGATATACTAAGCACTTTTCATATGTTAGACCGGCCATAGCCATTGTCATCATGCGTGAGAAAGAACTGGGGCTGGTTTTTAAACCCATGGGCATACGCGTCATTTGGTATTGCCCTGAAGCAAATGCTGTGTATTTGCGGCTGTCTTCGTGTAGGTCAACGTTATAGAAACCTTGGTTTAAATCTAAATGGCTGAAGTATAAACAGCCCGATAAAGAGTCTAATATTTCATTTATATTTGGAAGAGGAAACTTATCATCTTGAATGCTGTTGTTAAGTTTGCGATAATCAATAACTAATCGCCATTTTTTATTACCCGCTGAGTCTGGTTTTTTGGGTACTAGTAAAACTGGGCTTGACCATTCGCTGTTACATTTTTCTATAATACCTTGCTGAAGTAAGTTGTCTATTTGTTTGTTTAGTTCTCCTTTCTGTGAGTATGGTAGTCTATATGGCTTTGAATATACCGGAGCTACGTTAGGTTTCAAGTTAATTTTGTGCCTATATAATTCGGTTGTCGTCATTTTGTCTCCTGCTAGACAAAAAATGTCGGAATACTTCGCACATATTTTCTCTATTGATAATTGTTCCTCTTTATTTAAGTGCTTTAAATCTAGAGCAGAAAACAGGCTCTTAACCCTTACCGCGTTACTTATTGTTTTCTCAAAAGAACAAATATTGTATTCCGAGGATTTTTGTATTATGGGATTAATGTCATCTAAGGTTAAATCATTATCCGTTGTGTTAAGGACTCGGATCGGAAGCATTCCGTTTTTAGGTTTAACCAATGAGCTAGCTATAAAAACTCCGTTTTGCAGTTCTGATGCACTAATAACGATTTCTTCAAATGCATACCTCGGCTGGACACTAATAAAATGTATTGATTCACACCTCGCGGGTATCTTTATACTTTTGCGTGGAAAACATAATGGAAAGGAAATTGCAAGATTATTATTCCATAACAACAAAGTATTGTTACCTAGGTTTAGAATTGATTTGTATTTGTTTAAGAAGTCATGCCCTATTATGCCACTAGTCTTACAAGGCAAGGAATTAAAAACATAGAATTTATGTTTCAGTATCTGATTCTTAGATCTCAATTCTAGATAAACATATCCAATAGATTGAACTTTGCCTCCCATTCCTGATACGTCAATGTTCTGTTTATGGATTGGAATGTTTTGTTTCATTACATGTTTATATTTTATTGCCGATATGGAGGCACCGGTGTCAATTAACCAATTATATGGGTAACCATTACGGCCATTTAAATAAATGGTACTAGAATTATTATTTGTAAAAAGAATTGCTCTTTTAGTCACGAAAAAACTCATTATTTTCATCGGATGGCAAATGAGATTCGGTCGTTTGCAAAGATGCTTCTGTTGTCTGCAAAGAAGTCGAGTCTGCGTTTGTCAAAGTATTTAATTGTGCTTGGCGGCTATAATTAGATCTACCTCTGCTCCTGAAGGATGACCGCCTTGCACCGCGCGCTGAGTTCTGTTGACCTCGCCAACCGCGTCCTGTACCCTGCTGGTAACCAATGATCTCGCTGTTCTGCTCTTCTGCAGCTGAGTGTGACGTACCTCTGGCCCTCGTACTGGCTCGACGATTCCCGAAACCCCTGTAATTGTTATTATAATAGTTATTGCGATTGAAATACAATACTTCAGAATCGGTAGGTCGTGATATTTCTTCATCTAAAGCCGCTTGGATGGCATCCTTTAAAGAGGTATAGTTCCTTGCTGTGATAACTGTACTGAGTCTACGATTTCTCAAACCATCTGCAAAACATTTTATAGCGAGTTTTTCGTTCAGAGGACGTAAAACCTGGTATGCGTGGTCCTTACCTTCCGACTGAGAGATGGTCAGGTCTACGAACATTTCTGTAATTTTATTACCAAACTCATCAATTGATTGATTATCCTGTCTGAAACTTTGTAGTTTGCGTTGTATTGCAGTTGCCGACTTTTTCGGTAACAGCTGAATTTTCATATCGTTAATAAGTGCATTAGTACTAGAATAATTTGGGGATAATTTCAATTTTGCACCCCGAGTTAGTCTATTTTTCAAAACAAAGTTTACTAACCTTTTCTGGGATTCGTCGTCGAGCTCTGAGCTGTAATATTCAATACCATCTATAAGACGATTAATACTGGATTCATCGTCGGCTGAAACAGGCAATAAATTCATAGCTATCTTTAAATCGAACTTGGCCATTTTTAGGCTTTCCTCAGTTGTCACAGAACACAAGCTTAATACTTCCTTATATATTATATTAAATTGTTCACAATTTTTTTTTTACGAACAAGTATTCTTGTTCCTTAATGCTACCTTTAATTGCTTCTAGTTTTTCTAAAGTATATTGATATTTTTCATACAAGTGGTTAGCTTCTCGTACCTTTACTTCAATTATTCTACCTACTCGTCTCGTGGCACCTATCTTCACTAAATATGTTCTCAATTCTTTTATCTTTGCAAGTAAATCTGATAGCTCTTGAGCCATATGGTAAAATTATGAAGTATCTAAGCCTTTCCAAATTTGAGGCGTCTTTTATTTACATATATTTACTTTTTATACTACTGTTTACGTACATACACAATGCGGTACATTTCAATTAGCATATTAAATAATGGTTAATACATTAAACTGTCCACGTGTTTTCTCTATTTATGGTTAATTAATAATGTCTAAAGTTCCACTTTTGGATGCTAGCGAACGAACTAATGCCTTTACAAATTGGGGCACTTACACGGGGGTAGTCACACACTTTATTTTAACGTTATCACTTCACTTCACTTTTATTTTTATTTTCACTTTGGTGCTCGAAGGACAGTATCAGCACGCAGTTGTCTTCTTTAAGCTTTGACTCTTGATTATTTCGCCTAATATGGCGTTCAATATTTATTTATGTGTTACGTGTCGTTGTCCACCATGCCTTATCAAATACCTAGTTTAGTCCTTTTGAAATTCTCGCCTATACGTTCTCTGTTCCCATACCATTTTTTGGGTCTCGCCGGAAGTATGAAATTGATCTTCGCAAAGCGTGTCGATTTATTTCATTGATCATCCACTTGGTGTGACAGGTCTTGTAAATCCTGATTATAAGGTACAGGAATCCCAGCAACAGCAGCAACAAAATCACCAACAAGACCACATTCGTTGTACTGGTATGGTACTTTAGCTGCTCCAAATCTGCGTTGTTATTTCCGCCAGAAGCTGTTTGGGCGATAATGACTTCTTCCTTACTCTGACTTTTCCCCATGATAATATTGATTATGATTACTGACACAAAAAACACTGTTTCTCACAAGACTTTGTTTGCGACTACACTTGCGGTTCATCGTGGAAGGGTATCCTTATATGGAGAAAGGAATTCTAAACATAGTCCCGGGGACTCTTACGTCACGGTCGCCATGTGATGTTGGAAATTGGAGCGAAATGATACCAAGACGAATGATGAGTAAATACTGTCTTTATTAAAATAATGCTACATGTTTTATAGTGTAAGATACGTATACGAACTAATGATATAAAGGTGCTTACATACACACGACAAGGTGAATACTAGAATTTTACATGAAGCGACTGCCTATCTGACCTCCACAATTTAGTAACTGTGTAATACGATACCCCTTGGTAAAACTGGTTGTCAGACTGTCGGGCTTCTGACGACCCGTAACGACTGTCAAAGATCCACGAATGACAGCCGGGACCAAGGGTTTAACGTGTTTTCCGAGGCACGGGGGAGTCTCGGTATTTTAAGATAGTCACCCATTCACCACACAGCCAACCCCAGCAAGCCTAGCTTAACCTGTTAGATCGACCCGTGCCGTTGTTATACTTAGCCACGAGCTCTTCTTGCAGTTTTTAGCAAAATATTAAAATTAAAATTAAAGTATTGATTGGTGATTTAAAACTCAAAAATATTCTTAGAATCATGAAATTTGACAAGAAGCAAGTTCTCACAGCACAAGTAAAGGGATAGGTCCGAAACAGATAATTACCAACAGAATAATAATAATAATATAATTACGAAACAGATAGTTTTATCACATGAAAAATATGTTTTTGCGGTTACAAACTAAGAATTGACCGTGACGTATAAGGATGTACCTATGGGAGAACATTTTTTTAAACTACAAAGTTAAGTTTTGTTTGGGATAAACTCATACCAACTACGGAACGTTTTCAGCTTTATTAAACAGCTCAGATCGCGAAAATCTATTAAGTTTGCCATTTTTTGACAAATATGTTGGCTTATCAGTTAGGTACATAAAATAGGGCCCTGCTTACTAATTACGCAACATATTTTCGTAAACGATAAAGACAAATCTGTTTCATTTTGACAGTTCAACAACATTCATTGCGTCATTTACGTTGCTCTGCAGTTTTTTTTTTCTAACTTACGGAGCAATGGATTAGCAATCTGTTTCAAAACGATTCAGATTCGGATTGATTTTGCATTACGTAATTAGGGTACAGGTTCATTTTAAATGAAGACCTTCATATTATTTTCTCATTTGGTTTTGGAAAAAAACTGCAGTTTTTTTATATTCTAATTATATATTACACTCAGCATCACAAAAATCGCACCTCTTTAAAAATTTCCTTCAGTCATTTTAGCCCTATTAATCAATAGTAGACATATATGTATGACTATAAGGTATCATTGGAAAGGCAATTTATTTAAATTTCATAATAAAGCAATAGATTTGGATTTTGTTTACCAGGGAATAAAAAAAACAAGCTAATGCAAATGAATAAACGAAACTTTTTATTTCAACAGAAAAAAATCAGCAAAGTGCTTAAAAACAAGTTACAACCTAGCGTTACATAGGATTAATGGATTTGCGCGCAAAAATATGTTTTAAGAAATACAAAACATTTTCCTAATAATATTACAATATTATTAAGTTGCATCATGATATTGTTTCTTATTTTTTTTACTACCATAATAAATCGACTTACCATGATAAAAATAAATGCTGGAACATGCTAGGATGATGAATATAATGTGGAATAAACACGCAAGGACTAAGAAAGCAATAACAGCTCTATCTACTTATTTTGTTATCTTGCAACCTTATGGTACACACGGCTACACATCAAGCTGTACATATCCAGTTGATACTGATCTCCCAGTACCTATAGGATTTCCATACAATGCGAGGCCAGCTTATAATGGAAATGTATAGTTTGATGTGTAGCCGTGTGTACCATACCATCATTATAATAGCATGTTTGGAAGCTCAATAACCTATATTATGGTGAAAGCGTCAGGGTAGCCCGTACAATTATAATTTTTTTTACGTTTTTTTTTACCTTTCGCAGGTCTGCTATTGTACTCAAAATTATAATTATGTCGTATCTCTATGTATTTAACTGCGTGTACATAAATAATAAAATAAATAAATAAACAAATACATGTTTTCTTTTTTTTTAATAGTGCTCTATGTACTACTAATCCATACATTCTAGTATTTAATGTACACTGTAAAAGACATTATAATTTAAAATGCAATCAAAAAAATATAATAATACAAAGAATATTTACAGATTTTTTTCAAATTAATACAAAAATATCAAATGTCATAAAAATCCTTGACCCCTTAGACCTTGGGTAAAACGTTTTGAGATACATTTTGTTACACTAAATAATTTTGAAGATAATTTAGATATGTTATGGTTTTACCCAATGATATTATAAGTAAAAAGGTGTAGATAAGTTACCTAAACAACATTCGATATTCAAAAACGGTATACTAACACATAAATAACGTAGGTACCTGTTATTATAAAAC
Organism: Xanthia togata; assembly: GCA_963853775.1. NCBI lineage: Eukaryota > Metazoa > Arthropoda > Insecta > Lepidoptera > Noctuidae > Xanthia > Xanthia togata. The sequence continues at coordinate 9,388,176 of OY970806.1, forward strand.
AGATATTGACGCGCCATACAACAAACACGTACGCAAGCACATACGCTTTGTTGATAATACGTTTCTAATACGTTTCATTTCGTTTATAATACGTTTTTATTTTTAATAATTTATTCATCTATATATAGATTATTTTCTATTTTGTGAATGTGAGAACGCTGTGGGCTTAGTGGACTCTACATTTGCTGACCATAATTATTTTGTTAAGTACCTGGTACTTTTTGAAAGACCTACACTGTCCTCCCATACCTAATAACACTGTTATTTGAAAATATTGTAAAAAACAATTATTTTTAAAAGAGTAACCGTGGAGTTTCTTGTCGGCTCTTCTCCATAGGAAACGACCAATTGGAACCGTGCACCTAGCTTCTGACGTTTCATAAGTGCCCATGTAGATTTATGTGAAATAAAATATTGTGAATTTGAATTTTATATGTGCATTCATCGTTTAACACATATGTATTTTTAGATAAGCTTCTGTGTTTATTTCTGTTTTACGCATTAGTTAATTATAGATACGTCAACCACCATTTTACAAATAAAGTGTCATCGAGATACGAGATACAATGGTGTTAAAATCGAGATACACTTTTGTGTTACTAAGGGGACGTAATATGTATAAGTCTGAAAATGCCAACCCATTGCTCATGCTCATGCATTTTCTGTTTGAGAGGCGGACAATAATAGACTGGTATTATTAATCTACATTAGTATGATAAATGCGAATGTAACTCTGCTTGTCTGTGTGTTTTAATGAAATTTGAGATAGGTAACCCCGGGACCTGGAGAAAGAAACAAGCTACTATTCATCCTGGATGTATGAAAAAAATAACATAAGTAATTATATAAAATACACACAGACGAAGAAACGGGAAACAGTGTGCCTGCGTATTATATAATACGCAGGCACACTGTTTTTATTTATACTGTTTTTATATATTTTTTTTTTGAAGATGTTTGTTCGTTGTACAATCACGCATAAACTTAACTACTGAACGTATTTGATTGATAAAGAGACGGAGCAGTTTCAGTACGTAAATTAGATGGTCACTCATCCACGGATCAACTCCGGAAAAAGTAGCTTAACCTGATGGATCGAGCCGTTCGACTGTTAATACTTAAGTCTTGAGCTCCTAAAAAACACTATCAACACTAATATATATATTTAACTTAGCGTTACATGCTTAAACACTACCTCAGAGAATTTTGGAGCAGACCCAAAATAATTAAGCCATAACAGCAAACAGAGAATGGTATTTGGTCAATATATCATAACTTGTTGACTTTGTCCCGAACTATTTGCGCAAATAAACATAACATCACGCCTGTAATCCTCGAAGGGTTAGGCAGAGGTGTACCTATAGTATACCCACATTTTGCCAGTTATGTTTAAGTCCCATGTAATAGGGCATGTAATAGCCTTTTGCCATCAACCGGGCACAAATCCAGACTCCGGGCTGCTACTGAGAAATTTCTGATGGGAAAACCCAATAACACTGCCCGACCTGGGAATCGAACCCACGACCTCATGGTCAGAAGTAGCGCTTGCGACCACGAGACCAACGAGGTACTGTGCAAAGTTACATGAATAAGACTTGGCAAGCTTAAGATTTAGCTCAAGATTAAATGTTATTAATCTGTATTGCGTAAGATATCTTCTGTTAAAGAGACATATCTAAAATGAATTCTTTTTTTTATTCAATCAATCTGCCTAGCCTTTTCCCAACTATATTGACGTCGGTTTCCAGTCTAACCAGATGCAGCTGAATACCAGTATTTTACATAGAGCGACTGCCTATCTGACCTCCACAACCCAGTAACTGGGTAATACGATACCCCTTGGTAAGACTGGTTGTCAGATTTTCGGGCTTCTGAGGACCCGTAACGACTGTCAAACATCCACGAATGACAGCCGGGACCAACGGCTTAACGTGCTTTCCGTGGCACGGAGGAGTCTCGTTATGTAAAGATGGTCACCCATCCACAGACCAACCCCGGCAAGCATAGCTTAACCTGATGGATAAACCCGTGCGGCAGTTATTACTTAGCCACGAGTTTTTTTTTTTAATTCCTTATGGGAATTTACATAGGCAAGGCTTAGGGGGTACCCTAAGCCCTTAATATTCAAAAATCCTTCCTTAGTGCTCATTTTCGTTATAAGCAACTCTTGTGCAAAATTTCATGCTTCTAGCTAGACCCAGCGGTTTAGGCCGGGCGGTGTCACCAGTGTTAATATATAACAAATTTAAGATTTATATTAAGTAGAAAATCGAGTATTACGGGACATCGCAAGCCGTTTTGGTCGACTCTTTTCGGCACATTTTAGCTCGAGGAATCAGCATTGTCATGCACCCACCGTGGCAATGCTGCCAGCCTTTTGGGAACTTTTCCCCTTGACAGCGATGCGGACGAATTTTTTGATGCCCAATGAGCTTTTAGAGGCATGAAGAACAGGGTGTACAGTTCACTCATCCTCTATAGAAAAGGGAGGATCCTCCGACCAGACGGGTGTCGTGTCTGGCGGGCAACTCCCCAACGGTTGATATCGGATAGTCTTATAATATGTCGTTCACGCGGTATACTTTAATTGCGCGATGCAGGATTTGTGTGACATCAGGATTTTGTGTGACGTCAGGTATTTGATGCGTAGTTCGTATGTGGCGATGTAGATCAAGCTCTTTATATTTTTTTCCTTTCTTTATATACTTCTACATTATATATATATATATATTTCAGTAGACCTATATTTATGATTTGTCAAGTATTAAGTATACATAAAAAAAAAAAAAAATACAACCACTCCAAACAGTGGATTGCTAATATGTAGATGATGATGACGATGAATTCTCTTGACATAATTTCTTATGCTCGGTTCCTATAAACGAAAACGAATCGTTGTACTTACCAATGGTAGCCTTTTTTTTATCGCCAAACTGGGCATAAATATAGTCCTCCAGACCGTATTTCGGCCACGGGCGGCAATCTCAACGGAGACTAGCCTTCGGCGCGGAAGATATTATATTGCACAAATGTGTGCACAGACACAGGTGCACTCTCTCTTCCCTCACTCTCATAGTCCGATGGGATGGCAATCCGACACGACTGGAGAGAGATCGGGCGCAGGACCAACGGCTTAACGTGCTTGCCCAGGCACGGGGGTATCATACCGCCAACTTTCCAAACTCCGAAATTCCTAATGGAAAAACCCAATATCGCTTTGCCTGACCCGGGAATCGAAGCCCACGCTCAGCAGTCGCGCTTGCGAGCACGAGACCAACGGGGCAGTCAAACTGGGCATATACATAGATTCGTAAGCTAATATTACCTGTGACAGCTACTTCCACATGGGAGGGTCTACTATGCAGAGCTATTAGGTCTTTGCTTCATTATTGGTAAAGATACAATAGTCTTAATTTTAACCAATAACGGTACGTAAATTAGTAGGAATCGGCCATTAGTCGCTTGTTACGAGCTCCGCTATTAAACACACTTATAAAGGATTTCTGAACTAAACAATTATGAAACAAGCCTAATTAATAACAAAATAACACTGTTAGATAATATAGCTAAATCACTTTAAATTCCTTTACACAAAGTTAGTGGGACTTACAGAGATACTCCCAAAGTTATCACGTATGTTTGTGTAACTTTAGTTATAAACGAGTCTTCTAAGTTATGGGTTTTGCTTTGTATACAATACAACTTTATGACATTACTCGTTGGGATTAACAGCAAGTAAAAAGATTTTGCAAAAAAATGCACCGTTTTACAAAGTCTGTGAGCGAGTTTAGATAATTTAAAAAAAGTTAAAGACAGTCTCCTAAGAACATACATACATAACATCACGCCTGTATTCCTCGAAGGGTTAATCAGAGGTGTCCCTACAGTACGACCCTATTGCCATCAACCGGGCACAAATCCAGACTCCAAATTCCAGATGGAGCGAAGGCTCCTTAGAACGTTAGTATATTCTCATGTTGTATGTATGTTTATATTTAAATTGGTGAATAGTTTTGTTTTTTAATTTACTTTATGTCTTTTGTTTTCTCTTCTACTCTTACACACGTTGTCTACATCTCTTTATCCACTTTCCTATCGCAGGTATGCTGGAAGAGATTTCTTTAGAAATAAGCATCCCCTTTGTATGTACTTTTTTGTTCCTTTCTTCTTGTCTCTTTATATCTGTGTACCTACTATCGAAGAACTTCATATCTAAGCAGTTTGAAAATAAAATCCCGTGAACACGATGAACACATCTGTTACCGCCCCGGTTCTAAAGAGGCCGAGCACTGCAAGCAGAAATGGTCCTTACGGTGTATATATAAGAACTTCTTTGATGGTCCATAAACTGTTAAACCAATGAATAAATAAACGTTTTACAGCTACAGCCATTGAAATTCTGTCCTTACTGTCCCATTTAAAAAATCTACCCTGTAGATGCAGTACAGTAGCAAGCCTTTACTAAAACATTGCACTATCTATAGTGCAATGTTTATTTTATATTCACAACCAACTAGGTTGAACCTAGTATCGGTCATTATAATTCAAGACACCTTTTAAAACTTAGTAGGTATCTGGGTGACGGGTGCAATGCAATCATGCGGAAAATTCGACTAAAGAATCTACAGGTGCTATGCAATCTAGCGAAGAATTTGACACAGGGAGCTATAGATACATGCACGTCCGCAATGATCGGAATTGAGCCACAAGCTATCAAAGCTTTAAAACGATTGATGTATTCAGATTCCGATATCCAATATAATCTACCTATGCAACATATGATAAGTACTGAATGCGAACAGCCCACTCTTCCAATACATCTCTAATGATTTGGTTAAGCTGTTATATCGGCTGGATTCCTAGTATCATCCACTCTAAAGGATAACTTCTTGTTCAAATCTTATTCTCTCATCCTTGCAAAAACGAAAATGTTAAAAGAGTAAGCTTTACAAACGACAAGCTATTTTTAAAAATGTCTTAAAACATTCTTCGATCATTTGGTGTTAGATTATGATGCTACCCGATGGCCATATCAGTAGCTGTCGAAAAACAGCTCAAGATCAGTTGTATGTAATACATATTTCACACTTTACTGCTATTTGCTTCTTAATAACAGCCGAAAGAATAAGTACAGAAGGTATTCTACTAAGGTACAGAAAGGTCTCCATACAGCGAGTGAGAACAAATGCATGCACAAAGACTATACAAAGCCAACCTTCTCTAAGTACCTATATATTTGTGCTTCCACTGAATACAACAAGATCACTGAAGCGTTACCTATTTGTCTAGACGGATTAATTTAATTTTATAGCCACGTCAAAGAAAAAAAAAAAATGTTTTTCTTATTTGGTTGGTTTTCACTGTCAATTTCAAGTCAAAGTGTGCATTTCTTCTATTATTTCAAACTCACCATTATTATTTAGAGCTAGAGTTTGGACTCTCGTCCTACATTCAAACTTATACGCAACTTCTTTGGAGTAATGCGTAACACACAAAAAATGACAATTGATCGCGATGTGTTTCATTTTGACAGTTCACCCACGTTCATTGCGTTATTTACGTTGTTGAGCGGAAGAATTTTTTAAACTTATGAAGCAATGGGTTGGCAATATCCTTCAAACCTCTCGGATTGTGATTGAAAGTGTGTTACGCAATAAGGGTGCTAGTCTGGAACTCATCAAGAAATTTGTGAGAGAATTAACACTATCCAAAACAACATAACACCACCAAGACCACTAGGAACTAGCCAACAGATAAAAAAAAACGATTATAAGGAATCCATTTCAGTCAATATCATGAAGTAAATCAGGTCAATATCCTTTTGCTAAATGCACTTACTTCTACCTCTTTCGAAACATAAATGCAGACTAAACTTTAGTCTCCTGAGTAGTTCTCTCGTCAACTACTGACTGCCTATTTGTAAACAAAATGCTTTTTTTATCTGTTGCCTGGGCAATGTAGGTATATGAATATTGTATGAGATTATGTCCAGGTGTCAACGAGGGCCCTGTAGGGTTAAGTCGTACTGACAGCGGATAGGATATTTTTTTTTTTTTTTTTTGTTAAAATGTAGTATGTTTTAAAGTGTTATTAGATTTTCCATCATTAATTACTAAGTAGTAGCCCGGAGTATGGATTTGTGCCCTATTGATAACAATAGGCTCGCCCCCAATAACATGGGACTAACATAGCTTCCGATATGTGGATGTACTTATTATGGTTATAACTCTGCCTAACCCTTCAGGGAAACAAGGCATGATGTTATGTTTATGTTATGAATTTGCCCCTCGTCTATCAATCATGTCGACCAGCCGGTCTATTCTGTAATAATCTCACGGTGAAAACTTACGAGTAGGTGAAGTGAGCTGTCATTCCACCTGCTGTTCGGGACTGACAGCTCACTCCGATTTCACTTCGCCTAAGTTTTCACGGTGAGATGGTTACAAAATAACACTGCTGAACAAGAAGTGTGTAAGATGCCTAATGCCGATTTAAATCTTTGCCCCTTTTTTTTTTTTTTTTTTTTTTGGTTGGGAAATCATCAAATGACTCCTCCCGCTCTGGGTGGAGCGGGAGGGCGTGTCAGACTCTTACTGACTAAAACCCACCCGTGTTCCTTCTGTTGCCTGTGCAATGCCAGGGGGCCACGGTATCCCTTTCGGACTAATCCCGCAACCCCGGCAGGCAATGGTCTCATCGGACCCCTTCACTTGCTGACATCTCTTTGAGGCGCGCGTGGAACACAACGCACCGTCGACCCGGGCCTGGTCCTTACCGGACGGCGAGCTACCCATTGCTCACCGTCCGCAAGCCCGCGCCTACGGTGGCCGGGAATCGGCAATCGATTCCCGACGCCCAGGGCGTCTCCTCCTGCGGCGGCTAGGGGCGTGAGGGCGCGAAATTTGCCTCTCCCTCACGCGTTCCGCCTCCTCCTTTGCAAGCATTACTGCTTCGCAGAAGGAGGTGCCGGCCTCCCATGCCCTCTCGCTCCGTACCATGGCCTGGACCAGGGCCGGACGCGAGAGATCCCCGCCACCGATCGCCTCCACGAGGACACGGCGGTGCTCTGCCCAAGCCGGGCGGGCATACCTCCACCGTATGCTCCACCGTGTCCTCCGGGCGATCCACGCAGTGATGACACCCGGGCGTTTCCTCCCGCCTTATCCGAAACAGGTACCTCCCGAAACAGCCGTGTCCGGTGAGGACCTGCGTCAGGCGGAAGGTGAGGACGCCGTGGCGCCTCTCCAGCCACTCCTCAAAGAGGGGACTTATCGCCGCAATAGTGGCGTGCCCAGCACTGGGTTGCGACAATCGTACTCTCCATGCCGCCATGAGATCCCGTCGGAGCTCTGTCCGCTGTGCCGCGATTTCTCGCGGCATCGGAGTCAAGCCCCGGCGTTTCGCCTCCCCGCGCCACTCCCAAATATGCGCGAGGACTTTTGCCTCCAGATCACATGGCGGCAATCCGGCAAGGAGGCTCGCCGCCTCACCGGAGACCGTGCGGTATCCCCGGACCAGCCGGGTGGCCATGACCCTCTGGGACGCGTTCAACCGGCGGGCAGGCCGCCGCCTCAACGAATGCGCCCACACCGGTGCCCCGTACAGGGCCATGGACCGCACGATCCCCGCGTATAGCCTCCGGCAGGAGGCGTTTGGACCCCCTAGATTGGGCAGGAGCCGCTTCAAGGCAGCCCCGGCCCGGTCCAGTCTGGGAGCCAAACGTCGGAAATGCTCCACGAAGTTCCACCGACTGTCGAGGACGAGTCCCAAGTACTTCATCGTCGACTCGACGCCGATGTGAACCCCTCCTACCGTTATTTGGGAACCCGACGGTGGCGCATTCCGAGGACCATGAAAACACATGGCCTCGGACTTGTGCAAGGCCACCTCGAGTCCCAACTGCCGGATTCTGGCTACGATTGTCGCAACCCCGTGTGTCGCTAGTTCGACCGCCGCCTGGTGCGACCTCCCCTGCGCCAGGACCAACGTGTCGTCAGCGTAACAAACGACGCTGACGCCATTGGGGAGGTCGGCGCGCAGCACCCAGTCGTATCCGATGTCCCACAGATGCGGCCCCAGGACCGATCCCTGTGGGACACCGCACGACATCTCTCGCCGGTTCCACTCTCCCTGGTGACCGGGGTAGATGATGGCCCTGTCCGTCAAATAGGCCTCGACCACACGACAGAGGTAGGTCGGCATCCGGTGATAACGGAGTGCCTCCCTGATGCAACTCCAGGGCAGGGTATTGAAGGCGTTGGCGATGTCTAGAGACACCGCCAAGACGACCCCACCCCGAGCCACCGCATCCCCCGTCGTGAGGGCTCGCACGCGCATGATGGCGTCCACCGTGGAGCGCCCCCTGCGGAAACCAAACTGGCTCTCCGCCAAATCCGGCCCCACCCGCACCAGCCGCCCGACGAGGCGGTCTGCAATGACTCTTTCAAAGAGCTTGCCCACCTCGTCGAGCAGCACTATGGGCCGGTAAGCGGACGGAGAGTCCGCAGGGCGCCCCGGCTTCTTGATGAGGACCAGTTCCCCCGTCTTCCAACGAAGCGGGAACTGGCCCTTCTCCATGCATGCGCTTAGGAGCCCCCTTAGTCGAGGCCCGAGAGCCTCTGAGGCCAGGACCCAGGCTTTCCCAGGTAAGCCGTCGGGTCCTGGGGCGGTATTTCTGGCATTCAGCCTACGTACCGCCACCCTCATCTCTACCTCGGTCACCTCCAGAGCATCGTCGTCGTCGTCGGCGGTGAGGTCCGCATCGGGCACCGCAGTAGGCGGAGCCATGGGCGGGGAGGCGTGTTCCCCTCTCGAAGGGAACAGAGCGCTCACCACGTCCCCCACAAGCTGTGGCCGGAGACTCTGCGTCAGCGGGGGAGCCCATGGGCGGAGTTTCTCCCGCACCATCTTGTATGGGCGTCCCCACGGGTCTCTGTTCAGAGTCTCCAGCGACTCCTCGCGGGCCAGTGCCCTGGCCAGCAGGATCTCCGCTTGGAGGGCGGTCTTCGCCGCTCTGTACCCCTCGTATAGCTCCGCCTGAATGGCTTCCGTATCCGGAGGTCGGATACGGAGCCTGCGGTGCCTGGTGTACCGGCGTCGCGCAGCAACGCACGCATTGCGCAGTGTCGTTAGCTGTCGCGACCACCAGTACACCTGGCGCGAAGCACGTCCGGGCTGGACCCGGGGCATTGCCATGTCACATATCTCGGACATGGCCTCCCGGAACCACTCCGCCTCGTCATCGATGTCGGCAGGCCTGTCCGGTGATGACACCCAGGCCTGCACGATCGAGGCTTCCAGGAGGAGCTCCCGGTCCAGCTGCTTCAGCGCCCACCGCGGAAAATCTTTGCCCCTGAGATTCGTTCTTTGAGGTCAGAAGATGATCGCGTTTTTGTTTTGTTTAGATACCTCTATGTCGCAGTGACTTGATTGCCATGGAGACGTCATATACCTAGATATGTGAGCTCAGTCTTCTCAGTTTTGACACCTATCACTCAATTTATGTAGGTACGGTGAGGGCTTGAAGGCACATCTAAAGATTAAATGTTTGATACCGAGATATTTATTTATCATAAGCACACCAACAGCACAGTCACTTAAAATTCAAATTAAATAACATATAAAATTAACATTTTAGTAACCATGCAAATGACAGGTATAACATTCACATACGAAAATTAGAGACAAAGGAGAACAAAATAAAGTGTGCCTAGGAGACCTAAATCTACAATAGGTCAAAATCAAAAAAAATGTTTATTTCTCACCACAAGCCAAAAAATACAAAAAATATTAACACAAAAGCAGTAGCCAACGATATTTGGTTGTGGATCGCTGGTGCCTGTGGTAGGTAGAAACACCTGTAATACAGGTCACCAAGTCCCCACCTATTTAAAGTTACACGTTTGATAGCTTATATCTGATATCACAGCAAATATCAAAAGTTTCGAAACAATTAGTGAGCTTATTATAAAAAGAGACACTAGAGAGTATTTGAGTATTAAAGGTAAAACGATTAAAAAATATTGAGAGGTTTTTATGAATGTAAGTTTGCGTGTGTGTCTGTGTGGATATGTGTGTGTGTGCGTGTGTGTGTGTGTGTATGTGTGTGTGTTGGAGAGAGTGTTAGTGGATGAGTCTGATTAAACTAATACGTTAAAGAGAGTTTCTGTGGCAGTATATGTTTGGCTTTGTAGCCAGGCATGTAAAGCGATTTTAAAATTATGTTTGTTCAATGAGTGTAAGGAATGAATTTGGTTCAGTTTATTGTACAGATAAGGTCCGAGAAAAATAAAAAATCTTCGACTAAAAGATGTTTTAAGAGGAGTAACTAAGGCAACTATACGGTTACGGCGATTTGTTTGCTGTGCATAGTTGGAAATGGAGTGTTGCTCAATAGCAGTGGTCAGTACAAACAACTGCCTCACCGTAAGGACTTGACAATATTCATAGAGCTTGTCGGTGGGATAAAGTCTTGGCTTGAGACAGCACACCTTGAGAACCGCTCTCTGCGCACGTTCAATCTGAATAAAGTGGGATTTGGCTGCCCCACCCCAGGACGAGATACAATAGACCAGAATTGATTGACACAGCGCCTGATATGTCATTTTCATGACAGCAGCATCTGCTGAGTTTCGTAGTTGTTTAAAAATGTACATTAGTTTGCGCACTCTATTTGATAGGTGTATTATGTACTCTTTGAATGTAAGGTTACAGTCAATCACTATGCCAAGATACTTTATCGAAGTGACAGGTATTACAAAACAAACCAATTTGAGCTAGATAGACGGGCACTCATCACACTGTTTAAATAGGAAGCATCTGTATGGAGCGAAAAACATGGAGAAACTATCGAAAATATGTTTTTTAACCGTCTATAATCGATGTTCTGAAAAATCTATATTTTTACAAACATTACATTTAGAAAAGAGATAAACATTTAATTACTGTAACAATAAATGTTTAAACATATAAAATCAAAATCGATCGAAAGAAAATTATAACGTAAGACTAGAAAAACGTAAATTTTTACTATTAAGATTGAAAATGATTATTTTATAAAGTGGTAGATAGACGTGTGAACTTAAAGTACGCGGTTTTTAAGTTCGCGAACTTACTCGGCTCGCTGTTGATGACACATCATGTGAAGCTTGTTCACACTGTATCGCGATGTTGTCGAATTTTCTGAACTTAACTGAAGAAACATTACACAAATTTCGAAACAAAATGGCGGCTCGTGACTCACGGCGATGGCAGACTACGAACCAAGGCCAGCAAAATTTCAAACCTGTTGGATCGGCAACGAAGACAGTTCCAACTGATTATAATTTTTCTGCGTCCAGTGACGAAAGTGAATATTTTTTTTACAAATTGAGTGAATTTATTTATTTACCTGATAATGATGATGATGACGTGTAATAAAACGATATTCCTCGAAAATCAGTTTTAAGCAATGAAGATAAATTGTCGATTACAAACTGTATGATAAATCGATATGACTCGAGAATCGGTTTTTAAAGCAACTGAATTTTTTTCCCATCACTACACAAAGTATTTTTCATCCCACCATCTCGGAAAGAGTATTTTTAATCTTCAGTATCTGAGTGGAAAAGCCGTTTTTATTCTCTAGAGGATAAAGTAAATTGAATTTAGAACATCGTGTGCACTAAGTTTGTGAATTAAAAAAAACATTAAACCTATTTACTGCTACCTCTATGGTGCCGAATATATCATACAACTTTTTTTTAATTTGTTAAAAACTCAGACTCGGAACCTTCTTGGTGTTCTTTTTTCAATTTGCTTTGTACGCGGTTCTTTACGCGGCATTTTTTCACGTCATTGTTAAACCTTAGGTATATTAAAAACAAGAAACTTGAAAACAAGTGAAAAAACTAAAATGAGTGATTCTAGCGACGAGGAAGTTTGCTTGACGCCAACAGAATTGACTGAAACTGTTAATAATGCGCAAATGAGCTTTCTCCCTCAACAATCACGCGAGAAGTATTTAAAACAGTACGATATGTTCAACACGTGGCGACTAGCAAAAGGAGCCAAAACTTTCTCAGAAAACGTTTTGCTGGCATATTTTATAGAATTATCCGAGAACAAGAAAGCAAGCACTCTATGGAGTACGTATTCGATGCTAAAAGCAACAATAAAGATGAAAAAAGACAAACATATCGATACCTATCCTAAATTAGTGGCATTTTTAAAAAGAGCCTCATCTGGTCATCAACCAAAAAAATCGAAGGTTTTCACAGTATCTGATATTGAAAAGTTTCTTAACGAAGCACCCGATTCCGTATATTTGGCGGCAAAAGTAAGTCAGTTGCACATTCAGTATCTACTTAAGTATATTAATCTCAATTAAATAGTATACTTAGTAGATGTTGATAGGCATAATTATGCGTTCATATCAATTTTATTCATTTATCTACTACAATACTCTTTACGTTACAGGTTGTTCTTATTATTGGAATAAACGGAGCATGTCGAACTAATGAACTAACACAACTTAATGTCAAAAACATTGAGAAACATTCAGATGACTTACTATTAATTAATTTACCTAATACAAAGACAAAAAGAGACCGCAACTTCGTCATTCGCAAGGAATACGTAACGATTGTTGAGAAATATCAAGCCTTACGCCCGCCTAACACTCCAATCAATCGATTTTTTCTACAGTATCGCAATGGAAAGTGTGTTAGACAGCCTATGGGTACTAATAAAATTGGCAGTATCCCACGAGAAATAGCAACATTTCTTGAACTTCCAGAACCCCTGTTGTACACGGGTCATTGTTTCCGACGAACTTCAGCCACACTTTTGGCTGATTCCGGAGCTGATCTGCTGTCCCTTAAGCGCCACGGAGGCTGGAAGTCCAATGCAGTTGTAGAGGGATACATAGAGGATTCCATCCAAAATAAGTCTAAAATATGTGAAGGCATCGTAGGAGCCATTACACTGAAAGAGCCTCAATCGGATCCTTGTACTGGCCCTTCTACATCAAAAATAAGCCGTTATGAAACACCTAACCATCTCCCTCTCTCTCCAACATTCACGCCAAGGGAATCCGATGAATCGGTACAACTATTAAGTATGACAGATAGTTTACCGAAAAACAGTACACAAGTGACTAACACCAATATTACGTACCAAACAAAAATATTACACTCAATTTAAATAACTGTAGCAACGTTACTTTAAAATTTTCTTAATTATACCTTAGTATTATTTTGTTATAATTTAAAGATTATTCTGTAATACTTACCTGTCATAATGTAGTAATTAATACCTAAACTGAAATAAAAGTGTACCTATCTTGTGATTGTAAACGTTTTTTTTTTTGCATTTAGTCATTTCCTCGCTGAGGTGGAATGAAAAGTTACGTGTTGCACTCGAGTGCAAAGATTTTTCACCTCGTGCTCTTTTGATTCCCTCGCTAACGCTCCGGATTCTAATTTTGAATCACTCGCTGCGCTCGTGATTCAATTTTAGAATCCTTCGCTTGCTCGGTCATCAAAATTGAACACGCGGTTAAAAAGCAACTTTGCACTCTTGTATAACAAATAACTATTGATAGGTGTCAATTCGGGCATCTTAGATTGTCGCGAGTTTACAAATATCAAGCTTACAATCCGCTTGCGATGTGACCACGTCTCATTCCTATTCTAAATGTACGTTTCAAATTCGTAAATATTGGACAGACACAGAGCAATATGGCGTTCGTGGGATCTCAAAAATGTACTCAATAGTTTCAGTATTATGTTGAATTTAAAAGATTTTGAAGGTTATTATATTTTTTGCTTAAAAAGAGTAAAATGTCCTTTTTGAAGTGATACCACGGTGCGATTCGATAATAATCGGACGAGGAATTTGTGAAATTTGAAGGACGCGTCACGTTTAGGCTCATTTCGTTACATGAGAGAGAATAAAGATATAACTATCAGCTAAATGGTTGTACTTGAATTGGTGAAAACAATCAAAGCAGTAGTATATATAACGAAGTTAAAAGGAAAAGTATCACAGCTAAGTAAGCTTTACAGATTAACGAGTAATAATCGACCAGCTTAATTTTGCAGTTTGAAAATCAGGTTCTCCCATACATTCCGTATGGGAGAATATGTTTTTCAACTTCAATGTTAAGTTTGTTCTTGGGATAAAACCAATTCATCCCAACTACGGAACCTTTAAATGTGCCAGGTCCGACACGCACTTGGTCCTTTTTTTACAATTTTATGTCCTATCAGCCACTTTTCGAGATTGTATTACACAAGAACCATCCATCACATTAATATACTCATGTGTAGGAGTTTTAGATACGGAAGTTATTATTTTAGATTTTGAACTTTCTCACTTTGTTATGGATAATTGTTTTTATTTTTTGTACAAAAATGTACGGTCAATCGCACTTCAGTGAGGTACAGTATTTTTATTCACGAAGGGACGCGCGCTATACATGTGGTAACAAAGTGAGAATGCATGAGTGAAGACGAGTAGCGTCAGCAGATAACACACACATGCACACACACGCACACACACGCACACACACTTCGCCATTGTCTCGGACGATACCAAGAGCTCCTCTCCTGTGCTAGCACACATTCACAGCGAGATTGTACATTTGGTAACCACAAGTAAAGTGCGCATCGCTTCGTGAGATAAAAATAGTACAACATTTGCACTACGAAAACCGCCCTTACTGCTACGACATAAAGGCACTGTCAATGTGATCAAGGTCAAGATTATTACGCTATCTCACTATTGGCGTTATAAGAATATTATTCAGTCTAGTCCCATTTGAGCCCGGTCCTAATCTCACCCACAAGATGAGGTACAACCCCTATACAGATTATGTCAGCCGAAATGTAGGCTTATTCAAGCAATTGATGGGTCATCCATCAATATCTTGAATAAGGTAGGACATAACATACACGTCATAACATCACGCCTTTAAATCACAAAGGTTTAGGCAAAGGTGTACCATTCAAAAATTCAAAATTCAAATGGCTTTCATTTATTCAAACTAGGCTGAGAATCAGCACTTTTCGAACGTCAAAATTACATAAGACAGTCCCCCAAAACGCCCACCCTTCACCACTTCCTAGTGCTTTTGCTGGGAAGAAGAAGTGGCGCAACAAACTCACCAGCAGCACAGCTGTCTGTTCAGTTAGAAAAAAAAATTAAAAAAAAATGATTCTATACAACAGTATGCAAGACAATTTACAATATGCAAAAAATAATTTAAATTAAATAGCTATAATTAATAGCCATATGACAGCTAGCACACGCCAATATACCAACCAAAAGCATCGAGAACTATACTCAAGCAGAAATAAAAATAACTAAAAGTAAACAATATCTAAAAAAAAAAGAAAAAGCCTCCAGGCATAAAGGGCGTGCCCATTAGTACAGTGTACAGATGTACACCCACAATTCGCCAGTTATGTTTAAGGTAAGGTATACATTTGAATGATTGCCGACAGTTTTATCAAACTCACGGCAATCATTCTAATTTATACTTTATCACAATTAATTAAGAGTGACATTGCAATGACTTGCTTATAGTTTTACGTCATTCTTATTTTATCGTGAATGACCTATAAAGCCTACATTTCGTCATGATACACAAAGCAATGTCATTAATTGGCCCTCTGAAAAACGATTAGCAAGGCTTTTTTCACTGCTTCATCCACCAATTTGTACTCTTAAAACTACTTATTTTTTTTTTTACCTGTCACCACCAGGGTTGTTCGTGACGTGCATGAACGCGTGTTGTGACATGTGTCAACGTTCAAAATGAACGCTCCCGGTGGCGCGTATGACACAACCCACACGACAGTGACGTGGTGAAGAAACATGGTAACTTGACAGGGTGTTGCATCGAAAAATTATATTTAGTCATTCATTCATTCCCTGATAAACAACGCATAGCTTAAATTGCTGAGTTTAGAATTATAAAAAATTGCACAAGAGTTCTATATACTTATAATTATAACGTAGAGAGGAGCTCGTGGCTATGTAATAACTGCCGCATGGGTAGATCCACCAGGTTAAGCTATGCTTGCGAAGTTGGACCATTTTTACATGCCGAGACTCCCCCGTGTCCCGGAAAGCACGTTAAGCCGTTGGTACCGGCTGTCATTCGTGGATCTTTTTACAGTCATTATGAGTCGTCAGAAGCCCGAAAGTCTGACAACCAGTCATACCAAGGGGTATCGTATTACCACACCACATAATAAAGTCACTCAATATAAATATCTAAGAGGTATTCACTTTGTCATAGTTTCAACTCTAGCGAACAATGTAAAAACAAGAGTTGAATATCAATGGTCAAATGTGACTTCCCTTCATAAATAAAGGCTGTAATAATCCTGTATGTAATCACTCAAGCAGCACACATGGCTGTATAGTCACTGCACTACCCAATACGCATGATTTGAATAAAATAGGAACCATTGAGTTACAGTTATCAAACTCAAAAACTCAAACTCAAAGCATTTATTTCAATTAAACCATTTACAGGCACTTTTGAATTGTCAATTAGTCAGTCAGTGAGAAATATGAAGCTAGTTGCCCATTCCAAAGCGTAGGTTCCTATGGAGAAGAACGGGCAAGAAACTCCACGGACACTCTTTTAAAAAAATTATATTCTTACAAAATATTGTTTACATCATTCATGTTGAAATTATACATGTGAGAACAATGTAGAAAGACGTGTATGTAAAAAGCGTCCGCAATAAAAAAAAAAAAAAAAAAAAAAAATAAGCCGTGGCAGATAAGAGATGACCAGTCCCTACTGATGGCGCCCGTTCACGAACATGACGCATGGATCAGCACCGTTTAGCTCATTCATCATTAAACATACCCTCAAAAATTGTTGGTAATGATGATTACAATAGCTACTTTCGGCTTTAGGGTGAAGCGCCTAGCTGTGTGACTTCTTCTTCTTTGTTTCGCTCTTGACAGAGCGGTCGTGGTCACAATGTGCTGTATCTAACCGCAGGTGAGTTGTTGCCCGCCTCACGATCTCCCTCCATCTGGTTCTATTACTTAACAGTCTGGCGTATTCATTGATCAAATGAAATCCGCGGTTGGAGGCCCTGGCCTGAACTGCGAATTTTATTTAATCGGTGATCTGCCACGTGGCCTATTTACCTTCCATTCTGCCTTGCACCACTAAATGCTCTATGGGGTCATTATTCCACCTGGAGACAATAATCGCAATAATCTGGAGATAATGTAATCTAGCTATACTTTTTGTTATTTTTTGTATTTACCTTACCTACTGAATTTACAAATATGTAAATGCCTGTAGTGATTGATATGTTTATTTTATAAATAGTTCAAATATTTTTTTTAAAGAAACTAACATACTCGTTTTTGCATAGTCCCCACGACAGAGAAGTCCCAAGAGTAAACAAAACATGACAAGTGCGAAGTGTTAAATGATGAAAATGTAGCAATTATAAACATAAAGTAACATAAAGACGAACAATCAAACAATACCCCACTCAATAGAGTAGCGAATCCCTCAAGAGACCTGCTTTAACAAAGACAAAAAAACGAAATTGAATTGCAGTGGATTTCAGCAATAGGTACAAGGTTACCGAAATACAATAAAAGAATAACACTGATATTTAGTCTAAGTCAAAGTTTTACATGAAGCTTTAGTATTGTTCCTATGAGAACCTGCCTTCATATCCTACACGCTACGTATTCCCCGAAGATGAACGCAGAAGTGGCAATTTGATACCAATGGTAAAAGTTGTGATCTGGTTTTCAGACCAACAACAATCTAGGCGTAAAGATAATTACGTCATCATCATCAACCATTTCCTAACAATGCTGGGGTAGGCTTTTAGTCTAACCGGATACCTACAGCTGTATACCAGTTTATCACATGGAGCGACTGCATAGCACATGTGTGAGCACAGTGACCATGTACCTTCTATATAGCTACCATTTACTGGGTACGTCTTTCATTAACTTGATATGCCCTGGCGGCTATGAGTATGTCATGCTCACTCAAATGTCTCGCTGGTGGTGGCGTGTTTGTTGGATCGTTGAGTTCCCTTCAAAATGGTTGAGCTAAACGGTGCTGATCCATGCGTCATGTTCGTGAACGGGCGCCATCAGTAGGGACTGGTCATCTCTTATCTGCCACGGCTTATTTTAATTTTTGAATTGTTTTTATTTTTTTATTACGGACGCTTTTTACGTACACGTCTTTCTACATTGTTCTCACATGTATAATTTCAACATGAATGATGTAAACAATATTTTGTAAGAATATTTTTTTTTAAAGAGTGTACGTGAAGTTTCTTGCTCGTTCTTCTCCATAGGAACCTACGCTTTGGAATGGGCAACTAGCTTCATATTTCTGACTGACTGACTCCTTGACAATTTAAAAGTGCCTGTAAATGGTTTAATTTTTTTTTTGCCTATCAGATCTCCACAATCTAGTGTTACAATGAGTTACATGATACCCCTTAGCAAGACTGGTTGTCAGACTTTCGGGCTTCTGACTACCCGTAACGACTGCCAAAGATCATAGACAGCCGGAACCAACTGCTTAACTTGCTTTCCAAGGCTCAGAGGGGTCTCGGTATGTAATGGATGATCATCAATCCTCGGAATGACCTCGGCAAGCATTAGTTAACTTTCGATAAAGAAAATTACATCGACAACAAATGGAGAGGTACTTACGTACTTCTTTTCTACACAACTGATGCAAACTTGAAAAAAATGCGTAGGTATTTGGATAAGACAAGCTACAGCATAGAGTAAAAGATTTAAATGAATATTCAAAACGTGAAATTCTCTAAAACACTTACCCACTTATTCATAAACGTTGCTTAAAGTTAAGTAATCTTTAGCGTCGTTTAAGCATACAATTTTGACCGACATTAAGCAACGTTTATGAGTATGAATGTTAGCTTTCAGTTTCAAAAACAATTATAATATTTCAATAACAAAGCCCTAAGCTACGCTTGCCGAGGTCGGTCGATGGGGGTCTATCCATTATATATCTGACCTCCACAACCCAGTAACATGGGTAATACAAAACCCCTTGGTAAGACTGGTTGTCAGACTTTCGGGCTTCTGACGACCCGTAACGACTGTCAAAGATCCACGTATAACAGCCGGGACCAACGGCTTAACGTGCTTTCCGAGGCACGGAGGAGTCTCGGTATGTAAAGATGGTCACCCATCCACAGACCAACCCCGGCAAGCGTAGCTTGACCTGATGGATCGACCCGTGCGGCAGTTATTATTTAGCCACGAGCTCCTCTTTTTTTATTCGCCGTTATTATTCTTTATTCTATATTTCTAAATGTAATATTATGAAAAGAGATCAAGCCACGTCCTTAAAATCAACGTCTGTCACATCTAGTACGTGTGGTTTTACAAAGCTGACAATTTTATCACATACATTTTTTTAAGTCAATCTATGATCTAATATCTTATATTTCTGTTCTTCAGCGTTCACAATAAGAACTACTTTATCTATATAATGATCTTTATCTTTGAATCTTGCCATAATATATTCTCTTTTCCTCTCCTATTATGTTTTTTATACCTATGACCGGTAAATCTAAATGGCATAGAATTAGATTTCTATGCCTGTGTTTTCTGCTTTGAAGTGATTTTTGGGTAGCTCAAAAAAACATAAACTTTTATTGATATCCATTCCTGGTTGTATTTGTTCCTTATTGATCGTACACACGTCTATAGCAGGAACATTATTTTCAATTTCCGGATGCCTTTCAGTAGACACCACAGGTGCAGAAGATGTAGAAAGCGCATCACTACATAATTCTGGAATTATAGTTGTTATTTTATTACCACCAGTTTACTCTGACATTATGCCAGCTAATGGAGTGTCGTTTCTTACTTTATGAATAGTTGGTTCTCCTTTAGTAATGGACCTAAGAGCTCTTTCCAATCTTTGTTGGGTAGGTATATCGAAACCTTTCGTATTTATTTTTATTGGAATCCTTGGTAATCTAAAGGGACAGTTATAGAAAAAAAGAAAAATTAGTATAATAATAAAATCTAGGTCTTAAAAATATGAAATCTATCTCAAACTGTTGTGTTCATTTATTGGCCCCATCTTCATGACGAAAGCTAATACACTCGAGAACAATGAATCCGGGTCACTTAAAGAATGTTAAAAATCTCGGAAACTAAAAATGATAGGTTAATGCAATAAATTGTATTTAATAGACAATGTAATACTCCTTAAATGAAAGTAAAAAAAATATGAGTCACCATACATTTTATTAACACAAAATTACATAAAGAAAAAAACTGCTGATCTCTCCTTAAAACAAAAATAGGAAACATGAAATTTTTGAACTTTATTACGATTTTCTTGAATTTTAATACTTCGTATTGCCTCCTCGTGCTTCCATTACTGCGTTTACGCGGTTTGGCATGCTGTACACCAAGTTCCTTATACGATTTTGGGGAATATTCTCCCATTCCTCTGTGAGAGCAATTTTGAGCTCACGAAGCGTGATTGGGGGAGGGTTTCGTTGTTTTACGCATCTGCCTAGCTCGTCCCAAGCATGCTCGATCGGGTTGATATCCGGGCTGCGCGCTGGCCACTCCATACGAGTAATGTTCATCTCTTGAAGGTAGTCATTCACAATCCTACCTGTATGAGGTCGGGCATTGTCATGCATAAATATAGCATCCTCACCTAAATTGACCATAAATGGACCAACGTGATCATTGAGGATTTCTTCCACATATCTTTCGCTAGTTAAAGAGCCGTTTTCTATGATCACCAAATCTAGTGAATGAACTAACATTTTTCATGATGTTCAAATACACTCGAGAGCAATGAATCCGGGTCACTTAAAGAATCCTAAAAATCTCGGAAACTAAAAATGCTAGGTTAATGCAATAAATTGTATTTAATAGACAATGTAATACTCCTTAAAAGAAGGTATTAAAACTTCTTAGTTATTGTAAAGTTATATCATAAAAAAATCAAATTTGAAAAAGGGCCACTTTCGAAGATGGAACTACGAAATTACAGCATTTGCTTTTGCTTTTGTTTGTAATCTGTCATTTATGTGGGTACATAAACCATGTTGATAGTGCTCTATATTCATTATTCAAGCTGAAATTATGTCGCTTACGCCTGAAGAATGCACCAGAATACTTACAATGCTGGAAACCGGCCGGAGTCAGCGCGATACAGCCAGGACTGTCGGTGTGTCGCTGTCAACAGTACAAAGAGTTCTCCGACGTTACGAAGAAACTGGTTCTAACCTACGCAGACCAGGAACGGGCAGAACCAGGTGTACCACAGCACGAGAAGACCGATACTTGGTGAACACCATGCTTCAAAATCGCTTTCTTACAGGAACTGAACTCACAAATCAGTTTCGACGCCTCGGAGGAAGTAACCCAAGTGCATGGACAGTAAGACGTCGGCTTGCTGAATCTAACTTAAAACCCCTTAGACCTGCAAACGGCCCTAAACTGGAGCGTGGGCATCGTATTTCAAGACTAAGATATGCCCAGAGCCACGTAAATTGGAGTATTGAAGATTGGTCAAAAGTTATGTTCTCCGACGAATCAAAATTTATGCTCTACAAGCACGATGGAAGACACAGAGTGTATCGAAGACCAGGGGAAAGATTCAAGCAAGCATGCATCGAAGAAAAAGTAGCCTACGGTGGTGGGTCTGTACTTGTGTGGGCCGGAATTTCTTCTGAAAGTCGATCATAGAAAACGGCTCTTTAACTAGCGAAAGATATGTGGAAGAAATCCTCAATGATCACGTTGGTCCATTTATGGTCAATTTAGGTGAGGATGCTATATTTATGCATGACAATGCCCGACCTCATACAGGTAGGATTGTGAATGACTACCTTCAAGAGATGAACATTACTCGTATGGAGTGGCCAGCGCGCAGCCCGGATATCAACCCGATCGAGCATGCTTGGGACGAGCTAGGCAGATGCGTAAAACAACGAAACCCTCCCCCAATCACGCTTCGTGAGCTCAAAATTGCTCTCACAGAGGAATGGGAGAATATTCCCCAAAATCGTATAAGGAACTTGGTGTACAGCATGCCAAACCGCGTAAACGCAGTAATGGAAGCACGAGGAGGCAATACGAAGTATTAAAATTCAAGAAAATCGTAATAAAGTTCAAAAATTTCATGTTTCCTATTTTTGTTTTAAGGAGAGATCAGCAGTTTATTTATTTCTGTAATTTTGTGTTAATAAAATGTATGGTGACTCATATTTTTTTTACTTTCATTTAAGGAGTATTACATTGTCTATTAAATACAATTTATTGCATTAACCTATCATTTTTAGTTTCCGAGATTTTAAACATTCTTTAAGTGACCCGGATTCATTGCTCTCGAGTGTAGTACCTACATTCTTCAATTACGGGTACAATGTGATATCAAAAATTTTGCGTCTTACCTTAGTCATAAATTTTTGCTCGAACAAATACACAGCTACACCAACACTGCCAACAAATAGTAGTCTATGCTGCCAACTTCAAACGCTTGCCATTTTTAATTTATCAGTGACATAAAATTAAACTAGCCACTATAATAGAAAAAAGGGTTCCAATTACGTAAAAAAATACTGTGTTGGGTAAAAATATCTTAATTTCTTATTTTTGGAAAACACTCCTTTTTGTTCATTCACTGGGGTGTGTTCATTCACTGGAGCACCTACCCTATAGCGGCCGAGTGCTGCAAGCAGAAATAGTCCTTAGGTACGGTTTATAGACATGAACTTCTTCGATGGTACCTATAGACATAAATCACAAGGTGCTAGCAAGATTTTATCAGTTATAATTATGTTATGTATTTTAATTTAATCATTAAAATTACACATGAAGTGTTTTTGGTGTATATTGAGCTCCTTACGCTTTTCTAATGCTGCAGCCGCATTTGCGTCTATAGTGACAAAGCTTCGCATAGTGATACGATACCCGCAGATGTGACCAACCAATATCGGTTATCGTCGCGATAGTTCGAGCTGCGTAGCACTTAACGCCCAGGTGGCGGTACATAATAAACGTGGCGAAGCCGCTAATGTGACCACCGCATTAGCGCGATAACATTTTAGTGAGTAAAACATGCGAAGCTTCGACACGCATTTCTTTGTCACGATAATAGACGCAGATGCGACCACAGCATTACAGTAATTAGTAGATACCTACCGTGCTACAAGAATTGTATACTTACAGAAATAATACTAATAACTCAAGCAAAGAAATAAAATATTTCACATAGAAGTAATACTTAATGAGCAACTCTCAGTAACATTTTCACACTTGTATATTTATGTAGTGGTAATATTTTACGACAAGTTGGCAACACTGCCAGTAATGGCGAACGCAGACTATTTGGCGCCAACAGCCTTAAATAAGTACTAGAAATTGGGAGTATTTGAATACAAAAGAAACCATACGTTTTTAGTTTTTTTTTTGTCGCGATCTATGTAAGAATTATATCCCATAATCTATAGATTGACTGGTAATTAGTGACCGATACTTAAACACGTGACTTTACATGATACGTGTTTAAGTATCGTTGTTCATAATCATGACATTATGAACAACTTTTAATGTGGGACCAAACATGAAATCGCGAAAAAAAAACAGCTGTTCCCTACATTATGACTAGTAATGCAAACATAAATGTGTTTTAAACATAAACTTGATACTTCCACGCATCCCTGAGAAAAAGGGTCTGACAGACAGACGGGCAACGAAGTGAACCTGGTTCCGTTTTTTCTTTTGGTAATTGTACCTCCATTAGAAAAATATAGCCTCTATAAATAAACACATTCTTTTGTTTCTAAAAGCTAATTGTTTTTAGGAATAATGGTGTCTAGTGTATAGATTAGGTATATGGGCACAATAGCCAACTAAATCTAGGCCTTGCTCATAGAATTAGTCTAGTATCTTAGCAGCTCGAGCTAACAGGAACCTAACACAATGCCAGTCAAATTACGAGCAGCTAAAGGCAGGTGCACACATACCAGTCGCGTCACCGTTAAGTCACCGATCAGTCACGTTGAATGAATGAATGAACTCATAATTATATTTCCCTCCTAACACTGGTACACGATTGCTGTGCGCTACATGAGCATTGAAGGTATGGTCACTGATGAACTCACTAAAGTAAGGCCATTTTAATAGGTAAAATTTGACAATTCATCAAAATACAACAACGTAACCTTGTAACGCCGGGCATAAAATAATATTTTTTTTCGTTTTTTAGAACTGCACAATTGCTCAACTTTTTTCAATTACGATTTCATTTTTTCTTTTTTTTTACTATTTATACAAAAGAACAGGATTACATATTAAATAGCCACCAAAAACCACTAAGGTTTAAACTTGAAACAAATATGAATAATGAATTGAATTGTAATAATTACCGATACGAGCAATTTTACGATTTGTTTTCACTAATAAACCATTTTAAACAAAATAAACAATTTCTGATCTAAAGAACTGAACGTCGTTACAATGTTGCGTTAGATAACCCTTTTTTTTTTAAACACGGGATGTTACTCTAAAAATCGAAAGCTGATAAGTTGAATCGAATGCAATGATTACTTGTGAAAAAATATCACCATAAATGAACAACCACGTTGTGATTATAATAAAATTTAATTATATTTATTATTATTTTAACTAACTATAAAAATACAAAAAATAACTAAATAGAAAAAATCATTGATGTTAGGTACAATTTAGGTGGGATGTTGCTGGCAACACCAGTGCCTGTCGATGACGCCATGTCATGTCGCCATTACATGACGCAGTCTTTTGTCGTTGTGCGAAGAGACTATGCGTTTTTGGTGTGCTCTCTGTTATATTCTTCTGACCCGGCTTTTTTATTGGACTGATCTTACTGACTACGTTTACCTGGCTATAAATTGGACGATTGCTTAACGATTAGTAAATAAGAACAAAATTACAGTCTTACCATGTCGGAACGGGGAAAACGCTAAACAGTCAATCTCGCGAACTAGTGGTGAAATTGTACAATTATTTTGAACGTGAATCAGTTAACGATGGGCCTTTTTTACCATTGACACAACCGAGAGAATGCGTTGCCGAAGCATTGGGTACTCCCAATGCTTCGGCAACGCGTTCTCTCGGTTTCAGAATTTGAGTTATAGTCCTCTTCGCTACTGAAAGAGAAATACGGACCATCAGGCTCAGAAGATAATACTTTACGTACACCGAAAAAAAGAAAGAAGCACAAGAAAATTGTTGGCGTTGATAATGTTGATGCTGCTGCAATTCGCATCCACAGCTAAGGATATTACTCGAGAAAAGAATATCCTACTCGGAAAAAGCTAATTAATTCGTTAAAAGACGCAGGCTTATTTTTTGGCGGTAAATCGTCTCTATCAAAGGTTTTGAAATCGATTGGCGTTAGATTTAAAAAGGCTGACAAGCGGAAAATCCTGCTAGAACGCTACGATATTATTTTGAAGAGAGTAACATTCTTACGTCAAGTGAATAAAATTACAGATTGGGACGTCGATTGTCGTGTTTATTGACGAAACATGGTTGAATGCGAACCATACGGTTTTGCGGACATGGACCGATGATACAGCGGCCTCCACCTCAAAAGTTCCATCGGGAAAAGGACTTATTATATTTCACGCGGGATCAGCTTCTCAAGGTTTTATTCCAGCCTGTACCGTGTCTGTACAGTTTCTGTAACGTGCAGCTGTCAGGAAATACTTAGTCTGGCCATAAAAACTGTTACAATTAAAAATAAGAAAGATATTACATTTGAATTTGGAATCTGTCATTTTTATATGATTGTTTCATTGATTGTTTGTTTGTGTTGTTTTGTTTTGTTTGATTGTTTTGTTTTGTTTGTTTTTTTAGTTTTCTAATTTTGGCGCCAATACATTGTACAATATTTTGCGATATTAAAATGGAGTGGGGTGATAAAGAGAACCGAATCGCTGTTTTTGCATTACACAAAGTTGGTATGGAGCCAAATGCAATTTTTAAAACTCTCCATACGCTTGGTATTAGTCAAATATTTGTGTACCGGGCTATTAATAGGTACATTGAGACCTCCTCTGTTTGTGACAGAAAAAGATCTGGCCGTCCACGTAGTGTTCGTACGAAAATGGTGGTCAAATCAGTAAGGGAAAGAATTCGAAGAAATCCTGTCCGAAAGCAAAAGATTTTATCTCGCGAGATGAAGATAGCACCCAGAACCATGTCGCGTATTTTAAAAGATGACTTAGGACTTGCAGCCTATAAGAGACGCACTGGTCATTTTTTAACTGATAATATAAAAAAGAATAGGGTGGTTAAATCGAAACAACTACTGAAGCGGTACGCAAAGGGAGGTCACAGTTTTTTTTTTGTTTACGGATGAGAAAATCTTTACATTTGAGCAACATTTTAACCAATAAAATGACCATGTTTATGCTCAAAGCTCTAAGGAAGCTTCCCAATTAGTCGACAGAGTGCAACGTGGGCATTATCCGACTTCAGTGATGGTTTGGTGGGTTGTTAGCTATGAAGGAGTGACAGAGCCATATTTTTGTGAAAAAGGTATCAAAACATCGGCATAAGTGTATCAAGATACCATTCTTGAGAAGGTAGTTAAGCCCCTTAACAACACCTTATTCAATAACCAAGTATGGTCCTTTCAACAAGACTCGGCGCCGGGTCATAAAGCTTGGTCCACGCAGTCTTGGTTGGAAGTGAACGTTTTGGACTTCATCAGAGCTGAAGACTGGCCGTCGTCTAGTCGCGATCTTAATCCGCTGGATTATGATTTATGGTCAGTTTTAGAGAGTACGGCTTGCTCTAAACGCAATGATAATTTGGAGTCCCTAAAACAATCCATACCATTGCCAGTGAAGAATTTTCCCATGGAAAGAGTGCGTGCTTCTATTGATAACTGGCTTCAACGTTTAAAGAACTATATTGCAGCCAATGGAGACCACTTCGAATAAGCTTTTTATATTTTAAATTGTTTTATATTTATGTATTAAACTAACACACTGTAAAAGCAATAAATATTATTTGCAATATAAAAAAAAAAACTTGACAATATTTATGGCAAGACTAGGTATATATATATATAGCGTCTATATATAGCGTATATATATATAGAGTATATACCTAGTCTTGTCTGTTTGAAAAGTGAGCTTGTTTTGAACAAATGTTTAGTAACTTAGCATTATCTGCAATAAATGATTAAGTTATAATTCATAAGATACTAACAATGTTTCTCACGATTATAAAGTAACAAGTTGTTTCAAATGATTCTCATAACTTTCGGTTGATGATATATTATAAGATTATAGATTTAAGTATAAGATTTAACTTTTTTTTATTAAGTTTTTAAATAGTTCCACTATATAGGATTTGTTTATCATTACTTACCCATAATAGAAGGTATTTAGCAAAAACACATGGCCATTGGAGATTGGTTTAGAATGGCGGCAATGTTTGATGTACTGAGTAATATTTGTAGACCAAACTCTCTCAATCGTTTTCCAAGTCCCGAGAAGCGATTGAGAACGTCCCATCGGCGTCGTGCAGACCAAGTGCAAAGGGAACTGATAGAAATCCGACGACTGACGAAACACGAAGTTTGCCGAGGGACATTAAGATAATAGTTGTACTGTACTTAAATAAATAATTTGCGATGTTAATTTATGGTGAAAATACTTCGGAAATAAATCTTTGAATATAGTTTGAATTTTGAATAAACTTGATATCTTGCTTAATGACCGAAACCCCGATCCCCACGTATCTACGCTTGCACTCATCGATATTTGTACAGAGCCGCGGTTTGCTAACCACTGGTCTAGTTAGTCCCTTAACACGTGAAACATAAATGTAACATACTTACTATCACATGTGGAGCGGCCCAGCAACTTATCAGTTAGGTACTGTGTAAGTGAGTAACAGGAAATTTTAAGAGTTAATTCCATATATTCTGTTGAATTATAAATAGGACTATAATATAATTATAAATGGATTTATTCGTATTATAACTAACTTTAGTTGCGTCGAACGTTTCAGAAGCAACACTTGTTTGTATTGAAGTGCAATACCTCAACTTGTTCATAAATACTTTAACATTTTGTGAACTAACCAAACTGTTTTGTTTTAAAGTAATGAAAGCTGAGACATTCGCCATGTCTGACAACGATACGCTTGTACATGGTTCTGAAACAAGTGATGATTTCTTTGTGGAATTAATGTCTGACAATGATACGCTCGTACATGGTTCTGAAACAAGTGATGATTACTTTGAGAAATTAGTGATGATCAAGCTTAAATACAATATGCTCGAACATGGTATTAAAACAGATTATGATGATCTCTTTGAAGAATTAATTACAAACGACATGGATGACTACGATACGCTCGTAAATAGTTTTAACACATTAGTTTATAATATGGTTTACTATATAAAACTTGAATTCAAAATTGAGCATATTTTTCAATTAACAGTGTTGGTGCTATCACTATCTACGTTGATATACGGAGTGACAACGTGGTGTTTCTTAAAGAAATTTCGAAATTTCAAGAACTTCGTATTTCTCAACGCAATTTTTGCGAAGTTCTTATGTGGTGCAGTTGTTCATAATAAGTTTTATGACATTATACAATTGAATAATATGGAAATGTTTTTTACGTATTTTTTTTTATCTATTTATCTGAAATCTGTATACAACCACTGGTTGTTGGTTTTGTGTCATATATTTTACAAAGACATTGTAAAAGTTTTCAATGGGCATATCCGAAGGAAATATTTAAAAAGTAGTCTCTTTGCTTGGGGTGTAGCTTTAATGTCAACCCTGATTTTATTGTTTATATGGGCTGTTTGCTTTCTTGTTGTTGATTACGAATACATCAATTTAATATCTTTAGTTCACAGTGGAAGTCTTATTTTACCATTGATAGTCAACTCTTCTTTTTACATTATAATTGTTTGTTCACTTTGTCGTAGTTTCAACACGAGCGCACATACTCGTACAGCTACTAACATCTGGAATCGCTTGTATATAGCCACTTTGATATTTATTTTGAGCGACATCATTATGTTGTCTGAATTTGTTATAGATTTTATACCTGGGTTTCGTAAAAACCATATATTGAAGATTGTAAGGATATTTTTAAATCAATTTAATGTTCTAGTATTAATCTTTTTTTTTGTTTTTTTTAAAAGTAATCGTGAAATATGGTATGAATTTTACTTAAATAAATTTAAAAAAAAGTTATCATCGGCAAGGCAAAGGGACAACGATATTATCATGCAGGAAGGAATCCATCGTAACCCTGCTGATTGCGGCCCGGCGGAACTTGTAGTATAAAAAACTTAATATTAGTAAAATAAGGTTGAGTTTCACCAATGAAACTGAACGCGTTCAGCACATCTAAACCGGGTTCAAGAGCTGTCAGTATCAAAATTGTTAAGGAATATTGACAATGACAGCTTCTGAACGTGGTTTAGAAGTGCTGACCGCGTTCAGTTTCTTTGGTGAAATCCGCACTAAGTAACTAACTAAAGTGGTTATCGTATAATTCTACTACTGCAGGTATTACAGTCTGCCTCAAAAACATGAATAGGTTATTCAAAAATGTTAGTCGGTATAAAACTGTTTTGACAGGTTTCATTCAAAACCGTTAATAATATGTTAAAATACGTTTTATCGATTAAAGGTTTTTACGGAAAGTTTAAGTTTGACAGACTCAATAGAAAAACGTTCCAACGGTCTTGTACCTACCCAATCTCTGACCCGAGATCTGATCTCTCATCTGACCTCATCATCATCTGATCTGGTCTGATTACCTACTCTGAAACAATTCAATTTGATTATTGTCTACTCTTTAAACTATTTTCGATTATTTAGTATCTATCAATATTATTATATCTAAAATACATAAATTAAACTAACTACATCTAGCACATTTGATAACATGGTTTGTGCTATTGATAAAATATGATATAACAAAGGTTATTGAGGACTAAGAGCGACGTGGTCAATTTGCGATCCAGTAATTCCGATACCAACCCGCCGACTGTACCTAAAAGCAATATTGTAACTAAAAAGTTCCAAACAAGCTGTCTGATTCAGTTGGTGGCAGTTATTTTAGTTCAATCTCTTAATTTGATGCGGAATAAAAAGTGAGCTGGTTTGGACAAATGTTTATTAACTTAGCATTACAATAAGTGATTAAGGTGGATCCGCAAAGTTAGCTCACGAAATTCAAATTCGCGACCATAACAAATATGTGTTTAAAGAATTAGAATCATTAATACATCTCTATAACTTAGATTTTTTCTCAAATGTCATGATTTCATTGAAAAGTCATTCAATGGAACACATCTAACTAAGAGAGATGTACTGATTCTAATGATTAATCATCATCATCATTTCAGCCGAAAGACGTCTACTGCTGGACATAGGCCTCCCCCAATTACCGCCACTTCGACCGATTCTGTGCCTCCCGCATTCAGCGGATTCCTGCAGCCTTCACAAGGTCATCGGTACATCTTGTGGGAGGCCTTCTCAGTGCTATGTCTAATGATTATAATTTTGTAAATATTTATTTGCTATGGTAGCGAATCATATAATCATATTTTTGCGGATCTACCTTAATAATGATAAAGATACTAACTGTGTTTCTTGTGATTTTACAGTAACGAGTTGTTCCAAACGATTTTCATAATCATAATCATAACTTTCGGATGATGTTGAGTGTTCATATATTATAAGATTTTACTTAAGTATAAGATTTATATTATAAGATGTAACTTCCACTAAATAAGATGTGTTAATCATTACCTTTACAGAAGTCATTTTTAGAAATAATGCGTGGCTTTCGAACATCGGTGATTGGTTTAAAATGGCGGCAATGTTTGATGTACTGAGTAATATTTGTAGACTATAAAATACGTGTTACCGCCAATTTCGGAAGACTTTTGATGCAACTGGTTAACGGTATAGGACAGACCCTCAGTGGCCTCAGTAATATCCAATGCCCTTAATATTAAGTTGCTAAATAGATACCAATCCAATGTAAAGAGATTACGCTGCATAGTGGATGCTCTGGCCAAATTATATAAAACTAAAACAATAATGGAGATCCCAAGTGTAAAATGGATAGTAATATTATCATCAGATCACTTCTTTTGAAAGAACGACTAGTTCTTCGAAGACGACAAAGTTCGTCTACTAGTCTAAACTAATATTATAAAGAGAAAAATAAATGTTCTTTTTTGAATTTGCTGTTTTATTAATTTATATTATGATTGTTATCTAAAATTTGCCCTAAACTTTTATTTGTATTTGTATTCTATAATAATTTTAATTTTTAGTTTAATTTGACATTGATTTTGACATTTTTATAATTTGATGACATTGTATTTATTTTTATAATGTGTTTTATATTTATCTCGTGTATTGTAATTTGTGATTTTTGAATATGGGAGAACCCGAAATAAATGGACTTTATTTTATTTTATTTTGTATTTTTTTTTGTAATACCTACTTAAACTTTAAACTATTGGACTGATTTTAAAAAAAAATTCACGCTTATGAATGCTATATTATCACTGAGTAACAGAGGCTATAATTTATATTAAGATAATCACGCTGATGCAGTTTATTGTCCTTCTTCTCCATGAAGACCTAGTTTTGGAACGGACAACTAGCTTTCTCATTAACTACAACACACAACAACTAGCTCTATGCAATTGACAAGCCTTATTCAAATAATTGCTTAGTCTTGTCTTTCTGTGCTTTTCTTCAAAAAATCCTTTCCCTGCACACTGTATTCATATGTACTTATATACACAGTAAATAACCAGTTACCATTGTAACACTCAAAGCTAGGTAAATAAGTGGATGTCAATACACATATAGTTTTCATCACAAAATTTGGTTTCTCTCAAGTATAGTTATGGCTAGAAACGAAAATGAAATCTGCCGAGGTTGATAACGCAATATCAGCCGCGCTTCCGCAACGGGATCCGCATCCCTTATAATTTGATATTGTG
This sequence comes from Xanthia togata, assembly GCA_963853775.1. Taxonomy (NCBI): domain Eukaryota; kingdom Metazoa; phylum Arthropoda; class Insecta; order Lepidoptera; family Noctuidae; genus Xanthia; species Xanthia togata. The sequence continues at coordinate 9,420,238 of OY970806.1, forward strand.
ATGAACAACATGGCCCATGTCTATGTGGGAAACATAACATAAATTCTTCCTGAATGACCAATTTAATTTGCAGTAAGAAATACCTAGCCACGGAAACATAGCTGCATGAGACAGAAAGAGGGGTGATGGATATCTAGTTTATCGTCGAAGAAGCCCTGAGGGTGGAAATACTGGGACATTGAGAGTTAGAGGAGAAGAAGTCACGGTTAATAATAAATGGGGAGTTCCAGATTCTCCTTGACTGTGCAGAAGCTTTAATGCACACATCAATTTATGTTAAGTAGGTATTGTCAATCAGTTAAACCGATTAAACATATCTGCAAATATATCAACAGATGATCTGTCCAAGCCACTGTCTCTTTTGAAAACAAACAAAATGAGATCGAAACATATTTAAATGGCCGTTATATTAGCACATCGGAAGCAGTTAGGAAAATTCTCGAGTTCCACATTCATGGGAGGCATCCAACAGTAACCCATTCAACGGTGCACCTAGAAAATAGCCAGAGAGTGTTTTTCACAGAAAGCAATCCCCAACAAAGAATTGAAAGCCCTCCTGCAACAAAAAATATGGCGTTCCTTGATTTTTGTATCACAGACGACTTCGCGGAGACTTTGCTAGACCACAAAGTTCCTCAGTACCTACTACTCGTACATATGGACAAATAACAAGCTTTCACGAAGAAAACGAGGACAAGAAGTCAAGCGGCATCCCGGGATTAAGAAAGACTCTATTCTTGGTAGAATGTTTTCATGAAACCTGAATGCTTTGCTTTCATTTAAGGAATCTTTTACAACATGTTCGCGATCCAACATCTTTCCAAAGTCTTTTAACAGATATTGAACAGGTCATACCAACCTATCAAGCAGCCCGTAAAAAACTCGGACCTTAATAAGGAAAACGAACATTGGAAGCATACCTTAGCTGATGCTGTACATTCGGATTCGGCTCCTAAACTGAGAGAATGCTTTGTGACAATTTTGGTTGTTTTGTCACCCTTCAAGTTCAGATCCCATTGGTTTATCGCAAATATTTAAAAAAGAACAGAGTTCTTTTTCGAGAGATCTCGCGCACTAGACTTGACGGCCATGGCCACGATAAGTAGTCGCAGCGATCAGGTAAATTCTAGGAACCGATACGAATCGCGCACTTGGTCGCAACGGCCAACTAGCCGACCAAGTGTGCAATTCGCGTCGGTTACTATCTAGTTTACCTGGTCACTGCGACCACTGCCTGGTCGCGGTCGTGGCTATCACACGAGTGGCTTTTGCACGAAATCCGTCAGGGCGCGTTAGCAGAATAACAATAACGATATGCCATTATCAGATAAAATATACAGGTTGGTGCACACGGTAGATAAAGAAAAGGTTGCAGACTCTGGTTTAGAGCATTCGCATGAGTTATGAGCCTGTTGTATCCCACTGCAGGGAAATGACCACCCTTCCGTCTTTCCATTTTCTTTCTTTTGGAGTTCCTTTCGGTAGGAGCTAATTCGTCAAGCCATCTGCTTCTTGGGCTACCGAGTCACCGGGTGCTGTTGTTAGGAACCCGTTTGTAGCTACTCTCGTCCAATTCTGATGCGACACGCGGCAGATGACGAGCAAGTGTAGTGTGGAACGCTTTCCAGCTCATAACCTTACAAAGGTGGCTGGGACAGACTAGATGCGGAGAACAGAGTATTGTGGCGTAGCTGAAAGAGGCCTATGTCCAGGAGTGATATGCTGAGTTGAATTGATGCGGCAGATGTGGCCTGCCCAGTTCTATACTTACTTTAAAATAATCGACATGTGAAACGAAGGTGTAGGAGGTATTAAATTCTTAATCGTAATTGAATTTTAATCGGAATTAGTTATTAGACGTAAGATTGTGAGTGAAGCCGTTTCAGTTTATTGATTTCCATACGGTAAAGTTATTGAGAAAATGGATTATTTGCTACCCATACTCGTCGTGTTGCATTGTAAGCCCTCTATTGAATTGCTTACTTTATGATTTATTTTCTTCGTTTATTTTATAAACACTATCAAGCAAGCCATTCTATTTTTTGTCGCTTTTTTCTTGACATTGTTCTTTAGTAGATTTGGTTGGTTGAATGTGTTACGTACAAACATCCCGAAAGAAAATATATGTTGCTCCATTTATATTCGCATTAAATAACATAATCAGCCTATAAATATCCCACTGTTGGGACTCAGACCTCCTCCCTATGAGAGGGAGTGGGCCGTAAGCCACCACGCGGGCCCAGTGCGGGTTGGTAGATGTCAAATGTCTTCGAATTTTTGGTTCTAGGAGATGCCGGTTTCCTCACGATGTTTTCCTTCACCGTTTTGAGAAAAGTGCTGATAAAATGATTTACACAAAGTCAAGCGCCTGACTTACCAACTCATAATTTCGGGTCGATACCACTGAGCTACCACTGCTTTCGCATAACTCGACAAAAATTTTGAAATAGCGTTTTTTTTTTTTGTCATTTTTCAGAGTTGGTCCATATTGTAAGAGATAAAGTATGTTCCTCGTTCAAACCTAACACACCGTAGAAGTGCATACCTATAGGTAACACAACGTTACAAAATGATGCATACATTGTAAATATTACCAATATAAAAACTTTGTTTATGGCATACAATTGCTTTTAAGGAAAATAATTTACCGTGTAAAACGGGTATACCTAATGCTGTCTTTCCTCCAATAAATGCCATGCTTATGTGCAATTTTATTGTGCATATTGAGTCCCAGCTTAAACTTTTGCCTAATCTTTTACACGGATTGCGTTAAACGTTGGGAAAAATAGATGGTGCATAATGAGGCATCCACACGATAGTGACTTGAGCGCAAATATTTGTTGCAAAAGACATTTGTGCAAGTTATAGGTATTGAGGTTATAGCTGGGCCTTTACTAAGAACTCAAATTCAAACATATGGCTGATATCCTAACTACTTAATATTATAAATGCGAAAGTGAGTTTGCTTGTCACGCTTTCACTCTAAAACGGGTAAACGGATTTGATTGAAATTTGGCACATGAGTACCTAAACCTTGGGTTAGGACATAGGGTACTTTTTATTCCGATATTCTCACTGGTTCGAGACTTATCCGGGTGAAACCGTTGGGCGCAGCTGGTAAAATATATTTGTAAGCAAGCACAGAATTAATGAAGACGATGCAGTGCACAGACTAGCTCATTGTCCTTTTGCGGTGTGACATTTTGCATTGTCTCCCACACAACCCTGTGGCTGAAGTAAATAATGTAAAGTGATGAATCTCATGCTTTCTCATTAAGAACTAAATTGTATTCATTGCTGATGTTGATTTGCATAATAATATCTTAAAGAGTAGGAAGGCAGTTATTGCTTGGTAGTTCAAACAGTAACCAAGGCAGATTGTTTCAATCTTCAGATAACTTTAATTTAAGGAATAAAAGACAGTGGGTAAGTTGGTCCAAATGTCCACCCGAGACAAAATAACTGAATATAGATAGTGCAATCCACGACGACGCGCCCCACTCTGCTCCACTCCGTACTAAAGTACATCTTACAGTACAGTAATCGCGGAGTGGGGTGCGTCGTCGTGGAGTGCACTATCTGTAGTCTAATAATACGGATGTCTCCCATTAAAAAAATACAGCTAAATGAAAATAATTATTTATTCAATTATTTTAGCATATTTTAAACAACTCGGTTAATTAAAAAAATAGGCGTGTCGCTGGCCATGTTTCTTTTTTTTATTGTTTTATTGAACTTTAGCAATTTTAGTGTAGTTGAAACGTCGGGAAGGACATAATATAGCTTATTGATGATGTTCTTCGGAAAGGTTAGGTGCATAGTACTCGCAACCGGGGTGCTTGTATGACCAGAAGTATTAACGTAAACGAGATAAAAGTAGTAAGTAAGGATCGCAGCAGGTGGTGATCTGTAGTGTCTGCCCACCCCTATGGGAAGAAGGCTTGAGTGTATATATGTAAGTGTTGTCGTACATCTTTACCCAATGTCCTTGGACGGTGAGACAGCTTTTGTATAAAATTATGTCAAACCGTCGTTTTTATTCAAAAATCGGCCTGTAAACCAGTGTTTTGCTAGTAGGTATGTGTATTCTTTATCAATCGCACTTATTACGAATTACATGAACTATCTGAGCCATTCCGTGAAAAAATTGACCCTAAGTCACAAACATTTACAAACAATTTACAAGACTTCAAGATTTTCTCTATTGAATGCAGTTTTTTTTTTATGTACTGTTTCGATCTTAAGCTTTTAAAAACTAGTAGGTACTACTCGTACTAACCGTTACACATGTCAAAAAAATTGAAAATAATAAGCAAAACAGGTAATTTTAGCGTGTTACACCTCCTGTCGCTAACTTTAACCAACCGATGTTCATGGTTTAAAAAAAAAACATTTATTTTATAAGCAAATCTTATTGTATTACAATAAAATTCTTAAAATAATGATAATCGATATTCCACTTTAGTCACTAGTACTGTTTTATTTGCTTTCTACTGTATGTTTTGTACAATAAAACTACCAAAACAAATTACTTTTATTTTCATGGTAACATTATTATGGTAGATCACCATTTATTTTTACCCATCGGGCAACCGTGTGTGGTGGCGAAAGGTGTACGAACCTGGTAGTCAAATAAGAAGTCCACTATAGTCACAGTTATAACGTAATACTGGGAAGTTCTTAAAATATTCTTTCATTTGCGAATTATACTTTATATATCTGCGTATGTAATGAAATAATTATTACCTCTAAAAGAACAAAGAATATTGGTTTTGTCCTCATTATTGTTAGTAAAGCGGGAGTTCGTCACGTCCGTTTAGTGTCATAAAATATTAGTGGTATTTTAAAATTGTCCATTTTGTCCCGCTTAGTAACGGATCAATTTTTCATGGAATGGCTCAGCTATTGTTTCTGCTTACAATACTTTGGTAACTGTTTGGTTTTGTATCATCATTTCTGGATAAAGCGTTATCATCAGCCTATAGCAGGACATAGGCATATCTAATTAAACGCCATTCAGCTCGATTCTCGGCAACTCTCATCCAGGTCACGGTAATATTATCATACAGTATGGTAACTCGGCCGTATCTTGGAAATAAATGCCTACAGCCGTGCGGTACGTAAACATGCGATAGGACTGCCCGCCTCCAGCATTTTAAATTTACCTACTTTGTGTTTCCATTAAGTTTTGTGATTGTAAATATACTTCTTTATATAAACAAATAAAATACTTTGTAAATTGAATAGGAAGTGTTCTATAAAAATGCGTGTTGTTTTTTGATTGGTAGATTTAATTAAAAAAACATGTTTATGTTTGAAATCGGTCTTATAAATTTGCGACCGAAAAATATTTGCGCCTCGACTGAGACGTACGAAATGCTTTATTATTAAAGATATTAATCTGAAATACTTAATCTGAGAAAATTTCAACTATCTAGTCACTGACAGACGGTCAAATTTATTTTTTCTAGTATTGTTCATACACACCGTACAATAAACAAAAATTATTAATAATAAAATTCCACTTCTTTACTTTGAATTATACAAACTAACAAAAAAAAATACACTTGCCCCGAGGTTTTAATACAAGCGTACCTACAGTATCATGATTCATGATCCGCCTATAACTACCTATTTCACTCGTGTCAATCACTTTCCTTTTCTCTTTATTTATTAATCCAGACGTCTTTTTTTTCGAGAGTTAAATGGAAATACTTATCCATTAAAAAGACACACATTATGTACCTATCTAAGTAGTGTTAGTAAGTAACATTATTTTATAGTCTTACCTTTCAGTTTCCAGGTATCTAAAAAAGTTATCTCTGGATGCGTTGTTGGCGAATTCATGCAACCAAAAACAGCACAATATATCCTACTCGTCATATTAAATATGTACTTGAACTTATTTTTAGTGAAAACATCGCGCGGTTATTATTAAAAAAACAGCACAACGTCAGTTCGGTCACTGCGGCACAGTCACGACTGTCTGCATGCCGAACGGATGCCAATATCGAGGCGCGTAGGCATAGCTCGCGCTTCATCCGTTTGTATGAAGTTGGAATACTGTATGATAATATTACTGTGTCCAGGTGCTACCAACCACTCTGACGCTCTTACGCAACGCAACCTACCCTTTTTATTTTTTTTGGGTGGGAAATCATCAAATGACTTCTCCCGCTCTGGGTGGAGCGGGAGGGCGTGTCAGACTCTTACTCACTAAAACCCACCCGTGTTCCTTCTGTTGCCTGTGCAATGCCAGGGGGCCTCGGTATCACTTTCGGACTTTCCCGCAACCCCGGCAGGCAATGGTCTCATCGGACGCCTTCACTTGCTGACATCTCTTTGAGGCGCGCGTGGAACACAACGCGCCGTCGACCCGGACTTGGTCCTTACCGGACGACGAGCTACCCATTGATCACCTCCGCAAGCCCGCGTCTACGGTGGCCGGGAATTGGCAATAGATTCGCGACGCCCAGGGCGTCTCCTCCTGCGGCGGCTAGGGGCGTGAGGGCGCGAAATTTGCAAATTTGAAACGCAACCTACCCCGAGGGCGTCCTACCTTACGTTTGCCGATTCGCGGACTCAACTAAAGAACGTCTACCCCAACGGTCATCGGTTCTACCGCTACTATGGCCGGCCCATTGTCACAAATCCATTGGAAAAGCATAGGCCTGTATAATTTCTCTCTTTTAAAACATTTTGCTATTTCAATTATTTATTACTCATCATCATCTTGCCATTTTCTCAATCTACTTGAAGTCAAAGTGATGTTTTCTCTTCCTTAAATATTTCAAATTTTAGTTAGGACTTGGAATAGTTTTAATACAACTTAGAATCGGGTTTCAAATCAGTTTTTGTATTTAGAACTTTAATGTTGTTGAAATTCAAAAATGGTTTGATGGTTAAAACCTGGTACTCAAGATAAATCTTGTTTTATAATTTAGCTTCACCAAGTTACTTAATTTCTTGTTATAACAGTTAATCCATCGATTTAAATAGGCTAGCTGACAGTGAGAAATATAATGCGAATGGTTGTGCCATTCTACGATACAAAATTCATCAGGTAAAAATATCAAAATCTACTTAATTTAGTAAATGATTTTAGACCAATTAATATTTTTGAGTCCTTTGATACTGCGCAGCGACTCGCCTCATGTTCCGAGTCGCCAAAAAGTTTGAATCGGACGTTACCATGCTATTGACAGTTGTAAGATGGTGTTTACTTTTTGGGTAGTGTAGTATCCACGGTCGTTAAAGTGGCGACGTAATTTTATTAGTATAATTAATTTAAATAACGAAATAATTAAAGTTTACCCATTTTGTTTAAGCATTATTAAATGTGGCAATGTGTGAGAAGTGCAAGTATGATGATTGCCCACAAGAGGGGCTGATGACTTGCGGTTTGGATGAAAAAGAACGAAAATATGTTATGTTCGCCTCGGAATGTACCTTTAAGGCTTACAGCGCTTGTCATGGAGTTGGTAAGTTATTTATGAATATCAAACGTAAATACATGCATCCCTTAAACAGCCCTGGCCTTGGGAACAAGGTGCAAGTTATTCGCAGTCAGATCTACAGAATGACGCGTAATTTTTTACAGAGTCACGCGACTTTATTTTCGGCAGGTGTAGACTTATCAAAAATATAGTATAGTGGTCACATAATTGTGGTTCTTAGATGAAATGAAATTATAACTTTTCCTACAGAGCTGAAGAAAACACCCCTAAAATTCTGCATAAAACAATATAAAACCAGCCTTAGAAGAATGTACGGTGAATCCTGCCCAATGTTCTGCCCAACTCACTACAGGCCAGTCTGTGGAATGTCCACATTGAGGGCATACATGTACAAGACTTTCAACAACGGTTGCTACTTAGACATGCTCACTTGCAGGGGTGATGAATTTCAAGGTAATGTTAACTGCGGTGTTTTGTTTTTTTTTTTTTTTTCATAATGCGTATGCAGACCGTAACTGGTCATCTCTACCTTATGACACAGGTGAATACAGATGGTTCACTCCCCAAATTAATATAAATAAAAAGAAACTCTTGTTCCGTCAAAATAAAGTGCAATTTAGGTCGCACAGCGCTAATTACCTACAGTTATATTCAACGAGAAGTTGCCTCTCTTTCTATCGCGTAACTCTAAAATCTTCTGACTACGTTACACTCACTGAATTGGCCCGACAAGACGGGCCCACCGCGTACTTGTAGCTTCATACCTAAAATGCGGAGTGAACCATCTGAGCTTACGATCAGTCAATGATTTAAAAAAAAAATCGGGCCATGTTTGGCTGTTGATCCGATTAGTTCGGCCTTAACGATCACTAATACACAATGTACCTAGATGCAAATGGTTGAAACTGAACAGTCCAATCGTGATCGGTATCGTATCGTATCATACGCCGGCTGTCGCTGAAAACCAACGCTGTGGCTCTGTTTCGCACCTGAGCCACAGCATTATGCTCCGTTTTTGCCGTTTTGCGCTGATGTGACGCGTATTTACCCCACCGCGTCGGTTTTATTTTTCTTTTATACTCTATTTTTAATTTTATGCGTCATATTTGGCGCACACAATATTTTCTTTTTTTTTTCGTTTTTGTGCACGCATTAATCACATGCCGATGTTGTCAGGCTCGTTTATTTGTATCTCCAAAACGGTTTGACCGATATAAGGTTTACTTAAGAGGATGGAAGAGGCAGGCCTAGAAAACGCTTATATTTCTCGATGTATGTATGTCTATGTTCAGCTTTAAATTATGCAACATCGCATAACAATTAGTAGGTATAATTTAATGTTATGTTCATACTACGAAATATGTTGAATAAAGAAAATAAAGATCGGTTTCAAAAGCTTGTTTGTTCTCGAGAATCTCCACGATGCTCGGCTGCATTTGAATCAGTAAAGCTGTTATCAGATATTTCACTTGATTGAATGTTAATTTTTGCTTCATTCCATGTTCACACGACACAAACACATTACATAGAATGAACATTCATTCGCTGCTTACATGTTACCTTTCGAACATTCGGTAGGGGAATGAAAGAGTGCCGAAATCCGACGTCGTTGAAGAATGAATTGTTTCACTAATAAATTCACTTTTGATTAATTTTGTGTTCGAGAGAAAGTTGCCGAACGAAAGAAAAAAATGAACAAAAAGTGATGCGTCTGATATCTGCTTAATCGGTAAATAAATACTTTAATTATTTCAGATTACGTCGAAGTACCCTTGAGTAACTGCCAGGGACACCTAATGAAGAACATTTTCAAAGAAAAAGTTGTCCTCACCGGTTTGCATGACTACCAGGATTATCACGAATATTAAAATGGCAGTTTTTTATTACAATACCTACAACTTAGCTGTTTTATTGATAGAAATGTTGTTTATCACGTCGTCGGTCACCAATTTACAGGCATGAGGAACAAGGTGTAAAGTTCACTCATACTCTTTTGGAAAGGGAGGATCCTCCGACCAGACGGGTGTCGTGTCTGGCGGGCAACTACCCAACGATTATTGTCGCGATGCAGGATTTTTGTGTGACGTCAGGTCTTTGATGCGTAGTTAGCATGTGCTTGTGCTAATGCTACTGTGTAGCTAGCAAGTTATCCCACAGGATTGTACTACCTGGATAAAAAGTATGCTATGTTTTGATTCCAGTTATTAACTATCTGTGTGCCAAATTTCATCCAAATCCGTTCTGTTGTTTTTGCGTGATTGAGTAACAAACTTTTAAAATTTTATATTTATACCTAAGAACGAAGGCGTCTTAGTGTCTCCATCATCAGAGTGGTTGGCCGTGTTGGACAAGCGCCTAGTAAGGCGCTATAGTTCAATAATCACAAAAAAAAAAATGAAGTTAGGCGGATGCAATCAGATTTAGACAATAAAATGGAAACGCGGTAAATTCGTTGTAGGACGATGCTAAGGGAATTTCTCGCAAGCGCATCTTGACCAAAAGTACGTTCCGTCAGCTTCACTTTCACAAACTTCAAAACAATCAAATGTCAACAGCGGTCTTTTCGCTTAAGCATAGCATAAACAGCCCTAAATATTCCCACTGTTGGAACACAGACCTTTTCTATGTGAGAGGGAGTGGACCATAATCCACCACGCGGGCCCACTGCGGGTCGGTGGTTGTCACGTTTTCGAATTTTTGGTTCTAGGACATGCCGGTTTCCTCATGATGTTTTCCTTCACCGTTTTGAGAGCTGTGGTGACTAAATAAATAAAACAAAGTTAAGCGCCTGCTCGGGTTTTAACCCATGACTTACAACTCGTAAGTCGAAGTCGATACGACTAGGCCACCACTGCTCGTCTTTTCGCTTAAAACACTTAAATAACACACACAACGCTATCATCACAAACACACATATTTTCAAACCACAACATCAATTTAATCAACGTGTTTCTGTGTTGCGGGAAAAAAATATCTTGTAACATGGAATGTACGTTGCAGTGTTGTTGACAACATGTGAATGTAGGTGTACATACGTAGGTACCTAATGTATTCATAGTAAACAAAAATTACGCAGCGTTGTTCCTAGCAATATATATTATATGCAAAACGATGATTTTTCCCGACCCTATTAATTGTGAGCGTTTATGTTGCTAACACAGGTACATTTAAAAAAAATACTTTTTTTTACAGACCCTAAAGGCCCACATTGTGTTAGAATCTAAATTATCTTATAAACTATGATAATGCTAAGAACAAAGATGATTAATATTGTTAATCCACCACAGATAGTTTCACCTAGCCCCATGCAATACATGAAGCTTGATAAACCTACCCATGGTTGGCCCATCCAGCCTTTCAGAAAACACCCTCAAGACACTGTTGGTGCTTCCTCTCACTCTGCGTGTCACCCACGCCACCTTCTACACGACGACATACTATATCCCGAATTTCTAGGGTTCGATCTTCGATTGTTTTCCTACCAAAACCCATCAAACCATCAGAATTTTCCATCAAACCCTCTTTGGGCACTTTTGTACTTAATCCCTCTGCCCGGATGAAACTGTTAAAATTTTCCGTTCCGAAATACCTACTCCCTTGTTCAAAGTCAATTTACTTTCGTAATGGGGACGTCACTAATCCAATAGTAGGGTAGTGTTGTATCCTTTAAGGCACATTTATCTATGGTAATTAAATCAGTGAACATCAGAGTGTTAGGCAATGTCGCTAGAGTTACCTACTGGCCGATACTTTAAAAGTTATTTTATTTGATTTTAACTTTGCAATAGTTAATGCAGAATATTTTACCGCTGGACAAGATTATTATTAATGAGTAAATGTAAAACAAAAACGCATAAACAAAGCGATCTTATAGGTAACTACTGCAGTACTAAATAAATCTTGTTTGACGATTCCGTAATTTACCTCCGTTGCTCGATAAGCGCGCTAAGCGCCAACTGACGGCACGGCACGATATCCCTGTCGTGATGTGCCGCCCCCTTCGGCATCACTACATGCAAGTGCAAACTGACTGCAACGATGCCGCGGCGTCATGGCATCCTTAGGCATGCCATGACGTCTTTTAGCGTAATTGAAGTTTCAATTTTATTGTCATATTAATAAGTTGTATTCATATTCGTCGCAAAAAAAATCCTCTGCCGTGCCGTGCTGCCAGTGGGCTCAGGCTCTAAGCAGTTGATCCCGTCTGTCGCTTGTTGATCCTTGACAGTCGTTACGGTAATCAGAAGCCCAAAAGTCTGACAACCAATCTTACCAAGGAGTAACTGGGTTGTGGAGGTGAGGTAGGAGGCAGTCGCTCCGTAAAATACTGGTATTCAGCTGCATATATTTCGATTCCGTAATAACCTACTGATTAAATTGCTAAAACCTAGAGAGAGCATCGTAACCACGTCTATTTAAAAGGTCAGTATTATTATTATAGTGCCTCGATTTTATTGAGGTTCCATTTCTTGCGATAGATGTCGTAATTAATAATATTTTGATGTAGGTACAGAGTTTCTGTCAGGCATAAATACGACCTTAAGAAAACATTTCAAATGTGTTGACTTGTTATTTAGATAAAATGCATCTAAAACAGCTCTTGCGGTAAGATGCAGGCAAAAACCTTCCCGGTTGTGGTTAAAAAATAGATAAGTATGTAAGGAAAAAGATAACGAATAATATTTCAAAACAAATCAACTCGATGGGATAAAAGCACAGGTGACAAATCTTTGCACAGACTGAAAAAAACTAAACATAATCTCATTGAATATTACAAAATGAATGATTTTTATACAGCACTGGCTTCTGGCTGCGACTTCGTCCGCTATAACCTTACTCAAGAATTGGGCTAACCAATGCAAAAATATTTTTTCAAATCCAACTGGTAGTTATGGAGATTACTCCCAACATACAAGCAAACACAACAAACAAATTTTACCTCTTTATAATATTAGTATAGATGTATCAGAAAGGTGTCGCTCTTAGGGAAGACCCCCTTTTACAGAGAAGCAGAGGGGTCTTCATCTTCGAAGGAGGGGTCAGGTAATGCAGATTCCTGACCGTATAGGCCATTAAACTAAAAAGCTTTCTCCATGGTACCAATATCGTAATCTCGAAAAAAATATCCATACTGTATCAAAAAGCAAATTGTATGTTTGATGGACTGTACCAACTCTTAATTATGACTACAACTTTTTGATTCATGCTGTATCTACACAAATCAAAAAAAGTTTGTGATCAGTTTGAAAATATCGTTTTTTTTTTTGTCACTGTAGACTACATTATAATTGATTCTTCTTTTAAGATTCTTTACTTAAAAAATATAGAATTATAATATACAAACAACAAAAAAAAAAATGTTTTTCCATATAAAAAGAAATTCAATCCAGGCTCATTGCACAGATAGTGCTCCACGACGACGCGCCCCACTCCGCTCCACTCCGTACTAAAGTACAGCTTACAGTACAGTAATCGCGGAGTGGGGTGCGTTGTCGTGGATTGCACTATCTGTACGCTCATTCGGAAATATGACTTAGTCAATTTTATCGGATTTATAATATTTTTTCGAGGAAAGTTGTTATCGATAAAATCCCAAGAGGATTATCAGAAGTTTTACGAGCAAGAATTGTAACTTTGAGGGAAGAAGGATATTTCACGAGAGAAATAGCACGCAGAGTTGCTGTATTCCAATCCTGTGTCGTGGTGGGTAGCTGACCGACTCCGCAGTGGCCGCCCAACTGTTCTGACTGCTGCTCAGAAGCGCTATATCAGATTGCTGGCAGCCCGTGACCCAACAATCAACGCTACTACAATAAAAACAGAAGTGCGGGCTCTCTCTGAATTTGAAGTTAGCACTCAGACCATTCGAAATTGCTTACACCTGGCTGGACTACGAGCACGAATCAGTACTCATCCAGATAACCGAAGTTTCCGTATCTGGTGAAGACCTGGAGGCTCTAAAAGCAAAGAAGTGCCACTGAAATCGTTCAGCAAGGCGGGAAATCGGTGTCCTTTTGGGGTGGAATTATGTTTGGAGCTAGAACGCCTTTGATCCCGTATCAAGGCTCCATGACAGCAGAGGTACAAAAAAGTCGCTATTGATGGAATTGTCAGACCTTCCGAGTAAACCATGGGCATCAATTCGTCAATGATAATGCACCCGCACATCGAGCTCAACGAGTCAATGCTGCTCTCCGAGAATATGACATCACACGGTTAGACTGACCTACCGGCGCGCCTGACTTAAACCGAATAGAGCACGCGTGGTATGCTCTTAAGCGAGCTTTTTAGAACCGTCAGCCATTTCCCCAGACAGTGCCAGAGATCAGGTAAGCCGCTTTACAAGAATGGGACATATTATCGCAAGAAATGCTGGATAGCTTGGTCCTCAGCATGCCCAGGAGGATCTTTCGCATGTGTGCGAGCCAGGGGAGGAGTTATACTGTATTAAATAAAACCTTCTATTAATAAATTGTTGTACTAGTATAAGTTTGGTTCAACGATCTTTTTCTTTCCATCAAATTTGGAGACGGAAAACGGTGGGCCCAAATGTAATAAGTTAAGGTATGATCTAAAAAATTAATTATATTTTTTTATATTAGAATATGAAAAATCACCTCAATTCTCCATCTGGAAGCGAAGAAATATGAAAAAGATAGTTTTCGTGAGATTACCGATTGAGTAATCGATTACACAGTTACAAAAATAAAACCTTTGCACTAAGTAATTAACTTAAAGTAATTAAATGCACTATATATACTTATGTGCAATATAGTGCATATAATTACAGTCATATTAATAAATAAAATACCAATTAAGTACTGAAAAAATAATAATTAATGATTATCGATTTCATATCGATTAAAATTAGTTTTCTATTTTTAGTCTATGTCACTGGCATGACAGCTGACTGACACGGACACTAGACAGTTGCCAACTGCTCTAATCATTTTATAATAACATACTTTCCTCTCAGCTACTAACATTTATCTACCCGTAAAGTACAAAGTCCGACGGCCTACCACTCTGCACTGCCGTCTCTACGTGACACTGGCAGAATAGTCGACACCGGCTCAATTGCCAAGAAAGGAAAAAAAAAAAAAAAAAAAATAACATACTTGCTCTAATGATCTTGTTTGCTCACTCCACAGACTACTTAGAGAGAGGCTCACTCGTTTCGTGTTTTCCGATGCGTTTTGACTGCTTTCCCGATTGTTCTTCATTTTTCACGACCTTTGCTTTGTATTTTACGGATTCCGACCCTGCCTACCTCGTACGACCCTTGCTTTCACACTGGACACCGAAGATCGCTCACGCGTTTGACTTGGACTTGTTATTTTGGATTTTACCGCCAGCTTGTGGATTGGATATTGTTGAAACTATGGATCGCTGTGTGAATTGTGGGATAACAACTGATCACTGCAATACACTGAGTCGACGACCCTTACACGATGAAACAATTCTGTCAGTGTTTCGGCAATGGCTCTCGTACAGGAAGGGAGGCTATAGTAATGCATTACTGTAAATGTATTGTAGGGAGACGAACTGTAGGCTGCAGCTCTCATATAATGTGCATTATATGATACCTTAGCTAGGCTAGGTACCAAGATCATATAGCACCACCTGCACAATTCCTAGACGACATTTTAATTATAATTGAAGACGAATAAAACACTTACAACACTTACAAACTCTTACTTAAATGATATTTTATTTTATTTTAGACATCCTTTCCGTAACTCTTTCTCTCCTACTAAATATAATAACTATTAGTGCAAAAGCACATATTTTGCACTTCAGGAATCAGCTGTTAGTTAAAGAATGTAACATAACCTCACTTTTACATAATCACTTTTATCTCTGTTCTCAGATTGACAAAATCCGCAGAATTTTCAGTGAAAGGTTGATAATACGAGTATATAAGCTATTAATTGACACCACTTTCAATCTTTTTACAACCAGGCCCAAGATTGTATGTAATCGTTTCAGTCTCTTTTCTGTTACAATTACAAGGATTGAATTACTAAATTTTTGATATTAAAAAATAAAAAATTACAGTTTTCCAAAATTCGAAGACATGTGACATCTACCAACCCGCACTGGGCACGCGTGGTGGATTATAGCCCACTCCCTCTCATTGCGAGGAGGCCGTGTCCCTGCAGTGGGAACGTTATAGGCTGATGATGATGATGATGATGATGATGAACAGTTTTTTTTTTTAATTTCAAACAGTGTATTTCTATTTTAAAAAAGATAATTGTAAACACTTTTTCTTGATAAAGTTAAATTTAAAAAAATTATCAGCTTTTGCTAGTGATCACAAACTTTTTTTGATGTGTGTATACGCGTAAGTGTATGATGAGTAATAATAGAAATCGGTTTCTGGACCCGATCCAGGCCGAAAAGCAATCTCTTTTGTTTGTCTGTCGAACGAAAATAAGGGTGGAAAATAATATAGTGACCGCGGCATGTTACCATTGGACACTAACTCGGTTACAAAAAAATTAATGCAACGGGTGGATGACAACGAAATAAAATATATATGCTATTACTCGTAATAATGCAGAGTGCAACACTGGCAACACGCAGTGATCAAAGATTTTCGTCTTGAGACACTGCGGTATGAGGGACGAGAAGATATTGCAACGACATAGCATGGACAATACGTCATGCTCCCCAGCAAGCCCATCACCTATTTTTCTATTTATAAGTTTATAATACGGTCGTACCCAATTATGTAATCAATTTCAAATACTTCAAAAAAAAAATACTTTGAAAAGTTGAGAGGTACGAGTAAGACTGGATTGTATTACTCTCTATAGCATCTCTCCAGCAACCCCAAGTTAAAATATGAGGAAACTTACGTTAGTTACTTATTGTTTTAACAGTGTCTGAAAATAATGTTACTGTTGTTTTTACCATTAAATAAGTATGCAAGCTGTGATTAGTTATATCAAGTTTATATTTCTCAGCCTATTGATATAAGCGCCTGAGCAAAAATACTTAGCAAAGTGTATAATTATTAAGCTTTATTCACATTACAATTGTTAGGCGTTGTAAAGTAAATAATTGAAAAATACTATGTAATAATAATTATGCATAACTATTGGTACATTATAATTGAAAACTATAAAATTTTCCTTCAGCTGATTTTCTAAAAAAATTATACACATTTTGTTGTTGTTTTCTTACATGCCTCAACATGAAGCGTGGAAAAGGGCTTTCTGTAAGTTTTGATACACAGACAGGCAGGTATAGTGCTTTAGGTGACATTTGAGCACTTAGTCTTGTAAATATCACTACCTGAATGTGGCCAACTGGGTAAACTAAGAAAATGTTCACTGTGTTCACCTTTTTTCTTGTACAGATAATCCTTTTCCATGCTTCTTGTTTTAAAACGGTTATATATAAATAAAAAGTTCAGAATCAGAAGATCATTATAATTTTGAACTTTTTATTTGTTTTTAAAGGTCATCAGATTTTTCAATTTATTTTATTTTCAACCAACTATGATATGTTTTTTGAATGGCCTCCTTAGGCCCTTAATTTTGAATAGTAAATTCCCGCATGTTTAATTATTGGCCGGCTATTTGACGCACTTTGAGCAGTGTGAGAAACACGTATCCTATGTTCCAATTTAGGTTACAAACATGTAAACAAAATATAGGTATGTATTTTTGAAAAAAAAAAATACTTTGAGAATTAGGTTGGGCTTATGAATTTTTCTGATGATGAAATGCTGGTCCTGCTCCATAGACACTTGGAGTCACTAGTTAAAAAAAAAATGGTAGTTGCTTCCCCTTTTTAATATTTTTTTTCTGACTACGAACTTAATGTTTATTTTTTATTTAGCCATATTTTAATTATTGAATACTCCAATAGATAATATTGATTTTCTTTCTTTTGGTGGTAACATTCTTTAAAGGTTACAAATACATTGCAAACTATAGTTTTGTATAACTTTTAACGCATTTTTATTTTCAGTTTTTGTAAATGTGAGTAGGTACCATGGAGTCGTTTACTGTGTCGCATTTTTATTTTTAGTTTTTGTAAATGTGAGTAGGTACCATGGAGTCGTTTACTGTGTTGTATTTTGACTTGAAAGAGCAGGGTAGTTGAGAGAATGTCATGCTCACTTAAATGTCTCGCTGATGGTGGCGAGTGTGTTGGATAATTCGGTTCCCTACAAAATGGTTGAGCTGGATGGTGCTGATCCACGCGTCATGTTCGTGAACGGGCGCCGTCAGTTGAGACTGGTCATCTCTTATCTGCCAGGGCTTATTTTTAATCGTTTTTGATTTTTTTTTTTTTTTTTTTACATTGTTCTCACATATAGAATCAACAAGAGTAATGTACCCAGGATTATGTAATTTCTATATTTAAAAGAGTGTCCTTGGAGTTTCTTGCCCGTTCTTCTCCATAGAGATCTACGTTTTGGAATGGGCAACTAGCTTCAACTTTCTGACTAACTGACTCTTTGACAATTCAAAAGTGCCTGTAAAGGGTTTAATTGAAATAAATGCTTTGAGTTTGAGTTTGAGTTTTCAATGATATTTGTTGAAGTGGGAATAACATCAATATTTTAAACAAAGATTTCAAGATGGAATTACTTATATTGCTATTTTCAATGCCCCTAAGTAAAAGATTTTTTCCGTGTCCTAAAGTGACTGATGCAGTAGTAGGAACTAACCTTTGCGAGTTATTATTACTTATTATTGTAGAAGAATTGTAACAGATTTGTGTGTGAGTGAAAACTCGAATCTAATGCGATGTTACAGCCGGAGAATTCTACATTTTGCTTTTGTATAAATACAACGGGCCTAGTACGAACACACGGTGTAAACGTCTCTTCCTTATTTATTTTGTAAATACTCATTTTGCACATAATATTTACTCAGTTTTAAGACTTTTTCATATCTATGGATATAACTAATTATGCTTGTAAAACAAATTCAAACCAAAATGCTATAAGATAGCTTTTGTATTTTTTCGAATCAGGAATCGTTCAAATTTGTTACGTGTCACGCGTTCGTGCTGGGCCTTCTGGGCCGGAAAGCGAACCCATGTTCACATTACGCTTCTGATGTTTGGATTTATTCAGCATGTTATAGCAACCCACAAACTGTTGGCACAGTCCAGCTAAACCTTAACCTCCTTACTAATAAACGTTGTATAGCGTCTGTGTAGTTACACAACGCGTTGTCTTCTTCTTTCGAAAGTCAAATTACTGACGACTGAAAGAGATAAAATGGTGTGTAACTATTCACCTGATATAATACGTTTATTAGTAAGGCAGTTAGTGTTCAACCAGACCACTTACCGACGCCAAAAAGTACAATACAAAATGAACAATAGTAAGTTGCGTTGAAAGAAAATCTACGTACAATACCTATCCTTTGTTATATTTCGACAAACTTCTAGCTTTAGATCTAAAGTTTTGAAGGATTTTTAGTGAGAATAATTGTTTGAAATGTTTCTCTATTGATTAAATTTAAATTCGTTTAATTTGAGCTTTATTAACGATCATTGTTTTAAGTTTTGAGCGAAATAAGTTTATAGTTGGCCAAACTGTGATGCTTAAAATGTTTGAAAGGGTTATTGAAGTCTGAGAAAATGTGGTTGTGTATAAATAGCGACACTGAATAGGTTTTTTTTTTTCAAGCGTGATCCATTATCCAACATAATCATCGCTTACAATCAAGTGAGATAGTGCAAACGCGAGCCTATCAAAATAAAAAAAAGAAAAGCCCAGGAAGCGCAGATTGCGGCGAAAAGTCCCCTCTTTGAGGAGTGGCTGGAGAGGCGCCACGGCGTCCTCACCTTCCACCTGATGCAGGTCCTCACCGGACACGGCTGTTTCGGGAGGTACCTGTTTCGGATAAGGCGGGAGGAAACGCCCTGGTGTCATCACTGCGTGGATCGCCCGGAGGACACGGTGAAGCATACGGTGGAGGTATGCCCGGCTTGGGCAGAGCACCGCCGTGTCCTCGTGGAGGCGATCGGTGGCGGGGATCTCTCGCGTCCGGCCCTGATCCAGCAGGGCTAACATGACAAGCACGAGAAAGCTCTCTATCTCGTTTTGTCGAAATTTGTCTACAATTCTGACGTCATTCTAATCCCTAACATGACCGTAAACGACGAGATATCTCGAAAAAGGCACTTTGACACTTCTATCTCGCGACGAGAAACCGATGTTGCAAGTTATTAAAAACAAATTATTTTTTTGATAGCAACATCGGCTTGAGATTCCGTTTCATTCATTCAATGTTGCCGATTTTCTTTTCACAAATGCCTCTAAACTAGACTAAAAATCACCAAAATTTTGATTATTCCTGTCAACCGACGATTTTCCATTCTGAAATAGACTAAAGTGACACAACTTCTATACCTATTTTAGTTTGACGGCACTGAGCTATTAATTTAGTGAAAATGGCAATTTTGCTATTCAGAATTTTACGTTCTTCACCTAAAATGTTGATTGTCTAAGTATTTAATCGCGATTAAAAAATGAACTAAAATTCACACCAACACCTCGAAGGTGCAAAAACAATACTGTCTTTTTTTTCTTTTCTCTTGCTTTTATCTCGAAAACGGTGTGTCCTATCGCAAAAATAATGAAAATTTCGACCCCCTTTATAATACCCATAAACCCCTAACACTCAACATGTAGGTAATATTTTTTCATATTTTCCATACAAAAAACGAAAAATTCCATATAAAACACGTCGTTTCAATATAAATAGTAGTTTAAAACTAAGTATTTTCATTATGAATATATTGTAAAATAAAATGATGACTTAAATAAGTACAATTATGAAACTGCCATGTTATTTTGGAGTTTTTTTTTTGTATTATATTTTTGTCTACTCTTCTCGTCGTCAAAATCGACGACGAGTAAATACGACTAAATGATAGAAAAATCGGAGATTATCTCGTGTTGAATTGTCAAAAATCGAGATAACTAAGGTGCCATGTTAGGGTTTGTCGAGTAAACATCAATTTTGACAGAAGGAGTCGACTATTTTGTATGGACGCGCTGTCAGAAAACGAGAAAGTGACCGAAATAGACAAAAATTACTCACGCGAGAGCGAGTAATTGTCGCGTGTGTCATGTTAGGCCTGCAGGCCATGGTACGGAGCGAGAGGGCATGGGAGGCCGTCACCTCCTTCTGCGAAGCAGTAATGCTTGCAAAGGAGGAGGCGGAGCGCGTGACTCGTATAATTTGATTAATGCAAAGAGTGACTAGACCAACTATAAGACTGTTTACAAAATAATAACGTAATAGAATATTATACACCTTATAGGTATGTTACAGTGCTACTATTATAATTACTATAAGATCTTTTTCTACATGTAACAAAAAGTAAACATATTTGAATATGAATTTGAATAAGATACACTATACCTTGGTATAGGAATTTGCGTTGTTTTGCAGAACGAATTTTGTCAAAATTTTAATATGTATGGAGCAGCAGCTTTTTAGTATTCTGTATCCAAAGGGTGCCAAACGGAATCTTATTACTTAGCCTCCGCTGTCCATCTGTCTGTCTGTCCACGAGCTATATCTCATGAACCGTAATAGGTGGACAGTTGAAAATTTCACAGATTATGTATTTCTAAGTTACTTTAATCATTTAAGGGGCTCCCTACTTTAATCCCTTAGGGGTTCCGCATACAATAAATATTTGACATTGAAAAAAAAAACTAACCCTGACACGGGGTGTCATTGTCTAGAGCTCATTCAAAATTTCAACGCTGGTGGGTCTATAATCATGTACTGAATCAATGGTAAACGTAAATTAATGACACGATGTCCCTTCCACTGTATATAAATATACATAATAATGTTTGCAGAACCCATACATTATGTTAGGGAAAACTTTCCGGGTTAAGCATAAAAGAGTTTGGGATTGTACTCGTAATAGAGTTCTTTGTTACCCGATTCTGGGCATGTGAAACGGAAGTGTGTGTTGTACACCAATGTTATTATGTTCCATTATAATGTTATGGAAATGCGTTATTGGGGAAGGAAAAATGCTTTGAGGTCTCTGGCCAAATATGTGTACCTACCAGATAGATGAAGGAACAAAGAATTCAAAATCCTTCTAAGTATAATTATTATAAACGCTAAAGTTTGTGAGGTTGAATGGATGTTTGTTAGGTACTCTTTCACGCAAAAACTACTCAACGGATTTAGATAAAATTTTGCACACGGATAGTTTATGACCTGGATTAACACATAAGATACTTTTTATCTCGATATTCCTATAGGGTCGAGACTTATGCGGGTGAAACTGCGGGGCGCTGCTAATATAATAAATGAACGAGTTCAAAATCTAGTTAATAAAAATCTTGCATGCACTCACTTACAGATCACGCACAGTCTAAACCGATTCAAAGATCCAGCAATTTATGCATGTTTTGCACAAGAGTTCATTAAAAGTGGGATAAGGAAGAGATAAATGGGGGATAAGGAAGGATTTAAAAAAAATCTTCCCGTAACTTAACATCACGCCTTGTTTTCCCGAAGGGTTGGGCAGAGGTATACCTGAAATACACGCACATTTCACCAGTTATGTTTGAAGTCCCATGTAATAGGGGGCGAGCCTATTGCCATCAACTGGGCACAATTCCAGACTGCGGGCTGCTTCTGAGAGAAATTCCGATTGGAAAAAATAATATTTTGGCCGACCTGGAAAACGAACCTAGGACCTCATGCTCAGCAGTGGCCTGGACCAATGAGGCAGTCAATTTATCCCTTAAGGGGGTTAAACAGGGGATGAATATTTGCATGTTCAAATTTTTTGCCAATGAAAATCCCATCGGGCACATAGCTTATTTAAGTGTATTCCTGAAAAAGAAGAACACTGGTTCACAACAAACTTAAATTTGTTTAATCTTTGACTTCTTGTTAAAAGTAATCGGGAAATATGGTACGAATTCCACGTAAATGAATTTAAATAAAAAGTTCGCTATCCGCAAAGCAACAGGGACCACGATAAAATCATGTAGGAAGGAAACCATCGTGACCCTGCTGATTGCCGCCCGGCGGAACTTGTAGTATAAAAAAACTTATTATTAGTAAAGTAAGGTTGAGTTTCACAAATTAAACTGAACGGGATCAGCATATCTAATCCGCGTTCAAGAGCTGTCGTTGTCAAAATTGAAGGAATATTAATTAAAGTGGTAAGGTATAGTAAAATTCTACTATATAAGTACTGTAGGTAGAGTCAGCCTCAAAAACATGAATAGGTTAGTCAAAACGTTTAGTCGGTAAAACCAGTTGAGACTGCTTTCATTCAAAACCGTTAATAATACGTTAAAATGGGTTTACTCGATTTTTTTTACGGACCGCCTTAATTTTGAAATTCTAAATAAAAAAACATTTCAATTAATTGTTGTAATAGTAACTACTTAACCGGGCTTTCCTGTGGCTGTCTTAAGCTACTACACTCAAAGCCTCCAGCCAGGGGCAGTATCTACGCTTGCACTCATCGATATTTGTACAGAGTCGCACTCTATAGGCCAAAGAGATATTCGGCTCGCGAGCCGCGGTTTGCTAACCACTGCACTGTCTAGTTAGTCCTATATTACGTGAAACGTAAATGCAACATACTTACTATCAAAAGTGGAGCGGCCCAGCAACTTATCAGTTAGGTACCGTGTAAGTGAGTAACAGGAAATTTTAGAGTTAATTCCAAATATTCTGTTGAATTAATAAATGGATCTGGATGGATTTATTTGTTAAAAAACTAACTTTAGTTGCGTCGATCGTTTCAGAAGCAACACTTGTTTTTATTGACTGGAAGTGCATTACCTCAAACTGTTCATAAATACTTTAATATTTTGTGAACCAAACTGTTTTGTTTTAAAGTAATTAAAGCTGTGCAAGTGACATTCGCCATGTCTGGCAACGATACGCTCGTACACGGTTCTGAAACAAGCGATGATTACTTTGAGCAATTACTGACATCCGCCATGTCTGACAACGATACACTCGTAAATGGTTCTAAAACAATAATTGATAATTTTGTTTACTATGTGGAACTAGAATTCAAAATTGAGGATATTTTTCAATTAACAGTGTTGGTGCTATCACTAACTACGACGATATACGGAGTGACAACGTGGTGTTTCTTAAAGAAATTTCGAAATTTCAGGAACTTCGTGTTTCTCAACGCAATTTTTGCGAAGTTCTTATGTGTTGCAGTGTTTCATATTCAGTTTTATGACATTATCCCTAACTCGAATATTGTGCACATGTTTTTTACATATATTTTTTTATCAATTTACCTAAAATCTGTGTACAACCACTGGTTGTTGGTTTTGTGTCATATATTTTACAAAGACATTGTAAAAGTTTTCAATGGGCATATCCGAAGGAAATATCTAAAAAGTAGTCTCTTTGCTTGGGGTGTAGCTTTAATTTCAACCCTAATTTTATGGTTTATATACTATGCTTGCTTTATTTATGTTGATGACAGCGATAATATAATGTCTTTAGTTGAAAAGGGAAGTCTCATTTTACCATTGATAGTCAACTCTTGTTTTTACATTATAATTGTTTGTTCACTTTGTCGTAGTTTCAACACGAGCGCACATACAGCTACTAACATCTGGAATCGCTTGTATATAGCCACTTTGATATTTTTATTGAGCGATGTCATTATGTTGTCTGAATATGTTATAGATATAATACCTGGGTTTCGTTATAACCATATATTGGCAATTCTAAAAATATTTTTAAATCAATTTAATGTTCTAGTATTAATCTTTTTTTTGTTTTTTTTTAAAAGTAATCGTGAAATATGGTATGAATTTTACTTAAATAAATTTTAAAAAAAGTCATCATCGGCAAGGCAAAGGGACAACGATATTATCATGCAGGAAGGAATCCATCGTGACCCTGCTGATTGCAGCCCGGCGGAACTTGTAGTATAAAAAACTTAGTATTAGGAAAATAAGGTTGAGTTTCACCAATGAAACTGAACGCGTTCACCACATCTGAGCCGAGTTCAAGATCTGTCAGTGTCAAAATTGTTAAGAAATATTGACACTGAAAGCTTCTGATAGTGGTTTAGAGGTGCTCATCGCGTTCAGTTTCTTTGGTGAAATCCACACTAAGTAACTAACTAAAGTGGTTATCGTAAAATTCTACTACTGCAGGTATTACAGTCTGCCTCAAAAACATGAATAGGTTATTCAAAAATGTTAGTCGGTCTCAAACTGTTTTGACAGGTTTCATTCAAAACCGTTAATAATAAGTTAAAATACGTTTTATCGATTAAATGTTTATACGGAAAGTTTAAGTTTGACAGACTCAATAGAAAAACGTTCCAACGGTCTTGTACCTACCCAATCTCTGACCCGAGATCTGATCTCTCATCTGACCTCATCATCATCTGATCTGGTCTGATTACCTACTCTGAAACAATTCAATTTGATTATTGTCTACTCTTTAAACTATTTTCGATTATTTAGTATCTATCAATATTATTATATCTAAAATACATAAATTAAACTAACTACATCTAGCACATTTGATAACATGGTTTGTGCTATTGATAAAATATGATATAACAAAGGTTATTGAGGACTAAGAGCGACGTGGTCAATTTGCGATCCAGTAATTCCGATACCAACCCGCCGACTGTACCTAAAAGCAATATTGTAACTAAAAAGTTCCAAACAAGCTGTCTGATTCAGTTGGTGGCAGTTATTTTAGTTCAATCTCTTAATTTGATGCGGAATAAAAAGTGAGCTGGTTTGGACAAATGTTTATTAACTTAGCATTACAATAAGTGATTAAGGTGGATCCGCAAAGTTAGCTCACGAAATTCAAATTCGCGACCATAACAAATATGTGTTTAAAGAATTAGAATCATTAATACATCTCTATAACTTAGATTTGTTCTCAAATGTCATGATTTCATTGAAAAGTCATTCAATGGAACACATCTAACTAAGAGAGATGTACTGATTCTAATGATTAATCATCATCATCATTTCAGCCGAAAGACGTCTACTGCTGGACATAGGCCTCCCCCAATTACCGCCACTTCGACCGATTCTGTGCCTCCCGCATTCAGCGGATTCCTGCAGCCTTCACAAGGTCATCGGTACATCTTGTGGGAGGCCTTCTCAGTGCTATGTCTAATGATTATAATTTTGTAAATATTTATTTGCTATGGTAGCGAATCATATAATCATATTTTTGCGGATCTACCTTAATAATGATAAAGATACTAACTGTGTTTCTTGTGATTTTAAAGTAACGAGTTGTTCCAAACGATTCTCATAATCATAATCATAACTTTCGGATGATGTTGAGTGTTCATATATTATAAGATTTTGCTTAAGTATAAGATTTATATTATAAGATGTAACTTCCACTAAATACGATTTGTTAATCATTACCTTTACAGAAGTAATTTTTAGAAATAATGCGTGGCTTTCGAACATCGGTGATTGGTTTAAAATGGCGGCAATGTGTGATGTACTGAGTAATATTTGTAGACTATAAAATACGTGTTACCGCCGATTTCGGAAGACTTTTGATGCAACTGTTTAACGGTATAGGACAGACCCTCAGTGGCCTCAGTAATATCCCATGCCCTTAATATTAAGTTGCTAAAAAGACACCAATCCAATGTAAAGAGATTACGCTGCATAGTGGATGCTCTGGCCAAATTATATAAAACTAAAACAATAATGGAGATCCCAAGTGTAAAATGGATAGTAATATTATCATCAGATCACTTCTTTTGAAAGAACGACTAGTTCTTCGAACACGACAAAGTTCGACTACTAGTCTAAACTAATATTATAAAGAGAAAATAATTGTTCTTTTTTGAATTTGCTGTTTTATTAATTTATATTATGATTGTTATCCAAAATTTACCCTAAACTTTTATTTATATTTGTATTCTATAATAATTTTAATTTTTAGTTTTAATTTGACATTGATTTTGACATTTTTATAATTTGATGACATTGTATTTATTTTTATAATGTGTTTTATATTTATCTCGTGTATTGTAATTTGTGATTTTTGAATATGGGAGAACCCGAAATAAATGGACTTTATTTTATTTTATTTTGTATTTTTTTTTGTAATACCTACATAAACTCAAAACTATTGGACTGATTTTAAAAATTCTTTCACGCTAATGAATGCTATATTATCACTGAGTAACATAGGCTATAATTAATATTAAGATTATCACGGTGATGCAGTTTATTGTCCTTCTTCTCCATGAAGACCTAGTTTTGGAACGGACAACTAGTTTTCTCATTAACGTTAGCTCTATGCAATTGACAAGCCTTATTCAAATAAATGCTTAGTCTTTCTGTGCTTTTCTTCAAAAAATCCTTTCCCTTCACACTGTATTCATATGTACTTATATACACAGTAAATAACCAGTTACCATTGTAACACTCAAAGCTAGGTCAATAAGTGGATGTCAATACACATATAGTTTTATCACAAAATTCGGTTTCTCTCAAGTATAGTTATGGCTAGAAACCAAAATTAAATCTGCCGAGGTTGATAACGCAATATCAGCCGCGCTTCCGCAACGGGATCCGCATCCCTTATAATTTGATATTGTGATGAACAACATGGCCCATGTCTATGTGGGGAACATAACATAAATTCTTCCTGCATGACCAATTTAATTTGCAGTAAGAAATACCTAGCCACGGAAACATAGCTGCATGAGACAGAAAGAGGGGTGATGGTTATCTAGTTTATCGTCGAAGAAGCCCTGAAGAGGGTGGCAATACTGGGACATTGAGAGTTAGAGGAGAAGAAGTCACGGTTAATAATAAATTGGGAGTTCCAGATTCTCCTTGACTGTGCAGAAGCTTTAATGCACACATCAATTTATGTTAAGTATTGCCAATCAGTTAAACCGATTAAACATATCTGCAAATATATCAACAGAATGATGATCTGTCCAAGCCACTGTCTCTTTTTAAAACAAACAAAATGAGATCGAAACATATTTAAATGGCCGTTATATTAGCACATCGGAAGCAGTTAGGAAAATTCTCGAGTTCCACATTCATGGGAGGCATCCAACAGTAACCCATTCAACGGTGCACCTAGAAAATAGCCGGAGAGTGTTTTTCACAGAAAGCAATCCCCAACAAAGAATTGAAAGCCCTCCTGCAACAAAAAATATGGCGTTCCTTGATTTATGTATCACAGACGACTTCGCGAAGACTTTGCTAGACCACAAAGCTCATCAGTACCCTACTCGTACATATGGACAAATAACAAGCTTTCACGAAGAAAACGAGGACAAGAGGTCAAGCGGCATCCCGGGATTAAGAAAGACTCTATTCTTGGTAGAATGTTTTCATGAAACCTGAATGCTTTCATTTAAGGAATCTTTTACAACATGTTCGCGATACAACATCTTTCCAAAGTCTTTTAACAGTTATTGAACAGGTCATGCCAACCTATCAAGCAGCCCGTAAAAAAACTCGGACCTTAATAAGGAAAACGAACATTGGAAGCATACCTTAGCTGATGCTGTACATTCGGATTCGGCTCCTAAACTGAGAGAATGCTTTGTGACAATTTTGGTTATTTTGTCACCCTTCAAATTCAAATTCAAAATATTTTATTTCACATAAACCTACATGGGCACTTATGAAACGTCAGAAGCTAGGTGCACGGTTCCAATTGGCCGTTTCCTATGGAGAAGAGCCGGCAAGAAACTCCACGGTTACTCTTTTAAAAATAATTGGTTAGTAATAATTTTAAAGATAATTGGGTAATTCAAGTTCAGATCCCATTGGTTTATCGCAAATATTTAAAAAAGAACTTTGTGAAGACTTAAGCATCTCTCGCGCACTAGACTTGACGGCCATGGCCACGATAAGTAGTCGCAGCGATCAGGTAAATTCTAGAAACCAATACGAATCGCGCACTTGGACGCAACGGCCAACTAGCCGACCAAGTGTGCAATTCGCGTCGGTTACTATCTAGTTTACCTGGTCACTGCGACCATTGCCTGGTCGCGGTCGTGGCTATCACACGAGTGGCTTTTGCACGAAATCCGTCAGGGTGCGTTAGCAGAATAACAATGACGATACGCCATTATCAGATAAAATATACAGGTTGGTGCACACGGTAGATAAAGAAAAGGTTGCAGACTCTGGTTTAGAGCATTCGCATGAGTTATGAGCCCTCTGTATCCCACTGCAGGGAAATGACCACCTTCCGTCTTTCCATTTTCTTTCTTTTGGAGTTCCTTTCGGTAGGAGCTAACTCGTCAAGCCATCTGCTTCTTGGGCTGCCGAGTCACCGGGTGCTGTTGTTAGGAACCCGTTTGTAGCTACTCTCGTCCAATTCTGATGCGACACGCGGCAGATGACGAGCAAGTGTAGTGTGGAACGCTTTCCAGCTCATAACCTTACAAAGGTGGCTGGGACAGACTAGATGCGGAGAACAGAGTATTGTGGCGTAGCTGAAAGAGGCTTATGTCCAGGAGTGATATGCTGAGTTAAATTGATGCGGCAGATGTGGCCTGCCCAGTTCTATACTTACTTTAAAATAATCGACATGTGAAACGAAGGTGTAGGAGGTATTAAATTCTTAATCGTAATTGAATTTTAATCGGAACTAGTTATTAGACGTAAGATTGTGAGTGAAGCCGTTTCAGTTTATTGATTTCCATACGGTAAAGTTATTGAGAAAATGGATTATTTGCTACCCATACTCGTCGTGTTGCATTGTAAGCCCTCTATTGAATTGCTTACTTTATGATTTATTTTCTTCGTTTATTTTATAAACACTATCAAGCAAGCCATTCTATTTTTTGTCGCTTTTTTCTTTAGTAGCTTTAGTTGGTTGAATGTGTTACATACAAACATCCCGAAAGAAAATATCTATTCCTCCATTTATGTTCGCATAACATAACATAATCAGCCTATAAATATCTCACTGTTGGGACACAGACCTCCTCCCTGTGAGAGGGAGTGGGCCGTAAGTCACCACGCGGGCCCAGTGCGGGTTGGTAGATGTCAAATATCTTCGAATTGTTGGTTCTAGGACATGCCGGTTTCCTCACGATGTTTTCCTTCACCGTTTTGAGAAAAGTGCTGATAAAATGATTTACACAAAGTCAAGCGCCTGACTTACCAACTCATAATTTCGGGTCGATACTACTGAGCTACCACTGCTTTCGCATAACTCGACATAATATAGGAAATAGCATTTTGTTTTTTTGTCATATTTCAGAGTTGGTCCTTATTGTAAGAGATAAAGTATGTTCCTCGTTCAAACCTAACACACCGTAGAAGTGCATACCTATAGGTAACACAACGTTACAAAATGATGCATACATTGTAAATATTACCAATATAAAAACTTTGTTTATGGCATACAATTGCTTTTAAGGAAAATTAATTACCATGTAAAACGGGTATACCTAATGCTGTCTTTCCTCCAATAAATGCCATGCTTATGTGCAATTTTATTGTGCATATTGAGTCCCAGCTTAAACTTTTGCCTAATCTTTTACACGGTTTGCGTTAAACGTTGGGCAAAATAGATGGTGCATAGTGAGGCATCCACACGATAGTGACTTGAGCGCAAATATTTGTTGCAAAAGACATTTGTGCAAGTTATATTGAGCTTATAGCTGGGCCTTTACTAAGAACTCAAATTCAAACATATGGCTGATATCCTAACTACTTAATATTATAAATGCGAAAGTGAGTTTGCTTGTTACGCTTTCACTCTAAAACGGGTAAACAGATTTGATTGAAATTTGGCACATGAATACCTAGACCTTGGGTTAGGACATAGGGTACTTTTTATTCCGATATTCTCACTGGTTCGAGACTTTGCGGGTTAAACCGTTGGGCGCAGCTGGTAAAATATATTCGTAAGCAAGCACAGAATTAATGAAGACGATGCAGTGCACAGACTAGCTCATTGTCCTTTTGCGGTGTGACATTTTGCATTGTCTCCCACACAACCCTGTGGCTGAAGTAAATAATGTAAAGTGATGAATCTCATGCTTTCTCATTTAGAACTAAATTGTATTCATTGCTGATGTTGATTTGCATAATAATATCTTAAAGAGTAGGAAGGCAGTTATTGCTTGGTAGTTCAAACAGTAACCAAGGCAGATTGTTTCAATCTTCAGATAACTTTAATTTAAGGAATAAAAGACAGTGGGTAAGTTGGTCCAAATGTCCACCCGAGACAAAATAACTGAATATAGATAGTGCAATCCACGACGACGCGCCCCACTCTGCTCCACTCCGTACTAAAGTACATCTTACAGTACAGTAATCGCGGAGTGGGGTGCGTCGTCGTGGAGTGCACTATCTGTAGTCTAATAATACGGATGTCTCCCATTAAAAAAATACAGCTAAATGAAAATAATTATTTATTCAATTATTTTAGCATATTTTAAACAACTCGGTTAATTAAAAAAATAGGCGTGTCGCTGGCCATGTTTCTTTTTTTTATTGTTTTATTGAACTTTAGCAATTTTAGTGTAGTTGAAACGTCGGGAAGGACATAATATAGCTTATTGATGATGTTCTTCGGAAAGGTTAGGTGCATAGTACTCGCAACCAGGGTGCTTGTATGACCAGAAGTATTAACGTAAACGAGATAAAAGTAGTAAGTAAGGATCGCAGCAGGTGGTGATCTGTAGTGTCTGCCCACCCCTATGGGAAGAAGGCTTGAGTGTATATATGTAAGTGTTGTCGTACATCTTTACCCAATGTCCTTGGACGGTGAGACAGCTTTTGTATAAAATTATGTCAAACCGTCGTTTTTATTCAAAAATCGGCCTGTAAACCAGTGTTTTGCTAGTAGGTATGTGTATTCTTTATCAATCGCACTTATTACGAATTACATGAACTATCTGAGCCATTCCGTGAAAAAATTGACCCTAATTCACAAACATTTACAAACAATTTACAGGACTTCAAGATTTTCTCTATTGAATGCAGTTTTTTTTTATGTACTGTTTCGATCTTAAGCTTTTAAAAACTAGTAGGTACTAACCGTTACACATGTCTAAAAAATTTAAAATAATAAGCAAAACAGGTAATTTTTGCGTGTTACACCTCCTGTCGCTAACTTTAACCAACCGATGTCCATGGTTTAAAAAAAAAAAAAACATTTATTTTATAAGCAAATCTTATTGTATTACAATAAAATTCTTAAAATAATGATAATCGGTAATCCACTTTAGTCACTAGTACTGTTTTATTTGCTTTCTACTGTATGTTTTGTACAAAACTACCAAAACAAATTACTTTTATTTTCATGGTAACATTATTATGGTAGATCACCATTTATTTTTACCCATCGGGCAACCGTGTGTAATTGGTGGCGAAAGGTGTACGAACTACTGGTAGTCAAATAAGAAGTCCCCTATATTCACAGTTATAACTTAATACTGGGAAGTTCTTAAAATATTCTTTCATTTGCGAATTATACTTTATATATCTGCGTATGTAATGAAATAATTATTACCTCTAAAAGAACAAAGAATATTGGTTTTGTCGTCATTATTGTTAGTAAAGCGGGAGTTCGTCACGTCCGTTTAGTGTCATAAAATATTAGTGGTATTTTAAACATGTCCATTTTGTCCCGCTTAGTAACGGATCAAGTTTTCATGGAATGGGTCAGCTATTGTTTCTGCTTACAATACTTTGGTAACTGTTTGGTTTTGTATCATCATTTCTGGATAAAGCGTTATCATCAGCCTATAGCAGGACATAGGAATATCTAATTAAACGCCATACAGCTCGATTCTCGGCAACTCTCATCCAGGTCACGGTAATATTATCATACAGTATGGTAACTCGGCCGTATCTTGGAAATAAATGCCTACAGCCGCGCGGTACGTAAACATGCGATAGGACTGCCCGCCTCCAGCATTTTAAATTTACCTACTTTGTGTTTCCATTAAGTTTTGTGATTGTAAATATACTTCTTTATATAAACAAATAAAATACTTTGTAAATTGAATAGGAAGTGTTCTATAAAAATGCGTGTTGTTTTTTGATTGGTAGATTTAATTAAAAAAACATGTTTATGTTTGAAATCGGTCTTATAAATTTGCGACCGAAAAATATTTGCGCCTCGACTGAGACGTACGAAATGCTTTATTATTAAAGATATTAATCTGAAATACTTAATCTGAGAAAATTTCAACTATCTAGTCACTGACAGACGGTCAAATTTATTTTTTCTAGTATTGTTCATACACACAGTACAATAAACAATTATTATTAATAATAAAATTCCACTTCTTTACTTTGAATTATACAAACTAACAAAAAAAAAAATACACATGCCCCGAGGTTTTAATACAAGCGTACCTACAGTATCATGATTCATGATCCGCCTATAACTACCTATTTCACTCGTGTCAATCACTTTCCTTTTCTCTTTATTTATTAATCCAGACGTCTTTTTTTTCGAGAGTTAAATGGAAATACTTATCCATTAAAAAGACACACATTATGTACCTATCTAAGTAGTGTTAGTAAGTAACATTATTTTATAGTCTTACCTTTCAGTTTCCAGGTATCTAATAAAAGTTATCTCTGGATGCGTTGTTGGCGAATTCATGCAACCAAAAACAGCACAATATATCCTACTCGTCATATTAAATATGTACTTGAACTTATTTTTAGTGAAAACATCGCGCGGTTATTATTAAAAAAACAGCACAACGTCAGTTCGGTCACTGCGGCACAGTCACGACTGTCTGCATGCCGAACGGATGCCAATATCGAGGCGCGTAGGCATAGCTCGCGCTTCATCCGTTTGTATGAAGTTGGAATACTGTATGATAATATTACTGTGTCCAGGTGCTACCAACCACTCTGACGCTCTTACGCAACGCAACCTACCCTTTTTATTTATTTTTGGGTGGGAAATCATCAAATGACTTCTCCCGCTCTGGGTGGAGCGGGAAGGCGTGTCAGACTCTTACTCACTAAAACCCACCCGTGTTCCTTCTGTTGCCTGTGCAATGCCAGGGGGCCACGGTATCACTTTCGGACTTTCCCGCAACCCCGGCAGGCAATGGTCTCATCGGACGCCTTCACTTGCTGACATCTCTTTGAGGCGCGCGTGGAACACAATGCGCCGTCGACCCGAACATGGTCCTTACCGAACAGCGAGCTACCCATTGCTCACCGTCCGCAAGCCCGCGCCTACGGTGACCGGGAATCGGCAATAGATTCCCGACGACCAGGGTGTCTCCTCCTGCGTCGGCTAGGGGCGTGAGGGCGCGAAATTTGCAAATTTGAAACGCAACCTACCCCGAGGGCGTCCTACCTTACGTTTGCCGATTCGCGGACTCAACTCAAGAACGTCTACCCCAACGGTCATCGGTTCTACCGCTACTATGGCCGGCCCATTGTCACAAATCCATTGGAAAAGCATAGGCCTGTATAATTTCTCTCTTTTAAAACATTTTGCTATTTCAATTATTTATTACTCATCATCATCTTGCCATTTTCTCAATCTACTTGAAGTCAAAGTGATGTTTTCTCTTCCTTAAATATTTCAAATTTTAGTTAGGACTTGGAATAGTTTTAATACAACTTAGAATCGGGTTTCAAATCAGTTTTTGTATTTAGAACTTTAATGTTGTTGAAATTCAAAAATGGTTCGATGGTTAAAACCTGGTACTCAAGATAAATCTTGTTTTATAATTTAGCTTCACCAAGTTACTTCATTTCTTGTTATAACAGTTAATCCATCGATTTAAATAGGCTAGCTGACAGTGAGAAATATAATGCGAATGGTTGTGCCATTCTACAATACAAAATTCATCAGGTAAAAATATCAAAATCTACTGAATTTAGTAAATGATTTTAGACCAATTAATGTTTTTGAGTCCACGATAACGTTATGACGTTCACGTAATTCCATACATTTTATGGACGTGGAAGTCAACGATAACATCGTCGTCTCGTTAGAAATTATAAAAGCGCACAATGTTTTCTCAAAAAATTATAACTAGTCTATTAGAGGTCGTTGATATAGAACGCGCCGAACTTTATGGCGGCTCTGATGTGCGCTACTAGCTGCGCAGTACCCCACCCTTCACCCCCGCTGACACATGAATTTGATACTGCGCAGCGACTCGCCTCATGTTCCGAGTCGCCAAAAAGTTTGAATCGGGCTGTACCATGCTATTGACAGATGTAAGATGGTGTTTACCTTTTGAATAGTTACAGCTATATGTAAGCGGGCACGCCCTTTATGCCTGGAGGCTTTATTTTCTTTTTTAGACATTGTTTACGTTTAGTTATTTTTATTTCTGCTTGAGTATAGTTCTCGATGTTTTTGGTTGGTATATTGGCGTGTGCTAGCTGTCATATGGCTATTAATTTATAATTTAAATTGTGTTTTGCGTAATGTAAATTATCTTGTATACTATTGTATAGAATCTTTTTTTTTTCTAACTACTACTGCTACTGGGGAGTTTGTTGCATCACTTCTTCTTCCCTCCTTCAAAAGCACTATAACTCGGAATTTTAATTCGATTCCAGATTTGACAATTTCAGTGTTGCAACGTTATGACAAGTACTAAATAGTGACGTTGCGAAATTATTCGATATGGAAATGGAATATTTCCAGATCGATTCTTCTCGTTTATAATTTTACTCTCGTAAACTAAGTATATCAGGAAATTAAATATTTCTGAACCGATAATTTAGTTTTGACGATTAATTAACGATCTGAGACTTTTCTTTTATAATTGTGTGTGTAATAAATAA
The DNA here is from genome assembly GCA_963853775.1 of Xanthia togata. NCBI lineage: Eukaryota > Metazoa > Arthropoda > Insecta > Lepidoptera > Noctuidae > Xanthia > Xanthia togata. Next base: position 9,455,479 of record OY970806.1, read on the forward strand.
AAAAATGTGATCATGAAGGAACATGACAAATAAAAGAGATAGATGTATTATGGTAATAATTTATTTTATAAATTGTCGCCGTCATCGCTATCGCTATCGCTGTCACTTTCTGTAACATTTATTATAAATGTGTCTGTGATATTGTCAATTAACATATCTAGCCTACTCATTTTTTCCTCTTCTTTGACAAAATGGGATACGCATTTAGACCATTCGGTAGCCGTAATTTTTTTAATGCCTTCCTGAAATAAATTTCACTAAAATATTAACTTTTTATAAAATAGAGCAGCGATTAATAATTAATGAATAATTATGTATTTATTTAAATAAAAATCAATAATTTAGTCTTTAATTGGCACACTGATGGCACACACACTGATTGTTTATCGATTTTTGTGTTCATCACGACACTATTATATGTGGTATCATTATTTCACAAAATGACAGTAGCTAATGTCAAATCTGGAATCGAATTAAAATTCCGAGTTTAGGAAGTGGTGAAGGATGGGCGTTTTGGGGGACTGTCTTATGTAATTTTGACGTTCAAAAAGTGCTGATTCTCAGCCTAGTTTGAATAAATGACTTTTGAATTTTTGATAGTGTTAGTATCTACGGTCGTTCAAGTGGCGGCGTAATTTATTAGTTTTTTTTTTTTAAGCATTATTGAATGTAGCAATGTGTGAGAAGTGCAAGTATGATGATTGCCCGCAAGAGGGGCTGATGACTTGCGGTTTGGATGAAAAAGAACGAAAATATATTATGTTCGCCTCGGAATGTACCTTTAAGGCTTACAGCGCTTGTCATGGAGTTGGTAAGTTATTTATGAATATCAAACGTAAATACATGCATCCCTTAAACAGCACTGGCTTTGGGAACAAGGTGCAAGTTATTCGCAGTCAGATCTACAGAATGAAGCGTAATTTTTTACAGAATCACGCGACTTTTTTTCGGCAGGTGTAGACTTATCAAAAATATAGTATAGTGGTCACATAATTGTGGTTCTTAGATGAAATGAAATTATAACTTTTCCTACAGAGCTGAAGAAAACACCCCTAAAATTCTGCATAAAACAATATAAAACCACCCTTAGAAGAATGTACGGTGAATCCTGCCCAATGTTCTGCCCAACTCACTACAGGCCAGTCTGTGGAATGTCCACATTGAGGGCATACATGTACAAGACTTTCAACAACGGTTGCTACTTAGACATGCTCACTTGCAGGGGTGATGAATTTCAAGGTAATGTTAACTGCGGTGTTTTTTTTTTTTTTTTTTTTCATAATGCGTATGCAGACCGTAACTGGTCATCTCTACCTTATGACACAGGTGAATACAGATGGTTCACTCCCCAAATTAATATAAATAAAAAGAAACTCTTGTTCCGTCAAAATAAAGTGCAATTTAGGTCGCACAGCGCTAATTACCTACAGTTATATTCAACGAGAAGTTGCCTCTCTTTCTATCGCGTAACTCTAAAATCTTCTGACTACGTTACACTCACTGAATTGGCCCGACAAGACGGGCCTAACGCGTACTTGTAGCTTCATACCTAAAATGCGGAGTGAACCATCTGAGCTTACGATCAGTCAATGATTTTTAAAAAATCGGGCCATGTTTGGCTGTTGATCCGATTAGTTCGGCCTTAACTATCACTAATACACAATGTACCTTGATGCAAATGGTTGAAACTGAACAGTCCAATCGTGATCTAACGGCTGTCGCTGAAAACCAACGCTGTGGCTCTGTTTCGCACCTGAGCCACAGCATTATGCTCCGCTTTTGCCGTTTTGCGCGGATGTGACGCGTATCTACCCCACCGCGTCGGTTTTATTTTTCTTTATACTCTATTTTTAATAAAATTGTATGCGTCATATTAGGCGCACACATTATTTTCTTTTTTTTTATCGTTTTTGTGCACGCATTAATCACATGCCGATGTTGTCAGGTTCGTTTATTTGTATTATCTCCAAAACGGTTTGACCGATATAAGGCTTGCTTAAGAGGATGGAAGAGGCAGGCCTAGATAACGCTTATATTTCTCGATGTATGTATGTCTATGTTCAGCTTTAAATTATGCAACATCGCATAACAATTAGTTGGTATAAGTTAATGTTATGTTCATACCACGAAATATGTTGAATAAATAAAATAAAGAATGATTTCAAAAGCTTGATTGTTCTCGAGGATCTCCACAATGCTCGGCTGCATTTAAATCGGCAAAGCTGTTATCAGATATTTCAGTTGATTGAATGTTAATTTTTGCTTCATTCCATGTTCACACGACACAAAAACATTACATAGAATGAACATTCATTCGCTGCTTACATGTTACCTTTCGAACATTCGGTAGGGGGATGAAAGAGTGCTGAAATCCGACGTCGTTGAAGAATGAATTGTTTCACTAATAAATTCACTTTTGATTAATTTTGTGTTCGAGAGATAGTTGCTGAACGAAAGACAAGAATGAACAAAAAGTGATGCGTCTGATATCTGCTTAATCGGTAAATAAATACTTTTTTTTATTTCAGATTACGTCGAAGTACCCTTGAGTAACTGCCAGGGACACCTCATGAAGAACATTTTCAAAGAAAAAGTTGTCCTCACCGGTTTGCATGACTACCAGGATTATCACGAATATTAAAATGGCAGTTTTTTATTACAATACCTACAATTTAACTGTTTTATTGACAGAAATGTTGTTTATCACGTCGTCGTCACCAATTTAGAGGTATGAGGAACAGGGTGTAAAGTTCACTCATACTCTTTTGGAAAGGGAGGATCCTCCGACCAGACGGGCGTCGTATCTGGCGGGCAACTGCCCAACGATTATTGTCGCGATGCAGTATTTTTGTGTGACGTCAGGTCTTTGATGCGTAGTTAGCATGTGCTTGTGCTAATGCTACTGTGTAGCTAGCAAGTTATCCCACAGGGTTGTACTACCTGGATAAAAAGTATGCTGTGTGTTGATTCCAGTTACTAACTATCTTTGTGCCAAATTTCATCCAAATCCGTTCTGCTGTTTTTGCGTGATAGATTAACAAACTTTTAAAATTTTATATTATTTTATACCTAATAACGAAGGCGTCTTAGTGTCTCCACTATCAGAGTGGTTGGCCGTGTTGGAGAAGCATCTATTAAGGCGCTATAGTTTAATAATCACAAAAAAATACGAAACTAGGCGGATGCAATCAGATTTAGACAATAAAATGGAAACGCGGTAAATTCGTTGTAGGACGATGCTAAGGGAATTTCTCGCAAGCGCGTCTTGACCAAAAGTAGGACGTTCCGTCAGCTTCACTTTTACAAACTTCAAAACGATCAAATGTCAACAGCGGTCTTTTCGCTTAAGCATAGCATAAACAGCCCTAAATATTCCCACTGTTGGAACACAGACCTTTTCTATGTGAGAGGGAGTGGGCCATAATCCACCACGCGGGCCCACTGTCGTCGGTGGATGTCACTTTTTCGAATTTTTGGTTCTAGGACATGTCGGTTTCCTCATGATGTTTTCCTTCACTGTTTTGAGAGCTGTGGTGATTAAATAAATTACACAAAGTTAAGCGCCTGCTCGGATTCGAACCTATGACTTACAACTCGTAAGACGAGGTTGATACGACTGGCCACCACTGCTCGTCTTTTCGCTTAAAACACTTAAATAACACACACAACGCTATCATCACAAACACACCATATTTTCAAACCACAACATCAATTTAATCAACGTGTTTTTGTGTTGCGGGAAAAAAATATCTTGTAACATGGAATGTACGTTGCAGTGCTGTTGACAACATGTGAATGTAGGTGTACATACGTAGGTACCTAATGTATTCATAGTAAACAAAAATCACGCAGCGTTGTTCCTAGCAATATATAATAATGCAAAACGATGATTTTTCCCAACCCTATTAATTGTGAGCGTTTATCTGTTGCTAACGTAGGCACATTAAAAAAACTTTTATTTACAGACTACAAAGGCCCACATTGTGTTAGTATTTAAATTATCTTATAAGCTATGTTAGTATATGCTAAGAACAAAGATGATTAATATTGATAATCGACCACATATAGTTTCACCTAGCCCCATGCAATACATGAAGCTTAATAAACCTACCCATGGTTGACCCATCCAGCCTTTCAGAAAACACCCTCAAGATACTGTTGGTGCTTCCTCCCACTCTGCGTGTCACCGCCGCCACCTTCTACATACCATATCCCGAATTTTTTACACGAAATACAAGGTTTCGAGGGTTCGATCTTCGATTGTTTTCCTACCAAAACCCATCAAACCATCAGAATTTTCCATCAAACCCTCTTTGGGCACTTTTGTATTTAATCCCTCTGCCCGGATGAAACTGTTTAAATTTTCCGTTCAAAGTCAATTTACTTTCGTAATGGGGACGTCACTAATCCAATAGTCGGGTGTTTGTATCCTTTAAGGCACATTTATCTATGGTAAATAAATCAGTGAAATCAGATTGTTAGGCAATGTCGTTAGAGTTACTTATTGGCCGATACTTTAAAAGTTATTTTATTTGTTTTCAACTTTGCAATAGTAAATGCAGAATAGTTTACCGCTGGACAAGATCATTATTAATGTCAGGAACAAAAAACCGGCCAAGTGCGTGTCGGACCACGCACAATGAAGGGTTCCGTAGTTGGAATGCATTTATCGTAAAAACAAACTTAACTTTGTAATTGAAAAACATGTTCTCCCTTATGGAATAAATGGGAGAACATGTTTTTGCAACCGCAAATTTAAGTTGGTCGATTATTACTCGTAAAGTTGTAAAGCCCACTTAAGTGTGATAGTTTTCCTTTAAATTTTGTTATATACTATAGGTACTACTGCCGTGACATTTGAATTTCTAACTACAACAGTTTAGTTGGTAGAGGAGGGGGACACTTGACTCTAACGAAAATTGGTACTTTAAAGCTTGATAAGCCACGAACGGTTTACTTAATCAAAAAACGGTCTTCACAAACCCCTAATATTATTAAGAGACCTATCCAACGATATCCCACACTATGGGAAAGACGAAAAAGAAATGATCATACCCACTTTACATGTAGGGGAGGTACCCTAAAAATGTTTATCGTTTAATTTATTTTACCACTTTTTTGACGTCATTAACGTGTATACTCATGCCAAATTACAACAAGTACCAATAGTTTTTTGATCTAAACTGCGGACAGACAGACAGACGGACATGGCGAAACTATAAGGGTTCCTTGTTGACTACGGAACCCTAAAAACGCATAAACAAAGCGATCTTATAGGTAACTACTGCAGTACTACTTTAAATCTTGTTTGACGATTTCGTTATTTGCCCATTACATACCGAGACCTCCGTGGCTCGATAAGCGCGCTAAGCACCAACTGACGACACGGCACGATTTCCCTTTCGTGCCGTGCCACCTCCTTCGGCATCACTGCATGCCAGCGCAAACTGACTGCGACGATGCCGCGGTATCCTTTACCATGACGTTTTTTGGCGTCATTGAAATTTCAATGTTATTGTCATATTAATAAGTTGTATTCATATTCGTCGCAAAAAAAATCCCTTGCCGTGCCGTGCTGTCAGTGGGCTCAGGCCCTAAGCAGTCTGCCCTAAGCAACTGTTGTTTTGTTGGAAATTATTATGTTTCAGCCAAATTGCTACATCCTGAGTTTACATGTCTTCGCAATGCAAACAATTTAGTACTACTTTCTATTAAGAAGTGGTCATGTCTTAGTATCAAACTTTTAATTACATACATAAATAGATGCGAACGAAAAAGTATACATACGTAACAGTCAACCGCACGTGAGTAGTGTTAGTAACACTGAAGCCCGTATTACAGAAACTCACTCAACACTAAAGCATACTTATATCTAAGTAGTTTCAACCAATCAAAAGGCTTTAAAAGAGTTTTAAGTAATGCTTGAGTTTTGAGTGAGGTTCTGTAATACGGGCCTTAGACTTTGAGGTGGCCTAGCACAGCGAGTTTCAATAGAATGCGAGGCCAGCTAAAACTGGCCACTGGCGTGCAACCTACTGTATACTGTAGGACTAGCGGACATAGCCCACACAAAAATCAAAAGGTAAATAAAACAAAAAACCTTTCAAGTAACAAAGTAAACACTGAACAAAAACGCCAAGCAGAATTGATTAAACCCATTAATTACTTTAAAATAATTTTGTTTTGTCAAACAATTAGGGCACTTAAATGCTGAAGTTCAGGAAATATGGCCTGAATGCAAATTGTGAACGGCCATTAAAGCGAATAGGGTGAATAATTTATTAAATCATTAGCACTGTATATAGATATAGTAGAAGGGTTTGTTATGGAACGAGTTTCACTTAATTAGGCTGTACTAGGGACAGTGCGGTAATGGGTCTTCATGAAGTGTGAAAACTCGTGAATTCTTCAGTAAATACCATAACATCACGACTGTATTTCCCAAAGGGTTAGATAGAGGTGTACCTAATAGTACACCTACATTTCCCCAGTTATGTTTAAGTCATAGGCGAGGCTATTGCCATCAACCAGGCACAAATCCAGACTCCGGGCTGCTACTGCCAAATCCCAGATGGAAAACCCGGGAATCGAACCCGGGACTTGTTGCACTAGACTTGCAGACTTCATGCTTGTGACCACTAGACCAACGAGGCTTCAGTAAATAAATACTCTAAAATGTCGGGAACGTAGTTTAGAAGAACAACACGGTCACTACACTACCCAGACGTACAAAAAAAGCGACTTTTAACATTATATTTATCGGATAAATTGATCGTGTCTGCATCAGTTGTAAGACCATGAAGCGGGTGTTGACTCTTTATTCTAAAAACTCAAGTATCAAGGATCTAAAAATAAACTGTTTTAACTTTAGATATCCAGGTAATTTCAAAGAACAGTAAGGTAGACTTATGTTCCCGACACAAATGCAATTTCCCTGCTGTCAATCAATTACACTGCCGGCCATATAAACCGTTGCAAGTCTTATTTCACTATTAGATTTTAATAACGGAAATAGTTATTTGTGCAACAAGAGAGCAAAGTCGTTTTTTGCTGCGAGTGTTGATTTTGAATCCCGAGTAAGCGAAGGATTCTATAATTGAATCACGAGCGTAGCGAGTGATTCTAGGTTAGAATCCTGAGCGCTGTGAGGGATTCAAAGACACGAGATGCAAATAACTTTGCTCTCGTGTAACACATACAACTTTTCACCTCAGCAGCGAGAACATACAACATGTAAAAAAAAACCGGTCCGATCCGTGAGGGTGTTGTTAGGTATCGTACTGTGAGCATATTTATGTGAAAATTTTTAGGATAAAGGAATCCCCACATTTTTTTTCAATGGTGAATTTTACCGAATTTTACGTTTGGTGCGGGCGGCGGCCGTCGTAGTATGAGTTTTGCAAATTTTTTATGGATTTGGGGTAATTTTGGAACTAAAAATGTGAATTTTAAATACCAATAACTTTTTTACTATAAATAATAATAAAAAAATACTCTTTTGTAATGTTACTGCAGTACCACTGGTACCACATGCCCTTTTCGGATCGGATAAGGTTTTTTTTTTTTACATAATCTTCATCACCTCGTATTTTGCAGCCACCATCTTGGATTTACATTTTGACCACACTATCGACTTAAGCACTCTCTAAACTATGAAAAAGATACCCATGATAAAAACTTGAATATTTTCGCAGCCACCATCTTGGATTTATATTTTGACCTCACTATCGGCTTTAGTACCCTCAAAAACTATGAAAACGACAGCCATGACGAAAATGTGAAAATTTTCGCAGCCGCCATCTTGGATTTTTATTTTGACTTCATTATCGGCTTAAGCAACCCTGAAAACCATAGAAACGATACCCATGAAGAAAAATTTGAATTTTTTTGCTGCCGCCATCTTGGATTTACATTTTCACCTCACGATCGGCTTTAGCACCCTTGAAAACTATGAAAACGACACCCATTATAAACAATGTGAAAATTTTCGCATCCGCCATCTTGGATTTGCATTTTGACCAAATTCACACTTACTATCTCACTCAGTCTTTCCGTGACGATTTCTTTTCATTTCAGATGATTTGCAATTTTAAGGTTATAAGTGAATCCGAACGTTTTATTGTTTGTTTCATTTTTGGGCCTACTAGTTATGGAATTTTGAAATCGAACTTCGAATCGACTTGTTTCTATCTCTCGCTTTTTTCGTATCGAAGTGAAAGTGACAAAACTAATTGAAGTTCAAATCTTTAGAATTTTGTGAGTAGACCCAACACTGCTTTCGGCATTTAAAAAAAATAATTAAAAAGTTACTTTGTCTCACGCTCATTTTGCTGCGAGCGTGAGACAAAGTAACTTTTTAATTTTTTTTTTTAAATGCCGAAAGCTGTGTTGGGTCTACTCACAAAATTCTAAAGATTTGAACTTCAATTAGTTTTGTCACTTTCACTTCGATACGAAAAAAGCGAGAGATAGAAACAAGTCGATTCGAAGTTCGATTTCAAAATTCCATACCTACCTATAAAGGCCCAAAAAAGCAACAAACAATAAAACGTTCGGATATACATAAAACCTTAAAGTTGCAAATCATCTGTTAAGGTTTTATTTAAATTCTGTTTTATTAAATTTTTGGAACGAAGTTCTTAAGCGGCTTGCGGTAAGAGTGCACTGGCGGAAATCGTCACGCGAAAAGGCGCGACTATCTTCTTCTAATTCAAAGAGAAAGAAAGACGGAATGAGATAGTAAGTGTGAATTTGGTCAAAATAAAAATCCAAGATGGCGGTTGCGAAAAATTTAAAGTGTAGTGCTAAAGCCGATCGTGACGACAGAATGTAAATCCAAGATGGCGGCTGCGTAAATTTTCCTATTTTTCTTCATGGGTATCGTTTCTATAGTTTTCAAGGCTGCTAAAGCCAATAGTGAAGTCAAAATGTAAATCCAAGATGGCGGCTGCGAAAATTTTCAATTTTTTCTTCATGGGTCGTCGTTTCTATGGTTTTCAAGGTTGCTTAAGCCGATAGTAGTCAAAATAAAAAACCAAGATGGCGGCTGCGAAAATTTTCACATTTTTGTCACTGGTGTCGTTTTCATAGTTTTCGAGGGTGCTAAAACCGATAGTGAGGTCAAAATATAAATCCAAGATGGTGGCTACGAAAATATTCAAATTTTTTGCCAAGGGTGTCGTTTTTATAATTTTCGAGGGTTATAAAGCCGATAATGACATTAAAATGTAAATCCAAGATGGCGACTGTGAAAATTTTCAAGTTTTTATCATGGGTATCGTTTTCATAGTTTTGTGGGTGCTTAAGTCGATAGTGTGGTCAAAATGCAGCCACCATCTTGGATTTAAGATGGTGGCTACAAAATACGAGGTGATGAAGATTATGTAAAAAAAAACTTTGTCCCATCTGAAATGGGCATACGAGTGCCTATGGTACTGCAGTAACATTAAAAAAGAGTATTTTTTTATTATTATTGATAGAAAAAAAGTTATTGGTATTTAAAATTCACATTTTTAGTTCCAAATTACCCAAATCCATAAAAAAAAAACATAACTTATGACTTTTAGACACCCGCTAAACGACGGCCGCCGTAAGCACCAAAAGTAAATTTCGGTAAAACTCACCATTGAAAAAAAAATGTGGGGATTCTTTTTTCTTTTTTCCTGAAAATTTCCACATTTAATAAATATGCTCACAGTACGATGCCTAACAACACTCTCACGGATCGGACAGGGTTTTTTTTAAGTTGTTGTATGTTCTCGCTGCTGAGGTGAAAAGTTGTATGTGTTACACGAGAGCAAAGTTATTTGCATCTCGTGTCTTTGAATCCCTCGCAGCAAAAAACAACTTTGCTCTCTTGTTGCACAAATAACTATTATTCTTAACTTTTCGGTTGTTGCTTTTGTTTTTAAATACTTTTTTTCTATTGTTTTGTTTTTGTTGCAGTAAAATTATTTTATATTGTTGTACATAAATCCAGCATGTAAATTCGACTTAAACTTAAATATAAATACAATTAAACTTGAATATCTTTGAAAGTTCTTTTAAAGTGTGTCCGTGTTTGAAAAAAAAAATAGTGTTTATTAATAAAAAAAAAACAAACTGTATTAAAATCTTCGGTTGAGTCGATCCTGAATGTATCTTTTAATTATGCGCAGTGGAGGCAGGCAGCTCTTCCTATCCGGCTCGGGGGTCTTGGGGTGCGGTGCGTGCATGATGTGGGCCACCGGCTTTCCTAGCGTCGACGCATGGGGTGGCTGACCTCATGTGTGTTATTCTACATTCCAATGGTGATGGGGCAAACATACCATTTATGTTGGATGCCGGGTCAGCTTGGTCTGTCCTCAACACGGGTGCAGCAAGCCCCGACGCAACGTATGTTCAGCGCACTTGGGATGATGTCACGTCCGAGCAGAGAGGAGGAGCAGATGTTGATGAGTTCCTCGGGGGCTGATCTAGCCAGACTCAGGGCTGTGTCGCAGCCAGAATCGGGGGCATGATTGCACGTGCTTCCTTCGCCTTACCTGGGCACGTTGCTTGATGGCGAGTGGCGGTGGCCCTCCGCATAGGCTGCAAAGTGTGTGAACCCCACAGATGCACCTGCTGTTCTATGGTGGAGGCCGATGGCCATCATGCGTCGAGTTGTCCTCGTTGCTCGGGGAGATTCCCGCGTCACCATGCGCTCAATGATATTGTGAGGAGGGCATTCGTGTCGGCAGATGTCCCCTGAGTACTGGAGCCTCCAGCCGTCGAGTCCATGGGGTGTTGGGGCACTGAGGCCAAGAAGCTCATTAATGATATAGGGAACAGGCTCCGTGATAAAACGGGTAACTCCCTGCCCCCCTCCCTCCCTCCTGCTCGTTCTTGGTGTAAAGGTAAGCATTGCCATCCAACGTGGTAATGCAGCAAGCGCCTTTGCGTCGGTAACAGTTAGGGGCGGGATATTTAATTAGTTTTTTGACATGTTTATTTATTTTATTATTTATGTACACACAGAAAAATAGATACAGATAAGACATAATCATAATTATGAGTAGAAATTTCTTCCAGCAGACCTGCGACAGGAGAAATGAGAAAGAAATGTAGACAATAGTGTGTGAGAACAAGAAGAGAAAACATTTATAAAATATGCGAAGTCTTAAACTAAAATATTGAAATAAACCTACGTGTAGGTTTATTTCAATATTTTAGATTAAGACTTCGCATATTTTATAAATGTTTGTAATAAATTAACATATACTTAAATAAATACATAGAGCTTAAATATATAAACATACATACTACTCGTATAGGTATATAAATACTCACAGTTTACTCATGTTGTTGTGACTATGATTCTTTTTAAGATACTTACTTGAATAAATAAGTTAGTTATTTATTTATGAATATTAAACGGATTCATTTCATTAAAAAAAATACAATTAAAATAAAGACAATTATTATATTTTTTCATAATTATACCTTCCATAACATACCTATACTCCATAGGTAGTTAAATAAAGGTTTAGTAAACAAATCGTAAAAAGGGTTTTTAAAGATGACACTTTCTTGTTTAAAATACGATAAAACCAAATAAATTTATTTGAGATTTTTACAATAGTTTCCTCTTTTATCAACGTATGTGAAACTTTATCATTTATTCATAAACTACTCTTCGTAGATGTAACTGTCTTCGTAATATGCTTGAGCACATTTTTTTAGTTAGATTTGTTATAATAATACAAATAATAATGATTTTGTAATCTGTATTTTTTAAAGAGCCCAAACTCTAAACGGTAACGAATTATAACGTTGCTAAATTGCAGAGTACAACTGTGACTTAGCATGACAACTGAAGTGACAGGTATGACGTTTAGTCGGTTACTTGACAGCTGTCTCGTCACGTTTTTTTTTTGTTTACCTTTATTTTACTACCTAAACCTATGGAGTATAGTTATTTTCACTTTATGAGCAAATTGACAATAATTTATTATATCTGATGCTTTGTTTATTTTGAGTTGGCAAATAAAAATCATGTTTTATACTTAATTTAGAGTTATTTTAATTTCATTAAGGTACTTAATAATTATGAATAATATTATCAAATTTAAATTAAACATAACATAATAAGAATAATTTTTATAACTAATGTATTCAATTTGTCCTAATTATCAGTCATTTTTAATATGTAAAGACATTGATTAATGTTAATTGATTCCAATAGTTAATACGTTTGTGACGACATACTTAAAAATGTAGTCATTTCTAATATACATTGTGTGATTTAAATTCCATTTGTGGTTCGTACCATTAACGACCCAAATATTCAAAATTCGGTTTTAAAATTTAAATGTAATCGTCTATTGTTCAAGTTTCGAAGCAATCTCACGTTTTTGTTTTTAAAATTCATAACTTAAACTTTTGCATTTCATTTTATCTCCGGGAGAGCGTACTGAGCATAGAGTTGGAGTTATCATCGACAAAACTGTTGCCTCTTTGTGGGTAAGACTGTGGGTTGTTCCTGTTGACTTCTAAGGCCCTCCAGTTGATAAGCCAGAAAGGTTGCTGGTCAATAGGTAGCCTCAACATCCTCTGAACTAGTTCCGCATCACCGAGGGCTTCTAGAGGCAGTCGGATTGTAGTTGTGGTGCCAGCTTCATCTCCAAATCTGTAATTTAAAAATTTTGATTTTAAAATTGTGGCAAGTCATTTTAGTTTTTAAAATCTAATTTAAATTTAAAGTATTTTTATGTCATCAGACCCCGTTGTCCCACCACTACGACTTGAACAATAGTCTCTCCATTTCATTCAGTTATTAGATGTAGTTTGGTTACCCATGTCGTCGTTTCCAATTTAGAATATTTATGACAAAAAATTGGTTAGATTTAATTTATAAAGTTGAACGATACCTAAACGACTATTTCAGTAAGTAAATGTAAGATAATTACCTGTTTCCCAATTCGGAGTTCGGAGCAACGGTGCTGGGTGCGACATAAGGGAATCCTATGGGTAGCCTGCCTGCGTACGGTGATCTTTGGGCAAGGCAGCTGATGAGGATGGCTGAGAATGCTATGATGGTCTTCATTGTGGAGTACTGAAAGCAGTAAAAATGTTGTTAAATGAAGTTTACTTTTATAATTAGTAGGTTATTGTTAATGTTTTAGAAACCGAATCTTACGATGATTGGGAAGAGAATACTAGCCTTAAGCCTAGCCTAACCAAAAGTGTTATATATACACCCCGAAGTTACATGATTATTTAGGTTTGCAATTTTTAATAGAAATTTAGTGACCGCCGTGAAATTATGTCATTTCGATAGACAAATCAATCAGAAGAGCTTTATCAAGGATTTATTTTCAACACTGAATAGAAAAATACACACTGGTAGTTATTTCCCACGAAGAATGAAATACCTAAGATATACAGGTTTCCTATAATAGTAGGTATAGTAAGGTCTGTTGACCACACTAAAACCACAAACTGATAACAAACCTGACCTCTACGTCACCCTCGTATCACAACGATAAGGAGCAGTAGAAGCAACTTTTATGAGCATTAAAAAAAACGATGAGAATGTAATGTTGTTGAAGTGATTAAGGTTCATAATACAGATTGGAAAGTATCTGGACTGTTTGGTTTATAACTTTCTTTCCGTGTTTGTAGGAACTTTTAAGGCTAATAAGGAATATAAAGTAGAAAAGTTTATTGTTATGCAGAGCCTGACAAACGCATTGATGGATGCAGTATGTTGTCATTAGCTGACAGAAGGACCCTTGAACACATATCTTGTTGTAAAAAAAAATATTACAGTTAGCGAGTCCCGAGATACATAATATTTATTCCCAGTTTTCGGCGGGAACCACAAAGTGAAAAGCCTTAAAACCTACTTTCATTATTTTCTATCCAAGAAATTATCTAAGGATATAAATTGGCCTCGAAGTATTGCAGTGCAAATACGACTTAAACCTCTATATTTAAGATTGACCTCTATGTTAGATCGTTTTTAAGATATTTAAATAAATCAAAATATTTAAAATGTTGTACACTCACTTTAAATTAATATTTTTTTCTGAAAAACCAATTCACAGTTTTCAGTTAATCACAAGATCAAAGTTGAACTTATTTTAAACAAATCTAAATAACACAGCTATATTTTATTAATATTTCCGTGTTCACACAGCGAACGTAAACAAACTAATGAATAAAACGATCACAAACATTTTATATATAAACAAAATACTCATTATCGTATAGTTTTACCGAGTAAAAGAGATAATGCTAATTTCGATTTGCGAGCGTGCGAGAAGGACAGAGATGTTTCAAAACCGGTGTGGGTCTTAATGACGCACGTTAGTGCATCGTCAGTTTTATTGCGATATAGGTATTTCCAGCTTTTTAATGTTTTTAGAATATTGTTCTTCAATGGAAATCAGTGACGTATGGACATTTTTAATATCGAAAACGGAGGGATCTCCTTTAGTTTTCTAGAAATTGATTTTTATGAGTCAGTGTTTATTGATATTCTCGGCAATATTAGGATTAATTAATGGTCAGTCCGTGGATAGGTGACCATTCATAATATATCAAGACTCCTCCGTGTATCGAAATGTACGTTAACCGTTGGTCCCGGCTGTCATTCGTAGATCTTTGACAGTCAGTACGGTTATAATACCAGGAAAATTCATTGCTAGGATATCGGTATTCGATAAATTCAAATCATTTATTTTGAGTAACATAGACTCATACCCACAAAACTGAAAACGAAAGCGATGAACATCTGCCTAACGCCGGTTCTTACCTACGCATGCCAGACATGGTCCCTCAAAAAATCACTCTTAAGTAAAATAAGAACCTGTCAAAGAGGACTAGAACGGAGTTACATGAACATCAAATTGAAAGATAGAGTCAAAAGTTCACTGATAAGGAAAATAACAAAGGCGAAAGATGCAGTCAAACAGGTCCTGACATTAAAATGGAAATGGTCTGGTCATATTCAGAGAGCTACGGATCAAAGATGGTCACAAATAATCACAAATTGGTACCCAATATATAAAAAACGAAGGAAGGGTAGACCATTTAAAAGATGGAGTGACGACATCGTAGAAATAGCCGGAAACTTATGGTCCAGACGGGCAAATGATAGAGCCACCTGGAATGGTTTGGAGGAGGCTTTCACCGCAAAAGGCGGCCCTTACACCTAACAATACTAACCTTATTTAAAAACAAAACTAACATTACTAACAAATAAATAAATAAGCATACATAATAGTAGATAAGAAATACATACGTGTAAGGGATTAAATAAAGCTAATAATAATAATAATAATGGTGGCGAGCTGTTGGGCAGTAGCGACCCCACGGACCCTATCTCCCGGGAGAAATCTTGTTCCTCATTTCTGGCTTGCCTTTATTGGCCGGCTGGAGTGAACACTGACGAGGAATAGAGCTCCCACCTCTTTCTTGCCTTTATTGGCCGGCTTGAGTGGAGATTCGCAAGAGCAAATGTGCTCGGAGGAAGGAAGTATTCCAGTAAGATGCTGGTAGGGATCTTGACCGTACTTCCGGGATTGTCCTGATAGCCGTGGAATACCGCTCCACTCCTTATAAGCACCTCAGGACATGTTGCCCCCTTGTCGCTTCGACACTTTGTGCTAGCGACCGTTTTCGGGGGCCCATTATTGAGTGTGCAAGTCATCCCCTGCCATTTTACCTGTCTATTTTATATAAGATATTGGTCAGGCAGGGGCCATAGTCTTTCCATAGTTCTAGATAGCCAGTTCACTTAGCCACCCAAACCCATAATCCAATATCATTGTTTCCATATCTTGCAATAGTCCTGCACTAACCGGGGGTTGTCCTTGGGTGCACTAGATTAGTGCGTACAGGGATAATCATCGGTTAGTGCCTCGTTTCATTAGACACGTCTAACGGGCCTCTGCGAGTTGGCTTCGGCCCCTCGTACGCCTTCCAAAGGTCCGGGACCCTAGGGTCCCGAGAAATATCAAAGAAAATAATAATAATAACATAGACTCATAATAGAATAGGCAATAAAAACAATTAATATTAAATATTACTGTTTCCATACGGGCGCATATCAGTTGCGACACCAACATATTGCTATTCTTGAAACTGTAACCGACACCCTGATGCTGCAGAAGTCTTTATTAGGTAGTACCAGTTTTCATTAGATTATGCAAGGGCTGACTTAACAACCTTTGTAATGGTTACTTTAACTTACATTAACGAGGCTTAGGTCCTATCTTAAGCCCTATCCTCTACTTCTATAACTACACCTATTCTAACTATCATAAAATATAACCTATCTTAGGGGACCCAATCATGCACTCAGTATTTGTCAGAAAACAGGGCACAATTCCAGCTGGGGCGCCACCCACAACGCTTGCCGATACGCGGTCTCTACTCCAGGATTCTTCAGCTCCACCGGCTATAGATTCTTCGACAAACATGGCCAACCCACTGCCACTGCTAGATAGATCGACGACTATAAAAAGTTGCCGGGGACCGAGTGGATGCGGAAGGTGCAGGAAAGGGTGTTGTGGTACAGGCAATGTCCATGGACTGTGATAGTCTGCCTTGACCTGTTGAGGGCACTAGGGCAGATTACCTATGTCAATAAGTAAAAATTATTGAATCATGTATACGGAACTAACTAACTGCTAACTTGACTGGCACTGCCGCAGTTTTTTGCATGCGTTTATGGAATATCGCCATCATTCAGTTTTTGATAATCGTTTGAAGACGAAAGAGACCGAATGATTTTTAAATATATTTAGCGCTAAACGCATTTATTAATTTGTGGTGCAAAAGGACCCTAGTTTTTAAAATTTCGTTTAAGTTTTTAAAACAGTTTGAACTCTTCTGAAATTATAACAGTGTGTTCCATAATTTATTATACCGATGTCTGATTGACTTATCACGACCGTTAGAATAGCTAGCGCTAAACGCATTTGGTGATTTGAGGTGCAAGCGGACTTTTAAACTTCGTTTTACTTTTTAAAACAGTTTAAAATGTACTGAATGTCAGTTTAAGATGTTCCATAATTTATTATACTTACCGATGTCTGATTGACGTATTACGAACATTCTGAAATAATGATAATATAGGATACAGATTTTTAATTTTGATAGACGTTAATCTTTCCCACGCAGACAGATCAAAGTCAAAGTCAAAGTCAAATAATTTATTTCAATTAGGCACAAAAAAGGCACTTATGAACGTCAACATTTACAAAAAAAAAATATAATAATTGATTCTAGTCACCCATTCCAAAAGGTCGTTTTCGTATGGAGAAGAATGGGCAAGAAACTCCACCGTTACTCTTTTAAAATATTTTCACAATATCTTATAAACATTAATTATATAATTATAATTATGTGAAGACGATGCACCTAGAATAAGATTACTATACCACGATAGGTAAAAAGAATGAAAAGTGAAGGAATGACATAAATTAATTATGTGATAGATGCATGGTGCTCACATATTTACAAACATTGTAAAATTATACGATATTCTTAACATTTTAACAAGTATTACTAATAATAAGTCAGTGTGTGAGTTCAAGTAATCACAGAATATAAAATTAATGTTTAAAAAAAGAATATTATACAATTAAATTGGCAACCAGTTTGATTTTGTCTAGATTCTAAATTGTCCTATGGAGCAGGACCAGCATGTTTCCAAGCATTTTTATCTTGGATATAATCCTCTAATTTGTAATATGCTTGTTTACAAAGTGTACTTTTTATATGAGTTTTAAATTTTCTTTCAATTAATTCTAATATATCACAAGGTATTCTGTTGTAACATTTTACACAGTACCCCATAAAAGATGTATTTACTTTAGATAGTCTGAAAAATGGTTGATCTATTTTATCTTTATTTCTAGTATTAAAATTATGTCTATCACTTATTTTATTAACGCATAAATAATATTTTCATAAATGAATTGGCAAGGTACCGTCATGAATGGTTTTTAGATTTTTACGTTTTGTGATGACGTAATATTAATAAAATTTTGTTTTGCTCCATTCAGTCTATCATAAATTCATAATATAAGTATATACATTATAATAATATGTGTAATGTATACCAAAGCGTTTGCTGCGGCCAAGAGACCACAGGTAAATCGGT
The DNA here is from genome assembly GCA_963853775.1 of Xanthia togata. Taxonomy (NCBI): domain Eukaryota; kingdom Metazoa; phylum Arthropoda; class Insecta; order Lepidoptera; family Noctuidae; genus Xanthia; species Xanthia togata. Next base: position 9,473,612 of record OY970806.1, read on the forward strand.
ATGCTTACCTAGACGACATTTAAATAAATCTTTTTGACAGTCCGTTCAACCAATTTTGACTTCTATAATGTAAGCATAAGAATGGCATTAAAAGCAAAAAAAGTGGTTACAATACCAACTGTTTACTGCAGCTGCCATTTGTCATACCACCAACTCAATAGAAGTCAAAATTGGTTGAACGGGCTGTAAAAAAGGTTTATTTTAATGACTTAATACGATATTGGAAAAAATAAACTATTGCTTACCTTATCTCTTCTTTCGACTTGTCTAAACTAATTATTAAAAAGAGAAAAGATTTTATTTTTTGTATGTTTGTTTGTTTGTAATGAATAAACTCAAAAACTACTGGTCCAATCAATCTGCCTAGCCTTTTCCCAACTATATTGGGGTCGGCTTCCAGTCTAACCGGATGCAGCTGAATAGCAGTATTTTACATGGAGCGACTGCCTATCTGACCTCCACAACCCAGTAACTGGGTAATACGATACCCCTTGGTAAGACTGGTTGTCAGACTTTCGGGCTTCTGATGACCCGTAACGACTGTCAAAGATCCACGAATGACAACCGGGACCAACGGCTTAACGTGCTTTCCGAGGCACGGAGGAGTCTCGGTATGTAAAGATGGTTACCCATCCACAGACCAACCCCGGCAAGCGTAGCTTAACCTGACGGATCGAACCGTGCGGCAGTTACTACTTAGCCACGAGCTCCTCCCCTCAAAAACTACTGGACCGATTTAAAAAAATCTTTCCCTAATTGAATGCTATATTGTCACATTTATCACTGAGTAACATAGGCTATAATTTATAAAGATCACTAACGAAACTCTTCACCTAAAACTAGTCTATTTTTTACGCTTTTTAGCTTGTTGTTAAGATATTTTGTTGTTTTTAAACAACAACAACAGAGATAGCCTAGTAGTGTGATCGTCGGACTACTAAGTCATAGGTCTCGAATTCCTTTTAGGATTCATGTGCGTATGTATGCGGTGATGGAAAATATCGTGCCTCAGAAGTATTTTTCGACGGCATGTGAAACCAAGCCAGAGGCTTATGGGCGGCATAATAACTCTGACTAACCTGGAGTCACTAACCTAACCTAACCACACGAAAAAGAAAATCAAGATTTTTTTTATTCTAAAATTAATGTGCGTAAAAGCCATACAGTTTACATGCAGATTGGTTCAAGTCTATGAATCAAGACGGACGTGTGTAAATTTTTGTTGTGCTTATAATGATTTACTAAAGGCACCCAATACAGGGGCTGCGAGGAATTTGAAAAATAGGTATTTGAAGAAACTATTGCCGTCGCGCTGCGCCCGAAAAACCGAGTTAAACCCCGTAAAGTGCGGTAGGGACAACTGCAGCTCAGACCGATTATATATCACAAAAATTTTGACGTAAACGACGTTTGGTATTCTCCTTTTTTCTCCTCGAAAACTAAGCCGATTTAATAATTTTTTACATTAAAATTTTAAGAAAGAGTATGTCTAGGTTCCTATTATTTTCTTTTATGCTAAAAACTTTTCCGAATTAGTCTGGTAGTCCTCTAATCACGGCGGTAAAAATGGGGCATTTTTGTAATTTTTAGAGGGTCATAGTTTCCTTACTTATTAATTGCTGAAAAAAATGGAAATGACAGGGACATGCCTATAGAGACCCTGATTTTATACAAAAAAAAAAAACGGGGAATACGTTTGTATGGAGAATCGCGGGCCCTGTTCCCTCTTAATAATGTTAGTAGATAAATGGCAAATGCACACCCACGCACGGTGGTCCACCTGACGGACTGAGTGCGGAAACCAAACCCCATAACACAGAACATGGCAAATGCAGAATGTGCTTTTTATCAAAATGATAATTATTTATTGTTTGTGTTTTGTAAGAACGTAAACGAAGCAAAATGAGTAGGTATGTACGTAGGGATCGTAGCAGGTGGCGTTCTGTAGTTTCTGCTTACCCCCATAAGAAGAAGGGTTGAGTTTATGTATATTTGTATGTATTAAGGCTACATAGATACCTATATTTATAACTAGCTGCGCCCCGTGTATTCATCCGCATAAGTCTGGATCCCGTGGGAATATCGGGATAAAAAGTATCCGATGTCCTTTTCCAGGTCATGGTCTACCCATGTGCCAAACAAACAAACAATCTCACTTTCGCATTTATAAAATTAGTTATGATGCATTATAATAGTTGTTAAAATCTTGCCAATATTTTTTAAATCACCTTGTATTTTTCCACTAGAACAATAAAGATCACCGTACAGGAAAAAATCACTACCTAGAACTACCTTCTCAACCTTTGTCAACAAACCAGTAGTTACCTAGTGGGGAAAACCAAGACCCTGTATTTTATTCCTTAACTCTTCAATACCACAGTGACCTCAACAACAATTCAATTTACCTGCTCAAGTAGTTTAGCACAAATAATATGTAAAGCAGTATTCTTCCAAGAAAAACACTTGTTTTGGCGAAAACTATTCAGAAATAACGATCTAGAACTTATAGCTTCGTTATAGTCCTCTTTTTTTAATAGGAACTTCATAATCAACTCCATTATAATATAATACTAGCTACTGCTCGCGGCTTCACCCGCGTGGACCCTTAATCTTTTTCTAAAATAAAAGTAGCCTAAGTAACGTACTCCTTTTAACATCAGCTATCTATTAGAGAAAGTCCCGTCAACATCGGTCCAGCCGTTTCGGAGATTAGCCTGAACAAATAGATAGACAAACGTTTTCATAATTGTTTTTGTACCGTTTATACCTAGGTACTTTCATTTAGAAAAAAGCTGTTATTTTGACATTACAAATAGACACTTCTTTTTATGTATTTGTATGTTAATTTATTTATATATGTCGCCGCGAAAGCGTCTACCTGTAAAGATTGTAACATAATCATAATTATGCGTAACTACTTATTATAATTTTTATTCACCATAAAGTCGTTGATCCTGCCCTCTATGGGTTAGTGTTACAACCGTTTGCATGCATCTGTGATTAATCGATTCTTTTGAGATCAAACGCCATCTATTGCAAAACTTGTGAACTCGGTCAATATACTGTGAGTTAACGAGTTAAAGAGAAACTATAAGGTACTAATTGTGATGTGTTGGAACTACCTAAAGCTAAAGTTTAAATTACAAGGGAAAATTTATTTAATGATTTTTGTGTTTTTAGTCATATTAACAAGTGACATAGTTTTGTTTATGACAAAGCACTACCTACCTAAGGTCACGAAGATGGCGCCATTTGCGAATATTAAGATCAATAACTGAATTATTAATTTAATACGAGAACTAAATAAGTTTCAATAATAGAAAACCAATTATAAAGTAATAAGATTATTTTACACTGCAATTTGCTAATGAATACCTGTTGTTTGTAAATTCCTTGAATCACAGGAAGTGTTGTAAAAGATAGGAATACTGAAGTTGTAGAAAGTAATAAAGCTTCGAATTCAACTTTAATAATTATAAAATAATTAACTGATAAGCATTTTAGCATTGTTAGTAAATTTTATTGAACAAGCTCAGTAATAAGATATTGTATTGAAATACGAGGTACGTCGACCGATTTCTGAGAAAAGCGTCACCGAATGGCGCATGTTGGTAATAAACGTGAAAAGAAAAGTTTTGTTAGAAAGGACTGTGATTGTAATTGTCGAACAAATAACCTCTGTAACATAATGTTTTGATTTAAAAGAGTGTCCATGGAGTTTCTTGCCCGTTATTCTCCATCAGGACCTATTTCGTTTGGAATGGGCGACTAGCTTCACAAAATAACTCAAACTGAATGACCTCTTGATAAGTGATAACTCAAAAGTGCCTGTAAATGTTTTAATTTAAATAAATGCTTTGAGTTTGAGTTAAGACTTGTGATTGAAAGCCAACTACCTATATCTACCATCAACGAAGAATTACACCGGAGTAATCCGCCGCCAAACATTGCAAACCTCTAGTTGTCGAGGCCGCCAATTATGTCCCTAGTAGAATCAGTCAGATCCGCCGTCCGAGGCAAATCCTTACCAACCTAGACGACCCCATAACCCTCCAGGAGAGCAATAGGGCCACAAGTACAGTGCACAAACACAGACCGACCCGCATTCCGACCTCGCCGACGAGGTCCTCCGCGATCGCGACCCGCCCGAGTAAATAATACTCCCCCCGACCCTTGCTCGTTGATGCGCCAGCCCGCGTCGATGCTGAGCCAGTAGCTTTAAATTCCCCGTTTAATAATCATGAATTATCCTTGATCCAGCCTGTCCCAACTTGCTGTCCTCCCCCCAGCGACGCCCTAAGCCGAGGTCCGTACCCCAAAGGGGTGCCCTTAACAAGCGCTCGTCTAGTTTTAATTAGAATAATTTTTGCCCCTGGCTGGAGGCTTTGAGTGTAGTAGCTTAAGGCAACCACAGGAATGTCCGGTTAAGTAGTCATGACCTCAGAGGTAAGCTACGAGATGCCATAGTCAAAAAAAAAATATACACCCGAGAATGGTCAGAAACGGCACAAGGTAGATACCCCGTCGTGTTATATATATATATAGATAATAATCTCTGTCGTTGTCTGTAATAGCTTATCCATTGTGTTTTTTTAAATCAAATTCTATTCTTAATTTTTTTGACCTTGGCTACTTTTCTCATTTTTAGGGTTCTGTACCTACCTAAAAAAAAAAAAAACGGAACCCTTATAGGAACACTCGTGTGACTGTCTATCTGTCTGTCCATCTGTTACAACCAATTTTCTCCGAATCTAATGAACCGATTAATTTGAAATTTGATACAGTTATATTAATTTCTGTGACCCGAACACAGACGTGTAATGAAAATAAATGAATTTTGAATATGGTGGTCACTTTTCGGGGAAAAAAATAAAATAAAAATAAAATTGCGAACTTAACTGTGGTGTGTGACATATTTCTATCAAATGAAAGGGCTTGTTGATAGAATCTCATTTTTTTTTTTAAATTGACCATTCCCCCTTATCTCCGAAACTATTGAGCCTAACATTTTGAAAAAAATACAGAAAATTGTTCTAAATTTATAGATTACATGAAAAACTATAAGAAGTCTATGGTCTTAATATAACATGGTAAATCTCCCAATATTGTGCGTACAAAATTTTACATTTGCAGTTAGAATGTATGGGATAACATGTTTTTTTACTACACTGTTAAGTTTGTCCTTGGGATAAATTCATCCCAACTACGGAACCCTTCATTGAGCGCAGTCCAACACGCTCTTGGCCGGTTTTAAAAATATTGGTTAGTCAGTAACAGTATTGGGGTAAATAAGTACCCCGTCCGTAGTTTCAATGTTGACTTTCTATGGTAGGTGGTTTCAACCGGGCATGGATCTAGACTCCGGGCTGCTACAAAAAAAAATATGATGGAAACACACAATAACACTTCGCCCGACCTGGGAATTCAACTCAGGACCTCATGCTAAATAGTAGCGCTTGCGACCACTGAGGACCAACGAGGCAGTATAACAGTAATTAAATTAAATGTTATGTAAATTATCTTCAACGCATTTTCTAAGAAATTTACGTAATTAAAGTTCATACACATCAGTCATATCAGTCACCGATCAGTTACGTCAATTTCAGGGACGTGTGTCAACAAATCAAGTTAGTCAGTCAGTCATGTAGCAACACCTCGGTTATAAATTGTCTTTGTCACAATGCCGTAGCAAAACAAGTTTTGGCTAGCCGGTGACGCGACGTCGACTGAGACGTGGCGATAGTGATGTGACTGATGTGTGTAGGCAACGTCCGACAACTTCTAACAGCAACTATATTTTTTGACGTGACTGATCGGCGACTTGACGTTGACGTGACTGATGTTTTTGCATGAACACATCTTTTGACACTAGATAGGAACCTGTTCGTATAAATATTCAGTGGATTAGTAAAAAAAAAAAAACTAATAATAATCGAAGAGTTGAAGCTAGTTGCCCGTTCCATAGAGTAGATCACTATTTTTATTGATAACCTACATTTTTAATGCTCAAAGTTCCACAAAGTGTACGGAATGGAACAAGGATGCCATACAATCGCACATGTTAAGAGGGAACAGGGCCTGCGAGGAATTTGAAAATAGGTATTTGAAGAAACTATTGCCGTCGTTTTACCTCAAGTCTGGCCCCGTAGAGTGCGATAGGGACAGCTGCAGCTCAGACCAATTATATTACAAAAAAAATTGACGAGATCGACGTTTCGTATTCACATTTTATTCTCCTCGAAAACATTAATTTTTGGAAAGAGTATGTCTAAGTTCCTATCATTTTCTTTATGTTAAAAACTTTTCGAATGTGTATGGTAGTTCTCTAATCACGGCGGTAAAAATGGGGCATTTTTGTGATTTTGTAGGGTCATATTTTCTTTACCAATAAGTAGCTGAAAAAAAGCAGGGACGTGTCTACAGCAGACATCAATTTTATTTTTTTTAAATGATTGCTCTAGTGGCATTATTCATGAAGAAAAAAGGGAAATACATCTGTATGGAGAATCTCAGGCCCTGCTCCCTCTTAATTAAACATCGGACAATAATTTCGCGCAGAAATGTTTAATTCTTTGAAGTCAGTGCTGACTATGCTAACAATATGGCGGTCGCCTTTGTTTACATTTTGATTTTATTTTGTTTTTGTTAACTTCGGTAATGTTTTTGCCTTTATTTATTTGATAATTCCAGCACATACATGTGCAGAGGCGGACTTACATAATGCCACCAGCATTTTCTATCAGTCAACCATTGGGTTATGCAGAGACAAACAGTGGTGGGTGCGATAGCGAGAATTGAGGAAAAAAACATTTATTTAAATATAAAGATATACATAATATACCTATTCAAAACTATTAATATAATAAATACACCTAATTATATATATAAATATAAGTACAAATAAGACAAACAATGCGAAAACATTACTGTTGTGATGATACTGCCAGCTTCTTGCCTTTGTGTTGTGTTTTTCCAATATCCATCAAAATGTAAGTGACATCTGATCGAACTAGTCTAGTATGACAAACACATGCCCGTTTTTTTAAAAATCAGACTAGACTATCCAGCCAACAGACGGGAGGTTATGGATATAAACGAGCAAAAAAACTCCATCGATGTTTTGTTACGTAATTTATTTATTAGGTACAGACTGTGGGTAGATAATCAGCTATAAGTTTTCTATTATATATCCTGTGTCGTCATTGATAAATGCATTCCATGAATCATATTATCATATTGCCGTTTTCCGGAATTGACAAACGTTTAAAGTTTAAACTAATTAGTTCACTGATAGAAAGCTACACTATTAGCAAGTGCCATATTAAGCCTCGTGCAGACTGGCGCGACGCGTCTCTAACAAAACAATTTTTCAGCACAATTACCGGTGTCGCGTAACGCCAGTCTGTACGAGCCTTTATACAATACCAGCTGCGCCACGCGGTTTCACCCGCATAAGTCTCGATCCCGTAGGAATATCGGGATAAATAGTATCTTATGTCCTTTTCCAGGTCATGATCTATCCATGTGCCAAATTTCATCCAAATCCGTTCAGCCGTTTTAGCGTGAAAGTGTAACAAACAAACAAACTCACTTTCGCAAAAATATACCTAATTTTGTACTTTTATAATCGTACTAATTAAAATTACACAGGGTGAGAAAATGGCAGAATTTAGTGCTTTAATAAAAAAAAGAACCTTTCTGTTCAATGAACAAAGCTCAAGAGAATATAATATCCAAAATCCTACGTCTTTTCAACTATTGTCAACATGTAAGCGTCTTTCTCACAAAAGTAAAGGATAAAATATTTAGTACAAAGACTTTCAAACTTTTCGGCTTTTATCTTTCAAAGAGCACGTCCAATAATTGACGGTGAGTGGACTTCGACTGAAGCATAAAAGGGCATCGGATCATAGAATCTCTTTGAAAACCGATGATTTTTATATAAAGGAAAGAAGCAGTTGTATTTTTAGTTTATTTTCCAGTAGGTAAGTGGTTGGGACAGTGATTCAATAAAAAGTAATGACGGCAAAAAGTTTTGTTCCATTCTAGTAGAACTAAGCAGTAAATTATTATTTTTCCTTGTTTTAATTTACATAATAAGATTTAAAAATTAACATATTTAAAATAAGGCTGGCAGCATTGCCACGTTGAATGGCAATGCCGATTCTTTAGTCAAAGAATAGGCCAGCCCTCTAGTCACGTGACGGAGGAAGATCCTCCCCGAGGACGTTGTATGGCGGGCAACTGCCCGACGATTGATGTCAGATAGTCTTATACAGTGTGTCTCATGGTCACCGGTGTCCGATCCATTATGACGAAGCAATATAATCAATTTTATCGACAAATCTACCATAATAAGGCATTATGTTATTGTTACTGTTTTGAAATGGCGGTAATTTTATATTATTTGTTTACTGAGTGCGGTTGGGTTCATTAATTTTGACATATCTACCGATATTAGAAGTCCTACAGGCATAAAAATGGTTTTGTTCGATAGCTACAAAAGTAGACAATAAGTTCAAACTAAAAAGTTTATCAAAAACTCCCATTAAAACCTTAAAAAAATACTGGAAACTTAAAAAGTGTGTCACTTTTATGCTTGTAGAACCTCTAGTATCGGTAGATATGGCAAAATAAATGAACTCAACCGCACTCAGTAAAAAAAATATTAAAATGGCCGCCATTTCAAAACAGTAGGGGCAAAATGCCTTATTATGGGGAATTTATCGATAAAATTGATCGTATTGCTTCGCCTTAATGGTTCGGACACCAGACACACTGTATAAATGTAGTTCGCCGTAAACTAACTGCGCGTTGCAGGATTTATGTGACGTCAGGTCTTTGATGCGTAGTTCGCATAGTGGCAATGTAGATGCCGCCACATTACTACTGGGCCACCACTGCTCAAATTCCGTATCGCAAGTTATACTCTGGTCATAACAAAAGTGTCGTGACGGTCAAAATAATGTATTCATTCATTCAAAATATCACACTTTTTGTGGTCTTGCTCATTCGGCAAGTGTGCAAAAGTGAAAGGATCTTCGTTCCAACCGGTATGCGGCTCCCTAATTGCGTAACACACTTTAATTACAATTTGAATTATGTTGAACTGTTAAAAAATGAAAGCCATTGCTTTATATTACCCCGCAGGTGTCCCGCGACACCTCTTTACTTTTTTATTTACATTCTACAGACAAAATATTCAAACGGCAAAATATATTTCAAGGATTTATAATTTAATTTATCAGCAGAACAAAATAACAGAGTTTTAATACGACAATAGAATTAACACGCATACGTTTGTTTTGACAGACCATTTACATATTTCTGGCACTTTTAGGCCAGTTTTGTTAGCCGTTATTATTCATTATCTCCACCAATAAAGCATTTTGATTTATTTCGTGGCTCTCGAGGCTTATATTTGTGACGTTTTCGACAAAAAACCTACCACGCATGGTAGATGCGTTCTGCCAGAATTTTATAATTATGGAATTGTTGTAAAATTCAAAAAGTAACGGAGTAAATTAATGTCACATTTGGGTGTAGAGTTCGAAGACAATTAATTATATTTTGTTGATAGATTTAGAACACTATGTAACACATATTTATATTTTGTTAAATTAATACTAATTCAAAATTTTCAAAAGTTAATTATTATTCTACCATAACATAATAAATTATTGTTATTCTGCAATAACATAACATGTCGCTATCATTAAAATTTGACAAATGAATCATAATAGGACATAGCTACCCTTTGGCGTTTTTGCATTGTCGCATTGCGCATAAGGGCCCGATCACACGTACCAGAACCACCCTACAATAACACATGGACGGGCGCTAATTCGTATGAAAATTAATAGTTAATTCACAAGACCACATTTGGCCTTTAAAATTAATCGTGTGGGCCGACACCAATCACATCAAGGTCACGTTGCAGCCACAACGTCGCAAACACAACGATCTGTTTGCAAACACTAGCCACAACGTAACCTCATCGCAACTACTAGCTACGACGCAACTACAACGCAGCTGCAGGAAGTTGCAGCGACACTATTCACACGTAAATGCTTGCCCATATTTTGTTGCTGCGATGTGGTGTGGTTGTGGCACGTGTGAATGGACCCTTAGTTATTTATTTGTATGCATGTTTGTTTTCCATAACATGAGAACCAGAATTGCAATGAACATAACAAAATATTGAATAATAACATAATGACACATCAAAAATATCTAGGGGTCAAGTACGTTTTAGAGTATCGCCGCAATTGAGGATTATTATTTTAACTTTTTTGGATTGTTATTGATTCTTTTTAGTGAACTGAATAAATACTTTTCTTTAAAATTTGGGTGAAACTTAAAAATCAACTTTCAATCAGGATTCCTATAAAAGTGTGTACCTAATAGCGTATTTACAAAACCATTAGAACAATTTCTGCATCGGAATTGAAAAAAATTGCATCGATATGGAGCGACGACATCATTTGACACGAGAAGAGATGATGAGAGCCGTCAGAATGTTGCAAGCTGGTTCCAGGCAACGTACTGTGGCTGTCACTACAATATAGTTGGGAAAAGGCTAGGCCAATTGATTACTTTGTGTTTGACTTAATAGCATTGATCGTAACGCCATTGCACGTAAAATGGCGTGACGGTCAATGCTATTTCTTTTTGGCATGTATTAATTAAAAATCGATAAAATACATGCAAAAAAAAAATCTCCAGCATCATAATAAATCAAATAGAAGTAATTAAAAATCGATAAACTTGTATTTAATTTATTATGATGCTGGAGAATTTTCTGGAAGCTATCCATTTAATCTTCTGAAAATATTTTCTAACAGTGCTATGGCCACACCATTACTTTAATGGCTTGGAGTATGTGAAAGCAAGATGGATGATATCCCTGCATCTGTCTGTCAGTTTACTGATGTTGGCCAGCGGTAAGATACACTACCTAGGTATAGGAATTTGCGTTGTTAGCCAGAACGAATTTTGTCAAAATTTTAAAATTTATGGAGCAGCAGCTTTTTAGGATTCTGTATCCGAAGGGTGCCAAGCGGAATCTTATTACTTAGCCTCCGCTGTCCATCTATCTGTCTGTCCACGAGCTATATCTCATGAACCGTGATAGGTAGACAGTTGAAAATTTCACAGATTATGTATTTCTATGTTACTTTAATCATTTAAGGGGGGAGGGGTTCTCCATGCAATAAATATTTGACTTTGAAAATAAAATCTAACCCTGGCGTGTGGGGTGACATTTTCTAGAGCTCATTGAAAAAATTCAACGCTGGTGGGTCTATAATCATGTACTGAATCAATGGTAAACGTAAATTAATGACGCAATGTCAATTCCACTGTATATAAATATACATAATAATGTTTGCAGAACCCATACATTATTAACTTTCCGGATTAAGCATAAAAGAGTATAAGATTATAATAGAGTTCTTTGTTACCCGACTCTGAGCATGTGAAAGGGAAGTGTGTGTTGTACACCAATGTTATTATGTTCCATTATAATGTTAAGGAAATGCGTTATTGGGGAAGGAAAAATGCTTTGAGGTCTCTGGCCAAAATGTAGGTCACCCCTGCCTTAAATATGTGTACCAAATTGATGAAGGAACAGAGAATTCCAAATCCTACTAATAATTACTTAGTCTGGCCATAAATACTGTTACAATTAAAAATATGAAAGATATTACATTTGAATTTGGAATCTGTCATTTTTATACGATTGTTGATTGAGTTTTCTAATTTTGGCGCCAATACATTGTACAATATTTTGCGATATTAAAATGGAGTGGGGTGATAAAGAGAACCGAATCGCTGTGATTGCATTACACAAAGTTGGTATGGAGCCAAATGCAATTTTTAAAACTCTCCATACGCTTGGTATTAGTCAAATGTTTGTGTACCGGGCTATTAATAGGTACAATGAAACCTCCTCTGTTTGTGACAGAAAAGGATCTGGCCTTCCACGCAGTGTTCGTACGAAAAAGGTGGTCAAAGCAGTAATGGAAAGAATTCGAAGAAATCCTGTTCGAAAGCAAAAGATTTTATCTCGGGAGATGAAGATAGCACCCAGAACCATGTCGCGTATTTTAAAAGATGACTTAGGACTTGCAGCCTATAAGAGACGCACTGGTCATTTTTTAACTGATAATTAAAAAAAGAATAGGGTGGTAAAATCGAAAGAAATACTGAAGCGGTACGCAAAGAGAGGTCACAGATTTTTTTTGTTTACGGATGAGAAAATCCTTACAATTAAGCAACATTTTAACAAAAAATATGACCGTATTTATGCTCAAAGCACTAAGAAAGCTTCCCAATTAGTCGACAGAGTGCAACGTGGGCATTATCCGACTTCAGTGATGGTTTGGTGGGATGTTAGCTATGAAGGAGTGACAGAGCCATATATTTGTGAAAAAGGTATCAAAACATCGGCACAAGTGTATCAAGATACCATACTTGAGAAGGTAGTTAAGCCCCTTAACAACACCATATTCAATAACCAAGTATGGTCCTTCCAACAAGACTCGGCGCCGGGTCATAAAGCTCGGTCCACGCAGTCTTGGTTGGAAGTGAACGTTTCGGACTTCATCAGAGCTGAAGACTGGCCGTCGTCTAGTCCCGATCTTAATCCGCTGGATTATGATTAATGGTCAGTTTTAGAGAGTACGGCTTGCTCTAAACGCTATGATAATTTGGAGTCCCTAAAACAATCCATACGATTGGCAGTGAATAATTTTCCCATGGAAAGAGTGCGTGCTTCTATTGATAACTGGCCTCAACGTTTAAAGGACTGTATTGCAGCCAATGGAGACCACTTCGAATAAGCTTTTTATATTTTTAATTGTTTTATATTTATGTATTAAACTAACACACTGTAAAAGTAATAAATTAATTTGCAATAAAAAAAAAATCGTGACAATATTTATGGCAAGACTATGTGTAAGGTATGCTAAATATTACTGTTTTCTGAGCGATTTAGCTGTTAAGGTGGATGTCATTTTCTGGTTAGCTCCGGACAAGCTTTTTTTTGTATTATGCACATGGCCGTTTAGGAGCATGAGGAACAGGGTGTAAAGTTCACTCATCCACCATAGAAAAGGGAGGATCCTCCGACCAGACGGGTGTTGTGTCTGGCGGGCCGACTGCCCAACTGTTGATTTCGGATAGTTTTATCTATGTCGTTCGCGCGGTAAACTCTAATTGCGCGATGCAGAATTTGTGTGACGTCATGTCTTTGATGCGTAGTTCGTATGTGGCGGTGTAACCGCTACATCACTCCCCTCCGGAGACCGGAGGTCGATAGTGGGCTGAGTCTTGTATCTTGCGATGCTTCACAGTGCCAGCTAAGGTTCCAGTGAGTCGGAACCGGGTGCCGCACAGTTCGCGGTGAGTCGGAACTGTCTGCGGTGATTGCGGTGATTGTGGTGATTGAGATGATTTCGGTGATTGAGGTGATAGCGGTGATTGCGCTGATTGAGATGATTGCTGTGATTCCCCAGTGAGTCGGGGTGATGAGGCTGAGGGTGATGACCAGGAATGCGCGTTCGCTGCATGCTGGTGGTCAGGATACCCGTTGAAGCCGTGGGTGCTGGCTGTCTGTGTGACTCGCCTCACGAAAGCTTGCGGGAGTGATGATGATGATGACGTCACGCTGAAGTAGTTGCACGAAGGCTGCGTTGACGTTCATACTCGGGGTCACCAATTTAGGAGCATGAGGAACAGGGTGTAAAGTTCACTCATCCACCATAGAAAAGGGAGGATCCTCCGACCAGACTGGTGTTGTGTCTGGCGGGCCGACAGCCCAACTGTTGATTTCTGATAATTTTATCTATGTCGTTCGCGCGGTAAACTCTAATTGCGCGATGCAGGATTTGTGTGACGTCATGTCTTTGATGCGTAGTTCGTATGTGGCGGTATAACCGCTACAGCCGAATCAATCTCGGGTGTCAGCCCTAAAATAACAAAAAAATAAAGATTTTCTCAGACTTAATAACCCTTTCAAACATTTTAAGCATCACAGTTGGGTCAACTATAAACTTATTTCGCTCAAAAATTAAAACAATGATCGTTAATGAAGCTCAAATTAAACGAATTTAAATTTAATCAATAGAGAAACATTTCAAACAATTATTCTCGATGAAAATCCTTCAAAACTTAAGATCTAAAGCTAGAAGTTTGTCGAAATATAACAAAGGATAGGTATTGTACGTAGATTTTGTTTCAACGCAACTTACTATTGTTCATTTTGTATTGTACTTTTTGGCGTTGGTAAGCGGTCTGGTTGAATACTAACTGCCTTACTAATAAACTTATTATAACAGGTGAATAGTTACACACCATGTTATCTCTTTCAGTCGTCAGTAATTTGACTTTCAAAAGAAGAAGACAAAGCGTTGTGTAACTATACAGACGCTATACAACGTTTATTAGGAAGGAGGTTAAGGTTTAGCTGGACTGTGCAAACAGTTTGTGGGTTGCTATAACATGCTGAATAAATCCAAACATCGGAAGCGTAATGTGAACATGGGTTCGCTTTCCGGCCCAGAAGTACCAGCACGAACGCGTGACACGTAACAAATTTGAACGATTCCTGAATCGAAAAAAATACAACAGCTATCTTATAGCATTTTGGTTTGAATTTGTGATACAAGCATAATTAGTTTTACCCATAGATATAAAAAAGTCTTAAAACTGAGTAAATATTATGTGCAAAATGAGTATTTTCAATTTAAACAAGGAAGATACATTTACACCGTGTGTTCGTACTAGGGGCCCGTTGTATTTATACAAAAGCAAAATGTAGAATTCTCCGGCTGTAACATCGCATTAGATTCGAGTTTTCACTCACACACAAATCTGTAACAATTCTTCTACAATAATAACTCACAAAGGTTAGTTCCTACTACTGCATCAGTCACTTTATGACATAGAAAAAATCTTTGACTTGGTGCATTGAAAATAGCAATACAAGTAATTCCATCTTGAAATCTTTGCTTAAATATTGATGTTATTCCCACTTCAACAAATATCATTGAAAAATTCATAAGCCTAAGCTAAACCTGAAAGTAATTTTTTCCAAAAATAAATATATTTTGTTTACATGTTTGTAAACTAAATTGCGAACATAGGATACGTGTTTCTTTCTCACACTGCTCAAGGTGCGCCAAATAGCCGGCAAATAATTTAACATGCGGGATATTACTATTCAAAATTAAGGGCCCAAGGAGGTTATTCCAAAAACATATCATACTTGGTTGAAAATAAAATAAATTGATAAATCTGATGACCAGTAAAAACAAATAAAAAGTTCAAAATTAGAATGATCTTCTGATTCTGAACTTTTTATTTATAAGTATATAATATAACAAGAAGCGTGGAAAAGGATTATCTGTACAAGAAAAAAGGTGTTTTATCCTTGAACACAGTGAATATTTTCTTAGTTTACCCAGTTTGCCACATTCAGGTAGTGATATTTACAAGACTTAGTGTGACAAAGCGCTATACCTGCCTGTCTGTGTATCAAAACTTACAGAAAGCCTTTTTCCACGCTTAATGTTGAAGCATTAAGAAAACAACAACAAAATGTGTATAATTTTTTTATAAAATCTGCTGAAGTAAAATTGTATAGTTTTCAATTATAATGTTCCAATAGTTATGCATAATTATTATTACATAGTATTTTTCAATTATTAACTTTACAACGCCTAGCAATTTTAATGTGAATAAAGCTTATTATACACTTTGCTAAGTATTTTTGCTCAGGCGCTTATATCAATAGGCTGAGAAATATAAACTTGATATAACTAATCACAGCTTGCATACTTATTTAATGGTAAAAACAACAGTAACATTATTTTCAGACACTGTTAAAACAATAAGTAACTAACGTAAGTTTCCTCATATTTTAACTTGGGGTTGCTGGAGAGATGCTCTACAGCGTAATACAATCGAGTCTTACCTCTCAACTTTTCAAAGTATTTTTTTTAAGTATTTGAAGTTGATTACATATTGGGTACGACCGTATTATAAACTTATAAATAGAAAAATAGGTGATGGGCTTGCTGGGGAGCATGACGTATTCTTCAGGCTATGTCGGCGCAATATCTTCTCGTCCCTCATACCGCAGTGTCTCAAGACGAAAGTCTTTGAACACATCCACCCGTTCCATTAATTTATTTGTAACCGAGTTAGTATCCAATGGTAACATGCCGCGGTCACTATATTATTTTCCACCCTTATTTTCGTTCGACAGACAAACAAAAGAGATTGCTTTTCGGCCTGGATCGAGTCCAGAAACCGTTTTCTATTATTACTCATCATACACTTACACGTATACACACATCAAAAAAAGTTTGTGATCACTGATGGAGCCTTGATACGGGATCAAAGGCGTTCTAGCTCCAAAGATAATTCCACCCCAAAAGGACATCGATTTCCCGCCTTGCTGAACGGTTTCAGTGGCACTTCTTTGCTTTTAGAGTCTCCAGGTCTTCACCAGACACAGAAACTTCGGTTATCTGGATGAGTACTGATTCGTGCTCGTAGTCCAGCCAGGTGTAAGCAATTTCGAATGGTCTGAGTGCTAACTTCAAATCCAGAGAGAGCCCGCACTTCTGCTTTTATTGTAGTGGCGTTGATTGTTGGGTCACGGGCTGCCAGCAATCTGATATAGAGCTTCTGAGCAGCAGTCAGAACAGTTGGGCAGCCACTGCGGGGTCGGTCAGCTGCCCACCACAGGATTGGAATACAGCAACTCTGCGTGCTATTTCTCTCGTGGAATATCCTTCTTCCCTCAAAATTACAATTCTTGCTCGTAAAACTTCTGATAATCCTTTTGGGATTTTATCAATAACAACTTTCCTCGAAAAAATATTATAAATCCGATAAAATTTACTAAGTCAGATTTCTGAGTGAGCGTACAGATAGTGCAATCCACGACAACCCCACTCCGCGATTACTGTACTGTAAGCTGAACTTTAGTACGGAGCGGAGCGGAGTGGGGCGCGTCGTCGTGGAGCACTATCTGTGCAATGAGCTTGGATTTAATTTATTTTTATATGGAAAAACAATTTATTTTTTTTTTTTGTTGTATATTCTAATTTTTTTAAGTAAAGAATCTAAAAAGAAGAATAAATTATAATTTAATCTACAGTAACAAAAAAAAAACTATATTTTCAAACTGATCACAAACTTTTTTTGATTATTTGTGTAGATACAGCATGAATCAGAAAGTTGTAGTCATAATTAAGAGTTGGTACAGTCCATCAAACATACAATCCATCATTTTTTTTTGATACAGTATGGATATTTTTTTCGAGATTACGATATTGGTACCATGGAGAAAGCTTTTTAGTTTAATGGCCTATACGGTCAGGAATCTGCATTACCTGACCCCTCCTTCGAAGATGAAGACCCCTCTGCTTCTCTGTAAGAGGGGGTCTTCCCCAAGAGCGACACCTTTCTGATACATTTATACTAATATTATAAAGAGGTAAAATTTGTTTGTTGTGTTTGCTTGTATGTTGGGGTAATCTCCAAAACTACCAGTTGGATTTGAAAAAATATTATTGCATTGGATAGCCCAATTCTTGAGGAAGGTTATAGGCTCGCGGACGAAGTCACGGCCAGAAGCCAGTGCTGTATAAAAATCATTCATTTTGTAATATTCAATGAGATTATGTTTAGTTTTTTCAGCCTGTGCAAAGATTTGTCAACTGTGCTTTTATCCCATCGAGTTGATTTGTTTTGAAATATTATTCGTTATCTTTTTCCTTAGGTACATACTTACCTTTTTTAACCACAACGGGGAAGGTTTTTGCCTGCATCTTACCGCAAGAGCTGTTTAAGATGCATTTTATCCAAATAACAAGTCAACACATTTGAAATATTTTCTTTAAGACGTATTTTTGCCTAACAGAAACTCTGTACCTACATCAAAATATAATTAATTACGACATCTATCGCAAGAAATGGAACCTCAATAAAATCGTGGCAATATCAAAACTCAACTCAAAGCATTTATTTCAATTAAACCATTTACAGGCACTTTTGAATTGTCAAGGAGTCAGTCAGTCAGAAATATGAAGCTAGTTGCCCATTCCAAAGCGTAGGTTCCTATGGAGAAGAACGGGCAAGAAACTCCACGGACACTCTTTTAAAAAAAAAAATATTCTTACAAAATATTGTTTACATCATTCATGTTGAAATTATACATGTGAGAACAATGTAGAAAGACGTGTACGTATTAAGCGTCCGTAATAAAAAATCAAAAATAAAACAATTCAAAAATTAAAATAAGCCGTGGCAGATAAGAGATGACCAGTCCCTACTGATGGCGCCCGTTCACGAACATGACGCATGGATCAGCACCGTTTAGCTCAACCATTTTGAAGGGAACTCAACGATCCAACACACACGCCACCACCAGCGAGACATTTGAGTGAGCATGACATACTCGTATCCGCCAGGGCATATCAAGTCAATGAAAGACGTACCCAGTAAATGGTAGCTTTATAGAAGGTACATGGTCACAGTGCTCACACATGTGCTATGCAATTATACAATAAAAAAAAGAGATTGAAGTTATACAATTCAAAGATAGTTTTTGCAATCTTCAGCAATTCCAACAATATTTTTGAATGCTAATCAATTAGTTTATGCGCCCTTGTGGAGCTGGACCAGCGTTAAGCCAAGCATTTTTGTCAGCGATATAATCCCCAAGCTTATAATATGCCTGGCAGCATAGTGTGCGTTTTATACAAGATTTAAATTTCGTTTCATTTAGTTGTAGTATATGGGAAGGTATTTTATTGTAACATTTTAAACAGTACCCCATGAAAGATGAGTCTACTTTAGCCAGTCTGAAACCCGGTTGAACTAATTGGTCCCTATTTCTAGTACTATAATTGTGTCTTTCACCTCTTTTACTGAAAAGATTAAGATTTTTCCTGACGTCCATGATGTTTTCATAAATATATTGACAAGGTACCGTCATCATGTTAATATTTTTAAACAGTTTCCTTAAAGAATCGCACCTACGGAGGCAATATATTGCTCTAATGGCTCTTTTCTGCAGAATAAAAATAGAGTCGATATCTGCAGCCCGTCCCCATAGTAAAATACCGTAGGACATGATACTATGAAAGTAACTGAAATAGACTAGCCTTGCGGTATCTATATCAGTAAATTGACGGATTTTTCTTACAGCATATGCTGCTGAACTTAGCCGTCCTGCGAGAGATGTTAAATGAGGACCCCATTGCAGCCTTGAATCGAGCGTGATCCCCAGGAAAACAGTTTTATCTACAAATTCTAGCTTCTCCTTATTCAATACTATATCACAATCACTACTTTTAACATTCGGTAAAGCAAATCTTATGCATTTAGTTTTTTTCCCATTTAATACTAAATTATTAGCAGTAAACCAATTTTGGACCTGCAGTAGGGCGTTATTTACATCGTCAAGATTTGTTGCACGTCTATTTATCTTAAAAATGAGGGAAGTATCGTCAGCAAATAACACCATTTGTGGTTGGTTTTTTTAATAAATGGGGTAGATCATTAATAAATACTAAAAAGAGGAAAGGACCCAATATCGAGCCTTGAGGAACACCCATTTTTACTTTTAGACCGAGTGAATTTATACCATTAATTTGAACTTGCTGTTGTCTATCATTTAAATAAGATTTTACTAAACAGAGCGCAAGTTTAGCTAGTCCGTAATGCTCAAGTTTCAAGAGTAAGGTTTCATGATTTACGCAGTCAAATGCCTTGGAGAGGTCACAAAAGATTCCTATGGCATCTTGAGCCTCCTCCCACGCTGTAAATATGTGTTTTAATAAGGTGACACCGGCGTCAGTTGTAGAACGACCTTTGGTGAAACCATATTGCTGATCGTGTAAGATTTGGTTGGTGTTAAAATGATTAAGCATTTGGTTTAGCATTACCTTTTCGAACACTTTGCTGAATACCGGCAGCACGGATACTGGTCTATAATTGTTGGTGTCTTTACTGTCCCCAGATTTAAAAAGTGGATAACCTTACTGTATTTCATTAAATCCGGGAAGACTCCTTGATCCACACACAAATTAAATATTAAAGCTAAGTATGGTGCTATAGTCTCGATTATGGATGTACAAACTTTGATAGATAGTCCCCATAGATCCTCGGTCAGTTTGATTTTAATTTGCCGAAAGGCTTTAATAACTATCATAGAGTTTATATGTTTAAATTGAAATTCAACCGGACAGCCTGGGACATTCGCTCTTAATAAATCAATTGAGACATCGGGTGAAGAATTTAAAGCTTCCGTCGTTTTTTCCAACAAAACAACAGTTTTTTTTTTTTAAATCACACTATGGCTGTCTGAAAGCCTATGGGACCCCAATATCGTCATACCATCTGCCATCACAATGGTATTGAATTGGTAGACGCAATACCCGTATTGCTTTTAGACACGGGGCAGTGCAGGCTGCTCATTTGTCAATGCTCACGGCGTGCGGCGTCCCACCCACCAATGATTCTTCAAGCCTTCACCAAAAATGAACAGGACATCGAAAATGTATCATTTACTGTGATGAGTTTGTAGTGAAAGAGGATGGGAGTTCTAAGGATTAAGAAAAGTGTATTGTGACACTTTGGACACCCAGAAAGGATTGGTTCTCATAGAATGACTAATGAATTTGCCGACCACTGGGCTAAACCATTGTACCCATCCAATTCAATCAATCTGCCTAGCCTTTTCCAAACTATTTTGGGGATAGCTTGCAGTCTAACCGGACGCAGTTGAATACCAGTATTTTACATTGCCTACCTATCTGACCTCCACTACCCAGTTACTGGGTAACACGATACCCCTTGGTAAGACTGGTTATCAGACTTAAGGGCTTCTTTAGTCACTGGCTAAAGTCTACGAATAACACCTGGGACCAACGGCTTGAGAGCGTTTATTCTGAAAGTGCATTTCATAATACACATTTCATATTTCCATACAGTAATATTGCCAAATTAATCCAAACAGGTTCATACATATTTGACAGCTATTTGCGACGTTGTCAACTTTTAGGTTAAACGCTCTTAACGAGCTTTCCGAGGCACGGAAGGGTCTCGATATATAATGGATGGTCACCCATCAATGAACCGACCGCGACAAGCGTAGCTTAACCCTTCGATAGACCCATGCGGCTGTTATAAATTAGCCACAAGCCCATCCGAATGTCGTACGCAATAACTCATCTTCTCCTAAACATAAGAACCGCCTCACTCATATTATCAGAAAGTCATTCATATCAATTCACATGATTTAATAACCAATAAATACTGTCAATTTGTGAATAATGTCTATCGTTGGACATATGTAAGGGGAAAATTTCCCAACATGACATTTATGTAACGCAAAGGCTGTGTAAAAAAAAGCGAATTTCCCATATAAATATGGAAAAGTGACGTAAAACACTCTTGGCTGCTTTTATTGCAACATCTTGTACCGTAATGAAAATTTTGTGACCAATGGTTTTTCTTTGGAGTAGATTGGCACATTTTTATTTGGGTAAGAAGTATTGGATTTTAATTCCAAGGTTATAAAAGTATCATCTACACTGGACAGCAAATAAACCGAGCCACCCGCTACCTAGGCACTCTAATTCGATTTTCTCAAAAACTAAAAAACCTACAATTATCAAAGTTGTACCTACAGAAAGTGCGTTTCATGGTGATTAAAATGAAAGGAAACTCATTGGGTTTAATCAATATTTCTGCGTTTATTAAGGATTTTACAAAGAAGAGTTGTTTTCCAGTCGTGACAATCGTTAGTACCTAATGATAAAGTGAAAAAAAAAATTAAAGCCAAAAAAAAAGATAAAATAAAAAAAAAGTTTTTGATCAATATTCCGTATTCCCTCCCCTTGCTCGGATAACTGCCAGCATCCTTGTATTCATCGACCTTACGAGCCTGACGATAAAATCTTGAGGAATTGTATTCCACTCCTCTTCAATTGCGATTCGCAGCTCTGGAAGCCTAGTTGGAGCAGGTACCCGGGCTCGAACCCGACGTTTCAGCTCATCCCATAAGTGTTCTATCGGATTCAAGTCCGGGCTTCGAGCTGGCCAGCCCATTGTACGAATGCTGACGTCGCGTAGATACTAGGTCACCACATGAGCAACATGAGGCCGTGCATTATCATGCATCAATTGCATATCCTGTCCGATATATCCTGCGTAAGGTACCACATGGTCTGCGAGGATTTCAGTAATGTAGCGATGAGAAGTCAGTCCACGTGTACGGCCCGTCGGTTCGATGAAAACTAACGCCGTATGTGCTGTTAACGAGATGCCGCCCCAGACCATTACGGATCCTCCTCCATAAGCAACAGTTTCCTCGATGCAACACTGAGAATAACGTTCTCCAGGGCGACGATATACTCTCTGACGTCGATCACTTCCATGTAGACTCACCCTGGTCTCATCAGTGAAGAGTACATTACTCCACTGCTCTAATGTCCAATCCCTATGCTCTCGAGCAAATTCAAGTCGTGCTCGACGGTGTGCTACCGTTAATGCTGGGCCTGTTGCAGCTCTTTTTGGGGTCAGGTTCCGTTCAGCGAGTCTCCTTCTGACGGTATCTGAACTTATGACCACAGTAAGGTGGATATAACGATCATCTGCTGCTGATGTAGCCCTAGGTCTACTGATTCGAAGCCTTCGAGCGACTTCACGTTGCGCAATGCCTGCTTGAAGTAATGCTACAGCTTGAGCTGCTTCCTGAGGTGTTGTATCCATTATTAATCGAAAAAAGTAGCAAAAACACACGCGTCTGAGCAAACGATGGACAAAAACTAAAGAAATGATAAGAAATATCTGACTCCTCATTGTAGAGAAAAAGAACGCTAATTTCAAACTCTGGTGAAAACAGAGCAAATCGTTAGCATTGTGTTTGTTGCTTGATTACAATGTGAGTTGACGGTACTTTCGAATTAATTTGTAGTCATTTTATTCACCATGAAACGCACTTTTTGAAGGTATAACTTTGATAGTTGTAAGTTTTATACTTTTTGAGAAAATCGAATCAGAGTTCCCTAGGTAGCGGGTGGCTCGGTTTATTTGCTGACCAGTGTATATCATCATCTCTACCAGCTGTCCACTGCTGGACATAGGCATCTCCAATTACACTCCATTTAGTTCGATTCTCGGCAACTCTCATCCAGCTACTACCAGCCACTCTGCGAACATCATCGCTCCACTTAGCCTGAGGACGTCATACCTCACGTTTGCCGATTCACGGTCTCCCCAACGGTTATCGGTTCTACGGCTAATATGGCCAGCCCATTGGCACTTCAGCTTGCTTATTCTGTGATCTATGTCAACAATTTTGGTTCTCTGCCGGATCACCTCGTTCCGAATTCCATCCCTCAGAGAAATTCCAAGCAGAGCTCATTCCATAGCTCGCTGAGATACCTTGATTTTATGGACCTACCGTACCGTGAGTGTCCACGTTTCGGCTCCGTAGGTCATAACTGGATGCACTGATTGACGTGACGAGAAGACTCGACGAAGCTTCCCAAACGCTGCCCAGCCTATAAAAGTACGGTGTTGATAAAATTCAATAGGACTGTGTCTGGCTGTAACCTTTTTTCAACCGTAGCTTGTAGATGAAGTAAAAAAGTTACTTCAAAGCAATGGGCATCTTTTTAGCGAGTTTTCGTTATTTAGACAGAAGGAGACTATTTTTCGCATCTGTCTCCATAATATAACATAATCAGCCTATAATGTTCTGTCTTCGAGAGGGAGTGGGCTGTAATCTATCATGCGGGCCCAGCGTGGGTTGGTAAAAGTCACATGTCCTCGATTTTTTTTTCTAGGACATGCTGGTTCTCCCCTCTCGATGTTTTCCTTCGCCGCATCTGTCTGCTTATGCTTAAAATATTTTTTTACTGTTTACAAGAACTCGTTAGCCAGGCATGGTTATATCCCTAGTTTTATTTTACAGCGATCTGTATGGTCCTTACTAGCTACTGCTAGATTCTGTTCTTCCAACAATGTTATCATGGTCTCTTCCTAGCCTTTTCCGAACTATGTTTCGATCGGCTTCTGGTCTACCCGAATGGAGTTGAGTACCAGAATTTTGCTTGGAGTGATTGCCTATCTGACCTTCACAACCCAGTAACTGAGTCAAGATACCTACCCGTTGGTAAGACTGGTTGTCAGACTTTTGGGCTTCTAACTACCTGTAACGCCTGTCAGAAAAGCTTAACGTACTTTCCGAGGCACGGAGGGGTCTTGATATGTAATGTAAGGTCACCCATCCACGAACCGATTGCGGCAAGCGTTGCTTAAATTTACGATCGATCCGTGCTGCTGTTATCGTTTGGCCACGAATCTCTCTCATCAACGTCATCATGGTCGGATGGTTTATAAATTCAGTGCTATGTTAGTAACAGGTACGTCAGGGGAAAAAAATATGAAAATACATCAACAATACGAACAAAGGCCTTCAATATTCTCATCATTCTTAATGAGATTTCGATAATCCTACAAATGATTCGCTCATTATCACTGAAAATTCTGTAACATCTGTTTCGCCTTCCAAAAATATTCTGGATGCATTCATAATACTTAATTAATTAATTGATTAATTTATCAACTGTACGTAATATACATAAAATAGATTAATTATCTTCTGGCGCGTCCTTTCAACGAAATAATAAAATTCGTGTTAATACTGCTAATTACATTTTAATGTTTGATGCATTATTAAGACTAATTAATTGATGCTTCATTGGTTTTAAAATAACTAAGTATTAACAGCTGTTTGCTATTACTATTACTACTTTAAATGAGCAAGCATATGCCTTCTCTTTAAGAGAAGACGCCTTTGGTCTGCAGTAGGACACTCACAGGCTCACAAAATATAGTTTCGTTTTATCATCTGCTCTGCCTTTTCCCAACTATTTTGGGGTCGGCTTCCAGTCTGACTGGGTGCAGCTGAATACTAGTACATTACATGGAGCGACTGCCTATCTGACCTCCACAACCCAGGTACTAGGTAATAGGATACCCCTAGGTAAGACTGGTTATCAGACTTTCGGGCTTCTGACGACCCGTAACGACTGTCGCTGATTCATGAATGACAGCCGGGACGAACGGCTTTAAGAGGCACGGAGGGATCTCAGTATGTAACACTCACTCATCCACGGACCAACCGGCGAGTCAAAAGTAGTTTAACCTAATCGACCGACCCATGCCACTGTTCTATTACTTAGCCACAAGCCCAAAATATAGTTTCATTTCTAATAAGGAATTATGAATGATTTTATGTATAGTTTTTTTTTTAGATTTGATTACTTCTGATTAAATATTTATTTCATTAATAATTTTTATTTTCAACGATACTATCAAATCGCTACAGGAGATGTATTGCATTCTTGACTATTTATACGCCTTCAGAACTCAAAAGCATTACGGAAATCCCGCAGTGAAACTTCATACTAAATGATCCTCTGTAGTGCCTGTTAAAGATTTAAAAACACATTTTAGATTCGTCGTCTACTCACAGAGAAGGTTAGGCGTCAGCGTTAATGATTCAGTTACTTATTCCAACATAACAGTAGCCTTAATAACGCTTAAGGCCGCTGACTACTTCATATAGGAAGATACACATATTAGCTTAGGAAATAATACCAACACCACAGATTCCAGTCTCTGGGTCAGTAGGGCTCGTGACTAAATAACAGCCTCACGTGTCGATCGATGAAGACTAAGCTCCGCTTGCCGCGATCGGTCTGTTAATGGGCGACCATATACTTCATACCTAAGTCCCTTGGAAAGCAAGTTAAGCCGTCCCGTCGGGCCTAGACTTAAAATGGTATTATTCTATAAGAAATAGCGAAGTTGGAAAAGTCTTTAGGGGTATGAGGAACAGGGTGTAAAGTTCACTCATCCACCATAGAAAAGGGAGGATCCTCCAACCAGACGGGTGTTGTGTCTGGCGGGCCGACTGCCCAACTGTTGATTTCGGATAGTCTTATCTATGTCGTTCGCGCGGTAAACTCTAATTGCGCGATGCAGGATTTGTGTGACGTCATGTCTTTGATGTGTAGTTCGTATGTGGTGGTGTAACCGCTACATCACTCCCCTCCGGAGACCGGAGGTCGATACTGGGCTGAATCTTGTATCTTGCGATGCTTCACAGTGCCAGTGGAGGTTCCAATGAGTCGGAACCGGGTGCCGCATAGTTCGCGGTGAGTCTGAACTGTCCCCAGTAAGTCGGGGTGGCGCTGCGTCACGATCCAGTGAGTCGGATGTGGTATAGCGCTGGGTTGTGGCTGACTGCTAGCGTCGACCAGGAGAGGGTAGAAAGAGCTCTGCTTGTGAGACCGGCCGAAAGTGCAGGTGCTGTGCCAAGGTTGCTGATGAGGCTGAGGGTGATGACCAGAAATGCGCGTTCGCTGCATGCTGGTGGTCAGGATACCCGTTAAAGCCGTGGGTGCTGGCTAGCTGTGTGACTCACCTCACGAAAGCTTACGGGAGTGATGATGATGATGATGACGTCACGCTGAAGTAGTTGCACGAAGGCTGCGTTGACGTTCATACTCGGGGTCACCAATTTAGGATTATGAGGAACAGGGTGTAAAGTTCACTCATCCACCATAGAAAAGGGAGGATCCTCCAACCAGACGGGTGTTGTGTCTGGCGGGCCGACTGCCCAACTGTTGATTTCGGATAGTCTTATCTATGTCGTTCGCGCGGTAAACTCTATTTGCGCGATGCAGGATTTGTGTGACGTCATGTCTTTGATGCGTAGTTTGTATGTGGTGGTGTAACCGCTACAAGTCAAAACGACTGATAATCCTAACTTTGTTGTTAATATAAAGTGAGTTTGTTTATTTTTTGTTTGTTTGTTACGGTTTCACACTAAAACGGCTGAACAGAATTGGATCAAATTTGGCACATGGGTAGAACATGACCTGGATTAGGATGTAGAATACTTTTTATACCGATATTCTTACGGAATCAAGACTTATGCGGATGCATCCGCGGGGTGCAGCTTGATAAAGGATTTTGTTTCTGTAAGTAGATATGTACAAAAACTAGATGAGGTTAGCGTTTCCTATCTGACTACTCTAAGAAGAAAGGCCGAAAAAAACTCAGAGACTCTTTTAAAGACCAGACATAATCTTGGTCAGATCATGTGAAGACCATGTAGATTGGTGTCTGAAATGATTTTTTGAGGAAAGAACCACACAGATTGAGTGGACCTGTCCAATCAGTGCATGCATTTGTCAGTAATTGTGCAGCTTAACTCAAAACTCAAGGAGGTCAACGATTCGACCGACATAAGCTACCGAAAGGCTTATATCAACCCCGTTGAAAGTCGTTGTAAAAGCGAAACCAATCGCCATTTGTCTAGGCCCTCAATATAATTGTAGATCTCTGTCAATCGTTAAACGGGTAATCGGAAGCCCTAATTTCTGATAAGTAGTCTCAACAAATTGTCTTCTTACCCAGTAACTAGGTTCTGAAAGAAAATAATGTTTATTTGCGGTGAACATGACGCAAAAAAAGAATACAAACACGAAAAGAACAATTTGGGGGAAAATATGCGTCAGATCCACGCAAAACGGCCATCGTTCAGCATAATGCTGCGACCCTATGCGAGACAGAGCCCCAGCGCTGGTTTTCAGTGACAGCCGGCGTTGACGTGATGACGTCGATCGGTGCAGCTTATAATGAAATAACTTTTTTTTTAATACATCAGGAGGGCCTTCAGCTGCATTCAGTTAGACTAGAAAGCCGACCCCAACTTAGTTGGGGAAAGGCTAGATATGATAGGTTTATGATCAATGTTATAAAGCGGTCTTAGTGCCTAACCCTGATAATCAGTCATAAGGGTTTATCTAACTCTCTCTACATATTCCGTTCAAAAATATTTCTGCTATTATAAATAACTACAAGTTACCCTCGATAACGAGCCCGTTAAGGGTCCTGCAGAAAGGCGCGACGCGACACCGGTAGAACAATTTGCAGTGCAACATTCTGTGAAATTATCATAGAAATTGTTTCACCAGAGTAGCGTCGCGCCCTTCTGCGGTAGCCTTTAAGCTCAAACGTGACCCATACTACGTCATTTTGGGTCTGTGATTGATGGCACAGTGACTAAGTAAATGGAGGTCCTTTAATGTAACTTGAGCCTTAGAGGACAGAAAAAGTGTGAAGCCAGGTACTATAAGGGACATCAAACAAAAAAGTTTCGAAGTGGGATCTATTAGATGGACCTTTGTACAAATGAGCCAAAATGGGTGAAATTTATATAATTGGACGGTAGTTTCTTTTTTCGTGTGGTTAGTGACTAACCTGGTACCAAAGTTTTTATACCGCCCATCCACTGACTTGGCTTCACATGCCCTCGAGAAATATCTCTCAGGCATGCCGGTTTCCTCACAATGTTTTCCTTCAACATTTTTTTAAGCAAGTAATTTTACAATACGCACATGAATCCGAAAAGTCAAAGATGCGTGCCTTGGGATCGAACTCGAGACTTATGACTTGACAGTCTGACGGTAACACCACTAGGCTGGCGGGTAGGTGTATTTTTATTTACTCCGTTCTTTTTTCCGAATACTTTTATTTAACTTCTAGTATCTATTTACTTATTACAACGCTTTAAAAAGAAGACTTTTATTTTCTTATGAATATAGTTAATTTCTTTGCAATTTAGTCTCCAAATACTTAAGTTACACTCACAGATCTGTGGTTACACTTGTGAACAGTCATCTAGTTTACTAATTGTGAAATAACCTAGTCTTTAAAAATATCAAAAAAATCCGATACCAGTATGTAACAGTTCCGTCCTACGCAATCATTGTTTACGAAAGACTTAAGTAACTTTGCGGTCTTCTCCAATTTCCTTACTATTGTCGTGTTAGTTTACAGAGTCTGGTGATCCAACTCACCGAGTTATTTACGAATATTGGACTCCTTAATGAATGTTGCTAGACTTGGGCAAAGACTAAGAAAATTATGTAGAAGAGAAACTCATCTGGTACCTAATTTCGTTTTTTGGCAAAATAGTCACCTACCAACCACCCATCAATATCAAGCTATACTGGACTATGTTGTGTTAATATATCTCATTTTTCTCCTCATAAGTTGTACCTAGTTAAAGAGAATGCTAGTTACTATGGCAACGTTTTTTTTAAACATCTACCTGCTGCCTGGTCCGTCTCACTCCCAACCCTGACTGTGTTAAGGTAGCCACACACGTAACTGCAAGTATGATAAGCCTGCATGAACAATAATTTTAAGTTACGTGTGTGGCCACCTTTAGTTACGCATTTACGCCCAAAATCTGTTGGTAAATGGAATATATTCAAAGCATGAGCAAGTATCACTTCTTTACGTTCATATTCTATGACTAGAGCTTACTCTCGTCTCTTTATTAAAGCTTTGGGCAGATCTCCAAGCGATGTCAATGTACATGCTCTGGAATTGGACTGTCATCACTAGGTTTGTCGATTTATGGTTTCTAGGCACCTTTCATTTCTAATAGTAAAGTTTAGACAGATCTTTTGCAATGTCGTATCTATTTATGATAGTTTTTAGAGTTCTGTACGTCAACTTTTAAGATGTTTAAGAAAATAGATGAAAATTTAAAAAAATACTAAGAATGATTCTTTATTCATAGATTACAAAAAAAAAATACAAAAATAACATGACAAATCTCTTAATATTGTGCGTATAAACTTACATTTGCCGTTGGAATGTATGGGAGAAAATGTCAAAATGAATGCAAGTCCGGTTTTTTTCTAAAGAACTTAGTTTTAAATCTCAACGTCCCATCAGTAACAGTCAGTTGCAATGGCAGTAAAAGTAGGGATGGCACTAGCTTTACATCTCTAAAACTCATGTCAAGAATAGCAAGAATCACTGGTTGGAGTAGAAATCTATTTGCTCAGAAATGTTATCATGAAACAAGAGTGTATTATGTATTTACAAGTTCTACTACAAACTAACTTAACTACTATTATTTGTATCACCTTGAGGTAGTATTAAACCTCTGACTGGGTGTAACCGAGATGTCAAGGAGTATTGGACCGACGGTAATGAATATTCCAGAACTTAGAGAAAATTTGGTGTCCGTTCAAAAGTTGGGATGGCCAATAATAAATTAGGATTTGTAAATGATATTGGTATGTTTAGGAACTTTTAATTTCAAGCAGGTTAATTGGATTCTTTTAAAGAAACGTTGGTTTTAAACCACTCTTTGATAAGAAACCTAAATCTCTAGAAAGTTGGATGACTTTGTTGCACTCAATAATACATAGAAGATCATTCTAACCTCTATCATTGATAGACTGCCTCGTTGGTCCAGTCATATTTATATCCGTAGTGATATGACTATATACCGTAATATAATTATATGAACGCAGTTCATAACTGCCTTACTAGGATTAAAACTATGATATCAGCACGATCTTGTCGAAATCAATTTTTGTAAAAAAAGTTTTTATTTTTCACTTTTTAGTTGTGGTGCCTACACAAACCCCCCACAAAAATTTGAATACTACTACCTGCTATGTAAATTACAGTGACAGGAACTATTACAACATCGTCCACATAATACTAGGTGGGAGAAATACGTATTATTGAAGCTAAGTCAAAAACCCCCCATCAGATCTTGGCAAAACTTATATGGGACCATTTCTGAACTATGCCCTACCAAAAACAAAAAGAATCATCAAAATCAATTCATAATTGGCGGAGCAATCGCGTAACAAACATAAAAAAAACATACAACAGAATTGAGAACCTCCTCCTTTTTTAAGTCGGTTGAAAATCACTCCGGGCAAGTCAACTCCCAAGGCACTCCGTCAGTTATGAACCACTTTCATATAACTTTATTACGGTAGATATATAGCTATGTCCTTAGGGATATAACTATATCACGGCTATAACCACCTTACTGCGACAGATACACAGCTTTTATAATGATGATAATGATGTTCTCGGAACCTTATAAACTGCGATTTCACCAGTCACCAAATCAACTACCAAATGATGCGTTTGCAGAAAACAGCCGACGGTTGTTCAACAATTGTGACCAAACAAACAAGAATTACAAATAGCTAGACTAAACGTAATACCAAAGGTAGGCAAAATATTCATCGTTGTGTAATGTTCCCCGAAATCTACAAATATTGGCTTTGTATTCATTTATAGTGTGTTCGCGTGGTCGAGAGCAAATATGTGTGGCACGGTAATTCACTCAAAACTTGTGTTTTGTGACAAATTATCTATGCTTCAAGTGTGACGTGGATGACGACAAATTAAATTATTCTACACTAGCGACCTGCGCCTGCGCCACACGGGTGTTATCTACTGATGCGACGCATGTGAAAACACCGAGATGTCTGTGCTTTATCTAAGTTGAAATTTAATTTATTAGTCACATAAAACTTCAGGAATAAATTTTATAAAAGATGGTGAAAACCACAACAAAATACATTGCATAGTTTTGAAGAACAACGTGGCCACAAATAGACAGACACAAAAACTTTAAATTAAAATATGGATATAATCATATATAGATAAAGTAGGTAAAGTTGGCAATGTGGCTGAGCAATTGGCTTCCAAGCCACAGGTGACAGTTTGGAATAAACATTTGTATGGCGTACAAAAAGTTGCTCTACGTCTGACGCATGCATTGACGTTCATTTATTTTGTTGTCATACGGCAAGGCTCGCTTGTACCACAAATAATTAAATATGTTTACCGATAAACGAATTTAAAACATCGTTTTGTTAAGTTTGTAAGATGACAGAGACAGAGTGATGAGTGATTTGTAGTGCAAGCGGGATAAGTTGTGTAAATACACTGTCGTATTCCCCGCTTCTATATCATACCTCAAGGCTGTTATCGTTGTGTCAACATATAACACAACGTTCCTTTTTATAGCCGGTGGTCCTACACTTTATACAGTCACTTTGCATCAAGTTACTACTACATGCATAATTATTATTTAATATTCGCCAATCTTAGTATCGCTCAGACCCTCCCTTCACTTTATTGTCTTCCGCATCGTTGTTAAGTTGTAGTTCAAAAAACGTTATTATCACAATAAAACTTGTTGACTGCCTCGTTGGTCCAGTGGTCGCAAGCGCTACTGCTGAACATGAGTTCCTGGGTTCGATTCCCAGTCCGGGCAGTGTCATTGGGTTTTTCTTTTCGGAATTTCTCAGTAGCAGCCCGGAGTCTGGATTTGTGCCCGGTTGATGGCAATAGGCTCGCCCCCTATTACATGGGACTTAAACGCTGCCTAACCCTTCGGGGAAACAAGGCGTGATGTTATGTTATGTTGTGTGTAAAACTTGTTGTGTGTTTTTTTATGGGTTCAAACAAAGTTCAACCTACTTATAGTCTAAGATCCGAAGTAAGATCTACCTTCACCGGATGTTGAAGGACTATCTGTTTACCGGATGAAAAATATTTTTTATGAAATACTAACGACCTGCCCTGGCTTTGCATAGGTGCAATTTACTTACTTACAATGTTCTCTGTTCACGTCGTGCACAAGTTCTGAGCGGTAACCTAACAAAAAGTACTATAGGCTTGCATAAATTCAAGATAGTATTTCATTTGTATTATTCAGTACTGTTGTTGTATATATTTAATTATTAATATAGCCTATGTCCATTTGGAATATTATATCAAATAGTGAAAGAATTTTACAAATAGGAACTGTGGTTTCGGAGATTACCCTCCAAATATACACAAACTCACAAAATTCGCTCTCTTTTCTTTATAATATTAGTATGACTGCCCCGTTGGTGTCGTGGTCGCAAGCGCGACTGCTGAGCGTGGGGTCCTGGGTTCGATTCCCGGGTCGGGCAGTGTTATTGGGTTATTCCATTAGGAATTTCTTAGTAACAGCCCGGAGTTTGGAAGTTGGCGGTGTGATACCCCCGTGCCTCGGAAAGCACGTTAAGCCATTGGTCCTGCGCCTGATCTCTCTCCGGTCATGTTGGATTGCCGTCCCATCGGACTATGAGAGTGAGGGAAGAGAGAGTGCACCTGTGTCTGCGCACACACTTGTGCACTATAATATCTCCCGCGCCGAAGGCTAGTCGTCATTGAGATTGGCCGCCGTGGCCGAAATACGGTCTGGAGGACTTTAATATTAGTATAGATAATTATGTTTACAGATATATTGCTAATGGGTAGCTGGTTGTATTGTATTTGATAAACAATAATTTTCATCAAGTAAACAGATGGGTGAAGGTCGATCTTACTTCGGGTCCTACACTACTATAGAAGTATTACTTACGAAAAGTTTTCCTGTCACAAACAGAGCATGATATTAATAGAACCTTTGCTGCACATATTTAATGTTTGTTTGTCGGTGGCACACTTTCCTAGTCGTTGGAAACTTACGCGGGTGGTACCTATACCGAAAGGTTGAGGTGGTACGGATGTCAGTGACTTCAGGCCAATTGCGGTACTGAGCGCACCAGCCAAGGTATTCGAGATGGCTGTTCACAATTGCCTTTATGCACAGATAGGCCCTCATTTGTCTGACACGCAGCACGGCTTCCGTCCTGGGCGCGGTACTACGGGGAACTTGCTTCACCTGATGACACAGTTGGTACCAGCTGTTGACGCTGGGCTTCAGGTTGACGTAGCCTATCTGGACTTTAAGAAGGCGTTCGACACAGTCGACCACGACATACTCTTGTCAAGGCTGGCGGGTATGGGCTGCACATTTCATACTGTAAAGTTTTTCGCCAGTTATCTTCGAGATAGACGTCAGTATGTGGACTGTGGCGGACACTTCTCGGAGCCCTACTACACCAGATCGGGCGTCAGTCAGGGTACTAATTTGGGACCCTTATTATTTATTATTATGGTGAATGACCTACCAAAGGTAGTCAGGTCAACATGCATGCTATTTGCTGACGACCTTAAGTTGTCTACAGTCATAAAAGACACTGCGGATCATGACATGCTGCAGCACGACTTGGATAGGGTCACTGAATGGAGTCACTGCAATAAGCTATACTTTAATGTATCAAAGTGCTCGGTGCTTTCATTCACACGCACACGAATCCCACAACACCACCAGTACAGCATGGACGGGGAGCCGCTGCAGCGTGTCATGGAGGTTAGGGATTTAGGCATTCATTTCACCAGTGATCTGCAGTTTCGGAAATACGTGGTACACGTTTGTAAAAAGGCGTACAGGAATCTGGGATTTATGCTGCGTCAGGCAAATGACTTCACAAACATCAGTGCATTGCGGGCTTTATATGAGGCTCTTGTGAGGAGTCATCTGGAATATAATGCGGCCGTCTGGAGCCCGAGTGAAATAAAATACAAAAATATGCTCGAACGGATACAGAACAAATTCGTCAGATTTATTTATTTAAAGCAATATGGGAGATACCCGGGATACCCGTTACTGTATCCAACCCTATTCTGTCTCGGTATGGTGGGCTACCACAAATTAGAAATTAGGCGTGAAGTGACACTGGCAACGTATATTTTCAGAGTTTTAAGAGGTAGTATACAAAACTCAGGTATACTCTCTGAAATAGGGTTTAATTTACCGGATGGGTACGTGGCGCGGCGGCGCAAGCCGCAGCTGCTGGTGGTGCCGAGAGCGCGCACTAACCTGCTGGGGCGCGCACCGCTAACTCGTGCGCTGCGCACTCTCAACACGGTGGCGGATGCCATAGACCTATTCACCTGTACACTGAGTGAGTTTACAAGAGCCACATACTGTGTAGCATGTAAGGTATAGTTAAGTATATTTTAAGTTACTTTGTCGCATTAGATTTATGATCTGTAATGGCAAAGGAGACATTTGATAAATAAATAAATCTTTGGTCAAGATTTTTAATACCTTTGTAAACTACAGAAACTAAAAAATAATATCAAAGGTCACATTTATTTATCCAAAGGCTTATCACGATTAAACATTAAACTCATTAAACCAACTAGGTCTCTGCTGATAGGTAGGGTTCTTAATGTGTTCTTATTAACATAACAGAAAGGTTGTTTATCCATTGGCAACTTGGCCAATTGATTAGTGATATTCCTGTCGCCATTTAGCTGTGCTGGTATTAGGGCTCACACATCTTTAGCAATGAGACCGTTTACACCGACCGAGTGCTGACGTAAAGTTTTGTTTTCCTTATTCATCACTCTCCTGGCCTTATATAAATTTATCTGGGGTCAGCGCAATGTCTTTTCTTCCATACTTTTCTATTACATCATATCATCTCGGTCGTCAGTTCCTTTCTAGCTCTAACATATTTCACGAAGTCCATCCTTCGATTCATTGGTCTTCCCGTACTATTCATCGTGTCTGATTGTGTGGACTATGAGACACAGGTGCATTCTACCTGTGTCTGCGCATGCACTTGTGCACTATAATATCGCCCGCGCCAAAGACTTGTCTCCATTGAAATCGGCCGCCATGGCCGAAACATGGTCTGGAGGACTTTTTTACTATTTTTCTCCTACTCTAGCGGTCTACATTCATATTCAAAACGTTCCTTACGACATTTTTCTCATTTAACTATTTTCTTCTCTAATATTTGCTATACCTATAGTATCGCTCGTAGTAAAGCATATTCTGTAATATTTTCAACTGGCTAGTTATTACAGGTCTAGACATAACTCTGTGTCATACAGACTGTCAGACAAACCGACAAACAATGTGCCGGCAAAGGCTCAGTAATAGGGTCTCGTTGTCACCCTTTGTAATCCCTATTTCATTGTATAACTCATCTTTTTCATAAGAGTTATGAAGAAGGTGAATTCTTCATAAATTTACGTAAATTCCTTCCTTCTAGCTTCTATTATATAACAAAAAAAACATGACCCCTTACATAAACTAATAGTCCCTTGTGAAAATCTTCCTTTATACCTTCATAAATCCAGGAAAATATAAAGGATTTTTTCGAACTTATCAATAGGACATTCGTATTGTAATTTACTTTGTGTTGTTCGATTTACCTCGTTATCTTCAAACGAGTAAAAGGTACACAATTTTATCGAAATAAAGAAAAAATGAATTGAATGATTTTTGTCGACGAGTAAACCCAACGAATGCTAACTTCTGATCAATTCATTCGCACGCGTTTGCTTCATTAAAAGAAGCGTTTTCCTTCATTAAATTGGGACAGTTAAAAACTATTGAGGGTTTCACATGAGCTTTTGTGTTTCCGGACGGACAAATTGTTATTGGGTTTTTCCATCTGAAATTTTTCAGTAGCAGCCCGGAGTCTGGATTTGTGCCCGGTTGATGGCAATAGGCTTGTCCCCTGATACACAACTGGTGAATTGTAGGTAGGTACACCTCTGACTAACCCTTCGGGGATACAGGCGTGATGTTATGTTACGTAAATGGATTTTTACCTTTTGAATCTGTACCTACGTAGGTATGTTGGTAGCTTCTTTAGTACATCATAGAACCCTCTAGTGTTCTATTAATTATTTTGTTCTATAGAATTTCTGGCAGTAAAATATTTAGTTTCTTGTAATAAATATCGTGCTATTTCAATCTATCAAACTCAGTGAAATGAAATGAAACTGTTTATTCTGTAAATATGATATTGGAATCACGTTTACACGTAATCTTAAAAAAAAAAAAAAATGCTAGATGAGTTCGGCGTTTCCTATCTGACTACTCTGAGAAGAAAGGCCAAAACAAACTCAGAGGTCACAGTCTCTTTTAAAGTCCAGACATAATCTTGGTCAGACCTTAAGAGGACCATGTAGATTAGTCTGAAATAGTCTTTTGAGAAAAAACCACACAGATTTTAGTGGACCTGTCCTGTCAGTGTAAGCATTTGTCAGTAAAATATATTGTTATTTTGTTTAGCCGCAAAATTATAATATATTTTACATATGTAGGTAGAAGGTACTGGTCCCGTCAGGTAAAAAGAGCGATTTATCGATTCCAGCCTATTTCATAGTACTAAGTAGCTCATAAAGTAACTATTATGATTCTACAATAAAACAATTACACTTATATTATAAAAACAATAGCCTAGTAGTTCAAGATGCAACTGTAGACTGTACCCATGCGTAGACACATCCCCTGCAATACCCTGCACTGTCTCTGAGCGTTCTTTTTACGTGACGCCAACTGTACGAGTAGTACCTATTATTCAAATATAATTTGTATTTGTATCTAAAGGCTTATTCTTAAGACAAACAATCGATTTTGAAAGGCTACAATTTAGTCGCATTTTTATCTTACTCGCCGCTTATTTGGTCATATCCATCAATCAATGTATGTTGGGTTCAGCTTCCAGTCAATCGGATGAAGCTGAATACCAATAATTTTACATGGAGCGACTGCCTATCTGACCTCCACAGCCCAGTTACAGGGTAAAACGATACCCCTTGGTAAGACTGGTTGCCTGATTTGGGCTTCTGACTACCCGTAACGACTGTCTATGGCTTAACCTGCTTTCCGAGGCACGGAGCGGGTCTCGATATGTATTGGATGTGACCCATCCACGAACCGACCGCGGCAAGCGTTGCTTAACCTTCGATCGTGCGGAAGCCATGAACTCTTCTCCTATTTGCTCATATCTATATGAAACTGAAACCCCAGGTGTTTAAGTCGGAAATGAAATGTAAACTTAATTTTAATTTTGCTATTTTGGCTCTCAAACATGACACCTTTATTGATTAGGTTCTCAATAAAATCGCTTATTTTCTTTTAAAATATTATTTTAATTTTATAAATAGAACATCGATAACTTAAACTTATTAAAATATATTTAAAAAAATCCTTGTTTATACATAAGCATAAAACTTTTAAATCCGATTCCGATTTTCATTGAACGGACTCGGTCTGACAGGATAAGTTTGTGGGTTAGCCAAGTTTGCGGCAATTTGTTCTCTATTCACAAAGTAGAAAGGCTGGTTTTCCACCGGCAACGCACCTAGCTGGTTTGCGGTATTCCTGTCGCCATTTAACTGGGCTGGTATTGGCTGGTTTTGGAATCTGTCAAATATATCAGAAGCTACAGGAGTGGCCGGGAAACCGATTGGTCGAATTCCAGCGTAGAATGGACGCTGGCAGAAGCAGGGCACGATGGCTAGGACGAAAAATAGGGCTGCTGTCGACATGGTGATCTGAAAAGACAATAAAAAAATCAAGTTTTTTTTTTTTTAATTTGACTTGCGTCTTTCTGCATTCGTTATATTTGCGTGCTGACCAATAAAATGTAATAGGTACACAGACCCAGAACTATAATGAAGTGACTATACAAAATATTTGTTCCGTGCAAGAATCGGACCTACAACCTGAAAACCAAATCAAGGGGTAATCGCTCAGCCCCTGCGCTAGCTGACCGTCAAATCGATTCAATTTCTCTATGAGGAAAATGTGCGAAGTATTATTTAGTATCGTAGGGTTTTTCCAAACTTTTATTTTCAGTTCTACTTCACTAGTCTTGCTTTATAGTAGCACTAGCGATTCGCCCCTGCTTCGCACAGTTTTTATGACTTGATATAATAAAGATAAAGCGTTTGTTTTTTGTTTGAACGCGCAAATCTTTGGATTCCTGTCAGATTTGAAAAAATATTTTTGTATTTGATAGTTCAATTCTTGAGGAAGATTATAAGCTTTAAGAGACGCCCTCTTAAAGCTTAAAATTATTAATATTCTAGTTCGCTAGTTAGCCACATTTCATGTTTCCATGCAGTAATATTGCCAAATTAATCAAAACAGCGAAATATTTGACATCTATTTGCGACGTTGCCAACTTTCAGAATAAACGCCCTTAACACCACCCTTACAACCCGTAGGAGCCGAACAAAAATAAATAAAAACAGAAAGAACACTAAGCGACAACGTAGTAATAGTGCGGGTGGGTGATGCGATGCGACGCAGTGGGTCGGGGGACTAAATATCACGCGGACGAAATCGGGAGCAGAAGCTACTGTAACTTTTAGTAAGTCTACTTTGTAACTTTTTGTTATCGTTGTTGTTGTTGTTCCACTTGCAAACGTTGCTCCACAAAAACTAACTTCGGTGTGGATGCACCTATACACCTAAATCTTCCAAAATAAATGCCATAAATGATGATGAAAACTTGATCAAAATCCATTGTGTAGTTTAGAAGATCTAAGCGATCATAGAAACAGACACAAATAGCGACTTTGTTTCATATGTATATTTAGATAGTTATAGATGATGTAGTCTCTAAACATTACTTCGAAATTGTCAACTACTCGTATGTCAAGGTGCAAATGCGCGACGGTAAAATTTTTGAACCTGTGTTTTTTAGGCGTTACCAGACTGACATTGCCAAAAGGGCAAAAAGGCCTGTGAAAACCTCAAATAATTCTTTCAAATTATGAAAGAACTAAATGAGATTGTTTATAAACACCGATGATTGAAAATATATATACTTATATATAATCATTGGATAAAAAAAAAAAAAATGAAATTGAAAATTGAAATTTCTAATTTATGTCTGTAATTTTTATGGTGTACAATAAAGAGTATTCTATCTATCTATCTATATATTATATAAACATTCTTTGAGACACTAACTAACACAATATCACTGACTTTATACGTTTTTCCGCACGAACAAAATACTCAAGTTCTAGAACTTGACAGTTTTTCCAATATAGGTACAAACATTTCGTAGCCAAAAAAATATTTGCCTTCTTTACTTTTCACTTCCACTTTTAACTTAGAACTTATTCCTCTTGATACTATTTACTTTACGAAACACATTTTTATCATTGCTTTAATTCAAAGTTAGCCGTAAATATTCACCCAATGATCTATATTTAAAAAATTATCGTAAAAATAACACACATTTTACCTGTATCTCTAAACTGAATCGCACAAGTGAATGGCTCGGCTATCTGAACTGGAATGTTTGAGCATAAAACGCACTTCAATATATAGTACTTTATTTCATGCCCTCACGTTAAAAATATCTGCGTATACCTACTACGTAACTACGGAATACCCACAGACCGAAGAACGTGTAAAGCGGGCTATCTGGTACAGTTTTTCCCATCGGGTGAGGAAATAACTAGGTAACCAGTCCGGCCGTCGTGAGATTATGTTCTTAACACCTAACGAAATTGGTGTTTTGCGAATTTGATCCTTATTACTACTAGAAACTGGCCAACTGACAGTTGTGAGGAACGCAGTTGTCTCTCGACGATCGGACTGTAGTTTAAACACCGTCCGAAAATAATTATGAAGAAATGTATAAATATTTTAATGGTCAGAACAGAAGGTTCCAGAATATTAAATTTTTTAGAATGAGGAAAGCCATTAAAAAAATCTTTACTGATATCGACTTTTTTAGAGGTTAGTTAGTTAAAATCTGATTAAAAATTGTATTCATTGTGTAGCCTGTTGAAAAAATAAAAGACTTGAAAAGGGAAGATGCAAATCGAACAAAACAATACAAAAATACCTTGTTTAAAAGAGAATCTTTTGTCCCCAATCTCGGACAATCTAAAATAAATTAGTCCGAAGAAAGATCTTAATTAAACCCTTTTGACATCAATTAAGAATTTTTGGGCAAAGAATTTTAATCGTCAATCTGCGCGGGCCTTTAATATTGAGTATAGTTAATTGATTGGGTCCACCTTTCGACGACATTTATTACGAATTCGCTACGGTTCTTATTTTTCTTCGTTTTTTTAATGAATACCTTACCACCTTACCTTTATTACCTTTTATAGATTTAGTACGTTTGGCATAGGTTAAATCACTATTCAGTACAGTCAAAATAATGCTATGGTTAATTTTTTTAATAAGTTTGATTCTTTAACTATTTATTATTTATTATAGATGTCCTGGTAACGAGATTGCGCAAACTTATTTACATATTTAAGAGTCTAAAACATGTAGCCGACTTCCGTACCATCAAGATGGTGTACTATGCCTTGTGTCAGTCGCTTGTTGACTATTGTATCATCTCCTGGGGAGGTGCTGCTAAAACGCACTTGATAGAGGCAGAAAGAGCTCAACGTGCCATACTTAAGGTTGCTGCAGGTCTTCCCTTCCGATTTCCTACAGTCGACTTATACAAAAAGTGGGATGTATTGTCTGTAAGACAAACTTTCGTACTACATACAGTCCTCAAAAAGCACTCGCAGCTAGTTTATGATCCGGATCTAATGAAAGATAAACGACAAAAGGGTACAGTATGCAGTACAGCATTTTTCCGTTTACGTCAGTCCCATAAATTTTACTGTTACCTAGGGGATTATCTGTATAATGTTATTAACAAGGGTCAAAATATTTATTCACTACACAAACCCAGTTGTAAGCAAAAAGTAACTGACTTCTTGAAAACTCTTTCTTATGAGGACACAGAGAAATTACTGCACTCGATTAAATAATACTTTATTCAAATAATTACTTACAAATTCACCATCATTCACTTACACCCGGCACCACTCACCATCACATTAACCACCATTCACCATCACATTAACCACCATTCACCTACACATTCTCCACCTTTCACCTACA
This sequence comes from Xanthia togata, assembly GCA_963853775.1. Taxonomy (NCBI): domain Eukaryota; kingdom Metazoa; phylum Arthropoda; class Insecta; order Lepidoptera; family Noctuidae; genus Xanthia; species Xanthia togata. Next base: position 9,515,157 of record OY970806.1, read on the forward strand.
CATTCACCACATACCCTTGGACTGCTTTTGTTGTTATTTAATTTCTTTCTTTTCTTTGTTTATATTATTATTATTATTTTTTAATTTTCCTTTTTGTTTAGTTTTAATTTAATTTTAATTTTAACATCTTATGCCTGCTTAATTGTATGATGCCGCCATGTGGGGCCTGGTGACCTGTAATACAGGTTTTTTCTAAAACCTACTTCAGGCACCAGCTCTCACAATGTGAATTTATATAGTTTAAAAACTGTAAAGTGCCACAAAAACATTGTGAGAGAAATAAATAAACTTATTACTTATTACTTTAACTCAAGTTAAATTATGTGTGGTACAAGGAACTTTGTACTTAAGCTTTTAACCGTAATCCAAAAAGGAGGAGTTTCTATGTTCGACTTTAGGTATTTTTTATTTATTTGTTCGTCGATGTTTTCGTCAAATGTGGACTGCTTTAAAAAAATGTTTTTTCGTTTGGTAGAAGAAACTTGCGCGGTGGTCCCATATAAATTGTATTAACTTTACTTGGGTAGTTTTTGAGTTAGCTTCAAAAACACGTATTTTCCCACTTAGACTATATGGATGATGTAGTATGTAAGTTCTCGTTACTGTTATTAATACATAGCAGGCAGGGATTTAAGTCTACGTACTAACATATGACAGAATGACCGACGTATCCAAAAAACGTTTACTTTTTGGCTTCTATTTCATATATCACTAACTCATGGCCCCCTTCTTACAAGGAAGTTACTAGCAAATGGTCAGCACCCCAAATGCGTAACACTGCATTTTCATTCACAATCGATGGCTAATCCATTGCTTCATATGTTTGAAAAAATCATCTGCTCGTCAACTTAAACGACGTAATGAATGTTGTCAAATTGTCAAAATGACAGCCATTGCCCTTTGATTATTTATATATCTAGATAGTGTCGCGCTGCAAAAGAACTAAAACAAACAGGCCAACTTTGTTATGCTGGTTTGCGTGACAGCTACGTCTTACACTCGCGTCACGTCATTGTGCTTTTCTAGTGTGCGTGCATTTAGCGGCCAACAGTTGGACGCGATGTTTTTTCGACGAGATCACAGCGTTGACTGCCTATACAGACATATTTATATCTTTAACATTGCCATTGTAAGTGCGTTACGCAATTGCGTCATCATCATCATCATTTCAGCCGAAAGACGTTCACTGCTGGACATAGGCTTTCCCTAAGCACCGCGACTTCGACCGGTTATGTGCTTCCCGTATCCAACGGATTCCTGCGGCCTTCATAAGGTCATCGGTCTACCTTGTAGGAGGCCTTCCAGCGCTACGTCTTTCTGTACGCGGATACCACTCCAGAACCTTTCGGCCCCATCAGCCATCTCTTCTGTGCGCTTTCTGTGTACTGTAATGGGTAAGAGGGATGTTGACTGGGGAAAACAAAAGATGTAGTCCGTAGGTCCGATAGTAAAAAAAAAGTTGACACGTATTTTTTGCTTGATCATATTAATAAAAAATGGTTTAGATAAAATGCATTAAAGTTGGGGGGCTCGCTACGTCACAAATCAGTATAAAATCTACCGGGTAGTGACGTCATACCACGTTTTAACTCTATGTATTGCCGTAATCTTTTGATTACGTTCAAAAAGAAATATACGTGTCCAATATTTTTTTAATAATAAACATGAACGACAAATAAAAATTAAAACATCCATATTAGATATACCAACTGTTACACCTATGCCAACCTATTTGGTCAATTCAGACATATTGTTACGACGGCTAGAGTAATTTCAAGCTGAGCAGTCACCTCTATTAGAAGTATGTCCCTGTTATTGCTATACTAGACTAGGGGGTTGCTGACCGTGAAGCTCATCCTCCTGCACCGGTTTTTATGCTACTTGTCACTCAAATAGCAGGCTTCGATCACTAGAAGAAACGCCATCATTTGCTAGAATAATTATTTATTTAAACTAGTTTCCCTAACTGTTGTAACAAGTTAAGTTTTATTTGGATCAATAATGGCTTCGCTTTATATAAGAACCATTTTGGTTTTTCCAGGGTTTTCTAGACATAATTACCCGGTTGACTTAAGGTCTAGAAAAACCATAACGGGATGCCCATTATGGTGTTTCCAGGGATTAGAGAAACGGGTTTAAAGGTTTTTCGTCTCATCCCACCAATATAATAATTGTGAATGTTTGTTACAGAATAACAAGTAAACAACTAAACGAATTTGAACGAAATAGGACACAGAGATAGACCTTGACCTAGATAAAAAAAAATACAGGAACATGAAGTAGTTCCTCTAATTATACGAGTGTTAGCCCGGGAAAAAGTTAGTAAAAAAAAAAAAAACTTTTTTTAATGAACATAACATGATGTCTGTATACCCCGAAAGGTTAGGGAGAGGTAGTATAGCAGCATTTTAGCCAGTTATGTTTAAGTCTCATGTAAAAGGGACGAGCCTATTGCCATCAAACGGGCACAAATCCAGACTAAGGGCAGCTACTGCAATATTAATACTTTTGTTGCCCAGTCTATTATCTTCTAAGTGCATAAAAAAGCGCGAGTCGTGCATTACTTGAAACCGCGAATACGCACATCCTCGCCCTTTATTTGCATGATTACTGACTCAAACAGAATTCTTACAAGTTACATTTTTTATCAGATCGGCAGATGTCACGATATTATAATAATGGCAGCGATTGATCTGAAATTCGTGGTAACGGATGAGTAGTGATTTCTATTATTCTTGAAATTCTGACGTACTATATCCCGGTTTGATAAGTTTAAGTCACTATCCCTTTCTGAAAGTTAGTTTTCGATAAGCAATCAGGAGTAGGTAGGTACTTATCAGGCGAGCTACACACTCGTTCGGTTTGGCATGCAAAATAATATATATTCGATTTTGCAGCCCTATATCGAATCCCCGTGAAGTAATTGCTTAACATACGCTTAATAGACGTTTTTTTCAAATTGTAGTTCCTTTGCCGTAATATTGGCTCCTCTGTACTTCACCAACAGACCTATTAGCGCCGCCGTAGCGTATTTATGTTCGTCCTACAACATTGGAGCCAACTTTACGGCATAGGAACTATTTGATGAAACGCACTGTCCAATGGCAATGCTTTTCATTTTGACATTTCAACTACATAAGAAGCAATCAAATAGATTGGCAGTTTTCTTCAAAAGCCGTCGGTGATTGACAGGGGGTGCTGTGTTACTTACTGACACTCGTCAATGATGTTGCCAAGACGACAGGCAGCGCTTTCTGCTGGGATCACCAATCCGTCATTAGGTAAGTGTGATGTGATTCAATTTCATATAAAAAAAATATGATTCTAGAATCAGGAAATTTGGCAAGAAGTAAAGTCTCACAGCACAAGTAAACTACAAATCATTAATTTGTAGATATATCAGATTTAATAAAAAAATACGTTTACAATCTTACATTTGCAGTTGGAGAATTGACCAAATTCAAATTCAAATTGTTTATTGTGGTACACAGGTAAAATTATGGTGTTACAGTTTATAAAGTGAAGTACGTATGACCCGCGTTTAGGCATACAATATTTAAAGACTTTTGCAACATTATACAGGGTGTTTGGCAGAACGTTGAACATACGAAAATGGTGGATAGGTGGGGTCATCTGCTACTTACTCAGCCCTAATTTATTTGGCCCTGGTCCCTGGATATTAAAAAAAAAATTTTTTTGCTGTCAGCACTTTCTTAACTTTAAAGTGTAATTTTTATTAAAAATGGGTAAAACAGGGTTTTTTTTTAAATCTTTAATGTTGGCAGATTCTTATAAAACGATTGCTTTATTCAGATGTTAGCTAGAAAAAAAGTTATGAGTCCTCAAACTTACAGAAAGATGTAAAAAATACTTAAATCATAATTTTAACTAGCATTAAAAAAAAAAAAAAAGGGCTGACTAAGTAGCAGATGACCCCACCTATCTACCATTTTCGTATGTTCAACGTTCTGCCAAACACCCTGTATAATAGCAGTAGTCACTAATTTAGTATTAATCAATATATTAGTCACTATTATGAAATAGTAATAGAACATGTTTTTCAACTACAATGTTACATATGTTTTTGGGATAAATTCATCCCAACCACGAAAACCTTCATTGTGCGTGGTGTCGAACCACGCAAAATGAAGGTTTCCGTACTTGGCTGGTTTAACTTTGTAAAACATTTTATAGTAGTCTAATAAAAGTAGTTAATGATACTGTCCTAACTAGAAAGTTTAACGACGTATCGTAATAACGTATCACCATCTGCCTAGTCTTTTCCCTTGTTGAGGTCAGCTTCCAGTCTAACCGGGTGCAGCTGAATACCAGTATTTTACATGGAGCAACTGTCTATCTGACCTCCACAACCCAGTCTGGGTAATACGATATACTCCTTGATAAGACTGGTGGTCAGACTTTCGGGCTTCTTACGACCCGTAACGACTAAGGAATCTTGGTACTATGTAAAGATGGTCACCCATCCACGGACCAACCGCGGCAGCGTAGCTTAACCTGGTCGATCGAACCGTGCGGATGTTATTACTCAGCCTTAAGCCCCTTGACGCCATAAAAGTGAGCGTAGGAAAAACCAGGATGCGATTGGCTTAGATCACTGTGCTGTTAGGATTGACACAAGAGGTCGAGGCTACCCGAAAGTGGGTCATACGGGCTGAATAATGATGATTATATTGCAAAAATAAGATACATTTGGTCTACGTAAATACAGTGGGAGCAGTGGTAATGGCCCCGACTTAAGCTTCGTGCAGACTAGCGCGACGCGACAGCGCTACGCGACACCGGCTATTGTTATACCGTGAAGCTTTCTTAGAAATTGTATTGTTCGAGTCGCTTCGCGCCGACGCGTCGCGCTGGTCTGCACGAGCCTTTACAAGTTGTAGGTTGTGGGTTCGAACCAAGGCAGGCGCTTTAAGGCTCGTGCAGACCAGCGCGACGCGACGGCGCGACGCGACTCGAACAATACAATTTCTAAGAAAGCTTCACGGTCTTCGTTCGTCGTTATCTTCACCTGCGACAAGCGAAATGTAGACAATAGTGTGTGAGAACAAGAAGAGAACAAATTATAAATATACGAAGTATTAAACTAAAATATTGAAATAAACCTTTAAGTTTATCGTAATAAATTAACCTATACTTAAATAAATGCATAGAGCTTAAATATATAAACATACATACTATAGGTATATAAATACTCACAGTTGAGAGGAAAGGTGATGAAGATGCTCTTTTACTCGATATTTGAATTTTGAAACAGTTTTTAAATCACGAATGCCAGGCGGAAGTGAGTTCCACAACCTTACTGCATGGACAGAGAAGGAATAGGAATAGTAGCTTGTTTTATGAGGATGAGATTTAAGGAGGGATCTAAGGTGAGATCTTCACGGACTAAACATTCGAAGACATGTGACATCAACGAACCCCACTGAGCCTGCTTGGTAGATTACAGCCTCTCGAAGAGCCTGTTTCCCAGCAGTGGGGACATTAAAGGCTGATCATGCTACGTAGGTACCATTGAAGAAGTTCATATCTATACACCGTAAGGACTATTTCTGCTTGCAGCGCTCGGCCGCTATAAAACCGGGGCGCTAACAGATGTAGTCATCGTGTTCACGGGATTTTGTTTTCAAACTGCTTCGATATGAAGTTCTTCGATACTATATATTTCTGTGTCATCACTGATATTTTCAACAAAGCTTAGTCATCTGGGTTTTTTCCAAGGGTGTTAAATAATAACAACACAATAAAGATGACAATAAAAAGTAGGTACCTATATGTATTTAGTTCAAGGTCCAAATTATGTTACGGTACTACATATTTTTCAGTAAAACAAGCTTTGCTAAACGGTTCCGTTATTTTGGTACAGTTATTTGACTTCTGACAATAAACTATTATGAACCTTATTATAATGTCTATAAAGATCATTGTGGTAAAATAAGTATGAAAGGACTGCAACTGTGAGTCAGGAATCATGTTTCGGTATTCAAAAATGTTAATAGGATCTTTTGTTTATGTGTTTTGACGCCATTGATAATGCATTTGCAATGATTTCTTGCAAGTGGCATCGTATAAGGTACTCGTAAGTGGCATTGTAAATATAAAAGGTATATCTGTAATTATTTCATAAATGGTAACAGATCTATATAAGATCATAAATGTAGGAATTAATTTTTTATACGCAATTATCTTTTGAATTTGACAGCATGCTTGCGCTGTCAAACTCATTTTAATTGACAGCGCAGCAAGTGGCGCCATCTAGACTTTTTACGAAGTTAATGGGACCATCGAAGAGGTCAGGATAAAAGTGACACTGGCTGATTACTGTCATTCTATCAAAGCGTTTCATCGACGGTTGTGTGATGTCAGGGGAGCCGCTGTCGTACACGTCCACGACAAACTGCTTTATTCCGGTACAATCCTGATGATATTGAACCTGCTGTGCCACTAATACAATGACCACTTCTAATGAAGGCTATCCTGAGTCGTTAAATTTATAGGACTCAGAATAATCAGGGAACGTACCAACATTTTTTTTTAAAGATTCCGACGTATTTATAACCTCCTTCTTTTATTAAGTTGGTTAAAAAACCACATAAACTTAACCGACTAGATAATGAAATAGGCTTTTTCAACTATTCTATACTGTTAGGGTTTTTTTTTTTTTTTTTTTCATAATCACATAGGTACGAGTACAAACCATTCATTTGAGTCACACTCTTCAGTAGATAAGAACTGTATTGTCTTAGATGAGCAAGACGTGCGTAACGAGGCAACTCGAGACGACTCATATGTTACCGAATCGAATCGAAAGGTAAAATACGTAGAAATTATTGTTGTATGTAGGTAACTCTTGTTCTAGTAGTAACATCCATTTTTTAATACATTTTCATTTCACTGAACCTGCGGGGTAATTGGGTAACACACAGAAGCAATGGCATTCATTTTGACAGTTCATAACATAAAATAGCATAACATCACGCCTTGTTTCCCCGTTTCGTGTTGTTCCTTGTTTTCGGGGGTTGCAAACAACACCCACATTTTGCCAGTTATGTTTAAGTCCAATGTAATAGGGGGCGAGCGTTTTGCCATCAACCAGGCACAAATCCAGACTCCGGGCTGCTACTGAGAAATTCCAGAAAGAAGGACGGAAATCGAACCCAGGACCCCATGTTGACCACTAGACCAACAAGGCAGTCCACACAGTCACAGTTTGACAGTTCAACAATAAGAGTTCAACTGCTACTAATGAGACACAATATAATTTTAATTGTTATCGATCTCCTGGAGTCTTTGTAATGGACGGGAGGTTAATTGTGTTAGTTACGTTGTTGAGCGGACAAATTTTTCAAACACTGTACACTGTTTCACACTGTAGATAGTCCTCCAAACCGTAATTCGGCCATGGCGGCCAATCTCAACGGAGACCTTAGTATAGCCTTCGGCGCGGGAGATATTATACTGCACAAGTGTGGGCGCAGATACAGATGCACTCTCTCTTCCTTCACTCTAATGGTCCGATGGTTTCGAATATATGAAGCAATAGATAGAATATCCTTCAAAATCATTAAGGTTGTGATTGAAGGTGTATTACGCAATTAGGGTGCCGAAACAGTTCCCGATCCTCATCCGAACAAAAGGTTGCTAATGTCTGTTCCAAAATTATCTGATCAAAGTGTAAACAAACCCTTTTCAGGTAAAATTTTAACGCAATCACTCACTTAAGAGAATTAGTAACACATTCGTCTGTATTTATAACTTTATATCTCACCACTTTTTCCAACAATTATTGTTTGAATAACAATATTACATTGCAAAAGAAAAATTTTCGATGAATTTTGAGATTATAAATTTAACATCAATTGTCGAACGAACAACATCTTTAAGGTGATTTAGAATTAGAATTTCAGTTGTAAGTATTTGATTAATGAATTGAAAGCATTAAATTTTTAAGCTACATACACTCAAGAGCAATGAATCCGGGTCACTTAAAGAATCCTAAAAATCTCGGAAACTAAAAATGCTAGGTTAATGCAATAAATTGTATTTAATAGACAATGTAATACTCCTTAAATGAAGGTATTAAAACTTCTTAGTTATTGTAAAGTTATATCATAAAAAAATCAAATTTGAAAAAGGGCCACTTTCGAAGATGGAACTACGAAATTACAGCATTTGGTTTTGCTTTTGTTTGTAATCTGTCATTTATGTGGGTACATAAACCATGTTGATAGTGCTCTATATTGATTATTCAAGCTGAAATTATGTCGCTTACGCCTGAAGAATGCACCAGAATACTTACAATGCTGGAAACCGGCCGGAGTCAGCGCGATACAGCCAGGACTGTCGGTGTGTCGCTGTCAACAGTACAAAGAGTTCTCCGACGTTACGAAGAAACTGGTTCTAACCTACGCAGACCAGGAACGGGCAGAACCAGGTGTACCACAGCACGAGAAGACCGATACTTGGTGAACACCATGCTTTGAAATCGCTTTCTTACAGGAACTGAACTCACAAATCAGTTTCGACGCCTCGGAGGAAGTAACCCAAGTGCATGGACAGTAAGACGTTGGCTTGCTGAATCTAACTTAAAACCCCTTAGACCTGCAAACGGCCCTAAACTGGAGCGTGGGCATCGTATTTCAAGACTAAGATATGCCCAGAGCCACGTAAATTGGAGTATTGAAGATTGGTCAAAAGTTATGTTCTCCGACGAATCAAAATGTATGCTCTACAAGCACGATGGAAGACACAGAGTGTATCGAAGACCAGGGGAAAGATTCAAGCAAGCATGCATCGAAGAAAAAGTAGCCTACGGTGGTGGGTCTGTACTTGTGTGGGCCGGAATTTCTTCTGAAAGTCGCACAGAGCTGGTGATCATAGAAAACGGCTCTTTAACTAGCGAAAGATATGTGGAAGAAATCCTCAATGATCACGTTGGTCCATTTATGGTCAATTTAGGTGAGGATGCTATATTTATGCATGACAATGCCCGACCTCATACAGGTAGGATTGTGAATGACTACCTTCAAGAGATGAACATTACTCGTATGGAGTGGCCAGCGCGCAGCCCGGATATCAACCCGATCGAGCATGCTTGGGACGAGCTAGGCAGATGCGTAAAACAACGAAACCCTCCCCCAATCACGCTTCGTGAGCTCAAAATTGCTCTCACAGAGGAATGGGAGAATATTCCCCAAAATCGTATAAGGAACTTGGTGTACAGCATGCCAAACCGCGTAAACGCAGTAATGGAAGCTCGAGGATGCAATACGAAGTATTAAAATTCAAGAAAATCGTAATAAAGTTCAAAAATTTCATGTTTCCTATTTTTGTTTTAAGGAGAGATCAGCAGTTTTTTTCTTTATGTAATTTTGTGTTAATAAAATGTATGGTGACTCATATTTTTTTTACTTTCATTTAAGGAGTATTACATTGTCTATTAAATACAATTTATTGCATTAACCTATCATTTTTAGTTTCCGAGATTTTTAACATTATTTAAGTGACCCGGATTCACTGCTCTCGAGTGTATTTGCATCTACGTTACAGGTATGTTTTCTGGACAATTATTGTCCAAATTTTCGTCAATAGTTTTACAACAGACCATTTTGTATCTGGAGTATTTGAACATTTTGACCATTTTGTATCCGTGAAAAAAAAACTCATCAACAAAGATACAAACGCACCAAAAAAATAAAAATTGTCATTTCAAATCGATCAATCGACACTCAATATGGACGAGCTGCTTATCGGTAAAACAGGCTGTTGAAGAGTTCAGTAATATAAACCATACAAATACTTACAAAACTAAATTTTTAGCATAATCAGCCCATAATGCAGTGCACCGTAATCCGGGTAGATGTCACATGTCTTTGAATTTCCGTTCGGTTCTAGGACATGCGGTTTCCTCACGATGTTTTCCTTCACCGTCTTGAGAGCAGTCAAGTGGTGATGAAATAATTTAACTGTCTGGGTTCGAACCTAACCTACAACTCGTCCCAACCCACCACTGCTCTTTTTAAACAGTCTGCTAACTTATTCCATAAAATCTGACGAAAAATGAATATAATAATGTATTTATGGACAACAATTGGGGAAAAGGTAACTATAATCATCATCTTAATTTCCCATCCCATAAAACTGAACTGTACTCTTACTCCTTCTCTGTTCACGCAGTACGTTTGTGGAACTCACTTCCGCCTAACATTCGAGATTCTAAAACTTTATTTCTCTTCAAAAAGCAAGTCAAAGAGCATTACCTTTCTTCTCTACAGTAATATTCTACATATATATGTATGTATATTATAGGTAAATATTTACTAATACTAGTATTTTTTTTTATATATGTGTGTATGTATTTGTATGTATGTTTATTTTATATAGAATAGTTTTGTTTTGAGTTTTAATTTAATTTTCTTGTTTCGACTTTTTTACACACTGTGTCTACATATCCAATCCTACTTTCCTCTCGCAGGTCTGCTGGAAGAAATTTTGTAAGAAATAAGCAGTACCTTTGTGCTCTTTTATGTTAATATTGTGTCCTGTTAAGTGTTTTGTGTGTACAAAAATAAATAAATAAATAAATAAATAAATATAATTGTTTTGAAAAAGGTCGACCCTCTGGAGGGAAGGGTCGGATGATAATGTTTACTTATTCATCGTTCATAACGAAGGGTCTCATAAAACTCATACCGCTTTTGAAGAAATTCGCTAACTTTTTAAACATTGGACAGGGTTATTCGGGCTTGTTTTTTTTTTTGTTTGTTTTCCTGTATGCTTGGATTTATATTTTGAGAGTGTACATGGACAAAGGACAGAACAGTATTAAAGTGTGTGTCATCATCATCAGCCTATAACGTTCCCACTGCAGGGACACGGCCTCCTCTCAATGAGAGGGAGTGGGCTATAATCCACCACGCGTGCCCAGTGCGGATTGGTAGATGTCACATGTCTTCGAATTTTTGATTCTAGGACATGCCGGTTTCCTCACGATGTTTTTTTTCACCGTTTTGAGAGCAGTGGTGATGAAATAAATTACACAAAGTAATGCGCCTGTGTGGGTTCGAAGGTTCGAACCCACGACTTACTGTTCGTAAGTCGGGGCCGCCACCACTGGGCCACCGATGCTCTCGTGTGTATTTATTGCATAATAATTTGGTAAGTACTGCAAAAGGGAACGTTACATCATTCTGGCTGGTAGAAAAATAACTCTTCTACCAGTCAAGCTAATTTCGAATTTGTTTTCAAAATTGGACATGTGGCAGTTGTTTTCAATAAACAACAGTTATGCTGTGCAGTCACAGACTACATAGGGATATGTGTGCAGTTATGTGATAGGCGCGTCAAAGTGAGCATGTCCTCTTGAGATAAATAGCGTAAATTCAATATTCCTTCTTATTTTCGTATGTAGCGCCTGCCCCACATAAGTGCCGGTACAGTTAACGCGCACATCGTTAACGTTACTTACTTTCTCATATGTATTTTTTTTTTCTTTTTTATTTTCTGTAACTTGAATTGGAAGTCTGTGAAACTGAGACATTATTTTTTATTGTTTAGAGAATTTGGTGACCCGTCTCAAATATGTTGTAATCTAAACTATCTCTATTGAAAGACGCAGTTTTTCCAGATGACAGACACATCCAGTAAGTATTCCCTTAAATCAAATTTAAAAAAAAAATCATTTGTTTTGTGAAAAATGTTTTAACTTTTAAACTTGGCCTTTTCAATTTTCTAAATTGAACAAATTCATGACCCATCGGAGTTAATGTTACTGAAAGCCATTTGTTATAATCTTGGGATAAGGGGCACCAATTCAAGAAGTTGCTTGAGCCAAACAGTGTATTTTAGAAGTTTCAGTTTTGCGATTCACTTAATACAAATTGCATTAAAATTCAAAAGGGGAACATAACATGTAATTATTAAGACCTAATTAATACTGGGAGCTAGAGATGGACAGGTCACAATGTTAAGCGGCATTCAAGACAAGTGGAGTGAGGTTGTGACAGAACGGTACCCCAGAGATAGCAAAAGGAACAGGGAAAGAATATAAAAGATGGGAAGATAGGACTCAGTGGAAGTTGTTAGAGGAGGCTTTTGCCAAAAGGCAGACTGAACTAAGAGACATTTTATAAACTACTGAAAATACCACAACGCAAACAAAATAAAGAGGGCTTATTATTATTAAAAGACTGGGAGCTACAAGTATACTTGTCAGGGTGCCTAAAGTGCTAATGAAAAATACGCTAAAGCCCCTAGTTACAGACTGGGTCGACTGTCGTCTTCAAAAAAAGCAGGTTCTCAGGCCGTCGGAATCTTTTTTTTTAAATAAAATATGTTTCCCGATTACTCAAAGACGGCTGGACTGGTTTTTTTTCTTTTTGTTGTTATTTTTTGTGGCAAAAATCGATAGTAAAAACCCAAAGATAGCGACTTCACTTCATAGCGTTTTTTTTTTTTTAAATCAACTTCGTGATGATTGGATAAGTAGTTAAGACGTAAAAGCGCAACAAAAAATAAACAAACAAACTTACTTTCGCATTTATAATATTAGTTAGGATGCACTAAAGAAACATTCAAAAAACAGGAAAATTAATGTCACCATTATTTTTAATTAACAGGCCAGCGTACGTGACCTTTCGCAAAGCCCCCAAACTTAATAAAAATCTCGTTTTCATTCAATTAATTTCCTTCCACCTTAGCCAGGCTATTAAACTTTGTCCCAAGAAATTGTGGTACAACGTAAAAAATAATTGAAGATTTTCATCCCACTTTAGCTGCTGAATAAAAATGTTTACAACAAGTTCTTGCCACTTCTCGCCAACTCTCGATCTAACTTTTGGAACTGTTTTGCATACCTAGATTGTTTTACTATCGTTTGGTACTTTGTCTGCAAAAAGATTTAATTAGTGAGCTGGTGTTCCGAGTTTTTTGGACGACGCGAACTTTAGTGGCATGTGTGGCATGGTGTCCGTTTTGGTTTTGTTTTTGATGGTCATTACGGTACCACTCTGGTTTAACTTAAATGGTTTCGATTTCCTATAAACAGATACATAACGCATAAACATCAACGCAGAATGTCGCTTTGCTTCGCTTTTTGCCATTTGACATGAAACACATTGTCACACAAACGAGACATGGCCTATTTTGAAATGAATAACTATTTGGAGCGAGTACGAGATTTTAAAGGGTGTTTAGAGGTGATACTACCACTTTTTTTGGAAGCTCATAAATGATGTCATGAATTTAAAAAACCAGATCGTTTATCTAACATTTTTCTGTCGAAAAGAGGTAACCCTGAAAACAATACCAAGCAACCTACAAAACACAATTGTTTTGTAGGTTGCTTGGTAGGTATTGTTTTCAAATTATTGAGAAGTTTTTCAATAAGAAAATCTATGTCTATACGACGGGCTCATAAGCCCGTCATATAGACATAGATTTTCTTAGTTCCATTATTGCAGATAATATTATGTGCAAAAATCGAATTTCAAGGAAGGCTGACCGGGCCAAAAGTTCATAAAAGGGACCCAATATAAAATTGGACATTATTTAACCTTGAACCTAAACTCGGTAAGGACTGAATGTTTTATCGAACTTTTTGGATACGTTTCTATTGTGTGTGAATTTACTTTTATATGAAAACGATTTTCGATCCACTGAGAACGTTTTACGCATTTACGGCACTCGCCCTTTGACACGTTATGGTTTCTTTACGGTACAGCATATAAATTGCGCCGTAGAAAAAACATGTCTGCCAAAAAGCTCCCATCGTGATCCATGACGACCGTGCCTCTATACGGCGAAACCGTAGTCACGGCAAGAAAAATGTGTGTGTACTGAGGGCCTTAGCTTGCTTGTACCACATATCAGCATTTAAGTTGACAGTGACAAAATGATATTTTAAGTACCTACACACATCAAAAAAAGTTTGAGATCACTAGCAAAAGCTGATATATTTTTAAATTTAACTTTATCAAGAAAAAGTATTTACGTTATATCTTTTTTAAAATAGAAATACTCTGTTTGAAATGAAAAAATTAAACTTTTTTTTACTTTTTAATAACAAAACTTTCCGCATCGCTGCTTTCCTGCGACTAGGAGCTCCTTGTTGTTCTGCTCATCGCTGTCACTATGGTGAAGTTTTCAACACCACAGCCTTGGACACCACGGCTTGTCTTGCAGCCGAAGTGCAGGTAATTAATGACATCATCCGACGAGCTCTTGTCACCGTCGACGTTCCAGCTGTATTAGAACCTAATGGCTTGGCACGCGATGATGGCAAGAGACCGGACGGTATGTCTCTATTTCCATGGAAGGTGGGTAGGCCTTTAGTGTGGGACGCAACGTGTGTCGATACTCTAGCGCCATCTCATCTTCCTGGCTCAGCGTGATGTGCTGGCGCTGCCGCTGCGGCTGCAGAAAACCTCAAGCAGCGAAATTATAATAACCTTATAGGTAACTAACTATATTTTCAAGCCGTTTGGTCTATTCAGAGCAGCAGATTCACTGAAATCTCTAAACGACTGGTTGCTGGTTTTTAACTTAGCCAGAGGCTAAGGATTGCCATACAACGTGGCAATGCGGCCAGTCTCTTGGGCACACTACCAGTCGACAGCGATGCCTATGAATTTTTCGACGCTATATTTTAGTTTGTATAATAATATATTAGTTTTTTTTTAATCCTTTGTTATTTTACTGTAAACAAAACTTGAGTAATTCAATCCTAATGTAATTGTAACAAAAAATTTGATGGAAAGAAAAAGATCGTTTAACCAAACTATACAACAATTTATGAATATAAGGTTTTTATTTAATACAATATAACTCCTCTCCTGGTTAGAACCCATGCGGAGATCCTCCTGGGCATGCTGAGGATCAAGTTAAATAGTATTTCTTTTGGTGACATGTCCCATTCTTAAATAGCGGCTTTTCTGATCTCTGGCACTGTCTGGGGAAGTGGCTGACGGTTCCAATCAGCTCGCTTAAGAGCATCCCACGCGTGCTCTATTGGGATTAAGTCAGGCAAGCTGGGAGGCCAGTCAAACCTTGTGATGTAGTATTCTCGGAGAGCAGCATTGACTCGTTTAGCTTGATGTGCAAGCGCATTATCATCGACCAATATGAATTGGTGCCCGTGGTTTACTCGGAATGGTCTGACAATTCCATCAATAGCGACTGTTTTGTACCTAAATATCTGCCGTCATGGAGTCTCGATACTGGATCAAAGGCGTTCTAGCTCCAATCATAATTATTTCACCCCAAAAGAACACCAATTTTCCGAAATGCTGAATGGTTCCAGTGGCCAGCCTTTGCCATTCAGAGTCTTCAGGTCTTTCCCAGACACAGAGGCGTCGGTTATCTGGATGAGTACTGATTCGCGATTCATCAACGAAGCGACAGTTTTGTCAAATGTTGTCCTCCTCATCTCCTTCATTTTGCCGGAGCCTAGCCCACTGCAATCTCCATCACTGACGTTGCCGTGAATTCAGAGGTGCTCGCCAAGACCTCCGTGCTCGTAGTCCAGCCTTGTGTAAGCAACTCCGAATGGTCTGAGTGCTAACTTCAAGTCCAGAGGCGGCCCGCACTTCTACTTTTATTGTAGTGGCGTTGATTGTTGGGTCACGAGCTGCCAGCAATCTGGTACAGGTAGTGCTTCTGAGCAGCAGTCAGAACAGTTGGGCGACCACTGCGGGGTCGGTCAGCAAAATTATCCACGCCATGGTACCTCTGCAACGTGGCCACGACACAGGATTGGAATACAGCAACTCTGCGTGCTATTTTTCTCGTGGAATATCCTTCTTCCTTCAAAATTACAATTCTTACTCGTAAAACTTCTGATAATCCTCTTGGTATTTTATCAATAACAACTTTCCTCGAAAAAATGTTATAAATCTGTCAAAATTGACTAAGTCAGAAAAGATCTTGTGGCCTTTTTTTTTTTTTGTTGGTGGCAAATCATCAAATGACTTCTCCCGCTCTGGGTGGAGCGGGAGGGCGTGTCAGACTCTTACTGACGAAAACCCACCCTTGTTCCTTCTGTTGCCTGTGCAATGCCTGGGGGCCACGGTATCCCTTTCGGACTTTCCCAACCCCGGCAGGCAATGGTTCCATCGGACCCCTTCACTCGCTGACATCTCTTTGCGACACGCGTGGAACACAACACGCCGTCGACCCGGGCCTGGTTCTAACCGGAAGGTAAGCTACTCATTGCTTACCGTCCGCAAGCCCGCGCCTACGGTCGGGAATCGGCTATCGATTCCCGACGCCCAGGGCGGCTAGGAGCATGAGGGCGCGAATTTTGTCTCTCCCTCACGCGTTACGCCTCCTCCTTCGCGAGCATTACTGCTTCGCAGGAGGTGACGGCCTCCCATGCCCTATCGCTCCGTACCATGGCCTGGACCAGGGCCGGACGCGAGAGATCCCCGCCACCGAGCGCCTCCACGAGGACACGGCGGTGTTCTGCCCAAGCTGGGCAGACCTCCACCGTGTCTTCCGGGCGATCCATGCAGTGATGACACTCGGGCGTTTCCTCCCGCCTGATACCGCCGTGTCCGGTGAGGACACCGTGACGCCTCTCCAGTCACTCCTCAAAGAGGGGACTTATCGCCGCAATAGTGGTGCCCAGCACTGGGTTGCGACAATCGCACTCTCCATGACGCCATGAGATCCCGCCGGAGCTCTGTCCGCTGTGCCGCGATTTCTCGCGGCATCAAGATCCCGTGGCCTCTGGTACCCATTTTTCAAGATTCCAAATTCACGTACAAATAATGATATTTATTTCACATTTTTCCTTTATTTAATATAATTATATACAAATCATTTACGTTTTCTAAATATTTTTATAAAAATCAATTAAAAATTAATTACACCGAACAGGGTCCATATTATTTTTTACTTTTTTGGTACATGCTTGCAATTGCCGCTCTACCTAAAAGGTTGTCGACTGCTTAGCCAGATTTTTCCGTAAGGTTTTAATACTAATTAATTAAAGCCTCCAGCCATTTATATTCAACTACGTTCTTAGATAGTTGATGCTCGTAGAAGCGACACTAACAATAGATTGGAAGTTCCCGAACTTCGATCAAACATTTTCCAAGCCACGAACGCTTCGAGGTTTGCGGCAACTCTATATAGTTGCCGCAAACCTAACTTTTCTAATTAATTATATTCGCCTCACAAACCATTCTTGTAGAACCTTAACTTTATTGTCCTTTACGAAGAAACGTGCCTCTCATTCCACATACCAAGGTTTCAAAAAACTTCCTTCTAACATGTTAGAAAGGACCTAAGATGTAAAAAGCTATCATAGTTTTGCAAAAGCTGAAAACCATTACGATCTAGCCAATCTGTTTTCTATACTAGAAATGGAATGTAATAACCTTACGCAGATGTGGCCATCTTAGAAGAATTTTCGTTATCCCGCTATTAGAGTGCATTTAGATGAAAAAGGGACAACCAATGAACGCTCAAAGAAAAAATATAAATACATACCATCAAGTATGTCACCCAAAGGCTTAATAAACCCACATTTTGCTTGTTATGTTATCGTACTTTACTATACCTAAGGCCGCATAACGCTGGTAACGCTGCTAATCGTCGCCGATAAATGATAAGTTCCCATCTGAGTAGGCGGCGCCGGTTCGCGCTAATTCGGCAAAAAAAAAAGTATAAAAACTACCTGCATACACGCTGGTTTTTTAGCGCTGGTGGGCACCAGCGTTGACAAGCAGCGCTTGTCGACGCTGACAAGACATAGATGCCGTTTACCAGCGATCTACACCAATTCGGGGCTGCTGCTGACAATTTCTTTCACTTTTCCCCACCCGGAGATCAAACTCAGGAGCCCAAAGATCAACAAAGCAGTCAAACAGGCAGCAAACAGGTAAATCTATACACATTACAAATTAAAGTTGTTTTTCATGTCTGTCTGTGAGACCGGTTGTTCTTCTAAACTACGCCACGGTTTTTATGCGGTTTTCACCATCATAGAGAACTTATTTTGGAAGGTTTATGTGTATAATCCATTAATATAAAACTTACATACAAAGATATCTCAATGTTTCGTCAAGTCCTAAAAACCGTGCGAAGTTGGTGCGGAATCTTTCATCACTGTTGAGACTCTACCTAGCAACATACCTACATACCCATATACCTACCTATCTACCTTATCTACGTACATACCTACCTACCCTGACCTAACCTAATTTTCTTTTTTTTTTGTTCCTCTGTTGAAAATTCTCATGGATGTCCTCCGCCCTCTCATAGATGTGCTCCGCCCTGTCATGGACGTACTCCGCCCTCTCATTCCTCCTAACCTAATCAAAGTTAACCTTTGTTTTTTTTGCGACACAGGTACTTCCCGAAGCTACCGTCCGAGAGCACCTGCGTCACCTGAAACGACAGGGAGCCGTGCCTCCTCCCGCGCCAGCGCTCAAGCACTTGCCGGACCGTCCCGATGGTGACGGGGCCGCGTGAAAGCCTGAATCTAACTTAACCTTTTTTTTTTTTTGGTCTCGGGGTGGAAAATCCTCATGGATGTCCTCCGCCCTGGGGCGGGCGGAGGGGTCTGTCAGACTCGTACTGACTAAAAACCACCCCGGTGTTCCATCTCACACCTACGTCGGGGGTCGCGGGAACGCAGATACTTCCGCGACCCTCGGCTGGTGCCGGCCCGCCTCAGCGGGCCACCTCGAGTTTGGGGGGAGTGAGGTGTCAAACTCCCCCCTTACATCATAGAGAGGCGCGCGTGAAACACTACGCGCCGCCATCTCGGGTCCTAAGGACCCCTACTCCTTGCGATGGATTTCCAACCTAACCTTTTTTGGATGTTCCAAAACACCATGATCGCACTCGATTTCAACTTAGCTGCCATAGTATATATTAAATAATACCCCAAAAGCTTTCACATGGCATTGTTTATAACCTGGATTAACACATAGGATACTTTTAATCCCAGTAGTACGTTGCCTTGGGACATTTTTCGCCATCCACGCGAGCGAAGCCGCGGGCAAAAGCTAGTTATATATAAGATAACATATATTAATGTTCCACCGAACCGCACTTATCAAAATTTTGTTTCAGTACGATTAGTAGAAGTGCGGTTCAGACAAGTGGTGTTGAAATCAGTGCTCTGAGTGGAATACCTCATTTAGGTATTTACTCAAACATGACTACTTACAACACAAACTGCTGTCAGCATGCAAGACATGTTATAAGTAGAGATTTTAGTGGCATGAAGAACAGGGTGTAAAGTTCACTCATCCACCATAGAAAAGGGAGGATCCTCCGACCAGCCGGGTATTGTGTCTGGCGGGCGACTGCCCAGGTATCATGTCTACTGAACCGAGCTTTCCTGCGGCTGCCTTAAGCTACTACACTCAAAGCCTCCAGCCAGGGGCAATAACTATTCTAGTTAAAACTAGGCGAGCGCTCGCTAAGGGCACCCCCTGTGGGGTACGGACTTCGGCTTAGGGCGTCGCTGGGGGGAGGACAGCAAATTGGGACAGGCTGGATCAAGGATAATTCATGATTATTAAACGAGAAATTTAAAGCTACTGGCTCAGCATCGACGCAGGCTGGCGCATCAACGAGCAAGGGTCGGGGGAGTATTATTTACTCGGGCGGGACGCGATCGCGGAGGACCTCGGCGGAGAATTCGGAATGCGGGTCGGTGTCTGTGTTTGTGCACTGTACTTGTGGCCCTATTGCTCTCCTGGAGGAGGGTTATGGGGATGTCTGGGTCGGTAAGGATTTGCCTCGTCCGGCGGATCTGACTGATTCTACTAGGGACATATTTGGCGGCCTCGACGTCCAGAGGGTTGCGATGTTTGGCGGCGGACTCAAAGAAACGCTTGGAATTGCGTTTAAGAAATTGGTGGATTTTGGTGATTTTTAGGTCGAGATGGAGGATCTCGTTCCTAACGTACCAGGGGGCACCGGTGATTTTACGTAGATGGTGTTGATGTCGGATAGTCTTATATAATTATGTTGTTCGCGCGGTAAACTGTAATTGCGCGATGCAAGATTTGTGTGAAGTCATGTCTTTGATGCGTAATTCGTAGGCGGTGTAACCGCTACATGATAATAAAATCAGATCATCACGTTTGCCTTAAAAAATGGCATGCAAATAATAATAAAATAAAGTAGAATGTCACTCCGAGTCTAATTATTTAAAAAAATATTTATAAACGTTGCTTAGAGTTAAATGACGTTCAAACGTCAAAAATGTATGGTATACTCGTAGTCGCTTATCATTACTTAGGTACCTTTAAGCAACGCTTATAAATAAACTCCATCATGTATATAAACCTAAACCAATCTATATGTATAAAAGGAGAAACTGACTGACTGTTGATATATCAACACACAGCCCAAACCGCTGGTCCTAGAGACATGAAACTTGGAGGGTGTGTTCTTTGTGAAGAGTAAGTATCCACTAAGAAAGGATTTTTGGGAATTCCACCCCTAAAGGGGAAAAATAGGGGATGGAAGTTTGTATGAAAGTCCGTCAGTTTTGAAGTTAGGATCTTCAAATTTTGATTTTAGACTGACGATAGAAAATTAATCAATACGTATCTCAACGTTTTTGATAATTCTACCCCCGAAGGGTTAAAACGGGGGATAAAGTTGAAAATCCTTCATTTTAGAAGAAAAATCACTACTATCTAACGCAACGGTGTTGTTAGAATTTCAACCCTTAAGGGGGTGAAAAGGGGGATGAAATTTTGTTTTTAATTAAAGTTGTTTATTTTTTAATTTAAAATCACTAATATTTCGGCTTATGGTTGGAAACTAACACAACCTAAATATTTGTTTTTTTTTTTTAAATTTCAACCCACAAGGGTCTGAAAGGGGTATGAAGTTTTGTATTGAAGTTGTTCATTCGCAAAATTTTGTATTCAAGTAAAATAATATTTATAAGTACACGTGTACTGTTTCTAACATTACAGTATTTTACATGTAGCGACTGCCTATCTGACCTCCACAACGCAGCAGTTCGGGCTTCTGACTTCCCGTAACGACTGTCAAAGATCCACGAATAACAGCCGGGACCAACAGCTTAACATACTTTCCGAGGCACGGACGGGTCTCTGTATCTAAAGATGGTCACCCATCCATAGACCAACCGCGACAAGCGTAGCTTAACCTGATCGATCGACCAGTGCGGCTCTTTTTATTTAGCCACGGGCCCCTCTCCCGGATAACCCCCTCCACCCCCTTCTCCGGGTGAATCAATATAGATATAAATAGATTAGGATAGTTAGGATACGAACAGAATGCAATTCTGCTCATCACTCATAGCAAATAGCGTGATAATAAGTACCCTACAGACTGACCACACTTATAGGGAACATCTATGCAAAATTTGAACAAAATCGATCCGGTAGTTTTTGCGTCATACTTTCAGACCAACAGACAGAAAGAAAGTTGCTCGGAAGCTCGATAGATGGCGGTAGTGGAAAAAATAGAAGTCGCTATGGTTTCGTTACCGCGCATTGTATAAGTACCCCAGTGCTTCGTACCTACGGTTCGATTTTCATCCGGTTAAGTAATCTTATCAGAGAAAGTGGTAGCAATTTATTTACTAATTATCAAGATCTGCTTTTTGTATCAATTATAATATTTTATTAATAGGATAGTTTTTTTTTAGGGAGGTGTAATATTGAATAGTCTTTGTTTATAGATTTTAAATTTGAAGGATATTATTTTTAGATTTTTCTCATTAGTTTATTTTTTTAGTCTTTGTTTCTAAATTTTAAATTTGAAGAATATTATTTTTAGATTTTAATTTATTTTTTTACTTTATTTAAGACTAAGGAAATTGGTTGTAAATATGGTTGTTGAAATTATAAATATTGATGGGCAGATGGTACTAAAGTTTGTCGTACCGATCATAGGGGACGGAGCTTGCCTTTTTAGGTCTCTTTCTTTTTTGATGCACGGAAATGAAGAAATGGCATTCGAAATACGTGAACAAATTGTTGATCACGTAAAGCAAAACTGGGATGAGTTTTCTGGTCTTTCTGAAAATGGATGTGGTGATAACTACACTACATCAGACGAATACTATGCTGATATGATTCTGTCTTCAACTTACGGCACATTATGCGAGTTGACAGCAGCAGGCAGAATATATAATTTTATTTTTGAGGTTTACCGCAATTGCAAGTTATATGTAAAGGTTGGTGCTGAAGGTTGTCCAGTTAAGCGCCTTCGCTTTTCAGGCGATCTATCTGGTGGCCATTTTGAAGCTTATGTTTCAGATGAGGAACAATTTTCTGAAGTTGAAATAAATTCTAAACTCAATCCAATCTCTGTAAAGGCTAAGAAAATTACTTCCAGACGTGTTGAAGTAGTCGATAAAATATCTGTGTCATCAACTGATTCAGATCTTTCTACCGACTTTGCTTCCAAACAGCCAGTTGATGTATATATTTATCAGTCGACTTGCTCGATACCTCAAAAGAAAAATAAGAAGCCTAGGGCTAGATATACAGCAGCAACGAGAAAAAATCAACTAAAACAGGCCCAAAAAAAGTATTCAAAAAGTAACCGTACACCTTATCGGAAAGCGGCATCCAAATATATAAAAAAAAACTCAGAAGTGCACAGGCAAGATGCTGCTAATTATCAGCAGGCACATCCTGAAGTGCACAGGCGAGCTGCTGCTAATTACCAGCAGGCACATCCTGAAGTACATAGAGCGGCTCAGTCACAATACAACACGAAGGCAACTGCGAGTCCCTGGATTTCAAAGTACCTTTCAGGTATGTCTTACAATCCAGGAATGGCTTACGACAACGATTCTATGGTGAGTATAGGCAATATGAATAATAAGTGTCAGTGTTGCAATGCACTCAAATGGAAGGACGAGACTCTTGGAATGTGTTGTGGCAGTGGAAAGGTGCAACTCGAAGCATTACATAGTCTTCCTGATCCTCTATACAGTTTGGTAATGGATCTGCACCCTGACCATAAGCATTTTATGAGTAATATTCGTAAATACAACAATTGTTTCCAGATGACATCTTTTGGTGCAAAACAGGTGGTGGAGGATGGCTTTATGCCAACATTTAAAGTACAGGGTCAGGTCTATCATTTGGTTGGAAGCATTTTACCGGAACCAGGTGAGAAAGCTAAATTCTTGCAGATTTATTTCGTTGGAGAAGACGATAGAGAAGTAAGTCTAAGGTGCTCAAATTATCAAGGATTGAAACGAAGTTTGGTTAAACAGTTACAAAAAATGCTTCATGATGTTAACCCTTACATTAAAGACCTCAAAAGCACCATTGATAAAATTCCCCCCACCTGTGAATCGTTTAAAGTAGTCATTCATGCCGACACGAAACCACTTGAAGGTCATAGAGGACGTTTTAACGCCCCAACGACCAACGAAGTTGCTTTGGTGATGGTTGATCAGCAATTTGAGAAACGGGACATTATATTGGAAAGCCGTAGTACTTCTTTACGTCGGATAAGTGAACT
Organism: Xanthia togata; assembly: GCA_963853775.1. Lineage (NCBI taxonomy): Eukaryota > Metazoa > Arthropoda > Insecta > Lepidoptera > Noctuidae > Xanthia > Xanthia togata. The sequence continues at coordinate 9,538,659 of OY970806.1, forward strand.
GCATCGGTCATACGATGCCTTGCAATATCCCATAATATTTTGTTATGGCGTTGATGGTTATTCTGTCAACTTGCCTCAACATGATACCAAAACTAAATTGCCTCTAAAAAAAATGGTTTCGGCAGCCAGTTTCTATTCCTTCCGTATAATGATAAGAGACGGTGAAGATAACATTCTCCCGCGTTTTATCGCTCTTTTTAGTCAGTATTTAGTAGATCAATACGCTAAAATAGAAACTGAGAGACTCAATTATATACGACATAATCAGGCAAAGTTACGTGCAGATAATTACGTACATCTTAAGGATGCAGTTAGACGACAAGATGCTGATGCCAATCAATTGGGGCAAATGGTAGTACTACCGTCCTCTTTCACTGGTGGTCCGAGGTACATGCACGAGCGTACCCAGGATGCGATGACATATGTACGCAACTATGGTCGCCCTGATCTCTTTGTGACGTTTACATGCAACCCTCGCTGGGACGACATTACCAAAGTTTTACTTCCTGGACAAAAGTCTTGTGATCGTCACGATATAATTGCTCGAGTGTTTCATATAAAAGTTAAAAAAGTGATTAATTTATTGATTAAAGGACAAATATTTGGAGAAATTCGTTGCTACATGTATTCGGTTGAGTGGCAAAAACGTGGTCTTCCACATGTCCACATTCTTCTATGGCTGAAAAGTAGCATAAAGCCAGACTCTATCGACAAAGTAATCTGCGCTGAAATACCTGACCCTGCACTTGACCAAAAACTTTACGAAATAGTAAAGTCGAACATGATTCATGACCCTTGTGGAAGCTTTAATCATAAATCTCCTTGTATGAAGAACAAGAGCTGCACTAAAAGATATCCCCGACCTCTATTGAGGGAAACACAAACAGGTGATGATGGCTATCCACAATATCGGAGACGATCCCCTAGCGAAGGCGGTTTTACCGTTAATATTCATGGTGTGGATCTAGATAACCGTTGGGTAGTTCCTTTTAACCCTGTACTATTAAAAACTTTTAACGCACATATAAACGTTGAGTATTGCAACTCTGTGAAATCAATAAAATATGTATGCAAGTATGTTAATAAAGGATCGGACCAGGCTACATTTGCACTAGAAAATGAAAAAGATGAGGTGAAGATTTATGAGAGCGGAAGGTACATAAGTAGCTCAGAAGCAGTGTGGCGAATTCTTGGGTTTTCCATACATGAGCGTTTCCCCACAGTTGTTCATTTAGCAATTCATTTGGAAAACGGTCAGAGAGTTTACTTCAACTCAAATAATCTCGCTGACAAAATAGCTAATCCACCAAAAACGACGCTTTTAGCTTTTTTCGAACTATGTCAATCAGATAACTTTGCTAAAATTCTACTTTACTCTGAGGTACCCGCATATTACATATGGAATAAGAGTAATTTTGTAAGACGAAAAAGAGGAGTAACAGTTGATGGTTGGCCTGGTGTGATGAAGGAACACGCCTTAGGTAGAGTCTATACTGTTCACCCCAACAATACGGAGTGCTATCATCTGCGTTTACTGCTACATGAAGTGCGGGGCCCAACTTCATTTGAAGCACTAAAAACTGTGAATGGTGTGTTGCAGCCTACTTTCCAAGCTGCTTGCAAAATGTTAGGTTTGCTTGAAGATGACCTACACTGGCATGCGACGTTGGAGGAGGCCGCGCTTTGTCAGTCAGCAGCAAAAATGCGAGAACTGTTCACAATTATGTTAGTCTTTTGTCAAATATCAGACCAAATAGTCTTTGAAGTCTTCCCAAAGAGCTATTCTCTTTGGGAAGACTTCAAAGACTATTTGTCTGAAGATTTTAAGCACAGGCTGCAAAAAGAGATCGGAGACAATGTAGAGAATTTCAAAGACCAAATTTTAAATGAATGTCTATCTGATATTGAAGAAGCAGTGTTAACATTAGGTGGAAAATCGATAGATATGTACGGTTTGCCAAAACCAACCAAGCCACAAGTTGCCGGTAATAGGGAGTATATGAGAGAAACTAATTTTGATACAGTAGCTTTGGAAAGTTTTGTAAATAATAATACGCCATCGTTGACTGCCGAGCAAACGTCTGTTTATAACCAAATCATGACAAGTGTAGAAGTAAGTGAAGGAAAATTTTTCTTTCTGGACGCCCCTGGTGGCACAGGTAAGACTTATCTTTTAAACTTGCTCTTGGCAAAAGTAAGAAGCACTCGAGACATAGCTTTAGCTGTAGCGTCGTCTGGGATTGCTGCTACATTATTAGAAGGAGGTAGAACTGCACACGCTGCCTTAAAACTACCTCTAAATCTTACAAATGTAGAGACATCCTTATGCAATATACCAAAGCAAAGCAATCTTGCCGAAGTGCTTAAAAATACTAAACTAATAGTATGGGATGAAATAACGATGGCGCACAAAAGAGGAGTTGAAGCCTTGAATAGGAGTTTGCAGGACATACGAAATAATAAAAACATAATGGGTGGTATGACGGTGTTGCTGGCAGGAGATTTTCGACAGACTTTACCGGTAGTGCCTAAAGGTACGCGCGCAGATGAGATCAAAGCATGCATCAAAAGATCTTTCTTATGGCCTTCAATTAAAGTTCTAAAACTTACTCGAAACATGAGAGTACATCTCAGAGGTGAAGTTTCTGCCGGCAGATTTGCAGATCTTCTTCTTCAAATCGGAAACGGAAACTTTCCACAAATAGATGGGTTGATACAAATACCATACGAATTATGTACTGTGGTATCAACAGTTGAGGGACTTGTAGATAAAATTTATCCTGATATTAAAAATATTAAAGGCAAACCGATGGAGTGGTTATGCGAGAGAGCCATTTTGACTCCCAAAAACGACCAAGCCGCTGCGATCAACGAAATGTTGATAAATACATTCGAAGGCGAAGAAATGATTTACAATTCTGTTGACACCATGGTCGATATGGACGAGTCGGTTAATTATCCTGTAGAATTTTTAAACTCTCTCAATCCGCCGGGTCTTCCGTGTCACAGACTTATGTTGCGTGTAGGTGCTCCTGTCATGTTACTCCGAAATTTACATCCTCCAAAATTGTGCAATGGAACTAGACTCCAAGTAACAGCTCTCCGCCGCAATGTTATTGAGGTGAAAATACTAACTGGATCTGCCAGAGGAGAAACAGTATTCGTGCCGCGTATACCATTGATACCAAATGACCTTCCGTTTGAATTTAAAAGATTGCAGTTCCCAGTCAAGATTTGTTTCGCGATGACTATTAATAAGTCACAGGGACAAACTCTAAAATTTGCTGGAGTTGATTTGCGGCAAGACTGTTTCTCCCACGGCCAATTTTATGTGGCTTGCTCACGTGTTAGCTCTCCAACTAGCCTGGTTGTTTTAGTGCCCGCTTCCGAATTAGTGAAAAACATCGTATATAGAGAAATACTGTGAAGGATTTAGGTAGATACCGGTCCTTTACAGCAGGTATTTCTTTACAGTATTCCTCAAATATCACACGTAGTAGAGGACAATTAGCCATGAAGAAAGGTCTATTGTTATTGTTATAATACCTAATTCATAATTATCTAGAAAAAAATAATTTATACTCTACGCAGACGACGTAAAATAAAATAGTAACGAAGTCAAATATTACACTGAATATTCGAGTCTGATGTTGAATATATAGTTTTTAGAATTTTTGGTCTGTTTGTTTGTATGTATGTTCCAGCTTGCACAAACACGGATGAGCGGATTTAGATGATATTTGGCACACAGATAGTTTATAACCTGGATTAACCTATAGGTTATTTTTTAATCCCGATTGTACGTTCCCGTCGGATATTTTTCGACATCCACGCGGGCGAAGCCGCGGGCAAAAGCTAGTAAAATATAAATTTCACAATTTCTTTTCAATAATTTGTCGTTATCAACATTTGCAGCATCCGCAGACCAATAAACTGATCGGCTATCGCCTCAAAACGGTCTGGTTGCTCGTAATACAGTCTACCGTAGGCTCATAAATTTTGTCTCGGCACAAAAAAGTTACTTGGAACATGAATAACAAAGATTTATCGTTTTATACTCTACAGACGGTTTTTTTTTTATCAATTTATCGAAGAAAATGTGCTGCTAAGTGAAGAATATAGGAACTACTGGATGTATCGGAAGAACAATGAAACATAGACTTCACTGATAGACGTATATTCGGAGACTGGCGCGCCGCCTGCGACTAACAAGAACTTAAATCTAAATACCCACTATTACAAATATATCACACCTCCACCACAATACAACAGTAAATCTAAATAATATTAATAACACAATAATAAACAACTACTTAATACAACATTAAAATACCATCAATATCAATCTGATGTAACTGATAAATGTTTCTGGATTAGTTACACAATTTTAAATCTGTCTACTGGTTTACGTGTTCGCTTAGAGTAACGATTCTCCGGCGGCGGTGATTGTGGTTGTAAATTAACCAGAGAATCTTTAGGGGTATTAATGTCCGGATTTGAACCTTCTCCCTTATTCCTAGTAGTCGCCTCTGGTGAGACTACCTCTGCTACCCGTTCTAACCCCTCGCTAAGTGGCTCGACCACACTCTCTCCCCCATGATCTGTATTGTCCTCAGTCTCTGGACAGGCAACATCAGATAAGCGTGACCTGCGGCGCATTTGATCTACATGTCTTTTTAGTGATTGACCATTATCCTTTACCACAGAGTATCTACGGGCACTGTCTACCCGTTCCACGGTTCCTTTCACCCACCTGTCACTAACACCATATTCACGAGCCCAAACTGAGTCACCCTCCCTGAAACTGCGGTCTGTCCCCCCCGCGAACTCCACTTGCCGTCTGTGCGCTTCATGGACTCTATCTTTGGTGACCTGGTTGGTACGCAGTAAATCAAGTCTGGAGCGTAATGGACGTCTCTGTAACAGCATAGCCGGGGTTTCCCCGGTAGTGCTGTGCACGGTGTTCCGGTATGCTAGCAGAAACGTTTGTAGTGCGGTGTCGACATCTACACAATCCCTATGCGCTTTCTTAATAGCCCGTTTGCAAAGCTTGACTGCATTCTCCGCAGCCCCGTTTGATGATGGGTGGTAGGCTGGTGAAAAATACTGTTTAATGCCGTTGTTTTTTAAGAATGTTTTAAACTCTATACTAGTGAATGGTGGCCCCTGATCAGATACTAATTCCTCTGGCAAACCAAACCTTGCAAATGTAACTCTTAAAACCTTTATAACATTTGATGCATTAGTTCGAGTCATCTCAAACACTTCTAACCATTTTGTAGAAGAATCAATAATAACCAGGAAAGTAAAACCTTTATATGGCCCTAGGAAATCAATGTGAACCCTTGTCCAGGGGCGCGCGTGATACTGCCACGGCTGTATCGGGGCCCGCGGCGGCGCGTCCGCCTCCGCTGCACAAGTCTCACATTGCTTACATAATGCTTCCACGGCTGCGTCAATATTAGGCCACCATACATAGCTACGTGCCATGCTTTTTGTTTTTACGATCCCCATGTGACTGCTATGAAGTTGTTTTAAAACAGTATTCTGCAACGAAAATGGTATAATCATACGATAACCCCACATAATACAACCACACTCTGTATATAACTCATTACGCCTCATAAAGTATGGTTTGATATTTTCTGCATCTACACAGGTTGAAGGCCACCCGGATTGTATGTAACCCAAAACCCTACTTAACACTTTATCTACAGCCGTCGCTTTCTTAACGTCTTGGCTCGTAATTGGTAAAAAATTTTCAACGAAATTTACATAAGTATTTTCTTTTTGTAATGTTACATTTTCTTTACAACCTTGGTACGGCAGTCGTGATAATGCGTCGGCACAATTCTTACTCGAAGAAACATATTCAATGTCATAGGTATACCCAGCCAATAACACCGCCCAACGCTGTAACCTAGACGCGGCCATCACCGGAATACCGACTTTATCTCCAAAAATGTAAGTGAGAGGCTTGTGATCGGTTCTTAATATAAATTTACGACCATACAGATATTGATGAAATTTACGAACTCCGAACACAATAGAGAGTGCCTCTCGATCTATTTGTGAGTAGGACCGCTCGGCTTGCGTGAGCGCGCGTGATGCATACGCCACGGGGCGCTCGCCCCTTGCCGTTGTGTGCGATATCACCGCTCCTATGCCTACACTGCTCGCGTCTGTTGTTAAAATTATTGGTAACTCCGGTGTGTAATGCATTAGCACTTCACTGCATGTTAATAAATGCTTTACTTTATTGAACGCATCTTCACATTCTCTATTCCAGCTATACGGGGTTCCTGCTTTAAGCAACTTATACAAAGGCGCTTGAATTGTACTTACATTTCTTATAAATTTCCCATAGTACATCACCATACCAATAAAAGCTCTTAGCTCAGAAATATTCGTCGGAGCTGGAGTTTTAACTATAGCTTTTACTTTATCTGGGCACGTGTGAACCCCTTCTTTACTAATCGTGTGACCTAGATAGTTAACTGATTCAGCAAAAAATACACATTTTTCTTTTTTTACTCTGAGCCCGTATTTGTTCAAGCGATCAAATACTTTGTATAAGTTACCCATGTGTGCTTCGTTGGTGGGACCCGTTATTATAATGTCATCCAAAAACACCCCCACATGTGGTAAATCTGCAAACATTTGCTCTAAATGTCTTTGAAAAATGCCCGGACTGGATGCTAACCCGTATACTAGCCTATTATACATAAATAATCCTTTATGTGTGTTTATCACTGTATATTTTTTTGTTTCATCCAGCTCAAATTGAGCGTATGCCTGCGAAAGGTCAATTTTACTGAAATGCTGGCCACCCTTCAAACGAAGTAGTACTTCCTCTACTCTGGGTAACGGATAACGATCAACTTCTATAACTTTGTTTAAGGTTAACTTGTAATCTGCACAAATTCTAATGTTACCGTCCTTCTTGACGACCGGTACGATGGGTGTTGCCCAGTCAGAACGCTCCACAGGAGAGAGAATGCCGTCCCGCTGCAACTGGTCTAGCGCACGCTCCACCGGCTCGCGCAGCGCGTACGCCAGCGGGCGCGCTCGCATGAACACCGGTCGCGCCCCCTCACGCACGCACACGGTCACCGTGCCGCCGGTGAACCGGCCCAGGCCGTCCGCGAACACTTCACAGTATTTGGTACTGAAAGCAGCCACATCAAATACATTGTTTTTGTACCTCACAACATCATTACTATTACAATCATAGGTTATGGTAGGTAATTGTATTTTTAGTTCTGCCATCCACTGACGGCCCAATAGAAGTGTTTTGCCATTCTCAACAACATATAAATCTAATTGCTTATGCCCATTTTTATATTTCACTAATGGTTGTATAACTCCAAGGGGTTTTACTAACTCGCCGGTATAATACCTTAGTGTTAAATTACTAGGCTTAAGTTTTACATCATTAAACAATCTACTATAACACTTCCAGCTTATGCATGAGGCATGACACCGCACTGCCGGTGTCACATTCCATTTTAATGTCAATACCATTTACATTCAATTCGACATAAATAGGACTACACTGCGTCGCTGATAATTTACACATATCTACAAATATTACCTCATCGCTCTCCGCGCCATCGCTTCCATTGGAATTTCTAATTTGAAGCGCGTCCATATCCACGTTGTGGTGTTCCGATAAATTTGGACACATACGTCGCAAATGTCCTACTTGGTTACAAACTCGGCAAACATAACGTCCAAACTTGCACTTGCTTGCGTCGTGACGCCCTCCGCACACTCGACACTGCTGTTGCTGCGCGCGCTCACCCAGCTTCATGGTTGCGGGCGCTGCCCATGCGCGTGCGCCGCGCCCCCGTCCGCTAAACGTATCGAACGGTGTTGTCGCTCCGCGGACGTCACGAGTGGCCACCACCGGCGTACCCTTCCGCCGCGAGCCCGCTGACATCGCTTGACACGTCACCGACGTCGTGGATGCACCCTCGCTTCTCGACCCGCTCTGTCCTTCGACGGCTGCTGCGTCTTTTTCTGCTGCCTCCATGCTAACTGCCAACTTATACGCTTTCCCGAAATCCAGATTGCTTTCGGCGAACAATCGCTGTCGTATGGTTTCATTTGTTATGCCACACACTAGCTGATCTCTCAAGCTTTCTTCCAGCCAGGACCCAAATTCGCATGTTTTGGACATCTTTTTCAAGATAGCCGCGTATTCCGATATAATTTCACCTTCTTTCTGTTTCCTATGTCGAAACTTGTATCGCTCTGCTAACTCACTTGGCTTTGGTTGCAAGTGTTTTTCCATGACGTCAACGATTTGTGTTAACGTTTTGCTTTTTGGTTTAACCGGCGTACACAAATTAACCAGAAGTTCATAACTCTCCGCCCCCATCACTGTTATTAAAGTAGGCACTTGTAATTCGTTAGGAATCTTGTTTACTAAAAAATATTGTTCCAAACGTTCCACGTACAACCGCCAATCGTCACTGTGGACTTTGAACTCGGCAATTTTACCGATCGACATTTCTGTTTAATTTGGTATTGCCGTTCCTATTCTATTTATTTATTACACGAATCACGCGTAGGATTATTATACTCGTCGCCACTGAAGAATATAGGAACTACTGGATGTATCGGAAGAACAATGAAACATAGACTTCACTGATAGACGTATATTCGGAGACTGGCGCGCCGCCTGCGACTAACAAGAACTTAAATCTAAATACCCACTATTACAAATATATCACACTAAGTTTTTCTGGAGTTCCGGTATTTGTTGCTTTATGTTAATTTTTTCTTGGCTTTAAAATATTTAAAGGTAAAATAAGCTATTAAGTTGTTATTTACTTACAAGTTGCAAGGTAATAGAAATAAAATGATGTAAGGACGCCTGCTGGATTAGTTAGCTACTTAGTATTACTTTTTTATGCACAACAGGGAAGTTCTTGGACTGCATCTCACCCGATGGTAAGTGATGATCCGGCCCAAGATGGAAGCGAGCTTCACCCGGAATCTTCAACCACAGAGGAACTGGCTATCTTACCTCTAACTGCCGAAACACAAGAACTGTTAACATTTTTGCCATGGCGCCAGACTTAGATAAGATGGTGGTAGCTAGCCAGGCGGACTTAGAACAAGCCCGACCACCAACCAAAACGATCAGAAAATTTAGCCCCACTGGGAATCGAACCCGGGACCTCTGGGTCTGTCAGGTGGTTTAACCACTAGACCACAGAGGCAGTTAAGTTGGTAATCCCATCTTAGGTTTTATTTTTAGAATTTAGCTGTCTGTTTATCTTTCGACTTCCACTGTGATCGGATTTGTACACTTAGCAAGAATGAGTCTAGATACTTCCATACAAACTTTCATCGCTCTATAGGGGATGAATTTTCAAAAATCCTCCATTTGTGCTCGCCTTTTTTTCTTGAACTATTGTACAAAATGTCATACATTTATACCAAGCGGTTTAGACTGTACGGTGCCGGTGTAGTAAATGAATACTTTAATGTAGTTAAAAATATGATTTTTTTAAAGATCGTAATATATACAAAAATAACCATATCGTGACTGCCTGACCGTACAAATCACGGTCATCGGGAGTGAAATATCTGCAGTGCTATTCTGTAACCATCTCACCGTGAAAACTTCGGTGAAGTGAGCGTGGAGTGAGCTGTCAATTGTGTCAATTCCAAGCAAAACCAAACTCACTTCACCTAAGTTTTCACGGTGAGATTTTTACAGAATCGACCGGCTGGTATTTATTATTCGGGTTGTGCTGACGCGGGCCGAGCTGTCACCGACCCAAAAAATCTACCACAAAAGATGTCTAAGCACTAGTCAATTCAATTCAGTGCCTTTTTTTTCCAATTCATAAAGAAAGCAGACTAACCGGAAAATCACAAAAAAAAACTTCTGAATATAATCCACCAGCTCCTCCTTTAAAGCTTTGCAAAGCCAAAGGATTTAAAACGAATAATAGCGGATTAAGGAGGCGATTACTCCTTACTCCTCTTAAAGAGGGATTTTCGTACAAAAACTTTGTGAATTTGAATGCAACTGAGTACCGGCTTAGTGTAATCTAGCTTTCTTTAACATTCTTGTAATCCATTCGTGGTTGAATGTGGTTTCAGCCTGGATCTGACTGAAGTTAGTTAATAATTAGAATAGATTTGAAAAGGACGGTAGACAAGTTGGCAAGAAAAGTTTAAAGGTAGTCACACACTTTGAAGATAATATTAAATACCATTTATTACTATGGATTCAGTACATGATTCTGAACGTCCCTGCATTGAAATTTTTAGTCGGTTATTAAAAAATCTGCTGTTTCATAGAAAAGTGCAATACCTAGGCGGTCTAAATGTATGGAAGAGCAGATTTTTGTTTTAATAACCGTTGAAAAATTTGAACGCAAGGGTGTTCAGATTCACGTACTAAATCCATGTTTTCGCGTCGATGCCACCCTGCCACCTTGCCCTGCCACCCTGTATATTATATTCAACGTGTGTGATGAGCTTAAGGCCGATATCTTTAAACGTTACTTGGCACGTACTATCGAAGAGCTTCATATCTAAGTAGTTTGAAAACAAAATCCCGTGTACACGATGACCACATCTGTTACCGCCCCGGTTCAATAGCGGCCAAACCCTGCAAGCTGAAATAGTCCTTTACTGTGTATAGATAGATATGAACTCCTTCGATGGTACATACTTAGGTTAAGCATTATTCCTGTTATTATTGCACAACTGTCGATCTAAAAGTACAAGACAGAGACGGAAAAATATCTGAATCAAAGTACGAGCTAAGTAACGTTTATAGATCTCGGCCTAAAATATTAGATAGAGCCCAATAAGAAGCTTGATCATATTATATTCAACAATGCAATAATCCGATGGTGTTATTACACTGGGAAATCTCAATGTGTTGACTTGGCAATATTCTCGGGATTCAATCAATCAGCTTACTGCTGGACACAAGCCTATCTCAAACTGCGCAACACCGCCACTTCGCCACAGCACTTGGATTATGTCCGGGGTAATGATATTATAAATTGGGATGGGAAATAGGCTAGATTGAAATGGTCCGTTGACTTGAATAGCATCAGCCTGTAATACACAGGCCTCCTCTCTTCGAAAGCATAATCAACCACGCGGGCCCAGTGCGGGTTGGTAGATGCCAAAATTCGAAGACATGTCATGTCTTCGAATTTTTGGATATAGGAGATGTCGGTTGCCTCACGATGTTTTCCTTTACCGTTTTTGAGAGCAGTGGTGATGAAATTATTTAGACAAAGTAACGTGCTTGCCTGGGTTCGATCCCACGACCTACAACTCGTCGGGATCGTAGCTTCTGGGCCACTACTGCTCTCGTTGAGTTGAATAATCACAAAAAATCGTGCGTCACTCGTCGTCACTCAAGCGACGTTCAGCACCTAGTCTTATTTACGTCACAAAAACCCGTTGACTTCCCGATATTGCGCGACAAATTTTTCCTTCACATAACGCGTATTTTCCTTACTAAAAATGACTTTGAGGATAACGGCAAAGCTATCTTTAGCTCTCATCGACTTTCAACCCGTTATCCATAATATGACACACAAAAAAACTTTTTCACAAAAAATAAAACCGACTTCGTAAAAAAACACTACAAAGTGAAAAATAACTTTGATTTCGGAAGTCGGTGTCTTTGGGGTTTTATTTTCGTTTTTTTGCCACCGACTTCCGAAATCAAAGTTATTTTTCACTTTGTAGTGTTTTTTTACGAAGTCGGTTTTATTTTTTGTGAAAAAGTTTTTATTTTTCACTTTTTAGTTGTGGTACCTACACAAAACCCCCACAAAAATTTGAATACCCATTACCTGCTATGTAAATTACAGTGACAGGAACTATTAGAATATCGTCCACATATACTGGATGGGAAAAATACGTATTATTGAAGCTAACTCAAAAAACCCTCATCAGATCTTGACCAAATTTATATGGGACCACTTCTGAAGTATGCCCTACCAAACAAAAAAAGAATCATCAAAATCAATTCATAATTGGCGGAGTAATCGCGTAACAAACATACAAAAAAAAAATACAACCGAATTGAGAACCTCCTCCTTTTTGAAGTCGGTTGAAAATAATGACATACCATTGGAAGTAATATTATAGGTAAATGCGAACGTGAGTTTGTTTGTTTGTTTCACACTAAAACGGCTGAACGGATTTGGATGAAATTTGGCACATGGGTATACCATGACCTGGATTAGGACATATAATACTTTTTATTCCGATATTCATACGGGATCAAGACTTATTCGGGTAAAACCGCGGGGTGCGGCTAGATTTTTATAAAGATTAGTATAGTTAAGTTCATACAATAGGGGGCATTCTCTACGAGTTTTTAGCATTAATCAAGATAATTTACCCATATTGTTCTATGATTCAATAGCCAGGCAATGCGGGTCATAAATACGAGTATGTAAATCAATTATAATCGTGACAATGTTTATCTTTGTCTATTTACTTGCGGTTCCTTTTATTTCACGATTTAGTTATTAAGTTTTAATTTTTACCCTTGGCTATTGCAGTAAATAGAATCAAATGAATATTTATAATTGTTCGTGGCTGCCGGGTGCGCAGTATAAATTAACCAAAGGGCCAATTCAAGAACTTAAGGCTGCAGTCTCGCAAAATGCACTCGCGGCGAATTATTTGCGCAACTTCGTATTTTTATTTTTAACAAAATAATGAAATAACATGAAATATTTTTATTGCACATAAATAACCATAATATAAGTAATAGCTGGTTATTTTTTGTAAGTTCATCTAGGTGGATTATGTGAGGTAAATCAAGTGTTAAATACAGCTCTTTCGCGTCCAACATCATTTCGAGTTCTGTTTGTGCGCTTAGTTTATGGCAATGAAGAATTAATTTACAAATCTGTTCAGCGCATAATTAGCTCAACATTCTCGTCTTCAAAATGCGCTGATTAGTTTTTCTAATTATGTTTCATTTTCTTAATTCAGATGTCACAATTTCATCAAAATTCTCTGTTTTTATCTCCTAATAAACGGTTTGTTCCTAACTATGCATCGTATGTATGTATGTAATACTTGTAAGGTTAGGTACATTTTCGTTCGCAACGTCTAGCGACTCGAAAGTGTAGGCTATTTTAGCAGTAGGTATTGAAAAATTTGTATGGAGTGATTTATCTGGTAATCTGTGGTAATAGGCGCGCCCCCTATTACATAAGATTTAAACATAACTGGCGAAATTTGGGTGTACTCATGGATAGGTACATCTTTGCCCTTTCGAGGATTACAGGCATGTTGTTGTTATGTTTGTTAGTGGGCTATTGTATTCACTGTATAGCATCTATGTTGACCTACAAAGAATATGGCTTCCGCTTCCGTACCCTTGCTATTACAAAGGTGACTCAAAAGTTACGTCAGGATGGGTAGTTGCTTCCCACTGTAAGCAAACTATCTTAAACTCATTTTTGTAACGTGTTTTTTTATGGAAAAATGTTTTTTTTTATTAATGCAAGAGAAATAAACATGATTTGTTCCAAAAATATCTGATAGAAGTGTAAACAAAACATGTTTGGAATAAACATTATTAAAATTGTAACTTTAAAATCATCGAGATTTTAAAATAACTACCTCTGTTGTCAAATAAAAAACATCTTTAAAGTGTTTTTAAATAAAAATTTCGGGTTTAAGTATTCAAATAACTAAATAATAATATTGAATATTGAGGGCAAACATATCCATAAATATTATAATAAATTACAAGAAATATTTTTTTCAATCTTTATCTAAATATTATTATAATGTCAATGAATATTTAAATAACAAATTTTAAATTATTCCCGTGTATTCACCCGCGTAAGTCTCGATCCCGTAGGAATATCAGGATAAAAAGTATCCTATGTCCTAATTCAAGTCATGGTCTACCCATGTGCCACTCAATTTCATCCAAATCCAATAAGCCGTTTTAGTGAAATCGAACAAACAAAGAAACTCACAACAAACAAACGCAATTATAATATTAGTTAGGATTAGCTTAGATTGATTATGGAGTTGTTTTTGAGTTTATTCATTACATACAAAAATACTAGGTAATCTTTTAAAATGTATTTATATTTTAGGGTGTAACGAACATTGTATTCTTGAACCATGCAGTTTTGAAATAGGTCTTTTCTCAAAGTTCCAAACGTTATTTTGAGAGAAAATCGCTTTTGAATTTTGCCTAAGTGTTTTGTGCTCTTGATAGTACATTTCCCCAGTTATGATTAAGTCCCATGTAATAGGGGGCGAGTCTATTGCCATCCAGCGGGTACAAACCCAGGCTCCGTGCTGCTACTTAAAAAATCCTGATGGAAAAACCCAATAACTATTTGCCCGAATTGGGAATTCCGGAGACGGCGTGCTCAGCAAAAGCGACGAGAGCAACGAGACAGTCTGCTTATTTATAATTATACATGTTTGATTATCTCCCTAAAAGTAACATTCGTTTGAATAATTGAGTTTCATTATTACCAGTAAATTCGCTTCCAATGAGAGTAAGTTAAATTCAAATTCAAAATATTTTATTTCACATAAACCTACATGGGCACTTATGAAACGTCAGAAGCTAGGTGCACGGTTCCAATTGGTCGTTTCCTATGGAGAAGAGCCGGCAAGAAACTCCACGGTCACTCTTTTAAAAATAATTGGTTTTTACAAGTTAGTAACTGCCTGACCAAATAAGAGCATGTTTTAGATTATTTTTCGTTCACAGCCACTGATCTGAGCACTAAAATATAAGAGGAAGTATTAGTAAGGAATACTAAAGGTACCATTCTGTACCCGACCACAGGCGGTAACTGCAGGCGACATGACGCGGCGTCATGTGGTGGAGAGACGTCGCGCGTCATGTCGCTGCAGTCATGATTCCGAACCCGACCACAGGCGACAGCAGCCCGTATTCCAGTTGGTAGATAGAAGATAGAAAAACGTGTTATCACTCGAGCGTTGGCGGCACTACTGATCTGCGGTCGGGCTGCACGTGTCGCCTGTCACTCGCCCGTAGCTGCCAACGACGTGTAGCTAGCTACGGAAGGTATGTCATAGAAATGAATAGAAGCCAGTCGTATCGCGGCGACACGTCGCCTGCAGTTGCCTTCTGCGGTCGTTAATTGTATGTTAATGTGGTAGGTGACTTATTATACACATAAATACATAAACAAAAAAAACAAAAAGCTGGCGAAATGTGGGTGTACTACAGGTACACCTCTGCCCAACCCTTCGGGGAAATAAGGCGTGATGCTTAAGTTTATGTAAATACATCATCTCACGCCTTTTTACTAGAAGGCAGACAATAGAGCATGCCACCTGCTACGATCTTCAGTTACCTTCTCCTTTTGCTTCGTTTACGTTCGTACACGCACGGTTCATAAACTGACCTAGTAGCGAATACTCCTAGGTCGATGTTGAAAACATGTCAATGGCCATTGTCTAAAAATTTTGACCATATTATATACCAGCGCTGTTGACGTTAGGTTCGTCCGAAGTCACAGCATTTCGCTGAGCAATGACCTGTTCTTTCACATATGCGACGCACAGCTTAATTTCTCTTATTATTATTTTATTACATTAATAGTTAACTCTGCAAACGGCATTTTGTTTCTGTTATGTTTTTTTTGTTATTTGCCAACCGTAAAGAGTAGCTCTTTGGTCCGAGGCCTTGTCATCAAGCGATGAACAACATTTCTAAACGTTTATTTGTTGGTTGAAAGCGAGCTTTTGGCTGCTTTTATACAGGGTGTTTGGCGCATGGACCGACACAATTTTTTCAGGGATTTGGGAGGTCATTAGCTAGGTTCTAGCGAAGTTCAAAATAGCTTTTAGTTTTTTTAATAATTAATTTAGAAGTTGTAAAATTTCATTCATTAAATACAAAAATTAACTTTGGAAGCTTGTAAGGAATTTTCTTGAAACCAGTTGTATAAAACAAAGATGTTTTTAGATTTAAAGGACTTTGGAGAATGCAACAAAATTTGTTTTGTGCCACTACACCCACAAACAAAAAAGTTATTTCAAATTAAAGGACACATTTTGGGAATTTTTTTCATTTTAAAAAAATAATCATATGTAACCAACCGTGACATTTGGGACAAAGGGTGTATGGGTAGAACCTAGCTAATGACCTCCCAAATCCCTGAAAAAATTGTGTCGGTCCATGCGCCAAACACCCTGTATTTGTGTATTTTTTCTTTGAATGTGCGTTTTGTTTGTGCAGAATAAAAATATTTCTTTCTTTCTTTCTTCCTTCTTTATATATGTTTCCGAAAATATGAGTATTTTGATTTTTTCAGCACTTCAGAGTTATACAAAATAATCTCGAAAAAAAAATATATTTACAATGATTACGTCATGATCTGTAACTTTAGCTAATTAGTAAAATAGTTACTGATCTCGTCATTAGGATGTCAATCGGCTGGCCGACCGGCTGGTCCGGGGATACCGCACGGTCTCCGGTGAGGCGGCGAGCCTCCTTGCCGGATTGCCGCCATGGGATCTGGAGGATCATGGACTCCGATGCCGCGAGAAATCGCGGCACAGCGGACAGAGCTCCGACGGGATCTCATGGCGTCATGGAGAGTGCGATTGTCGCAACCCAGTGCTGGGCACGCCACTATTGCGGCGATAAGTCCCCTCTTTGAGGAGTGGCTGGAGAGGCGCCACGGCGTCCTCACCTTCCGCCTGACGCAGGTCCTCACCGGACACGGCTGTTTCGGGAGGTACCTGTTTTGGATAAGGCGGGAGGAAACGCCCGGGTGTCATCACTGCGTGGATCGCCCGGAGGACACGGTGGAGCATACGGTGGAGGTATGCCCGGCTTGGGCAGAGCACCGCCGTGTCCTCGTGGAGGCGATCGGTGGCGGGGATCTCTCGCGTCCGGCCCTGGTCCAGGCCATGGTACGGAGCGAGAGGGCATGGGAGGCCGTCACCTCCTTGAGGGCATGCGAAGCAGTAATGCTCGCGAAGGAGGAGGCGGAGCGCGTGAGGGAGAGGCAAATTTCGCGCCCTCACGCCCCTAGCCGCCGCAGGAGGAGACGCCCCGGGCGTCGGGAATCGATCGCGGATTCCCGGCCACCGTAGGCGCGGGCTTGCGGACGGTGAGCAATGGGTAGCTCGCCGTCCGGTAAGGACCAAGCCCGGGTCGACGGCGCGTTGTGTTCCACGCGCGCCTCAAAGAGATGTCAGCGAATGAAGGGGTCCGATGAGACCATTGCCTGCCGGGGTTGCGGGAAAGTCCGAAAGGGATACCGTGGCCCCCTGGCATTGCACAGGCAAGAGAAGGAACACGGGTGGGTTTTAGTCAGTAAGAGTCTGACACGCCCTCCCGCTCCACCCAGAGCGGGAGACGTCATTTGATGATTTCCCACCCAAAAAAAAAGGATGTCAATCTATTTAAAACAAACTTAAGAGGCTGACAACAGCTAAAGCGTGGTCACTGCCTGCAAGGAAGATAAACAGTATACTCTTATTTGCACGCAGTTACCGAAGAATAAGAAATAATGTAATAATAAATTTAGTTTTAGGAAAAATAACTGTAATGCCCACATAAGGTTCAGTTTGCGTTACAACTTCATATTTTTTATGACTTCTTCAACCATACTAGTCAGTCTAAAATCAACTTTATTTACAATAGCATAAAGTCGATGTTTGTTAAAGTGGAAAACTCGTGTTTACACGTTTGGCATATACATTGCGACCGCAGATTAAATAGCTTATCATTGTAAAATAAATAGATCAGAGAGACTAGAAGTGCTCTCTGATCTCACTCCACCCACGGGAAATCGAATGAGTCTACACGGAAATTAATTCATTTGAAAATGTCCATCCACCATTTTGCTTAAGAATCATTTGTACCTAACCCTGTTATATTATTGACTTTAATTCTAAATTACTGAGTGCCTTGACCCTCCAAACGTTTGCCTTTCGGACCCTACGTTTGATTGATTTATTTTCTTGATTTGAAAGGTCCAACTATAATCTAGGAATTTCAGAGCAATACTCAAACGGCGTGCGTGTGTTTCTGTAAAATCTTGCCGTGAAAATGTTGGTGAAGTAACCTTGAAGTGAACTGCCATCTTACCTGACGCTAGGAAATCTCTTAATTTATGTATCTAGCTAATATTAGTCATTTAATTTAGTGTTAGATTGTATATTTGTTTATAAGATTTGTCATCTATGGTTACAATAAAAAATAAATTTTATCTAGTTGAATAATAATGAAAGTTAGTAAAAAAACGTCTTAAAAAAAAACAAAGTTAATATTCGTATTGAGATTTTTCACAGGACTTCTTTAAGTATCAAAAGTTTCTACTTTTGATACTTAAAGAAGTCAGAATAAGACCTTTTCTAGGTCGTATTCTGACTGGCACAGTTTTATTTTGTTTTGCTTATTAATTATGTTTTTAATGTTTTATTTATGGTTACACTATTTAGGGTTTTGGTGTTGTAAAAGCCTAAACATGCAATTCTTCAGTAAACGACCATGTTTTTTTGATAAAACTTATTTAATTCACCCACAAATATTGGTCCTAAAAGGTGGTCGCTAAGTGATAAACTTAGAAAATTACGATGCTAGTTTGCGACCACCAAGATTTAGTACGAAAAGAACGATGGCCGCAAAATAAAGTTAAGCTTAAGTATGTTCAGTATTCGAGTACATGTGATTATTTGATTTAGTTTTTTTTTTCAAGATGACGCCCTCGGAAGCAACTCCCTGAGAAGAAGAAAAAGACTTGGAGCATTGGTAAACAGTTTCGGGGCTATCACATCCCCCTGTCTCGCTCCTCTGAGCAGTTGGATGGGGCTCGTTTTCTCATCCTGGTTCTGGACAGTCATTGTGGCAGCGTCATACGAGCATTTCAACACTTCGATATGGCGCCAGTCAATTCGACGTCGTTCCAGAGAGGCCAGAACTGCCCATATTATTTCGATGGAGTCGTATGCTTTATCGTAGTTCACAAATGCCAAACACAGCGGCTGGTTGTACTTCTCGGTCTTTGCAGTACTTTCTCAGTAACAAACAATAACAACAATTTGCCAAACAGTATGGATGTGGTCTACGGGACTAAATCCTTTTCGAAATTCGGCTTGTTCTGGTGGCTGGGACTCGTCAAGTCCCCTGGCGAGATGGTTCGTGACGATTCTCGAGAACAGCATGTATTCGTGGCTCAGAAGTGAGATGGGTCTATAGTTCTTTAGCAAAGTATTGTCTCATTTCTTGAAGAACAGAACCATCGCCCCTATGCTCCACGCCTCGGGCGTTATACCTCATGGATTGGATTGGAGTTAAAGAGACTTGCTAGCTCTCATGACTGGAACTCCGCCCGCTTGCCCGTTGCCAAGTGCGGATTCCTAATAATTAAGAAGCAGGCACTTCTGGATACTGTCATTTTTTTTTGTCAAAAACCATGTATCAAAGAGTCCCTTCAAAGAAGATCGTCCAGGAAAAATTGGTGTGGAACAGGACAAAGTGGCTTCTCTATGCCCTAAAACTGGATAAGTTTTTAGCTCCAAAGGGATATCGAAATTTGTACTAGGATATATCGCGCAACGAAAAATATTTATTTTATTTTATTAATTTAATAAAATACGTTAAATCAGATGATTAAATATTATTTGTGTTGATGATTATTAGATATTTAATTATGTTTGATTTGAAGTGATAAATAAATAATATTTTTTATCCTTTTATGTGGTTTTATTACTTTATTTTTATTTTTCTTAACAGTGGTCGTAATCTAGCGTACTAGTGGTCGTCAACCGAAAAAAGTGGTCGTTATCTAGCATTTCGGCTATTTTTGCACTTTTTCCATAATTTTTCATAATTTATGAATGGAAGCGTGATATTTTATATTTTATTTCACAACTAGACTATATTTAGAACCAATTTACACTGTCGGCAACTATTTTGCGTGTAAATGGCCTATTTATTGATTCGTCCAAAGTTAGCAACTCAACTAACTGGTCGCCAACCGGCGCAATCACCCTACTTATTACAATTACTTGTATCGTCCTCAAAAGCGAGAATGTCAATGGGGGATTTAAATTACTAGGTACACAAACAATTTTGTTAAAAATAGCCAATGACATCTTTGCTGATATAATAAAGCTGAAGATTTTGTTTTACCTGTTGGATTTGAAATAAAGTCTTATTGCATTCGATAGCCCAATTCTTGAGCAAGGTCATAGCCGAAATAAAGAAAAAATTCAGAAAGAACGCTAAGCGAAAAACGAAGTAATAGCGCGGGCGGGATTGTGAATTTGTGACGCGACGCGGTTGGTCAAGAGCCGAACTGTGCATGCCTATAACAAAATTTGACATGGACGAAATCGCGGGTAGAAGTTAGATACTAGTAGATATATTTACATCCTATGAACTCTTTACTTAGTTAAAAACAGAAATGAAAGAACCTCGGAACTCAGTGCCAAAACAAAATGAAGAACAAACACGCGGTCCTTCAAAATATGCGCCGAAAGAAGTAACTTAAAATAAAAGACATTCTTATTCCCCTGGCCTATATGCTCAGTAACTGTAAACGTTGGCAAAGATTTAATATAAATAGATGCAACCAAAATAACTTATAGCAATAAACATTCTTTACTTGAAAAAATTGCAGACATTTTTTGGGATATATTTTTAGGTAACTATCGCCGCACAGTGGTCTAAAAATCGAGCTCCACATAAAAAAAAAATATGAATGTCTGGTACGGCCTCCCTTTACGTCACATTAACGTATGGATGGTATTAGTTACTCTACGCGTGAGAAAAAGAAGTTTTGTGTATTTTTTGTATGGGAGAAAACACTTAACGTACTTTTTTATTTTTATTGAATGGAACTGAAGGGCTGGTGCTCACACGAGTTATTGTATCATATACGGCGATCAAGATAACATCCAAATCATGCAAATTTGGGTGCCGCTTAGCGCATAGAAAATTTTAGAAATTTAGAATTATTGATGTGATTTTCAAATTTTTGACGTGGTTAAATGAAATTGCCGATCGATTTACTTATACTATTGTTAGTTTATAGCTTGCTTATGACTTTTATGATGAGAATAATTAAAAACGATATTGATGAAATACTTTTTTTTTACAAAATTGCATTCCAAGAACTAAGTAGCTTATTTGTTAATCACCGTTATTATGATTGAGTTATAATAAGATACTAATGACATTAGCATTAATGGAATGCATCTTTGGGTGCC
Source organism: Xanthia togata (assembly GCA_963853775.1). Taxonomy (NCBI): domain Eukaryota; kingdom Metazoa; phylum Arthropoda; class Insecta; order Lepidoptera; family Noctuidae; genus Xanthia; species Xanthia togata. The sequence goes on from OY970806.1 coordinate 9,559,905, forward strand.
GCTTTGCACGTAGCAATTTTACTTAAAATACATAGATTGGTCTGCAGAACATTGTGGAAGACGGCTTTGGATTTTCCCATACCTTTTTTCCCCGACAAAGGAAGCGCAGATATTCTCCTCGTTTTAAGTTTCTATGAGTATATAGCTCAATTTTCAGACCACTGTGCTGTGATTAACAAGAAGTCAATAGAACTAGGAACTAAAAACGAGTTGGTATGCATAATGTACCAAGCGTGAGTCTCTCAGCGATTTTTCTGCCCTACAAGCGAGCGTCACTAAGCGAGAACTCTCTTTGATAGCTCATGTCACTGCGACAAACGAATTCTCACCGGCAGCGTAAACAGTCAGCGATCAACTACCTATTAAGGTATCTTTTTTATACAATATTCGTTTCTTGAAAAAGCGAAAAAAAATCTAAAAAAAATGTTGATAGCTAGATGCTTGCTCGTCGGCGGTAGGACAAGTATTTTAATCTGTTTATAGTATCCTCTTTTAAAACTGTAAGGAGCCTGAGAGATGTAATGAAACTCTTTTTAATTGACTTCAATAAGGCGGTGGTTCTCAATTCGACTGATCCACGCGTCATGTTCGTGAACGGGCGCCGTCAGTTGAGACTGGTCATCTCTTATCTGCCAGGGCTTATTTTTAATCGTTTTTGATTTATATATTTTTTTTTTTACATTGTTCTCACATATAGAATCAACAAGAGTAATGTACCCAGGATTTTGTAATTTCTATATATAAAAGAGTGTCCTTGGAGTTTCTTGCCCGTTCTTCTCCATAGAGATCTACGTTTTGGAATGGGCAACTAGCTTCAACTTTCTGACTAACTGACTCTTTGACAATTCAAAAGTGCCTGTAAAGGGTTTAATTGAAATAAATGCTTTGAGTTTGAGTTTGACTGTATGTTTTTTTTTTTTTTGGATTTATTTGTTACGTGATTACTCCGCCAATTACGAACTTATTTTGATGATCCTTTTTTTTTAATTATTGATCTGATTTTCAAATTTTTGACGTCGTTAAATGAAATTGCCGATCGATTTACTTACACTATTGTTAGTTTATAACTTGCTTATGACTTTTATGATGAGAATAATTAAAAACGATACTGATAAAATACTTTTTTTTATAAATTTTGCCAGTTATGCTTAAGTCCCAGGTATGTAATAAACGGTGAGCCTATTACCATCAATCGGGCACAAATCCATACTCCGGGCTGCTACTGAGAAATTCCAGATGGAAAAACCCAATAACACTGCCCGACCCGGGAATGGAACCTAGAACCTCACAACTTATTGTGGCTATGTAATTTTTTAACGGAGCTGATACTTTAGGCCATCTGTCCTCTGAAACCTAGTTTTCTTTGTTACGAGTACTACAGTACATTAATCACACTACTTATTAGTTTTAGTGCTTAGGAGTCGTAAAGACCAATAAAGAGATAATGGCATCGTCATCTGCTGTAATATAAGATTCAGTAATGTTGTCTGATTAATAAAAAAATACTTATTATTTTTACAACTCTTTTTTTTTGGGTGGGAAATTATCAAATAACTTCTCCCGCTCTGGGTGGAGCGGGAGGGCGTGTCAGACTATTACTGACTTAAACCCACCTGTGTTCTTTCAGTTGTCTGTACGTTTGCCAGGGGACACGGTATCCCTTTCGGACTTTCCCGCAACCCCAGCAGGCATCAGTCCCATCGGACCCCTTCAGTTGCTGACATCTCTTTGAGGCGGGCGTGGAACAACGTGCCGTCGACCAGGGTCTGGTCCTTACCGGACGGCGAGTTACCTATTGCTCACCGTCCGCAAGCCCGCGCCTACGGTGGCTGGGAATTGGCCTGCGATTCGCGACGCCAAGGGCCTGCGGCGGCTAGGGGTGTGAGGGTGCGAATTTTGCCTTCCCCTCACGCGTTCCGCGTCCTCCTTTGTGAGCATTACTGCTTCGCAGAAAGAGGTGACGGCCTCCCATGCCCTTTTGCTCCGTACCATGATAGATAGATAAATAGAGAGAATACTCTTTATTGCAAACCATAAAAATGACAGACATAAATTGATACATGGCCAGGACCAAGGCCGAACACGAGAGATCCCCGCCACCAATCGCCTCCACGAGGACATGGCGATCCTCTGCCCGAGCCGGGCACACCTCCACCGTATCCTCCGGGCGATCCACGCAGCCGGGCGTTTCCTCCCGCCTGATACGAAATAGGAACCTCCCGATACAACCGTGTCCGGTGAGGACCTGCGTCAGGTGAAAGGTTAGGACGTCTCTCTAGCCACTTCTCAAAGAGGAGTTTCCAACTAGGACCTCTTTCGAACTTTGGTGTCGTAAAAGTGATATCAATGTTTATTCTGTGGTAATCAAAGAGATAATTACAAATACTAATACAATAAAATTTAAGTCTTGAATATTTTAGGTTATAAAAGCCATGAATTGTATCTATTTTTGCGAGAGTCCATCTTTACATTATAGCAAAAGGCACGTTAGTTTTATGAAGGTCTATTAGTTCCTTCCTAACGACTCAGACTTCTAGTAGTTCCGTGTAGGCTTGTAGAAAAAATATCGATATAGGTATCGATATTTTTTTAATATTTATATTTTATATACTTTATTGCACACCACAAAAATACATAACAAAAAAAAAACACTACAAAATATACAATGGGTACTATGGGTATCGCTGTTATAAGCCATAGACCTTTTTATGCGATATTTATTATTTCGACATATCGATATAAAATATCAAGTATCGAAAATTTATCAAATACGATATATTTCCAATAGCAACACCGTTGTCGTTACTGACTAACCGCTGGAATTCAGAGCAGTAAAAAGTAGACCTAGTTTATTTTCTAGTTTGGTATTTATATGAATAAAAACAAACACAATTGAGGTTCATAAAGTACAAATACTTTTTAGAAAATTTCATCGATATAACGATTTTTTTTCGATACATCGAAATCGTTTTTTTCTTAATATCGATACGATACATATCGATTCTTTTTGGCACTTCTTATCTATATTCACCAACACAACTCTAACTGACTCTTATTTTTAAGTGTTCTCATCAAGTTCTTGATCCAAAACTTCATTGTATTCTAGAATACAATTTGAAAATTCTACACACATATTTTCAGCTGTCACCTCTGATTATTTCGCAATAACAAATGAAGATATAAAGCGAAATGTAAAACATTTATTCAAAATACAATTAGGCGGGCAAGTGTGAGTAATTAATGCGTATCCCGTTTCTGCCCGACTTTCAATCTCAGCTAAATTATGCGCGACCATGCTGCATCTTATTTAAGCAAATGATGGACGGCGTTCCGCTGTAATGGCCAGTAACATAAATAAACAAAAAGAGGTCGGGTTCGTTTGAATCTATTGTTGTATCCATATTCGTTTTTCAAATGAGTTTGCCATTCGTGTGTTTGTAAAGTTTACGTAGTGAAACTAGGTAAGCTGTACAGTTCAAAATCGAAACTTATCTTGTTTATTTAAAACATTACACAAATGTTTACTAATAGGTAGTCCCCTCTTGTCAACGTCATTCGAGCGCCAAAAGATCCTTGGAGCAGTATAGAATACTAAGAAACTTGTATTCATTCCGGAAATAAGAAAAATTTAATAAGCTGAAGAAGCTGCGTGATGCACCTAGTATTAAATGAGTATTTTATGTTTTGTGACACATGTTAGACCGTTAATTATATTTAAATTTATGATAAACATGGTTCTTTTAATTTAAAAATTGCTTATGAAATAAATTGTTCTAGCAAAGATTGAAGTTCCTGAGAAAATATGCCTTTGTGTCTATGTGCACCTACCTACCTATTTTCATGTATCAATAATAAAGGTTTTCATATAAATTTTCTGAGCAATATAATTTTTTGTAAAAAAATGCTTCGTTTTCTTTTTTACAACAAAGAGCGAGATTAAATTAAAACTATATGAATGCAGGTTCATCGCGTTTCTTTCATATTTTTAAAATCTTTGGCATATCAATCAATTCAGCCTACCGCAGTCCACTGCCAGACGTAGGTCTCTCCCAGGCTACGTCACAACACCCTGTCTTCCACCTTCTGCATCCAGTCTGTCCCAGCCAATTTCATAAGATTTCATTAATCGATTTCTGTAAGTAGGTTAATACAATACGTCAACAATATTTAAAAAAAAACTAGATGAGTTCGAAAATCAAATTGAGTGTTCAATCATTAGTAAAATTATATTTTAATTATGGCAAAATTATATTTCGTGGGGCACTCTCAGATAACACTGTATTACTGCGATCGCTTGCGTTGTAGCGTGCATTATTATCAAAATGGGGGAAAGTAGGAACTAAAGAGCAGTGACTTCTCGACATAATTACTTTATTATGTCTGTTTATTTTATTTTATTGATTGAAGGATAATAAACAACTACAAAATATATAATCCATAAGGATAACAAAATTTTAAGTAGTAATGTTGCAGTCCACTGCATTATCCGCAGATAGTACATATTCAAAGATCAGTGGTTGCCACTAGACGAGCATTACCAAAATTAACAAATATTTTGAGATAAATTAATAAGTTACTAAAAGCTAGCTATAGCTACAAAACCAAATCAGATCAGAAACAATTTCATTTACAAGAAAGAAGTAAGACAGTTACCTACAGTTTCCTAAAAACGGACCGTCAGGACTCAGGAGTTTCTTTGACGAAGTAATCGTGGGACCATCGCATCGGTTAATTTTATAGATTCCTTTTTATTTTGAAATCATAAGGAATTAGAATAATATTTTGGTTATTTCAGCATCACATAAATGGTAATAAACATGGAATTTGTTTATTACTATACAATATTATGCGATGGCAGGAACGAAATCTTGAAAGAAAGATTTAATAATGTTTAGGTATTTGACACAGTGCTAGTATGCAAGGAACATACATAATCAGCCTATAGTGTCCACACTGCTGGGACATAGGGCTCATCTCTGTGAGAGGGAGTGGGCCATAATCCACCACGTGGGCCCAATGCTGGTTAGTGGATGTCACGTTTCTTCGAATTTTTGGAGCGAGAACCTTAGACGAAGACATTGGAAACAGCAAAGAGAACAACAGCAGAAATGGACCAGTGAAGCTGGACCTGAACCTGAACCAACCTAGCGACGCCGCGCCGTCATCAAAAGATGCCCATCCATAGATAAATATCACCCGTCTCTCCACTATTCCATTGCCTACTCAAGGATGCATATCCGGAACGGCTCGCAAATCCTTCCTAACCTTTTTTTTGTTTTTTTTTGTTTGGGAAATCATCAAATGACTTCTCCCGCTCTGGGTGGAGCAGGAGGGCGTGTCAGACTCTTACTGACTAAAACCCACCCGTGTTCCTTCTGTTGCCTGTGCAATGCCAGGGGGCCACGGTATCCCTTTCGGACTTTCCTGCAACCCCGGCAGGCAATGGTCTCATCGGACACCCGGGCGTTTCCTCCCGCCTTATCCGAAACAGGTACCTCCCGAAACAGCCGTGTCCGGTGAGGACCTGCGTCAGGTGGAAGTGAGGACGCCGTGGCGCCTCTCCAGCCACTCCTCAAAGAAGGGACTTATCGCCGCAATAGTGGCGTGCCCAGCACTGGGTTGCGACAATCGCACTCTCCATGACGCCATGAGATCCCTTCGGAGCTCTGTCCGCTGTGCCGCGATTTCTCTCGGCATCGGAGTCAAATCCTTCCTTATCCTAAGGGCACGTCTTCCCTACTATTACCGCGCCCCCCGATCTAATCCTTGATATGCAATGGCCTCTGTATCCCCATGAGGCTCCAGGGGCTAGTGCAAATCTCGGGGTTCATTCGATTTATCGAGTCTGGTTAAACCACGCCAGGGTCGGTGCATTTCATTAATTCATTCATAAGACATGCCGGTTTCCTCACGGTGTTTTACTTTACAGTTTTGAGACCACCGTTTTCAAAACGATACAAGAAACATATTTGAACAAAATTAATAAATAACATCAAACAAAAAATAAATTATTATGTTAGGTGTCACTCACGGCAACACCAAATAGGTTTATTTCCAGACAGACTGGGAGAATATTATCATTAAGACGAGCCATTATCTCGTCGTTTTCACGTAATTGCTACACTGTTTGGTACTTTATAAGCCACTTTACCTACAGTATCCCAAAGTGTGGGGTTATACTGATTAAACGAATAAATAAAACGATAAACTATATAATAAAACAAAATGTTCTAAGTAGTACCAAGAAAGACTTCAATAGTCACACCAAAGTCCGACATCAAAATAGAAACCACACATTTACTACCAACTATTCGAAATGTCAAACGTTTTTTTCCAGAAAGGTTAGCCACTGAATATCAGGTAAGCCAAAAAAACGGCGTTCTCTATTCAAATAATATAGGGAAAATGGCCGACTATTGACGCCGCATATGATCAAAGGACGTATCGTGAGTATTCGTGACCACAAATGCAATGGGCCATAAGATCTGAATGGGAGGTTTCATAAACCTTCTCACGATGTCATTTTTCATAGTGAAAAGACTTTTGTGGTTATTGTTGCTGAATAAACTGATATGTAAAGGTTGAGTTTTGGTTTACTTATAATCACTAATAACTATAAACTTAAGTGCAAACTAAAGTTAACAGAACCATAGTCCTGTTTACGCACCATAATAGCCATTTTACTATGCAAATCTAGTGCATAGTACTCGCAACCAGCGTGCACGTATGACCTGGGCCCTATTTAATAAAATTTACAAATTGTAAACGACAATTCTACAAGTTTCGATATAATAAAAATTACAAGTTACAAATTTGTCATGTTGGAAAATTTACTAAATCGTAAGCTGTTTAATAAACATTTACACTTAACAGGTGTTAGTTTACACAATTGTAGGGAAAACTACTTTATTGAACACATAATTGTAATTACAAGTTAACAAATTTTGTAAATTGTAATATAATTCCGACAAGTGGTCTTACGATGTGTCAAAACTTTATAATTTTGTACCTCAACAATTTTGCGACTAAATAAATTAAAATATTATAAGCAAAACAATGGTTCGAAAAACGAGTAGTGAAAATAGCGATGATGAATATGTTATTGGACGGCAACGGCAAGTTTTTCTTAAAAGGATTACTCCGTGAAACAATAAAATTCTAAACTCAAGAGTAAAAAATCTACCCTCGTTTATTAAGAATCTGCACCAAAAACTTAAATATGTAACTAAACAAAATTTTAACTTACAACTACATATTTATAAATACAATATGGTCATTTAAATCTACAGGCATTTTCTACATATGCAAATGTTTATTAAAAACAGCTTATAGAATTGTGATAACTGTACGTTATTTACTTGTTCCTAGTTCCTTACATATTTGTAAGGTTTATTAAAAACCAAATGTAGTTAAACTTTACAAATATGTCACTTGTTTACAAAATTGTAATGTTTATTAAACAGGGCTATGAACGTAAACGAGACAAAAGGGGTATGTAAGGGTCGTAGCAGATGGCGTTCTGTAGTTTCTACCTACCCCTGTGGGAAAAAAAAGCTGAGTAAACTCAGGTTTTTTTATTTGTGTTATTTATTATTTATCTTTTGTTAGGCGTTCAGTACGTCTAACAAAAGATATGCAAACAAAAAAAAACACTGATTAAAGTGATTTTATTTTGACCTAAAATAATAAATGGCATTGGGTAACCAACATTTTTAGTGTATTTTCGTTAGCTGATTTATTTTTCTTGTAGGTATTTAATGTGGTTTTCTTTTATTTTTTTACCATTGTCCTTATTTTGGTGGTCTGAATGATTTCTAAAAGTTTGTCCATCTATTTCAATGGGACATTTTCGTAATGTAACTAAGTACATTACCGAAACTTTGTTATTCTTGTAGCTAGTCTATTCTATTTTGAATACACCACCCCCAGCCAAAGTTAAAAAAAAAACTAATTTTATGAGGTGCTTTATACGATTTTCGTTACCAAAATTCCTTACTTGGTGAACATTTTTTAAATGAGTATTTTATTAAGGTAGGGCCCACTTAATAAGTTAGAGGGCGACCAAAATATTTTAATAAAGCTACCCAAGGCTTTATATTTTTGGCAGAGGAATAGCGACATAAATGAGAATCTTTGAAATTCTTCAGATTGTGAAGTTGAGATCGTGACTTGAAGTTCATTATTCTTAACACTGACGCCCGTATTTTTTATTAAAAAAGCTTACTTATTATATCTAGATAGAGTGTCGCGCTGCAAAAAACTAAAACAAACAAGCCAACTTTTTTATGCTGGTGTGCGTGACAGCTGCGTCTTTGGATGCGTTTCCACTGAAACGGAGCCGAGCGGAGCTGAGCGCACAGACGAGACGAGAGACGCGATGACGATTTTAACCATTGTGATTGGTGGATTCCTGCAGGTCTCTTCTCTTTTCAGTGGAAACGCACGCTTACACTCGCGCAACGTCTTTGTGATTTTCTAGTTCTTCTTCTTTTCGTGTGGTTAGTGACTAACCTGGTGTCAGAGTTTTTTTAAAGCCGCCCATGGGCCTCTGAGTTGGCTTCACATGCCGTCGAGAAAAATCTCTCGGACATGCCGGTTTCCTCACGATGTTTACCTTCACCGTTTTTGAAGCAAGTGATAATTATACAATACGCACATGAATCCGAAAAGTCAGAGGTGCTGCCTTGGGTTTGAACTCGAGACCTAAGACTTAGCAGTCCGACGGTCACACCAATAGGCTAACACTACTCTAGTGCACTGCTCAGTTTGCGAGTTCACAGCATTGACTGTCCTTCAAGACATAATTATTTATATCTTTGATTTTTTACTTGAGTGTAATCAACATAATAAGCTTATAACTTTTGTATAAATAAATAGGGCATTTAAAGTTACTACGAGTGACTATCTATAGGCCGCACGTCAGTGATAACAACACCAGTATAAACAGCGAAGTAATGGGTTTAATTTTGACAGTTCACTCACGCTCATTGCGTTATTTACGTTGTTAAAGAGACGAATTTTTCAAACCTATGAAGCTAGATAGAGCTAGATTACTCTCGGATTGTGACTGCAACTGTGTTTCGCAATTAGGGTGCTGGCCTCATCTGTTGAAACTCCGTACTAAGCAAGGGCAGCCAAAGGTCAAAGTGTGAACATCGACGTGTGGCCAACTACCTGGTACCTATAATACAATCTACTTAATCGCAAAAATTATGTGGCGTCATCTACATTACCACATGCGAATCACACAAAATTCTGCATCGCGCAAGCAGTGTTTACCGTGCGATCAGGATATATATAACTTTAAAACATTCATCATCAGGTAGTTGCCCGCCAGACATAACACCCGTCTGGTCGGAGGATCCTCCCTTTTTTATGGAGGATGAGTGAACTTTACACCCTGTTCCTCATACCTGCGCAGCCTTCGTGCAACTACTTCAGCGTGACGTCATCATCATCACTTCCGCAAGCTTTCGTGAGGCGAATCACACAGCCAGTCAGCACCCACCAGTATGCAGCGGACGCGCATACCTGGGCTTCAATTCTGCTATTACAATAGTGTCAGAATGGTATATCATTGATTTCATAATTGTTGATTTTGACAAGTTTGGTAATCTACTAAGATATTGGCGTCATTATGACTTTCCAATGGTCAGCCACTGACACTCCACTGAAAGAAATGGCATCTATTGGTAATCTCGTACATAATGACAAATGAATGACTGACTTAGGCGGTAATCTGCTAAAATTTTTACAGGTCCTTTGATCAGTAACCTACCATGAGAACGTCATTGTGCAATCATTTCTTTTAATTCGTTACGAGTATCGTGTTTGTGGAATACAATGATCAGCTAATGATCGACCTTTATGAATTAAGCAGATTACGAACTTTTAGCAAAATGACAATGGGATCGTGTTGGAATGATGAATTTATAAAAATAGCAGACTTGGGCCCCTGGTCATCACCCTCCATAACCATGTACTCCTAAAAAACAATCAAATACATTAGACACTTATGCTAATTATATTCTTGTGACTTTGTCGTACGTGCGTTTTACCGCGTAAGTAGGTACTAAGAATTTGCAATGTCAAATGATTATTATTCACAATGCATCCAAAACAGAGGTATGAGTTTACTGCTATCATAGATCAAAGTGATTCAGTACTGTTTATTGACAAAAGGGGACGAACCTTTTTGTTTGGAACTCATAAAATATACACTAAAGGAAAATAGTTGAGAAAACCGGCCAAACTTAACATTGTAATTGAAAAAAACCTATTTTCCCATACATCGATTTACGTCACGGTTAGTTCGCCAACTGCAAATGTAAGTTTGTAATCGCAACATTTTTTTTAATGTGTAACATCTTTCCTCCGGCTTTCCTGCAATCTGTGAGAGTGAAAAGGAACGGAAGTGATTGTTACAGTAAGCCGGGGAAGCGCGCGCTATTTGATTTGACCAATGAGCGCACGCAGTCCTAGAGTTGGCTGTCAGAAACGACCTTGATGAAGCCCCGCCCCTTTTCGGACCACTTCCGTTTAAGCCCCGATTTCTCGCTATTTTAATATGGACCCCATCTAAAGCTGGTAGCTGTAACTGTTTTGAAATCTGTATAATATTTCCTATTGGTTCTTATAAACATAATTTTATAGTAACGAAACCCACCCATTTTTCAATCACAAGTATAGATATGCCTCATATTTTATTTATCATACATAGTTATTGATTCCGCTCTCCCCCAAATGCCGCTGCAGTAGCGAGGAAGTCCCAACAACATTCTGAAACCATTGTTGTACTGGAAAGCCAAAATCATTTCGGTACATGGCCAATTCAATCTCAACAGAAAAACTCCATCCGTGTATGACCTGCATCCTAATAGCGTACCACACTATGAATTACAATCTGAATGATTTTGAAGGATATTGCTAATCCATTGCTTCATACGTTCGAAAAATGTATCTGCTTAACATCGTAAATAACGCAATGAATGTTGTTGAACTGTCAAAATGAAAGCCATTGCTACTGTGCATTATCCTACTGATTAGTATGAAGGTGGATGAAGCTAAAGGAGTATATAGAATCTTAGGGCGAATTACACCGACGCAACTGAAAGCGATCAACACGTCTAAGCCGCGTTCAAAAGATGTCAGTTTCATTATTTTTGCGAAATATGGACATTGACAGCTCTTTAACGCGAGTTAAATGTACTAATTGCGTCCAATTTCATTGATAAAATTTACCCTTAAGGCTTCCGCAAACTGGCGCGACGCGGGTAGAACAATTTCCGTGAAGTTTTTATAGAAATTGTTCCACGAGAGTCACGTCGGGCCTGTCTGCGGGAGCCCTGAGTCGTGTTGTGTTCTGCAGTTTCTGCCGATTGATTGAACAAAAGTCGTAAGTAATGTTTGAATTTCAATATATTGGAATATACCAATATATTGAAATTCAAACAATACTCACATAAAAGCCCTTTTTTTACATTAAAGCCCTAAAAACCCTTTTACGTAAAACCAATAATGGCAAAAGCATGTTATTTAATTTAAAGCCCTTAAAATCTTATTTGAAAACTTTCGATCCTATTATAAAGTTTTTTTAATGAAAATACTTAGCTAGGTGCAAGATTGAAGTAATAAAAGTTTTCCCAAGTAATACTAAAATGGAATTTTTCTCTAAGAATACCAACAGAGTTAAAACGTCTACTGGTTTCCAACAATGAACTAATTCTATTTTATTTTATTGCAAAAGCCACAGAAAAAAATATGAGTCAAATATTGAATATAAAAATAATTATAAAATGTAGAGAATATCGTGGTAAACCCAATTGGAAAGAAGTTATTTTCGCTGTATATTATGTATTATAAAATTTACAAAAATATTTTTTTAAATTAACATCTTTTTTTAGAATAACTAAATAATGTAAACAAACATAATATACTATGATAAAAGTGTCAGGAGGTCAAATGTTACACTTTTTAGGGTTCCGTACCTGAAGGGGCACCCTTAAGACGCAGATATATATGCCAATGACCTTGAGTGGTTAGCTTGCGAGTTCTGTATTGAGCTCACGCAACGCGTCGTTCCTCCAGCCAGTAATAGGACTCGCCCATCAAGGAGCGCTGTCCCAAATTAGACGCATTATTAATTTATTACACATAAAATAAAAGTTATTTTAATAAAATATGTATACTAAAAGATCAATAGTTAAATTATCTATAAATGGTGAAGGTTTCAGAAAAATATGTTTGATAGATTCAATTCTATTTTATTTTTTATTTTATTTTATTTATTTGGGACAAAAAACAGTTATACATTACAGCATTTACAAAAAGTAGTTATATTACAGTCGAAAACGTATAACCCACACTATTGTCCACGAAGTGACATCGGAGTATGAAAACGAACACATGTTAAATGAAGAAAAACGAAAGGAAGTACATATTAAGAAGAGAAACACTATATACCGACGAATCGAAGGAGGCGGATGACAAGAGCATCCGTCTTATAGGCGACTTGCAAGAGATTGTGAAATCATTCTTTTAAATTTAGATTGCGACAGCGCGAAAATATCAAAATCAATAAATTGTGAGTTATAGGTTTCTAAAAGTCGGCGGAGAGGGGCTCGCATCCCAGCGTTCGTTCTACAACGTGCAGTGTAGAATAGTCGAGGTGCGCGTACCTCCCGCCGAGTAACAGTTCTAGGTACTACGTAACACAACCCATTCGAGAGCTCAGTACAATTAAATTTATTATTGCATATACCATACAGCATCACAACCATGATCAGTGAACGTCTGGAATCCAAGCTCAAAATCTTATAATGTTTTATCAAATCTGCATAGGGAATCCTTGTACGGAAGCACTTATAGTGAATACTACGAAGAAATTTTTTCTGAACCATTTCTATTGCTTGCTTATATTTATCATAATACGGGCACCAGATGGGTACCGCGTATTCCAATTGTGAACGGACTAGTGTTTTATATAAGAAGAGAAAAGTAGAAGGCTTTTTGAAGTCTTTACAAGACCGCATGACGAAACCATACATCTGAAAGGCTTTGTTGATTATTTTGTCGATATGGGTGTCTAGATGTAATTTGCAATCAAGCAGTACGCCAAGATCACGTGTGCACTCATTTTTTTCCAATTGTATGTCGTTCAAGGTATATGGGAAGTTAATAGTATTTTTGTTTTTGGTAAAAGAAATGAAGTGACATTTTGGAAGACTAAGATGTAGTTTATTGACCAAACAGTATTGTGAGAGCCTGCATAAGTCCTCTTGTAGTAGCAAACAATCCTGAGTGTTTGCACAAGCCTTAAAGATGTCATCGGCGTACATTAGGAATTTAGAGTTGACTATGCAGGCTTTTATGTCATTTATAAACAAGATAAAAAGCAATGGGCCCAAGACCGATCCTTGAGGCACACCTGATTCGACGACCACATAATCAGACTCGAATCCATTGATAACAACTTTTTGAGTTCTATGAAATATGTATGAAGCAAACCATCTGAGTAAATTGCCTCTTAAGCCATTGAAAGCGATTTTATCGAGAAGCAATTTGTGGTCCACCTTGTCAAAAGCTTTCTGAAAATCAGTGTATACAGCATCAACTTGCGTGCGCATGTCCATGTTTTCAAATAGAAATTGTGTAAAAATTATTAAGTTTGTGGTAGTGGATTTGGATTTAACGAATCCATGTTGTTCGGAAATAATAAGGTGATTTAACTGTGGAAATAAGTGGCTGTGCACTAGACCCTCAAAAAGTTTAGACAAGGTGGACAAGATAGATATGGGTCGATAATTCACAACGTTTCCTTTGTCACCACTTTTGTGAATGGGCGTGATGAAAGCCCTCTTCCAAACACAAGGGAAAATCCCTTCCTTGAGGCATTTATTAAATATTATGTGTAACGGGACACAAATGGTTTGCGCAGTGTTCTTAAAGAAAGAAGGGGGCAGGCCATCCGGACCAGCTCCTTTAGCTAAGTCTAATGAGGTAAGTGCCCTAAGTATGACACTTTCTTCGAGGTAAATATCCGGAATGCATACAGAACTCTCGTCAAGGGTTTCTGGGGGTGTCCAGGAGGTAGGGTCAAAAGTTGAGGGCTCGTACACCGAGTTGAAGAAGGCAGAAAACAGTGAACATATCTCAGAGGGACAGTTAGATGATTTATTTTTGAATTGCATGTTAGTTGGGATTCCAGAACCTTTCTTTCGGTTAGAGATGTACGTCCAGAAGTGCTTGACATTAATAGGTATGCTTTCTTCAACAGTTTGCATGTACTTATTATAACACTGTTCACAAAGTAGTTTGAAACGTTTACGCTGATTTGAGAACTTTTCATAATCAGATAAATTGCGCAGTTTTTTCCACCTTATCCACGCGCGTTCCTTATTTTTGAAAGTTTTAATTAGGGAACCGCTAAACCAAACGGGGAATGTTGTTGATTTATGACGTGACAGTGGAACATGTAGTCTGACGATTCCATATAATTATACAGTCATAAAAAGCATCTACGGCCTGTTCACTGGAGAGATTAAGAAACAGTTCGTCCCAGTTCAACTTCTTTAGTTCTACATTAATTTCTTGGCAATTAGCTTTAAAAAAATTGTATCTTATTGTAGAATGACGCTTCATGGGTGTGAATGGTGTCTCCAGGGAGGTTAAAACAGAAAAAGGAGGGTGGTGACTGTCAGGCTGCAGCAGTAAAATGTCGGGCTGTATCTGACATTCAGTATTGCTAATGAATAAGTCCAAAACACGACCCAAATTATTTTTAATTGTGTTGTATTGAGAAGCATTCGTAATAGCCATTAAATCCAATAAAGATCGACCCACATTATTTTGTGACTGTGCACTCACATGACTAGCACTGCCTGACCACTCCATTTCGGGTAGATTGTAATCACCAGCAATATCAAATGATTCAATACGGGGCGCCGTAAGAATATTTTCTAATGTGGACAGATGTGACAAGTAAACACCGTCCTGTGTGCGTGGTGGTATATAGGCAGCGCTTATGACGTGGTGAGTGTTGGAGCGCGACGCGGGCACTTGGATCATAACGTGCTCGATGCCAGTGGGAGAGGGACAAGTTAATATCCTCACAGGCCGAAGCCCGCGCAACACGGCTATCAGTCAATTCAAAATATTTTATTTCACATAAACCTACAAGGGCACTTATGAAACGTCAGAAGCTAGGTGCACGGTTCCAATTGGTCGTTTCCTATGGAGAAGAGCCGGCAAGAAACTCCACGGTTACTCTTTTAAAAGTAAATGGTATTTACAATATTTTCAAGTTACAGTGTTTATAGGTATGAGAGGACACTGTAGGCCTATCAACAAGTACCAGCTACTTAGCAACATAGAAAACGATCGACAGATCTAAAAGTCGGTTATGCCTACAACGTTCTCACATTCACAAAATATAAAAGAGGAGAATCTATATATGTTCAATGTTAACCTTTGAACATCGAATCAGCACTTGGCCCGGCGACGACTACACGAGCGGCCTAGTTAAAATAATGACTGAGTTGCATCTTACACGCATGAAACACATACAACTTTGTATAATAGTGTGTATTAAGTTAAATTAGTATATAAGCTGTACATTTTGTAAAATAAAGCAGATTTGAATTTTATATTCTTGTCTCATTACCCCTCACTGTGGCCAAGACACCTTTAGCCATCTCTGATCAGTCTCGTGAGTCTGCGGGCTGGCAGTGAGTTTATCCTTCCCGAACCTGGACATCCTGTCTACTATCCGTCTGTAACCTTAGGTCGCATGGTGCAGACATCCTGAACTTATTTATATATTTATATATCACTACTAGGTATATGGTAGGTTAGGGCTGTAGGGCTTATAGGGATTATAGTCGTAGGGACTGTTAGGCTTATAGGTTCAGTAGGCGCGTGACGTATCATATCCCTACATGTACTAACGCACCCTCAACAGTATTGCGACCTCACGTGACATCTGTTTGGAGTGGTTGTACATATTGGTCCTTCGAGCATTTGAAATTTCTTTCAATCACGCGGTCCCCTTATTGCTGTAGGAATTGACTTTGACAGACTTGACTATTGAGTTAGGTAGATAGGGCCGTTAGAGAAGTGGGAAAGAAGAGCACTATGGAGATACAGGAAGTTAACGAACTAATCAGGAGCCAGGGGAGCCAGGAAGCGGATTACAGTGAGATCAAAAGGATAGTCTCAAACCTGAAAAAGGACTCGCCCACAAGGAAAACGGAAAAATACCTCAACGAACGGGAGAAAATATTAGACCAGGTTTTCCAGCGAGTTCAAGAAAACCACTTGAAACTACAAGATCAATAGATCTTGTCAACTCATAAGTACATTACTACAAACTACTTTGGTAACGTTAAGAAATGTTACGACGAAGGAATCAACTACCTCAGAAAATGTGAGGAAAGACTACAACACGTACAAAGTATTTATGAACCACGACTTCTAGATGAAGATGAAGACAAGGGGGTTGTCAGTAGCCCAAAACTGTTTATACAACTGTTCCGAATGTCACAGATATCCAAGAAAATATCTCAGGCTAAGGAATCCATTACTCAGGATAAGCCAATATGGCATTTACAAACACTATTACAAACCTTACAAAAACAATGGCTAGAAATTGAAGAGACGCACATCGAATTACTGATGGCTGAAAGCACACTGGACAATAGCTATTTCAAGGATAATTGCTTCGAGAATACACAGACAGATTATGATATTATCATAGATTTGTTAGAAGCAAGAATATTCCAAAACTCGGGTGAAAAAGCTATGTCAACAAAATCGTCAGTAAAACTTCCACGAATAAATATTCCCATATTTGCGGGGAACTATGACTCTTGGTACACATTCCAAGATTTATTTAGAAAAATAATTCACGAAGATAACTCAATTTCTTCTACAGAGAAAATGCAGTATCTTAAAACACACGTAAAAGGCGACGCAGCAAGATTAATACGTCACTTAACAATTAGCGAAATAAATTACGAAACAGCTTGGAAATTGCTTACGCAGAGATATGAAGACGAGCGCATGATTGCTACTAAGTTTATTGACAAATTATTAGATTTACCTAAAATGCAACGAGCAAACGCGGTACAATTACGAGACATGCACGACACTATAAATGAATGTCTTGAGGCACTGAAAAATCAAGGCATAAATACATCATCTTGGGGCCCTCTATTGATAAGAATAGTCAGTAGAAAATGGGACGAGGAAACAAATACCAAGTATGAAGACCAATTACAAAACAGGAATAAATTACAATCCTTCGCCGAGATGATGAAATTCATGGAAAACCGTTTCAGTTGTCTTAAGTCATTTGACGGGTCGTTATCACATACTAATAGTCAACAATCACGTAATAAACAAACATCGGAAAAATATAAACGCTGTTGGCATTGTCAAAGTATGGATCATAGTATTCATTCTTGCCCTAGTTTCAAAGAGTTATGCGTCAGCGACCGATACAAAGCCGTCACGGAAAAAAGAATGTGCAAACGTTGCTTAAATCACGATGATCGGAAACAGTGTGTGAGTGCAGTTTACAAACAATGCGATATTTGTCAACATAAGGGGCACAACACATTATTACACCAATCAAAACCGTTTCAAAATAGTAATAACGCCAAAAAATACACAACAAAAAATGTAGGAATAGAGAAGCCTCAAAATATAACAACGTCGAATTTATCGGCAACAAATACCAACACTAAAAATACAACTTTACTCGCTACCGCTATAGTAAAAACTACCTCTTATGACGGGATGCCGCAGTTGTTGAGAGTGTTATGTGATCAAGGACCAGAAGCTTCATTTTGCACTGAAGAAGTGGCACAACTGCTGGCTTACCCACGTCAAAAAATCCGAGCCGAAATAAAAGGAATCGGAGATGAAAAACCAAAAACATCAAACCATACAATCAACATTACTTTACAACCAAGGTACTCTAGCGATTATAAACTGCCAGTAACGCTAATAATACTACCAAAACTAACAAGTTCATTACCAAGGCATGACTTAAAACAATTACAAGAAAAAATCTTGGATAATGCGCTGATAGCTGACCCAACTTATTATAAAAAGGGACCAATTGATATTATATTAGGTGCCCAAGACCATAGCAAAATACTACTACAGGGTTTCGAAAGACTACGGGACGGAATTATCGCTCAGAACACACAGTTAGGGTGGATTTTATCCGGATTTTATCCCGATGACACGAATAGTGGAGCCAAAATATTGAGTATGGTGGCTTGCACTGAAGAGGTACGACAACTTACGAAATTTTGGGAATTAGAAGAAATTCCACAAAACTACAAACTTACACAGGACGACCAGGCCTGTGAAAACTACTATAAAGAAACAACGATAAGAAACCTGGATGGAACATACACGGTACGACTTCCGTTTAAGGATACAAACTTAAACTTAAACATAAACGGCGAATCGCGCAAAAAGGCCGCTGCTCGCCTCTTACAACTAGAACGACAGTTCGCAAAAAATGAAAATTTACGACACCAATACATTGAATTTATGAACGAATATTTACGTATGGGTCATATGAGAAAAGTAGATACAAAAAACTGCAACTTAGGAAAATACTACATACCACATCAGGCAGTAATTAAGGAAGACTCACTTACTACAAAGTTACGCGTGGTTTTTGATGCGAGCAGCAAAAGCAGCACAAAAATAAGCCTTAACGACAATATGTATAAAGGTCCACGACTACAACAAGATTTATCCACTATACTGCTACGATGGCGAAAACATAAGTTTGCCTTCATGGCGGATATTATGAAAATGTACAGGTTCATAAAAATTAATGAATTAGACTTCGCACATCAAAGAATATTATGGAGACTTTCTCCCAAACAAGCAATTAGTGAATATGAACTTACAACAGTTACATACGGTACAACTAGCGCACCTTATCTTGCGGTACGAACACTACAACAACTTGCCATAGACGAAAAAGATAATTACCCAATGGCGAGTCAAGCTACATTACAAGATTTCTACGTGGATGATATTTTGTCTGGAGATTCCCAGGAAAGCACAGCTAAAGA
Organism: Xanthia togata; assembly: GCA_963853775.1. Classification (NCBI taxonomy): domain Eukaryota; kingdom Metazoa; phylum Arthropoda; class Insecta; order Lepidoptera; family Noctuidae; genus Xanthia; species Xanthia togata. The sequence goes on from OY970806.1 coordinate 9,579,005, forward strand.
ACTTCAAAGTCAGCTAATATCCATGTTAAACAAGGGTGGCTTTAAACTTAGAAAATGGTCGTCAAACAGTTCAGAGCTCCTCGAAAATATACCTGCGGAAGACAAAGACGATCAACTACTCAAGCTACCATTAGACGAGTCCAGGAAGTCATTAGGCATTTCATGGTCACCACGGGAAGACAGTTTTTATTTTCAAATAACTATAATGGAAAAAGAAAAACCAACAAAAAGATGGATTATGTCAGAAGTAGCGAAAATATTCGATCCCCTGGGTTGGTTAGCACCAATTATAATTAAATTGAAGCTGCTTATACAAGAACTGTGGACTAACGACATAGGATGGGATCAACCTGTTGATAACATACTCCAGGAAAAATGGATTGAATTACAAAAACACCTTAAAAGTATAGAAAAAATAAAAATTCCGCGGTGGTGTCACATAACTGATAGCACAGAGAATGAACTATGTGGTTTCAGCGACGCGTCCGAGAAAGCTTACGGAGCGGTCGTATATAGCCGTGTAAAAGTCAATAACAACTACTACATTACATTATTACAAGCAAAATCAAAAGTGGCACCGAAGAAACAAAAGACTACTCTACCTCGTCTCGAGTTATGTGCAGCACTCCTACTAGCCAGTTTGATCGAAAAAGTTAAAGAAGCGCTCAACTGTAAGAATATCACGATATCTTGTTGGACGGATTCCATGATCACCTTAGGCTGGATAAGAGGAGAGCCTGGACGCTGGCAAACTTTCGTAGCTAATCGGGTATCACAAATTAGACAACTTGTACCGAACGCAGAGTGGAACCATGTAATATCTGCTGATAACCCAGCTGATATCATTTCAAGAGGCCTTGAGCCGGAAAAACTTGTTAACTATTCCTTATGGTGGAATGGTCCACTATGGTTAAAAACCGATCAGATACCCACCACGAGACGTATGCCACAGCCGACTGAGGAAATCAAAAAGTGTCACACAGTTACAAGTGTTACAACTGAGATAGAAAAGAACGATCTCTGGAATAGATTTTCCAGTTTAAATAAAATGTTAAGGGTGTTATCTTACTGCTATAGATTTGCAAACAAGCAAACAATAAATAAACCAATTTCTTGCGTTGAATTAAAAGAGGTAACAAAACGAATAATTCTGAAAATACAACAACAGGAATTCGAAGAAGAATTGAAAACTATACAAAGAGGACAGCCTATGAAGAAAAATAAAAAGCTATCCACTTTAGATCCATTTATAGACGAGGATGGATTACTAAGAGTTGGAGGCAGGTTACAAAACTCTGGATTGCCTTACAACCAGAAACATCCAATACTGTTACCATACAACCATCATGTAACGTCACTAATTATACAAGACGCACATTTAAAAACGTTGCATGGAGGCAACAAATTAACATTAGCATATTTACGACAAACATACTGGATCATTAATGGAAAAAGGAAAGTGAAGAGCGTTATTAACAAATGTGTGAAGTGCATACGATACAAAGCAGACACAAACTCGCAAAAAATGGGAATCCTACCAAAAGTACGAGTGACGGAATCATATCCATTCAGTCATACTGGAGTGGATTATGCAGGTCCAATACAAACCAGAACTATGAAAGGAAGAGGTCACAAGTCTTACAAGTCATACATTGCTGTTTTTGTATGCCTAGCAACAAAAGCAATACACCTAGAATTGGTGGGAGATTTGACAACAGAAACATTTATCGCTGCGCTACGCAGATTCATGGCACGAAGAGGTCATGTGTCACACATGTATAGTGACAATGCAACAAATTTCGTAGGTGCAGCCAACTTCTTACATCAAGAAATATTACAAATCACGCAATCGCCGCAATTCCAAAGCGCAATAACAAACATAGGAACTGAGTGGCATTTTATTCCTCCGTCATCTCCACATTTCGGTGGCATTTGGGAAGCTGGCGTAAAGTCAGTGAAACATCATTTACGACGAGTAATCGGAGATACGACTCTAACATACGAGGAAATGACCACCTTACTACACCAAATTGAAGCGTGTTTGAATTCAAGACCATTGTGTGCGCAAACCGAAGATGTTAATGACAACACTATACTAACTCCAAGTCATTTTCTTATTGGCCGAGAAGCAGTAGGAACACCAGATCCGATGGAAAACATTAATACTGACTTAATGAATAGATGGAAACAGATCCAAAAGATGAAAAAAGATTTTTGGAACAGTTGGACAAAAGACTATCTACATCAACTTTAGCAAAGATACAAGTGGAAACAAGCACATGAAAATGCTAAAATTGGAACTGTAATACTAGTAAAAGATGACAATGTAAAACCAAGTAAATGGCCGTTGGCAAAAATCACAGAAGTCCACCCGGGAAATGATGGTGTAGTTAGAGTGGTAACAATTAAAAAATCAACAGGAGCTGAACAGAAGAGATCAATTCATACATTGATCCCGCTCCCTGTAAACGAAAACAAAGAAATTGGTACAACGAGTAAAGACATACAAACGGCTACACAATGTAACATATCAACAGCTACCACAAACAGAAGAGGTATACGATCACCGAAAAATTGGATAAAGGATTTACTATTACAAACAATACTTGTTTTATTAATTGGCACCGTATCAAGTACGCCTACATACACATTAAAAAATATAGATCCAGGATTGTATGTGGAAAAAATAGGAACTGCAACTATCAATCGAGGAATGTTTAGAATTGAAACAGACTACGAGAGAGAAAGTTTAGAACTAGACCAAGGAAAGATTGAAAAAATAACGTCACAATTCCAACAATTTTGCATAAATACGCAAAATATCATGTACGAAACGCATTGCAATGAATTTTATCACCATTTAAACGAAGAAAAAACAAAGTTTAAGACAACAAAAGGATACCTAACAGAAATAAGAAATAATAGGAAGAAAAGAGGTGTATTAGGTCAACTCTTAACATCGGTGTTTGGAGTTAATGACGAAGTATACAGAGACATAGATACATTAAATAACAACCAGCAGAAACTTATTGATGCTGCCAACCATCAAACAAAGATAATGATATCTACAATCACAGCTGTAAACCAAACTGAAGAGCAAATCAAAAAAAAGTTAGATAAATTCCAAGCAAAACTAAATGAAGCAATATCATTTATGAATCAGAACAATGTTTGGTATAAAAAGATTGACAACAACCACGTTAAAATACAAGTAATGCAAGCCTATGAGTTAGCAAACAATTTCATCAATGAAATAATGGATTACTATACAGGTTTACTTGAAATTTATTTACAAAAAGCAAGTGTATATAGCATATTAACACCAACACATGTCAGCAACATAATAAAAACGGCTAATCAAAAGTTACCATCAAACTTAAAAATCATTCAGGATCAAATAATACAGACTGAGATGAATGTAAATACTACACACATAAGAGTATATGCTCACTTTCCAATACACGACGTAACAAAGTATACACTCATACATGTCACGCCTATTCCAGAGAGGAAAACTGATGGATCGTTCGAGTGCTTCTCTATTCAGCAGACTTTCATGGGGTTCGACTACAACAACGAGCGTTACTTTGAACTGAGTCAAGATGAATTTAAAGATTGTCTTCATAGCAATACAGAATTTGTCTGCTATCCTGTAGCTGTCAAGAACATGCAATTAAATAAAAATTGCATAGTTGATCAACTTTTTAGAACTGAGAACTACACACAAACTCAATGCACGTCAGAAATCTACAAAATGTCGACAGATATTGTATGGAAGCAATTATTCATGCAAAACACTTGGCTCTTCGTAACGACAAAACCAGTAGCCATATCGATTGTGTGTGACGGACAAAGACAAGAAATAACGATTCACGATGTTGGAGTTCTACATATCGCCGAGAATTGCGTTATTAAAACACTTAAAAACATACTTGCTGCAAAAAGAACAACGACTGTGACAGTGCTAGCTTCTTATTCTAAAACAACGAATTTCTCCATTAATACGCAGATTTTACAAACAAACATTAAAGATATATCGAAAGAAGAAGTAGTGTTAGACAGGACAAAAGGAATTTTTGACCATTTAGTCACATCTGAAACTAGCTTACAGACTCAACTAGATAACACAATTTGGAAACAGTTACAGTCTCATACATACATAGCTAGCATCAGTACTTCACTCATAATCATAACTTTAGCATTTGTTTTAATTTATTTTGGTCCACAGGTGTTGAATCGACTTAGAGCCGTCATTACTGCGAGAAGAAACACTACGCCACCTACTCGATTGCCCTCGACCGTCAGCAACATACCACACACGCAACTAACAGAGCAGCCGTACGGCATACCACGCAGGGTGCCCACTCAAGCACAGCAAACTGGAGAAGGCCAGGCCAGACCATACGAAACCATTGAGCTGTACCAACTACGGTCCTGTCCCTGAGGAGTCGCCAGAATGTTCAATGTTAACCTTTGAACATCGAATCAGCACTTGGCCCGGCGACGACTACACGAGCGGCCTAGTTAACATAATGACTGAGTTGCATCTTACACGCATGAAACACATACAACTTTGTATAATAGTGTGTATTAAGTTAAATTAGTATATAAGCTGTACATTTTGTAAAATAAAGCAGATTTGAATTTTATATTCTTGTCTCATTACCCCTCACTGTGGCCAAGACACCTTTAGCCATCTCTGATCAGTCTCGTGAGTCTGCGGGCTGGCAGTGAGTTTATCCTTCCCGAACCTGGACATCCTGTCTACTATCCGTCTGTAACCTTAGGTCGCATGGTGCAGACATCCTGAACTTATTTATATATTTATATATCACTACTAGGTATATGGTAGGTTAGGGCTGTAGGGCTTATAGGGATTATAGTCGTAGGGACTGTTAGGCTTATAGGTTCAGTAGGCGCGTGACGTATCATATCCCTACATGTACTAACGCACCCTCAACAGTATTGCGACCTCACGTGACATCTGTTTGGAGTGGTTGTACAATATAGAAAAAAAAAAACAAATTAAAAACCTATTTAAACCAAATGACATGACTGCCACTAAAGCTGTAACAAATGTAATTTAATAAAAAAATATAGTATAGTGAAGATATATAATGTCAAATAACGAAAAGATTATGTCAAAAAAGTACGTAAAAGAAAAAAAAAATAGATTAAATAAAATAATCATCTTAATTTGGGAGCAGTTAATAAACATTTAGATTTTGCGTGATTCTCAGTTTTTTATCCGCATTAACATGATATCCGACATAACTTTACAAATTAATTTAATTAAATAATATAAACTTATCTAATTTAAAATATTCTTATAATAAGTTATTAAAAAATGCTCTAATTGTACACATATTTTTTCCAAATCACTAACGTTACTCGTTTAGACATGATCTTGAGTGTAAAATCATTAAAAGTCGGTTATCGTCGCCTTAATGAGCCTCCGCTGTCCGTCTGTCTGTCAGCGAGCTGTATATCATGAACAGTAATAGGTAGACAGTTGATATTTTCCCAAATTGTGTATTTTTATTGCCGCTATCACAACAAATAATAAAAATAATACAAAATTAGTTTAAAATTAAAGCGGGAACAACCATACAAGAACCGTGTTTTTTGCTACATATTGTCCGGTGGTTTTTTTTCGGTCTAAGTCTCATTTCCCAAATGTACAGATAATAATTTGCGGTAAGGAACTTCATTCTAAAAACGTTTTACAGTACATTCTAACTGTTGAAGCGCATCAATTAATCTCTAAGAAACCTTTTTTCTTTCAGAATTTTCCAGGAATGATCTAGGATAATAAGTACTGTAGGTAAAAGCTTTATCCTCATAATAATATTCCCTTTTGTGATTCTACAGAATGAGGAAGTTTTGTAGTAAATATTATAAACTTCTCTTTTGACAAGATATTACATACATTCTTTTGTTAAAAAGCTACTGAACAAGATGTTTTTTATCCAAAGCCAAACAGGCTATGTATGTACGTTCATCTGTTATCTCATAACTCTTAAACTACTCGTCATATTTTGACAAACGAGGTGTTGTGAGAAGCGTCAGGCTGTGTTTTGGGCGTGTATCTAACATGGCGGCATATAACAAATGAAAATTGTTACCAATTTTTTTATTTATTATTTATTTATTAATACTTCAAGCACATAAATGTACAGAGGCGGACTTAATTCCACAGGCATTTTCTACCAGTCAACCTTTGGGTGAGGCAGAGACAGTGGTAGGTGCAATAGCTAGAATTGAGGAAAAACTTTTTTTTTTTAATTTTTAAAGTTTTAGCTTTCTGAAAATATATTGGTTATCTAGTATACAGTAGTCTACATAAACTCCTAATTTTACTATTGATTTTCCCAAACTGACAGAAGAAGTGGGTAGGTAGATACCGACCGAGAAATAATCGGTAAAACAAAAACCCTAATCTGTTCGATTTAATATTAAGACTGTGCACTTTTCACACATTAATAGCTGAGCTGATTTGGATGCTTGATACATGAACGGGTAGACTATGATCTCTTTTAGGACATAGGACGCCTTTACCCCGGTAGTAAAAGAAATAAAGAAAGAAAATAAAGAAAGAAACAATAAAGAAAGAAAGAAAAGAAAGAAATAAAATACATTTAGTTAGCACAGACAAAAAGGCGTACCTACAACACAACATAACTACAACACAAGTAAAAAAGGAAACAAATAAAAATACCGTGACCGTGACCGTGGTGGAATAATTTCCGACCTCCACGTAGGCAAAGTTGCGGGAAAAGCTAGTAAGCCTTAATCTTTTGTTTATGAAGCTTCCTAACAAAGTTTCCCCTATTCTTGTCAGCTTAATTTCCGAGGAAATCTCGACTGAGCTAGAGTTGATACAATTACCTTTGATAACAACATCTATTATGCCTAAAAGCAAGCTGTTAATGTTCCAGGCGTGTTGTCTTCGAAGATGGCTCATCTGATAATAAAGTTTTATTTGTGTTTCTCGACTTCCGTTTTTTTTAACGGTTTTAGAAAGTAGAAGATTGGATTTAATTTTATAGTAGATAAGGATTTGAAAAGGCTTTGGTATTTTTACATGTAAAATGTTTTTGAATCAATGTAGCGACTACATTTATCATGTGTTTAATGGGTGTGTCGAGCTATTTTCCATTAGGTTATCCTAATGGAAAGACTCCTAAAAGATACATTCATAAAGAAAATGTTGAAAATTCTTATAAGACATAGTACAGTAATGGAAATTAATTATTTATAAAATTCATACTACGTCAATTTGCCGTGTTATAGCCATTTCTTTTAACTGTCAAAGGATAATAGTTGAGATCTGGGGCACGGGAGTGGCCCGCCAAGTCGAGCATTTGAATATACGACAATTTCAGTCGGTAGTCAAATTGATTCACCTACTGGGCCCAACTCATTTAATAAAATACATGTATTTACCATCGACTCGAAAAGAACAGTTGCGAAAGGATGAATTTATACTGCAATAATGAGCTTTACTATTATGAGCCTATACTACCTCAAATGGCTTAGCATGATCCTCCGTTTTGCCGAAAATACACCAGCATTAATTTTGAAATAAATATATCGAAAACACGATTCCATAAAAAAATCTCACAAAAATCGAAAGTTACCTCCAAACCGAACAATAAACCGCTGGTATTAAAAAACACTTCAAATTTGATCATGAAACTTTGCATAATAACTAAATTTTGAATTTTATTTTTATTTTCTTTAAATTACTATTATTTTCGCCATAAAAAGCAATTACCTAAACTATTGCCGCCTTGGAGCCGCCAGCACCCTACTATGTCTCGCTCTCACTCAGTCCTCGAGCAGTATGGTGCGACCGAGATAAAAAGTGTAAGTGTAAAAAGTATCACAACATTTTTTTTTATTGTATGAAAGAAAAGAAAATTAATTATCACAATAACTTGGTTGCAGTCTAATTTCCATAAAGAAGCGAACAACTATCTCTTGAAGTATTTTGTACTATTCATTATGGCTCTGAAACGCGTAATTTCCTGGTCTGACAAAGAAAAAAGTTTTCTGAGTAAATGCAGAGCTACTCTTGATGCAAAATTTTATCATTCACTCTTTATTCTAGTCTCGATACTGAACAAATCGATTCCCTGAAGACGGGGCTAGGGGATCTCTGCTGCAAATTGTGGTATTGAATGAATTCTAGTTTATCGAAGCTCAAAGATTCTTGCTGATTTTAGCCAATAGTTACGAAAGTTTTTCAGTGTAAGTAGGTTTTTAATCGACTTCAAAAAAGGAAGAGGCTGTATGTTCGTCTGTATATATTTGGTTTTATTTTTTTATTTATACTCACGTTTTTTTTTTTTTGATCTAGCTTGCGCGGTTGTCCTCATTTTTATTTTATTAAATTAACTTTGCTTGGGTAGTTTTAAAGTTAGCTTCGATGATACTCGTACGTATTTGTGTATCTTAATAGTTATAATACTTCCTGTCACTGTTGTTTACATAATAAGATAATGATATAAGTATATTGGTACCATAAATAAAAAGTAAAAAATAACTTTAAGTTTGGAAGTCGGGAGCAAAAAAATAAAATACAGATCCAAAGACACTGACTTCTGAATTTAAAATTACTTTCACTTTGTAGTGTATTTTATTTGAAAGTCAGTTTTTTTCTTTCGAATGAGAGGCTTATACACTCGAGAGCAATGAATCCGGGTCACTTAAAGAATCCTAAAAATCTCGGAAACTAAAAATGCTAGGTTAATGCAATAAATTGTATTTAATAGACAATGTAATACTCCTTAAAATGAAGGTATTAAAACTTCTTAGTTATTGTAAAGTTATATCATAAAAAAATCAAATTTGAAAAAGGGCCACTTTCGAAGATGGAACTACGAAATTACAGCATTTGGTTTTGCTTTTGTTTGTAATCTGTCATTTATGTGGGTACATAAACCATGTTGATAGTGCTCTATATTCATTATTCAAGCTGAAATTATGTCGCTTACGCCTGAAGAATGCACCAGAATACTTACAATGCTGGAAACCGGCCGGAGTCAGCGCGATACAGCCAGGACTGTCGGTGTGTCGCTGTCAACAGTACAAAGAATTCTCCGACGTTACGAAGAAACTGGTTCTAACCTACGCAGACCAGGAACGGGCAGAACCAGGTGTACCACAGCACGAGAAGACCGATACTTGGTGAACACCATGCTTCGAAATCGCTTTCTTACAGGAACTGATCTCACAAATCAGTTTCGACGCCTCGGAGGAAGTAACCCAAGTGCATGGACAGTAAGACGTCGGCTTGCTGAATCTAACTTAAAACCCCTTAGACCTGCAAACGGCCCTAAACTGGAGCGTGGGCATCGTATTTCAAGACTAAGATATGCCCAGAGCCACGTAAATTGGAGTATTGAAGATTGGTCAAAAGTTATGTTCTCCGACGAATCAAAATTTATGCTCTACAAGCATGATGGAAGACACAGAGTGTATCGAAGACCAGGGGAAAGATTCAAGCAAGCATGCATCGAAGAAAAAGTAGCCTACGGTGGTGGGTCTGTACTTGTGTGGGCCGGAATTTCTTCTGAAAGTCGCACAGAGCTGGTGATCATAGAAAACGGCTCTTTAACTAGCGAAAGATATGTGGAAGAAATCCTCAATAATCACGTTGGTCCATTTATGGTCAATTTAGGTGAGGATGCTATATTTATGCATGACAATGCCCGACCTCATACAGGTAGGATTGTGAATGACTACCTTCAAGAGATGAACATTACTCGTATGGGGTGGCCAGCGCGCAGCCCGGATATCAACCCGATCGAGCATGCTTGGGACGAGCTAGGCAGATGCGTAAAACAACGAAACCCTCCCCCAATCACGCTTCGTGAGCTCAAAATTGCTCTCACAGAGGAATGGGAGAATATTCCGCAAAATCGTATAAGGAACTTGGTGTACAGCATGCCAAACCGCGTAAACGCAGTAATGGAAGCACGAGGAGGCAATACGAAGTATTAAAATTCAAGAAAATCGTAATAAAGTTCAAAAATTTCATGTTTCCTATTTTTGTTTCAAGGAGAGATCAGCAGTTTTTTTCTTTATGTAATTTTGTGTTAATAAAATGTATGGTGACTCATATTTTTTTTACTTTCATTTAAGGAGTATTACATTGTCTATTAAATACAATTTATTGCATCAACCTATCATTTTTAGTTTCCGAGATTTTTAACATTCTTTAAGTGACCCGGATTCATTGCTCTCGAGTGTATAAAATATCAAGAGGTCAGTATTACTAACAGAGTATGGCCAAACTAGCTCTAAGCTACCACCAATTTCACTTTAATACCCTTTTCAACAAAACATCTAATCCATTGAAAAACACAGTAATCCTATGAAAGTACAAAACATACTTTTTATCAAACTATACAAAAACAACCGAATCAATTACAAAATCAAAGAGCTGCTATCTAAACTGGATTAAAGATTTTCCAAGAAATAACTACAGTCTTAAAATCATTGATAGAAATCCGTAGCTACTGCCACAGAATAAACCAACTACAGAAGATCGGGTCGATACAACGAGCGAAAACGCACGCATAGACGCCCTTCACGACGGCGAGTGCACTCGCTACTGAGGGTTTACTCCCTTTGCGAAGTCAATAGTTTTGTCCGAAGTTACGCTTCCCTCTCCGCACTCATGGTATGACCGTGAGTGACACGGAGATCGAAGCATCCGTAACTTCGGCTGAAATTACGGATATAGCTTTGGGAGTAGACATGGCATGGGCGTGGCGTTCGGTGCCCCTACGTACGCGTCTATGTGTGTGTACGTCTGTGTTCTCTCGTTGTAAGGAGCCAACCTTCTGTAGGTAATATTCTGTGATAGTGCGATCAGGATCGTAATTAATGTCATCCGCTTTCGGCCACGACGAGAGAATATAAATGGCTCTTTGATCGGGTCGGGACTTTGATGTCCCCCCCTCTCTCTCTCAATGATGGCAAACGTATCCTAATTTTGGTGTAAGCGTCTGAACGTGTATAGAATTACACTCGCAGACAAAGAATACGGGTCAGTACGAAAAACTGAAATTACTCTTAAAATAATAGAGCTAGCTGCATCAATGAAACTGTTAGATAAACCAGTTAATAAAAAACACGCCTCGTTGGTCTAGTGGTCGCAAGGACTGCCTCGTTGGTCTAGTGGTTGAAAGCGCTACTACTGCGCATGAGGTCCTGGGTTTGATTCCCAAGTCGAGCAAAGTATTATTGGGTTTTTCCAACAGGATTTTCTCAGTAGTAGCCCGGAGTCTGGAATTGTGCCCGGTTGATGGCAATAGACTCGCCCCCTATTACATGGGACTTAAAAAACATAACTAGCGTAATGTGGGTGTACAACAGGTACACCTATGCCCAAGCCTTCGGGGAAACAAGGCGTGATATTATGTGTTACGTTATAAAAAAACACCAAATGTTGGAATCATTATTAGTTTAATTGTCAAAATTACATAAAAAACAAATTATCAATAACATTTACGTTGAAAAAATAATGGTTGACACCTCACATTAACACAAAAACAAACTTCAAAACAAAATTAATACTTTGTATTGCCTCTCCTCCACTCTCTTCTCACAGCTGCCAGGCGATTGGGCATGCTGTTTATAATATTAAGTTTCAAGCGATGTTGAATGTTGCGGAATATTGGTCCATTCTTCCAGTAACGTATGTTTCAGGTCTTGAAGTGTAGCTGGGGCGTGGTTTCGATTTCTTGTACCCCTCCCAAGCTCTTCCCAAGAGTGTTCAGTTGGATTCAGGTGCGGCAAAATGTTAGTGAACTCTTATTCTCTGCCTGTGGGATACGGCGTGATTTTATAATAAACTGGCTGTTGAAGCAACAATTTACTGCAAATGAATCTGTCAGCAAGTGAAAATCTCTCTCTGTACCAGTTATTACCTCATGACCAGTGGACATGTGTTTATATTACCTACATCTTTTTTTAATAAAATAAAGAGTAAACATGGAATCCTCGTAATGAATATGCAACATCACGCGTTCGTCTGTACAAGGTCGAGTGGTATTTTAATGTTTTTTCCACATTTTTACAACGGGATTTTATCCCTGGCAGTCTAGAGTGGCAGGGTATTTAGCTAACCATAACGGGAAAGTAATTTTATTACGGACGCTTTTAACGTGCACGTCTATCTTCACCGTTCTCTTTCTCACTTAATATTTAATTTGAACATGAATGATTGTAACCAATATTTTGATTTAAAAGAGTGTCCGTGGAGTTTTTTGCCCGTTCTTCTCCATAGGAACCTACTACGCTTAGGAATGGGCTAGTTGCCCATTCCTGAGCGTAGTAGGCTTCATCTTTCTGTCTGACCGACCCCTTGACCATTCAAAAATGCCTGTAATTGGTTTTCTTCTTTTAATGTTTTGAGTTTGAGACCTTTTCACTTGTTTATCCAGATATTTTGTGGGGGCTAATGTAAATTTATAGGAATCTACGCATTTTTCCACAATATAGGTCATAAGGCTTGTAAGAGTGCTCTGGTTGAATGGCTCTAAAGCTTAAATTATAATGAGTCCATCCCTCTAAATTCCCGACACATAATTAGTTCACGCATTTTTTTTGCATTTGTCATTTTATTTTATATTCTTAAAATCTCTGAGACTATAATTGATTTTTATGTTATGCCCTATCCTTTCACTTCAACCTAATTAACTGATTAGGTTTACATACCGTCTGGTGGGACCCTGGTGATCTGCTATACAGGTATTCCTAGTGCAGACACTAGCCTCTCAAAACCTAGTGTCACATAGTTTTTCAAGCTTGTTTAAATAATAATATGCCATTTCTTGTGAAGAGAAAATTAATTATTTGAATTTGAATATACCCTCCCAAATCGGCCGTCTAATTTTTACCTCTCACAGTTTAAGCTAAGTTCAGCAGCATATGCTGTCAGAAAAATCCGTCAATTTACTGATGTAGATACCGCGAGGCTAGTCTATTTCAGTTATTTTCATAGTATCATGTCTTACGGTATTTTACTTTGGGGACGGGCTGCAGACATCGAGTCTATTTTTATTCTGCAGAAAAAAGCGATCAGAGCCATTTATTATCTCCGCAGGCGCGACTCTCTTAGGGAACTGTTTAAGGATATTAACATCATGACGGTACCTTGTCAATATATCTATGAAAACATCATGTACGTTAGAAAAAAATTACATCTTTTTAGTAAAAGAGGTGATAGACATAATTATAGTACAAGAAATAGGGACCTATTAGTACAACCAGGTTTCAGACTGGCTAAGGTAGACTCATCTTTCATGGGGTACTGTTTAAAATGTTACAATAAAATTCCTCCCCACATACTTCAACTTAATGAGACGAAATTCAAATCTTGTATAAAACGCACACTATGTAGGCAGGCATATTATAAGTTGGGGGATTACATCTCTGTTAAAAATGATTGGCTCATTGCTGGTCCTGCTCCACAACTAATTGACATACACACTGATTAACATTTTGAAAATACTGTTGGAGCTGCTAAAGATTGTAAGACCTTGTATTGTATAAACTCAATTTCCTTTGTATTATATGATTGCATAGCACAAGTGTGAGTACTATGTACTAAAGAGCTACCATTTACCGGGTAATAATATGTAGTATTTCTTGAATGTGCCCTGGCGGCTGTGAGTATGTCATGCTCACTCAAATGTCTCGCTGATAGTGGCGCGTGTGTTGGATCATTTAGCTCCCTTCAAAATGGTTGAGCTGAATGGTGCTGATCCATTTGTCATGTTCGTGAACGGGCGCCGTCAGTTGGGACTGGTCATCTCTTAGCTGCCATGGCTTATTTTAATTTATTTTAAGTTTTTGAATGATTCTTTATTTTTTCTTTTTATTACGGACGCTTTTACGAACGTGCACGTCTTTCTACATTGTTCTCACATGCATAATTTCAAAATGAATGATGTAACCAATATTTTGTATCAATTTTTTTATTTAAAAGAGTGTCCGTGGAGTTTCTTGCCCGTTCTTCTCCATAGGTACCTACTACGCTTTGGAATGGGCAACTAGCTTCATATTTTTTTTTGACTGACCGACCCCTTGACAATTCAAAAGTGCTTGTAAATGGTTTAATTGAAATAAATGCTTTGAGTTTGAGTTTGAGATTAATTAACCGACATTATTGTTCCTTTTGAGTTTATGTTTTTCTTTGTGTCATATTTATCGAAAATAAATGTATTTTCTTACATTATTTCTTTGACATTTCTCGGGACCCTTGGAAGGCGTACGAGGGGCCGAAGCCAACTCGCAAAGGCCCGTGAGGCACCAACCTACGATTATCCCTGTACTCACTATGCTAGTGCACCCAAGGACAACCCCCCGGTTGGTGCAGGACTATTGCAATATATGGAAACAAGGATATTGGTTTTGGATGGCTAAGTGAACTGGTTATCTAGAACTTTGGAAAGACTATGGCCTCTGCCTGACCAACATTCTTTCTATTATTATGACAAGTATATTATAAAACCATGCAGCATAAATTCTCGCCAATGACATACACTCGTATTTTGCGGTATATTATATTGGCTGACTTGCCAAATACTGCATTCAAGTTTCACAAAAATATGGCCAATATGATTTATATTCAACTTTTCACACGCGACGTGAAATGTAGGTTCCAAGTTTGGTCTACATAGAGACTTAGATAGTTACTATAGGTTCTTATTATTTTCTTTGTAGCAGTCCATAATATAACAATATGTTACATTTTCTACTGAACTTGGGACTCTTAAATGATAAATGATTTTATTTCTGTAAGGTTTGTACAAACACTTTTACACGTCAAAAATATTTTTTTTAGACTGCCGCTAGCGGCACTTTATCCCTATCGGATAAAGTGTCGCAATTTGCGGCATAATAGTGACGCTGCCTCAGCCCGGCTAAAGTGCTGTAAGCATTGTATTGTCTTTGTCACTAGCGGCACTCTATCCACTGCCTTTTATAATATCTAATTGCTCATTAATTGTTCATTGTTGCTAATTTATTTCCTTGCTCTTGTTTCATGTAAGATTTATATTATAAGTATATCTATGTATATATATTGATAGATCTATGATCTATGATCTATGTATATTTATTGTAGTTTATGCTTTATGTATGTATGTACATATTTATTGTATATGTAGATGGTACACCGCTGACTACCTGCAGTATTGTCTCTCCTATAACCTTTAATCCATCCAAAGGTTGTCTGTAAAAGATCGCTTTAAGCGATAAGACCGCCCATTGTGTCACCCTATGTAACATTTCTAAATTTATGTCTGTAATTTTTATGGTGTACAATAAAGAGTATTCTATCTATCTATCTAATTGAGTTCAGTGTTTCCTATCTGACTACTCTGAGAAAAGACCGAAATAAATTCAGAGGTCGCCTTTCACTTCATCTTGGTCAGATCAAGTGAAAACCATGTAGATTAGTACCTATCTGAAACGTACGTGGATGGGTGACCATCCATTACATATCAAGACTCCTCCTTGCCTCGGAAAGCACGATAAGCTGTTGGTCCCGGCTGTCATTCATAGATCTTTGACAGTCGTTAAGGGTAGTCCGGAAGCCCAAAGTCTGATAACCAGTCTTACCAAGGGGTATCGTATTACCCATTACTTAATGGGTTATGGCGATCACAAATAGACAGCCCCTCCGAGTAAAATACTGGTATTCAGCTGCATGCGGTTAGTCTGGAAGCCAACCCCAATATAGTTGAAAACGCAGGGCTAGGGAGACCAATTTTAGGCACTTTTGGGGTTTGCAAATCGTGCAAAAGTGGTTATATAAATATATATATAACTACCTGCAGTGATAGACTAGTGGTGTGACCGTCGGACTGCCAAGTCACAGGTCTCGAGTTCGAACCCAAGGCAACGCACCTCTGACTTTTCGGATTCATGTGCGTATTGTATAATTATCACTAGCTTCAAAAACGGTGAAGGAAAACATCGTGAGGTAACCGGCATGCCTGAGAGATATTTCTCGACGGCATGTGAAGCCAAGTCAGAGGCCCATGGGCGGCTTTAAAACTCTGACACAGGTTAGTCACTAACCACACGAAAAGAAGAAGAAGACTACCTTTAAAGTGGTGTATCGCAGCGGCCTGTTTATCATATTAAAATCTCGAAAAACTTTACTCATAACAATTATTTACTTCACCTAATACAAAGTTTTTGAAGTCATGTCATCCAACATTCCAGTTCTAACCCCGGGTTGAGTTAACTCGACATTAAAACGAGCTGAAATTTATTTTCTCCTCTATCTTTAAACTTGGTTGGACTTTGGGCGGTTGCTCGCGTTCGCACATTTGTGCTGTGGTCTCGCAGTTGGCTTTTAGCGATTTGTCACGATATTCACAAGAATTCAATCAATAGTAGTGATAGCCTAGCTGTGTGATCACCTGACTGCCAAGTCATAGGTCTCGAGTTCGAACCCAAGGCACACAGCTCTGACTTTTCGGATTCATGTTCATATTGTAATATACAATATCTTGCTTCAAAAACGGTGAACGACAACATCGTGAGGAAACTGGCATCAATCAATCTGCCTAGCCTGTTCTCAACTATGTTAGGGTTGGCTTCCAGTCTATATACACCTCTGCCCAACCCTTCGGGAGAACAAGGCGTGATATTATGTTATAACAAAAGAGTATTCAGTAATAAAGAGTATTCGTTATTCTCCCTCATTTTCAACACATACGCGTCTGAACAAAATTAAATACTTTTATTTCAATGTGAATCTTTTAACAAAATCTAGTCTTGTTATTGTGACAAATAAACTGCCATTAAGATTGGCAGCTTGATAAATTCACTCTAACATCCAAAATTCCAAACTATTTTCTCTAGCCATAAAACATTCAAAGCAATAACTACTTATATGTATTTTTCTGACTAAGTTTACGCTTCATCATTCTTTGAAAATAAACACCGACACACACCCACCACTCTTTACATATCCAGCCATTGGACCCGGCTGTCATTCATGGATCTTCGACAGTCGTTACAGGTCGTCAGAAGCCCGAAAGTCTGACAACCAGTACCAAGTGGTATATAGTATTACCCAGTTACTGGGTTGTGGAGGCCAGATAGGCAGTCGCTCCATGTAAAAGCCGATCTCAAAATAGTTGGGAAAAGGCGAGGCAGATTGATTCTTTGAAAACAAAGATCTTTATCGCTTACAGTATGACGTACACCGACGAAATATTAGCTCTTTTCGTGTACATTTAGTCACCCCAAGTAAATTTAACTTTAAAACTGTTTCTGGCGCTTAAAACAGGGAGAAGTATAAAATTTTCTATGTTTCAAACAGTCGAATAAAATACTGTCTTTTTCGAAAGGCACGTATTTTGTCTCATGTTATGTTTCAAGTCAATGTGTAGCTTGACTGCTCGAAAGGTTAAGTGCAAAAGCGTGCAAAATAATATCGTATTAAACAATTATTGTTAAAAATAAGTACAACCGATGATTTCGCGGAAAATATTGTGTTTTTTCGATAGGTATAGCTTGACCACTCTGAAATGACGCCGCATTTTACGTACACCGGCGACGCTGCCGCGGCTTGTACGTAAAATGCGGTAGTGGGGCGCGTCATTTCAGACTGGACAAGCTATACATAACTGCGTTCGCAATTTAGTTGCCAAAATAATGTTAGTAAACAAACACGAGTTTTAGGAAAAACCACTGTACTTTACAACAATTGAACTTCATATTTTTATGACTTTTTCAAAAGTACTAGTCAGCCTAAAATCAACTTTATTTACACGAGCATAAAGTTGATGTTTGTTTAATTGGATATCATCAATCGGAAACAAGGATTTGAATAGACCTTAGGTACTTGATTTCTTCAGGCACAGTACAATTATACTGTGCCTGAAGAAATTAAGTACCTTGTATAATATTGCGTTACAGGATGGAGGAACAAACAAAACAACACACAAACTCACTTTCGCATTTATAATATTAGTTAAGAATATAGAGATTATACTGTGCTTGAGTGTAAATTACACAGACAGAATTATTTATTTGGCGTAATTTGCACACTGCGCCAAATAAATAATTCTGTATGTAAGAATATAAAACATGACAAAACTATGAAAAGCAGATATCCATTCCATTTTTTTGTAAAGCAAATAAGGTTTTATATCTTCATTATTTTGCACTCGTAGAATTAAAACGAAATGTGCTCTCGTTAATATTTACGGTTTTAATTTATTATGCTTTTGACTCCATGCTTCCATTTCCATTAGTCCTTTATAATAATTGGACTTTCCAGGAAGGCGTATTGTAAAATTCAACAGAAAATTGTTATTAATAAAATTGATGAAAATTGCAATTGTATTATCCTTTACTAAAAATAAAACTAATGTTACTGTAAAAGCTCGAACTTCAGTAAATACTAAGATTTACCAAGTTAACTTTGGTTTCCTAAGAAAACGCACAACGACGGTCTCATTGCCATAGCTGCCTCACTGCCATGGCTTATTTTAATTTATTTTAAGTTTTTGAATGATTCTTTTTTTCTTATTTTTATTACGGACGCTTTTACGAACGTGCACGTCTTATTACATTGTTCTCACATGCATAATTTCAAAATGAATGATGTAACCAATATTTTGTATCAATTTTTAATTTTATTTAAAAGAGTGTCCGTGACGTTTCTTGCCCGTTCTTCTCCATAGGTACCTACTACGCTTTGGAATGGGCAACTAGCTTCATATTTCTGACTGACCGACCCCTTGACAATTCAAAAGTGCCTGTAAATGGTTTAATTGAAATAAATGCTTTGAGTTTATTATAACGGTTGTCCAAATGAGCGTATTTTGTCCTCTTAATTAATGTCAAATACTGGTGAAAATTACAGATGTTCATGACGTCCATAAATAAATATGACGGAACCGCGCTCTTTTAGGAAACTTTAGGAACATAGCTTTAGTGGTAAACTGTGTTCGTTAATTTCGGTCTTTTATAATATTCACTTATTAAATCTTTATTAGAACCAGCTATCAAATTACGCAACACATTTTCAGATTACGACAAATTTGTTTCTTTTTCACAGTTCAACAACATTCATTGCGTTATTTAAGTTGTTGAGCAGATTTTTTTTCGAACTTATGTAGCAATGGATTAGCAATTTGTTTCAAAACGATTCAAAATTCCGATTGATCTTGTATTACGTAATTAGAGTACTGATTCAGAATGCATGAGCAAGTGAAGTGAGCTCAGGACTGAGTCGTCTAGTAAGATCTTGCATGTGCCAAAAACTTGGTACTTGTTGACAGACCTACACTGTCCTCCCATACCTATTAACAGTCTAATTTGAAAACATTGTAAAAGCCAATTATTTTTAAACGAGTAGGTAACCGTGGAGTTACTTTCCGGTTTTTCATAGGAAACGACCAATTGGAGCCGTGCACCTAATTTCTGATGTTTCATAAGTGCCCATGTAGGTTTATGTGAAATTAAATGTTTTGATTCTTGTTTATTTTTTTTTACCTGAAAAATCGTCTTATTTCATAGTAAAATAGAAAACTTAAATTATTGACCAATTCAAGTTGGTCCTACGTTTTACCAATTTTGGAGCTTTTTCAGATGTATTACATTAAATTCGAAGTTCGGTTACATTGAAAACAAAAGTATCGAAATATAATAATGTAGAATTGTGAACTTTAAATGAAACAGTTCCTATATCTGACTCCCCTGACAGATATAACTGCTTCATTGAAAATTATGATTGGTTTCATGTATTGCATATTAGAGGTAAAATAAATAAATAATAATAGCGTAAGTGTTTATTTAGGATACCAATTAGTATCTTTATATTTTCCAAAATCCTAACTTTTGCTTTGATCTGTAACCTTTAGTCTTTTTCCAGGAATTCCACCCATAAGCATTTAAATACAATCAATCTCTCCAAATAATTATACATAATTATCTTACACTACAGAAAGCAGCTATATTAAACACATGTCGCATAGTACGGAAATTCCTACAATTAGATTTAGACAATAATTTCAATGCAGTACAAAACACCTAATCTATCTTCTCAAACTTAAAATCTCACCTTGGCTTACACCCGTGAGATTTTAATAAAATACCAGGTTCTAGGAATCTGAGAAAAAAATTAAAACATAATAATAAACTCACGCCTTCCTCCCACATTTGGCCGTACACCCACGCCGGGTGCGAGTACTACCTACGCACCTGACCTTTATGAATATAACATGGCCAATAAGGTTACTATGGTATATCCTTCCAGGGCGTCCTCTCCCGGCGTTTCATCTGCCTTGTAATACCTATACTATACTTTGGTTAGTCGCCTTTCAAAGGATGTATTTTGGTCAATCATCCCTTTGTATTTTATTTTTGTATCCTCATAACTTCACCTCTTACGACTAAGAATGGTCCACTACCTATATCCGTTTAAAAGTTTTTAAGAAAATTCAAAACATTTTTTAATATAGTTTATTTACATTTAACTAAAGTATGTAGGTACCATTTTGTTCGATAACTTTTTGCTATCTTGTAGGTAGGGACATGATCACATTGCTATAGAAATTTTGGGACTTTTGATAAAAATACCGCGACAAGTGGTTTTGGCAGTCCTCTCGTGATGTTAAACTGACACTGCCTAAGGAATTCTGAAGAGACCGAAACAGGTGGAAATCTGAAGGTGCAAGGTCAGGACTATACGGCGGATGTATTAACACCTCCCAGCCTAACTCTCTTAATTTTTGCTGAGTGGCTAAAGATGGTCTAGCGTTATCATGATGAAAAACCACACCCCTTCTGTTGATTAATTCCGGCCGCTTTCTCTCAACTTCTTGCTTTAATCTCATCAGTTGTTCGCAGTAGAGTTCAGAATCGATGGTCCTGCCTGGTGGTAACAGCTCATAATGAATAATGCCCTTCCAATTCCACCACACACACAGCATCACCTTGTTGCGAGTTAACCTGAGTTTCACTACAGTCTGTGAAGCCTGACCGGCCTTTGACCACGACCTTTTTCGCACGTTCTTATCGTACGTGATCCACTTTTCATCACCAGTTATCAGCTTCTTCAAAAATGGTTTGGTTTCATTACGTCGTAATAAAGAATCACAAATGAGTACACGGTTCATTAGGTTTCTTTCAGTGAGCTCGTGAGGTACCCAAATATCGAGCTTTTTTGTGTACCCAGTTTTTTTTCAAATGCAACAAAATTGTTTTGTGGTCAATTCCCAGTTCTTCAGCTAAGTCGTAACTACTGATATGCCGATCTTGCTCCACTTTTTCAAAAATGGCATCCATTTTATCCACAATAGGACGACCAGACCGACGTGCATCTTTGACATCAAAATTTCCGGATTCAAAACGCTTAAACCAAATTTGTGCTACTCTCACAGACACTGCACTCCATAAACATCGCAAATTTTTTTCGCGGCTTGCGTTGCATTTTTACCTTTTTTGTAGTAAAATTTTAAAATTTATCGAATTTCTTCATTAGATTCACTCATCTTGACGGTACGAAAAACAAATGAAAATCACACATTTTCCTAATTTGAATTTGGAATTATGTTCTTTAAAATTTAAACTTTCAATGATACCAAAACCAGCCAGATACAAATAGTATAGCCAAAGAGATTTTATTACAATTTCATACATACTATAATGCGAAAAGACTTTTTCTCCAACCTACTCGTAATATATCCTGTGAAGATACTTCACACAATTTCTTTCAACGCAACCATGAAGTTCATTAGGTTTTGTTGAGTGGAGTTTTATTAAACATGCTAACGCCATCTAGTTTCTTTCAAGCGTAGCTTCTTAGTTATTTACTCTTTAACAGATGGCACTACTAGCCTTCTAAGCTAATAAACCAAACAATAATTTGGAATGACGTTTTGGAGTACTAGAAAAGTGGAGAAAAGTAAAGCAATAGTTTAAATATAAAATCACGCCATTTTTCCCCGAAAGGTTACAGAGCTGGCCGCGGTGTGCCTATTGTACCTGCACTCACATTTATGTTGAAGGGGGGAGCCTATTGCCATCAACCGGGTACGATTCGAGAATCCGGGCCCGAAAAACCCAATAACACATTTGCATGACATAGGAATTGAATCCAGGACTGCGGGCCGGTGCTCAGTACACGAGCGCTTACGACTTTAGACCAACGAAGCCCCTCATTTCTCATCAGGTAATTTGAATTGTCTGACAAGGTATTGTATTCAATGTCTAGACAATCGGTGGACCTAGCAGAACGGGTCGAGTAAACATAACCTAAATACGAACGATTTTCAAATTGATAATAGTCGTTCCGCACATTATATTGATTTAGTTTGAAGACCTTATTCTTTTATTGGTGATTTTAATTACCTACGGTTGCTATAGGATAGTTGTATGTTCAAAAGGAAAATATTAAAAACTGTTTGCGTTTCTAATCATGCATATTTTTTTAAATAATTGAGCCTTTTTATAAAAAGAAGGATGCATGTCTACGATTGGATACAACTTTAATCGTTTAGTAGCCCCTTGTGCCCCTATTAAATTGTCTGTTTGTTTAGATGTCTGGACGGAATAGCGTAGATTCACAAAACCTTTTTTGTGCTTTAGGATGGAAAATATCCTGGGAAAAATAAGAAAATTTATTTGTATCGACAGGAGGAATATACAAAAGTTGTTCAACGGGTAAAGAACAAAAAAAAACAGCTGTCATAATTGAAGTAAAAACACCGATGTATCAGGATTAATGGAACACAAATAATGGTTTCGTTATTCTTATTAGTAACGAAACCATTATTTAAGATACCAATAGCACTATGTTTTTCAATTCATAAAGAAACATCCGCACTTCATTACTAATCCTGAAAACCTTTCACAAACAAGAAATTCGGTGAAAGCTGAAAGTAAAAAAGATAACCCATTATTATCAATACCTTTGTCCAAGCTGACAAGATGGCGGCTTTATCTCCTGGATTCAATTTATTTGAATCATTTAATTCATTTAGCTGTGATAAGGCTATTTTTTGCCAGGACGTACAGCCCTAATGTCCACGTAAAGGGTTTTTCATAGACGCGCAAAGAACATCTATTTTCAATTTCCTATGAATAGATTTTCCGGAAACTATTTGAGGAAAATGTTTTTTTTAATGCTAGAGTGGACTTCAATAGGTGAAATGGTCTTACCACTGTCTACTGGTGACAATCAGTGGTCACGAATTCAATTTCTCCTTTGACAATATTTTTGTAACAGCACCGAATAGTACAGAAGATTCACTCCGCAAAATCATTTAAATAAAAAGCAACTCTTTCTACGTCGCCGTATTATGGCTGAGATAGGGGTCTTTTCGGCCTCGCACAGGTCGTTATTATTTTTTTAGTTTTTATACGCTCCTTGTTTTTATTATTATTACTGTTTGTATTTTCTGTGCGTGTCCCAAATTAAATATTTTTCTTTCTTTACGACACAATAAAGTTAGATTCAGGTCGCACTGCGCTAATTACCTACAGTTATATTCACCTAAAAGTTGCCTCTCTTTCTATCGCGTAACTCTTTTAACTTCTGACTACGTTACGGCCACTGAATTGGCCCGACAAAACGAGCCCGCCACGTACTCGTAGCTTTATACCTAAAATTTGGAGTGCGCCTTCTGTAATATTCTGTGGTGTATTGTGTGGTGTGGCAAAGAATTCAAGTTCAAAATAAATATGACAACCTTACTTTTGAATGCGTGCTAAAATCTATTTTTTCTTCCAACATGTACCTTGTTACTGTATGTATACTCAAGTACCCAGAGAGTAGCTAGAATGTCACAGTACTATTACCTATTTCAATGGTGGTCCTTAGTACGTGACGCGACTTACTAAAGGCTCCCGAAGATAGGCGCGACGCGACACCGGTAGAACATTTTTTTTTCCACAACTATCATAGATATTGTTCCACCAGAGATGCGTCTCGCCTGTCTGCAGCAGTCTTAACGCGATATTATCTAGTTTGTGTTTGGTTACTTCGTGTACGGCATTCGGCATTTAAATAATGGAGCTGTAATATTCTTGTTCATAACTGATTACTATTGAGCTTCATGGACGACGGGTCTAAAAGCGACATGAAAAAAAATTAAATGGAATTTTTTACCAAACCGTTTTCCTGCTACTTACTTTGGTGTGAAAACACGTTAATCTTGATCCTGTCTTGATAAATAACCATAAAACGCCTTAGCAAAAATATGAAAGGGCTAAATTGAGAATAATGTTTCCCAAAGCTGCTTTTAAATTACTTTCCTGACTGAACTGAATATAATTCACTTACGTTCTGTTATCCTTAGAGTTAGGAAATTGAGATACTCTTTTATCTGCCTAGCATTTTCCCGTTTAGACCGGATGCAGCTGAATACTAGTATTTTACATGGTTTGACTGCCTATCTGACCTCGACAACCCAGTTACTGGGTAACACGATACCCCTTGGTATGACTGGTTATCAGACTTTTGGACTTCTGGCTACCCGTAATGACTGTCAAAGATCTACGAATGACAGCTGGGACTAACGGCTTAACGTGCCTTCCGAGGCACGGAGGGGTCTCGATGTGTAATGGATGGTCACCCATCCATGAACTTGAAGCCCTAGTGTGAGTTTATTTTAACCATCTCGACTTTACGCATTGACCGCGTTCGGCGCTCCGATTGGCCCTTCACCGGTGAAGACCGGCCGGCTGCCAATCAGAGCACCGAACGCGGTCGATGCGTAAAGTCGAAATTGTTAAAATAAACTCACACTAGGGCCTCTACGCTCTAGCCACGAGCATTTCTAGGTAGTTTTTTTTATCTTTCTTTTAATATCCATGATACCTTCAACTTTCTTCTAATTGACTGGATTACTTTGGCCCAGCAGGTGGCCACGTTACTCGCGCAGTCAGTGGTGTTCTTTACGTCCTCAAATGTGCAGGACTATGAAGGACACTGGACACTCCAACAAGTGGGCCATCGTCTAGCCAGGACTTTTTATGAGACTTAAGTAAGAAAGTTAGGAATTTCTCAGAAGGAGCCCGGAGTTTGAATTTATGCCCGGTATAAGATGGGCTCGCCCTTCATTACGTGAGACTTTTACTTTAACTACATAAATGGCAAAATGCGGGTGTATATAGGTAAACCTTATGTTTACCTTTACTCGACTTCAGTGTTTTGTTGTCAAATTCCTTGAATCATGAGTAACGTTAATCATACATCTGAAGTTCTGAACTTGGAACTAATACTTGAGAGGGCTAAACAAATGTTTGTCTCACCAGCATCCGGGCTACAGGTTGAGGGAAATCTGTTGAGCTTTCGATGAGTCGTCTTAGTGCCGTGCCCTACTTTTGAACCAAAAGTGAGATTGTTACGACCGATATTTTCATGTTTAAACTGTTAAAAGCTCTTACTTCGACAAGACTACTAATAAACTGCCATTACTTTAGTTATTTTAAAACATAGTTTATTTTTGACGTTTAAGTAATATTTCAAAACAAATTAACAGCAACAAATATCATTTATCATTAATTTTTCATTTAGTATTCTCTAACTAAAGTATAAAATGATCCGCCTGATGGATTCCAAATATTTATTGATTGACACTTTTTTAAAAATTGTGTATGTAAAGAAAAACACGAATGAAATTAATGATCATGAGAATTGAGAACTGTTTCTAAGACATATTATGACAACTAGCTGTGCCCGCGACTTCGTTCGCGTGGATGTCGGAAAACAATAATGTGTCACTTAGAGAAGGTGTACCTTCATTTAAAAAGGGAGAATCTTTCGACCAGGCCTGGTGATTTTTCCTTGTAACTAAGATGCTGCCAAAAACTTGTATAATTATTTATGAAAATGCTTCTCTATATACAATATTAGACGTGGAACCACCTGGAGCGTACACAAAAAGGTTGCTAGGGTTGCTCACACGCGAAAGAGCTACATAAAGTTGGCCGTGGGAAAAGCAACCAACACTAAGATCTACCCCCGCAACGGATAATGTCTGGCCCTGAGCTTTGTTAATGGTCATGGCGTAACATAGGCTGACGGGGAATTGCACACGTTTGAAACTAAAGGGGAAATTATTGGGAATGAGGGGAATTCTGGGAATAAAAACAACATCACCGGCGCCGCAACCTGTTAAGATTTCGGCTTCGATGACGTTGTGTTGGAGATTGGTGACTCTGAGCCGAGTGCCGTTGCAAAGTTTGGGAGGACTTAAATTTCTGAGAAGAATTATTGGCACTCCGACTTTTAAACAAATTTTGTGTGCTGGAAGACCGGGTGTGTTAAGGGATTCTAAGAACTCTACTGGATAGTGTGTGGCATCTTCCTCTTCGGTAACCGTGTTTATTGAAGTATATTGTTTACTTTCCCCAGAAACATGTGCCAATATTTGTGAATTTATTGCTGCCGCTTGGTCGTTGCGGGGAGTCAAAATAGCTCGCTGGCACAGCCAAGCAGCAGCGTGGTTACCGATATCAGTGGGATTCCCATACACAGAAGAAATGAGTTCCAGCTGTGAAGCAACGGAACAACATAGGTTCTCCACCAAAATTACTTTGCCATCTTGTGTAGGATATGTGCCGTCACCAATTTTCAAAAGTAAATTTGAGAACTCTTGTGCACAGTGTACACTCGTCCAATCACGTGTTCCTTGAAAACTCCAGGCTCGCCTTCCACAGCAGTTCCACGTCTTCTACGGTTAAAAACACCTTGCTGCTTGTTGTACGTGTAATAAGATGGGACCTCATTATATAGAAGGGATTTCGCGTAATTATCTGTTTGGCAGAGGCGAAAGAATGCCATCAAGGTGGTTTGTCTTGGATTGTCTAACCTTGCTGTGACATTTTCAGACTGAAAATACACTCTTTGCCCGCCCTCAAGGTGTACATCGAGATGAATGACCGGCGGATGTCTCTCATGAATCGGGAAACTTAAAATACGCCAAACTGCCTCCGAGGAGCTTATGTACCGGCCAGATTGATACCTCGTGACTTCATCATATTCGTTGCGATTTCTCAGCGCGATCATTGCTTGGTCACTACCTTTATTAACATATTTGCAAATATATTTTATCGACTCTACGCTATTGCATATTTCAACATTAATGTGAGCTTGAAATGTTTTAGATAATACTGGCGAATACGGCACCACCCATCTATTATCCAAAACAATTTCTTGCCCACGGAACCTGGTAGAAGCTGTGAAACCACCTTGCGAGACTGATCTGCGCCGATACAACGGATACCCATTTTCCCCCGACATAGTCTGTGCTAAAAGTGCTCTAGGGTATTTTTTTGAGCACTTACCATCTTGCATGCACGGTGATTCCCTATTTAAAACACCACATGGCCCGTGAACCATGTGTGTCTTAATTATGTCATGCAAAATTGGATCTTCATTTTGGTCTGGAAATTCAGCACTTATGACACTGTCAATAGCATCGGAACGAATTTTGTTTTCCAACCACAGGAGAATGTGGGCGTGGGGCAAACCACGCTTTTGCCACTCGACGCTGTACATAAAACATAGAGCTGAACCGAATAGTTTCTCTTTTGTAAGGAGATTGATCAAAACTTTGAGCTTCAAATGAAAGACCCTTGCAATTATGTCATGCCTATCGTATGACGCCTGTCCTGTAAGAAGTTCCTGACAAATTTCGGTCCACTTTGGATTTGTTGTAAACGTTACGAAAAGGTCCGGTCGGCCGTACTTACGGACGTAGCAAAAAGCATCTTGCGTTCTTTCGTGCATATATCGTGGACCGCCTGTAAAACTGGATGGCAAGATGACCAATCGCCCCAAGTTTTCGACGTTAGTATCCGTTTGCATCGCGTCCCGCAAATGAACGTATTCTTCAGCGCGTAAACGACGTTGGTTAGTGCGAATGTAAACTAAACGTTCCGTTTCTATTTTTGCATACATGTCTACAATAAATTGGCTGAACAAACCACGAAATCGTTGCAAATAGACGAAGCGATTGCGCCTTATTTGTAAAAGGTATGAATAATATTGCTGAGCCGATATCTTTTTATTAAAATTGGCTACCCTGGTAGTAGGGTTAACTTGGTAGAGCCCGAAATTGTACCCATCTTCACCATGACAATATATTAACGGATATTGCAGGGCGTCGTATGCTCGGTGTGTTTCATAAATTCGTTGAAGGCGATCGTCGCGAGTGCGCAACACGATGTCACGCCTCTCACACTCTTTGTCGACTAAAACAACTGCAACTTCATCTGTGACAGGTGCATTGTGTCTCCCGCGGTGTTCACCAACAGGACGTCTATCTGCGTTGATGATTATTTTAAAATCATTGCTGCCAGGCGGAATGGACTCCAATGCAGTTTTAAAATTATGCACATACTGATTTGCTTGATGCAGCATGTTCTGTAGTCCTGATATAAGGTCACTATTAAGCTGGGGAAAATGACGATTTCTGACACTGAGCTGTTCAGTGTAATCAGACACAAAATAAACTTGGAGAAATTTGGGCTCATTTTCTGCCAGTAACGATCCGATGAGATGGTAAACTTGGCCTTGCACTTTGAAGGTTGGCATGAACGGTCCCTCCGTTATTTGTTTTGCCCCAAAAGATGTCATCTGGAATGCGCTGTTATATGAACGGATATTATCTAAAAAATGTTTAGATTGGCGGTGATCGCCATTTAGAAGGATTTTAATAAAGTTTGGAGGATCTTGAAAATTTGTGATGACAACTTTTCCACTTGAACAGCACATTCCATTTGTCTCTTTATTCCATTTCAGAGCATCACAAAAATTGCAAATTTCGGTCATACCACCAACAGAGGCGAAATCAGCGTAGTCAATTCTAGGTGAATAAGTAAAACCTGCTTTTTCCTTATTGACCCAAGTTGTAATAACATTTGTGAAATCATATTCCAGAGACTCGTCAGCGTCCTCAGTTGTAATTCTGTTCAGATTGTACCGAGCTCGGTCAGCCTCTAAGCGAGATTGACGCTGTTGTGCTGTTTCTGCTTGTCGCAAGTCGTCTATTCTTTCCCTTTCGGACGCTAAATACCTTTCATCATTCAACCGAGCGCGTACATAGCTATCTCTGGCTGACACTAATCTTCGTTCTCTCTCTGAGAGAGATTCAGATTCGCGTGACAGTGCGTGGCGCTCTCGGTCAACCGATAACCGCGCTTCGCGATCCTCGATGGTCTCTTGAGAACGCAAAGTTGCTGTCCGAATACTTTGTGTACTCAGGCGTGACTCCCTTTCCGAAAAAGTCTCGGACTCCCGTGACAGTGCGTGACGCTCTCGGTCTAACGATAACCGCGCTTCGCGGTCCACAATGCTCTCTTGAGAGCGTAAAGTCGCGGTCCGGAGACTTTGTGTACTAAGGCGTGACTCCCTTTCCGTAAAAGTCTCGGACTCACGTGACAGTGCGTGGCGCTGTCGGTCAGACGATAACCGCGCTTCGCGTTCCACAATGCTCTCTTGAGAGCGTAAAGTCGCCTCAGACTCGAGTGACAGTGCACGGCGCTCACGCTGAGCCGATAACCGCGCTTCGCGATCCTCTGTGCTCTCCCGTGACCGAGAAGCCGCCGTAAGAGCACGCTGTATTCTTAGTCTAGACTCACGCTGGAAAGGCGTTTCAGATGCGCGAATTCTAACTTGCCGTGCTCGGACAGCATTTAACCTCGCTTCACGATCCTCTTCGGATTCTTGAGATATAATTAGTCTCATTTTTTTAGCTTTTCGACTACATTGCGAAAGGTTAGATTTTTTTCTAGAAGGCATTTTCAAGAAAATATCTAAAACCAACCAACCAAAAGTTCGAGCGAATTACGAAGTAAAGTAACGACTCGTTTTTTGACCCAACGAACGAAACGAAACCAATTCGAACGAATTACGAAGTAAAGTAACGACTCGTTTTTTGACCCAACGAACGAAACGAAACCAATTCGAACGAATTACGAAGTAAAGTAACGCGACTCGTTTCTTGACTACGTAATTTGACCCAACCCAACGAACGAAACGAAACAACCAAAAGAACAATTTCAACGAATAAACGATCAAACCACAACAAACTTTTTCCGACAATTAAGAGACCAAGAACAAAGAAACCCAATTCTTCAAGGAGAAAGTGATCGTGGGATGTCGCGACGCCCCCGCCAGGGGGCGTGGCGAGCGAGGTCAGGGCTTCGCCCCTCGCCCGCGGAGGCATACAGTGGCCCGCTGCTACGGGCCCTCTCACTCTGTTCGGCCTACTACGGCCTGTAGCATTTGGCGTAGCAAGCTACGCCTGTGTGAATGGTTGCTATGAATATTTCTGTAGGCGCGTCGCGACGCTATTTCACATAGCGCCGCTTGCTTCACGACACCACGGCGGTCAGTCCCCATCAGGTGAGACCTCCAGTTACCTGGAGGAGGCCCGATGAAGACGACCAGCGACAGTGATGCCGACTCGACGCACCTACAGGTAGATATGTAGTTTACCCTCGCCCCGCTTACAGATCTAGCCGTTTACGGATTGAGGGATAAACAGTCGTGTTTGTGTGAGCGGCTTGTGTTGTTGTGTAACACCGCTCAGTGTCAACGTGCGTCGCGGCCCGCGTCGCGCCTGCACGTGTTATGTTGGATGCATGTGTAGTTAAGGTTGTCTGTATTTAGTTACGTGATATGCCTATATTAACTTAGAACACACCACGCAACAGATGTATGTGTACATCTGTAGAGTCTTATTATTTCGAGTAAGCTGCGTGTAACCTGGGTGCGGCTTACTCGAGGCGTCATATCCGGTGCGATGGGGTCAGTTGTCCGCTACCAGGTCGCGGGGCAGGGGTCTCGCGTCAGGTGGGCGCGCGTGCAATGGCGCTATCTGCTTGACATGGGGCCAGGCAGAAGCGTCGGCACGCGCGAACATTACCTTCGCGAGTCGCCCTACAAACTCGTCCAGGCTCTCAATCCCGAGGTCCCGGTGGAGTACGTCGTTCCTCACGAAGCGAGGAGCGTCAACAATGGTCCGCAGCGCAAGGTTTTGTTGCGCGCGGAGCGTCTTGCGGCTCGACTCCTTCGTGAGGGCGAACCACGCTGGGGCGGCGTACGTCAAGATTGGGCGTATGTACGTTTTGTACACGCCCAACTTGACGCGCGCCGGGATGCGGGATGAGAGCACAGGTTTAAGGAGGTTGCGGGCGACCCTACCCTGCGCGGCGACCTTGCGGACATGGGGCCCCATCGTGAGGCGGCGGTCGATGGTCACACCCAGGTACTTGGCCCGGGGCGACCAATCGACGTCGACCCCATGTAGTTTCAGGGGTGGCGGGACGGGCGAGTATCCGACGACCATCGCCTGCGTCTTACCCACGTTCACCGATAGCCGCCACTTTGACAGCCACTCGGGAAGCAGATCGAGGGCGCGCTGCATTTTGAGCGCCGCGTGCTTCGCATTGAGCGAAGTGGTGATGTACGCGGCGTCATCAGCATACAGCGCGAGCGTCGTCTCTGTCGTGGTGGGGATATCGTCGGTGTAACGCGTGTAACACGCAGGCGACACGCAACTGCCCTGCGGCACACCTGCCAGCACTGGGCGAGCGCCGGATAGCGCCCCGTCGACCACCACCCTGAAGGATCTGTTGGACAGAAAGGATGCAACCACCTTTACAACGCGACGGGGCGCGTCGGAGGTGGCGAGTTTATAGATCAGACCGTCGTGCCACACACGGTCGAAGGCCTTCTCCATGTCGAGGAATACTGCCACCGAGCATTCCTTCTTATCTAAAGCTGTCGTCAGGTGGTGCAGTACCCTCGACAGCTGAAGCGTCGTGCTGTGCTCCGCCCTGAAACCAAATTGCTCGGGGCGTGGGGCTATGTGTTGAGTGAGGTGTCGCAGCAGGAGTACTTCGAACACCTTGGAGACTGTCGGCAGCAGAGTGATAGGCCGATAGCTCTCCGGCTTCGCTGTGTTCTTTCCCGCCTTGGGCAGCATAATGACGCGCCCCTCCTTCCACGAGGTGGGAAAGACCCCCGTGCGCAGTATCGCCGTGAACAGGCGCGCCAGTGCCGCTACTGCACGGAACGGCAGGTGGCGCAGCGCTGTGTTGGTGATACCGTCAGCACCGGGGGCCTTTCTGGGCTTCGTTCTTAGGATGGCGCGTCTAACTGCGCCAGGCGAGAAGAAGATAGGGTTCTCCTCGGGAGCTACCGGCTGTGCGAAGTAGTCTCCTAGGTGTTGCTCGACCGCTGCGACATGTTCGACGTCGTCGGTCGGGTTAGGGCGGAACTGACGCTCCAGGTGCTCGGCGAAGACCTCCGCCCGGTCCTCTGCTACATACTTAAGCGCCCCGTCGCTGTTGAGTAGAGGGCGCACCGGGGCTGGGGTATTCGACAGCTGGCGGCAAAGACGGTGTACAGACGGCCAGCTGTCGACAGCGGCGTCTATTCTCTCTTCCCAGCCCGCGGCGGCGTGGGCCGATAACTCGGCCTTGACCTTCTCCGCGAGACGGTTGAGCTCTTTCTTCATAGTCGGGCATCTAGTCTGTTGCCACTGCTTGCGAAGGCGCCTTTTCGCGGCAACCATCGCGCTGATACGCGCCGGTAGGGGCGGCAGTAGCCCTCTCCCCTCCGGTTGTATCGTCGTCGCCGCTTCTAAGGCGCTCTGGATGCAAGCAGTGACGTCATCCGCCGCTTGTTCCACGTCCGCGGAGGAAACTATGGGCCTAGTCGGCGTGGTGGTATGCATCCTTTCTGTGAACAGAGTCCAGTCCGTTGATCGGCGTGGCGCTAATGGCTTCAGTCGGGTCGGCTGCTCCGCTAGGACGACGAGTACCGGTTGGTGGTCCGACTGTAGCTCGTCGTCTATCACATGTTGCGTGATCTGGCGGTGCAGCCCTCGGTGGACTACGATGTCCAGGACGTCCGGCGTGTATGCCGCCGGGTCCGGGTAATGGGTGGGCGTCTCCGGGCCGGACACCGTAAACCCGAAGGCTTCCGCGTCCGCGAAGAGTCGCCGGCCGTCGCTGTTTGTTTGAGCGGAGTTCCACGCAGGGTGCTTACTGTTAAGGTCGCCGGCAAGGATGGTGGCGTTGCCATGCGTGCTAAGTAGCGCCCGCAGCTCAGCCATAACAAGGCGAGACGCGGGCGGCTTGTAGCACGCATAGATGTTAATGTCCTCGCCGGCGACATGCAGCTGTACACCCAGGGCGTAGAAGCTGGACAGCGACGGCAAGGGGAGCTCCTGGTGGACGACTCTTCGCCTCACTAGTACCGCCAGACCACGGTAGCGGACGTGATGAGCCGACCTTTCGTCCTTACGGTAGACGTGATAACCCGGGAACCTGACCCTATCTTCGGTTCCCAGGTGCGTCTCACTGATTAGCGCCACGTCGATATCTTGTTCCCGAAGGAGGTGGCGGAGGGGGGCGACCTTATCCCTAAGGCCGCGGGCATTCCAGTGTACAATCCTCAACGGCCTAGCCATCACAAAGCGACAGCAACGTGGCCAGACCGTCGAGGATGACCGCCTCAATATCTCGGCCCTGCCTTATAGCTCTGATAAGGTCCATCAGGAGCTTTATCGCGCAGGTTGTGAATTCTTTATTCGTCGTCGCGCTTTGCGCGGTAGGGGCGACACCACTCGCCGCCGCAGGGAAACTTCCCTTGGCCTTGATTGGCCGTTGTGCCATCATGGCGTCGGCGGCGACGGTGGTGGTGCCTTGCGGCTTTTGGGCGAACCTACTAGCTATAGTTCCTGCGTTTCGCCGCTGCGTCGTTTTGTCGCTACTAGTAGGTTCGTCCACTAGCGCGTGCGCCGTCCGTCGGTCGACAACCTGCGCGATGGAGGCAGGGCCGGCCTCAGGGATGGCTTCTGTAACTTCCTGTGTCGCCGGGGGGGTGGTTTTCTTCCTCCCCCTCCCCCCCCTCTTCTTCTTCCTCCGCTTAGAGGAGGCGGAGGCTTGGCCTCTTTGTGTGGGCTCGTTGGCCGCCGCCATCAGCGTCGGTCCATCGGCCTCCACGGTGGCCACTGTTGGTGGCCTGGCCGCTACTCTGTTTGTAGCCGTGATGGCGGCGGTCCCCGCTCGCTTGTTCCGAGTCTCCTTCGTGAACACGGGGCACTTGATGAAGCTCGCGGGGTGCGGGCCACCGCAGTTGACGCATGTGGCCGGCTCCTCCCGCGGGCGTCGGCAGTCTCGTGCCGCGTGCTCACCCCCGCATCGCACACAAGCGAGCGGTCGGTGGCACTGGTGCGAGCTGTGCCGGAAGCGCTGGCACCGGTGACACTGCGCCGGGCCACGCTTTCCACGCCAAGCCTCAATCTTGACACCACGCATGTACATGAACACGGTGGTGTCATAGATTTCTCTAACGTCCGGGGTTTTCTTTAATATTGCGTGGAACACGCAACCGGGTCGTCCTTGTGCGCCCTTTATGTGGCGCACATACTCCGGTTGGTATCCCAACGCCCGGAGTTCCTCCTCTATCTCCTTCGGGTCCGTATCCGCCGGTAGGCCCCTGATGGCGACTTTGAGGTTGCGATCCGCTGGTAGTGAGTACGCGAACCACGACACGCCTGCACTCTTTTCCAGGCCAGTCAAATAGCGCTGGACCAGCCGATACTCGTCTTCGGTGTCCGGGGTGAATCTCACCCCGGTCCCGTACGGACGAGCATTCGGTGGCCGGCCCAGCTGCGCGTGAATGGCCCGGAAGTGCGAGGCCCAGTTCGGCAGCGTCTCCACTACCAGCGGAGGGTACCTCAGCTTCTTGCGGTTCTTCCCCTTCTGCTGCTGCGACGTAGTCGGCGCCGAGGACGAGGTGCCGGCGGCAGGGGCAGGGGGGGGAATATTAGTGCCAGGGGGGGGGGGCGAGTTGGTGGGTCTCGCCCCTGTGTGTGTCAGTGCGGAGGCCGGAGGTGTCGGCGACCGCGGTGGTGTGCGGCGGGCCGCGCCGGCGAAGGTAGGCGACATTGGCGTACCCCGACCCCGCGTCGCGCTTTCGCGCTGTGGACGCGGCGGGTCGAGGCAGTACCGCTTCGCCTCCTCCGACGCGGCCTCGCCGGAGCTTCTTCTCCGCCGCTGGGGTCTGGCCTCGAGCTCAAACTCGAAGTTAAACCCCAGCGATGGTGTAGGCGACGCCGGCGACATAAGCGCGGCGGCGGCTGTTGTGCCGCCCGCGGTGGACCGCGATCCGGGTCGTGAGGTCATGTCCGGGGACATGTCTCCACGACCGGACGCGGCCGAGCCCACGGACGCCAGCGACATGCTCGACCCAGCACGGGAGGAGCATGCCGACAGCATCGCGGGCGAGTCGCAGGCGGACATCCGGGGTGGCGCCGGCGAAGCGGGCGTCTGCATCGTAGTAGGTGCCGGCCTATATCGTTGGCCGGCACTTGCTGGCCGCTCCTGCTCAGCCATCACCGGCCCCGCCAGCGAGCGGCGGGGGTCGGGAGCGGCGGTGCGCGGAGCGGACACAGCTTGGGTTGTCTTCCTGATCGCGCCGGTAGAGGGCGCGGGCGGCGAGACGAACCGCGGCGGTGGGGCAGCAGCGTGTATTGGGGGCGCGCGGGCCCGTGCGGATGACACGGGGGTACGCGGCGGCGGGAGCGCGGGGTAGGCGGCGCGGGGCGCGGTAGTACGCGCGGCGGGCGCGGAAGGACGCGCAGTGGGCGCGGTTGGTGGCGCGGGCGCGGTTAGGAGCGCGGGCGCGGCAGCACGCGTCGACGTCGACGGTGCGCGCGCTTGCGATGCGCGGCTGGGGTTCGCGGCCGGCCCCGGGGCCTGGATCGGCACCGGGCGGAACGCGGCGGGACGGACGGCTACCGCATGCGGCCGGCTCGACGACGGCGTTGGCGCAACGCGCGCAGGCGCCGATGTCGTCGGTGGGCCGGCGGGCACAGCGGCAGGGGTCCCCCCCCCCGGCTCCTCTTCCGGTCGCGTCTTCTTCGTCGTCTTCTTCTTCTTCTGGGCTCCGGCCAGTGATGCACCGGACGCCGCATCGCCTATGTTAGGCAGAGACGACGCCCGATCCAGCACTGGACGGTCCTCCGGAGACCCGGCATCGCGGCCCAGCGAGCCGCGCGTGGTTTCGGCATCTTGAATGGGCGTGGGCCTCCGCGACCGCTGCGGTGATTTCTCACCGAGCAGCACGGGGCGGCTCTCTCTGTGCCTGCACAGGTACCGGTTGTATCCTGTACACACACAGAGAGAACGGGTTAAAAATATTGCGGTCCGCACGGAATTTAACGCGATACGTGAGGCGGATTACCGCGCAATGGCACACGAGCTAATCCCCAAGGAGAAAGTACTATAAATGGGCTAAGGTGATTCTTCTACGGAGAATCTTAACACCGCGATTCAAAAAATTACGTTAAATGAACAACGCCATCTATCGAGCACGAAGTAATACTGTCAAAATATATTGGAAAACGTTCGAACACTCAATAAGCTAACTAAACTATGTAGAAAAGTCCAAAAGTACAAAATATTTTTGTTTTTAAGAAATTAACATTTATCACTATTGTTTCATATCATATCATATCTTAAATAATTAAGTTGTATCATGATTTGAAAGATAGGGAGCGCCACCTATCGCACTACTACTAAACTAATAAACATCGCTTTTGGAAAACTTGAATTAATCTAAGTTTAAATTGGGTCATTGGGAGTTTTATTTTATTCACAATGTAACGTGTTAAGTTACCGCGCGAAATATGCGAAAATAATTATCCTAAAACAACATTACGAACTCACAAATCTACTTGAATTTACGTTAGTATTATTTTGCGTCAATAGATGTCGTTACGTGTATGTACATTACGTAATGACAATTTCTTCTTGAACACTTTAAATCATATATCTTTTGATATTTTGAAGCGATTGCGATGAAACAAAAACTAAATGAAACTTCAAGTTACAAACAATATTTGAGTGTAAAAGTTAACCATATTGATTTTGTACTTTTTACGTGATACTGGAAAAAACAAACCTCACAGACAAACAGACAAACAGACAAAAATTCCAAAAATGATAGAAATGGTATCTGTTAGTTATTATTGAACACTCCAAGTACTTTTTTTTTTTTTTTTTTAATGTACAGAAACGCTTCGACTACAGATTTATTATATGTATAGATTATTTTTAGCACAAGATAATATGGGTACTAACCAATTCATTTTATTCTTATCCACAGGACGAAGTAAAATCACAGAAGTCTGTCAGAAGAGCGTAATAATGAATGCCTTATGAGCATGGAGTTTGAAGGCAAAGGGAGTTAATTAAGCTATTCTAAAAATAACCCGCAGAATAGACTTTTTTACGTCTTTATTAGGGTTCTAGGTTAACGCAAATTACTTCCGGTGGTGTAGAAAAAGTTATTTTGTGAGAAGATAACGAATAATGGTGTTTACAAGGGAAAATTAGACCGAATTATTTAAAGATCCTATTAGAAGTAGGGAGAATTACGTACGCAGTTATTTTCCACCTTTCGTTTTTACGTAAAATAAGTTTGGCAACTTGGCAACGTATGGCCAAAATATCGCCAAATATCTTAGTTTATCCTGTCTGATTATCCTTAGTTTGTACTGTTCTTTACGAAGTATTAAGCTTCTCTTACTAAGTATAGTTCTATACATATTATAATTTAAAGTCCACTTTCGTGTTTGTCTGTATACCCGTGAGAATTTATATTGAAGGTTTATGTGTGTAATATGTTAATGGTGCCGATTCTCTTCTACACCGATCTAAACTATCACTAAAATTCCTTACTTTTGGCTATGAGAATTTTAAAGCTATTATGCAAAAAAAACCCCAAAATTTAAAAATAATTTTGACACAACTAAAATTTAATTTGACAATCGTAACTCCACGTGGTACATACTTATTTGCCCTACATTTAAAAAATTTTTCATTGTTTTTGCAATAGGACACCATTTTCGACATATAAGCAAAAGAAAAAAAAAAAATACTTTTTGTACATGAAGTCGAGGTGTTGGTGTGAATTTCTGTTTATGACAACTAATTGTATTCCACACCATTTTTACCGCCGTGATTATTAGAGACAAATTCGAAAAGTTTTTAACGTAAAAGAAAATTTTCCTATCATTTTCTTTTGATACATACACATTCAAATTTTAGTGAGTATTCTTTCTTAAAATTTTAATGTAAATTAATTGAATCGGGTCAGTTTTCGAGGAGAAAAAAGGGGATTACAAGCGCGGATCTCGTCAATTTTTTTGTGATACTATCTGTCTGAGCTGGAGCTGTCCCTATCGCATAGTCTTGAGGTAAGATGACGGCAATAGTTTCTATAAATACCTATTTTTCAAATTCCTCGCAGACCCTGTTCCCTCTTAAGAGATTCTGGCGCTAATGAATGGGATGGGCGCACAAATTTATTTATTTTCTTTGTATTATTAAAACAAATACACATTTTACAAAAACAACAAATGTAGTTTTGTTA
Organism: Xanthia togata; assembly: GCA_963853775.1. Taxonomy (NCBI): domain Eukaryota; kingdom Metazoa; phylum Arthropoda; class Insecta; order Lepidoptera; family Noctuidae; genus Xanthia; species Xanthia togata. Next base: position 9,617,460 of record OY970806.1, read on the forward strand.
TAAGATTTTAAAAAACTGATGACCGTCCGTGAAGTACATACCTATTTACGCCGTAGGTACTAAGGGTTTATTTTGTTTTTTAGAGATAACCTATTTTGGATTTTTTTCAGTTGAGGAGACTACAAGTCATCGTTTTTCTGAGTATACGATTGATAGAGTGAATCCTTAATCCTTGTCAATTGCATAACTAAGACCTCTGCCTCGAATTTTGCGGGCAGCGGGGCGGCGGCGGCGGCGGCGCGGGCGATCACCGCTTGACTGGAGTGCACCGCTCGTTGCCCGCCCCCGCGCCGCTGTTTTCGAGAACCGGTCCATTTGATTTTACGCATAAGATCCTGCCGCTCCCGCGCCGCCGCCGCCGCCGCCCCGCTGCCCGCAAAATTCGAGGCAGAGGCCTAAGATCTTGCCGCTCCCGCGCCGCCGCCGCCGCCGCCCCGCTGCCCGCAAAATTCGAGGCAGAGGCCTAAGATCTTGCCGCTCCCGCGCCGCCGCTGCCGCCGCCCCGCTGCCCGCAAAATTCGAGGCAGAGGCCTAAGATCTTGCCGCTCCCGCTCCGCCGCCGCCGCCGCCCCGCTGCCCCCAAAGTTCGAGGCAGAGGCCTTAGGCCTAGGCAGGATCTTATGCGTAAAATCAAATGGACCGGTTCTCGAAAACAGCGGCGCGGGGGCGGGCAACGAGCGGTGCACTCCAGTCAAACGGTGACCACCCGCGCCGCCGCCGCCGCCGCCCCGCTGCCCGCAAAATTCGAGGCAGAGGCCTGAAGGTTCATATAATAACGGTGCAGCAAGGAATCAAACGAACGCAATTATTTCGCAATTACGTAACGTTCCCTCGGTGCGCTCTTAAAATCTGCGCAGCAGCTATCAGAAACTATTTGTCTGACGTTTTGTTTTTTCAATTTTGTAATTTTATCTATACTAATAATATTATAAAGAGGAAAGATTTTTTGTTTGTTTGTTTGTATTGAATAGGCTCCGAAACTACTGGACCGATTTGAAAAATTCATTTACGATTAGAAAGCTTAGTTTTCAGGGAGTAATATAGGCTTTTTATCCCAGGTTAAATAACGGGTCCCGCGGGAAAGACCACGGGAGCGAAGCCGCGGGCAAAGTGCTAGTTATGTATAAAACTGCATGCACAAGTAAAAAAATACCGTAAAAAGGCGAATTGTGAGTGGTTAGAGTAGCGCCACGGCACCTCACCTTCCGTCTGACGCAGGTCCTCAACGGACACGGTTGCTTCGGGAGGTTCCTGTTCCGGATAAGACGGGAGGAAACGCTCGGGTGTCACCATTGTGTGGATCACCCGGAGGACACGGTGGAGCTTACAGTGGAGGTCTGCTCGGCTCGTGGATGCGATCGGCGGTGGTGAGCTCTCACGTCCAGCCCTGGTCTAGGCCATGGTATGGAACGAGAGGGCATGGAAAACCGTCACTTCCTTCTGCGAAGCAGTAATGCTCGCGAAGGAGGGGGCGGAACGCGTGAGGGAGAGGCAAGCTTCGCGCCCTCACGCCCCTAGTCGCCGCAAGAGACGCCCTGGGCGTCGGGAATCTTGACTACCGTAGGCGCTGGCTTGCGGACGGTGAGCAATGTAGCTCGCCGCCCGATAACGACAGCCTGTAATTTTGACGTTCGAAAAGTACTGTTTCTCAGCCTAGTTTGAATAAATGACTTTTGATATTTTTTTTGGACCAGGCCTGGGTCAACGGCGCGTTGTGTTCCAGGCGCACCTCAAAGAGATATCAGCACAACTGACGGGGTCCCCTAGGCTCATCGACCCTGTCGGGGTCGTGGGAAAGTCCGAAAGGGATATCGTGGCCCCTGGCAACGTACAGGCAACTGAAGGAACACGGGTGGGTTTTAGTCAGTAAGAGTCTGACACGCCCTCCCGCTCCGCCCAGAGCGGCAGAAGTTATTTGATGATTTTCTACATAAACAGACGCCTTCTTCCCGTGGGAGTAGGAAAAAGGCGATCTCGGTAGACTCGAAGTCAATAATATTATACCATAAAACTTTTGGCACTCGGCAATAGTTTGACTTTCTATGGCAATATTGTTTTTTTTTCTATCAGTAATTCCAGAGATTGCCTTTAACAAACAAACAAACAATTTCACCTCTTCATAATATTAGTTCAGATGTAGTAGTTTCCGTTTGCATCTAAAATATAATGTTTCTCATGTATTTACAGCTTAAGCACTTTGAAGTTTTATTAAGTATTAAAAACAGGGCCTTCAAATCCAAAGTTTTCTATGGGATAGTTATTGGAATGGAATGGCGGATGAAGTCGCTGGAAAGATGCTAATTTTATTATTCATACAACGAGTTGAACAGATTTCAATTTTGTTGTGCTTGTAAACACTATTTGGAATGTGGATGCAGATGTTAATAATGTGTCGGAGGAGGGTATGCATCTCTTTCGTTATTATCAGCCATATTTTAACTACTGTGGACGTACTAATGGGTAGTGCTGGTTATTGCACAATAGAAAAACCGTTTGCAGTTCGGATCACATTATAATTTACGATAACATTAATCACACTAGCATTTCACTCACTGTAGGTACACGACACAATTATTCGAAACGCGGGACAGTTTCTGAACGTGTTCACTGCTTGTTCCTAGCTGCGCTAGGTACAATCATCCGCAGATCAGTGTTATTACTTGAAATACAATTATTTCAAAATCAACCAAAGATGGTGTTATTTTCAGATGACACATCATTGATATTTAAAATAAACCGACGGTCACAAAATCTCGACGACGTGAATAGCTGTATTGTTCAGGTCCAAGATTGGTTTACGGTAAATAATTTGGTACTAAATAATAAAAAAACAAAATGCATTAGATTTAAATTACCAAATGTTAGAAGCAGCGAATGCGACATCATATTGAATGGAGAAAAACTGGAATTTATTAATCAAACAGTTTTCCTAGGAATCACGCTAGACGAGAAATTACAATGGGGACCCCATATAACATCTCTCGCGGGGCGGCTAAGCTCGGCCGCTTATGCTGTTAGAAAGATAAGACAGTTAACAGATGTAGAAACCGCGCGTTTGGTCTATTTTAGTTACTTCCACAGTATTATGTCGTATGGCATTTTACTATGGGGTCGGGCTGCTGACATTGAATCCATTTTTATTTTACAAAAGAGAGCTGTCAGAGCCATTTATAATCTAAGTCGTCGCGAATCTCTCAGGGAACTATTTAAAAAGATTAATATTATGACGGTACCTTGCCAATTCATTTATGAAAATATTATGTATGTGAGAAAAAATCTACATCTTTTTAATAAAATAAGTGATAGACATAATTTTAATACTAGAAATAAAGATAAAATAGATCAACCATTTTTCAGACTATCTAAAGTAAATACATCTTTTATGGGGTACTGTGTTAAATGTTACAACAGAATACCTTGTGATATATTAGAATTAAATGAAAGAAAATTTAAAACTCATATAAAAAGTACACTTTGTAAACAAGCATATTACAAATTAGAGGATTATATCCAAGATAAAAATGCTTGGAAACATGCTGGTCCTGCTCCATAGGACAATTTAGAATCTAGACAAAATCAAACTGGTTGCCAATTTAATTGTATAATATTATTTTTTTAAACATTAATTTTATATTCTGTGATTACTTGAACTCACACACTGACTTATTAATAGTAGTACGTGTTAAAATGTTAAGAATATCGTATAATTTTACAATGTTTGTAAATATGTGAGCACCATGCATCTATCACATAATTAATTTCTGTCATTCCTTCATTTTTCATTCTTTTTACCTATCGTGGTATAGTAATCTTATTCTAGGTGCATCGTCTTCACATATAATTATATAATTAATGTATACAGAATATTGTGAAAATATTTTAAAAGAGTAACGGTGGAGTTTCTTGCCCATTCTTCTCCATACGAAAACGACCTTTTGGAATGGGCGACTAGAATCAATTATTATATTTTTTTTTTCTGTAAATGTTGACGTTCATAAGTGCCTTTTTTGTGCCTAAATGAAATAAATTACTTGACTTTGACTTTGACTTTGAACTACGAAAACCCCCCTTACTGGTACGACATTATAACTATAGGCGCTGTGAATGTCAAATTGTTACCATTAATGTGTGCGGTTGACAGGACGTACCACCGCCACCGGTACATCCAGTTAATATACCGGCTATAGAACTCGTTCGCATTATTTTCAGTCGAAGGCCATCAAGCTAGTCTACCAAAAAGAAACAGTATTCACCAAGGAAAATTGATGTTTCATTCTTATGTCATATACAAGGTTCTGACTCAAAACATGCGACCAACCGATGAAGTCTGCTTTGCTGAGCCCCGGTCGGCGGCCGGTCCTAGCGTTATGTTTTAAACTGTGTCAAACGCCGCTAGGCGGCGCTGACGTCCCGATTAGTCAACTCAGTAACCTATTTCTGACAAATACTCGTATGTCTGAGATAATGGCTTGGTCATAATATTAGGTGCATGCCCTAACCCCCATCCTAAACACTATAATTCTTAATTTTTAGTGACTAGAGTTTTTATGCCGCTCATGGGCGACTCTGACTTGACTTCAAAAGCCGTCGAGAAATATCTCTCAGGCTTGCCGGTTTCCTCACGATGTTTTTTTCGCCGTTTATGAAGCAAGTGCACGCACATGAATCAGAAAAGTTAGAGGTGCGTGTCTTGGGTTCGAACCGGAGACCTATGACTGGGTAGTCCAACGGTCATACCACTAGGCTATCACTCCTATAATGAAGTCTAGGTACAAATCCTACAAGAAAATTATTCCAAGCAAAAACACAATAGACGACGTATATTTAGTAACCTAATCCGCTTAGCTGTTCCTAAAGAGACATAAAGGAACCTGTAAGAAATCGACACGTGTTTCACCTCTCAACGAGACATCCGCGTTGCCACGCCAAGCACCGAACGCAGACTCGCGTGGCTATGTCGTTTTCTTACAGGTTTCTTTATGACTCTATAGGAACAGTTAAGCGGTCACGCCTAACTCAATTAACTTTATTTCAAGCAGTCAATTCGGCTGGTATATGTTTCAACGTTAACCGGCGGAAATATTTGGTCAAATACCAAAAAATAAAGGTTAAAGTTCGTCACCCTAATGTAAAGGAATTACCAACTGTAAAACTATGAAAATTATATATACGTACGCAGTATATAAGTAAGTGAGCTCTGTGCGTGTTCGCATTGCGTGATCACAGATAATCTTTTATTTGGTACATTGTATTTTTATTCAAAACGCTGAAAACCCGTGAAATTATTTTTTGTTGGTCTGAAAAGGTTACGGATCTACCCACCCGAGCCTACCTATTCTTAATAAACGAATATCTCCGGTAGACCAAATGACAAAAGAAAAAGAGGAATTATATGTAGGAAGTTTCCCTAAAGATTATGAAATAGGGATGATGCCTGGGTCAAAAACAAAAATTCTATTTAGTCCGTCAGTCAGATAATAAAAAATATTAGACACGTATTTTTTGCTTTATAATATTAATAAAAAAATATTTAGATACAACGCATTAAAGTTGGGGAGTGAGGTTGATACGTCACAAGTATGTATAACATCTACATACAAGTGACGTCATGGAACATTATAACTCAATGTATCGCGGTAATCTTTTGATACCTTAAAAAAAGAAAAAATACGTGTACGTTATTTTTTCATAATCTACATTACGGACAAAAAACATTTTTTTAGTCATCATCTCTATTGTATCCTACTAAATTTTAATTTTATTTTCAGTGTTATGCTCGTTCTATTTGGTGCAATCGCATAGGAATTAATTATTTCGTGCAAATAAATGTATTTTCTTTATTTCTAATTATATATTACTAGCTGACCCGACCGCAACGTGGTATTGTCCAAACAATAGTAATATTCAATCCCATGAAAAAACCGACTTTCAGTTATTCCCATTTTTCCAATTTTCCGGGTTTTTTTTTTCCAAAAGCCTATTCGGACTATTACGAAAAACAAATCCAGCCAAGTGATGCGCTGCCCAACGAACAGGATTTCATTTTTATTTACACAGATTATGGTTTGATTAACGGTAGTGAAATTGTTTATTCTGTAAATATGACATTGGAATCACTTATACAAGTAAACTTTTAAAAAAAAATTGCTAGATGAGTTCGTCGTTTCCTATCTGACTACTCTGAGAAGAAAGGTCGAAACAAACTCAGAGGTCACAGTCTCTTTTAAAGTCCAGACATAATCTTGGTCAGGCCATAATATAAGGACCATGTAGATTAGTTTGAAATGATCTTTTGAGAAAAGAACCACACAGATTTGAGTGGACCTGTCCTGTCAGTGCAAGCATTTGTCAGTAATCGTGGAGCTCAACTAAACCTACGGTACTTACTCATGACTCGTTTTTCAGGTTAAAGGCCTTTGTAGAACGCTATGAAGGAGTTATGTTTAAATAGCTGCCCATTTAAACATTACACCTTCATAAAATAGCCTTTACGAGTGGCGATACTAAAAAGTTTGACACATCCTGGACCATCAGTTTAAGTACCACCTTGATTACTGCAGTGCTATTCTGTAACCATCTCACCGTGAAAACTTATGTGAAGTGAGCTCGGAGTGAGCTGTCAGTCCCTAGCAGCAGGTGGGATGACAGCTCACTTCAAGCTTACTTCACCTAAGTTATCACCGTGAGATTATTAAATACACATGATATAATGGCTTGAATACCACGATTAATACCCCCGTCGGGTCTTTTGATTCTAATAGTTTTAACACACCTAGTACACATATAGGTTTAATACACATTAATGTATTACAGAATAGACCAGCTGGATTAATAGTTTCATGATGGCATGAGTTAAACACGAGGATAGCTCACATTTCTCATTTTTCAAAGACACATTGCATTTGCTATTCTCATAAATATAATAATAATAGTAAGCTATTATTGTCCCACTGCGCACAGTTAGCATGACCACAATAGAAACGGGTTTTTTCGACGGAATAATAGACAAAAATGACATATCAATAATCACAATCTGTCATTTTGTCTATTCTGCCGTCGACAAACCGTAGAAAACCCTATGGTTGTCATGTAACGCGTGCAGGGGAATGGCCTCTCATACAGAAAAGACACGAGCATTGATCACCACACCACGCTAGCTCAAGAGGGGTTGTAAAAAATTCTCCCACTACGTAACATTTTTTGCTACAGGCTATTGTAACAAGCGTTTGACTTTCAAGTACCTATACGTTTCAGGCAATCAGATAAACTTCTATTGGGGCGCATGAATAACAAAATTTAACCTTGAACCATTCCTATCGTAGCAGGCTGCCGGTCAGTTGCTGCCCCAAAACCAAGGTTAGATTTAGCAAGATTTAAAAGTACGCCGAAAAAATGGACGATCTGTTTCATTGTAATACTGGCTGATTTGGTTAAATTGCGTTTGCATAATGCCGGTTACGTAGCAACGATTATAAAGCAATCTGTCTGTGTAAAAGGCTTTCGCATTGGTAATAATAGGCCTCCTGGAAAGGAGGTATTAGGCATATAATAGTAGGGCTGGGAAAACGATTTCTTGGCAGACCAGCCGCCAGAGTTTGACGTTATTGAAGCAATTTTAGGAACAAACTTGTTATGATCAGCGCAGATAAGAGAACATGCTACAAAAACAGTATTTCTGTGTCTTCCATTTATCATTCACCTATTACATTACTACGAAATTGTTGCATAATGAGCGTATTAAAATACGAGTGAGTGTTTAAAAACCGAACTGTCTTTAATAGTATCACACGAGTGTTTTAATACCTAGTTATGTGCAGTTTCATACACTACTTTATCTACTATCATACATTGGGATTTAACCTACTAAATATGCGATCAAAGTTAAAGATCAAGAATAAAAAAATCCCACGAAATTCAGTACAACTTCACGTATGAATGGCGCCTGCACCCAGCACATCACCGCGCATGCGCTAGAGCTGCTATCCCCGTAACGTTCCATTACAAAAATTGATGGAAACTCCTTGGTGACATTAACTTATTGGATTTGCCCTGTATCGTAATAGAAAAAAATTGTTTTAGAGCATTATTTTGTTAGAGAAAAAGTGTTATCGAATGATTCTATTTTTAAATTTCGGTACCTATCGTATTTATAAAGTATGTCAATATAAACTCGTTTTGAAGTTTAAAATTCGAATATTACGTTAGGAGAGTAGATAAAAGTTTTTGTTTAATGTAAGTAGGTAATCTAATCTATTAATTATAATTATAAGGATTTGGCCGTTTTTTTTTTTCTATACAAAAATGGTTGTCGCCTCTGTATCTAAAATGAGAGGAGTCTTTGATAGTATATCCAATAGATAGTGGGACGATACAGGCTGATTTCTAGTGCAGCTGGTACGGTAGGTATGTATTATTTACCATCGAAGAAGTTCATATCTATACACCGCAATGACTATTTCTGCTTACATCGCTCGGCCACTATGATTATAGAACCGGGTAACCGATGTGGTCACCGTGTTCACGGGATTTTGTTTTCAAACTGCTTAGATATGAAGTTTTTCGATAGTACGTACCTACTCCAGCGTGACCTCTGCGGTTTTATCATCTTTTTTTCTTTTCTAGTTCATATAACTGGCCAACAATATTTATTCAATTTTTTTCTAATTTGAATAAAGTCGTAAACAGCGCTGTCAATTTTCTATATAAAAACTTCAGTCGCTGAAAAATATGAATTGTAAGTACTCGTATCTAGTCGATTTTATAAATTTTGTACTTTTAATTAAAAATGATGCCAAGTAAATTTTATTGATTATACTTTACTTTTTTTCTATTCTTACTAATTTCCTAATCAAGTTTCAAGTTAAAATAGATTCAGTAAACAGTTCTGAACAAACTACTTTCATAATGTTCATAAATCCAGTTACACATTGTATAATTTGCCAAAAGCACATAACTAAATTGGCCAGAAAACCAGATAATAATAATAATTTCAGTTCCGAAAACTTGGTTGCCTTTTTAGACAGTCAGTAAATGACAGATAAGTATTTAACTATTATAATTCGTTGTGTTTCAATTTAACAATGAGCCTTTTGAATGTTAAGGGCAAAAAAGTTATACTCGAAGTTTTAGCATAATATAAAACTTTGCCCTCTCTGGTAACTGGTAGTTTGAAATACACAAAATGTACCTACCATAATTATAACTTATAAGTGTAGTTGAATTGTTTCAGTAATAATAATATTCATCTTCATCACTCTGTGTTTTGTTTCGACCTTTTTTCTCAGTGTAGCCAGTTAAGAAACGCTGACATAGTTTTTAAAATATGATTGACGTTGTATTTATTAGATATGTAAACACTTTCTCATGCACATCAGCAGTGAGGTCGCTGTCACTTATGTCAACTGTCAATTCACCACGAATGGCGGGAAACAGTTGAAAGTGAGGCGGTGCCTGCACGAGAGGCTCGGTGTGGTGATGAGCCAGTGTAGTGATAGAATGAGCTTTTAAATACGGGATCAACAAGATTCTACAGACGTGTAAAAGTGTTTGTACAAACCTACTTACAGAAAATAAAATCATTTCATTTCATCATAATTTGTGGTTAGGATCGTCATTTTTGTGTGGGCTACATCTCTAAATCCACATTTTATGCTTTTTCACGCCTACGTAAGACCTACAATTGTTTGGTAGGTACCTTAAAGAATGATTTGGTTTGAAGCCTGAAACCTTGAGTAATTTTCTAAGATCATTACCATTTCCTAACGACTAAAAACAACCTAACCTAACTGTCATAGTCCACTTTAAACATAACCCAGCTAGCAAAACAATATCTTTCAAATATCCCAAGACCATATTTTTTCAGTATATATCATACTTATAGAAACTTATAAGGGTGGAATTGTTGGGCGCACTTTATAAGTATATTCACCCTTGCAATTGCCTTGTAATGGTCTCGCAAAGTGTATTTACAAACTTAATAAACTCTTGCTGATACTTTTTAATGACAAACAAACTTACAATGGAAGGTTTAAGGGCAAGTAACCTTAAAGTCCTCTTACTAATGCTATTTTAAGTGTAATATCGCTTGTAGTCATCTTTACATACCGAGACTTCTCCGTGCCTCGGAAAGCACGTTAAGCCATTGGTCCCGGCTGTCATTCGTGGATCTTTGACAGTCGTTACGGGTCGTCAGAAGCCCGAAAGTCTGACAACCAGTCTTACCAAGGGGTATCGTATTACCCAGTTACTGGGTTGTAGAGGTCAGATAGGCAGTCGCTTCAAGGCTAGGCAGATTGATTGATCGCTAGTAGTCATCTTTGTGATCTCCTAATAAGAGTGTAATCACAAACCGCCGTGAGGTTGAAAAGTGCTTTGAAAATTTTGCCAAAATAATAAAAAATCGCATAAAAACGTAAGTGTTATATTTTATTTCACTTTCTTACTGTAGCTTTTACACCGCCACATACGTACTACGCATTCAATACATGACGTCACACAAATCCTGCATCACGCAATTAGAGTTTACCGCGCGAACGACATAAGACAAAAGTATAAGACTATCCGATATCAACACCTGAGCAGTTGCCCAGGCTGGCCCAGGTTGAGGATTCTCTGTTTTCTATGGTGGATGAGTGAACTTTACACCCTGTTTCTCATACCTCTAAATTGGTGACCCCGACGTGATATGCGGCCTTCGTGCAACTACTTCAGCGTGACGTCATCATCACCATCACACCCGCAAGCTTTCGTGAGGCGAGTCACACAGCCAGCCAGCACCCACGGCTTCAACGGGTATCCTGATCACCAGCATGCAGTGAACGCGCATTCCTGGCCATCACCCTCAGCCTCATCACCCCGACCATCATCACAATCACCACAATCGCCGCAATCACCACAGACAGTTCCGACTCACCATGAACTGTGCGGCACCCGGTTTCGACTCACTGGAACCTTAGCTGGCACTGTGAAGCATCACAAGATACAAGAGTCAGTCCACTATCGACCTCCGGTCTCCGGAGGGGAGTGGTGTAGCGGTTACACCGCCACATACGAACTACGCATCAAAGGCACGTCACACAAATCCTGCATTGCACAATTAGAGTTTACCGCGCGAACGACATATATAAGACAATCCGACATCAACACCTAGGCAGTTGCCCGCCAGACACAACACCCATCTGGTCGGAGGAGCCTCCTTTTTTTTCCTATGGTGGATGAGTGAACTTTACAACCTGTTCCTCATACCCCTAAACTACAAAACGCTAGTGTGTATAATATTTTCTAATTTCTTTCTCATGTATTTATCACTCACTTAGCTATTTTTAGGTTGCGAAGTAGTTTTTCTCGATTATTTTGAAATTTGAATAACAATATTTTCACGGGCCTTTACAAAAATGTGTCTTTTGTCATAAATTATTTTAACTATTTGTGAAATAATGTCAAAATGATGGCGTTACGTCTCATTAGTGCTTTATCAGAACAATATGAGTCTAGTATAAATAAAATAAATAACACACTTGACACTTGTAGGACTTTTAAAATGCTATTTTTACAGAAGTCTACTAAAACACTTAGTATAGTGAATGTAGGTACTTATAAAATGTATATATAATATATAAAATGTAGTATTAATTAATAATTAAAGGCAATTAGACTTGTAAAAGGCTCTTATAATGCCACTGCTCTTATTAATATTATATATACTTCTATACTAATATTATAAAGAGGAAAGATTTCATTGTTTGTTTGTATTGAATAGGCTCCGAAACTACTAGACCGATTTGAAAAAAAAAAAAAAAAAAAAAAATTATAATACTTCCTGAAATCTAATCTTTCTAGATTAGATTTCAGGAAGTAACATAGGCTACTTTTCATCCCGAGAAAAATAACGGGACCCGCGGGAGAGACCACGGGAGCGAAGCCGCGGTCAAAGTGCTAGTTTAACATAAAACATAACATCACGCCTTGTGTCTCCGAAGGGTTGGGCAGAGGTGTACCTGTAGTGCACAATCATTTCGCTAGTTATGTTTTAGTAATGGGGGGCGAGCCTATTACCATCAACCGGGCACAATTCCAGACTCCGGGCTACTACTGAGAAATTCCTAGTGAAAAATAATACTTTGCCAGACTTGGGAATCGAACCCAGAGCCTCATGCTCAGCAGTAGCGCTTGCGACCACTACACCAACGAGGCGGCAGTATATTATATAAAATTTTCTTATATACGTCTACAAGAATATGTTCCAAGCAAGAATGCTCTTAAAACTTAAATAGACTTATAAAATAGCAATATAAGAGTTTCTAGCTTAATCAGATCACAAATAAACCATATATGAAACCATAGCTCTTACAAGCTTTTGTTTGTAAGGGTATTTTAGTAGCTGGGAAGTTACTCCAAATCCACATACTTATTCCATGATAATTAAGGTACTTGAAACAGTCAAGGACTTCCGGTATTTTCCCTAAAGCCGTATCGTAAAACCGAACTATTAATTCCAACTTTACTACGATACGCGATCGCGTGGAATTGCCAACACTTAAAATATTTTAATCAATTCTAATATATAATACTCAACCTGTCAGAACACAAGGTCATTTGGACCATAGCCGAAGCCGTTTTCTGTTAAAATGGCAACGTAATCGGTGATAATAATAGGGGGGTTATGCGGGCTGTGTGATTGTAGGTAAAAGTATTGGCATAGAATAAAAAAAAAACGAATAGAACAGAGGGTCAACTCCTGTATTTTTAAGAACTTTCGCATTTTAATTTCAGTCTTAAGAGCGTTAATCCAAAAAGTTGGTAACGTCATAAATAGCTATCAAATATTTACCTGTTTTGGTTAATTTGATAATATTACTGTATGGAAATAAGAAATATGGCTACCTAGTGAACTAGTATATTTACAAAAAAAAAACAAAATTCAAAAGTCAGAGAATCAGCACTTTTCGAACGTCAAAATTACATACGACAGTCCCCAAAAAACGCCCATTCTTCACCACTTCATAGTGCTTTAGCTGGGAAGAAGAAGTGGCGCATCATTCTCTCCAGCAGCACTGCTGTCTATTCAGTTGATGAAAAAAAACTTAATTCTATACAATGGTATGCAAAATAATTTACATTATTCAACTTAACATATTAAATAAATTTATTTGCCATAATGACAGTAGCACACGCCAATATAAGACATATTGGCGTGTGCTACTGTCATTATGGCAAATAATTAATTAATTATTAGTAATTTTGTTGGTAAACAAAAACATCGAAATCTATACTCAAGCGAAAATAAAAACTAAAAACGTAAACAGAACTTAATACCTGAATAATGGCCTCCAGGCATAAAGGGCGTGCCCCGCCTTTGTAACTGGAGCTACTAGATCTGTACCTCTATTAATAATGAATTGCAATTATAACTCTGAATTTGATGTTGTAAAAAAGTTATTTGGAAAGTTTCCAAATACTTTTTTTACATCTGCAACTAAATAGTCGGCGTTACGATATTAATTGGTGAAGGGTGGGCGTTTTGGGGACTCTCTTATGTACGTTTGACGTTCGAAAAGTGCTGATTCTCAGCCTAGTTTGAATAAATGACTTTTGAATTTGAATTATCGCATTTCATAATCAATATTTTAGTCTACTAGTTAGCCATATTTCATATTTCAATACAGTAATATGTATTACCAAATTAATCAAAACAGTGAAATATTTGACTGCTATATGCGACTTGGCCCACTTTCATCTTTAATTTGCCCATTTTATCTAAACGCTCTTAATCTGTCAAAAACCCTCATAATTATTGACAAGTTTTTAACATTGATTGTCCCTGAGATGAGATTGCGACTTCAATTTGAACGACTTTTAAGTACGAGAATATGTGTTCCAAAGTAAACAAACCCTGTTCAGATAAAATTCTTTGCAACACATTCATCTGCATTTAGAAGGTTTCGACTACGATATCTCGCCAGTTTTTCCACCAAATATGGTTTGAATAGCATTCAATTTGAATTTAAAAAACATCAATGAAGGATCAATGAGGTTGCATCAATGAGTTTATAAAACTAACCTCATTTGTCAAATGAAAAATATCTTTGAGATGATTTAAAATTTGAATTTTGGGTTTATGTATTCAAATTATCAAATTAAAGCTCAATTTGTGTCACAGGTACGAATTCTGATAGATTTGTTTAAATTTTCATCAAAACTTTTGGAACCGACCACTTTTCCCACCAACCTATCATGAATCGCACACTACTAAATCAGAAGGGTTGCCAATTTTATCGATGATCGATAGCAAAACGCGGAAACAGAAATTGCAAGGCATGCGGAGACGGGTTGCTCACTGTGAGCATTAGTGGATGCGGCGCCTGTATGTGGCTTTTGACGATTAAATCTTGACTGACGTGACTGTCTGCTGTTGAAAATTTATTTCGATTCGAAAATAACTTTAGAACCCAAACTTTATGCCTGTTCTAATTCTCTCTGGCATACCATAAGTTGGAACAACAAAAAAGGTTACACCGTCACAGTGTTCAGACGATGCAAGTCATTTGTTGCTTTAATTTTATTGTACGGCACAAGCGGTATCGTGTAAATGGGACTTTAGAATGCATTTGGAGAAGGAGTTTCGATTCTGTACATTTTATTATTCTATGGTGTTGCAAGGTAAATTATTTCGTTATTGGAGAACTTCCAAGCGGTTTTACTTCGATATACTTCTTTAAACGTATTTTCTTTAATTCTATCTTTCTTTTCTTTTCTTTATTTTCTTTCTATTCTTTATTTTGCAATAGCAAGCACAGATGTTTGTATAATAAATATAATGCATTTCCGCAACAGATTTCTTAAAATTACATCTAATAGTCCCGCTAGCAGCCTTAGCCATCTAGATTTTCATATTATTCCAAATTCAAAACCAATGGAATTTGGTATGGATACCGGTATCAGCAAGGCGTTTCGTTTGCATCGGCGACCTTCCCAACCCTAATTTAAAAATCAGAACAACTAGCTAGTTAATGGAAATGCGAGATTGCAATCCGCTTATCGGGGACAAATGTTTTGTTCAACTATTTGTATTTTCCCCCTGTTTCAGCATAATACTCGTATAAAAATACTGAAATAATCGCGGGTACAATGTCGCGAACCCATGTTCTACGTACGAGCTCACGAGGTGACGTGACCGTTCGCAGTAAAATTGAACAATATTGAAAGCACGCCCTTCTTGCCGCGCCGTGTGTTGTCAGTAGGATGACCATGATGTAGTCCGGTATACAATAATATATTATTCCAATTAATGATTTCACTGTACATTTTTTTAATTCTCGTTAACTTGTCAAGCCTACTTAGCTGTGATAGTTTTCCTTTTAACTTCGTTATATAGATGTATGTGTGTGTTATACGTTATGTCGTAGGATAATTAGAATTTTCGTGAAAACGAATAATTAGACAATGGTGAAAACATTTCTGCGAGCAATTTGGAAGTAGCGCTCGTCGGCCACCGCCGTACCACTCGCTCGGCTCGCGCGCGGTAGGTGGTCACAGTTCTAACCTAACCTAACCTATTTCACCCAGTTGTTCAAAATGACGATCATAGAATCTGGTGCGGATTTTTTTTTCTGTATTACTGCTTTTTCAGATATCCATTTTTGTACACTGGATTTTCAACTCTCGGTATTGAGCCGATCATTGAGAATCCAACAGAGCGCATCCAGCGCGTATCCCGGCGCGTCAAGAAAACACACTGTTGGATATTCAACTCTCGGCGCTAAATAGAGAATCACAAATCTAGTATACAAAAAAAATCGCCGCGATAAAATCACATCCCTGTGAACCTGGGCTAACAGTTCTTTGTTGACTACGAAACCCCAAAAGGTTTTTAATTATCTGATCATAATTATATTTATAACCTCGCATAGTCGGCGTTCAGCCAGGTTAGCTTTGTTTAAATGTCATAAATGCACTATAAACTCCATAATAAAAAATTTGGTTCCTCATAACACACCAGTTATCTCTAAGTGGAATATCCAATTAATGCAACATTCTTGGCAACCCTAACTTCACGTAGTCGTACGAATATAATTTAAACTAATAGTGGTATAAGTAGATAACTACCTGAATTTGCGGTAGTAAATTGTATAACTCTCTGTATGATTTGGACTGGGACTTGGGCACTGCATTGTATTAACAACGGGTCGAAATCTCAGAGGTGGAACATTGCTAAGCGTTGTTACTCATAGCACATATTAATACAGACTGTTCACTCCTCAAAATCATTTAAATAAAAAGCGACTCTCGCTACGACACAATAAAGTGCAATTCAGATCGCACAGCGCTAATTACCTACAGTTATATTCACCTTAAAGTTGCCTCTCTTTCTATCGCGTAACTTTTAGATCTTCTGACTACGTTACACTCACTAAATTGGCCCGACAAAACGGGCCTGACGCGTACTTGTAGCTTCATACCTAAAATGCGGAGTGAACTATCTGTATGAGCACAGATGACTGTGCTCCGCTATGTAGGATATATTATGTGACGTCAGATGTAAAGAAAAACAAAGAAAGAAAATAGAGACAGATAGATGTCTTGCGTTGTTCATGCGTGGTTGTATAGATGTCACCACATTGTTAATGAGCCAGAATGCGAATGTATAAACTTTGCAGTCACCATTCCTCTTGCACTTGCCATGCATGACGTACGTGCAACGAGTTCCGACCATCACTCCGGGTAGGCTGGGCTCGCATTCAAAGGTCAGCTTACACTGGATTTGTGTAACTCGATACCATAGCCGTGTGTACCAAGGCAACAGCTATTCTTTTACAAGATACTGAGGAGAAAGAAAAGATAGATCAAGGAACGTGAACTAGAACAAGCAAATGCCAAAAATGTGACGATGAATAATTTGCATTATTTTTTTAAATATAAAGGGTGTCCTGAAAATGGAATTTCCGATAAATCCGATTTTTATAGCGACCCTACATCCATGTGGGACTCGGCCGATAGTGATCTATGCAAATTCGAGTTTAGATGCAAATGGGACCACTATAGCATCACACGTTTCAAACTTTATTTTTGTTTGTTTTCCATACACTGCAATTGTATTTTTAACTTTGTTTAATTTTTATTTTTAACTGTCTGTTGGTGGTTTTATTTTATGAAAAAGATTTTTTTTAAAATGAACGTTTCTATTTAAGTAAATAATGTATGTAGGTACAGTTGACTGTATGTAAGTGATAACACTTTGACCTTGAGCGGGCCTAAGGTAGTAGGAACAGAGTTTCAATAGAATAAGATAGACAGATAGATACAGATAGTTCAACTCATCTGTGCGCGCGGCGCCATGTGTGCATGCGCTTGTAATTACATAGCTTGTGTGGCAGTGACGCGGCAGTTGTCGTCCGAGCAACACGTGTCCTTATCGCCTTACACACATATAGCGCCGCGTGCACAGATGAGTTGAACTATCTGTAGAATACTCTTTATTGTACACCATAAAAATTACAGACATAACTTTAGAAATTTTACATAGGGTGACTGACTTGGGAGGCCAGATTATACTGGGTTTGTTATCACTGACGTGCGGTCTACCGTAACTACTTACTTTGTTACATTCAATGTGTGGTAGTAGTTTGAACGAAACCGCTGTACCACGCCTCAGGTATGTGCGTGGCGAAACGGGGGGGTGCAGTGCAGATCGCTCATTCGTCAACGCTCACGGCGTCCCGCCCCTCCCCGCCTCACTTATACCAGTGGTTCCGGTCAAACTATAGTAAAAAAGGGTACGCTATTTGGATAACGTAGAAAACATTATGTGAATGAAATTATGTTCACGTCAACATTAAATCATCATAAAACTGTCTAGTCTTTAAAAGAACCATTGACTTTTAGCAAACTAAGTAAACAGATTAAGCATTTTCGACGATATATTCTATGTAAACTAATATTGTAAAGAGAAAAGTTTTTTTTCGCTTTTACGCTAAAACGGCTGAACAGATTTGGATGAAATTTGGCACATGAGTAGACCATGACCTGGTTTAGGATTCGCTCGATCCGCTATTCCTACAGAATCGAGACTTATGCGAGTGAAACCGTGGGGGAAGCTAGTTACTTTAAAAAGAGACTGACTTGAATATATAAAATGCAAAAAGTAGTATAAATCCACCCATACTAATTTATAAACGTGAAAGTAAATCTGTCTATCTGTTACCCATTCCCACTTTAAAAGCTGAACTAATTTCGATGAAAATTGCCACACAAAAGACCTTGATCTGGGTCTAATGATACTTTTCATCCCGGTATAACCGCCCTCCACGCAGAAGAAACCGCGGTTAAAAGTTAGTTATTTTATATTGTCATTTCATATGCTATCATCAACAGTATTGACATTTGACACTCAATCCCCTAAATCACTAATAACGTCATTTCACTTTGTCATTAAAAAACAAATTCATCATATTCATTCTCCTGTCCTTATCTCAATTTACTTGTGGTCTGCGCAACAT
Source organism: Xanthia togata (assembly GCA_963853775.1). Classification (NCBI taxonomy): domain Eukaryota; kingdom Metazoa; phylum Arthropoda; class Insecta; order Lepidoptera; family Noctuidae; genus Xanthia; species Xanthia togata. The sequence continues at coordinate 9,635,954 of OY970806.1, forward strand.
GTCTCTTTCTTCCACACTTCTCTATTAGTCGTCATCTCAGTAGTCACTCCCTTTCTAGCCATATCATCTTTCACAGAGTTCATCCATCGTTTCTTTGGTCTTCCCCTACTCTTATAGCCATCCACAATCATACTCAAAAACATGTCTCTTTCTTCCATACATCTCTATTAGTCGTCATCTGGGTAGTCACTCCCTTTCTAGCCATATCATCTTTCACACAGTCCATCCATCGTTTCTTTGGTCTTCCCCTACTCGTATAGCCATCCACAATCATACTCAAAAACATGTCTCTTTCTTCCACACTTCTCTATTAGTCGTCATCTCAGTAGTCACTCCCTTTCTAGCTTTATCATCTTTCACACAGTTCATCCCTCGTTTCTTTGGTCTTCCCCTACTCGTATAGCCATCCACAATCATACTCAAAAACATGTCTCTTTCTTCCATACCTCTTTATTAGTCGTCATCTCAGTAGTCACTCCCTTTCTAGCCATATCATCTTTCACACAGTCCATCCATCGTTTCTTTGGTCTTCCCCTACTCGTATAGCCATCCACAATCATACTCAAAAACATGTCTCTTTCTTCCATACCTCTCTATTAGTCGTCATCTCAGTAGTCACTCCCTTTCTAGCCATATAATCTTTCACACAGTCCATCCATCGTTTCTTTGGCCTTCCCCTACTCGTATAGCCATCCACAATCATACTCAAAAACATGTCTCTTTCTTCCATACCTCTCTATTAGTCGTCATCTCAGTAGTCACTCCCTTTCTAGCCATATCATCTTTCACACAGTCCATCCATCGTTTCTTTGGTCTTCCCCTACTCGTATAGCCATCCACAATCATACTCAAAAACATGTCTCTTTCTTCCACACTTCTCTATTAGTCGTCATCTCGGTAGTCACTCCCTTTCTAGCCTTATCATCTTTCACACAGTTCATCCATCGTTTCTTTGGTTTTCCCCTACTCGTATAGCCATCCACAATCATACTCAAAAACACTACCTAATTCATTAAAAAACTAATTGTGACCATTTAATTGGATGCCATACTAAACAAATAGCAGTCCGTGTTGACGTTAAAGTAATTAACATATATGATTGATTGGTAATTATAACGATTTTAATTTGAAATGAATATATTTGCATGTTTATAAGCTTGATTAGATTGGTTTTTGTGATCTGAGGCCCTAGTGTGAGTTTCATGTAACCATCTCGATTTTACGCATCGACCGCGTTCGGCGCTCCGATTGGCAGCCGGCCGGCCTTCACCAGTGAAGGGCCAATCGGAGCGCCGAACGCGGTTGTTGCGTAAAATCGAGATGGTTAAATGCACACTAGGGTCTTTGTAAATTAATAAAGTTTAAAGTGAAGTGTTTATTATTAAAATTGTATTAAGTATAATCATTTTGTTCGAATCAGTAGCAATCTAGAAAGTAAATCCGATACATAATGACTCGAAGATCAATCAATCTGCCTAGCCTTTTCCCAACTATATTGGGGTCGGCTTCCAGTCTAATCGGATGCAGCTGAATACCAGTATTTTAAATGGAGCGACTGCCTATCTGACCTCCACAACCCAGTAACTGGGTAATACGATACCCCTTGGTAAGACTGGTTGTCGGACTTTCGGGCTTCTGACGTCTGTCAAAGATCCACAAATGACAGCCCGCCTCGACCAGTGGCTTAACGTGCTTTCCGAGGTAAGAAAGAGTCGCGGTATGTAAACATGGTCACCCATCCTCGGAATAAATAATAAAATAAAATATAATGAAATATGTCAGCCTATAACGTTCTCAGTGCGGGTTTGTATAACTTCATCATGTATGCCTCACTCTGGACAGTTATCGAGTTCTATATTCAAGCTTTTCAGGCCTCATGGATCCTTCTGCAGTCAACTGTTATAACCTCATAGAGGTATGAGGAACGAGGTGCAAAGTTTACTAATCCTCCATAGAAAAAGGAGGCTCCTCCGACCAGACGGGTGTTTTGTCTGGTGGGCAACTGCCCAACGATTGATGTCGGGGAAGTTATATCGATATATGCTGATCGCGCGGTAAACTCTGTTTGCGCGATGCAGGATTTTATGTGACGTCAGGTTCTTGATGCGTAGTTCGCATGTGGCGTTGTAGACGCCGCCATAGCCTAGTCACCTATCAACTCTCTCAGACTGACTCGATAATTCCAATTCCACATATTTCAAAAGAAAAGTTTTCATCATAATCTGCCTAGCTCTTTTTTTAACTATGTTGGGGTCGGCTTTCAATCTGACCGCTTGCACCTGAATATACGTATTTTACATGGAGCGACTGTCTATCTGACCTCTACAACCCAGTAACTGTGTAAACACGGTAAGACTGTCGGGCTTTAATAATGCTTCCCTTTCAAAATCTTTACAGAACACATAAAAACATAACGCAAATACAAAATCTCGATCAATATTCAAGTCGCAATGACCCACATAGGGGGAGATGAGGTGAAAACAAGCCGACGACGGTGGCCAAATGCAATGACTCCTGCCTTTGGTCGTCACGCGATCCGTCGCGTCGCAAGCTTACCGCCAGTTATTTATCGACATAAGAAATATTTAGACATGGCAGTGGCTGAAATGAAAGAAAGTTTATGTTTCTAGAAGGTTCGACCACTATGGAAGAACTGTTGTCTTTCAGATAACTCTTATTTTGATGTATGAATAGAGATTTGGGTCCTACGTTACGGGGTCTGCTAGAGTAGATACATCCACAGATTGTTAATTTCAGGATGGCATTAATACAATGAATTGATTGAATCTTGTCTATTCTTTCAATAAGATTTTTAAGTCTTGTTACAATTTAAGATAAATAATCAGACAATCAACTGAATCATACCTTGTGAACCTGCAGATTGACATTTACAAACGTTAAAATGCCTCCTCGAAACAACCCATTCAAAAACAAATACTCTAAAGCCAATTCTAAAACAAACAAAGTTCACAATAGCAGTTCCTTCGTCGCTATAACGACGGACAACCCCACTGTTTACGAGCCGAAGTCTGCACGAGGAACAGTAACGCACCACCTTCGAGCACGAACACCCACCGATACCGGTTATACACCACCAGTAATAAAATCGAAACAAAACTAAACGAAGCTAATCAAAATTAAAGAGAAACGTGATAAAAATAACCGTCAATTATAAAAAATTCAAATATCGAAATGAACGTCCATTTTAATTAATTCGAACATCGGTTTCTTTTTATTTTATAAAATGCAATCCAAATTCAAATATTCTGTGCTGCCAGGTACTGTAAAATAAATTGTACAAAATTAAATTTTAAAAATGATTCATTTAATAGTGTTGCTACTGCAAATGACATTAGTTTTATCGGCGAGGGAACCACGCCAAATAACTTTAGCGAATCAAGGGACGATTTCGGGAATGTATATTACGAGATTCCGGACGAAAAGAATAGCGGCCTACGTCGGAATACCATACGCTCAGCCGCCAATTGAGTTCAGAAGGTTTTTGCCCCCGGAGTATACGGATTTGCCTCAGTGGGAAGGAGTGAAGAATGCGACGATATATGCCCCGGACTGTATGCAAAGTGACCCAAAAAAGGAGGATGTGCAGAATCCTTTGAAGAAACATGACGATTTGTTTATGAAGTTGCTGGAATCACAAATGGAGGATAAGAAGAAAAAGGAGTATTCAGAGGACTGTCTCTTTTTGAACGTGTATGTGCCCGATGGTAAGTAGGTAGTACGAGTATTATCTTGTAGAAACGGTACCATTCCTAACATTTGAATACAATATTTGCCTTCCGGACTAAGTTTACTTATCGTGAATTGCATGAATATCATGAATATTTGAGCCAAAATTTAGAAGGTATGCAACCCCATTGCCAAGATATTTCGTATGTTTCAGTTACCTATTTGTTTTCATTTCACAACATTTTCATTATTTAGAAATATTATTATAACTGTAACTTTGTCCATTATTGAACCTCGTCGTATTTCAATTTGAAATTGAGATCTAATTGTTTCTCTAATATCTACTACAAAATTTTAAATTACGAACATTAATAAATTCCCACCAAAAATTAAATCTCCCATTAAAATTTCAGTGCTGCCATCAATAAAAATAAAACGTTCTCTCGACAAATTCCCGTCTTCAATCCCCTCTTTAGACAAGGGCATAAGCTGTGACAAATTATATTTCATCGATCATTTCGACGTTTGCGTTCTCGCGATACAAATGTCCCTGAGACGATTTTCTTACTAGGAAATGGTGTCTTCAGTTTTGATTATTTGAAATATCCTTGGCGTCGGCAAGACTAAGCTGTTTCATTTATTCTGTCGCGATATATTCGAAGTGTTGCTTCAAAATGTCACGGTGGCTTGATGGTTGGTATTTTGCTTCTGAAAAGTACGTACCCATGTGGCTTAACTTTATGATGTTTCTGAGCTAATCTTGGACAACTCATTTTTTTTTTAAATAAGTTTTATAAAAATATATTAAATGATTTATAAATATATTATTTTTATATTTTTTTACTTACAGTTTCCTACCACGCAATGAGCAAATGTACCTAGTAATCATAGCTCGATCCTTCTAAGTATGAGGAGAGGCTTTTACCTGGCAATTAAACCAATAACAATATACCTACATGAAAGCATAATGACGAGGAAAGAATAGTAGCACGTGTCGTTATGAATTTTTTGACTATTTGGAAAAAAATCGCCACTAAGTATTAGCAATCAATCTACCTTGCCTTTTCCCAACTATTTTGGGCTTTAACCTGGCAATAAAACAATAACAATATGCCTACATGAAAGCATAATGACGAGGAAAGAATCAAAGCACGTGTCGTTATGCATTTTCTGACTTATAGGAAAAAAAATCGCCACTAAGTATTAGCAATCAATCTGCATAGAATTTTCCAACTAACTATTTTGGGGTCGGCTTCCAGTCTTACCGAATACAGCTGAAAACCAGTATTTTACATGGAGCGACTGCCTATCTGACCTACACAACCCATTTACTGGTTAAAACGATACCCCTTTGTAAAACAGGTTGTCAGACTAAGTATATGTAATACTCTAAATTGTTATATAGGTATAAATTGTATCTTATTATACTGAATACTCTAAATTGATATTTTAAAAAAGGAATACAATATAACTGATATAAGGCTTATCGATATTGTAAAGGCTAAGAATAGCTCGTCGTCTATAATTATCGTGCTCTTTATTCAAATACCTACGTAGGTATTCTTGGTTGACGTTAGTTGTAGTAAGTATTATTGAATTAGAATACAAATTTTGCTTATGTAGGATTGCATTAATACTAACTGCGATGTCTATTTGTCTTTTGACCTTTTCTACAATACCATTTTGACAAGTATATAATTAAGGGAGTGTGCTGCTGGGGAGTTTGTTGCGCCACTTCTTCTTCCCAGCTAAAGCACTCGGAAGTGGTGAAGGGCAGCTATTTTCGGGGACTGTCTTATGTAATTCTGACATTCGAAAGGTGCTGATTCTCAGCCTAGTTTGAATAAATGACTTTTGATTTTGATTTTTGTGATAAGGAAGCCAGCGAAATTCAAATGTTCACGTCACGTTTTTAGCACTTACAGGTAATTTTTTAGTTGTGCGTAGATCAGAATTTCATTCACGGCCGTAACAAATGTGTATTTACGGATTATATAATTAAAATCATTAAACAACTCTCTAGGGTAGGTTAGGTTAGCACTCAACATATATCATTTCCCAGAAACATTTTTTAGGCACGTGCATCATTGTGGTGAACGTCGTCGTAAATGTCGTATATGACCCGCTTACATCTAAAAACGTTATTTACAAAAAAAACGGCATAAAAAGTCCTTCATTAACCCAGTTTGGGGATCCGCCAGTTCCCCCTAAGATCTGATAAGGGTTCGTTCGAAGCAACGTGTGGTAGGCGCCATTCTGCCCTACAATTGGCTGGAATGCGATTTATTCTAGATTTTTCCGGCTGTAAATCAAATGAGTTTGTCAGTAAAGAAAGTTATTATTGGGTAATTAACTTCTTATTTATTAACTTTAATAAACACGGTTAAAAACTAATTACAGTAATAAAATACAGAGACACATACACATAAAAATGGAAATATAAAATTATCAAGTTCAGGTCAAGACACAACAACAAAAACAATTACAACACTTTCATGAATTTAAAAAAACAATTACAACACTTTCTCACAGTACTTATGATATGCCACTAAAATCTTCGTCAATTCATCTACAATCGTTGTCTTGGTCGCTCTTGTAATATCTACAAAATTATATTATGGTTATTGTATGTTGGATATGGTGCCAAAATATTTTAAATGTTTTAACAGTCGATTAGAAATTAGCAAAATAATAGCAGCTTGGAGTTTTGTTTGGAAATAATGGTAGTAATCAGACAATATTAATAGTACTAATACGATAAAAATATTTAAATATTGTAAAATTATTACCTTAGTTCTAAAAAACAATTAATCTGTCTAGCCTTTTCCCCACAATTTTAATATATTTTTCTTTTGAATACCACTTAAGTCGTAGTTAAGAGGTTTATTATATTTTTTTAACAACCAAAGAATTATCCTCTATTGAAATTTATTGAAACAAGAATTTAATTACTTTCATTACGATGTCCAAATTAAATGTCTACTAAATAACGCTTTTTTATATTAAAATAAATATTTAAGCAATTTATTAATATTTCTATTTGAATTCACAAAAACAGTATTTTCATTAATAATCCTCGTAACAAGAAAACAACTTTCGTAATTTGTAAGCAATTATTCATTCCAGTGAAACTGAAACAAAATATCACAAAGTAATTTTATCTGACCTTCTAGTTAAATTTCTATATTAAAACACTTCAATGATCATCAAAGAAATATCTATGAGAGAAAATTAAATGTTCCCAACATTTTCCATAGCGCCAACAACGATAGGAAACAAATAGGTAGGCAACAAATTATATTATTATTTATTTACTTCAGATAAATTATTATCTTATTATTATTATAAAAAATATGGATTAGATCTGACGGCGCGTCTAAACGTTTTACTTGATTTTAGAATGACAGCTGTCATAGCTGTCAACTTGACATAACCCCGAGTACTAGGATGGCGGCCACGGTCAGAAGAAAAGATCGCGCACTGCGAAGATGGATCGAAGCCTGCATTGATTAATTAATGACTGTGATATGGTGACTGCGATAATGGTGATCATAGTGATTGCTGACTAGACTACCCTTGCAGTGTAGTGAGTTGATTGGTGTGCGCTCGCGTCTTACGTTCTCGGAGGAATGTCGTTGGTACTACATTATTTGTTCATTCCCTAATGCAATCAGAGATTTATGATTATTCAGAATAATATTGTGTTTCATTTAATTACATCTTCTCGCCCGCATACCCACGCAAAAGAGACAAAAAGACCTCTTCTGATAAATACCACGTATTGCCTTTAGATCGATATTTTTGTTAGAATTATGTTAATAACCAAAGATTCACACAATAATTACTATTATAACTAAATTAAATAACAGAAGTACATTACTCACATAAATCAAATTACAATCTTTTTCGCATAATATTAGCCTATGTTGTAATGTTCCCACTGGGCCATAGGCCTCCTCTCTTCGAGAAACAGTGGGTTGTAATCTACCACGCACGCCCAGTGCGAGTTTGTTTCCGCACGATCTTTTCCTTCATCGTTTTTAGAGCAGTGGTAATGAAATGAATTACACAAAGTGAAGCGCTTGTCTGGGTTTGAATCCACCACAACTCGTAAGTCGGGACCGTTACCACTGAGCCACTACTGTTCGTGAATCATCTTTATACTCATTAAAATAATTATAACTCGTATGAGTAACTACTTATAGGTAACGTTAGTTTCAAAGGAGGCAAGTTCAAAAAAATTGTCTATTTATCGAAGCAAGCAATTCTATCAGTTCTATATTACATTCTTAGTTAATGACTTAACTAAGCAAGAGTTATTTTTGTCATCTTCAAAAACTTTTATAGGTTATTCTTAACTTGCTGACCCGACTCATGCTGTCCAGTGCAAACAATAATATTCATACAAAATGTCCATAAAAGAGGCACTTTCAGTTGTTCCCGAATTTTCCAATTTTCCCGGCAATTTTTCCAACTTCAACCCCATAAAAACTTAATTCAGATCATTACGAACATTTTAAAACAAACAATTGTCAAGACGATCGACTGATGTGATGTGTCGGAAGTGATGCGCTTACCAACTAACAGCATTTAATTATTTCTTATACAATATAGATAGATTTCCAAAAATTAACGTGTGAGTTCAGGCTAGGTAGCCATAGTACTTACTTATAACAATTTAACTTAATTTTTTTTTTATTCTAAAGATTAAATGTGATTTGTTATCCAAAATAAGTGCAGCGTTTTAACATATGTATGTGCTTTTTACATTGCATTCCCGCACTAGTGCGCTAGTAAGAGACGTGCGATTTTTTAAAATCTCAACAAAGAACCTTCATGCCCTTTTTTGCCTAAAATTTTTAATAATAATTTTTAACAATAATTAAAAAATGCAGACAAGCACCGTATTTTTTTTTTTTTTTGGTCAACCTATTAACATTAATTAGTATTATATACAATAAAAATAATTAAATCCGTCAGCCCATCTGTATTTTTAGTCTATATTCTGTCCCACTGCTGTGCAAAAGCCTCCCCCAAGTCTTCCAGGATTTTTTTTCCCACGCCACCTCTAACCTGTCCTCGCGATACGCCTCTAGATCATCTCGCCACTTCTTTCAGTGCCAGCCTCAGGCGGCGTCGTCCATCTGACATTAACTCTCACAAATAGTAGTAGTTTCGCTTTCGCCTTATGGAGACTGTGTAAAATAACTAACCTCAGAACCGCCCTCTTAGCGTATCATGGTTACGTAGCGTCTAACATTAGATACGGCATTGTGCTATGGGGAAATTCTGTTCTTATAAATAGGGTATTTATAGCCCAAAAACAATGTATCCGTGCTCTTTGTGATGTGCCACCATTGACTTCATGTAAACCTCTTTTTAAAGATTTAAAGATATTAACTGTTCCCGGTATGTACATATTTGAATGTTGTAAGTTTGTTAAAATGCACTCCGAATTATTTCAACGTCTTGGAGACACTGTTACGTTTAACACAAGGTATCCTGAGAGACTAATGATTCCTCCAATGAAAAGCCACTTATATCACAGAAGTTGCTTTCCAATGGTTATAAGGATATATAATAAATTACCAAAATCATATAGGGAACTGCCAATTAATCGTTTTAAAACAGCGTTATTCAAATGGCTTATAGATAAATCATTTTATTCTGTGAATGAGTACCTAAACTTTAAACACTCACACTGACATTTTACTTTAATAATTTGACAAATGATTGACATTCGTATTCTTAATATACTTTATAAGATGTATTTTTCCAACTTTATTAGCTTCATTTAATTAATTCATATAATGTTTGCATGCTAGTTTTAGCGAATTGTTTTAGAAACTGATAAATAACCCGACCAACTGTAATGTACTACAATTCTTGCAAATAAATTTCATTTCATTTCATTTCATTTCATTTCATTTCATTTCATTTCAATATTTGTTAGAAAATAAGTTATGTTTATCAAATTTTATTTAGTTTTTCTTTGTAAGTGAAAATCGTCATTGCACACTTCAAATGGACTATTGTTGTGGTACGTAACCCTTACCGAACGATTCCGACTTGTACGGTTTGGCCCGTCTTTGTTAAATAAAATTCGTACCAATTTTCTCGATTACACTTTACAACGACCAAAAAAACAGGTAATATTAATGCGTTTAAGTTATTTAATATAGTTCCTATAAGAGTTCTTGTTGTTGAGTTGGTTTGGACAATGTAACCCAAAACAGTTATCACATAATCTGACAATAATAAGACATCACTCAATATAAATATGAAAGTGGCTATATACAAGCGACGCCAGGTGTTAGAAGCTGTATTATCACTCACGTTGATGCTACGACAAAGTGAAAATACAATTACAATGTAAAAACAAAAGTTGATTATCAAAGGCAATATTTGACTTACGAGTGAAATCTGGTTTGGAACGTCAACAGAGGAATACCATTTTATTTGAGGCAAACAACAGAAATATAAACAGATAAACATGATGGTTGATATTAAAGAAACGCCCCAGGCAAAGAGGCTACTTTTTAAATATTTCCTTCGTATATGACCATTGAAAACTTTCACAAAATCTACATAGAACATATGACTTATAACGACCAACCAGTGGTTCTTCACAGATAATAAGTATAAATATAAATTATGAATTGTTCTGTATGTCCATATACTACTAGGTTCGTATAATGTTTTTAAACCAAGTTCTTTGTGATTGACCATTAGTTTAATTGTTGAATAGAGTAAAAAGTTTGCCAAAATTGCGTTGAGATACACATAATTTCTGTAATTGCGGAACTTTTTCACGATGCACCACGATGTCACACCGTATATCAACGCAGATAGTCCCAGCACAAGAACAATGAAATGTATAATGTCCTCGATATAATATACTGTCCTGTACGTTAAACACTCATTCTTCCCCTCCGTATCATCTTGAAAATATTCATCAATCACTGTTGAACCATGTCCGCTGGTATGGTTGTAAGACATGGCGAATTTCACTAGCACTGCGATATTGACTACACTAAACTAAGGAAAAAATCTCAAAAATTCATCACCTAGGGTCAACGTTAAATATTGTCTGCCCATATGTGCACTCACATAGTAACACCGTCCTGACTTAAAAGCCTTCTCTTGCAAGGGACGTACCTCAGACCAGTTTTGTTTGTTTCACAAAGCACTTCCAGACAACAAGACGTGTGTGTCGCTTCTGAAACATTCGATGTAATTATATATGGTAATAAATACAACACTTATGGATATTTTTCATTATTGCACAATTTACATAAGGATTAGTATGATTATTTTCCTGTTTACTTAGAGGAATCTAAGTTGCTGACCGCTCCGCAAACTAACGTTGAAAATCGTATATGTGCAGTTATTGCCTCAGGTTGGTTCATTCAACAAATACTGCCTTATAAATTTGCCGGGACCCGAACAATAGTGTGTAGCACCCATTTTTAGTGCTTGTGTAAAAGAAACAAAATCTTATATTTTATAAATCGTTCTTTATAATAATCAGACTGTATAGTCTTTTTTTTTTATTATAGAAAGAAAATACGTTTATTTGCGGTACAATATGACGCAAGCAAAGAGAAAAAAACAAATAAACACGAAAATAACAAATTGGAGGAAAAAATGCGTCACATCCACACAAAACGGCCATCGCTCAGCATAATGCTGCGACCCTATGCGAGACAAAGCCCCAGCGCTGGTTTTCAGCGACAATTGGCGTTGTTGTTGTTTTTAAAACATTGCCCCACACTAGTATTTCTCCTGTATCGTGGGTGCGTTTACAAACATTTAATACTCACATACACAAACAGCCAGACCCGGATCAACTACTTGTAGGTTGTAGGTCATACAAATATTTGTTCCGCAGCACACGCAGCGCAGCAGTCAATCGCTTAACCACTGCGCTAACACAGGCCTCCTCGCCATGAGAGGCAGTGGGCTGTAATCCACCACGCGGGCCCAGTGCGGGTTGGTAGATGTCATATGACTTCGATTGTTTTGGTTCTAGGACATGCCACCATGCTTTCCTCCAAATGACGGTTTTTTTTTGCCATGTTTTCCTTCACTGTTTTGAGAGCAGTGGTGATGAAATAATTTACACAAAATAAAGCGTCTGTCAGGGTTCATGCCACCACTACTCTATATACCAAGACCTAAATAACTAAGAAAACAAATAGAAATGACACTGACCGTGTTCTGTCCCAGGGAACTAATTAAATTGTCTTGGAAACTGCAACGAAATTAATTGGAGAGAAAATAGCAGTAGTACGAAACACTATAACATGTAGAACTTTATGTTGGTCGTCGAAGTAACAATTTGTTAAACAGTATAATTGAGAATGCCTCATGTGAACGAAATAATACTTTGTATTAGCACAATATATTAGTACAGAGGATCCACTCCGCAAAATCATTTAAATAAAATAAAAACTACTCTTGCAACGGCACAATAAAGTGCAATTCAGGTCGCACAGCGCTAACTACCTACAGATATATTCACCTAGAAGTTGCCTCTCTTTCTATGGCGTAACTCTTATATTTTCTGAATACTTTACGCTCACTGAATTGACCCGACAAGACGAGCCCATCGCGTCCTTCTAGCTTCATACGTAAAATGCACAATGCGCCTTCTGTAGTATTCTGTGGTATTAGGTACTTATGGGACATTAGTTAACGAACAGAGAACTTACTCGAGCCTACATATATTAAAACATAATAGGTCTCTTTATACCCTAAACATGACATTTTAAACATAAATAAGATAGAAGTTGTCAAAGAAAATAATTCATATTCAAACAATGTGCTAGCTTCCCACGCGTAAGAAAATTAATCAAAACTGAAGATTGTGTTTTCGAAATAAATTAAAAAACAGTTTGTTTGTCTGATAACACAGAAACTCGTGTAACTTCGAGTGTCTGTGTGTGTCTATGGTCTTTTAAACATTTTAAGTCGGATGCTAATGGGACAATAATTGGGTTGTTTTACTGTATCGTTTTATTGTATCGTTTCATGTTAAGTCGTCAGCAGCTTGGCTAGAGACGTCAAATTTCCATTTTTTTTTCTTTTTGCGAGAAAAGCATTTTGTAAATTTAACTTTTAGGATAACCTAAAAGTTAAATTTACAAAATGCCTTTCTCATAGTGTCCTTAGATATTGCAACACAAAAGAACAGATCAAATGATCTTTAATTAATAAATAAAATATAAAAGTTTAATTCAGACTATTTGAATGTCCATATTTTGGTAGTACTTATTACATTATCTAACTATATTAGCAACTCAAAAAAAAAACTAACAAAATGATTGAATGCATACCTAAATTAAAAATTGAAATAAATAATAGAAAAAAAATTAAATTGATTATTAATAAAAAATACGTAAAAAAATTAAAAATTGGCTAAAATTACATAAATGTTTAAATTAAAATACAAATTATCAAGAAACATGCAGCCTGATGAGCCTTCCCACAGCTGCCAATACTGGTCTGTAAGTAACCAACTTTAGGCTTTTTTTTTTCAACCATAGTCATTTTCTCCGGCGGTTTTTTTGTGCTTCCAAAGTTGCTTTTGAGAATAAAAACCTAAGCATTTAGTTCAAGATAAATGATCGTCGCTTATATTATGTCTGGATTTTTTCATTGGCTTAAACGTAGAATGTTGAGTATTAGTAACAAAATTTCCTTTATTGCGCAAAGCTGTAAAAAAAAGTTTACGGGACTATTGGACTGTTTTTTGATAGTGATAAAGCCTTTTGAACTTCGGGTTCAATAGAATGGTTTCTTATAACGTGTCTACCAAAATATAAAACCAAATTTTCACGAAAGAAACAATAATCCTATTGTCGTATCCTCTTTATCCTATCCTCCTGCTTTTCTTCATCAAAACCATTTATCGTTTTGTTTATTTCCCGATGACTTTTCAGAAGCATAATTATTATATATAATATTAACCTAAGAATAAAACAATAATATTTATTACTAGCTTCTTCTTCTTCTTCTGGCCGCGACTTCGTCCGCTATAACCTTCCTCAACAATTGGGCTATCCAATGCAAAAATATTTTTTCAAATCCAACTGGTAGTTTCGAAGATTACACCTACATACAAACTTAAAAATAAAAAATAAAAAAATGGTATACAATAAAGTGTATTCTATCTACAGATAGTGCAATCCACGACGACTCGCCCCACTCCGCGATTACTGTACTGTAAGCTGTACTTTAGTACGGAGCGGAGCGGAGTGGGGCGCGTCGTCGTGGATTGCACTATCTATATCTATCTATCTTACACACTAACAAATATTACATCTTTATAATATTAGTACTTATAGATATATATAAATCGATGTTCGAAGTGTTGAAAAAAGCTTTGAAAAATCAAAAGAATAAAAATTTACACACTTACTACAATGTTTTCTAGTTTTGGAGATCTAATTATGTATTAAATGAGGAACTCGTGGCTTAGTAAGGCACACGGGTCGATCCATCAGGTTAAGCTACGCTTGCCGGGGTTGGTCTGTGGATGGGTGACCACTTTTACATACAGAGATGAGAGACTCCTCCGTGCCTCGGAACTAAGCCGTTGGTCCCGGCTGTCATTCGTCGATCTTTGACAGTCGTTACTGGTCGTCAGAAGCCCGAAAGTCTGACAACCAGTCTTACCAAGGGGTATCGTATTACCCAGTAACTGGGTTGTGGAGGTCAGATAGGCAGTCGCTCCATGTAAAATATTAGTATTCAAATGCATCCGGTTAGACTGGAAGCCCACCCCAATATATGCAGTTGGGAAAAGACTATAATCACAACATACATACAAGTTTATTTCGTTACCAGTGACAAATAAGTGTTTTCCTACCGGGAATCAAACCGAAACCCGCTACCCTGTATTCATTACATACCTTCATTGTCCTGGTCCTAAAGTAAGGTTTCCTCTTGAAACCAGAAACAACGATGGTACCACATTACACCCAGACCCAGTATCTGTGTCATCAACAGATACATATTTATGCTAGTGCGGGAATCGAACCCACGACCCCTTACTGCACTAGTCAGTTATCTAACTACGCAACACATTTTCGTAAACGATTACGACAAATTCGTTTCATTTTGACAGTTCAACAACATTCATTGAAATATTTACGTTGTTGAGCAGATTTTTTTTCGAACATATGAAGCAATGGATTAGCAATTTGTTTCCAAACGATTCAAATTCCGATTGATTGTGTATACGTAATTAGGGTTACAGGTCGTCAAATGAACTCTTATGAACTAAAACAGAATAAATACTATTTTTTCTTTTACTTACTGGTTTAGTTTAGAGTCAGTTGTATCTGCCTTGCTGATAACCAACGTCTCGTCATCAAATTCCGACTCGTTATCAGATTCATTAGCTGTTTCTGGTACATAAAGGTTGTCGTTTGAAGGCTCGTGCAGACCAGCGCGACTCGACGGCGCGACGCGTCTCGAACCATACAATTTCTAAGAAAACTTCACGGTATAACAATAGCCGGTGTCGCATCGCGCTAGTCTCAACGAAGCTTAACTCGTACAAGTCATCATCACTTTCCGGCTCTAAATCATATTTACTTTGATTTTCTTTAGTTTTTACACTATATTCATGAAAATCTATAGAATCAATAATACTACCCTTTTCAACGGTTTCATGATTAATATCAGTTTCAATTAGGGCACACTTTTAGGACTGTTTTCAAGTGCCGTCCGGCATTATCACTGGTTATATTAATAGCCGAATTATAATACCATAATATCTACCTACCTACATGTCATATCCCTAAGTTTAGAAATGCTGGATTTCCCATATAAACTTTCATATATCCCCTTTAGGATTATTTTTGAGACAAAAAGTACCCTATGTCCTTCTCCAGGATGCCATCTATCTCCTTGCCAAATTTTATCGAAATCTGTTCAGTGGTTCAGCCGTGAAAAGGTTACATACAGACAGACAGACAGAGTTACTTTCGAATGTATAATATGAAGGTAATGGAAGCATGGATAAATGCGAAAGTGAGTTTTTTTGTTTATTTGTTTGTCACGCTTTCACGCTAAAACGGCCGAACAGATTTGTATGATATTTGGCACATGGGTAACCCATGACCTGGATAGGACATGGGATACTTTTCATCCCGATATTCAGACGGGATCGAGACTTATGCGGGTGAGACTGCGGGACGCAGCTAGTAATTCTATAAGTTCACTATTTTATGAAATCATAACGTTTGAGGTCAATTCTAACTTAGTCATATTGTATTGATGATTTTAACGATTATAATTCTGTAGATATGTATATTATTAGTATTAGTGATGGTCGTGTATTATGTTTTGATCAACGATACCACCTGAATATTTTCTGCAATTTGCAAAAAAACGTAAGAAAATTGGAATTTCGCTGGACCTCTTAGATTAAAAAGTTGTGTGGAACACTTTGGGTCTATTGACAGCAATGACAATTTTATTTATTTATATTTTTATTCAGCGAGTAAATGAGTGACCTTACGCTTTGTACAGACGCCAGCACGTCACCCCTAACCGAAACTGTCAAATTTTCCCTATCAACTTTAAACCTTATGCTGTAGGTATAAGGTTGAAAATCTATTAAAGAAATTTGACAGATTGTAGTAGGTTGATGTGCTGGCCTCTGCACATATAGATTAAAACTAATACAACTTGTTTTTAACTTTTTATTTCGTTTTATGGCCGGGCAATTGTGTTTTTAATGTTTTAAAATAATAATTTTGTTTTCTTTAGTCACTTACCTACATAAAGTACAAATAAAACAAATACAGTATGGCAGTCATATTTTGTACTGAAATAGGAAATAATTTATGCGGGGATTATTCAAATATGTCATACAAATTAGACAGCCTTGTGCCGCAATTAGAATATATATGCCAACGAATGTTTTAATTAATTCTGCGACATAATTAAGATACGCATATTTCACTGTACAGTAATGTGTCAAAATATTAAAGGGAATTTTCATTAAACAGGTATCGTAAGCTAAAAAAAATATTTACTTAAATTATAACGATGTGCGCTTTTTAAATTAAATGAATGATATGATGCACTCTTTTTTAATAATTGCTCATCTTTTTAACTTTTTGGCCTTTTCTCACAATTGGTCGCAGTAACTAAGTTTGGGCTCCCCGACAAAACGGGTTAGGGTAGGTTACAACTGTGACAAACAGCGCATGAGCTGAGCAAGCGGAGCGACTGATGCCGCCGCAGTGGCCGGCGAGCCCTACATCTAAGTTGGTCGCAGTTATGTGGCTATTTAGTGTTTTTAGGATCACAAAATAGGAATTATTTGAGGTTCATAAGAAGAGGCGTGTTAATTATATTAGACTGTTCAGTATTTTTTTTAGGAAAGCAAAATTGGATTTATTTGAGGTTCGAATAAAAACATGCCAATATTAAATAACACGTCTGAAATCTAGTAACCAGCGCGCTTTTAGTAAGTATGTGTACCAAATTTCTGTATTAAGCAACATGGGATTATAGGGAAGATTAGTTTGAATAACCCTTCTGAAATGTCTTGAGTTTGGGCGAATATGACAAAATAATCCGATGACTGATGAGCTAGTCAGGCTTTAGTCATCCAAGTGTCTGATGATGAAGATGCCTAAGTATTCAGTTAAAGGTTTCTTGATCCTTGTATGCATGTATTAGAAAGGTGTGGTCATATTGAAGGGTTTTTTACAGACCAACAAATTGAACAACTTTATCTATGGGACCAACATTGTAATTGAGAAAAAATAATCAGCCATCCCATGCATTTGGGTCGCGTAGTTATTTGAGTTTTTTATCCATGCTGTAGATAACATTGTTGCGTACACTGGATTTTCAACTCTCGGTACTAAGCCGAGCATTGAGAATTCAACAGAGCGCATCCAGTGCGTATCCCAGCGCGTCAAGAAAACACACAGTTGGATATTTAACTCTCGGCGCTAAGCAGAGCGTCAAAAATCAAATACGCGACAAAAAATCGTGAACCTGTTCTAAGTTTAAAAGTGCCGCGGTTTATGCTCATCATCATCATCATTTCAGCCATGGGACGTCCACTGCTGAACATAGGCCTCCCCCAATGATTTCCAAATTGGCCGATTGGAAGCGATCTGCATCCAGCAGCTTCCTGCGACCTTTATTAGGTCGTCTGTCCACCTTGTGGGTGGACGACGGTTTATGCTCACTGGCAGTTATATTTTAATCTGTGGTAATGTTTTTTTTTACCGCCTCTTGTTCGTTTTTCTCTTGTTATTATTGCACTAGGTAGAAGAAGTTTAATAAAACATTTGGTTCAAGAAATCTTAGTCATTTATTCATATAGAACACCTGCCTGAATAAACATCAATAAGCCCCTTCTGTCTGTCGAAGCCACGACAAATAACTTCAATATGACTCGTCTATAATTTTTCTAAGCTCCTCTTAGAAATGTCTACACCTTTGATTGAAGCCGTCATTGGGAAACCAAATGTTTTTATCCAAGTTGAGTTATTACAATATTAAACAAAATCTATCATTATTTTGTGACCGCATCTACATTTCCACATGCGAACTACGCATCACTCTGACGTCACGCAAAATCCGGCATCGCGCAAGCAGCGTTTACCGCGCGACTAGCACATACACACATGAAAATAAGTTTGTGATTACTAGCAAAAGCTGATATATTTTTTAAATATAACTTTATCAAGAAAAAGTGTTAACGTTATATCTTTTTTTAAATAGAAACACACTGTTTAAACAGTTTTTTTTTAATTTTTTAGTATCTAAGATTAAGTAATTCAATCCTAATGTTGTAAATTGCCACAGAAATTTGATGGAAAGAAAAAGATCGTTTAACCAAACACAACAATATATTAATAGATTATCCTCCGGCTCGCACACGTGCGGAGATCCTCCTGGGCATGTTGAGGACCAAGTTATCCAGCATTTTTGCGGTAACATGTCCCATTCTTGAATAGCGACTTCACTGATATCCGGCACTGTCTGGGGAGGAGACTGACGGTTCCAAAAACCTCGCTTAAGAGCATACCACGTGTGCTCTATTAGGTTTAAGTCAGGCGAGCCGGCAGGCCAGTCTAACCTTGTGATGTCATATTCTCGGAGAGCAGCATTGACTCGTTGAGCTCGATGTGTGGGCGCATTATCATCGTCCAGTGCGAATTGGTTTACTCTGAAGGCCTGACAATTCCATCAATAACGCCTGTTTGTACTTATCTGCCGTCATGAAGCCTCGATACTGGATCAAAGACGTTCTAGCTCCAATCATAATTCCACCCCAAAAGGACACCGATTTCCCGCCTTGCTGAACGGTTCCTTCCAGTGACAGTTCTTTGCCTTTCAGAGTCTCCAGGTCTTCTCCAGACACGGACACGTCGGCTATCTGGATGAGTACTGATTTGCAATTAGTCAACGAAGAGACAGTTTTTCCAAATCTTTTCCTCCTCATCTTTTTCATTTTTCCGGAGCCTAGCCCAAGGCAATCTACGTCGCTGACGTTGCCGTGAATTCAGAGGTGCTCGCCAAGATCTCCGTTCTCGTAGTCCAGCCAGGTGTAAGTAATTTCGAATGGTCTGAGTGCTATCATCAATCGGACTTCTGCTTTTATTGTAGTGGGGTTGATAGTTGATCTGATAAAGCGCTTCTGAGTAACAGTTAGAACAGTTGGGTAACCACTGCGGGGTCGGTCAGGTAAATTATCCATGCCGTCGTACCTCAGCAACGTGACTACGACACAGGATTGGAATACAGCAACTCTGCGTGCTGTTTCTCTCGTGGAATATACTTCTTCCCACAAAGTTACAATTTTCCTCTTGGCATTTTATCAATAACAACTTTCTTCGAAAAAATATTATAAATCCGTTAAAATTGACTAAGTCAGATTTCTGAATGAGCGTAAGCTTGGATTGAATTTCTTTTTACATGGAAAAACTTTTTTTTTTGTGTTATATTCTCTTTCTATATTTTTAAGTAAAGAATCTAATAGAAGAAGAAATTATAATATAGTTTACCGTAACAACAAAAAAAAAAAACGATTTTTCAAACTGATCACAAACTTTTTTTTGATGTGTATAAACAACATCCCGACATTAATCGTCGACCAGTAGCCCACTGTACACGACACCCGTCTGGTCGGAGGGTTCTCCCTTTTCTATAGAGGATGAGTGAACTTTACACCCTGTTCATCTTACCTCTATTTACTTGATATGTTTCATACTGTCATCTTATAGAAATAATGAAAAGAAAGAAAATACATTTATTTAGCAGGCACACAAGTAAAAAGAAATAAAATAAAAGGAAAGAATACAAAACAAAAAGTGTAAAAGTGCGTTATAAGATACTAGCAGGAATGTGTGCCTCGCGGCTGCGCCAAATAGGCCCACTTCAGCAAAAATGCCAGACAACTAGTGCCTGACGCTGGTTTTCAACTGGACCTGAAGTGTGAGGTGACGGATGTAAATCAGTTTTATACTGCAATGTGTGTATGTATACTCAAATAAAATATTTTTTTGTAAGATAATAATAATAATTAATATTTCAATAGTTAAATCCTAAGTATTAAATAAAATTGCAAGACAAAAAAACAAAAACAAATTGACAAATAAATGAGACGGACGCGTGATAAATCTAGACATCATTCGAGACGAACAAAACCTGTTTTGAACGACGCCAGACTCAAAAAAAAAAGTAGTATAGATTCGCTTGGCTGCCCAAGATATACGTAATGATCTTCTTCGTTCCCTTATTCAACGCTCAAAAAAATTATATGTGAATTTCTCGTTAAATTCTCATCAAATCAGTTAAGCCTTCTGTAACGAGGGTCTGAAAGTATTCCACGAACTCAACCTTTTCATTAAACCCGTGAAATTGCGTTTAAAAAGGTCTAAATTCTAAGTTGAACTGGTTTTTGGGATCAAATGTCTACGATATTAATAAGAAAATCAAAAATACGCACCTATACCTTCCAATTTCGTCTACAGTAATATATTAATAAGGCAGAAGAGTTTGTTGGTTTGTTTGAACGTACTAATCTCGGGACTACCAAACGGATTTGAAAAATTCTTTAACATTACGCCACGATCCTTAAGGGAAGGCTAGTCGGTCATTCTTTCATACAAACGTAGCATGATTACTCGTCTGTTAAACGGTGTACGTTCAAAATTAAAAATGTATCAAATTATCTTGTCATTATCTAGTCCTTTATGGAAGCAAATTGAAAAAAAATGGCTTGGAAGTTATGATATTACAACACTAATTTTAACACGTATTTGGGCGTAAATAAATAACTTATGTATTAAGAAAATGGCAAAATATGAAACGTACAGTGATAGATAATTTGTTTAATATTTCAAATAATTTTATTTTGCGTAAATATATCCAGGTTTTTTCATAATATCTACCTATACGCCCAAAGGTCTGTTCATAAAATTTTACGCGCTCGTTTTCGTTATAAATCATCGTCTATTTCACTATATAAATTAATAAATATATACGTGAATAAATAAAATCTAAATAAACAAATACTAAATAAATAAAACTAAATTACTTAGACTAATTAGTATGCATATTAGTCACAACCACCAACGAGTTCGAGCCGTCGACTACATCCTTATGAGCTAAGCAAAAAGAAAAAGCAGAATTTATTTTTTGTTTGATTTTGTTTAGATATCGATGACCATTACGTCTGCGCAGTTTGGCTAACAAATTTTATTTGACCCCGTACAGTCCAACAATCACCCAATAAAATCACCAATCCAGCCATACTTAGTCCAACATTACCACTTAACTAACAACCCCTACTGAATAACGCTGTCATTAAATAAAATTACCTTCATTTTAACTCGATTGTATTCGAGCCAGTTACAAAGAATTTTTACGGCAACACGCCATCGTGCTTCTGACATTTCTTGTAACTCCGACCATTGTATCTTGATACTTTCCACTCAGACAATATGAAACAATGTACATAAGTGGCAGAATTCTCAACCTTTTAAAGGCTTTATACACACCTGTGTTGAAATTATTATCAGAATTAATTCTTAGTACCTACATAAAATTTTATTTAAATGGTTTTTTCCCGTATGCCTCTTACCACAATGCCGTTGTTATTTGATCCGTATTAAGGGTTGCGCACAGAGACGCGACGCGACGGCGCGTTGGTTCTCCGGTGAAACAATTTCCATGAAGTTTTCATTGAAATTGTTCCACTAGAGTCGTGTCGCGTGTTTGCGGAAGCCTTTATGTTTTACCATTTCAAGTAAGTTATTAATAGAACTAACTATTAAAATATATAACAAGATTCCTACCCAAATGAAAGAACTTCCAATGGTCTGCTTCAGAAGAGCATTACACAGGTGGCTAATTGAGAATCCCTTCTTTAATGTAAAATAATTCCTTCAGTTTAAATCCAATTAATGACCTAATTGTATCTGTACCAAAAATTTGCATGTCATTATTTTGTGTTAATTTTTTAAGCTACTTTAAGATGATTATAATAATTATGATTGAATATGTTAAGCCACTATATACTCCATTGCAAGAACTTTTGTAACCATATTTATCTGCAAATAATTCTTTGACTTTGAAAAATATAATATAAAAATATTTTAAAATAACAGGGTCTATAGGTATGGGAGGACAATGTAGGCCTTTCAACAAGTACCAGGCACTTAACAAAACTGAAAATCGCCAACAAATCTACAGTCTACTAGGCCTACAACGTTCTCACTTCTAATTAGATTTTTTATCGCCATTACGATGCTGTTCTCATCGAGAAAGTTGTTAAATTTGATGGTCTGTTACCACAACCTTACATATAATCACACCTTTTTGATACATGCTCGACAACCAGTTTGTGCTTATATTTATATATTATATTAGATACATTTACAGTTTGTAATAGGTAAATGTGTATCTTTATATTTACTTATTTTTTTAATCAATTTCTCATAATTGCACCTACCACAGTTTGTCTCTGCATCACCCAATGGTTGACTGGTAGAAAATGCCTATGGCATTAAGTCCGCCTCTGTACATTTCTGTGCTTGAAGCATTAAATAATAGATTTTTTTATCGCGATTACGATGTTGTTCTCATCGAGAAAGTTGTTCAATTTCAATACTCAATACTCAATACTTTATTGCATGCCATAATGTGTACATAAAAACAGTTGGTATGTTAAACATAGAATCAATTATGGACCCTGTCGGGCACAGCAAAGTGGATTTTTACAACTATTATTTACAAACATTTGATGGTCTGTACCACAACCTTACATATAATCACACCTTTTTGATACATGCTCGACTATGGCAACCCAAAATGATTAATTAAACAATTGCTGTAGCATAATCCCCTATAATTTTGCCACTGCTGGGACAGGCAGGCCTCCTCTCTATGCGTAGAAGTGGACCGTAATCCACCCCGGGGGCCAGTGCGGGTTGGTAGATGTCACATGTCTTCGAATTGGTTCTAGGACATGCGGGTTTCCTCACGATGTTTTCCTTCACCGTTTTGGGAGCAGTGGTGATGAAATAATTTACATAAAGTAAAGCTCCTGTTAGGGTTAGAACTTAGGACTTACAACTCGTCGTGTCGGCCAATACCACGGGCCCATCAGTGCTGCAGTGATTATCAGCATTTTTCCAAGTATTTATAATTTTAAATCGTGTAGGCAAGTCTCCATCGACCAGCGTCAGACACTAGTTGTCTGGCATTTATGCGGAACTGGACCTATTTGGCGCAGCCGGGACACACACTGTGTATTCTAAGTTCTGCTCTCCGGTCGTGTCAGATTGCCGTCCCATCGGACTATGAGAGTGAGGGAAGAGAGAGTGCACCTGTGTCTGCGCAAACACTTGTGTACTATAATATCTCCCGCGCCGAAGGCTAGTCTCCGTTGAGATTGGCCGCCGTGGCCGAAATACGGTCTGGATGACTACCTATATTCTAAGTTTTTTTTTTCTGTTTTTTGTGTGAATATTGTGTGCCTTAACCTGAGTCAAATAAATGTATTTTCTTTCTTTATTTTCCACTACATATAACTTGCGCATGCATCGCGGGTGTCCATATAAAATGGACACGCTATTTGATATAGCGTGTCCATTTTGTGTATAGTATATACCATGCAATAGAAGGCAAACAATTATTGTAGCAGTTGATTATTTAAGCTCAGCAATGTAAGTTACGTGACTTCAAGACTTTATTTTTAAATAGAAAATAGAAAGAAAAATATTTGTTCAGTAATTTATTCCATGCTGATATGGCAGCTAAAGAAAAATGTATGCATATTGAATTAATCATTGCTTAACAGATCGCTGGTCAAGAATAGAAAATACTGCGGACATGTCGTACCTAAAACTATTTGAAAAACATGTTCTCCCATACATTCCAACTGCAAATATAAGTTTGTACCTACGTACAAATTTGAGAGATTACAACTGCAAATATAAGTTTGTACTTACAAAGTTGAGAGATTTGTCATGTTATTTTAATAATAAACTTCTTATAGGTTTGCCTGTATAACAATTTTCTAACATTTAACATTTTAGGCTCAGTAGTTTCGGATTTAGGAGGGGGGAATGATTAGTAAGTTTTTATTTTATTTAGAAAATTTAAAAAAAAAACTTACTTTTTTGCCCCCCAAAATTGACCCTCATATTCAAAATTCATTTATTTACGTTACACGTTTGTGGTTAGGTCACAGACATTCATGTCTACCAAATTTCATCGGTCTTAATCGGTCCATTAGATTCAATTTTTTTCATTCAGACGTTCGGAACTGAAAATTACTACTGTTGCATAAAGAAAATAATAAATTCCTCTCTTACACACGAAATAACAATCATTGAATTGATCAGTAGATTATAAATTAGATTATATTTTTTACTTTTTTCACACTACAAGCACAAAATTATATAGATTATCCCTTAAACTAGGTCTAAGCCTGTATCTTATGAGATAAGGTACATTAAATAATTGACATTCCGTAACAAATGAAACAGTGTCGATGTTACGTATCGTAAAGTTATTCTTTGAAATAAGTATAGGTTACTTAGTGTGCTATGTGTGTGAGTGAAAGTTCGATGTGTGTGCGTGTAGGTGTGAGTGTGTGTGCATGAGTGTGTCTGTGCTCTTGTTGTAGTAGCCATTGAGTGATTTTGTGTTTTCGCGTGTATCTGTTTATATCAAGTATGTTTAGTATTTTGTGATTTCACCAAACGTGTTTTTTTCCGAGAGTTAACCCCTAGAAAAGAGTTACTCTTTGTAATTAATTCTTGGTTAACTGATTCACGTTTCACCACAATATTTTAGAGTAAAATAAGAAACTACACAAAATACTATGACGATGACGTAATATTGGCGTTTGGCAAATGTAGTTTTATGTGTTACACCTGAAGGGACATTTTTGCGTTTTTTTGGGTTGGATCTGGGCAAGGCTCTATGAGTTCTGAGGACAGACTGCAAGATGAACAGCTGTCTTAATGATAATACCTTACATTCATAATAACGTTGCTTGGTTGGATATAAGTACGGTTTCTTAGACATGACTTTAAGTACGGCTCTTTGAGATAGCTCTGCCTTCAAAAAAAATGTTTTAATAGCACCACCCCATGCAGTAATATAATATCCGCTGTAATCGCGATAATCTACTGACACAGTGCAAAATAAACGATTTTTAATGTATCTATGTCAGCCAAATAGATCAGTGTAATAGAACTTGTTCAATGGATAGTTCTACGAAGAGTAAACCATGCGGAGTAATTGCGTAAGATAATAAAATGAGCCGTCCACGGCCAGCTAAACTTAGTTTAGTTTCGCTCGCCAGTTTTTCATTCATGTGGCTTAACTTAGGTTAGCTGGCGGCGGACGGCTCGTTTAACAATAGGGATGATGACTGGGTCAAAAGAACAGAAGTTCCATGCGTCTACAGATAAACAAAAAATATTAGAATCGTATTTTTTGCTTTATCATATTAGTAAAAAAATACTTAGATAAAACGCATTAAAGTTGGGGAGTGGCGGTTGCTACGTCATAAGTAAGTATAAAATCTACATACTCGTGACGTCATGGCACATTTTAACTCAATGTATCGCCGTAATCTTTTGATAACGTAAAAAAAGAAAAAAACACGTGTACCTACAATACTTTTTCATAATCTACATGACTGACAAAAAAATTATGCATTTAGTAAAAAGCTTTTATTTTGAAATTACAAACAGACACTAAAAACAAAACATATTTTTTATTTGTATACCTAGATTAGAAATTTCATTCAAAATCCTTCGCATTTTAAAAGAAAGTACATACGTAACGCAATTGGGGTGCTGATTTGTATAAATTTTATTGTATTTATATATTAATTTAAATGGTTTCCTTCACCGTGTGTCCCTGGTTTTAAAGGTAAAGTTAGGGAAACTAATTGTTTATCAAATTGACTACCACATTAATTTGCCTGTAAACTTTTATCACTTTTATCACTGTGTTCTTTGGCAGTAGTATGAAATGGCTATATCACGTCAAACTGAAGTAGCATGTCCATTGGATAAACAATTAATGTCCCTGACTGTACAACAGTAAGTTAGTCTTAGGGCCTGCGCCCACTGACGGCACGGCACGCAAAGGGATTTTTAAGCGACGAATAGGAATACAACTAAATATAGTAAAATTGAAAAAGGACGTGGAAGGATACCGCAGCATCGTTGCCGTCGGTATGCGCTTGTATGAAATTTAATGTAATGAAATGATTTTTTTTATTCTGTAAATAGGATATCAGAATCACTTTTATACGCCATATTAAAAAAAAAAAAAAAGCTAGATGAGTTCGGCTGTAGTGATGCCGTGCAGTGCTGAGGCCATTAGAAAGTTCATTATACTCTGTTCTGAAGTCTATACATGTATGTATGAAGTAGGTGCAGCGATAGCAACACTAGCAACACACTTGCAATTAAATGTAATTAAAATTGTATAAATGGGATATCAAAATCAATTTTACACGTCATATAAAAAAAATATAAGCTAGATGAGTTCGGCTGTAGTGATGCCGTGCAGTGCTGAGGCCATTAGAAAGTTCATTATACTCTGTTCTGAAGTCTATACATGTATGTATGAAGTAGGTGCAGCGATAGCAACACTAGCAACACACTTGCAATTAAATGTAATTAAAATTCTGTAAATGGGATATCAAAATCAATTTTACACGTCATATAAAAAAAATATAAGCTAGATGAGTTCGGCTGTAGTGATGCCGTGCAGTGCTGAGGCCATTAGAAAGTTCATTATACTCTGTTCTGAAGTCTATACATGTATGTATGAAGTAGGTGCAGCGATAGCAACACTAGCAACACACTTGCAATTAAATGTAATTAAAATTCTGTAAATGGGATATCAAAATCAATTTTACACGTCATATAAAAAAAATATAAGCTAGATGAGTTCGGCTGTAGTGATGCCGTGCAGTGCTGAGGCCATTAGAAAGTTCATTATACTCTGTTCTGAAGTCTATACATGTATGTATGAAGTAGGTACAGCGATAGCAACACTAGCAACACACTTGCAATTAAATGTAATTAAAATTCTGTAAATAGGATATCAAAATCACTTTTACACGTCATATAAAAAAAAAATATATAAGCTAGATGAGTTCGGCTGTAGTGATGCCGTGCAGTGCTGAGGCCATTAGAAAGTTCATTATACTCTGTTCTGAAGTCTATACATGTACGAATGGTTTCTAATTGCAGTTCCTGTAGAGTTAAAACGGTTTCTCGTTCTGTTTGAGGTCTCGCGATATCATGGAGCAATAATGGTGAAGATTGATTCATGAGTCGGGGCTGTTTCGCTGCTAGTTTTGCTATCATTGTTCGGAGTTCGGCACATTAGACATCTGCCGTTATTGCTTGACCAGATCGGAGAAAGCTATAGTGAATAACGCCATGCTGAGACCACCAAACAGTTACCATTACCTTTTTATTGGTAAGCTTTGCTTTAGGACACTCTTGCGGAGTTTGACCTGGGGTCAGCCTATGCATTTTTCGCTTACGGTTATCGTAAAGAATCCACTTTTCATCACAGGTCACAATTCGATCCAATATTTCTTCATTTCTGTATCTATTTAACAAGGCAA
The DNA here is from genome assembly GCA_963853775.1 of Xanthia togata. NCBI lineage: Eukaryota > Metazoa > Arthropoda > Insecta > Lepidoptera > Noctuidae > Xanthia > Xanthia togata. Next base: position 9,663,801 of record OY970806.1, read on the forward strand.
CACAAGTTTCAACACGCGTTTCTTTCTGCAGATCAGTCAAATCATGAGGCAACCATTTGTCATATTTTTTTAAATTATTGATTTGACGAAAAATGAGTCAATATTGTTGGTAAGGTAACGTTAAACCATGCCGCTAATTCCTGGGTAGTTTGGCTCGGATCGGCTTCCACCATCTCTTTCAATTCATTGTTATTCACCTGTGCAGGCGGTCTTCCACGTGGTTCGTTCTTCAAATTAAAGTTTCCATCACAAAAGCGTCTAAACCAAAATCGCACGGTGCGTTCATTAGCAGTCCCCTCTCCAAACGCAACATTGATATTGCGAGCTGTTTCTGCCGCGTGAACTCGTATTCAAAAATAACTCGAATTTTCGAAGTATCCATCTTTCTTGTCTAAGCTGAATAAAAAAAAACAACTGAAAGTCGATAATCGAATGATGCACACTTTTTAAAAGAAGAACTTCATAGGTACCATGAAAAAAGTTTCACTCAAAAATCTCAAACCATAAAGGTTCTATGTCAATTCGAAGTACCTATTACAATAGAACGGCAATTTCATACTTTAACTCCTATTTCTTATATAATAGGTATTGACAACATTTTTGTATGAGTCATGAGGAAAGTAATATGTCTATTTAATAAGAAGGACATAATAACATGAGGAAAATAAAATAAGAATTATTTATTCGTTTTCTGTCTTTGAACTGTATATTACGGCATAGGTGCTTTTATATCAATATGAATAAAGTTTCTTAGTATGGCCAGAGCCTAAATTGTCTGGAAGTGTTCGAACAGGCGCGAATCGTCACGTGATTTTCTTATATGTAATTAAAACAATCGACAAGCATCCCGCGCGGGATTGGTTACAGTGTGGCTAGATCTTTAGTTGACACAATCGGCGCGAGCTAATTTCGCCCCGCACCCCGCCCGGGATTCACTATACTCCACCACTAAAACGTAAGAAGAAATAAATAGATTACACCACTAACCGGCTTTGAACTCGACTTGAATCAAATATTTACCCGGACTTGGCGGATCGTGAGAAAAGACATGTGTTGAGCTGTCGGCATGATATAGCACCTTCGACTTGCCGATCGATACAATTTATTAATAGACTTTGTAAACTGATACATTAAACTGTCCATAGAAATTGTTCTACGAAGAAATCTAAAAATATTTGACCTCTGACTATTAGTGGAGGCAGCCCCTGCCGTTTTATCCGTGTATAACATAACAATGATCAGGCAAGGGACATCGTCCTGCCATAGTTCTAGATGACCAATCCACTAAGATACCCAAACCCAAAGCTCAATATGTTTTGTTGTTTTGCGATAGTCCTGCACCAACGGGGAGTTGTCCTTGGGTGCACCAGCAAAGTGCATACAGGGATAATCGTCGGTTAGTGCCTCACCACTTAAAAATGTTTAGGGGTCCTCTGTGATTTGGCTTCAGCCCCTCGTACACCTTCCAAAGGTCAGAAGTTTTCACTTCATTCACGAGAATAATTGCTTAGTCTGATCATGATATTTGAAGTTGAAGACAAGGAAGTTTGGCAATAATTCCTTCTGCACAATTGGCTTCCTTGGTACCTCATTAACGTCATAACTATGTAAATGTCTATTACTTGCTCCCAAATTAAGATGATTATTTTATTTCACCTTTTTTTTCTTTTACATACTTGACATAATCTTTTAATTATTTGATGTAATACATAAAGTTACAATATTCTATTTTTTTAAATTAAATTAGATTTGTTACAGCTCTAGTGGCCATCATGTCATTTGGTTTGAATAGGTCTTTATTTTTATTAGTATTTTATATAGATTATTTCCTTTAAGATTTTGTGAATGTGAGAACGTTGTAGTCTTCACAGACTGTAGATCTGTCGACTATTTTCTATCTTGCTAAGCACCTAGTACTTGTTGATAGGCCTACACTGTCCTCTCATACCTATTAATACTGTAATTTTAAAACATTGTAAAAACCATTTACTTTTAAAAGAGTGACCGTGGAGTTTCTTGCCGGCTCTTCTCTATAGGAAACGACCTATTGGAATCGTGCACCTAGCTTCTGACGTTTCATAAGTATTATAGGTTTATGTGAAATAAAATATTTTGATTTTTGAATTAATTTTGTAAATTGGTTAAAAATAACACTTTTATGCTTCATTGTTTTTAAATTAAAAATAGATGAGGTCGATGTTTCATAGTCGACTACTCTGAGAAGAAGTTCACCGAAACAGACACAGATATCAAAGTCTCTTTTAAAGTTCATCAATTAAATCGTAATGGTTAGATCATAGATGGGTCAGATCATAACATAAACTCAGGTCTTCTACCCACGGGTACATGGGCAGAAACTACAGAACGCCAGCTGGTACGATCCTTACATAATCGTAGTCCTTTTGCTTCGTTTACGTTCATACTAGAGATGCCGCGAATATATAGTTATTATAGCGAATAGTCGAATACCGATTAAACGGCATTACCTATGGCGAATAGTCGAATACTCGTCAATATAACTCAAAATAAAAAAGGAATATAAAAGAACGTTTATTTATTCTCAAATAATAATATTTATAGTGTATTTATTTTTGGGGCAGGTTTGACAAGTTTTTCTGCACCACAATCTGCCTTTTTTGGACTTTAAATATTAAATTATTAATTAAAAAGTGTAACTAATTAACTTCAACATGATTGATTTTGGGTAACTTTTTAAATTAATAATAGTACGTGTGTTTAGTTTTTAAAGATTAATAAAAGTTTAATTATTTTTAAGTCTATAGTTTTTCTGTTCATTAAAAGTTTATTTGTATTTAGACAAATATTCGCCTAATGTCGAATAATAAATATTTATTCGGTATTCGATAAATAACAAAAAATAATTGAGTAATTCCGAATACAGAATAATAGCGAGTTTTCGCAGATCTCTAGTCTAGTCCCATAAAATAATCTGGTTATGACCAGATTATTTTCTGAGTTAAAAATGTATTGTTTTCAATAATATATTCACTTGTGTGTGGTTTTCTAAAAAAGGCTACTTATGACCTATCCGTATCGATAAGGCGAAAAAAGCAACATCCTCATATAAGCAAATATCAACTATGTAGCGCTCTATTTGAGAGATTGCCAAACATATTTCTCAGGAGCTTTATAACTGACGATGCTTCACACTACAAAATTAAATTACAGAAAAGCTCCAAAAAGTGTTATTGAGTTTTTCTATCTCAAAGTTCTCAGTAGCATCGGATTTGTGCCCGGTTCATGGCAATAGGCTCGCCCCCTAATAGATGGGACTCAAACATACCTAACTGGCGAAAGGTGGGTGTACTATACCTAGATACACCTCTACCCAACCATTCGGGGAAAGAAAAATTGATGTTATGTTATGAAAAGCTCCTATTTATCTCACATTTTTTATATCTTTCTATAATAAAATAGTAAAGAAGATTTTTGTCCGTTCGTCTGGATGTATGCCGAATAAACGGATTCGAATGAAATATGGCACACAGATAATTTATAACCTGGATTAACATATAGGATACTTTTAATCCTTGTAGTACGTTCCCGTGGGATATTTTCCGACATACACAGAGGCAAAGCCGCGGGTAAAAGCTAGCTGTTAAATTAACTTTTCTAAAAGGACGAATATCGGTCCGCATATATTTTTCTCTAAATCATAGTGTAATCAAAAATATAACGGAGTGTTATCGAGTTCAGGATTTGTCTGGGTAATCCTCATTCTGAACTCGATAACACTCCGTTATATTTTTGATAACAACATTCATTATTCAATATATTCTCTTCGTTTTAAGTACCGAGCACCAAGCTCCAGAGTCTCGAGAGTAGATGTAATGTAGGTAGATTTATATTAGTTAGTTGCTAGTATGTCGGTATTATTGAAGTTGTACAGTATGGTGTCAGTGTAATTATTGCTCTGAGGTGGAACGCCCGATTTTAATGGATTTACCTTCGAACATCACAGTACACATCATCAACATACACACCTGCCAAATGTATTTATTCTTAGTTTATTATGGCACGCATTTTGGAGGCTTCTATTTTACTCTTTGATATGTTGAATACGTGCAACGTGTCGTGAGATACATCGGCCATATTGCTCGCAGAGGTACAGACAACATGGAACGTCTAATGGTGACTGGAAATATAGAGGACAAAAGACCTAGAGGCCTAAGTCCAAAAAGATGGTCGGATCAAATATCCGAGCAATTGACGATACCTATCAGCGCCGCACTCCACCAGGCCACTGATCGTAACAGATAGAAAAAGGCCGTTGACAATTTGATACGGAGTCACGATTATCAGCAGAAACGAGCTGTTAAATTCCTCTATAAAGTTCGACACTCTGAAAAACAATTTGTACACATTTACCCGGTACGTACACCATCCAAGAAGTTCATATCTATACACTGTAAGGACTATTTCTGCTTGCAGCGCTCGGCCGCTATAGAACCGGGACGGTAACAGATGTGGTCACGTTTTTACGGGATTTTGTTTTCAAACTGCTTAGATATGAAGTTCTTTGATAGTTTATCAAACATAGATAAACTAACGCCTTACCATGTGGGTAGGCAGAACTACAGAACGCCACCTGCTGCGATCCTTACATACGTACTCTTTTTTCTTCGTTTACGTTCACACATGTCCGTTGCGACTACTACGCACCGAACCTTTCTGAAGAAAATCAGTAATTAGGTAGCTATATGCCCTTATACGGCTTTCCCTCCTGGTGTTATCACTCTCATCTGCCTTGTTTTGTTAGTCGCCTTTCATTCATCTTCTCAATATGACCAAACCATCGGCTTAGTCCATACTCATCCCCAGTTCGAACTCGCCCGATTCGTATGTATCTTACTACATGTATATATATAAGCGCAAAAGAACTGATGGTAAGAAAAGTAATAGTATGATTTTTATTTATTTTTATTCAGTCATAATACGCGGATCTCAGCATTATACTCTTTCCATTTTTTTTCTTTATTATTTACCCGGTAAAAGACATTTATTAGTTTATTTGGCAAATATGTAAAAAGCAATTGAGAAGGATAAAGAACATGTTTATCATATCCACATAAAATGTTTTGTTTTACCCTACTTTGATTGATTGCATTACTATTACCTACCTCCCTTTTTGCCAACAATGTTATATGTTTATACCGACATAAGATATTTATTTTCGACCCCTTTTACGATCTTGGCAGACCTTGTGTTTCTCATAACATTTACTCAACCTAAAGACATAGAAAACACATATACTCGTATCATCTTCGTGACACTACAATGTGTTCATTTTGAGATCCCATAACTCTATGGTATTAATGAGACCATGTCTAAGGATCAACTAGAATATAAAATATTTTTCTATTTTTTTAAGATAACTACTAGACTCTCGATGTGTGTATCTAAGTTTCATGGATAAGTACGAGTAAATGATTTTCATTCAAACCAATAATTTATATATTTTAAAGCTAAGAAAATGCGGCCTTGTCATATTTTCTCTTTATTATCAAAAATAGTATGAATTAAATGTTTTTTATTTTTTATATTTCACCTAAGGGTTTTTACATAAATAATCGTGACTTTGTCGAATTATTTTGAAAGAAAAATGAAAAATAATATCATGCCAGTTGATTCTTTGATATGGTCTCATTCATAGTCTAGAATTATTGAATATAAAAAAAAAACACTTGTATACAGGATGTAAAAAAAAACTATAAACATAGTATCGTTACGTGAGGTTTGCGCAAATTTCTTCCAACTCATGTAACGATTTACTTGCGCAAGCCTAAATTTGCGCAAATAAATCGTTACGTGTGTGGCTAGCATTACGTATAGTGTCTGGTCCGCTTTTGAAGCGGCTTACCTTACCCAAGCTTATTTTGTTTTTCTTTTTACGGCCTGTATTTTATATCTCAGAGCATTGAAAAATTGCCCCTCCCAATGTTCTGTGAAAGAATCGGATATCATCACCATTCCTTATATAGATTGCTACAGTATAAAACGATACGATAGTGGAAAATGTTTTTGTTATATTCAATCATCTTTTAATAGTTTTCGATTTTGACTTACTGTCATACATTATGTCCCTAAAAGTTTTCTGGGAATGAAATGGACAGTTGGCAGTTGAAAAATTCAAACTCAAACCTAAAGCATTTATTTCAATTAAAGCATTTACAGGCACTTTTAAAGGAGATGGGAAACGGTGGGCCTAAATGTAATAAGTTAAGATATGATCTAAAAAATTAGTCATATTTTTCTATCTTAGAATATGAAAAATCACCTCAATTCTCAATCTGGAAGCGGAGAAATATGGAAAAGATAGTTTTCGTGAGATTACCGATTGAGAAATCGATTACACAGTTACGAAAATAAAACCTTTGCACTAAATAATTAACTTAAAGTAATTAAATGCACTTTATACACTTATGTGCAATATAGTGCATATAATTACAGTCATATTAATAAATAAAATATCAATTAATTACTGAAAAAACAATATTAATGATTATCGATTTCATATCGATTTAAATTAGTTTTCTATTTTTAGTCTATGTCACTGGCATGACAGCTGACTGACACGGACACTAGACAGTTGCCAACGTAGTATCCCTATGTAGTCTGTGGTTACCAACTGTTCTAATAATCTCGTTTGCTTACTCGTTTCGTGTTTTCCGATGCGTTTTGAGTGCTTTCCCAATTGTTCTTCATTTTTCACGACCTTTGCTTTGTATTTTACGGATTCCGACCCTGTCTACCTCGTACGACCCTTGCTTTCACACTGGACACCGAAGATGGCTCACACGTTTGACTTGGAATTGTTATTTTGGATTTTACCGCCGGATTGTGTATTGGGTATTGTTGAAACCACGGAATAGAAAAAACAGTGAAACTATGGATCGCTGTGTGAATTGTGGGACAACAACTGATCACTGCAATACACTGGGTCGACGACCCTTACCCGATGAAACAATTCTGTCAGTGATTCGGCACTGGCTCTTGTACAGGAAGGGAGGCTATAGTAATGCATTACTGTAAATTGTATTGTAGGGAGACGAACTGTAGGCTACTGCGCTCATATAATCTGCATTATATGGTATCTTAGCTGGGGTAGGTACCACGATCATATAGCACCACCTGCACAATTCCTAGACGACATTTCAATTATAATTGAAGACGAATAAAACACTATAATACTTATTTTTTTATTTTATTTTAGACATCCTTTCCGTAACTCCATACCTGTTACCTACATAGGTAGGTAGGACTGAAGTCATTGACGTTCATTCATATGATTTATCAAATATGTCCTATTAAATATAATAACTATTAGTGCAAAAGCACATATTTTGCACTTCAGGAATCAGCTGTTAGTTAAAGATTGTAACATAACCTCACTTTTACATAATCTCTTTTATCTCTGTTCTCAGATTGACAAAATCCGCAGAATTTTCAGTGAAAGGCTGATAATATATAAGCTATTAATTGACACCACTTTCATATTTTTACAACCAGGCCCAAGATTGTATGTAATCGTTTCAGTCTCCTTTTCGAAGGAGTCGGTCATTCAGAAAGATGAAGCTAGTTGCTCATTCCAAATGGAGAAGAACGGGGAAGAAACTCCATGGACACTCTTTTAAAATATATTGTTACGAAATATTAGTTAGTACATCAATAATGTTGAATTTATAATGATATGTGAGAACGATGTGTCCTCCGCCCTCTCATGGATGTGCTCTGCCCTGTCATGGACTTGCTCCGCCCTCTCATTCTACCTAACCTAATCTAACCTTTTTTTTTATTTTGTTTTTACGGGGGAAATCCTCATGGATGTCCTCCGCCCTGGAGGGGTCTGTCAGACTCTTACTGACTAAAACCACCCCAGTGTTCCGTCTCACACTTGTACCGGGGATCACGGGATCTAATGCGACTTCCGCGATCCCTGGCTAGTGCCGGCCCGCCTCTGCAGGCCACCTCGAGTTAGGGGGGAGTGAGGTGTTAAACTCCTTCCTTATATCAAAGAGGCGGGCGTGGAACACTACGCGCCACCATCTCGGGTCCTAAGGTGTAGGGGGCGACGGATTTCCCCAGATCCGTCATCCCTTGACCTATTTAGGGGGGCTGGAAGAGGGCGTTACCCGCGCTCCGCCGACGCCCGAAATCTAACCTAACCTGACCAAACCTTTTTTGGATGTTCCAAAACACCATGTTCGCGCTCGATTTAGATTTAGCTGCCATAGTATATTTAAATAATAGCCCAAAAGCTTTCACGTGGCATAAGTTTCATCACTGTTGAGAGTTGGGACCAGACTCCATACAAAGTTGCCCGTGATATTTTGGAACACATTTAGTTATTAACCTGGATTAAAACATATGGTTCTTTTAATTCCAGTAGTATGTACGTTGCCTTGAAACATTTCGCGACATCCACGCGAGCGTAGCCACGGACAACAGCTAGTACCTAGTTTAATAAATAAATTTATCAGTCATCGTTGTATTGGTAATTAATCATTTTCTTTATTGACATTTAATTTAAATTACGTGCGTGGGAAATGAAACAAATGACATTCCATTATTTTTGTTATTGACTTTTCTGAGCCATTTAATTTAACAGATTTTGATAGAATTGGTTTTACGCGCCTACTGTAAGTCAGTTGTAGTCTGTGTTATTAATTATTAAATATTAGCATTCGAATGAAAATAAACAGTAATTTTATAAAGATTAGACATGAGATAGAGTATTCAAAAAAACAGCTTCCAAAAAAAACACTACCGAGTGCAAAACAGTTTTATTTTAAATTTTTCGTTGTGGTATCCCACAAAATTCTTGCTATGTATTTATTTTAGGTACATTGCAAAACTTATTAGATTAACTAAGTATTATTGAAGCAAACTCAAAAACCACTTGACCAGATTTATATGGGATTCCAATAAAAAAAGAATAATTTAAATCGATCAACGTAGTAAAGAATTATCGCTGACAAAAAAAAGATTCCGATTAATTGAAAAAGTCCTACATTTAAAAGTTTGTTAATAAAACCACACTAAAGCTGGGGAGTATTCTGTTGCTTTCTTCAATTTAACAAAAATAATTATGCTTATGAAAAAGGAACTCTTATAACATGAAAAAGAGACTCGTATTACAAGAGGTTCATGTTAACATAATTAATATACATTCAGAAACAAATGACTAACATAACAGCAGCGGTATAAAATTAACACAAGTAAATGCAAAATTTTCTTGTCATGTCTGAAAAATGGCGAATCATTAATTAAAAGCTGTGAGCTGTTTGTCACCTGTCTTAAACCAGACATAAAGCTCTGGCTACACTGAGGCGAATCGCGATAGCAGTCACGTTCGCCTCGATCATGTCGATTTTTTTAATGATTAGAAAGTCACGCGACTATTCACACTAGATTGAACACCTCCATACAAGTTAGTTGATACAATCGGTGCGAGCTAATTTCAATCCGCATCCGGCGCGGGATTCGCCTCAGTTTGGACAGACCATAAAAGTAAGCTACACTATCAGCGCGAGCGGATTGCGTCCCGCATCCCGCAACTTTAGTTGATAAAGTACGTTCTCTTAGGGACACCTGAACTTAATTTGATAAACTAACCGTTTAGTTTTTGTACTATTCAATGAATTAATAAAGAAACCGGATTCTCTTATACATTTCTAAAACAAATTGGAAAATCAAAAAGTGCACGACTCATAATGCTCATTTGATCGTATAAAAAAACTACTTTGGATAAAAGAGCCATTTTCAATAGGTCCTCAATAGCTCCTATGGCAGAAATGCATCTATTAAAAAAAACTCAATTAATTGATTTTATTGCAAGCTACAATGTTTTCAGGTTTCACGCTTGATTGACGGGATTTTTTAAAAACTATTTCAATGTTTTTTTTTTCGTTTCTGCTGCATTAAACAATTTTTCGAAAACTACAGAATTAATCTCCATTAAATTATCTATACAATGGTATAAATTAAGTAGGTTCTGTTTACTAGCAGGAGTATAACAATAAAAACAGTTGCAGAAAGGAGGCAAAACTAATTTTTCGATCGCAAAGCACTCTCTAATGCTTCGCACCATGAGTCGTGCAATAAAATCTAAAATTATGTACATGAAAATATAACTAATAAGTCTCTTAACTGGCAAAACGTGGGTGTACTATTACAGGTAGGTTTAAGTATGAGATTAAAAAGTCCTACCTGAAAAAACTTTCCACAAACATGCCTACTTATGAATGTCTGGGTGTTAATTGTCTACAGAAGTATTTAAATAAAACATATTTTCTTGATTTCGATTAAAGGCCGCGATACTAGCGCCATTACGGTGACAGACAGCAATGTCGTCAGTCTTTAGTTAATCTGTGGTCGAATAAGAATCATCGTTAAAACTATTAAAGTTGTTGTTAAACCTACTTGTTTTTTCGGAATTGGTATTTTATTACAAAAGGTTTTTATAGTTAATTGGAATGTTATATTTTGTAATTAGTGTTAAAGAAACATAAAACTTTTACTACAGAGAAACTCAAGTGTGTTTTGATTAACGGTTTCACCTCACCTAACTACTGAACAAATACCCTTATAAGTATAATGTAGTACATCTATAAGTCGTCTCGGTAAGTAGGTACTGATCCGATTACAAACATACTTACTTTCACTAAAAGAAAGCCTACTGTCGAGTACCAATAGGATTATGTTTTACTAGCTTCTGCCCGCATCTTCGTCCGCAAGCCTATAACCTTCCTCAAGAATTGAGCTATCTAATGCAAAAAGATTTTTTTTCATATCAGACTGGTCATCATCATCATCATTTCAGCCGAAAGACGTCTACTGCTGGCCGTCTACAGGCCGGTTAAAATTTAGTATCCGGTGGCACGAAGACGAGGGTAAGGGAGGGGGTACCTGGTACCTCACCCATAAAAGGAGGCCGCACCATTTTTGAAAAAAAAAACAAAGTTGCTTCTGCACGTCTCCGGCGCTGCGGGAAGTGCAGCCCCTTCGCCCTTACGTAACAAAGGATAGGCACCCATGCTTCGTTACAGCAGGTGGGGGCTGCCCACCCTTCGTGCCTCCGGATTTTTAAATACACTCTAGGGTGCAGCCAAAAGGACTAGGTGGAGTCGGGGTGTCCCGATTCGATTTTGGGACTGGGAGATTCGACCTATTTTAACCATAATATTCAAATTCAAATTCAAATATTTTATTTCAGATAATCATCCATATATGTGTTAGTAGTGGTAGAACTTAGCCTAATGTTAGTATTAAAATTAAATTTATAACAATACACACAGTTCAATGGCTCATTAGTTGATTACTAATGAACCATTGAACTGTTCGTTATGTACACCAGTTTATTTGGTTAAGTGTGTCTGTACACTTACCCACCTTCGTAAGAGGGGAGAGTCCCACCGGTCTGTAAACACATTCAGGATGCCATTGGAGGAGGAGCGCAAGCGCGCCATCATGGAAGCGCATCGCTTCCGTATGATCGCGGCGAACCCATCGACGCACGCTTCCGCGAACATCCCTGACGCGTAAAGTCTGCCACTGGATACTAAAGTCCACCCCACAGGCCTCCCCCAAACACCGCCACTTCGACCGATTCTGTACCTCCCGCACCCAGCGGATTCCTGCGGCCTTCACAATGTCATCGGCCCATCTTGATATTGATAAACACACTGCACATTTTTCAAACTCGATAATTTGCACAAACATGGATTTATCAGTCTAGATAGCAAGTCGATTTATATCACAGTCGTCGCTCGCTCCTCTTTTACATGATAATCTGAAACAGAGTGGAGGCGATTATTAAATTAGGCTTTGTTTATGCAGAGCCTTATTAATTGGATCACACGAGCTCAAGGAGAATATGCTTGGAAACAAGTTTTTAAAGTAATTGTTTTGTTGTAACACACATAACATAACATCACGCCTGTATTCCCCGAAGGGTTAGGCAGAGGTGTACCTTTAGTACAACCATATTTCGCCAGTTATGTTTAAGGCTCTGTGCACGAAAAAAGACCCCTTTTTCGTCAATATCTTATCTAATTGCAAGAAAGCTTGAAATAATTTAAACATTAAGTCTGTGTTACTATAAAAATACAGTTTTTGTGGTGCTAAACCATTCGTGTCAGTCACAGCACCTGTTAATAGTTGTATCACTTTTGCGCTCATGAAAATATGGTTTATTTTGCCTTTGATTTACTTAATGAATATATTGTATAATCGTAAAATAAAATTTTGATTTTATTTCTAGTATAGCTGAAGTCTAATGTGTGATTTTTTTAATTTCTTGATATGGTTTTCTAAATAATAGAAAAAAATATATTACGGACAGGATTTAAAAAAAAAGAAAGATTTTTTCAACATTATTTTTCTGCTATATTTTGTTTCGATGTTGAAAAAAGTATTTCAACCACATGCATCATTTTTTATTTTTCGGAAAACTTGTTAAGAATACTTATTTGAAAAATCCCTTTCAGCCAGATGCAAAACAAAGAACTCGACTTTTCAAATCAGAAATAGTTTGTTTTAGATTATTTTTCCCTTTCTCACAACTAATGAACATTATTGATCTAAATCAGTCGATTTTTTGCACGGCCTCTTAGCCCCATGTAATATGGGGCGTACCTATAGTATCATCAAATCCAGACTCAGGGCTGCTACAGAGATCGCCCGGAGGACACGGTGGAGCATACGGTGGAGGTATGCCCGGCTTGGGCAGAGCACCGCCGTGTCCTCGTGGAGGCGATCGGTGGCGGGGATCACTCGCGTCCGGCCCTGGTCCAGGCCATGGTACGGAGCGAGAGGGCATGGGAGGCCGTCACCTCCTTCTGCGAAGCAGTAATGCTCGCGAAGGAGGAGGCGGAGTGCGTGAGGGAGAGGCAAATTTCGGGCCCTCACGCCCCTAGCCGCCGCAGGAGGAGACGCCCTGGGCGTCGGGATTCGATTGCCGATTCCCGGCCACCGTAGGCGCGGGCTTGCGGACAGTGAGCAATGGGTAGCTCGCCGGCCGGTAAGGACCAAGCCCGGGTCGACGGCGCGTTGTGTTCCACGCGCGCCTCAAAGAGATGTCAGCGAATGAAGGGGTCCGATGAGACCATTGCCTGCCGGGGTTGCGGGAAAGTCTGAAATGGATACCGTGGCCCCCTGGCATTGCACAGGCAAGAGAAGGAACACGGGTGGGTTTTAGTCAGTAAGAGTCTGACACGCCCTCCCGCTCCACCCAGAGCGGGAGGAGTCATTTGATGATTTCCCACCAAAAAAAAAAAAAAAGGGCTGCTACAGAGAAATTCCATATGGAAATCCCAATAAAACTCACTTTTAGAGCTCCAAGGGACCATTAGACCTACGTATTTGATATTAGTTTCAACTTCATACCTCCACGTGTTCCGGAGAAAAAGGTCTTGACAGACAGACAAACGGACAATGAAGTGATTCTATGGGTTCCGCTTTTTCCTTTTGAGAACGGAACAAAAAAAAACTTACAAACTCATTCATACCATTAATTTATCTATGCAAACATCAGTAATAAAATCATAAATGAATGAGTATATAGATCCAGAAAACTGGCAAAAAAGTCGTTCGTTTCACAGAGAAATAGCCATTGCCGTCGGTCGTGGCCGGCGTTAATTTCTAAGATAAAGTAGGTCATTAGTATTTCGAATTCCAATTGAGATTAATTGCTTCTGCATATTTTAATCTGAAGCCTGGCTTTTGAAGGACGGCTTCAGTTCTAATTAATTTCCTTTGATTATTTGGCTTCGGAATTCAGTTTCTCCACTTGTAACATAATAATAATGATTGATATTTAATGTTTATTTGCCAATGCCAGTGCTTTACATTTTCCTAGATTAAAGCCGGATTTACATTACGAAACTAGTTGATTCCTTGATAGTTTCACGTGTAAATAGATCATTATTTACACGAAGAACTATCAATGAATAACTAAGTTTGCGCAAGTAGTTTCATAATGTAAATCCGGCTTTATTGATAGGTTTACATGTTTTTTTAATAAGACGCAAAGGAAGCATTTAGCTTATGAACTCCACACTAAGTCGAGCCTGTCTCGTGGATTTCTTGGTTGGTATTACCATATGAAAATGCGCATTACATTAAAACTGATGGATTGTTATTGTTACATGATTTGCAAGTATTTTTATTTTTACAACATGACTGGCGAAACTTGGGTGTTAGTATACACCTCTGCCGAACTCTCTAGGGAATACAGGCGTGATGTTATGTTTGAAAATTAATCATTCCTTGAAACAAGAAAGCTTAAGGTGCTTCACACACACACACTCACTTCCACTACACTTCCACTACACACACACACACTACACACACACTTCCTCTCTCCTTAAACATCATCATTATAAAGAGGAACTATATGTAATGATGCTCTTGTTTCATGTTTATAATTTTATATTAGTATATCTATATATTTATATGAATAAGTTTATGCTTTGCATATGTACGTATTAATTGTATATGTAGATGGTACACCACTGACTACCTGCAGTATTGTCTCTCCTGTTACCTTTAATCCATCCAAAGGTTGTCTGTAAAATATCGCTTTAAGCGATAAGACCCATTATGTCACCCTATGTAAAAATACTAAATTTATGTCTGTAATTTTTATGGTGTACAATAAAGAGTATTCTATCTATATATCTATCTATCAAGAATAACCCAAAAAAAGGGGAAATACATCAGCTGTCTCATACAAAACTTCAATACCTTCTCGACCCAAATGTAACATATGGGCCCGCAGATTTTTTATTCGCGATTACGATGTTGCTCCCATGAAAAAAAAAACAGTTTAAAATTGTGTACCACACCCTTAAATATGACCATAATCTTTCTGATACACGCTGTTTAACTTAATTGATATCACCTGGGCTTGTCCCGTTAAATATTTATCTTTCTTTATTTCTTTCATATAGCTAACGAAAGTGGTAGCACTCCTTACCTACAACCTGAGACCGAAAACCTTTGCTAAATATTGACGGTACCAGGTATCGAAGAATCCCGGGGTTGCGGGAAAGTCCGAAAGGGATACCGTGGCCCCTGGCAGCGTACAGGCAACTGAAGGAACACGGGTGGGTTTTAGTCAGTACGAGTCTGACACGCCCTCCCGCTCCGCCCAGAGCGGGAGTTAATATTCGATAATTTACCCGAGCCAAAAAAAAAATGTATGGAAGATTTTTTTCTTTACTTCTAGAAAGAAAGAAAGAAAGAAATCATTTATTTGCTGATAATGTAGGTATACATATAAGTTAGAATATTTATTAAGTGTTCCGATACATTTTACCTTAAGGCATGCAAAAAATTAGGTTTGAATTAAATATTAATATAGATCTACAACTAAGGGTACCGCTACCTGGGTGACCAAGAAGAAGAAACATGTCACCTTATTTAGGTTACCGTTTTAATACCGGTTACACAGACAGGCGATGCGCGCCCTTTGACTAATGTTTTATTTCGGTAACCGGTATTGAAATTGGTTGTATTAAATTTAAGGTGACCTTTAAAAATTCCTGTAAAAAAAAGACCCGTAATGATCATACCGGTTTCGGTCCCTGCCTTCAACCAACCTTTATGACTATTGCAACGGGTATTAAAATAAAATCGTGAATTATACTGCTATAATACTCCACCCATTCTTACAAGTATATTTACTTTAATAGGCTACAATTATATTAGCAGCGAGCGCCATACATTCCACGTATTTATATTAATATTCTTCACTTAAAGAAAAAACACCATAAAAATTGCAAGTATGCATGCAATATGCTACTAACATAGCACACATTATGAATCTTTAATACTAACTATGCGTCATTAAAACCTATAATTTCTCTCTGACTCACAACTTTCTTGACTCATACATATATTTTTAGGGGTCCGTACCCAAAGGATGGCAACGGGACCCTATTACTAAGGCTCCGATGTCCGTCCGTCCGTCCGTCACAGGATATCATCGGTATCTTTTGAACCGTAATAAGTAGACACTTGACTTGTATGGCCGCTATAACAACAAATAATAAAAAAATACAATTAACTTAAAAAAGAAAAAAAAAATATTTGACTCAGGTTAAGACACACAATATTCACACAAAAAAACAAAAAAAATAACTTACAATAGTATTGTGTGGCTCACGGCTGCGCCAAATAGGGCCGGTTCAGCATAAATGTCAGACAACTAGTGTCTGACGCTGGTTTTCAACTGGACCATATGTTACGGACCTTGTAAAACAATATTCTGACAAATAAATTATTATTTATTTATTTACGAGGACGGAAAAATTAAAGGGTCATACAAGAAACATGTTTTTTCTGGGTATACTGCCTCACATTCCCAGGTCGGGGGCAAAGTGTCATTGGGTTTTTCTTTCTGGAATTTCTCAGTAGCAGCCCGGAGTCTGGATTTGTGCCCGGTTGAGGGCAATAGGCTCGCCACCTATTACGTGAAACTTAAACATAACTGGCAAAATGTGGGTGTACTATAGGTACACCTCTGCCCAACCCTTCGGGGAAACATGGCGTGATGTTATGTATGCGCGTTTTTTTTTTACTTAAGCATTAAAAAAAAATTGTACGGAGGAACGGAACCCTTCTTGAGCGAAGCACTTGGCTGCTTTTTCTTTCATTTCCGATATAAATCATAATTTCAATAGAAAAAATAACTATGTATTTCTAGGTATAACCATGTGTAGTTTTATCGTTAGAGTTATTAAAAGTTTTATTGTGACTGGAGTAATAAATCTATTGTTTATGGTTGGAGTGACCTATTACTCACTATGCCATAGAGTGCACGATTAGCGATGAATCATTACAATGTAAGCTTTATGGGTCACAAATGTTGGTGGATGGAGTTATTATAGATGTTGCACCGCTACCAATGCACATGCATACATTTCAATAAATCGACTCGGCATTTCGCAGTCCACTGGCGGACATAGGCCTCTCCCAGGCTGCGCCACAACACCCTGTCCTCCACCTGCCACATCCAGTCTGTCCTACCTTTTTAAGGTCGTCGGTCCATTTAGCTGGGTGGCATCCCACACTACACTCATCACTCCAAGACTGGTGTGCTCCACCGGCCATCAGTCCATCGACAAACAGGGCCAGCCACTGCGCCTTCAGCTTGCTTGCTCTGCGTAGCTTCGTCGGTAACTCCGGATCTTTTCCCGATAATTTCTGATTTTATTCTTCAAAGAAACTCCGTACAAACAGTTTTGGTATCAATATCAAGTGTCATACAAGGCACTACGAAAATATATTATTTGAATATCCGACTCAAATCACAAGCTTTTAATTATAATTATTTGTTTTTCAAACATAATACTTATCATGGACGAAACTATTTTAGACTAGCTGCGCCCCACGGTTTCACCCGTATAAGTCTCGATCCCGTGGGAATATCTGGATAAAAAGTATTCTATATCCTAACACAGATCATTCTCTATACTCGTGCTTAATTTGCATCCAAATCCGTTCAGCCGTTTTAGCGTGAAAGCGTAACAAACATACAAAAAATCAAATCTTACTTTAGAAGTTTAGATAATGTGTAGAAAGAATACTAATATAGTGGGTCGTGGTTAAATAATAACAACCGCTGGGGTCAATTGAAGGTTAATCTACGCTTGCCGGGTTCGGTTCTTGGATGGGCAAGCATACATTACACATCGAGACCCCACCGTGCCTCGGAAAGCACGTTAAGCCGTTGGTCCCAGCTGTTATTCGTAGATCTTCTACAGCCGTTACGGGTAATAAGAAGCCCAATAGTCTGACAACCAGTCTTACCAAGGGGTATCGTGTTGCCCAGTAACTGGGTTGTGGAGGTCAGATAGGCAGTCACTCCATGTAAAATACTGGTATTCAGCTGCATACGGTTAGACTGGAAGTGGACCTCAAGATAGTTGGGAAAATGCAAAGTAGATTGATTGTGTTTAAATAATACCTACGTTAATTGGTTAAATCGAAGGGTTTCACGTTTGGCAATAACTGCATGATCGAATAGAAGAATACTACAATGGAACATTTTTCAGCGCTTATGAAATGTTCTAAAGTCGAAGGAAAACCGACATTAACTTTTAACAACCTTTTGCAGCAAACAACTTTTAACACCCTTACCAACAAATTAGTAGGTTGGCAAAGTCATTACGACCAGTAAGTAGGTAGAGTAGCCATTAATGCAAGCTTGCCGTGCCAATCGGCCACCGTAAGACCTCCTGCGAAGTTGACCTAACCTTAATCTCATTGTTGACCCGAATAGCATTAAGCCAAGAATTCTTAGAAGCATTGTTGTTTATTAGTTTTTCTATTCAGAAATTTATTGTTCTTTGGAAGGATAGAGAAAATTTCTCGAAGTTCCTGTTAAAGTGTTTTTGTTTTGCTTGTTCAAATTTACCATAACTATTAGTGTGGGTTTTAATATTGACATTTTAATTTAGATCAATATTAAAATGTGACCTACAATCAGCCATTTTTTGGACTTCAGAAGTTGCTTCAGTATATTTTTTAACTGTTGTAACTTCTTTCGTTAGGTACTGCGTAGTCGAGTCAGATTAATAAACTCAGATTGAATGGCTCACAGTCAGCCTGATTTAATGTTATATCAACATGAAGCATTTAGCTTATCAACGGATATCGCTCAATTTAGTTAATATAAATGAAATTCCGTGTAGTTATAACACGAAATTGCTCTGCTTCTGATTCGAAGTCAAAATCTTCGCAATAATTTTCTACTATTTAAGCATACATATATGCATGTTCTTTTTCTTTCATTGTTAAAATCGATAATTTCTTTCACAGATTTCAAAGTGGAAGGGTACCCAGTCCTCGTCTGGTTCCACGGAGGTGACTTCGTGCGAGGCAGCCCTAACCATGTCAATCCGTTCCAACTGGTGCTAAAACAAAGGGTAATGAAACTTTGCACGTAATCTATAATTTTATTATAACTTTAAATGAGACTGACCCAGTTGAACAAGTTTGAGGCTTGTGTGAAATACATGCAAAGATTGTGTGAATAGGTGACATACATTTTGAAATTGATCAACTTGAACATAAATCCAAAACTAGTTTTCGTAGTTTCGTCGTCTGAAATGGAACAATTTGAACAAAATTGAGCGTCAAATAACTTATACTCGTACCTATCAAGTAGTAATGCGTCTTTCAATAAATATTACTAAAACCTTCATATAGAATCCATTTTCCATTTCCAGGTAATATTCGTATCAGTAGCCTACCGGCTGAACATCTTCGGATTCTTCTCAACCCTCGACAACGAAGCTTCGGGCAACTTTGGTCTCCTCGATCAGGTGGCATCTTTAAACTGGGTGAAGAACAACATTGAGAGCTTCGGGGGAGATCCTGAAAACGTCTGCATCATCGGCCATGATGCTGGGGCAGTCAGCGTCACCCTCCACCTTATATCCTCATACTCAGCAGGACTCTTCCAAAAGGCTATAGCAATGAGTGGCAACGCACTGTCATCAGAATCAGTAAACATAGCAAGAAAAGAAATCGTAACTGTTGACAAAGTTGCTAATGCGTTCAGCTGCTTCCGAAAACCTACCTTCCAATTACTTGACTGTCTTAGAAGAGTACCTGATCAAGCACTCTTAGATATAGCTGGGCCAGTAGCAGAATGGAAACCTATCGTAGATGGCGGTTTCAGTAATATAACGAGTCCATTCTTACCAGAACTGCCATCCAAGTTGTTCAAAGACGAGATTTTCTCTCCAGTACCACTTTTAGCAGGATACACCAACATGGAAGATGGACTGCTACTAGAAAAGGATGAAAGTGGAGATTCTGGTATCAGTCAAAGAGAATTCGATTCTATGAGAGAAGAAATCATCCTGTCTGATATTACTGTAGATAACAGCTCGTGTTTTACCAATCAGCATCATATACAAGATGCTGTTGCGTTCTTCTATAAACCAATTCCACATACTACAAATGAAACCGTTTTGAGAAAGCTGTTCGTAGATTTCTACACTGATAAAACACATGGAGCTACTACGTATCAGCTGGCAAGACATATTTGTCCACACGCTCCGGTTTTTCTTTACAGATTCGATCTGAAACCTTTTTCAGACATAGCTAATGAAGGTCTCCCAGAATGGATAGGCGTCCCTCACAATTTCGACTTGATCTACACTTTCGGGATGCCCTATTTAGCCATGCCTGAAGACCTTAGTAAATGGGACTACAGAGATAAAAGCATTTCAGAAATCATAATGAGAATGTGGTCAAATTTTGCCTGGTATTCACATCCTACAAATTCCGGAGTAATTATAGATTGGCAATCTTATGAATTAGAGAGGCCCGGATATTTGATCATTGACAGGGCAAATTTTACAATGAGTACCCCAGCGACGGTTAATTACAAAGCTTTCGAGTTTTGGACTGACTTTTACCCAAAAGTTGTCGAAATTGGGACAAAGTGTTGCAAAGAAATCTTAGATGATTCCAGAGCGAAGTCCATTTTCTCATATAAAATTATTTACAGTATATTATTATTGTATTCTACTTTAATTTTACTGTCATAACGAAGGAATCAAGGTCAAATCACGGTTATTTTTGTATAGTCTATTGAAAGATGTATTTTAAGTAAAGCAGTATTTCGTCAGTAGCAAATGAAATATTTACCTTCCAGAGAAATTATTCGTGCAAATAAAATTCTTTAAAATGTTGGTGTTGTTTTTTTCTAGATCATGATTACAGGTTCACTAAAGTAAACTTGAAGGCTTAGGTGAGTCTAGAAACAGGAAGGATTCGTCACAGCAATGATGGTAGCATTTTGTGGTGAACAACCATAAACACGCGAGATTTCGAGAAACTGATTTTGTTGAAATATGTCAACATTAAAGCAATAATAAATTTTAAACGTCATCGCTTTATCGGTCTGTGGTATAGGATTCCTGGTAGTCAGCTTCATAGCTGACATTATACGGTTCTTTGCTTCGAAAATTTTAAGGCATTCAACGAAATTTTTGAAGTCTACCGTGAAGGATTAATTGGGAATTCTTTTTTGTTATTTTCTTCTTTGGTATATATACAGTTCTCCAAAGAAATTTTAACTAGAATTAACATGGTATTTTGCTTCTTAGCGCAGATAAAATATCTAAACTAATAATAATCCATACTAAGATTATTAAATCCATATTAATATTATAAATTCGAAAGTAACTCTGTCTGTCCGTCTGTCTGTATGTTACCATTTCACGGCTAAACCACAGATAGATTTTTTTGTGTCTTTTTTTCAAGAGACGTCCGTATCTTGAATTAATTAACATTTAGTCTTCATTTCATTAAAATCGGTCCACTCGGTCAAAAGTCATTACAATATTTAAAGTCATAAACTAACCTTTCTAACATGTAGGTTACCATTAATTTACACTTGTCCGGTACTTTACACTTGTCCGGATTTTTTAAATAAATAATACAGGTTTATATGATTCGAAATGCCTCACTTAAAATACAAATTATTCATTAAGATGTTATTATCACCATTCATTTATGGTGATAATAACATCAGTAGGACATGCGCCTTGAGGGTTCCGTCTTAAAGCTATGCTTGCTCGGCTGCCCGAATTTCCAAATTCGGATTGAAGGACAAACTTAACTTTTCAATTGAAAAAGAACTTTTACTGACTTTTTTTGACGTAGGTCCTCACCGGACACGGTTGTTTCGGGAGGTTCCTTTTCCGGATAAGGCGGGAGGATCATCATTGCGTGGATCGCCCGGAGGACACGGTGGAGCATACGGTGGAGGTATGCCCGGCTTGGGCAGAGCACCGCCGTGACCTCGTGGAGGCGATCGGTGGCGGGGATCTCTCGCGTCCGGCCCTGGTCCAGGCCATGGTACGGAGCGAGAGGGCATGGGAGGCCGTCACCTCCTTCTGCGAAGCAGTAATGCTCGCGAAGGAGGAGGCGGAACGCGTGAGGGAGAGGCAAATTTCGCGCCCTCACGCCCCTAGCCGCCGCAGGAGGAGACGCCCTGGGCGTCGGGAATCAATCGCTGATTCCCGGGCACCGTAGGCGCGGGCTTGCGGACGGTGAGCAAGGGGTAGCTCACCGTCCGGTAAGGACCAGGCCTGGGTCGACGGCGCGTTGTGTTCCACGCGCGCCTCAAAGAGTGTCAGCGAGTAAAGGGGTCCGATGAGACCATTGCCTGCCGGGGTTGCGGGAAAGTCCGAAAGGGATACCGTGGCCCCCTGGCATTGCACAGGCAAGAGAAGGAACACGGGTGGGTTTTAGTCAGTAAGAGTCTGACACGGCCTCCCGCTCCACCCAGAGCGGGAGACGTCATTTGAAGAATTCCCAACCAAAAAAAAAAAAAAAAGGTCAAGGTACGGAGCGAGAGGGCATGAGAGGCCGTGGCAAATTTCGCGTCTTTACGCCCCCTAGCCGCCACAGGAGACACCCTGGGTGTCGAGAATCACTGGCCGATTCCCGACCATCGTAGGCGTGGGCTTGCGGACGGTGAGAAATGGGTAGCTCGCCGTCCGATAAGGACCAGGCCCGGGTCGACGGCGCATCGTTATGTTCCACATGCGCCTCAAAGAGATTTCAGTAGAACTGGTGGGGTCCGCTTGGACCGATGCGTGCCGGGGTCGCGGGAAAGTCTGAAAGGCAACTGAAGGAACACGGGTGGGTTTTAGTCAGTAAGAGTCTGACACGCCCTCCCGCTCCACCCAGAGCGGAAGAAGTTATTCGATAATTTCCGAACCAAAAAAAGGTTTTCTACTTTTCATTTTGAACCCTACAAACAGATTCATTACCTTTTCATGCCGTATGAAACGGTAAAAAATCTGTTTGTTTGTTATGCTTTCACGCTAAAACGGATAAATAGATTTAGATAAAATTTGGCCCATGGGTAGACCATAACCTAGATTAGGATATAGAATACTTTTTATCCCAATATTCCCACGGGAACGAGACTTATGCGTTTGAAACCGCGGGGCGCAGCTAGTTACAAATCAAATGGTAACCATCTTAAAATCAAAAGAGTACTTTTGAAACACGTTTTAAAGTTGGAACTGATGTACCATTCAAATGAACTAAGAAAACTTAAAAAACTATTTTATAATTGATGAGTAGGATATTTTTAAGTCCATACTCTTTTACTTCAAAGCGGTTTTGATTTCGGACAATATCCTTTAGTTTAAAACTTGTACATGAAAACGAAACCAAATTCATTCCTCATGCATTTGATGGCATACTTCCAGCACAATTTAGGTAAGCGAACTAAAATTTTATTGGAAAAATAAATTGTACAAGTACATAACCTATTTCTAAACAATCGTTTTCGTGCCTAGAAACCATTAGTCATGAAACTTACGAACGCTCGTAACGTTCAAACGTCAACCGGAGCGATAAACTGTGGAACAGCATTAATTGGCTAATATTTCTGCACTCCATAAGTCCTGAAAATGTTACCTGATAATAATATTTTATATTATTTAAGAAAATATTAATAAAAAATAAAAATATTTTTTAACATAAAATAGATGCGATAAGGCCACCCATTTTATGTTTTGTACAAGTATTTTTTTAAATGTATTTTCTGGTGTACAATAAAGTATAAATATATAAATAATTTATGATTTTGGTAATTTTCACATGCACATGATGAATAATACAGACATAATGAGACTTTCAGCTTGTCTTGTCTTTGGGATGAAACTACACCGTACCACAACACACTAACAACATAACATCTCGCCTGTTTTCCCCGAAGGGTTAGGCAGAGTTATAACTATAGTACTCCCATATTTCGCCAGATATGTTTAAGTCCCATGTAAGAGGTGAGCCTATTATGGGTTTAGAGGTATGAGGAACAGGGTGTAAAGGTCACTCATCCTCATTAGAAAAGGGAGGATCCTCCGACCAGATGGGTGTCGTGTATGGCGGACAATTGCCCAACAATTGATGTCGGATAGTCTTATATATGTCGTTCGAGCGGTAAATTGTAATTGCGCGATGCAGGATTTGTGTGACGTTAAGATTTTGTGTGACGTCAGGTATTTGATGTGTAGTTTGCATGTGGCGATGTGGATGCCGCCACATGGGCACGAATTCCAGACTCCGGGCTGCTACAGAGAAATTCCAGATTGAAAAGTCTAATAACACTTTGCCCGATCTGAGAATTGAACCCAGGACCTCATGCTCAGCAGTAGCGCTTGCGACCACTAGACCAACGAGGCAGCCAGTAACCATTTATCATGAAAAGGTCCACCTGACGTGGTTTCTATGTCCAAAAACGAATTGGATTTGCACAGGCTCCTCCCATGAACTATAAAGGCATGAAATTGCCAAATAAATAAGTAGCTTAGGTCGTTTTCTTGAATGACAAAAGGCCGCAATTATAGCTATTTTGTGTGATGTCGAATATTAAAAAAAACAGAAAAAAATAAAATATGTTTATTTGTCACAGAAACCCGTGCAAAAAACTTGAAATAAAGCAAATTATAACGTGTTATATACACATTATAAGTTGCTTTTTAGTTTTAATAATATACATATACAGGGTGTTTGGCAGAACGTTGAACATACGAAAATGGTAGATAGGTGGGGTCATCTGCTACTTAGTCAGCCCTTTTTTTTTTTTTTAATGCAAGTTAAAATTATGATTTAAGTATTTTTTACATCTTTCTGTAAGTTTGAGGACTCATAACTTTTTTTCTAGCTAACATCTGAATAAAGCAATCGTTTTATAAGAATCTGCCAACATTAAAGATTTTAAAAAAAAACCTTGTTTTACCCATTTTTAATAAAAAATACACTTTAAAGTTAAGAAAGTGCTGACAGCAAAAAAAAATTTTTTTAATATCCAGGGACCAGGGCCAAATAAATTAGGGCTGAGTAAGTAGCAGATGACCCCACCTATCCACCATTTTCGTATGTTCAACGTTCTGCCAAACACCCTGTATATACCGACTGCCTCGTTGGTCTCGTGGTCGCAAGCGCTACTGCTGAGCATGAGGTCCTGGGTTCGATTCCCGGGTCGGGCAAAGTGTTATTGGGTATTTCTATCAGGAATTTCTCAGTAGCAGCCCGGAGTCTGGATTTGTGCCCGGTTGATGGCAATAGGCTCGCCCCCTATTACATGGGACTTAAACATAACTGGCGAAATGTGGGTGTACCTACTACAGGTACACCTCTGCAAAACCCTCCGGGGAAACAAAGCGTGATGTTATGTTTTATGTTATATGAAATGAAATTTTACAACTTCTAAATTAATTATTAAAAAAACTAAAAGCTATTTTGAACTTAGCTAGAACCTAGCTAATGACCTCCCAAATCCCTGAAAAAATTGTGTCGGTCCATGCGCCAAACACCCTGTATATATATTTGGAATTGAATCATTTTCAGGTACTAGCTTTTACTTGAAACCAATATTGTTTTAATTTATTTTTAAAAAACCTACCCCTTCTCTTTTTTGTATTTGCAGATGCAATATACTATATAAATATTAAATAGTCTATGTCACTCCCGGGTGTGTAAAGTATGATATAATAACAAATGCTCTAATTTCACTTGAAATAACGTTCATATAATATAATTTTCATATGCTATAAAATCATATAACCTACTTTCATATGACCTAATGTTTCATATGATATAATTTTCATTTAATATAAAACATTTAGTATAACGTTCATTTTATATAATTTTCAATATGTATAATATTCTTTTTATATAACATTCATTTGACCTAATGTTCTTTTGACCTAATTTTCATGTTTAATGGTCACAGTTCTAACCTAACTCAAATGGCACCTAACCAAATCTTAAAATATTCAATGCATGGTTGAGGGTGGGCTTGGTCGACGAGCCCCGCTTCGCGGGCCTCCTACTTCTGGATGGTTTATAAAAAAATCACCACGAAGGGGATGGCGGGGTCCCTTCTAACCTAACCTGTCCGAGTCGGGGTGCCCTAAAGTCCATTTTTGCTAGCACCATACTAGCAGGCGTTTAAAATCGTATCAGATTTTCTAAATTATATTAAAAGTTATTAGAGATTATGAATATTATAGTAAATGAATAATATACTACATGAATTTTATGTCAAATGTGCATTATAGGAAATGTTTATTATATCATAAGAAATTAGATAAAATGAAATTATATCAACAATTCATTATCTCAACTGATCGTTATATTAAACAAAAGTATATTAACTGAAATTAGGTCAAGTGAACGTTAGATTTTTTGTTATTATATCAACCGTTACACACCCGTCACTCCCACAAGTAAGAAAAATCTAACGGAACCTCATAATTATGTTAAAATCCACGAAGCCGTTTAGGCTACTGATTGTGACAAAGAAACACACATACATAATCTCGAAAATCATTACCTACTCAACTTCAGGGGCAGTCTGGTAAAAATATAAGATAAATCGAATAATAAAGAATAGGAAAATTTTGGACCGGACATCCTCGCGAAAGTAATACCATTCTATTCACCATCAAAGACTTGAGGCATAGTACGTCTCACTTAATAATGAAGAAAAAAAATATAAAGAAGGCTAACTTCAGTCATTTATTTCCATCATGGTTTAATTAAAACAGTCTTTATGAAGACTAGGATATGAAAATAAAATTAAGTTAAGAATTTACAGGAGTTTAAGTTGTTGTGGTGATAAATGAAGAAAGAACGGTATAGTTATTAGGGAGTTAATCTTTTTCCGGTATAAAAAAACAGATTACACTTTGGTACATACAGCCTATGAAATCCATTTTATGAAATTAAATACACTTAGAAATGGACAAAATATGTTGAAAAGAACAATAATATACAGTTTTCATGATAAGATTATGTTCATTTTAATGTTCGTTTCTAACTTCTTATCAACCGACTTCAAAAAGGAGGAGGTTCTCAATTCGGTTGTATGTTTTTTTTTTGTATGTTTGTTACTCGATTACTCCGCCAATTATGAATTGATTTTGATAATTCTTTTTGTTTTTGGTAGGGCATAGTTCAGAAGTGGTCCCATATAAGTTTGGTCAAGATCTGATGAGGGGTTTTTGAGTTAGCTTCAATAATACGTATTTTTCCCACCTAGTTTATGTGGACGATGTTCTAATAAGTTCCTGTCACTGTAATTTACATAACAGGTAGTGGTATTCAAATTTTTGTGGGGGGTTTGTGTAGGTACCACAACTAAAAAGAGAAAAATAAAAGCTTTTTTTACCAATAATAAAACCGACTTCCAAAAAAACACACTACAAAGTGAAAAATAACTTTGATTTTGGAAGTCGGTGGCAAAAAAACGAAAATACAAAACCAAAGACACCGACTTCCGAAATCAAAGTTATTAATAATTCTTTTTTAATTTAATTGTAAAAAAAGCTTTTAATAATTCTATATTTGTTTATAGGGATAAAATGATTGTCCTGTGTTCTAGACAGTCATCGCCGATCAAGCCTGTGACTGGTTAATCCTGTCCTAACTATATCTTAACTAATATTATAAATTCGAAAGTGAGTTTGTTTGTATATTTCTTTGTTACGCTTTCACTCTAAAACTGTTAAACAGATTTGGATGAAATTTGGCACATGGGTAGACCATGACCTGGACTAGGACATAGCATACTTTTATCCCGATATTCCCACAGGATCGAGACTTATGTGGGTGAAGCCGCGGAGCGCAGCTTGTTATATCATAAAAGCAAGGCGACTAGGTATTAATTCACTAATTAAAATATAACTATAATATATCTTCCTCAATTTAAAATCCATGTATTGTATTCATTGACGCATTTTCCTGTGTAGATTTATACGCCTTGTGCAATATGCTAAGCAGTATTTTTAATAACAGCTTTATGCAATGATCTTTGACATTTCCTTAAAAAATCCTCGTAGATTTCGTTCTTCCGGGAAGTAACTAAGGCAGTTGTTACTTATTTGATAACCTATTGTAATGTTTCTTTGATCAAATAAAGTAGATTTACCCTTTCTTGATTTCCATTATGATTTCATAAAAAGATATCCTGTCAAAATGTCGTGAGGAAAGTTATGAGTATGAATGTAGATAGCTATAAGGGCCGAAACACATAACCGCGTTGCGGCGCCGCGCCGCGAGAATCGGCAGTAGCGGCGCTGCCGATTGTAGTGGCGCGGCACCGCAGCGTGGCGCTCCAGCGTTATAATGTCATACTCGTTGACAATGATTTAGTTTGTTTCACAGACTACATAGAGATACTAAGTAGCTCTTCAAATGATGATATACTCATTCTAAAGTAGGCGAAAAATTGATTTTCGTCTATCTTTAATGCTTTGTATTTTCGAGAAAAGTACTCGCCATCGGGATTCATAGCCTTATTAAATGGATGTATCCAGTATCTTCTTTGTCGTTTATTTAAAACAGAGTAATGTCTTTTTAATAACAAATAAGCAATCAGTTTCTCACGATGGTTCATGGCAGAGACACGTCTATCCACAATCAAAAATCAGGAGGAACTGGAAACCCTACCATACGACAATAAAATGCTCTTTTTCGCGACACCGCAACGCAAACCGCCGATTTTAGCATCGTGGCGCCGCAACGCGGTTATGTGTTTCGGCCCTAAGAGTAGGGGAAAACCAAAGAAACGATGGATAGACTGGTTGAAGGATGATATGGTTAGAAAGGGGATGACTACCAAGACGACTTGTATGGAAGTACCTACAGTCAAAACCGTTCATAACGACTTCGCTTTAAACGACGTACTAGTTATAACAACGAAATTTTGAGGACCCAGCA
Organism: Xanthia togata; assembly: GCA_963853775.1. Taxonomy (NCBI): domain Eukaryota; kingdom Metazoa; phylum Arthropoda; class Insecta; order Lepidoptera; family Noctuidae; genus Xanthia; species Xanthia togata. The sequence continues at coordinate 9,692,592 of OY970806.1, forward strand.
TTTCTCTTTACTTAACTAACATAGTGGTTGGTTATAACGACGAAAAAAGAATGCCTATCGGCTATAACAACCGTAATTCGACGGCCCCTTCGAAGTCTTTATAAACGGTTTTAAATGTAAGGGAAAAAACTGGAGTAGCGACCGCGTAGGTACCGGAAGACGTAGCGTTGGAAGGCCTCCCGCAAGGTGGACCGTTGATCTTGTAAAGGCCGCAGAACCCGCTGGATGCGGGAAGCACAGAATCGGGTGGCGGTGCTTGGGAGATGCCTATGTCCAGCAGTGGACGTCTTTCAGCTGAAATGATGATGATGATGGAAGAAAAAAATTTGTTGTGCTGACCCGAAATAAATCGGAGTAAGGGCAGGAAAATAATGCTAATTAAGATGAAAAAGATATCTGGTCACTGAACAAGAAAATACAGGCTATCTAAAAAGATTTTATAAACAGAATCGTTATTTTCATAGTCTATAAACACTAAGTTAAGGACATGCTGTATGCTACGGAGTTACAAATCTACAAATTGGTTTTGCTTAAGGTAGTATAAATATCAACTGATAGCGTAATACTCTCTCAGTAAAATTCTTCCTATCTTAAGTTAGTACGATCAGTAGTATACTTAGTATACAATGAAGCTGTTTCTACTGCTTTGTGTTGTGTTCGCAGTGAGTGGAATAAACGCTTATGTAAGTACCTCTTTTTACCTGTTTAATAATAGATAGATAGATCGATAGAATACTCTTTATTGTCTCTTTATTCTTTTTTTTTCAGTCAGTATCATATCAGTTTATCAGTTGTTGTTGTTGTTGTTGTTTGTTGTTGTACCTTGACTGGAGGCCTAAATCTATTGAGGCATCCACAAGATAACCCGGTTAAATAGCCAACAACTTCCTAGGTTAACCTACAAATAATTTAAAAAAAAAAACAGTTTCTCATGTCCCAAAAATGTTCCACATTCTAATTAAGACTGGAAGTGTATAAGAAAGTGTGTAGATATTCTTGTTGATAAAACAACGAACAAATTAATAAGTTTAATTTTGGTTTCAAGAAATGTTTTCGTTGCGATTTTAAACAAATAGGGAGATTACTCCCAAATATTGAGATGGGTTATCAAGGCCGATAAACATGCCAAAAACCCATTGAAGATTCTGACTCGCTATAAATCATATTCTTGACTTGATGATGCTAGCAGATGTTTATGCAAGGTAATATGTGAAGCGTAACAACGAAGAATAAATAAAATTTAATCATATTTCCTTCCCGCAGGTGGCAGAAGTAACAGACATATTGAAACTAACACAAAAAATGAATCAATACGTCACAGAATGCATCAACGAAGGAGAGCACGAAATAAACATGGATGACGTCACGACAATATTTTCCGTCGAACATAACAAAGACAAAGCAGGCATGGAGTAAGAAACCCGTTGCTTCTTCCATAAAGCAGGCATTTTGGAACCAGATGGAAAATTAAACCCAAATGCTGCCATGGCTATATTAACTTGAAAAGAATAACACAGAGGAACTTCTCCAAAAGTGTACAAGGATTACTGGTTTTGACGCTAAAGATATGGCTTATGCGATCTTCAAATGTTTTGACGGTGGTGTAAGAACCTGAAATGTGCATAAAGTAGCACCGCACCTATGAACCGTCTAATGGGAAACTATAATAAATTCGCTACACGAACCAATAGCATCGACATCTACTCTAACCCTTTCCGTCAATTTCGTACGAGACTTTTAACCAGCTCAGAGTCTCAAGACCTCTGTGCAACACGAGCCGCCTAATTATCTTTTAACATATTAAAATTGTATCCACTTCCATTTACTTCTTTTTCAGTTTTATCTTATTTTGTTTTGTATTTTGTTAAATTGTTTTGTTAATTAAATGCTTCCTATCGTTTGTACTTGTGAACGATTATTATCGCTTTATTATGTAACTTGCAACCAACTCAACTAACGGTATCACATACGTCCTATAGTCATTACGTTCCATGCTAGTGCTGTGCACTTCTTTAAGTGACGTATTCACTATACCTAAAACTTTAAGTGATTTTTGTCTATGTATGTTTTAGTGAGTAAGTCGTTGAAGTGCCTAATAAATAAATAAATAAATAAAGTCCTTTTCACTCGGTCAGGCTGCTGAACCAGGCTGCTGGTAGCGATGGGCGAACCAAGTTTGTCGAAGTTTTAATATTAAACATTTCCAATGCCTTCATGGTGTAATTTGAACAACTAAAAAGCTAAAAAGGAAAACCTTTTTACTGTAAGGACATGGGATTAACACGAAAATTGGGAAAAAGAAGTCAGTTGCTCCATAAATTTTTAGTTTGTTTTTGCTTTTTTTTCGTGATCTCAGCGTTAGTGCCAGGTTTTTTTAGTTTTATAGTTTCAGGTTTTCAGTTATTTCGGTACACCTAGCAAATCGCAATGCTGCGGCTACACAGTAGCCTGACCATTTAAAAGGTGTTATATCATGTTTTTATTACCTCTTTCACTATTAATAATTTTAATACTGACAGTATTAAAATTATATCAAAACTTAATCAAATGTGATGTTTTTTAACCCCCAAATAGTCTGTATCGAAATTTTTTGATAATCAAACTCAATAATTTGGAAGATACACGATCTCGATCAGTATATCTAAACGGCGTTCAAGATCTGTCAGTGTCTATTCTATTAAATTTTTTGTTATGGCAAGCAAAGCCGATGTTGACTATTCTGGCAATGTCTAAGTGAGTTGGAAATCTATCAGTGTCGTTATTGTTGTGGAATATTGACACTGACAGCTCTTGAACGCCGCCGTTTACATGTGCTGATCGCGATCAGTTTCATTAGTCAGACCTAAATCTGTTTTTTTTAAATGTCTCATTCCGTTAATTAAAATAATTGGAACCGTGTATTTATATTTTCATTCCGGACTGCGCGCCACTGCTCATCATGAGGTCCTGGGTTTGATTCCCGGGTCAGGCAAAGTGTTGTGGGGTTTTTCATCTGGAATTTATCAGTAGCAGCCCGGAGTCTGGATTAGTGCCCGGTTGATGGCAATATGTTCGCCCTCTATTTCATAGGACTTAATATAACTGGCGAAAAGTGGGTGTACCCATAGGTACACCTCTCTGCTTAACTCTTCCGGGAATACAGGCGTGATGTTATGTTATGTTATTTATACTTTCATATTTTATAATAATATAGGCAAGCACAAAGCCATTCTTCAAGATGAGGTTCCTTATGGTCTGCTACGTAACAGCCGGTTTGGAATTTTGCCATAATTGCAAGACTTGGCAAACAGATAGATGACCACAGTACGTTGTTATTACCCAAAGACGTTTAGGTAACATAAAATAATATTATCATCACGCCCATTTTCCTCAAGGAGCATGCAGAGGTATGTATAACGGAGCGAAACTTCTGCTATTTTAGTTGTTTTAAAACCAAGTCATTCCGAAGTACTTAAAAGAAAAAAAGAAAAATTAAAGTTTATTCTGCATTACAAAAAATGGCGTAAAATACACACACACAAAGTAGCCAAAAGCCTCGTATTTGAGGAGTTGAACTCATCACACACATTGAAGATAATATGTATATAAATATCCTTTAAAGTAAAATATATATTATCTTTACTGTGTGTGGTGGTCCATTAAATTGTACGGTGGACGATATGTCGAAGATAATAATATATTTTATATTATCTCCAAAGTGTGTGCCGACCTTAAAGTTTGACAATTTTATCCATTGCTTGATATCAGGGCAATTGTAAAAACCGAAGACAATTTACATTGCGTAATAACTCTTTATTACAACCAAGGTACATATACTCACCTACGGCGGTTACGACACTGGCAAATGACAAAAAACAAACTATCAAAACCAAAAACAAAATGCCGATTGCAGAGAGGAAAAATAACTAGTTTTGTAACAAACAAACAATATTACCAAGAACAATTAATCCTACGGATGCGACGCACGGTGTCGCATCCGTAGGATTTTTTGAAGGAAAACCCAATGACAATTTGTCCAAACCGAGAATCAAATCCAACGCGACAGACACATTTAATTGGCAGAGTGCTATACATTATCTACCAGGGAATCAATATTCAAAATCGTTATCCTGTCTTGGATACTTCGAATGCTTTCAAGTAAAAAAAGTCCTAATTAATTATCAACAGAGGATAACAGGTTAAACATGTTTGCTTTGAAGTGATCTGCATTTGCATATTTGGAAAAAGATATCTTCAAAGTTTTCCTTATATTAGAGGTAGAAGCGACACACACAATCAAATTTTGAAATCTTCTTATGAAAGACTATCTTTTGCCAACAGCTACGCCAGCGTGAATATCGGAAATTATCTGGGACATACTACCGGGATAAAAGCTATCCTATGTCCTAAACCAGGTCATGGTCTATCCGTGTGCAAATCCGTTCAGCCATTATGGCGTGAAAGGGTAACAGACAGACACACAGACAGCGTTATTTTCACATATTATGTTACATTGGTATGAAAGTATGGATAATATAGATATTATAGATAAATCGTTTATTTAGTTCATATAGCAAAATATAGAAAATCATGATTAAATAATAACAAAATTACATGAAGAATAAAAAATTACCTACAAGGTGCCAACATCTACACTAGTTTATAAAGAGAAAATTTTTTTTTTTGTTGTTGAATAGATCAAAATCTATTGGACCGATTTAAAAAAAAGATCACCAGATAGAATGCTATTATTATCACTGAGTAACATAGGCTATATAAAGATATATAAAGCGCGGTGAAGCTAGAACAAAATAAAAAAGGCGCAGTATGGATTTAAGATAATTTATGATAAGTCAATGCACGGCAACGTCTATTTTTAATGCGCAAGGACTGTTCAGTTCTGGTTTCACCAACTAGACAACACTGCAGAAAAAAACGTTGATCACGAGGACATACATCAAGCACAAACAGTTGTGGAGCCAACGAATACTGGCCTCGTAATACTGTTGAGGAGTCGACTACTAAACAGCCTGGTAGGAAGGAATTTGGTGAGAAATAGAAGTCTGATCGTGCAAGATGATACACAGAAATGTAAAAGTGAAGTGAAACGTCTTCTTACGCACGGAGATACTAGAATAGCTTTGTCGTGGTGAAAAGTCAGGTGAAGTCAATCAGCAAGGTTTAGTATCAGGGTTTAAGACTGGCTCTATTTAAGAGACTTCAAAAGGAGGAGGTTCTAAATTCAACTGTTTTTTTTTTATTTACTTTTGTTGGGTCGTTTTAGAGTTAGCTTCAATAATACGTATTTTTCCCACTTAGTATAGATGATGTTATAGTTCCTGTCACTGTTATTTATATATCGGTCCTGTATTCGAATTTTTGTGGGGTAGGTACCACAACCAAAAAGTATAAAAAGTAAAAACTTTTTACAAAAAAAAAAAAATTGACTTAAAAAAAAACTATAATGTGAAAAATAACTTTAATTTCGGAAGTTGGTGGCAAAAACTGAAAATACAGAACCAAAGACACCGACTTCCGAAATTAAAATAATTTTTCACTTTTTTGTGTTTTGTACCACCAATACTTTGAATGATCGCTATGACACGTTCGATTTTTCCACCTTGAGCTTTACTAATTAAATACCTCAATGTAGAAATACACTGAGAGGAAAATGCATACCTACCTACACCTTCTACAAAGTGCACAAGTCTTTGTATAAAGGTAACGAGGATTCGAGTGACTAGGTCGACGAGTCATCAAAGGAAAAACACTTAGATTGATTGTTCAAAGGTGTCACTTGGGTCAATGTGCAAAAACTGTGTGTGTGTGAAGCATCTTAAGTACACAGTGACGAATTTATACATTCCTGGGAAGTAGGAATCCCCTAGTACATAAATGGATTAATCTTTAGTAATCCAGGAAATAGTGGCAGGGCAAACTATTTTCCGGATAGGCTTAAATTAAGCTCATAGTCCCGTATTCCTAGCACGAACTTTATAAGAATCTACACACAGTAAAGAGTTTCTCGATACGTAATCCCATACGTTTAGAATAGAAAGAATAGCGTAGAAATAGTACAATAGTGTCGCGGCCTGCAACTGGGGCATTGATACCGAGGCACACATAAGTGAGTCTGGTTGCAGCCAAGGCTTTTATAGTACTTTTGTCAAATAATGCATTCCAGAATCAACGACGAACAATGATAATTTTTCACGCGCCAATATGTTCCTTTGTTTTTTCTTTACTTTAAACAGCTCTTCCAAGCCAAATTGAAAGTGATATAAAATGCCTTGGATGCCATGAAAAAAGTTCGTTACATTTTTAAATAACACGACAGATAATATGAGTTTTCATACGAACATTGCCAGCCCGATGGTCGCATGTATTCGACCAGTACCGCAATTTCGATTTATCTCGAAAAAGGTTGTCAAAATAATGTTTGAATTTCCAAGCATGTTTTTTTTTTGGGTGGGAATTTATCAAATGACTTCTCCGGCTCTGGGCGGAGCGGGAGGGCGTGTCAGACTCTTACTGACTAAAACCCACCCGTGTTCCTTCAGTTGCCTGTGCAATGCCAGGGGCCACGGTATCCCTTTCGGACTTTCCCGCAACCCCGGCAGGCATCGGTCTCAACGGACCCCTTCACCCGCTGACAACTCTTTGAGTCACGCGTGGAACACAACGCGCCGTCGACCCGGGCCTGGTCGTTACCGGACGGTGCCCCATTGTACACTGTCCGCAAGCCCGCGCCTACGGTGGCCGGAAATCCGCCTACGATTACCGACGCCCAGGGCGTCTCCTCCTGCGGTGGCTAGGGGCGTGAGGGCGCGAAATTTGCCTCTCCCTCACGCGTTCCGCCTCCTCCTTCGCGAGCAATACTGCTTCGCAGAAAGAGGTGACGGCCTCCCATGCCCTCTCGCTACGTACCATGGCCTGGACCAGGGCTGGACGCGAGAGATCCCCGCCACCGATCGCCTCCACGAGGACACGGCGGTGCTCTGCCCAAGCCGGGCAGACCTCCACCGTATGCTCCACTGTATCCTCCGGGCGATCCACGCAGTGATGACTCCCGGGCGTTTCCTCCCGCCTGATACCGAACAGGAATCTCCCGAAACAGCTGTGTCCGGTGAGGACCTGCGTCAGGCGGAAGGTGAGGACGCCGTGGCACCTCTCCAGCCACTCCTCAAAGAGCTTATCGCCGCAATACTGGCGTGCCCAGCACTGGGTTGCAACAATCGCGCTCTCCATGACGCCATGAGATCCCGCCAGAGCTCTGTCCGCTATGCGGCTATGCCGCGAGAAATCGCGGCATCGGAGTCAAGCCCCATCTCTGTCCACTTTTAAAGTGCTCAATCTTTGTCCACTTTTAAAATTCTGGTAAAATATCACTTCCTCTCTCCTAAAGCATCATCATTACATATATTTCCCTGCTCTTGTTTCATGTTTATAATTTTCTATAAGTTTATCCATACAATTTGTCGTCGCAAGCGATTTCAAGACGACAACTTTATCAAAATTACTACCCATTGTTTTCATAATATTGGTCAAACTGTAACTTAATTCTTATTGGTTGATTGGTTAGTACGGTGAACGCCGTTAGGTGGCGCTCTAATTTTCCCGCCACAAAACGTGGACAGAGTCGATCAAGATTGCGAGATTCACATTGCTGTAGCTGACGCCTCATATCATCATACGATCGAGCCTTTGTTCCTTGCTACTAATAACGACAACTATTGTAAATTGCCGAATAAACGTGACTGATTGTACTTCTACCTACGTTTTTCTGGTTTGCCCGAGTACCCACATACCTCACCATGGAATCCGTACCAAGAAACGAAGACGATGACCCTGTTATCGCTACGCCCACGTTCCCGCCGTCATATAAATATTATATTTATATGAATAAGTTTATGCTTTATGTATGTACGTATTAATTGTATATGTAAATGGTACACTACTGACTACCTGCAGTATTGTCTCTCCTGTTACCTTTAATCCATCCAAAGGTTGTCTGTAAAAGATCGCTTTAAGCGATAAGACCGCCCACTGTAATATTTCTAAATGTCTGTCTATATTTTTTATGTTGTACCTTAAAGAGTATTGTATCTTCTATCTATCTATCTTTGTCATCATCATCAACAGTTTACAGCAACCCTCTACTGGATCCAAGCTTTTTTTTCACGTGGAAATCCTCATTGATACCCTTCGTCTTGGGAGAACGGAGGGTTATGTCGGACTTCTACCAACTATAACCCCACTATTCCAAATCTACCATGAATATACATGGCCCTGGAAATACTTGTACATTCGCCGCATCCCACAAAAACACAATGCACTCCAAGTGATCTTTGATAACTCTCATGCATACATTCAACACAACTTTGAGAGATCTTCCAAAAACCGAGAATAGTGTGTCGAATAAATATTAGAAAATGCGAGAAGTGAAGTTCCTCCATCAACTCAATGGTGGAACTTTCAACGTTCCTACCCTTTTCAATAGTGGAACACTTGCTGCTCCACTTCCAAATGTTTCTAAGTCATTCAATATTATGTAAATTATTGGTCAGGGTCATGCTTTTAAAACGTATTGATTTTATTTTTATCTACAACGGGGGAGGTCTTTGGCTGTATCTCTGCTGCGGGCCTTCCCTTCCGCTTTTCTACAGTCGACTTGTACAAAAAGTGGGATGTACTGTCTATAAGACAAACTTTCGTTCTGCACACAGTCCTCAAAAAGCACTCGCAGCTGGTCTATGACTCGGATCTGTTGAAGAATAAACGAAGAAAGGGTTCTGTGTGTGGAACTGGATATTTCCGGCCAAGTCTGGCCCACAAGTTTTTCGGTTACTTAGGAGAATATCTTTATAATATTATTAACAAGAGTCAAAATATTTACCCATTACATAAATCCAGTTGTAAGCAAAGATCTAGCAAAACTTGGTATTACAAGTATCCTAAGAGCATATTTTTCTTACTCTTTTAGTACACTTACAAACGTTGGTAAGTGTGGAATTGGGCGCACTTTGTAAGAGTGTTTGCCCTTATTTTTATTGTATTATGCTCTTATGAAGAGTGTTTTCAATCTTACAGTGATCTGCCTAGTGCCGTTGTAAAAGCAATTAGTCTTACAAGTGTCTTACACTGGCATGGTGTAAAGGTAAAATGCCATTGTGTAGCTTTACGAATGCCGTTCTAAGTGTGATTCGCCTTATTTACCTCTTTGTGATCTCAATGTAAGAGTATTTTTAAGCGTGTCGAACATTTTAACAAACCGTTGTGCGCATGCAGTGAATATAAAAAAAATCTTTAAAAAAGTAAGTACTTTGTGTATTAACTTTATAATTAAAAATATTTCTATCTTACTTGTATCTTACTATTATTATAATGTTGAACTATCTGCGGAGTAGGTTTATTCGATTTTTTTTTAATTTAAATAACATTAAAATCTCGGGCCATTTCTGAGATGTGTTTTTGAATAATAGTTATTGATTTAGTAAAATGTGAAATAATACAAAATGCCACCATTTTTCCATTATTTACAATCTTACTTATAGTGTACTTCATCAGAACATTTAAAAGCTCAATCGTTTTTAGTTAAATGCACTGTCAGACTAGATATTCTTATATGACTCTAGTTAAGTGAGTTTAAAGACCATTGCTCCTATTAAACACTAGCCTAAAACAATTATTGGTGGTCATTTTTCATAATGTTAGGGTTCCCTAAACAGTGGAAGAACCAAAAATCCCACCTAATAATTTTAACATAGAGGTATCTAATGTTAATATGCTTTTACCATTTAGTTTGTATGTTAATTATATGTTCTAGCGTAGCAACTGCTGTACCTAAATAATGATGGGCATTAAGAATGAAATTATGGATGTTTATTGACACTGACGATTGACTGATTTTAGAGCAGAGCTCAAGAATAAAATATATGTTATATGCAGTAAAGGCAAAAATAGAGGAACCAATAATGCATATGCTCTGATTGATGTTCTGATTCAAAGAAGCTTTTTATGTCAGTGTTCATGGGCTGGTGGATCTAAAACAGGAAGCTCAAAAATTTGTCTCAAAAATTTTACCAATATTATCGATTTGTTTTTCTCAGATTCTCACGAATCAGACCCTGATTTTAAAAAGCCAGATTGCGAAAATTTCTTAAAGACAGTTTAAAAAAATTCTAGTCAACGCCTTGTGAGTAAACAAACAAGATTGTCTACAACAAGATGCCGCCAGAAAGTAAAAACACTAACTACAGCTTGCCCTTCTGGAACTTCAATTTCTGACAATCAGCAATGCCAACCTACAGGAAAAGGGAAAAAATCCTCAACACTGGTATTAGGTGAAGAGTTAATTTCAAATGAGCTGCCAGTTCTGCCAAAACCACAAGGATCTAATGTTGGATCATCGACAGGTGAAAACTATTCAAAACAAAATAGTGACGTATCTGATGAAGAGACTGCGACCGGTTAAATTGGGTACGCTGAGATTCAATTTCACTGATCTTGATCTTGAACGTGATCTTGTCTTAAAATGTATTACATGCATCTAGCATTACTAAGTAACTATCTTATTTTTTATTTGAGGTTTACACATTTAGACAAAAAACTTAGAATAAAAATAAAGTCCCTTCTTCGGAAACAAAAAGTTAAGAATACACCCGTTAACATTTACTGCCCTTTATTCACAACAATTAATGAGACTTTATTTTTATTAATAATGTCAGACTGTATGATTTATTTAGTTAAAAGTTAATAAAAAATAGTGACTAGATTATTGTTAGTAAATGACTCTAGTTAAATATAAGGTCACGTTTGTGTTGTAAAACAGAATCTCAACGTCCCATTTTTTTTTTATTAAATTTGATTTTGAATTACAAGTTGCAATGGCTAGTACAAAAATAGTACAAAATAATTGACTAATAATATTTCAATGAAAAGGAGTAATAAAGAAAATTATTAAACAACACGTTGTCGTATTTTTTCTATTTATTTATTTTACAAAGTGTGTAATAAAGGTATAAAAAACAATTCTGAGTTATATTCAATTTTAACTAAGTGAAATGTAAGTTCATTTCACTTTTACACCACAAACCACTTTACTTTTATTATAGTTGTTACGATCGCATTTGTAAATATTTAAAAATTAAAAACCATTTATTTTGGTCTTTCGCCGATAGAGTAAACGAGTCGAAACAAAGTTCTTTAACAGTCGTTCTACCTTGGGTTCAGCTTTCTTTAATGAAAACTTGTCTTTTTGATTTTGATAAAAGTTTTCAATTTCTAGATTAAATCTTTCATTTAATCGTCGAGCAGCTTGCTGAAGTGGCCTTGTCATTTCTTTGAGGGCAATCATAGTTTAGAAACGTAACAGTGCGAGACACCTGAGAATAAAATAAAATCACTGCAAATTCATTGTACGTTGAGTGTGATATGTTACATTTAATGGCCCAGATTTTAATATCTTCGCGCAACTGCAGATTATTTTCATACTCCACAAAGTTTTCGTAGTCAAACTCACGTTCACTGTCATCACTAGACGTAATATCAGTACCACTAGAACAACAACTTTCTTTTTGTGCGGAACCACCAACCATATTGCTGGATCCAGCTTGTCCTGTTCCTGTTCCTCGTAAAACTTGTGAAGATTCTGGCTCTTTCATTAATTTCATGTATTCATTATTTACTTTTCTGCGGTATGCACCACTTTTTTTAAACCGTTTCCACCTATTTAAATACATTATTAAACACGGTACTTTATGACCATTACAACGCAGTGAAGAATACTTAATAAAGCATGCTTACGACGTCTGTGAGCTTAAATGTTCTTTTATACAACTTCCAACATGCTACTACTCTTTAATATGATTTAGCTCAGACAAATTACACTTATAATTTTTTGGTTCTTCAACAGTTGTGTATCATGCTTTAGTAAGATCAGTACTCTTTTAAAATACTTACCCAAGAAATCTGTAAGAACATACGATCTTATAAGATGCCTAAATTAGTATAAAAAAATATCAAGAGTTTAGTCTTACACAAGTGCGCTTGTAAACTTTTGTTCTTATAAATGTTTTTACAAGGAGTTCTTCTATATATCTATAAGACTTCTTTATAAGTTTATACATACTTTTAGTTCAAATCCCCATTATACATGCCTTTATAAGAGGCCCCTTCTTAATCAGGACACTTATAAATGTTTTTATAATGCTTTTATACTTTTAAGTAATTATTTACAAGACTATTTTGCTAGCTGGGGAGTGACTGAATATTTGAAAGCCCTTTGCTATGATGACACAGAGGAACTCCTCGACATCATTAAATAAACCTCATCCCCCTTCCACGCCTTTGTTACGAATTTCGATTTTATATGCTCTTATGGCTCCATAATTCCAATTTCCAATGTTTACACAGACACTTGTATTCAAATAATTACCATTCATCACTATTGACGATCACTTCACCACAATTCACATACACATTCCCCACCATTCACCTCTACACTTCACCACAATTCACATACACATTCCCCACCATTCACCTCTACACTTCACCACAATTCACATACACATTCCCCACCATTCACCTCCACACTTCACCACAATTCACATACACATTCCCCACCATTCACCTCCACACTTCACCACAATTCACATACACATTCCCCACCATTCACCTCTACACTTCACCACATTTCACATACACATTCCCACCATTCACCTCTACACTTCACCACAATTCACATACACATTCCCCACCATTCAACTCTACACTTCACCACAATTCACATACACATTCCCCACCATTCACCTCTACACTTCACCACAATTCACATACACATTCCCACCATTCACCTCTACAGTTCACCACAATTCACATACACATTCCCCACCATTCACCTCTACACTTCACCACAATTCACATACACATTCCCACCATTCACCTCTACACTTCACCACAATTCACATACACATTCCCACCATTCACCTCTACACTTCACCACAATTCACATACACATTCCCCACCATTCACCTCTACACTTCACCACAATTCACCACCATTCACCACACACCCTTTGACTGCTTTTCTTGTTGCTTTTATTTTTGTTTTCATTTATTTAACTTTTTGTTTTGTTTAGTAGTAATACATGTTACTCGTACCTGCTTGTTCATTAATGAGGCCACTAAGTGGGGCCTGGTGACCTGTAAAACAGGTTTTCCTAAACCTACATCAGGTACCAGCTCTCACAATGTGAATTCATATTGGTCAAAACTGTAAGTGCTTTAAAACCAAAGCGAGTTTTTTTTTTTTTTTATCACCAGATGATGATGTGCAGTCCGAAGGTGGAAGCGAGCTTCACCCGAAATCCTCAACTATACAGTAACTGGCTATCTTACCTCCAACTGCTGAAACACAATAATGCTGTTAATATTGTTGATAAGCCAAGCCTTCCTATCATCTTATCTAAATCTGTCGCCTTAAAACAAGCCCTACCACTAACCAACCCGAACAGAAAAATTAAAACTACTAGACCACAGAGGCGGAAACACATTTGTTCGACAAACCTCCACTTGCTGATTCGCAGTCTCAACTGAAGAACACGTTTCCTATTGGCGCCAGCGCCCACTCACTAATTATTGTTTTTTTTTGCGAATGTTTGACCAACATTATCAGACTGGTCCATAACAATGATCTCTGGAATGTTAAATACTCTTCTCTTTTTTAGCTATCTGTTGTTTAAAGCTCAATGCCAATACGAAAGTTGTTTACAGTTATCAGTAGGTCAGACGTGATTCGCATTTCACGGTGAGATATGTTATCTTGCTCGACATGACCTCAAACTCACAGCATTTATTTCAATTAAGCCATTTACTGTAGGCACTTTTGAATTGAAAAGGATTCAGTCAGTCAGAAATATGAAGCTCGTTGCCCTTTCCAAAGAGTAGTAGGTTCCTATGGAGAAGACCGGGCAAGAAACTCCACGGACACTCTTTTAAATCATAATATTTTTACAAAATATTGGTCATTTCATTCATGTTGAAATTATACATGTGAGAACAATGTAGAAAGACGTGCACGTAAAAAGCGTCTGTAATAAAAAGATAAAAATAAAAACAATTCAAAAATTAAAATAAGCCGTGGCAGTTTAGATGACGAGTCCCTACTGACGGCGCCCGTTCACGAACATGACATGGATCAGCAGCGTTTAGCTCAACCATTTTGAAGGGAACTTAACGATCCAACACACATGCCACCACCAGCGAGGCATTTGAGTGAGCATGACTCTCAGCCGCCAGGGCACATTCAAGTCAGTGAAAGACGTAGGTACCCAGTAAATGGTAACTTTATAGAAGGTACATTTGTCACAGTGCTCACACATGTGTTTCCCGATAACGTAGACAGAGTATAGCCACAGTATAATAAAGTAAATTAATATACTGTGGTATAGATATAGACAAGTCACTAAATTAATCCCACCACCGTATCTCTATTTGACGTCGTGGCGAGGCCTGCGCGATCCTGAGCTCTGGGTCTGTGCCGATAGAGTTTTCTTTTCCAAAACAGGTCTAGGGTGAGGAGCCTGACCAAAAGAGATACATTTACCCGCAGGGCGACGAGCTGTTGGGCAGTAGAGACCCCAAGGACCCTATCTCCGGGGAGAAGTCTTGTTTCTTACTTCTAGCTTGCCTTTATTAGCCGGCTGGAGTGAACACTGACGAGGAAGAGAGCTTCCACCTCTTGGCTTTATTGGTCGGCTTGAGTGGAGATACGTGAGAGCCCAGTTCTTACTGGAATACTTCTTTCCCGGAAGATGGTCAAGATCCCTATCAGCATCTTTGCTGATAGAAATCTTGACCAACTTCCGGGTTCTGGGATTGTCCTCATAGCCATGGAATAACTCTCCACTCCTCAAACACATCAGGACGTGTTGCCCCTTGTCGCTACGTCACTATGCCCTAGCGGCAGTTCCCGGGGGCTCATTGTTGAGTGTGCAAGTCACTCCCTAAGCTGCTATTTTATCCGTGTATATTGTATGGTCAGGCAGGAAATATATTTATTTTATAGTTCAAGGTAACCAATCCACTATAGCCATCTAAAACCATAGCCCAATATGTTTTATTTCCATGTTCTGCAATAGTCCTGCACCAATTGACTTTGGCCCCTCGTACGCCTTCCAAAGGACCGGCACCATTGTTCCGAGAAATGTCAGAGACGTAAGTATAATAATGAGACAAGAGCAAACTTATTAGAACCAATAGTAAGAGTAAATGAGACAAAAATATGGTATTTTCCTTAGCGTATGCAAACCTTTTTCTGACCCCAGCTGGTCAGACAAAAGCCAAGAACCTGGAGCCCAACAAAACTGCAGTCACAGTACGATTTCGTTGAAAAGTATTACCCGACTACATTGGATAGTACCAGTTAACAAGTGACTGTCAAAGACTGTCGCTATGTTATAGTTATAACGTATAGGTACGCTGACAGCATTTATATAATTTTACATCTACGCCCGGTCCAAATTGTTTATTACTTTTTGTGCATGTCATAATTTAAGAAGATAATAAAATATTTTTATTGAGTTTTTCCATCTGGAATTTCTCAATAGCAGCCCAAAGTCTGGATTTGTGCCCGGTTGATGGCAATAGGCTCGCCCCCTATTACATGAAACTTAAACATAACTGTCGAAATATGAGTGTACTTTTTAACCCTTTGAGGAATACAGGCGAGGCGTGATGTTATGTTAGTAATAAAATATTTACTTTAAGTCGGAAATAAACGTTTGTCGGACATATAGTAAGCATTAGTGAACTCAGTAACGACTGACAACAGAGTCTACAACATAACGCTCGGACAGGCCGGAGCCATGCAGGGGTTCGTCGGTGGCGTGGCGGTGAGAGCACGTATAGAAACTGTCGTGCATTCCGAATAGTTGTGTTGTGTATCTACAGTGTGTGAATTGCTAGTGTGATTAATTTGATCTGATGAAACGTTCTATCGACGAATCTCTCAAAAACGAAACGTCCTGTCGGTGAACAGTCCAAAGGAGAAACGACTGTCGGAGAACGGTTGCAGAATCGAACTGCAAACGGTTTTTCTATCAATAACCAACACTACCCACAGTAATCAAAATATGCCTGATAATAACAAAAGAGACATATACCCTCCTCTATCATTCAAATATATATTACAGGAATATTATAGCGCAAGCAGACAAAAGAAATAAGCCCAGATACACACAGGTGATGTTTTTTCGCGCAGTGTGTTTTCAACGCTCCGCTTAGTGCCGAGAGTTGAAACTTCAACAGTGTGTTTATTGACGCGCAGTGGATTCTCAACGGTAGGCTCAGGGGGACTCTTCGGCCCAAACTACGGATTTCGCTTAGGGAGTAGACCCCCAGAACCGAGAGTTGAAATAATCGAGTGCGCGATAAAATCTCGCCGCGATATTTCTACGCCCATGCGTACGTGGGCTTACTATGAATGTCCATATAAAAATAATTTGGTACCTATTCAAATCAACATCACAGAACAGGTTTAGAAAAAATAATTATGGTTTAGAATTTAATTTTCAACTACTTGTTACCCGCGGCTCTGCCCATGTGGATACTAATTATTTTTCTAAAATAATAGTAAACTAAGTTACTCCTTAAAACATCTGCCAGTGAAAGTCCCGTCAAAATCGGGCCAGTCGATTCGGAGATTAGCTGGAACAAACAGAAAGATAAAAACCTAAAATATACTTATAATTTTCATAACCATTGAGTAAAAAATTATTATGTTGAAATTAAAAACAGACACTTCAATTTTATAATTATGTATTATATAGACAGGTATGTAATCAGAATTCTTGTTTACCTCAGATTACCAAAGTTGATACTTTTTGCCAATTTAGACAGTAGGCCATAGAAAAATAACACATACACATAGAAAAACAACAACATACGAAATACACCTAAATAAACACGCAAAAAATGGGTAAGCTTAGCATTGGAACGGTAAAATAAATCAAATAAACATAAACACTAGTAATTTGTATAACAACAAACCGGTGTGAACCCACCACAGGTGCTCATATAGGCAGACTGAGTTTTCCTCAATCATGTTTTTGTTATTTTTTGTAGGTACTCAAACTGACGGTTTATCCAGTCGCTTTTTAAACGTGGAACAGAGTGCTCGTTTTTTGAATTTTAAAACGAAAATTATATTTACAAGAATGAAGATGCTGGTAAGTTTGTTTAAAAATATGATTTGAAATTCGAATGATTTTTTAAAGTGTTGTTCCAAGCTAGTGTTTATTTTTTAAGGTTCATTTTTATAGTTGTGCTAGTCATGTTAACAATGAGTTTTTAAAATAGATTGTCATTCATACAGATAGATGTCTAATTAAAGATAACGTTACGAGTTATGACTACTGAATGATAATTGCTGATGTTAGTCACAGATCAGCAAGATGGAATGATGAGAAAAATATTCATTGCTCACATATGTTTTTTTTTTTTTTTGTAGGAACTATGAATTTTCGATTTTAGTAAAAAAAAAAAACTTTTTTACAGCAATGTTTCATAGGTATTTGTATCATCAATACCTATACTAATAAATCTAAGAATTCCTATAAAAAAATCGTGAGAAGTTGTTGAAAACCTGCAAAACTTGATCTTGACGAAAGTCTAGTCAAAGCTAAAACGGTTGTTATGAATAAAATTAATTTGTAAGTTATCTTATTGACGTAGGTAGTTGCAATAAATTGCAAAGGTCAACCGGTTAAGATAAGCACTGTTTATAAATATTTGTGAGACGCTACGGTGCATAGTGATTTATTAAAACCTATCAAGTATCAGGACATGTCCAAGACTTAGGTTGCAACTTACTGATGTAAAATAAAATTTTAACGACGACGGCTTTAGCTTGACCATTTTTGTACCATGTCTTGATTTCTGTCTGAAATATTTTCTTGTTGTCTCTTATTTACGTCCGGATGTCCTAATAGACGAGCTTAGATCATTAAAATAGAACAATGCACGTGTAATGCTAACATAGTCTTTCAAACCGAACCAGTGTATCATTGCTACCATTTTTAGAACTCTCGGTGTCAAAATAGTCTATCACAGGTCACTGCTGGACTTACACAAAAGTTGGGCTATAGCACCCGATTCTCCATTGTCCTTACAGCCCGACGATTGATGTATACTAGTCGCGCGGTAAACTTTGGTTGCGCGATGCAGGATTTGTGTGACGTCAGGTCTTTGATGCGTAGTTCGCATGTGGCGTTGTAGATGTCGCCAGCCACATCCTCATCCAGTCAGTTCTGCATACATCGTATGTCTTAGAATCGAAAATTCGAAGACCTGTGTCATCCACCAACCCGCACTGGGCCCGCGTTGTGGATTATGGCCCACTCCCTTTCACAGAAAATGGAAGCCGGTGTCCTACTAGTGGAAATTATTATAGGCTGATTATGCAACTAAACTTACAAAACCAATTAACCCACAGTATGCATCAAAATTTTCAGATAACAGCCCTGGTTTTGGTGACGTCATCAATCGTGGCGGGTCAACGTGGGTCCTTCGCTGGCACAAGGCCCATTGGCTTCCCTGACACACCAAACAGAACCACCACGACACCAGACCCTCTTGGAAACCGGTAATATTACAATTTTATTTAATATCCTATTTTGTTTCTTAACAAGTATTTTCTGTTTTGTTTCCTTAAGTGTAGTCTGTAACGTAGTCAGAAGATATAACAGTTTAGCGATAGAAAGAGAGGCAACTTCTAGGTGAATATAACTGTAGGTAATTCGCGCTGTGCGACCTGAAATGCTCTTTATTGTGTCGAGTTTTACGGAGTGAACCATTTCTGTACTACAGATAGTGCAATCCACGACGACGCGCCCAACTCCGCGATTACTGTACTGTAAGCTGTACTTTAGTACGGAGCGGAGCGGAGTGGGGCGCGTCGTCGTGGATTGCAATATCTATAATATGTAGTATAGTTTTGAAAAATACTGCCTCGTTGGTTTTCTTCCGCGACTGCTCACCATGCCCCATGCAGCATGGGTTCGTGAGTTCCATCCTCAGGTCGGGAAGTGTTGATGGTAATTTCTACGTTACAATCTGGGGCCTACTCGGTATGAGAAGAGGACGTTGCCCTGCAGTGGGACAATAATAATTATATTATTATTATAGTCTGAAGACCGATAAATGGCAAACTAATATTAAAAATGCGAAACTGAGTTTGTTTATTGGTTCGTTACGCTTTCACGCTAAAACAGCTGAATGGATTCGGAAGAAATTTGGCACATGGGTAGACCATGACCTGAAAAAGGACATAGGATACTTTTTATCCCGAAATTCCCACGGGATCGAGACTTATGCGGGTGAAACCGCGGGGTGCAGCTAGTTCAAAAATATTTACACAAAATACAACACAACTGGTGAAATGTGAGTGTACTATAGGTACACCTCTGCCTTACCCTTCGGGATTTACAGGCGTGATGTTATGTGTGTATGTAAATATTTATGTAAAAAACAGCAGCTATATATCTTACCCCTACTAATATTATAAATTCGAAAGTAGCTCTGTCTGTCTGTCTGTATGTTACCTTTTCACGGCTAAACCGCTGCACGGATTTCGATAAAATTTGGCATGGAGATAGATGGCATCCTGGAAAAGGACATAGGGTACGTTTTGTCTCAAAAATTATTCTTAAGGGGTGATATAGGGGATGAAAGTTTGTATGGGAAATCCAGCATTTCTTAAGTTAGGGAAAATTCAAATTTAAATGCTTTTGGTAAGAAATGAAAATTACACATTTTAGCGTTTTTGTTAAATCACCCCCCAAAGTGGTAAAATAGGGGATGATTTCACATGTAGGTAATATTGTGTTTTTTGTGTCTTCTTTTCAAGAAATTTAAGGGATTGGAAATATAGTCATAGTCCGTATCTTGAATTAACAGTCTTTATTTCATTAAAATCGGCCCACTCGGTCAAAAGATATTACAATTTAAAGTCATAAACTAACCTTTTTAACATGTACATAGGTACCTATTATGTCATGTTTTCAATGGCGTCATTAGAGTAGGTATTACAAATTAATGGTGATAATAATAGGAAAATGAATAAATAGTATTATATGTAAGGCATTAAGATTCATATTAACCTGTTTTATTTTTTTAACCGGACAATTGTGAGTAGGACTTGCGTCCTGAGGGTTCGGTCTCAAAGCTGTGCTTGCTCGGATTACCTAATCTGAATTGAAGAACAAACCTAGCTTTTCAATTGAAAAAGAACTTTTAATAGAGTAATTAAATACAGACTAAATGTTACTTAACTTAAAATAGACTTAACTTGGCTCATAATGATACATTTTCGAATTTTCCTCTTTAGTTGATCTTGCTTCTCGCCGAACTTCATGCTGCTGGGAACGGGAAGAACCAAATAGACTGATTTATTTATGAGTGTCAAAATATGCGGCATACCTGGCCGTATTTTTTAATTGCGTTGAGTTCGAAGTTTAATTTTCGCTACAGCTCCAAGAGACCGTAGATCTAAGTTTTTGATATCTATTTCGACTCGGTGCCTCCACGCGCTCCTGAGAAAAAGGGTCTTGACAGAAAACGAATTCATCCTTTAAGAGTTTTAATTTTCTGTTTTAGGTACGGAACTCTTAAACAGATTTATTTTCTGCCTGTTACCTTTTCATGCCGTAACAGCTGAACGGTTTTATATGAAAGGCATACGGATAGGCCATGACCTGAGTTAGGACATAGGATACTCCCAATCGTGGTAGCACGTTCCTGTCGGATATTTTCCGACATCCACGCTGGCAAAAGCTAGTATAACTATAAATTACCAATTTTCGGATTTTCCTCTTTACTTGACCTTACTTCTCGTCAAATTTCATGTTGCTGGGCCAACGGGAAGTACCAAATAGGCTTTGGTTTATCTGCGAGTGTCAAAATATGCGGCATAAATGGCCGTATTTTTTTATTGCGTTGACTTGGACGTTTGATTTTTGCTACAAGATTCCGTAAAACCGAAGGGACCGTAGATCTAAGTTTTTGATATCTATTTCAACTTGATGCCTCCACGGGTTCCTGAGAAAAAGGATCAGACAGACAACGAATCATCCTATACGGGTTTCAATTTTCAACCGACGTGCGACGTCAAAACGGTGGAGGTTCTCAATTCGGTTGTATATTTTTTTTCTTTAGTATGTTAATACGCGATTACTCCGCTAATTATGAATTGATTTTGATGATTATTTTTGTTTTTGGTAGGGCATAGTTCAGAAGTGGTCCCATAAAAGTTTGGTCAAGATCTGATGAGGGGTTTTTTTGAGTTAGCTTCAATAATACGTATTTTTCCCACCTAGTATTTAATATGTGGACGATGTTCTAATAG
Organism: Xanthia togata; assembly: GCA_963853775.1. NCBI lineage: Eukaryota > Metazoa > Arthropoda > Insecta > Lepidoptera > Noctuidae > Xanthia > Xanthia togata. Next base: position 9,713,973 of record OY970806.1, read on the forward strand.
TTCCTGTCACTGTAATTTACATAGCAGGTATTGGTATTAAAATTTTTGTGGGGGGTTTGTGTAGGTACCACAACTAAAAAGTGAAAAATAAAAACTTTTGTTACAAAAAATAAAAACGATTTCCAAAAAAAAAACTACAAAGTGAAAAATAACTTTGATTTCGGAAGTCGGTGGCAAAAAAACGAAAATACAAAACCAAAGGCACCGACTTCCGAAATCAAAGTTATTTTCCACTTTGTAGTGTTTTTTATGGATGGCCTGTTTTATATTTTGTAAAAAAAAAGGTTCTTTATTTTGAGGTGCGCAATCCTAAGATCTGCCTGTTACCTTTTCATGCCGTAACGGCTGAACGGATTTAGTTGAAAGACATTCGGATAGGCCATGACCTGGGTTAGGACATAGGATACTCTGAATCCCGGCAGTATGTCCCTGTGGGATATTTTCCGACCTTTACTTGGGCGAAGCCGCGGGAAAATCTAGTACATATTAATACAGTAAACTATTTATATAAAAAAAACCTAATATAATAAAATTAGCTGTTGCCCGCGACTTCGTCTGCGATCTAGGATGAAAAGTAGCCTATCCTTCTCCAGGTGGTCAAAGTCAAATAATTTATTTCAATTGGGCACAAAAAAGGCACTTTTGAACGTCAAACTTTACAAAAAATAATAATAACTGATTCTAGTCGCCCATTCCAAAATGTAGTTTTCGTATGGAGAATAATGGGCATGAAACTCCACCGTTACTCTTTAAAAAAAACGTCTACCTAAAAGTGGTCTACCTATGTGCCAAATTTCATACAAATCCGTTCAACCGCTTTAGCGTGACAGTGTAACAAAAAAACAAACTCTCTTTCGCATTTATAATAAATATTAGTTGGGATTAGATTTAGTTCAGAAGACTGATAAAGCTAAGTTTTTTTCGAAGAGTGAACAGGCTTCTTCTGGGTAAGCTCACTCCATCGTCGACTTTGTCTCTGTCACCTCTGACTTAGACTAGAGTCAAGAGCAAACCTTTAGGGGGCATGAGGAACAGGGTGTAAAGTTCACTCATCCACCATAGAAAAGGGAGGATCCTCCAACCAGACGGGTGTTGTGTCTGGCGGGCCGACTGCCCGACTGTTGATTTCGGATAGTCTTATATATGTCGTTCGCGCGGTAAACTCTAATTGCGCGATGCAGGATTTGTATGACGTCATGTCTTTGATGCGTAGTTCGTATGTCATCGTAAAATAAAAAAAGCTTCCTCCCCTACTAATTTGCGCCCAACAGGGTCCATAATTATCACATTATGCAAATAAAGTATTGAGTATTCAAATATTGACCTCTGCCTACCCTTTCGGAAATTGCAGACGGTTGGACAACACCGGCGGTTGACGACCCCAAAAAAAAAACATCATCAAATTAATTTATTTTTTGTTTCATCACGTTTAGATGTCACGTCTGTTAGATATCACGTCTTTTAGATGTCATAACTGTTAGATGTCACGTCTGTTAGATGTCACGTCTGTTAGATGTCACGTCTATTAGATGTCACGTCTGTTAGATGTCACGTCTGCGGAGGCGTCTGGCTTATTAATTTGACCCTGTACTTATGAAATTAAAAATATTTATTTCCCTAAGAAAAAATATAGCGGCCGCGTGCAATTTGGACTCGAACTAGCATCGTACGTAAACGTACGACCGTAATCGTCGTTTTTCTCCGTCAAATAGGTAATGTTCTGGTATTATAATATCGCATTGAACGCACGACAAATCCCAACAAGTTCAGATTGTTTTCGGACGTCGGAACGTACGACGACGTACGACTAATTCACACTCAGTCTGCGTGATACCTTTGTACTTGGAAGGTCGGGATCATTCGTGGGTCTTAAAAAAAACGCATACCGAGTGCGCGCGGCCTAAAAAATAACAGCCGCAGGGGTCAATCGAAGGTTAAGCTACGCTTGCTGCGGTAGGTTGGGTGACCATCCATATCTAGAACCCTCCGTGCCTCGGAAGGCACTCCGGCTGTCATTCGTCGATCTTTGAAAGTCGTTACGGGTAAAGTCTGACACCCAGTCTACAATTCGGTATGTAAAGTATTTTTCAGGTATTTTTTTTACATGGTTATTTAAAAGATATGAGTATTTGAAATATATTATTTCATCTTTGTTTTTCCAAGCTGTAGTTATTTTTTTATATTTTTTTAAAGTTTTGTTCGTGCTGACGTCTTAAAGTAGGCTGAATAGCTTATGATCTTTGCCACGTTTAATACATATAATTAAAACTAAACTTGAAAACTCAGTAAAGTCAAACTGTCAAATTGGACAGTTAATATTAATTTGTCTTAGCAGAGCGATTTTTATTTTTACAGTATCCGTACCTTACTGTAAAGATAAAGCTTATTAATTATGAATCGATCAAAGAATATTTGTGCTAAATGCTTCATACCGTCATGTAAAAACACCACAACAAATAGCCAAAACAAATTGTTTGTGTACTGAGGTCTATATTTAAAACAAATCCAAAGGGTAGGCAAGCAGTTCCTTATAACAAGCAAATGGTCAATGTAGCAGTAAGTATCGAAGTCCGAAGGGAAAGCAAGGGTTATAGTGAAAAGAATTAGGTAACTTTTCAAAAAATCAAGGCACGGTACGCTCAACGAAAGTAAACAGCTTCATGTAAACTTGACGTTGACAGTGACGCTTGACACGTACAAAATTTTATTACAAGAGGCTCTGGAAGTTTCCTTTAAAGGGAACTTTATGAGGTCATTTAGAGGTCAAGTAAAAGTCAGTGATTTTAAGAATTTTTGTGAAAATAAATACGATCTTAAAATTTTAAGACCTAAAAATAGAAAAATAAGGCTTACAAACCTAGTTACAACTTAGGTTAATTTTTACTTTACATACCGAATTACTGGGTTGTGGAGGTTAGACAGGCAGCCGCTCCATGTAAAATACTGGTATTCCGCTGCATCTGATTAGACTGGAAGCCGACCCCAACTTAGTTGGGCAAAAGCTAGGCAGATTCATCGACTTCACTGACAATAAAATACTTTATCAGTTTTTAATTATTTAGTATTATCTGTGGTGGAGGCTGCTATGGAGCATACCCCCGAGGTGGAATGTTGGATTAGGACGCCATATTAACGATATCATTGTTTTTCATGAAATTACATGGGTTTAGATAGTGTATGAAACTGCACATAACTGGATATTTCAATGGGGTGTTATGTATCGGTTTCATAAACTAACTAAAATAAAGATAAAACAAACAGTAAAAGCGTCCCATTTTGCGCATAGAGAATTATGTCAAAGGTCGGTTGCTGTAAGTGCATATTTCACTTGAATGTTTTTCACAACACCGCCGCGCGCGGTTTTTTTATTCTTTCACTTAATTTTGTTACGTTATTTGAATTCGGAATGGCAACATTTGAACCGGCCACGGGTCGTTGACCTATTAGTAGGTATTCGTCAGGTGATTTTTATCTCAATGCATTTACATGATTTTATTAAATATTAAAACAAAGAAAACTTACCTACGGAACCTATTATTTACTATATTACTTATTTTTAATGTTCAAATGACGTCATGTTGAATACGTGGTTTCATAATTATGTGATAACTAGCTTTTGCCCGCGGCTTCCCGGATGTCGGAAAATATCCCAAGGGTACGTACTACTGGGATTAGATACCTAATAGCCGAGGAAAAGGTCATTGACTCCTACCGCTGCGCCCGCGTTGTCGTCAACCATAATTATTTTGTTACGCGTAATTTTGAATTTGTGATATCTTTTATAATAATCATTTTAATGATAAGATGTTTAGTCATAATAATTCAATGTAAAAATTTAAATAACATAGTTTATTGGATAAGGATAAATACACAGATATCTATCTATCTGTGGATAAATATACCTAATACCGGTCGAAATAGCTTCAGAAATAACAATGACATTTTTATCAAATTCTGAAAGATGAAAATGGTTGCTTTAGGTCATTCTTAGAAGATAGATAACCATGCTATCGAGGACTTTTTAGTTGCACTTTTTAAGATCTACAATTCTGTAGAACAAAAATTTGATGTATCTCTTACGGCCTCAGAACATAAAAAAGGTTACCTACGGCTTACGCGGCGCACGCCAGTAATTTTTTTCCCAGTCTGTATGATTTTTTCCGACATCTTTGACAATAATCGTCGTATTTCAGCCAATGTACATAAAATCTTAATCAATTATACACAAAAACCTTCCCCATGAATCACTCCGTCCATTGGTGAAAACCGTTTGAAAATCCGTTCAGTAGTTTTTGAGTTTATCGCGTTCAGACAGACATACAGACGCGGCTGGGGACTTTGTTTTATAATAATGTAAGGATAAAGTTATTAAGGATAAATTACCTCATTGCCAGGGTGGCAATGAGGTAATTATCCTTAAGTACTGTATAGGTACAGCCCATAGATATCCAAGGTTTTAGTTTAAAACCCGTGAAACCGCGACACGCACATAGTTATTGTCCAGACCTAAGGGTATGATGCATCATAACTAATACTTATTTCTTAATAATCATAACAATTAATAACATAAAATCACGCCTTGTTTTTCCGAAGGATTGGGCAGAGGTGTACCTATTAGTACACCCACATTTCGCCAGTTATGTTTAAGTCCCATGTAATAGGGGGCGAGCCTATTGCCATCAACCGGGCACACCCAGACTCCGGGCTGCTACTGAGAAATTCCAGAAAGAAAAACCCAATGACAATGCCTGACCTGGGAATCGAATCTAGGACCTCATGTTCAGCAGTAGCGCTTGCGACCACTAGACCAACGAGGCAGTTCTTATTAATCATACCTACCTTTTTGTTATAATGAACGTCATTCAATTGGCGTATAATGTAGATGTTGTACTAAAAGACAAACAAAAGCTTCTAAAACCAGTAAAAACACTTACACGTCAAAAATAAACCCATACTTACCAATAATAAAGTTGAAGAGTTTGTTTTTTTTTACCGCGTTAATCTCTGGAACTACCAATCTTTTTACATGATAGCCGAATTCTTAAAGCGTACCAACCATTTGCCTTTATCTCTGTCTTTTTCTTTACGTGTAAAGAGTAAAGAAAATAACCACACTTTTGTACTTTTTCAATGCTTTTCGTTGTTTTTTTACCATATTGCTCTTAAATCAAATACTGTCGCGCATAAAAGCTCCAGTCATCTATGAACTATATTTTAGTAAATTAATCATAATATAAAATTACTTATTTATACACAAAAGTAGTAAAATAGAGGAAAAAAAATACTCAATAAGGGGTAACTTTGCGTATTTATTCTATAGAGACAACTTTACCAAATCGTGTTTCCATCGCGCATAATGTCTAGACTCTAGTATATATCCCCAATAATACCAATATATTTTCCTACATTTTAATTTAATTGTTTACTACTTCAAACGAGCTTAATAAAAACATGTTTGTTTGTATAAAAAGCTAGGTACCCTCGGCTTATTTAACATCATATTGAGCAAAAATAAATAAAGTCAGAAAGAACGCTAAGAGGAAACGGAGTAATAGTGCGGGCAGGCAATTCAATGTTTCCTATCTGACTATTCTCAGAAGAAGCACAAAAACAAACTCAGAGGGAATCCCTTCTAAAGACGAGACGTTATATTGGTAGTGCTTAATTTCTATAACCTATTATTCTTTCTTTTACAGTTTCGGCGAAGGCTTACCACAAAGACTACCAATTGAAGCAAATGGCGACTGGGACCTCGTCGAGCGGCTCAGCAAACTGCCCATCGACAAGCAACCCTTCTGGTTTATCAACTGGCAATCGTATGAAAACCATAGGAAGGATCCACAGACTTACCCACAGAGGCCCAATGTCTTCGTGGATCCTATACCCCTCAATTCTAATTCTGGGCAAGCCAACAACGGCTTGTCAACACCCACTTCTGGGTTTATTGGCACTCAACCAACTGTAATTTTTAACAGGTTCGGTCCTACTACTGCTCCGAGTCAACCCAGTAATAATATTAGTCCTAGTGGTAATTTTAATAACAATGCTTATCCCAGTTCCAATGTTTTTCCAAATGTTAATTCTAATGTTTACCCCAGTGGGAATAGTAATCCCACTTCTAATGTTAATCCTACTGGTAATCCCATTTCTAATGTTTATTCTACTGGTAATCCCAATTCTAATGCTTATCCTACTGGTAATCCCAATTCTAATGTTTATCCAACTGTTAATATCAATTCTAATGTTTATCCTACTGGTAATCCCAATTATAATGTTTATCCCATTGGTAATCCTACTGATAATCCAAATTCCAATGTATATCAGACTTCTAATCTTAATTCCCATTCAAATTACCAGACGGTTACCAAAAATGGTGCAACTTTCCAAACGACACAAAAACAGTGGGAGTCCTACTTCATGGCGTCAAATTTGGACACCACCACTTTCAAGAAAATTCCAGTATACTACCCACAGACGGATACCCATCCGTCCTTTTAGTTATTTAAGTATGTAAGAAAAACCAATATTTAATTTAATAAAACATTTTTATTGACTTTTTTAAATAAATAAAACTTAATTACTAAGCGTATTCTTACAACTAAATCCTCATTAGAATGAATATAAATAAAAATAATAGTAAAATGCAATCAATTGTTCATTTTATTTGACTCAAAAACGTTGCCTTCGTAAGAAGATGTTTCAAAAAAAAATTATTTTATAAAAGTATAAATTATTGTACAAAAATATTATAATTCAAATATCGAACGATATTTTTAATAGTGATACCAATTTCACTTTGTATAAAATAATGACGTCACTCTTGTGACGTGGCTTACGTTCTAGTCTAAATTATTTGAAGGGTTTGACTGTAAAGACATCAAGGCACTACGGAGCTAAATAAACACAGCCCTAAATGTTATCTAAGTTTCAGAAAGCTTAACCAAAAACAGGAATTAATAAAAGAATTTCCATTAATTGAAAAACAATATGAAAATTATTTTAAAAACAAAATTTACATTATTTGAATTAAATGATTGCTGCATCCACAGCTTTCACTAAGTTCTCATACTTACCCAAAAGAAAATATAATGTAGAAATCATAATTATACAAAGCAAGCACATTTTACAGCAGTATAAACTGTTTTGGAACCAGAGATTCATTCAAAACGGTACATTGACTCCAACAAGTGCCTCTAATTTTATTAATTAAGCTACATTCGTCTACACAATAGGAATATACATAATTATTATGTAAATGATATATGCGAGCACAATCCAGTAAACTGGATTATGTTCGGATATTTAAACTTCAGATTTCCTCAGTTAATATTAATATCATTGGAATTTTTAAAAGGTGTGACAATGACACACTTGTGATTGATGGAAATTTTATGTACCTATATTAAATAGTAAGTAACAAAAATTGTTCTTGGACTGTCTTCAATTTCGTTTCTCATCGGTTTAATTATAAAAAAAAAACAAATACAGATCCATTCCAAATCAGAAGCGATATTATTAAAATTATGATAAATGCCTCTTATTTAAAAAGATTTAGAACAAGAACTTTCACTTGAATACCTATTACTTATCTGGGACACAACAGAATGTTTTATAATATTATCAATAAAAAATAATTGTACCGTTCGGGTACATATTCAAGCAACACTCATAAGTACAATAATCACAAAAAAAAACGTTCACTCAAAGTACCTAAGTTATAAATATAAAATAAAACCGTTAAACAGTTCAACGCCCTAATGATACATACATAAAAATAACTGTACATATATTCGCAAATTATGATACATAATTTGGCTGAATAATACTATTTTATTTGTAGGTCGAAAACATATTAAAAGTAAAAAAAATAAAAAAAAACGAAAAACAACGAAATCATTGGCTCAGACTGATTTCGGGAACAGATGTGTGAGAAATGCTTTAAATAAAAATACATTGACCTCAAAACATTACCACAGCTTTATCAAAAGCAGAGCTCGTTTTTGTCAAAATCTGATCAGTAGTTTAAGATGTAACATCGAACCTCCATACAAACATACATACACCGCTAAACTCATACCCCGCGTCCTATTTAAAATCGATCGTCGCGCGAACTTTTTGTTCAGTGTAACTTAACGCGTGGTCGCGCCGGCAGAGGGCGCTTTCCGGATTTCCGAACAAAAAGTGACATGTACTTACGTGACCAATCGCGTATTCACGTACCACTTTTATATATTATGACGCGGACATAGCACTTTGTTTCCCCCCTGGAGGCTTTGAGTTTAGCAGCTTAAGGCACCCCCAGGAAAGCCCGGTTAAGCAGCCATGACCTTAGTTGACAACAATGAGATACTCATAAAAAAAAACTTAGTTGTTATTAGTTGAAAAGAATATACTTATGTGTGCAGTATTATGACTTCGTTAACAAACGGTTGAGGCTCACATAACATTTATTTTTAAATAGGTATGTACGCCACTACAACCATATTGAAATGGCTCAAAAAGTTGGCGTAAAGGCACATGAAGTTTTAAGGCACTTTCATTATTGCCAATCTTACGAAATATTATAGGGAAGCATTTTGAAGATTTACGACGATGACGCGACGATTCTCGCCAGTTTGAACACCTCCATACAAGTTACACAGCTTAAAAACATTTCCAAACAATTCCTCACACATCTCTACCCTACCTTTTATAAACATGTTCAGTATTACCGTGTGACAACCAACATTGAACATAAGGCGACCACGGTTGTCCAGCTGAATGTACTGGTTGTGCAACCAGAGGTTTTGGTTACTGACGGCAACCTAAAGCTCTTGTAATGGCAGGACTTTTCGGCAGTTTCATTTGATACTAGCTCTGTGTAGTTCGGGTAGCTTTGGATCTGCATTGGCTGTAAAAAGAGAATAAATAATTAGAATTATGTATTCCAACGAGCAATGGAGTGCAGCATAAAGAGAAGAGTTAGAAACACCACCCTGCACTCCGTAACTCCAGTAGCGGATGTTGGAGAAAAAACAGCCGGATGAAGTGGGGGAGTGGACGTCGCACAAATGTAGAGGTGGGCAAAGATCGGCACTCGCTGGAAGCCTGTGAGAGGACATCGCCGTCGAGGTAGACCGCGGCGAATGCGTTTTTTTTTTTTTTTTGGTTTGGAAATCATCAAATAACTTCTCCCGCTCTGGGCGGAGCGGGAGGGCGTGTCAAACTCTTACTGTCTAAAACCCACCCGTGTTCCTTCAGTTGCCTGTGCAATGCCAGGGGGCCACGGTATCCCTTTCGGACTTTCCCGCAACCCTGGCAAAATGTGGTGTGACGATGTAATAACAGCAGTTTGCAGGGCCAACATGGCCAGAGATCTTATAGGAAGTTGCAGCTTATTTGAATTTGAATTTTTGAATTTCGAAAAAGGAGGTCTTTCCCCAGCAGTGGGACACAGTTTGGCAATTTTTTTTTTTATCAGTTATCATCACTAAGGTTTTTGTCAAGCGACAAGTGTAGTGATTATGGCAACATTCGTGATCCTTTCATGACTTTATTTGAAACAGTCGCAAGCTAGTGCTTTAAAGTGAAACTTGTTAAAAAACACACACACACCATAAAGACAATATAGTGACCTAATAGGTGATGTTCTTCAGAAAGGACAGGTGCGTAGTACTCGCAACCGGCGAGCGTGTATGACCAGTAAGAAAAGCTGCTCTACGACACTATGAATAGTATGTAAACATAGCTCATGTCTTTAGATTGAGGATATCCATTTAGGTAACATTTAGTATTTAGTACCTGGGTGACCAAACTACGGGACGGTAAAACTAGAGAACGCTCATTTAATAGTATAGTATATACTAATTCCATGCTGCCATGATAGTAGGTACTTACTAATTCCATGCTGTCATGTCATTATACTAAGGTAGCCATCTTGTTCTAAATTTGGAGCTCTGGTCGGGTGAAAATACGGAGAAAACGAACTTTCCTAGATATGAGACCTAGCTAGATCGATTTTTCTCCTCCGTTTTGGAACTTCCATCGAAATCGTTAGAGCCGTTTTCGAGAACTTTACTACAAATATATATATATTATATACACAAATATTGCTCGTTTGCAATACAGGATAAGGATGAGAAAAAAAAATACCTATACATAAGTAAACAATACTATGAAAGGGACTATTGGAATCAAGTACAACCATGAGCTCTTCGAGATGTATGACGAGCTTAAAGTAATAAAAACCATCAAAATAGGACGTCTTCGTTGGGCAAGACATGTCGCAAGAATGGACTAGACCAGAGCACCCAAACGTTTACTGGATAGTAAACCGGATGGCCGGAGAAGTCGGGGCGGCCCAAGCTCAGATGGTTGGATAGTATAGACTAAGATTTAAGAAACTGGAGAGAAAAAGTTGGAAATAGTTCACGTTGGAGAAATATCACCGGGCCAAAGCCCACCCGCGGCTGTAAAGCCTTAGATAATGATGATTGTAATCAAGTCTTCAATTATTAAAAACTTATTTCAGCAGGATTTTTTTTAAATACGTAGCCTGCTCTAGGAGTTTATCCTGTATCGTGGGTGCGTTTACAAACATTTAAACTCACATACACAAACAGCCCGGAACAACTACTTGTAGGTCATACAAATATTTGTTCCGTGCGGGAATCGAACCCAGCAGTAGGTAGCAGTTATCCCAATATAAAACAGTAATTAAAAAAGAAATAAAAAGTTGATAAGCTCCTCACCACTCCATAAGTATCATCCCTCTTCTTACAGAAGGTCATATGCATGCCTTTGTACAGAGTCTTCTCAATTTGCTCTGTCAACAGCGGCTCAGCCCAGGGCATCTCATTCAGGTGAGCCATGAACGATTTGTTGCGGAATTCTGGAGGCTCCCAGATTACCAGCTCCTCTGAAAAATTTGAAAGTTTTATTTACTTTATGTTATTATTTATGTACCTACACACAGTAAAAAAGATACAGATACGACATAATCATAATTATGGGTACTAAATACTTAAATGGTTTGAAGACGAATAAATACGAAAATAGCTGACGTGGCTCAAAAGGCTGCCCAACTTAAATGAGACTGGGCAGGGCATGTCTGCCGCATGCCGTACAATCTGTGGGCCCAAATAGCACAGAGCTGGTGCCCTGAAGGCGGGGTCGCGGCAGACCACGGACATGGCAGGACGAGCTGCATAGGTTCCGTCTAAATTGAACGCGCGGACTCGCGAATGTTGAAAAGAGTGGAGGGAGGCCTTTGCCCAGGAGTGGGACAGGGTAGTCTGAACGACTTTTCCAACGACACCCTACACCATGGGATCGATGAGGACAAAAATACATCACCAATTTACGTGTAGAAAAATCATGAAAAAAATAAAGATTCGATATTACCACTTTTTCGGCGTGATTAATATGTCCACCCACCATATTACAACCCATACCAAATTACAACTCTCTATAGTACTAACAGTCTCTGAGCTAAGCCACGGACAGACAGACAGACAGACGGACATGGCGACCTTCGACAGTGGTCGGAATAAAATAGGTATAGGATACTTACTCATCAAGCCAACTCCTTGGTCATCGCCTTCCACGCCTTGCTCCCCCGCTGTTTCGTTCGACATGCGCTTCTGAGCTTCAAGATCTGACAGTGACGAGGATGCATCAAGAGCTGGCAGGTTTTCCCAGCTCCTGTAAAATGTTGAAGAGATTTATGAGTACAGGATAGGCAGGTGGTCAACAATTGAAAGTAATTTATATTTTAGGGATCCGCTAAGGTACCCCGCGAAGTTCAAAATTCCTTTCGTTTTTTGCAATTTGCAGATCAGTGTCCTGACATTTAAAAACACAATTTAATCAACATACAAAAAACCATATTTGTTACGGTCAACAAATATGGTTTTACAGAATTATAATCATTAGAATCAGGAATACAGCTCCTCAAATGTCATGATTTCATGAAATAGTCATTCAATAGGATTACATGAACTAAGAGAGTTGTATTGATGATTTCTATGATTATAATTATATAAATAAACATTTGATACTGTCGCGAATCATATATTATAGATCAACATACAATTTGATACTGAGCTACAAATTTAAAAAAAACGTAAGAAAATTTGAATTTCTTGGTCTACCCTGACGCTTTCATCTTATGAGCGCGAGCTTCAGACGCTAATGAATGTGGAGTGCGGAATAAAGAATGGGCGATTCACGCGCAAATTTTGGCACTTATTTCCTTCATATTATTAAAACAAATACATCTTTTGAAAATGTAAAATTTAGGTATTATATACGTTAAAGAAAACATGTAGTTTTGTTATTATTAAAAAACTGATGACCTACCGTTATGTATTTACGCCGTAAGGGACTATAGTGTCTTTTAGAGATTTTTTTGTTTTTTTTTTTTCTATAGAGTAAGCCATATTTCTTGTAAGGAGTACTACGGAGTACAAGATAAAAAATATAAATAGATACATAGAGTAAGAGTTATTTATTGAAACCGAATAATATGGCAATACAAATCGTGTGACATGCTATAATAATTCAATTTGACATCTGTATAATTTCATACTTTAATTTAATTTATTTGATTGTTAAGTCTATGACATGTGTTATACATAATACATCTGACAATTTTTATTTTAAGTATTGTAATGTCAATTTTAATTTTGTAATGTTATTTTATTAATTATTTAATTAGATTAACAATAATATAAATATTTGCACACCTTATTAAGTTTTTTTTTTTTTTTTTTTTTAACTAGGGCATCTCGTAGCTCACCTCTGAGGTGATGACTACTTAACCGGTCAATCCTGCGGCTGCCTTAAGCTACTAACTTAAAGCCTCCAGCCAGGGGCAAAACTATTCTAAATTAAAACTAGGCGAACGCTCGCTAAGGGCACCCCCTGTGGGGTACGGACCTCGGCTTAGGGCGTCGCTGGGGGGAGGACAGCAAGTTGGGACAGGCTGGATCAAAGATGATTCATTATTATTAATCGGGGAATTTAAGACTACATTTCTCAGCAAAACGCGGGCTGGCGCTTCTGCGAGCAAGGGTCGGTGGGGAGTATTATTTACTCGGGCGGGTCGCGATCGCAGAGGACCTCGGCGGCGAGGTCGGAATGCGGGTCGGTGTCTGTGTTTCTTGTGCACTGTACTTGTGGCCCTATTGCTCTCCTGGAGGAGGGTTATGGGGTCGTCTGGGTCGGTAAGGATTTGCCTTGGGCGGCGGGTCTGACTGATTCTACTCGTGACATAATTGGCGGCCTCGACAACCAGAGGGTTGCGGTGTTTGGCGGCGGACTCAAAGAAACGCTTGGAATTGCGTTTGAGAAATTGGTGGATTGTGGGGATCTTTAGGTCGAGATGGAGGATCTCGTTCCTAACGTACCAGGGGGCACCGGTGATTTTCCGGAGAAATCTATTTTGGAGCGTTTGCATCCTATGAATATGGCGGGGTTTTGCGTGTGCAAATACGGCTCCCGCATAGGTCATGATGGGACGAACGCACGCCGTGTACGTACGCAATTTGCACTTAAGTGACATTTTGCTACATGCATTCAGGACAGAGTGGAGTCTACCGAGGACGAAAGCGGCTCGTGAGCGGACCTGCTTTATGTGCTCACTGAAGGTGAGATGCTGATCTAGGACGACACCTAGGTATTTGGCTCGCTTCTCCCAAGGGATAGGCTTGCCGAACATGGTGATGGGTCGGGGGGGTTTGAACCTTTTTCGCGGTTTCCTAAAGAGAACCGCTTGGCTTTTATCCGGGTTGACTTCGATCCTCCACTTTCTAAACCAGGTGCCGAGCATGTCGACTGAGGTCTGGAGAGTGTGGGCTATCGAGTCAGTGCTGGTACCCTTGTAGTAAATGGCCGTATCGTCTGCGAACAGAGCCAATTGCGCCCTTTTACTCTTTGGGATATCGCTGGTGAAAAGCGTGAAGATTAGGGGGGAGAGCACAGAGCCTTGAGGGACTCCTGCGCGGATAGGACGAGGGGAGGATATCGCTCCTTCGATACGGTAGCGGAAGGTGCGGTTTGACAAAAAGTCCCGTAAGATGAGCACGAGACGATCCGGCACACCGAGTTTGTAGAGTTTATATAATAAGCCGTTGTGCCAGACTTTGTCGAACGCTTTCGCTATATCGAAGAATATTGCACCGGTTATCAAGCCGCGCTGGAAGCCCGCGCATATGCTTTCAATAATCCGGTGGGCCTGATGCACGCTAGAGTGCTGGGTTCGGAACCCAAACTGTTCGTTGGGGATGAGGCCCTTGGTTTCGGCATAATCTCTGAGGCGCTTATAAATAAGCCTCTCATAGACTTTGCCGAGTACCTTGAGCAAACTGATGGGGCGGTAACTCGACGGCTCGGTCTTGGGCTTGCCGGGCTTCGGTATGCCGATGACCGTGGCTTCTTTCCATGCTTGGGGAAAGATGTTATTGCTTAGGGCACCATTGAAGATGGTGGCCAATAGCATTATCAGGTGGGCAGGGAATAGCTGGATCACCCTATTGGTGATTCCATCAGAGCCGGGGGCTTTGCGGGTTTTCAGACCTTTGATGATGTCATGCACTTCGTCAGGAGTGACGGGAGGCAGAGGACTATCAGGATCTTCAACGGGAGGGAGAGAGGATCTACGTTCGACCTCGGCGTCGACCTCTAGGAGGTGAGCTTGGTCTACCGGTTGGGAGCTAGGGGAGCATTGAGCTTCTAGACTGTCTGCTAGGCATTCAGCCTTTTCTAAGTCCTCGAAAGCGATGGTCTTGTCGGGACGGGTCAGGGGGGGCATGGAGGCCACTTGCTGGGACTTGAGTTTCCTCTGAAGTTCCCAGAATGCCAGGTGGGTGGGCTCTAGTTCGCTGACCTTATTAGGTAATGATACGGAGTACTTTATAGTTATTTGTAACACCTGTTTTATACCTACCTGTATTAAGCAAATAAATAATTTGATTTGATTTAGAGGAACTACAAGGAATCGTGTTTCTAAAGTGTACGATTTATAGAGTGAATCGTTAAATATCTTACATATTAATTGCATATCTAAAGGTTAAGTAGTAACGATGCAGCAAGGGATCAAGCGAACGCAATTATTTCGGAATTACGTATCGGTCCCTCGGTCGGTACGGTCTAGTACTTCTTCTCATATCGGCTATATGAGAAAAATCCTTATGTCCAAACACAATGCATTTAAATAAATATCTCTGTCTCTATCTCTCTAAGTATATCTCTCTCTCTCTCTCTTGGTGGTTATTTCAATGTGTGCGTTGAATTGATTTTATAAGTAAACTCGCTCACTAACTAGCGGCTCGCCCGCATGGACACTAATTCTTTTTCTGTAATAAAAGTAGCCTACGTTACTCCTTACAACATCAGCTCTATGCCAGTGAAAGTCCCGTCAAAATCGGTTTAGCCGTTTTGGAGATTAGCCGGAACGAACAGACACACAGACAAAATTGAAAAAATAATAATTTAAGATGCATTATTTGGTTACTTTCAGAATTAGGTACGCATTTAGTAAAAATCTGTTATTTTGACATTACAAACAAACTTATATAGATTTAATTGGACTTTATACGAGATAATTTTGTATCACATAAAAGCAAGAGCCGGTACATTCCAAAAATAGTATTCAGTAGAGCGCCCTAGACGCTTAAGAGGGAACAGGGGCTGCGAGGAATTTGAAAAATAGGTATTTAAAGAAACTATTGCCGTCGCGCTGCGCCCGTAAAACCGAGTTAAACCCCGTAAACTGCGATAGGGACAACTGCAGCTCAGACCGATTATATCACATTTTTTTTGACGAAAACGACGTTTGGCATTCTCCTTTTTTCTCCTCGAAAACTAAGCCGATTTTACATTAGAATTTTAAGAAAGAGTATGTATAGGTTCCTATTATTTTCTTTTATGCTAAAAACTTTTCCGAATTAGTCTGGTATTCCTCTAATCACGGCGGTTTTTGGAGGGTCATAGTTGCTTACTTATTAATTCCTGAAAAAAGGAAATGACATGGACATGCCTATAGAGACCCTGATTTTATACAAAAAAAATGACAGCTCTAGAGGCATTATTCAGGAAGAAAAACGGGGAATACGTTTGTATGGAGAATCGCGGGCCCTGTTCCCTCTTAAGTAACCAAATCATTTATTATTTCGTTATGCTTTGTCAAATTAATAGCTGATAAAATAAAGGTATAAATTACGAAGCAGATGTAAGTGGAAACGTCGGGACGCCCTAGGAGGACATAATAATTGTAACCTTGGTCACGTTCTTGAGAAAGTTCAGCTCTGTAGTAATCGCAACCGGCGTGCGTGTATGACCCGTAAACGAAGCAAAAGATGTATGTAAGGATCGTAACAGGTGGCGTTCTATAGTTCTGCCTACCCCCATGGGAAGAAAGCGTGAGTTTATGTGACGTGAGTGTATGATTAGCACATGTGAGAACACTGTGACCAATTACTGAGTACGTCTTTCATTGACTTGAATGTGCCCTGGCGGCTGTGAGTATGTCATGCTCACTCAAATGTCTCGCTGGTGGTGGCGTGTGTGTTGGATCGTTAAGTTCCCTTCAAAACGGTGCTGATCCAGGCGTCATGTTCGTGAACGGTCACCGTCAATAGGGACTGGTCATTTTGAAATTGTTTATATATTTAGTATTTTTTTTAGTCTTTTTACATTGCTCTCACATGTATAATTTCAACATGAATGATGTAACCAATATTTTGTAACAATATTATGATTTAAAAGAGTTTCCGTGGAGTTTCTCGCTCGTTCTTCTCCATAGGACCTACTACTGGAATGGGCAACTAGCTTCATATTTCTGACTGACCGACCCCTTAACAATTCAAAGGTGCCTGTAAATGGTTTGGAATTAAATGCTTTCAGTTTTGAGTTATGTATGTAAAATCTCCTCGAAATAAAAATATAGACTTTTACTAACCCAGAAGATAGGAAGATATTCTCAACTTGCATGAAGTTCAATCCATAGAACTCCTTGACCCCAAACGTTTCGAAGAACTCTTTCACGGGCGTCATGGAGTAGCAACCTGCTAGTTCAGTTCTTGGGTAGTATAGGATGAACGATAGGCACATTTCCTAGAAGCAAATTAAAAGATTTCTTAGTACCCCAGTATTTGACACGGCTCAAATAAGAAGGCTACAGACAGTGCCATCCATGAAGTCGCGCCCCACTATGCGATTACTGGGGCCTTATTATGAAGTATTAAGGCGCAGGGTTCCGATTTGCATTTGTCTCTGTCTTTTTCTTTACGTGTAAAGAGTAAAGAAAATAACCACACTTTTGTACTTTTTCTGTTTTTCGTTGTTTTTTTCATCATATTGCTCATATTACTCATCATAATCCATCACTGAATACAGGTTGACATTAGACATTTTATGGTATATTTTTAATTATAATTATAATTGTTAGTGAAGGTATAAACTGCTTTTAAAGACAATTAAGAGGTGTGTTTGAAGATTTTTTTGAAGCATTAACACACACACACATCACGCCTTGTTTCCCCGAAGGGTTAGGCAGAGGTCTACCTGTAGTAGGTACACCCACATTTCGCCAGTTATGTTGAAGCATTAATGTATGTTTAATTATGATTTGAGTTCCATCACTGTATTAAAATAAGACTTGAAATCCTTTTTTTTTTTGGTCAAAATTATTTACGGTTTAAGAGATACACTGCTTTAAAAAACCCTGTTTTCGGAACCCTGCGCCTTAATGCCATCATTATTCCACTGCGAAAAAAGAATGGTGCTAGCTCCGTCTCTCACTCACACTGGAATAATAGTGGCATTAATACGTCATAAAGGCTTATGCAGACCAGCGCGACGCGACGGCGCGACGCAACTCGAACAATACAATTTCTAAGAAAACTTCACGGTATAACAATACCCGGTGTCGCGTCGCGCTGTAGCGTCGCGCTAGTCTGAACGAAGCTTAATACGGCCCCTTTACTGTACTTTAGTAAGGAGCGGAGCTGCAGAGCGGACTGGGGCGCGTCTGAGTGGATGGCATTATCTATTATCTACTATAGCAAGCAATGCGTTATGATAACGATAATGAGTAGGCTTCTTCAATAAAACCGTGAGTACAATAAAACTATCACTCGCTTTCAAGAAAAGCATGAAATAGAACGTCACAATAAAACAAAAGCAAGTTTGGCACCTGTTTAGCGGAAAAACCTCCCAAAATAGGTTTATCTTTTGAAGTACTGTCATAGGTACATTCTGTGATCAAGGTATCTCCTCTCATAAATTTCCTTCCTCGGGGTACAATGCGGGACTGTTGATAGTGAGAATCGTAGTAGTTTTCCTGCAAAAAAAAACCCAAAATTAGTTATAGCGCCATCTATTGTCGTTGACAAAAACTATTATGCCACGCTGTTACTAAAGCATATAATGCCATCTAGTACCGTTTTTATAAAGTGGGAACGCAAGCAGTTGTTTGAAATAGTGTACAATTTTGTTAATAGATGGTGTTTAACGCAATTATAATATTTGCAAAAGTTTTCACTATAAATTAATTTTTATTTACCTCTGATATTCTGGGTAGTTCCTGTGTGCCTCTGATATGTTTTAGGGAAATCTTCCGCGCTGTTCCGTGAGCGTGTAAAAGTACTGATACTATGTTAACACCGTCTTCTGGTAAAGTCTGTAAACAAAAATGTTGTTTTTTTAGTTTACATTCCGAAAAGATCATAATCAGCAGGTGCAATGGGCAAAATTGTATCATGGATATACTAAAATATTCAAGTCCTATTCATATTCTTTGAATTTAGGTAGGTAATATAGAATAGCTTGTTTACTACGAATGGTTTTCAACAAACAACTGGTATACCTTATATTAGCAAGTTGTAGTGTAGTGCCCTTTTACCCACTAATGTAGTTATTCAGACAGGTTCATTGCTCATCTCAAACTCGATTAGAATGAAGACCTTGTGCGAATTTTACCATTGAAACTGAACGCAATCAGCCCATGTAAACCACGTTCAAGAGCTGTCACTGTCATTATTGTTCTGGAATATTGACACTGACAACTCTTGAACGTGGTTTAGATGTGCTGATCGCGTTCAGTCCGATTGAGAAAATTAGCCCTAAATGATTTATTTTTAGCCAATTTAGTCCCACTGCAGGGCAAAGACCGCCCTTTCTCTTTTCCGCTACTCTCTGTCTTGAGCTAGTGTGGAGTTCTAAACCAATCCTGTTTGTAGGAAGACTGAAAGACGAATTAATCACATAATAAGTACAGTACAACATTTTTTTAAAGTCTTTGGAATATTTCGTGTTTCGGCAGTTATCAGTTGCCCTTTGCACTAGGTGCAGACCGGACGCTCTCAATCGACTTAGAAGTATGTAGAGTTGTTAATACTCTTTTAACGTAATTTATTTAAGAAATGGGAGGAAAGCTCTTTGTATTCGGAAATGCGGTGATTCCCGAGGGACATTAAGAAAATAGTTGTACTGTAGCTGTACAGCTTTTCCCCGCCGCTCCGCCCGCTTGGATGTCGGAAAATATTCCACGGGAACTTACTAACGGGATTTAAAAGTACCCTATGTGTTAATCCAGGTTATAAAACTATCTGTGTGCTAAATTTTGGCTAAATCCGTTCAGCTGTTTCAGAACATATTAGCCGTTCACTTCAAGATGGCCGTTACCTTTCCCAGTTCCCCACACTGCACAAACAAACACACGAAACAAACGACGATAGCAAACTCGCTAACCCTACTAAGCGGGTCTGACTTGAGGCGCGGTGTGGGGAAGCGGGAAGAGAGGTAACGGCCATCTCGAAGTGAACGGCTAGTAAGGATGTACTAGCCGTTCACTTCAAGATGGCCGAAACGAAGACTTTTTGTGACAAAAACTCTTCGTTACGCTTTTATTTTATTGCTACCAACCTCCTGAGTACACTCAGTGCTACAGATCCCAACAGTTCTGTAACTTTTTTGCTTCGGCGGGATCACGTGTAACGCTGATATTAAAATACCGGCGCCTACGAGAGCTGCGTCGTGCTGTCTGAGTGCAGATGTGTAGTGGACTCGGATGCCTGAACTGTCGAGGACTGCGGGATAAAAATGGTGGTTAGTGGAATGCAGAAACAAGAACTAAAATTAAAGGAAACTATACAAAATAACATTAAGACCTTTCCGAACCAAAAGACAAAAATATCTATCAAAATCAAGTCATTTATTCAAACAAGGCTGAGAATCAATAACAACTGATATCCGTGTAATTAAAGAAATAGCAGATTTTTAGAGGCATGAGGAACAGTGTAAAGTTCACTCATCTTCTATAAAAAGGGAGGATCCTCCGACCAGACAGGTATCGCGTCTGGCGGGCAACTGCCCAACGATTGATGTCAGGAAGTTATATAGGTATATGTTGAGTGCGCATGCAGGATTTTGTGTGACGTCAGGATTTTGTTTGCGTTGTTCGCATGTGGCTATGACACCTTTTCGGAACTGCGGCCTTTCCTTTTTAGCTACGCAAAAATACTTTTCTCCCATTTCATTGTTTCTCAATGTTTACAGCAGATTCTTTATTCATCATGACCATCATCATTTTAGCCGAAAGACGTCTACTGCTGGACATTGCCATCCTCCAAGCACCGCCACCTCGACCGGTTCTGTGATTCCCGCATCCAACGGATTCCTGCGGCAGAGCAGGCTTAACAAGATCATCGGTCTTCTCTCCATCACCCTTCCAACGGTACGTTTTCCGGTAAGCGGTCGCCACACCAGAACCTTTTGTGTCTGTTCTACGAGCAATGTGCCCTGCCCACTGTCACTTAAAAAGGCAATTCTTCGGGCTAAGTACTCGTATAGGAAGTATTGTATTCATTTTATTTTTGTCTTCTGATTTTGTTATTTCACTATATGCTGCACCTGTTGACGCCATCACGTCAACGCCGGCTGTCGCTGAAAACCAGCGCTGGGGCTCTGTCTCGCATAGGGTCCCAGCATTATGCTGAGTGATGGCCGTTTTGCGTGGATGTGACGCATATTTTCCCCCAAATTGTTATTCTTGTTTTGTTCTTTCATTGGGTCATGTTTACCGCAAATAAGCGTATTTTCTTTTCTTTTATGTTTGGGTGCCTTGGTTCTCCTACAGATCTCTTAACTCGACCACACAGAGAAACTCCAAGCATAGCCCTCTCCCTTTGGGTGACTTTGTACATAGTTTCTATATTAAATTAATACAAAGCACAAACTCACCATTATGCAGCTCCTGGTTATCATAATGAACCTCCAGCATGTAGTAAGAAACCCCGCCTTTGTCGCCCAGAGGTATTCCGACGTTTTCAGGAAAGAATTCACCTGAAATTGTTAAGATAATTAATTAACATCCTAATTAGATGTTCATTATTGTTAAGATTTTGAGGTAGACAAGGTGTTACGAACTTGAGATGAAACAAAAAGCTGGCGCGTGGTTGAAATTGTTGTTTATATAAAATATATTTACTAAATAATTATAGTGTGGAATTCTCTAATAAAACTTTTTTTTTTTTTTTTTAAACCTAATGATTTGACTAGTGATAGTTTTTAGGGCTCCGTATTCAAAGGGTGCTAACGGGGCTGTATCTTTTAAACCGTAATAGGTAGAGATTTGTAATTTTCACAGTGTGTAGTATTATGGCCGCTCTAACACCAAATAATAAAAAATAAAAATTTAAGTGGGGTCCCGACCCACAAGAAACGTGTTTTCTTCGGAGTTTTCTGCTCAGGGGGTCTACTCCCAAAGCGAAATCCGTAGTTTCAGCCAAAGTTACGGGGGCGTTGTTCCCCGTCTCAATTACGGACATACCGTGAGTGAGACGGAGAGTGAAGCGTCCGTAACTTCGGCCGGAACTACGGATTTTGCTTAGGAATCACCCAGGCTCGAATTTGTACTATAAAATATTTTACGCAGTTTATTTGGTAAGTTTAACTTATCCTAATAAACATAGATGTCGCAAGAGGAATTTAACGGAAATAGGCCCTAATCTATGTCATGTTATAAAACAAAGTCGTTTGTCGCGTTTTTCTGTATGTCCGCGTTGTTCTTCTAAAATACGCAACGGATTTAGGAATCAAACCCCGAGACCGAAAAAGAAGCAAAGACATACGACACTGCACTAAAATAACAGATGCTGTGGAATTAATTGAGATGGGCAGGACACGAAGCCAGAGCCATAGATGGACACTGGAGTGAGAGGGTTCTCCATTGGTACCCTCACAACGCACCACGCAACCGAGGCAGACCCAGGCGCCGGAGTGCGAGGATATTGTGGCTGTTACCGGCCCCACCTGGACTAGAATAGCCCAAGACAGAGACGAATGGCGAAAGATGGAGGAGGCCTTCGCCCTTAAATGGGCAATCAAAAATAATAATTGAAGTTATTTTAGTTATGAAATCTATGAAATCAATCTATTTATTTAAAAAAACTATTTTTGTCTATCAAATTATTATTAAAAATGCATGCTTAAATAATAATGAAACTAACCCTCCGACATCTACCTACTATCATCTGGGAATGAATTTAATAAATTTAAAAGTAAAAGAGCCCCATTTACACGAAGTAAGTTCGATTAAAATTGAAGCAATCGACTAAACTCTGTTTAGCCGATGCTTGTTTTATTGTTGCTTCAAGTGGTATGGCCACAAGGAAATAAATCGTACCGTTTACTCGTATATCAGGCTTTAGGTAGGTATATTTTAACAACAAAAACCGAACTGTTCCTTACCTTGAGACCCAATCGCCCAAGCCGCAAGAGGAGTGGCACAAGTCGCCCAGGCACTCGGCCTATTAGGTCCGAAATACCCCTCGCCTTCTGCCCACCCATTCCACAGATGCTTATCTTCATCTTCAGCACATTCGTACAGCACCATATGATGTACTGGCGACATGCTGTTCGGTTCTTGAACCGGTACGTTGTTCCTGATTGGTCGGCTGTCTATAAGAGGCTCGTAGCCTACGATGTGGTGTTTTTTCGGTAGGTCAGGAGCTTTGAAGATCTTGCACCAAAATAATGTTGCCATTATGTAGGGGATTGTTAGCTGTAAGGAAGAGAAAATTGCTTTTAATTCGTCGAATAGATTGAGTGTCAGCGGTAAGTACGAGAAAAACGAAGATCTGGGAGTTATTTTCTTATGCTTTGTTAATGATTAGCCTATAATCAGCCTGAAATGGGTTGTGACATTGCTTACAGAAATGGCTGACGAGGCCGAAAGGTTCTGGAGTGACTACCGCGTACGGAAAGACGTAGCGTTGGAAGGCCCCTCACAAGGTGGATCGATGACCTTGTAAAGGCCGCAAGAATACGCTGGATGCGGGAAGCACAGAACCGGTCGAAGTGCCGGTGCTTGGGTAGGCCTATGTCCAGCAGTGGACGTCTTTCGGCTGAATGATGATGAAATGGGTTGTGATTGCCGTGTATGTAAACGTTCTATTCAAATCGGAGCTTATGGAATAGTCCAATTGGTCACCTTTTGAAAAACACCCACGGATGCATCATGGGTAGGATTTTTTATACACGAAACCATTGTTTCCAGTCATATTTTATGCCGTTGTTGATAAGAAAGAAAATACGTTTATTTGTGGTAAACATGACGCATAGAAAGAACAAAACACAAGAATAACAAATTGGGGGAAGTATGCGTCACATCCACGTATAATGGCCATCGCTCATCATAATGCTGCGACCCTATATGCGAGACAGAGCCCCAGCGCTGGTTTGCAGCGACGGCGTTGACGTGATGACGTCAACCGGTGCAGCATATAGTGAAATAACAAAAACAGAAATCGAAAATAAAATAAATACAATACTTTCTAAATGTTTATACACGGTGACATTTGAATCACAGGTTTGTTAAAACAAACGTTACAACGGATAATGCTTCCATCTGAAAACTCACTGAGGCAGCATCTCCCTTTTCGAGGTCATTTGATAAAAATGGTACAATAAGTTGCAAACAGATTGATGAACTAATTAGATACTCACATTAGTCAATTTAACATCCCAATGATTGAGCGGTATGGATTCAGGTTTGGAAACTGGCTGAAGAAGTCTCAGTGGTCTAGCTCCACTCTTCACGTGTTTCGGCAGCTGACCATCAGAGTCGTCTGGTCCTAACGCCCAGAGAATTTGGGTTGTCTCGTCCTGTGAAGAAAAATATGGATGAGTTATTGTGATGATGTCATTGTGTTCGAGATTTTTTCGTACGAAAATAGTGAAATCTCTTGGCGCACCGAACAGTAATACCTAGACGCTGTCAGTGTGTCAGAGAAGATCCTCTGGGTTAGGCAGATGCCTAACCCTTCGGGGATCTTCTCTGTAACCTATTGTACACCCACATTTCACCAGTTATGTTTAAGTCCCATGTAATAGAGGGCGAGCCTATGCCATCAACCGGGCACAAATCCAGACTCCGGGCTGCTACTGAGAAATTCCAGATGGAAAAATCCAATAACACTTTGCCTTACCCGGTAATGGAACCCAGGAACTTATGCTCTTAGCAGTAGCGCTTGCAACCACTAGATCAGAGGCAGTTTAAATGTAATTTCTCATTTCGTGGGGTCCCAGTAGACTTTACATTTAAAAGTTATCATTTCTACTTACCCCGATAACAAAGTCCTGTTTATCACATGTATCCAACTGTCTTCTAAACTCTACAGTAGTGTGCGTATCATTCTGATACCCAGATATCAGCTCGTAGTTCTTTACATCGTCTGCTATCGCACGGTCTTCGAATTCGGAGCCGTAACAATCCTGAAATAAAGAAAGAATTTTGTTAGTGGTGAGATCGATTATGATGATTGTCAGTGAGCGGAGTTTGAGTAATTGAGGGCCGAATATTTCAACTTTTTGCCATCGATAGGCTAAGGCGAAGACTTCGTAAGGTCTAAAGTAAGGCATATTTGGCAAATTTGTACATTTAGATCACGAATATTATCAACCTTTCATGTCTAGAGGTATGAGGGACAGGATGTAAAGTTCACTCATCCTCTATAGAAAAGGGAGGACCTTCCTACCAGACGGGAGTCGTGTCTGGTAGGCTACAAGACAGCTTAACAATTAATGTCGGGAGGTCGTATACAATACTTGTCGCGCAGTAAACTCTGCTTGCGCGATGCAGGATTTGTGTGTCGTCAGGTCTTTGATAAGTCTAGTTCGCATGTAGATACCGCCCATGTCCACCAATTATTATCTTGTAGATAGAACAATCGTCAATCTAGGAGTTTTAAATAATAGAATTATAGATGTTCAGTTTATCGAAATAGATACTTTTAAATACGGACAGGAAATAAGTAATTCAGTAAGCATCCTGCCTCTTTTAAAGTAGCTCAAAAACCGCCCAATTTTTTTGTTACATAAAATCGTGATCTTGAACAGTTTTATGGCTCGCAATTAAGACGAAAAAGGAGTTAAGTATACACATTTAGATTTTTATTCCTCTTATTAGCTGTTCGACTATAATTAAATAAATAATAGAACCATTTTGGGTAAAAGTCGTTCATTACACAGCAGCCAAATTACTTTAACTTTGTGCATAATGAAACTTATAAAGTGGTTTAGCTAAACTACTTTTGTTAGTGCGTAATATAAACTGGAATGTCAAACTTTTTTAAACTATGGCGGTTAAATAGTGATTCTGTTTCAAGCCTCTCAATTTTATTAAAAAATCCTAAACTCCATTTGAAATAAGATTAGACATTAAATAAACCTTTTTTACAGTCCGTTCAACCGATTTTAACTTCTATTGCGTTGGCGGCATGACAAATGGCAGCTGCAGTAAACAGTTGGTATTGTAACACCTTTTTTTGCTTTTAATGCCATCCTTATGCCTACGGTATAGAAGTCCAAATCGGTTGAACGGACTGTAAAAAAAGGTTTATTTAAATGTCTAATCTTATTTCAAATGGAGTATAGCTAATATGCATATTATAAATAATAATCTAAGTACGTAAGGCCTTTAGTAGACAACCCTTGAACTAACTCTATACCTTTGTCTCATAGAAAACTAGTGTAGGTACAGTAGGGTGCAAGTCAGTAGTAACACTTTTATCTTCTTCTGTTTCATGTAGTTAGTGACTAACCCGATGTTACAATTTTTATGCCGCCCATGGGCCTCTGTCTTGGCTTCACATGCCGTCGAGAAATATCTTTCAGGCCAAACCAGTCGAGTAGTACAAAGTTTTCTAATAGTAAATCATTATGTTCAACAGTGGTCACACACTCAAAATGGCAAGTCCATCGCACGATTCGTATACCACAGGCGATAAAAGTTTACCATCTATGGACTTCCCAGATACAAATTGCCCTATAACCGACAGAAGGCAGTTTACTCCTCACACCTTCACCATACTCCACCGCAAAATAAGAAACATCTGTCGTAGGTACCTACCTACCTACTGTTTTTTTTCATGTGAACAAAAATACATTTTCAAAAATAGCCATTTTTCCTCTACGGAAGCAAAGGTGGGATATAAATTTGTTAGTCTATTAATAACAGCAGCGCGCATACCAGGTTTGATGCTCTTTTTTTTGTAGCACGTGTTTGCTAGCATCTGCGATGTTTTCGAACTATAAGGGCCTGCCCAGACCGGCCGGGACGGCGGAGGATTTTATATCGCGCTTGGAGCATCGCAGCGCAGTTTTCCGTCGATCACCGAGCATTAAAATGTATACCTTATATCGATTGGGTAAGTATTAAATTGATAAATTTAAAATCCTCTGCCATTCCGGCCGCCAGTCTGCGCAAGCCATAAAAGGGAACATATTTAAACTGTTATTGAATTATTGATTCAAAAAGAGTTTTAAATTCACGACACAAGACTCAATATAATTTGTTAAATGGTGTGCGCTAATAAAAGTTGCCACCTTTTCTCTGTCGTAATTCTTATAATTAACGAAAAGGCTGCGGAATCGTATACAAATGCCGTTTATAATAAGCTGATATAACAGCTGATCGCAACGACTTTAGCAACTCATTCCTTGTAAAAAAAATAAAAAGCAACCCCGGCTGAAACAGCTGGCGACGTTCAAAGCCGCATCCCTAATCTCAAGACATCCTTTCTATTGCATATTCGATAGAAAACAGATGTCTCAGGGTACAAAGGTAAGTAAATTTAATAGTAAACTATTATAAATTCTTTTTTTGCTCGGCAGATGTCGTGTGCACGTGCCATGCCTGATGTTCGAGCACCTGGCTTCGTCCGTAATGATAGGGGGACAGTACACATGCCAAATGTCAGGAATTTATCCTTACTTTTTTTCTCTTTTTTAACGATCGGTTTGACCTTTTGTAGAAGCTTGTTCCTGTGGTTTTTGATGCAGTGAAGTAAGTTCTGCTAGGCTACTTACTGATTTTTTCTTTTCAAAATCCAACATCGCAATGCGATGGCATATTATTTTAGAATACTTAGGTAAATCATTTTGGTACAGTTTTTGAAATACTTTTGTTGAATACAAATCTCGAATTGAAATAAAGCAAATTCTTCGGCGTCAAGTGCCGTGCCGAGCATAAATATAGCTCATGTTGTAGTGAGAAGAAAATCTAGTCAGAGTTAATAGTCCGAAATGAAAGGCAGAAGTAAGAACGATAGAATGGAGGGCGGAGGGACTAAAATAATCTTTATTCGTATAGTCTCTAACGAAGTAATGACCATAAAGCCAAAGAAACATTCCAGAACCAATACGCAATTCAATTCGCAGAATATTTTGGTATTTCGCATAAGAATTCGCATAGTCGGCCAAGGATCGCATAAATATTTGTGTGTCTAGAATCCTAGCTCGAACTATAAGGAGTATAGAATAAGTAATGGTATGAACTATGGTAATAAAACACGTTTAAATATTCCGTGTCGTAATGTGCGAAGTCTTGCTGAAATAGTGCAGGTTGTTTTGAGCTTTATGTAGCTTTACGTCCATACGAAGTAAAGCTGTTGTTCACACTTCGTGTTCTTGTCATTAACTAGCTGGGTTTGTGACTCCACCTGCAAGGAATGTGTTCTGTTTCAGGTATCAAATCAAGTTTCATCTAAAGTAAGGCTTTACCTTACTTGGAAATTCTACGTTTCGTGTTCATTTAACGATTAAACGTAATGTACATTTTATTTAAACTTCTATTAATAAATTGTTGTCATTAATTGAATGACTCAATTTTTGTTATTTAAAAATAATAAAAATAAACAGTTTTATTTTCTAATTTAAAACTGTATTTCCATTTTTAAAAAGATATAACGTAAACACTTATTCTTATTTTTTGATGTGTGCATGAGAGACGTAAAATCTACTAAAACCATGTTCCTACGAAAATAAACATTTTCAAAGCAGTTTCAAAGGTCAAAACCAGAAGCATAAGCTCCTTGTAAATCTGGAAACTAATAATGCTTTGTACCAATGCAATTTATGTCAACACCGCTTGGGATTGCTCGAAACAGGTTCAATAATACCAAAGTAAGTTGTTATGACACAGCACCACCTACTGATATTCATGTAAAGCTATGCAATACAGTTGCATTGTGCACTGAGTCATCCGATAGTTCACAAGTTCAGAATTCTAAGTGAGAACCCATGACACATTTGTTGAATGCACGGTTATCTAAAAAGAGCGTTTACACAGGAGCTCGTTTAATTTCAAAATAGCTCTTTGACAATTTGCCAAGGACATGTTTGAAATTCTAAAAAGGAAAAGAAATATCACATTTCTAAAATACAACACTGAGCAAATTAAAGTAAGTAGGTACTGCAAACTATCGAAAGTGATGAGTAACTGAGAACTTCTAAAATTGAGAGAAATAGATTTGCCATCATTTTATTGGGGCAAGGACTCTGAGCCAACTTTCACATATGAACGCTCCCTCAACTATCCCCCCGCCCCCTCTCAAATACCTGAAGAACAATACAACATCCAAAGCTACAGCCACATACCCAGTAGATAGTACTTACACCACGAAAATAAAACTTTAATAGCTACAAAAGCATGGCATAAGGTACTCGTATCCTATTTTACAACAGGTAGTGAATGTTGAAGCGAAACAGGATTTTGCATGGATTCGTCGATTCGACTCCGGCGCACGTTCCCACGGTCCGCTAAACGTACATACATAATAAATAACGTGTTTAATTGTACAGATTTTTATAATACGCCGTTGGATTGACGCGTTTACTTGTTACTTGGTCAGATAAGGACACGATTAGGGAATTTCGAATCGAGTCACTGGAATGTGCTGTTTTCAAAGCAGGTGCAGTCGGTCTGGTTGTAATAGATTGTAACCCACTGCCCAAGGCATTTGCGTAACCTGTTTTCGACAGATGATATTCAAATAGGGTTGGATTTAATACGTGCTTGCTATTTTACATTTTACTAAAATTTTGCCATTTAGCTCAGTCGTCGGTACCAATAGAACACATTCTATTGTGTTCAGTGGGTAACGACTGAGCTAAATGGCAGAAGATGATGTTTTCGTCAGATGATATTCAAATAGGGTTGGATTTAATAGGTGCCTTGCTGTTTTACATTCTACTAAAATTTTGCCATTTAGCTCAGTCGGTACCAACTGAACACATTCTATATGTGTTCAGTGGGTACCGACTGAGCTAGCATAACAATAAACGTGCTTCAAGCTCTAAAATTTTTATTATAATAGCTGTTCTTTGTAAAGCATAACAAAAACCGCGCTTCCTCGAATCGTGCTTTTACAAAACAGTAAATGTGACAAGTGACAACACATTGAGTCCCAACATGCAAATACGAATAACACGACAACACAAGTTACATGAACAGAAACTTAAATGAGCCAAGAAAATGATCGTCGACTATCAAATGGGTCGGCATTACGCAATAAAGTG
Organism: Xanthia togata; assembly: GCA_963853775.1. NCBI lineage: Eukaryota > Metazoa > Arthropoda > Insecta > Lepidoptera > Noctuidae > Xanthia > Xanthia togata. The sequence continues at coordinate 9,743,814 of OY970806.1, forward strand.
CTATTCCATTGTGAGATTATATACCAAGTTCAAACGGAAGCATTAAAATTCTTTCTACGTTCACACAAAAGAATAAGTTTTGAGAATCGACCTGATGTTCGCGCATGAGAATCGAAACACAATAGGAGCAATACAAGCAAGCACAATACAAGTTATACAGATAACTTGAAATCATTCACTTAGATCCAGCTGTCTTGAGTAAATGACATTTATTTTTTGGCAGTGTATAGAGTGCCGCTAACGGATAGAGTGCCGTTAGCGGCATACTAGTGGCACTGCCTCGGCCCGGCTAAAGTGCCGTCAGATTTCCATTGTCATGGTCACTGTCACTGAGTCACTGTCACTTGATATTTTGTTTTATTGTTGAGCTTAGGACGCTGTACAACACCACATTTCCAAAATATTACATTCTCTTGTGCCTAAACTGACCCTGGCGTTGTGTGGTCACAGTTCTAACCTAACCTAACCTATCTTATCTTTCAGTCATGTTAATTTGCTACTTGTTTTTTCGTAAATTCAGTCAATGTAGTGACTTCTGATATATATACGAGTATATATATTTATTTTAAAATTTTTATCATCAAAATTATAAATATCCAAAACAAATACGATCAATCAATACAAAGGGCGGCGAGCTAACCTCAACAATCAAACAAAATAACAAGTGACAGTGACAATGACAATGCAATGCTTACGGCACTTTAGCCGGGTCGAGGCAGTGCCACTATTATGCCGCAAATTGCGGCACTTTATCCGTATCGGATAAAGTGCCACACTTCTTTACACTTCCTTATTTTTTTGACATCATTGATTCACAAAACATAAGTGAAAGACGCAATTTTTCCATAGCAGACAATACAGTTTTTACGATATATCTAAGGCCACCGAATCACGACATGCAAGGTAAGCTTAGTACTTTGTTTACATAAGGGATCTGACCTTTCTGAAGGCCAACATTCATGATGAAAGCATACAACAAATCTTTGTTGGACTGCCCCCTTCACTCACTTTGTACGCTAGATCCTTTTCACTTCAAAATCTGAATGAAGCACTTAAATCTTTTGAGAAGTTTTGCTGAAGCCTTTAGGGTACCAGCAGAGCGTCAAGCAGATTCTAAGAGACGAAACTTACTATGAAGAACTTCAATGTTTTGGTATGTAGGTAGATATTATCTCTTCAGTAAATCCCACATCCCTGTTTAAAATTCACATGACAATCTTATTTAAAATGTCAACGTAGGATTGAACATTCGCAAATCTCATTGTAAATCGATACGCCACTCGATTCTCGCCTTTCGCTATAAGCAATAGGGGTTAAATAGTGCATCAATGAGCTAACTACCTGGTTGGAATGCGATTTTGGCGTGCCGTGTTTTGCGCAATACGATAGAATTGCATCTATGACTGGTTTTGATTAGATCTTTGTGGGAAGAATTTGCAGTACCTGTAACTGTTTTGATTTCTATGCTTATTTATCGGTTTAGAAATTCAATATACCTGCCAGCGGCTTGTTCAAAAGGGTGTATAATACGGTTGGAAAGGTTGGTATTCTTTTATCTTTTACAACTGATCTTGCTTTGACAGCAAAACAGGCTTTACCAGGTCTTATCTTCGATAGCCAGCAATATTAAAAATAACTTTGTTCTCTTAATACAAGTTTCAATGGATATCTTTGCTAAGATCTTCTAGAATTTAGGGCAATAAGTTTTCTACAACTGAATAAAAAAATGCATCTGCCCTTTCTCATCGATAAATAGAGGGGTAAATTCCGAACCATGTAGATACGTTGCTATCTTTTCTTGTTCATCAATTTTATCTGTTTGTCACCATACATCATGACATAACTCCATAACAGGCTACCCGTCTGACATAAAACGTTTCGGTCCAAAGTTCATATTACTAGGCTATTATCGTAGTGCAACTTTACTTAGTATTCTTAAAAGCAGCATTAATTCCTCTCTCGTGCGTAAACATTACGTGCAGGTGTACGCTTGCACCTTGCGCCTGCATGTGTAGGTACCCATAACTTATGTTACAAAAGTAATTGCGCTGGCGTCGTTAAAGGATTTAGTGGCTAGGGTACTAGAAGTGAATGGAAGACTTTTGTTCACTCCAATCACAAGGTTCTAATATTTTGCATCATTACCAGTAGTAACCATTTCAAATTGCTATTAGCTTCTGTAGTTTTCAAGTGCATTATACATTATTGGAGTTACGTTTGTTAGTCTACGTTCAGCTTACGAATAGGTTTTAGTACTACTGCCACTGATATAATAGAATAGAAAACTCTTAATATATTATGTACACCATACGAAATACAGAAATATTACATCAGATGACACGATAAGACCACCTATTGCAATAAATAGTATTATGAGTTTCCTCATTCAATCTGAAAGTATTCACTGCTGAATTTAAGCTGTCTGCCCTTTCATGGACTCTCACATCTGTGTCACGATCTCCATCTGCTATTTCCAACTACTTCAGTAATGTCGTCCTGTTACAGCTACGCTCATGCTTAATCACTAACAAGTGCTTTTAAAGCCATGAATATTGAGAAAATGTGAACCTGCATTGAATTTAATACTCGACACCGATTATATTAACATTGCTCATTGCATTCAAAGCCTTTGGTCATTTATCCAATAATTTATATATTCTAAATGTCAGGCAGTTATATAGGTATTGGAGTTACGTTTGTTAGTCTACGTTCAGCTTACGAATAGGTTTTAGTACTACTGCCACTGATATAATAGAATAGAAAACTCTTAATATATTATGTACACCATACGAAATACAGAAATATTACATCAGATGACACGATAAGACCACCTATTGCAATAAATAGTATTATGAGTTTCCTCATTCAATCTGAAAGTATTCACTGCTGAATTTAAGCTGTCTGCCCTTTCATGGACTCTCACATCTGTGTCACGATCTCCATCTGCTATTTCCAACTACTTCAGTAATGTCGTCCTGTTACAGCTACGCTCGTGCTTAATCACTAACAAGTGCTTTAAAGCCATGAATATTGAGAAAATGCGAACCTGCATTGAATTTAATACTCGACACCGATTATATTAACATTGCTCATTGCATTTAAAGCCTTTGGTCATTTATCCAATAATTTATAGATTCTAAATGTCAGGCAGTTAATAAGCAATAGACAGGTTACAAAGATTTCTAGAATATTCATAGACATGCAGCCTCAGTAGAAGGGGACTTGGATGACATTAAATGGTTTGCTCATCTTATTGCTTATTTTATCATTTATCATTGTGGTGATTTAAGATTTATGTTATGAGATAACATAATCAGCCTATAATATAAGTTCCCACTGCTGGGACATGTGACACCTCACCTCACAGGAGTGGGCTGTAACTCACTCGGGCCCAGTGCGGGTTGGTAGAGGTCACATGTCTTCGAATCTTTGATTCTAGGACATGCCGGTTTCCTCACGATGTTTTCCTTCGCCGTTTGGTGAGCAGTGGTGATGAAATAATTTACACAAAGTAGAGTAGCCATTGGCCCGCCACTGCTATTGATTTAAGAGATCAAGATTTATAAGATATTAATTGAATATAATGTTAAGTGAGTTAACCGGGGTTAACTATAGAAATAAAGAAAAGTGAGGGACTTAGTCGGACAAAAAGCCAGTGGGACAACACAAATATGAAGTAATTGATATTCTAAGTTTTGACTATCTAAGTATTTCCAGAGAAGTTGTCGAAAGTAAATAGGAACTCTAGATTGTGATAACAGTACAGAAACAGAATGAAAATGAGATAACAATGGCTACTGTTAATGCAAAAGCAAAACATGCAAGACGCTGCAGAGTGTTAGATAGGACCATGTCGGGGTCGCGGGAATGTTCGAAAGCGATACCGTGAACCCTGGCAACATACAGGCAACAGAAGGAACACGGGTGGGTTTTAGTCAGTAAGAGTCTGACACGCCCTCCCACTCCGCCCAGAGCGGGAGAAGTTATTTGATAACTTCCCAGCCAAAAAAAGGGGGCCAAAAATATTGCCATGTTACGAGTATGGAAAAATACTATGCATAGATAGGTAGTAAAAGATGTTAATATTGCAAATTAAAACCCGTTTATATTAGCAATACTTGATCAAGCTTAGAAAAATATTCATTAAAGTTTATGAGGAGAAAGTTTACATCGCGAAACGCAGAACGTTTAGTATTATCCTGTACCTTGCTAACATCTTCAAAGATAATTATGATAACTTTAATGAAGTAATAGTAATATTTGCTTCAATAACTTGCCAACAACAATAATAAGATCATCGTATGTTTGGTACCTATGTAGTATTTTGAGCTCCTATAGACGCTATTCTCCAAACTGATGCTTAATGTACTTAAATATACTTCTGTTTAAGAGTACATTCAGAGAATATACGAGTATATTAAATGTTAAAAAGTACTTAAATGTTTTGTGTTTCATAATGTTAATTATTTTGCACACTATTGTATATAATCAAGTTCTTCTAACTGAACAGACAGCTGTACTGCTGGGGAGATTGTTGCGCCACTTCGTCTTCCCAGCTTAAGCACTAGTAAGTGGTGAAGGACGCGTTTTGGGAGGCTGTCTTATGTAATTTTGACATTAAAAAAGTGCTGATTGTCAGCCTAGTTTGAATAACTTACTTTTAATTTTTATTTTTGACATATTAAGTCTATGCAGGACTAACTGCACTGCCGTTTAGGTGCAACTAGCTTTATCTCACATATTCTCCATTCATTTCGACTTTCCTCTATTGGAATATTTCCACATTATTTTTGATTACTTTGTAGCCTTAAATAGGTAAGTGTACACGAATCAATAATCATCTCCAAGCGAAACTCATCGTGGGTGTGAAAGTTTGGACATAAAAATCTCTGTAATCAGACACCTCGGTTCAATATACCTAATTAGTAATTAACTTCTTAGAAAGTGTGAAGCTTACGTTAGTTTATAAAAACACTTTTAAGAAGTACACATTTCCATGCTTAAGTTAATAGTCGATCGGCTTAATTATCACTTAAAGATGCAAGCGTTTGAGCTTAAAAGATAAAGGTGAGCGTCCACTTATCTTTTTTTAAAGATTACGGGACTGTGTGCTTAAACCCTCTTTCTTTATCGACATGTTTAAATACTGTTTCGATAATTATCGTAACGCCTTGAATAATAAGAAGTGTTCGCTAGTTTACATTAATTTAATCCGTTTAGATTTTGGGTGGGGTCCGTTCAATGGTATTTAATGAATAGTTGGTTGACTTTGATGAACAAATATTTACATATTCAAACTACTGTAGTTTGAATATTTAAAGCGTAATAATATTTGTCCAGAGTGATTTTTAATATGTCTAAGATTCATAAAAAAATCCACAGATAAGTGTATACAAAAACATATATGTGATATGTAGGTAAATACTATATGTTTGTGAGACTGAGTTTATTTCAGCCCAAGTTTACAAGATTCTTAGAAGCTAGTTTGCTTAATCCCATTTCCGCATACAAGAGAATCCGTTTCAAAGATAGAAACTAGGTTACCATAATGCAATGGAAACCTTTTTGACATTTTAGCTTGGGTTTAAGGCAAATGGGATAGTATCTAATGGTGCTTTGCTTTATCAAGTAACTAACTCTACTACCTACCGAAAAAGATGCGCTAAGAAAAGGACCCAAAATATCTCCCCTGTTATATACAAAAGATATACTTTAAATTACCCATATATAAATTTAATTAAAAGATATTGATCATGATAGTACAAGAATTATTCTATTATCGAGTGTATATAACAGCTGATAAATAAATGTTTGCAATGAAGGAAATGGTAAGAAATATATACTTCCAGTGGACTACTTAAATCTTGGATAAGATAAAATAGTTTGCTTTTATGAAAGCGAAAAGGTTTTGGGATAAAAGGAAACAGGAATTGGATAGATCGGAAGGAAATAAGAGACATGCGTGATCTTAATGGAAGGCAGAAATACAAATAATGAAAGAATACGAATACTGTGTCTATAAGAGAAATCATAATGGCACATGGCGAAGATGACTAGTCGTTCAAAATATGTACTTACACTTACTTTTGTAGCAATTAAGAAGTATTAAGAAGTTAATAAAAATAAAACCGGCAGTGCTATTCTGTAACCATCTCACCGTGAAAACTTAGGTGAAGTGAGCTCGGAGTGAGCTGTCAATCCCTAGCAGCAGGTGGAATGACAGCTCACTTCACGTTCACTTCACCTAAGTTTTCACCGTGAGATACAGAAAAGACCGGCTGGTCTTTATGACCAAGTGATTTAAGTCTTGTAAACTGAAGAACATAAACGTGCAGCCTGTGGGTGATACACACCCAAAAAGCATACGATACCCTTAGCGTCCAATATAACAACGCTTTCAGAACGCTCATGGGGCTGCCACGACACTGCTAGTGCCTAGGGCATGTTTGCTGAAGCTAGCGTCGACTGCTTCTATGCAACGATGCGTAAGACGTGCGCGTCTCTGGTGCGCAGGGTGCAGAAGCCCCAACAGCGTGCTGGTGATGATAGCTGACAGGCTCCACTGTCCTTACATACGACGCTGCAGTGACTTGCACGTCACCTAAAGTCGTAGGCCATTAATTATGTATATTGTAATATAATGTAATGTTAATGATTGTGTGTTTATTGAATATTGTATGAGTCGTTGTAACTTGAATTAATAGTTACATGGATAATAACAATAATAAACATTTATAAAAAGCAATACATTTATACCACCAATACAAACAAACAAATGAAAAACACATTAACACACGCATTGACTCTTAAAACCAAAATCACCATAAAAACAGAAGAAATGCTCGATCAATTAGTGTCCATAACATATTCTAAACACATCCATACATGTGACATCTATATATTCAAAGTATTTGAAGGTGTAACATGACTTCATTTTGAATGCTGCATCAGTAAGGGAATTTTAAGTATCTCGACCGAAACGGACGTGACCTGGGTGATGAAGATCTTCAAATGACAGTTCGGTGTTTGGGTCTCCTTAGGGACGTCAATATATATTTTTTTGCAATGCTGAAAACTATTGATTGAATATGAAAACTTAAAAAAAAATAGGATTGAAAGGAATAACTAATGGCGAAGACTGATCAATCTATTACAGCATTTATGAAGAAACATATAGGTAATGTCTGACGCTTTATTTGAAAGGTCACCCTTTACGACACGTCAGTACAATCACAGGTCGTGTACCGATAAAACAAACCTGACACACTATTAAATAGAGCCTACACATGTGCCATCCCAAAACTATAAGATGTCCCTTAGGTGGCCCAAACACCGAACTGTCATTAGAAGATCTTCATCACCCAGGTCACGTCCGTCAAGAAGTAGTATTCGTCAAGGACTGTCATTTCTTGAGTTGAACTACAAATTAATATGTTAGTATACTGAGAGATCTTTGCAATATTAAACTGACGACTGAATTTGGATCAGCTCATTACAATTCCCTGTTCTGAGCCTGGATGCGAATTAACCATGTACTTAAATAAAACGTCTTTATTTCAATTTTGTCTATGGAGCTGTTTATTATGTTATCATGATGTAAGTATGTTGACTTGAAAGAGCATGGCAGTTGAGAGTATGTCATGCTCACTTAAATGTCTCGCTGATGGTGGCGCGTGTGTTGGATCATTCGGTCCCCTACAAAATGGTTGAGCTGGATGGTACTGATTCACGCGTCATGTCCGTGAACGGGCGACGTCAGTTGAGCGTTGAGACTAGTCATCTCTTAACTGCCAGGGCTCATTTTTAATATCATATTTTGAATAGTTTTTTTTTACTATGTTCTCATATATCGAAGCAACAAGTAAATGTACCCAGGATTTTGTAATATCTAGATTTAAAAGAGTGTCCTTGGAGTTTCTTGCCGGTTCTTCTCCATAGAGATCTACGTTTTGGAGCTTCAACTTTCTGACTAACTGCCCGACTCCTGGAAAGTTCAAAAGAGCCTGTAAAAAACCTAGTTTAATTGAAATAAATGCTTTCAGTTTGAGTTTAGATAGACAATGAATAATATTATGCACTTCTTATTAATGGATATCATTGTATGTTTTATATTTAATTGCGTGTCTTCACATATAATATATATGATTGTATAACATCTCGAAAACAAATCGTTAGCAGACAGAAGCAATCGGAGTGTGAATAACACGAATATTATGTTCATACAGAGATAATAAGATTATTGTATTAACACTCATGAGTACCTATTACATAACATTTGATATAAGACGAATGTAGGATTTGAGAGAGATCTGTGTCTTCATAAGTTATCTCAGAAAGGTCTTAAAAGGGTTCATTGGTTCCAATTAGTTAGGCTAATCACAAAAATAGACTCCTACACCATAAAAATTACAGACATAAATTTAGAAATTTTACATAGGGTGAATAGATACTTATTTGATGAGCTCAGACTATTATCATCATTACACTTGGCAGATACATGGATTTTAATGCCAAGGGGACCCAATAACTGGATTGTGGAGTTCAGATAGGCAATCGTTCCATGTAAAATACTGGTACGAGCAGCATCCAAACTAAGAGAGTTATAAGTAAAGTAATTACTTACTACTAGTACTTAGTATTAGATAAGTATGTTATTATGATAAGACTAGGTAGGTGATAGCAGCCAGAAGACATATTTAACCTGTGCCTTAGGTGACAAAGATTTAGCTTAGGCAAAAGAGGATCCAATTTCGTTGTTGTACCTAGGTACCTTGCTTTATCAAACACAGTAAAAGGTACACTAAATGACATTTAAATAAATGCCTGAACAAAAACGCAATGTTGGATTTTCAGCGCTCACCTCAGCGCCGAGAGTTGAAAATCTAACAGTGCAATAATATTTAGGCGTTCATTTAGATGTTTCTTAGTGTTAGTGGACGGGCAGTAGTCTCATATACATGAATGGATTACAAGGCAAATTGAGGCAGACATATTATCCTTTGACTTCATATTCACTGCTACGAGTAATGCTGAAGTGCACTCGAGTCCGCCTTTAATAAAACTTCGAGGGTTATGCAACCGCCAACTGACGTCATTCTTGTGACGTAATAACTGGAATATTATGTAGGAGTTCAGGTTCTTTTGACCCTTATTTGCGCTATTTATACGTGTTAAAATTAAGATATAGTTTGTTTACATTATATGCCTAGTTTATTTGCCGAACTAAAGGGGTAAATATTAAATTTCAGTAGTTCGGTGCTTTGTTAGAACCGAACTATCGCAACTGAAACTTTCAGTAGTCCGGTCAACCGGACTAACAACCGAACTACTGCTACTAGAGGAAATAAAATAGTGTTGTCTTGACTTCTAAGTGTTTTTAAGCAAGAGCGATTTTGGAATAATATTATGTTTTTGAACGTCAGAAGTATTAAAACATCGAAATTAACACATTTTAGTATAAATATGTATTGTGCTCTGAAATGAGAGGAGTTGTCCAGAAGTAACGGTCGCGACGTACGAGTGTAGGTCGTAGGTTCTAACCCATTTTTTTTTTTTTGTGGTTGGGAAATTTTCAAATTACTTCTCCCGCTCTGGGTGGAGCAGGCGGGCGTGTCAGACTCTTACTAACTAAAACCCACCCGTGTTCCTTCTGTTGCCTGTGCAATGCCAGGGGGCCACGGTATCCCTTTCGGACATTCCCGCAACCCCGGCAGGCAATGATCTCATCGGACCCCTTCACTTGCTGACATCTCTTTGAGGCGCGCGTGGAACACAACGCGCCGTCGACCCGGGGCTGGTCGACGGCGAGCTGTAGGTTCTAACCCTGACAGGCTTTACTTTGTGTAAACTATTTCATCACCACTGCTCTTAAAACAGTCAAGGAGAACATCGTGAGGAAACGGGCATGTCTTAGAAACAAAAACTCGAAAACATGTGACATCCACCAACCCTCACTGGGCCCGCGTGGTGGATTAGGTACAGCCCACTCTCTCTCTCACAGAGGTGGCCTGTGTTCCAACTGTGGGATAAGTACAGGCTGTTTCTGCTGAAAGCATGGCTTTGGGATAAGAGATAGTTTTGTCCTAGGTAGAACAAGATAGGTAGGTCCAAACACTAGAAGAAAAGTACTTACCCACTTTCGCAGAAAAAATCAAAATAGGCCCAGCCTTTTCCCAACTAGGTATGATGGGGTCAGTTTCCAGTCTAACCGAATGCAGCTGAATACCAGTATTTTACATGGAGCGACTGCCTCTCTGAGCTCCACAACCCAGTAACTGGATAATACGATACACCTTGGTAAAACTGGTTGTTACGACTTTCGGGTTTCTGACAACCCGTAAATACTGTCAAAAATCCACGAATGACAGCCGGGACCAACGGCTTCACGTGCTTTCGGTTGGAGTCTGGGTATGTAAAGATACGCGACTGTTATTACGTAGCCACGAGCTCCTACCTACCTAACTTTACAGGCGGATAGTGTTACTATTTTGTGTACTCTGTGTGTCTACTTTAGTTTTGTACTTTCCATTGAAAAATAATCTTATTACTTAATGCCCTCCTAAAGAAACTGTATAAAAAGTAAAAAACAAAGTTTACTGACTTTTTCTTTTAAGCTAACTAAAGAACATTCATTATTAAGTAAGGAGTGCTTCAAGGTTTGTCTTTGAATTCTTTACGATTTCAGAAGGTACTCGCCTACTGATTTCCCAAATGTATTTTCTTTTGTTACTTAACTTTTTCAATCATTGTGAATGAAGATACTGCGTAGCATCTTAGTGTTAGGGTTGTAACTTTATCGGATTAGGTACTACTGTCTTCTGTGTCTTATTTGCCTACATAATGGAGATGGGAAATGGTGGGCCCAAATGTAATAAGTTTTTTATCTTAGAATATCAAAAATCAGCTCAATTCTCAATCTGGAAGCTGAGAAATAAGAGAAGATAGTTTTCGTGAGATTATCGATTAAATTAGTAATCGATTACACAATTACAAAAAGAAAAATATTCGCACTTGGTATTAACTCAAAGTAATTAAATGCACTTTAATTTATATACAATATAGTGCATATACAAGAATGTTGATAAATAAAATATTAATTAATTACTGAAAAACCAATATAGTAATTATCAATTTCATATCGATTAAAATCAGTCTTACTTATATTTTTAGTCTATGACCAGTGCCATAGACTAAAAATATAAGTAAGACTGATTTTTTGACTACATGAAAGCTGACTAGCGTCGGGGGTCGGGTTGCCTCCTTCCCTCAAATATGGTGAGGGGGGTAATGGCTGATCTTTGCGTTAAGCTCGTGAACGGGTGCTGCTTGTGGTGACTGGTCGTCTTGCTGATCATGGTTTTGTTATTGTTATTAGTAATTAACTGTTTTTTTATTTTACCTCGATTGTCCTAGTTTATCAATTATAACTTCTAGTTACAGCTATATGTAAGCGGGCACGCCCTTTATGCCTGGAGGCTTTATTTCCTTTTTTAGATATTGTTTACGTTTAGTTATTTTTATTTCTGCTTGAGTATAGATCTCGATGTTTTTGGTTGGTATATTGGCGTGTGCTAGCTGTCATATGGCTATTAATTTATGATTTAATGTTTTGTGTTGCGTTATGTAAATTATTTTGCATAAGTACTTATTGTATATAATCAAGTTTTTCTAACTGAACAGACAGCTGTGCTGCTGGGGAGTTTGTTGCGCCACTTCTTCTTCCCAGCGAAAGCACTAGGAAGTGGTGAAGGGTGGGCGTTTTGTGGGACTGTCTTATGTAACTTTGACGTTCAAAAAGTGCTGATTCTCAGCCTAGTTTGAATAAATGACTTTTGAATTTGAATTTGAACTGACATTGACACTAGACAGTTGCCGACTACTTTTTGGTTGCTCACTCGCTTAACCCTATGTAGTTTGTGCTCACTCGTTTTATGTTTTCTGATGCGTTTTGAGTGCTTTCCCGATTATTTTTTATTTTCAACGACCACTGCTTTGTCTTTTATCGATTCTGACCCCGCCTACCTTGTACGACCCTTGCTTTCACACTTGACACGTGAGTTTAAGTATTTATGGCTGTCACTTTTACGTGATAGGTACTGTGATTTATTTATAGCAGTAAGAAGGTAGGTACCTACGCGTATCAGCAAAGTTAAAACGAGATTTTGAGAGTTCAAAAACTAGTTTTATCTTGTGTGCCTCCGTCTTTTGGGACACAGGCAAAGTTCTAGTTCACTTTGCCGTGAAGCTTAGATACAGTATTTTTATCTCACGAAGCGACGCGCGCTTTACTTGTGGTTATGTAAGCGCAGGACCTCTCGGTACTTACCGTCCGAGACAATGGTGAAGTCGGATGTGTGTGTTATGTGTCACGCACACATTCACTGCGTGTACATTCGGTAACCACAAGTAAAGCGTTCGCCGCTTCGTGAGATAAAAATACTACTTATAGTTCTGAAGGTTTATTTATATTAGGTACAGCCGCCAGCAGGTCCACCTTCCCGAAACTGTCAAATTTTCCTAATCAACTTTGAACCTTCAGCTTTAGAAATAAAGTTGAAAATCTATTAAATAAATTTGACAGATTGTAGTAGGTTGATGTGCTGGCTTCTGTACATAAACCTATTATGAATTTTAGAATTAAGTTCCTCCTTTATTTTACGAACATATGAAAAACAAAAAAAAAAGCGATAACGCCGCCCATTATATATTTTGTAGTGTTTATTTCATTTTTATTTTTTTGGGTTAGAATAAAGTATAATTACATTAATTACCTATACAGGGTGGCTTGGGACATCGGCATCGGCGCGAAAAGTGTTACCATTGATTCAGTACGTGATTCTGAACCACACTGCGTTGAAATTGTCCGACGGTAAATTAAAAGTTTTCCCGTCAATGTCCCTGCCACCTTGTGTATAAGAAATAAATAAGATTGGTTACACATAACACGAGAATTGTATCATAATATAATATAACCTCAAGAACGCATTCCTAATGAGTTTGATAAAAAACCGGCCAAATGCGAGTTGGTCTCACAGACGAATGGTTCCGTACCATCGTACAATATTTAGCAAAAATCGCCCAAAAAAAACTAAGTATATTTTTGTAATAGCGGCAATAGAAATACGCAATCTGTGAAAATTTCAACTGTCTACCTATTACGGTTCATGAGATACAGCCCGCTGACAGACAGACAGCCAGTACGGAACCCTAAAAAAGAAAAACATAACACAAATACCAACGGGCCAACCCTATCCTTAACACCACCATAAAACATTTCCCTTATATTAAAACAGAGTAATAAATCTCATTCCTATGACGAATGGCATTTAAGGAATTTCGGTAAGCCATTAAATTGGATGGCTGATGGCTCATGATTACACCCCGAGGGTTTTAGGGAAATTAAATAGATCACCAGGTATGGGGGTTTTGATTACCAATTGGATACACTTCCTGTTTAAAGGGTCTTCAATAAGGTAATGATTTGGCCGTGCTAGTAGATAAATAAATGTAGGGTTGACAACAGGTAAGGGTGTTTGTTAGACTTGCAAACACAATAAAGTCTTATGTGTGTTTTACTAATCCTAAGCGACACTTAAGGCGTTACCCCGAGCTAAGTGGCGCCCTCATAGAATAAAAAATTGTTGCATAGCATAGAAAATAAAGATATAAGAATTAAAACGTGGAGTTTGTTACAAAGAGGATAAAGTGTTTCGTATCCAAAGTAGATAGCAAAAGTACCAAAAGCGGCCGTTTTTGACACTTTTTTATTCAATGAGGGCGCCACTTAGCTCGGGATAACGCCTTAAGGCTCGTGCAGACCAGCGCGACGCGACTCGAACAATACAATTTCTAAGAACGGTATAACATTAGCCGGTGTCGCGCGCGCTGTCGCGTCGCGCTAGTCTGCACGAAGCTTTAAATGAATGCCAGTTAATTAATAAAATCGTTTTACTAATGCTTAGCGACTGTTTAACCATAGATAGGTACATTTTGACGTTTTTGAACGTCACTTGAATTTAAGCAACGTTTATAACCTTCTTAAAATCCAACAGCGCGTTTTTCTTCAAGCGGGATGCGGTAAAGTAGCCCGCATAATTCAAATGTTCTTACGTTTTTTTGCAATTCGCAGGTCAGTGTCATGTTGTATGTTGATTAAAATATGATTCGCGACCGTCACAAATATGGCTTTACAAAATTATAATCATTAGAATCAGCAACACAACTCCTGAAGTTAGAATTTGAGGAATGTCATGATTTCATGAAATACTTATTCAGTAGGGTGATATGAACGTAGATTGATGTTTTTTAATGATTATAATTCTTTATATAAATATTTGATACGGCCGCGAATCATATTTAGATCAATATACGACCTGATACTGACCAGCAAATTGCAAAAAAACGTACGAAAATTTGAACTTCGCGGGCTGGCCTTTTCGCTTCGCCTTAAGCCAACATTTAAGCTTCGTTCAAACTAGCGCGACGAGACACCGGCTATTGTTATACCGTGAAGTTTTCTTAGAAATTGTATTGTTCGAGTCGCGTCGCGCCGTCGCGTCGCGCTGGTCTGCACGAGCCTTTAGGCGTCGCTTGGCGTTCATGAAAAGGTTTTTTTTTTTAAATTACAGTTGTATGAGGTGCTTACACCTCTGCCTAGCCCTTCGGGGATTGCAGGCGTGACGTTATGTTATGAGTTTAATTTCCAGTCTGTTTTTAATTAGTATGCTCATCGGTCAGTAAAATACTGTTTCCAAAAAAAACGTCGACTTGTTTTATTAGGATTATTTATAACAGTTTTAATTTAAAAATTAAATTCTGTCTGATACGGTAGGTAATCGTTCACCACCTACTACCCTACAAACAATTCAAGGGTAGTTTTTTTTTAGAAAAAGAGTAAGTAGGTGAAGCTGTAATTAATTATGTATGAACTTCGATCTGTTTAACATCCTGCTAATATATCGACCTTTGCACCATTGCACAATAAAACAAAGATTGTGGAAATTAAATTCTAAAGGATTCACTTATTAAAATACGAGTAAGCTTGTCATTGCATCACTTAAAAATATCACATTTTTGTCGGGATAATTGTGCAAAATAAACTGATTCACCAATTATAAGTCTTTGATTCAATTAGGAGCCATTTCTGGGCCTCAATTAATTGGTACTTAATTTTTTTTGGGTGTGAGTGGGTTTAAGTTAAACGAGTTATATTGGTACTGATTAACTGAAATTAACAGCTTTGGAGTCTTTTTTACGAAGATATTTGTACTTTTATGGGAGGGAATATAGGTACCTACTGTAATGTTAAGGCGTTGGGTGCACAGCAGGAAGTGGTGAAGGGTGGGCGTTTTGGGGAACTGTCTTAAATCATTTTGACGTTCGAAAAGTGTTGATTCTTAGCCTAGTTTGAATAAATGACTTGAATTTTGCAATGGGGGGCAACGTTAACTGTAGTAGTATTTCCTTGAGTCACCTTAATAAGCCTAATACAGATATAGTACAATCCACGACGACGCGCCCCACTCCGCAATTACTGTACTGTAAGTTGTAATTTAGTACGGAGTGGAGCGGAGTGGGGCGCGTCGTCGTGGATCACTATCTTGGTCAGGACCAAATTTTTGACGTAATCGCACAACGGAAATCACAACGGAATGTGTCACACTGGAATAAAAATGTAGCACAATATAATTATTAGGGTGTGTGTATATAGTCGTAAGATTTTAGGTAGGTAAGTGGAATAAATAAAAAAAGACATTATATTTAATATCTAAGTAGTACAATCCAAATAAAATTATTAAATTACAAAACCAAAACTGAACAGAATCCAAAACAGTTTGGTAAAACAGTAACAACCTTGCAGGCCTGTATTACTTACTAAAATCTTATAGTCTTTGACTTATAAGAATTCAACAACAAAAAAACAGTTGATAAATAACATTCTGGATGGATTTCGTTCTTTCCAAGTTTTTCTTTTTAATTTCTTCAAAGTTTCGTGGTTTTTTTTTTTTAGTTTTTCGCGGTACTTGCGACATCTTTCTGCGGATGATAAAGGCATCTGAAAAGAAAAAGGTACACGGTCTACAAAAAAAAAAAAAAAAAAAAACACTAACTGCTAACTTTGACAAGCTAACATCACAAAAGGTCACGCAGAAAAAAAGGAATAAAAGAAGATACCTAATATAGAGACAGGCATATAAAACAAACCTACTAAAACATTACCCTCTTAGGCTTTGGCGTAGAAAGTTAAAACTATTTTATAAATATTTAAACAATAATCCAAATATTTAAGAATCATATAATACATAGGTAGCTAATGAGATTAGATTGTAAACACAGCTTTATAAATTTTCCTTGTGACACGTCGCACAATTTCGTGTCACAAATCGCACAACGGAATGAAAATTATTCACGACCTAACCTTAAAGATGCAAAAATTCACAAATTTAACCATTAATCGAACACTTCTGCATCCCTTTTAACAATAAAGTTAAAGAGGATTTATAAATATAATATCAATGTCTAGAAAATCGTAAAAATATTACAAATTTACTCACCTAAAGTCAGGAAATCTTAACGACACGCGCTGACGACACAAACAAAATCTCAAATGACAGTAAAAAAACATAGCGGTTTGTATCCGAAATGTTGTTGTCAGCTTGATGCCAATGTAGCCGTTCTAAATAATCCAGGAACATCCACACACGTTTATTGGTTTCGAAATTATGGTGTCGCACAACAGCATGTCGATTCCCGTAATCACTTCACCGTGAAAACATGTGAAGTGAGCGTGGAGTGAGCTGTCAGTGTCATCTCACCCTGTTGGAATGACAACTCACTTCACCTAAGTTTTCACGGTGAGATGGTTACAGAATAGCACTGCAGGAGTATTACAACGGAAACAAATAAGGGACGTATGTAAAATTAATTGTAAAAAATAAAACAACAATGGTTATTGTGGTATTATTTATAAAAAACGATTACTGGTGTTTTTAAGGCTTTAATAATACTAAACTATAAATGCTAGCTTACGAAAGAAAAAAAAACAGCGGCAAAATATTCTTAGGTAGTCAAGCAAGGACATGCGTATTTTACATAGCGTAAAAGACACCGAGCTTAGTAAAATATTTTATTTTGAAGAAATTAAGCTTCTAGTTTAGATATTTGATGAATGAGACTGTTTATAACATATTAAGATGTTATTAGCAAATATCCAAAATTATTTGAAGGCGTGTAAAGTACGCAAAATTTTGTCACTTATGAGTCGGACACCACAACTTATCTGTATCCGTCAAAAATTTGGTCCTGACCCATCTATGTGAAGACAACGATATGACATTAAATGAAAGGCAATCTTCTTCTTTTCGTGTGGTTATTGAATAACCTAGTGTCAGAGTTTTAAAGCCGCCCTCTCACAGCCGGGCCTCAGAAAGCGCGCTTCACATGCCGCATGCCGTCGAGAAATATCTCTCAGGCATGCCGGTTTCCTCACGATGTTTTCCTTCACCGTTTTTGAAGCAAGTGATAATTATACAATACACACATGAATTCGAAAAGTCAGAGGTGCTTGCCTGGGATCGAACTCGAGACCTATGACTTGGCTGTTAGACGGTCATACCACTAGGCTATCACCCCTGTATGGCAATACTAATGTATTGCATACAGGGGCAGTATTTTGAAACTATCAAAATAAATCCTAACATAGAAATTAAAAAAAAGTGATTTTTCTAAATAGTAGTGATGGGCCGACGATGGATTTTGTCAATCTTTGACTAGTTATAGTGACTAAACTATTGGATATATTTTATTGATTTCTCGTATGCGTAGTGGGAACGTCGTTAGTAACGCAGTTTCATTTATTGTCTTCTCCATCTTGGTCATCTTGCCTTGACCGCATGAGGAAAGAAATGGAACTTTACTCTGTGCCTTGACTAAATAAGCCACCTCATGATCTCAATCCTTTGTATTTCATTCACTTGAATGAAATCCCTGAAAGGTTAGGCAGAGGAAGGTACCATCGAAGAAGTTCATATCTATACACCGTAAGGACTATTTCTGCTTGCAGCGCTCGGCGGCTATAGAAACGGGGAGGTAACAGATGTAGTCATCGTGTTCACGGGATTTTGTTTTCAAACTACTTAGATATGAAGTTCCTCGATAGTACCTACACCCACATTTCGCCAGTTATGTTTAAGTCCCATGTAATAGGTGGCGAGCCTAATGCCTTCAACCGGGCACAAATGCAGACTCCGGGCTGCTACTGAGAAATTTCTGATGGAAAAACCCAATACCACTTTGTCTGACCTGGAAATCGAACCCGGACCTCATGCTCAGCAGTAGCGCTTGCGACCACAATACTAACGAGGCAGTCGAGGGTAACTTCTTTCAGAGCCTGCTTAATCCCAGATTATCCATTGAACCCTATTCAAATTTAAAAAAGTTCAAGTTCAAATCATTTTCCTTAAAGGTTCGTGCAGACCAGCGCGACGCGACGGCGCGACGCGACTCGAACAATACAATAGATATCTAAGAAAACTTCACGGTATAACAATGCCGGTGTCGCGTCGCGCTAATCTGCACGAAGCTTAACTGGGCAAAGTAATTACTTCGATTTTTTTACCTTCTAATCAATTGTTAATTTAACTTCTCTTCAAAAAGGTTCATTCGTACTGATTAATTGAGAAGATGACCTTTTGGATTGGATTAAATCATCATGATGGAATTTCCAATAATCTACCTGACGGCTCATTTAATATTTAGGGCGGGGGAGAAACATCCCTCAAGGTTGAAAACATCCATCTCAGGTTTTGAAAGCCCGTGATCCATTCGAGTTGTTAAACCTACTCTATTTTCTTCCATTTATGTATAGGTACCTTGACCATTATTAAAATACGATTCGCGACCGTAACAAATATGGCTTTACAGAATTATAATCATTTGAATCAGCAACACAACTCCTGAAGTCAGAATAATCATGAAATGTCATGATTTCGTGAAAGTCATTCAATAGGATTACATGAACTTAAGAGAGTTGTATTGATTTGTTTTCGGTCGCGAATCATATTAAGATGAACATACAACCTGATACATACATAAATAAACTCACGCCTTCTTCCCATGGGGGTAGGCAGAAACTACAGAATGCCACCTGCTACGATCCTTACATACTCCTTTTGCCTCGTTGACGTTCATACATCTGGTCATACACGCACGCCGGTTGCGAGTACTACGCACCTGTCCTTTCTGAAGAAGAACCAATAAGGTCAGTATATGTCTCCTAGGGTGTCCCCTCCCGGCGTTTCCATTCACATCTGCCTTGTAAATACAACCTAATAATGACATGGAAATTGCAAAAAACGTACGGAAATTTGAATTTCGCGGGCTACCCTGACGGTTTCGCCTTAATTATTGGGACTGATAGGTCAGGGTGCGCCGGACGCACATATAAGTAACAACACTCCTGCAGTGTATGCACCTCAAAGGCTGACATTGATATGACAACAGTGCACTTACCGCCTTGCCTTAGATCATTATCAACCACTTCAGGAAACAACGGGCTACTACATTATACGTTCATATGAATCAGGTGAGTCACTGTACGTGACTGTACTTCGTTTAAAACGGCTAATCTGTGATGCGTGCGACAGTATCCTTGTGTACATTCGCGCACGAAATCGATATAGCATGGAATTCCCAAAATTACGATAACACTGATACTTGGCTCGCTTTTACGGAATACTAATTTTATTCTTGTTTTTTGTTGTTTTTAATTCACGTTGATGACAGATCGTGAGTAATAAAGTGATCGAAAAGTACCTTGCGAGTACCTTTTGTTTCGTTTGATTCGATAACTAGGGAATATTTCAAGTTGTTTATATGATTTTGGACGGTTGAATCAAGATATTCAACGTTTTTATCGCATGACATACGTTGAATATTCAGCGTTATTCCTAGTAAAGGAGTGATCACAGCATTCTTTTGTGTAACACATAAACTTTATAGTTTATAAGGCGTTTTTACGTGTCTTTTTATCATTGACGACTGCGAAGACATTTCTTGTGAGACAGCGAAAAATAATAGCCCTTCGCAAATATTTTTCTTCCAACGTCGTTCTCTATCACTGAATCTAATAGTTTTAAGTGCTGAGTGGACAACCTAATACCTGTAGCTTATATTGTAGACTTCATTACTCTCTTGTTCTTATCTCAATTTATTAGGGGTCGGAACAATATGTCTGTTTCTTCCATACTTCTTCTTCTTCTTACTTAGTTACTGCCTTTCTAGCTATGTTCCACAAACAGTCTATCCATCGTTTTATTGCTCAAGTCATCTACATGTCGAGTCGTAAACAGTTGTCTTCGTTACACAAAAGAAGCTGACAACTTTTTTTTCTAATTTACCGTATACCTCTGTATTTGAATGTACCAGGGCTTACTAGCGGGGATTTCAACGCAGGAATGGTTAACCATTTGTAACATTACTCCAACCCCAGGGAAAGCCTATGTGGCTTAAAACGAACCCCTCATAAAAATGTGCATATTAAACACCAGTAAGTTATTTTTATTATGGATTTCCACGGTAATTCTTCATTGATAATGGCGTTTGGGGGCAGCATTTTTAATGTAATGTTCTTCATAAGAATGAAAAAAATCTTGTCTTTGTTGTTCTTTTAAGATCTTTGCCTTTTCCTTACAAGGAAGGCGAGTATGTAGACAATGATAATAGGGGTTAAAGTATGAAATTGCCGTTTTATTGTAATAGGGACTTCGAATTGACATAGAACCTTCATGGTTTGAGATTTTTGAGTGAAACTTTTTTCACATGGTAGACCTAAAAAGTTCTCCTTTTAAAATATGTGCAACATTCGATTATCGACTTTCATTTGTTTTTGTTATTCAGCTTAGACAAGAAAGATGGATACTTCGAAAATTCGAGTTATTTTTGAAAACGAGTTCCGACGCGGAACTAACAGAAACAGCTCGCAATATCAATGTTGCGTTTGGAGGGGACTGCTAATGAACGCACCGTGCGATTTTGGTTTAAACGCTTTTGTAATGGAAACTTTGATTTGAAGAACGAACCACGTGGAAGACCGCCCACACAGGTGAATAACAATGAATTGAAAGAGATGGTGGAAGCCGATCCAAGCCAAACTACCCAGGAATTAGCGGCATGGTTTAACGTTACCTTACCAACAATATTGACTCATTTGCGTCAAATCAATAAAATAAACATATACGAGTATCAGAAATGGGTGCCTCATGATTTCACTGATCTGCAGAAAGAAACTGCGTGTTGCCTTGTTGAATCGATACAGAAATGAAGGAATATTGGGTCGAATTGTGACGTGATGAAAAGTGAATTCTTTACGATAACCGTAAGCGAAAAATGCAATGGCTGACCCCAGGTCAAACGCCGCAACAGTGTCCTAAAGGCTCGTGCAGACCAGCGCGACGCGACGGCGCGACGCAACTCGAACAATACAATTTCTAAGAAAACTTCACGGTATAACAATAGCCGGTGTCGCGTCGCACTGTTGCGTCGCGCTAGTCTGAACGAAGCTTAAAGCAAAGCTTACTAATGAAAAGGTAATGGTCACTGTTTGGTGGTCTCAGTATGGTGTTATTCACTATAGCTTTCTCCGATCTGGTTAAGCAATAACGGCAGATGTCTACTGTGCCAAACTCCGAACAATGATAGCTAAACTAGCAGTGAAACAGCCCCGACTCATGAATCGATCTTCACCATTATTGCTCCATGATAACGCGAAACCTCATACAGCACGAGAAACCATTTTAACTCTACAGGAACTGCAATAAGAAACCATTCGTCACCCTCCGTATTCGCCAGACCTTGCTCCAACGGACTACCATTTTTTTCGTGATTTGGACAATTTTCTACGTGATAAAAAGTTTTCTTCTCAGGAGGCAGTACAAAATGCTTTCACACAGTTTTTCGAATCTAGATCACGAGAGTTCTATCGCAAAGGCATAAGGCAATGTATAGATAATAATGGAAATTATATTGATTAAATAAATAAGTATGTTAAATAAAATAAAAAATTCGGCAATTTCATACTTTAACCCCTAATATAACAAAAATTACCTCAAAACGAAAGCTTCTTAATTTTTATGGCTTCGCCCGCGTGTTATCTTTATAAATTATACCCTATGTTACACAGTTATATTATAATATAGCATTCTACTGGTGGAATAATTTAAATCGTTCCGGTAGTTTTTAATATTAATGTAGAACACTATAACTAATATCCAGAATGTTAATAAAACAATTGATATGCACATAAGAACCGAAAATCGTAATCATCGCGTTGATGACAAATTCCTACAAAATATTAATTAAAGACATCTTGTAAGACCAAGTTCTCACACCCGATGTGGTAAACAAAACAATTTACGATACGAATGATAATATCAAAAGACACCACAATTATATTCTTCTACATGCCAAAACAATAGGCATACGAGACAACAAAGCTTACATTCATATAATTAATACAGATATTCCATATAAATGCTCCTTCCAGAAACAAAGATAAAGAGGGAAATGATTGTTCCTCCGTGTATACAAAGAACAATGATCCTTATGGTAGCAGGTATACTGCGGATAAGGGCGCGTACACATAGAACATCCGTTTTACAGGATCCTTTTTAACTGATCCGTCGCTACTGGAGGTAATATTCACACAGCATTTACAGGACCGATTTTAACAGATCCGACGCTACTGGACTTTCGTTCTTCAGTGTATCGCCTACTTTCTACGAGAATGGACGTTGTCGTGTTGTATTGGTACTATCGTCGTCTGCGGCGGAGGAAGCCCCGGCGTTATTGGATACATCCACTATTAAGGCAAAGATTTTGTCGTGGTGCTGTTGTGCGTCAGCTGAAAGAAGACGAATCTAAATTTTTTACTTATTTCCGAATGACGACGTCTACTTTTGATGACCTTCTTAAACGATTAGAAAAGGATTTAAAAAAGAAAGACACAAACTGGAGGAAAAGCTTGTGCCCTGAAGTAAAACTAGCGATATTTTTAAGGTAAGAACTTTAATTTTTGTTATTATCAATTAAAATTTAAAATGACAAAAAGGTTTACAAAAATGAAGATTTATTTCAAAACATAGACAGATCTGGCAAGTCTGACTCCTGGCTGAATGTAGATTCTACTGATGGCGAACCTTCTACTGATGGTGTAGAGTCAAGATGATGTGGCCTACTAAAATAACCTTGGGTGTGGTAGTGAGGAGTGCTAGAACTTTGTGAATATGGAGGCCACTCGTAGTTTGACTGACCATATCTTCTACTTTTAATATTTTGTAAAAGGTTTATCACTCCAGACTGAAATTCTAAAATTTGATCGCCATTAAGTGCAGCCAGTTGCGGCAAAATACCTTTGAAGAACGATAAATTGGGATCTTCAAACTCATTTTTAGTTTTTTTTACCTGATCATTCATGTATTCAATCATTTTGGCGTCTACTTCATTCACATTTCTTTTGATTGCCTTGCGTTGCGGCGGGGCTAAATTTTGTCTTTCCTTTTGTCTGTCACTACCACTTTGTTCCGTAATCTGATCAGGTTCATCTTCGTTGTCTTTATTACTTTCTACTGTTTCCGTGATGTTGTCATTAGCAGGGACGTTCTCGTGTGTATCACCTGGGGTGACAACTTTTTTCAAAAATAACATTTGATTGTGATATTTGTAAGGCTTGGTATTTGAGGCAGCAGCTCCAGATTTCTTCAATTTCTTTTCCTCACTCAATGTTCGTATCCAGGCATCTCTAGTCGAATTCCATTTTTTTATAACATATTTTCCTGAAGCAAGTAAATAATAATATAAGATGGTTGTCAATAGCTTAGTAAGTGAAAGGCGAATAAGAAGGTAGAATAGACTTGTCAGTAATTAATTACCATATTGGTCAGTGGATAAGTCAAATTGACAGTGCAAGAACTAATCGGTCAGTAAATAATGGGAAGCAAAAAAGTATTACTAATGTTTAAATCAATTTATTTTAATTAGGTATTTTTATAATTTAGTTCAGTTCAGTTTAATTTTATTTTATTTATGTACTATATATATAAGTATAAGTTTTGATTTACGACTTTGCTAAAAACTCTCATAAAAATTTCGACTTTCCATACAAAATTTGTTGGTCACTATAATATTTTATAGTTTTATAATAAAACAAGACTTATTCATCAAGCCATCTTTAATAGTCTGACCATAGAGAAGTACCTCTACGAAACATAGACATATACATAATCAGTAATAGACAAAATTAACTAAAACTAAACCCTTACAGTCACTAACGTTACTTTGTATGGGAAGTCAATATATGTGTAATAATATAGTAATTGATTAATTTTTTTTTTTTAGGTATGCAGCGTCTGGGTGTACATTTCAAGAACTTTATTACGTCTTTCGTGTCGGTGTGTCAACTATAAGCAACATTATTAAGGAAGTTACACGATGCATATGGAACAACTTGAATGACGAGTTTATGCGACTTCCTACAACAGTGAGTGAATGGGAGCATATATCAAATGGATTCGACACAAAAGCAAATTTTCCCCACTGTTTAGGAGCAGTGGACGGTAAACACATCAGACTTCGAAAACCAGCAAAAAGTGGCTCAATGTACCTAAATTACAAAGACTTTTTTTCCATCATATTATTAGCGATCGTAGACTCTGACTATCGTTTTCTATATGTTAGTATTGGGTCGTATGGAAAAGAATGCGATTCATCAATATTCAAGGAGTCGACATTTTGGAAAATGATGCTAGATGGCAGTTTACAAATACCAGAACCTTGCCCATTAATAACAGGCTCAGAAACGAGAGTTCCCTACGTCATAATCGGCGATGAAGGTTTCGGTTTACACGAAAATTTAATGAGGCCATTTAGCGGGACGCATTTAGACGTAAATAAGCAAATATATAACTATCGTTTGACCAGAGCTAGACGATACGTTGAATGTGCATTTGGTATTCTTGCTAATAAGTGGAGAGTATTCCACCGGCCTCTAGACGTCAACAAAACAACAGCTATATGGATAGTTAAGGCATGTACCGTTCTACACAACTTTGTAAGGGAAAAAGAGGGCTTAAAGGATGGCAACACATCCGAATCTGAAGCATTTCATTTCAATAGCCTACCTGATGATGAAACGCTACGAGGTGGTCGAACTGCAAATTCAGTTCGAACGGAATTCGAAAACTATTTCGTGTCCGAATCTGGGTCAGTTTCTTGGCAGAATGAAGCTATTTAAAATAAAAAACAATGTCTCCATTACAATATAAAATAAATACTTACCAAATTCTTGTCTTTCTTTTTGTTCCATAGCTTCAAAATCCTCCTTTAGAATACCGCATATTTCGCGCCAAGCTGCGGTTTTTGCAATTTTATCTTTATAAATCTCCAGTGTTTTGTCCCAAAGAACTGGTCTACTTTCAACACAATTTATCAAAACTTCTTGCTCAACATATTTTTCAAACGCCTTGCTTGCCATGATTATGATAGCACTGGACACGTGCACTACTCTAGGAATGAAACCGGCAAATGGCGGCTGTGTGTAGCACATCGCACCCCGCGCACCCCCGTGCAAAGCCTCGTGCGGTTTCAATCCGATAAAACGGATTAGTATAGTATTACTGGATCCGGAATACTGTGTGAACTGGCTCATACAACTACATACGCTAATACATATACGTTTAAACGGACCTGTAAAACGGATTGCTGCTTATTTTGTCGGATCAGTATTTTTTACTGGATCCGGAATACTGGAAACGGACCTGTAAAACGGATGTTCTATGTGTACGCGCCCTAACTGTTGGTTGTAGTATGTGGAAACATCAATTGTTTTTGTTGGTGAATGAATTATTGTCAACGGGCACAGAGGTGGCCATTTTTGTTTTGCGTGGTAAATCATCAAATGACCTCTCCCGCTCTGGGCGGAGCGGGAGTACGTGTTAGACTCTTACTGACTAAAACCCACCCGTGTTCTTCCAGTTGCCTGTACTTTGCCAAGGGCCACGGTATCCCTTTCGGACTTTCCCTCATCCCCGGCAGGCAATGGTCCAATCGGACCCCTTCTCTCACTAACATCTCTTTGAGGCGCGCGTGGAACACATCGCGCCGTCGACCTGGGCCTGGTCCTTACCGGACGGCGAGCTACCCATTGCTCACCGTCCGCAATAAGTCGTGACATGGAATTTATACAGAAAGAAATACTATTACAGGGGGAGCTTGTGGCTAAGTAATAACAGCCGCACGGGTCGATCGATCAGGTTAAGCTACGCTTGCCGCGGTAAGTCCTTGGATGGGTGACCATCTTTACACACCAAGACCCCTCCGTGCCCCGGAAAGCACATTAAGTCGTTAGTCCCGGCTGCCTTGTGGGTCTATGACAGTTGTAACTGGTCGTTAGAAGCACGAAAGTCTGGCTATCTGTCTTACCAAGGGATAGGGTAAGAGAAGGGTTGTGGAGGTCAGATGGGACAGTCGCTCCATGTAAAATACTGGTATTCAGCTGCATCCGGTTAGACTGGAAGCCGACCCCAACATAGTTGGAAAAAGGCGACGCAAATGAAGACAGACAGAAATAATACAAACGACATTTCTTGAAATGGTAAGTAATGAATGTAAGTAAGATAATTGATTGATTAACAATGGTTGACACTTTCCGTGACCCAAGGGCTGAGTTTTATCTTGGCCAGACGCTAAGCATTGCCATACAACGTGGCAATGCTGCCAGTCTCTTGGGTAAATTACCAGTCGACAGTGATGCAGTCGATGGGACTTAAATCGACACTATATTTTACTTTGTTAATTGTAGGTATGTACCTACATTTCATTTAAATTCTGAATAAAACGAATCTCGATTAAATATTTCAATACAGATAAAATCAAACTAATTATGAATAGTTAATAACAATAAGATAAGATCGAATCTATCTGTAAATACGTAAGTAGGTTTAAGTCTGATTCTCAAGAACATTTTCAAAAGAACTTTTTCATAATATTACGAGAAATGTTTAATGTTATCTTTCCAGATGTTAATGAATGTCTGTTTGTAAGACTGTGTACCTACATATATAGGGTGGCTGGTAATTAGTGGCTGATACTTCAACACGTGACTTCACTCATCATTATCAACAACTTATGGGACAAAACCAGTACCCTAATTACGTAATGCAAAATCAATCCGAATCTGAATCGTTTTGAAACAGATTGCTAATTCATTGCTCCGTAAGTTCGAAAAAAAAAACTGCAGAGCAACGTAAATAACGCAATGAATGTTGTTGAACTGTCAAAATGAAACAGATTTGTCTTTATCGGTTACGAAAATATGTTGCGTAATTAGAAAGCTGAATAATATTACGAAAAAGTTCTTTTGAAAATGTTCTCAAGAATCAGACTCATACCTACCTACTTACGTATTTACAGATAGATTAGATCTTATCTTATGTTTTATAAATAGTAAATTTAGCTTTTACCTGTATTTGAAATATTTTATCGAGATTCGGTTACTTAATTCAGAATTTCGTTGTCGTTTTTACTATTTCTTTCTGTCTTCATAGTACCAGTCAACAAATCTACACAGATCAACAGACAGACAACTTTTAGTACAGCCTAGAATGAGATGGGAACCTGATATTCATTCAGGAAGTAGAGGTGCAAACCTATACTTACTCTAATAATATTAGGTATGAAGAGGTACGAGTAAAAGGATATCGCCCAATTATGGGCTCACGAATCGCCCAATTGTCAATGAAACTGAAACTGAGGCAGCTTAAAGTTGATATTTTAATTTAACAAAATGACAATAGTTTGGAACTTGTAACCGTTCATCAAATAGTGGACCCCACGATGTACCCAATGGGTGATGGTCGATGTCCTTTGTGAGTTTGTATGAAGGGGTTATCTTCGGAACTGCTGATCCGATTCCAAAAATTATTTCACAAATGGAAGCTATTGGCGAGAGTCATAATATGATTATATTTTAATAAGACATTTCACGCGGATGAAGTCGCGGCAAGCTGAAGTGGCAGCAGGCTGGCATTGTTTGACAAAAGAACCAATGGCCGTTGCAGCAGACGAGTCCTGGAGTGCAAGCGTAGTGTGGGACGCTCCCCAGCTAGAAAGGCCGACGAAGACCTTAAACAGGCGGCTGGGATAAACTGGACACGAAAAGTAGAGGACAAAGTGTTGTGGCATAGCCTGGGAAAGGCTGTGTTGACTGACTGAAGTTACGGCCACAAGCCAATCAGTATGCAATAAAAAGGATATTTCGAAACACAACCCTTCTGCGGGTTGAAATTTTTATACGAACAAAATAACATACTTATTAAAGTTGGCCGCAAAGACATTTGAAAAGAACATGTCTCTCGGATTCACCTTAGAATAGTGCATCTGTATGCAAATTCATGTTTGCGGTTAAGAGAACGCATTGTCGCAACAAAATATTGTATAGGAAAGTATTCAATGCAAAGAACTTGACTCGTTACATGTGGGCATGAAATATTCATAACACGTTGGATAAGGCCGACTGTATGAGAAAGGAGACGGAATTGTTCCAAAGAATTTTATAAAAATCAATCTGCCTAGCCTTCTCCCAACCGTGTTGGTTCGGCTTCTAGTCTAACCGGATTCAGCTGAATACAAACTACACTGCATTATGAACCTAAAAGCGGTTCAATAAGAGCCACTTTACGAGCAAGTGTGATGAAAAATAATTTACATAACGCAACACAAAACATCACATTAAATTATTTGCTAATGTCAGCTAGCACAGGCCAATTTACCAACAAAAAACATCGAAATTTATATTATCTATACTAAGCAAAACTAAAAACGTAAACAGAACTTAATAGTATTTTTGCATACTATTGTATAGAATCTTTTTTTTTTTTTCTTACTGAACAGACAGCTGTGCTGCTGGGGAGTTTTTTGCGCCACTTCTTCTCTTCACTCCAAAAGCACTAGGAAGTGGTGAAGGGTGGGCGTTTTGGGGGACTGTCTTATGTAATTTTGTCGTTCGAAAAGCGCTGATTCTCAGCCTAGTTTGAATAAATGACTTTTGAATTTTGATTTTGAATTGAATCGAATGAAAGCCTCCAGGCTTATAGGGTGTGCCCGCTTACATAGCTATTAATATATATTTATATATTTTTACATGGAGCGACTGACTATCTGACCTCCACAACCCAGTTACTGGGTACGATACCGAATATCCATACTGGATATGGATACTGGGTTCCATCGAATTTAATAATGATATGGAAAATTCTAAAGTTTTTAACAGATTTCGGAAAGATTTGGAAAACAGGGAAGATTAAAGCCAAAAATTACATGTTTTTTGTAACACTATGTTTTACTTTATGGGCGCTTTCATTTCTTACTTAAAATACTAGGTACCGACATAATGAACTGTTTCATTTACCCGTTACAAGTTTAGCTCTAAACTAAGAATTGTTTGAAAAGTTCTTAGTTGTCTGTTTACATCTTTCGCTTTCATTAAAATAGATTTCGGAGAAGTATTTCGGACACTCAGTACGTTGTGAACTTTATAAATAATTTAATTGTATATTTTGGGGTCATAGGGAATTAATGTTTTAAAATTTTTTTTGCGGAACTTGATACTTTTGAAAATAAGGCCATCACCCATATTTTAGACTTATTTTAATTACGTAAATATCTAAACGTTATAATAAATTGTCAATTTAGAAAACCCTGCCTACGTCTAAAGTGGTAATTAGAAACAAAAACGTATTTATTTACGTTTAAGGTAAAACTTGAACGTAACTTCTAAAGGTAATCAGTTACTAAATTAATATTTCAAACATCAAAACCAATTCTCTAACTCGTGATATCAATCACAATTTCTAAAATAAGTTTCGCATTAATTATTCAAATCCAACCGCAAATCTGATTCCCTGGGCTAATAATGTTAAGTGACTACCATCCGGCTTAAAAGCTTTAACGTAACGTAAACGTTCACGTTCAATTTTGAGTTAAGGGTCAGTATATCGCCGACGAACTAGACCATTTTCAATGAAAAAAAAAAGGATAAGTCATACTCACACGAAATTTATTAATTTTAATTTTAACTCACAAAAAAATTGATCTAATTTTAATTTTAAAATTATAAATTTAGCATTTTCAAAAAAAATACATATATTAATTGCAAATATTAACTATAGGTTCCTCTGAGTGGGTACTGGTTTATTTAATTTTCTGATCACAGTCATGTTCCCAGGATTCATAGAAAAAAAAAATGGTGCCGCTTACAGTAGTTCACAGGTTAACTTAACCACTAAAAAGACGGCACAGCAATTTTATTTCTTCGATATTTATATAAGTACTTTAGCTTATTTTTTAATCGAAGGTTCTGTGTTGTACCTGCAGGGACCTAATGTTTTAAATAAAAATTATTATTGAAGTGAATCTTCTTAGGAGGCGATTCGATAATTGGACGAGAATATCGAGGGTTTCAAGGCCGCGTCACGTTTTGGCACGTTTCGTTACATGAGAGAGAAGAAAGATATAACTGTCTAGTGTCTCTATCTCTCACACAAATTCTCTTATTTTTTTTTTTAAGAAGTTTCACTTCTCTCACGTGTGCGGTGCTGCCTGCACGCGCAATATTTTATATTTTGCCTCATGATCTAGCATGTATCAGAAAGGTGGTCGTACTTATGTATGGAACGGCTGATGGTTTGAAATAGTAAATTACCTAATGCTTTGTTAAGTATAGTAGTTCACTAATTAGCCACATTTCTTATTTCCATACAGAAAAGAAATTAATCAAAATAGGACAACAGGTAAATATTTGACATTCTTCTTCTTTTCGTGTGGTTAGTAAACTAACCTGGTGTCAGAGTTTTAAAACCGCCCACGGGCCTCTGACTTGGCTTCACATGCCGTCGAGAAATATCTCTCAGGCATGCCGGTTTCCTCACGATGTTTTCCTTCACCGTTTTTTGAGCAAGTGATTACTATATAATACGCACATGAATCCGAAAAGTCAGAGGTGCGTGCCTCTTGACATTTATTTGCGACGTTGCCCATTTTCAGAATAAACGCTCTTAATTCCTGGTTATTAGATTAGCAAATCATCTCACGTTTGGTCAGAGTGAGGAGTGAGGAGATGGCAGCCGTCACGGGTTGGTAGTCAGGACGTTGACACCTCTATCGAAAACCGCAAACCATTGTTTCTACAGAAAAACGTTTCTAGTTTGCGTTTTGGTTTCGTGTAACGTTGTGGTTATTGTTATGGGTTTTGTGTGTGTGTTTTTTTTTAATAATAATCGTTGTCATAATACTCCAGCCCTTATTCCAATTTATTTGGGGTCTGCGCAACATGTCTTTCTCTTCCATACTTCTCTATTAGTCGTCATCTCGGTAGTCACTTAATTTTTAGCCATATCATCTTTCACACAGTCCATCCATCGTTTCTTTGGTCTTCCCCTACTCGTATAGCCATTAGCCATCCACATTCATATTCAAAAAACGACATTTCCTTCATTCCTCCGCATCACATGCCCATACCATGACAACCTATTACGAGAGAATACAATCCCGGGATCGCGGGCTTCGAGATCCCGGGATCCCGGCCGTGTTCTGACCCTGAAAATCCCGGGACTGTACTTGGCTAATCTCGGGATTTTCAGGATTGCCACAAACAGGTCTAGTTTGCATTCCGTAGTCCGTTGCGCCTTGACAATGACCTTGCCTAGAATATATGAATAGACCAGTCACTTTACTCTAGAGCTACTTAAAACTGGAAGCTAAAAGGCTGGAATAAATGGTCTATAATAGCATTTATTAGATAATGACAAAATAGATACGGCCCTTAGATACGCCGTACGATACGTACTACACAGGTACAGCCCCGCTCGGAATACTTTAATACAACACTAGAAAACATTTTTAAAGAAATAACTCAAGTTTTTTTTTTAATTTGTGCCCAATTAGAAACCACATAGTCTAATAACGCATTAAAAATCCCGTAATCCCGGGATTGAAAAACATGCTCGGGATTGTATTCTCTATTATTACCCACCATCAGGTTACCTACTATTCGGAACACAAATAAATGAAATCTCGAATTTGCCAATAATATATACCAGAATGTATCAAATTAATATAGGTAATAACATGTCATACTAGATAATCAAAAGCAATACCTATGCATCATGTTGTCGTTTCTAAAAAGATGAGGAAACCAAACTCATTACTTCCTATTTACTCATTACTCAATGATTCCTAAGGTTGTAGAACTTGAACGAAGTAATCTTTTATTTGCGTGCAGATATTATATAGATAAATGACGATCACAAACCGTTTGCTTTGTTTAAACCGCGACAATACGATACCACAAACTCTGGAAAATCGTTCAAATGTACCGTTACGTAAAATGGAAATCAGAGTAAAACGCTGTTTCCCGCAGCATGCAACCACCACACAGTTACATAAGATAAAATATCAGTAATACAGCAAGTTAAGTACGGCAAGTAGTTGACGTATATTACGTTGACAAATAGGTACTTTTACTTAGTAAAGTCACAGTATAAATATGGACAGTACAGAAACTACGTAGTAAACATTCGAAACGGCACACTCACACAGACGCGCTCATTGACTTCACGCGTAATTATTTCAACAAATGGGCTGTTTACATACTGCCCTTATTTATACTGTGGTAAACTTATCGTCACGCAAAAGTAGTGACAGCTAGTAATCGCGCGAAAGTAATCATGGCCGGTCTGAACATAGGCTCGCTGAACCTTCCCGCATGTTCTCTCACTCACACTCGCCTCATTCGCGCCTTCTGCGCAAAGTTCGGACTGGCCATAAGTCATCGGTCGTGCAGGGGCCGTATTAATTCCATCATTATTCCAGTGTGAGTGAGAGACGGAGCTATACAAGGCCGCTAGCACCATCCTTTTTTCGCAGTGGAATAATGATGGCATGAATACTTCATAATAAGACCCCTGTATTGCTGGCATAGTACCTACTGTATAGTCTATTTATCTAGTAGATGTTCCAGAAAGTGCGCTGGTAATAGGTATTCCGGTATGGAGCTAACCTATCCTTTAGAATCTATTATACATTGTAACAGCGAATCAATTTTGCCGCCTTAACCTAACCTCCCCTTAAGACCTAGGCCAAATATTTTTTGATATTCGGATAGCTCATAAGTCATAACCTAAAGAAGTGATGAGAAATGATAAAATAAAACCAAAACGCCAAAAAAAAAAGTTGGTAATTAAAAGAACTAAAAACCTGACTGCTAAAACATAACTTATAATCTGGAATTTTTGTATCGCAGGCGGGACAAAACAAAAGCACTTTTGCTTTTTTTTTTTTCACTTTTGTTTTTTGCACTTTGCTTTTTAGATTTCTAATAGATGCTCGTTTTTCTTTTTTCAAATATGTAGTAGGTATGTGTTTTTGCAGTCGGGTTTTTAGTTTGTATAAATTACTTTTTTTAATATTAGTACATGATATTAGTATTTTAGTATAGTAAGATAGATAGAAGCATAGATTTCCTTCA
Organism: Xanthia togata; assembly: GCA_963853775.1. Taxonomy (NCBI): domain Eukaryota; kingdom Metazoa; phylum Arthropoda; class Insecta; order Lepidoptera; family Noctuidae; genus Xanthia; species Xanthia togata. The sequence continues at coordinate 9,777,388 of OY970806.1, forward strand.
TGGAGTAATCTTTGTCTGATGCAAATATGTGGAGTGTTTGTTTGTAAGCAAACGCCTAGCCCTTGATCAAGGAACACTTTGATCTACGAACAGCTATCTAATTACCCAACACATTTTCGTAATCGATTACGACTAATCTGTTTCATTTTGACAGTTCAACAACATTCTTTGCGTTATTTACGTTATTGAGCAGAAAAATTGTTGGAACTTATGAAGCAATGGATTAGCAATCTGTTTCAAAACGATTCAGATTCCGATTGGTCGTGTATTATGCAATTAGGGTACTGGTTGACATGAAAGTTAAGCCCTTTTTATGGAATCGAAAATAATGAAATTCAAAGCAGGCTTAAAAGATGATTGATGGTGGTAAATTAAATAAAGAAAACAAATGTATACCTAAATCTGAAAAACTAAAACCTTCGCACTGATTTTCTTCAAGTTTTGGAACATGAAATAAACCAACTTATACCTATGCCTGAAAACATATAGATTACAAAAACAAATATGTAAGTACGGCCAAGTTAGACTGAAACTAATTTGAGTTTTGCGCCAGTTTCCAATATATTACATCCCTTCGACTCATTTATAAACTAAAACTAATAACTAAAACTTCTAGTAGTTTTAAAACAGAACGCATATATATTTACATATAATTGTAGAATATGTGGAAAGCTTCAATAAAAACCCGATCTAATGCGAGCCGGATTCGCACATGAATGGTTTGGTACCACACGTACCTACAATATTTAGCAAAAAAATGCCGAAAAAAATACGTTTTTGTATGGGTACCCCCTTTAATTATTAACTTGTTTTATTTTTATTATTTGTTGTTAAAGTGGAAATAGAAATACAAAAATAATAAATATCAAAACAAATCAATATCAATATCAAACAATATCAATATCTCTAAACATTTCCACTGTCTACCTATTACGGTTCATGATACAGCCCGCTGACAGACAGATAGACGGCCGAGAGCGAAACCTAATAAGCACGTAATAACTAATAATATTGATAGACAACTTTACTTAAAGATATTGTGCAAATACAAAATCTTAGCAGCGTTTAAATGAGTAGGTACCTAAAGTTAGGTAAGTTAGGTACTTAGGTATTCGTAAAGTTTTCACACGCGTTAATTAATTAGGTCATATATACCTATAAAGTTCAAAACGTAGCTTCAAGAAAATGAAATATGTGCTAATTAATAAAGATTTCATATTCCCAACAAGTAAAGTAAAGAAAATTAATACAAAACTTGATGGTCGCGTATAAAATTGAATACCTAACATAATTATGTTACATACCTACCAAATACTTTGATATTGTTTTAAATAATATTTTAACGCGTAGGTGGATTTTAATTAGAAGTACGAGTATATTATCTTTTAGCGACTGACGGGAAATAATTATTATTTATTGGTAAATTAAATTAATTATTTGGCACCTAAGAAATCCTTCAGATAGTACTACATTTTAATTCTTTTGATTTCACGGAAGTTGCCATATTTGTACCTATTGACCTCATAAGATAACCATACGTGCTTTATATCAAATGGGTTTTTCTAACCACTCACAAAACCCTTATCAAGTTAAATCTGCATCGCATAATAAATTGCAAATCATAATTTTCAAACACAGAATGCCACAATCTTATGTCGTCATCAAATTCTTGATTCTTCCGATTTAATTAATTCACAAGCTAGCGTAATATAATTTGCATGTTTTACAAACAAGACCACCGTGTACCGTGAGAATGAGGGAACAGCTGTTAATAATCTTGATAAAACTTACCAAAACTTGTGCGTTGCCATTCCTGTCATCCACCCAAGCGACTACCAAATCTGCTCCTCTCATGTTCCTCGCAGAATTGAAACCCAAACCGACGTAACCAAGAGTCTTCGCCTCCAACCTAAACGTTATACTCGAGTCGGTATTCACCCACCGGAGGATCACATCACCATTCTGGTCCAGCCTCTCCGAATGAGCCCATGTCAAACTCGATTCATACGATTTTGAATCGAATATCTCTCTCCGATGCCGCACTCGGTATTGGTCAACTATTCGACTAGTCTTTACTGTTTTAGATTGAGCTTGTAGCTGCCCTAGAGCTTGTGAGTGTGAGGGGTTGGCTGGCAATTCATTAGGCTGCGCGTGCGGCTTAAACCTTGGCAGTTTAGCATCACAGAGTAAAATAGCGCTTAAAACTACGATTATTTGGAGATGCATTTTTGTTCAATGTCGTTGGTTCATCACTTGGTAAAATCTGAAACAAAAAGAAAACAATGATATTACTAATAAATTCAATAGCACAGACATTGCAGTGTTAAATAAAAAAAATAAACAGAGAGCAATATATAACGAAACAGAAAAAACAAAGATGTCGTAACAAGGATGCGGCCAATATAACAGGTACGATTTCCGGTGTAACAACCACTACCACTGACGTAACAAAAACAAGCCCAGATAACGAGCTGGACGTCATAACTGGTTCCGGTGTTTCGGAAAGTCACCGCGAACAAATAGTAGGTATTCACCTTATTACCATATCTACTAGTCACAGTTTGGCGCCGCCGAATGACTCAACGGTCCCATAAAATTGGTTTATTAATAAAATTGACCGATTCGGTGCTTTTCACAAACACCTAGATTATTAGATTTTTTGTCCAATTTTTTCGAGGTGTCGATCTAGATTTGATCTATACCTAGGTATAGATCGGTCGATCGGTCGGATCGATCTAGGTGGAGAATCGGGAGGATTTTTCAGTAATCGATTTTACAGTTTAATCGATTTGGTAGCACGATGAATGAGTGAGCTTGGTGAAGCGTCTACTTATTGTGTTAATGAAGGTAATTCGATTTATAGCCGGTATTGCATTTGTGCGTTAATGAAGGATAAAGGTTTTAGGAAATTTCGGAGTTGAGCAACTGTTTGTTCTTGGATTTATACTTCGACCCAAATATGCGTAAATATGCGTAGGACGCTGGTATATAAGCAGATACAGAAAGAACCACGGGGAAAAATTTGAAATAGCTTCTGTCTATAAGCGATTTTATAAATGATACAATTATAATTTAGACTATATAAACAAACGAATTTCTTAATTTATTATACTCAGATACATCTTTGAAGAAATAAATCAAGAAATCCATTAAAAATGCCGATAGAAAAGTTACGTGCTAAAGAATTGTACCTAATCACATATTGAATGAAAGGTACTAATGAAGAAGACGATTCAGTTTTAAACTGTCGTAGAATTTTAGAAGGTCACACCCGAGCAATGTAGGCGTAAAGTGTATTTGAGTCTAAAAACAATCAAGATTTCCCAATATTTGTTTCGCAAGTAGACCTCTTCAAGAACTAAAAACATCTTAGTCTTGTTTCTATCTGAAACAAAAGCACATCTTACTCAAACGAGCATTAAACCTACGATTACACGAATTAAAACAGGTTATCCTACAGCAAAAGAAAAAGAAAGATCTAATAGAACAATAAATAAAGATAACAAGGCCAATAACATAGGGGCAGAGTAGAAAAACAATGATAAAAACCATTTCTACGCAAATCCGTCAATTAATTACGGAATATATTAATGAAGCGTCGACGTTGTAATCAGTTTAGTCATTATGCAAAGAGTAAGGCCAAGGCCAAGTATTTTTAGACCGGATTAGGTAATTCGATTTGTGAGCACGTAGTGATAATTAATAATAAGATTTAAGAGTCAAAATAGACAAAGATCTAAATGCAAATCTCTTGATATATTCAGATAAGAAGAAAAGTAAAGATGAAAAGACCAATAGAAGCACTTTTGACTCTAATTAACGATACAATCAAAATGCAAAGCTACTTCCTTGCAAAAAAAATATGGCCGCAAAAAATGTACGAAAAAAAATTATTCGTGAGAAATCAACTTGAAGGAAAAAAACTCGGATGTGCCATCTGTTACCCGAGGTGTCCCGAACCGCTTACGAGCAAATCTGTGAATAAATAATGGGAATACACAATGCTTGTATGACGTATCCCAATTTGAGGATAATAAGGGGCCTTGATATAATCAGCGCAAAGTGCCAGATATTTCGTCGTTACTTAAAATGATTCGGCGCGAAGTCTACATTCGTGGTGGTGGAGACAAAGGAAAGGGTTCAACAGAATTATAGTAGGTACACTAATAAATTATTTTGCAGCAAGTGTTGAAATTATAGATTTTAAAACCTTGTTTAAAGCTCATCCGTTTAGAAACCAACACAATACCAAAGCAAACAGCCACGATTTAAATAATATTCTAACAAGCAGATAATTTATCCATAGAATATAATTATATATAGTACTGCATCTATTTACAAATTCATGTCATCCGCAAACTCAACTAACGTTAATTGCAAACGTGACTGGGAGGTTCGGAACTTCTCATTTACTAAGAAAGTCCTTATAGGAACGCAGTCACGTTGTCACCAAATCTTCCGGATTAAAGATCTGATAATAAAAGCCGCCTGGACGAGATCAACATTGTTCGAGGACCGCCCATTCCTAAAGACAAAATAGTTGAGCACTTAGGTTTAAAGTTAAAACAATGGCCAAATTATGCCAGAAGCCTCCAAAATTACTTAGGTTGGCGCCTTTAAGTACTTACAAGGGACTCGTCGTTAGGCCTCTTTCGACAAGATGGAAAACACAAGGAAATTAACTAGAATTAGTAATGACTGAAACAGAAATGAAAAAGGGGTCGGCAGTTAGAATCTCATTAAAGACCGAAATTGTACCTACTGTTGGTAGGCAAAAATGTATTCATAAAATCTGAGGTTTGAAAGAAAATCCTTTGGCTTGAAGCATTGTTTTTGTTAGATCATAAACTTGAATAAATTTGTACGTGTTGAGAAAATAAAGTACAGTCACACAAGTCAATAAATGTCACCCTAAGGGTCAGTTCGCCCTAAGTGAAGTCGCTGGCAGCCAGTTCCACGCTTCGCTGCTTCGTGATGCGTCGCGCTACGCCGCGAGGCATCTCGAGGCGCAGCGCGGCACAGCGAGGCGCAGCGCGACGTGCGAGGCATTTTCGAATTATATCAATTCAATTTTTATCTTTTTGAGTAGTAAATAAAGTTATATTTGTATCACCATCTTAAAAAGTGCGCAGCGTCGCTTCGCGTCCCGTCTCGGTATTAACTGACCCTAAGCAAATATAAAAATAGCAAAAATAATAATAACTTTGTCAAAAATCCCAATTAAAGTAGTAGTAGAAAGTTTTTTGAATGAAACCAATGTTATTGTCCTACGAATTCTAATAAAAAGGCTGATGCAAAAATCTCTCCATTACGAAGAGGCGACATTGAACGCATTTGAAATATTCAAACAATCACCGGTCAACGAACTTTTTGATTTAAATGTCTCGACGCCTCCGAGATTTTATCATAATACGAGTCATTGGCTTAATGTAATTATATCATATATTATTATAGAGATAACTCAATAGAACTGATCGAATCACAAGCTCATATAAGACAGCGATAAATCTATGTAGGTATAATTAAAGGAAGCAATAACTCTAGAAATAGACATGATCTAGTTTCTTATTACTTACCAACAACAATCAGTTCCACAATACCAAAGAAAACACGGCCATACCCCATGAAGCAGAAACTGGAATACCAGTTATAAAATCAAATTTTCTATTTTTCTTGCCAACTATGAAACAGAACGGAAAGGCAAGCAACGACAAAAACTACCAATTGCGGTGTTCGAGCAAAACGAGATAACAGATCATTATCCACTTATTGAGAGGAAGTCAAAACCGCTTTGTCTATAGTCGTTATAAACAAATGGAGCGATATTTTCGTTGGTAATACCAGTAATACTTAAGAAACCGCAGCGCAAGAAGCCAGTTTAAGACTTATCTAATCTATTTAGATGCATCCTGTTTGGAAGGAAGAAGGAGAATCTTTGTTTGAAGACTGAACAAGTTCATTCACATATCGATAGGTATCGTTTATTTTAGGAATTTCATTAATGTTTCTCGTATCCGGATCTTGTATTGCATATCCGGGAATTCAATTCTAATTAGAGATCAACAATCTCAAGTATTTTGGTGAGAGTATTTTAATATTACAATATTGACCTCTTGCGAATTATTGAAATCTCAGGTAGGTACTGTTATTAAGGTATATTGCATGTGAATACAGGAAATTCACTGGAACTTTTAATCGTTGAACCAGTTCTTATGAAAAGGTAAAATGAGTATAAAAGAATATTACGGACAGGAAAATATAGGTAATAATATTTTATCTTCATAATATAAGTTGTATATTAGCCGTATATGCTGGTGTAGACCTATATTTTCGTTTGGCAGTTCTGTTTGTCATTGCCCGACAAACAGAACTAAGTAAGAGGATAATGGAAATGTGAGAAAAAAATCCACGATACTTAAAATATCTTCAACAAAGCAGCGCCAGTTTTTACAATAAAATCAGGTAACTTTATGCCCATTAACAGAATACTGCATCGAAATCAGTGATTTCAAAATATGGGCAAAAAATTGCGATTCACACTACTCACACATTGAAGACCAGAATTTATTCTGGTCTTCAATGTGTGAGTAGTGTGAATCGCAATTTTTACCGCGCTTTAGCCGTGGAGCTAATCCTGAGAAGCTCGCCCGTTCACATAATGGAGACTATAGAAAAAAGTTCATGTATAATGTATCAAAAGGTCTGACTTTGAAGTTCTTAGAGTATGAAACAGATCAGCTTTACGAGAAAAGAAATGATGTGAATGATGAATAGAAGAACAAATGAGAAAAATGAATCACTTTACCTACACAAAATATACTAATTATTACTTACATAATAATTATTTACATGAGCATATTATAGCCATCGGCTGACACAAGCAAAACGAAAAAGTATATATTGGGACAAGCACAGGAGTAATTAAAAACAAATTAAAATATAATCAGAAAGTCCTGTGCGAGGCCAAAAGGCACCTATCTCAGCATGATGCTGCGACATTTAATAATAAATGTCGCAGCAGCGCTGGTATTCTGATAGGGCCCGCAGTAATGTCACGGATAGATAGATACAGAAATAAAAACGATCCTTGCTTGTGCAAACAAAAAACCATACACCCACTCAGAACACTGCAAATTACTTTGCCTACAAACACTGCTAACGTTTCTCGCGAAGTTCCAGAAACTACTTCAGTCCTTTATGTAGCTCATTTCATACTCAAAGGTCCGTAGTTTATAACAAGCAAGAGTTGTAGCGTGTGCCGGCAATGAACCATTTTGTTGCACTTCCACATGTGAGCTGAAATTTATTGTTCCAACTTGTCCTGGCAGTGTCGTGCAGATGAAACGCCGTTGTTCAACAGCACGTGAAGTATTTTTAATATCAGCATTGTTTTGTGCGGTATAAAGTAGGTTTGTCTTTTGGAATTAATGTACCTAATTTTGTTTACATAATATAGGAAAGTAATTTTTTTTGGTCTTCTGCGATGACTTAAAAAACTGTTCCTTTGTAAAACAGAATGCTATAAAAAAAGTTTCTTTAGGCAGCGGTGGATGTCTTCCGGCTATCATGGATGACTATTGACATATAAAATAAAAAAAGATTTTTGCCCAGATATTACTGACATAAGTTGTAAATTGTTCCCTCGGCGAACATTATGACGCCCTCCAGAGTATTTCACTGATTTATGTCATCCCGGACTGCTGCGAAATTTTATTGGGGTTAGTAAAAAGCCTGAGGACTGGCAGGATAGATTTTTATAAAAGTTCCTGGGTGACAAAATACGTATTTAGCTGCTAGTATATCATCCAATAAATTATTGCAATTTCTCAAATAGGTACTATTAGAATATGGAATGCATCTTCACGACAGCCTCATAATAATTTAACAAAATATCTACATAATTGAAAAACAAGACAACAACAAGTATATCTATACTAATCACATTAAGTATCATGTCCGTTACATCTAACGTATGTGAAAAAAGCAACATTAATTCAATTTAATGCAGACATCCAGATTACTGACTTTCATTTATCGTCCATACCTATTTCCGTTAGGTACTATTTGTGGCTTTGATAAGAAACTCAGTGGTTAAGCCACTATTTTATTGAAAAACTTGTAGATTCATTCATGGTAAAGCTTGAAAGGGGACTAAAAGTGATCTAGAAATCTATATTTACCACTTTTTCCGTCGCAATTGGAGCAGTGATAGAAATATCGTTAGTTTTATAATCTGATCTAGCTCGATACTGTTCATTTAGTTACTTGTTAGGCCCAGATTCGAGATCATATAAAAAGTTACGCATAGCTTTCGGTTACAAGAATACTGAATTTTATCTATTTTCTTCATCCAATTATCTTGGTTTTACCGAGAGTTATTTCAAATACTTCCTTGTTCCAGATCTTGAAAGGTGAGGCATGTAAACAATCTAAGCAACGGTTCCCGGGCCTTTTAATTTTTTGTCTAGCCTCATGCTATCTAACGAGAGACCATGTTTTGTGATGAATATAATATTTTTTGTCCTTTTTTTTCGGGTGGGAAAATATCAAATAAGTTCTCCCGCTCTGGGCGGAGCGGGAGGGCCAGAAGGTGTCAGCCTCTTACTGACTAAAACCTACCCCTGGCAACATACAGGCAACTGAAGGAACACTCGTTCAGTTGCCTGTATGATGCCAGGGGCCACCCTTTCGGACTTTACTATATACTATTATTTTACTATATAGACTTTCGGATATTTTTGGTCCTTAGAGCCAAAGTTTAGAAAGACTTATTTACTATTTATATTGTTAGTCTGAGCTCTAAATATGAAACAATGGTCCCTAAACAAACAAAAGCTACCAACACAAAGTGTACCACATTAATCTTGTAATAATGAACGATACCTACAAGCGTGTACTTAATTAGTTCAATTATTAGGATCCGTGTAATTAGCAGTTATCTGAGCTAATAACCTTCTGATTAACGATAACAAACGCATGCATTAGTTCCGGTTTAATAGAGAACAAGTTGTTGCTAATATTTCCAGGAAGAATCCGAAGAATACTTAATTAAAATGATATATCTAATGCATTGTTTACTGTTGTGTTATGTCCATGGTCGAATGGTTTGAGTTTTTGTTATAAATGAAAATTGTGTCTATTTCAAGTTCCAATATTCTTTACTTAATCTAATCTTATCTCTTATAGTCCTTCTATCAAATGAAGATTGGGTACCTCATCTATTATATCTGCATGTGCCCGGGAGTAACGAAACAATATATGTAATTGATAGTGTCTCATTGGACAAGTCAAGACTTGAAAGGCTAAAAGTACAAGACTTTTGCAGGCATATGTTAATGCTGTCAAGCACTAACACTGTCTTTAGCATGTTACTTATGATATAAAAGCATAAATAATAAGAATATTGATGAGACATAACACAAACTCAACGCACAAAGAGACCCAAAAAAAGAGTCTATAAAGAGTATTATATTCTATTCTAAAGCAGATAATAATCTAAACCTTATAGCATAAAGTTGTTTATATTAAGCAATCAGTGAATCACGCTTGGACAAACAGAACAGGGATCTGGATAGTACAGTGTATAATCAATATTGGGGAATGTAAATGGCTAGCAGATTGCTGAGCATAAATTGACTACGTGTAACTAGCACAGATTGTAATTTCAAACGGATTGTCGGCAATAATTCGTGTGAATAGTGGCAACTAAATGGCCACAAGACGAGTTGGGGACTCTATGAAAATGAAAAGAAAGGCACCAACATTCTTGAACATACTAAGTACTACAAAATAGCAAAAACGATTCAATAAATTGTGAGTTTAGATTTTCCTTCATCCGATTTTTATCATCCGAAATAATCCGCCAAAAATATCAGAGTGCCTTATTTTTAATGTATGCCACTCTCAAGATAAAACAACAGAATTTTATAGGCCATTAGAAGGCTCTAATGGCCTTTAAAATTCTGTTGTTTTCGGAGACCTGAGGATATTGTAAGCAAAATACGTTTTTTTCCCTAAAATCACAAAGTCAATGCTAAAGAAATTTGAAACTAAATTAACCTTGACCTTCCAATTTAGAATTAATGTTACTTTTGTTTTACTTAATAAAAAGACGAGTCAACTCGTGATGGCCCAGTGGCAAAGGCTTCGCCTCTCAAGTACGAGTTTGTGGGTTCAAATCCGGAGAAGTTCCAATGTGCCTTTTTGAATTCATATGAGCTTTCTGAGTTTATCTTAGAAATAACTGACATCGGTGAAGGAAAAACATCGTGAGGAAACCTGGATTCCGTCTTGAGCAAGCATGGTAATCAATACTCGTGCCTTCTCTGTATGAGAAGAGGCCTTTGCCCTGCAGTAGAAGAGTAATAGGCTGGTATTGTATTGCTTTTCTTCTTACCTTACAAAAATGTGATTTCCGTTGCGATGTTAAAGGCTTTGAGAAAACTCTTGTGTTATAAAACCATTAACCAGAGTATTTCTCGGTATTGAACAGGATCGACCATAACTTTTCTTGTCAAATGGGAAAATGTGGAAGGGATGAGCAGCACCACCTTAATTTGATCTAATAACAACATTCTTCAATCACTAATCCATTTGGTCTTATCTTGCGACTATTCACTTGAATAAATTTTATGATAAACTAGCGACCAGCCCCTGCCTCACAGTTTTTACAACTTGACGAAACATCGAGATTACCTTATCATTATATTATGAAAGTTTAATTTATATTTTTATTTATACATAAACCAACCGGAATACCGCGGAATAGTTTAGTTAGAAGAACATCGCGGTCACAAAGAGATACACGAAAAGCAACTTTAATTTATAATAGGTACGTATAGAAGCTGTTTTCAGTAACTATGTGGATGGCAACAATAATAGAGAAAGATTTTTTGCGTGAAAAATAATACGACTAGAACATGGTGTTGTAGAAAACATACCGGCAAACTATGCTGACGCCAACATTATTTGGAATAAAGGCCCAGACGATGAGGAATGCTTAAACGGTATTGCAAATTTACTGGTACTTTCTTTTAGGACTAAAAATACTTCAGGATATTATAATTATGTTTGTAGATAAAAGGGAGAATATCAATCTGCCTAGCCTTTTCCCAACTATATTGGGGTCGGCTTCCAGTCTAACCGGATGCAGCTGAATACCAGTATTTTACATGGAGCGACTGCCTATCTGACCTCCACAACCCAGTAACTGGGTAATACGATACCCCTTGGTAAGACTGGTTGTCAGACTTTCGGGCTTCTGACGACCCGTAACGACTAAAAAAAAACTCGACTCGACTATAAAAGGGAGAATTCGCGTCTTAATATGACCTTACCTATTATGAGACAAAGACGCCATTAGCATATATTTGTTGACGCAATATTAATAATTCAAAGGTTAATCGGAACAATTACTATGATAAACAAACGGTTTTCTCCAACTATTACAGTAATTGGATTACTTTGTGTATATATTAATAATAAATAGGTGTTGAAAGAAATAACGGGATTGTATATTCTTGATAAACAACAATTATATTTCTTTCGGCTTTTTTCGATTAGTTTGTGTGGTTTTCTGTGAGCGTTTGGATAGAAACATAACTATTGATTTAAGAGAAGTCGACCAATTTGTTTTGCATTCAAAAATGCTATTGAGGAAGATCTTGAAATTTTTTCAAAATATTATCACTGAACATAACTTAAGTCGCTGTCAAAACAAGTCCTAAAGCTGCTAGTGCAAAAACACAAATAACTATATTTTCTATTTTAGTATGTCTAGCTCTGGAATATCTAGAAATTGTTAAAGCTAACTATAATTTTTGCTCATACATGTTTTTATACCTTCAGACCCTATTAAAGCTAACCGAAAAAAGACGTATGCTTTTTCTTGCCGCAAAACACAATTTACGTCATGTCCAGCCATCCGTGGCTTGCATTTTATGCAAACGGCAAACGGTCGCTGGGGAGATTAGTAGCGGTAATGTTTTTGCCTATCTTTGAAGCGTGGCTTTTCATGCACAGTGGGGGGTTAAATATTAAATATAGAATTATTATGAAGATGCCTATAGAAAAGGGTGTGTCTGAGTAAATGCTCCCATCGGCCATAGCAACAAAGGTAATGCAATCACCAGCAATCCGTCTGCCAAGCGCGTTCGTCACAATTTGAGGTATAGAATTATCATTTACTGCAGCAGTGAATGCCATCCCGATACCAACGTTGCTGATTAGCTTACCATCACTTACAATGAGCTCCAGCCAGATACGGTGTCTGCTCTAGAGAAGAAGAAAAAGCAGTCTTTGTAAACTTCTTAATAATTAATAACAGTAGATGTTTACATACAGCCAGATATGACTGACTTGATGATAATTTCCACCCACTTGCCAAAAGAAGGAAAACCGTTTTCACATAGGCAAAAAAATATTCAAACAGAAAAAAGAATTTCTGGAACAACGACGAACTGTTTAACTAGCTTATTTCGTTAAAAGGGTTCGTGTTAGTACAATTTATATTTGTTATCTGTATTATTATATCTCATACAATGATATGCCCTTTTAAAAATCCAAGGCTTTGTAGAAGTGTTGTTTGTTTAGTCCTGCCACAACAAATTATGTGTCTGGACTCTAGTCTGGTTATGTGACATGCACATGAAAAAACACGCTACAAAACAACCTTTCTTGACATTCATATGACTAAACGAACGTCTGCTTGGTGCCTAATATTTTTACAAGTTTTATATTAACTTGCTGCGTTTTATTAATCTAGTGCTCCTACATATCTCTTTAATAATAACAATACCAGCCTATTATTTTCCTACTTCCTGGCCTCTTCTGACATAGAGAGGGCACGAGCATTGATCACCGTGCTTGATCAAGACGGGTTGGAAACCTGGAAATTATATCTAAACTAATATTATATTATAGAGAAAAGATTTAATGTTTTGTTTCTTTGTAATTAATAAACTCAAAAACTACTGGACCGATTTAAAAAATTCTTTTACCAGTAGAATGCTATATTATCACTGAGTAACATAGGCTATAATTTATAAATATATTACGCGGGCGAAGCCACTGGCGGAAGCTAGTTAACTATAAGTCCAGGTTTCCTCACGATTTTTTCCTTCACCGATGTCAGTAATGTCTAAGATAAACTCGGAAAGTACATATGAATTGAAAAAGTCACATTGGTACTTGCCCACAACCTCGGGCATGAGAGGCAGTCTTAACCATCGCTATCATCATCATTTCAGCCGAGACGTCCAATTCTGGACTTAGGCCTCCCCCAAGCATCGCCACTTCGACCAGTTCTGTGCTTCTCGCATCCAGAGGATTCCTGCGGCTTTCACCAGGTCATCGGCCCACCCTGTAGGAGGCCTGGGCCATCACTACTATTCTATTACTATACTATTTGCTATTATTTTTTCTCTAAACTAACTCCCGAGTTGATACAATGTTACCTATCTCGTTTTGTTCGAAGACATGGATATGCTAATAAGTTGCAAACACATCATCCCTGTGGAACATTACGAGAAACAAGACTACACTCTTTTGTCTTCAAACGGTAGCTAAAAAATTACCACCATGGTTACCAAATAATTTAAGAATTCTTCCTACTTTCTCCAATGGAATCCTTGTATATCCATTTGTAAGTCGTTAGCAAAATTGCTCGTGATTTTGGCAGGTTATGTAGGTGTTATTCTTTCGTACACCAACCTTTTGCTAATGACAATACAGTATTACTAATCGGTGGTTCTAAATAACAAGAAACGATCCTATCTCCACTCCTACACTTCGTAGATCTGGCAAGGTGCCAAATCGGAGCCGCAGCGAAGAATTTTTCTCATAAAAAGCTTGAACGCCTAGAAGCGGAATGTTTTTTTTTTTGCTATCTTAGTGCTTAACTGCTTACATGCAAAAAATATGAATGTTCATTATAAATAATGTAACAATTGCAAATTGTAATCATTTTTATATCTTTAAAAATTAGTTCTGTGAACTTTTTAGTCTGAATAACGTCATTGTCTTCATATTCTAAGTTTTTGATCCCAAAGCATTGTGTTGTAATGTTACTTAATTGCCAACCTAACGGGTTATTCAAGTTACAATGCATAATTAACATTCAAGTTCACAGGCTGTACATAATCGTTATTAAGTTATTACATACAATTGACATCAAGTTGTGATGTCATTTGTAGGTTGTAAGGCGAGGGTTCCTCCCTTGTGGATATAATCCATTATAGAAGTAGTCATTAAGGCGAAATGGGCAGTCATACCAACCTGTACCTATTCTGATAAAACCAACTATGAATACAAAATACCTATGTATTCTATAATTGTATTGAAGGAGAGTCTTATAGGTCTGTCCATTTCAAACGATACTTCAAATATCAATGTTTTTGTTTGGATAACTACCGGCCGTTAGATGTTTAAACGAATCAAAACGAAAAACTAGCCTTAAAACAAAAGTAAATCATATAAAAAATCCTTGCTTTGTTGTAAATACCTAAATCAACAAATACCGAGCTATTTCTTCCGATATCATCATCATTGGTGACATTTTAGTAAACCTGTACGAAATGCAAGATGATCTAGAATCAACTCCCATTATTACCTATAAAAAATAACACCAAGAAAAACGAACAAGATACGATTAACGAAACAAAAACACGGACGGCCAAATAACTAGTCTAACCACAGAGTGTTTACTTTGGTAACACAAAGAAAATAAACGATGGGGACTTGTGAAAACATATCGGTGTTTTTGTAAGATAAAATCAGTCTGTGATATTCGATATTAAGACTATATACGCGATCCGTCTTGTGAATGCGAAGTTTTATGAACGTGATGTGAAATCGATAGCAAGTATTAATTACACGTCGATGTGTGTTGTGTTGTGGAGGTTAAAATAATAGAGAGGCTGGGAATTAATAAGAAGAAATAATAAGGACAGCATTTCTACAATCAATATTGGTGTAATTCTGTGATCTTGATTATAAGGATCAGGACGTATAACGAGTTTCAAGCATTTCCGAAAATCTGCTACAAACAATTTTGAGCTGTTTGCTTCGAGTTCGAATTCGAGTTTCAATGAATCTACAATATTATTACGTTGATAGAAGCAAGAATTAAAAGCCTAGTTGTTCGCACAGTAATCGTCGAGTAGACACTTTTATGTCCAGAAGTTAAAATGAGTGACGTCAATATTTTTATAGGAGCCTATGCTGTTGCAACAAAGAATAATAATGCTGACAAATGACTCATTCTCAAAGATATTATCTCAAGGCTCAAGGTATTCACGAGATTGATGCTATTTAAAACACTCGAAGTTTTATGCTTAGATATTTATTTATACACAACTTGTTTCATCATTAAAAATTATAATAAAAGTTATATAATGATACTTCTTAAAACAAAACACAAATTACACATGTAGTTAAATAAGAAACTATAAATGAAAATAGAAAAACACCTATCTCAAAGGCAGAGATTACACTACAAGTCAAAAAATAATTGAGCACAAAAACATAAGTGCTAAGCACCTATTCCGCCAGATTGGGCCCAAAACTAAGCCATCGGGGGAAACGAGAATGGCCCTAAAAATAACGATTGGCAAGGGAATACAAAACTATTATCCACGAAGCAGATGATACAGAAAGTCGAAATAAATAAGATAGAACCACAATAATAAGAAGTTGAACCACATTTAAACGCTGCTTGGTGTATTTACAACGCAAGCGTAACAAACCCGGCTACTGCTAGTACTGCAGGTAAGCAAGGAAAAGTTCATCGTGCAAGTATGTATAAAGGGTCCATAGGGTGGCATAGGGTCCCAGCATTATGCTGAGTGATGGCCGTTTTGCGTGGATGTGACGCATATTTTCCCCCAAATTTGTTTTTTAGTGTTTGTTTCTTTGCTTGCGTCATAATATGTACCGCAAATAAACGTATTTTCTTTCTTTTTCTTTCTAAAGATGGGGTTTCTGATGTTTGACTTCTTCTTAGAAAATTGCGAACAATGGATTTTCTGCAAATCATCCTGTGCAACTTCTAACGCATAGAGATAATCGATATACAATGAACATTACAGAGATGATAGAAAGAGGTATATTGTCCGTAATAGTGCAATACAACGTAAATTGCTACCGTAATGGCTTTGCTAAAATCGTTTGCAGTTACCGCAGGAAATTAGTTCGGTATACAGAAATTGTACAGTATAAAATATAGTGTATATAGCCTTGAATTAGTTGGAATTGTTACTAGAGTTTGGTATTTGAGAGGAGAAACTACAGCTTAAATATTATCCTGCGTGTTTCGTAGCATGAAGTGTAATGCAGTTACGTTCTTGCCATCTGCACTGAATACTGACATGCAAAGGTTTACTAACTACGCAATATACAACATTTGAATTGCTATTAACTGTTCTGAATAAATCCGATGTAGGGAACTTGTAATTACCTGCAAATTGTCCTACGAAATACGCTTGCGTTGTGTCACCTTCACGTCATGATTTGATGAATGCATTATTGGCGATAATGCACCTGTTGTTGTACTTTTGTAACACAATGTGCAATTGCTGCCAACTTATAGACAACCTGACTTGAATGAAAATTTCTTGGACGAACATGGATGACGGTCAAAGATGGAAACTGTCTAACTGAATTCCAAAAAAGCCTATCCTCATCAGCTTTGTTTGCACTTTAGAATGATATAGAAAGAGATATTTAAGATAAGAGTTACAAATTGTATAATACGCTTCCGGGAATTTTAGTACTTACATTTGTGATTTTGAAAAACACTGTAGATGAGCTAGCTCACAGGTTCGTTATAACTTGGTAAATACAGGAATACCAATGTTTGCGACATATCCTCTGCAAATAAATAACCAATCAATTTGCACTTCACATTAGATCCCTCGAGAGCACTACCTTACCCACGCAACATTAATCCATAAAGCTTAGCAGCTTTCTTGATTAATGTTGCCGTGGGTTTCAAATGGAGCTAGAGCCCTAAAATGTGTTGACACGGTGGAGCATACGGTGGAGGTCTGACCGGCTTGGGCAGGGCACCGTCGAGTCTTCGTGGAAGCGATCGGCGGCGGTGATCTCTCGCGTTCGGCTCTGGTCCAGGCATGGTACGGAGTGAGAGGGCATGGGAAGCCGTCACCTCCTTCTGCGAAGCAGTAATGCTCGGGAAGGAGGAGGCTGAACGCATAAGGGAGAGGCAAACTTCGCGCCCTTACGCCCCTAGTCGCCACAGGAGACGCCCTGGGCGTCGGGAATCCCAGGCCGATTTCCTGCCACCGTAGGCGCGGGCTTGCGGACGATGAGCAATGGGTAGCTCGCCGTCCGATAAGGACCAGGCCCTGGTCGACGGCGCATTGTGTTCCACGCGTGTCTCAAAGAGATGTCAGCACAACTGGCGGGGTCCGCTAGGGCCGATGCCTGCCAGGATCGCGGGAAAGTCCGAAAGGGATACCGTGGCCGCAGGCAACACTCAGGCAACTGAAGGAACACAGGTGGGTTTTAGTCAGTAAGAGTTTGACACAAGTTATTTGATAATTTCCCAACCAAAAAAAAAACCCTTATATATGTGTTTACGTGTTTATGTATTGAACTTTTAGGTTTTCGAATCTGTGTTACTCGTCGCGGATATCGGATGGATCCCAGAAGCGCAAGACCGATCTTGCGTGTTTGGAGGTGGCCTATGTCAAGCAGTAGACGTCTTTAGGCTGAATGATTATGATCATGATGTAGATTACTGAGGCAGTTATTAGACTACCTGGATAAATTTTGAATTTGCTGCTTTCGACGGACATCATCAAATAACTTTATAGACTTATTGTCCGTCGCAATGTGTGCCTAGATTCAAGTGTTAAAAAGAAACACCTATTGTATCCAAATTCGACAAACCCGTGAGAGAACAAACAACACGCCGTTACTCCGAATGCAATCAATAGCAATATTGAAAAAAAATATAAAAAAACACGCTCTCACGGAAATGATAAACGGAGCTAATTTTTAATTCGAGCTGCAGATTTATTTAATAGTCACAAACCGATTGTAAATTGGTTATGGTTATATAGACTCGTAAACTTCCATTTGATAGGACTGTATACAGTCATAGAGATTTTGATTATTGTTTGCTTTTTTGTGACAGTTAGAATGTATCAGGATCAGTGGCAGAAGATAAGGCACACGCGTTTACTATTGAAGGTTGTGCAAATTGTGTTTTGAAATATGAAGAAGTTGAAGCCAATTCTAGCCCCAAAGGCTCTTAAGTAATTTCCGTTTGATTTCCGCCTAGGATTAAGTTGGTCTTAAGATGTACGGAGAATCCCGCTTCAGACCAACTTTTTGGTGATAAATGGTCTTATTGCTCATATTATTACTACCCTGAATTACATTATTACTTTATTACATTTCTCACTTAAAGAGATAGGTAAACAGAACAGTTTAGCAAGCAAAACTCTCTATTAAGTCTCAAAATAATGCAGAAGCTCTAACTAGGAACATGAGCAAAGAAGATACTCCCAGATAAAACAAAATAAACCGAGTGCAGAATTTTGAATTTCACCTTTGAGAAATTTGCAAGGTTTCACAAGGTATGGAACCAATGTAGCATAAAGTTGGGACTTAAGCAGCTGAGATGCATAAGTATGAGGTATTACAGAGACGAGTACAGGTAATGAGAGCCTCGCATACGGAGACTTCAAAGAAGGATACTAACAACTTTGTATCTTGAAGAATTCCCTCGAGACGTTTGAAATGCATATTAAAATCGTGTTTGTATACATTTTTTTACGTTCAAGTTGGATTCCAAGTGCGAGCAGAAGCTTCGAACAAGCAAGCTTTAATTTAATATTTTAGACCCAAGAATATTGTAGGTTCCAAAGTCTAATTTGAGCTTTTCAATTTCTGCGTAGTTCATATTGTTAGTCGGTAAGCAACAGCGAATTATCTAGAAATATCTTTTCCCAACAATAAACGTCTGTAAATAAGCTTATTATAAATAGAACCTATTGAAGAGTATTTCTATAGTTATGTATTTGTCAACATCATTTCAAATAAACAAAACTAATCTCTGAAGCCTGAAAATTATTTGAAGTCACTAAATAGATTGTCAGAAATATTATAGTAAACTATGAGTTTAATTATTAAATAGACGCGACCTAGTTGGATAGTGTCAAACTAATGGTTGCTGTGAAAAGGGTTTTTAGAAGTTCAAGTAATTTAAAGTTGTTAGAGTAAAATATCAAGCAATAAATAATCAAGTCATAGGTCTTGAGTTCGAACCCACAACCCGAACAAGGCACGCACCTCTGATTTTTCGGATTCGTGTGCTTATTGTATAATTATCACTTGCTTCAAAAACGGTAAAGGAAAACATCGTGAGAAAAACGGCATGCCTGAGAGATATTTCTCGACAGCATGTGAAGCCAAGTCAGAGGCCCATGGGCGGCTTTAAAACTCTGACACCAGGTTAGTCACTAACCACACGAAAAGAAGAAGAACATAGATTGTGGGGTCAGATTTAGATCCACCAATACATATGATGTACTGGAATCATTTTTTTTTCATTTTTTTATTTCAAGAAAATATGGTATTGGGAAAGTTCTGATTGAAACGAAGAAGACCCAAAGGTTGCAATGTTTCTCACCCTGGCATTACAATTCAACATACCATTGGTTTCAATTAGAAGTAATAAGATCGTTATGTACATTGTTTGAATATGACAAAGCTTCTAATGAATCACCAGAACTGGACGATAAATACTAAATTACATCACTTCTGCCGCTGACACCGCGGAAACTTAGGATACAATGGAAATTCGCATAAAAGCTCAAGTAACAGAAGCGTAATTATACACGAGAATAATGAGACGGTGAGAAAACGACGAATGGAAACTGCGATAGATTAGCCTTCAAAACCATTACGTTAAGGTTCAACTTTGATCGTGAATTCTAAGCCACTTCATTTTCAATTAAATAGTTAAAGCACTTGCAAGTCGGCTTAGAGTTTCTGGCATATCATACATAATTGATGAATAAAATTATGCTAAAACTAGCTAGACTGACGGTTTACTATCCCGGATATAGTCTAAAGTTACGTTTATGCCTGTTGAAGATCCCTTTTCATTCCGGAAATAATATAACAGAAATGTATGTAGGAACATTTTTTTTTTTAATTTGAATTGTTTTGTCCAATAAGGATATGTCAACCCTATCATACCTTATTACAATATAAATACACTTAGATATAATACACAACGAGAAACAAATATATATATATACTAAAAGGCTTCTGCTCACTGCTGAACGACTAATACCAAATTACATAATTTTTTGGCTTCTTTCGATTTTGGGTTTGCCAAAATGCTTTGAATCAGACCTACATCCAGCCTATTTAACTTTAATTCGTTCAGCATCAAGCCGCGTTCATCTTTATTCCGGACACATTCCATCAGCAAATGCTGAACATCTTCAATTTGATTACAAGTTAAGCAATTGGGAGAAACAGTCATTAAGAAAGTAAACTTTGCCGATGGATAGTGTCCGGATCTAAGTCTAAAAGCTAGTTTAACATAATTTCTACTCAAATGAATAAAAAGAAACATAAATATGAATGTCGATAGTGCACCTCTAATCGGGCCCATACTACGGACTATTTATAAATACACATTTCATTCAAAGCTCACAAATTACATTGAATGAATTCAGTCGATAATGACAACCAATCGCATGCTCATTCTTAATTCGACAGTCACGGGTGCGACCGAATGCCCCCGAAGTGAGCACGAGCACCGTGAAGGGAGCAACGCCCCTACACCTGCACTATCACGACCTGACATTCCTGAAGATAGGACCAACAGAAAAACATGCTGATATAGGATCGCGAACTCTTTCCAATCGAAAACAGATTAATAGAATCGCGATGAAAATGACTATTCAGATAGACAAAAATGAACACAATCATTCGAAACGGAAATCCTAAAAGTATCCATCTTGACTCATTTCGTGCACACGAGCTAATCACATTCAACATGTAAATTCACACTTTCGCTCTCAATTTGTACGAAGAAACTTAACACACACAAACAGGTGCTCCATTTTCTTCACCAAATATTTGTGAGAAAAAAGGTGCGGATCTGAAAAAGGCCGTAAGCAAAATTGGATCGGAATCAGACGATCTGACGATCAAACACGTCGACGCCGGCACAAATCCATTTAACCATATCCATATAAAAACATTTGCACAAGCACTCCCAAGACTGTTTCGAAAGAAGCCACGGACCGTGAACATTCCACCGGCCACTGAGCATAAGCAAACTGGCACAGACAAAAACATCAACGCCATACTTTTGTCCGAGTAACAGGAATTTAAAACATGAGGGATTGTCGAGAAAGTTGGGATATTACGGTTGGAGAGTTCAGGATGAAAGTATCACTATGAAAGTATCACTGATGTACAATCTAGGTAATGGAAAGAAGGTTTATAAGCTTTAAGTCAGATATCGTTATTGTAGATTAAACTTTTGGACTATTAAAATTGTTTCACGTTACTTGAAACATTTAGTTACTTCCACAAATCAAAATTAAGGCGCCTGTTCAGCCCTTGCCTGTGTCAACAACCGATATTTCGAAAACATCAGCAAAAAACTGGTCTAAATTCCAACGAATTCTAAAGCTACAATCGTCAAAACTAATTTCCAGTGCACGTATAAGTTCAACAAAAACTATCCCTGACGCTGACTTCCGAATGCGCAAAAGATTAATTTGCTAAGCAATGATCGTGATCTTTTCGTGAGCACATTGTCAAAAGCCGTGTTTCGAAGGCGATGACACTTGTAAAAAGAGGTTTTATTGATCGATTTTACGAAGTAAGTAGTCCGTGCGTGCGGCAGCTGCTCTGGCGCATGCTTCTAATCCCTCTCTTCGTTCACGCCGACACCGTTAACGGCCGGCACGGAGGTTCCGTAGCAAAATAGCCACAATGATTCCGTAATTAATACTATTCAGAGCACGCCAGTCTTCCAAGACGGCCTTGTTTTCAATTCGGCATGCTACGCTATCGTAAATCGTTTAGCGCATCACAGAAATTATTCAAAGGGTAAATGGGCAGGTGAGACTGAATGCTGTACAGATTTTCGAATAGTTCGAGATGTTTATAGCTTATGAACTGTACGATGTTCTTGAATAAATTAACCTCTGGAAAAACCTGCGAATTGTAAAGGCGATGGGAATATAGAACAAAGACTAATCATACTTAATATTTTTGCTACGATCTCTAGTTTTACACATCATAGAAAAAACAAAGCTCAATCAAGACAAATGTTATATAATATTCATGTTTTGATTGAGTTAATAATTAAACCTTGCGTTGAGTTTAAAGACATAGTAATTTTAACAGTTGAACATCCACCCGTATTGTGTGAAGGGTACTATTGAGCCGGGCCATAAATAATGAGGTAACAAACCACTTCAGATGATAATGACAGTTATATTATATAACAAATACACTCAACCCTTTCAAGTACAATAACAGCGGAAGTAGCGCCATCAAGAGGCATAATTTATAACGGTGTGATATTTGTTTGAACCTAAAGGGAATTTCCTCGAAACGGGTCCAATCGTGATTGTACGGAACACACTATATAAATATTTGCTTAATCTAAAATTCTTCCTCAGACTCCTTCCATTTGCATTAGTGAAAGCTCCCTCGAGACCCGAGATAAGTAATGCTCAAATAAAATCTAAATATGTTGCGTACCATATTTTCTGTGCAGTTTCAATTAAAATGTACGTCAAAAGCGTTCATTAGCATTTGAATATAATTGGTCATCTACGACGAGACTATACTTAATTATAAACAGACAGTCGCACAAAAAACTCATGACTTTTTGCTCTTAGCTTCTATATGTCTGAGACGGAGGATGACTAATTATCTGCCTAGGTACAGAAAATGTAGACGTGGAGATGCAAAGTAAGTAGGTAGAGATCGTCTATCTCTAGACGAGATCATAAACATTGAATTGGCTGCGAGATTGTTTATACATTTTATAATAGGAAGTGCAAAACACTTATACCGCTTCCGTTCCTTTACTCATGTGCTTATTCCCTCCCAGTCCATCTACAATCCCAGTGGGTGTTAGTCAAAACATCAGTTATTTTTTATTATCTTAAAGTAGTTACTTTTTATTTTTGTGAATCGATGACTGGTTTTTATTTGAGTCATGCGAGATTCATCTTTATCGGCTACGAAGTTTCATATCCTTTCTTTTTTGTTCGCATAACTAATGCAAATGCCGAATGCTCATCCCACGTTGATCATAGTTTCATAATTCAATGCTCTCCGCAATCTATATTTGATACTAAAGTTGAGCTCAAAAATAAGTAAGAGATGAATACTTCAAAATCTTCCCGTAAACCCGTAGTTAATGAAGTAGCCTTGTCTGTCAATTCGGCAGGTGATTGCCTCAACAGTTCATAATTAGAAATTTTCTCAAGAAATTCAGCCTAATTAACTTTCACATCCGGGGCATCATTAAAGGTTTAATCTTATCCAAAATTAATACGAACAAAATGTATACCTACCAGCGATAAAATTAGCTATATCTTTGTTAATGTTCGATGTTCCAAATTCAAGTATTGAAAATGTATTAAGTGGAGCCATACATATCCGTGTGGAGCAGACCTTCATTTCATTATTATCTTCTTCTGTCGGGGCCTATGTTTCTAAGTTAGTATCAAGATAAATTATTAATATGTTAACTAGGTACTGGTTCTACAGTACAAAGCGACTTTTACCTTGAATCGTGAGAATTTTCCAATCACGCGGAAGATATCCAGTAATTATTTACCGTGTGTGAAGCATAGAAATTGAACGGATTTCGCCGTGAAAAACATGTATCGTTAGAAATCTTGAGATCGCGGTTCTGTTGATAATTTTAGTTCTTTTGTTACTGTTATTGTCACACTATTGCATACAGTTTGAGATGACACACTTTCTTTTGCTTGCAGTATAATCTAGATTCGTAGTTCTTCGACCGTATTGAGACAAAAGCGTCTCACTCAAGTTCTATTTTCACCAACCTCTATTGTCCTATTTGTTATTGAAAATGGTGACGACCCGGGATTCAAAAATAATAATAGTAAGGCTGCTATTATTATTTTTACATCCCGGGTCGAATCAAATTCGTATGAAATGCTCCTGTTAGACAACACTGCATACGAATTTGATTAACCCCTTGAATAACAATAACCGAAATAAGGGCTCTGATTTGGAGAATCCCAAAATAAATTTAAAATAACACAATTATGGAGGATACACGATACTCTTATCTTACTCAACTTAATTTAAATCTTACTTCGTTCACTTAAATCTGATTTTCCTTTGACCACGAAATTTTAACCGTTGCAGCACATTGTAAGGGAAACGATCCATTCATTGTAACTTGTACAGCTTCAACGTCAGCTTCAGAGTAATTTCAACTTTAAACTTGGTGGAATAAGATAGCAGTTCCGCTGTTGTTTTATAGAGCAGTAACGTCTTTGTTCGAAGAATTTAGTACGGGAACGGACGTTGAAAAAAAAGGGGCACGACGGGAACACACCTGTCTATGGTGTTGCGAGTTTTTGATGAGAACCAGTGAATGGCGACCATAGGTACAATGGCAGCGGATTTTTTAAATTGGGTAACTTTTTTGAGTATCGCCTTCATTCATGTTGGATTGCGAATCTTTTTGAAAGATTACCAGCTATAAGTCCGTTGTTTTATTTGTCTCAAGAGTTACCTACCAAATTTGATTACAGAATTAATTTTGCTCGGCTTGTTGGCACGGCAGCCTTTTAAAGAAATAGGCTGAGAAATGAGTCAAGCAATGCCTATTAAGGGGATTATAGTTTTCGCTCCAAAATTAAAACAATGCAAAACAAGAGCATGTTTCTTACATTTAAGCTTAAATACGTTGTTTCTCTGCAATACCTGGAAGACATAACACTCTTTCGGAAAATTAAATAACTTTTACTGCTGCATTGCAATAAATCTGCAGACAAACAAGAAATAGACGGTTAAGTAGAAATGCCACACATATAACCCGTCTAGTTCCCAACACAATGTTACATCATAACTTGTCCAGTGACAGATCAGTCAAGAAACTCCTGCGCACCATTCATTCGCCCACGGCCGCGTTCCTAACTCGAAAAGTGATTTAATACTTTTTGGATTTATAAATTATGGATTATAAGAGCTCAGTGAGCGCTATTCGTATTATAGATCTATTTAGCATGGGTCGTTATATTTGAAACAAGGTAACTTTGTAATTCTATAGCAAAACTCATTTCCAAAACGGCGTAAGCGCTGACGAAAATATATCAGAATAAAACACTTACTTACGTTCAACTTTTCTGCAAAAATGTGACTTACTTTTACATCCTGCTAATGCATTTAACAGTTCCCCTAGACAAAAATAATATTAACCTAACCTACAGACTTTTAAAACAATAAAAAGCAAATAAACACACGGACAATGCAGACAATGCGGCAATTAAGGCAAGTCTAGCCGACTGAAATCTAAATAAAAATCTAATAAGCATGGAACAACGACCTATTTCTAGTTAAAACGTGAGAATGAGAAGCTCCTACTTAAATGGAATGACAATGTCATTCTTGCACCATTCTAAATACATACGTAGGTACGCGACCCGACCTTTTCCAAGGGCAAACAACCATGGTCAGTGTCCTTCCAAGCGCACCTTCATCCAACATCCGCTGAATAAATCAAATACTTACCTATGACCCACTAATCAAAATGTATTAACAAAGAGACAAACAAAAAAAAAACGTCATACAAAGTGCTGAGAGAAACCCTATTGTTTTTTTCATTAGTCATGCATAATCAAAATATGAAGGAACAATACAATTCGGTATTGAACAATCGAGGGTCCTAATCGTCATACATATGTAGGGATCATGTTTGGGTCCACCTTGATGACCGAGAGCTATATTAAGAGCCTATACTACCTCAAATGGCTTAGCATGATTCTCCGTTTTGCCGAAAATACTACAGCATTAATTTTGAAATAAATATATGGTAAAGTTGAGGATTAATGTTAAGTACTTACTCGTACTATGTTTATCGAAAACACGATTCCATAAAAAATTCTCTATAGAAAAAAAATCCAAAGTTACCTCCAAACCGAACAATAAACCGCTGGTATTCAGAAAATACTTCAAATTAGATCATGAAACTTTGCATACTAACTGAACTAACTATGTATATAGCAGGTCTTATGTTTTTATTTTTTTTAAATCACCATTATTTTCACCGTAAAAAGCAATTACCTAAACTACTGGCGCCTTGGAGCCGCCAGTGCCCCACTCCGTTTCGCTCTCACTCAGTCCGCGAGCAGTATGGTGCAAGCGAGATGAAAAGTGAATTTAAGCTGAGGTAGTATGGGCTCTTAACATAAATATTATGGTGTATTTACATAATTTAAACGATGTGTTTATAAAAGGATAGAGCATTTTAGTACATTTTGGTTAAACTGTGGCCGGTGGAGCGAGGACGAGTTCTGGAGTGGAGACAAGTCAAAAATGTGGCTGGGACAGACTGGATGCAGAAAGTGGAGGAAAGGGTGTTATGGCGGAGCCTTGGTGACGTCTATGTCCAGCAGTGGACTGCAGTAGGCTGAGTTGATATTTTGTGCTTATAGTCATGTTTTGTTACATTTTGATCGACGAATATTAGATGATCGTCAGCTAAGATGAATCTCTACCGTCTAATTTTGTTGTTATCGTAAGATTTGAAATGTATTAAAAAAAACGGCCGACCGGCGAGGCGGACTCGCGCACGAAGGGTTCCGTACCATTATCTATAAAAACGGCAAAAAAATCATGTCTGTTGTATGGGAGCCCCCCTTAAATATTTATTTTATTCTGTTTTTAGTATTTGTTGTTACAGCGGCAACAGAAATACATCTGTGAAAATTTCAACTGTCTAACTATCACGGTTCATGAGATACAGCTTGGTGACAGACGGACGGACGGCAAAAGAATCATGTCTGTTGTATGGGAGCCCCCCTTAAATATTTATTTTATTCTGTTTTTAGTATTAGTTGTTACAGCGGCAGCAGAAATACATCATCTGTGAAAATTTAAACTGTCTAACTATCACGGTTCATGAGATACAGCCTGGTGACAGACGGATGGACGGACAGCGAAGTCTTAGTAATAGGGTTCCGTTTTTACCATTTGGGTACGGAACCCGGACCCGAACCGAAAAACAGACCATAGCATTCAGAACTACCTTTTTTATGATCCGATCATTTATAATCACTAACCAGTATAAATAGGTAGTCTGGCTCGTCTTAAACTACAATAAGAATGATTCTTGGCACCAAGAAAATTATTTGAATTTAGAGAGATTATACGCGAGTGACTGATTACTACTTTACGAAGCATCCACCCATATCACATATCTATAAAATTTGATTCAAACACAGCACTAGTGACCGACCGAAGATTGGTTTTCGGCCATTTTCGGCCGACGGCCAACGAATCATGATTCGGCCATAAACCAGCCGAAGCTGCGGACAAGTCGAAAATCAGAAGATCTTGAAATGTTGCGCGTCTTTCGGCCTA
Source organism: Xanthia togata (assembly GCA_963853775.1). Taxonomy (NCBI): domain Eukaryota; kingdom Metazoa; phylum Arthropoda; class Insecta; order Lepidoptera; family Noctuidae; genus Xanthia; species Xanthia togata. The sequence continues at coordinate 9,805,024 of OY970806.1, forward strand.
CTTCGTAAAGGTCGACAATATCACACAACAAGAAATACACTAAATTTTGAATCCTCTAATGGAATTATCATTTTTTAATTCTTTTAAAGCCTATATTTGCTCGTTCTCTCCCTAGTTGTAAATAGAAACAAACAAGATTTCAGTGTACACTGGAAATATTAATATTTTTTAACGTCTAAATCATTTTCGTCTTCGGCTTCCTTTTCGGCCGAAAATTTAAATTAGACTCAAGCCGAAGCTTCTTTTTCGTTTATGTTTTCGGCTGAAAATCTATTATCGGTCGGATACTACACAGCACTTACTATTGTAAGGTATTGCGTGTAAATCGCACCCAAATCAACATTGAAAATAACTTACAAGATTCTCAATTACTTCCAAGTTCACACAACTTAATACCTGACAAGACTGCTTAATAAAAATGTATCCACAAACCCAACCTTAATATTGGCTACCATATTCCAAATACACCTCCTGATATCATATTATTTGCATAAAGCTTACCTTAGGAGAGAAGGAAGGAATCTATAATCAGTTTTCTGCCTTATTATGAGTTTAGGATTACCTACGACTTGTCTTGAATATGAATATAATTTGATATAGTACACAATCAGGTTAACGTAGTAGGAGATAAAGTTACTGAATAGGATTAAAGGATTTTGCTGGAACGGGTTTTGGTGTTCAGTGAAATGATGGTTTGAGCCTGGATTACACAAATGAGGCGTTTCAAGTGATCGAAGTTGTTCTGAGAAATTTATTAATTTCAAACAAAATACGAAAGATTTAGGTTACACAAGACGTTGTGAGAGATATGCGTTTACAGCAAAATTTACAAATATTTAATGCAAAATTGCGTTGCGGCCACTAGACACCAAAAATCAATCAATCTAGTAGCATCTATTTACTAAATTGAACCGATCAAAACTAAAGCGTACGTTCAATATATGGTAATTGGACCATCCATCATCTTCTACAAAGAAATATTACACATTTCATTACAAAGTACAAAGTGTATAAAAAACTGTTCGGAAAATTTGAGGTTGTCTTTTTATGCTGTCAGTTGGAAGCCGGTGTCCGAGTCCATCATTAAATGAAATCTCAGTAATCATTCATCATCAATGGTGATTTGACCAGCGGTTAACCCGCCAGAGGCTGAGCTCCCAAGGTAGTCATTGAGAGTAAAAAAGAGCCTTCAAATTCTGATGCCTTTAATAACGAGGCCTGTTTTGTTTGAATATTGATTTCTTAAGTTTGTTTCAATAAGTTCTGAAGTTGAAATGTGTTTCGTTGTTAAGTAGGTTTCGGGGATCAACTAAAATATGGTTCTGGTAAAAGTTTTTTTTTATATATTCGTAAATTTAACGGTTGTCCTTTTGTAAGTAACGTTGAAGTGCTTCACATTTCCAAAAGGAAACATAGCAAGAAAGAGGATGCAACACCGGTAACTTTACACACTTCTTTTGCTTCCTGCGTTTTGGGAGCTCATGCAGACTTCCGATTTTAAATTTCGACAGCACACTCCAAAGCCACTTCAACTCCACCAGCTTAATTTCTCCGATCCACTGTTTTAACGAAAATGAGCGCCAAGGCTCAATTTACATAACAAATCGCCTCATTAAAATGGAAATCTTTCTCTACTCTTAATAATTCTTCAAACAATTTTCGGCACGCAAACACCTTTGGGGCATAAAACGAAGAGGAAAACGCGTAAACGGTAGCCGATATTAGCATGGATAGCCTTTTTGTTTTCTCTAAAACACTTGTATGTAAGGGATATCCGGTGAAGACTCCGCAAGGGGTCATTACGTGTAAGCAATCCATATTTTTTGTTCAATTATTTATGAATATAAAGCCGTTTACTCGATCTTAAAATTATCAGGTGTGTTGAAAAAAGAAACCGTTGGATTGGTTATACGGATGCAGCAAATTATAGTTCAATACGTTTAATGTAGGTAGGTACATTTCAATGAGAATTCAAGTCTGACTAAAGAATGAAACGGTTACGTACCTACGCAGTGTTAATGACGCAAAATGTAACGGTCATTAGTAAACTAAACCATAATTATTTAATTTTGTCATTGATATTTAGAGCCGCACGGGTCAATCCATCAGGTTAAGCTGCTTGCCGGTGTTGATCCGTGGATGGATGACCATCTTTACATACCGAGACTCCTCCGTGCCACGAAATCACGTTAATCCGTTGGTCACGCTGTAATTCGTGATCTTAGACAGTCATTACGGGTCGTCAGAAACCTGAAAGTCTGACAACCAGTCTTACCAAGGGGTATCGTATTACCCAGTAACTGGGTTGTTTGTGGTGGTCAGATAGGCAGTCGCTCCATGTAAAATAATGGTATTCACCTGCATCCGGTTAGGCTGGAAGCCGACTCCAAAATAGTTGGGCAAAGGTTAGGCTGATTGACTGATATAAATATGAATCAAACTGTTGTTCAATCAACAAACATTCTGTTCAATGCTGAAAATGTTTAACATCCCAAAATCTTCATCATCCCAATTCCGGAATGTGTCAGTGGCGAATTAGGCAAATATTTTTGCGTTTGCTAAAGAAAAAGGAGATATTTTCGTTGTCTATTGCCCATGCGTGGTAATCAGAAACAAATCGATGTCAATCTACATGGTGATTGGAGTTGCGTCTGTTATTTATGCCTAACATAGCAGATGGCGTTCCAGTTCTCAGGGAATTACGCACGTTTTGAATATTACTAACGAGTGGGCTTCCACGCGATTCCCTTCCTTTCACAGGTGATAATTCAAATTCTAAATTATGTACACATGTTTGAGGGGACATGCTAAAGCCTATATTCAAACTTAGGGTGATTAAAATATTCTCAAATTTCACACTATTAGCAGTTTGTAGGTAAGTACAAGTCTTGTGTTGTAACGGGGTCACACATGCACTGATGATTGCTCGGATTTGTAATTAATCAACAGTTCACTAAAGTATCCAAACATTTAAGTCAACGAAAAAAACAACAGTAATGATTGCATTGATTACAATCAAACCCCAAGTTGTTATGACCGATTTGTACGAGAAAATAAGTTTCCAAATAACAATAATTTTCCGAGCCATTTGACGATTCGTGACACAAACAAGTTCAAGGCCATGAAGAAAGTTTAATTTATTAATTTATCCCATGAAAATCAATACACGAAACCAGTCTGAGCAGTACACTGGTAGCAATAGACACAAAATCTAAAAACAAAGAGTTCAAATTAGTTTATTTCAAGTTCAGTAAGTAAAGTGATTCAGAGGCGACCACTCATAAAGATAAAAAAAACCTGTTAATCAGTGACTTCCTCGGAAAAAGATTAAACACGCACACACGGCTACACATCAAGGTATACATTTCCAGTATAAGCTGATCTCGCATTGTAGGGAAATCCTATACAATGCGAGATCAGCATAAACTGGAAATGTATAGCTCAATGTGTAGCCGTGTGTACAAAACAAGTAATTGGTTCGAATAATTCCAAAACTGGATACATTAAAAGAAACGAGATTCGTAGCTGTCAACGACTTCTGACTTTAAATCAATGTAAGTAATATTTCCATCGTTTTATGGGAACTATTAAGCTGCGTAATGTGACAAGTGCTTATCTTTACTTGCGAGCTGTTTTTCAAAGCTGGGAAATGGGTCGGTTGATGTCCAAAGACGATGACTTAGATAAACTAAAACAACAATATTAAAGGGCTACATATTGGTTAACCGGAAGGTCCTAAGTGCCCGCTCACCTGCACCTCGAATGACCTAAAGAATGCCACTGATGCCGCAAACAACGTGGCCACCTACTGGGTTCATACCATACAATTAATATTAAAAAAATATATAAAAAATACAACGAAGAAAAGTACAATCGACACGACAGGAAGGAAGATTGTTTGACTAATTCTTTGGTATAAGGAAACCCCTTTTTTCGCCAATTGAAAGCTTGCCTATGCGAAATTCTTTAAATCTGGGTTTGTCGGGTCAAGCCATCAGCAGCGCCATCTTAATCAAATATGGTGCTTACGATACCCAATTAGAACTTTAGAAACAAAGCAAATCAAGCAAATCCATGTCCCTTATAATGTTTCATAAAATTCTTATCCTGTCCCTTGTTGCTTGTAAAAATTCCATCAATTAATGTTGTAACTGTATCCCTTGAATTAAAACTATTAACAACGACACAATTTACTAACATCTTATCAACTTTACATCCCATATTCACACGCCGCGCCGCATCATCTAGCACCATTAGTATCACTTCACACTTTTGTCAACGGTTAATTAAAGTACTTAATTACTACAATCCATACAATCTAATAGAGGGGCAAATGTATAAGATAAGTCAAGTTCATGACATGTCTCAACAAGTCACGACATGATACGGACAAGATGTTATGAAATAAACATATCGAGGGGTGAAAGGCTATTTGTTTGAAGCGACATTTTACGAACTTTACAGGGGAGCCATTTAAAGATTCAAAATTTTGAAAAAAAATCGTTATAAAAAAACTACTGCTCTTACTTTAATGGGGATCGTGGATCTTTATTGCAAAAAAATCCCTTAATGTTTTGGTATAATTTTCTATAAAAAAACAGTTATGAGTTCCAAGATAAATGTCGCTTAATACAAAATGATCTGTATCGCCTTATTTTTAGAGTAAAGAAAAGTGATTCAACTTCCAATATTGTCACTAAACAGCAGCAAGCAAAATGGTTTAAGTGACCTTACAGTACTTATGCAGGAGAAAGCAAAATGATTGAATCGACGTTACTCAATGATAATAGGAATAGGCTATTTTGTTTAACTACCAATTGGGTTTTATTAAGGATACAGGCAAGTTTGCTTAAGCAACGATGAACATTCTTAATGAGTTGTTTGATGTCTCAGGTTTCGAAAGGAGTTTATATAACTTGGTTGTTGATACAAGATAATAATGACAGATTTATAGTAAGTTAAGAGGTTGTAGTATTGAAATGGGTGAATAATTACTATATCAGGAATAAATAAAAAAGTTTTGTTAATTAGACTCTTTTTTATTACGTATCTTACTACTTAATTAACACTCAGTCTTATTGAGATCGTAAGTATCCTTATTATTTATTATAAACTTTAAAGTAGTTACTGAAGTGGATAAATGTACCTACTTAGTAAGTAAGTTTTAAGTAAGAAACCTATTGTAGAGAGTGTGAAATAAACGCTTGTCATGTACAGACGTGTTTCTATTGAGCTCCATACTCTATGAGTACTGGCAGGGTGGGTCGCCATGAAGTATGAAGCTCAATAGAAACACGGCTGTACATGACAAGCGTATAGCCCATATTCTCTACAAGGTTACAATGTTGCTTACTTCCTAAGTACATTTATCCACTTCATTACAAATAAGAAAAATAACTTTTTTAACAAAGTAACTGAACACAGCTCTAATAGGTCACAATAGGAATCATAATTTTTGTTTGTACCATTACAAAATATTTGCTTATTACAAAATACAGATAGAGCCGAAAAATAAAACGTAAATTTAGTTAAGCATTATTACCAAATCCATTTTCTAATCTAATTCCTCCGTCTCATCTTCAATATCCGTATCCACTAGTTGGTCTTTAGCGTTGTTGGTTTGCAAAAGTACTCGGTATGAAATATTTTTGGAATAACGTTAGTGTCACATAGTTTCTTAAGATCGTTGTATTTAGATTTGGTAATTGCTAACGAAGTTTTATATTTGAGATTGAGACTCTTAGGTTTAGCATGTATTGGTATCTTTTCTTCCAGGGCATCATTCTTCATAGTATACTTAATTTTTATTTCATTACGAGTAGATTTTTTAAATGTCGCTGTTCCGATTTTGCTAATTTTTCCAACCAGGTTTCCCCTGAAATATTTATCGGAGAACACTTCAAAGTTCTTGAAATCAGTATGTGTAAGATTTTCGACATAATAAGGCGCCGGCTCTTTTCGAGCTAGCTGGCACACTGTTGCCCACTGAGACGGAGCCCACACAATCGTATTTCGCACGGAGTGCTCAATAGTCGAGTGGATGCTGTCTACTGTCATCTCCGTGTGTCCAGGGAGAAGAAAGTTCATTTGAATAGTTTCTAGATGTTTAGATTGTAACAACGCGTTATGGACAGCAGCAAGTACAATTTTATTCTTATTTTGTCCAGGGCAAGAGTCGGAATATAAAATTAAAGTTTTTATTGTGGTTCGTGAATCAACGTCTCCTATGTATTTTTGTAAAATTGTACCAATTTCATTGGCCCTTCTTTTTCCTTCTGTTTCTCCCCAGACGAAACAGAAACCATTTCTTGTTATACTTTCATAAAAGCATAAATTATAAACCGTATATTTTCGGGAGTAAAAAGCAGCATGCTGTTCCCATGGGGAGTGTTGAGAACCTTCTGGAGATCAAAAGATGCACACAAAATAGTAGGGTTTTCTTTGCCTAATTCTCTATGACATTCCTGGCGTTGTTTTGATGCTTGTTTTTCTTCTAAATGGGCCTGCAGTTTGGGACATTCAGATGGATTCTGGCCTTCAAAACGCAAACATTTTATGCATTTATCCTTCTTAGGTATATGAAATCCTACATTAAAATCAGTATTAAATATTTGTCGAAAGATTTTTTCACTCAAGACATCGACTCCTTTACTAGTTTGATCCTCTTTATAGATACGATACAGATTTTTGATGTTTTTAAATTCGTTTGGGAGGTACAGCCTTGTACTATCCTTGCGGCAATAATGCGATGGTAGTGCAGGTAAGCTTTTAATGAAGGTTTTTGCCGATTCCCTTACATTATCTGGAGTTTTGTTGGCTGGAACGCATCTACCTCTCCCATCTTCTTTTGATATTCCCTGGGATACATTTGTCAAGGTGTAGTAAACGAATCTTTGGGTAACGTCTAGTGTGCTGATCAAGAATTTAGAACAAACCTGACGACGACCCTATCCGTCATTTATAAAATATTTAAATGTATTGGTCCTGTAGCTGGAATGTTTGCATCTTTTTCTTTTTAACTCTTGTTTAGAGGACATAGCAATTAACCAGTCCTTTTTTCTCTGATTGGATAATCCCCAAAAATAATCAAATATTCCTGTCCTTTTTTCTTCGTCTATTTCACTACACTTCCAGGGACAGCTTTTCCCTATGCATGGGTTTAGTTTTAACTGTCTTTCCTTCCTAATGGAACCATCTTTCTTAAAATAACATTCACCTTTTGATCTAGAATCTTTTCGTTTCTTTGCCTTATTTTCCTTCTTTTTTTTTAAACCTGACTCTCCTACTTTCCCATCTTCTGCGTTTACTGTTTTTTTTTTCTTTGGTTTTAGGACTCGTCCGTCCCTTCCCAAGAAGTCGAGTCCCAGACAAAGTCTTCATCTTCGCTCATAAAATCTAAATAGCTTTTTTGAATCAAGGCACGCTTGCTTTTTCTTACTTTTTTGAGGTGTCTTCTGCTTGATTTGGTATTTCCATTGTAATTTCTTCAGCATTATTGTCCTCCTCCAAGGATTTCCTTAATATATTCATTTCTTTTTCCGGTATAATTTCTGTTAACGAGTACTGGGCTGTAACCGTTTTGTTTTGTTTTCATCACTTATGCGTTCAATTTTGCTTCTCAAATATTTTAGTCTTTTTGTCTCCATTGTAGGCTAAAAATTTAAGCAAACATAAATAACATAACTACTAATACTTATAGGTAAGAGAGAACTAATAAATAATGCAACTTCGTAGGTTTCTATGTACTACATAGTTCCTAGGTTAGTACCTAGGAACTATGTAGTACATAGAAACCTGAACAACGCAGTGACTTGCGGACGATCGTAGGTTCCTATGTAGTCATAGGAACCTACGATCGGCCGCAAGTCACTGATAACAAGACCAGGTATAGTATAAGCTGGCCTGTTGTTCTATAGCTAGTAAATTGTATACTTTTAAATTTATTAATTGGTACACCATTACAAATAATTCAGTAACCGCGTATATTTAAACAGTAACCGTTATTCATCTATTAAGTAAGCAGGTGGTTATTACAGCAGACAGCTTGGCAGGTACTTACTATGGTAATAATGTATCAATACTTGCGATAAACAAAACACAAAAATTCGCAATCTACAGACTATTTACATTCACAAAACATTATGTATTTATTCATTTATAGACGCAATATTAAAGTAAACATACTTACAAGCTTATTCTATTCGGTCTTATCCCAAACTACAACAGCGCGCGTCTTGTCTCCCGCCACAGTCCGCCACACTCACGACTGATTGACTGACTGATGCGCCCGCGCGGGGCGGGGCAGTAATAATTCTGCCACGGTTTACGAAAACTATGCCAACATTTATTTGTTTTAAATTACATAGATTGTTATTGTCGTATTAAAATTCGACGGTTTAAAAGACAAACTATTTTATATTATAATACAGGAAAAAATGATTTTAATCTAAACACTTGGTATTAGATTTATCTTAAGTGACGTATTTAAAAAAAGTGGATACTAACAAACTGTTCAAGCGACTAAGGAACACAGTTTTATGAACAGAAATATTGTTTGAAGATCCAAACAGAGTGCAAACCAGTTGCAGCGAAAAGGGTTGAACCGACATGTCTTAATGAATTTGGCTGGTGGCAAATTGGTTGAAGCGACATTGCATAGTGTTAGTATTGGTAAGCAAAATGTATGAAGGGAGTTTTCATCTAAAGTTAGCTTTATCGAAAAACGATTTATCTGACATCGAACTGAAATTTTAGGACGAGAATAACGGCTTATGCTCCGATTCTCTGTTTTTGTGTACAGCTTAAATTAAAGACTAAAAAAATATGGCAAATTTGATGTCGGATCATACATCATGTTTGAGAATTATGCACTAAAAATGCATTGTTTTAAGCGCCAAAAAAGTGCTCAGAATTGTACGAAACCCGGCTCATCCGACGCAGAAAAATTCGCTGAATCCGAATATGTATATAACTCAGTATCGTCCAAAATGTCGCTTCAAACAAATAGCCTTTCACCCCTCGATATGTACGAGTCACCAACAGTAATGAAGGCACATTAGGGCTGAATTTATGATTTGCGTTCGACGTTCACGACGAGTGATGTATGGCCAAGTCAACAGTAGACGACTGCTAAAATGCGAATGCCGGGAAGTTAATGAATGAAGTGTCTGTTTGTATTAAAATAACTGAATCGTCTGTGATTCCAGAAAGATTAGGCAAAGGTGACCCGAAAACTACTATTAAAGAGGAGCTTGATTAGTTGGCAGATGTATCTTCAGCCATCACTCGTCCACGCTGGGATGATCTTATATTCGCAATGGCGTTCTTGCATCCATGATTGGCGATGGCAGTTCTGGTATTTCAAAAGGAAGTGCATTGCCAAAACAATTGAAGGTAGGTATATCGCCGAAGATGACGATAGTAATAACGCTCAGCCGCTTCTCATGTCCTTCGATGTCCTTCACAAGAGCGTCATTGTTTCCATCAACTTTTGAGACACATTTTGGGCTCGCCGCGCAACTACAAGTAGTTTATTTTTCCCCTTGGCAGACTCTTAAGGCAGGGTCGCCATTAATGTTAGAGGTCCTCAATGTCTTCAGAAAGAAACAATCAACTAGACTAAATGTGGTTTATTCACTAACTAATTAAATAAATAAAACAATGCTCAGTAGTAGAAAGTAGAAACTACTTAGGGGTCGTCCATTAATCACGTGATGTTTCTTATCAACTTTTTAAAACCCCATCCCCCTTTTATTTTTTTTCGATGGGAAATCATCAAATGACTCCTCCCGCTCTGGGAGCGGAAGGGCGTGGCAGACTCTTACTGACTAAAACCCACCCGTGTTCCTTCTCTTGCCTGTGCAATGCCAGGGGGCCACGGTATCCCTTTCGGACTTTCCCGCAGCCCCCATCCCCCCTGGTGATACGTGGTGAGGATTTAGACAAACTCTTTTTGGTGCAAAGTAGGTACCTATTTTAAAAAATTACAGAATATTTTATCTTTAGGTAGAAAGAAAGAAAGAAAAAAAATCATTTGGGAGGCCGCTTTTTGGTTTACAATGCGCAATACACGTTATACAGTCTCACACATGTTACAGCCGGTCTATTCTGTAATAATCTCACGGTGAAAACTTAGGTGAAGTGAACGTGAAGTGAGCTGTCATTCGGAATGACAGCTCACTTCACGTTCACTTCACCTAAGTTATCACGGTGAGATGGTTACAGAGTAGCTGGGATTAAAAAACGTTTTTTTTTATCCCAGAGACTAATTTAAAAAGTGCAAAAGTCAAACTCCAAATTGAAAAAACAAACAACAATCACTTGAAATGTAAAATTAGTTTCTGAGATTAAAAAACGAACTTTACGTAATGCATTGTTAGGGAGCATACACACAATTTACGTACCGCTATTACTTTAGTCAATCTTGAGCAGTAAGTAACAAACAATTTTGCGAATGTGTTCGCAAATTTGGTCCAACCTTGGCCAGAACCAAATTTGAATAGTAGAGGTACAGCTCGTTCTTTTTTAAATCATTTAAAATAATCTACCAGTCATCAAGTTTTATTACCTGATGATAAGCCAGACATAAATGTTGTCAATGAATGCAGCTTACAATAAAAAGGTGTTGGAATTTCAACTTAAACTTAGCAATAAGCGGTGACAGGTTGTTAAGTCGACACCAACCATAATGATCAGTTTCCTCAATAAAGATGCTGAAATGATAGTCCATGGGGATAGGTACTCTATTTTTTATATTTCCTCAGGAAATATTTTGGAATAAATCTCACTGATTTTAATCCTTAGAGATTTATCTCCCGAAAAGTAATTAGAAGCCTCTCCTTTTACTTAATCTCTACCCACAGATTTTAAGAATTCTGAGTAGTTAATTACAATTACAAAATTTTTGATTTAAGTAACTGAGCGGCTTGAGTAACTTTTCAGATTTTGAATTTGCTTAAGCCTTATTTTGCTTAAGCATGAAGATGAGGTTAGCAAAATTTACAAAAAACAAATAAAGAATCTTCCATAAACATGCAAAAACAAAAGATAAGAATCAAAATGCTATCAACAAAATATTAAAATAAGAGAGTGTATAAACCTCATTATAAGAACAGCATTTAATTTTCGAACCCAAATTACAAGAACAGACGGGCTGGCCAGAAAAACCAGACCACATACCGTAGTTACCTACGGCCTTCGTAATATTAGGGGCTCGTGTCAGCGTTTACTGAAATAAGTACCCGAAGTCCCGAAACGTTCAAAGGACCTCATTTCTGACATTAAGCCACGTTCGCACGGACGTAAAAATATCGCGGCGGGATTTTATCGCGCACTGGATTTTCAACTCTCGGTGTTGAGCTGAGCGTTGAGAAACCAACGCGCTGGGAAGCACTCTCATCCCAGCGCGTTGAAAAAAACAGGCTGTTGGATTTTCAACTCTCGGCGCTAAGCAGAGCGTTGAAAATCCAGTGCTCGAAAAAAATCGCCGCGGGAAAAACTCGCCCGTGACTACCTGGGCTAACAACGCAACGTCTGGCTTTTTCTAAGCTTCCAATTTCGAGAGCTACACTTAACGGAGGGGGAGCGGTTGCAATTTCACCGTTTTGACCTCGTCTGGGTTCGGTATAATTTATGTGGATGATACCTATAAACTCAAACTCAAACTCAAAGCATTTATTTCAATTAAACCATTTACAGGCACTTTTGAATTGTCAAGGAGTCAGTCAGTCAGAAATATGAAGCTAGTTGCCCATTCCAAAGCGTAGGTTCCTATGGAGAAGAACGGGCAAGAAACTCCACGGACACTCTTTTAAAAAAATTATATTCTTACAAAATATTGTTTACATCATTCATGTTGAAATTATACATGTGAGAACAATGTAGAAAGACGTGTACGTAAAAAGCGTCCGTAATAAAAAATTAAAATAAAAAAACAATTCAAAAATTAAAATAAGCCGTGGCAGATAAGAGATGACCAGTCCCTACTGATGGCGCCCGTTCACGAACATGACGCATGGATCAGCACCGTTTAGCTCAACCATTTTGAAGGGAACTCGACGATCCAACACACACGCCACCACCAGCGAGACATTTGAGTGAGCATGACATACTCTTAGCCGCCAGGGCATATCGAGTCAATGAAAGACGTACCCAGCAAATGGCAGCTTTATAGAAGGTACATGGTCACAGTGCTCACACATGTGCTATGCAATTATACAATTAAAAAAAAAAGAGATTGAAGCTATACAATTCAAAGATAGTTTTTGCAATCTTCAGCAATTCCAACAATATTTTTGAATGCTAATCAATTAGTTTATGCGCCCTTGTGGAGCTGGACCAGCGTTAAGCCAAGCATTTTTGTCAGCGATATAATCCCCAAGCTTATAATATGCTTGGCAGCATAGTGTGCGTTTTATACAAGATTTAAATTTCGTTTCATTTAGTTGTAGTATAGGTATTATATTCACTGGTTCTCTAATCCTATACTTCTGTAAAGGGGCACTGAAGTATAGAATATATTTTCTGTTAAAACAAGGACAAAGTCGCAGAATATGAATTTATAAGTGAAGGTTCTCAATATAATAGTAACCTCATATTGTTCCATGTTCCCACGTTTCTCATGTCATCGATAGAAAACAGAATATCTATGCGAGTATAAAACAAAAATAGGTACCTACTCATTACTTTTATAGCGAAATAATTCTAATAAAAAGACACCTTTTGTAAGTTTCATCGCTACGTTTTATAGCCACTGCTTTTGTCTTTAGAATGTAGGTAAGTACCTACTTGAAAATAGAATAAAAGGATTTTTTTTAATACTGAAAGCTGACGTTGTAATGTAACTACCTATTTCTATAAGTTTACAGTGCAAGTAGAAACGTTGGTTGGGCGAAGAATTTAGTCTCCGAAGTACAGACGCCAGCACATCAACCTACTACAATCTGTCAAATTTCTTTAATAGATTTTCAACTTGATCTCTAAAGCTTAAGGTTCAAAGTTGATTGGGAAAATTTGACAGTTTCGGGTAGATGATGTGCTGGCGGATGTACTTTTTTTTTTAAATCTATGCCTTAATAGGCACTTTTAAACTTTAAAGGAAAGTATTTAACCACTGTAAGCTGCTAATCTTGTTCGAGATAAAAAAAGATTTTTTTTATTTCTTAAAAGTAGTTAGTACTTACTTAATATTGGCGATTTTTCTATTAGGTGAAATTGCAGTACAAAACACTAAACAGGCAATTTACCAAGTTAGCATAGTTTAGTTAAGTTACTATTATTATTATGTTATATTACCTCTTTATGGAAATAAGTACTTACTTACCTACTTAGTTTGTTAGTGAATTTAAGTAGTATAAAAAATATATCTAGGAATATTTGAGTATTAATGTTATACAAGATAATTTCAAAATATTATGTTAAAATTGTGTCCAAATTGTAGTAGGTACCTACAACTCCAAAAATACGCATACCATTCAACTTCTTAAGCTTATTCAAAATCCATTCAAAATTCCGGTGTCCCCCAAACTAAACAGCACCCTAATTACGTAACACACGATTAATCACAATCTGAATAATTTTAAAAGAGATTGCTAATCCATTGCTACATAAGTTGGAAAAAAAATCTGCTCAACAACGTAGATAACGCAATGAATGTTGTTGAAATTTCAAAATGAAACGGATTAGTCTTACTTAATCGTTTAACGAAAACGTTTACGCAAATAAATAGCAGATCCCTCCAACCTGCAAGTTCATTCATAACTTTGGGCGTAGTAAAAGGATCAGGTCCAATATTTCAAGTACAGCTCCAGAAATACGCACACCATTCAACTTCTCAAGCTTATTCAAAATCCGTTCAAAATTCCGGTGTCCTCCAAACAATCTCAAAACAGGTCCCTCCAACCTTCAAGTTCATTCATAACTTTGGGCGTAGTAAAAGGGTCAGTCGCAGTAGGTACGAACATCATCCTTGTTATCATTAGCACCTCGCCACTCCCACGTTACCAAATATGTATGGGAAACGTCATGTTTGATCTATTTCGTTTCACATGCCATATTGTGTTACAGAATTAGACTATTTTGTTGAAGTTTTATGAGGCGGGAATCAAAAGTTTGCAGAATAAAACAACTAAGTAGTAAAAGAACAGAAAAATACGAACATTTTGAAGAAGGGATCCTAGAATTTGCAGAATTGGTACCTACGTATTCTGCAAATTATTGATACCTACCACCTTCAAATCTTTAAAAGTTAGTTTACTATACTTACATAGGTACGAGATGCATGGCTTTGTTTTTCTTAAAGCTTCGTGCAGACTAGCGCGGCGCTACATGGTTATTGTTATACCGTGAATATTTCTTAGAAATTGTATTGTTCGAGTCGCGTCGCGCTGGTCTGAACGAGCCTTTATTCAATAACTTTATAATAACTAAGTAAAAAAATATTGTGAGGATAGGAAGGTCAAAAATATACCTGTAAATTAACGTTTTGCTACCAAATTCCATGTTTAAAACCTTAGGGACGCACGAAGGTCGTTTGATTTTTAATATCGTTAATAAAGCCCAGGTACGCACGGGCAATTTTCTCCCGCAGCGATTTTTTTTCGTGCACTTGATTTTCAACGTTCTGCCCAGCTGAAAATCCAACAGTGTTTTATCAATGCGCTGGGACGAGAGTGCGATCCCAGCGCTTTGGATTCTCAACGCTCGGCTCAACACTAAGAGTTGAAAATCCAGTGCGCGACAAAATCCCGCCGCGATATTTTTAGCTGGCTAACCGACTAGCAGCGCCCCGCGGTTTCACCCGCATAAGTCTCGATCCCGAATGAATATCGGGATAAAAAGTATCCTATGTGTTAATCCAGGTTATAAACTATCTGCGTGCCAAATTTCATCCAAATCCGTTCAGATAGATAAACCTAACCTAACTTTAAATAAATAATGCATTGAATAACACAAAGAACGAGTTATTCATATAAACAACATGCCGAATGTGTCATAACTTTAATAATACATAAAACGATAAGTTCTCGAGTCAAGAGACATCGATGTAATCGATCAAAGAACAAGTTTGACGGAACGTTCAAAATTCACTAAGCTACGTTTTGAACGTAGGTCTGTACGATGTTTAAAATGCTCCATTAACTCACATAAAAACACAGTCAATGCGGGCTTTGACATATTTTATTTATTGTTCGCGAATCAAATATGTAAAAAAACAAGTTTCTGAATACAAATATGTCAAAGAATCCAAGGACAAAGAAATTACGAACTTTAGAGAAAATTTGGGAACACAAATAGAACAGCTGTTGCAATATTTTTTGTTAATGGATCGTTCAAAGGGGCTAAATGATAACAGCCACACGGGTAAATGGAAGGTTAAGCTACGCTTGCCGCGGTCAGTTCGTAGATGGGTGACCATCCATATCGAGACCCCTCCGTGCCTCTGGTCCCAGCAGTCATTCGTAGGTCTTTAACAGTCGTTACGGGTCATCCGAAGCCCAAGTCTGACAACCAGTCTTAGCCTAGGTTTGCATGGGCGATTTTTTCCCGCGGCGATTTTTTTCGTATACGCTCTGCTTAGCGCTGAGAGTTGAAAATCCAACAGTGTGATTTTTCAACGCTCGACTCAACACCGAGTTGAAAATCCAGTGCGCGAAAAAATCCCGCCACGATATTTTTACGCGAACGTGGGCTTACCGAGGGGTATCGTGTTAGGCTCCAGGAAATAGGCGCGACGCGACTCTACAAAAAAAAAATCTAAGAACAATTACCGTTGTCGCGTCGCACCGGTCTGCACGAGCCTTTACCCAGTAACTGGGCTGTGGTCAGCTAGGCAGTCGCTCCATGTAAAATACTGGTATTCAGCTGCATCCAGTTAGACTGGAAGCCAACCCAGACCTAGTCAGGGAAAAGGCCAGGCAGATGATGATTGATCGTTCAAACAAGGCTTAAGGCTAGTGCAGACTAGTGCAACTTGTCATGACACCGGTAATTGACCTACCGTGAAGTTTTCTTAGAAATTGGTTTGTTACAGTCGTGTCGCGCCAGTCTGCACAATGCTTTACGGGGAAGACAGCGTACAGCGTAAATTAACCTGTTCAATATTCATGTCAATTTATAATTAAATATATTAGTTAGATGTCTTATTAATATGTGAGACGACAAAAATGAACATGAAAATAATATCTTTAGCATTCTATACTCATTGTTTAGTTCCTCGGAATATGGCGCTTAACATAATTTTAATTTATAATTACATAAGTAGGTAGGTACGTTTTGGATGACCATGTGAAGTGCATTCAAATTCTTGTAATAATTTACATGTCTCTAATGAAATAAATAAAAATGAACACAGATCCCCAGGTCAGGCAGTGTTAATGGGTTATTCTATCTGGAATTTGAAAGAAGAAAGAAAGAAAATACGTTTATTTGGGGTACACATGACGCAAGGAAAGAACAAAACACGAAAATAACAAACTGGGGGAAAATATGCGTCACATCCACGCAAAACGGCCATCGCTGAGCATAATGCTGCGACCCTATGGGAGACAGAGCCCCAGCGCTGGGTTTCAGTGACAGCCGGCGTTGACGTGATGAATTTCTCAGTAGCCGCCCGGAGTACGGATTTGTGTCCGGTTGAGGGCAACAGGCTCGCCCCCTATTACACTGGCGAAATGTGGGTGCACTACGTATAGGTACACCACGCAACATAATCTCAAATCAAAATGAAAGTCGTCGAAGAAGGACGACCAAAACATTTAAAAAAAAACGATTTTGTACCTAGCCTACTTCTGCTTATCCCCAAGAAAGGAAGCGCGAATTATCTTGTCATTAAAACAATTTCGGCTTTAATTAATAACATAATACTTATTTTTTTAATATTATTATTTTACCGAGTCCGCCAGACAAAGCAAATCAATTCATTAGGGTAACCATATTTAATAATCATAAAAACAGGAGACCGTTGCGACTAAACCGAATACTGTCCAAATATGGTTGTATCAATACAAAAACCACTTAATTTTGATAGATATGATGACTCAAGCTAATAAAATTAATGTTTCCGACCGACCTACTTGCTAAATACTAGACGGACTAATCTGTAATCACGTAAAACGATTTTAAACCTTATGCAGATGACTTAAACGTTCATTTTGTTTTGTGAGTTTTAAGTTATTTTAAGAACTTTTAAATTACAATTTAGTTAGTTTTAACAGCGGAAACGGTGCTGTCGGAAGGCAACCCTTGCGCTCGCGCAGCTGACCGCTACGCTGGGGTTAATTTAAAAATAAACCTGTTTATTTCTTTTTTTAAGCCGTATTTAGTGACTGTGGAGAGTAGGTTTACAATTTTTGTTTAAAAAGTTAAATAAGGAAGTTGATGTGTTTTTACCGAGTCTTGTTTTTTTTTTGTGTAACCTGAGCCCTCAACATTATAAATTCGATGTATTTTTAAGGCACAAGCGCTGCATGTGGAGGTCTTCGCGATTATACTGCATGGTTGGGTAGGCAGATATTTAAGAACCGATAAGACATTAAACTTGATTAATATACATTCTTCTAAGTCACTGAAATGAGACGATAAAAAACTAATTATACCTATTACTCTCCTTTAACATCACTGAAAAACAAGTGAATGTAGTCAATATTATACCTATAACATGACGACTCAAGTCCAATAATAATTACAACTAAGTAAATTGCATCTAATCTTTATTGCTATCTTAGTAGCAAGCATTATTGTAAGCCAGTAGAACATACTAAAATAATCCAGTATATTAACCTCAGGTCTTACACGTACTCAGATTATTAATAAAATATCTTCCCGTATGTGCAGTAATTGAAAAATACCTAACAGTCGATATAGCCGATCTTCTGAGAAATAAAATTTATGCGTTCGAACAGGGACAACGCCCATTCGTAATTGGTTCACAGATCACTGATAGAGCATAATGCATTTGTAAGTACTTATTGCTTGTATTTAATATTTATGTTCTCATGGCTTCCTGTGGGTGTCGTAAGAGTAGAATCCAGAAATATATCTAAATTAGCTGTATGGAAGGCAACTAATAGCCGCCGAATTCAGATTTTGATATTGAAACACGCAGTATTTTAATTTGCCGTGTAGAGTGGAACAATCAGGCTGTAGGTACTTGTATTATATTTTTTTATCTTTACAATAGAAATATTATATTCATAGGTATTATGTATAAAGAAGGCAGTAACATTTAAGATCAGTCTCCGTATCGATCTGTTTATCACAGACTTCCGTGGTCAAATGTGGACATTTCCGGGCGATAAAATGAGAAGACACTTATAGGTTATTGATTAAATTCTGTTTGTGACATGAACGAGAAAATACAGTGAATCATGTGTCATTCAAGTTTATGAGTAACCGATGAAAGGGTCACTGCGACGACGCGACGTTCGGTTCGCACTCGATAAGGACTGTCCACTTAAACGTTTGAAAAATTGGTAGTATGCTAGCTGTATGTAATACTAATATATTACTTGAAATAGAAACCATGTTTGTCATACAAATATTAATGGATGGAACTACTATATAGGCTGGTCAAAATGTATCAAATATACCTAATACAGGGTGGCGATTTAGTGACTTGCACTCGTCAAGGGGGTGATTCTACCTGTCATACAATTACAACTTCGGCTATGAAACACGTCATATTATACGATTAGTACATTAAAAAAACTTTACATACCTACATGGGTGCATTAATCTATCTACTTTTGTATAGGAATTTGTATCGGATATGAGTTGCATGGTGAAAGTTGTTTAGTATGACGGGAAGAACCACCCCCTTGACTGATACAGGTGTCTACATCGCCACCCTGTATAATTCCTCCTGCTGCATATTATACAAACTCAACTGTATGGTCAATTTGCACAAATCATTAGCTAAATAGTGCCCTGAATCAAATCAGGCCAACTTATTTAGTTCAACACATTCTGCTAATAAATAAGCAAGGGACAAAGGACCGTCAACCGTCACAGACAAATGACATACAATACGACTTACAAACGATACGAGAATGTTTTTCTGTTTACACTCAAGTTCTTTGATCCGCCGTCTTACAGCGGAAATACGTTTTAGTAAGTACAAAATGAAAACAGTACGACTTTATGTTACGCGAATACATGGTTGTTTAATAAGATGTCTGTTCTTGTAATATTTTGTATGTGTTACCGATTAAGTTTTATACAGGGTTGTTTTCTTTATTAAAAGAAAGAAAGAAGGAGTAATAATTAATCTTTAAAATGTCTCTTTCCCCACTACCTGTTTCTGTTCTAGAAAACATCTGGTTGACAAAACAGAAATAATCTAAAGAGAATTAAAAATTAATAATGAATAGGTATGTATTTTTCAATTACTACAACGTAAGTGGAACATAATGTCTGACTATATTGCTGTCCACAGTCCAGCTAGAGACCTACTTTATTACATGAAATTCCAACATTTTATTACGCACGATATATCATAGCCATAATCGCCAACTACTTAACTCTAGGCCGTTTAACACACGTAAATTTTCCGCACACAATAAAAACAAATGCCTACTGAGTCACGACTCACGTTTCGTTAGGTATGCAATGAAAACTAAAAATACTGCGTTTGGGAGTCGCAGGGTCGAGGCCGAGACTCGAGTCAACGCCACTACGCTGTAAACACCAGTTTGACCCATGAGGTTGGGATTAGTCCGGCCGGAAGGAAGGTGGGTAGGTTCCATCCGATAGCTGAATTAGGTCCTCAATGAATTTTATCGAGTTGTATATGAGAATTGAAGCTCAAACAGCAATACACTCTAAACTTGGACTAGGGCGTTAGGCGACCCCACTATTAATTTTAGTTCATTTAAATGAATATTTATTAGTATAGTCAAACTACGTGATACGAATTATCACCCAAACTCTATTTTTAACTTATTTAAAACAAAAGTTGATTTAAATATTTATGAAAATACGTGAGTTTTTTTTTTTTAAATAATGGCTGCTTATTTGTTAGTTAAACTTAAATTATTCTGAAAAACAGTTCTCACGCTAACACTGGTCATAAAATAAAATAAAATATATTCAAACTCCAAAATAAAAATAATCTCTGGCTAATTTGGCTAGACATGCTAATAGTCACACGTCATGTCATGTCACAGTCGTCTTTATAAGTCGTAAAGGCAGTCGCGTGAGGTGAATCGGCAAATTGAAGCAGTCGACGATAAGACATGTCAAACATCTATATTTCCATAGGGGTCTTTTAGCCGACGAACAAGACTGGTGAACAGAATATCTAACGCGGGTAATAACTTACTTATTTCCATTATATAAACCTGCATAATAGTTAGAAAACTGCAGTCTACCAATGTTAAGTGTATGGGCAGAGGTCAAAATTCAATGACAGGAAATCCGCGTTTAAAATAAGCATACTGGTTGCTGCCCGCAAAGTTGATAGCATAGAACTTCCCGCAGTTACGTAAATAATTACGTATTTTTAAACAAATTATGATTGATGATTACTACATAATTAGTTATGATTTATTTGCAACTGACTCTTTATAAAAAGTGACATTAAAATGCCCTAATTTTCAGTCCTATAACCATAAAATAACGAAAAACAAACGAGATCGAACCCAACATAATTTTTATTCGTGACATCGTAATAAAAAGACATGTTAGACAGTCCCGTATAATTAGTAAGTATGGCCACTCTAGCATACAGGAAGTCACTGTTTAGCTTATCTGGATGGCTCGTCGAGTACCGAGCCTCGTTTACCTGCTTTAACAGTTTTGTTAGGCGCAAACTTTAATTATGACCACACCGCGTGGTCACCCTACCTACGGTCGGTTTTTCACCTC
Organism: Xanthia togata; assembly: GCA_963853775.1. Lineage (NCBI taxonomy): Eukaryota > Metazoa > Arthropoda > Insecta > Lepidoptera > Noctuidae > Xanthia > Xanthia togata. Next base: position 9,825,886 of record OY970806.1, read on the forward strand.
ATAAGGAAGGATGTTACGTTGCGAAATTAATTTTGTGGTGGAATATTTACTTTGAAATTATTATTGTTTTTACCCCTTTTTACCAAATGTATTTTTATGGAAAATATTTGAATAAAAATTACAGACTGTACTGATATTTGTAAAATGTACCATAGATAACATAGCATCAGGCCTGTATTGCCCGAAGAGTTAGGCAGTGTACAGACGCCAGGACATCAACCTACTATAATCTGTCAAATTTCTTTAATAGATTTTCAACTTTATCACTAAAGGATAAGGTGCAAAGTTGATTGGGAAAATTTGACAAAAGTTTCGGGTAGGTTGACCTGCTGGCGTCTGTACCTATAGTACCTACACCCACATTTCGCCAGTTATGTTTAAATCCCATGTAAAATGTACCAATAGGCGTAATTAAGCGAATTGTTTTGTAAATGTAATCCTAATGGGAACGCTGCGCTGCTAACTTTTTATGGGGCCAATTTTATCCGAAACTTGGCTACGGAAGGAAAGCGCTTTTCAAGTATGAGTTCGAGATATCTTTTACGACGAAAATAAACAGAACTCGAAAAAGTAATCCTACTAATTCCCCCCTAATACTAATAGGTATGATTAATGTGAAAGTATGTTTGAGTGTTTGGATATTTGTTACCCAATCACGCAAAAACGGTTAAACGGATTTGAATGTTTGGCACAAAGATAGTTTATAACCTGGATTTAACACATACGGTACGTTTTATCCCGGTAAATGACATGGACCCAATTTTAAAGACCATGCAGACGAAGTCTTGGGCTGAAGCTAGTCATTAATTTAAACGTGAATGAATACAAATGGGATACGAAAACACCTCACCACATAATGTCGCAACAGGCGCGACGCGACCCTCGTAGAACATTCATAGAAATTGTTCTACTAGAGTCGCGTCACGTCTGTGTGTGGCAGCCTTTAGACTCATTACGCGTACCTATTTGTACCACACTATGTAAATAATATAAGTAGGTATACTTACCTTTAATTATGTTCGGCCTACGATGTAAAACAAATAAATAGTCAACTCATCAGCTGTGTTCTGTGTTTGGCAGCGGTTCAATAAACCAATGCGATTTCAGTAATGAGCCGAGACGTAACAAATAGGTACTGCTTACCTAGAAGTCTAGAATAGGAACGAGAGAGAGTAGGGCTGTTTGCGTAGCTGAAATTACGATGTCTTTGTATGAGGTTGGAAGAGAATTAGGTCTTATTTACTTACTAAATAAACCTACAACTTCTTACTTTGTAGGTAAGTACTGATTCAAATGCTGGGGCTACATTCTCGAGTTATGGCACACCGCTCGACGTCTCGCTGAGCAACAGAGAGCGCGCGAAATATAGTTCGCGTTTTCACGACAATGTAGCGCCAGCATTATCGCGATAGCATAAAACTTTACGGTAGAACAGTTACCGGTGTCGCGTCGCGCCAGTCTGCACGAGGCTTTAATCAGTGCCGCACCTACGGGATGCATCACGCTTCACATCTCCCTTCAAAAATGTTAACCGTGACGGATGTAAATAAGGTAATTTACTATTTTTTTACTGTAAAGGACTTTGCCAACATTTAGCAGCTCAGCGATACGGTCGTTAATTTTGAAATAAATCTTTAGGAACACGCAATGACTCGCAGTTATTCTGTTACTAGGTGCCCATGAGACTAAATTCTACACCGGTAAACGTTAGGTGAACCGTGTACAGTCACACTGACTTATTTCGCGTTATTTCCTTGATTCACGCGATTGAATCAGCTAAGATTAGCAGAAGATGGTCGTGACGTGACTACATGCCGGTGAATCAATGAGGTAGGTTACCTATTAATCAATAAAAATAAAAATAAACCGACTTAAAAAAAAATACAAAATGAAATCTTGAAATGCAATAATTTTGCACTTTTTTGTGTTTTTTTTTTTTTAAGTCGGTTCAATTATTTTTTTTAGTTTTCCACACAAATTTGAATACTTACCTATCTCCTATGTAAATAACAGTGACAGGAACTTTAAATAGGTATCATCCATATTGACTAAGTGGGATAAATAGTGCAATAAAGAGTATTCTATCTATCTATCTATCTAAATACATGTATACTACAGTCGAATTGAGTCTCCTCCTTTTTGAAGTAGGTTAAAAACCGGCCAAGTGCGTGTGACTACGCACAATGAAGGGTTCCGTAGTTGGGACGAAATTATCGCAAGAACAAACTTTCTTTGTAGTTGAAAATCATGTTCTTCCATACGGAATGTATGGGAGAACATGTTTTTGCAACCGCAAATGTAAGTTGGTCGCTTAATTTGTCGTTAAATTTTAAAGCCTACTTAGCTATGATAGTTTTCCTTTTAATTTTGTAACTTTTTTTCACTTTACTTTACTACGGAACCCTAAAAATGAGGCTCGGGCTAAATAATACATCCGCACGGGTCGATCAAAGGTTAAGCAACGCGTGCCGCGGTCGGTTTCGGGGATGGGTGACCATCCATTATAATTATATCAATACCACTCCGTGCCTTGGAAAGAACGTTAAGCCGTTGGCTGTCATTTGTAAATCTTTGACAGTCTTTACGTACGAGGTAGGTACCTACCTATTCAGAAGCCAGAAAGTCTGACAACCAGTCTTACCAAGGGGTATCGTATTACCCAGTATGAGTAACTGGGTTGAGAAGGTAAGATAGGCAGTCGCTCCATGTAAAATACTGGTATTCAGCTGCATCAGGTTAGACTGGAAGCCGACCCCAACATAGTTAGGAAAAGGCTAGGCAGATAGATTGATTGACCTACCTACTCAGTCAGGAACAGGCATGTAGGTAGGTACCTATGTTATTCAATTGTATTTCTTATTATTGTTGTAAAAAGAGGAGTCAACATAAAATCGCGCGTATTGATGCAGCTGGCGCATCTTATCGTAAATCCATTAAATCGAAATTGAAAAAGGCCAGGTTTTATATTTTTAAAAGGCCCAAAAATTATCGGTTTGTCGTCAGGGTATCGGAGTAATAAAATTCCCACCACAGACTTATACTAAAATAAAATCTGCATGAATATGTTTGTAAGTACCTACCTACCTGCTTACTTTAACATTAATTTGATGTTAGCCGTATAATAATAATAATTATGATCTATTCATTGTGAGATAGTTCAAGGAACTTTGTGGAACGTCACAGGTTTTCGATAAAATAGAAAAGAAAATAAATGATGATCGAAATGCGTGAAGTAGGTACCTACCTATGTACACATAGGAAATTTAATAGGTATGTTTACATTACACACTTCAATTATACATTGAAATGATAATTAAAACGTATACATTAAAACCGAATGAAATTAGGCGGAAAGGTTGCAAACAAAATTTAAGTACCTTACGTAGGACCTAAGAATAACTACCTAACCTAAGATAGGTACCTACTGCATGTAAGTACTGACTGATGACTAAATTAGCTTTATTGGAGGTACCTACTGCGCAGGGATATCTTATGGCTATCTAGTTACCTATTACATATCTACTTAGCATTTACTTATCCTACACATAGTCAATTTTTGTTATAAACTTGACATGTTTTTCGAAATTCGAAACGGCACGGACGCCGGCAGTGCCGCATCTTTTCTCGCAACGCGGATCTCAATAAAGACAAACGTAATGAAACAATAACATCCCACGATTATTATATTATCATCCGTGCAGTACCTACCTACTCCACTGCTGCAGATCTTAATCAACAGTAAGAATTTATACAATTCCTACTGGATAAAATCAGTGCCGGTCGCCGGCTCCAAACGGGCATGCGAAAAAAAAAACAAAAGGAATACTCACTCGCAAAAATTCGTTGCACAATATCTCACAACAAAATGTCACTTTTTCAATAATAAGTCTGTGTAAATATCTAAATACAATAACGTACGGTTTCGGCACAAATTAATTTTCACTTGTTTATTTACGTTCGTTCGAATTTTGACAATCGTCTAGGTTATCACGCATGCGCAGTACGACACTCCCTCCTTCGGCTGCCGGCGCAAACTGACTGATGAACGAACGAAAACCGAACGCGAACGTTTTCTCGGCTCGAGGTGACAGAGAAAGGAATATTAGCAAGAATGAGTGTGCGAGCGGGAGAGCGTCATTGACTAGACAGACGAAAGCATACTACGGATAAGGTGGAGTAGACTGTTTTGGGAGGATTGTCTCAGAAGATGTAAATGTATGAGATTAGATTTGAGAACATTACGTCGTCGGGGTGGTTCCGTTTTATACTAAAAATCAATCGCGCAACGTTAAAAATGGGATAGGTACTTGTTTCATTGTTTTATTTTATTACGTAAAAAATAAGTAAGTAAGTAGTTGAGTTGATTTGATTTTGACTTGTTTGTTCAAAAGACTTCACACATCTTAATTACTACCTAGTATCTATTTCTTTATAATTAATTTGCAAGTTTAGTATGTACACACAGCTACATATCAAGCTATACATATCCAGTATAAGATAGTGCAATCCACGACGACGCGCCCCACTCCGCGATTACTGTACTGTAAGCTGTAATTTTACGGAGCGGAGCGAAGTGGGGCGCGTCGTCGTGGATTGCACAGGCACTATCTTTCCAAGCTGACCTCGCATTGCACAATCATTACCTTAGTGGTAAAATTGCGAGAAGTCATAGTTAAAAAAAAAATGCACGGTAAACACACACTCCTATACAATACGAGATCAGCATACACTGGAAATTAATAGCTTGATGTGTAGCCGCGTGTACCAAAATAATTTAAAACTTTAGCAATAAGTACCTATTTAATTTAACGCATTTGAGTGTAGAACATCAAACAAAATGCATGCAAAATACATTAGGAGCCAACGAAAGGAAAACTTCTCACAAAAAATAATAGCTTTTCGCTACCAAATGAAAAATAAAACTTCAAGTACCTACCTATAACTTCAAAACGCATAGTTGGCACAAAGCGATGGCAATTTGGGAGCGGCTGCTCACACACACACACAAACATACACAGACGTTTTGCTCAATGCTCGGTATTTAAACCCTTTACAGGGCTTAATTCTATTTTCAACCTTAGCCCTTGGTATTAATTGTCAAAGTCGTTTTTTGTTTTAGACTCCGTGTGCTATTGTAAAGGTGTGAGGGTAGCTCTTTTATTTTTTAAACAGGATATCCTGGCTAGGGCGTCCTGGCGGCCGGGCCGTTTCCGAGCATACGGTTCATTAAGGAGTGACGGCTCTATAAAAAAGCCAGTAGCACGTGTAGCCAGACAAGTGGGGTTGGAAAACAAAAACAGCTGTGTGTATGATGCATAAAATCTCTATGAATTGAGCGGAGTTTTTGAAGTTTAGTAGCTTTTTGTGTTTACTCCTGCAAGTGGTTGGGCTTGTTCATTTGCGGAAATCTCTCTCCCATCGCTCGTCCTCATTGTTAACGAAAACCAAAGAGTTCTTTGTTATCTGTTTTTGTCACTTCGTTACTGATATTATCCATAGTATCCCCCTGCTGATTTATTTATAAAGTATTTTTACCTACATTATAAATATTATTTATGGAGTAGCAAAAATATATTACCTTTTGAGCCTTAGCTCACGCCGTAAACGGAAAAGGTTATCTCGTTAAACAAAATCTAATTAAATACTTAAAGCAAAAACATTTTTTTTTAATCCACAAGTGACAAATCAACACGGAATAATACCACTACAATCACAAACGAATCATCCCTCTTAGAAAATGGCTCTTATCTTTTCAAGTGTGTAAACAAAGAGCTTCTACACCCACTCAAAGATGTTTCACAAAAAAGGCAACCCTCAGGTTCTTCTACTTGAAACGCAATTATTGGTTCTCTAATGGGATTTATGTGTATTGACTTTTGTACAGCTACTGAGTAAATTATCAAAATAATAAGCTAACATTAATAACAACGTAGATGGGTACCACCTAGTTTATTCATTTTAAATCATAATAATTATGTAGGTAACTAATTCCGTTCGTATAAAAGGCTGATTAGCCCAATAAACAAACTGAAGACCTTGTTTTGTGAAATTAATTACGTGTTACTATTTTAATTACCTATCAATTTTATTTACAATATCTATACAATTAAAGCTATTTGGCTGCAGTTTCTATTTACGCGTGGATTTAGTCGAATATAATGCCGATGCCGTTGAGGTCCTAGATCTACATGTAAAACCAATTAGCTAGAAATATGGACGATGTAAGCTTTATGTAGGTACTACACGGCTACACATCCAGCTATAGATTTCCATTTTATGGTGATCTCGCATTGTATAGGATTTCCATACAATGAGAGGTCATTTTATACTGTACATGTATAGCTTGATGTGTAGCCGTGTGTACAGACGACAGCAGGTCAACCTACCTGAAACTGTCAAATTTTCCCAATCAACTTTGAACCTTATGCTTTAGTGATAAAGTTGAAAACCGATTAAATAAATTTGACAGATTGTAGTAGGTATATGTACTGGCGTCTATACCTTTATAGGAGTCTGTTTTGCATTACATAGCCGGGCCTTGCGATTACGACACGCACCCGGTGCGGATCGCGCAAGCAGCTGAAACCTAATTTTTTCTGTGTGCACCTTTAACACTTCAAATATTTTTACTTTGTTATGAGTTTCTGACTAGATTAACGAGTCATAAAATACCTATTAGAAAGTATTCACCATTAACGCATTAATCGTTAAAGTTTTCCACTTTATCTCGCTATTATAAGTTCCGTGGGTGCTGTTTTTAAACCTCACCCCTTATGGAGACAAATGGTACATTATCTCATTAATACTGTCATCGGTCGGCCGGTGTTGTAAGTAAATGAACTTGTCAAGGCTACCCGAATTACTGTACCGCTTCGTGCTCGCGAATTATGTAAATTGAAATAGACAATTAGGCTTACGGGTGAATGGCATTTTACACTTGTAGCGACTACTAGGGTACACTAACGAGTTAAAATTAATGTTTCATCGAGTTTAATAATTAGATAGTTACATAAAACACGGCTCAATATAAAATATAAGTTCGTAAAAGGTTATTTAATGATTTCCTATTGAAATGTGGGTGGACACTGTACAGATAGGTTAGGTACTTATATATATTCTTTTAATTTGTAATAACTAATTCATTTGAAAATTGATTTGTGTTGTTGTAACAAGCTCTGTTTAGTTATTTTCCTTAATTAATTGCTAATATTGGTACAAACTCTACAAAGGTAGGCATATAATTGAGCAAAACAAGCGCCTGGTTTTGGATTACACACCTTATATAAGTAACAAATATGTATTTTGCAGAGAACAGCACCATTTCTAGAAATTTTAATAAGAAACAATTTGTTCACAGATCTTAATCAGACATTCTATGGCGTAAGAGCTAAGACTAACACCCAGAGGAAACATTATCAAATTGTGTTATTGCAAATATTTATGACAACAAAATCATTTACGAAAACGATTTTTTCGTAACTGACTGGATCTGGACTGACGTGGTCTATATTCTAAGAAACTACCTATTAACATACCTACCTCTTACCTATTACCTACTTACCTATTTATTTATTTATTTAAATAAAGTAGGTATATTCGCTATGATACATTTGAAATGAAATGATGAATACCTGGAATTACACATTCATTTTATATAAGCTGCCACGCATTTTTTAAAGGGTTAGGTAACTACCGTGGTGTGAGATTTCAAGGCTATAAAATAAATTAGTAAAATATAGCATACAAACACACATAGTTAAATACATAGGTAGTACCTTTCTACATAGATGATATACATGACATTCCTCAAATCAAAACATCATAATTTAAAAAATGCTCGTCTCTCATTCATAGACAAAGGCACATCCTCCATAATCTTTATTTTGTTCTCGAAATTTAAAATTTTCGTTTTGCATACCTAATATACCTATTGCTTGCGCATCGTTCTCGTAGCGTAGACGCAAATGCATGTAACATCAGTACTTACATATTTTTTTTCTTTTTGCCGGTAACATATTCGGATCACTGAATAACAAAGATGCGATACAAAAAAATCATTGCGCGAGGCTATGAAATTCGTACTATTGTAAAAGTATTTACCTGGCCCGCCGTCGGCCATCTTGGTTTCGCACCCTTCATTCACAAATTCCTTGACGGGAGGTCAGGCGAGAATTTCTTGGAAGTTTCCCTTCATATCATTCTCTCGATTGAAATTGTTGGGTGTATTGTGTAAATTATGATCTATCATGTACTTACTTACTGCACACCTACGCAAGCAATTCATTTCTCTTTCAGAACCAAAAGGCCTGTGGAGTGTTAGCGTTCGTGGGTGCCGATTTTTTAATACACACTGGATTCTAAACGCACTGCATAGAGCCGATAGTTGAAAATCGAACAGTGTGTATTTATGACGCGCTCTGGGATGCAGTTGGATTTTCAATACACGGCTCAACACCGAGAATTGATAATCCAGTGGGCCATCAAAAATGGTCGCGTTAAGAAATCGCCCGTGCGCACTTGGACTTATCGCAATTAGGTGTTGTTTCCAGTGTTTAGGTACGTTCCTAACTACCTACCTACTTACCATTATCAACTTAGCAAATAGGTACCATAGTACTACTAAGGAGAAGTGAAATTAATAAGTATCAGTCTTTTATCTTCCTTGATGATTTATATAGAGAAATAAACGACTCATTCAAGTTAAATATACTTATATATACAGGGTGTTTGGCGCATGGACCGACACAATTTTTTCAGGGATTTGGGAGGTCATTAGCTAGGTTCTACCCATACACCCTTTGTCCCAAATGTCACGGTTGGTTACATATGATTATTTTTTTTTAAATGAAAAAAATTCCCAAAATGTGTCCTTTAATTTGAAATAACTTTTTTGTTTGTGGGTGTAGTGGCACAAATAAATTTTGTTGCATTCTCCAAAGTCCTTTAAATCTAAAAACATCTTTGTTTTATACAACTGGTTTCAAGAAAATTCCTTACAAGCTTCCAAAGTTAATTTTTGTATTTAATGAATGAAATTTTACAACTTCTAAATTAATTATAAAAAAAAACTAAAAGCTATTTTGAACTTAGCTAGAACCTAGCTAATGACCTCCCAAATCCCTGAAAAAATTGTGTCGGTCCATGCGCCAAACACCCTGTATATACAGACTTTTTGGCTTCTGACTACCCGTTACGACACTGTCAAAGATCTACGAATGACAGCCGGGACCGAGACCCGGCAGTAATTCGTAGACCGCCCCACTCCGCTCCGCTCCGTACTAAAGTACCTACAGCTTAGTGCTTACAGTACAGTAATCGCAGTCGGGCGCGTCTTCCTTTTTTTTTTTTTGGTCTCTGGGTGGAAAAACCTCATGGATGCCCGCGTCCCAGGACTCTTCGCTGCCGGCCATAGAGTAGACGAGGGCACGGGGCGCCGGCGCGGCTCCTCGACAGTCGACGCAGTGGTGACACCGGGCGCCCGGCCACCTGTTTATGCGACACAGGTACTTTCCGAAGCAACCATGCCCCGAGAGCACCTGCGTCACCCGAAACGACAGGGAGCCGTGCCTCCTCCCTAACCAAGTGTCGAGCACCGGCCGGACCGCCTCAATGGTGCTGAGGCCCGGCGGTAGGGCGTGAGAGCCTGTCCCGCCATTCCGCCACCACCAGGACCTCTGCGACCGACGCTGCTCCAGGGCGCGTCTTACTTTTTCTTTTTTTTTTTGGTCTCGGGCTGGAAAATCCTCATGGGGATGTCCTCCGTCCTGGGGCGGGCGGAGGGGTCTGTCAGACTAGTACAGACTAAAAACCACCCCGGTGTTCCATCTCACACCTACGTCGGAGGTCGCGGGAACGCAGATACTTCCGCGACCCTCGGCTGGTGGCCCGCCTCTGCGGGCCTGCTGCGGATCGGGTTAGCGGAAGCAATCTCCCGCTCCCTTTCCGCAGCCTCCTTCTGCGAAATGACTGTTTCGCAGAAGGATACCACCGCGTCCCAGGACTCCTCGCTGACGACCATCGAGTCGACAACGGCTGGCAGCGACAGGTCACTGCCGACACCTGAGATGAGGGCACGGCGCGGCTCCTCCCTAGCAACACACTCTGCCAGCGTGTGCCGAGCCGTGTCCTCCCGACAGAGGGCGCGTCTTCCTAACCTAACCTAACAAAACAACTATCATAGGCGTAGACATCCTAAATATTACTCTAGGGGTAGGTATAATTACGTAGGCGCAATGCAAGTAAGTGTAAATGTTTCGTTATTGATTGGTATCTCAACCTGTAATCTACAATTATATATATACCGACACGCATTACACAATATATCTGCGCACAAATTAACAGAAACTCCCAAAGAGATTTGTATCGTGGTGGCACAAGTAGGGCCAGAAAGTTAGCGGAGGATTCAATGTTCGCTCGAGAATGGAGCGGGGAGCCTGACAAGTCTTCAAACGAATAATAGGTAACATACATACATAACCTAGTATATGTGTGCAATGTACCATATTAGTAGTAGGTACTTACCTACGTTTATACTGTATGCTGTAGGTGCCAAACGAAAACAACCTGTAAAGATCACTAACAAAGGAACATTGTCCTATGACAATGTTGTTGTAAATACTGTACCGACGACGAGCGGTCAAAAACAACACAGATTCGTTTTAGCAATTACTATTATAATATAATTAAGATAAAAATCTACACGCACTATTTCCTATATGGGTGAGCTCTCTAAAAGAATTCTGTCTTTTCATTGGGTAGGTACTAAAAGTAATCACAAATAAAAGCAATTTAAAAAAGAAAAAGAAGAAATAGAAGTGATGGTGCCTACTGTTTTGTATCATTGATGGCTCAGCTATTTACGAAATAATAGCGTGTCTGAAGTGGTGGTAAAGTAAAAAGCGGTTACGGGAAACAAATAATTGTTACGGAAAAGTTGTATTTTTGCAATTTCTTTGTGCTTCCTACTTTCTATTGTCTAGTACTTGTGGCGGCGGCATCTTCGATAACGCCACATGCGAACAAAGACCTGACGTTACACAAATAGGTGCACTGCATCGCGCAAGCACAGTTTACCGCGCGATCAACATATGGGTTGGTAATAACTTCCCGTCATCAGTAGCCGGGCAGTTGTCCACCAGACACGACACTAAAGTAAAGTATATATACTAAAGTAGACCGTAGCTTACGGTAAATCAACCGCTATTAAGAGGGAACAAGGCCTGCGATTCTCCATACAAATGTATTCCCCTTTTTTCTTCCTGAATAATGCCTCTAGAGCAACCTTTTTTTTTTCATAAAATCAAGGTCTGCTGTAGACACGTCGCTATTATTTCTTTTTTTTTCAGCAACGTAATGAAAATGTGACCCTCGAAAAATTACAAAAATGCCCCATTTATACCGACGTGATTAGAGGACTACCAGACCATTTCGAAAAGTTTTTAACATAAAAGAAAATAATATGAACTTAAACAGACTCTTTCTTAAAAAATGTATGTAAAAATTAATTGAATCGGCTTAGTTTTCGAGGAGAAAAAAGGGGAATACGAAACGCGGATCTCGTCAATTTTTTTTTGTGATATTATCGGTCTGAGCTGCAGCTGTCCCTATCGCACTCTACGGAGGCAGACTTGAGGTAAGACGACGGCAATAGTTTCTTCAAATACGTATTTTTCAAATTCCTCGCAGGCCCTGTTCCCTTTTAATTTTTATATATATACAAACCCACATATATATAATAAATTATAATAGTCTATAGTCAAACAGGCAGAGGTTGAATGATCTCCCTTTTTGCTAATTTTAGTACCTCTAAGCTGCATTCAATAATGAGTTAAGTTAGATGAATGAAATTGTGAATGAAATCTGTCATACATACTACTAGTAAAACCACGGAATAGACCTTATTCATCTATTCCGTGTGTAAACCCGTAATTCAATTATGGTTTTCCGTAAACGAGATCCTGCTTAGTTCATTCTATTACATTTATTCAATAACAATTTACATTGTGTCTGAATGTTTTACAAATATACCTACACAAATAATTAAAATAATAACAAGTTATACACAGAATTAATTTAGTTCCACACAATGTCATTGGTGCCGATTCTCTTGTCACAAATGCGTCTAAACTAGACTAAAAATCACCAAAATTTAGTTTACTCCTGTCCAACGATGATTTCCCATTCTGAAATAGACTAAATTGGCAAAACTTAACTATATTTTAGTTTGACAGCTCTAAGATTGTACTGAGATTTTAATTTAGTGAAAATTACAATTTTGCTATTCTGAATTTGACGTTTTTCACCTAAAATTTTAATTGTTTAACTAATTCTGACCATTTTTAATCGCCACTGAAAATGGATGGAATGTGGAATATTATTAGTTGTCATGAACTAAAATTCACACGAACATCTCGACTTCGGGTGCAAAAACGGTACTGTACTGGATTTTTTTCTTTTCTTTTGCTTATATCTCGAAAATGGTGTGTCCTCAGACCAATAAAAAAGTAGGTCTGAGGGTGTGTCCTATCGCAAAAATAATGAATATTTCGACCCCCTTTTATAAAATCCTTATACCCTCAATACTCAACACGTAGGTAATATTATTATTTTTTCCATAAAAATAGTGAAAAATTCCATATAACACACGTCGAGGCTGCCCAAACTGAGCGCCTCCGGCTCCAAAAAAAATTCACGGGGTAGGGCAAACAAGTATGTACCACGTGGAGTCACGATTGTCAAATTCGATTTAGTTGTGTCAAAATAATTTTTATATTTAGAGACTTTTTACTACAGAATAGCTTTAAGATTCTCATAGCCAAAAGTAAGGAATTAGTGATAGTTTAGTTAGTTTAGTTCGGTGTACATGAGAATCGGCACGTTGCCAACCTACTCGTACATTAATATTATTTACACTCAATAGAGTTGAAAATATTTAGTAATAATAAAAATTATAAAATTAATTTCATTTAATTTCCAATAATATTAATAAAACATATGTAACAACATAACATCACGCCTTGTATCCCCGAAGGGTTGGGCAGAGGTGTACCTGCAGTACACCCACATTTCACCAGTTAAGTATGTTTTTTAAGTCCCATGTAATAGGGGGCTAGCCACGGATATCTATGGGGCTAACCTATTGCCATCAACTGGGCACAATTCCAGACTCCGGGCTACTACTGAGAAATTCCTGTTGTAAAAAACCAATAATATCTACTTTGCCCGACTTGGGAATTAAACCCAGGACCATGTTCAGCAGTAACGCTTGTGACCACTAGACCAACGAGGCAGAATTAATTTTATAATAAAAATTATAAAATATATTGCCGCTGATCGACGAATAGTACGGTCTACTGTTTTTGTTAACTTCCATTTTCGCACATTTAATTAAAAAAATGCTCTAAACTGTCTGAGAGAGTAATAACTCAATCAATCTGCCTAGCCTTTTCCTAACTATGTTGCCAGGTTACAGTCTAACCGGATGCAGCTGAATACCAGTATTTTACATGGAGCGACTGCCTATCTGACCTCCACAACCCAGTAACTGGGTAATACGATACCCCTTGGTGAGACTAGTTGTCAGACTTTCGGGCTTCTGACGACCCGTAACGACGGTCAAAGATCCACGAATGACAGCCGGGACTAACGGCTTGACATGCTTTCCGAGGCACGGAGGAGTCTCGGTATGTAAAGATGCTCAACCATCCACGGACCAACCCCAGCAAGCGTAGCTTAACCTGATGGATCGACCCGTGCGGCTGTTATTACTTAGCTACAAACTCCTCAGACCTGAGAGAGTAATAACTGTAACAAAATAATGTCTATTTTTCATAGAACATTCAAGCCTATTTTCAAGAAATTGAACCACTAAGCTATGTTAACACGATGCAATGCAAGTTTCTTGCCTGTGATAAACAATAAACTGGAAGCAACAAATGACTTGCATCCTATTTACGCGGTGCAACTTTTATTTTAACGGTATACTAACGCTATTTTGTTGCTTCAACTTATGGTATGCCACAGGCAATAGATAGGCGAAAAAAAAAAGAAATTATTTAGTCCGTCAGTTAGAATCACATAATAAAAAATATTAGACTCGTAATAATTGCTATATCATATTAATTAAAAATGACTTATATAAAACGCGTTAAAGTTGGGATTGGGGGTCGCTACGTCACAAGTAAAAAAGTAAAATCTACATACTCGTGACGTCATGGCACCTCCGTAAAATCACCGGTGCCCCCGGGTACGTTAGGAACGAGATCCTTCATCTCGACCTAAAGATCCCCACAGTCCACCAATTTCTCAAACGCAATTCCAAGCGTTTCATTGAGTCCGCCGCCAAACACCGCAACCCTCTGGTTGTCGAGGCCGCCAACTATGTCCCTAGTAGAATCAGTCAGATCCGCCGCCCGAGGCAAATCCTTACCGACCCAAACGACCCCATAACCCTCCTCCAGGAGAGCAATAGGGCCACAAGTACAGTGCATAAACACAGACACCGACCCACATTCCGACCTCGCCACCGAGGTCCTCCGCGATCGCGACCCGCCCGAGTAAATAATACTCCCCCCCGACCCTTGCCCGTTGATGCGCCAGCCCGCGTCGTCCCAACTTGCTGTCCTCGCCCCAGCGACGCCCTAAGCCGAGGTCCGTACCCCACAGGGGTGCCCTTAGCGAGCGCTCGCCTAGTTTTAATTAGAATAGTTTTGCCCCTGGCTGGAGGCTTTGAGTTTAGTAGCTTAAGGCAGCCGCAGGATTGTCCGGTTAAGTAGTCATCACCTCAGAGGTGAGCTACGAGATGCCTTACTCAAAAAAAAAAAAAAATAGTCATGGCACATTTTAACTCAATTTATCGCCGTAATCTTTTGATAACGTAAAAAAAGGAAAAACACGTGTACTTACGTTATTTTATCATAATCTACATGACGGACAAAAAACATTTAATTAGTCATCATTCCTATTAATAAATCGCATTGCTTATGATGATGTTGCATTTATCTTCTTCATTTCCTACCTACATACATACATAGTAGGTGCACTATGCAGTCGTGTTTTAAGCGGTTGGTCCCAGCTGTCATTCGTAGATCTTTGACAGTCGTTACGGGTCAGAAGTAGGGTTGTCAGATGCCCGGGAAATCCGGGAATGTCCCGGAATTTTGCGTCTTGTTCCGTGTCCAGTAATAAGACTTTACAATCCCGGATTCCGAACACCTATTACGTTTTTCTCCTTTTGCCAAAGAATATTTAGCCTGCTGAATAGTTTATGGACTAAAGAGCGAAACAGAATGTCCATGGATTTGATTAAGTTCGAACTGCAGACTTGTATCAATATTGACGTGTCTTGTTTATATTAGTAATTTTATTAGTTTTGCTTTTCGTCGTGTTGATTTTCTACCAAAGTTTACCTAATCAACAAACATACCAAGTTGTTTTTTTTTTATAATATTGCAAAAATACACAATATATATTGAGTTATGTAGGTAATTTTTACTTGAAATTAGATATTTTCTTTCTATTCTAAGGAATACTTATTTATTTTAATATATTTTACTACGGCCCGACTCCACTACCCTAGATAGGATTGTCCCGGAAATGATAAGCCTTCATCTGACAACCCTAGTCAGAAGCACAAAAGTCTGACAACCAGTCCTATCAATGGGTACCGTGTTAACCAATAATTGGGTTGTGGAAGTCAGATAGGCATTCGGTTAGACTGGAAGCCGAACCCAACGTAGTAGGGAAAAGGCTAGGGATTGATACAGAGTAGGTACACGCGTATTTCATGGCCCAACTCAAAGGATTACAGGCCTAATAGTAAGTAGATATAACATTCGCAAAGTGCTTTAAGCTTCGCGTAAACTATTCACGAACTGAAAATGTATTTGTATATAGATATTTAGCGACAGGCGCAGATAAAGTAGGATATATACGATGGCATAATAATGTCTGTCTGTTTTACATGCATTAACCGCGTTGTGTGTAGAATTACCTTAAGGGTGGCATTAGAATGGGTGATTGCGTGTCAATTCTGTCTCAATGAGGTGTATTTGGATTATGTGTTTACCTACTTGGTTTGTTTATTACACATAGCATAACATCACGCTATAATCCCCGAAGGGTTAGGCAGAGGTGTACCTATAGTACACCCACATTTCGCCAGTTATGTTTAAGTCCCATGTAATAGGGGGCGAGCCTATTGCCATCAACCGGGCACAAATCCAGACTCCGGGCTGCTACTGAGAAACTTCCATATAGAATAACCCAATAACACTTTGCCCGACCCGGGAATCGAACCCAGGACCAGCAGGTTTGTTTATTATGAAAGTTAAATACGGTCGGCATGTAATATTTGCCATCGTGGTGAAAGGATAAAGCTTCGTGCACACTAGCGCGACGCGACACCGGCTATTGTTATACCGTGAAGTTTTCTTGGAATTTGTATTGTTCGAGTCACGTCGCGCAGTCGCGTCGTGCAGTCGCGTCGCGCTGGTCTGAACGAGGCTTTAGCCCATCGATAGAAGTCGATTGACTAGAGTGCGCCGGACGTAAAAAAGGTCGGAAGGTATGTCACTCGGGTAGGCTTCTTTCATGCACCTATCGAAAGGGTGAAGCTACAGGAAGATCCACGCCACGCAATGCATAACTTTAACTCAGTGCCACAGAGGCTGAAAAGCCGCAAAAGTTGTCTTGGGTGCTTGATTCCAGCCGATGGCAGCCCCTCCTCAAGAAGATGTGAAATTTGGCAAAACCGACTTACAAGATAGGTAATAGTTAAAGCAATAGCACGTAATATTTAATCAGAGAGGCAGTCGGATGTGGTAATTTAGGTCTTGAAGTGATACCGAACCCCCCTACCGTCCGAATGGACCCTAAATGGACGGGGGCGGAGATGTAGGGGTGGTGCAAAATATATTTTTCAAAGTCAAAGTCAAAGTCAAATAATTTATTTCAATTAGGCACAAAAGGGCACTTTTGAACGTCAAACTTTACAAAAAATAATAAAACTGATTCTAGTCGCCCATTCCAAAAGGTAGCTTTCGTATGGAGAAGAATGGGCAAGAAACTCCACCGTTACTCTTTTAAAAAAAATCATTATATCTTGTATACACTTATTATTTATTTATATGTGAAGACAATGCACCTAGAATAAGATTACTATACCACGATAGGTAAAAAGAATGAAAAATGAAGGAATGACATAATTATGTGATAGATGCATGGTGCTCACATACTTACAAACATTGTAAAATTATACTATATTTCTAACATTATAATAAGTAATACTAATATTAATAAGTCAGTGTGTGAGTTCAAATAATCACAAAAAATAAAATAAAATAAATGTTTAAAAAAATAAAAAATAATAATTATACAATTAAATTAGCAACCAGTTCGATTTTGTCTAGATTCTGAATTGTCCTATGGAGCAGGACCAGCATGTTTCCAAGCATTTTTATCTTGGATATAATCCTCTAATTTGTAATATGCTTGTTTACAAAGTGTACTTTTTATATGATTTTTAAATTTTCTTTCATTTAATTCTAATATATCACAAGGTATTCTGTTGTAACATTTAACACAGTACCCCATAAAAGATGTATTTACTTTAGATAGTCTGAAAAATGGTTGATCTATTTTATCTTTATTTCTAGTATTAAAATTATGTCTATCACTTATTTTATTAAAAAGATGTAGATTTTTTCTCACATACATAATATTTGAATAAATGAATTGGCAAGGTACCGTCATAATATTAATCTTTTTAAATAGTTCCCTGAGAGATTCGCGACGACGTAGATTATAAATGGCTCTGACAGCTCTTTTTTGTAAAACAAAGATGGATTCAATGTCAGCAGCCCGACCCCACAGTAAAATGCCATACGACATAATACTGTGGAAGTAGCTAAAATAGACCAAACGCGCGGTTTCTACATCCGTCAACTGTCTTATCTTTCTAACAGCATAAGCGGCCGAGCTTAGCCGCCCCGCGAGAGATGTTATATGGGGTCCCCATTGTAATTTCTCGTCTAGCGTGATTCCAAGGAAAACTGTTTGATTAATAAATTCCAGTTTTACTTCGCGGCGATCTGAAATATAATTTATTAAACAAGGTAGTATTTCCCTACATACGCTTATAACATCGCGATCTTTTAGTTCAGTAATATATATATATTTTTTTTTTATTATTTCGCCGTATCTTCTATGTGTTGGCAACCCAGTGTGTCACTTTTCTTTCGCGCGCTCGAATACATCGCACGGAAAAACTCCCTCGTGTCAAACTAAATTTCATTTCGACTATAAACTGTGTTTAACGAAATGCCAAATAACAAGAAACTCATAAAACGCCTCATAAGTGCATTAGATGAAAACCGGAAGAGTAAACGACGGCGACATCGACGTCGAAGCGGCAAGAGCAAGTCACGCTCGCGCAGCCCCCGACAACGAAGCTTATCAATGGCACTAACATCTTATACACCAGATGACCCGAAAAGCAGGACTCCCAGCCCTGATCACAGACCAGAGGTAAACCCGGAACCCCCCTCCAACTCTAACACAGGTAAGTTCCGTTTTCATTATTTAGGTTAGGAATTTGGAAAAAACGTGGTTTCGGTGTGCCTCTGATCCTTGGAAAGCCTATGGAAATAAAAGCCTCGGGTTGGCCTGGGTTTAACCTCGCATATTGCGTGTGTGTTTTTAAAGCTTTTTACTTTACCTAACCTGTGAATGTGCGCTAACAGTAAGTTGCTAAACGGTAGGCTACCAGAAGTACGAGATACTTTTAACAACATTAACTCCATGTTGTTAGCTGGTACGCATTTGCCCTGGCGTGAGCATGCCCCCTAACAGATCACTGAGTACGAGATACTCACAGTGCCTTATGTAAGCACTAGGTGGTCTAACCTTTTTGACGCAAAGTACGAGATACTTTCGTTAACATAATGTTGTGTTGCAATGGCTGAAACTAAATGCTTCATATGCGATTACTATCCTTTGCTTTTTAGATATAACAGAAATGGAGGCGCTCAACCCATATAAAGAGGCACTAGGTATGGACTATGAGGAGCCACAGCCATACATGGGACAAATTCACAAGGACATAAGATTTAATCATATCCTAACAAAAGGCCTAACAAAGGAGGAAAGGGAAACTATAACTAAAAAGCACGCTATGCCAGACAACTGTACATTACTTGATGCTCCCCTAATTAACCCAGAGGTAAAAGCTGTGCTCACAGAGTCCGCCAAACTAAGGGACCATGGGATCGAAATGTCACAAAAACATCTCGGACTGGCTACCTCCATCATAGCAAAAACTATGACTGACGTTATAGTAATGGAAGAAATAGACAAACACAAATTGCTAACAAACTTGGCCGACGCAACCAAAATTCTCACCAACATCCACTATAGTCAAACACAAACTAGAATAAAGCTAATTTATCCCTTACTAGACAAGAACTTCAACCAAATACTGTCTAAAACAACAAGAGACACCTTCCTATATGGAGAGAACCTACCCGACCTCCTGAGAAACGTGAAACAGATGCAACAAGCTGCAGCGCAATTAAAGAGACCTCCCCCTGTTGTACCATCGAACAACAGACTGAACAGTAACAACACCCAGCGACCCACTCAGGGAAACATGAATGGCCCACCACCGAAACCCAAAACAAATGCACGTGGTGGGCCACGCAAGACGACTCGGCCAACCAGTCAACGACAACCCCGCTGGCAGCACCACTCCGAGAGAGCAACTCACCAGCAAGGCCGATACCGGAATGCTCCAACCAAACATTGACAAACCAGGTACACGCTGGCAATTTACTTAATTACATTAACTGCTGGAGACATATTACTGAGGATCCTGTAATCTTACAGTGGGTACAAGGGTACGAGATACCCTTTGATACTACACCTTTGCAGTTCAATATTCCAATTTCTAATCTATCACAGTTGGAAACTATACAAATGGGAGAATCTATTGCAGACCTACTGAAACTAGGTGCCATAGCTCCCTGCCAACACACTAATGGCGAATTTATCAGTAAAATCTTTCTCAGACCTAAGCAAAATGGCAAACTTAGATTCATCCTGAACCTTAAACCACTAAATAAATTTATATCAGCCAAACACTTTAAAATGGAAGATATCAGAATATGGGCTCAATTGATCTCAAGGAGGCATATTTTTTAGTACCCATTAGCAAAAAACACAGAAAATATTTACGTTTCATTTACCTCTATCAACTTTACGAGTTCACTGCTATGCCTTATGGCTTATCCACAGCCCCTGGTGCATTTACCAAATTACTCAAACCAGTAGTAGCTCACCTAAGGAAACAAGGCCTCATATCAACCATATACCTCGACGATTGCCTCTGCATTGGTAAAAGTTACCAAGAATGTCTGGAAAACATAAATGCTACTATTAGCTTATTCAAATGTTTGGGACTAATTATTAACTTTGAAAAGAGTGAACTGACCCCGAGTAAACAATGTAAATTTTTAGGTTTTATTATTAATACTCAAAAAATGTGCCTGGAGCTACCCATTGAAAAGAAAGTGTCCATAACTGACCTTATTCAAAAGTTCTTAAAACTTAAAAGATGCTACATCAAAGACTTAGCTAAATTACTGGGTACCCTAATAGCAGCCTGCCCAGCTGTCCCTTATGGAATGATGCATACTAAAATTCTAGAAAGACAGAAGTACTTAGCCCTTATAGATTCTAATGATGATTATAACACCAAAATGGAATTATCACGAAAATCACTTCCAGATCTACAATGGTGGTTAGAGAATTTAAAAAAGTCTAGAAAACTACAAAAACCACTTTTTTCATTAGAAATCTTTTCAGATGCTTCCCTAACTGGGTGGGGGGGGCACTGTGATGGCGAGCGCATTGGTGGATTATGGTCAGAACAAGAACAAGTTTATCATATAAACCAACTTGAAATAACTGCAGCATACTTTGCTTTAAAATCATTCGCTAACCAAGTGCAAAACACATCAATCATATTAAGAATCGACAATATGACCGCCATCGCATGCATCAATAAGATGGGAAGTATACAATTCCCTCATTTAAATGATGTAGCTCGTGACATATGGACATGGTGTCAGGAGAGAGATATATATGTATATGCATCATATGTAAAATCCAAAGAAAACTCTATAGCGGATCAGGAATCCAGAAACACTAACATTGATACAGAATGGGAACTGTCACCCACCGCATTCAGTCTGATCTGCTCTAAACTCGGTCAACCAAAGATTGACCTATTTGCTAGCAGAATAAACTATAAATGCAAAAAATATGTCTCATGGAGGAAAGATCCGTATGCATTCAATATAGATGCTTTCACCCTAAACTGGTCCAAATCCTTCTTCTATGCTTTTCCTCCGTTTGCCCTTATCACAAGGTGCTTGCAAAAGATAAAAAATGATAAAGCCAAAGGTATACTAGTTTACCCACTATGGACATCACAGCCATGGTACCCCCTAGCTAAATCCCTAGAAATATCTGACCCCGTTATATTCTACCCTGACGCTAATCTTCTACTATCACCTTTCAGGACGACACACCCACTGAGCTCGACACTTACCCTGGCTGCAGCAACCTTTTGCGGAAAGCATTCCAACAAAGAGGAATGCCAACTAAGTCACTAAACATAATGTTAGCCTCACTCTCAACAGGTACGATTAAGCAATACAATGTTACATACAGAGCTTGGTGGGGTTACTGTAAAACTCATACATTAAGTGTTTACACAGCATCCGTACCCCAAGTAATACAATTCCTTACTGAGAGATTCGAAACCAACATAGGTTACAGCAGCCTTAACTCAGATAGGTCGGCCTTATCAACCCTTATTAGCTCAAAGATTGGTAACGACGATAGAGTTACAAGATTTCTCAAAGGGGTATACAGACTCAGACCAGCGTTACCCCGGTACTCCCATTCATGGGACCCCTCAAACATATTCAATCTGCTATCCTCCTGGCCCAATAATACTGACCTTACCCTTGAAAAACTGACAAAGAAGCTGGCTGTCCTCCTAGCCCTAACGTCTGCTCAGCGGACTCAAACATTGTCCCTAATCAAGTTACCAAACATTGTTATAACTGATGACAAAATAGTTATTGAAATAACTGACCTCATAAAAACTTCTATTATAAATAAGATCCAGCCAAAAATCCACCTGCCTTTCTTCACACAAAACCCGAAAATCTGTCCAGCAAAAACATTAACAGACTACATCTCAATTACTGAAACTCTAAGAAACCAGGAACCCTACCTCTGGATAACTTTTAAAAAACCACACAAAAGAGCCACCAGCCAAACCATCAGTAGATGGATTAAAAATATAATGACAGAAAGCGGCATTGACACTTTGCAATTCACTTCCCATAGCACAAGGCACACAGCAACTTCATCTGCCAAAAGAGCTGGTACCAACATCGACATTATAAGAAAGGCAGCTGGATGGACAAGTAACTCAAAAACGTTTGCTAAGTACTATAACTTACCACTATGTGAAGGCACATCCTCAGAAAACTTTGCATTATCTGTACTTAACAACAAATAATAAAGGGAACGTTATTGCCTACCTTGTGGTAGGTATACCTCAACATATGATGTGGATTAGGCCTTATTGTTGTGCCTCATTAAGCCTCATCATTGATTATGTCTAATTATGCCTCATAGTTGATTGTGACCCATTGCCAATTATGTCTTACTGTTGATTATGAACAATAAAATACCTAATAAACCAGGACAACTTGTAATTTATTAACTAACATAATTATTGCAGACAACTCTAAACATCTACCTTGTTTAATAAATTATATTTCAGATCGCCGCGAAGTAAAATTGTGAATCAAACGAGCTTACCTGTTAAGCGAAGTCTTGATTCTAATTTTACGAGCGGCGATCTGAAATATAATTACCCACCCACCACTAACTAATAGCCCTAAAGCTGCAATAATTAGTCTACCTAATTCACTTCTCCTTTCAGGAAAACCTAGTGAATGTAAGTGTGCGGAACTACTCTGTATTGGAAACAGAGCAGTTCCTTATCCTATGATCTCTAAAACAAGTGACACACTGGGTTGCCAACACATAGAAGATACGGCGAAATAATAAAAAAAAAAAATATATATATTACTGAACTAAAAGATCGCGATGTTATAAGCGTATGTAGGGAAATACTACCTTGTTTAATAAATTATATTTCAGATCGCCGCTCGTAAAATTAGAATCAAGACTTCGCATAACAGGTAAGCTCGTTTGATTCACAATTTTTCTCCATTCAATACGATGTCACATTCGCTACTTCTAACATTTGGTAATTTAAATCTAATGCATTTGGTTTTTTTATTATTTAGTACCAAATTATTTACCGTAAACCAATCTTGGACCTGAACAATAGAGCTATTCACGTCGTCAAAATTTGGTGACCGTCGGTTTATTTTAAAGATCAATGATTCACCACTCCCGCACGAAAGAAGTGTCTTTCCTCTACGAAAACAGTGAGGAAAGTTGGTTTTTCCTCACTGCTTGAACAGTGAGGAAAGTTGGTTTTTCCTCACTGTTTGAACAGTGAGGAAAGTAATGATCCCGTGCAGAAACTAACCTTGCCTGATTTTTTTATGTTAAGTTTTAAAGATATTTAAAAAAATAAAGAATTATTTTGATTTGCTTTGTGTCTATTTAATTTATTTACCTATGATGACTGAATACTTTCTTGCTGGGAGTGGTGAAAAGTTTTGTATGCAACTTGTGAGCAAGGTCATTTGCTATTCGTTTTGTTAAAATCAAAACTCATAGGAAAAACTAACTTTCCTCACATGTTGGATAAATAACTATTTTTCATGAGGCTACCGAATGGATTTGCGGTTGCTTTGAGGTTTATACCCTATTTATTATAATTTAAAAAGATGGCCATCCCCCAAAATCGTTATAATTGAAATAATATCTTACGCTGTAGGTATACATATAATTATTGAAACTCCTTACCAATGATTTATTACCGAAAATCAGGGTGAATTTTATCAAAACCGGATGGCATTGATACACAATTCCTTGCTTAGAATTAGAAGTTAAATTTCGAATGCCACCCCCTTCCGCAGACCCGCCCCCATCCGTTTGGGGTCCATTCGGACGGTACGCCCCGTACCATCCAAATGGACCCCAATGAAATGAAATGAAATTGTTTAGTCTGTAAATAGGATATTGGAATCACTTTTACACGTCACCTTAAAAAAAAAAATGCTAGATGAGTTCGGCGTTTCTTATCTGACTACTCTGAGAAGAGAGGCCGAAAAAAACTCAGAGGTCACAGTCTCTTTTAAAGTCCAGACATAATCTTGGTCAGGCCATATGAGAACCATGTAGATTAGTCTGAAATGGTCTTTTGAGAAAAGAACCACACAGATTTGAGTGGACCTGTCCTGTCAGAGTCACTTCAAGACCCAGATTCTCGCTATCCGGTTGCCACTGCGATTGAATTTTGCGTGCGTTTGCAGCATTGCCTTGAGTATAAAGAGATATATTTATTTGTTCAAATATGTGTAACATGCTACTTACATGAATATGCAATAAACAATAAACTAAACATAAACATGCATAAACATGTTGGTCAAAACATGTACCAACATGTTTTGCCTCAGTCAGCGTATAAAATATTTATATGTTATAATTAAATTGGCAAATATAAATTAATTATTAATGTCACATCTCCTGATTTCATTATTGAACCATCAGAGAGCCTCCCATCCAGGTACAAGTTAACTTCCAACTTTGAAAACCTTTTAAACAGACTTCAGAACCAAGTAGGCCGCAGCGAGCACAGCCTCCACAAGTAGGGGTTCGTTAAACGAACAAATAAATACACGTAATATCTCACTACACCCGAGATATACCCCCCTTTCGAGCCGCACGTGATTTATGAACGAACCCCAAGGTCTTGGCAGGATAATATTGTAAAGAAATATCAGTCATATTCATAGGATCTCTTTCGTTAGAAACGCATACCTATATCTGCGCTCTGTCAACCCTGGTCATATTACTTCCAAGTAGCTTTTGAACTAACGTTACGCATCACCAGGGTAGATACCATGAGTTCGAAGATGGACAACACGGCAATGCATTTCATTCCTTCCTACATACATATTGATGCGTTTAATATGACGTCTTGCATTTAAAGGTCTTAGGAATTTAATCAAACTACATCTTATTTTATCGATTTTGGTAATATTGGTGCGGAAGCACCCAAGCTCATTGCATTATGGCCTTTCGAGGAGGGCCAATATCACCTTGGAAAAGGATCGGGGATCGTAGATCCTATTTTTACGCAAGCAGAACATCACAAAACGAGTTCTAACTTTAGTCCAAGCTCAAACCTTCGAGCCAGTTAGGTATTATATTTTGAACTTTATTCTTAATACGAAATTGAATCAATTTAGACTCGGCTTTATCGTCACTATAATTATGTAATTGGAACTTTAACTTTATGGACATAAAGTTTGAAATTAAAAAATGGCTCGATGGTTTAAACCTGGGTCTGAAGATAAATCTTACACGGCCGCTTCGATCTTATAACAAAGGAGTTCATCACACATAATTATAGTCCAGAATAGTTATATACTTACTTATTTGAAACATAATATTTAGGTCCCAAACATGTATTTTTTATACAATACTCGCTGTAAGACAAGAGCGGGGTTGGCCCAAGGGACCTAAGTGAAGATGGGGACTGAAGATTTAAGGCCCAATGTTCGTACGTTCAGGGACAAACTAGAAATAAGAGCTAATAAAATGTACTAAAGATAAGTAACGGGCTGATAAAGATATCTCTTAGAGTTTTGGTGATGACAAGATGTGTTCAGAATGTCGTCGCCATCTATCGAAAATGGGAGCGAAATCGTGGCTATATGGCAATACAAGCACTAGTGATCGTTGTACTATGTCATTGTTATCAGTGTATTGTTTTGGAGCCAAATAGTTTTTTTTTTGGAATACGTTTTTGCAAGTCAACTTAGAAGTTTGTCGGCTTCTTTACCGGACTTTTATGTGGGTGCCTCAATCAATTAAGGCAGCTAGGGCATAAAACTAAAAACTAAGTGACTACCCCCGCTAAGGGCACCCCCTGTGGGGTACGGACCTCGACTTAGGGCGTCGCTGGGGGAGAACAGCTAGGGACACGCTGGATCGGATTAAACTGCCTCATAATGATCAGACTGCAGCCTTTAAACCGTATCCCCAGCACGCTTTCTTTTCTTAACTTCTCTATCAGCTGTCATCTCAGTATCCAATCAACGTTTTATGCCATAATTTCATCTTCAACACAATGGACTCCTTGTTTTATTGGTATTTCTATATTTTTAAGTTGACCATCAGATTCTAATTTTTTCTGACATTATTTCTGCCTCGGTTTTTAACATCCACTCTTTTTTAACAATATTGGGAACTCTTATTTCAATTCGCGGTCGCAACTAAAATCACGGTCCTTCAAGCCAGACTACAACAAGTGTCATAAAAAGCACCGGCTATTCACAAAAGGTACCACTACAACAACAAAGAAGTTTTTCAATTCAAGTGTTAAGTACCATTGAGACAAAACTCGGTACTCCAGTGAAATGGTAATTTATGGCCATCCCACAGTCTATTATTTACGTCCAGTTTGCGATATTGTCTGGTGCAACCCCCATTTTTCTTTCGACGTTTTTTATAACTGCACTGGTTACGCTACAGGGTTGTTTTGGCCTTCAAATTAATTATTGTGCACCGTAACGTAAGGTATAAATCAGGTATACATTTTAAAGGCATCCCCAGCTAGGTTTGCTTGCTTTTCTGTAGCTGTCTGTAACCAAAATCCATGACTGGATGTGTATTCACCATCAAAACATTTAACAATGGTAGCGGAATGGAATGGATAAGCCCTAGGTCCTCTTCTAACAATAAAAATGTTCTGTAGATAAAGAGACTTGCCCTTGACTCGTAGCCAGGCCGTTACCTCGGGATCATTACTATTCTTAATATCAGATACAATACAACAAAGACCTATTGAGTATTCAAAAGATACAGTTCCTGAAGACATTCAGAATAATTGTTATGTCTTCAATGGCTAGATATCTGACTATCCAGATTATCTGAACTGTAATGACAGCTCTAGCTCTAACATAATATCTGATATCCATTCTTTGTCAGATCGAGTTAACGATATCGAGCTAAACTCATTACTGAAGATGGGTAAATTTGAATAATTCCTAGATGGTAAAGGGATATCCCTGTAGGAAACTAATAAGTAATGTAAAACTTATAACATGTCATGGATATGAAGACCCTTGTTTGATGTCGTGTTATAAATTGGATGATAACTACAATACGGCCGATGAATGGCCGGTCTGAACATAAGCTCTCCGACCTTTCGCGAATGTTTTCTTCCTCACACTCGCCTCATGTTACCATTTGGTTCCTTAATGATAGATTGCCCGATGACTTGTCCCGCTGAAAGCTCACGGAAGTCTTCCGGCAGGACGCAAACTCGTCCTTCCGGAAGACTTCCGTGAGTCCTGCTAGCAGTACGCAGTTTGTATGAAAATTTGTCTGGTACTTTTTCCTTCCTTGTTTCTTTTGAACTTGCACTCGCATTTGGCTTGTGCCTGTATAGTTAAAAATCAATAAAAAAGGAGCGTGTCGATTTACAACAAAAAAAGTCAGGAAAGTAAACAAAAACTTGGATACGCTGGAATACCGAAATGTTGACGACTTCATGCGTTTTTGGTACCCGGGCGTCGAAATATGTCGCGCGAGCGCGAACGCGCTGTCTCCATGCGTCATCGCTTGCTGATGGAAGGTCAGTTGTGTTTAGAAACCATTTCTTGTACAATGTGAAAGAGACAAAAATATTCTATATTTTCGTGCAAATTTGAAATTATTGCTGTATATCATTACGGTACTGTGACCGAAACAATTGCGTCTTTCCGAAACTACTTCAAGTCTTGATGGCAGGACCCCGGGCGATCTATCATTAAAAAATGTAGTAATTGTGCAGCCTCCTGCGCAAAGTTTGGACCAGCCACGGTTCATCGGCCGTATTGTAAGAACAGTAGTAGTAATAAGTAAAGTATCGTTAGGCAATAGGGCTGAAGTAACGCTTACCTCTAAATCTTACCTCTATTTTAAATGTGACCGACAATGATGCAAGCTTACGCTAGTTGTATCTTGATAACCAATAGGCCTAGAGTGCTTTGGTTGGGCTCACAAAGATACCTAAAAACGTGTCCTGAAGGTATATTTAAAAAAAAACTGAAAAAAGTGCCAGAATTTCGCAATTTTTCGAGTACCATGGGAGTAGCACAAGTTTTTCAGGGTTGAGAACTCGGGTATAAACTACTCTCAGGGGACCTAAAAACATTTTAAAAAATCGTAGTTACATGCGCGTGTGCGATGTTTATGTTGTTTTTGACTGGGCTAAGAGGTATTAATCCTCTATAAAAATCCTATCCTATAAAATAATTGCCTAAGAACTCAAAAAAAGGCTTCACTCACCAAAAATCTCTAACATGACAAACAGTTTGTCAAGCGTGACATTTTCTGGAAACTTTTACCTAAAACTACTATTGTAGCCACATGAATCCACAGTAAATTGGAAAATTCCTTACACAGTATCTGTGACGCATATTTTTGTACCTTAAATACCTACCTATAGATAAGACCTAAAGTTAGGAACTGTAGGCACCAAAACATAGACGCCATTATGTAATCTCAAGGCACGTAGGGAGGATTTTATACATTTCTAAGAAATGCTGAAATAATAGGATTTCAGTAAACTTAGCCCGTACTCGTATTTCATTTATAAGAGTTCTTATAATAAGCTGATAAGGTACTTAATTCAAGGAAATCCTTCAATTAATTTAGGTAAGAAATTACTTCATACAAAATAAGTAGGTACCTACCAAATTAGTGTTAGACTTAGAACTGGTAAAATCAATTTGCGATTCAGGTTAATGATCATGTAGGTAGATAGAACGAGCCTCATTCAGATGTTGCTAACTTGCTACTTACTGAGCTTGTCTTGTTTTGGTAAGTACTATGTGGCGGCAACATGCTAACTACGCATCAAAAAGACCTGACTTCACACAAATCCTGCATCGCGCAATTAGAGTTTACCGTGCCATTGACATATACAAGCTCCCGACTTTAACCATTGGGCACTTGCCCGCCAGACATGACACCCGTCTGGTCCGGAGATCCTCCCTTTTCTATGGTGGATGAGTGAACTTTACACCCTGTTCCTCATAGTTCTAAAAGTATATGATTAGTTCCTAGCACGTGCCAAAACTAAATAAGTAAGAATAAAAAATAATTTGTGAGATCAAGGCAAAAATATGACTATAATTGATTGAAGTCTTATTACTTCTAACTCGACGTTGCTGTGTTAGCACAGTCTATATCTACAAATCTTACAGAATAAATTACATTGAAAGCAAAAATGTCACAAAATGGCGTAAAGGTCAATTCAATTCTTGTTTTGCAAACTAAGAAGAGTTTCTGTACCAACGATAAGTAAAAAAGTTTTTCTATTACGATATTGGTTGGTAATCATGTAAAATACAGCATCTGCTTTCTAATTACGCAACATATTTTCGCAAACGATAACGACAAATCTGTTTCATTTTGACAGTTCAACAACATTCATTGCGTTATTTACGTTGCTCTGCAGATTTATTTTTTCGAACTTACGGAGCAATGGATTAACAATCTGTTTCAAAACGATTCAGATTCGGATTGATTTTGCATTACGTAATTAGGGTACTGGTTGGGTAGTTGGCGCTTTTTAATAATATGGGAAGTGGGTGATGATATCTGTGAATGCGTTATCATCCTGAATGAATATCGTACGTAAGCAGATGCTAAGCGGTCTTTATAAATTTCAGAAACAGACATTCGCGTACATTTTCCATAGCTCTGTTTGTTCTCTTTTCCATTTCCGAAGATTTGCATGACCCATGTCGAATGCTAAATTAAATCTATTTGTTTTCTAGAGCTCCGATGACTAAGGCCCTATACTCATCGCCAAACTGTAACGAATCTACTTGCCTATTAAAAATAAAACAGTAAGTAGACAAGTTAAATATTTATATTATTAAATTAGTCTAAAAAAAATACAGAAATAATTAAAAAAAAACAACTAACCTAGCTAAAATAACCTACCTACTCTCAGAAATAAAAAGGTTATATAAAAGGGAGGTTTTGTAGGGGAGGTATGACACGGCACTCAGGTCAGGCCTCGTCAGCTTCGAAGCAACCAGATCCGCCTCCCAGTTGTTTAAGCAGGATCACCGGCAGTCCAATACAGGTCTCCCAGGCAGTGGATGGCCCTCTTGGCAGGGACGCAGTATCGAGACTCGAAGAGAAATGAATGTCGTCCTATTTATGAGATTTTTATGCAGGAGATGAGTCCTCGAGCGTTTCCAGACTAGCTTTTTTACACGTCAGCATGCTCGGTATTCCCGGTACCGAAAGCTTACCGAGCGCCTATACATATTTCAATGAGCGTTTCCTGATTGGCTCGGTATACGCGGGAGCGGGGCGGGATCGTTTCGGTTTACCGCGTCTCGGTAGAAACATCTAGTGCGGTACCCGCTTACTCGTACGTCATGCGTTTTACAGCTGCAGCATGTTCTATATACTCGGTACCGAAAGCTTACCGAGCGCCTATTTTTCTATTAATGTTAGAATGTACAATTTGTGCAGTACCGCTCAGGTACTGCACAAATTCTACCGAAAACATAACGGGGCTTGAAGTCTCTACATAAATGTTGTGTGTTTTTTTTCGTGCTTGTCAAGCACGTTGCGCGTGGGCAGCGTTCGGGAAACTACACAACGTCTTCTCGTCCAACATACCTCAGTGCCTAAAGACGAAAGACTAATCAGTGTGTGTTACCAGTGATAACATACGGAACTGAAACGTGGCCTCTCACCATGGGCCTCATAAGAAAGCTCAAGGTCACTCAGCGCGCTATGGAAAGGGCTATGCTCGGTGTTTCTTTGCGAAATCAAATCAGAAATGAGGAGATCCGCAAACAAACTAAAGTCGCTGACATAGCCCAATGGATTAGCAAGCTGAAGTGGCAGTGGGCGGGGCACATAGCGCGCAGAACTGACGGCCGATGGGGCAGAATGGTTTTGGAATGGAGGCCACTTACCGGCAAGCGCAGCGCAGGACGTCCACCCACAAGGTGGACAGACGACCTAATAAAGGTCGCAGGAAGCCGCTGGATGCAGGTCGCTTCCAACTGGACGATTTGGAAATCATTGGGGGAGGCCTATGTTTAGCAGTGGACGTCCTATGGCTGAAATGATGATGAAGCACATCCCGCGCTTCTAGGGACGCCATTACAACTTTGCGACCGAATTCGGTCGTATAGCGATCGTTATCTATGTCGAGAGCGAGACTGCCGCCCCCAGTGCGTATTGTTTCGGTATGCCGAGCATACTATACCGAAACGATACTGCACCGCCCAATGAGGAAACGGCCTAATGGAGAAGTATGGAAGAATAAAACATGTTGCATCGACCCCAAATAAATTGGAATAAGAGCAGTAGAATGATGGTGATGTTTTCTAGAGCTAATTAAATTGACGATATGGAATAGCTGTGTACACCAAGGAGAGTGAATAGGCGGGTTAATTAAAAATGAAAAAAAAATGAAATGTTAATTATTACATTTCATAATCAATATTCTAGTTCGCTAGTTAGCCACATTTCTTATTTCCATACAGTAATATTGCCAAATTAATCAAAACAGGTAAATTTTTGACAGCTATTTGCGACGTTGCCAACTTTTAGGATAAACGCTCTCAACCTTTTAATTTTTAGATTTACCTTTGTACTCAAAATTATTATTATATTGTATCTGTATATATTTCACTGTGTGTACCTACATAATAATATAATAAAATAAATATCTAAGTAATTGGTTTGTGGTAGAAAATGACTCAGGCATTAAGTCCGCCTTTGTACAGTACCAATTTGTTTATTTGTGCATGAAGTTTAAATAAATAAATAGGTGGTTTTATTTTTTAAACAGTCTGCTGTTTGTGTCACTTTCAGTCTAGTAGAACAATATCACAATTATCACCTAATTCGCATAATTTACACAGTAGACTTTTACACGAATGAGTCACTAAAATGATTCACATCACGACCGACACGCACGTAGGCAATTTGAGTCACTACCGTAACAAAGTACATAAATGGTAATAAAATTGATATCATTTAATTACAAGTAATAATGATGCAAAAATAATAATCTCTAAAGTTGAAAGCAGGATATTACGTAGGTTATTTCCGTCTATCTATACTCCATAGGTTTAGGTAGTTAAATAAAGGTAAACAAAAAAAACACGTGACGAGACAGCTGTTATAACCGACTAAACGTAATACCTCTCACTTCAGTTGTCATTGTACGTCACAGTAGTACTCTTCAATTTAGCAAGGCTATAATGCGTTGACGTTTATAGTTTGGGCTCTTTACAATAGACAGATTACAAAATATAATATTATTATTATAAATCTAACAAAAAAAATGTGCTCAAGCAGTTACATCTCAGAAGAGTAGTTTATGAATAAATGATAACTGACTGATGATGACTTACTTTGTCTGGTTTTGTGCCCGGTTACATGGGACTTAAACATAACTGGCGAAATGTGGGTGTACGTACTACAGGTACACCTCTGCCCAACCCTTCGGGGAAACAAGGCGTGATGTTATGTTATGTGTGATAAACTTTAACATTTAATACATTATTATTAGAGGAAACTACTTTACAAGTCTAAAATAAATTTAGTTTGGTTTATCAAGAGACCAAAGAAACGATCGAATATCGATGGATTGTGTGAAAAACAATAATGGCTAGAAGAGGGGAACCGGAAATGGCACTAAAACTACGGCGGAACGAGATGTAGGTATGGGAGACGAACACCATGATGTGCTAATGGTAAAAAGTTTTTTGGAAGTACTTAGGTGTTTTTTTTTTTCACCTTTTATTTGTGGTACAGACGCCAGTTCACGCCAGCACATCAACCTACTATATTCTGTCAAATTTCTTTAATAGATTTTTAACTTAATCACTAAGGTATTTAAGGTTCAAAGTTGATTGGGAAAATTTGAGAGTTTCGGGTAGGTTGAACTGTTGGCGTCTGTACCTACCCCACACACATTCGAGTACCACTACCTGATAAGTAAATAACAGCGACAGGAACTTATTATAACATGATGATGTTATAAAAGTTCCTGTCGCTGTTATTTAGACACATTAGACTTAAGTGGGAAAAATACGTATTACTGAAGCTAACTCAAAAACTACCCGAGAAAAGTTAATAAAATTTATATGGAACCACATCTGAAGTATGACCTACAAAAAAAAAAAAGAATCATTAAAAATCAATTCATAAATGGCGAAGTAATAGCGTAAAAAACATACAAAAAAAAAACGGCTCCGGGAGTGCCGGCAGAAGTGAAAACTTGAATATTAACGTTGTGCATTTTTGATATTTTGGAATGGTTAGGGAATAATTTTGCACCGGTCTACTCTGCCTCCGTCTTACGAATTTTCGATCAGGTCACGTGTCCTGACGCGAGCTTAACATTTTTTACCCATCACAAAAAAAGTGCACAACGCCGCTAAAGAAGTTATCACTTTAAAAAAAAACGGATTAGGAGCCTCCTCCTTTTTGAAGTCAGTTAAAATTACTGTCGCCAATTTATCTATAATAGTTACAAAGGCTTATAGCCCGCTATAATGAGCACTGCACCTATGAGGAAATAAATTTGTGCCATAATGACCGCACCTCGTAAACGGATTCGTAGGTTAGGGAAAGACGGAAGAACACTAAGATTGTTAGCACTGCACACCACAGTGCACAGAACATCTGTCGTTTGATAGACACAAAGGTAGGAACTGCATACGTTGCCAAAATAAGAAGATTTTCCCCTCTTCCAATCGGGATTGGAACAAAAGATCCGTTCCGATCATTCATCAATGAGTAACCGGACCTAGGAGCCTTTCGTCATCTTAGATTAGATGTAAGTATCCTAGTTTCAACAAAGAAAAATATTTACACCGATAGCGAAAAAGAACAAGTATTATCCAGATATGACCCTAAAACCAAAAAAGAGTCGTGCAGCAATCCAGATTACTCCAGAAGTGACAAAAGACGATAATGATCGCTACCTCTTATCTATCTCTTACACCATCTCAAATAAATTA
Organism: Xanthia togata; assembly: GCA_963853775.1. NCBI lineage: Eukaryota > Metazoa > Arthropoda > Insecta > Lepidoptera > Noctuidae > Xanthia > Xanthia togata. Next base: position 9,860,169 of record OY970806.1, read on the forward strand.
CTGAACAGAAACAAGTACTTCCTTATTGTTGTTCTTATAATGAGTATCTTTGACTCTTTGTGCACCCGGACAATACGTCGCAAAGGCGCAAAGAAATCCGCTATCCGGTATCCCGCGGTGTGTTTCCGCATTATTTTGTTTGAAGAAGATCTTGTTGTAAGTACAGAGAAATGCTTGAGATCTTATTGAGGTACCAGGTTTTTGTAGTTTGGTTGAAATTTGTTTTTGTCTGTGTCGTACAATAAAATTGGGAAGGATATGAGGTGAATTTGGAAGGCTTTCGGAGGCGTATCGATTCAAATATAAATAGATCAGCATACTCGTACTTTGGGTAGAGATCATAAATTTGAAATGTGTTATTTTCTTTTTATACAGTGGAATTGAACAGATCTTGTGATTCTTTTTTGAACCAGCTATCTACGAGTAATTACGCACTGCATTTTCGTAAATGATTACGACAAATTTGTTTCATTTTGACAGTTCAATAACATTCATTGCGTTCGCGTTATTTACGTTGAGCATTTTTTTTTCGAACTTATGAAACATTAGATTGGATTAGCAATTTGTTTCAAAACCATTCAAATTCCGATTGTTCGGGTGTATCGCACGGTTTGGACTTTGAAGCTAGATAAAGGAGATTGAATTGAGATACGTAAGCATCGTTCGCGTAGCGAGTAGTAGGTAACTTCTATCGATTTTAACTCCATCCGCAAGTAAAATAAGTGGTTAATAGTTCTCACTACACATCTATTTGATTAATATTTAAATAACTGGCCATCTATATATCTAATTACGATGTATAGACGTATCGAAAAGGTGTAAAAACTTGGGATTAATAAATGCTGAGGGCGCCTATCAAAATTGATGTAGCAAAAATACTTCGAACGCTTTTGCTAGCCGAAATATTTTAGGCAAATGCCTAACATTTTCCAGTGCTTTTTGCTTACATTAAAGTTTCATATCTATCATTCATATCTTAATAAAAAAGTAGGTGAAAATATCAGATTTTTCGCCCTTAGTGTTTCTATTGTTTTAAACATAGGAGAAAATCCCATACGTTTTTTGGTTCATCGGAAAGTTTGGTTATAGGTAATTATTTATTGACAGGGATGGAAGATTCGAATTAAACGAAGATTCTTCGAGATTAAACTCCAAACAGGCTTAACGATAGCTAAAATAGATCAATGTAGGTATCTGTTTACGTGAATATTTCACAAGACGTAAAATGTTAAGCTTTGTCTGTTAACGTTGATAAATATTGTAAATGTAATCCAGTTAGTTGTTCTTTATCAATATTTCTAAGAAAATATGAATGTGAAAGAAATACCTAACTAAGCCCACGTTCGCACAGACTTAATAAAATCGCGGCGATTTTTTTCGTACACTGGATTTTCAACTCTCGGTGTTGAGCCGAGCGTTGAGAATCCAACGCGTTGGAAAGCACTCTCGTCCCAGTGCGTTGAAAAAACACACTGTTGGATTTTCAACTCTCGGCGCTAAGCAAAGCGTTGAAAATCAAGAGCACGAAAAAAATCGCCGCGATTTTATTACGTCCGAGCGAACGTGGGCTAAGAATTCAGCATTCGCAGTATCCTAGCATACCTACTTATCCCCCTTTGTAGTCTGTCATAGAATTACTTAGACCAGTATTCTATCCCTCTTAAATATGTTAATAATTTATTAGGTACCTACGTCATAATAGCTTTTGCCTGCAACTTCACCCACGTGAATGTTGGAAATTGTCCCACGCGAACGTACTACTGAGATAAAAGGAAACTTTTTTATCAGTAGTACCCAGGTCACCTGTGTCGCAAATTTCATAGAAATCAGATAACAGATAACTGTTACTTTCGCATAAATACTATAATATTGGGTGGACCTATGAAATTGGCGTTTTGTATGGAGAATTTTAAAGAAGTTGCATTTTTCATACTAACATTTTCTTAATTTATTTAACAACCATGAACACTAATGTTTTAAAACTCAAAGCATTTATTTCAATTAAACCCTTTACAGGCACTTTTGAATTGTCAAAGAGTCAGTCAGTTAGTCAGAAAGTTGAAGCTAGTTGAAACTTTTATGCACTAATGTTTAAAAACTAAGATAACGTATGTCACTTAGATTAACTCTTAAAATGTCGATTGCACCATTGCACCCCATGTGTGCAAATGACAATAAAATTCTATAGTATCTGCTAATTGCGCGTGCCACGGGTAATCGACAAAAATAAGTTATGGCTAAGTTTTAAAACAAATAGTGAAAACTATAAGTAATAAGGTTTTTTTACTATTGGTAGTTGTCTATGATGGTCATTATTCGATATAATTTCAAGCAATTCAGCAATCATAGAAGTGACGAGGTTCTCCATTTGTGAGAAAAAAAACGCCAATTTCATACTAGATGGGGACCCAATATTAAGTACGGATATAGAACCACCATTTCAGCCATTTAGCCATTAGTTATCACCGATATGAAGTTAATTAGGCCCACATTTCAATGAATGTAGGCTTTCTGTGGGTACGGCTGAACCGCTGCGGCGGGCGAACGTTTTTTGAATACTGACGACCTCAGACAAGGGAGGCTAGATCGATAATGTACGCTCAATTACATCGTGTGTTCGAGCCTGTGCGTCTACAGTTTCAAACTGGGGGTTGTATTCACAAAATTCTTCATAGTTTGGTTTAACTTGTCCTAACTGTCTATTCAGGATTAAATGTTGTGTTGCGTGTAACCTAGGATTTAGATATTTTCAGAGGGCTGGGCTATGTTTAAACTTAAGAATCAGCTTTGCAACGTGGCAATACTGCAAGCTTTTTGGTCACTTTTCCCATTGATAGCGATGAGGACGAATTCTTCGATGCGCAATGACTCTTACCCTGTTCATACATTCATCTCGTCTATAATCTCCGACGGGTTAGGCAGTGGTGTACCTACTTATAGTACACCCACCTTTCGTCAGTTATGTTCGTCAGTCCCATGTAATAGGGGGCGAGCCTATTGCCATCAAACCGGGCACAAATCCAGACTGCGAGCTGCTACTGTTGTTTTACAAAAAGATAAACCAAAAAAAAAAAAAAAAAAAAATTGTTCGACCTGGGAATCAAACTCACGCTGAGCAGTGGCGCTTGCGATCACTTAACCAACGAGGCAGTCATGCCGTTTAAGTACTTGTACCTTCATAACAATTTATTTTCTCCTTTAAAAAAAAAAAGATTATCACGAACTAGATTTAGCACAGGGAAATCACAAAACCTCGGATCGAGTATAATAGTTGCAAATTAAATCATGAGAGACCCGTCATAATATGGTATTCATAAACACGAGGTCATAAAAGAATAAAATTAGTTTATCGTAGCACATGAAATAAACTGAACTCAATTCCTATCAAAACAAAGACTGTCTGATATGTTAATTGAACCTTGAATCATCATCATCTGCCTAGCCTTTTCCCAACTACGTTGGGGTCGGCTTCCAGTCTAACCGGATACAGCTAAATACCAGAATTTTATATGGAGCGACTGCCTATGTGACCTCCACAACCCAGTAATTGGGTGATACGATACCCCTTGGTAAGACTGGTTTTCAGATTTTCGGGCTTCTGACGACCCGTAACGACTGTCAAAGATCCACGAATGACAGCCGGGACCAACGGCTTAACGTGCTTTCCGAGGCACGGAGGAGTCTCGGTATGTAAAGAAAAACCAAAAACCTGAATTGAACCTTGAATAGAAATAGAAAATATTGAAGTTCTTCAACCCACCGGCTGAAGAACTTCAATATTTTCTATTTAACCCACCGGTTGAAGAACTACAGTACCACTCACCATCCCGCAAGAAAAACCATTCCAGTTTTAAATCAATAAAATGTAAATATTATTTCACGTACGGATGATAATTAAAACCAAATATACCCGTAGAAAAGGCTAACCAATTTATAGGTAAAAGAAACATTAGGTTCCTGGCTTACTTAGTTACCAGCATGGATGGCTGGACTTAAAACAACATTACTGTGTATCCAGAGAGTTCCGAGAAGCACTTAGGTGCAAGCTTTTACACCAAGCACAGCATAACTATAGCTAATCCTGCAAACAGCTCCAATTTTAAACTTAATTCCTCTAAAAGTCTGCATCGATCAAAATACATTTGAAAAGTTTTGGGGTTGTGTAGGTACGAGTACTCTGATACGCTTTTGCGTTCCCGTTTGTTGGTTTTGCAAAATAGAAGTTTTGTAACATGAATAGGTACTTTCCTTCGAAAATTATCATTTAAACTTGACGTTACATTTAGTCTATAATCTGTTACATATTTTGGGCGTATTTTCGCCGAGTGTAAGCTCGGTTTATCATACATAAATGTATGCCATGGAAAGGCGAAAGCCACTAATACAAAGGAGAGTCAAGCGTTGGTACACTACGCGGAGATGATTTCAGAACATCAGAAAGGTCAGGTGCATAGTACACGCAGCCGGCGCGACGGCGGCGTGCGTGTATGACCAGATGTATGAATGTAAACGAGGCTACGAGCTACGAGAGAATCTAAGGACCCTAGCAGGTGGCGATCTATAGTGTCTACCTACCCCCATGGGAAGAAGGCGCGTAATGTTTGAAATTGATCTAGGTAATAATATACTAGCTTTATTAGCTTATATACGCAAAATAATGAGAAAGTCCAGTGACATGTCAGTAAAACGGTGAAGCCAAGTAAAGCTTTAATTTTAATTAACCTTTCTGCCCTTTCTATACTTAGTCGTTGACGGAAATCAGCGAAAATTATGTATGAAAATAGACGTCTAAAATCCGTTGTGCGTGGGGGTGGAAATATCGAATTAGGTACCCTTTATATTGAGACACATGAAGTTCATTTTGTTATTGTATTTTCTCATACCTTCATATATTAGTATTATGATTCCACCATGTATTTTGGATGCCGGATAAAAAAGGGTCACCCCTCCCCGTTGGGTCGTCTTGAGGCTTCCTTGAATGGGAAAATTTGATGAAAAGCTGAAATTCCAAAGATGAAAGGAAGGTATTGCACCAATAGCATTAAACTGTGATCATGCACCATGGTGTTTGTTACACAGTTCTTTCACAGTTATTTAACCTCTAGCAGCAGCAACCCAACAGCAACCTTATTGTAACAACAATAAAGATAACTTGATTTGGACAGACTTGTCAGTGGCAGAAACTCAACAGCAACCTTATTGTAACAAAAAATAAAGTTCACTGCGATTTTAACTGACTTCCCAGAGTGGCAGCAACTCAACAGATACCTTATTGTAACAAAAATAAAGATCACTGTGATTTGGACAGACTTGTCAGTGGCAGCAACTCAACAGCAACCTTATTGTGACGGGAATAAAGTTTACTGTGATTTTGAGTGACTTCCAAGAGTGGCAGCAACTCAACAGCTACCTTATTGTAACAAAAATAAAGATCACTGTGATTTGGATATACTTGTCAGTGGCAGCAGCCCAACAGCAACTTTATTGTAACAAAAATAAAGATCACTGTGATTTGGACAAACTTGTCAGTGGCAGCAACTCAACAGCAACCTTATTGTAACTAAAATAAAGATCACTGTGATTTGGATATACTTATCAGTGGCAGCAGCCCAACAGCCACCTTATTATTACAAAAATAAAGATGACTGTGATTTGGTCAGACTTGTCAGTGGCAGCAACTCAACAGCAACCTTATTGTAACAAAAATAAAGATTACTGTGATTTGGATATACTTGTCAGTGGCAGTAGCCCAACAGCAACCTTATTGTAACAAAAATAAAGATCACTGTGATTTGGATAGAATTGTCAGTGGCAGCAGCCCAACAGCCACCTTATTGTTACAAAAATAAAGATGACTGTGATTTGGACAAACTTGTCAGTGGCAGCAACTCAACAGCCACCTTATTGTAACAAAAATAAAGATCACTGTGATTTGGATATACTTGTCAGTGGCAGCAGCCCAACAGCCACCTTATTGTTACAAAAATAAAGATGACTGTGATTTGGACAGACTTGTCAGTGGCAGCAACTCAACAGCAACCTTATTTTAACAAAAATAAAGATCACTGTGATTTGGATAGAATTGTCAGTGGCAGCAACCCAACAGCAACCTTATTGTTACAAAAATAAAGATTACTGTAATTTGGATATAATTGTCAGTGGCAGCAGCCCAACAGCCACCTTATTGTTAAAAAAATAAAGATGACTGTGATTTGGATAGAATTGTCAGTGGCAGCAACCCAACAGCAACCTTATTGTAACAAAAATAAAGATTACTGTAATTTGGATATAATTGTCAGTGGCAGCAGCCCAACAGCCACCTTATTGTTAAAAAAATAAAGATGACTGTGATTTGGACAGACTTGTCAGTGGCAGCAACTCAACAGCAACCTTATTGTAACAAAAATAAAGATCACTGTGATTTGGATATACTTGTCAGTGGCAGTAGCCCAACAGCAACCTTATTGTAACAAAAATAAAGATCACTGTGATTTGGATAAAATTTTCAGTGGCAGCAACCCAACAGCAACCTTATTGTAACAAAAATAAAGATTACTGTGATTTGGATATACTTGTCAGTGGCAGTAGCCCAACAGCAACCTTATTGTAACAAAAATAAAGATCACTGTGATTTGGATAGAATTGTCAGTGGCAGCAACCCAACAGCAACCTTATTATAACAAAAATAAAGATTACTGTGATTTGGATATACTTGTCAGTGGCAGTAGCCCAACAGCAACCTTATTGTAACAAAAATAAAGATGACTGTGATTTGGACAAACTTGTCAGTGGCAGCAACTCAACAGCCACCTTATTGTAACAAAAATAAAGATCACTGTGATTTGGACATACTTGTCAGTGGCAGCAGACCAACAGCCACCTTATTGTTACAAAAATAAAGATGCCTGTGATTTGGACAGACTTGTCAGTGGCAGCAACTCAACAGCAACCTTATTGTAACAAAAATAAAGATCACTGTGATTTGGATAGAATTGTCAGTGGCAGCAACCCAACAGCAACCTTATTGTAACAAAAATAAAGATTACTGTGATTTGAATATACTTCTCAGTGGCAGTAGCCCAACAGCAACCTTATTGTAACAAAAATAAAGATGACTGTGATTTGGACAAACTTGTCAGTGGCAGCAGCTCAACAGCCACCTTATTGTTACAAAAATAAAGATGACTGTGATTTGGACAAACTTGTCAGTGGCAGCAACTCAACAGCCACCTTATTGTAACAAAAATAAAGATCACTGTGATTTGGATATACTTGTCAGTGGCAGCAGCCCAACAGCCACCTTATTGTTACAAAAATAAAGATGACTGTGATTTGGACAGACTTGTCAGTGGCAGCAACTCAACAGCAACCTTATTTTAACAAAAATAAAGATCACTGTGATTTGGATAGAATTGTCAGTGGCAGCAACCCAACAGCAACCTTATTGTAACAAAAATAAAGATTACTGTGATTTGAATATACTTCTCAGTGGCAGCAGCCCAACAGCAACCTTATTGTAACAAAAATAAAGATGACTGTGATTTGGACAAACTTGTCAGTGGCAGCAGCTCAACAGCCACCTTATTGTAACAAAAATAAAGATCACTGTGATTTGGATATACTTGTCAGTGGCAGCAGACCAACAGCCACCTTATTGTTACAAAAATAAAGATGACTGTGATTTGGACAGACTTGTCAGTGGCAGCAACTCAACAGCAACCTTATTGTAAGAAAAATAAAGATTACTGTGATTTGGATATACTTGTCAGTGGCAGTAGCCCAACAGCAACCTTATTGTAACAAAAATAAAGATCACTGTGATTTGGATAGAATTGTCAGTGGCAGCAACCCAACAGCAACCTTATTGTAACAAAAATAAAGATTACTGTGATTTGGATATACTTGTCAGTGGCAGTAGCCCAACAGCAACCTTATTGTAACAAAATAAAGATCACTGTGATTTGGATAGAATTGTCAGTGGCAGCAACCCAACAGCAACCTTATTTTGACTGGAATAAAGTTTAATGTGATTTTGACAGTGATACAAAGTCACAGGTAAAATAACTGTGAAACTGTAGAACAGTGATTTGACGATTATCACAATATTGCTTTAGGATTGTTCATCAAGGAGTTCAATTTCTAGCAATGCCTTTGTATCAGCTTTATATAAAATATACCTTATCTACATGTGTGTAGATAAGGTCTATTTTAAACAAGGAGGGCCGGTAACATTAATGATTCTCTTTCGTTATAAAAAGGGGTTATAACACGTTGTGTGTGTCTTTTCATAACTACTCGTAACAATATGGACCCGCATTTTTTTAACAGATGAAAAATTATGCTTCTAATTTTATTTTTATAAGTAATACCTATGTCCACTGCTGGTGGGTCCAAATCTAGTTTAAAGCTCTAATTATAATTAACTTTACAACCCTTTCATTTTTGTCTGTGGATTTCAAAATATATACCTTTTACTTTTTTATGAGTTCCGTTTCGCGTATACACTTGAGGACAGAAATAAAATAGTTATTTTGATACGATTATTTATTTTTGATTTGACATTTATTCTTCTACTATAGTATCGCACGACCGAAGCAAGTTGGAAGTGCTGATTGTCCAGTCTGTGCTGGATGAACACATATACGGTCACTTTTGATAAATCTCAAAGTATTAAATTGTACCATTCGCATAGAAAATTTTCGATAGGAAACTCTACCAGTTCAACTTATAAAGATGTATGCATTTAACCTTCATTCTCTTGCTTCTGACTGCTATCTAATAATATCTCATCGACTCGGCACAGCCGTACTTTAGTCGTTTTTTATCAGGTAGCAGCAGAATCCGGGCAAGTAAGTGACTTTTTCCGTTCCTATGTACAGACGCCAACACGTCCCGAAACGGTCAAATTTTCCCAATCAACTTTGAATCTTACACTTTAGTGATAAAGTTGAAAATCTATTTATGAAATTTGACAGGTTGTGTAGGTGGATGTGCTAGCGTCTGTACTTTCTGAGTTCATCTTGGAAATTACTGACATCGGCGAGGAGAAATTAATATTAGTCTGAAATTGCCAATCCGTTTTGAGGTAGCGTGGTGATCAATGCTCGTTTCTTCTCTCTCGGAGAAGAGGTGTTTGCCTTGCCGTGGGACATTAATAGACTGGTATTATAAGTCCTGCAGGCTTTAGATTCCACGTTTCAGGTGCCGCCAGTGCAATGCAATTTTATTAGCGTAGCAATGCACGGCCATCGTTTATTTGGAATTAAGTTAGTTGGGGACTGCAGTATACCGCATCGCCATTTTTAGTTCAAAACCGGGCTTTGTTTCAGCCAGGCCATTTTCGTATTTAAAAAGGATTTTTTGGTAAAAGTTTAGTTTACTTTTATATGACAAACTGAAATAATTTTGCGTTATGTACTAATTTAACTAGCGAAGTTCTGGTAATCTACCTATTCATTTCGCGAAAGGAACAAAAGTTTGTCCGTGAGATTGCAATGTGATCGGCTTGTGGTTCTCATGAGTATTATTTATTTATTTGTATCAGACACAAAGATCCATAAAATTAGTTATTAATTACACTTAAAAATAACGTTAATTGGAATTCACATGAAACAGAGACAAATACACACCACACAATACTATTTCTAGGTTATAACCAAAATTAAATTTAAATTAGAACAATATTTTTTTTTGTCATTTAAAATATAAATTGTCGTAGTCAACTTTAAAAATAAAACAAGTTTAATCTCAATACATATTCAACAAATATTACAAAATAAAAATTAATTAAAATTCAATACATAATCAACATTAAAAATTAATAAATGAATACAATTTTATACTGTTTTAAAATTTTGTGGTGATTGACAATTCAAAATAATGAAAATGGTGAATATGATAAACTATAGTTCAAAAAATCCCATCCCATCCAATCGCGTAGAATGAAACGCGTATGAAATGCTCATCAATATTGAGCGGCCTAGAATAATAAGCGTACGTTATCTATCTAGAAGGCAGAGCGTCGCATTTAGAAATATCGGTTTTCCATAAAACACATCAGACGGCAAAATTACTTAAGGCACACGCCACTCAGGATGAAATTCCCAGAGTGGTCGGTTTAGCAGTTCCACAGGAACTTAAACATTGTCCGCGTAAATCGATTGTGTCATAAATCCGAAACCCTTCGTAAACACTTCGCAAGTTTCCGATACCTGACATGTCTTGACAGTTACCGCAATACATTTTATTATGAGATTCGTACACCCGTCGCTTTGGGGAAATGTGTCAAATGTCATTGTGACAGTCACTAGAGACTTTAGTAGGTACTCATCAATCGGATACTTTTATGGCAGAATAGTGATATAGAGCAATGATAGTCTAGTGGTTCTCACCACTAGACTATCACGTCGGACTGCCAAGTCACAGGTCTCGAGTTCGAACCCAAGGCACGTACCTCTGACTTTTCAGATTCATGTGCGTTATAATTATAACTTGCTTAAAAAACGGTGAAGAGAAACGGCATGTCTGAGATATATGTCTCGACGACATGTGAAGCCAAGTCAGAGGCCGCGGGCAGCTTAAAAACTCTGACTCCAGCTATCTAATTACGCAACACATTTTCGTAAACAATTACGACAAATCCGTTTCATTTTGACAGTTCAATAACATTCATTGCGTTATTTACGTTGTTGAGCAGATTTTTTTTTCAAAATTATGAAGCAATGGCTTAGGTATCTGTTTCAAAACAATTGAGATTCTGATTGATCGTGCATTACGTAATTAATAATAAGGGTACAGATAAGTCATTAAACACACGAAAAAGAAAAAGAAAGGTCAGAATAAGTTTAAAAAGTTTGAATAATAAAGAATATCTTGAAGCATTTAGTTCGCATTACACCCGTACCATAATATCGATATATCGATTTTTGTGACTGTCTGTGTGACCGCATTGTTCTTCTTAACTACTCAATGGATTTGAATGCAGTTTTCAGCATCTTTTACATAATTTATTCCGGAAGGTTTATGTGCGTATTAAATTAAAATTATACTTATAAAATAACCCAATCTCTATCCTATACTACTATATGAACAATATTTTCAATATGTATGAAATATATTATTTGTAATCACGTTCTCGAAAACGGCTCTAACGATTTCGACGAAAGTTGCAAATAGGAGTGGGGCGCAAAATCGATGTAGCTGGAAATATTAGTTTTTTCCGTATTTTCACCCGAGCACAGCTCGGTCGCCCAAAGTTTACGAGTAGAACAAGATGGCTACCTTATGGCAGCATGGAATTAGTATGTACTATCATGGCACTTGGCAGCATGGGATCAGTATGTACTATACATGGAATTAGTATGAACTATCCTATACTCTTCGATGAGCAATCTTTATTTTCACCACAGCAGAGCTCGGTCGCCCAGGTTCTGTACCCTAATTACGTAATGCAAAATCAATCCGAATCTGAATAGTTTTGAAACAGATTGCTAATCCATTGCTCCGTAAGTTCGAAAAAAAAAAACTGCAGAGCAACGTAAATAACGCAATGAATGTTGTTGAACTGTCAAAATGAAACAGATTTGTCTTTATCGTTTACGAAAATATGTTGCGTAGTTAGAAAGCTGTTCTGTTTAGTCAAAAAAATCGAGCGTAGCAGGTGCGAGTCGCTGTCTGAAGTAGAAAGAAATAAATTAATGCAAACGATTCCTAAATGAATGGCAGAATGGCTTTTATTCACGACAGAGCTTAATCAAAATGGAAATACGTTAAATTGTTTATTCAGAACAAATTAATATTCTCCCAAAGCTCCTACCTTTGATTATTTACACATTCACAATGTATACCCCAAAAATGTATGGAACGAGTGTCTACTGTCTAATTAATAAAGTTGGAAACTTTCTAAGTAATTTCGGAGTTCCGCAGAAAATTACTTCACAGAAGACTTCACAACCTTGTTTACAAGACAAACGAATATTTCTATATTAACATTAAAGTTGATTGTGATGAGTACTGCCAGGGTGAAGTGATTCTGCACTCCTGATTAACTCCGAAAGAAATCGGAAATCGCTTCCCGAAGTTTGTTAGCGAGTTAGAATATATTTTTTGGGATTGTGTACCGATTTGCTGAATGGGAAGGGATGAAAGAATTGAATTGGGATTATGAAGGATCAGGAAGGCCTTGGCAAACTTGGAATACGTGACGTAGCATACGTGGTGCAGCTGTGTTTGGAACTGTTCGGTTACGAAGAGTAAATGTTTGGGGAGTACCTATTTTAAATTGTAGATAGTTAAGTTGGCTGTAGAAAGTAGATGTTGGATATATTGTAAATTATGTAATTTGGTGCAATTATCACGGACATAGATCATTACAACTGAGAACGTAAAGTACCGCATATATATTTCTACCATGCCTGAAAATAATTTATTACTTTTACTAACTACCTAAATAATTTCAGCTAAGCAAGACATTATAAAGATTGATAACGTTCATCCTTTTTCCTGTTGTCAAGAAAATAAAATATTTGGATTGGAGTGCACATTTGGAAAATCCAAAAGTGCACGCCATAAAACGCTTGTTCAAAAATTTTAAACCATCAATATTATGTAAGCAAAACTCATCTCGCAATCTTTAGGTACTGTCAAAGATTCTTTAGGTTTGTTTTGTTGGTTGCTAGGAAACGGAAGAGGGTCGAAGTTAGAAATATAATATAATAAATATAGTAGATATTATGGCGATTAACACACGGGACCGCGCACCGCCGCGGTAGGCGGTGAAGCGGATCTCATGTCGCATTGGCCTCTAATAAATCCGTAGATGCCTAACACACATACACCGGCCGACCGCGCGGTCGAGCGGTGCTCGTTTCTACCGCAAACTGCTCCTACCGCGCGGTCGAGCGGTGCCGTGTGTTAATCGCCTAAATTAGTTCCTATTTTAATAATTATAATTAAACTACTTTGAATAAAAGAGCCAGTTTCCTTCATGTTCCTCCAATGGCCAAAAATAACTTATTTAAAAAATAAATAAATCAGTAAATTGATTTTTTCGCAAGCTACAATGTTTTCAGGTTTCACACTCTATTGACGGGATTTTTTTAAAAACAATTTTCATTTTTTTTCATTCATCAATTTTTGAAAAGAACAAAATTTATCTATATAATAGTATATAAATTCAGTAGGTTCTGAGCTTCGATCAATAATTATTGAGTACTAGCAGGAGTGTAACAATAAAAACAGTTGCAGTCGATCGCAAAGCACTCTCTAATGTTTCGCATTATGAGTCGTGCAATAAAAATAGACAACAATCACCCACATCAATATTCTAAATTTAAATTTTTATTTATCAATATTTCGCACGTATTTTAGCGTTTCACTGTCTAAATTTCGCACATAAGTGTCCCGCGAGGCTCTAGTTATCACAGAATACAATGTCCTACAAAAAAGGTAACAATAGCAGACTCACACTCTAATATTATCTTTATTAAATGCATTATAAAAGGTGAGGTAGGTTCCCGGTACTTTTGCCCAGATGTGTATCTGGAGGACAATGTGACAGATTTATTTTTAAAGGGAGTAAAAAGGAATTTACAAAATAGACACTGTAATTAACAATTTAGCGGGTCATTAAAAGAGTGATACGAGTTTTTTAAAACGAAACAGTCCTTTTATTGGAATACCTACTTATCACGCGCCGCATTGAAAACAAACCTAAATTCTAAATCCTTACGCAATCACTCACTAAAGGCACAGTCCAAAAACAGTTACTTACAAATTCATCTGAAAGAAAGAAAGAAGAAAGAAAAATAGGTTTATTTGTCACAGAAACACGTGGAGCTCGTGGCTTAGTAATAACTGCCGCATGGGTCGATCCATCAGGTTAAGCTTGCCGGGGTTAGTCTGTGGATGAGTGACCTTTACATACCGAGACTCCTTTGTGCCTCGGAAAGCACGTTATGCCGTCAGTCCCGGCTGTCATTCGTGGATCTTTGACTGTCGTTACGGGTCGTCATAAACCCGAATGTCTGACAACCAGTCTTACCAAGGGGGTATCGTATTCCTCAGTTACTGGGTTGTGGAGGTCAGATAGGCAGTCGCTCCAAGTAAAATACTGGTATTCAGCTGCATCTGGTTAAACCGGAAGCTGACCCCAACATAGTTGGGAAAAGGCGAGGCAGATTTTTTGTCACAGAAACATGTGCAAACAAAAATACAGGAGTAATCAGAAAACAAAATAGATCTGAGTACATAATATGAAATCACGAGCATAAAGCGTCGCTCGAACAATACAATTTCTAAGAAAATTTCACGGTATTACAATAGCCGGTGTCGCGTCGCGCTAGTCTGCACGAAGCTTAAAACAGAAATAGTCGGCAGCTGCACGTCATGACTGTGGCAAGAAGGCTTCCATTCATCAGAGTGGAAGCCTTCTTGCCACAGTCATGAAGAAGTCATGTGGGTCCCCCATAGCACTCATGATGCAGTGCTATGGGGGACCCACAGAATAGCGCTGATTTTTAGTTGTCACCCGAAAAAGACGTACGGAATCAGGTTCAGTGATTTGTAAATAATAAATAGGTAAAAAAAAAAAACAGTGAGAACTTAGAATCTTTTATGGCGCGGCAGATGACCGGCCAGGAGCTCGAGACCGCCGTCTGCAACCTTGCCGCCTATACAACGAATTATATGAATAAATATGATTCAGTAACATAAAAATTAATCTGCAGGTATCCGCGTGCATAAATAATGTACCTACTTACCTGTAACATTATTATTATTACACGAGAATGTCCAGTGTTTTGTCTCGTTCTCACCCTCACCTTCGCGTCGCCTGCGCGTGCCCTGAAAATATAATAAGTACAGTTGCATTTCCCTATTGCGTCTATGAGCGTGATGACGTACACTGTATTTAGATGGTTTCAACTTTATATCTCACCAGTTTTTCCATTTTGAAAAATCATCTTTGAAAATTCAAGTTTAAAAATTTACCTCAAATTTCAAATGAAAAATATCTTTATGGTGATTCAAATAAGAATTTTGGGCTTAAGTATTTAAACTTTGGTGGCATGAGGAACAGGGTGTAAAGTTCACTCATCCACCATAGAAAAGGGAGGATCCTCCGACCAGACAGGTGCTGTGTTTTTTTTTTTTTTTACTATATCATCTCGTAGCTCACCTCCGAGGTGATGACTACTTAACCGGACAATCTTGCGGCTGCCTTAAGCTACTAAACTCAAAGCCTCCAGCCAGGGGCAAACCTATTCTAATTAAAACTAGGCGAGCGCTCGCTAAGGGCACCCCCTGTGGGGTACGGACCTCGGCTTAGGGCGTCGCTGGGGAGAGGACAGCAAGTTGGGACAGGCTGGATCAAAGATAATTCATTATTATTAATCGGGGAATTTAAAGCTACTGACTCAGCATCGACGCGGGCTGGCGCATCAACGAGCAAGGGTCGGGGGGAAGTATTATTTACTCGGGCGGGTCGCGATCGCGGAGGCCATTTTTATGACTACTGGGCGGTGGTCAGAGTTAAGCTCTTGCACCGTTTCTATGGAGTCTAACCTTAGAGTGACGTTCTTAAGGAGCGCCACGTCTAGGACGTCGGGGATATGAAACAGACCATAATAATACGCTGCCGTACGATTGTCTTGTCCGTCTAATGAGGGTAGATGGAAAGAAAATTAATGTCAGACAAATCGCTCACCAAAATATGTATGTTTAGGTACTCTTTATTGTGTACACAGTGTACACCATCGCGGTCTTATCGCTAAAAGCGATCTTTTACAGATAACTTTTGGGAAAAAGGAGAGACAATACTGCAGGTAGTCAGTGGTGTACCATTTATATATACAATTAAGTAAGCGCTTATCTATTTAAATATATATATATATATATATATATATATATATATATGTAAAACTAATGTATTTCTTTAGTTATTAATACTTTTTTATAGTTACACTAAAGAGTCTATACTACGGTGACAGTTGGTACGGATGACAATGTCAACCAGAAAAAGTTAGCTCAGACGTCAAGTTAATATGAAAAATATAATACAGTTTTAGTTGTTAAATATTTTATTAGAATAATATAATAGAGAATCGACATGGTGTAACAAATTACTTTAAATGTCGTTTCTTTAATTTCAGGTATGTATTATTAGGTATAATAATAACTAGTACACAATTTTAGTTTAGGTACTTATATTTTATTTAGTAAAACTTAGATGATAAATAAATTTCTTTAATTTCAGCAACACATTTGGTTTTATTTGTTACGCCTAATAAGATAAGAATTATCTTATAAAACGACATTTTTTGTTAAAAAATTACTTCGAAATGGCGAAACTTCGTTTTGAATTCACACTATTGCCTGGAAGTGATGGAAAATCCAATATTTTTTCTATAATTGCAATAGCCACAAGTGATAATAAAGTATATGCAATACCAGAAGAGCTACAACCAGCTTCTCTACATTTAGAAATAATAAAAACCGATGCGTATCGTAATGTAAAAAACAGTTTAAAAAAAAGGTACCAGGTAAGAAGAGTTTGGATAGCAATGACAGAACAACTTAGAAATGTTTACATGGATGAAGATGATAATGTACAATTTGAGGATCAATTTTTAGAAGAGATAAATCAAGAACAATTTGCTGATGCACATCAAGCTGAAACTGGCACATTGGAGAATTTATTAGAGAAGTTAGTTAAAAATTCACAGGAACATAAACAGCCGCGGCAGAGCTTAAAGTATATTGCAGAACAGTTTGTGATTGAAAAATTTACAAGCAAAACTTCGAATGCAAATCAATGGATGGATATTTTTGAAAAATAATGTTTACGTTTTGATGTCACAACAGATGAAAACAAAATTGAAATACTCAGATTAATCATGGATAAGTCTTGTATGGACTGGTACGGCTCAATGATTATAAAATTAACAATGAACTCAGAGTGGTCAACATGGAAAAATAAATTTTGTGGAACTTTTGCAAACAAGGGCTGGATTCCAGTAACTTATGCATTACTATTTAAATACAAGAATGGTTCATTGTTGGATTATGCTATAAGAAAAGAAAAACTCTTATTAGATATGAGAGAATCAATTGACACAGGTACTTTGATTGATCTTATTGCAGCTGGTTTACCGGAATTTATTCTTAATAAAATCGATAGGGCAATGATAAAACATACTGTGGATTTATTTAATGAAGTGAGCAAGTACGAACAGATCGTTAATAAAAAGAGTTTAACGGACAAGAAAAAAAATGTTTATCAAGGAACTAAAGATAAAAATGAAAATAAAAATTCATGTAAAATTTGTGAAAAACTAAATAAAGGTACTCGGTATCATTCAGAGGCTATATGTTGGTTCAGACCAAAAGAAGATAGTAAAGTAAAGGAAAGATTCATCAAACATGTAAACAATTCAGTGATAGAAGCGGAGTTAAATGAAACTGATCAAAAAAACTAATTGTAACACCATTAATAAATGTCAAACTACTGCTAAATGGAAAATTAGAAATAAATGGAGTTTATGATTCAGGCTCAAATGTTTCTTTGATAAATTCAAAATTGTTGAATATAAAAAGAAAAGGAAATAGCGTGAATGAAGCAGATTTAGTAACGATTAATGGTGTTAAAAAAACAAGTGGTTTGACAACTTTGCAAGTTAAAATGTTTGATCTAGAAAAAAGTGTTGATGTATACATAATTGATGACGAGAATTTCAAGTATGATTTTCTGATAGGATTAGATTTGATAAAAAAGTTCAAACTTATTCAAGATGAAGATTTAAAAATAACTTGTAAGCAAAGTCTAAATAATGAAAATAACGTGGAAGAAATTTCAACAGTTAAAAATTTTAATGACACTCTACTAGAATACAAAATAAATTTGAATGAGCATATAAAAGAAGAAGATTTTGAAATAAAAATAAATCATTTGAATCAGTTTCAAAAGTCTGAAATAGATAGACTGGTTTGCAAATATAATTCTGTTTTTGCGAAACATAAATACGATGTAGGTACTGTTAATGAATATGAAGCAAGAATAGACTTATTAGTAGACAAATATTGTAGTAATAGGCCATATAGATGCACGGTTGAAGATAAAAAAGAAATAGAAGAACAAATAGCAAAATTACTCGATAATAAATTAATCGAAGAATCCTACAGTCCATTTGCTGCACCTGTTACATTGGCGTTTAAAAAAGAGGAAAATCGAAAAACCAGACTATGCATAGACTTCAGAGATTTGAATAAAATAGTAGTACCACAAGCTCAACCCTTTCCGTTGATTGATGACCTAATGATTAAGGTGAGAAATTGTAACTTTTTTTCAAGTTTAGATATTAATTCTGCATTTTGGTCGATACCTTTACGAATTGAAGACAGAAAAAAGACGGGATTTGTAACACAGGAAGGACATTACCAATGGACTTGCTTACCATTCGGATTAAAGACCTCACCAGCAATTTTTCAGAGGATATTAAGCAACATATTGAGGAAATATAAACTTACTGATTTTGCTGTAAATTATATAGATGACATTCTTGTATTTTCTAAAACTTATTCAGAACACATCAATCATCTAACACAATTACTGAAAGCCATCAAAACAGAAGGGTTCAGGTTAAAATTTACAAAATGTAATTTTGCAACGGACCAAGTTAAATATCTGGGTCATATAATACAAAATAATTCAGTCAGACCCATAAAGGATAATTTGATTTCAATAAAGAATTTTCCTGTTCCAAAAACACAAAAAAATATAAGACAATTTCTTGGGAAGATAAATTTTTACCATGAATATATACCAAGAAGTGCAATAATATTAGATCCATTGCATAATTTACTCAGGAAAAATCAAGAATTCGTTTGGTCTGATGAATGCCAAAAAACATTCGAAATGATAAAAAGTCTGCTATGCTCTCAACCAGTCTTGGAAATTTTTGATCAAGATTTACCAATTAATATATATACAGATGCTTCTTTAGAAGGAGTTGGAGCCATTTTGAAACAAACACAACCTGATGGAAAAGAGAAACCAGTGGCTTATTTTTCAAAAAAACTTAATCAAGCTCAAAAAAAGAAGAAAGCAATATACCTGGAATGTTTAGCTATAAAAGAAGCCGTGAGATATTGGCAGTACTGGTTAATAGGAAAAACATTTACAGTTTATTCTGACCACAAACCACTAGAAAACATGAATCTAAAATCTAGAACAGATGAAGAGTTAGGTGATTTAACCTATTATTTATCACAATATGACTTTACAATAAAATATGCTCCAGGAAAAAACAATTTAGAAGCGGATTGTCTAAGCAGAAATCCAGTATTAGAGTCAGATGATAATAGAGATGAACAATTAAAAGTTGTTAACCTGATAAAACTAGAGGATATTATAATAGATCAAAATAATAATGAAGAAATACAAAATAACAAAAACAAATTAATTAAAAAACACAGTGTATACTTAAGAAAAGACAGGGGAAAAGAAAAAATAATGCTGTCAGAAGAGTTTAGCATCAAACTCCTAAAAAATATACATGAATACCTATGCCACATTGGAATTAGACAAATGCAAATAATGATAGGTCCACATTACACTGCTAAAAATTTGACAAAAAATATAAAGAAAACTTGTAGAAGCTGTGAAATTTGTATTAAAAATAAATCAAGAGGACACGATCGGTTTGGTTTGATGTCTCATCTAGGCCCGGCCACAAAGCCTTTTGAAATAATCTCTATAGACACAATTGGAGGTTTTGGAGGTTCAAGATCGACCAAAAAATATCTACACCTGTTAGTAGATCACTTTACTAGGTATGCATTTATTCTCACCTCTAAGACGCAATGTGCCAATGATTTCATGAAATTAGTCAAGAATATACCAGAAACAGAAGACATTGGCATGCTTCTCTGCGATCAATACCCGGGAATCAATTCGAAAGAATTTAAAGAATTCATAAATGGCAAGCAGATACCTATGGTCTTCACAGCAGTCAATGCACCATTCTCAAATGGTCTAAATGAGAGGTTGAACCAGACTCTAGTTAACAAAATCAGATGCAAAATAAATGGAGCACAAAAAAAGAGAGCCTGGGCAACAATCGCTCAAGAATGCGTCAGTATATATAATAAAACGATTCATTCGGTTACTGGCTTTACACCAAGTTATCTTTTATATGGTACAGATTTAAACATTTTACCGAATGAATTGAAAGAAGAAAAATCAAACAATAACTGGATTAGAGATAGAGAAAAAGCACTCGAAAATACAATAAAATCACATAAGTATAACAAAATACTGTTTGATAAAAATCGTAAACACTATGAATTTAATATAGGGGATATGGTTTACGTGGAAAATGGAAACAAACTAAACAGAAATAAATTAGATGAACTGAAAATTGGCCCCTTTGAGATTCTAGAAAAAATTTCAAACTCTATATACAGAATAGGAACAAGACACAGAAAAAATGAATCAAATCTTTTCCATATCACAAAACTTATTCCGGTCCCTGCATTCGGAAATAAAGAAGAAGGGGGAGAGTAGCTTAGAACGAAAAGTTGTAAATTTTCTTCTTTAGGGGGGGAGATGTAAAACTAATGTATTTCTTTAGTTATTAATACTTTTTTATAGTTACACTAAAGAGTCTATACTACGGTGACAGTTGGTACGGATGACAATGTCAACCAGAAAAAGTTAGCTCAGACGTCAAGTTAATATGAAAAATATAATACAGTTTTAGTTGTTAAATATTTTATTAGAATAATATAATAGAGAATCGACATGGTGTAACAAATTACTTTAAATGTCGTTTCTTTAATTTCAGGTATGTATTATTAGGTATAATAATAACTAGTACACAATTTTAGTTTAGGTACTTATATTTTATTTAGTAAAACTTAGATGATAAATAAATTTCTTTAATTTCAGCAACACATTTGGTTTTATTTGTTACGCCTAATAAGATAAGAATTATCTTATATATATATATATATAAATAGGTGTCGGAAATACGTTACTAAGTTGACTAATCGGGGCGCCAGCGCCGTCTAGCGGTGGTCGACCACATAACACTGGGACCGGCTGGATCTCAGCAGACATCATGGGTGGCGGTCAAGTTGTGAAGACGTTTAGAAACTGTCTTGCGTTTCGAATAGTTGTGTCGTGTACCTACAGTGAGTGAAATGCTAGTGTGATTAATGCTATCGTAAATTATAATTTGATCTGAACTGCGAACGGTTTTTCTATTGCACAATAACCAACATCTACCCTTCTCCTACATAGATTATTTATATCTATGTATATAAAAGCGAAAGGTCACTCACTCACTCATTCATCACGAAATATCGAAAACCGCTTGACGTATAACGATGAAATTTGGCAGGAAGGTAGTTTATATATAGTAGACGTCCGCTAAGAACGGATTTTTGGAAATTCGACCTTTAAGGGGGCGAAAAGGGGGGATTTTATTTGTATGAAAAATCTTATTCCTTGAGTTAATAAACTTGAAACTTGGTACGAATACTTATGTATAGAAATGATAAACTTTGTAATTTTTTGTTTTTCTAAACTACGCCTAAAGGAGGATTGGGGGGTGTCAAAGTTTGTATGGAAGAAATTTAACGCGAGGTCTGATTAGCTCGAAACTTAGTATTTATACTAAAAATAAATAAAAACGTATATCAAGGTTTTTTAAAAATTTATCCCTAACGGGGTGAAAAGGGGTAGGTATTCATTTTTACAGCGGAGAATTTTACTGTGCGGCTTGATTACCTTGAAAATTGGTATAAATAATAGAAACGTTACAATAAACTTAAAATATTATCACGCTTTATGCTATGGGAGATGAGCAATATTGCATTAAGTTCGTATTCTTCTATAGATTACCGCAAATTGTAAAAAGGCTAGCCAAAAGGTTAGAATATTGCAGATAGTTACGGATTTAAAATTAAAAAAAATAATCATCACGCTATAGCTTTATGGATCTAAGGATGTGTTCCTCGCGCGCCGCGAGATGTCAGCAATTGAAGGGGTCTGATGGGACCGATGCCTGCCGGGGTTGCGGGAAAGTCCAAAAGGGATATCGTGGCCCCTGGCAACGTACAGGCAACAGAAGGAACACGGGTGGGTTTTAGTCAGTAAGAGTCTGACACGCAGCGGGAGAAGTAATTTGATGATTTCACAAACAAAAAAAAAAAAAAGATTTTGAGATAGGGCCAATAAGGGCACGTACATTAACCGTCCGTCGCTACAAGAAAACAGTCTTACGAGACTGTCCTTAACTTTTTGAAACATGTCGATCTGCGATCGATACAAAGATTTTGAAAAAAAAAAATACAGTCAGCAATAAAATGGTCAATTTTAACAAAAACTTTTTTGATTCCAGTCGATCCTATTTCTTATTACTAGGGCGAAAAAACTATATCAGGCCAACTGAGGTTTGAGTACAAGAATGTCTGTCTGTAAGTTACCTTTTCACGCCTAAACCACTGAACGGATTTCGATAAAATTTGGCAAGGAGATAAATCGCATCCGAAGGTAAGACATAGGTTACTTTTTGTCTCAAAAATAATCCTAAAGAGGGTGATATATAGGTTGGCAGGAAGGTAGGTTAAGGCAGGTAGTTATTGGACGTCCGCTAAGAACGGATTTTGCGACAGGGCCAGATTAAGGAGAAATGAAATGCAATTGTTTATTCTGTAAATAGGATCTTGCAATCACTTTTACACGTAATCTTCAAAAAAAAAAAAGAGTTCGGCGTTTCTTATCTGACTACTCTGAGAATAAAGGCCGAAACAAACTCAGAGGTCACAGTCTCTTTTAAAGTCCACACATACTCGTAATCTTGGTCAGGCCATAATTATGAGGACCATGTAGATTAGTCTGAAATGATCTTTTCAGAAAAGAACCACACAGATTTGAGTGGACCTATCCTGTCAGTGCAAAATGAGGTTTAATGGCTCTCGCAAGTTAGTATGAAAGTCCTTAATTTTTTGTGCTACAAACTTAACATTTGGCTGGGAGGTAATTAATAGTTAGTAGACGTTTGCTAAGAACGGATTTTGCGACAGTGCCGGATTAAAGAGGTCTAAGCACTCTCGCAAGTTTGTATGATTCTGATTTTTTATTTGTACTGCCGACCTGAAATTTAGCAAGTCTAGAGTTTATGAGTAGGAGACAGTAGCTAAAAAAGAATTTTTGTGACAGCCTGGACCAAGGGCTCTTATGAAATCTTTGTCTTTTTGTACCTGCAAATTGGTAGAGAGATAGAATATAGTTAAGACATGTCAGGTAGGAACAGATTTTACGACAGGGCCGGTTTAAGGGAATATAATCGCTTTCGCTTAACGTAGGTAAATAGTTTCATCAAATTATAGCTCGATTTTTTTTGTTTTTTCCCTGGTTACCTCCGTCACGCTTTTCCGTGGTAAAAGGTTCCAAACTATATTTTACACCTACATGTTTGTTTATCCCACATTAACCATCGTTTTCTGTAAAACTATAGATTAAATTTTCGAAAACCCCCATTTAAAATCTTTATTATTACCACTATACAGGGTGTTAAAGTAATTGCGTGCCATAGCTTAGAGGTAGGTTCAGTATCGATAAAGGAAGCCAGAAATTTTATTATTATTTTATTTGTTTAAATGCTTTAATTACTTACCTACTATCGAACGCGAATTGAACTAATGCTACGACGGTATGTAAATTACAATTCGAATTTTCCCTTCGTACGGCGATGCGATAATAATGTTTTTATTTTGTTTAAATGCTAATTAATAATTTCCTCGAGTTACGTACATACTATCGAACACAATGAAATACCTACGCCCGAACACTTCGATAACGCCGGGTGAAGGATAGGTAACTAGGTAGGTACGTAGGTACAATTCCAAGTTTTTTTTCTTTTTTTCTGGCTTCCTTTATCGACACTGAACCTACCCCTAAGCTATGGCACGCAATTACTTTAACACCCTGTATAACCACGCGGACAAAGTCGCGGGCAACAGCTAGTAAAATAATAAACATGAAACAAGGGCGAGGGATTAGGTATATGTAATGATGAAGTGTAAGGAGACAGGAAGTGTTTTTTCACCAGAATTTTAAAAGTAGACAGAGATTGAGCACGCCTTATCAACACGGGTAAGGCATTATAAAACCGTACCTACTACCGTACTTGTTAAGGTACTTTGTTTTACTACTGGCTACATTCGACGATAAAGATTGTCCTCAATTTTCATTCCTCTATCTACCAAAGTACCGCTTTCACTCACATAAGCAATTGTCTCTAAACAAACAGTCTTAACCCTGAAGGTATATAATAAAACAGAATATCAGAACATTCAAGGCTTTGCCGTTGGTATTTCAACGGTCTATTAAGGACGAAATGGGCTGGAGATATTTTAGGGTCGTCTTATAGCCGTACAGTCCATTTCCTATTGTACGTTTAGGGTCGATTTTTCATTTGGCCCGAAGCCTGAATATCTCGGAATCCGATAGATCCGTTTTGATGAAAATATCACAGCGAAAAATGCTTTCTGCAAGGTAGCGCTGAATGTGAAAAAAAATAATGTCACTGAATTTATGGTTATATGTCTGAAGCGCTTTTTTTTGCATTTGTTTTTGGTCTAAAAATACTTAGTGCTTGATTCACAGTGTCCGGATAGGCAATATCTTCGAGATAAAAGATGAAAACTAACAGACTTAGTATGAAATTATATGCTGCTTCAATTAAATGGCAAAATATAAATTGTTTATTATATTTATTATTGTATTTTATAGTTATTTTCATGTTATCAATCCCTTAACGTTGCACCTGCAATTTTTACTCTCTGCATCACCCTTAGGTTGACTGGTAGAAAATGCCGCAGTCCGCCTTTGCAGTTTTTTTTATTTTTATTGTGCATAAAGTTTTAATAAATAATAAATATAAATGTTATGCCACATCGAATAAAAATGTAAAAATAACTATCTAACCCTTCGGGTAATACTGGCGAGATGTCATGTGTTTTTGTGTGTGCGAATAAAACTACTTTTTTTTTTAAAACACTACTACTCAAATTAATTTAATTTTGGAAGTCGGTTTTGAATTCTTTGGAAGTTGTTTATTTTTTTTAAAAGCTTTTATTCACTTTTTAGTTGTGGTACCTACTCCACATGAATTCGAATACCACTACCTGCTATTTAACTAACAGTGACAGGAAATCATCATACCATCCACATAGAATAAGTGGGAAAAATACGTAATATTGAAGCTAATTCAAAAACTATCCAAGCGAAGCTAATACAATTTATATGGGACCAACCACCTCGAGAGCATACCATTACAAAAAACAAAATACAAAATCGGTCCACAATTGACGGAGAAATCGGTGGACATAATATTAAAAAAAAAATACATACGCTACGAACATACAACCTCCTCCTTTTTGGACGTCGTCGGTTAAAAATGTATGTAGAAAAATGTTGCAACCAATGACTAGCAGATCATTTATGTCATACTTTACTTAATTAATAATACTAACTTCCCTTATTAATACTAATCAGACTACAAAGTAAAGCTACGTTAATAGTTTACTAACTACATATTTTACAAAAAAAAATATACTACTGTCGTAACAAGTTGATCCGGATTCTAAAAGTTTCATGCATAACCGTGTTCGTACATAAAAGGCAAGGAGCTTTACAGGCTTACTTCAGCGAAAATCGTAAAAGATGCTTTACGCACTTTTCAGAATACAAAACGAATTCAATACAAGGCCGTAATAAAATCAAATAAAACAGAAATAAACTCATCTAGTTATAAAATGTCAATTTTTATCAAAATATTGATAAAAACTAGTATTGTTTCCTAATCAGAAGCTTAAGGCTTGAGCTCTGAAAATGCAATGAAAGCCAACGAAAAAATCGTTTTCGCAACCCATTCTATTTGGTTAATAAATGAATATTGGTTGCATTCCAATTTATCTGGCTTTAGCACGACGAAATGTCCCTCTGCGTCCCAATTACATAATTTTTCTGTAAGTCATTTCCATACTTCTGTCAATTTTATTGTGAGAGAAAAAGGCTTCTAAATAAAGTGGTAGGTAATAGCAATATGACGCTTAATTTTATTTTAAGCACAGACTACAAAATTAAGAACAGACAGAAATGAATTTCCGAATATATTTTCGTAAATGTCAAAGCAAATTTTGTTGTCCAAAACGCCATAGAAGGTGAAGCGAAAGTAAAACCGAGAACGTACCTCGTCATGGGTGATCGCCAGCTCCCATATTTAACTTACACCACTTTGATGTACTAATTAACCTTAGCAAAAATGCTCACGGCCCACGATTACGCAATTAATTTGCTATTTTTGTTTTTGTTCGCAAAAGAGGACCGGGGCAGATATCGCCCGGGACCGTAGTCATGGCAACGGGGGGTGCTGTCGGCGCGCGCCGCGGTAAGGCGGCAGAAGTGACCTCGCGTTTGCCGCGTTCGCCGCGTCGCGTCAGCCGGCCGAAAAACGTTTTTTCACGAAACGGGAATCTACCGTGCGTAATGATATACAGCTTTGACGACTAACCTACATTGTTGTGCTGTTCAAAACGAAACTAGTGGTGTTCCACATGTGTTGAGAGTGTGTGAGTGTGTGCGATGCATTAGTTGGCGTGCAATGTTGAGGGGTGGTGGGACGATTCTGTGACCGGGGCAGCTGCACGGGAGGGGCGATTTTCACGCTTGATCATGCCTTTCGAATTGAGATCAGGTGAGCTTTTCAGGAATTTCAAGCGCAAACAGCACTTCCTTAAGGACGATTTTCGATTGTGCGTTATGCAAGCGTTACAGCTTTCGGGCATGTGCAATGTCATAGGAACGTTCGATGTAAGTGAAAATGAAAGTTATGCAGCATGGTTTGACTTTATTAAACTATGTTGCCCGTGAAAATCGACTGAATTCCTTTAGAGATACCTTGACCACGTGGTAATCAATAACTGCATTTTTTGTTACTGATAAGCGCTTTGACATATTTTATTTTCTTGCAGCAAACGTGTGGGCCTCTGAATATTAATTTGAAGCTGCAAGATCTCTCCACGATTGATTTATTCAGCTGCTAATTGTTTACCCATAACACAATGAGGTATCCAAAACAAAAGGCATTGCTTATTCAAAAGTTACCAAATTAACAATCATCTAATCAGGGTTGACCCAGTTTCGCGAAACCAACTGTTTTCATTATTAAACTACCTTAATAACGTTATGTAATTCTCTGGTGGGTTGCAGCCTTGAATGTGTATAGCAGAGGATTTTTTCAGGGATGTCCTTAGGGATTTTGAGGGTTTCAGGGCCCTTATCCTCTTTTGTATTCAGAACAGCTTTATTGTTGGAAACAACACCAGGTATTTGTCAAATATCCATTGCAAATCTTTTGGTAGGTACAAAAGGTTCGTATTTTAAGGCCTTTATTTTTTCTTATAATGTAACCTAATTTTGGGTGCTAAAAGGGTTGTCCGGATAGGCGTTCGTCGTAATTTGCGCCTTATTAAAATCAAGTTAGGGTTGAATTTGTATTTATCATTAGCAATCACTATAATAATCTGAATTGTTAATTTTGTGTATGTTTTCCTATTTAGTTTAGGGTTTCTAGAACACCGTATAATTGGGAAATGCAGGATGTCTCACACATATAATTATAACTAATTATACGAGTAGGTATTAGTAGGACTATTTACCTTCAAGAACTTACATACCATCGCGCCTCTTTCACCAGAGTTCGGCAGAGGTATGCACTACCTATAGTACACCCACATTTCGCCAGATATGTTTTTAAGCCCAATATAATAGGGGGCGACCCTATTGAGCTAAACGGTGTTGATCCATGCGTCATGTTCGAGAATGGGCGCCGTCAGTAGGGACTGGTCATCTCTTAGCAGCCACGGCTTATTTTAATTTTTATTGTTTTTATATTTTTATTACGGACGCTTTTTACGTGCACGTCTTTTTACATTGTTCTCACATGCATAATTTCAACATGAATGATGTGACCAATATTTTGTAACAATATTATGATTTAAAAGAGTGTCCGTGGAGTTTCTTGCCCGTTCTTCTCTATAGGAATCTACTACGCGTTGGAATGGGCAACTAGCTTCATATTTCTGACTGACTCAATCTGCCTAGCCTTTTCCCAACTATATTGGGGTCGGCTTCCAGTCTAACCGGATGCAGCTGAATACCAGTATTTTACATGGAGCGACTGCCTATCTGACCTCCACAACCCAGTAACTGGGTAATACGATACCCCTTGGTAAGACTGGTTGTCAGACTTTCGGGCTTCTGACAACCCGTAACGACTGTCAAAGATCCACGAATGACAGCCGGGACCTACGGCTTAACGTGCTTTCCGAGGCACGGAGGAGTCTCGGTATGTAACGATGGTCACCCATCCACAGACCAACCCCGGCAAGCGTAGCTTAACCTGACGGATTGACCCGTGCGGCAGTTACTACTTAGCCACGAGCTCTTCTGTATTATATATATTAGATATTTCTGACTGACTGACCCCTTGATAATTCAAAAGTGCCTGTAAATGGTTTAATTGAAATAAATGCTTTGAGTTTGAGTTTGATTGGCATTAAATCCAGATTAACATAACTTAACATCGCGCCTATATTTCCATGAAGGGTTACGCAGAGGTGTACCTATAGTACCTACACTCACATTTCGCCAGATATGTTTTTAAATCCCATGTAATAGAGGGTGAGCCTATTGTCATCAACCAGGCACAAATCCAAACTCCGGGCTGCTACTCAGAAATTCCATATGGAAAACCCAGTAACATTTTGCCTGACCCAGGAATCGAACCCGGGTCTTCAGCATCCTAAAAACATTTTCCATTTTTCAGTGTACTTTGACTGCCTCGTTGGTCTAGTGGTCGCAAGCGTTACTGCTGAGCATGAGGTCCTGGGTTCGATTCCCAGGTCGTGCAAAGTGTCATTGGGTTTTTCATCTGAAATTTCTCAGTAGAAGCCTGGAGTCCAGATTTGTGCTTGGTTGATGGCAATAGGTTCGCCCCCTATTACATGGGACTTAAACATAACCGGCGAAATGTGGGTGTACTATAGGTACAACTCTGCCTAATCCTTCGGGGAAACAAGGCGTGATGTTATGTTATTTTATGTAATTTTTTTATTTATTTTGTGTAATTTCAGATACAAATGATTGATGACTATGACATAATGACCATACCTGCTTGGCACAGCAATGATTAAGGTAAACCCCTTCGGGGATCACAGGCGACTTCGGTTCCTAGAGGCTTATTTAAATGTATTGTCAAATCCTTTGTTAACTTAATTGATTGGTCAAAGCGGCGTTGGTCAACCAGTTATCAGTTAACGTGATAAGGTTTGACCACGATTTAATTGATGGCTTTCTAACAAAGACTTGATCAGGATTCTGAAAAGCTCGTGGCTAAATAATAACAGCCGCACGGGTCAAGTCAAGTCAAGTCAATAAGTCAAATAATTTATTTCAATTAGGCACAAAAAAGGCACTTTTGAACGTCAAACAATCGGTCGATTGAAGATTAAGGTATGCATACCGCGGTCTGTTCGTGGATGGGTGACCATCCACTGTATATCGAGACTCAAACTCAACTCAAAGCATATATTTCAATTAAACCATTTACAGGCACTTTTGAATTGTCAAGTATTCGGTCAGTCAGAAATATGAAGATAGTTAGGACCCCGCCGTGCTTTGGAAGAACGAGAAGCCGTTGGTCACGGCTCTCATTCGCAGATCTCTGATAGACGTTACGGATAGTCACAAACCCAAGAGTCTGAAAACTAATCTTGCCAGTAAGTGGTCTTGTTACCCAGTAACTGGGTTGTGGAGGTCAGATAGGCAGTCGCTCCATGTAAAATATTGGTATTCAGCTGCATCTGGTTACCCAGGAATAATCCAATAGAACAGCACCTTATTTTATAGGCTTCCACTAAGCATGATGCTGTGCTAAGGGGGACCCACAGCACTGCGCTGATTTTCAGTGGTCACCCGAAAAATTACGTACGGAAACCAAGTCAGACTTAAAGATTTGGACAGTTGAATCAAAAAGATAATAAAGAACATACTGAGTCAGAAAATCCCGATCAAATTGCAACACGAATGCGAATAATGGAGCTGTTGGAAAATCCATCATTCTTTTACAATGGAAGTTTAACAAGACGAAGATAAGATCCTAGTTTTGAAACTAGGTTAAAAGATAGTAGGCGGACACTGCTTGCGCTAATGCAATTTTTAAATCCTCTGGTATTATTGATGGTGCAGCTCTATTTTTATAGATAGGAGGAATGTACTGCCGGACAGAGGCTTGTAGAATTGTGACGGATTGTGAATAGATTACAATCCATGGATATTGTTTCCTTTTCTGTCTATTTGATGAAAATCTGCCTCGACTGCCTCGTTGGTCTAGTGGTCACAAGCGCTACTGCTGAACGTGAGGTCCTGGGTTCGATTCCCAGGTCGGGCAAGGTGTCATTGGGTTTTTATTTCTGGAAATTCTCAGTTGCAGCCCGGAGTCTGGATTTGTCCCCGGTTGGCTCGCCCCCTATTACATGTGACTTAAACATAACTGGCGAAATGTGGGTGTACTATAGGTAGTGCATACCTCTGCCGAACCCTTCGGGGAAACAAGGCGTGATGTTATGTTATGTTAATGAAAATCTTAAATTCATTAATTCACTTACAGACAACGCACCCCCTAAACCAGTGGTCCTAGAAGAATGAAATTTGGCACATGAGTCTTTTATAGCGAGAGCAAAGACTAGACTTAGAAAACTTTTGACATTTGAAACTGACGTTTTCGGGCATAACGCTTTTTCATTACGTGACGATTTCTGACAGTTTACACCTACCGCAAGCCGCGTTAAAGAAAATCGATCCAAAAAATAAAAATAGAAAATATATTTTCATAATCCAGGTAATATAGTCTATGACCTGGACAATGAAAATATATTTTATTTGCTACTTTACTACGGTTCACAGGTTAATACCAAGTTGAGACGATGTGAGTAGCTTAGTCTATAAATACATATTATAAATTGAAGTCACTTTTCATGTCTATCTATGTGACTACGTTGTTCTTCTAAAATACGCAACGTTTTCACCATAATTATGGAAAATTTATTCAGTAACGTATATGTGTATAATAAATTAATATTAAATACAGACATAATAAAGAAATATGGACGTTTTATCAAGTCATAAAAACCGTGATATATCGGAACATAATTGTAGTAATACATAGTTGTTTTTGATATGACTGCATCAAAAGAGCCTCTATGAGAATCGACACTTAAGTACACCCGGCACAGTCTTGCAGGTCAGGTTTGCTACCAACCTAGAAAACTCTCTAATGTTTTACCATAACATGGGTTTAATGGCAGTGAAGTACAGCTAAAGCTAGCATAAGGATGACAAAGGGAGGTGTCTCTTCCGACTGCTTATAGTATGGACTCCGTTGGTACCTATTAGTGGGATACTAAGAGTATTCTCTCTCTTCTAACTACATATTACTCAGAGATCTAGCTAAGAGAGCAGCACTTCACCGAATAATTCGTGTGTACAGTCACGAGCACCAATATGTATACAAATTCCGGGAAAGTAATAAATTTCTAGATGTGTACTGAATTATATAGAAGTGTAAGCTTTCAGTGCTTTTAGAAGGATCAGTGGAAAGTGTTCTACTTGCAATTGTTAGTCTAATCTTTGTACAGTGCATTCTAGAACAGCTCGTACTGACAGAAGATAAGAAGGTCAAATCACAATAGGTACACTCGCTCTCTGCTCTGCTTCAAGAGGATCCATCTACAGCCCGATTCAAACTTAATGGCGGCTCGGAACATGAGGCGAGTCACTGCGCAGTAAAATAATAAGTAACTTATAAAAATAATTTTCTCCTCCTGTGTTCATTGTAATTTTGTGTTATTACGAACATAGTTTATTGGAATCCATACTATTATGGAAAAGGTCGTATTACTAAGTTGCAATCGTAATTCCCCGAGTAAATCACTTTTCATTTTGCCAAGTGTTTACATATTATTGCTCGTGACTGTAAAACCTGGAATTAATAATGCATAC
The DNA here is from genome assembly GCA_963853775.1 of Xanthia togata. NCBI lineage: Eukaryota > Metazoa > Arthropoda > Insecta > Lepidoptera > Noctuidae > Xanthia > Xanthia togata. The sequence goes on from OY970806.1 coordinate 9,892,297, forward strand.
TTTGTAAGTCTCTCATGTACTAGAAAGCAGTTATGTACCTAAATAAATAATAACGTTTTTTTTTTGTATAGCTATAAAAATGTTTAGGTAGGACATGAACAAGCAATAAATTAATGAATTTACGATGATGAGTATGATGACTCAAATCGCAAGACACTTTAAGACTCGATCCCAGGTTTCACGAACTTGTAATGTTTGAAAAGCGATTAAGCTCCCTTACCACCAAAGTTACAAGATCTAACTTTCTACTTACCATGTTTGAAGACATATGCAAATGTCGAAGGCTCGAGTTTGAGGGAATATTTGCGAATGCATAATGCAGTCTGTGACGTGGTTGGGCATAGTGACTATGTAGCATTATGTCCAGTGACGGTGTCGGGGAGTTTGCCAGATTCTGTTAAGTAATTATGTGCACATTTGAGTGGGAACAGCATATTGGCCAATGCAAATGGTAACAGACTTGATGAGGCTCGAATGAAGGCTATTTCAGAGATGAACAGTAATTTAATGTTGATGAAAGGTAGAAATTAATATAAAAGTGACTAAGGGAAAATTTAAATTATATTCATTAAGAAGGTAGAAAAATGTCGTCAGGAAAGTTTAGAGTAGGAATGTGGCTATACGAGTTGGGGAAGACCAAAGAAACGATGGATGGACTGTGTGAAAGATGATATGGCTAGAAAGGGAGTGACTTCTGAGATGACGACTAATAGAGAAGTGTGGAAGAAAAAACCATATTGCACCGACCCCAAGTAAATTGGAATAAGGGCAATATAATAATGATGAAGAGGGTAATTCTAAAGAAAAATATTCGTAAATTATAGTCAACAGGCCTTGAGAGCAGGTTTGTGACTGCAAAGCCAGGCTGTCCATCTTAGAATATGCACGCATTTACAACCTTTTTACACGCCATGTGGTTGATGGGACTTCCCATGCAAAAAAATGACGAGATTCTATACAAACCCTATTTTAACCCCTTTAGGGGTTATTCGGTATACAGGGTGTATCAGATAGGTGTGGTAAAATTTAAGGTGTGGTACAGACCATCAAACTGAACACGTTTCACCATTGGACCAACATTGTATCGAGAAAAAAATATAGTCATCCCATACATTTGAGTCGAGTAGGTATTCGAGCTTTAGCTTAGCTGATCTGGGCGTGCCCCAGATCAGCTAAGCTAAAGCTCCAATAGTCCCCGCCAAGACGAGCCAAGCGAAAGGCAAGGGCACACCTACCTTTTCTCCAAGCGCTTCGTTGTTTTTTTGGACCCTCATAACTTGGGTTTGGATTATACCAGATAAACAAAATTCTCGGGATATGATGTCAATAGTAGATTTATTAAACATATAACGTTTAAATTGCATAGCTTATATACTATAGATTTTATTGATATCTAAAAAAAACCCGATTTCGGCACCGATTCACTCACTGATGATCATAAAAATTCTTAGGGTACTTCCTGAAGTCCTAAAAAGCTGAAATTTGGTATGTCGATTTGGTAACGGCCAAGCCACATCTTTTGACTGAGGTGTACAGTTTGTGAAGTTAGGGCTTGTAGAGTTACGACTTGTAGAGTTAGGGCGTGTAGAGTTAGAAGCTTGTATGAGATCTGATAACTTTTTGACAGTGCGAGCCATATGGTCTCGTCTTGGCAACATTTTACATGAAAATGGTTTTGGTGGGATAATATTTTCTCGATTATGATGTTGGTCCCATGGAGAAAGTAGTTCAGTTTGATGGTCTGTACCACATTTGTTCTGTTAATGGCGGCTCGGAAGTTAGTTGCTCGCTGCGCAGTACCGCACCTCTCACCCCCGCTGACCCTTGAATTTTTTACTGCGCAGCGACTCGCCTCATGTTCCGAGCCGCCATTAAGTTTGAATCGGGCTATAGATGGATCCTCTTGAAGCAGAGCAGAGAACGAGTGTACCTATTGTGATTTTACCTTCTTATCTTGTGTCAGTACGAGCTGTTCTAGAATGCACTATACAAAGATTAGACTAACATTTAAACAATTGCAAGTAGAACACTTTTCACTGATCCTTCTAAAAGCACTGAAAGCTTACACTTCTATATAATTCAGTACACATCTAGCAATATATTCCCCCCCCGACCCTTGCTCGCGGAAGCGCCAGCCCGCGTTATGCTGAGAAATCTAGATTTAAATTCCCCGATTAATAATAATGATAATATAAATTTGATCCAGCCTGTCCCACCTTGCTGCCCTCCCCTCAGCGACGCCCTAAGCCGAGGTTCGTACCCCACAGGGGGTGCCCTTAGCGAGCGTTCGCCTAATATAAGTTAGAATAGTAATGCCCCTGGCTGGAGGCTTTGAGTGTAGTAGCTTAAGGCAGCCACAGGACAGTCCGGTTAAGCAGTAACTACCTTAGTAGTATATCTGTGAGATGCCCGAGTTAAAAAAAAAAAAAAAAAAAAAAAAAGCTATGTATTACTTTCTCGGAATTTGTATACGAATTCCGTACGTAGCTTTGCACAAATTTGCACACGTCTGAGTCTTACTATGTATACAATGTGCTGAATAGATCTCAACTTTATACATATTGTAGTAGGCTTCATGTTTGCTTGTGTGTGCGTTAAATAGGTTTTAACTTAAATCACTAATCATTTGAAAACAATAAATGGAGGATTCAATTAGATTTGACGTAGGAAATTGAAATTTAGTGTGGCTCAAAAAATATCTACATTAATGTTACGTTTTTCAAGGTGGCTTGAAGCTTCAATTTTCCGTTTTTTTTTTATACACATATTTTTGATGAATAGACATTTGGAAATCCGTTTTTTTAGTTACTAACAATACAATATTTCCATCCATTTACTCATGTTTATTTAAGAAAACTACACGTGCCATCAACCTTGTGTCCTCAACAAAGGACAATCCCTTGACCTCATTCAAGGACACAGACCAATAACATAGCAACAACAATAGAATTCAAAAGTTTACATTACAATAACCCCATTGAACTTTATTACAATAACAATAATTCGATTATTCCTTCGTTCAATGATTTCTGAAACTCGACAAAGTGTTAATCATATTTTTTATAAGCGATTAACTAATAAACTTTACACAGCGGTACTTGGTTGGCGCCCAAGAAAGTTCTTCAATGAGGACTTTCCCTCACTGTTGTTGGAAGTTTCTATATTTATTGGTGTGAAATACGTTCTTGCTCATTTTACTTTGGTGATTTATATGGCAATTTAGAGGCATGAGGAACAGGGTGTAAAGTTTACTCATCCTCTATAGAAAAGGGAGGATCCTCCGACCAGACGGGTGTCGTGTCTGGCGGGCAACTGCCTAATGATTGATGTCGGGGAAGTTATATAATATGGTGTTCCCGCGTAAACTCTAATTGCGCGATGCAGGATTTGTGTGACGTCAGGATTTTGTGTGACGTTAGGTCTTTGATGCGTAATGAATGGCGAAATAGAACCCGGCACATCACTCCCCTCCGTCGTCGATAGTGGGCTGAGTCACAGCCACAGGCACATGTAGGACTTAGTTTATGCTTACCTATAAGGAAACTGAGTGATAACGGTATGTGATAATTATGCTCTTTGGTCTTCTTGAGGCTACTGCTTTCTCATAAAAAAATCGTTTGCATTTAAACGTATTTTTATCGCGTAAGTATTAGTTTCTTTCTCCGTTGCCCGACTTGAGTAAGTAGATACCTCCAGCCAGTCCTTAGTAAATGGTTTTACTTACCGCGAGACAATCAATTGCAATTGTCAATTGATATGTCGCAGTCATCTGCTTTAATTAGCCGTCTAATTGGACTCCTAGGCCGTTCATTAAACGCCGCCATCTGGTTAAATTAGCCAGCTAGCTAATTTAACCAGATGGCTGTGATACACATTGATGCGCAAAATGATAGTTGACCAAATGCAATTGAAGGGATTGACAATATTGCTACAATTGCAAAATGATCGTTTTGGGGACCCTTTATTTTTAGACCATTCAAGTACTTATATTTGTACCTAGTGCAGAAGTGACAAAACATGGCTGACTAACACTTCCTGTCGAGTGTCTGCCCTATATGGAAAATATGCGTGCTAGTAGGTATTTAATTCTGCAAAACATAACATTTCTGTTCGAAATAATGCTACATTCAGCAAATGACATCTAGAAAGCGCTGTATTAAAATTGCGGAGCGCTGCAGAAAGCGAAAACCATGTATCTCGTCGTAATGGCTTTCTCTAAATGACACGTCAGAATTATGACGACTGAGTTCACACATCTGTGACGTCATTTGTTTGTATCTTGATGGTGTTCTCTTATGGAATGGAAACGGTAAGTGAAGTGCATTAGGTAGTTTATTTGTAAGGTTATGCTTGAAATTCAATTGTTTGGTTCCTGGCGAAATGTGGGTGTACCTACTACAGGCACACCTTTGCCCAACCCTTCGGGGAAGCAAGGCGTGATGTTATGTGTTATGCTTGAACGCTTACGAGTTATCTGTTCTAAACATAGTCGAATAATTGCAATTCCATCTCATCATCTACCTAGAAGTTTCCCAACTATGTTGGGGTCGGCTTCCAATCTAACCGGATTAGGCGTGTATTACTCTTTACGGAACTGACTCACTGATCCGGATCATTGAAGTGTGAAAACAGAATGAAAGGAATGAATGGTGTGAATTGGTTCAGTAACAACGTTTCAAACGCATTATTTGAATCTGAATCATTACTTTGCCTCTGTGCTCTTTCCACGCGATCGTCGTCGCTTGCAAGGCGATTGAGCAGCCTGCAGTGAGCGAGAGAGATAGACTGAGATGCTGAATTACGTTACTTTAGTCAGTACTATGGAATGGTTTGATAAGACAACAACGGTGTGAGTTAAAAGAAAATGTAATGACAAAAATTGAAAAGGGTATGCTGAGATGGTTTGCTCATGTTGAGAGGATGAATGAAAGGCGACTAACAAAATGTATTTACAAGGCAGATGTGACTGGAAACGCCGCTAGGGGACGCCCTAGGAGGACATATACTGACCTTATTGATGATGTTCTTCAGAAAGGACAGGTGCGTAGTACTCGCAACCGGCGTGCGTGTATGACCAGATGTATGAACGTCAACGAGGCAAAAGGAGTATGTAAGGATCGTAGCAGGTGGCATTCTGTAGTTTCTGCCTACCCGCATGGGAAGAAGGCGTGAGTTTGTGTATGTATGTAGTCAGTACTACTGAACTGACTCGGGCAGCGGCTGACATTACAATCTTATTTAAATCAGAAAGAGATACCAAATGAGATCTGTATCACTCATACTCTCACAGTTTTTCATTGTCGTTATCCATGCACGTAAAATTGACCACTAAAGCTCTTTCTTACGTAACAAGTAGGTACTATAAGGATTTTTTTTTGCATAATATATATTGTTTGCACTAACAAGTTATCGCTTGACTCAGTAGTAAACGCCTGCGACATAACGTAAATGTATAAGTTACATTCTGTATTTTATACCCTTTGAGTCGATGATTCAAATGATCCAAATGAAACATATCAATGATTCGGATCATTTCAGTGATCCAGATGCAAATGTTCCAATCGCTAAAATGATAGGTACACTTTGTGCACCTCTAAACCGGATGCAGCTGAATACCAGTATTTTACATGGAGCAACTGCCTATCTGACCTCCACAACCCAGTTACTGGGTAATACGATACCCATTGGTAAGACTGGTTGTCAGACTTTCAGGCTTCTGACTACCCGTAACGATTGCCAAATATTGAAAAATCTACAATTAATGAACAATCTACATCATTGACACACTTTGTTCCATTTCACCACTCATATTTATACACATACCCATCAATAACTCATATTAGAAGATATGACTCACCAATAAACCCTAGCACTCTCTAATGGTACTTACTGAGACGAATTATAGTAGTGACCCACTAATGTCCAAAGATAAAAATTAGTATGATAATAGCTGAACACTATTCCCTGAGATACAGGTTCCCACCTAGTTCAGGGGCTAGGGTCAATACTCTGTATACCTTATCCTGATCACCACAAAAATATGAAATACCTACTTGTACCGTGCTTGTACCTAATTAAGTACCTAACTGTAAGTTTAAATGGTGAGAAATAAACTTCTTTTTTTATGACAGCCGGTATCAACGGCTTAACGTGCTTTACGAGACACGGAGGGGTCTCAATATATGTAATGGATGGCCACCCACCCATGAACCGACCGCAGCAAGCGCAGCTTAACCTTCGCTTGACCCGTGCGGCTGTTATTATTTAGCCACAAGCCCTTCTTACAATTCCATCTACCTTTCAAAATGTTTCAAAGCACTCGTTACAGGTAGTGCAATCCACGACGACGCGCCCCACTCCGCGATTACTGTACTGTAAGCTGTACTTTAGTACGGAGCGGAGCGGGGCGCGTCGTCGTGGATTGCACTATATATAGATTGCATGACATTTTCTATTCCCAGCAGAAATAACGGATTGTTTTACATTACTTGCCTACGAAGACGGTAGCAGTGTCTGGTATCCAATAAAAATGAAACGAGAGAAAAATCGAAAAACAAAACCTTCCTTTCCTCGTGTTCTTAGTGTTTAGTCCTAAGACTATAATAGATCTTTACACTCGCTTTCCTGCAATCTTTGGGAGTGATTTCGTGAAAAGCGACGAAATTGTATAATAGAAAGCCGGTGAAGCGCACGCTATTTGATTTGACCAATGAGCACGCGGGTCAGTGACAGATCCCAAGTCTTCTCACCCGAATAATAATATCAAATATTACGTCGTCAGAACGCCTAAAAAAGTGGTATAAGAACGTACCGTCCATATGAGAAGTATATCGATAGCGAAATCCACGACGACGCACCCCACTCCGCTCCGCTCCGTACTAAAGTACAGCTTACAGTACCTACAGTAATCGAGGAGTGGGGCGCGTCGTCGTGAATTGCACTATCTGTAGACCTCTTAGTGTGATACTAGAGTTGGCCATCAGAAACGACCGATTGTTTATTACCATATTGTGCTTATTACGACGGAGATGCCAGACGTAACACATCATATGAGTTTTTTTTTGTTTATCCACAACGGGGAAGCTTGGCTTGGTTCTGGCTTGTATCTCACCTGATGCTAAGTTATGATTAGGCCTAAGGTAGGAGCGAGCTTCACCCGGAATCCTCAACCACAGAGGAACTGGCTATCTTACCTCTAACTGCTGAAACACAACAATGCTGTTAACATTGTTGTTATGGCGACAGACTTAGATAAGATGGTGGTAGCTAGCCAGGTGGACTTAGAACAAGCTCTACCACCAACCAAACCGAGCAGAAAATTTTGACCCCACTGGGAATTGAACCGGACCTCTGAGTCTCAGACAGGTCGTCTAACCACTAGACCACAGAGGCGGTTAAAATCGTAAATTCGTTTTCCCAATCGATCTTAGGTAAGTACTCCCAAAATTCTCAAAATTATGAGAATAAGCAAACTTAAGCACCAATTATTTCTTTAATGACTAATTAATATAAATTGCCATAATATTATCCAGGTCTACATTAAATACTAATGTTAAGACATATTCGAGTATTAAGTTCGTATAACAACATTTGAAACTGTTTTAATTATGACTTTCCATACCAAAATTGCTAATGAAGCCCATTTTCTGTTATGAATGTACCTTTCTGAACAAAATAGATCTTTAATGATCTCCAGTCTTAATTTCTCGTTGTGTGTCTACAACAAAATTAAGTGATTCAAACCCTGTGTTGTTCTAAAAGTTCTACTCCTGATAACATCCTTTTATTGACTGGTCTTTTTATCACGACATGAATTGTTTTTCAATTTCATTATTTTTCAATTAAACCTCAATCAATCAACTCAGCCTATCGCAGGGACATAGGCCTCTTCAAGGCTCTGCCGATACGTGGTCTCCACTCTAGGACTCGTCTGGTCCACCAGCCATCGGTCCTTTGAAAAACCTCACATAATACGAATCAAAAGACTATCACATAACTAAGACATCACATCCATTCAAACACACATCACTCACACATCACACTAAATTACCTACTGACAAAATTTCCTTTATCACGAACCTGGTCTCATTCCAAAGGAAAAAATGCCGTAGAATCATAATATTCTTGCCATCTAAACGATGCCCGTTTGCGAACTTCGCCTCGATAGATGGGGAATAGAAATTGAAAGATTCGATATTTTTATCAAATCTCTCCCACGAAATGTGACCTTTAGGGAGCCACCAATAGCGGCACCTATTGGGGGAATGTAATGGGATATTGAAGATGATTTTTCTTGAGATAGTTTAATGGAAGATGGTGGTTTGAGGTTAGTGATAAGCCATTTTCAGAGATTTTGTCCAATCTGATTTTGATTTCTATTCCAGTCTTAGTTTTCGTTTTTCGTCGCAAAAATTAGGTCAGAGTAAAATTTGTTAAAAAGGCTGGTTGTGTTTCAAGTAGGTAAATGTTGTTTGACCGTCCCGAATAATTTACTAAAATAACCAAGGTTTTGGTATTTTAGGTTTATATTTAGGCAGTAGCTAAGTAATTCCAAAACTAAGGCTGCCTGTATTTTAAGTAGATATTGACTTTTCCAAATAGAAAATTCACAAGCATTGTTAGAGAGCTATTAATTTAGGTATTACTAATCGTAACTACCTTAGTACCCAACTACGGCAAAGCCATTTAAGGTTTTAGCAGTCTATGTATGTATGTTTGCTTTTACGTGTGTACCGTAAAAGCAAACATACATACCACCGTAATGCCTAAACTACTGAACCAATTTTGATGCATGAAGTATCATTAGATTTGTAATAATGGTCCGGGTGACATAGGCTATATAAATTCTGCCTATATTTAATATATTGAACTTTTCTTTTTCTTTTTTTGGGATATTGGAATTTATGGATGTAAATTTCTGACATCATAACATTAAATTGAGATAATCATAACATGTTTGGTGTCAAAAGAAAGGTCTTAATTACCACATTACAAATATGTATAAGTACGAGTATATACCATATTGATTGAGTAAATGAATATGTTTAAATTGCTAAAAACAAGCAAAAGTGAGACTGCGCTACGTACGGTGCAGCTGTAAAATTAATACCTATTATACAATAAAAAGCATGATTAAAATAAAATGATACCAACGCCCAGTTAATCAAATCTTATAAAAAATTTAAAAACTGTAACCCAACTACGGAAAGATAAAAGTTGTAGATCACTTTTATTTTTGTACGAAACAAGAAATTATACATACATACATAATCTCGCCTTCTTCCCATGGGGGTAGGCAGAAACTACAGAATGCCACCTGTTACGATCCTTACATACTCCTTTTGCCTCGTTTAATTTCATACATCTGGTCATACACGCACGCCGGTTGCGAGTACTACGCACCTGTCCTTTCTGAAGAGCATCACCAATAAAGACAGTAAATGTCCTGCTAGGGCGTCCCCTCCCGGCGTTTCCTTTCACATCTGCCTTGTAAATACATTTTGTTAGTCGCTATTCATTCATCCTCTCGACATGACTAAACCATCTCAGCGTACCCTTTTCAATTTGTGTCGCTACATCTTCTTGCGGGGCAGTCTTTGGGGCCTGCCGATAGAAGTGAAAACAGCGTGTGGTGACAATGACGCGAGTTTCACGCTTTTTGTTCACCCAAAAAGTGTTCAACGCGTCTAAAGAAGTTTTCACTTCATAAAATGATCAAAGCCGTCATCGCATGCTATTATAATTTTAAAAGTGTTTCTGGCACCCACATGGTATACATGCAAGCTACCAAGACTTTACCTTGACCATTTGTGTACCTATGTCTTGATTTCAGTCTGAAATATTTTCTACTTCGTACTTTTTTGATCACTTATTTTTCCATAATCGGGTTACAGTTTTTCAAACTTATTTTTTTCCCTAAAACATCTCGATCCTCTTATAAAGCCCTAAGAAATAGTAGAGTTCGCCTATTCTTTAGGGGTCACGTAAGAAAATATGATATATGAATGTAATTCGGTCTCAGCCCTTTTTAGTACAATAAAGATATAAATCAAGTTTCTTGAAGAAAAGCAATAACACGGGTAGATATGAGTGAATCAATTTATTTTCGATACTCAATTAGGTTCCTTTTTTGAAATGAGAGACAATTTCTCCATGTGACGACGGTAATTATTTTTTCACTTCTCATGCTCCGAAAGTGCTTATTTCTGCAGGATATAGGCTGCATTTTGTGCACAAGTGCATTAACGTATCTACTCATAAATGTTTTTTTAAGACATAATGTTATGTTATACTACTGTTTTATTTCCTTGCAATCGAAGTGAAAAGTGGAGTTTATTACTCGTCCACAAAACCATTTTATCCTCGACATTACTATCATGACTTCGTCTCGGGCTGCTAAAAGTCTCGGATAAAAATGGTTCGTTTTGTGCACTTGTTGTAAAATCTACTATATTTTATGTTAATTTTATCTATTTGATTATTAATTGTGATATTACCTACTACAGTGATAGCCTAGTGGTGTGACCGTTGGACTGCCAAGTCATAGGTCTCGAGTTCGAACCCAAGGCACAATCTTCTGACTTTTCGGATTCATGTACGTATGTATAATTATCACTTGCTTCAAAAACGGTGAAGGAAAATATCGTGAGGAAACCCGAATGCCTGAGAGATATTTCTCGACGGCACGTGAACCCAAGGCAGAGGCCCAAGGGCGGTTTTAAAACTCTAACACCTGGTTAGTCACTAACAGAGGAAGACCTACTTATAAAACGCCAGTTCAGTTATGAATTCCCGTTGATCTACACAATGATACTTTACTTACAGTGCATAGCTTGCATGGGGTATAGGTACCTCATAACATAGTGTTACGTAATGACACAGGCCTGATATCCAGAGCAGTTAATTTCGAGTATTGAATACGAATTTAAATATAATTCGCGAGATATACACAGCCCGCGCCGCACCGTCTTCCGCCCGCGCCTCGCCTCTTGTGTATGTTCCGCGCCACGTCGTTCCTATACATTTTGTGTGAAATATGAAACGGGCGGCGCAACCCCCGCACCACATCGTTGCCACGCCCGCGCCACTCGCCATTTCCGTAATGTTATGAGGTAGGTATCTAACGTCTCGAATTAAAGTAAAAAAAAAAAACTAAAAAAAAATTTGAATGTCAAAAATTACAAGAAAATAGAATTGGTTCTAGAAGCCCCTTCCAAACGGCAGTTTCGTATGGAGAATAATAGCCTCTTGGCTCCACATTTACTGTCTGCCTGCGGCTAGATGATAAGACAATGGTGAAAACATTACTGCGGCAGATTGTATGATTCGTCATTTTGAACTGGGTGAAATAGGTTAGGTTAGGTTAGAACCAACAGCGCGCGAGCCGAGCGAGCGTAGCGAGCTGTGCAGCAGCAGCAGCCGGCGAGCGCTACTTTCATGTTGCTGGTAGAAATGTTTTCATCATTATCTAATTACCTATCAATGTTTTCGCAATATGTAAACCCTAGGGTATCCCTAGGGTTTTCGAGAAAATTCTAATTATAAAATCATCCTGCGACATATACATTAATTATAATTATATGTGAAGACGATGTACTTAGAATATAATCTAAAACACAGGCTTTTGGCCTAGTTTAGGAGGCATCAGTTCGCCCTATGATGTGACTCTATTGTACAACATTCTATAGTCCTTGTGTACTTATGTATGTCATTACTGTGTACAAATAAATGTTTTTATTATTATTATAATAATAAAATGAATATACTCAATAGGTACAAAGTATATAAAATTAGACAAATGATAGATACATTAGGTACTTAATTAAGTTGATAGATACATGGTGCTCTCATATTTACAAATATTGCACCGTAGACGATTTTTCCTAACATTTAAACAAATAATAACAAATCAGTGGAAGGGTTAAGGTTCCCACAAAATGTAGAATTAATGGCATAAAATAATATACTTATCTTAACTATTATTATAAAGAGAATTTGTATGTTTGTTTTTTACGCTTTCACGCTAAGACGGCTGAACGGAGTTTAATTAAATTGGCACATGGGTAGACAGACCATGACCTGGGTTAGGCCATAGGATCAATTTAATCCCGATATTTCGACGGGACCGAAACTCATGCGCGTGAAACCGCGAGGGCAGCTAATAAATAATATAAAGTAGTAGTAAGTAGAGCTACTTATCTAAAAATGATTTTCTTGTAAAAGCTTTGTATAAAAACAAAGGAGCTTTTACAAGTTTTTTTTTCTATTTGATGCATTAAAAGCGCGTTCGAGTGAAAATGGCAACTGGCCAGACCAGCGGGGTGGCGGAGCGATAGCTCCGTTTTTCTGTTTCACCGCTGTAACCCCATAAGCCCATATACTTTTATAAGTTAAGATCTAAAAAGGGTTTCCATGAAACTTGTAAATAACTGTGAAGATTTTTTCGCTAGTTTAATTCTTCTTCTTGATTTAGGTTTTAATATAAATATTACAAAAGGAAAGATTTTTTTTTTTATTAAAAATTTAATAATTTTTTAAATAAGTATTATCTGCATCTAATTTACTTGCTGTACATTATCAAGACCTTCTAAAATATCATAATCCTCAAAGAATCGTTGATTACAATAGCTGTTATAAAAAAATTATAAATATTAAAAATATTGTTAATATTGCTAATAATCTAGATAAATTTTCCTTATGCAGGACTTTCTAATAATCGTCCTAGATAATTAAAATATTAAGATTTCTACAAACCACAATGAAATGAAACCACCTAATTACATTTGTTTATTTCAATCAGCACAAATATGATATTTGAATAAAATTTACCTTAAACTCTGCTGTTCTGCTTTTGACATACGCGATGCAGCTTCTTCTTCGGTCTTTACACATATTATTGCTAAAATAAAGACAAGAAAAAATAAATTATTAAAAATTGAATAATTTATATTAAATAATTCAAACAAAAAAAAAACTAAATCTATTTAAAAATATCTACATATAACTAAATATCTTGTGTTATGTCAAACTTCGAAATACTTATTACATTTTTTTGTCATCCAATAATATTTATGGATACATGATAACGTACACATTTTTGTCATCAAATTCTGATATAAGGACTGAAATGAACGTGTACCTACATCTCTTTTCCAAAGATTTTTGCATGATTCTTCCTCATATTTCTTCCACAATATTCTGTATTTTTTTATCCAACCACGTCACATGAAAATCATCCTTTTATAATGCAAAAATACGGATCCAGCTTCACATATCGTTGGCCATCCCTTTCGGATAGCGAGTGTCTGCCGCCATTTTTGTGACGTAACCGTTCTCCACGCCTTTTGCCAGATAACTCTTGGTTTATTGATAAAACTATCAGAGGATTTGTGCTCGGGGTTTGTTTTTCACATGTCCTACTAAATCTCTTTGATCTTAAATAGGAGAGATTTATGGAGGCAACTAAATGGTTGAAGGACGTATTTGTGTTATCTGTAGGATTGAGACTACAAAATGTAGGTACATAATCGAGGCTAGAATAAGAATAATCAATAGTGTAAACTATTCTCTTGTTCTGGTTTTATATAACTTACATTTTTGTACGAGTGCATAATCCTCAATAAATGTAACTGCTTCCAAAGGGTTGGAGACCTGAAAATAAATAAATAAATGTACTGTTATTTGTGGTGAGAAAATAAATCTTATCTTATCTTATTATGGGCGGTTGATATTAAATCTAAAGCCAAATCTTATGTTAGTAAATTGGTGGACAGAAATAATAATAACAGCCGATCAAATCATTTGACTAGATATTTAACAACAGTAGGTATTAGATGCGCATTCTGAAAGGGCGTAGGAACGTAACTATGTTTGATAATTATTTATAAAAGATGACTTACTGACACTTATTATTTAAAAAATATGCCATATTATCAGATCGATAAAAAGACTAGATTGATTTAATCTAGTCTAGCCTTTTCTCAACTATGTTGGGGTCGGTTTCCAGTCTAACCGGATGCCGCTGAATAACAGCATTTTGCATGGAGCGACTGCCTGTATGACGTTCACAACCCAGTTTCTGCGTAACACGATACCCCTGGTAAGGCTGGTTGTCAGGGTTTTTGCGCTTCTGACCACTCGTAACAACTGTCAAAGATCTAAGAATGACAGCCGAGACCAACGGCTTATCGTGCTTTCTGAAGCGCGGAGGGGTCTCCTCAATATGTTGCGGTAAGCAGATCAGTTAAACAAAAAGTATAAAGTACAGAAGAGATAAAAGTTATAGAAAGTTTATTAGGGTGACTTATAGAAAAAAAAAAATTAAAAACGCCACTGTCGCCGCCACCTCGCTGACCGCTATCACTGCCGCCCCGCTGCCCGCTGTGGTCACCACCCCGCTGTCCGCTGTGGCCGCCGCCTCGCTGCCCGCTGTCGCCGCCGCCCCGCTGCCCGCTGTCGCCACCACCCCGCTGCCCGCTGTCGCCGCCGCCTCGCTGCCCGCTGTCGCCGCCGCCTCGCTGCCCGCTGTCGCCGCCGCCGCCGCTTCGCTGCCCACTGTCGTCGCCGCCTCGCCCGCTGTCGCCGAGAATACGGCCTAAAGTTTACTACTAGGTAGCGAGTTATATTGTTTTCATCGATTGCTACGAAATGCTCTAAGATTTTAAGCCCGATTTCATCCGGTCTTACGTTAAACCCGACACTTATACTAGGTTTCAGCCGGATTAGTCTAGGCTGAGTTAGTAATTCTAAACTAATCAGCATTTTACATAGAGAATATATTCAAATTTAAAATACCCTGACGCAAACGTTTCCGTCTTTATCTTTCCTACTCCATCACCAGACCCTGTTCATCATCTATCTATAACTTAATCATTGAGACCATTCCAATGACCGCCCAAACATGATACCTATGCTGTAAGTTGGTAAGGGATTTGGGTTTCCTGAAAATTCCAAGTGATACTGCAGCATCAGTTCAAGATTACTATGTACTTCTAATATCATTGAAGTAATAATCGTAGTATACCAAATTGTCAAATCAATTAGACCTGTGAAAGACGCTCACATTCCTTCATCAACTAGAAAATTTCTGATAATCTTCAAACGGCTTAACCGATTTTGATAACACATGTCTAAGAACCATTGCCAGAAAACCTGCTTTCAAATAAAAAAATAACGCATTCAAATCAGTTCACCCGTTTTAGAGCTACGGTGCTACAGAAAGACACACAGACACACACACATAGCGGTCAAACTTATAACACCCCTCTTTTTGAGAGAAAAACAAATGAGTTCGATTTCGAATTGTGTGCGATCACTTGAGTGAGGTTCGAAGTGAAAACAGAATCCTACTATTTTTTACTTCGTTCATCTCTCATTTTCGTGAATAAGGTTTTATTTACTGCTTCTTTTAACGTGCTTTATACTGAGCGTGGGGTGAATACTGATTGAAGTGGGTAGTAATACGATATTCTTCGGTAAGTAGGTACCTATATTCTTATATAGGTCTTAAACTTCTTAGTTTAGGGGAACTTTCCAAGTTTATGTTGGACATTTTTGACATCTGTGAACGAAAACATCGCGAGGAAACATATACATAAATAGTCCGAATCGCGAATCGCGAAGCCAAAATAATTACGTTTTAATTTTATTAAACAGCCTCAAACGACATTCCTAATTCAAAAACCTTTAAAAATAAATAATATAATATCTTCGCTATCCATTTAAAAACGCATAGGTACTATACATATTCTTAATTTAAAAGTAACAAGTTCCACATTCAAATTACTCCCGTATGCGACTCGGTAAGATTGCGCGACTAAATTTGCATGTTACGAACGAAAAGTGGAATGTACGTCATGATGGAGCATGCCGCAGTCGTGTGTGACCTACTAAACTTGGCTGGGATATACTGTTAGATAGGTAAGTAGGATGATAACGTTACGCCTACGGAGCCTAAAGTCGGTTGAATGTTGTGTTCGGTTTTAGAATAATTGTCATATATTGTATTTTAGATCCTTAATCATTTAATATCAGAAGGTAAATTCTGGTACCTAAAAAACTTTCACATTTAATCTGTCAAACTTGTGAAATTTTTTGGTAAATTGATTGTATTTTTTGACAGATTGCGAATAAGATTAGAATGCGAACGTTCTTAAAAGTTACGGGAATTGACCCTCTGATTACCTACACTATTCTTGTAAATGTTTATTTGTGATGTAAGTTCGACGTCCTCAATGAAAATTCACATTTCGCAGAACTAGTTAATCCATCATTGTTCGATCGCATGGCGTTTGACATGTCTGTGACACGTTAAGTTCAAACTCCAATAAATGTTGGTGTACAAAAATGACCTATGCAATGTCAGACATCCATTATTTTCACAATAAAGAAACAGCTTTGACGGACAGGTCTGACTGCTTTTTATCCAACTAGGTCCAAGTTCAATTTATTTTGATTGTTCTTCTTGTAACAAAGAAACTCGATCATGTCTTAAAAACTTCTATGGCCACTTAGAAAAAGAAAAAACAAAAGCGGCACCTTAATTACATAACACACGATCAATCTCAATCTGTTTCATTCTGACAGTTCCACAACATTCATTGCTTTTTTTTTTCCTTGTGGCTTCGCACGGTTTGTGCATTTAGCCAATGTCAAGTTTACATTCATTGCGTTATTTACGTGTTTATTGCGTTTTTTTTTTGTTTTTATGTAGACCAGCGTTTCATAGAACTGCAGCCTAATTGCGAAACGGACTTTCATCCATTGCTTCATATGTTCGAAAAATTTGTCTGCTCTACAACATAAAAAACGCAATTAATGTTGTTGAACTGTCAAAATAAAAGCCATGCCTGTACAGTGCGTAGATTAAAACTTGACCCGTGAGGTGATTAGTAGCAGTGAATTTTGCAGTCATGTGATTGTTAATACTGTTCTGTCTGTCGCCATTTTTAACTCTATTAATATTGAAGCTAAAATACTTTAAAATTCCCTTCGGCCGCTATGGCAACTGTATTTCGCAACTAGTTGTCAACAAAGACATAACTTTCGTTCTGTGCAATCGGTTGCCAAAGAAGAACTTTATTTCTTATTTGGTAAGCAGTAGTAACTATCGCAGAAGATTCACAACCAGGTACGAAAAAAGATCTATTCCCGATTTTAAAAAAAAGTCATACAAACTTTTATGTTTCAACATTATAAAAAAAATTTTTGGAAGGATTTAATAGTAGATTGTTTGCCTAGGGAGCAAACAACAATTTTTAAGGCGAGAGTGTTTCTTTGAATCCAGAGCGGAGTGAAGGATTCTAAAGTAGAATTCTGAACGCAGCGAGGGATTCAAAGTACGTCACTCGAGCTTAAAATAGTGTTGCTCCCGAGGTGAACACTCTACTTTTCATCACCCTCTATGAGAAAAAAAAACGTGTGTGGTCCGACCTCATCTCTCACGTATGATTTAAAACCAAAACAATTTTTTTACAGCCGCCATCTCGTATTTACGTTTTGACCTCTTTATCGACTTTAGCAGCTTTAAAAACTATAAAAACGATAACTGAATGCAGAAAAATTTTAAATTTACGCAACTGCCATCTTGGATTTACATTTTGACTTTACTATCGGTTTTAGCACCCTCGAAAATTATGAAAACGACACCCATGACGAACAACTTAAAAATTTTCGCAGGCGCCATTTCGGATCTACATTTTGACCTCTCTATCGGCTTTAGCACCCACGAAAACTATGAAAACGACACCCATGACGAAAAATTTTAAAATTTTCGTAGCCGCCATCTTGGATTTACATTTTGACCTCAATATCGGCTTTAGAACCCTCAAAAACTATGAAAACGACACCCATGACGAAAATTTTTAATTTTTTCACAGCCGCCATCTTGGATTTTTTATTTTGACCTCATTATCGGTTTTGGCGCCCTTGAAAACTAAGAAAACGACACCCATGATGAAAATTTTGAAAAATTTCACAGCCGCCATCTTGTATTTTCATTTTGACCTCATTATCGGCTTTGGCGTCCTCGAAACCTATGAAAACGACACCCATGACGGGATTTTCATTTTGATCAAATAATTCACACTTTCTCTCTCTTTCTTGCCAGCCTGTTACTTGTTCATACAATGTTCTTGATTGATCTCTTTGGTGATTAGAACATTTACTAATAATATCCACATTCCAAATTCAAATCTATTTTGCTCCCTAGGGATCAAAGAGCTATTTTGGTCCCTGTTTACGGAGAACAAACTAGCTCTTTTTGAATAGATGTGATGAAAAGATTTATTTTCTGTAGTTGCCAGAGTTGACATCTATCAAATTGATCAGCTCAATGAATCTGCTCGAGTGGAATAAAGTGAAATACCTATACATAAGTGTTCGTTGTTTTTTGCCACCGACTTCCGAAATCAAAGTTATTTTTCACTTTGTAGTGTTTTTTTTTGGAAGGCGGTTTTATTTTTTTGAAGAAGTTTTTATTTTTATCTTTTTAGTTGTGGTACCTACACAAAACCCCCACAAAAATTTGAACCTGCCTGTTTACCTGTTTGAATTTTTTACCTGCTATGTAAATTACAGTGACAGGAATTATCAGAATATCATCCACACATACTAGGTGGGAAAAATACGTATTATTGAAGCTAACTCAAAAACCCCTCATCAGATCTTGACCAAATTTATATGGACCTGAATCAATTCATAATTGGCGGAGTAATCGCGTAACAAACATACAAAAAAAAATGCAACCGAATTGAGAACCTCCTTTTTGAAGTCGGTTGAAAAGAGGTGGAGTAGCAATGCTGCATGATGGCCAGTGCTATCATCGAATAAAAATTTACGTTAATGAGAATTTATTCTTCACTGCTACCATTCACGTCACGGTTCAAGTTATAATGAACGAAATGTGTTATAAAAAAAAAGGAAGTTCGAATAACATTCGAAACGAGTCTATCAAGTACTATATTGGCTGTCTCTAGTCGGAAATAATAAAGTAAATTACAAACTTGGCTAACGGACAGGTAGGTCAAGCTCAGGGTGCACCAATTTATTCTTGCCAAGTTCCTAATTAATGGGACAGTCGCTCGTAACCTCAAAAAGACTTGAAACAGTCTCGTTTCTATAAAAACTATCCAAGAAATGATATCGGTGCAATTAAAGGGCGATGGATCGTAACGAACCTTCTTGTCTTGGATTTCTTTTTTGTGGGTCATATTCGTTGTTGGAGTAAAATGAAAGTAATTCTGGGTATAGAATATGAAATAGGAATAAGTTTTTTATTTTTGAGAAATAATCCTAACTTCTTTATATCTAATCGTAACTAATATTACAATTGCGAAAGTGTTTGTTGGTTTGTGAATGGATTTGAATGAAAATTAGCACATGGGTAGACCATGACCTGTGTTAGGACATAGGATACTTTTTATCTCGGTACCTAGTAGGTACGTTCCTGTAGGATAATTTTCGACGTCAACGCGTCGTCAACATCATTCCTTTTCCAACGTGAAAAGGTAAAAAAGTAGATATGAGCACAATGCTAATGCGTTTCACATTATTTTTATATCTTTTTCTTTCATATGGAAAGATGAATAACTTATGGTAAAGAGAGTTTCTGGCTTTTTTATTGATTATTTTGTAGGTTTCGTGTGGTTCTTCTTGCATTGGTTTCTAGCAAAGAATTGGTAAACACTGTCTTTATGGGACACGCGGTTTTATCGAAGTTCCTTTCATTGTCTATTATGTATTAATACAGAGCCATCTATAATAGTTTCAAGTAGAAAGTGTATTTTTTTTTGTTTTTCATACTAGATGGCTCTGTATTAAAAAACAAAACGTTTGGCACTTGAAACTGACTTTTTCGAACATTTCGCTTTTTCATTACGTGAAGATTTCTGCCAGTTTACTCCTACCGCACGCCGCATTAAAGAACTTTGTCCCAAGAAGCCAAAAGGCCAAACAGGAACGTAAGTCTGTTTAAAAAAAAAAAAAACATTCGGTCATCAATCAAGCTTTACCACAACAGCCACTACTTCTTCATCTGATTGTGGCGGCATCAACAAAACCTGATGTCCTGCAAATCCTGCATCGCGCAATTTGAGTTTACCTACCGCACGATCGACATATATATACAAGCTCCCGTCTTCAACAATTGGGCAGTTGCCCGCCAGACACGACACCCGTCTGGTCGGAGGATCCTCCCTTTTCTATAGGTTTGAGTGAAAGTTACACCCTGTTCATCATACCTCTAAATGATCATTGGAAATCCGTGTTATGCAGTAGGTGTATATTAACTTTTTTTTTTCTGTGTGTGAAATTATCAAATAACTTCTCCCGCTCTTGGCGCAGCAGGAGGGCGTGTCAGATTCTTACTGACTAAAACTCACCCGGGTTTCTTTAGTTGCCTGTGTGTTGCCAGGGGCCACGGTACGGTACGGCCCTTTTGGACTTTCCCGCGACACTGAAAGACCAATGCCTGCCAGGGTCGCGCGAAATGGGAGATGCCAGCACAACTGACGGGTTCCGCTAGGGCCGATGTCACAGCGGAACCCGTCAGTTGCACTGACATCTCTTTGAGGCGCGCGTGGAACACAACGCGCCGTCGAACCAGGCCTGTTTCTTATCGGATGGCGAGCTACCCATTGATCACCGTCCGCAAGCCCGCGCCTGCGGTGGCCGAGAATCGGCCTGGGATTCCCGACGCCCAGGGCGTCTGATGCGGCGACTACGGGCGTGAGGGCGCGAAATTTGCCTCTCCCTCACGCGTTCCGCCTCCTCCTTCGCGAGCATTACTGCTTCCCAGAAGGAGGTGACGGCTTCCCGTGCCCTCTCGCTCCATACCATGGCCTAGACCAGGGTCGGCGCGAGGGATCACCGCCGCCGATCGCCTCCACGAGGACACGGAGGTGCCCCGCCCAAGCCGAGCAGACCTCCACCGTATGCTCCACCGTGTCCTCCGGGAGAAGTCAGACAATGGTGAAGCCCGAGTGTTTCCTCCCGCCTTATCCGAAACAGAAACCTCCCGAAGCAACCGTGTCCGGTGAGGACCTGCGTCAGACGGAAGGTGAGGATGCCGTGGCGCCTCTCTAGCCACTCCTCAAATAGGGGACTTATAGCCGAAATTGTGGCGTGCCCAAGGCTTATCTTATCTGGTCCTAAACTAACATGTTACTTCCTTAATCATAACTGTGCCAAGTAGGTATAGTCATTTAGTCATAGTGATCAATCATTTGTATCTGAAATTACACAAAATAAATAAAAAAATACATAAGGTAACATAGCATCACGCCTTGTTTCCCCGAAGGATTAGCCAGAGGTGTACTTATATAGTTATGTTTAAGTCCCATGTAATAGGGGACGAGATTATTGCCACCATCAGGCACAAATTCCAGAATCCGGGCTGTTACTGAGACATTCCAGATAGAAAAGCCCAATAACACTTTGCCCGACCTGGGAATCGAACCCAGGACCTCATGCTCGACAGTAGCGCTTGCGACCACTACACCAACGAGGCAGTCCAAATTACCAAACCATACCAAACACACAACACTGATTTTACGAAATTAATTCAATTACATAAATCATCTCGGTATTGTTACACAGCCGGATTATATAGATATCTTGTTTTTCTTTTATTCCGTGATCAACATGTTTTTTCCTTTGACAATTTGTTACAAAATTGGGGCGAAAGACATTATTATCAATACGTTAAGGGAAGGGGGAGGGAAGAATTCTCCAAATTAATAATTGAAGCGTGCCTAAAGTAAGCATCAAGCTAAGTATATTAAATATTCCCAAACGGAGATCAAATATGTACCGACGCGACGGAACGAGAATTAATTTCGTTTGCCTGCATATCAATATAAATTATGTCAAATTGACTTCAACAGGTTTCATCTTACTCGTTTCATTTTCAACTCAGTACCTATAAACGTTGTAAGCTTTTTTAGGATTCCGTAGTCAACAAGGAAACCTTATACTTTCGCTATGTCCGTCTGTCTGTCTGTCAGTCTGCGGTTTAGCTCAGATAGAAAGCTGTAAATTGATATGGCATACATATTAATCACGCCGGACAAAGTGTTAAAATAAAATCATGAAAAAAAAATGTTTGGGGTTCCATCTTTCTCAAAGTAAGTAGTTTTCACAAACTCATAATATTTTCGAATGATCTTTCCAACGACACGGAAAGATCGTTCGAAAATATTATGAGTTTGTGAAAACCATTTTTGGATTTAGGGGTCCGTTTGTGAAATATTAAGCTTGTGAGAGTTAAGTGTCCCCTCCTCCCGCCAGCTGAATGGTTGGGTTTGGATATGTGAAAAAATTCACGGCAGTTGTACATATAACGAAATTTAAATGAAAACTATCACAGCTAAGTAGGCTCTCCAAGTTAACAAGTAATAATCGAGCAACTTACATTTGCAGCTGCAAAAACATGTTCTCCCATAAGGGATAAAACATGTTTTTGAATTACAATGTAAAGTTTGTTCTTGGGATAAATAAATTCATCCCTTCATTGTGCTTAGTCCGACCATCCTGGAACCATTCATTGTGCTTAGTCCGACACGCACTTGGTTGGTTTTTAGTGGATTCAAATCGTCAGATAATAGAGAATGCGTAGGAAATTGACAATAATGCTATCCCAATTATAATTTCTGTGTTCAATTTGACATCTAAAACGAATTTGAACTACGACTTGCCGGACTCATCATCATCTGCCTAGCCTTTTCCCAACTACATTGGGGTCAGCTTCCAGTCTAACTGGATGCAGCTGAATACCAGTATTTTATATGGAGCGACTGCCTATCTGACCTCCACAACCCAGTAATTGGGTGATACGATACCCCTTGGTAAGACTGGTTGTCAACCTTTCAGGCTTCTGACGACCCGTAACGACTGTCAAAGATCCACGAATGACAGCCGGGACAAACGGCTTAACGTGCTTTCCGAGGCACGGAGGAGTCTCGGTACGTAAAGATGGTCACCCATCCACAGACCAACCCCGGCAAGCGTAGCTTAACCTGACGGATCGATCCGTGCGGCAGTTATTACTTAGCCACGAGCTCCTACGACTTGCCGGACTATCTGTCGGTAAGAACTCAATAGGTATCGAAAACTCTTTTGTATTCACATTGATAGCTTCTTAATTAAATTAATCAAATTCAGTGATAAGAACCGACATATTCTGTTTTCACGACAGATATTGGCATCACAACCAGCATGGCGGCGTGCGTCTACATGACCAAATGTATGAACGTTAACGAAGCAAAAGGGGTACGTAAGGATCGTATCAAGTGCCGGGGTTGCGGGAAAGTCTGAAAGGGATACCGTGGCCCCTGGCAACGTACAGGCAACTGAAGGAACACGGGTGGGGTTTAGTAAGTAAGAGTCTGACACGCCCTCCCGAATGAAACTGACTATAAAGTCCTGAAAGAATATTGCAAAAGCTTAGACGACATCGACATCCATTTTCTCTGCTTTTAAACGATAATAGTAACCCAAAAAAACTTTAAAAACGTTTCGTGTGAAGATTTTTATATTTGTATTTGAGGAAAAAAAAAACTTGAAAAAATTTATGTCTAAATATCACTTAGTGTAGTAGTTCGTTTATTCTAAATTAGTTTAGTGTCAATATTTAATGTCACTGTCTTAAATGTCAGTCTTTAAAACTATCTGTTACGAATTATTTATCACTTACATTTTTTTTTTACAATAGACAGGCATTTTTCTGAAAAATCAGGCAAGTTGTACATCCTAGACAGGCATCCTTCCTTACATTCCTTACATAAATTCAAAATGAATGATGTAACCAATATTTTGTATATTTTTTATTTATTTAAAAGAGTGTCCGTGGAGTTTCTTGCCCGTTCTTCTCCATAGGTACCTACTACGCTTTGGAATGGGCAACTAGCTTCATATTTTTGACTGACCGACCCCTTGACAATTCAAAAGTGCCTGTAAATGGTTTAATTGAAATAAATGCTTTCAAATCAAAAGTCATTTATTGAAATTAGGCTGAGAATCAGCACTTTTCGAACGTCAAAATTACATAAGACAGTCCCCCAAAACGCCCACCCTTCACCACTTCCTAGTGCTTTTGCTGGGAAGAAGAAGTGGCGCAACAAACTCCCCAGCAGCACAGCTGTCTGTTCAGTTAGGAAAAAAAAATGATTCTATACAATAATTTATAAGATAATTTACATTACGCAAAATAAAATTTAAATTATAAATTAATAGCCATATGACAGCTAGCACACGCCAATATACCAACCAAAAACATCGAGAACTATACTCAAGCAGAAATAAAAATAACTAAACGTAAACAATATCTAAAAAAAAAGAAAATAAAGCCTCCAGGCATAAAGGGCGTGCCCGCTTACATAGAGCTGTAACTAGAAGTTATAATAATATTGATAAACTAGGACCATCGAGGTAAAATAAATAATTGTCGAGGTCGCTAGCTAACCACATATACAACTCATTAAAAAAAACATTGTAATGAGTAGATTATGTCAACAATAAATAAAAATAAAATAAATGTACATAAAAAGTAAAATTATAGACTTTTATATAAACTCATAAAACCTGTCAGTAGGTAAACTAATTCTGGAGAAAGAACATTTAAACATTGTCTTGAGTTAATCACAGCGACCAACTATTCTTATCATTTAAGTAGTCGTTGATAGAATAGTATGCCTTTGAACAAAGGTTGGACTTTACTTTAGTTTTAAACGCATTAAAAGGCAAATCTAGCAAACAAGAGGGTAGCTTGTTATAAAAGGTTATACCAAGCCCAACAAATGAGTTATGAACCTTATGAAGCCGGTGAAAGGGAGCACGTAGTTTATCCTTACTTCTAGTGTTAACGTTGTGAATATCACTGTTTTTAGTGTATAAGGGATACCTTTATTTACACAGTCAATTACAAATATTAACAATATAGATATATATATAATTAAAAACTAACAGACTTAAAATAATACTATTAATAATATGTACAAGTATATATTACATAAGAAGTGGGGGGGGGGGTAATTATAGGGCATCAAAAAATTCTTCCGCATCGCTGTCAACAGGAAAAGTGCCCAAAAGGCTGGCTGCATTGCCACGTTGAATGGCAATGCTGATTCTTTGGCCAAAGAAAAGGCCAGCCCTTTGGTCACGTAAAGAGTCGACCAACCGCTTGGCGATGTCTCGAAAAACTAAGTGGGCACTCGGACCCCATGGCCCTAGTGTTTCAACCCCAAACGGCTCAAACATATAAGTCCCAATAAGATTGGAGTATTTGCGCCGTTTGAGGTTTTCTGCACCTGCAGCAGCAGCCCCAGCACAGCCCGCCGTGCTAGGAAGATGGGATGGCGCAAGGGTGTCGACGCACGTTGCATCCCACACCAAAGGCCTACCTACCTTCCAAGGCATTATGGTCATTCCGTCTGGTCTCTTCCCATCGTCGCGTGCCAAACCATTGGGTTCTAAAACAGCTGGCACTCCGGCGGTGACAAGAGCACGACGGATGATGTCATTGATGCTGGCGTGCCGTGGTATCCGGCCTGCGCTCTTACTGCATGATAAGCCATGGTGTCCGAGACAGTCGACACCTTCACCGCATCGGCAGCGATGCGGAGCCACACAAGGAGCGCCCAGACGCAGACAGGTAGCGAGCCGGAAGGTGGTATCACCCAGCATAGTGCCTATGTTGGGTGATGGTAGCGCCTGAAGCCAGAGGCCCGACTCCCACTCACCCACAGCCAGCAGGCGGGCACGCTCAGCAGTATTGGTGGACGTATTAATAAGATTATTCCGTACCAACCTGCAGAGCGGCTCATCCCACTGTCTCTGGGAAGATGGGTTCACGGGCCGATCTGTATTCGGGCAAGCCGCTTTCCAGGCGTTCTCCGCATCGGTCAAGCAAGGCACTTCAGAGTAAACCAGGCAGGGGGCTAAAATTTTGGCGGTCAACTTTTCAGTGCTGCGGACAGAGGACAGGAATGCGGGTAAGCTAATACTGGTAATTTTGCGGACGCCGAGGCCACCAAAACGGATGGGTAGTGTGGCTTGTAGCCACGCTCGGTCGTCCAAGGCCACATTTAAAATGGATGATAGTGTGCTGCGAATAATTTGGTCAATTTTGTCCAAGAGGTGTGACTGCTTCCATAAAGGGGAAGAGCGTAAAAAATATATAAAATTTGGACCAAAACAACAGTATCTGATCAGGGTGAATGCCGAATGTAAATTAATTTTGGAGAGTCTGTCCGAAATGTCGTTGAAGTTTTTGATTTTTTCGTCGATGAAAGAAGGAAAGCTGTCTTCTAAAATTGGGGAACCTAGGAGCTGAAGTGAACTTTTTTCTAAAATTTTGATTTGTGGGGCTATTGCATTAAATTTCTCCAGGGTCAATTGTCTGTCGGTAATGTCAGAAAGGAAAATTTCGCATTTTGATGGGTTAAGGTCCAAGCCAATGGATTTAAATTGTTGCTTTATGGCTTGTAGGTCTTTCAAAATGGTGTCTACATCGTCTCCTAGCGTTCCATCATCCAAATACCACACGTTAAATTTTGAATTTAGTTTCTGTATAATTGGATGGATAGCCAAGCTGAAAATGACTGGCCCGAGAGGGTCACCTTGTTGGCATCCTACTGCAGATTCCAAAACATTGTCCTTGTATAGTAATTTAGAGGGGTACCTGTAACATTGCCACATAAAACCATAAATTTCGGGTAGTTCCTTTTTGGCTTCAGCCAACAAAGTGTCCCTATTGACAGAGTTAAAGGCATTCTTAACGTCAACCTTGAGGATAGCCTCACATTTGTTGGAGTTTAAAAAGGTGGAAAGGGCATGCACGGCAGCCTCACAGCCCCCTCTCGAGCCGAAACCAAGCTGTAGAGGCTGAAACTTAGCTGTAAGGGATTCGCTGTATAGCTTACAGCATATTTTGGCTGCCATACGCCTGTAGGTGCACCCAACGGCGATGGGACGAATGCCGCCGTCCTTCTTACGCAGGGCACATAGGTTGGCCCCGTATAAGACATCGACAACGGCCTCGTTCACACCGCCGGTGAGCATGAGTTTAATCAGAGCCGCGAGTTCCTTTAGAAGTGACTCACCAGCGTCCCCGGCACCTGAACTCAATAGGTCCTTTAGATGTTGTGGAGTCAGGCCGTCGAGGCCGCCGGCGGAACCACTCCGGAAGGAGCTCACGGCTGCAATCAACTGGGGCGCCGAAATGTTTGGAAAGGTTGAATTTAGGAGGGTCGGGTCGGGAGGATCGGGAAAGGTGAGACTATCCGCAGGCGCTGGGTGTTTACTCTCCAGAGCTGTTAGCGTTTCTGGAGAGTAAGGCGCCACTACATCGCTGCTGAACAGTATCCTGGCCGCTCCCCTGATGTCACCTTCACTTAATTTGGATTCCACATGTGAACATAAGCCTTTTTGTAATTGATTATTGAATGCAGGTAATTTTGGATCTAAATTTAGAGTCGAATTGTTACAATTTTCTTTAATTTGGTACGTTAAGGATTTTTTTGTTGCCAAATTTTTTTGGACATGCAGAATCCTATATGGGAATGAAAGTAATTGCTCCCAGGCACTTTGTGAGTTCTCCTGGGTCGCAAGACGGATACATTGCGCCAAATTCAGTGCGACAGACCGTCTCGCGCCCCGGGGAACTCTCTTTAATACTGGGGTAGAATTTTTGAATTTCGCAATCGTTTTCCACAAGGTTTTCTCTAAAGGTGTTGTTGTTGGGGATGTGGCTGGGGGGCATAATGGTACACTATGTGATTTGTGGATCTTGCCATAGTGTACCTTCAGACCCCGTTCTCCTTTAAAAAAACGTGCCTGTGAGCAATGTGGACATCTCACCAGCTGGACATCAAGCGATGTGGCAGGTTGACTGGCGCAGGTCCCGGCGTCGCTACAGCCGGCATTGATCATAAATAATATAAAAACACTTAAACTTACCTAAAATATAATAATAAACTGTATATAGCTAAAACACACTTCCTATATTTACACAATGTCATTTCAAATTGTCATTATATTTTTTTGACTTCTGCGGCGCAGTCGCGTTGTTAAGGAAGCACACGAAATACCTACCTAATAAACTGATTATTGTTAGTAAGTACATCTGCACATGTCTAAATAGTATCAAGTCAAATCATGTGTGGATATTAATCAAGTCGGGACATGAAGTCCAGTAGGTAGCATCAAATCTGGAAAGTTTTGGCCCAGTTCTAACATGTCAACTAATATAGAATGTTTCGAATAAATGATCCGACAAGTTAGAACAAGAAAGTCTATTAAAATCAAAGATTCCTGACACAAAATCAGGTCTCTAGCAATAACCAATGTACCTATAGACACCGACTTAACTAAAAGATGTGTTAGACATTTGTCCGTGTCTACAGGTAACTAAAAATACCTTATTTTCTCGCGTTTACCTGTCCTTATGTAATAAAAGGTATATAACTCCGTTGTCAGTCATAATACAATGTTTTGATTATGACTACAACACTGACTAGACTATTTCCCACCTGAATACCTATTTAAAACAATGAGAATACCTATCTGTGTTTATAATTACGTAATCCATTGTTCTAGAAGTAATTATCATGTCATAACTTGCACCTGCGCAACCCTGCCTCCCTCATTCGTGTAAACACCCTCGTCATAGCAAAATGGGAAATACCCAGCTATACCCCGACCCTCTGTCGCGTCCCTAAATAGCGAACTGCCCTGATGTATAGGAGCAAATTATTGTGTTTGCACAAATGGTACCCGCTACTTGCCCTATAGTAAAAATCTACTTAAGGTATCGGGTCTGATTTTACAATTGTAGTTGCCTAGTACTAGTTGCCTAGTACTCTCTTAGAAAGTCTCAGATTCTTAGTCAGTTGAGCTTTAACTTCGTTCCTACAAACATCTCGCTACTTGAGGTATAAATTCGTGCTAAATATAGTATTAAATTCGGATTACATCTAGCTCTAACCTTTGTCTGTATTACTGTTGTGTATTTTAAATATATTGTGTGTGTGTTTTATGTGCAATATACGTGGATCTATTACATTAGCTGCTTGTGGTTTTTCTACTGTGCCAAACCTTACAACAAACCGCCCCCTTCAAACGACATAAGCTGGTCGTTTACATTTTGGTCCTTCGAGCCGGATATCGTTTACATTTTGGTCCTTCGAGCCGGATAAGGTTTCAAGTAATCATGAGTCAGCAGGGCTCCATCACAACACGCAGCAAGCTAAGGAAGCTAGCCGAACAGAAAGAAGCACGTAAGGATGACATCACAACGGACACCGGGTTGCAGTCCGATAGGGGACCAGGTTCGCCGTCTGTGGCGCCGACCATGGCATCAATGGATCGCCGGAAATCGCCGCGAAGCAGAGCTTCATCCACACATAGCCGCAAGAGTGTCGATTTCTTAAGAAAGAGAATCGAATACGAGGCCGAAAAGGAACTAGTCAACTAAAAGAAAACCTCCTCAAGAAAAGAGTGGAGGCCGACATTGCCGAGATAGAGGCAGCTACCGAGAGCGAAGATGACGCCTCCAATTCAGACGCGAGTACAGCACAGCGGGTCGACCAGTGGATAGATACGACGCCGCAAGTTGGCCAACAGGAAACAGTGTTGCGTAATCCAGTTAGTGTTTTACGGCAATCGAGTACAGTGTTGTGTCAACCGGATGCAGTGTTATGTACCCCGTCTGCGGAGCGCAGGCCCATGGATGTGGCCGCGCCCCGGATCCCTACCGTGAGTTATTCACAAACCGTAAGTACGCTTGATCCGACTACATACCGTAATAATGTGTCGCACATACTAGGTACACCCGTGCCGGTACCGTATTCGAGTACGATACCTAAAGCACGGACGCATACACCGATGCCTACCGAGAGAGTTACGTCCCGATTACCGACCAATAACCCCGTCTTTACCACTCCGGCCGCAAGTGGACCTCGCGTTTCGATACCCGAGTCGGATTCACAGCGGCAGTTGAAGTACGGAGATGATGTTAAAGAAAGACGGCGGGAGTCTTCGGTTGAAAGGGACTCTGTGTTAGATAGGCTGGCAGAGGCAATAACCAGTATGGGGAGACCGCGACCGGTACCGCGACAGGCGTACGAATTACCACATTTTAGTGGTGATCCATCCGAGTGGATATGTTACAAAAATATGTACTGGGATACCACTCAAGAGTATAGTTATAAAGTTCACGAGAACTTAGCCCGGCTTAGAACGTCTTTACACGGCGAAGCTAGAACCTCAGTGGAGGATTTATTAAGTTCAGGTACGGATCCCAACGACATAATGCACGCGCTCGATCAAGAATATGGTCACCCGACTTTAATATTACAAAGCGCGTTACAAAAGATTAGGGACCTACCTAGAATATCGGAGAGCTGCCGCGAGCTTAGAAAGTTCTCGTCAACCGTGCGAAATGTAGTAGCCCTACTTAAAAATATTAAAGCTGACGGCTATCTTAACAATCCACAACTAGTTAGCGAGCTATTAAACAAGCTAACTCCTATACAACGCGCGCGGTACGGGGACTTTGCCATGGGGTTAGATAACGTGCAGGGGGTGGACCTAAGAGTCTCACCTAACCTAGAATACTTATCTCACTTTTTAATACAATTAACGCATACAACGTCGTATTATTTACAGCCATCTTTAATAGAACACAGTGCTTCTAAAACCCCAATTAGGCAACAGAAACAAGTCTCCGGTCAACGACCCATGAATACCGCGCGTCAACTATTCAGTAGGCCACAGCTGACTCATAAGATAAATACACAAAGTGATGAGTTTAGCTCGGTACCTAAGAAATGTATCATATGTCAAGGTGAACATACTATAGAAAAATGCGACACCTTTAATAAAATGACAGTTCAACAGCGATGGAACATCGTAAAAGAATTAAACACGTGTTTCAAATGTATAGTAAACAAACACAACAAAAGGTTTTGCCGCGCCGATAAATGCAAAAAATGCGGTTTTTCCCACCATCTATTATTGCACGCCGATAAGCAATACGATGCGAGCGATAAGCATAAAGATAAGCCCGAAACTGCTACAAACATCGGTGAATGGAATGCTTCTGCGCTTTTAAAAATACTGCCTATAGAATTGTGTCATGACAAAGACAACAATAGTCATTGTTACGCGATACTCGATGGAGGGGCGACAATTTCATTGATCGACAGCTCGATCGCTACCGACTTGAAAGGGCCAAGCATACCTCTTTCATTAAAGACCGCGGGCGGTCACGAGATCACTGACCCAACGTCGCGAGCGGTTGAAGTAAAGGTCAAAGGGCCAAACGGACAGTGCCACAACATTAAATGTCGCACTATACGTGATTTAAATTTGCCTTCTCAAACCGTGACCACCGCAATGCTTAACGACAATGCCCACCTCCGCGACCTGGGATGCGTGGAAATGAGGGGCGCCAAACCGCTAGTATTGATCGGGCAGGACAATTGGCAGCTAGTTGTAGGCCGGGACGTCCGTCAAGGAAAACCCGGTAAACCAGTTGCCTCCCTTACCGAGTTAGGTTGGGTCATACATGGTCCGTTCGGCCATAACAATTTAAAAGGCGAACAAATTAACTGTACGGCAGTTTCCCTGCCTGACCTGCATGACCCAGTTAAATCTAGCGAAGCGATAGGTATTTCTGAGAACGTACGTAAAAACCAATCAGATGAAAGGGCCTCAGAAATACGAGATAAAACCAACCACCGTGTACCAGATGAATCACAGTGGACAGTAGGTTTGTTACGGAAACATAACAACATAATACCTGCCAATTATAACGGTAACCTTTTGACCGGACCCGACCCATTATTATTATTACCTTTTCAAGAAAAGGAAGCCGAGACTTGTTTCGCTCGGCTTAATAACCTGCATCGCCTGGAACAGACAAAAATACCAGGGTTGTATGGGCTAGATCTAGACAAGGATCTAGATCTAGATTTACAAATGTTTAGCGACGCAAGCGAACAAACATGCGCAGCGGTCGCGTACCCAGTGGGCTACCGAGATAGTAACCAAGCGTCAGTGACGATGTTAGGTAGGGCTCGCGTAGCCCCACAAAAAGTAGTCTCAATTACAAGGCATGACTTACAACCAGCCTTATTAGCTAGACTATCGGACCGAGGCAACTGGCACTGGGTTCCTTCCGCGGACGACCCCGCGGGCAAAGCAACCAGGTCGTCTTGGCCCGAGAACCATACGGCGTGGCTGTGCGGCCCCCCGTTTTTATGTGTTCCACAGGAGCGGAGGCCGGTGTATCGAGAGGCTGAGTCAGCAGAAGTGGACTTGGAGCGCATTCAGCGGGTCCACTCTACAGAAGCGACGCCGGCGCACGCCTACCGTGCGGCGCCACTTCTCAGCTACGAGCGCTACACGTCGTGGGCGCGTAGGAAACGCGTCACGGCACAAATACTCAGCTTTGTCGGCCGATGTCGTAAGCGTCGGCCAACACAAGATCTACAGCAGCGCGATCAAGAGGAAGCTCACAACCATCTCACAAGGTTGTGCCAGGATAATAGCTTCAGTGAAGAACGCACTACGAAGCACGCTCAGGGAGCGTGCCCCACGTGAGGAGGTCCTTTACACCCTCCTCACAGAGGCCGAGCTCATCATAAAAAGCCGGCCTCTCAGCTACGTCTACGATGACCACAACCAGCCCGTGGTCCTGACGCCAAACCACCTACTCCTTGGCACTGCGTCCGGGAGCACTCCGTTCGCGCCGGGAGACATCAAGGACGTCGACTCCCGCTGTCAGTCGCGGCGTGTGAACGCGCTCGCCGACATGTTCTGGCGTCGGTGGCTACGGGAGTACCTACCTACTCTACAACGTCGAGAAAAGTGGACAAATAACGTACCTAATGTGAGTGTCAACGACGTAGTGGTTATCGTAGATAACACCAAAAACCGAAGTGAGTGGACTAAAGGAATAGTCAAAAATGTGTATCACGGAAGTGACGGGATAATCCGTGTAGCTGACGTAAGAACAATGAATGGGGTCCTGCGTCGGCCCATTGTTAAGTTAATTGTGCTTCCCACCGTCCATGTGTAATGCGGCGGAACCCTTTTACAGGGGGTGGAATGTTAAGGAAGCACACGAAATACCTACCTAATAAACTGATTATTGTTAGTAAGTACATCTGCACATGTCTAAATAGTATCAAGTCAAATCATGTGTGGATATTAATCAAGTCGGGACATGAAGTCCAGTAGGTAGCATCAAATCTGGAAAGTTTTGGCCCAGTTCTAACATGTCAACTAATATAGAATGTTTCGAATAAATGATCCGACAAGTTAGAACAAGAAAGTCTATTAAAATCAAAGATTCCTGACACAAAATCAGGTCTCTAGCAATAACCAATGTACCTATAGACACCGACTTAACTAAAAGATGTGTTAGACATTTGTCCGTGTCTACAGGTAACTAAAAATACCTTATTTTCTCGCGTTTACCTGTCCTTATGTAATAAAAGGTATATAACTCCGTTGTCAGTCATAATACAATGTTTTGATTATGACTACAACACTGACTAGACTATTTCCCACCTGAATACCTATTTAAAACAATGAGAATACCTATCTGTGTTTATAATTACGTAATCCATTGTTCTAGAAGTAATTATCATGTCATAACTTGCACCTGCGCAACCCTGCCTCCCTCATTCGTGTAAACACCCTCGTCATAGCAAAATGGGAAATACCCAGCTATACCCCGACCCTCTGTCGCGTCCCTAAATAGCGAACTGCCCTGATGTATAGGAGCAAATTATTGTGTTTGCACAAATGGTACCCGCTACTTGCCCTATAGTAAAAATCTACTTAAGGTATCGGGTCTGATTTTACAATTGTAGTTGCCTAGTACTAGTTGCCTAGTACTCTCTTAGAAAGTCTCAGATTCTTAGTCAGTTGAGCTTTAACTTCGTTCCTACAAACATCTCGCTACTTGAGGTATAAATTCGTGCTAAATATAGTATTAAATTCGGATTACATCTAGCTCTAACCTTTGTCTGTATTACTGTTGTGTATTTTAAATATATTGTGTGTGTGTTTTATGTGCAATATACGTGGATCTATTACATTAGCTGCTTGTGGTTTTTCTACTGTGCCAAACCTTACAACAAACCGCCCCCTTCAAACGACATAAGCTGGTCGTTTACATTTTGGTCATTCGACAGCCGGATATCGTTTACACGCGTTCTAGGCCTGGGGCGCTGCGCATGCAGGGCGCAGCCTTGGCACCCGTTGCCTTGGCTGCAGGTGCCGCGTCTTCGTCGTTGTCAATGTTATGTTAAATGGGAGAATATATAACTTTCCGATTTAGTAGGTAAATCACTAGCGTAATAAATGGTTTTTGCACAGCACAACGATAGCGATCGATGTTTTCGTGTGAGTAAGTTGCACGGTGCATGGTACATGCACGCTGTTTATTGGGATAAGGTTTATAATTGATTGTATACTACGTTCTGATTTATGAATTGCCAGTGTAAGCGCAACTTTGAATCTTTTGGTTTTTTATATAGATATGGATTAACTGTGGCCATTAAATTTCTCTAATTAATTAATTAATTTATTTTATTATTTGTGTACACACAGAAAATATTATTAATCCGTATAAGTGTATATTCTGCCTAATATATAAGATGTTGGCGAAGATGTATTGTGAAGCCACTGTGAGGATACCGATATCTTTGAAAAAATCTCTCAGAGAAACTCTGGCACCTAGCTGGTAAATTGCTCGAATAGCTCGTTTTTGGAGGACAAATATATTTTGAATATCTGCAGCTTTGCCCCAAAGCAGAATACCGTAGGACATAACGCTATGAAAATAACTAAAATAGACTAACCGAGCTGTATCAACGTCAGTGTATTGTCTTACTTTTCTGACAGCGTAGGCGGCCGAACTGAGCCTTCCCGCTAGGCTCGATATATGTTGGCCCCACTGAAGTTTTGCATCTACTGTTATGCCCAGAAAAACTGCCGAGTTTATAGTTTCAAGTACCTCTTTATCTAAGACGATGTTGGGTCCTAGATTTCTAACATTTGGGAGGGCAAACTTTACACATTTCGTTTTCTTGGCATTGAGAACTAGGTTATTTGTCGTAAACCAATCCGTAACCATTGAAAGTGCACTGTTTACATCGTCAAAATCTTGTCTATTCCTGTCTACTTTAAAAATAAGAGAAGTATCATCTGCAAACAGTACAACTTCACAGATATCCTTTAAATAGAATGGTAAGTCATTGATATACACTAAAAACAAGAATGGACCCAGTATTGAGCCTTGAGGTACACCTAACTGAACTGGTAGCCCGGTTTGAGTTTGAGTTTGACATAGATGGTAACCCTTTTCGCTCGTGAGTGCTTAGGTAGAATATTTTAGGCTAAGGTACCTGGCTTCGTGTATAATCGAAGACAAGTGACATCTACCAATCCGCGCTGGGCCCGCGTGGTAGATTGCAGCCCACTCCCTCTCGAAGAGACGAGGTCTGTGTCCCAGTAGTGGGGACATTATACGCTGATAATGCTGAGCGTTATAAGACCCAACATTATAGAATTTTAACTAGTTAAGACGCGCGTTAAACCGCTTGATCACGCGTTTCATATCATTTTATCGCACGTTATATAGCTTGATCTCGCGTCATACTGCTTGATTGCGCGTTTAAAGCAAGGCTTTGTTCGCATCCATGTTGCCGACAGTGACAGCTGGCAGATCGCCGTTCAAGGCATTACACGCGCAGAATTAATTATAGAGCCATGGTTTCCATGCGGTTTTGCTTCGATAAAGCTGACCGTAGATTAAAATTAGCTTTGAAAATTGATTGCTATTATGTTTTCCTTGCTTCTTTATTGTTGTGGCAGGCTGCTTGTTATGGAAAAACAGTGTGGTTCAGCAGAGAGTGATTAGATATTGCGATGGGCGAAGAAAAAGAGGTTTTATTCGAGGGCGGATAACGCCCTCTTTCAGCCCCCCTAAATTGGTCCAGGGGTGACGGATCTGGGGAAATCCGTCGCCCCCTACTCCTTAGGACCCGAGATGGTGGCGCATAGTGTTCCACGCGCGCCTCTCTATGATGAAAGGGGTTTAACACCTCACTCCTCCCTAACTCGAGGTGGCCCGCAGAGGCAGGCCGGCACTAGCCGGGGATCGCGGAAGTCGCATTAGAACCCGTGATCCCCGGTGCAAGTGTGAGACGGAACATCGGGGTGGATTTAGTCAGTAAGAGTCTGACAGACCCCTCCACCCTCCCCAGTGACAACCGTGTAAATGTGACAAACTATGCGCGAGCCGAGCGAGGGAAGCGAGCGGTTTGGGGGCAGCGGCTGGCGAGCGTTATGAACCGCTTTGATTTATCTATATTACGGTATATTGCTATATCTCTAGGGAAATAACTATATCTCGGCTTCAACCATGTTACTGGGTGTGGAAATAAACTTAACATGAGCCGGGTAAACTTGAGTTTATCTTTAGCCGGCTAAACTGTACATTAGCCTAAACCCAATGGATGACCCGTTTAAGCTCGCTAAACATAAAAGTGGTGGTGTTTCGGAAAGCCCTTGAAGAGAGGCCTAAAAAGTTGTTCTGAATAACTTTAAGCCCTCTATGTAGATTTTCGCTCTTGAATATCTATTGGCTGAATATTAAATTCACGTAAAGAGAAAAGCAAAACTGTTAAAATATAATATTACCATAAATAGACGACACCGAATATAGCTACCATTATTTACAATTCCCAAATAGAATTGGAAAACTTAAATGAAACATAAAATACATTCAACAAAAAGTCTGAGGCATAGTATTACAGAGAGAAATATTATTTTGCTACGATTTTCTAGGTACAGGGACTTTTTCTTTGTGTCTTGGACAGAGGACAAAGCTTCGCATCCATTTACTCTGGACTTCGGTAAACATTTCATGGAAACAATTCTTTTACCATGTGTTGATTTTCATTTGTTTTCATTTGTTCCGAGGAAGTGAGGGTATTGGCAGTTTGTTTGTGAACTGGACACCTCTTTTCGTTCGTTAGCTCGCTTTTTATATTTTTTTATGTTCACGAAAATTTCACTAAGTTTCATTAAAAACTGGGAACGAAGCCGCCACAATTTTATTTTAGTGCTGGAAACTTTGGACCTGAATTTCTTGGAAATGATAGCAATTATCTGTAATTTATATCGATTTTGGGGTCACCAATTCGACTCCCAAGCTTGGTGTCTGGCATTTGAAGGGTGGAATGATAAAGAATATTAGATTTCCTACGTCACGCTTATTCTGCCACGAACACACGATCTATGTATGTAAATGGTTACATAAATAACACGACTGTTTGTGTTTGTAAGTCTAATGCAATTTGATGCGGTAGCGGTGAGCGTAGAATAGAGGAGCTCGTGGCTAAGTAATAACTGCCGCACGGGTCGATCCGTCAGGTTAAGCTACGCTTGCCGGGGTTGGTCTGTGGATGGGTGACCATCTTTACATACCGAGACTCCTCCGTGCCTCGGAAAGCACGTTAGCCGTTGGTCCCGCTGTCTTTCGTGGATCTTTGACAGTCGTTACGGGTCGTCAGAAGCCCGAAAGTCTGACAACCAGTCTTACCAAGGGGTATCGTATTACCCAGTTACTGGGTTGTGGAGGTCAGATAGGCAGTCGCTCCATGTAAAATACTTGTATTCAGCTGCATCCGGTTAGACTGGAAGCCGACCCCAATATAGTTGGGAAAAGGCTAGGCAGATTGAGCGGTGAGCGTAGAGTCGTTTCTTGTTGTATAATAGCTGCTTACTCACCTTGTAATTTTTTTAACAATTTTATCTAACCTGAAATTAAATCATTTTCTAGATCTATTTTATTTCACTATTGAAGAAAAAGTCCTTACTCATAAACTCTGTATTTCAGTTGGTGTGCGCACTTAACTCGAGAATAACTAATCCGAGTTATTATTGTGATATATTTTTAATGCAAAGAACTTTCTATTGCTAAGTCTTATGGTAGCCATACACGCTACTATATGTACAAATTTGCGCAAATTTTGACTTGCACAAGTATGTTTTCACGTGTGTTAAATGCATTAGCGTAAGTTTCGGAGCCATTTGTTGTCACAACGTGCAACGGCGTCTTGCATACTTGTGCAAGTTTAAACTTGCGCAAGTATATCGTTTCGTGTGTGGCCTGTCTTAGGTGTTAAGATACAACTCCTGTAAATATTCCCGCGGCGCGTCCCAGTCTTTTGTTTTTTATTTGGGGTTTTCTTTTAATTTTGACTGAACCGCTGCTATGGGTCTTGGTATTAATCACCATGAGTAAAATAAGCAGCAAGTTTTGGAGTTGCAATTTAATTACATCATCATCTTAACTATCAACAGTATCACAGCAGGCATAGAAAAATTCACCAACGTGTATTTTCACAACAAATAAACCTTACACAATTTTAGAATGTTTTTTCTCTCCTTATAAGTACACGGGAAAACAATTTCAGAGTTAGTTTACTCAACTATGCATACAAGGCGGGTTCTCACAATTCAAGTGCCACGTGTATTCAGCCTTGGAAAGATCTGAAGACTGCTCCGGCATAAGAATTCTCCCCCTCTGGCTTTTGATGCAAAAAGTTATTTTTCAGACCGTGTGTTGAGTACGTTACATTAAAAACTAGCTTTTCCTGCGGCTTCGCCCGTGTGGATGTCATAGGTACGAACTTCGGGGATTACATACCTAATAGCCGAGGAAAAGGTCATTGACTCCTACCTCTGCGCCCGCGTTGTTGTCAACCATAATTATTTTGTTGCGCGTAATTTTGAATCTGTGATATTTTTTAAGTGTTCATTTTATGATGTCAAGGAATATTTTAATCAAAATTAAATGCTCAATTTTAATTACATATTTTTTTGGATAAGGATAAATATAATACCGGTCAAAATAGCTTCGGAAATAACATGAAATTTTTATGAAATTCTGAGAGAAAAAAAATGGTTATTGTGGGTCATCCTTAGAAGATAGACATAATTATACCATTGGAGATTTTTTGTTGAACTTTTTTAGACGTATAACCCTGTAGAGGATTTTATTTATCTCTCACGGTTTACGTGGCGCACGCCATTAAAGCTCCCAATTGGCATGATTTTTTCCGACTTCTTCAACAATAATCGTCATATTTCAGCTAATTTACACAAAACCTTAATGAATTATACACTCAAACCTTCCTCATGAATCATTCCTTCATTGGTGAAAACCGTTTGAATATCCATTCGTTAGTTTTTGAGTATATCTCGTACATACAGACCGTCGCGGCGGGGACTTTGTTTAATAATATTTAAGGATTTTTGTATGGTTTTAAAGCGTAATTTAGGCAGCTTATAATAAGTTGTCGAAATTACGCTGCATTCTGCTTCATATACACTAATATTTGAAAATATTTGTTTTTGTTGTTGTTTGTTTCCAATGAATAAACTCGAAAACTTCTTTATCAAAAATTCTTGCACCAGTAGAATGCTATATTATCACTGAATAACATAAGCTATAATTTATAAAGATATCACCCGGGCGAAGCCACTGCCGAAAGCTAGTACCATGATATTTCTGTTTTTTTCTTCTTTCAGTTTGCACCATTCTCGGTGGAAAACGTGTCAAACCAATTTTTTCTTATTTATTCATGCGTAAATTCCTCGACTCACTGAGCGAAACCTGGCAACGTCCTTCAAGTTCGCAAATTTTTCAGGCTAAATGAGTTACCCAACATTTGTGAGTTATGTGACATAGTGAAAACGTTTCCTAAAACCTCAGCTTACTCCAAGACGGAACAATATTGTAATTGGGATTTCCTGTAACAAAAATTCCGGTTAGATTTATATCAGCCATAGCCGGGATTTGGAATCGTGCCCGATAAAGAGATAGTCCCCTAACAGATTGAGATCTAATACCGTCAGCTGCAGAGCTGTACTTTGGGTTTATGATAATACATCTGTGCTTACCCCCTCGGACAGTTATAGAGGCATACATTTCTTATGTTTTATTAGAAAGACATAAAATCTATTCTTTTTCTTTGAGGGTTCCGTGATAAAACGAATTCTTATTACTTTGTCATAAAATCTATCACCCAAAATGTGTCGGCCCTAATGATACTATTTTACTATACAAACTGAAAATAAAATTCAAGGATATCTTTGACACGATCGTTTCAACATAGGTGGTTTGACTGGTTTCTAAGTAGGTACATATTGCTCATGAAAATCACATAAAGCTTTGGCATGTTGAATTTTTTTTCTAAGATAAAACATGGTCTAAAAACAAGGTCTGGTATTCCGGGAGTGACACATGCTTACGTCACTATCCAGTTGCCATTTTATTGTAACAAAACACGAATTAAGGAAAGATTTGCGGTCACCATTCTGTTAAAAATATGTAAAAAGCATTTAAAATGGCATTTCGTTTGTTTAATCAAACAAAACAATTCAATTTAAACATCAACTCAATTGTAAATTAATACCTCATTGTTTTATCGGATTCGCACAGGTAATAAAGGTGGTTGCGAAGTTATTATTACACACTACTGGTAACACAGATGTGATGACGTTGACTTGTGTCTTACACGTAGACTTGTGTCTCGGAATGCTATACCTGGTGATGTATATTATTATACTATAAGATAACAGATATATTTGCTAATATTATAAAAAAAAAAAAAAAAATTAACTATTACTAATCTTAAACGCAACTTAAAGTTAAGAAACGTTTAAACGTCAAAAAACTATGGTTAAACAAACGTTTGCCATTATTTACCTGCTGCGTTCCTTAAAGTAAATACATAATTCAACACATTCTTGTTGTAACAACCTGTATCAATGGAAAGAAAAGAAAGAAGGAATAATATTTATTTGGACACAGTTCGTGAAACACTAATAACAAAATAAAAAGTGAAAATAATCTTATAGCAATATAATGGTGTGTGCCTCACGGCTGCGCCAAAAAGGTTCATTTCAGCATTAATGCCAGACAAATGCTGTCTGAAAAACACATTCCTCAACCATTTTTGTTTTAAGACGGTCAGATCGGTCGCCGATGAGAGGGCCCTTCCCGGCCCGTCTATCGACAACACGAGCATGTTCGAAAAGCTTGTTGTTACATCGAGTGCCAGTGAAAACTACTAACAAGCAAGTGAGAACGCGATAACATTGTACGAAAAATAGTGAGTAAAAATTTGTTTCAGGAAATACGTGTTTTTGAGTAAGCCTTACAAGTTTTTGAAATAAATGTTTGTCATTTAGAATATCCATTACATGTGCAAGATTTCTATGCAGATGTTTTCTTTACTTTTACTATTTATGAGTACATTATGACCGGCCAAAGTTCAGGTAAAATTTGTGCAAAATAAGCAGATTTTTGGAGGCGTATACTGAATTTGTTTCTAAAATTTTCTATATTTTGCTTTCATAGAATCCTAGATATAGTGCACAAAATACATATTAGTTACAAAAAAATCAAATAAAGATGTGTTACAACGCCATAATCACGTACGAGCGTTTGTATGAATTGTATGACGGGTTGGCCGCTCTTACTAAATAAATTATGTAGTCGATGATTTTGGTGCAAGGTAAAACTCCAATGAGTTTATGTTGGCACCAACTTAAATTTATAAATGAATACATGTGTACTACTGAATTGATAAATCAATGTACCAATGTTGATCGATACATACTTGATTTTCATTTGGGTCTCCTAGTGACTGCTCATTGTATTACATTTTCAACTTACAATTTTGTTAATAACTGCCACACTAATTATTTTTGCCAATGTACCTAAATAGCTGGCCAATAAAAGAAATCTAGATATTGTTCGATGCGGCTTGAATGTTGGGTCAAAAAAAGTGATTGATATTTGTTAATCAATAGGTAGAGAGTTACTCGAAATGCTCTCTGGAGATTGCAATGGATTTTAAAAGAAAACAAAAAACTCTATAATGCTTCATTCAGTTATTTCAAAGGACGTACAGCCGTATAGAGAAGTGTCGACGTGAACATTGTTCTGAAAAAGATGAAGCTATTCAGAACCTCTAGAGCATTGAAACAATGACAACTATGACACTTCCCTACACAGCCCAGCTCCGCATTACTATTTACGACTGGTTATCAAAACCGTCCCGTTTCAGTATAATTATGGGAACTGAGTACGAAGACCTATATTTTGTAGAATAATGTTCGGTTATGATTTGTAATGGTTTCCACAAGCTGTGGTGTCAGGGCAGGCGGCACTTATGTCCTATGAATTAGTATTGTTAAGCCATAACTCGGACCAGGGAGTCAACACTCCATAGTTTTGGCCAAAGTTACGGGCGCCTCGCTCTCCATCTCTTTTACCGTATGTCCGTAAGTGAGACGGAGAACGCAGCGCCCGTAAGTTCGGCTGAAACTACGGATTTCACTTAAGGAGTAGACCCCCTGGTCCGAGTTTAGATCCAAGACATTTAACGACCAGAAAAAGGTTTACCTCCTTACTAATAAACGTTGTATACCGTCTGTGTAGTTACACAACGCTTTGTCTTCTTCTTTCGAAAGTCAAATTACTGACGACTGAAAGAGAGAAAACGGTGTGTAACTATTCACCTGATATAATACGTTTATTAGTAAGGCAGTTAGTGTATTAAAGATGCAATATTTTCG
This sequence comes from Xanthia togata, assembly GCA_963853775.1. Lineage (NCBI taxonomy): Eukaryota > Metazoa > Arthropoda > Insecta > Lepidoptera > Noctuidae > Xanthia > Xanthia togata. The sequence continues at coordinate 9,934,963 of OY970806.1, forward strand.
GTCATAAATATCAGCCTGTATATTCTCTTCTACTAATTATAACGCTCTGCTATAAAACGTCATAAAGCTGCTTTTCCACATCATAAGGATGCAAAAGCTAAGCTACGAAACAATGTGAACGTTTCCACTAATGCTAAGCTGTGTAGCGGAGCGAGTAGGATGTGCTGTGAAGATGCGCTGACGCAAGATAGCTGTGCGAGGAAGATGCGCAGCTCTTCCCCACCTTACACCCCTTGCGCGTCCATAGCTCCCATCCATATTAAAACATAGATAGTTGAACCCGTTTCCACCAGTACTGCTACGTGGACTAATGGATATGATTAGTGGATATCAAACGCATCCATAGCAACGTGGCTTACCACATCTCTGCTGGAAAAGCAGCCTAAAGGTATGATTCCGAACCCGCTGCACGCGGTAGTACTGCCGCAGCAGTGCTGTCGTGTCGCGACTGGTCCCCATAAATTTTCAATAGGTTTATATGAGATTACATTCCAAGCACAGCAACAAAATCGCGGCAGTAAATGTACGATTCTGAATCGCAGGCAGCGGGGATCGGAATCATACCTTAAAGATACATGTAAAATTACGGTTGGCAAATGCATTGGTGAATGCAGTAAGTTGGTGAAAGTCAGGAGGTCACTAGAATTATCTTTTAGTCCACATTCGCACGGACGTAGAAATATCGCGGCGGGATTTTATCGCGCACTGGATTTTCAACTGTCGGTGTTGAATCGAACGTTGAGAATCCAACGCGTTGGGGCGCACTCTCGTCCCAGCGCGTTGAAAAAACACACTGTTGGATTTTCAAGTCTCAGCGCTACGCAGAGCGTTGAAAATAGTTTACTACCTTATAAGGACCTTCATTGATCAATCAACCTTATATATTGCGTTAGAAGTATCTTCTTCCTTTGGCCAAAATAACCCATTTAAACCTAACAACCCAACAGAAACTCGGCCAAATATGACCTGATAATTCAGCATATAGTTACACGTAAGTAATCGCCTACTTGGCTCTGTTCCAATATCGTGTTTCTGACAAGGTTGCCCCGAGTTGCTCTAGGTCAACTTGGAACGTATGATCAGATTTATTAAATTGTGATATCAATAATTGTGACTCTGATTCTCTTGTAGAATTGCTGAAAGGTTAAAGGGCGTTTGTGTTTTGTTTTCTGTTTGTGGCTCTTGAAGGACGAAATGTGGTCAAGTAGTTCAGGGCTTATGGTAATCACACACGTAAAGATTAACTTGCGCAAATTTAGATTTACGCAAGTCTGACGTGACGTGTGTTCTAAGAAATTTGCGCAAATAATCATTTTTGACCTTTATGGAAAATAGTGGTCGTAACTATTTCAAAACTAAATTGATCGAGAGATTGATTCTTTTCAGATCCCTCTTTTAATGGTTTTTGTATTCTAATTTTGTTTGAAGTAACACAGCGTCTCCTCACTATTCCAAGACAATCGTTTACCACAGTAGATACATACGCTATCGTCACTCTCTAACCACAAACTGTGCCCACACCTGAGATAATCCCTTGGAAACCCTCTCAGAGGTTTATCCCACATAAATAGCCTATTTACTTGCAGCCAAGATCTCGTTTAGATTGTGGTCTCCGATACCAATAGCCTTCTACCACAAAACAGATAGGCGCAGAAGGTCGGCTCGATACAACGAACGCAAACAAGCGCATGTACAAGTAGTTAAGTTTCACGTACAGACGCCAGCAGATCAACCTACCCGAAACTCAAATTTTCCCAATCAACTTTGAACCTTATATTTTAATGATGAAGCAGAAAATCTATCAAAGAAAATTGACAGATTTTAGTAGGTTGATGTGCTGGCGTGTGTACAACGAGTGCAACCGTACTCGCGACTGTGATTCGCTCAAGTTTGAGATCCCCATAGGGCACCTGTCAAACCGCCGCGCCAGTGATTAACGAGAAGCGAGTAGAGCTAGTAACTAAAACGAGTGCATGACGGTGAAGAGCGATTACTTGTTGGTATTCGTAAGTACAGACGTCAGCAAATCAACACACTACAAACTGTAAAATATCTTTAATAGATTTTTAACTTTAATTCTAAAGTATAAGATTCAAAATTGATTGGGAAAATTATACAGTTTCGGTTAGGTTGACCTGCTGGCTTCTCTCAGCGAGTGTTTGTCGAATGTCACTGGGCGAGCGTCACTGTGCGAGTACTCTCTTTCATAGCTTCTGTAGCGATCAGCTATGAATATGTCGGAAATACGTTACTGAGTTGACTAATCGGAACGCCAGCGCCGCCTAGCGGCGTTCGTCAGAGTCTACAACGTAAGGCTCGGCGCCGGCTGAGCAGACTTCGTGGGTGGCGGTCAAGCGGTGAAGATGTTCAGAAACTGTCATCATTTCGAATAGTTGTGTCGTGTACCTATTGTGAGTGAAATGCTAGTGTGATTAATGTGATCATAATTTATAATTTGATCTGAACTGCGAACGGTTTTTTGAGACACATACCCCTCCTCCGTCAAATTTATGTATTTCTTTTACACAGAACCTACAATGTTTTGTACGTTTCTTGAGCGAGAAAATGGTTGATAGCTAATCACTTCCTCGTTGGCGGGGGGACAGGTCCCTAAGTAGGCGTCTATATGTGCGTGCGCCTAGATTCGCTCTTTATATGGAGCTGACCTTCTACTTCGTACCTATCTATTTCTCTGCACTACTCTTACAATACGGTGTTTTGTCTCTTTCTCTCGCTTTAATACTTACCATCTTTTTCCTCCACTGGTCTGATTTCATTAGTAGGCCGAAATTTACTTTCGTCCCTTCTTAAAAGGTTCGTAAATAGTCTCAAGGTGTTGACTCTGAATACTTCACCTTGAAATTGGGAGGTTACGGACTAAGGAGGTATTGTCACTGGATCTTGAATGGATGCTTCAATTTATATAACATTACACCTATATTCAAAGAGGTAAGCAGAGGTGTCCCATGTATTAGTGAGCAATGCTATTGCTTTTATCGAGCAAAATCTAGAATCCTTGTTGCCCTTGTTACAATTTGTTGTTCCCTTGTTACAATTACCTACATTCAAGTTTACAAGAACAGGGACAAATACTAGAGTGCGTGCTTCCAATTATAGGAAATCACATCTTAATAAGTTTTTAGGGGCATGAGGAATAGGGTGTAAAGTTCACTCATCCACCATAGAAAAGGGAGGATCCTCCGACCAGACGGGTGTTGCGTCTGGCGGGCCGACTGCCCGACTGTTGACGTCTGTTAGTCTTATATATGTCGTTCGCGCGGTAAATTCTAATTGCGCGATGCAGGATTTGTGTGACGTCATGTCTTTGATGCGTAGTTCGTATGTGGTGGTGTAACCGCTACAACTTTGACAAAGACAACAGACAATAATGACAAATTATTATGATTTGGATTTCTTGTTCGGAAAACCCAGTAACACTTTACTTGGGTATCAGGTTGCGGTAGACCAACGAGGTATTTAAATTAAAGTAACGAGGTGTCCGCGATACTATACAGTAGGACAGTACCGATAGTAAATAGCTTGGTGCAGTTCAATTTTATTAGCTGTTAACTTAACTATAAAATTCCTAATTGAATAAATATTAATTTGACGACTTTCAGGCGCATCTTTATTTATTTGTTAACGGTTTCCTATTCTGCCCTACAAAAGTGGCAACTCTTCCTCCTTCTGAGTTCCTCTAAAAGTGGCAAATCCTTACGCCTCCTGAAAAAAAAAAAACTATTCCGGCTTTGAAAATATTTCAGGTTTTACTCTTCCAGTGAAATGACAATCCTAAACAAATAGATTACAAAAATAAATAACTCAAAAAAGGAGAGGTTAATAACCCCGAAAGTTCAAATAACTAACTTAACTTTAGGTATTTCTAAAAAGGTAACAGTAACTCGTTTTTATTAGTCCTAAGTCAAAATGCGACCTTATTTAAACGTCCCACGTCTGTGTTTAACCCAATTAATTACTTTACAAACATTTTTTTAAGCCCAGTACCTCTTGGGAATAAAAATGGCGTCGGGCTCAGCGACCCCTAGTTGAAAATGGCCGAACATCAGATCTCATGACATATCTAAGCTCGCGACCCATTTACAGGATCCTCTGCTTTTAGGATTCCGTATCAAAAAACAAATGTTGATCTAATATTAGAACCTTCATGAAAAATACAAACAGATTGCAGGATTCATAATATCAATGAAAAGATAGATAGATCATAAGCAGTGATAGCCTAGCGGTGTGACCGTCGGACTGCCAAGTCATAGGTCTCGAGTTCGAATCGAAGGCACTTCTGACTTTTCGGATTCATGTGCGTATTGTATAATTATCACTTGCTTCTAAAACGGTGAAAGAAAACATCGTGAGGAAACCGGCATGCTTGAGAGATATTTCTCGACGACATGTGAAGCCAAGTCAGAGGCCCATGGGCGGCTTTAAAACTGACACCAGGTTAGTCACTAACCACACGAAAATAAGAAGAATGAAAAGATCACTTTTTGTAATAATACTTACTGTTCACTGTCCCAACTTAAACCTAGACACATAAATATAACTTCGAAAGTTTTTAATTCATATCTAAGTACCTAGCTATGATATATGGCAACGATATAGAGTCTGTAGGCAGTTTAACTATCCACATGGATATTTTATGAAAGCTTAACTGTGTCAAAATAATTTCCGATTTAATGTTTTAGTTTGAAATAAAATCTGAGACAATTTTTGATTAAAATTAAGTTTTCAATTAAAACGAATGATTTCATTCATACCTTTGATTAAAATGAATGAATTATCTCTGTGAATAAGTTCGCAAGATAAGGTGTGCCAACTTATTTTATTTGCTGAGTTAACACATAAATTACGAATCTCATTTCTACACGACTGCACAGTTAACACTTGGCGAAGAAGTTGTTTGCGAATCTAGTTAAAGGCGTTTTTTGAATAAAAAAATAAATATACCAGAATAGTCTGATTGCGGAACCCCGCCATACGATGTTTACACAAATATTCTTTTTTACACAAACAAGCCTTTCCTTAATTCCATTTTCGAGACACAAAATAAATGTTTCACCCAAGGAAACTACTTTGTTACTTTTATATATAATATGAAAACTTGTGGTGTATAGGCATGATATCATCTGAATACGATCCTAATTTGGTTATGTTAATCATACTTTTATTCAGTACCTTTTTTATATTTACATAAGTTATTAAATAGATTATAAGCGTATATAAGGTAAAAGTTAAGTAGCCTATACAATTCGATTTGTATTCTAGAAGATACTGGTTTTAATTTTTAATCATAAAAAATATATTTTGAAAAGTGTAATTAATCCCTGAACTTACGTCTTATTGTCTGTATTTTTGAAGTTTTAAAAGACTGTAAAAACTTAAAGGAAACGAAGAAGTACGAACCTATGTCAATTAGTTTTCTGAGAACTTTGTATGGGTTCAATTAAACAAACTTTCAACATGTTATTGAAATACCTACATACGTTCATACTACGTGTACAAGGAATTAAAAATATAGTGAAATTGAAAAGCAATTTTCTTTATAGTCGTGATTGAAATTGAGTAAATTAGAAACTGTAATCGAAATAAGTTTGCAGTCATTAATCATCAAATTTGTTCATTTAATCCCAAGTAAAAGTCAAAAGTCAGTCAGCAAGTTTCGTTATGTAATTTGTGCCTACCCCCATGGGCATGGTCTACAAGTCATAACTTATGACCTTTGTTGAATATTTGCTATTTTACATAGCTATAACTTTTTAACATTGAAAATGTTTTTTGATCGCCACATTTCCAGCGAAAGTGCCAATCTGCGATTATGTTAGAAATAATAAAACAATGTTAATAAAATTAGTATTAAAATATGCAGAATTTGATGCACTACAAGTTATTAAAAATACTTAAACACAATCTATTAATTATTTTATCGATTCCCGACGCCCGTGCGTCTCCTCCAGCGGTGGCTAGGGGCTTGAGGGCGCAAATTTTGCCTCTCCCTCACGCGTTTCACCTCTTCCTTCGCGAGCAGTACTGCTTCGCAGAAGGAGGTGACGGCCTCCCATGCCCTCTTGCTCCGTACCATGGCCTGGACCAGGGCCGGACGCGAGAGGTCCCCGCCACCAATCGCCTCCACGAGGACACGGCGGTGCTCTGCCCAAGCCCAGCAGACCTCCACCATATGCTCCACCGTGTCCTCCGGGCGATCCACGCAGTGATGACATTCGGGCGTTTCCTCCCCACCTTTCCGAAACAGGAAGCTCCCGAAATAACCGTGTCCGGTGAGGACCTACGTCAGGCGGAAGGTGAGGACGCCGTGGCGCCTCTCTAGCCACTCCTCAAAGAAGGGTCTTATCGCCGAAATTGTGGCGTGCCCAAAAAAAATGCCGAGGCCTGGGTATCGTATCAGTACAAACCGCGTAAATTGAACGAGCGTCTCTGTTAAAAAATTTATAAGAAAATTAAATGTAATGAAGTGTAATGTTTTGAAAACTTCTAAAATAATTAAATAATTGACAGTTTCATTTAATTTCTTGATTATTTCCCATGACGATTCTAAATCTTGAGTTAGTAAAGTAAACTTTTCGAAATTGATTTTGACGCTAAACGTTTTGACGTAAATTTTATTTTTTGCGTGTGTGAATTGAATGGTATTTGTTACTTTAGACATAATGTCAAGCATATCTAGCGATCTATCGAGTTTTAAGCTGTTTGTGTTTTTGAGAAATAACTTATAAATGTAATGCGATTTTAATTTAGTTGAATTATTTTTCAATATACCTCGAAGGTCGTGTAATGCACGAGATCTGGGAATTTTTATTTTCCATAATAATTCGCTTTTTTATTATTTTATTTTAATTATTTTCGATAATGTTATTGCAGTACTAGTGCCCTTTCGGATCGAACAGTTTTTTTTCACACATTGTGTATGAAGAAAAAAATCCTTGATTCCTCAAATAAGCGTGAAAATCCCAGATTTAATGTCTTATTATTTTGGGACACATTAACTTCTCTTTCAAAATGTATATACTATTTAAACCTACCTAAATTTAGACATAGTTATTCCTTCCTACCCTCGCCATTGTGCGTCAATGCCAAGATACACGCTCGACCATTTATTAGAGTACGGTGGAACTGCCATGATTAAGGATTTTTCCTTGTAAATGAACGCACTTGACTTGCATTAGGCGCGATGTTCCAGCAAAATGGATGTAAAAAGTTGCTTTTATACATAGGTCTTTGTTCCATTTTCGTTTTGTTCCACAGGGATGTAGAACTTTGTGGGTAAATTCGACATTTTTCTTTCTTTCTTTAGTTGTCGATGGTTATTGCTTGTTTCATGTTTGTTTGTCAGAGCGATGTTTTGATTTTTTTGTGATTTGTAGTTTGTGAGGTCAATTTGTTGTGAGAATTTGCTTTGTCTGGGCTTTTAGTAGTTTTTAGGAACTTTTTTAAACTTGGGTGTCGATGATAATGTATATAGCCCGCCCAGAATATGGCTACAAGTTTAGAACCTTCAGTAGTGTCTATCAGTTTCTGTAACGAGCTGGCAACAGGAAACACTGGACACGGTGCCCATTAAGCGTAGCGTATTAACTGGAGCGGGGGTATCAGGCTCTTACTGACTAAAACCCACCCATGTTCCTTCAGTTGCCTGTATGTTGCCAGGGGCCACGGTATCCCTTTCAGACTTTCCCGCGACCCCGGCAGGCATCGGCCCTAGCGGACCCCGTCAGTTGTGCTGACATCTCTTGGAGGCGCGCGTGGAACACAACGCGCTGTTGACCCGGGCCTGGTCCTCATCGGACGGTGAGCTACCCATTGCTCACCATCCGCAGGCCCGCGGCTCGGTGGCTGGCAATCGGCCTGGGATTCCCGACGCCCAGCGCGTCTCCTGCGTGCGGCTGGGAGCGTGAGGGCGAGAAATTTGCCTCACTATCTCGAGCTTTATTTAGCCTTTAAACTATGTGACCATGACCATGACCATGACTTACATCATGTGCCAGTGAGTGAGAGGACGCACTTTAAGAAGCTGTTGCGGCTTTCAGCCTTTATTTCTCTGATCAGAAAGAGATTATATGGCAAGATAATTATTTTAAAAAAACATCATAATAAAAAAAATAAAAAAATAGATTAGAATTTTTCATACCACGACTAGGTACTTAATTCTTTAATCCTCTACGTCTCAAGTTTTAGCGAAGTAATATTGGTAAAATAGCAAATGCCTGACAGCGAACCTGTTGAAGATTTCTAGAATCTAATTAACCACATGTAACGCAAAATAAAGCTAAACAGCATATTTCAGAAGCATATTATTACAATACTACCTTCTGCGTAACACCATCCTTAAGAAAACAAGGGTAGGCACGCGCATAATTATGCATAATAATATGTTTATAATAATATGCTAGTACTATAAGCGCGCCTTCGCATTATACGGCGAGGTCATATAATGAGGATTATGTTCTAAGCGAAAACGGGATATTTTTGAAATTATATTATGGCCGTTTTACCCAGAGTATGTATGAATATATTTATGAGAGTTTCGTTTCAAGCTTATTATAACCATTACTCATATTCGTACCATGACCTTCATTGTTCAATATTGTTCTATTCCTATTCCTGCTTAGTGCTGGGAAAGAATGAACAATTTTTACGCTATATGAACTGTATAGCGCTGTCCTTTTCACACATTTTAATATTACTTCAGTGTGAGAAAGAGATGAAGCTCTACAGGACGTATAGCTCCATCTATTTCCCCCACCCGAAGTAAGATTAAAATAATACTGCTTTAAAAGGTGGTGGTAGGCCCCGAACGAAGTTTGAAACTCAATGTAGCGACATTTTAGTTTTCAAGATCGTAGTTTATGTTCAAGTGTAAGTGATTGAACTTACTTTATCATATTTGCATGAGATCTAACTGGCTACAAAGTCAATATGGAATCAAGGTAAGGCTAAACACGGTTACTCGGTGAATAAGTTTTAAAACAAAGAAATATTTTTCTGTAAGTAATGTTTTGACTTTTGACGAAGATAGTTCGAAACAATATGTGGTCAGACTCAGTGGTTAGTAGTTCTGGTTTACGGGCGGGATGTGAAAATTTTCGCAGCCGCCATCTTGTCTCTGCTTGTTTGAGGTGCTGAGATGAAAATATATTTTTTAAATTTAACTAAATCAAGTAAAAGTATTAGCGTTATATTTTTTTAAAATAGAAATACACTGTTTGTAATTAAATTTTATTTTCGAAAGAAAAAGATCGTATAACCAAACTTATACAACAATTTATTAATAGAACAATGTTTAAATAAATATTATTGACACCAATCATTCCCTACCACACTTGAATCATTCCCTACGGTCGTGATTCAGTCGTTAGAATCATTCAGTTGCTTGTGATTCATCTATGGTCGGTCCTTGCTTTAAATCTGTCCTTTAATCACTAATTGCATAATATACTATTATTCAGAATCTGGCTGTATCAGGCAATACAATCAACATTGCCTTATAAAAAAAAAGCGCGGCGTGGTGTTTTTTTTTGCAATTCTCCATATTATTCTTATCCATAAATTTTCGTGATATTTGAAATAAAATTGTATAAATGAAGTCTTCAAGTGACGAATCCTCCAATTCAATGTGATTAAAAAAAAGAAGAACAAGAAAGCGAAATTAGTCATTGAAAATTTATTGCCACCGAAGTCAAAGGAAAAATATAAACTTGCCTACGAAAAGTTTGCGCAATCGAAAATCGACAGAAAGTCAAGGTCTTTATTGGAAAACGTTTTTCTCTGGAATACTTATTCCATGCTGAAGTGCACGGTTTTGGTGAAGCACAATTTGAACATAAAAGACTATCAGAACCGAAAAGATATACTCGTAAATGCGTGCACTGACTGTCCAGGTTCAAGTAATCTGTTTTTTCCTCAAAATAACATTTCAAACACCATGCAACATGTGAACACCACATGGTGTCCACAACTGTGACCTCTGAGTATGTTTCGGCCTTTCTTCTCAGAGTAGTCAGATACGAAACGCCAACCTCATCTAGTTTTTTAAATATGACGTGTAATAGTACATTACTGCCGCGGTCTGTAATGACTGCGTCACTGGTAGCACTGGTGATGGCCAAAAGCGCAGCTCCAGGCCAACACAGCGCGGTCAGCTTTGCAGCCCTTGATGGACAAGCTGTCCATCTGTTAAAATAATTAAATACTTTACAAAGTAAGTAAAGTAATAATTAATGATACTGTCAATAATGTCAGTTTCAACCAAGTCATCAGTTATTTTATTTATTTATATTCTGTAGCTAAGAAGCCTTGGCACGAAATTAAGAAAATCGAATCGCTTTTCTATTCCAACAATATCATAAATACCACCATCATAAATATCCGTACGTACGGGACCAATATTTGAGTCCCTTACATTTCTAACACAGTTAAAGGACGCCGTCAGCCATCTTTCCTCAATCCCCGAAGATGAAAAAGGAAATATTTTCGTCCACTATTATTTGATCGGGCCAAGATTCGCAAAATTAAAAGGGACGTCGGATCGACAGGTTGAATGAAATACGCTGGATATCCGGACACTTTCAGACAAGGGTCTACGTTTCCACCGACAAGATTCACACAATCTATGTGAAGCCAACTGAGTAATTGACGGATTAGTGGAACAAAGCTTTGGGGCTTTTAAAAGTAAATAGTTTCTGTTCTTCGTGATTGGGATTGGGCCTTTAATAATAGCTTACGAACTTACGACCTTAGTTGCCAGTTGCCAGCCGAAATTGACGCGCCATTTTGTCTAGAGTGTAAAGAAGGCTGTCCTAAGACTGCGGTGACCGCCAAATAGCGTCCGCAATTTACCAGCGAAATGAAATGAAATTTTATTTATTTGCCAGAATTTAATTTATAGTCTGACTATATTCTAATTATAAGTCGTGCAAATATTTCTAGTACAGTCACGAGCTTTAATTTGGGACCCACCTAAGGTTGAATATCGTGTAGCAAACTTTCGCCATTTAGAGCTATTATGTTAACGCTGTCACTGCACAAACAATAAACGTCATAATGTTTACCATCGACAACTTTACGTTTCTAGGGGCTAACGCCAACTGGAGCGAAGGCAAACGATCATTACCGATTTCCGAGTAATAATTACTTTTTGGTCCTGTGGTCCCATAAGAAAAAAGAAACAAATAAAAAAGAACAAAATTATATTGTCAATATATGATAGCTAGTCAACTAACCCGCTTATTCTTCAAACCTAAATTAGTTGAAAAGTTTTGTCTCTTTCTCAAAGTGACGGACCAAAACAACATATTTAAAATAAAATAGGTTTAAAGGCCGTTTATGATTATGGGGGCTTAGAAGATTTCAGCTAAAATATTGATTAATAAAATCTTTAGAAAAACAAAGTTATTTATTCTTTATATTTATTAAGACATTTATGACACAAACCTCAATCTTAACACAATTATATAGAAAGCATGGTTAGCGGTGCACAAAATAAACACTTATCACCGAAGGCTACGACTAAATTAATTTAAATCTCTCCAGTAATTTTTTTATCATAAATATCCAAAACCGCGTATATCCACCTTCATTGTCAATCACAGCCTGGAGCCGGTTACGCATGGATCCAATCAATTTGTCACATATGTCAGTACCCCTTAAACTTTCCCAGACTGTGAGGCAGTGATCCATAAGTGCTTCTCTAGTTCTTTCGTTTCTATTTGACCATTTTTGAACCATTAAGCCCCATAAATTTTCTATAGGATTTAAATCGGCACACTTTGCAGGCCACGGAATACGATTTAAATTTGCTCTATTATTGTCGAACCAAGTTCTAACGATTCTTGCCGTATGAATTGTTGCGTTATCTTGAACAAAGTTTATTGGAGCAACATCTTCTTGTGGATAATATAGTTGCAATGTTGGAAGGACACTCTCGTCTAATAAATCGACATAATCTTGAGCAGTGGCCCTGGGTGGTAAATTTATTAGTTCTCCAATGCCGGCTGAACTAATCCAGCCAGACAATCATGTTAACTGTAATGCGACCAGACGCGTTGTTAGCTATGACGTGGTCTTCCGTGTATCGCGTCCTGTCAATTCGCCACAAATGTAGTCTGCCCGTTTGGGAAGATTGAAAAGTCTTTTCATCGATGAAAGCCGACGTCGTCCAATCAAAATTTAGATACTGACGTGCGAAAATAAGTCGAGCAGCTTTATGGGCATCCGTCAACGCAATTTTTTTTGCAGGCCGCCTGTGATGCTGTCCCATAGCTTTAAGATGCCTTCTAACTGTTGAAGGGTGGACTTCAAACGCTTCCGCAAAATGCCTCGTTGGCGTAAATCCATTCATCAGGTATTGCCTTTGCATCAAGCGGCTCTGCTCTTGTGTTATAACTTGCGGGTGATGGTTGTTTCGTCGTAAGTCAATAATATTTTCCTCGTTCCCGTGGCGTCGAACCCAGCGGCGAACTGTGTTTCTTGTCACATTTATTCGTAGCGATATCTCGTGAATGCCTACTCCTTGTTCGTGCAAATCAATAATTTGGAGCCTTATTTGGTCACGATTAGCCGCAAGCATTTTATTAATTGGTAAATTATATTTTGTGAAAATATCACATTAAACTATTTTCTTAAATGACACTGACACGACACATGTTCGTAATTAGAAAATCGTAATGATAGCTTTTTGCAACGAGGTTATCATTTCGTAGGTCGATTAGATAAGACATTTTATGTCTTAACTTGACATTCAACATTTCAACCTTAAGTTTCAAAGTTTCGACCTTATTGCATTATGATTGTTCTATGTATTAGGCATAGAGACAAACTTCACATAAAGTTCAAACTTGAGCCTGAAAATGAAATTCTTTCCATTACTTATAAAAGATATAGAAACTTCTGCAACAACCTTCTGAAAAAAATAAAAAATGAATATGACAGAAAAGAACTGCAGAAAGCAGGCAAAAATAGTAAACTTATTTGGAAATTTATAAAAACAAATACATTTAGATCAAAACAACTTGAACCTCCACTTGACTTATTGACTATAGAGAACAACCCAATAGAATCAACAAATATAGTTAATTACTATTTTTCTAACGTAGGCAAAACCTTAGCAGAAAAGACCATACAATCTAGAGGTTCTTTCTCTCAAAACCAACCTAAATCTTTCCCCAGACTCAAATCTTTTGTCTTACTAGATACGGATGTCGATGAAGTATTAACAATCATTTCTGGATTAAAGGACGTTTGCGCGGTTGGGTGGGACGACATATCAAACAACATACTTAAACATTTCAAATACCTCCTTGCTCCGCCGCTAACTCATATTTTTCAGTTATGCTTAACTAATGGTGTATTCCCTAAGTCGCTTAAAAAAGCAGTGGTTACTCCTGTATATAAATCTGGTGACAAAAAATGTGTTAACAACTACAGACCCATTTCAGTTTTAACAGGGCTCTCCAAGATCTTAGAGAAAATCATTAATATTAGATTAATGAAATATCTAGAGGATAACAAATTGCTTTCGGATAGACAATTTGGCTTTAGGCCCAAAAAATCAACTAATCAAGCAGTACATCAAATGACGGATTATATAACAACTAATTTGGATCAGGGCATGCACTCCATTGGGATCTTTCTAGACCTCGCCAAGGCCTTTGACACAATTTCCTGTCCTTTATTATTGGGCAAGCTTGAAAGACTCGGAATAAGAGGAACAACGCTTACACTGCTTTCTGATTATTTAAGAGACCGCGAACAATGTGTAAAAATTGGTCAGTACGTCAGTTCTGAGCTTCGAAATAGTAATTACGGAATACCACAAGGTAGTATATTGGGTCCTACTTTATTCCTAGTATATATTAATGACCTGTGCAGCTTAACACTCCAAAATGGTGTCATAATGTCTTATGCAGATGACACAGCTCTATTGTTTTCAGACAAGTCTCGAGAGGAGGTGTATAAACAAGCCCAGAACGGTTTTAATATAGTGTCTAATTGGCTACATGAAAATCTCCTAACACTAAATGCAGAAAAAACTAAACTCATTTTATTCATTTTGAGAAATACTAACCTGCCAACTACTAACATAAACATTTATGCGCATAAGTGCGGCAAGTACGCTGACAATGCATGTAATTGTCCTACTTTAGCAAAAGCCGATCATATGAAATATCTTGGTGTGACGATTGACACAAATCTGAACTTCCGTAAACACATTGATTTATTATGCACTCGAATGCGTAAATTAATATACATTTTTAAGAATTTACGATATATAACGGACTACAAATTAATTAAACAGGTCTATTTAGCTTTGTGTCAATCCATTCTTACATATTGCATAACTTCATGGGGAGGGGCTGCAAAAACAATCCTACTACCATTAGAACGTGCGCAGAGAGCTATCCTTAAGGTAGCCACCTTTCGCCCATTTAGATTTCCCACATACGAGCTTTATACGGCATGTAAGGTTTTAACTGTGCGTCAACTATTTATATTAAAGATACACCAGCATAGCAATCTCCCTTATACCCCCATACCTATACATAAGAGAAGAAAAGACTTAGTTTGCATAAAGCCTCAAACTAGACATACTTTTATAAATAAATTTTATGGTTTTTTAGGTCCGTTCTTATATAATAAAATCAATAAGTCTCTAAGTATATATAGTGTAAATTGTAAAAAATGTAGTGAAATGTTAAGTGAATACTTAGCGACATTAAATTACTCAGACACTGAAAAATTGCTAGAAATCATGCAATAAGTTTATTAATGTTAAGGCAATTTTTATTTAATAATATAATTATTATGTATCAATGCTAGCTCTATGTACATTAATTTAATAGTCCAATAAAACACTCAGCGTTGTTACGTGAAGGCCTGAAACACAGGTTTGAATAAACCTACATCAGGCAGGTCGCTATTGTTTTTCATTAGGCCTTTATCCAATATATTATATAAGTTATACCTACACTAGATTTATTTTAGGCATAGTTTAATATTTGCTTAATAATTTTAATATGTAACTCTGTACTGATGTCACTTCTATGTAATTTATATGTGAACTTATGAATAAAAAGTATTTTTTTATTATTATTATTAAAACCATTATATTAAATATGTATTATTAAATCAATGAAAACCAAAAAAAAAAAAAAAAAAAAAAAAAAAAAAAAAAAAAAAAAAAAAAAAAAAAAAAAAAAAAAAATGTACTATTGCCTCCTCTCCCGGCGTTTCTGCTCACATCTGCCTTGTACCAAATACTTTTGGGTAGTCGCCTTTCATTCATCCTCTCAACATGACCAAACCACCTAAGCATAATTTCAAATAAATGATGCTGTGAAAAAACCTGTCATGTTGTGTGCATTAGTAGTTTGAAGAATACCGTTAAAAGCAAAGGGTAGGGTATCGTAAACCAGCACAACATAAAGCTATGTACTTATAAACCACTTTATCCTCTGTTGCTAAATAAAATCTCTCAACAATTACTTAGCTGTCACTTAACGTCAGATATTACGTTTGTCAATAGCGAACTCAGTGCCTATCATAGGATCACAGGACCACAGCAGAAAATATTTGAGTGTACGTACAGTGGCCCGCAAGTCAGTGGTAACAAACCAATATCAGCTGGTCTCTCATTCTATTAAGGTACTATTCCGTAGCCGACCGCAGGCGACTGGTTTCATTGAATTTGTTTGAATGAATGATATATTTATTTGCAAGAATATAGGTAACTTGAGACTAGAGATGCCAATGCCGATGCCGACTTGCCTTGCCCGTGTCGATAAGGCGTGATCAAACTTTGTCCACTTTTAAAATTCTGGTAAAAAACACTTCCTCTCTCCTTAAACACCTACATATATACATATAGATATACTTATATAAAATTATAAACATGAAAAAAGAGTGAGGTAAGGTGAATGGGTGTAGATGGTACACCGCTGACTACCTGCAGTATTGTCTCTCCTGTTACCTTTAATCCATCCAAAGGTTGTGTGTTCATGTCTGTAATTTTTATGGTGTACATTAAAGACTATTCTATCTTTATAGCTAACATCAGTTCTTAAGATCTAAGGGTTTCACTATATTCGGCATTTCAGCCGTGAAAATATTCAAATTTTACATTTTGGTTGGTGGTTATGAAATACCTTCCGTAGCGACACATCGCTTTCATATAAATACATAAGAATGCATAAAAACCAGTCGCTGCGACACGTCGCCTGCAGCTGCCACCTGCAGTCGACTACAGAATTGTACCTTTAAACTCCGTTCTGAAGGTCCAAGTGTCGTCGACTGTACCTACTGCTTCTATGGCTGCCACAACTTACTTGAAAATCTATATTGACACATTTTTATTTATTTGCCAATAAGTGTCAGAGAAGTTTTGTGTGTATAAGTCTCGGAGTCATAAAAAAAAGATTCAATACGAAATATGTTGGATTTCTTATTTTTATCTTTTAAACTTTTTATCTATCTATGAACCGACAAAGACCCCGTGGAATAATAAAGAAAAATACACGTGTCAGGTTTCTTATTTTAATTAACTTGGTGCAGTTTCCGTAAGGAGGATGGCAGTTAGTTCTGTGCAGTTTGTCTAAGGACAGAGTCATCAAGTTCTTCATGTTTTTTCTTTGAAATAATATTATAATTATGTACATAAGAAAAGCTGTGAGTCGCTAGCAAATTAAAACACTACTAAGAATTTGCATTAATTAAGAACTCTTCAAAGAGATACAGTTAAAATACAAACGGCATGTAATGTTTAAGTACAGAATTCTCTGTAATCATGTATTTCGTGTATTCGTAAAAGAAAATTAACATCACAGTAATTAACGAGCAGAAGCAAAATAAACTCTGCACCACATTAAAATCACACACAGGCTTTCCAAACATGCATCAGTTTTCACATTATAACAAAATAAATTCATCTCGATATTTTAACACGGAAAACGTTTGTGACGAGTCTGTCACACACGATTTCACATTACCTGTGACGTTTATACGCACGTGTCATATTATATTCAGAAATCATACGGTGCTCTTTGCGTTCAAAATAATAAATTGCTTTTAGAAGGCGATAACAATAAAAAATCTATTTTCTCTTGTTAGTGAATTGAACTCTTAAAGGAGTAAATATATACCAGAATATCTATAGCAAAATTTCCGACACATACGATATCAGTTTACGTTTGAACTATCCGTTTAAATGCACGTGTCATGTGACAGTGAAGTGTGTCACTCGACGTCAATGTGGTGGGATATATGTCAATAGAATATTGTAGGTATTAGATATACGTATGATAGTGTTTATGTTTACAAGGGTAGGAACATAAGCACTAACTTATAAAATATAAGCTCACGGGTTTATTCATGCAGAACGCTGGAGCCGATATGCCAAGCCCTTCTTGGCGCCGACAAGCGCTGGTTGTCAACGCTGGTCGGCGCAGAGAGCTTTCATACTTTTTGGCAAATTAGCGCGGATCGTCGCCGGCTAATCAGGGGCTACCACCACCTCTTTTAGTAGTATTTTTTTAATCTTACTTGAGCGTGGGAAAGGGATGGAGCTAGACGTTCTGTATAGCTCCACTTCTTTCTCGCACTGAAGTAACATCAAATTAATACTGCTTAAAGAGGTCGTGGTTGGCCCCCAGATAGGAACTTGTTGGCGCTTACCGGTGACTGTTTTCAGTTACCAGCATTCTACATGAATACACCGTAACTAAGGACCTAAGCTTACCTATATAAGTATGTATTCAAGCTCAATAGATTTTCTTAAGCACAAGTCTGTCTGAAAATATTGTACTTCTACGGACTTACAATATTCTTTATTGCACAAATAAGTCTTCTCATTATTCGTTTTAATAGCTCGACGTCACTGCGTCACTGGTCATTCCAAGCGATGGCGCCCTGTTGACGGCGAATCAGACAATGAATGAAAGGCTTATAAAAATATGTACAAAGCTAATCCCAATGGTGTTAGCACAATCTCAAGCATAGTGAACTGCGATGTTTAGAATAATAGACTATGATGATAAACAGAACGCAGCCTAAAAAAAAACTGTAAAAAAAAACCAACCGATTTTCAGTTATTTTCCGTTTTTTTTTTGTGAAAACTTTCTTTTTCAGTTTTTAGTTATGGTACCTACGCCAAAACAATGTAAAAACCGTGACAAGAAGTTTTATAACTGTGAAAATCGCCCTAAGTAAAACATATGTTTGTGCTTTACACACGAGTTGACACGAGCCGCTCTCGTCAAAGGCAGAGGAATCTGCACGATGCGACGCAAAGACTATCTCTATGGCACGACGGCTGCAGTCGACGTCTGAGCACCGTACTGTATGAGTATGAGCACTTAATGGAAACTATTTTCTCAAGAAAACTGTTCTTAGAAATGCCTTAGAAACACAGGGTTGAGTAGAGTTTACTCATCTTTTGCAAATTGTAAGTAAACTGAAGGAGATGCGGTTCTGTAGTCTGTGGTACATGATCAAAGACGTTCGTTTGTACACAAACAGAAAGAAAAATAAACTGTACCCAACCTTAGAAATATATGGGTTGACGTAATCTTACTGGTCTACTGCAAATTGTATTTAAACTGTAGGAAATCCTTTTTTTTTTGGAGTCTGGCACACGAGCAAAGAGTTAGATTGTGATACACAGAAAGCAGATGGCCTAATAAGGCCTATCCCACACTTCGATTTTTATTCCCGAGATTTATAATCAGTGTAACGGTATTGCAACGTACGCGAATTTTAAATCGCCAGTGCGAGTAGATACATAAGATACCAGATGTAACAAAATTGTGATAAAAATTTCGCGCGATTTTTTATCGCAGTGCGGGCTAGGCTTAAGAGAGTGTACTTGGTGTTAGACACAGACACGCAAGCTCTACTCAACTACAGGGTTGAGTAGATCTTACATATCTAGTGCAAAGTGTAAGTAAACTAAAGGAGATGATGCAGTCAAATAATTTATTTCAATTCGGCTTAAAAAAGGCACTTTTGAACGTCAAAATTTACAAAAAACAGAATTGATTCTAGTAGCTCCTTCCAAAAGGTAGTTTTCGTATGTAGAAGAATGGGTAAGAAACTCCACCGTTAATCTTTTAAAATATCTATATTATATCTATGTACCTATACATTAATTATATAATTATATATGTGAAGACGATGCACCTAGATTAAGATTACTAAACCACGATAGGTAAAAAGAATGAAAAAATTATGTGATAGATACATGGTGCTCACATATTTACAAACATTGTTAAAATTATACGATATTCCTAACATTTTATCAAGTAATACTAACAAGTCAGTGTGATGTGTGTGTGCTGTATCTAATGCATTTCTGTAGTCTGTGGCAAAAGATCTACTAAGTACTATGATTACTTCGGTCTAGTTAAATTGTTTCTTGTAGGCCAAGCTACTTTATTGCAGGTGTATAGGCTAATAAATTAAGATCTCGTCACACACATCGGTTTGTTAGTAATAGGAAAAAGCAATATTCCTCTGGAAGGTTTCGATGTGTGCTCAGCTATTTGTACTTGTCCCGTTAGTACCTATGGCAAAAAAAAAACCTGCATTTTTTTATAAGTCTTTAAGGGCAACTGCCCAGGTGTTGATGTCGGATTGTCTTATATATGTCGTTCGCGCGGTAAACTCTAATTGCGCGATGCAGGATTTGTGTGACGTCATGTCTTTGATGCGTAGTTCGAATGTGGCGGTGTAACCGCTACAAGGCCATACGTAAATATTTCCCCAAATAGCCTCAACTTTAGTCCCACACAATATTTTATAAGTATACGAGTATTATGTTCCGCTACGTCTGGTTACATGACCTAGATTGTTGGGAAAAGGGTTGCCAGATGATGACATGCAAATGTTTTATGTCCCTGTTTTGTAAGTCACGTACCTATTTATTCTACTTGCCTCAGTGGTCTCAATAATGAAAGGCTTGGCTCACCTTGGCGGCTACGCATTCGAGTATTACGCTTCAACACGGAAACTCCTCTAGATACAGCTTGAAAATTTTATTCTGATTATAGTTCACCGAATTTTGAGGTGCGTTAAGGGTGCGGGGAAAGTGAAAACTGCGTTATGATTCGCTATTTCAAATAATTTCAAAAAACGTTCCAATCTGTAGTGAAGGGATATTTATAAAAAAAATAAGCGCATTTTAATTAATTGACTAATTATTTTACTGTTTTTCCTACTTTAAAAACTACCAGCCTGTTACTGTCCCACTGCAGGGCAAAGACCTCATACACAGAAGGCACGAGCACTGATCACCACGCTTGCTCAAGACGGGTTGGTGATTTCAGACTTATATTAACTATAAATCCAGGTTTCCTCACGATACCCCCGGTCACCAGGGAGAATGGAACCGGCGAGAGATGTCGTGCTGGACCAGGATCGGTCCTGGGGCCGCATCTCTGGGACATGGGATACGACTGGGTGCTGCGCGCCGACCTCCCTAGCGGCGTCAGCGTCGTTTGGTACGCTGACGACACGTTGGTCCTGGCGCAGGGAGGTCGCACCAGGCGGCGGCCGAACTAGCGACTCACGGGGTTGCGACAATCGTTGCTAGAATCCGGCAGTTGGGACTCGAGGTGGCCCTGCACAAGTCCGAAGGAAGGCGAAGGAACGCGCCACCGCCGGGTTCCTAAATGACGTTAGGAGGGGTTCACATCGGCGTTGAGTTGACGATGAAGTACCTACGACTCGTCCTCGGAAGTCGGTGGAACTTCGTGGAGCACTTCCGACATTTGAAATTTCCAATCTTTTCTGAGCAAGTGTGGAGATTGGAGTTAGGGGGAAACTGGCTCTGGTTTAACACCAAAATAATAATTGGCGTCTTTGTATAACCTGTCTAATAAAAGTGCCAAGTTCGGCTTGGACTAATTTTTTTTTGTCCATTCCAAGACTCATTGTTAGCTCTATGATGAACATTGAAAAACCACCATTTATCCGAAAAACAAGAAGTTTCTTTTAA
Organism: Xanthia togata; assembly: GCA_963853775.1. NCBI lineage: Eukaryota > Metazoa > Arthropoda > Insecta > Lepidoptera > Noctuidae > Xanthia > Xanthia togata. The sequence goes on from OY970806.1 coordinate 9,955,976, forward strand.
CCAGATTTTCAAAAAAAGGTCGTTAAATTTGAGTATACAATAATGATTTTCCTTAAAACAGTAAAGTAATCACATAATGCGAACATACACATATATAATAAAGTATACATAGTCTTATAATTACGTTTTATTTCGCACCTTATTTTCATTTGAATGACATTAAATCACTATGGGTCGATTTAACTACGAGACTTTTGTCCCATGGTATTCTGGCCCACGCATTCGGCCGACTTTTCTACTGCTGTTACTACTTCGTGTAATGTGGGCCGCGGACCAGAGGCCATTTTCCCCCTAACCCGGAGATTTATCTTCGTGCCTTCTCTGTATGAGACAGTGGGAGAGTTAAAGGCTGGTAATATTATAATACATACCTAGGGTTGCCAACCATACTGTTAAAAATCGTATTATAGTGTTTTTTACTCAAAAATACGAAAACTGTTCAACAAAAATTAAGTATATGAATAATATACTGTTTTCACTGATATCCAAAGCTATACCTACATAAAAAGGAAGTCGGTGGCAAAAAACGAAAATACAAAACCAAAGACACCGACTTCCGAATTTAAAGTTCTCCATTTTTCATTTTGTAGTGTTTTTTTTAGCAATTCGGCTGTTTTTTTTTTGTAAAGACGTTTCGTTTTTCGAGATACTAACTGTTTATTTTTCCGAAATACTGTTTATTTCCCCACTTTGACCATAAATACTTTATTTCTTGTACAAAAAGTTGACAACTCTATACATACCCAATAAAATTTAAAACACAAATCACTGAAAAACGAATTACTCCAGTTTGAAATAATGCCAGCCAAAATCAACCTAGAAATCCTACTCCATCCCTACTGAGCGCTATTCCTAAAAATTTCAGCCTGCATTAGCCAAATAATTAAATATGACAAAATTAACGTACAATTAACACGGCCATCTAATGGACTTTAGAAGATTGCTAATATAAAAAATTAAATCAATCATACGTAAAGAAGTGGAAATTATAGAAAGTACATAGTTGGAATAGTATTAAGTAGGTTGGATTGCTTTTTTACTTATAGCCTAGTAGACTTTAATCTGGGATCCTTTCCTTCCCCACCTCAGTCTCATAGTCTCATTCAACGGTTTACCGCAAAAAAGTGATCTTTTATAGACAACCGTTGTGTGTGTCTCATTGTGAAACTCTATGTAACTTTGATTCTTTTTGTACATAGGTAAAATATAAAGAGCAACCTATGCAAATGTGGGAATGAATAATGAAGGGCTTAGCTACGGCAAGAAAGAAAAAATATCATCAACGCACTTTTTTTTAGTAAAATTACTTTACAAGCTCGTGATTTTTCCGTGCTTGTCAAGTTATTTTGACCGTCTAGAGACGCCATTACGACTTTGCGACCGAATCCTGTCGTATAGCGATTTCTATCTATGACGAGACTGCCGCCCCTGAACTCGGATTTTTAACGACAAGGACAGGTTATTAATAAATAATTTGTAACTATGTTATAATCGGTTAACTGTCGAGTTACTAATTTCATATTGATATACGTAAAAATTCGATTATGTCGTTCATTCCCACTTCTAATTTCATGTGTCCATCAACTAACTCTCAAATTTCAAACAAAAGTCATTTATTCAAACTAGGCTGAGAATCAGCACTTTTCGAACGTCAAAATTACATGACAGTCCCCCAAAAACGTCCACCCTTCACCAGTTCCTAGTGCTTTCGCTGGGAAGAAGAAGTCACAGACTACATATAGATACTAAAAAGAAGTGGCGCAACAAACTCCCCAGCAGCACAGTGTCAGTGTCAAGTATCATGTAGAGATATGTTGTATCAGGTATCTGTTATCATTGTTACTGTTACACAAAAATAACAGATCCAAATATCTGTTATTAAATAACTGCCTCTTATTTTTATATGGACGATAAATACGTATTTAAATTTCAATTGAATATCTTCTTTAGTTTATTTCGTTTACAGTCGAAAATTCAATCCGAAGTTTTGACTAGGAATGACGGGGTAATGTGAAATTATAGAATTACGGTTTATTTATATATTTTTTTAGTGATTCGGTTACACTGGAAACTGACCCCAACACAGTTGTAAAAGGCTAGGTAAATTGTTTAATGAATACTCGTACGCCGTAAACACAGATATGTTTTCGAAAAACTTTAAATTACAATTCACCAATTCTCTTCCGTTAGTGTGAAAGCAATGAAATTTCTAAATTCCAAGGGTTCAACATTTTAAAAATCTCGACAAGCAATCCAGCCAAATGACTTTCAATTGAGTATGATCTTTATTCCTATTAAAATAAAGTCGTACATGCATGGAACATGTTGCGACCAATCCCGTTTAATCGTCAAACCAAAGATAAAGGCGTCCGGACACGATCACTGATATTTTTTAGTTGCATCACAAATTTCTATAAAGATATAAAATTAAAGTAAAGTAAGTAAGTAAAAAAGTATTTTTGTGTCAAACAATAACAAACAAACCAAGCAAATTACTCTCAGTAAAATGGAATAACATCTATTTCGTTTTATCAAAAAATCGTCAATACCTGGAACATTTTGCGATTAATTTTGTCAAGTAAGGATAATAAAGGCATACCGATACGATTACATTTTTTTTTGGTTGCTGTAAAGAAAAATATAATAAAACACAGTCGTGGTCTGTGTGGGGATTGTTATTTTCAGTACCTGACAGATAAGTTATATTGTTAGGAACGTTATTTATTATTTTTAAATATCTGTTACGATAAATACGCCTCGCACCTAGTGTCATGCATGAAGTTTCTGATGTCAAGCAAATAACGTAAAATTTTGGATTTTTATTATTTTGGCAATTTTTTTTAGCTATTCTATTCTACTTTATGACGTCAGCAACTCAGCACCAACAAAACTTTAAAAAAATAACTACAACTTGGGAGAACTATATATTGAAATTAGTTGCTTAAAATAACTAAACCTATCATATAAAAATATTAATAAAATCTTCACATACCGAATTGAAGAAAATAACAAAAAGCCAATGAAAGAAATTAAGTTACAAAATGGACTACTCGTCACGGCATTAATCGACGGTGGGAGTGATGTGAACTTAATATCTATGTTCAGATAATCGCGAAATGTGATAAAAACAATAACATTACGATGTCAGGTTTAGGAGGAGCTCGAGGCTAAGTGATAACTGCTGCACGGTTCGATCCATCAAGTTAAGCTACGCTTGCCGGGGTTGGTCTGTGGATGGGTGACCATCTCACATGGCACGGAGGAGTCTCGGTATGTTATATACCGAGACTCCTCCGTGCCTCGGAAAGCACGTTAAGCCGTTGGTCCCGGCTGTCATTCGTGGATCTTTGACAGTCGTTACGGGTCATCAGAAACCCGAAAGTCTGACAGCCAGCCTTACCAAGGGGTATCGTATTACCCAGTTACTGGGTTGTGGAGGTCAGATATTCAGCTGCACCCGGTTAAACTGGAAGCCGACCCCAACACAGTTGGGAAAAGGCTAGGCAGATTTATGGATGTCGGATTTAGGATGTTCCAAAGTGTTTTCGGAACGATTGTTTTAAAATTTTAGTTGAAATTGATAACTACATACATTGATAACGTAGGATTTCATATTGTGCCGTAGACGCGTACGCCTTTTAAAGTAAATATTGGTCAATATTTAAAAAAAAATGTTTCATGTGTATTGATATTTAGTATAGATGAAGCCAATTACTGTAGAATCAGAATGGCAAAATATCTTATACTGTTTCCGTGTGTTGCAGCTCGTGTGGGTTATATTGGTAGTGAACAACTCAGGGGGTCAAATTATTTTTTTGTATTGAAAGTTATCGACCGAAACAAATAAAAGAAGTTCCCATTGAAGTGATCGTAGTGCTTTAGGATGATATTCCTATTGCTCAACGTCCACTGCTATTAAAACATCTACTTATTATCATTTTGAAAAAGAGTGTTGCAAAACACTAGCGTGACAACGCAAATGATAAATATATTCATTTTCGTAATGAGAGAAAAAAAATATTAAAGGAAGAAAGAAAATCTCTGATCTCTGATCTCTGATTTTTGTCTGAAAGAACTATTAGGACCTTTGTCAGTTTTCCAATATGACTTGAGTTCTGCTGGACAGCTGAGTACCAATTATTTTACTCAAAGGTGGAATTTTATATATGGCCTAACATTCCTCCTTTACGTTAAAACCTTATGCTTTAAAACCTTTTTACAGCATAAATTCACTTTCTGAAACAGGTTTACCTGCTAGATTTATTGATTTTTAAGAAAAATTAAACTTAAACTTCAACCGAAACTCGCAGATCTAATGTCAAAATGGCACTGAAGACGTCAATCATAGCCCGATACTTTAAAAGTGCGAATAAATTTATTAGTGGTGAATGAAAACTGTCTGCAATGCGGTATCTGGAGGGGGTTATCTGCTGCTACTAACTATTGTCCACCGTTTCAGTCCCGAGAGAGGACATTTTTGCGGGATAAATATTTGCCGGAGAAATTTTTGCGGGCCTATGTCACTTTCCGGGCCACAAGCTAATCTTTATGAAAGAATTCACATAGTTGGTTGCTTCTTGCTGCGAGAAAAGGGCACAAACCAAAAAATAAATAAACATGCACTAATGATGTAATATAGTACGATTTGGATACAGTAGGAGAACGGCATACATGTAACAAAATCACTCCAATACATTGGACCCTGATTAAATCGCTCCGTCGCTGTTCAATTTAAAACTGCCTATTAAATCTCATGATAGGCGATATGATGTTTGTCCAAAATAATAATAACCAAGATATTTTAGCGGTTACACCGCCACATACGAACTACGCATCAAAGACATGACGTCACACAAATCCTGCATGGCGCAATTAGAGTTTACCGCGCGAACGACATATATAAGACTATCCGACATCAACAGTCGGGCAGTCGGCCCGCCAGACACAACACCCGTCTGGTCGGAGGATCCTCCCTTTTCTATGGTGAATGAGTGAACTTTACACCCTGTTCCTCATGCCCCTAAATATTATTAGACAGCCGATCTAACTATAATAATTTAATAATTATTATTACACATAGGAGGAAGTCTGAAAATGAGACCGGTGACCGAAAACTTGTGTGGAAATCGGTTGTCATGGTATGGGCGTTTGATGCGGAGGAATGCGGAAAAAGATAAGCAGATTAAGTATCTTGACCTGGCTCGCGCGGTTGTCGACATGTGGGATGTGGATACAGCAGTCATTGTGCCGATAGTCGTGACTGCCAATGGCATAATAGCCGCTAGGCAGCTGGATCAGGAGCTTGATCCAGAAAGCGGTACTTCTGGACACGGCGCGTATCGTTCGGAGATTCCTCTCTCAGGAGCTCTGACCACCGGTAGCTTGGACCCTGTTCACGATACCGGTGGGCTACTTTTATATTTTCGATAGTTTTTTTTTTTTAAATAAAACTATTAAAAACAAAAAATATGTATACCTATATGTTAAATAAAGGAAATAATGATTCTAATATAATAATTTCACACATTTTAATCACAAACGCAGTACAAAGTCAAGGTAACACTTAATCGAGACTGGGTAAAACCTGTACAGTATTACAGATCACCAGGGTTAACCTCCATCGGACAACTCACTGTATTAAATGAACATATAGGTTTTACATAATAAATCACAATTACAAATGAATAATACCAAAAGTGAAACAAAATTGAAAATTTAAAACGAAACTGAATAAACTATCGGTATAAGAAGCTCATAAATTAAACTCACAAAATCATAGTAATTATACATGAGAGGAAGTCTGAAAGTGAGATCGGTGACCGAAAAGTTGTGTGGAAATCGGTTGTCATGGTCTAATGCCCATCATTTGATGCGGAAGAATGAGGAAAATGTCGCGAAGAAAGTTTTGAATATGAATGTTGGTGGCAATACGAGTAGGGGAAGACCAAAGAAACGATGGATGGACTGTGTGAAAGATGATATGGATAGAAAACTCAAACTCAAACTGAAAGCATTTATTTCAATTAAACCATTTACAGGCACTTTTGAATTGTCAAAGAGTCAGTCAGTTAGTCAGAAAGTTGAAGCTAGTTGCCCATTCCAAAACGTAGATCTCTATGGAGAAGAACGGGCAAGAAACTCCAAGGACACTCTTTTAAATATAGAAATTACAAAATCCTGGTACATTACTCTTGTCGATTCTATATGTGAGAATAATGTAAAAAAAAAAAAAAAAAAAAAAATAAGCCCTGGCAGATAAGAGATGACCAGTCTCAACTGACGGCGCCCGTTCACGAACATGACGCGTGGATCAGCACCATCCAGCTCAACCATTTTATAGGGAACCGAATGATCCAACACACTCGCCACCATCAGCGAGACATTAAGTGAGTATGACAGGGACTAACTAGATGACGACTAATAGAGAAGTATGGAAGAAGAAGACATGTTGCGCCAACCCTAAATAAACTGGAATAAGGGCAGGAGAATAGTGACTCGGCCAATAACGAGGTTTGAAAAGTCTTTACTACCTACAAACGCAGACCCTTTTACAAACCACACAGCTAAAAAAATGTTCACGATCTCTATTTGAAACGTCCCCAAATCGCGACGTGTTTTCCCCCATACAATGTTTTATAACCCTGCCTTGTTTTGAAAGTCACGTCCCCAGCCAACTTGCTTCAGTTGTCCCATAATAATAAAGGGTCCGACTGACCTTGTCGGCTACTTGATTTTATTTCTTTTTCCCCTACCCGTAACTTCAAGCCGTTAACTTTTATTACCCTCCATAGTTTTTATGAAGAATTCAGAGAATCTGATATTTCTTATAATCCTCCTTTCTTTTCTTAAGTATCGCTATTATTGTTGTTTTCTTGTGTATTACTTTATATTTTTTGTTACATTTGGGGTTTCTGGTTCTATTTTATAATAAGGAAAAAGCTGATGGCTCAATGATCCTCATCTCCTAGAGGATAATAAATCATACATTTAAAAAGTTTCACATTTTCGGTGCTATATATATTCTTATAGTGTCTTTCTTTACTATTATTTGTGAAAAAACAATACAGTTACGATCAACTAACCGTCCCGCATGTACTTTTCTAACTAAATGCGTGGATGTGATGAGCAGTACCTAGAAAACATTTTATTCAAGCTTTCAATGACTACTAACCCTTCTAGGTACCAAAATGAGTTGTAAAACAAATGATGTATTAAAAGAGGTAGAAACGGGACTTGTCACAGCGACTGGTCCTACTCAACTAAGTGATTGCCCGTAGTTGGCACTCAGTCACGCACGGAACCTCGTAGATCACACAGCTCAATAATTTCAGTTTTTTTTTAATAAATGCGCATTAATATGACGTCTCGTGCAGCTAAACAGTGCTTGCTTTAATAATACAAGAAAGAAAAATAAGACACATGGGATTACCTACCTCGTAAGTACAGCCAAAATTGTTAATTTGTTGAAAATTAAATTAATATTTTAACGTTTGCTTCACCATGTTTGTGAGAGCGAGATAGATATTAAAAACATGCGTGAAAGACATGATACACACACAATGCGCGAGGTGCTAACGCGATTTCGCTCGCACGTCAGCGCCGTCTCCTATCTCTATCCTCGTCTATCGGTAACTGTAGCTTTGCGACTGTGAGATGACACTGATCACAGATGTGTGAGTTTCGGTGCATGCAGTCGTGCGCCGAGCCCAAGTTTACTGATTGCGATGTTAGCGCGTAACATATCTTCCTCCTTTTAGTACATCAATGTGTAAAACTATTATATGTATACTTGCTTGCCATTAATTGGGAAAAAATCCAGAAATCAGGCTGCTACTGCTATATAGAGTTTCTTAAATGGAAATCCCAATGGCACTGCTACTATGTAATGATGCTCATAACCAGCCTATAAGGTTACCAATGCTGGGAAACTGTGATTGACTACGCAAGCCCAGCGCGGGTTGGTAGATGTCCTTAACGCTATGACCAATATAAAAATGTATTGCGTACGAAAATGTAGAAGAAATGTAGACCTCAAGGTATTCTATTACACTAATATCTGCAAACAAGAGCCGGCCTTGAGTTGTGAATGTAACTACATACTCGGATATCATATTTTGGTTTGTTTGTCAACCAATTTACTAAGTGGGCCAGCAGTACATAGGTACGTTCCAGAATTAGGTTTCATAGTGGCAGTTTATTAAAGATGTAGGATTCAAAGTCCTAAACCTTTGTAAGCTATATTGGTAAATAAAAGGTTATTTTTCTGAGACTTCTGTTTTGCTGTTTCAGGCTGAAACTAATGATTTTTGAGATTTGTTCATAAATATTATGTAAACTCAAATAAAACGACGGCATACTGATGTTGTACATCTGACCGATGAACTGAGAAGACGTTGTCGATTGCAATAAACCACGATAGATAAATGAGCTTGTGTTATGTAATGTAATGTTGTGAAATGTCATGTTATATAATGTTGTGTAATGTTATGTAGTTTTATCTTATGTACCGATGAAATAAATAAACGAATAATAAAAAAAAAACACATCGTATAGTTACAAGTCGAAGCACCCGTGTCGTTGTTGCAAAACGATTCGAACTTGTATAAATTACAAAAGATGAAATGCCGACCCTGGCAAATAAATCAATCATATGCCTCCTTACAATTGGAAACGATAAACAACCAACCATTTGATACGAAACCAATTTCGAATTCGATACAAAATGTTTTCTGAGGAAACAATTTTGTGTACCTACTTCATATAACATAATATATACATATTTCATGTCTAAACCCTCCTGACTGAATGTAGGACACAGCTCCCGAGCAAGTACCACGAACGTTGCTACTAATTAATTAACTTATTCAGACATTTTCAACGGTTTTCTTGTTTTGTTTAAGATACCTAAAACTAGAATTTCCAAGCGATATTTGCAGCGTTTTAGCACAGAATAGCTAGCTACAGAAGGCCTCCATACAAATGAAAACAGCACACATAACGCACAGATTTATTTATTGTTATCTATTTAAGACAGAAAGTTAGCCATTAATACTAAATCAGTTAATCCTTTCACTCTGCACACTACACTACTCAAACGAATCTCTCTGCTCTGCACTATGTCAAACGAATGACAGTCACGACTGGCGAGTACGTATTTGCGTGTATATTGGGTGCGGGCGTTTTCGCTCAATGTATAGAGCTGAACTTCTGTGATATCTATTCTGTGGTTATACTTTTCTCGTGATATTCTTGAGACGAAATATTGTGTGCCAAAAATAGAAAAGCTTTATGAGTGTAGTAGTGAATGAAACCTTTGGAGCGAGATGTTTTATACTTTTAACGTTCCTAGTTTACGTGTTTATGAACAAAAGCTTACGTAATAGTATTTCTTTCAGCGTGATTATTTTAGGTAACAGGGTTGGAATGTATATATAAAAAATAGGAAAATAATAAAGCTTCCGAAAAACAAATTAACTTTCAACGATCTGTGGTTGACTGTAATACCAACTAAGCTGTGTTACGAGTAAAATGAACTTCCGAAAAAAATTATAAGTTTCCGAAAACATATGTTCTGCTAAAATAATCGTTTTCCTAAGATCTATAGAAACCAGCTTAATTTCTACTATTGGTTATAGAATAACTTTTTTAACTCAATTTTAATGAAAATAACTACCTACAGATAGTGCAATCCACGACGACGCGCCCCACTCCGCGATTACAGTACTGTAAGCTGTATTTAGTACAGAGCGGAGCGAAGTGGGGCGCGTCGTCGTGGATTGCACTATCTATACTTACGTTTTTAACGAATATTGTTTGTTCGATGTATTTTTCCATGGAATTTTATTTCAACGAAAATGTAAAAATAGACTTCAAAACGAGCTGCTACCAGAAAAATAGGTTGGGTTAGGTTAAAACTGCGACCCCGTCAGAAATGAGTGATTATTCCGAACCTGACCCGAAAATCCCAACCCTAGACGGTTGACATCAGGTGCACTCCGAGGTTCGGTCAGACAGAAATAGGAGTCCCGCGTAGCGTGGCACCGTCGACATAGGATGCAAGAGCGAGCGAATGACAGTACGAATACCTAATATTACGTGAGCAAATGCTGTATTGATTTTTCGGTATTAACAGTATTTTATTCGATCGTTTCTTTATTTGTATTCGCATAAATTGTCGGAAAATCTATACCTATATATTATAAAGAGGAAAGATTTGATTGTTTGTATTGAATAGGCTCCGAAACTACTGGACCGATTTGCAACAAAAAAAATTTACCATTAGAAACCTTAGTTTTCAGGGAGTAACATAGGCTTCTTTTTATCCCGGGAAAAATAACGGGTCCCGCGGGAAAGACCACGGGAGCGAAGCCGCGGGTAAAGTGCTAGTTAGTATACAATGTGGATCTGGACTTACGACATTAAATTAAAACGAGCACAGTACTAGTCCATAGAAACATTTTAAAATACGAAGATTAGTAGTTAATGGAAAATTGAAAAATTGCAATTTTCAAACAAAATAAATAGCAGAATCGACTGCATAAAAAGTAAACACGCTTTATCTACGAAAAGTCACTAACCTGTTGCGCGGCCCGATGCGGGTCGCGGCGGGGGGCGGCGCCTGCGCTGCGGTGCGGGGCGTAGGTGGACGTGGGTAGGTAGTTTAGTCGGAGAACAACAAATTAGCGGCATAAACTCACTTAGTTGCGCGTTGTTAATTAAAAGATCACTGGTTGAATAATTAATCACATAATATCACATCACAATCAGAATTTACATCAATAGTCAAATTTATAAAGGAGACTGAAACGATTACATACAATCTTGGGCCTGGTTGTAAAAAGATGAAGGTGGTGTCAATTAATAGCTTATTTAATATCAGCATTTCGCTGAAAATTCTGCGGATTTTGTCAATCTGAGAACAGAGATAAAAGAGATTATGTAAAAGTGAGGTTATGTTACAATCTTTAACTAACAGCTGATTCCTAAAGTGCAAAATATGTGCTTTTGCACTAATAGTTATTATATTTAGTAGGATATATTTGATAAATCATATGAATGAACGGCAATGACTTCAGTCCTACCGTTACGAAAAGTTACGAAAAGGATGTCTAAAATAAAATAAAAAATCATTTAAGTATTATAGTGTTTTATTCGTCTTCAATTATAATTGAAATGTCGTCTAGGAATTGTGCATGTGGTGCTATATGATCGTGGTACCTAGCCCAGCTAAGATACCATATAATGATTATATGAGCGCAGTAGCCTACAGTTCGTCTCCCTACAATACAATTTACAGTAATGCATTACTATAGCCTCCCTTCCTGTACTAGAGCCATTGCCGAATCACTGACAGAATTGTTTCATCGGGTAAGGGTCGTCGACCCAGTGTATTGCAGTGATCAGTTGTTGTCCCACAATTCACACAGCGATCCATAGTTTCACTGTTTTTTCTATTCCGTGGTTTCAACAATAGAATACACAATCCGGCAGTAAAATCCAAAATAACAATTCCAAGTCAAACGTGTGAGCCATCTTCGGTGTCCAGTGTGAAAGCAAGGGTCGTACGAGGTAGACAGGTTCGGAATCCGTAAAATACAAAGCAAAGGTCGTGAAAAATAAAGAACAATTGGGAAAGCACTCAAAACGCATCGGAAAACACGAAACGAGTAAACAAACGAGATTATTAGAGCAGTTGCCAACCACAGACTACATAGGGATACTACGTTGGCAACTGTCTAGTGTCCGTGTCAGTCAGCTGTCATGCCAGTGACACAGACTAAAAATAGAAAACTAATTTTAATCGATAAGAAATCGATAATCATTAATATTGTTTTTTCAGTAATTAATTGATATTTTATTTATTAATATGACTGTAATTATATGCACTATATTGCACATAAGTGTATACAGTGCATTTAATTACTTTGAGTTAATTATTTAGTGCAAAGGTTTTATTTTCGTAACTGTGTAATCGATTACTCAATCGGTAATCTCACGAAAACTATCTTTTCCATATTTCTCCGCTTCCAGATTGAGAATTGAGGTGATTTTTCATATTCTAAGATAGAAAAATATGACTAATTTTTTAGATCCTATCTTATCTTATTACATTTAGGCCCACCGTTTTCCATCTCCTTTTCAAGGTTACCACCGTTGTTCATTATGCACAAGCGACATCGATACCTAATTAACTAACTAATATTAAACTAACACTGAACAGTAAGTCACACTAAATCGTCTTTAATCACAAATAACAACTAATTTTTTTCGCAAAATCACAACAATGCGCGCGCGGTTCGTCTCGTGATAAAAAAAGTAGCCGTGTGCGCTCCTCAAAGGGCGCCGCTGCACTGACTGAGACCGAGTCCCGAGACTGCCGAAAAAATTCTGCTCACACACACACTCGCAATTGTCTATGCACCACTAATGCATAATTTGCGTAAGTAATATTTCTTTTTCTTTCTAATTGTAGTATTATTTTGTGAGACTGGGCGGGGCGCGTCAGAGTGGAATCGTATGACACCTTTCTCTGTCTCTCAAGCATATTGAGTCGTAGAGGATAGAATCGTACGTTTTGCACAGGTTCTTGACCTTACAATGTTTACCTATTATTACGGACTCAGATCTACATCATGTTGAAAAATAAGAAAATGAAAAATAATTTCCTGTGGCTAAAGTATTCATTGGATTTGATTGATTTTTTGTATACGGGTAAAGAACATGTCAAAGTCAAAGTCAAATAATTTATTTCAATTAGGCACAAAAAAGGCACTTTTGAACGTCAAAATTTACAAAAAATAATAAAACTGATTCTAGTCTAGATTCCAAAAGGTAGTTTTCGTATGGAGAAGAATGGGCAAGAAACTACATCGTTACTTTTTTTTTTAAATCATTATATCTTGTATACACTTATTATGTAATTATATGTGAAAACAATGCACCTAGAATAAGATTACTATACCACGATAGGTAAAAAGAATGAAAAATTAAGGAATGACATAATTATGTGATAGATGCATGGTGCTCACATACTTACAAACATTGTAAAATTATACTATATTTCTAACATTGTAATAAGTAGGTAATACTAATAATAATAAGTCAGTGTGTGAGTTCAAGTAATCACAAAAAATAAAATAAAATAAATGTTTAAAAAAAAAAAAAAAATATTATACAATTAAATTAGCAACCAGTTCGATTTTGTCTAGATTCTGAATTGTCCTATGGAGCAGGACCAGCATGTTTTCAAGCATTTTTATCTTGGATATAATCCTCTAATTTGTAATATGCTTTTTTACAAAGTGTACTTTTTATATGATTTTTAAATTTTCTTTCATTTAATTCTAATATATCACAAGGTAGTCTAGATTCTGAATTGTCCTATGGAGCAGGACCAGCATGTTTTCAAGCATTTTTATCTTGGATATAATCCTCTAATTTGTAATATGCTTTTTTACAAAGTGTACTTTTTATATGATTTTTAAATTTTCTTTCATTTAATTCTAATATATCACAAGGTATTCTGTTGTAACATTTAACACAGTACCCCATAAAAGATGTATTTACTTTAGATAGTCTGAAAAATGGTTGATCTATTTTATCTTTATTTCTAGTATTAAAATTATGTCTATCACTTATTTTATTAAAAAGATGTAGATTTTTTCTCACATACATAATACTTGAATAAATGAATTGGCAAGGTACCGTCATAATATTAATCTTTTTAAATAGTTCCCTGAGAGATTCACGACGACGTAGATTATAAATGGCTCTGACAGCTCTTTTTTGTAAAACAAAGATGGATTCAATGTCAGCAGCCCGACCCCACAGTAAAATGCCATACGACATAATACTGTGGAAGTAGCTAAAATAGACCAAACGCGCGGTTTCTACATCTGTTAACTGTCTTATCTTTCTAACAGCATAAGCGGCCGAGCTTAGCCGCCCCGCGAGAGATGTTATATGGGGTCCCCATTGTAATTTCTCGTCTAGCGTAATTCCAAGGAAAACTGTTTGATTAATAAATTACAGTTTTTCTCCATTCAATATGATGTCACATTCGCTACTTCTAACATTTGGTAATTTAAATCTAATGCATTTGGTTTTTTTATTATTTAGTACCAAATTATTTACCGTAAACCAATCTTGGACCTGAACAATAGAGCTATTCACGTCGTCAAGATTTGGTGACCGTCGGTTTATTTTAAAGATCAATGATGTGTCATCTGCAAATAACACCATCTTTGGCTGATTTAGAAATATTTGGGGTAAATCATTAATATAAACTAAAAAGAGGAATGGACCCAATATCGAACCTTGAGGAACGCCCATTACCATTTCAGACCCTAATGAGTTTGTGCCGTTGACTTGAACTTTAACCTTTCTATCTTTCAGGTATGATCTTAACAAATCATGAGCTGTATTCCTAATCCCATAGTGGTCCAGTTTCAGCAGAAGTGTCTCATAGTGTACGCAATCGAACGCCTTCGAGAGGTCGCAGAAGATTCCAATGGCATCTTGTGCTTCTTCCCAAGCGTTAAAAATGTTCTTTATTAGGGTGACACCGGCGTCAGTGGTACAGCGCCCTTTGGTGAAACCGTACTGTTGGTCATGAAATATAGAATTTTTATTAAAGTGACGTAACATTTGATTGAGTATCAACTTTTCAAACACCTTACTGATAACTGGCAGAATTGACACAGGCCTATAATTGTTGGGTTCCTTGCTATCACCGGATTTGAACAAAGGAACTACTTTACTGTGTTTCATGAGATCCGGAAAGACGCCTTGGTCTACACTAGTGTTAAATATGAAAGCTAAATAAGGCGCAATGGTTTCGATGACTGATCTACATACTTTTACAGACATTCCCCACAGATCTTCTGTTGATTTAATTTTAAGATCTTTAAAAGCTTTTATAACAGCCTGGGGGTCTGTATGCTGAAACCTAAACTCCAAAGGGCATGCCTTTACATTCTTTCTAAGTAAGGCAGCAGAAAGCGCGGGTGAGGAATTTAAAGCTTCAGTGGTTTTATGGGGAATATTAGCAAAAAAGTTTTCAAATTCCTGAGCTATTTCTACATCTGAGTTGATGGGACCATGTGCAGTCTCTAAATTAAATTCAGTATTACGCTGTTTTTTCCTACCGGTTTCATTATTAATTATTTGCCAGGTAGTTTTTATTTTATCATCAGCTGATTTTATTTTATTGCTAATGTGAAGAGCTTTTGCCATTTTGCACACACTTTTAAAAGTTTTAGAATATTTTGCAACATACTGATGAAAGCTTGTATTATTCATATGACATGACACTCTTTATGTGGTTTTGAGGAATGTCAAGCGTCCTGCTCCACATTGTATAAAGCAGTAAATTTCATATTTTGAGTATGCTCATATAATTTTTTTTCGGAACTTGTAATACTACCCTATAAAATAGTGCAACGTATGGAGGGTAGTCAAGTAGTCATGTGCTTAAGGAATAAGACAGATCTGGAATTAAATTCAGTTTACTGCCATTATCTTTGTTATTTACCCGTTTTGGGAGTATTACAACAGAGGTTTAAACTCACTACCTTTTACTCGATATTTCAACAGCCCTAGTTAATGCCGCATTAAAACTGCACTATCGTAAATATCGTGGTTGGAAAAATAATTATTTGTTTTATAACTGTATGTTGTACTACGATACGAGCCATTTTTCTCAGCTAGTGGATACAATAATAAACCTTTCACTCAGTACACTTTACGACTTAAGCGGAATGAGCAGCTGGTACGTTTTTATGTTTTTCTTGCTCGAGGGAATACAAATTCTAAATAACCATCAACAGAAGGTATCTAGGGTATAATGTTCTGCTTACAAATTAATACTACACTCCATAAAAGCTACCTACTTTGCCAAAAATATCAAAAGCCAATGTATTTTGCACTGCGCAATGTTCAAAGCCTATGCATGACAATAGGTTTGAACGTCGGGGAAAAATTTTTTTTGCAAAGTAGCCACTTTTGAGCATTTTTTTTTTGATATGCCGTAAATTAATGCTTCTGAAGAGGGCCCGTATACTTTCTTACCTTGTCTGCATTTAGATAGAAAAAGTATTTAAAAAGAACATAAACAGAAATCGCTGCATTTTCTCCAAACATCTAAAACTCTTAACACAGGCTGCGCCAGAGGAAAGTTTCTAAAAAATATGCTGGTCATTCCATTGAGATCACAGTTCAAAATTGCGTGTCGAAAATACTTTATTGTATTGAATGTTTAAGGGGCCTGCGGAGCATGCGTAGTTCATACAAACGTAATACCAAAATAATTTGAAAATCAAACATATTCTTAGGTGTAGTGTGTATTTATTCCGATTGGATTACAGAATATCTAGGCTCCCAAATATATAATTTGAATGAACACTGATATAAAGACGAGATATGAGGAATTTAAAATTTCTATAGAAAACTTATTTTTCTCATAACTCGTATTTAAATCAGTGTCCATTCAAAATATATATTTGGGAGCCTAGATATTCTGTAATCCCATCGGAATAAATACACACTACCTTAAGAATATGTTTGATTTATACATTATTTTGGTATTACGTTTGTATGAACAGAACAACGCATGCTCCGCCGGCCCGTTAATTTTGGAATACTATTGAATTTATTTTTATTTTATTGTTTATTTTGTTATTTTCTATAATTTATTGTATTATGTAAAAGAACACATTCATAAGTGTTCTTTTTATAGTTTTAATGAACGTTATTTTATTCATTTATTAATGATTTCAAACACAATGTGAATTGTTCCTGAATAAATTGAATTGAATTGAATATTGAATTGACCACGCACAATGAAGGGTTCCGCAGTAGGGATGAATTTATTTCAAAAGAAAACTTAACTTTGTATTTGAAAAACATGTTCTCCCTTATGTCAGTTAGTAATCGCAAAAAAAAATGTGATAAAACAACAAATTAACGATTTTAGGACTTTTTACTTCACTTGTACCGTGAGACCTTGCTTCCCGCCAAATTTCATGATTCTAGGTCAACGGGGAAGTACCCTGTAGGATTTAATTTATGCCAGTATCAAAATATGTCGCTTAGATGGCCGATTATTTTAGAGCTCCAAGGGACCACAGACCTATGTATTTGATATAAATTTCAACTTGATAACTTTACGGGTTTCTGAGAAAAAGGGTCTTGACAGACTGACGGACGGGCAACGAAGTGATCCTATAAGGGTTGAGGTACGGAACCCAAAAAAACGCGCCGAATACGAAAATTACGAGAGGAAACCGAACTTACTGTTTTTAGTGACGACAAGTCGACGAAGCATTTGCCGAAAGTCGTTAATATTATTTAGAGATAGTTAATTCGGTAAGTATATCGTTTTGTTTCGCAAAATTAAGCGTGATTGATAGCAACTTGATTGATAGCTTTGGTAATCCTGCATGAGATTGTTTGATTAAAGTTTACGTTATTTAATACTTTAGGTATGTCTCAAGGTCGATTTAAACGTTCAAACACAGAATCAGAGTGAGTTTGGCCCACTTGCACGTTTAGTCAGGTTAGTTACTGATTTTTGCGGGCTCTTGAGAAGACTCAAGGCATCTTTCCTGACGTGTACCTGCTAAGACGCTACTATTCTGAAATGATCTAATCTGAATTTAATTTAATTTTAATTTAAATAATGTAACTTAATTTTTAATTCAAATAAAAGATAATACACAAATGTAGAGTTTTAACTCTTATTACCCGTTTCGCAATTAAAAAGTAACACCGGGTTAGTTAACCTCACATTTGTATTTTTTGAGTTGGGAACATTGCAGTTCAATCGATGTTACATACAATAGAATTGGAATGTCTTTGCCCTGTTATGTAATCCGACCAAAAATTAATGAACGAACAATGAACGGAAATTGTATACCCATCACTTTTTCACTATATTACGATACGTAATACCTTAACGTATTTGAGTTTTATAACATGATATTTTATTTTAAACGTATTGCATGTGGTTTCCATGGATATGTAGTTGATTGATGGACGAAAACGTCAGATAAGGAAATATATCCTGTCAGTTTTTTGAAGCTTAACTCTAACTCTTGGTGGCGCAAAATCAATTAACTGATAACCCTGAATTAACTGTTAACTCCGAGCTATTTGGGATAACCCATAAACACTCAAGTGGGCCTTAAGGTCTGTACTCGATTTAAACAACGAAATAACGTTCGTTGTTTGTTCTTTCAAAGCCAATTATACAGTGGGGATAGAATGAACTTTAAGCTAAGATTTTGCCAAGAGTATTTTTGTTGTTCTCTACTAATATTATAAAGAAGTCGTATGCGAGGGGAAATCTAAAATAAATAAGGAGCCTTTAATCTTATAAGTCACTACAAAATAATAATTGTTTCACCACTATACCCTGGCAAATGCCAAACAAATGTTGAGCATCTTGCTCAACATTTGTTACAAGTTGTATATGGCACCGTACTCCTTTAATTAATTAAACTTCGCGAATGGCCCACATTGGAGGAGAAGAAGCAATTATAGCACCAGAACACAATGACAAAACTATTACGTGTGCAATACTTCAAGGGGTTAGATTGTCGCGTTCTGTTTTATTGCTATCAATTGCGATGTTAGGTTTTATATAGTAGCGAAAAGCTCAGATTATAAAACATTCTATAAAACTCGTATATGGCGATATAGGCTTGTATCAGACGTCATAACAAGACTTTTTAGTCATATATTAAGGTGACAAAAGTGTAATTATTGTCACCAAAGATACACAAACGTGGTCCTAGCGTAAGACAATGTCGGAGTATTAACCCAGGGCTTATGATTTCTACTGAAGACATCTCGATTCCAAGCCAAGAGACCTCACAATTCGCTGCCAAGTAAGTTACTAGGCCGTCTGACCGCATTCTACGCGCTAGCTCAGCCGTGCTACCTCTACCAAAAATGGTCCAAAATCGTGTCAATTTTAACATAATTCACGAACCTCACTAATTAGAAACCCGGCTAACTTTGCAAACATTACACTCTCGAACTAATTTGTCGCCTACGATAGCGTGATGACGGGACTTGTAATTTGATTATAGAGGCCTCGGCTGCCTGTCACAATATACCGTAACTTTACTGTGTTTATAATTAAGTTTGTCAAACAAGAGTGAGCAACGCATTAAAATTCAGGCTTGTTTTAAAAAAAATGTTTCGAAATTTTTGGAACCTTTAACGTGTTGTTTTAGTATACACATTAACTTTTGGCTGTAATAAGTCAGCTTTATTTTTTCAAGGTAAGTAACGCACACGAAAAACAATAGAAGAAACTACTCACTCGCTTACCATTAGGTGAGACAGAGGTGAAACATGAGCGTGTGTAAACAATCTACATAACACAAATTGTAACAAATTGACAAATTTGAAAATTTTCGGGGCCGCCATCTTGGATTTACATTTTGACCTCACTATCGGCTTAAGCACTCTCGATAACTATGACAACGACACCAATGATGAAAAATTTTAAAATTTTCGCAGCCGCCGTCTTGTATTTTCATTTTGACCAAATTCACACTTTCTCTCCCTCTCTCCGGCATGCAGTGTACTCGGGCTGACATGTACAATTTTATCCCACGACACTGCGACACAAACGACACTTTACTCTTTTCTTTTGTTTTTTTTTCTGCCGGTATTGTCTTTCTCTTTGAATTAGAAGAAGAAAGTCGCAAGTATTAACATTTTTTAGCGTTACGATTTCTGAAAGTTAAAAATATAGTACATTACTCGTAGATACAGTTACAGCTAGGACAAAACAATAACTGAGTTGATAAAATAAACATAATACAGCATCTAAAAAAGTATAAACTTTCCATTTGACTCCTTCATTTAAATTAAATGTCAGGATAAAAGTTTGAAACCTGCTGAAGCCTGAAATAAGCCCGTTTCTATTTCCGTTCTACATTTTAAAATCTATTTTTTTCCTGTAGACTCACTCGTATTTTTTTTTTTACTAAATTTGCCTTTTTACTTTACAATCTCAATTTGATCTAGTTCTTTTCCATGAACCTACTACTAGGGTTGCCACCACTCGTTAGTTAAAATCCGGGAGATAAAAATGTTCTTTTTTTTAGTTTATTTTTTCCATTTGAACGAAAAAAATTGACGGAACAAATGAACAAATTTACAAAACTCTTGGCAATCCAATTGTAAAATGTATGGATTTCTTTCTTCCTTGATATGTTCTTGATTCAAGCGGTTTCTTTATTCTGTCTATTATATTGAATATGAGCTAGTGTTTTACTAAAACGCTTGTAGGGCAGCGTTTGATACAGGTATGGACAAAACGTAGTTTTGAGTAGCGCGCGTATGATTTTCGTCACTGTCAATAATTAAGCCAGCGCGCGTGAATTTTAAATTCTGGAAGTATTTTATTTATTTGAAATTCCTTCCGGGAGCCGGGAGATTTAAATGTTCATTTCTGAGTTCCGGGAGACTCCCGGAATTCCGGGAGAGGTTGGAACCCAGGTAGGGTTCCCACCTCTCCCGAATCCACTTTAGAATGGGCTATTGGGCAACTAACTTCATCTTTCTGATTGACGACTCTTTGACAGTTCAAAAGTGTCTGTAAATGGTTCGAGTTTGCTTTGAGTTTAAAGCTAAAATTTGGAAACGAAGATAATTATTTTATACCAAACTAACTAACTGATCGTAGTGTTTATTTAAACTTTTAATATTCTGACACTTCTAAATCTGGCAATCTAAAAGTTATTACTTTAATGAAAAATGATTGCTGAAACATTTGGGATAAAACAAAACAATTTAATCCTATTCATCGATATTAATATCTATATTATAATCGATTAATATCAATCAAACGATAATCGATAATAAAATCGAATAATAAAATCAAATAATAAGCCGTTCATTATCCTGATCAGACAGTAACTAATTTAGAAGTGCAACTTGGAAGTGAAAAACTGGTTGATAAAAGTTGCTTGCAAGCCGTTGGTTTAAATTACGAACACAGTGTTCCAATTTAACACTTGGTGTTTCTGCTGACGTTTGGACGCAACGCTGTCCCCCAATTTTTGCTTTCCAACGTTTAACGAAGAAAAATACAAAATTTATATAATGTCCCGGAAAGACTTTTCAAAATTAATATTCATTCTGACTCATTTACATGTAGCCTTCGTTTCTCCTATCTATGAAATCATCCACTACTTTGGGAAAATGCAGACCAAATTTTTAGAAATACACTAATATCAATCCCAAATGTGGCCCTGGACGACCGAGCGTGGCAGCAAGCCACTCTTCTCATTCGCCTGGGTGGTCTTGGTGTCCGCAAAATATCAACTATAAGTTTACCGGCCTTCCCCTCTTCGGTCCACAGTACCGATAAATTAACCAGGATTAACCGAACGTATCGGTCAAACACGTTACCTCAAAATCGACCGAATCGAGCGACTCGAATCGAGCGCTTGGAAAATGGCTTGAATACGGATTTGCCCGAAAATCCGTCCCCCCACAGACGGTGGGACGTGCTGCTCTGCAGTATTAAACGGAATAATCTGGTAAACACGTCACCTAATAGTATTGAGCGTGCCCGTCTACTGGCTGTGGGGGGATGGAAGTCAGGCTTGTGGCTTCAGGCACTTCCATCATCCACTATAGACACTATTATCTCAGGTATCGTTTCGGCTCGCTACGTGTCTCCGCTAGGGCTCATCTTGTATTGCTCCGCATCGGTGTCACTGCGGTGAAGCTGTCAACAATCTCGGGCACCATGGCCTGTCCTGCTACAGGAGCGCAGGTCGCATAGCACGGTACGCCAGCATCAACGTTATTACTCGTTGAGCCCAGCGGTATTAGAACCAAACGGCTTGCTACGTGATGATATGACGAGACTAGCCGGCATGACGTTGTTGCCTTGGAAGGTGGGTATGCCTTTGGTGTGGGACGCAACCTGTGTCGACACTCTTGTGCCATCTCATTTTCCTAGCTCGGCGGGCTGTGCTGGTGCCACTGCTGCGGTTGCTGAGACCCTCAAGCGGCTTAAATACTTGTTACCTTATGGGTAAGTACAGTTTCGAGCCGTTTGGGGTCGAAACACTCGGGTCATGGGGCCCAAGTGCGCGTCTCCTTTTTAGAGGAAAGTTTTCGCCGACTGGTTGACACTTTACGTGACCAGAGGGCTGACTCGTTCTTTGGCTAAAGGATTAGCACTGCCATGCAACATGGCAATGCTGCCAGTCTTCTGGGCACGTTTCTGGATGACAGCGATACGAACGAATACTTCGACGCCTAAGACGTGTCATTTTGTTTTTGTATTTATTTAGTCATTTAATTTAGTACCTAATGTAATAAATAGTTGTGTTAAATATTGTAAAAGAAATAAAATAGCTAAATAAATAAACAAAAAACAATAAAAACCAGACTGTAGAACTTGCTTTTGAGATTGGATTTGTGGTTTGTTAACAGCAATAGGCTCATTACATGGAATACGCAATTAACATTACTACCTACTGGGTCCAAACGGTATATAAAGGTGCCTGGGAGCATTCACCTGTAATGATCCAAGATTCGATTTTGAGCATTACGTTGCAATACTGCCTAACTGCCTGACGAGCTGAAAGCAGTGATTGCCCAGTGGTATCAACCGCGATTTACGAGTTGCAGGTCGTAGGTTCGAACCTTGACATGCGTTTTACTTTGTGTCAATTATTTCATCACCAGTGCTCTCAAAACGGTGAAAGAAAACATCGTGTGGAAACCGGGATGTTCTAGAACCAAAAATTCGAAGACACGTGACATCTACCAACCTGCGTTGTGGATTACGGCCCACTCCCTCTCACAGGGATCAGAGATCTCTCGGAGGTCTTTGTCCTAGTTGTTTTTTTTTTACATTATAGGCTGATTATGCTATCCTATGCCTGACGAGCATTCGGATGTAATGTAACAGTCTAAGATTATATAAAAAACGCATTCAAAATGTAACAATTGTATCACGGGTGCTTCCACTCACTACTGTTATATTATAGGCAGATGTACAATTGTCGATATGAAAAGAAGAAGATAGTATACCTACCTATCACAAAACTGGTGAAATGTAGGCGAACTAATACACCTCAGCCCCCAAACCCGGGAATATCAGGCGTGAAATTGGGTTATATTTGTCACAGATTGACCCTTATTCGCCCGTCGATATGTCTGGGTGACCTCTTGGCGAAGCGTTAAGCCGCTATCAATTATTGCAGACTATGTGACACTCAGATGTCTTATAACCGGCTTAACCTTGCAATGACATCTCCAAGAAATTAGGTTATGTATGTCAGATTGAGTTGATGGTCTTGGTTTTGGTAATTGAAAGGCGAATAAATGGTTTTCCGATGACTTGCCCTTGACACTCAGTTGAAAAAAAGGTTTGTTTTGGGTAATCCCGTACATAGTGACAAATCAATAGTCTGACGTAGGCATAGTCTTTATGCCTGCCCCGATATTATCTGCTCCGTTGGTCTAGTGGTCGCAAGCGCAACTGCTGAGCCAAGACCCCCTTGGTTCGATTCCCAGGTTGGACAAAGTGTTATTGGTTTTTTAACCGCTAACCGACTTCAAAAAAGGAGGAGGTTTCTCAATTCGACCGTTGTTTTTTTTTTCTATGTGTGTTCGCGGATAACTTCGTCGTTTATGAACCGATGATTCTTTTTTTATTTGGTAGGGCATACTTCAGAAATCGTCCCATATAAATTTGGTCAAGATCTGATGAGGGGTTTTTGAGTTAGCTTCAATAATACATATTTTTCCCACCTAGTATATGTGGCCGATATTCTAATAGTTCCTGTCACTGTAATTTACTTGGTATTCAAATTTTTGTGGGGGTTTTATGTAGGTACCACAACTAAAAAGTGAAAAATAAAAACTTTTTTCGAAAGAAGTCGGTTTTATTTTCAACCGACTTCAAAAAGGAGGAGGTTCTCAATTCGGTTGTGTTTTTTTTTTTTTTTTTTTGTATGTTTGTTACGCGATTACTCCGCCAATTATAAATTGATTTTGATGATTCTTGTTTTGTTTGGTAGGGCATACTTCAGAAATGGTCCCATATAAATTTGGTCAAGATCTGATGAGGGGTTTTTGAGTTAGCTTCAATAATACGTATTTTTCCCATCTAGTATATGTGGACGATATTCTAATAGTTCCTGTCACTGTAATTTACATAGCAGGTAATGGGTATTCAAATTTTTGTGGGGGTTTTGTGTAGGTACCGCAACTAAAAAGTGAAAAATAAAAACTTTTTCACAAAAAATAAAACCGACTTCCAAAAAAAACACTACAAAGTGAAAAATAACTTTGATTTCGGAAGTCGGTGGCAAAAAAACGAAAATAAAACCCCAAAGACACCGACTTCCGAAATCAAAGTTATTTTTCACTTTGTAGTGTTTTTTTTGGAAGTCGGTTTTATTTTTTGTGAAAAAGTTTTTTTACATCACGAATTTCTTTGTGATATCTAACCTTAATGGTTCTTTCAGTTATCTTATTTTAATGCACGAATTTAGACGATGAGATTAATCTTCGGTGTGACAGCCACCCTTTAATTCTTTCGTTATTGTTTTAAAAGATAACAGTTCACTACGAACAATGATCAAAATGCCTGAAGATAGGAAATGTCGATTTTCGCCATTGAAAAGGGAAGCAAATCGTTGCTCAATTACCGTAGCAAAATGGATGGAAATTATTTGTGCAGTGTTTTGACGAGTTCCGCCAAGCTTCCGTAGTACTGTGATGTGATTTGTTATTCCATTAGGTTCTTCCTGTGTGTTTATGTGCCTAAGACCGGGAATGCACGTCAGATTTATCAAAACATTTTGTCGTATGATCGGATCTCATAGTTTGATCCGATATTGTAAATTTTGCATTATTGCTTATGCTTTTGTTTCCTAAGAAATCGATGCCGGGCTCATGAAAATTACAGTGAGTGGACTTTACGGCGTCAAAGAATTCTGACAACTGACTGTTACATAAATATCTAATCCTATAAGCCAATTGTCAAATCTAAACAGTAATTTCAGACCTGCAATAATGCCTTGTTGGTCTAGTGGTCGCAAGCGCAACTGCTAATATTATCATGAGGTTCTGGGTTCCATTCCCGGGTCGGGCAGTGTTACTGGGTTTTTCCTTCAGAATTTTCTTAATATCCTAGATTTTTGCCTGGTTGATGGTTATAGGCTTGCCTTCTATAACATGGGCAATACGCATGAAGGTGTACTATTAGGTGCACCTCTGGCCAACCCTTCTGGGAATACGGGCGTGATGTTCTGTTATACTTTTTGATATTCTAACCAGTTCATATACAAACAGAAGCTTTAGGCACTCTAAGTAAATCGACCAATGAAGCAAACAAAAGATGAATGAAGGAAAAAGATAATAATACAGGAAAGATATGAACGATTGTATCGCGAATCATTCGAGGATCACTTTCCTTTCGGTAAAGTTTGTCGAACAAGCTTCGATTTTGAGACAAATATCTTGGACAATGAGATTATACTACTTATAGAACGGTGAAGTTGTTTGTAGGAAAGTAAATTGTTTTTCATATAGAATTGACTATAAAGTTATTGATTATTGAAATTACAGAAAAAAGGAGACGAAAATATTTTTAAAGCTTGATTATTCATAACGTTTGCACAGCATAACAAAAGTCGGTTCCAGTTTTATTAAATCTAAGACTAGATGTCCGAAATCCTAACTACTGATACAGATAGTGCAATCTACGACGATGCGCCCCACTCCGCGATTACTGTACTGTAAGCTGTACTTTAGTACGGAGCGGAGGGGGGGGGGGTCGCGTCGTCGTGGATTGCACTATCTATATCTATAGGTGACTGTCCAATTGTTGGGTTATTGAAGTAATATGACACTTACTCAATACTGATGCAGACTACAGTCTGGCCGTCGAGAGAATACGTTCCTGACAGTTTGTCAGTTGGACAATTTCTAGTAGTGTAGCGGTTACACCGCCATATATGAACTACGCATCAAAGACATGACGTCACATAAATCCTGCATCGCGCAATTAGAGTTTACCGCGCGAACGACATATTATATAAGACTATCCGACATCAACAGTCGGGCAGTCGGCCCGCCAGACACAACACCCGTCTGGTTGGAGGATCCTCCCTTTCCTATGGTGGATGAGTGAACTTTACACACTGTTCCTCATGCTCCTAAAGTAGTTAATAAGGATCAAGTTCGCAAAAAAACATATTCGTTTGTATGAAACTGACAGATGTCAAGAAAGTAATTTGGTTACACCGAAAGTCTTCAATTGTGGAAAAGTTTAGCGACTGGGGAGTGAAGCAAGACTAATGATATCGTAATACAAAAACCAAGAACCATTGAGAAAACTATCGAAAGTGGGGCGATATCGGCATTCCATAGTGCCACTGAACACGATGACACTCAACCTAGAGCCCTCTTCGATCAAACACGTCCTCCTTGCGTCGCGTTCTCTTTAAAGTTGAAAGTCATATCTTAGATCATCGTTTTTCTGTGGATGCTGCCTTGAAATACCTTTTCAAATGTTACAATACAGGGTGTATTATCTTCTCGTAGGTACCTTTCTTTTTCCTATATTTTTATTTTTTATGAATAGGGATATAAGTTAAGTTCTTAGGATGGTCAACGGTACACTCCTGTGATCTTGTAACAATTAAGGTGATACCTACGCGCAGCAAGATTGTAAATCTAGTTGCGGTTTGAGAATGAATATAACCCTAAATATTGCTTGTAGGTATCATACAAAAATATGGTTATGAATAGACCTTTGCTCAAAAAGCAAAAAGTATGAACATAATAATTTCAATTTTAAATAAAGTAGTCCTCCGAAATGGCTACTTATTAGTTAAAGTGGGAGTCCCTGTTTCTTGAATCAACATCTGCGCGGACGAAAATTTGTATTACGAGAAAATTGCTTCTTGAAGAACGACTTCAATGTAGACTCATTTCTGTTCTATTACATAAATAGGTGCCGGCATTTTCCTTAAAGGTATGAAAGACCCATAAATTATAATCGTTCAAAACTCGCCAGAAATGGGACCTTAATTGCCTATTAGTCAAAAGTGGGGAGATATTGGATTTAAATGGCCCGACCCCTTGGTTTTTGAAATAATTTATAAGTTTGTCTGTTGTCCATAGTCATGGACAACAGAACAGTAGCTATCTAATTTAAAATAAACTTATAAAAATACTAGCGACTCACTCCAGCTTCGTACGATTTTTAAAACTTGTAGTTTTACGTAATATTATTATTACTAACGTATTATACCTACCCATAAACTTGCCTCGTTGGTCTAGTGGTCGCAAGTTCTACTGCTGAGCATGAGGTCCTGGGTTCGATTCCCGGGTCGGGCAAAGTGTTATTGGGTTTATCTAGGTATCTGGAATTTCTCAGTAGCAGCCCAGAGTCTGGATTTGTGCCCGGTTGATGGCAATAGGCTCGCCCCCTATTACATGGGACTTAAACAAATGTGGGTGTGCCTACTACAGGTACACCTCTGCCCAACCCTTCGGGGAAACCAGGCGTGATGTTATGTTATAAACTTTCCAGAATAAATTCTCTAAACGATGGTGAAACCCTCATCATAATCTGTTGAGTGGTTTAGAAGAACAACACAGACAAACACAAAAAGCGACTTTAATTTATAACATAACATCACGCCTTGTTTGACTGAAGGGTTGGGCGGAGGTTTACCTATAGTACACCTACATTTCGCCAGTTATTTCTTACTTAAACTTTACTTACTTAAGTAACCTTTAATTTATAATATGTATTGATATATGGCTGTCATTATTTGGTCACTCAATTACATCAACTCACATGCAATTTAACGGAAGATCCTAATCCCTTCCCGGAAGATCTATTAGGGAGCTGATTAGCTTTCTAGAAACTGGAGATAACTAAGATTAGATTGAGTCTAAGCCCAAACCAGTTTAAATTGATTGGATTTTTTAGAGCGAAAATCAAATCCATATTACATAATGTGCATTGGTAGTTGCTCAATGCCCTGAATTACATTCCTGACTATTTACTACTACATTCATACCTACTAAATTACCTATGCGGTGTGCACAGAATTAATGGCTACCTACTATCCTATATTCATTGTGGCTACCCTCTAATATCTGTGTGTGTGGGTTTAACTCCAAATTTCCTAAGTCCGTTACAGAATTTAGCGATGGGAAGTTCAAAACCCACATGAAACGTGTCCTTATCAAGAAATCATATTATAAAATAAACGTCTACGTTGAAGATAAGGAAGTTTGGCAATAATTTCTTCTGCACATGTGGCTTCCCTGGTACCTCATTAATGGAAAATTATATAAGAGTCTATTATCTGCTCCCAAATGACTATGTGTATATTTTTTACATTCTTCCTTGACATAGTCATCGTATTATTTGAAATTATATACCTACAATTTTATTCAGTCTTTATTAGTGGCTTTTGTGGACATGATAATTATTCAGATTTGTTACTTTGTAATAGCAATCATGTCATTTCGTTTAAAATAGGTTTTTATTTTTATTAATTTATTTATCTATAGATTGATTCTTTTCTATGCATATAAAGTAGGTACCTAATTAAGTTTAAAAAAAAAAAACTTGTGAGTGTTTGTCTTATTGTACCTAGTAGTTTCAAATCACATCTGCAGTCTTCTTTTCGTGTGGTTAGTAAACTAACCTGGTGTCAGAGTTTTAAAGCCGCCCACGGGCCTCTGACTTGGCTTTACATGCCGTCGAGAAATATCTCTCAGGCATGCCGGTTTCCTCACGATGTTTTCCTTCACCGTTTTTTGAGCAAGTGATAATTATATAATACGCACATGAATCCGAAAATTCAGAGGTGCGCGCCTTGGGTTCGAACTCGAGACCTATGACTTGTCAGTCTGACGGTCACACCACTAGGCTATCACTGCTCATCACACATCTGCAGTAACGATGCGTGTTTTGCAATTTTTGCACATTTTTAGAACGTTTTCATTTAATTAGAATTTTACAACTTGTGCCTAAGTGAAAAGGTCGTTTGTACGAAGAAAGCTTTAGGTTAGTTAAGTAAACCATCAACCAAAACGAAACTCCGGATGACTGTCCTAAAACATCTTGATTTACCCTACGTCAGCAATTTAAACTAAGTGAAATGTGATGTAACACAAATGAAAAAGCGCTATCCTTATAAATCAGTGGGCTCTTTGGAAACATTCACAAAAGGAGATGAAAAAAATAAAAGGCCCATTTACAGTCGTGCATAGGTTTTTATTCGAGCAGTCGGTTGCCCTAAAAGTATCAACGAGCACAATGACATGAAAATCCGCGTTATATATTGATGCGGGGAAAAACGTTGCTGATAAATGTGGTTTTGAGTTTGGTGAGTTGTGTGGGTAAGCTAGTGAAATGGAGGGTTAAGTGGTGATGCATTAGAGGGGTTCAATTGGAGAATGTTATCGTATTATTCTTATTGGAGTCTTATTTCGTAAGTCCTTTAGAGGTAGGTACAACTTCAATTACAATACAAATGGAATAAAAAAAAAATGAGACGATATGATGACGATCTGTCAAATAAACTTCAGTAATTATTGTTGTTCCAATATTTCATTTATTAGTCAGATTTCGATCGTATTCTGTACTAAATAGGCTGTTAATAATATTGCTTCATTTTTCTGTATATATTTATAATATTTGCAGAAAATCCTATTAGTTACTAACTTGTTGCTTAAACTGTCAATTGAACCCAAAACCATCACGAAATCACCACGTTACATGGGTATGATAATGTCTACGACCAACGTCTAACATGGGCACAGAGAAGGGAAAGTATCTTTGTCTCATAAACTCTGCAAGAAAATGTGTTGTTATTTTCACTCCTCGTCGTTTATAGAACATCACCAGAATTCTCCCTAAATAATGAGATCAATTCTGATACAGACGCGAAGTATATGAGTATATAAGTACATTAACTAACAGGGTCACAAAAAAAATCTTCTCTTATAACATGTTTGAACTATATGCGTATTAAGAAGAAATACTGTTATTGGATGGCTATTCATTTATAATTTAAATTATGTTTACGAGTTGCGTTATGTAAATAATTTTGCATACTTATAGAATCATTTTATTTTTCTAATTGAACAGACAGCTGTGCTGCTGGGGAGTTTGTTGCGCCACTTCTTCTATCCAGCTAAAGCACTAGGAAGTGGTGAAGGGTGGGCGTTTTGTGGGACTGTCATAAGTAACTTTGACGTTCGAAAAGTGCTGATTCTCAGCCTAGTTTGAATAAATGACTTTTGACTTATTACTCGACAGTGTTCACTTTGAAATTTGCGAGTGGGTGCAAGAGACAAAGTTTGTTTTTCGGAAAGCTTCAAACTGTTCGCATTAAAAGTTAAAATTCGGGTTCCTCTGACTTTAAAATTTTCCCAGGCAGCGTGAGTTTTAACAAGTTGACCAACTCTTTGAAGTTTAAAATAATCGTAAAAAATAATCTTCCAGTAATCTCATGACAGCTGATGTCTTAAAATTTTCGCTTTTTAAAATAAAATTATTTTATCAAATTTGATTTAAAATAAGTCTTTTTTATTCCCCAAACCAAACTTTTCTACAGCTAGGTAAATACTAAAATCACACTGAGTCAGTCTGAATTTTACGAGCGAATCAATGATAAAATCTCCGGATTCCTGTTTGCTAGCGTTTCATGCGTAAACAGCTTTGTTTATTGATAAAAGAAAAGATAGTTCTGCCTGTTTATATTTATGCTGTACTCTCACAGGGGAAAAGAAGGGAAAGAAAAATCTTATAGCATATTAAAATTCTATTGTTTCGAAAACACGAGTCTACACTTTTATTTCTGCCTGAGTATAGTTCTCGATGTTTTTGGTTGGTATATTGGCGTGTGCTAGCTGTCATATGGCTATTAATTTATAATTTAAATTATGTTTTGCGTGATGTAAATTATCTTGCATATTATTATACAGAATCATTTTTTTCTAACTGAACAGACAGCTGTGCTGTTGGGGAGTTTGTTGCGCTACTTCTACTTCCCAGCTATAGTACTAGGAAGTAGTGAAGGTTGGGCGTTTTGGGGGACTGTCTTATGTAATTTTGACGTTCGAAAAGTGCTGATTCTCAGCCTAGTTTGAATAAATGACTTTTAAATTTTGAAAAAAAAAACTCGCGTTAGATAAAATAAAGAAAAAAAGTTATGTGTGAAATGAAAGAAAAGAAGGATTTTATGAAAGTACTAGCTTTTGCCCGCGACTTCGTCCGCGTAAAATTACTTGTTCTCCCATCCCACCACGTCGCATCGCATCGCCCGCCCGCGCTAAATTAGTCCGTTTTCGCTTAGCGTTCTTTCAGATTTTTTCTTTTTGCTCGACTCCTAAGGATCCTAGGCGTGGTGTTAAATATAACCCTCCTCAAGAATTGGGCTATCAAATGCAAAAAGAATTTTTCAAATCTGACTGGTAGTTCCAAAGATTTGCGCGTTCAAACAAACAAACAAACTCTTCAGTCAGCTTTATATAGATATATAGTAAGTTTGTTTCTTTTGATTAGTTCTTGTTGAACTTGCACACGGTTCTGTGCCAAATAAACATTTTGTTTCTTTCTTGGAAGTAATCGTAATTGTTTAATTAATTTTCATCCACCAGTTTTATTATAAACTAACTGCAGCACGCGGCTTCGCCCGCGTGAACCCAATATTTGAGTTATGTCTTAAGTTACTCCTTATATATACCAGTGAAAGTCACGTCAAAATCGGTGCAGCCGTTTCGGAGATTAGCCGGAACAAACACAAAGACAGGCAAACAAAAAATTACATATGCAAAAAGCTAAAAAGCTTTCGTAAAAAGCTGTTACGAGTATTTTGAAATTACAAAGAGAAACTGCAATTTTATGTATTTGTATCGGAGTGTTTTTAATAATCTTATAACATCTCTGATGCTCCGATTGACAAGAGTACAAAAAATATAATCAGTACTAATGATACAAAAAGAAAAAAAAGTTGCTAAACGACTACGTCATATGCCAGAAGAAAAGGGGGAAAAAAATCACTCAAAACAAAACACACGGTGAAAACTTCTAAAAATTAACTCATAAATTAGTAACTCTGCTCTGCTCTGCTTTAAAAAATATAAGCCAATAGAGAACAATGCGTCAACTTTTTTAAAAGCTCTGACGTCACCGCTTCTGCAATGGTCCGGCGACCATTCTCGCTGTGCCAAGGGTGGCTGGCGAACCGGAAATTATTACGTCATTAATTTCACACTCCCTGCTCACAGGATAAGCTGTATCTTTTTAAACAATGTAGGTCAGGCAATGAAAGGCGTTATAATCCTCACGAATAATTTTCTATTTGGCGGTGTAGAGAAATATCCGAAAAACAAGCTAGTTTTGGAGCAAAACTAGTAAAATATCAACCAAATGTTTCAAACTTCTTGATATAAAAGCGTGTTAATAAACCTGATCTTCACCTTGAAAACTAATTTGACAGCACTAAACCTTGTAGGATTTTTTTATTTCTGCATACATTAATAAATAGCAGTGATAGCCTAGTGGCGTGACCGTCGGACTGCCAAGTCATAAGTCTCGAGTTCGAAAGGCACGCACCTCAGACTATTCGATTCATGTACGTATTGTATGATTATCACTTACTTCAAATACCGTTAAGAAAAACATCGTGAGGAGCTTAAGAGATCCTGTTGGGGTTGCACCAGCCGGGGTTGCGGGAAAGTCCGAAAGGGATACCATGGCCCCTGGCAACGTACAGGCCAATGAAGGAACACGGCTGGGTTTTAGTCAGTAAGAGTCTGACACGCCCTCCCGCTCCACCCAGAGCGGGAGAAGTTATTTGATAATTTCCCAGAAAAAAAAAGGAGCCTGAGAGATATCTCTCGACGGCATGTGAAGCCAAGTACACAATACTATTTTTTTTTCAGTTTTTTTGTTTTTATGTGAATATTGTGTGCCTTAACCTGAGTCAATTTTTTTTTTATTCTTCTTTGACTAAGTCAGAGGCCCCCATAAAAACTCTGATACCAGAGTAGGCACTAGCGATACGAGAAAGAAGAACAAGAATAAAATTTATTAGTCAATGCTTATTGCTTATGTATCGGAATTCCACGTAGCAACAGATAAAGTATTACGCTCACATCAATTTATATTTTGGCCAATCACTGAAATAAAAGGCGTGTTCCAAATCTGTGGCTTTTTCCATACGTGCACGGGATACATTATTACCTCAACATAATGCCTTCAGAGGGCTTCATTAGACAACCCTTGTGGTATGGGTTTAATGGCGAAACGGTGATATATTTGTGGAATTATTTAAGCTATGCGAATGTAAGATATTTAATTATTTTCCGCGTGAAAATTAAATTTATAAGCGGCTTATGGGGCGGGTCTGAATTATTTCAATGAATTTATGGTTTAGATAAGTGTTGGGATACAATTGAGTTGTTTAGGGATGAAAGCTAACCTGTGGTTGGCGCAAATTGGTTTGGGATTATAACCGTTTTCACCGAATTATCAAACTGATCGTTTCTCGAAATTCACGTCTCTAGTCAATGAACTCTCGTGTCAAACTTAGCTTTAATTTAAATGTAGGTAGCTCAATATCATGGTAAAAAAGTTGTCATTCTGGAGGCCAGTTGCTCAGGAGGTCACGTTCGTACCTGGGTATCGTAATAAATGTTGTGTGCTTTTAAGTCTGCGCTGAATAAAAGTATATCCTTTCTTTTGTTCTAAGTGGGGGCTATTTAAATGGACCCTGATAAAATGTATGAAGTAATTGGTTACTTAATTGAAATAATATTAGACACTAGCTTTTGGCCTCGGCTTCGAGAAAATATCCCACGGGAATGTACTACCGGGATTTAAAGTACCATTATGTCAATCCATGTGTAATCGAGGTTATACAACACCATTCCAATCTTTTCGCGGCGCGCCCCAGTAGCTCACAGTCGGCATGATTTTTTCCGACATCTTCAACAATCATCGTCATATTTCAGTCAATTTATACAAAACCTTAATGAATTATTACGCGACGTTCGTTCATTCGTCCATAGGTGAAAACCGTATTAAAATCCGTTCGGTAGTTTGAGTTTATCGCGTTCAGACAGACAGACGCGGCGAGAGGACTTTGTGTTATAATATGTTGTGATTATGTTTTTATACCTGAAATTTCTAAATGTGTTGATCTAATGATGTTTATTGTGTAATGATGTTTATCAGTGGAAGCTTGTAATTTAATGGCCTTTAATTTTATATTGTTTAAGAACACTGTAAGTTAGCTGTGAGTTTCCCGAATATAATAAAATAAATTAAACTATATAACTGACTGCCTCGTTGGTCTAGTGGTCGCAAGCACTACTGCTGAGTATGAGGTCCTGGGTTCGATTCCCAGGTCGGGCAGTGTCATTGGGTTTTCTTTCTGGAATTTCTCAGTAGCAGCCCGGAGTCTGGAATTGTGCCCGGTTGATGGCAATAGGCTCGCCCCCTATTACATGTGACTTAAAGCAACTGGCGACTGGCTTAACTGGCGAAATGTGGGTGTACGAGTACTATAGGTAGATACACCTCTGCCTAACCCTTCGGGTAAACAAGGCGTGATGTTATGTATGTAAATTAAATAAGACTTGTAAGAATCCGTTACCATTAAATAACTATGACCTAGTACTTATCTATTCCAATATTTTTGACTGTTATGAAGCCCAAAAACTTATCTGACCACAAAATCGAAATCAATTCACTTTCCGCAGACTGACGCGCTTGTCAAATGGTTACAATATGGAGTTTACAACTGATAACGGGTAAGGATAAGGCATTAAGCATTAAGGCATTAAGGTAGGTAGGTAGGTTTTTTTGGCATTAAGGTATGAAGATATAGAGGCCGAGCCTTTTTCACAGACTACTAACAAAAGGCTCTGGGATTTCCAATAGAACGCGTCGGCACAACTTTTGCATTTCACTTAGGCGCCAACTCCACGGACGAGAACTTTGACGATAGTCACGCTGTGCCTTCAAATTATCGCCGCAATGATATCGACGTGTGGAGATGTCGCCTTACCTATGGCATATCCCTTATCATTACGCGTATATTATTTCACTAACAATGAATGGAAAAAACGTACCGTAATTTACCACCGTATGTTCCAACTTGTATGAGGTCATTTAAAGAAATAGCTTCGTTATAGTTGGTTCCTGCCTGTTTGTATTTATAAACCGTTTTATTTTTACTGTTATTTGCACTCGTTAGGTGCAAGGTGTTAGTGTGTTTCTGAACATTTGCCAATTGGTTTGCATCTACCTACATACTTTTTAACCAAAGGGTGCCCCTTTGGTTACGGGACCCTATAAATAAGGCTCCACTGTCCGTCAGTCCGTCCGTACTTACACCAGTCCGTCAACCCAACCGTCAGTCCTTCCGTACATCCGCCGGTCCGCCATTCCGTCCGTACTTGCGTCCGCCCGACAGTCAGTCCGTACTACCGTCCGTCCGTCTGACACGGCTGTATTTTTTTTTTTTGGATTTATATAATTACTAGCTGTTGCCCGCGAGTTTCTTCTGCGATCCAGGATCTCGGCAAGCGTTGCTTAATTTTGAAAATCGATTTGTGCGGCTGTTATCATTTTGCCACAACCCCCGCGTTTGTAGTGTGTCATAATTCTTGGTTAATCTAACCTATTCAATTTAGGTAATCTCCTGTCAAATCTCTTGCTAACTGTTATGATTGGTTGACCAAAGTATCAACAACTAATCTTATACGTTGATACGAGACTTAGTGACAGAGTTAATTGATCCGTGGCGATTAGAGATACGAAGGGCAGTGTGGTTACTATGGAGATATTTGCCCAGCATTGGATTGGTAAAGAGATTTAAATAGATGACATAACATAATTTAATTAATATATAGGAAGGAAGAATATAATGAAATATGTTTATTCTGCACAAACTAAACGCAAATTCAAAGAAAAAATACACAAATAACAAATGTAGCCTAAAGCCTCGTATTCAACCAACAAATAAAAGTTTGGAAATGTTGTTCATCGGTTGATGTTTTAGGGGTATGAGGAACACTGTGTAAAGTTCACTCATCCACCATAGAAAAGGGAGGATCCTCCGACCAGACGGGTGTTGTATCTGGCGGGCCGACTGCCCGACTGTTGATGTCGGATAGTCTTATATATGTCGTTCGCGCGGTAAACTCTAATTGCGCGATGCAGGATTTGTGTGACGTCATGTCTTTGATGCTTAGTTCGTATGTGACGGTGTAACCGCTACAATGTCAAGGCGTCAGACCAAAGACAATATTGCGTAATTACTGTTGCGACATTGGCAATTGACAACAAAAACGTAATAAAAACAAAATGCCGATTGCAGTTAGCTACATTTGTAATAAATAATAAGAAAAATTAAGCTGTGCGTCGCATCTGTGCAAGGACAGGTCATTTGCTCAGCGAAATGCTGTGACTTCTTCTTTTTTAATTTTTTATTTTACGATGGGTTTGCTCTTGACTCTAGTCTAGGTCAGAGGTGACAGAGACAAAGTCGACGATGGAGTGAGCTTACCTAGAAGAAGCCTGTTCACTCTCTGAATATATCGACACCTCCATGCAATAACATCGTAACTCACTTTTGGTGATTTTACAGGAGAGCGATTTTAAAGTTTGAAAAATTAGAGCAAACTCAAAACACCCCGTACAATTTTTGAAGCTGGCTCTATTTAATATAGTTTAGGCGGACTATAAATAGGTATGGTTAAGTTGTAAAAGAAAAATTGTTTTCATGGGTTTTCATGACTTACGTGAAAAACAAAGCAGTGAAATGACTTAAAAGTTACGAGGACAAACATTGTATGTCTGAGTTACAATTTAGTTTTTTTGTAGTTTAATTTATTTTTGTGGTCGTAATTTTATCATGTACATAGATTGTATCTAATGTTACAATTTTGTTGTACTTGATAAACAAGCTACTCATAATATTTTCTATAAATTGTAAATCAAGTTGCAATTATATTGTTGACAAAAATATTTTTTGGATTAGTTACAATACTTTGACGTTGGTTTATTTTAGAAACGAAAGGGAATAGAATTAAAATGATAGTACAGAAAAAATGCATTTTTTTTACATAACAATGTCGTTGTAACTCAATTTTTGGAAAAAAGTGAGTTACGATGTTATTGCATGGAGGTGTCGATATTAGGGTTGTATGCGTTCGGAAACAGAGGCAGGACGAGACTCCTTTGACTTCGGACGAACCTAACGTCAACAGGGCTGGTTTTCAGCAATTACCTATGGAATCATCATCATCAATATCTAACACTATCATCACGCTTGCATCGTGATGCAAGAGGGCATGCATCGCACGAAGGTTTACCACCCACATTTCAACAGTTATGGCAAAGTCCCATGGAATAGAGGGGCGAGCCTATTGCCATTTATTTAATCCAATTAATTTTATCTACAGCAATAAAAAGAGAAACCTTGTGTATTTTTGTTTGGAATGAATAAACTCAAAAACTACTGGACAGATTTAAAAAAAATCTTGCATCAGTAGAATGCTATGTTATCACTGAGTAAGATAGGCTATAATTTCTAAATATATCACGCGGGCGAAGCCGCTGGCGGAATCTAGTTCACAATACAATCAATCCTTACATCGTTCTCACAATATATCCCTTTAATTTCAACATGGATGTTGTCATCAATATTTTGATTTAAAAGAGCGTCAATGGAGTTTCTTGCCGGTTATCCTCCATAGGAACCTACTACGCTTTGGAATGGGAACCTATGTAGCTTCATATTTCTTGACTGACCAACTCCTTGATAATTCAAAAGTGCCTGTAAACATAAAATAGCAAAGTTATATATTAACTTAACTAAAACTATTGAAAAATTAAAATATAGCGTCGAAAAATTCATCCGCATCGCTGTCGACTGGTAGTGTGCCCAAGAGACTGGCCGCATTGCCACGTTGTATGGCAATGCTTAGCCTCTGGCCAAGGTAAAAACCAGCCCTTGGGTCACGGGAAGTGTCAAATATCCGTAAATAGTTTATGTACACATCAAGCTAAACATTTCCAGTTTATGTTGGTCTCGCATTGTATAGGATTTCCGTGCCATGCGAGGTCAGCTTATACTGGAAATTTTTTGATGAACTTTTACGCCACGGATTCTGTTGCAGTTTTCACCATCATTTAGAGGATTTAATCCGGAAGGTTTATATATATATAAACAACAAGGGTACAATACATTCATATTAAACTTACATAGAATAAAAAAATCTAATATTTTTGTCAAGTCTTAAAAACCGTGCGAACAGTTCGCTAGTTTGAAATAAATGCTTTGAGTTTGAGTTTGAATGCTCTGCATTTGGATTCACCAAGTTCCACTGCCGCACTTTATCAAACAACACAAACAAGCAATCAGTGTACGCCAATAGCCATCAAAGTTGAAAGAATAAACACGAAACACAAATAAAACCTTTAACAAACAGACAAAGAGACATACTTATACAATGGCTAATCTGGCTGCAGTTCTAACGAGCTGCCAGTTAAACCTGGTTGTCATGGCAACCGTTCTAATTGCGTATCGACCTACTGTGTGCCTAGCGTCAAAGGGTTTCCAGGAGTTAGGATTTCATTTATACAGACGGGCTGTAAAAAGACTCACCACAAAGATGTAATCTAATGTATTCTGAACTTCATCGCTAAATACGCTATTCATATTTATTTAGGGTCGGTGCCACACTATGGTGCTATTTTTCTTTCCTACTTCTCTATAAGCCGTCATCATATTAGACACCCTATCACTACGTATTCTGCACATCAAACTTATCAACATTGTGCAAAAATAATTGTTAGGAACGAAAAAAACTACTTTTTCTTTTGGTGAGAAATATCGCTGTTTACGCACGCAACACATTGTGCTTGTGGGTGCATGGAACGGTACAGGAGTTATAACATGAAAAAAACTTCAAAGTTCACACATCGATTATCGTGGTTGGTTCCGCATTAAGTACATTAGGTAGCCAAATAAATAACTATTCCATGTGTAAGCTCGTAGTGAGCAGTTGAGCACCTATTCAAATAATCAAAGATTAGACCTCATCTAGTTTATATAGAAAAATTACGTAAAAAAGTGCTATTTTTTATTTAACCAATTTACAAAATAAATATAATTCATCATAAAAAAGCAAAGCAGCGGCTGAAGACCAACGATTAGAGCGTTGAATTGATGAACATATGAGACTGGGCGCGAGTAGGTACTAACTTCCGTGTAACCACGCCAATTGCAAGCGAGTTACCCTTATTTCGTGTTACCTTACTTTGAAGAATAAAATCAGAGAGAAATGAAATTATTCGGAAAAGAACCAGAGTTACTAACATAGCCTATATTGAGAGAGTAAGCAAACTATATCGGTGGAAGGACCGATGGCCGGTGGAGCACAAGGCCTGGAGTGGAGACTCCGCAAGCGTAGTGTGGGACACCTACCAGTTAGATGGCCCGATGAACTTAAAAAGGTGGCTGAGACAGACTGGATGAAAAAGGCGGAGGTCAGGGTGTTGTGGTGCAGCCTGGGAGAAGCCTATGTCCAGCACTGCTGTTGCAGTTGATTGACTATCCTTCTATGGCTTCTAGTAATAATATGAAACCCAAGTTCCTAGTAATCTTTTAAAGAACAAAAGATGCATCGACAATTGGGTTCCTAATTTCCCCATCTAGAAATAATACCCTATTGAACATAACAGTTAACTGCCTTCGTCTTTTCGCTACGATTCTACATAAAAGTGACAAGCTGTTAATTCCCTTGGCAAAGCCCGCCATCGAAATTATTAGCATACCGAAGGGTGCTTGGAGGAAAATGTTATACCCTCTTTTTACGACAAGGCGGGTCTAAAAAAATCTAGATACCTACTTAGATTACTGCGAGTACCGAATTGGTAATCGTGTTGCTTTTAAGAGAGTGGGTTGTTTTTCATTATTTTTAGTGCTTTTTTTTCTCATTTTGTGCTCGCTTTTTCTATTTTACTGCCTGTGTAACAGCATCGACTTATTTTCTAAAAATAATGCAAGAGAGAAGTCCGTAGTTAGCTTTGTTTAATTTTTTATATCATCAGATTTATTTTTAAGTTTTAACCTTTACCTATGCGTCATCAGAGCAATCAGATGCACACATAATTTGTGGTAATTTACACAAAATTAAAAAGCTTTACCAATGTAACAGTGATTATTATCGGACCAAATATTATATTTTCAGTAAGCTTAGTAAGTCGCTGACTTATAATTATACACACTAGAATGTTTTGAAAAAGATATTAAAATATTTGAAAGAATCCAAAGAACACTTTTCTCTCTACAGATACTGAAGGGTGGGCGTTTTGGGGGACTGTCTTATATAATTTTGACGTTCGAAAAGTGCTGATTCTCAGCCTAGTTTGAATAAAAGACTTTTGAATTTTGAGATGTATGAGGAACTGGGCTTAAAGTTCACTCATCGTCTATAGAAAAGGGAGGATCCTCCGACTAGAAGGGTGTCGTGTCTGGTGGGCAACTGCCAGACGATTGATGTCGCGCATATATGCTGATCGCGCGGTAAACCCTGCTTGCGCGATGCAGGAATTCACGTGATGTCAACAACGTGACGGAACATGCGTAGTTCATATTTGGCGATGTAGATGCCGCCACAGAACAATATAGTAGAAGGCTAATTGCGACCCGGACTATGTCAATGAAGTTAAGACTAGGCGATTTACAGACAGTTGCAATCCACGACGACGCGCCCCACTCAGCGATTACTGTACTGGGGCCGTATTATGACGTATTAATGCCACCATTTTTCCAGTGGAATATACTTCATAATACGGCCCCTGTAAGCTGTACTTTAGTACGGAGCCGAGCGGAGTGAGGTGCGTCGTTGTGGATTGCACTATCTACCTACTTCTTGTGCTATTTCTTTTTTGTGCACTAGGTAAATAAATGTTTTGTCTGTTATCGACTTCTGGAATGTATTTATGAACAATGGCGTAGCTGTTACATGGGCAACGACAGCAAAGCATAGCGGTATCAACTTTTTTTCTGTTAAACTGAATGAGATACTAAATATTTCTTAAAGCAAAAAAAACCTCAGCCTGTTTTATTAGAATTCAGGAAGAGTTATACCAGACGCCAAATAAAAAAATCGTTGATAGTGGATTTTACACGCAAAGTGGACTCTAACACGATAGTCTAATATTTATTTTGCTTGAACCACTTTGCAAAAGTGGGTCTTTAAAAGTTTTCATACTTTAGAGCATTTATTCTGGAAGTGGGCAACGTCGCACAGAGTTCCATTTGATAAAAAACCCTCTGCTGTTTATGGTATTTATCGATCAAGGGCTGCATTTATGATGCACGAGTAAAATACCCACGGGTCTATTTCAAATACTTATTTTTTATTTTATTAAATGATGAAGTTTAGGTGATATTTTCACAAAAAAAAAAAAAAAAAAACCTGAAAACGTAACTGTCCAAGATATTTATTTTATATAAATGTAATCTGATAGAGCATCTTCGGACGTATATTTTCCAGTTATTATTTTTGGAAAATCACCTGCGGATACCGAGTAAATTTTTTTTCTTCAGATTTTCGTTTTTATT
This sequence comes from Xanthia togata, assembly GCA_963853775.1. Lineage (NCBI taxonomy): Eukaryota > Metazoa > Arthropoda > Insecta > Lepidoptera > Noctuidae > Xanthia > Xanthia togata. The sequence goes on from OY970806.1 coordinate 9,997,648, forward strand.
TTTTTTCTCCCTTTAAACCTCAAAAGTGCGATTTGACACTAGCACAAAAATATTGCTCGTAAGAAAGCCTATCACTTATTAAAAAAACACGTTGCACTATCGTGGTTTTTGGGAAGAATACGCCATTTAGTTCTAAGGTCAAATAATACAGCATTGGGTTGTCGCTAAAGGCAAAAAGTTTTTGATAATAAGCAATACGACTTCAGCTTCGACACAATAGATTTATCCACAGACAGGTTAGTCGGCATGAGTTGCTTAACTTTGGTGACCCATCCAAAGACAGACCTTTTTTATAATTGTTGTGTCTGTTAAGTAATAACAAGTGTTTGTATTCCTGAGTGACTGTTTACAGTGTTAACTAGAAAAACTAAAACTAACCCACTAAATCATAATATGCACTCAAAGATGCTCTATCAAAATATATTTATATAAAATAAATATCTTGTACAGTTACGTTTTCAGAATTATTTTTTTAATAATGAAAAAGTCACCTAATTTTCATCTTAATAAAATAAAAAAATTGAAATGGACACGTGGGTGTTTTACTCGTGCATTATAAATGCATCCCTTGATCGATAAATACAAGAAACAGCAGAGGGTTTTTTTATCAAATGGAACACTTTGCGTCGCAAATTGAAGTCAAATATTTCGCTGTTTTGATTAATTTGGCAATATTACTGTATGAGAATAAGAAATGTGGCTGAACTATGTGTGTTAAGGATGTGTGTGTGTTACTGTAATTAACTCTTTCCGGGACACTAAACGCCTATAGACGTAATAACAATAAAACTTTTATTGTGTCTCGTTCAGTGTCCCGGAAAGTGTTAATTAATTGCAATTATAACACTTTTAGGTGTAAAAAAGGCGTTTTAAAAGTTTCCTAATATTATTTTTACATCTAAAACTAAATATTAGGTGTAACGATATTGATTATTGCATTTCATAATCAATACACTAGTTAGCCACATTTTTTAGTTCCATACAGTAATATTGAAAAATTTATCAAAACAGGTAAATTTGTGACAGCTACATATTTGCGACGTTGCCAATTTAGTTATCGCATAAGTCGCCCGCGTGACTTTTTGAACGGAATTAGGCAATACGTAATAACTTCCAAACTACTAAAGTCACTCTGATTTAAGTGCGTAGTTTCTTGGTGTATGTTTTATAGCTTACAAAAAGATATGGAGAACATTTTCACCATTGTATATATCAATGGTGAAAATGTTCTCATAAGTAGATGTGTAATGTAAAATCTGTATTCGAATTATGTTACCTAAATCATGACCTAAATGCTGAATAGATCAGGCATCTGATCATGCTATCAATGAAAATCCCAGCACAATCTAAAATTATTATTATTTGACATAACATTCACTTAGTATGAATTCTCCAATTATGAAAATGCTTGATTTTTATACCAATATAAATATCTATTTATAGTTTCCCCAGAATTTCACCAACACGCTGTTCACCAGATTTTGGGTACGTATCTCTTTGTACTGATCTATAATTCCGCAAAATGGACCATTATGAATAAACATGAAACTGTATTCTGAAACTAGCGTTAATGATTTCCAATGAAACTGTTAAATAAAATCCATGAAATAATGTTGATGTTTTGTGGTCACTTTACTGAACATTTTCATTAAACTAAAAATATATGATACACAGTCGAATTCGAAGAAATAAACAAGAGAATTTAAACAGGTTAATTAAAAATGGACCATTATTATTTAATAAAGACGTGAATCCGAGGAAATAAAAAAGGAATGAAAACAGGTTTTTTTAAGGGCTCAATTATCGTATTTAAAAATGTTCCTAATGATCTCAGTGGCAATTAGCACCTGGCAAAAAGAATTAGAAAAGGCACGCCAGAATTATCGGCCTTATCTATATTTAACTTAGGTGTTGGAGCTGCCTTATAGAAAGTTGTGAATATACTCATCTGTTTTTGACTCACCAAAACCTGCCTATGACATAGGTAAAAATTGAAAATAGTAAGGCTATTTTCTATTTTTACCTATGTTATAGGCAGTTAGTGAGAAAAAGATGCTATATTAAATTCCTAGAACTGATCGATTTGTTTTTTTTTTTAATCTAAAGTTTGCTCGAGTTATTTCAATTAGTGAAAAGCAATTATAGCTTGCATTCAATTATGACAAGGATTTCGTACAATAATCCCAGTGCTGATGGCATTATTGCGCATCGGAGAGATTATGGCGACAGGGGATTCATTTATTAATACAGCATGTATCCAATTTATGTGATTAGCGCCTGTGCTATATTTTCGTTTAGGGTAAAAACAGCGTGTAGTGTTTTAAAGGAGCTAAACGCAATTTGTATAATGTTTGTTTTTTATACAGATTTATGATTTTGTTTACTGCAGTGGATCATATTATGACTTACTGTAGTATATCATATTGTCTATGTGAGGAACTCGTGGCTAAGTAATAACTGCCGCACGGGTCGATCCGTCAGGTTAAGCTACGCTTGCCGGGGTTGGTCTGTGGATGGGTGACCATCTTTCTACCGAGAGAGTTTTCTTCTTCGTACCGAGACTCCTCCGTGCCTCGGAAAGCACGTTAAGCTGTTGGTCCCGGCTGTCATTCGTGGATCTTTGACAGTCGTTACGGGTCGTCAGAAGCCCGAAAGTCTGACAACCAGTCTTACCAAGGGGTATCGTATCACCCAATTACTGGGTTGTGGAGGTCAGATAGGCAGTCGCTCCATATAAAATACTGGTATTCAGCTGCATCCGGTTAGACTGGAAGCTGACCCCAACGTAGTTGGGAAAAGGCTAGGCAGATGATGATCATATTGTCTATGTAAATAAATATGTTGAAATTGTTAAAAACAAGCAAAAGTGACACTGTTCTACAGGCGCGGCTGTAAAATAAATAGGTACCTAATAAAAAATAAAACCTAAACCAAAAGAAATAAAGCGGCTCTGTAAATACTTTATCACGAAATTATAACCCCAAAATAACTCAAATAAAAAGTAAGTTCAAAAACTAAATTCCGACTACTGAAAAATCACACTCTAAAAAGTATGAAATAAGAAAGTATTTCAGACAGAAATCAAGACATAGGTACAAAAATGGCCAAGATAAAGCCGTCGTCACATGCCATTATAATTTTGTAGGTATACAGGCATGCGATCTTGACCATTTTTGTACCTATGTCTTGATTTCTGTCAGCGTGATTTTTCAGTAGCCGGGTTTTAGTTTTTGATGTTACTTTTTTGCAATAAATTAACAACGTTGTGTAATTGGCCTTCTCTTTGTTTTCTACGCAGTCCGACAGTGCCTGCGCTGTAGCTGTTGTCTCCCTCTTAAGTATGAATAGTTGAGCTACTTTCAGATTTAAAAAAGACGTTGCGTGTTTTCATATCACGATGCACATCAAAGTCGCTTACTATGTCTCCGGCTTGACACCTTTTCCGACTTCAAAAGGCAAAATTAGAAACAAGATTTCGCCTTCCTTTTCTAAAAAACAACATTCATTTTTAAAAGCGTATCTAGTGGCTTGTTGGCAGTCAAACGTCTCTTTATTTCCGTTACGATTGACTTGGCTCGAATTTTAAAAGCTTTTCCTTGTGTGATTTCATATTTTTGTAGGTTTTTGAAGTTCACATTTGGAGTTGTATTGCTAGAAAGTTTTGTCATATAAGTCACACCTAAACATGGTTTTCTACTTCTGACAGTGATATTATCTGTTCATTTTTGCATTACAAATATTATTAAATTATTGTAAAGTCTTTGTCTAGCAGGCCAATGACAATTCCGCTGAAGGTGTTTAAAAATCTTCTAGGTCACATAATACGACATCCACATTAAAATGATGGCTTATTTTTAAGGTTGTATAGCTTATTCAGCCTATAATTTTTCCACTGCTGAGGCACAGGTTTGCTCTGTGTAAGTGGGAGTGGGCCGTAATCGACCACGGTGGTCCAGGGTTGGTGAATGTCAAACATCTTTTTTTTTTTTGTTCTAGGGCATTCCGGTTTTCATCACAATGTTTTTTTCACCTTTTGCTTCACCTTTGAGGTTGTTTATGTAATAGAAATGGTTCACACTTTTTCTCCACCATTTCTAAACATCACAAATATCTAAAACCAGGCTGCCCAACGCCACCCCAGGCCAATAGACATGCCATGGGATCTGGAGGCAAAAGTCCTCACGCATATTTGGGAGTGGCGCGGGGAGGCGAAACGCCGGGGCTTGACTCCGATGCCGCGAGAAATCGCGGCACAGCGGACAGAGCTTCGACGGGATCTCATGGCGTCATGGAGAGTGCGATTGTCGCAACCCAGTGCTGGGCACGCCACTATTGCGGCGATAAGTCCCCTCTTTGAGGAGTGGCTGGAGAGGCGCCACGGCGTCCTCACCTTCCGCCTGACGCAGGTCCTCACCGGACACGGCTGTTTCGAGAGGTACCTGTTTCGGATAAGGCGGGAGGAAACGCCCGGGTGTCCTCACTGCGTGGATCGCCCGGAGGACACGATGGAGCATACGGTGGAGCATACGGTGGAGGTATGCCCGGCTTGGGTAGAGCACCGCCGTGTCCTTGTGGAGGCGATCGGTGGCGGGGATCTCTCACGTCCGGCCCTGGTCCAGGCCACGGAGCACGGAGCACGGAGCGAGAGGGCATGGGAGGCCGTCACCTCCTTCTGCGAAGCATTAATGCTCGCGAAGGAGGAGGCGGAGCGCGTGAGGGAGAGGCAAATTTCGCGCCCTCTCGCCCGTAGCCGCCGCAGGAGGAGACGCCCTGGGCGTCGGGAATCAATCGCTGATTCCCGGCCACCGTAGGCGCGGGCTTGCGGACGGTGAGCAATGGGTAGCTCGCCGTCCGGTAAGGACCAAGCCCGGGTCGACGGCGCGTTGTGTTCCACGCGCGCCTCAAAGAGATGTCAGCAAGTGAAGGGGTCCGATGAGACCATTGCCTGCCGGGGTTGCGGGAAAGTCCGAAAGGGATACCGTGGCCCCCTGGCATTGCACAGGCTACAGAAGGAACACGGGTGGGTTTTAGTCAGTAAGAGTCTGACACGCCCTCCCGCTCCACCCAGAGCGGGAGGAGTCATTTGATGATTACCTACCCAAAAAAAGAAAAGAAAAAAAAAGCCCAATTCGAGAACAGATTTTTAAACTTCAAACCAGGTCTAAAAAATATTTAGATTTTTATGAACCCATTTTCAATTAGCCAACAATAAAAGCTATTTCAGACTGATTTTAATAACAACCTTAGATTTGTCGCAAAATATTGATAGGTAAGTTGTTAGCACTAAAACCTCTTCAAAATTGACAGTTTTTTTTTACGATTTTTTATGAGTAACTTAAAGTTTTGTTTAATTTTAGTAGCTATGCATAACTGTAGACAAATTTTGTTGACTAAATGGCCCGCCGGCTGATACGGAATCAAATTTATAGCCCACCTTTACAATTGGTTGAACAGCCTTGATCTAAAACAACCTGGAGAAATTTAACAATAGATCGTTGTGAAAATCTATTTCAAAAACAGGCCAACTTTTGACGTATAAAGAGTATTGTGCCTTTGAGCTATTTCTTAGTTTCTTTCTGAGAAACGTGAAGGCAACTTAGTAACTGCAACAGTTTGTAGTTATTTAGCTAAGTGCTATTTTATCGCAACCCGTTCAAGTCTATAAATACTTACCCTACTTTTATTACAAGTTGCAGTCAATAGAGTATCGTCACAGACAGTTCTTGCTAGGTTGATTGAAGACATAAAAAGATAATGCTAAAATAGATTAGAAATTGTGATATATCTGGGCTATTTCCTACCTGGAAATATTGCATCTCTCACATTGCATATGACAAATAAAGTAGATATCCGAAAGATTATTGATATCTAACTCATTATTATTAGCTACTCAATGCGAGTTAAGTTTTTTTTTTTGGGAACCAGTAGATATTCATTACTACAATAAAAGCATACGTATAGCAGTGATAGCTGAGTGGTGTGACCGTCGGACTTCCAAGTCACAGGTCTCGAGTTCGAACCCAAGGCACGCACCACTGACTTTTCGGATTCATGTGCGTATTGTATAATTATCACTAGCTTGAAAAACGGTAAAGGAAAACATCGCGAGGAAACCGGCATGCCTGAGAGATATTTTTCGACGGCATGTGAAGCCAAGTCAGAGGCCCATGGGCGGCTTTAAAACTCTGACACCAGGTTAGTCACTAACCACACGAAAGGAAGAAAGCATAATATAGCATAATTAAACACTTTTCTAATTTCTCTTGTATCAATTTGTTGTAAGGACAATAAACGTAATAGCCTTTTACTGCGATTACTCAGGTCAGAGAAATTCAAAAAGAACTGAAACCGCTGATCAAAAATATTGCCACTGGAAGGAGACGTTCCATAATCATTTACAAAACACGGAGTCAGCGAAGGTTTCTGATGGCACCAGACTAAAGGTATGTGATGGCGATGATGAAAGCAACGTGTCTCTAGCTACGCAAGGTATAGAAATATATAGAAACCAGTCGTGACACGTCGCCGGATGCTGCTACCTGAGATAGGTTACGGAATGGTACCTTGATAATACCATTCAACAATGTGTCTCCTAACGTTTACTTGTTAATTAGAGAAACAAAAGAATATACGATCGCTTGCGGTTCTAAGGCCTATTTTAATTCGTTTATCTTGGTATATGATAATAAAGATCTATTGTGAACCAGTTAAAGCATTTTAAGAAGTGATCATCAATCTACCTAGCCTTTTCTCAAGTATGTTAGGGGCGGTATTTTTGACCAGTATTTATAACAGACTTCAAAACTTGTTCGTTGTTAACATATTTTTTTTTTAAATTGTTATGTTATTACTCCGCCAATTCTTATGAATTGATTTTGATGACTCTTTTTTTTTTGTATGTCATACTTCAAAGGTGGTCCCTTATAAATTTTGTTAACTGCTTGGGTAGTTTTTGAGTTAGCTTCAATGATGCTGGGTCTTCTACTACTCCATGAATATCCTATGCAGTGGCAGTCACTGACTGTCCGTCTTAATCGTTAAAAGACATAAATGTACATTAAATTGTAGTATAGCAAATCTCATAGCGTAAAATGACTGGAGTTAACTATGGTTTATTGTCGTTAGTATTTTATAGTTTACCGAGTGTGTAGATACATTAAATCATTTTCATGTCAAATTAGCGGTTGGTAAATCAAAGGTTAGCGTTGATAAATTGTATCGTGTCAAACTTGGTTATTATGTGATTTTGCTATATTATGCTAGCGTCACTGAGACATGGATGGGATCACAATTTTTTTATGATATTTCTTCTGACAGCCTTTTTATAGTATCTTAAATCTTTTTCATTCTATTCATCTCATGTATGCCTACGAGGTCCTTATGGGTTCTAAAATAAAACTTTGAATCTACTTAAATCAATTTAATAGTTCTAAGATAGTTTTACATTTTTTGGGAAAATACACTTTACAATAAAACAATAAGATTGATGATTAATGGCTGTGAATGACAAACACTTAAACTAAGTTATACATACCTACATAAGTTAATTTCCAAACAGAAATAATAAAACGAGCTGTTTTGCACATTGCTTTTATTCATAATAGTGTACCTACTACACACGACGACATTTATTATTAAATAAATGTACGTATTTCCAGTACGAGTCAATCTCGTTTTCCGTACATTGAGTGGTCAGCATAAACTGACAATGTGTAGCTTGATAATAATTTTGCGTAATACTAATAATATTATTTCGATATATATTATTTATATTCATAGTCTTTGTGCTATATGTATGTATGTATCTTGCTAAGTACCTGGTACTAGTTGATAGGCCTACAGTGTCCTCTCATACCTATAAACACTGTAACTTGAAAAGATTGTAAATACCATTTCCTTTTAAAAGAGTAACCGTGGAGTTTCTTGCCGGCTCTTCTCCATAGGAAACAACCAATTGGAACCGTGCACCTAGCTTCTGACGTTTCATAAGTGCCCTTGTAGGTTTATGTGAAATAAAATATTTTGAATTTGAATTTTTTATTTTTTTGAACTCTTATTTCATCTACTTATCAATATAATAAGTCATAATGCAAAAATAAAATACATATCGGAAGTTATAATTTAATTTTTTCTCAAGCATTTTTAAACATCAAGAACTGCCCTCGCCGGGCGACAAACAGCAGACTCATGATTAATTCCTCCATGCATGTGGATATTTTGATCCCTTTGCCTTGCGGATACCGACCTACGTTTAAATTTATTTTCATAGAGATCATACCATATTTTCCGATTACTTTTAACAACAACCAAAAAGCCGTCTAATACTAGTACATTAAAGTGATTTAAAAATATTTCTATAATAATCATTGTATTACTCCAATAGTCAATCATTATATCTAAAATAGTATTAGACAACATAATCAGGTCGCTCAATATAAATATCAAAGTGGCTATATACAAGCGACGCCAGATATCACCAGCTTTATGTACGCTCGTGTTAAAACTACGACAAAGTGAATATAAAATAATAATATAAAAACAAGAGTTAATTAACAACGGTAACATGTGACTTGCCTTCATGAGGAAAGGCATTATCAATTCCTGTTCGCATGGTATAAAAAAGCAAGCATAATATAGAACCCAAGAAACTATGCTAGTTATTAAAGCGACACCCCAAGCAAAGACACTACTTTTTAGATATTTTCTTTGGATATGCCAATTGAATACTTTAACAATGTCTACATAAAATATATGGCACAAAACCAACAACCAGTGGTTGTACACAGATTGTAAGTAATGTGGCAAATGGAAGAACAGATCATTTATCCACAAAGTGCCAATCTCATTATTGTCCTGAATCATCTCCAACTGCTCGATACGATGCACTGCAACGTTAATGTAGTTTGCTAAAATTGCGTTAAGTAATACAAAGTTTTTGAAATTTCGAAACTTTTTTAAGATACACCATGATGTCACTCCGTATATCAACGTAACTAGTGACAGCACCAACACTACGATATTTAAAATCTTCTCTAAAGTGTCTTGTAAGTCCATATAAAAATTGATTTCCGTGATTTTATCACTCACTGTAGAGCCATGCACGCTAGTATCGTTGTCAGACATGGTGAATTTCACTTGCACAGTTTTGAATGATTTACGTACAAAACAAACTAGCTCATTTACGTTTTCAAACTATATTTGTGTAACAGTTTGATATAAAACACTTCCAATTAATAAAAACAAGTACTGTTCCTTCTGAAACATTCGACGCATCTAAAGTTAGTACCTAATTAATAACACCATATTATTTAGCATATTTTTTTTCCTGTTTTTCAAAGCTTATCTACTGGTTTAAGTCGGCCCGCAGGCCAGGCGGGCTGCAGATTAGCGTTGAAATTGAAAACCGTATTAAAATGTAGTGTAGGTAGGTTTACATACGAAAAAGCTACATTTAATTAGGATGTTGAAACTGAGAGGTACCTACTAAAAATCTTTTTATACATCACTAAAATTATCCTAACTATAAAGGAAGCTAAGCGAGCGGGCAGGAACCATTCTGACCAGCTGGTCATTTTAATATTATTGCGTCTATTTCATTACATAAATATAAATGCCTGCCTCGTCGGTCTAGTGGTCGCAAGCGCTACTGCTGAGCATGAGGTCCTGGGTTCGATTCCCAAGTTGGGCAAAGTATTATTGGGTTTTTCCAACAGAAATATCTCAGTAGTAGCCCGGAGTCTGGAATTGTGCCCGGTTGATGGCAATAGGCGCGACCCCTATTACATGGGACAGGGTTAGTTTGTAACAAACACACATAGGTTAGCACATGACATCACGTCGGTAATCCCCGAAGAATTAGGCAAAGGCAATTCCTGACAAAGGCTAAAAGTTTAATTTCAATTTAGAAAGAACATATTTTCAAATTATTAAAAAAAAACATGATTGGGTAACGTTAATTTATTTGTAAATTATGTCAATTTCTAAAGGATGTTTTACGAGTAGTTACCTATTTATGAGTATGGATAGCTTGTAAGCAGATATACATTCAAGAATGTTCTTACGGGTAGAAGGGAGAACTTTATTATAAGGAAAATATCTATGTCTCTTACCCATGTTTGCAAATAAATAAACGATTTAGAATAAAGGATTTAAAATTACCATTTGGACTACACAGTTCCAGCACCATTTAAGAGTATATTAATAAAAGATACCTACAGTACCTGAAATCTCTTTGGAATAATTAAATAAATAAACACTCTCGCCGCGAGCTGAGACCAAATTAGGAAAACAAATGATTGATGACCAAATTAGGAATCAGTTGAATGATGAATCTCTAAAAAATAATATGAGATAGCTATCGAATGATTGATCTCATAATTATAATGGGATAGCAATCATTTGTTTTCCTAATTTTCAGTCATTTCCACTGGTATAAAAATTTTTGACGCAGTTTTACAGTTTATAAGAAACCCGAAACCCATGAAATCTGAAAAAAGAGCAAAATGCACGAACATTTGAATCAAAAGCTGCCGAATCGGAGCTGACATCATGTCACCACGAAAACAGAAAATGGGAATGAAAATGCTGACGAGATCTACTGCACGACAAGCACGGCCCTCCACTGACTCTTCGCTCAGCTCCACCTCGTTGTCAGTGGTACCCAGACTTGGCAGTTGCGTCGAGCTCCAGCAACGTGTATATGTCCCGCCCGCGACTCACGTCGCACGTTGACGGGGAGGATGCTGTTCGCTGGACGGTGTAGGTCCTCGAGGGCTACTGGCCTCTGATAGGGTCTCAGCTCACAGCAGAAGTGAGCAGTGACACTATACATCAATGAGAACGCAATGCGCTCACACGATGTAGCTACAGAGGGATGAAACAATCTGATCGCGTAATGTGTTCGGATGCCCTTCAGCACAATGACTTGAAATCAACGAATGCGATTCCTGCTAGCTACATAATGCCTGGTAGTATGAAACATGACTATTGGATCATGATGAGAAATCGTAATAAAAAGAAAGGTCGGAAAGGAGGAAGACAAAAAAGGCATGTATTTAATACAATACATAATACACGCGGCGACAAACTATCCTGATTTAGTATTTTAAAAATAATAAAAAATGGGTAGTAAAAATAACAGGCTGTCAGCTACAAGCAAAGCATACATATAGCATTAATTAATTGGCATTATTGCATATAGCATTTTAGCATTTTAAGTATCTTCTTCTTTTCGTGTGGTTAGTAAACTAACCTGGTGTCAGAGTTTTAAAGCCGCCCACGGGCCTCTGACTTGGCTTCACATGTCGTCGAGAAATATCTCTCAGGCATGCCGGTTTCCTCACGATGTTTTCCTTCACCGTTTTTTGAGCAAGTGATTATTTATTTTAAGTATAAAGTAGCAGCTTTATATTGTGTTGTAAGATTTGTTTAAATTTAGTGAATTTATTGTTATGCGAACACTAGAAACTGGCACTGGCGTTGTGTGGTCACAGTTCTAACCTAACCTACCTTTCACTCATTTTCATTTTTAGCCAAGGTTTTATTTATGGAAGTCTATAGTTGCCTATAATACAATTTGTTATCTTTCTGTTAATATTAGTCGCCATGTCATTATTTATAGTACCCAATAGTTAGTCGCCCTTTAAATTGTTAGTCGCCTGGAAAATAATTTGCTCGCAAAGAATAGACACGCAAAACAATGTACTATCGAAGAACTTCATATCTACGCAGTTTGAAAACAATATCCCTTGAACACGATTACCACATTTGTTACCGCCCCGGTTCTATAGCGGTCGAGCGCTGCAAGCAGAAATAGTCCTTACAGTGTATAGATATGAATTTCTTCAATGCTACTAGCGCCTGATGATAGCTACAATTTCATCTGACTAATAAGAAATATGGGTGTACAGCCACGAGCACCAATATGTATACACTAAGTAACTTTTAAAAGTGAAAGAGGTAGAGGAAGTTTTAAAAGTCTCCTCCTGTGTTGATTGTAATTTTGTGTTATTACGAACATAGTATATTGGAACCCATACTATTATGGAATAGGTCGTTATTTCAAAGTTGCAATCGTAATTCCCCGAGTAAATCGCTTTTGCATTGACTGACTGTACACCTCTGCTTAACCCTTCGGAGAACACGGAACAACAGGGATGCTGACATGTAATGTTAATGTGTATTATGAAATATGTTTTTTTCAGACAAAGCGCCGTGATGTGTTCTGGGTTTACGCTCTCGACTACGACATACCTGTAGGGTTAACCAAGGGAAAAAACTAATTCGTTTCATCCCACACCCTAGTCGCCACACATACCTACAATAGACTTTGAAACAACAGTCTTAGCTACCTATTTGCTTGAGTTTGGTCAGCTGCAATCCCAGTATTTATGAAACTACTCTGGTTAGTTCACACGTTCTCACTTTAATATATTAGTACAAACTAAAGTGCTTGCATTTGGAACATTTATGTATTCACAAAGTTTGGCTGGAACTCGTCTTGTTGACCGGTCACTTCACTATGCGAGATTTGAACTTATATAAATGCAAGTTAGATTTCAAATATAGCTCATTGTTATACACAGTACTGAAGAGGTTTCATCAGGACGGCTTTGCTAACCGACCTCTACGAATGTTTAGTAACAAGTTAATGGCGTTTGTAAACACTATTTCAATAGGAAAAAGATTAGACAATCAGCCACGTTGACCGACGAGCAGTTTATTTTTGGAACTAACTTCCTTATAGCACGTTATACTCTGCACATTAGGCAACAAAACGCAGAATAGCCCGAAAAAAGTGTAACATTTTGACCGTCACGACAATAAAAAATAAATAAAAAAATGTTATTAAATTCTAAGCTCGCCAAACTTTTACATTTGAAGTCGAGAGGCGTTCTTTTACAATACAATGAACCACCTTACGTACACACATCAGCAGGTCAAGCTACTACAAACGGTCAAATTTTCACATTCGATTCTGAACTTAACCATTAACATTTTAAGGTTTAAAAGTCTTTGGAGAAATCTGACAGCCTGGTATAAACTGACGTGCTAGTCGTCTGTTCATACCTACGCCTTTTAAAATATAATTATTATACTAATGTTTTAATCTTATGCAATATATTAGGTCCCCCCACCTATGAAATCAGTGTTTTGTATGGAGAATTTTAAAGAAGTTGCAGTTTTCATACTAACATTTTCTTAATTTATTTAACAACCATGAACACTAATGTTTAAAACTTTTATGCACTAATGATTAAAAACAAGTTTTAAAACAATAATAGTGGTCTTTTCTGCTAACAAAAAGAGGAGTCATTTTTAAGGTATTTTTTATGTTTAGAAAACTATGTATAAGTAATAAAGTTTTTTTTACTACTGGTAGTTGTCTATGGTGGTCATTATTCGATATAATATCAAGTAATTGGTGAATATTTTATATCATAGAAGTGACGAGGTTCTCTATTTGTGAGAAAAAACGCCAATTTACACGTATAGTGAAAGAAACTTTGTTCCTATCGGTTGTCCCACGACACCTCTCGGCTTGTCAAAATAATAGTGTTTTAAGGGTTCCGTACCTCAAAAGGAAAATAAGGACCATTATAGGATTACTAAGTTCTCCGCCTGTCCGTCAGTCTGTCAAGACCCTTTTTCTCAGGTACGCGAAGAGGTATCTATCAAGTTGTAATTAATATAGTATCAAATACGTAGGTCTGCGGTCCCTTGGAGGTCTAAATAGAATCATGAAACTTGGCAGGAAGCAAGGTCACCAGTAATAGAAAAGTCTGAAAGTCGTTAATTTGTGGTTTTATCTATAGTTTCTTTCTAGCAGGTTAGAGCACCACGATCCCAGGAAGACTCATAAATTCTCCTATAGTATCTTCAAGTGTGTGTTTTATCAAGATAAGGTCTATTAAAAGAAGCCTTATAATCTTGCTTGCATATTTTCTAGCACTGAGTACACTGACCTTAACAACATTACATTTCACAATGGAGTCAGCACTTTCAAACTAATCTCAATAACACTGGTTCCATCTTCCGGGTCCTTATTACCATTCCACTTTATTTCCTCCAACTGTAAGAATTTTCAACGACATGAAAAATAATTACACTGTTGTTGACGAATAATAAAAGAAACTGAAACATTGTTGGGTAGCAATTTCATGGAAATCACCGTTCTTTCCTTTTGTATGTACCCAAGTAGGTTCTCCATTGCCTGTTAAATTATTTTCTTTTTAGGGTTCCGTACCTCAAAAGTAAAAAACTGAACCCTTTTTTATTTAAAAATAAAATAAATAAAAATAGTTTATTTATAACCTTAAACGTACAACAAAGAGGTTGGACTGTTAAATTATTTTCTTTTTAGGGTTCCGTACCTCAAAAGTAAAAAACTGAACCCTTTTTTATTTAATAATAAAATAAATAAAAATAGTTTATTTGATAACCTTAAACGTACAACAAAGAGGTTGGAGTCTCCTTTTAAGGGTTAAGGGTACGTCTCCTAATACAGGCAGTATTAGGAGACGTACCCTTAACCCTTATATTATCACTCGTGTGTCTGGCTGGCTGGCTGGGTGTCTGACTGTTCGTCTGTCACTGCCAATTTGCTCCGAATTTAATGGACCGATTAAGTTGAAAGGACATTTTAAAAAATGACCTATGAATCAATACGTATGAAACCTTTACAATAATTCCTAGTTTATTTTAAAATTTACATTAAAATTATTACAATAAAACGGACACTACATCATTTCAAAAACATTTATTGAATTTGAATTTTAATTGAATTTGCTCTCTCAGCGCTTAATCTATGAATACGGTTTTCATTTACAAACAAAATAAAGCTACTGAAAGCGCTGTATGAAACGACCAACATTGACACTGACAGTCGAGGAATTGACAGATGACACTTTGACGTTTACTAGTAATGACAATGTCATCACTCAGAGTACATTTTTATATTGGTCATAATTACAAATAAATTAGTGTAGAGAAATAATGGTGCTGGCTAGGTCCAATGTATCACAAATGTATCAAAAATCCAATGTATCACAATTTATCAAAAATCCAATGTATCACAAATACACGCTAAGTTTATGTGTTTCTATTGGCCTGTTTATAACCCCAAAATCCGAAAGTGTTTTAGATTTTTTACAATTCTCAGAAGTGCTCGTGATTTAAATTTAGTTTCAATCGAATATACGCATTATTTAGAACACAGAAAGTAAATTCACGTGTCTGTTGGTTCTTAGGCGAACGATGTATGGACGCCAAACAATGTCCTTTAATACAGTTATTTCTGTGACCAAAACACGGACGTTTACCGTAAATAAATGAATTTTGAATATGGGGGTCATTTTCGGGGAGCAAAAAAGAAAACAGAAAAAAACTGTACCGTGTAACATATCAAAATATGGTTTATTGCGAGGTTTTCAAAAATAATTTTAAAATAAATACTTTTAAAGATATAATAAGAAAATGTATGAAAATTGACTATTCCCCCTGTTATCTCTGAAACTACTAAGCCTAAAATTTTGAAAAAATACAGAGAATGGTTCTACAGGGTGTTTGGCGCATGGACCGACACAATTTTTTCAGGGATTTGGGAGGTCATTAGCTAGGTTCTAGCTAAGTTCAAAATAGCTTTTAGTTTTTTTTATAATTAATTTAGAAGTTGTAAAATTTCATTCATTAAATACAAAAATTAACTTTGGAAGCTTGTAAGGAATTTTCTTGAATCCAGTTGTATAAAACAAATATGTTTTTAGATTTAAAGGACTTTGGAGAATGCAACAAAATTAAAGGACACATTTTGGGATTTTTTTTCATTTTAAAAAAATAATCATATGTAACCAACCGTGACATTTGGGACAAAGGGTGTATGGGTAGAACCTAGCTAATGACCTCCCAAATCCCTGAAAAAATTGTGTCGGTCCATGCGCCAAACACCCTGTATACTCATAGATTACAGAAAAACCTATTTGAAGTTTGTCTTAAAATAACATGGTAAATCTCTCAATATTGTGTGTACAAACTTACATTTGCAGTTGGAATGTATCGAAGAACATGATTTTCAACTACAATGTTAAGTTTGTTCTTGAGATAAATTCATCCCAATACTCAATTCTTTATTGCATTCCACAATGTAGGCTTAGGTGGTAAATATTTGCCAAAAGAAGCAATCATGGACCCTGTCGGGCACAGCAAAAGAAAGATCCCAACTAGGGAACCCTTCATTGTACGTAGTCGAACACGCACGTGGCCGGTTTTTTTTCTTGTAATTTCTTAGATCGAGGCTAAGAAAATTAATTTTTGATTGGAAGCGTAAATGACACGGTCGGGTGCCTTTTCGTTGTGATTGGTTTTTAACTG
This sequence comes from Xanthia togata, assembly GCA_963853775.1. Lineage (NCBI taxonomy): Eukaryota > Metazoa > Arthropoda > Insecta > Lepidoptera > Noctuidae > Xanthia > Xanthia togata. The sequence continues at coordinate 10,014,016 of OY970806.1, forward strand.
AAATGGCTAATAGCTAAAAGATACTTTGCACAGTGTGTATTGTTATTGAAATCGAACTTTTTGCTTGAATAAAATTAAAAATTAAAGATTCTATTACAAATCTTTGGTTTTCAATATTACAGCTAATTTAATATATAAAAGAAAGAAATAAAGAAAAAAAGAAAAAAAAATATGGGCCAGAAAAAAAATTATATTTAGAAAAAAAAAAGAACATTAAAACTAACAAATAAGTGAAAACAAAAAAGAAAACCAGTGCGAGGCCAAAAAGGCTCCTATCTAAGCATGAGGTTACGATATTTGAAAAAAAAAACCGCAGCGCTGGTATTCTGATAGGGCCCGCTGTGATGCCACCCAAGGACACACTACGCACATAAAATAAATTCCACTTGAAGAATAAATAAAAATAAAAGCTAAATAAAATAAACTAACCACCAGAATAACTATAACTACCAGAGGGGACTTCTATGTACCTTTTAATGCCGTACATCGTAATTCTAAATCTTTATTATAACAATAAAGTTGGAAGTGAATACAGTTACAACACTGAAGTAATATAGGACTTTGTATGTCGAGGATTGGAATCAGAACGAAAAGTTAAAATAGAGTTATACACGACAGGGACGGGGGGTTTGGGGTGTTCTACGTGACAGGGTTGGGAAATTTTCACATTAGCTTCGTATTTTCTGTGCTACTTTTTAGGTATTAAAGGGAGGGGGTTAGAGTTTTGGGGGGAAGGTGTCATGCTTTAGGCACACCTCTGCCTAACCCTTCCAGGTTTACAGGCGAGATGTTATGAGAAAAATAAGACGAACTACCAATCCTAATTACTTATATAAAAATCCTTTCTTAACAAAAATATGTTACGTTAAAATGCATTCGTAGCTAGAATGCATTTTAACGTAACATTTTTTTTTTTACGTAGCTTGAATTATTTGCCTAGGTAATAAAAAAAAATGCGACTATGTAATTAAATAAATGCCGTGCCCACAATTAAAACTTAATAAAATAAACGACGGCACGGTTGGCGCAGTGGTTAAGCGATTGACTGCTGCACTGCGTGACATGGGTTCGATTACCGCACGGTACAAATATTTGTATGACCTACAAGTAGTTGTTCCGGGTCTGGCTGTTTGTGTATGTGAGTTTAAATGTTTGTAAACGCACCCACAAAATACGGGAGAAATTCCAAGTGTGGGGCAACGTTTAAAAAAAAAGAAGATAAATATTGCTATAGCGCCTTAGGTTTGCCTTCCCTACTTTTCGCAAAGCATCGTGCACAGAAAATATTATTTTGAATAAGTTAATATTTAAGTTATATTATTTCTCTTTCATTGTTTTCTCTTTCATGTTCGGGGTAAAAGTCTTGAAGCGTATGGGAGAGAATTTGTTTAAGCTTTGAAAACACGTGAGAATATGTTATTTCTAACTTAGATCTAAAAGTAAAAGTATAATTTGAGGAGAACGGGTCTACCCTTTATAGCAGAAAGTTTTATGTCATAATATTATTTTGCATAACAGCAGATAGTATAAACTTCAGTTCGCAGAAAATCGTTTGGCATACACTCATTTATCATACATTCAAAACTCATAATTTTGTAAGTTAGAATTATCTTTAGGCATAAATTTCATATTCATTATATTAAAAAGTAGAACTATCGTATCGCAGAAAGTTCACACAAACCTGCAAAAAAGCATACACCATGCTTGCAGCATGCAAGCGAACATGCAACACGCGTTAGGCATGGTTTCTGTCACGGCTCCGGCGCTGCGGGGCTCCGGCGGTCCCACGCGAGCTTTATTTATTTATTTATTACATACATACAACACATACTACTTAACTACTACTACTTACTTTTATTTATTACTTATCGTCGTAGATTCGTAGGTTTTAACGCTAACCAGCTTCGGCTTGCTGGCCGGCGTATCACCGGCCAGCCTCAGCCACGGCGGTGAGTGTTAAAACCACCTGCTCCTCAGCTCGCGGGCCGCCTCGCCGCTCCGCGCCTACGCGGGCTAAAATTACACTCTAGGGATAGGGTAGACAAGACTACGTGGAGTCGGTTTTGCAGCGATTCGTTTCTGTCACGGAGCACAACATAATGACTTTAAGACAATATTTTAATTTAATTTAAGATTAAAAATGTTTTTTTATAGAAATGGAAATATGCCTAATAAAATTATTCCAAATAAAATTCTGCCATCTTTAAAGTGCATCGTTGTAAATTTGGACAAATAAACGATCGGCCTAACAATAATTATATTAAATATTTTTTATGCCCTTAAAATATTCGTTTAGTGAAGATTATGCCAAGTGTGTTATGCCAAATAAATTTCGGAGTATTAAGATTCTGCCAGATGGAGGGAACCCGTGGAGAACCAATATTGAATATGTGCTAATCTACACATATTATAAAACAAAGTCGCCTTTCCCGTTTGTCTGTATGTCCGCGTTGTTCTTCTAAACCACACTACAGATTTTGATGAGCTTCTCATCATCTTTAAGATAATTTATTTCAGAAGGTTTATGTATAATAATAATATTAAAGTTACATTTATCTAAGAAATCACGATGTTTTGTCAAGTAAAAACCGTGCGATGCAGGAGCGGGCCCCGCTATTATAACAAAAAGTCATTGTTTATTGTCTCTATTTTTTTTTTTAAAGCAATAGCAACCGTCATTTATTTTATCATAATACTAATTCAGTCTAGGTTTTTGATAAAAAAAACTAGATTTTGTCAGGTTTATGATAACATAAAATAATAACTTTATCTTCTTCCGGCTCTTGATCTAAGGCCTAGGTTTTTTTTATCAAAACCATGATTTTGCCTTTAACACACAAACACTATTTAATCCCTTATAAATGTGAGTCTGTTAAAACGAACAAAATCTTAACTTCGACTCTACTCAAAAGTAACATGTTAAAAACTCAAATCAACAATGAGTAGCCAGAATTTCAAACCATTCGTATTTCAACGGTGGTTCGTACTCGACACGACTTATACTTGGTTCCTATAAACAAAAACGAATCGTTTTGATTACCAATGGTAGCACTTTTTATTTCCAAACTGGGCATAAAATAGATTTGTAAACTAATTTTACCAGAGACAGCTACTTCCATTAGGGAGGGTCTACTATGCAAAGCTATGAGGTCTTTGCACCATTATTGGTAAAGATACAAGATTTTTAATTTTAACTAATAATGGTCCGTAAATTAGAGGAATCGTCCATTACTAACGCAGTAACTAGTTTGTCATTGGTTAGACGGTAAGTCAAAAACAGTCCTAAATCCTTTGAAATAATCACGCACTGTTCTTAATTTCGACTTTCACCCTTTTATGTGCCCTTAAAAAGAGTAAAACGAAACAATCACGACGTAGTTTTTAGGGTTCCGTACACAAAGGGTGAAACGGGACCCTATTACTAAGACTGCATTGTCCGTCACCAGGCTGTATCTCATGAACCGTGATAGTTAGACAGTTGAAAGTTCACAGATGATGTATTTCTGTTGCCGCTATAACAAAAAATACTAAAAACAAAATAAAATAAATATTTAAGGGTGTCTCTCATACAACAGACATGATGTTTTTGGCGTTTTTTATAGATAATGGTACAGAACCCTTCGTGCGCGAGTCCGACTCGCACTTGGTCGGTTTTTTTTAAACAATGTAAGAAGACTAGTTTCAATAAAACTTTTCCAAAGGCTACTGACGGTTGTAAGGCCTCTGCCTCGAATTTTGCGGCAGCGGAGCGGCGGCGGCGGCGGCGCGGGAGCGGCAGGATCTTATGCGTATAATCAAATGGACCGGTTCTCGAAAACAGCGGCGCGGGGGCGGGCAACGAGCGGTGCACTCCAGTCAAACGGTGACCACCCGCGCCGCCGCCGCCGCCGCCCCGCTGCCCGCAAAATTCAAGGCCGAGGCCTTAAATGCATACAACCAGTCAACCATACGATGAAACGAACGACATGAATCATCACAATAAATATGATATACTAGCTGTGCCCCGCTGTCTAAAAGAAATCGCATTATTTATGAATTACTTCGTTTTCCCTTAGCTATCTTTCTGACTTATTTTCTTTTTGCTCGGCTCCTAAGCTTCGTAGGCCTGATTTTAAATAGCCTATTATTACCTTCCTCAAGAGGGGGGGTTATCAAAATAAATGCAAAAATATTTTCCAGAATTTAGCGCGTTCAAACTCTTCACCTTTATTATATTAAGAAAGAAAGAATAATATTTATTTGGACACAGTTCGTGAAACACAATAACAAGGTAAAATAATCATAAAGCAATGTATTTAATGTATGTATGTTTGTTCAATTATTATGGCTATCGTGACGCTCTAATGAACAGTTTATTAGCAATGTTCGACAAAACAAACGATTAATTAGAAAGTAAATATTGATAGCAATTTGTAATGTAATTGAATTCCCGTGTTGTTAGGTGTCAATATTTTGTGGTTATTAATTGGAATTTCTGTTTGATGCAAATTGGTGTTTAATTCATAATAATGGTGTTTAGTTATTTTGTTAAATAAGAGGGTCCAGTGCGGGTTAAATGTCATACGACTTCGAATTTTTAGTTCTAGGACATGCGAGTTTTCTCACGATGTTTTCCTTTTCCTTCACTGTTTTGAGAGCAGTGGTGATGAAATTATTTCCACAAAGTAAAGTGCGTGCTTGGGTTCAAACCCACGAACTATAAGTCATAACTCGAGGCCGCACTGCTCTTGGAAGGCCACATGCCTCCTCTTAAATGGAAACTGGGTGGAATTGTCTCTCTCTACCCTGGTTCTTATCAAGTTTCTCGCGTGGTAGATATCAAGACCATGACTGGAGTTGTTTTTTCTGCATCTCATAGTTTATAGATTTTAGGTTAGATTTTTTCATCATACTAACAAGACATTTTGATGGAGAGATTTTGAAAAATATGCGATGTTAAAAGGAACTAGTTTCATAGCTCCGTGCTAAAATTTTTGAATGATAATATTCCATCATTAATTTATGTTTAACATCCATGCTAATTACCTCACGTTACCCTCGATTAATTAAACAAAATGTGACGTAAATTTACATCGTGTATCACAAAATGGTTCCGTGTCCAGGCGGTTGTAGCGTTATTAATTGCAATCGATCAGTGGAGCGTAGCACCGTAGCACCGTAACCCCGTATCCGCGTAGCGTGCTACGCGCTACGCCGTGATAAATGCATGTGAAATTATACACCCTTTCTCGTAGTTTCATAGATAAATATTGTACCGGATTTATCTTGGTAGATGAAAATAATTATTTTTTAATCGTGAGGGAATTTCGTAGAGTTGGAAAATACGTAGTAATATATAATGTTAAAACATTTCTAGTTAGAAAATGTGAAAATTATAGGTAGGTACTTAATTCCTATAGAATAGGGATGATGACTAAAAAAATGTATTTGTCCGTAATGTAGATTATGAAAAAATAACGTACACGTATTTTTTTTTTTTACCGTTATCAAAAGATTACGGCGATACATTGAGTTATAATGTGCCATGACGTCACTTGTATGTAGATTTTATACATACTTGTGACGTATCAACCCCCACTCCCCAACTTTAATGAGTTGTATCTAAGTATTTTTTTATTAATATGATAAAGCAAAAAATACGTGTCTAATATTTTTTTATTATCTGACTGACGGACTAAATAGAATTTCTTTTTTTTTTGACCCAGGCATCATCCCTATTCATTGCCATGATTATACAGTCATTTTGTGGCGCAAACTTCACTTGAAAAGAAGCAGTTTAACTTAAGCTTGTCAATTAAAAATATCAGGTCCTATTTGAGATGCATCTCTATATAGTAAAGCAGAGTTTAGAACGCTACTTTATAAGTATTGGAAATTCAATTACCCTTCCTCATTTCGCCTAAATGTTAAAATGAATACTAACAGCCTTCGTTTCCCCACCTCTTCATCACTGTCGATCGTTAAAACGAAGTGGCCGCAACACTTGACACCAGATGCCCGGTTTTTTACCGCCCCGAGTCCATGAAACCGGACGCTCGGTTTTTGCAACTGCCCTCAACTGTGTGAAAGCCTACACGTGCCGATTCGTTTCATCGATACTGCTCAAATATCCGTAAAAGCCTGACAGCTAAATAACGAATCATTTTCAAAGTAGGTACCTATATTTTTAAAATGTAGGATTTATGCTAATGATAATGCTTGAATGATTGCTAAAGATTATAATTTATAGTTAAAGTCTACTATCTAGCAAATTAATTGGGTTTAAACCTATACTCATCTAAAAAGCTGAAGTTTTGTTTGTTTGTTTGAACGCACAAATCTTTGGAACTACCAGTCGAATTTGAAATAATCTTTTTGCATTTGCCACTCTTTTTGTCTGACAAATATGTTAATGCAACAAAATTTTTATTTTTCGCAAAGCTCAATATTACCGTACTCAGACATTAGACATTCACATTAGACATTCATTTTCGTACATGTACCATTTGCCAAATTAGTGTATGGGTTGGCAAGTGTGTGTAGTGCAACTACTTCCAAGTAGCTCGCAGATAGGCAGGCTATTGAGTATTAACGCAAGGTGCATTACGTCACAAGCAAGTTTGATACCAGCCGGTCTATTCTGTAATAATCTCACGGTGAAAACTTAGGTGAAGTGAACGTGAAGTGAGCTGTCATTACACCAGCCGGTCGATTATGTAAAAATCTCACCGTGAAAATCTAGGAGAGTGAGTTTGTTTTTGCTTGGAATTGACACTATTGACAGCTCACTCCACGCTCACTTCACCGAAGTTATCACTGTGAGATTATTACAGAATAGACCGTCAGCCGTCTATTGCTAGGGACTATTACCGGTCTATTCTGCTGGGGATTGACAGCTCACTCCAAGCTCATTTCACCAAAGTTTTCACGGTGAGATGGTTACAGAATAGCACTGCTGTTCACAATTTGTCGGTTTCCCATAGATAGTTTATAAACTGCCGCAAAATAATGTATTCAATTGTAAAGGGTTTGTTGCAGTCCATAATTTTTCGAAAGTTTTAATACCGATAGATAGGCTGCGAAATCTAGTCCCTCACAAGCACTGGCAAAGTAGAGCAGGATTGGGGTCAAAAAACAGGACAGAAAAAGAAATACGTTCATAAGATCAAAAACTATAGTAACAGATGTGTTGGTTAAGATAGAGTAACTAAAGTGGAGATGGACAGGCCATGTACTCAAGAAAAATGGAGCAGGACAGTTACTGAATGGTACCCTAGATAATGGTAAAAGGTATAGAGGAAGACAAGGGAGGAGAGGGAGGATGAGTTAAAACTTACAGCCGGTCCCAACTGGATAAGACTGGCTAGGTATAGAAAAACAATGATGTTAGAGGAGGCCCATGCCAAGAGGCACACTGAACTGAAACATTCTTTAAAAGCATTATAATATTTTAGACAACAACCTTGAAAGTTCAGGATGAAAGGCTCATTGATTGATTGATTGATTGAATACCGATAGATTATAAACAAACGAAGTTCACAATTTGATAATTATACGGTTACATAATATATAAAAGATCGTAGATAAGATGATTGATCGCTACGAATTACTTTTATGAAAAGTTTTTCGTCATTTGTGACATTTCTAATGCTCTAACCTCGGTTGGTTCCCTAGAGTTTTTTAATCCTTATTTGACTCAGGATCGAACGGCATCAAAAAAAAATTTCGTGTAAATTGCCAATTTTCTTGCCAACTGTACTTTTTTTTACAAAATCTGTAAGTGCGGGACAAAATGTATAAAAATAAAGGATTCTTCTAAGAATGATTTCCTCTAGCTATAACAGTCCTTACGACCCGTCTGAATATTCAGCCTGTATATTATAAAAGTGTATTTTTCTCAAAATTGCCGGGTCAGATTTTGATGCCCTTTTACACTAGGGTTAAGATGAGGTATCTCTACAAAAATATCAAACCCTTATCACTATTGGTCTATAGACTACTTTTGCTCAGTCTCCTTTCTCGCGGCCGAAGTCGCGGGCTAGTTAATTAATACATTTAGCAAGTACGGTCCAAAATTACCAGTTTCATTATCATTGGCCTATAGTAAACCACTGTGGGACATACTTCTCTCTAATTGCATTTAACTCGATAGTCGGCCATTCTTAAAAAAGAAAATATTTTTATTTGCGGTAAACATGACGCAAAAAAAGAACACAAAATAAAAAAGAAACAAGTTTAGGGAAATATGTACAGAACGGCCATCGCTCAGTATAATGCTGCGACCCTATGCAAGACAGAGCCCCAGCGCTGGTTTTCAGCGGCAGTCGGCGTTAACGTTATGATGTCGACCGGTGCAGCATACAATGAAATATAATTATGATATAAAAATAAAATAATAATTAATTCTACATTTATAAAAAAATATAATATTTATAATGGCAACATTCCGTCTAGCGTGCAGCATTCTCATCCAGCAGCAATGTACTCGAAACTAATGTCAAAGGTAAACTAATGTGACATTCTATGGTCCCATTAACGGTTTATCTAATCAATAATACAACAACATTAACTGCCTCGTTGGTGTAGTGGTCACAAGCGCTACTGCTGAGCATGAGGTCCTGGGTTCGATTTCAGGGTCGGGCAAAGTGTTTTTCCATCTGGAATTTCTTAGTAGCAGTCCGGAGTCTGGATTGCTTCCCGGTTGACGGCAATAGGCTCGATCCCTATTACAAGGGACTAATGTAGGTGTACTCTAAAATAAAAATATTTTATTTCACATAACTACATGACCACTTATGAAACGTGAGAAGCTAAATGCACGTTTCCAATTGAACATTTCATGGAGAAGATCGTCGAGCCGACAAGCAACCACAGACCACGGTTACTCTTTTAGAAATAATTGGCTTTTACAATGTTTTTTTTAAATGACAGTGTTGTACTATAGGTACACCTCTGCCTAATCCTTCGTGAATACAGGCGTTATGTTATGTTGTAATAACATAATATTAAGATACCTGCTATCAATCTTCCAACAAACTGTTCACAGTAAACGTCACACCGATTCTCTTCAAAACCAACTTCAATACCGTATCCTTTGTTACCACAACCTAAAGTTTGTACTTATCTGAGAAATGTCTGGTCTCAGCTGAGCAGTTTGAGAATTATTATGAAGCCTAGGGCATCTGAACGTGAGCTATGTATTCAAGTTAGTTGAAATGGTACGCGTAATACCTACTTAGGTATAATATACTGAAGATATTTGCAGAGCAATATCATGTTTCGTACCACAAACATTAAACATATGTTGTACAGTCACGGACTTTAATTGATGAGCCACTTGCCACTGTTCTTATTTTAAAGTGCAAATCGGGTTTAGTCGGTTATACTCGTACATCGAGTCAGACACGCAAAGTCATACGTCTTCGTATTATAGAAGATTTTTTGTTCTAATATCTTTGTCATATAGTGTTTGACAGCCGTGTCAATTGGCTTAGAATCGTTTGAAATTAATGGTACACTTCCATGCAATATTTACGTTTGGCTAACCTGAGAGCCAGAAATACAAACAGCACAGTCACTGCCCAAATTCAACCAATTGCAGGTCTAGCAACCGTAAACTAGCGACAATTGTTTAGATGACGTTCATGACAATTATGATGCTTTGGTCTTCAGATAGGTTTGCAGATATACTTAAGTATTTAATGAGCTTTTTATTCAAAGGAGGTCAGTATCATCATTGACAACTTATAAGTTAATCTTCAACCTCTATGGATAAGACTATTTCAGATTATTAGTAACTTGTCATCTTGTTGACGAGCATGCGGTTTGAGTTCGTGTTTAATCGTGTAATATCGTGAATAAATAAAATTGTAAAGTTTAAAAGTGGGTCATCAATTAAATTTCGTGACTGTACGTATGTACGAAACATGATATTGCTCTACAAATACCTTCGTGTCGTGTGAAACTATGTACTACAACCTTTACAGTACGTAAAGGTTGTCTGCAAAAGCGAGTCTTACATCATGCAGCAGACAGCATGAGAGCAGTGGTGGCCAAGTGAACTTACAAGTTGTAGGACATAGTGCGCTTTACTTTCTGTAAATAATTTCACCACCACTGCTCTCAAAACGGTGAAGGAAACCATCGTGAGGAAACCAGCATCTCCTAGAAAATTGGAAGACATGTGACATCTACCAACCCGCACTGGGCCCGCGTAGTGGATTACGGCTCACTCCTTCTCAGAGGGAGAGGAGGCCTGTGTCCCAGGAGTGGCAAAATTATACGCTGATTATGACATCGTCCAAGCTGGTAGAAAAATTACTCTGGTTGCATTAGGTCACTCAAGCGAATTTAGAATTAGCTACTAAATTGAGTATGCGGCATTTGTTTTAATAGATAGGCGCGTAAAGGTGAGCACGTCTTCTTAAAATAAATAGCGACAGTTGAATATTGCTTCTTATTTTCGTATGTAGTGCCTACCCCATATTATATATATTCCGATTTTCAGTACCTACAAGGACTAAATAAATACAAGAATTAACCTACACATAATTATGATAGTGATGATTGGATTACCGAAGTACTTATAACATACGTATTGACGATATTTGTATACTATATATAATACTTCAGTAATTCACAATAAAATTATGTGTATAATTTTCAAGGAACAAAATGCAACTAAGTGTCTACCGTGTGATTCTTATGTAAATAGTCTTCATTTCGACAAAAAATATAAATTTTTCTTACTTACTACCATTTCATGCAAATCACCAAAAATTTGCACCTTACCACCACCAAAATCCAAAACTTCGTAACAGACAATAGTACATAAAATACAAGAGCAATCAAACAGAAACAAGGAATGAACAAATAATCCCCAATTTGTTAACTCTGAACGGTCCAAATATCAACCGAGCTGCGAATTCCCAAATATCGGTTTGACCTAGATTAAATGCCAATACCTAGTTCTATTTACATAGCTGTATTTGTTTAGGGTAACGTTGTGATTTCCCTCATAGAATGTTTCTCGTCTTGGAATTTTCGCTCTCGGCCTACTGGTGGTTTTCCTGTACAGATTTGTGTTGTTTTGTGTGACATACAAAAAGAAAATAAAATTCGCGCTTTGACATGGAGTTGCGGATACCAGCCCGTATTACCTTATTACCTATGGTGTTACAATCACCAAATTTAATTATTACGCTACCTAGCCTTTTACGAACTATATTGGGGTCGGCTTCCAGTCTAACCGGATACAGCTGAATACCTGTATTAAACATGGAGTGACTGCCTATCTCACCTCCACAACGCAGTAACTGGGTAATACGATACCCCTTGGTAAGACTGGTTGTCAGACTTTCGGGCTTCTGACGACCAGTAACGACTGTCAAAGATTCACGAATGAGCCGTGACCAACGGCTTAACGTGCTTTACGAGGCACGGAGGAGTCTCGGTATGTAAAGATGGTCACCCATCCACAGACCAACCTTAAGTCATCATTATGAATTATTTATGTGAAGGTTGATCATTGTACAATTATCGTAACTGAACATAACATAACACCTGTAAACCTTGAAACGTTAGGCAGAGGTGTACACAAACACTTCGCCAATTGTAAAATTATCAATACAAATTGTTTATTTTCTTTAACAAGCTTTGTACTATATAGCTAGTGATAGAAGTGTCCTTTTAAGCAAGTAAATGCCTGTATATACTCCACTCTTCCGTAACTTAAATTTACGTAATGGACAGTCACGGAATTTAATTGACGAGCCACTTTACAACTTTCAAATTTTGCAGTTTTATACATTCACGAGATTATACGATTAAACACGAACTCAAACCGCATACTCGTCAACAAGATGGCAAATTAATCCGAAATTATCCATAAAGGTTGAAGATTGACTATTAAGTTGTCAATGATAAATCAATACAATGTTGCATACGTTTATCCAATTTATTTGATACTGACCTCCTTTAAATTAGAGCTCATTAAATACTCGTTATTTCTGAAAACCTATCTGCTGACCAAAGAGTACGATACAACAGTTATCATAATTGTCATGAACGTCATCTTGGACGCTACGCGTTCGGATAAAATCGTGGGTCCGAGTTTTTCCGATGTCGATGACCAATCATAATTTCTCCGTACGCTAACGTTCCAATCGCTAAGCTAAACCATTGTCGATAGGTAACGGTTGTTAGATCTGCAACTGGTTGAATTTAGACTCTGAAATAGTGACTCTACTGTCAAGTTTGCAGTTCTGGGTCTCAGGTTAGCCAACGGTTAATATTGCATGTGAAAGTGTAACGTTCACAACAACAAGCGTTCGTAAACCAAATGACACGCCAGTCAAACACTCAATGACAAAGATATTAGCAATAATTTTCTTCTTCTATAATATGAAGACGTATGACTTTGCGTATCTGGCTGTACGAGTTTATCCGACTAAACCCGATTTGCATTACACGGCTAAAATACGAACAGTGGCAAGTGGCTCATCAATTAAAGTAGTAAATATTGACATAATTCTTGTATGTATAGTCACGGTACTATACATACAAGAATTATGTCAATATTTACTATGTATAATTTATATTGGTAATAATTATGTTCATCGGTTGATGTCAAGGCAACGGACCAAAGACAATATTGCATAATTACTGTTGCGACATTACGTAGGTAGGTACTTTTGGTTTCGGGGCGTGAGAAACCTTTAATACTAAACTTAAATAACTACTCAGGATTTTCACTGATGAGAAATAAAAATACGTACTGCCGATTTGAAGGCGAGTTTTATTCTGAATCCGATACATACATGGCTCATCCGGTGGGCACAGACCGCTGAGCTTGCAAAACATCCATGTCGTTTCTAGAATAGTCGTATATCTACTTATCTACTTATAGGTAACTTAATCTAAAGCAGATGGGTGAGGTGTATTCATAACTCCTCCGACCCTAAGAGCGAAATTATCGGAAGGTTCAATTTGAGAGTCGTTCCGACAATTTTGCCAAAACAATAAACATTTCGGCGATTTTAGCCAAATTATATAAATCAAAAATGTAAGGAAACTGAAAATGACTAAACCTAAAGTGACGTATCCTAATTTTTCACTGATGTTAAAGTCTTTCTTTTCACTCAAAACTCTCTCGATCACTTCACTATGCTTTAACGAAAAGGCCATATATTTCACTTCGTCTAAACTTATTCCTTTCATATTAACTACACTTGATTTGGAGAGACTGGCATTCACGTGCAACTGGGGTAACGTGATAATGGGAATCTTCTCCACCACTTCCGACTCTATAAAAATACGACGGTGAAGGTGAATTCCATAGATTTGCAGGTCACAAGGTTCGTCAATTGTCACCAGGTAAGTGCCGAAGACAAGTTGTTTACTGATCTCTTCACCGCATTGCTTAGTCAATGTCGTTCTCAATCTACTATAAAGGAGCCAACTAGCTGCGTTGACTTGCTGGACCTTGACCTTCTCAATTTGGATTTCATGTTGTTTACAGGGAGTATGGTCATCTTTAAATTTCATCAACTGTTCTACACAGGAAAGTTCATAGTATAAGGCTTGATTATCCGAAGTGCATAAAAACTGGTCGCCAGCAGAGAGTGGTCGGCATGGTTTTATTAACGGTAAGTATTTCATTCCTTTCGCCAGAAGGTAAGGATATTTGGGAATAATTGCTAAGGTTTTATTTTCAGGTTCATAAAAGATTGGTAAGGAATATATCTTAAAATAGTTATAAGATGAGTTATCCGTAAGTGGAATTTCCATTATAAATGTTATCTGATTATCTCTAATAAATGACTTTACAGCAATGGTCTCCTCTATTTTCAATAAATTTGTTTCTAGTGGAGGATACACTAAGTTTCCAGAGTAAGAAATCAATTCTAAATGATACAATAATTCTGTAGAGTTCACAATTGATTGATGTAATATCGATAATTTACTTAACGCTAATGCTGTTTCGATTTCACTTAGTCTAGCAAAGATAGTACGAAAACTACTTGTGAATACAGAAAATAATCCTGTTAGGTAAGTTAAGAAAATCCAGTTGTTTTGCTGAGCAGATAAATCTTTCAAAATTAGTTCAATCTTTGTTAGGCGATTATGAAAGGTTACAGTATTCTGATTTATTGTTTCAGTTACATTAATGAAACTATCAAACATCTTGGAGACTATTGTTAATTTTTTTGAAGTAATTATTTGATTATGATTTAACTTGGAAACAAGTTCTTCGTATCTAACGGCATCATCGTGATCTAGGTTACCAGTTATTAATTTTATAATAGAACCCAATGGATTTATTAGTCCTCTTTTAGAACGTTTCTGTGGAACTAGTTGTCGATATTTTTCTATAGTTATATCACGTATAAACTCTGCATGTATTTTCATACTTGTAAATTCTTGAGAATATGATGCATTCCAGTCGATAAGTTTACACATTAGTTGGTAGTTGCTGGTTATGTAATTTAAATCATTATAAATCTGTTCTAAACTTATGAGCTTGACTATAGTCCAGTGATCAGTTTGAATGTGTGCTAGACCTTCTTTTACCGGGAATATTCCTGGGTTTCCTTCAAGATTTTGCAGATGAAGGGCCAGCGAGGGCATCACTATTAACAGGATGCCGCACCACCTGCGGAGGGCGTTTTACATTTTTAATTGGGGTTTTAGTAATTCTTTCTCCTATTTGTACTGGTAAAATATTTCTTTCAGATTGACCTATAACTTTTGCTTTTACGTATCTTGGTTTGTCTTTACTTTTACGCTTGTTAACGTCTTTCGTAAAAATAATTTCACCTTCCTTAAACTCAACTCCAGCTTCACCACCTTTCCTTTCCCTATGCTTTTCTTTTATTGCTACCATTTTATCTGTCAAATATTTATACATGACTCTAGTTCGTTTTGTATGATCCTTAATCATTTTCTGGAAATATTGTTTTTCTAATTCTATGCTATACGGGTTATTGGTATCAGTATGTCCGAAAACAACTTCGAATGGAGTGAGTTCGGTAACAGAATGAATGGAATGGTTATATGCCATAACCGAATACGTCATTACGGATGCCGCATCGGTACATCGTTTTTCGTACTTCGCCAATCTATATATTTCAATTAAGGTGCTGTGAAATCGTTCTATCAGGCCCATTGAATTGGGGTTATTGGGTGTGCCAATATGAAGGTGAACTTTATGTAAGCTTAAAAATTCCTTCATCAACTCGTTATTGAACTCAGATCCTGGATCGGAACTTATCTTTTTAGGAACACCGTAGTATGAAAAATATTTCATTAGAGCACGGACAACTTCTGGAGTAGATTTATTCTGAATTTCGATAGTCTGACCTAGTTTACTAAAGGCGTCTATAAGGGTCAGATAAGTTTTACCTTCAATACTAAAAAGATCTATAAATAATTCCTGAAACGGGGCACTCTGTGTTTGTGTCAGCTGTAATTTAGGTTTAATTGGCCTCCTATCATATTTCATTTTCTGACATGCCTCGCAAGTATTAATAACTGCCGCTACTGTCTCCTGCATTCCATCCCAATAATAATTCCTACGAAGCCTAACTAATGTCTCTTTGATGCCGCGGTGGCACGTGTTTCCTTCATGATGTTTAACTATTATACTTTTCTGTTCTCCTTCATCTTCTACATAAATAAATCGTTCTGTGCATTCATAAAAAATAATCAAATCTTTCCTAAACAGCTGAATTATCATGTTACCGAATAATTTACGATGTAAATTTTCCTCAAAATAAATGAAATACTTAAATTTTGGTTTAATGTATTGTTTCAAAAATTCCTTTATCAATTCTGGGTTATCTATTGGTAAGAAAACTTCTAATACTTTCTGTTTGTCACGTGAAAGGTCCTTTACTTGCATTTCATTTTTGAGCCATGAGAACACTAAAATTTGATTTGGTTTTGTGTCTATGGCTTCGTGTAAAATTGGTATTCCAGTGGACTCGTTTAAAGCTGAATGAATTGTATCTGATTTACTAGCTTCAGGAACAGGGTATTCTCTAATGTTTTCGTCTATAAACTCTATAGAACTAGCAGTTGCTGTTCGGCTTGTGTCTGATATTGTTACAGTTGATGAATTGCTGCGTTCTCTTTTATTTTCAGCTGTGGACTTTTCTGTAACTATATTATCTAGGTGATCCGTATCTTTTTCATCAACGTTAACTGCAAGTGATCCATCATCACCGTCAGAGTCTAAAGCATACATTTTTATTCTAGAAAAGGCGTCGGCATTGGTATTTTGTTTGCCATTTTTGTAAATCAATTCAAAGTCATAGTCTTGCAAACGAAGTCCCCAACGTGTAAGTTTACTGCTTGGGTCTTTCAGAGATCGAAGCCATACTAAAGGACGGTGGTCAGTGTATATATAAAACTTTCGACCATATAAGTATGGTCTGAAATGTTTTATTGCCCAAATTATAGCAAGCAATTCCCGCTCGATTGTGCTATAACGTGATTCGGTATCGCTAAGGGTGCGACTAGCGTAAGCGATAGGTTTGTCACTGCCAATTTGTCCTTGTGACAAAACTGCATCTAGAGCTACGTTTGACGCATCAGTCGTAAGTATGAAAGGTTTGTTGTAGTCAGGGTATTGTAAAAGAGGGGCGTGCGTCAAAAGTTCCTTGCATTTGTTAAATGCGTCAATGTATTTCTGATCTATTATAATTTTGTTACGCTTTTTCAAACAAGATGTCAAGGGTTGGGTAATTTTTGCAAAGTCTTTAATGAAACGTCGGTAGTATCCCACCAGTCCAAGAAAACTTTTAATCTCAGTCGTCGTTTTTGGTAGGGGATAGTTCAGTACAGCCATAATTTTGTCGTCATTGGGTTTAAGTCCTTCTTTGGTAATTGTGTGCCCAAGGTAAAGTACTTCTTTGCGTATAAACTCTGATTTGTCTAGTTGAATTTTCATGTTAGTGGCCCTAATTCTGTCAAAAACAGTCCGTAAATTCTGAATCATGTTGTCGAGGCTATTTCCGTAAACTATAATGTCATCTAAATATACCATACAGTGTAATCCTTGTAATCCACGTAAAACATTGTCCATTGTCCTCTGGAATGTGGCTGGGGCGGTTTTAAGCCCAAATGGCATTCTCAGGAATTCAAAATGTCCATTTTGAGTGGAAAATGCTGTCTTCTGTCTGTCCTTCTCTTCTAACTCTATCTGATGGTATCCACTTGCTAAATCAAGAGTAGTATAGTAAGTGCTCTTTCCCAACTTGTCAAAAAGGTCATGAATGTTCGGTAGGGGGTATTTGTCGTCAATAGTAATTTCATTAAGTCTTCTAAAGTCAATCACCATCCTGTATTTAATTTCACAAGATGCATCCATCTTCTTAGGCACCAGGTGAACAGGGGCATTCCAAGGAGAATGGGACTCTTGTATTACATTGTCTTTTATTAGTTGGTCAACTTGTCTGTTGATTTCGTTTTGGACAAGCGGAGCCTGTCTGTACGGTTTCACATATATAGGGTCTTCGTTTTTTGTCCTTATGTGATGTTTTACCGAATTAGTAAACGTCAAGGGAATTTGGTCACAGTAAAATATGTCTTTGAATTCATTGCAAAGTCTATAAATCTTTTCATGTTCTTCTTCGTTGGTATGGTCCAGTCTGAGTTTACTTAAGTTGTCTTCAAGTAATTTGTCTGTTTCTATGTCAGTATTACTTTTAGTAAAATTTATATTACACTCATTATTTTTATATTTAGTCACTGTAAAGGGTTGTTTTATATTAAGTCGTTTTGGGCTATCAGAAGAATTTTGGATAACGGTATATGCGTATCCATTTACACAATTTATTATAGCGCTGGGCATACGCAGACCATTCTCAAATCCTTGAAAATCTAGAATAGCATCGCCTGAATATTGATTGACAGGTAACTTAACTCGTTGTTCTGTTCGTGATGGTATATCAATTATATAATTTAAGTTATAATTAATTATTGGAACACGCGTAGTGCTAGTTGTTAATACTTGGTTCTTTAAATCAATTACTGCGTCTAATTGTAATAAAAGGTCATTACCAATAAGTCCGTCATATCGTGGGTCAACGTCATACAAATAAAATTTATGCCAAGCGTTAGTTACAAAAGTAGGTAAGGGAGGAATTTCCATTACTTCATCGTGTCTACTAGAAGCATGGGTGCTTACCACTTGGAAATGTTCTTTCCTGATATATTCACAAAAAAATTCATAAGCCTTTTGAGGACTAATGAATGATCTCATACTACCAGTGTCAATCATCATTTTTGCGTCTATTTCTTCTAAGTAGATGTAGGGAAGCTTTAGGGTTCCCTATCCATTTGCATAAAATTTTAAGACCTAATATAACTTAGCATAATTTTGTTTGGCATAATTATATTTTCGCATAATATAATTACGCATAACAGCTTACGCATAACTTTTTAAGCATAATTTCTTTAACCATAATAATGATTAAGCATAATATTCTAAAGCATAAATTTACTAACTATAAAGTTCTAAAGCATAACTTTCTTAAGCATAATATCCTAAAGCATAAATGTATTTACGCATAGTGATATTAAAACATATTTTTATTGAACAATTTTGTGGGTTTTTTTTTCGCTGTAGGAAGCATGAAGCAAGCAAGCATACAGCATGCAAGCAAGCATACAGCATGCAAGCAAGCATGCAGCAAACAAGCAAGCATGCAGCATGCAAGCAAGCATGCAGCATGCTGCATTCAAGCGAGCATGCAACATGCAGCAGGCAGGGTTTCTGTCACGGCTCCGGCGCTGCGGGCCTCCGGCGGCCCCACGCGTGCTAATCGTCACAGACGGCTTTCGCTCACCACCGCAGCTTCGGCTTGTTGGCCGGCTTTGCCGGCCAGCCTCAGATGCGGCGGCTCGCTCGCAGCCACCTGCTCCTCAGCCCGCGGGCCGCCTCGCCCCTACGCGCCTACGCGATTTTAAATTACACTCTAGGGGTAGGACAAACAAGACTACGTGGAGTCGGTTTTGCAGCAATTCGGTTCTGTCACTAACTTTTGTTGCACAGCATATTAAATTTTTAACCAACAATATTATTTAATTGTTACAGAAACTATAGCAAATTGGTTTGATCAGAATTATGTATGGGGCACTACAAGTTCACCACCACTATTTCCACCCAAAGTCTGGAGTACGTATCTACTAGAAAAGGAAAATTATATTATTATTATGCTAATAGTCATTAGGCCTACTAACGTTATGCGAATCAAATTTATGCCAAAACAAATTAGTCTTTATGATGATTATGCCAACATAAAATGTATGCCTAAAAAAATTATGCCGAAGTATTATTATGCCAAAACAAATTGTGCCAAAATCGTTATGCCGAAGTATATTAGGACAAAGAACATTATGCGAAAAGAAGGGATCCCAAGCTTTAGATTTGGATCGCAATTTAGTTCTAAGATTTCTTGTCCTTTAACGAGGCTTTTTCCTGAAAATCCACATTCTGATTGTCACCCGTTGGTTCTAATTTGTTATCAGGTATGTTAGAATCTTTCGCGCAACTTACGTTCTCATAATAATAGTTAATGTCATTTAAATAGTCATAGTCATTCGTTAAATTATAATAGTAAGATTCGTCCCAATAGGGACCGTATACATACTCGTAATCATTCATAGTAAGTTCATTTAAATTAAAACCTTGTTGCTGCTTAGGTTGGGCCGTTCTCATAGACACATCACTATCTTGAATTTGGGGTTTTAGTACCTGGGGAAGATTCGATCCAACTTGTTGCGGTGGTTTGTAACCGAATTGTTGCGGTGGTTTGTAACCAAACGGTTGAGGTGGCCTATACCCAAACTGTTGCGGTAATCTATAACCATACTGTAGAGGTGGCCTATAGCCAAACTGTACTGGTGGCCTATAGCCGAACTGTACTGGTGGCCTATATCCAATCTGTTGAGCTGGCCTATAACCAAACTGTTGCAGTTGCGAACCCGACTGAGGACGATACTCGGATATTGGCTTGAATGGTTGACCTTGACCCATAGTTTGAGGTATCTTATTTTGTGTATTTTGGGAATTATTAAAATTAAATTTAGACTGAAAAGGTAAGGTGGGTTTATTCGCAACTGGTTGTAATATTGGTGAACTTGATCCCGAAATTTGACTATTACCATGAATGCGGTTCCGCATATTATATTGATCTAAGAAGTTGACTTCTTCAAGTACGATGCTCAAAGCTGCTTCTAAAGTAGTAGGCGATTTAAGCCTAACGATACGCACCATATTTTCAGGAAGGTTGTACAAAAATACATTTAGAGCCGTATTGTTGTAGATAACCAATTTAGCACGTCTTAATTCCACATCATCCATTGTATTCACCTTAGACATTAATAACGAGCGAACATTTTGGATTCTATTACAAAAGTCTAAAAAACTTTCACCCGATTTTATTTTTAAAGATTCTAATTCAATATTAATACACGCTTCACTACGGGGGTCTCCAAAATGTTGAATCAGCAAATCTTTGAATGCGGACCATGTAACAATATCCTCGCGTTCCGATAAGAGCGCAGCTGCATCCTCTTTTAGTCTACTCGTTAAAACATTAAAAACATAAAGATTTTGTTCCACACTGCCCTTAAATCGATCAACCACATACTGACATTTTCTCAAATAAAGGTTTAACTGTCTTTTATCACCATTATACAGTGGGATTAATTGTACAATTTCGTTTGGTATCGGTTCCACTGCGACCGTAGTCATGATTATAGAGTAATGAACTGTTCAGAGGTTGCAAACTCGCTTTTAAA
Source organism: Xanthia togata (assembly GCA_963853775.1). NCBI lineage: Eukaryota > Metazoa > Arthropoda > Insecta > Lepidoptera > Noctuidae > Xanthia > Xanthia togata. The sequence goes on from OY970806.1 coordinate 10,034,803, forward strand.
ACAATCCTATTAAAATTCACACACACAATAGAACAAACACACAATTAAAGCACTATAATAATTGGAAATACTGGACGAATTTCGATTGTAAAATAAAAAAAAATACTTAAGAATTTTAAAATAAAAATCTTCAAGTTACTTTACCTTAATACAGTTTTCATTCAATCTAAAGTTAATATAGTTTATTTTATTTTATTCCAAAATCTAAATTAGAAACTTAAAATAAATGTGAACTCTCTAACATTGACACTACTCTGTGTTATGTTCTAAGAATTGAATAGAGATAAGACCATATATAATTTCATACAGAGTCATCAACCTCAACTAAACATTAAACACTGTTATAATGAGCAAGTTTTGATCTCAAAAGTAACATTTAAAACTTATGAAAAATATAGGAGGATTAGGGGAACAAAGGATTGGCGAAAAGATTTACTCACCAACCGTCCGCGACTCCCATACTCGGTGATTTGTGCACTCACGCGATACAAAAGAATATTTCTTTGGTTCGAAGGATTTCCTCTGTCTTCGTAGATTTTACGCCTAATTTTATTACTGACGAATTTGGACGTCGGAAAAACGCGAAACTACGGATTTCTGTGAGAAAATCCTACCGGCTGCGCCACTTTTGGTTTCGGGGCGTGAGAAACCTTTAATACTAAACTTAAATAACTACTCAGGATTTTCACTGATGAGAAATAAAAATACGTACTGCCGATTTGAAGGCGAGTTTTATTCTGAATCCGATACATACATGGCTCATCCGGTGGGCACAGACCGCTGAGCTTGCAAAACATCCATGTCGTTTCTAGAATAGTCGTATATCTATTTATCTACTTATAGGTAACTTAATCTAAAGCAGATGGGTGAGGTGTATTCATAACTAGGTACTCTGTGCTTGCGACATTAGCAAATGACAACAAAAACAAAATCACATCAGCTTATTTAAATGAGTGTGTATGTTATTTGTGAATTGGTCATGTGTGTTATGTGTGTGTTGGATGTATGTGTGGTGTGTACGTATACATGTGAGTAACTGTACGCGTGAATGATCGACTTATGATAATATAATCGCTGCAGGAGTGCCACCGCGTCCTCATAGGCGAGCATCGTTTTATCAATTTATTTAATATAATTGTAATTGCCCACAATTTAAACTAGTCTGTTTAATTGAGTAAATGATACTGAACCAGTAGTTAAGTTACATCTAAGAACCCTATTATTAGTATTTACCCTATACACTATTGAATGTTGGCTAAATGGCGTTTTGGCACTAAAACCACCTCTTTCTCCCCACAACATTTAAGATCAAAGCTTAATTTTCCGTAAGAAGTACCTACGTCGGTATTATTCGGTGCTTTTCCAGGGATTTTCCTGAATTATATCGAACATTAAAGGATTTAAGATATCCTCATTGTCTACTTGAAAGGGACCCGGTTTGCCACAGATGGCGATACCGTGGGCCTATCAGACGCTCGGATTTGGGTACTTAGCGCGGTCAGCTGGAACCTTTTATGTGCCTACGTATAGCGATGGCCTTTTTGCACGCTTGTTCCAAATTTTGCCTGGTTTATTTCTGAGTGGTCAAGCTTTTAATCGATTTTTGTTCTGAAAACTGTTTAGTCAAGGCTTTTTTATAGTAGCTGGCTTGTGTATTGGTTGGAGCTATTACTTTGGCTAGCCTGTAGTCATAATGGCTATGTAAAGATGGTCACCCATCCACAGACCAACCCCGGCAAACGTAGCTCAACCTGATGCATCGACCCGCGCGGCAGTTATTACTTAGCCACGAGCTTCTCTATCCACAATCCATCTCAACAGCTACCTAAAATATTTCAGGCAATGAGTCCGGGTTACAGCCTTATTTTTATCCCGTATTTATTTGTATTATATGGATAACAAAAAAAGGGTCAACTCACAAACAATTCGACCCTTTTCAGTGTATGTGAAAAGTTAAAAAAATAAAAGTTATTACAATTTGTACATTGTAATTTGTTTTACGTTTCGTATGTTGTTTTCAGTTTTGCTTTTGTACCGTTATTTTTAAATTATTGTTGATGTTAGGTGCGTTGACTTTACGTTTTTTAGAAATGGGGTCTGCCTAGTTTATAGCAGATTGATATGATGTAGTGAGAATATGAGCTTTGTTACAATTCAAGAATGCCTAACAAGCATTTACATTAGTAGATGGTAGGTAACTGACTAAATAAGGCCCATCGTATGCAAGCCAACGCAAATATCTGATAGGTTATCGATGGTAGAACGTGTGTATAAAACATTATGAATAATATAAATACCTTGCTTAGCGTTATAATTATAGAGACTGATATTTACATGTTTTTGTTTCAGGTAATTACCAATTTACAAACAAGTTCAGATGCAGCGTATACTTACGTAAGTCTAATCATAAGTAAAAACGAAGAGAAATCAGTGCTAGACCTACTGATTCAAATTGTTATAACCATTAATAAACTAAACTGTTAGCCCATCGTCGATCTCCTTAGAAAGATTTATTTTCCAACTTACATCTATCATTACAGGGTTACTATTACGATAGTGTACTTATCTAAACTTTTATCCTAACTTATTATTATACTTATCTAGCTGCCTGCCCCGGCTTCGCACGCGTAGCACTAAGTACTTATCTACGGTGCACCTAGGTAGGTTAGGTAGGTAGGATAAGTAAGTAGGCATGTATGTAGGTAGGTGAGTATAGGTAGGGTACCTACCCTACCTACACTCACCTACCCTACCTACCTACATACCTACCTTTTTTTTTTTTTTTGGGATGGGAAATCATCAAATGACTCCTCCCGCTCTGGGTGGAGCGGGAGGGCGTGTCAGACTCTTACTGACTAAAACCCACCCGTGTTCCTTCTCTTGCCTGTGCAATGCCAGGGGGCCACGGTATCCCTTTCGGACTTTCCCGCAACCCCGGCAGGCAATGGTCTCATCGGACCCCTTCATTCGGTGACATCTCTTTGAGGCGCGCGTGGAACACAACGCGCCGTCGACCCGGGCTTGGTCCTTACCGGACGGCGAGCTACCCATTGCTCACCGTCCGCAAGCCCGCGCCTACGGTGGCCGGGAATCGGCAATCGATTCCCGACGCCCGGGGTGTCTCCTCCTGCGGCGGCTAGGGGCGTGAGGGCGCGAAATTTGCCTCTCCCTCACGCGCTCCGCCTCCTGCTTCGTGAGCATTACTGCTTCGCAGAAGGAGGTGACGGCCTCCCATGCCCTCTCGCTCCGTACCATGGCCTGGACCAGGGCCGGACGCGAGAGATCCCCACCACCGATCGCCTCCACAAGGACACGGCGGTGCTCTGCCCAAGCCGGGCATACCTCCACCGACCTACATACCTACCTACCACCCTACCTACCTAGGTACATTACCTACCTAATTACCTAGGTAGGAAGGTAGGGTGGTAAGTATGTAGTAGTAGTGTAGGGTACCCTACTCTGCTAAATTCACATGTCATAAAACGCGCGAAGTTAAAATATTCATTAAGTTTTCTGAAAATTTCCAATTTTCTGCGCTATTTTCTTAATTACCAGGTCATGGTCTATCTATGTGCAAAATTTCATTCAAATCCGTGCAACCATTTTAGCGTGAAAGCGTTAAAACAAACAAACAAACTCACTTTCGCATTTATAATAATAGTTAGGATTCGATTTTGAAATTAAATTGAAAATGTATATGTTATAAGTACAGAATGTTTTACAAAACATTTGTAATTCGTATATTATGTTTTATTTCCATCCTAAAAATATGCGAACCCTTTTCAACGTCTAAAATAACTCTGAACCTTTACGTTATTTCTAGTGCATCGCACTCTTGCGGTCAGCGACTCTTAAATCTAATATTAATATAGAGATACGTCTGACAAGTGGTCTCGACTGTACACTACATTAGTATCAAGAAGAAGTTTTAGTAGAAATTAAGATTTTACATTAGAAAGAAAATCATTTATTCTATCAAAGACAGTATAAAGGTATGAGGAACAGGGTGTAAAGTTCACTCATCCTTCATAGAAAAGGGAGGATCCTCCGACCAGACGGGTGTCGTGTCCGGTGGGTTACTGGCCGAAGATTGATGCCGGGACGTTATAAATATAAGTTACGGGACGTTATATATATAGTCGTGCGGTAAACTTTGATTGCGCAATGCAGGATTTAGCGTGACGTCAGTGTGATGCGTAGTTCTCATGTGGTGATTGGTGTAGATGCCGCCACAAAAAACACTAAGCAAAAGTAGATAACTTGATCATTGTAAAATTATCAATATGCCTATTGCCTACAACTCAAACCCAATTAAATAGGCTAGTGTGAGTAGTATCTTGAACCGAAATTCATTATGTGGTTTAAAGATCTAAGCGGTCACATGGACAGGCACAAAAAGCGACTTTATTTATAACTAGCTGCACCCCGTGGTTTCACCCGCAAGTCTCGATCCTGTAAGAATATCGGGATAAAAATTATCCTATGTTCTAACCCAGATCAGGGTCAACCCATGTACCAAATTTAATCCAAATTCGTTCAGCCGTTTTAGCATGAAAGCGTTACAAACAAACCCACTTTTGCATATATAATGTTATAGTATAGTATGAAATAAAGTAACCTACTTTTTTTGTAAGTAACTTGATTGATTACGAAATTGGCTATCTAACTAAATTAGTATGTCCGTGAATGCATACGCCAAATTGATGTCATTGGTGTCAATCTTCTGCTAAATAATAAAGTTTCCTGACCGTACATTTCGAGAACTTTTATGAAGTTTGTAATTGTGCGCGCCATCTGTTAAATAGCCTGTATCTTATCTAAGTCTGTGCAAAGCCTAAGATTAGCTCGTATGTTGACAATTTGTCAAGAACTTTATAAGTCACGTTGGTTTTTACTGTAGGGACTGTTTAAATAGAGGTAGAGAAAAATAATTTGTCTGTCTCGCTGGAGTCCCTACGTTGCTGAGTCTAGACAGTCGTTTTATGTAAGGCTAGAAATTCTCAGAATTCCCGGGTCAGAAATTAGTTTTGTGTTTGCTAATAAAATACAACAACTATATTATCAAAGCAGACTTTAGCTTAAATCCGAGTTTTACTCATATAAAATGTTTATAACTCGTTACATCTTCAAAAATATTAGTTAATTGTTATGGAACTTAAAAATATCATGCAATATTGGTCCTTCGAGCAACTCCAGGCAACTGTTAGGGCATTTACATATTACGTCGCAGCGGCAGCGTTTTTCGCCGCTACCGCGGTGGCACAATATGTAAGGGTCCATAAAAATCCAAGGGTGACTAAAACTGCGGCACCTGTATTAAAGCCTCATCGACATGGTACAGCTGCAGTGATATAAAGCAGAATGTGTCTTTATTTTCTTAGTTTTGTCATATGACGGTTTTCACTTGTCACCTATCTTGTCTTGTTCAATATAACCGTATTTTACCTAATAGTACCTATGTTTGGTTATTTTATGATAAATCTATTGGCTAATGCTTTACCACATAGTCAGCACTCTGCTACAGGTTATGTACCATTGCAGAACTGCAAACGAGATATTAATTTTAAGAGCGACGAGAAAAAAGAAGGCTCTTAATTTATTTTTTATCTGCTACTATCTATGCGACATTTAGTGAGTGCCATTTCGTGTTATCAGCTGTGCTCTAAGTGCAGTGATTTTATATTGTTAGTGTAATTATTTTAGGAAAAAAAAAAACAATGGTTCTGTTGGAGCAGATTATGGCACTGCTCGACTATCTAGAAGACCACTGAGAGCTAGCGCTCGGCTACCTGAGCTGTAAAAATGAAACGTACAGTCTCGCAAAACGGCTGTGGGTGGAATGCGCAAATATTTAAACTCTATTGCAGCAGACTATCCTATCAAATCTCCGGTAGAATGCTCTGAGTATCATGAGTTACTGTTAATGACCAAGTCCGACTTGTAGCGGTTATACAGCCACATACGAACTACGCATCAAAGACATGACGTCACACTAATCCTGCATCGCGCTATTAGAGTTTACCGCGCGAACGACATATCCGACAACACCCGTCTGGTCGGAAGATCCTCCCTTTTCTATGGTGGATGAGTGAACTTTACACCCTGTTCCTCATGCTACTAAACCGATTGGTTTCAATACAACATTGGTTTACAATGATGGATGCGGGCGAATGTTTTGCACACTTGCCTTGCGCGTAGGCACCTAGGTACTATTCACTGGAGACCTGAAGATTCCCAAGTATTTACCAGAGTAACTGTTTCTATCTGAGGAACTTATCATTTTATTCCATTACTAAAACCGACGCAATTATCAGAAAACATTACTAGGGTAAACTTCAGAGAACCAGAATAATATGTATATCGGCGCCATATAATGAGCTAAAACAGGCGCACTGACATGGATTTTTGCTCGAGTCTTTTAAACATAGACTCGTACATGACAGTGTAGATCTCAGCCGGATGCCAGTCAAACAACAAAAACAATGCTGACTTAAAGCAACGTCCAATGAGCTACAAGAAAAGAATCATAGTATAACCAAATTATAGAAAACGTCACAAAATGCAGAGTTCACAGCACAGAATAGGACAGAAGGTCGACTTCATACAACAAGTAAAACAGGTACACGCACACGTAGACTCGTGCCATCGAAGAAGTTCATATCTATACACCGTAAGGACTATTTCTGCTTGCAGCGCTCGGCCGCTATAGAACCGGGGAGGTAACAGATGTGGTCCTCGTGTTCACGGAATTTTGTTTTCAGATTTTAGCTTAGATTTAGAATTCTGCTTAGATATGAAGTTCTCCGCGCTTGCGCTCCCTGCACGTGAAGTGAGTCTTGTTTGTGCGTGCGTTCTTATGCCTTGCATGGCGCCGAACTTCTGTATACCGTGATCATGATTACCTACGTAATACGTCAGTGATGTATTTCAAGTTTTTGCGGCTTACGACTGAAGTTCTCACTAACTTTTGCGGCCGCCTTTTGGATCCTGTTTTTGTTGATTAGTTGTTCGTGGCTTGCAAGTAATCACGTGAATTGTCTACAAGTTCTGATTGCGTAGACTGTTAGAAGGTTTTAATCAAAGTTTCTTGACGAGAAGCAACAATAAGTTGTGTCCAAGTTTTTTTTTACATTGTAATTATAACAAAATAGCAACAAGAACTAACCTCTTGCTAATTATAAAAACCGGCCAAGTGCGAGTCGGACTCGCGTACGCAAGGGTTCCATATCATTATATATAAAAACGGCAAACTTATCATGTCTGTTCGGTAACAAAAATACACCATCTGTCAAAATTTCAACTGTCTAACTATTACGGTTCATGAGATACAGCCTGGTGACAGACGGACGGACAGCGAAGTCTTTGAAATAGGGTCCCGTTTTTACCCTTTGGGTACGGAACCCTAAAAAAATTACATATGATTTCCGATCGGTTTAAAAGAGTGTGGTGATGAAGGCAATCATTCTATTTGTAGCTACATACCATCCTACCCGCCACCTTTATCTTTATGGTGGATTTAAAAAATAACCTTTTTTCTCGTTATGCTTTCGTCACTCCATTCTGGTTTTTGACACACTGCACCGTAAAATATTTTTAATGACACTGTTGTTGTAAGTAAATCTTTGTCACCAAACTCAAGCACGTCTATTAATAGAATTCTCTCATCGACCGAGTGAGCGAAGCGAGCGAAGCGTCTCTTCATCAAGTCTGGCAAAATTTGCTCTTGTGTGTGAGTTTGTACGTACTCCCCTACAGGTTGTAGGTATTTTACAACCGATCTGGACGAAACTTGGCACATAGGTTTTACGAATTTTTGTTTTTTTTGGTTGAAGGGGTACTTCCTCCAAAATGGGGCAAAAAGGGGGCTACTGGATATCTCTGCCTTATGAGGTCCTATTTCGATGGTGCTTTTTTATTTGAAAGGTAAGAAGCAGGTCTTAAAAAAAATGTGAAGATCTGATAAGGATCTTCGGCATGATGAGCAGAATTACTCCTCAAAATGCAGTAAATTGCTCACTATTTATTAAAACCTATTAGTATTTTTTCTAGCTGACCTACAAATTATTACTCATAATTTTTCTGGTTTTAAGAGGTCTGTAATTAACAAGGAAAAGATATAGTTTCGCCTGCTTGCCTGTCTGTCTGTCTCTCCGCGGCTTAGCTCAGACAATCTTAGTACTAGAAAGCTGTAATTTGGCAATGGCTTATACATATTAATCACGCCAACAAAGTGGTGAAATAAAATCATGATCAATATTTTTTTTAAGGCTAAAGTAGGGATGATTTTTTTCTCGTCTGTTCCATGTTGTGGGGTGTCGTGTGGGTGTGTGAAAACTATTTTTCAGGTCAGAGATCCGTTTGCGAAATATTAAGCTTTAAAATGCAAATTTTTCTTAAGAGTCAAGTGTGCCCCTGCGAGCTAAATGGTTGTTTCAACCAAAAAAGTTAAAATCATCGTTTTTGGACTATATATTGACAAGTGCTTTTACACTAGGTGCTGTCCAGGTCCATAAAAACTCCTCATTTAAACAAGATAGCCCTGTTGTTTTTGCGGTCGTTGGTCTTGTCTTGTCAAGTACTATATAGCCCAAGGTGTAGTTCAGGGCCTCATGATGGATCTGGAAGGTCACTATAGGAACTCCCTAACTAGACAAGATAGCCCTGTTGTGTTTTGGCCATTTCGATTTGTTTTGACAAGTACTACGTTAGCCCAAGGTGTAGTCTAGGTTCTGATGATAGTGCCAGAAGGTGGCCACAGGAACACATCAACATTACACGGCAGCCCTGTTGTGTTACCTTACAATTGAAGGTGACAGAACACAATCATGTTATGTCAAATTCTAATGCTTGAATAAAATACAAACTCTGGGAAACAAACGCACAGACCCCACGCGATCGGTGTGGTAATTTAAGCGCGACTAGCTAAACGCCAAAAAGTTTGTGCTCGCAAGGTCAGTGTTCGCAGAAATACCAGTAATAATCCAAACAAGAATTTTCCGGGAAGAGTAGAGCAATCTTTCCGTTCACCGTTGGTAGCGCTCTAATTAAATACCAGAAATTACCTCATCAGGGTATGCTAAATATTGAAAAGCGTTCTACGTAAAACCAATAACTGAAAATAATAATATCTGGATTTCGTCGGAATATCGATGAAACTTAATCATTTATAATATTGTAACAAAATAAATGAAAATATTAGGGAATCTATGACTTTTTGCAAGGAACTAGTGATATTTTTTTTGTAAATCCTCCTACGTTGGGTGCTTCAAGAGCAAGGTGCCTGGCTTTTAAGCCTGTTTGTGAGTCGAGTAGAATTTCGCTTTTTCATTATAAACACTTAATCCAACGACTTACCACTTGAAATTGAATGTAAATTATCAGAAATGGTCACATATTTTTCGGGAAACTGTTTGAAAGTATTATTTTATGATGGGTTTGAGAGAGCTGTATGATTATTTTCAATCATAATTTTGCAGAAAGCGACACAAGACTCCCTTTATGTGCAACAATGATTATTAATATTTATTTTGTCTCTCACTAACAAATGCGTCGTTAATAATATTAAACAGCTTTGCAATGTCCATAGGTAGACTTTGCAAGTGCTCTTTATCTGTTGACAAAATACTTTGGACCAATGTATTTTGTCAACAGAAAAGACAGAATTGTACAAAAACCACAGGTAGGATAAAGTTGACCTATTTACTTGAAAAAATACGGAACAACCTTTAAAGTTCGAAAAGAATCCACTAGATGGCGTTAGTAAGGTAGAAATGTGTTGGAACGCAGTGTAATTAAGTTTGGGTTCTGAATATAAAAAAATCCTGTGAAATGAGTTCGTCTTGTTCAAAGTCTTGTTTGAACACGACTTTTGTTATTTATCTTGTTTAAATTGTTACGTTACGGCTTGGTACACGAAAATAAACGAACTTTAATATAAATTGGTACCACGTTAGGTATTTTATTTGTGACAATACTACATGACCCTCGGGACCCTGCACTGGATTCCTCATGTTTCGTTTGGTATGTAGATAATTATGTTTATTTATTTATTCATCTTTAATTCAGGCACATTTCTCATAATTTGTTAGGAAACACGAATCTCTTATTAGCAAAAATTCACTAGGGAGTCAATATTTTGTTTCAAGTGGAAATCGCCTAGCCTCTGTGCCAATAATTTGATCTATTTATTTACTTTAATCAAAACGGTTAAAACCAATTTCAATAATGAAAGACACAGTTTATACTTACCTACCTATCTACAAAACAAAATTGAGGTTAACATAATACAAAACCTGCCAAGTGCCATTGTGCGTGTCGAATGAAGGGTTCCGTAATTGGGATGAATTTATACCAAGAACAAACTTAAAATTGTAGTTGAAAAACATGTTCTCGCATACATTCCTACTGCAAATTTAAGTTTGTACGCACAATATTGAGAGACCTACCATGTAATTTTAAGACTTCCTATAGGTTTTAACTATTTTCTGTACTTTTTTTTCCAACTTTTCTTTTACTTTAGCACTGCATGTTTTCATATCAAACTATTGAATTTGAGAATAATCTGCTCGTAAATAGAACGTCTGAGATGGCTTTATTTGACCTGCAAGCGTAGATGGGGCATGCAATGACAGCCCAATCGAACTTCTTTAATATTGCTCGCAACTGCAGAATTAATTTGATGATAGCTTTCACGAAGTATAGATCTCGTTAATTTTTTTATTTATTTTATACGTTGCGAATGCGATAATGACACGCAGAAAAAAATGGTTATTGTTCTTTTTGTGAATATAATTAAGTTTTCGTTTAATTTATAAAGAAACAGATAAAGTCATAGAATGATCAGCAGTTCTTGATTTAATAAAGTAAATATGCAGCTAACGCATTAAATTTGGGGAGTGGGGGTTGATAGTATCAACTCCCACTCCCCAACTTTAATGCGTTGTATCTATGTCATTATTTATTAATAACGTTAAAGCAAAAAATACGAGTCTAATATTTTTTTAATAGCGTACTGACAGACTATATAGATTTTTTTTTTTGATCTAGGGATCATCCCTATTCTGTGTAACGTGTGGGCGTGTAAATATTATGGAATGGAATGTAAAACCTTAGGGTTCGATATTCATTACTACAGTTATAACTTTTTTAGTTTTCGAGGTTTCACGAGAATCGGTAAACACTGTGTGGGATGTCCTGTACAAGTAGCTGGACTAATTGCCGATCTGAAAAAAAAAACATAGGGTTATCGGATAGTATTGAATGTTATTTTTAATTAAGCTAGCTTATACCAACAATGAAATTGTTTTAAGCTGAATTCTCTATAACAAATATTGCAGTCTATTAACAGATTCACACTAGCCAAATTCAAACTAATTGCATGTTTATTTAATTGGGTCGCACACTGCATGCTTCCACAGTAAATATATTCAATTAGCGTTGCTGTAGCTTGTTCAGATTTCCATAACCACAAAACCAAATTTGGGGGAATAAAAACAAATTGGTTTATTGTTGGTCAATTGTTTTTAGCACGGGTTTGTATAAATTCTACGTTTCCAATACCTACAGGTTAATGCAGTGTTGTTTAATTAAACATTGACCTAGTTGGTATCGGCCCTAGCGGACCCCGTCAGTTTTGCTGACATCTCTTTGAGGCGCTCGTGGAACACAACGCGCTGTCGACCCGGGCCTGGTCCTTATCGGACGGCAAGCTACCCATTGCTCACCGTCCGCAGGCCCGCACCTAAGGTGGCCGGGAATCGGCCTGGGATTCCCGTGCATAGAGAGCCTTACTACAGAAACAATCAGTGATATTTGAATAAATATTAATCCTGGCACTCATTAAAATCCATCGCTATTCATCAGACGAGACCGGGTTCAAGAGTAGGTCAATACTATAATGATAAAAATACAACTTGGGAGATTGAGAAATGAACGTAAGTATTGTATTGCTATGCATATATTTTTGGCAGCGTAATATACGATAAGGACTAAAATTAAATTAAATATTGTTTATTTATGGCAACCAGACCCAATTGTTAGTAACATTGTTCTTAAAAACTAAACACAATAGCAAAAAGAAAATTCTAGCTAATGTTTTCAAATTTATTTACTTTTACTTCAAGGACATAAATGTACAGAGGTGGACTTAATGCCACAGGCATTTTCTACCAGTCAACCTTTGGGTGATGCAGAGACAAACAGTGGTAGGTGCAATAGCGAGAATTGAGAAAAAAAAAAAATATTTAAACATAAAGATATACATGTATACCTATTAAAACTATAAATATAATAAATACACCTAATTATATATAAATATAAGCACAAATAACACAAACAATGGGAAAACATTACCGTTGTGATGATACTGCCAGCTTCTTGCGAATGTGCTCGTGAACTTGCTCCTTATTAATCACAAACAAAATCTTTATTTTTTGCCATAATTTTATAAGTCTGGCCATAACCTAAAGGTTTTTGTCACCCCATGTAAATATTAAAAAAAAAAAACACTGACTGAGCACGCTCAGCCTAAATCGCTGAGCATGAAATTTAGCTCAAGAGCTCCTTGAATAACAAAAGTGAGTACTAAGGAGAGATTTTCGAAAATTCACCCCTTAAAGAGTTTAAATAGGGGACGAAATGTTTGTATGGAAGGTCGTCATTTTTGCCGATGACAATCCCATCAGGCACATAGCTTGTGAACATAACAATAAATTACATAGTACCTACTAACAACTAACACAGACTTTCCCCTCGGTAATGGTACCAGGTCAATCACATTACTGCCTGCTACTGAACGTGTCCTATGATTGGCCAATTGACCTATTTACCAATAAGTCGTTGGACGGGTAACTTTACATCTAGTGAACATCTTTGTTTAAAGTTTATTGTTCATTAGGGAGAGGGGTTCGCGAATAAATATTAAGCTAAATAATTTCGCACGGGTTCATTAAAGGTTAACGTACGCTTGAATCGGTCGGTTCGTGAATGGGTGACCATCAGCTCAGCATAATGTCAGATGACTACATGATCCAGTATTTCTACCTCTGGATGCACTTTCAATACATTTACTATATATATCAACTTAAGCTTACATTTAAAACGATGTTTAACTTAATAGTCAAAATACAAAACTTAACTCATACCTTTTAATTGTTAGATTTTCTATAACACTAATCCTTATTTCACGTTTACTAAGCCAACGGTACCCGTTTCTAATTACGAGATACTGACAGTCAGCATCGAAAATTCGGGAATTTCAGCATCCCACGGGAATCAAATCTGAATCCCGGAAAGTAGGGATGTCCGATGAAAATTGGGACTGTTGGGATTAACTGGTTTAACGTGCTTTTAGGAGGACAAAAGGTATTAAGGGGGTTATAGTTCGGAAGTCTGGCTATGCATGTACCTTCTTGTGAAATGTTACCCTATCGAGAATTCAGGTCAAATTACTGAGCGGTTCGTTGGTGCTTAGTTGTGCTTAACTAATTTCATTGATGAATGAATGTATTCGGTGCTGTAACACCTATAGTGTTGGTCAAATTGAGTAAAGTTGCTGGTCATAGATCTTCAAATATTGTCAACAGATTTGTAGAGAATGTTTTGCATGTTAGCGCTCATTTTATTTAGCTATTATAGTTGTTGAGATTATCATTTATCTTTTAATCTAGTGTATTTTTACTTTGCTATAACATACATTAATAAAATAAAAATATAATATCCTAACTAAAACTGTTAAACTAAAATATGGGTCGTAAAATTCCTCCGCATCGCTGTTGACTGGTAATGTACCCAAGAGACGGCACGATAAAAGCCAGCCATTGGGTCACGGGAAGTGTCAACCAGTCGTTTGGAGATTTTATAAATTAAGTGAACTACATAAGTAACTAGGTATGTTTCTGGTAGGCTGAACGTATTCCGGATAACCTCATACTGCGAGTATGACCTTTCAAAGCCTATGGGAATTTTAGACGTAACTTATTCACCGTGTTCAAACAGTAACTTCCCGTGAACATAGCAAAGTAAATCCGTCAACTTAAGCCGTAGGTACCTTAAGTAAATACCACCTTTTAAAGTCATTATAACTTGTATGAAGTTTTCCCTATCGGCATGGCTTGCCAAATAGTGACGGCTAAAACTTTAACACGGTAGGCTGACCACTTAGCAGGAAGATAAAAGAAGGCCAACTCTAATGGGAACGCAAGTGAAATTGATCTCTGCAAAACTACCACCACCCTAACTACAAATCTTACTCTCATTAACAGCAAACACACTGAAGACCTCAAGAAAATTCAATAAAATATGCAACAATACCTATCAAGCAAAAGCACATTAAGGAACAATAGCTATTAAAAAATGGGTTGATTTTGAAGTTGTCTATCATTAAGGTAATTGGCCTTGATCGTTGTATATTAAAAACTAAATAAATAAAATAACTTTTACTTGCGGAATAAAAATTGTGGATTAACAGCTTGTGTACGGTAAATAATTAAGTTCAATCCAATTATTTTAATACTTTTTTGTTATAATTAAAAGAAAGGTTATGTATGTTGTAACCATGAAAATTAAGTATTATTATTATAAGATGAAGTCATTTTTGTTTTATCCATTGCTTGGTACAGAATGAGCCTTATGGACTGTTTTATTTGGTGTTTATATAATGTGTATATAGTTTTGAAAATATTTCAAACTCACTCATTACGCACATGTTCGTAACATTTATTTAAAGCGTTTGTGTTGATTTCGGCTTTAATGTCACTGATTTTGTACCCATTAGTTATAGTTTGTGCGACTGTAATTTAGCGTTAGGTAAATATATTTCGTTTTACCTGTACGCTGATAAATGATGTATTTATTTAATTAGAGAATGTAATTTGTCTTTTTAACATTGGTGTTATCGGTGATGTGATCACGACCAGGGACCCAAGTCAACTATTTAAAAAAAATCGTCATTCCAACACGATCCCATTGTCATTTTGCTAAAAGTTCGTAATCTGCTAAATTCATAATGGTCGATCATTGGTTGATCATTGTATTCCACAAACACGATACTCGTAACGAATTAAAAGCAATGACTGCACAATGACGTTCTAATGGTAGGTCACTGATCAAAGGACCTGTCAAAATTTTAGCAGATTACCGCTTAAGTCAATCATTCATTTGTCATAATGTATGACGTTCTAATGGTAGGTTTATGCATAGGCATTATGTAGGATCAAAGGACCTGTCAAAATTTTAGCAGACTACCGCTTAAGTCAGTCATTCATTTGTCATAATGTACGAGATTACCAATAGATGCCATTTCTTTCAATGGAGTGTCAGTGGCTGACTATTGGAAAGTCATAATGACGCCAATATATTAGAAGATTGCCAAACTTATCAAAATCAACAATTATGAAATCAATGATAGACCATTCTGACACTATTGTAATAGCAGACTTGAGGCCTTGAGTAGTTGTGAGGTGAATATCGATTTTTCAAAATGGTCCTTGTCGTCCCTGTCATATCTTATTAGACTTTGGGTTTTCACAAAACTTGGTAGGTATTATTAGGTTTGCGATGTAGATTTCTCACCTTGTTCGTACACGTCTTTTGACAGCACTATCCGATTTTTTATATGATTATACAACCAAGACATGGCTACACACACACACACATGTATAATTAATTGAATCCATACCATATTCAATCAGCATCATCATCATTTCAACCATAGGATGTCCACTGCTGAACATAGGCCTCCCTCAATGATTTCCAAATCGGCCGGTTAGAAGCGACCTACATCCAGCGGCTTCCTGCAACCTTTATTAGGTCGTCTGTCCACCTTGTGGGCGGACGTCCTACGCTGCGCTTGCCAGTACGTGGCCTCCATTCCAGAACCTTTCTGCCCCATCGGCCGTCAGTTCTGCGCGCTATATGCCCCACCCACTGCCACTTCAGCTTGCTAATCCGTTGGGCTATGTCAGCGACTTTAGTTCGTTTGCGGATCTCCTCATTTCTGATTCGATCTCACAAAGAAACACCGAGCATAGCCCTTTCCATAGCGCGCTGAGTGACCTTGAGCTTTCTTATGAGGCCCATGGTGAGAGGCCACGTTTCAGTTCCGTATGTATGTTGTTGTTCCATATTCAATACGATCCCTTATTACAAACGACCATTTACAAAACACAAAACTAATAAAATACAGTCGCAACTCAACTCGACCAGGGACTTGTGGTAACAACTATTTCACTCCAAAACTTCTATTTTATGCGACAGAGTGTAAAGTACCCGGTAGCCCCTAGACAGCACTAACTCATTACGATTTAGGGCACATCGGGACCTGGATGGGTATGACGTTGGGTAAACGTTGACTGAAATGGAAATTTGCCATCGTATTTTGAGTTCAACGTCCGTGTCAAATGTGATTCGGGTTGGAGCTTTTCATATTTGACTAAAATAATCATATTTAACTAATAATAACGAAATTGTTGGGATTTGTGTCAACATACCTACAGGCTACAGGTATATGTTGTTGCACATGATTTATTTTTCTAGCAAATATGTAATAATATGTAGGTCATAAGGTCAGAAGGATACATAGATTCTTAATCTCCCGCCATCATCAAAAACGTTCATCAACAACAAAGTGCACAAGCAATCCCCTAAATTCTGACCCTTTTTAAAAGGCAAACTAGTCTCGGGACTAAGGTTTGCTTAAAAACCAAAAAGTACCTGCCCTGTTCTCTTGGATCCTATACGTATATTAAATGTTTTAGAAAAAATTACAACTGTATCAATCGAAATCGCACACAAAAGACGTAAGGTCTAAATTGAGAATGATGATTATATACGAGAAATTCAGCTACAACTGATTTCAGGTGATATTACTGTAAGTCATGCTTTAGATAAATTTCGTTGAATGTTGTAAAACATCATAGAAAAAAAGTTTAAAAATTAGTCACCCGACTTTAATTTTGTTACTTTACTGCAAAGAGGTTCAATATAACCATAATCCAGGTTTTTTAGAGTTGGCAAGTTATTTGTTAAGTGAATTGGACTACGAAACTCAAAAGGTGCTGTGGTCCAACTATTTTTAAAGTTGGACCACTACCCCTAGTAAAGACCCATGGTCCAACTAGTTGGATCTTCACATCTCCCGAATAATTCCAAGGGATTTAAGAAAAAGAATCGTTTCTTATACTACGCATTACAAAATGAAATAGATACCTACATAATTGCTGTTTTACGATGATCGATATACTTATCATCGCATTAAAGCAACATCGCTGTAAATATAGATTAAAGGTAATAAAAAAATAAAAAACCTTGTTATAAATAATTCGAAACAATTAAATCCAAAAACTTTACTCCCAAGAGAATTAACAGCAGCATATTCAATAATTAGCATTTAACATGTTTTTAGATCAAACTATTGAACTTGAGCATAATCTGCTCGTAAATAGGACGTCTGAGATGACCTTATTTGACCTGCAAGGGTAGATGGGGCATGCGATGACAACCCAATCTAACTTCTTTAATATTGCTCGCAACTGCAGAATTAATTTGATGATAGCTTTCACGAAGTACAGATCTCGTTATTTTTTTAGTATTTTATACGTTGTGAATGCGATAATGACACGCAGAAAAAAAAGAGTAGATATTGTTGTTTTTGTGAATAATGAAGTTTTCGTTTAATTTATAAAGAAACAGATAAAGTCATAGAATGATCAGCAGTTCTTGAATTAATAAAGTAAATATGCAGCTGCAATATATGATTCCTTGTCGAAGATTTTACTGGCATGCCAGAAGTAGGTACCTACTGTGTGAACATATTGTTAAGGTTTTTAGGGTTCTGTATCTTCGAATGAAAAAACGGAACCTATATAGGATCACTCGTGTGTCTGTCTGTCTGTCTGTCTGTCCGTCCGTCACACCCAATGTGCTCCGAATGTAATGGACAGATTAAGTTAAAATTTGGTACACATATCAATTTCTGTGACCCAAACATGGACGTCTTCCGTAAATAAATGAATTTTGAATATGGGGATCACTTTTGGGAGACAATTATGAAAATTTACAAAAAATGTTTAGCACCCTGTACCGTGTGACATATCAAATAATAAGACTTACTGTGAGGATCTCAAAACCAACGCTGACAGCAATAGAGACTAACAAAGATCGGTCATGGTAAGACTCTCTAGGAGAAATTCAGCAAGTATTTTTTTTTTATAATTTTGAAATAAATAGTTTTTAAGTTATTTAAGAAAATTGATTTAAAATTGACCATTCCTCCTTATATCCCAATATTGTGCGTACACATTTACATTTGCAGTAGGAAGGTATGGGAGAACATTTTTTCAACTACATTCTTAAGTTTGTTCTTGGTATAAATGCATCCCAACTACGGAACCCTTCATTGTGCGTGGTCCGACATGCACAATGGCATTTTGTTTTATTTTAACCTCAATTTTGTTTTGTAGGTATGTATAAACTGTGTCTTTCATTATTGTAATTGGTTTTCACCGTTTTGATTAAAGTAAATAAATAGATCAAATTATTGGCACAGAGGCTAGGCGATTTTCACTTGAAACAAAATTATTGACTCCCTAGGGAGTTTTTGCTTATAAGAGATTCGTTTTTACTAATAAATTGTGGGTAATGTGCCTGAATTAAAGATGAATAAATAAATAAACATAATATCTACATACCGAACGAAACATGAGGAATCCAGTGCAGGGTCCCGAGGGTCATGTAGTATTGTCACAAAGAAAATACCTAACGTGGTATCAATTTATATATTAAGTTCGTTCATTTTCGTATAATAATAGTCCCTAGACTTGTTGTTCAAAATTAAATCATAATTTGAATAGGCTAAATAAATCTTAAGCTCGGATTCTGTCTGAAACGTAATTTTAAGATGAAAATTTGTTTACGTCTCTGTTTCAATTTGTATTGTTTAGCATAAATAATTTTGATACTGAAAATTTAAATTGTAATAATAGTATCTATTATTTTCTAATAAAATATTTATGAGCGTTTAGCGGTCTTGACTGAGAAATTATGTTTTAGTATGGGTTTCTTATTAGATATTTTATAAAATGGACGAAAAATCGTACAAACTTTGTACAGAATCGTACTTATATAACTAAAATAACACATAACATCACGCCTGTTATCCCCATAGGGTTATGCAGAGGTGTACCTATAGTACATCCACATTTCGCCAGTTATGTTGAAGTCCCATAGGAGGCGAACCTATTGCCAGCAACTGAGCACAAATTTAGACTCCGGACTGCTACTGAGACTTCATGGAAAATTACAATAACACTTTGCCCGACCTGAAAATCGAACCCAGAACCTCATGTTCAGCAGTAGCACAAGACCAACGAGGCAAAGACGGTATTGAATTATTTGGCAATAATACCTATATATTTTTTGGTTGTGCTGCCGTCAATACTATAAAGAATTGTGCTCATGTTGCTATTTCCATGATCATCAATAGGGTTTTTCAGGTTCTGGAACTTTGGCTTTAGGGTGTTTAAGAGGAGACAAGTTACAAAAACGTGCGATTAAATTGCACTCTTATACAGGCTGGCAGGGACTTCAACGTGCAAACTGTTCAGCACTTGATTCTAGACCTCCCACAGTAGGTTACTTAAAAAAAAAACAACTGTTTCCTAAAAAAAATATTGAGATTATTATGTTTATAAACACGAATCTCATAATAGCAAAAACTCCTTCGGGAGGCAATATTTGGTTTCAAGTGGAAATCGCCTAGCCTCTGTTGCAATAGTCTATTTATTTACTTTTAAATCAAAACAGTTAAAACCAATTACAATAATAAAAGACACAATGTCAAAATGAATGGAACAGCTATTTTGTTTTATAACCATTTTTGATACCGCCTTTTTTTCTTTAAAAAAAGAGCTGGTTTCTTTAAAAAAAGGTTGTCGTGGAACAACTGGCACAATTAAATAAATTAACAAAATTTGAGAGTAAATAAAAAAAAAAAAACCCATTCTAGTAAAAGTGTCGTGATGGTCAAAATGTTACACTTTTTTCGGTCTTGCTCTCATTTGCCAAGTGTGCAGAGAATAACGAGCAATAGGGAACTTCGTTCCAAAAAATAGGGTTCGCATCGTAATAGAGGTACTTTATGTAACGAACATTTATTACATACGTAATTGTAAGACATGTACTTTTTATAGCCCACATAAGGCTCAACCATTACTCCTGAGTTTATAAGCTATAACATTGTTCGAAAACCTCATATTATTGAGATGGAAGATAATATAAGTAGATTAAAGTCTTTATTCACACGGTTTTTTAGAGGGTTATCTAAACTCCATTTACCTTTGTTAAAACAAAAAAGAATAGTGTTGTAATTACGTGTCTTCGATTAAAATGTAACGTTATTATGATAAGACCACATTTTCATATCTTTGAGTTTTTAATTATTCATAACGTAAATTTAAAGTAGTAAAATGGATTCTATCCTTTGATAAAACCAGACGGGTGTTGTGTCTGGTAGGCTACTGCTCGACAACTGATGTCAGGATATATGCTAGTCGCGCGTTAAACTCTGCTTGCGCGATGCAGGATTTTGCGTGACGTTAGTGTTACGCGTTCGCATGTGGCTATGTAGATGCCGCCACAATTGTATGCCAGCAGGCAATTGAATCGCACCGTGTAAATCGAATCAGGCTTTAGGACAACGCATTGCCATAAACGGACTTGGTGAAACGCTATTTAAATGAACCCAAACATAAAATACTGTTTTAATAATGACAACAAAGAGCTATTTCCTAGTTCAAAATATTTTCTAGCGCGAACATAAACGAGAGTTACTCGAGAAAATTACCTAAATTCATTTGATTAACTAAACGCTGATCTCTAAATTGATGCTCCCAAATCAACAATGAGTCTAAGAGGCCCTTAGACGTTCCCTTAAGTCCCTTTTATGGTGCGTGATAAAACAATGGTGCTTCAAACTGAGCATACTTAGAAGATTTTAAGTCGTTTCGTACGTAAAGTTTATGGGGGGGCTTCATTAAGGAGATCATGTCAAAGTGTATATTATTGTTGAGTCGACATTGTTTATAATGCTTTGTTGTTTTGTTCAAGATTTTAATTTGTTTATGGTTTTAAAATTGGAAGCGTATAGAGTACCGCTAGCGGCATTCTATCCCTAGCGCAGCATAATAATGGCGCGGCCTCGGCTCGGCTAAAGTGCCGTAAGCATTGCATTGTCTTTGTTACTGAGTCACTGTCACTTGTTATTTTGTTAGATTGTTGAGATTAGTTCGCTGCCCTTTGTATTGATTGATTGTATTTGTTTTAGATAATTACATATATCAAAAGTCACTACAATGACTGAATTTACGAAAAATGAAGTAGCAAATGAAAATAGCTGAAAGATTGTCACTGGTGGTTAAAAGTAGTAATAGCGACCACACCGAGCGAGCGGTGCCGCGGCAGTGGCCGGTGAGTGCCAGGGTCCGTTGAGGCATAAAATAATGTAATGTTTTGGGAATGTGGTGTTTTAAAGCGAACTAACCTCAACTATCAATCAAAATAACAAGAAACTGTGACTCAGTGACAATGACAATGCAATGCTTACGGCAATTTAACCCGACCGAGGCGTCTCCACTATTATGCCGCTAGCAGCACTCTATAAAATTAAATCTTTCTAGAAACTGCCTTTAAAATAAGATCGCAGATCGGGGGTTTGGTGTTTCAGTTATAAGAAACAGTTACGTACCTAGTGGTGGGTAGGTTGTCAGATACTTACTCGTATTAATTTTGTATGCCTTCTTCCCACGGGGTAGACAATTTAGTATAAGTGTTTTATTTAAGTAAATAATAAGCTAAATTCAGGAGCTATAATATTTTTAACGGTAGATAAAAAACCCTGTAAATAATTATTGTAGGTTGATGTAAAATATACATAGCTAGCACCTACTGCATTAAGGCCGTTAAGGGTACGATCAATGTTATTAATTATAAAGACTAGAGGTAAACAAAAATATAACTGCTTTCACCGGCAAATTTATCTTCCTCGGCCCATTTCAGCAATGAAAAGCGCTTACATTATTAGGAAGCAAAACAATTTGTTTTTCTGAAATAAGAACAAAATAATCTAGTTGTTATATTTTATTATTATATTCTTTCCACATGTCGTCATGAACTATTTGATAGTGGTAATTTTTAGGTTTAGTTTAGGAACTAGCGCGGATTATTAAGTACGCGAAATTCGGAAAATACGGAGACCAGTTAGTTATTTATTTATTTAATACTTTAGGAAAAAAAAACAAAGGGGGTGGTTGACAATAGTGTACGCTTTTCTAAAAGTAATACGTTTTTGTGTTCAACTAGACTAATTTATCGATTCATATAATATAGGTGCGTAGTAACTACTCGGAACCAGCGTGCATGACCAAAATACCAGATGTTTTAACCTAAACGAAGTAAAAGGACTGTGTGATTGTAAGGATGGTAGCAGGCTCTGTTCTGTAGTTTCTACCTACCCCCATGGGAATAAGGCCTGAGTTGATGTTTATATTTATGTGGTACCTCGATGATGGCATTATTGGTGGATCACTGGAAGAAGTTTGCCAGGACCTGGAGGTTCTTGTTCCTCAACTTAAGGAGCTGGGTCTGGAGGTGAATTCCTCTAAGTGCGAATTTTTTCCCTGTGGCGTTGGTGCTCGTACACACTTCTCACGCTTTGGGTCTCATTTACCTGGTCTCAAGGAACTTTCTCCTCTCTCTTTCTTCCTTTTGGGATCTCCCATTTTTCTTGACGGAGTGCCAGAAGCCATTTCCTCCCGTAAACAGCTTCTACTCAATGCTCGGGAACGTCTCAAGGATCTCTCCGCGCACGTTGCGATTTTGTTGTTGCGCATGTGTTTTGCCTTACCCAAGATTACATATCTCTTGCGGACCGCTCCCACCTGGCTTTGCCCTGAGGAGGTATCTTCTTTTGACTGTGTTTTAAAATCTTCTGTTGAGTCGATCCTGAATGTGTCTTTTAATGATGCACAGTGGAAGCAGGCAGCTCTTCCTATCCGGCTCGGGGGTCTTGGGGTGCGGTGTGTGCATGATGTGGGCCTGTCGGCTTTCCTGGCGTCGACTCATGGGGTGGCTGACCTCGTGTCTGTTATTTTACATTCCAATGGCGATGGGGCAAACATACCATATATGCTGGATGCCGGGTCAGCTTGGTCTGTCCTCAACATGGGTGCAGCAAGCCCCGACGCAACGCATGTTCAGCGAGCTTGGGATGACGTCACGTATAAGCTGATCCAGGAGCAGATGCTGGTGGGTTCCTCGGGGGCTGATCTAGCCAGACTCAGGGCTGTATCGCAGCCAGAATCGGGAGCATGGTTGCACGCGCTTCCTTCGCCTCACCTGGGCACGTTGCTTGATGATGACTCTTTGCGTGTGGCGGTGGCCCTCCGCCTGGGCTGCAAGGTGTGTGAACCCCACAGATGCACCTGCGGTTCTATGGTGGCGGCCGATGGCCATCACGCTTTGAGTTGTCGTCGTTGCTCGGGGAGGTTCCCGCGTCACCATGCGCTCAATGATATTGTGAGGAGGGCATTCGTGTCGGCAGATGTCCCCTGCGTACTGGAGCCGCCGGGTCTGTCCAGGACTGACGGCAAGCGGCCGGATGGGCTGACTTTGGTGCCTTGGAGGAACGGCAAGTGCCTAATATGGGACGCAACTTGCGTCAGCACTGTTGCGGCCAGCCACCTTGGTCGCACGGTCCTCTCGCCGTCGGCTGCAGCTGAAGACGCTGCTGTAAGGAAGAGGGTGAAGTACGCTCCGTTGGCGGAACGTTACCTTTTTGTGCCCGTTGCCGTTGAGTCCATGGGGTGTTGGGGCACTGAGGCCAAGAAGCTCATTAACGATATAGGGCACAGGCTCCGTGATAAAACGGGTGACTCCCGCTCCGGATCGTTCTTGGTGCAAAGGTTAGCCATTGCCATCCAACGTGGTAATGCTGCAAGCGTTATGGGCACCTTTGCGCCGGGAACAGTTAGGGGCGGGTTATTCGACTAATTTTTTGACTTGTTGTTTTATAGTTAAGTAATTAAATAAATATGTGTTTATATTGAACCTATACTATATCTATTAAAGTTGCTTTAACCTTTATAATACTGGTGTCTCATATTGGAGACAGATAACAATAAAATTCTATTGTGTCTGCTAATTGCGCGCGCGACAGATTAAGAGCGCTTATTCTGAAAGTTGGCAACGTCGCAAATAATAGATGTCAAATATTTCGCTGTTTTGATTAATTTGGCAATATTACTGTATGGAAATACAAAATGTGGCTAACTAGCGAACTAGAATATTAATAATGAATTGTAATTATTACACTGAATTTGATGTTGTAACCGTATTAGGTCTAAAAAGGCATTAGAAAAGTTTCCAAATACCTTTTTTACATCTAAAGCTAAATACTCGGTGTTACGATATTAATTATTGCATTTCATAATTAATATTTTAGTTCTCTAGTTAACCACATTTCTTAATTCCATACAGTAATATTGCCAAGTTAATCAAAACAGGTAAATATTTGACAGCTATTTGCGACGTTGCCAACTTTTAGGATAAGCCCTCTTAATTCTACCCCTCGTCTGTGTGTAATATTGCATAGAAAAACTATATCTTTCCTTCTCAAGCTTGCATCAAAGTGTACGGAATGGAACATGGATGCCATAAAATTGCACGTGTTAAACATCTGAAATTATAATTATGTTATAGTCGATAATTTTGGTGCACTTTAAAACTCCAATGAGCTTAAGGCGACTAATATTTGATTTTACTTCGTAATGCATTTACATAAACGCAAGCATTGTTTCAGTAAATATGAATTATAAGTATTAGTTCTATTTCAGACTAGAATGTATGCACATAAATATTTTAAAGCCCACAAACTCCTGTGAAATTGCTACAAAATAAATTAAACTATTATAATTCAAAATTCAAAATTCAAAATATTTTATTTCACATAAACCTACATGGGCACTTATGAAACGTCAGAAGCTAGGTGCACGGTTCCAATTGGTCGTTTCCTATGGAGAAGAGCCGGCAAGAAACTCCACGGTTACTCTTTTAAAAATAATTGGTTTTTACAATATTTTCAAATAACAGTGTTATTAGTTATGGGAGGACAGTGTAGGTCTTTCAACAGGTACCAGGTACTTAACAAAATAATTATGGTCAGCAAATCCACTAAGCCTACAGCGTTCTCACATTCACAAAATAGAAAATAATCTATATAAAAATAAATAAATTATTAAAAATAAAAAAGTATTAAAAACGAAATGACGTGATTGATATTACAATTCTGAATAATTATCATGATCACAAAAGCCACTAATAAAGATTTAAAGTTAAATTGTAGGTATATTATAATGTCAAATAATAGCGTGATTTAAATGTCAAGGAAGAATGTAAAAATAAAAATGTAAAAATATATATATATATAAACATGGTAATTTGGGAGCAGTTAATAGACTTATACAATTTGCCGTTAATGAGCTACCAGGGAAGCCACATGTGCAGAAGGAATTATTGCCAAACTTCCTTGTCTTCAACGTAGTCTTTAATTTTATAATATGCATTCTTGATAAGAACGCGTTTAATGTGGGTTTTGAACTTCCCATCGCTAAGTTCTGTAACCGACTTAGGCAACTTGTTATAAAAGCGGATACTGTTTATAAGAAATGACTTGCTTGTTTTAGTTAATCTAAATTTGGGTATCAAAATTTCATGTCTACTACGTGTATTTATATTATGGAAATCGCTTCTTATTTTGAAAAGTCCTAAGTTTTTGCGAACATACAAAATACTTTCTAAGATATAAAGAGAAGGCAGAGTCAGTATATCTATTTCTTTGAATTTGTTTCGAAGGGATTCGCGAGGACCCATTTTATAGATAGCGCGGATTGCTCTCTTTTGTAAGATGAAAATTGAATCTACGTCAGCTGCCGATCCCCACAGCAGAATGGCATAAGACATAATACTGTGGAAATAAGCAAAGTATACTAACCTAGCTGTGGCTATATCAGTCAACTGCCTTATTTTTCTTACTGCATATGCAGCTGAACTTAATCTACCTGAAAGAGTTCTAATGTGGGCGCCCCATTGCAATTTTGAATCTAAAGTAATTCCCAAAAATATAGTTTCCGTTATTGCATCTAGTTGTTTGCCATCAAGTTTTAGATTTAGACCAACTTGAGGTACATTTGGTAATGAGAATCTAATACATTTAGTTTTGTTCGCATTCAGTAAAAGATTATTAGCTGCGAACCATATAATGACAGATTAGTTCAGCAAAATGTAATTTGCATTTTAATACAAGCAAATGGAAAATTTATTTTGATTCGTGCCAAACTATAGGATTTGGGAATAACGTTAATTTTGTATGAGCCGTGACACACAAAAATATTCCACGTTTCGAATTTTGACTTAATTTGTTTAGCGATACATTGTTAATATGGTCGCATACTGAATGTTAAATTAGTAGAGAGCGTGCAAGCAAAAATAAATTAACTGGATACATTTTGGATTTCCAATTGTTCGAATTTTAAAAACACTCTAAAATCAAAATAACTGTATCGCTCCACTGCAGCACTGCAGTTTTAAGCGATAACAATTTTTCAAAATCATCGTACCTAAGCATTTGGTTTTAATTCAATTGCAACAGATTCATTGCGATTTACGATATCAAAACTAACAAAAACCTGAACCTATTGGATTAAAAGAAACTGTAAATACGATTAGGTTTTTTGTGGTTCTTTCTTCAAAAGTCCATTTCAAACACCAATCTACATGGTGTTCACATGATCTGACCAAGATTATGTCTGGACTTGTCAGATAGAAAACCCGACCACATCTAGTTTTTAGGGCTTCGTAGTACCCGAAGGATGCCTAACGAAACCCTATTACTAACCAAGTAGCACTCGGGGTTCTAAAACGGTTGACTATTGGTACCTACACATTTATTCTTTAAGCTGTCTAAGTAAGCTATATAAGAGCTCTATTACATGCTATACAGCCCTTATACAATCGTATTTAATTAGGGTACAAATTATTCAGCCTTAAGTTCACAAAAGGTACACAGTAGCAGAATAGTAGCACTTTAATGGCAGTTTAAGAGAGAAAAGTGGTCCTAAAGCTGACGTTGATCAGCTTTAGGACCACTGTTATCTCTTAAACTGTATAAGATTCCGTGTGGTTCTTCATACAGAATAGATAATAATAAGAACAATTCTACAGCCTCGATAGTAATTTATGCTCACAAGTTTACCCTAAATACTACAAGTAGGCCATTTTGTCTCCAAATTTTGACTAGAGTACCAAATTTTGTAATAAATATTTATTTTTAATTAAAATACGCGTAACTTCTGATCATGCGAGTTTCTATTAACAATTTTAATGTGATTTTATTGTTAATGATAGTTATGTTTATTCAATTCTATTGTGTAATTGTACTGTGTGTATTTGTGTGTGTAGTAATTTAAATTTATTGTAAAGTATAATACATATTAAGAGTTAAAATTTTCACGTGCCTCAGAAATAATGCCTTTTTATCAAAAAAAACTTTCGAAATAAGCAGAGACAAACAAAGCAATTTTTCATATTTGTGTTTTTATGGCATCAAAACCAGTCTGTGGCTTTGTATTTGAACAGTTACCACAAAATTAATCACGATAACTACGTAGTATGTGATAAAATCATAATTAATTTTAAAATACACACATCAACACGGTCTAGGGATATTTTTAAAAAAGCGAATTACTATCAATGTGTTAATTATTTATATGACATGTATATATTTAAAAGATACGTTATTTAATATTCTACCATTTTTTAATAATGGTTAAGGTACTTAGATTAAAATTTCAGGATTTTATGGAAAAAAAATGAAGCATAGACGGAAACCGTATATGAATTAACTTTTAATTTGTGAGTAAAAACTGAAAAAAATAGAAATATCATTTAATTTGTGTTTATAAACTTGAATTTAGTAGTCTGAGAAAGCGCCCATGATGTTCATAACACATCGGCAACGATTCGGCATGCTCAGAACAAGGTTGTCAATGTCTTGCTGCGGAATATTGTCCCATGTCCTTCTGAGGTGCGCAAAAAGTTGATCTTCTGTAGCCAGATTTTCAGGAACTTCCTTCAGAGCTCTTCTTTGCAGCATATCCCACGCATGCTCAATGGGATTTAGATCTGGCGATTGAGCAGGCCAGTCTAAGGCCCTAACATTATGTGTATGTAACCAAGCTGCTACCGTTCTCGCCGTGTGTGCCCGGGCATTGTCGTGCATGAGCAGGAAATCTTGCCCCATTTGTGTTCTGTGGGGCAAGATTACGGGCCCCAGCACCTGTTGGACGTATCGTTCTGCCGTCATATTGCCCCGCACCCAAACGAGATCCGTCCGTCCTCCAAGACGAATTCCTGCCCAAACCATAACTGTTCCTCCTTGGTATGGGTGAACTTCCTGAGGGTTCTGGAGACGGCTCCATCGTCCAGGAACTCGCCAAACACGCGTCCTTCGTGAATCTGGATGGAAACCGAACCTGGATTCATCCGTGAACAGCACATTGGACCATTGCTCACGGCCCCAGTCCACGTGGTTCCGAACCCATTCTAATCGTCGTCCACGATTGCCTCTCCGTAAAGGTGGGACCCGGAGTGGTCTACGAGAGCGTAGATTGCTTTCATGCAGTCGCCTTCTTACAGTTTGGTCACTCACAAGCACTTGGTGTTCCACTCGAAGCCTTTGGACCAATTGAGTCGCCGTTGCATTTGGTTGAGCTCGCGCAGTATTTTGCAAAAATCGGTCTTGTCTGGGGGTAGTGATGCGACTTGGCCCCCGGTGCCTCTCCGCTACTTCACCTGTGGCACGATAGCGTGTCCACAATCTTGAAATTACATTTTGATGGGTCCCTATGGCCTCAGCAACATTACGCTGAACAGATCCAGCTTCCAGCATTCCCACAGCTCGTAACATCTCCGCCCTCGTCAAATGTCGGCGTTGCATGGCTACAATACCTCAATTTTAACTTTATCTTTCGTTTAAAAATGAAAAAAAACTGTAACTAAACGTAATTCGTATTGTTTTCTAAATTTCGCACAAATGAAAATTCCCTCTCCTATACATCAAGACATTTTTATGCCACAGAAACAAAAGAATTTTCAAAAATTTTAATTTGGAATTAGTCTGAGATAAATTACAAACAAATCGGTGTATAAAAGATTCCAATGCGGCCAGTACTTTTCGAGTTATTTAATTGAGTATGAAATATCCCTAGACCGTGTTGATGTGTGTATTATAGGTTATGACTGAATAAAATTATGGACATTTTCTTTAGCTAGTGTGAACCACCGTAGTTCCAAATTAATGTAGTGAACTCTGAAGTTTCACATGTGTACTATCCATTATAATGTCGTAAGCTCTAGAAAGGTTCAGATGTGTACCATCATTACCGCTGAATAACAGTCCACAAAAAGTTTTATACAGCAGCCAAAAGCTGTGTTAAAATGCCAGCAATATAACACCGTACGTAGACCTTTAAATAGCCAGTGCCGTATTTTTCCTTCTTAAAATGCTCTTGTTCAGCTTTTAAAATGAAAACTGACTAGAAGAGTAATGTTATCCTATTATAACACCAATAGTTACTTAATGGGCGAATTTTACACTCCTATACATGCCTTATACAGGTATAAGTGAATTTATTCACTTTAATACAGCTATGAACCACGTGTGGCCAATGGTAATACTTAGAGATCACCAGTCAACTAAATTTGAAATATTAAAGATAACAAAATGCTACTGCCTCCGCTGTCCATCCGTCTGTCTATCAGCGGGCTATATCTCATGAACCGTAATAGGTAGACAGTTGAAATTTTCACAGATTGTGTATTTCTCTTATCACTTTAACAATACATAATTTCCAGTTTATGCTGATCTCGCATTGTATAGGATTTCCGTACAATGCGGGGTGAGCTTATACTGGAAATGTATAGATTGATGTGTAGCCGTGTGTACTACAAACCTACTTACAGAAATAAAATCATTTGTCATTTACCAACTTTACTATGAATAAATATTATAAATTATCATACTAACGACCCTAAGAACTTGAACCAAAATTAAAACAGACGTCAAGAGTATTTATGAATAAACAAAAAAACGAAAAGCAAAACAAACACAGTATCTTCACGATTTAATCAGTCTCAAAGGTCAGAAGGTAAATTAACTCTGCTAATTTGGGCCAGAGTGAAAAGTATTTTTGTTTCAAACAAACAGAAATACTTTCTAAAGTAGTCTCCTTCCCTTAAGTCTGTTCATTTGTAATTTAGAAATTGTTTGTATTTCAGCTGAAGTTTTTTAGGATGTTAAATTGTTGAATAGATTGTTTTGAAGAATAATATTGTTGAAATATCTGAGCAACGATGTTGTGCAGATTCAATGAATATTATGTGCAGTTTGTTAGTGATTTTCCAAAAATTTGTACTTTAAAAAGTGGCCAACTGCGAGTCCGACTCGCACACAAAGGGATCCGTACTACCGTACAATATTTAACATTACAAATAAAATAAAAAACCGTATTAAAAAAATACGTTACTTGCATGTACTTTTTTATATTCTCTTATTTGTATAACGGCTATTACACACCTTGTGAAAATTTCAAGTGTTTACCTACAGCCCTGTGACAGACGGACGGACGGACGGACAGCGGCATCTTAATAACAGGGTCCTGTTGTCACCTTATGGGTACTTAACCCTAAAAACCTAGGTGTTATATATACAATAACCAATAGGTAGGTATTTTGCAATACCTACCTATTGGTTATTGCCTGAAAGACAAGTTTAGGAGAAGTGATAAGATTGTACCTACTTTTTTTAACTATTCTTATCACAAACGGTGGCGGCAGCCACCCATCCTTTTTTTTTGGCTGGGTATTATCAAATAAATTCTACCGCCTTGGGCGGAGTGGGAGGGCGTGTCAGACTCTTACTGACTAAAACCCACCCGTGTTGCTTCAGTTGACTGTATGTTGCCAGGGGTCACGGTATCCGTTTCAGACTTTCCCGCGACCCCGGCAGGCATCAGTCCTATCGGACCCCGCCAGTTCTGCTGACATCTCTTTGAGGTGCGCGTGGAACACAACGCGCCGTCGACCCGGGCCAAGTCCTTATCGGACGGCGAGTTACCCATTGCTCACCGCCCGCAAGCACGCGCCTAAGGTGGCCGGGAACCGACCTGCGATTCCCGCCGCCCAGGGCGTCTCCTGCGGCGGCTAGGGGCGTGAGTGCGCGAATATTTGAAATACGGAACAGAAACAACCGTGTCTGCAACCGCCAATCCTCTCACACTACTTGGTTCTTTTGAATGTGTGTAATAAAGGATGAAGCTATTAGGATTATTACACTTCTGCCTAACGCTTCGGGAAATACAGGCGTGAAGCGGACTCAAAATACGGACTTGGACTTGGAGTTGCGGACGACACCAGCCCGTCCTTTAGTCTTGCTAAACATATTATACCTATCAGTTCAAATACCATACTTAACCCGCCACTTGTGACGTGAATTTGACTTACATCTTTGGTGACGCCGGTCTTGCGCACCGGGGTTTTCAACCTAACATTTTCCTAATAAGCAATACTCCATGCTACTTTTACTCGGTCAAATATTAAAAATATTGTAACGCCACGCAATAACTCATAACGCTCATTCAAAAAAAATACCCATCAATATGGGTAAAATTTGTTTCCTCGCTACGAGTATCTTTACGTACTGTCAAAGACTATTTAAGTTTGCTTTGTTGGTTGCTAGGCAACGGAAGATGGTGGAAGTTGGAAACATACTTATATTATTATAGATATTATATTGTAAAACAAAGTTATATCATTAAAAAAAACATCTCGCTTATTAATCTTTACACTATAAATTATCAAGATTTTTCTAATACTTAAGTAAAGTATGAAATCTTGTAAGAATCATATTTTTATTTAAAGCTAAATCAGTCTTTGGCAGTCTTATGACAATATAGTAACTACAACAATCATACAAAAAGGTACTCCTCCAAAATTAGTCCAAGAAAAAACAAACGTACGTAGTTACTTACGTAGTTTGTAACCCCGGTGTCACGCACCAGGTTGGAGCTAAAACTCCAACACGTGCATCCGCGTCGCCGGCGCGGAAAGTACATAAATCACAACTCAATTCGATGGCGGGTAAAAAAGTTATTCGACTTTTTCAAACCACCCGATCTTACAGATATATTACGACACAAATGTCAGGTTAAACACACAAATCCAGGTACCATCTAAGCTATGTAGTTACATATACAGACATAGTGAAATCATGCGGTTTCGATGAGATGCCTGTGTAAACCTAATTCATACCGCGGTTGCAGTGTGACCAGTCGAGTGAATAACTTCATGCCGAATGATTTAGAGGTCAGGCAGGGAAGCAACATGTTGGGAAATGTTTGTTTGTTATTTGATCTTTTGATTATGATGTGAATGGGTTTTTTGTGTAATCAAGGCGAATGAATGCTTTTATTATTAGTATTAATATCACAATTTTGCATGCCTATTATGCTCAGATAGTCTGAAAAACTTACCAAAAAGTTAAAAAAAAAATATACCATTGCTTGATGTTTCCTGGGCTGAAGTTACAAATCCGATAGGAAAAGGACAAATCTTCACAAATGAAGATGTCTTTACAAACTAAACACAAATCGAACTTGTGACTAGGTACCTAAAAAGATGGGAAATAACTTTCGAAAACCCAATCACCATAACTTCTTGGAAACCTTTCGGTTCCAAATATTCAAACACTTTATTTTCCTGGTCAGGCAATAAATAAACGAAAAAGTTTTTTTTTGTCGTGAAATATTACAAAGACTCCGATTCGCTTTGCCGCCTGTCGATTTCAGCTGGCTTCTTTGAATAGAATAAGGGACCTTTTATGTAGGAGATGGGAAGTGCGTGATTATTGCTGGTGACATAAGAAGGTACGGCAAAGGCTTTATTTTAAAATTTGAGATAGCGATGAAATTGATCGTCCAAATAGCCTTTTCCTATCTTGTCTTGGGCTGGTTTCTAGCCTCCCCGGATACAAATAATTTTCAGTTCATCCTCGACTGACATCAGACCTCCTCCATCAGGCACCAACAAATTAGAACCAAGTACACCTCTTATGCCTATGTTGTTGTTCTATGATTTTCCATTTAAATCCATCAAAAGGTCGTCTTTAAAATATCGTTTTTAGTGATAAGATCGCCCATTGTGTCACCCTATGAGAATTAATTTGAACTTGATTTATTTAATTTGTGTACCTATACTGTATTTTTTCATTTGTATTTATTTGCGTGTGATTTAAAGATGTTTTCTAATATGGGTTATGTGGTACTTACCTTTTTTATGTATAATTTTTATATTTATATCTGTAATTCATATTCGTATCATAATTAAGAGTATTCTATTCTATAAATATGAGATTTAAAAAAATATAATAATTTATATGTGTTATCTACCTATTTCTGAGAATGCTGGTTAACCTGTAATTGGCTACTGTGAAGTACTAGGCTATTGTAACCTATAGTACTAAAGATATACAGAAGTTGTGGGTGTACCCATACGTCTTATCCATACAAAAACTACCTTTTGGAAGGGGCGATTAGAATCAATTACATTACTTATTTTGACGTTCAAAAGTGCCTTTTTTGTGCCTAAGTGAAATAAATTATTCGACTTTGACTTAACCTTTATAAATAATAAATATAAAATTGAGAAAGGCTTCCTAGAACTTTTAAGCTAAACGTCGTTATTTATTAGACAATTAATTTAAATAAATATACGGAATGATAAGTATAACTCCCTCATGTCCCAGAACAGAAGGCAAGCATGAGAATGTAACCACGCCCATCGTTTTACAAATTATATTTTATTTTATAACTGACAGACTAATGTCAGTTAAGATCGTGTACCCCTTTTATGCTAAAACCTAACATTTAAATGAAAATAAAGGAAAATGTTTACCAAACAATATTTATGAATTAAGGTTTTATACATAAAGGGGTTTAGTTACGATCCTGACCCTTTCCTAAGCGGACTAGATACACAAAAAACCCGAATAAACGAAAAATTGTGGCTCAAATTTGCCCTTTGGGCTTTGTAAAGTGATACAAAACAGGTATTTGGAAAATAAATTCGGTAGATATTATTTAGTAAGTAAAATTCTATGTATGTTACATTCGTTCTGGGGAGTTAACTCGTTGTAGTTCGTTTTGACCGTCTTTGCCAGAATCATTGGAAAAGGGTTTCAGAAATTATTGAACTAGAAAATAATATGGTTGCAAACCGTGGGTACAAAGGTGAAACAATAGATGTACGTTGCGTATTAGCTGTAAATTACCGCCATTATAAACATAACACCAAATATTGAGACGCCATAAGAAAGCAAGGCAAATGCCAAAGAAATTCAAGAACTTGACCTGGACATTTGATAATTACTGACTTCAGCCCCTTCAGAAAACAAGTCATTTTGAGGCAATAAACATAATGACACGAGGGGAACTGTTAGAACAAAACGATTCTATGATCTTTTTTGTTCTGAGTTAATTTATTTTTCTACATTCCATTTTCATGTTCTGTCATCTGTCGTAAACATTACTTTGAATGTTGTCAAACAGAAAATATCAGTTTTATCTTAGCTTTTATTTTTATCAAGCAGTTTTTCATCATCTCCTGCATTCGAAATTATTGTAAGCAATCTACACGCTAGTGGGACTTGAGTAGCACTAATAACAGGACCACAGTCTGCTTAACAAGTTAACCTACGATGAAAAATAAATCTTTTGAAACAATACTTTCCAGCAGAAAACTGCATTATGAAAGCTCCAACTCCAACTGAACTTAGAGGTGTAATCGGTGCTCTCCAAAAAACGTGATAACAGAAAAAAGCTCTTCAGAAAGAAAAATAATTATTTGGGACTCGCACAGGAAATTACAAACTTATAGAAGTGAGCATAAGCAAAATAAAATTTCCAGCTGAATTGCATCAAAAGGCAAGTCGCTGGACTTGAACTTTTGCCACCTTCTCGGGTTAAGCCTTACAGCATCATTATCACCGTTTCTAGCTGTTGCAATGCCTACCACAAAGAATCACTGTCAAGGGTTTTCCCATAATATTGGGTCCCCACCTATGAAATTGGCGTTTTTTTCTCACAAATAGAGAACCTCGTCACTTCTATGATTTAAAATATTCATCAATTGCTTGATATTATATCGAATAATGACCATCATAGACAACTATCAATTGTAAAAAAACCATAATACTTATAGTTTTCTAAACATAAAAATACCTTAAAAATGACTCCTCTTTTCGTTAGCAGAAATGACTACTATTTGTTTTAAAACTTAGTCAAAACTTATTTTTGTCGCTTAATCCAAGTGGCATAGATTATCTTAGTTTTTAAACATTAGTGCATAAAAGTTTTAAATGGTTGTTAAATAAATTAAGAAAATGGTGGGTCGTCTTAGGGGCGGAGTTAGAAAATGTTAGTATGAAAAATGCAACTTCTTTAAAATTCTCCATACTAAACGCTGTTCATAGGATAAATTTATTAAGCTAGGAAAAAGGACATCATAAAAAAATCTCAACACCTGTTTGGATTTTAAACTTACCGAATGCCTTAAACTGTCTAAAGTTTTCTCTCAGTCCGCAACAAACTTTCTACATTCATACTCAAATATATTTTTTACATTTCACAATGTTTAGTATGGTAAGACGTAGTGCCTTAAAGCTAGGCACAAGCTAGGTAAAAAGAATACGAGAGTGACAAGAATGTGGTAGATGAGGAAGAGTCAGGAGAAGAGTTTCTTTCCGGAAAACGTCTTGCTCTTTTTGAGCTTCCAGGTTCCAGCAACGTATTTAGGAGAACTGTAATGTGGCCCTTGTAGATTTCTGAAGGAGGAAGGATTGGAGTTCAGTTTTATGAGTTTCCTCTCATGTGACTGACAATTCGGATCAGAGCTTGGGACGTCGCCAAGCAGCAATGCTATCTCCCTCTGCCAGTACAGAAGGGGCTGCCGGGTGGCAACTTCATATCCAGATGATCCGGAAGACAAGAGCATTGGCAAAGCCCTTCAGTTTCTTGAGAAAGAATTTGGCAAGGGCTTCCTCCTAAATCCAGATATTCAAGAGGTATTAGACATAATAGTTAGCGGAAAGCATGGAAAACAACAGCATCACTCCGTAGGGCCCGTAATAATCCTGAAAACCATTGAAGCCAGGGCAAGTATGTCCTGGTGGCAATTGGCTCTCACATTATCAGCTAATTGTCGATTGGGGGTCAAGTTTTTTTTGGGTTGCATATCCATCATGGAAACCACAGTAGGTAATATATGTCACTTCAAGTCAGTCGAATGCAACTACTCAGTGGATTGTCAGAAATGATTGACAATCTCGCCACGAGGGAGAAAGAAGCGCAAAAACCAGTCACTGCAATGAAAGATAGCATATCAATGGATTTCAACAAATGAATCGAAACAATGGCATTCTTACCCTTCAAGAGGGGGGAAATTAAGCAAAGACCTCTTAATTTCCCCCCTCAGTCCCACGATGTCTTTCTTCTATTGAAACCCGTTAGAGAGAGAACCCCATTGAAAAGTTGGGTGCCATTGGAAGATACAAATGTCAATATGGGAGTCTTGAAAATCACTGAAGCAGGGGCAAGCTTCCATGGACATTGACACGAAGCTGGAATCATCGCCAATCTGGCGTGATGTGTGAAAAAGACTTCAATGATATTTCATATTTTAAATATGAGACTTAGACTTCCCTCTTTTTTCCAAAAGCTTTTAAATAATTCACAGAAATAAATATAATTTATCATCATCATTTATCAATCAATCTGCCTAGCCTTTTCCCAACTATGTTGGGGTCGGCTTCCAGTCTAACCGGATGCAGCTCAATACCAGTATTTTACATGGAGCGACTGTCTATCTGACCTCCACAACCCAGTAACTGGGTAATACTGTACCCCTTGGTAAGACTTTCGGGCTTCTGACGACCCGTAAGGACTGCCGAAGATCCACGAATGACAGCTGGGACCAACGGCTTACCGTGCACATTCAGTCGTTTTCGGTATGTAAATAAGTCACCCATCCACGGACCAACCCCGGCAAACGAAGCTTAAACTGATAGATCGACCCGTGCAGCTGTTATTACTTAGCTACAAGCTCCTCGTTTATCATTCATTGAAATAATTGTATAGTAAAGCATTGCTATTTTAAGCCATTTTAAAATGAAAAGCATTTTTCCCATTAAATCTCTTTACATTTATTGACTTTCCACACACCAATATACATACCTAAAAGTATAAACCTTTCACCACAGAATTTTTAAAATCTTCCCACGTGGAACATAAAAGTCATTCCTTATGATTACTGCAGACTTAAGAAAAAATAAAAAGGCATACAGAATAATGGTGGACATTAGCAAGATGACGCATAATGGCGCTTTTAAGGCGTACGTGCCTCAGAATTACAAACGTGCATATTTATATCGACTTTTCTCTTCGTTTCCGTGAAAATAATATGTAGAGTGAAGATTTTTTAAAGAAAATGTTGGAATAATTTGAAATGAGGAGTAAAAGGCAAACCAAGATTCAAAACGAATTTTATTAAGGAACGTAAGTACTTTCGAGATTCATATTAGAGTTGTGTAGAGAAGAAAAATATCGTATCTTTGTTACTTCTTAGACGTAACGGTCTGAAATGATCAATCTCTTAGCAGTACCATCAAACATGGTGAAAATCTGAATAAAGGAATTAAATTAAATTGGAGAACGTTTAAACGTCACTCTCAAACACATGGTTACATCGACAATAATTCACTTGTTGTTTTTGTAATGTAGGTAAGTATATAAACTTGAGGTATGTTTTCCGTTTCCCATGCTACACGGAGTTTTTCTCTGCTTGCAGAATATTTTTTGGTCAAGTTTCTTGCACTTTTTGTAGATTCAGGGTTAGGGTTTTTGGAATAAAGGATTCCATAATTGATCTATTTTTTGCTAACGTTATTGTCAATTTCAAAATTTTAACTATATTTACGGTTATAAACAGCCCTATTATAACTTAAAATACTACCTAAGCAAAATTTCGTAAATAACAAACAATAAACCAACTAAGATTACCCACTTTCCATTTAACTGTCATCTAAATAGGGATCTAAATCTGGTCTAGACTGAAAACAATAAACATTTCAGTCCATTTCACGGCTTTAACAACGATAAAAAAACTCGTCCAGAGAGCGCGGAGTGCGGACGTGTTATTAAATTTACGTAAAACAAATAAAATACAAGTCATTGAACTCTGAATTCTATGTCTATCAGTGCAAATATCTTTTTTCTGGATCAAATCCTTGTGTTTTAAATCATATCAATACTACTTTACGACAACGCCGGCGCAAGCGGAGCGCGGCCCTGTCCCCCGCAAACCTCAAGTGCAAGCGAGACAGGTACATATAATTCATCTCACTTCTTTCGCCCGGCCTGCGGCAGCGCCGCCATCGGTAAACTGACAAACGTAGCCGATCGCGTAGTATTATAAAGGAGCTTACACACTTATAAATATTTAAAATGAGTATTCTACGATCTCCGTCCGGATCAAACACGCGCGGAAGCTCGCAACCAGATTTATCGACTCTTAATAAGGAAGATAATACGATTCCGCTGCAGGTGACGTTTCGTAAACGGAAAAACCCTGAACAAGATGATCTTAAGCGAGACCTCGACGATTTTCGCAAAGAGGTAATGTCAACTTTGAATGGATTTGTTGAAAGCCAAAAGCAGATAATGAAAAGTATTTCTGACGACGTATCATCAATTAGGAACGAGATTAAAAATCTGGCTTCAGAACAAACTAAGATTAAATCTGAGATAGCCGAATTGAAAATTTCCAATACTGCTACAAACACCAAGGTCTCTGCTCTGGAAACCAAACTTGAAAATATAAAAACAACTACTCCACTACAAAATCCAGAAAATATTAATACTTGTGAAGATGCGGTTGCTGAACTTCAGGAAAGGCAATCAAGAAGCAAAAACATAATCATAGTGGGCATTCCGGAACCTAAAGAATTAAAAAAAGAAGACAGAATTAACTCTGATACTCACGAAGTTACTAATATTTTAAAGTTAATACATCCTGAATGTCCGGAACCAAATATGATACGTCGCCTTGGTAACTATAAACCCGAAGCAGCCCGACACATCAAGGTATTTCTTCCATCTTCAGATATGGTAACAACAATTCTACGAAATAAAGCAACAATGAGTCTTGAGCCATACAAAATATTCTCAGATCAAACACCTTACCAACGGAAATTCATTAAAAACCTTAAACAAGAAATACATCTACGCACAGAGAATGGTGAAACAGATCTGGCAATAAAGTACATAAAGGGTACTCCAAAAATAATAAAAAAAACGTCAAAAAACTAAGCCAGCAAGTGATAGACCAACCAACAAGTAAAAATAAAAACCTAACATATGAAATCACCAACAAATACGATAGCCTTTGTACAACAACAAATTCCCTGAAATGTTTTTATTCAAATGTACGAAGTTTAGTCAAACCTGGAAAGATCGACGAGCTAAATTGTATACTACAATCAATACAGGATGTTCATGTGGTCATATTGGTCGAAACATGGATTAAATCAGACGAAGAGGCACAGAGATTACAACTGCCAAACTACACACATTATTACAATTTTAGAACTAACAGCAGGGGAGGTGGTGTATCAATTTTTATTAAAAGCAATATGAAACACGAGTTTATAAGCGAGAAATGGGAAGAAGATAACCACTTCCTGTGGGTTCACCTACAAAAATTTTCTTTGGACATATGTGGAATATATAAGCCGGAAAGGACTAACACAAATAAATTCCTCGAAACCTTAACAAATGAACTACAAAATAAGAAAAGGACAATACTATTTGGAGATTTCAATTTTAATCTACTTGGCTCTGATCGAAACACCAAGGAATATAAAGATACACTCTCGGAAAATGGCTATAAAATATTAAACAAAATTGATGCAAGGCACTGCACTCGCGAAACATCTACTACACGAACTATCTTGGACCATGTTTCTACAAACCTACGCGGCCATGATTTTCATTTAGCAATAATTGAATCAAGCATGTCCGACCACAAACAGATTTTCCTAGAGGTCAAACAGTATAAACCAGAACCAGCTAAAAAAATGCAAATAAGAACACTTTCATTTGCAAAATTGTATAAAACTATGGAAGATATTGACTATGACACGGTAGGAGAAGATTTCACAAAGCTAGAAGAAGCAATAAAATTGGCAATCAGCAAGAATCAAACTACGAAAATTAAGATTTTGAACCCACCTAAAACAGAATGGATCACGAAAGACATAATTGACAAAATAAACGCAAGGAACATATTATGGAAACAACACAAAACTAATCCGAATAACTTGGAGATTGAAGAGAAATTTAAAAGTGAGAGAAATAGAGTATTCTTGCATATGCAAGCTGTTAAAAATAAATACTTCAATAAATCATTTGAAGAATGCAAAGGTAACCCGTTGAAGATGTGGAAACTTATAAATAATCTGTCTAGCAACAAAAGTAAAGATAGTTGTATTCCTCCTAAATTACAAACCCCCTCAGGCCTCATCACAGAAGACAAAGAAATCTGTGAACACTTCAACACCTACTTTGCCAGTATAGGTATTCTCCTGGCAAACAAAATAGCTCCAAAACACCACAATGCTAACATTAACACAACTTCATTACACAGGAACGCTCCGGGTCTCTCACAAATGTCACCAACAAACTTAGAAGAAATTGCAAAAATTATTGATAATCTAAAACCAAATACCAGCGCTGGCGTGGACGGCATCACCGTCAAAGCCATTAAACATATAAAAGTACTAATACTGCCATATTTAGTGCAATGCATGAATACATGTTTACTCGAAGGCTACTTCCCCGACACACTTAAAATCGCGAAAGTAACTCCCATTTTTAAGTCAGGCTCGAAATCGGACGCCGGAAATTACAGACCCATTTCGGTATTGCCAGTAATGTCGAAAATACTGGAGAAATTAATTTATTCTAGACTTATGGCCTACCTAGATTCTTTCAGTTTTCTTTTTGAACGGCAATATGGTTTTAGACCTAAGTCCAATGCACTAGCTGCTGCGACTGATTTGGTGACGAAACTTAGGACTAAAATTGATCAAAAGCAAATTGCCCTGGGAGTCTTTATAGATTTGAAAAAGGCTTTCGATACCGTAAGTCATAATGTTCTCCTGCAAAAATTAGCGTCTATAAAAATAACAGGAAGCTTTTTCAGAATGTTCGAGTCTTACCTAGAAAATCGTTTGCAAGTCGTTAAAATAGGAAACAACATCAGTAGCTCAAAGTTGATAAAATGTGGTGTGCCTCAAGGATCAATATTGGGTCCTCTTTTGTTCCTTATCTATATCAACAATGTACACGAATTAGGATTAAAAGGACATATAACACTCTATGCTGATGACACTTGTCTATTTTACTTTGGTAACTCCATTGAAGCAATTATACAAGACGCACAGGATGACCTAGCTATTTTAGAAAGGTGGTTCTTGGACAACCTATTGACAATTAATACATCCAAAACAAACTACATAATCTTCTCGGCCAAAAACAAAAAAATTCACAATCACAAGCCTTTGTCGATAAATGGAGATGTCCTTAATAAGGTAAACACAGAAAAGTATTTGGGTCTTACACTTGACAGTCACTTGACGTGGCAGCCACACATTAAACGGATTTGTTCTAAGTTGTCAAGTCTTACCGGTGCGTTACGTGGAATAGCTAGATGTCTACCATCAAAAATTCGGTTTACGGTGTACAATTCATTAGTAAAGCCACACATTGAATATCTAATTGAGGTCTGGGGATCGACAACAAAAACAAACATACAAAAACTTCAAATCGCCCAAAATAAAATTATTAAAGCCCTCTTTCTATACCCCTACTTAACATCTACAAATAAAATCTATAACGATACAAAGCTATTTAACATCACCAAAACTTATCAATGTAATACCTGTTTATTAATAAGAAAAATCCTTACAAAAGAAATTCACACA
Source organism: Xanthia togata (assembly GCA_963853775.1). Classification (NCBI taxonomy): domain Eukaryota; kingdom Metazoa; phylum Arthropoda; class Insecta; order Lepidoptera; family Noctuidae; genus Xanthia; species Xanthia togata. The sequence continues at coordinate 10,077,002 of OY970806.1, forward strand.
GAAATTACATATAAAAGGAATAATGAAGTGCAAATACGATCGTCACGTCGGGCAAATGACCTAGTACTATTACACGGACCTAGAACAAACCACGGAAAAAGAAATATTAAGTATGAAGGAGTACAACTATACAATTCACTACCAAAAAACATTAAAGAATCTAAAACTAATTTATATTTTAAAAAAATGCTAAAGAAACACATTTTCGACGGCTTCAAAATACATAAATGAACGAAATAATAATATTATTATTGTATAGTGTGCACGCTGCTTTATAACAGTGCTGATAAGAATAGCGCGCTCGATGTGCACAGCAACGCGCGCGTTCTGAGTAACTTATTTCGATGTACCCACTCCCCAGATTTATTAAAACAACTAATTTTATTACTAGCTAACTGCACGACGAGCGCTCTGGACTATCTAATTATTACCTACTTATTAAAACTTTGTTTCTCATTAAGTGATTATGTAAATCTTAGAGAAATAAATGATATTTTAAACCGTATAAGAAACTTTTAAATAATGACAAAGTGTCACTTGGTTTATTTATCTTAACTTCTTTTGCTAATAAAGATAAATTTGGGTCCAAGATAGTGCTAGTGTTGCCTAAGGGACCCAGATTTTTTGAGACTATGGGCTTAGATAAAGCGGGTGCGAGGTAATGGCAATAGTGGGCGTTGGCGTTGGGCCTTATTGGCGACGTTCTCTTGAATACTCTTTGGTTATAGGTACTTTATGAAGTGAAACTTTTTAAGCGGTGATTCGATGATTGGATGAGAACTGTACCGTACGTTTCGGCACATTTCGTTACATGAGAGAGAAGAAAGATATAACTGTCTCTGTCTCTCACACTAAATCTCTCTTATACTTTATGTTTTAAGATGTTTCACTTTTATCACGTGAACGGAGCTGCACGCGCAATTTGTACTGTCGTTGAAAACTGTGTAATTATTCTCTGACATTAAATGACGTCAAATGATGGTCCTCTTTTTATTGGTAAAACAGAGTTATTCTACAAGTCACATTTTGGACCTTCGAGTCGGATTATGTTTAACGCGCCGCCACAGAAGGGAATCTTTATGTAGTCAAAGGCGGAGTAGGAACAGAAGAAATTGCTCTAGAGCTAACATAAGCAAGCCCAAGGTATGGAAGCCGAAGCGAGTGTGCATTTTGCAGTGATCAATATGAGTAGCAATACAAACCCAGATTCGTTGCTGCACGAATGCACCCAAAAATATATGTTCGTGCAACAGCGAATGCTCTCAAAAATCAAGTAATTGCACGCAGGCCTTCTTCTTTGTAATCCTCTGATACAACGAAAACTCATTTTGGAATACTGCACTTACACAGAGTTTTCTAAAGAGATTCTCAAAAGAAATTTGGAAATTAGACCCATGAAACTTGGGTAATCTGTTAGGATGTGTGACGAGTAGTTTCTGTGCGGTTCTTAAAAAAAGTCCACATCAATACTGCTATTTACTGTCCAAGGGGAGTACTGATAGCTCGCCGTCCGGTAAGGACCAGGCCCGGGTCGAAGGCGCGTTGTGTTACACCACGCGCGCCTCTAAGAGATGTCAGCGAGTGAACCATTGCCTGCCGTGGTTGCGGGAAAGTCGGAAAGGGATACCGTGGCCCCTGGCAACGTAAAGGCAACCGAAGGAACACGCGTGGGTTTTAGTCAGTAAGAGTCTGACACGCCCTCCCGCTCCACCCAGAGCGGGAGAAGTCATTTGATGATTTCCCACCCAAAAAAAAGGGGTGTACTGAAAGGCAACATCAAAACTCAGCATCTATCTTTTGATAACAAACTTCCTATTAAAACTCTTTTTGGTTCCGTACCTCAAAAAAAAGTTTCGTAAATAGTTTATAGGGTTCCGTACGTCTGAATGAAAAAACGGAACCCTTATAGGATCACTCGTGTGTCTGTCTATCCGTCTGTGATAGCCAATTTGCTCCGAATCTACTGGACCAATTTAGTTGAAATTTATTACACTAATGAATTTCTGTGACCCCAACACGGACGTGTAACGTAAATAAATGAATTTTGAGGTCACTTTTCGGGGGCAAACAGGAAAATTTAAAAAAAGGTTTTTCAATCTGTACCGTGTGACATATGAAATGAAAGGGCCTTGTTGTGAGGATCTAAATTTTATATTTTTTATATTATATAATTAATAAATGCTTAAGATATTTAAGAAAATGTATGAAAATTTTTCATTCGCCCTCTTATCAAATAAAATACAGAGAATGGTTCTTTCCTCATAGATTACAGGAAAACCTATAAGAAGTTTATGGTCTTAAAATAACATGGCAAATGTCTTAATATTGTGCGTACAAACTTAAATTTGCAGTTTGAATGTATGGGAGACTATGTTTTTCAACAAGAATATTAAGATATAGATATGATGTTACTACTCCATTACTGAGTTTACTACTGATAAACAGAGGTATGACGATTCCGACTTGCTAATTATACACTTATGATTTTATTTATTGATTAAGTGTGAATGTGTTTATTATCTAAAATTGTAATGACCTGTTTACATAACTGACATATCTTAAATTGAATCATTATTATTTTTTAATGTAATCTATTGGCATGCCACCTTATTTGTAATTGCTTGTTTATGTAAATTTTGTACGCCATATATTGGCAAAACATAGTGCACATATTTTAGATAATATATTATCTGTAACCATACCTATGTTTAATAAAATAAATGATTGATTGATTGATTAAGTTTGTCCTTGCTTCTAATTAAATTAATAACGATGCTGAGCAGACAAATTTTTCGAACATGAAGCAATAGATTAGCAAAATCCTTCAAAATCATTTTGTGATTGAAAGTATGTTACGTAATTAGGGTGTGGGAAACGGTAACCATTTTTAAAAGGAAATTATTTTCTTTCCTAAACTACAAGGAGGAGTATTTGGAATTCATGGTCATTGTTCCATACAGAAATTCTCGTATTATGGCATTCTATTGGAGTTCTCTCTCCCATATTTCATGATAATATAGAGGGCGGGATCTTTTGGCATGATGTATTGTCGATATAAATTGCTTTCGTTTATCTTCGGAATCCCGAGACTGTTAGTTATTGGGTCTGGTATATTGACGTTCAATAGCTGGGCTAATTCCAATGCCAAGGTATATAGAATACGAATAATAAACATTTGACAGATTCTACTTTTGACATCATAGTCTACATACGACAGATTCTATATATGACAGATTCTACATATGACAGATTCTATGTATGACAGATTCTACATATGACAGATTCTACTTAAGACAGATTCTACATATGACGTATTCTACATATGACAGATTCTACGTTTGTCGGATTTTGAAAAAAGTGACAAGTAAGGAACATTGAAAAAATAATACTGTTATATAGTAATCACTATATTTATTGATAAGCTTAATTTGTTTATATAACTAGTATTAATTTTTTTAATTATAGGAACAAATATTTTTCCATACATAGGTATTTAAACAATCACATTGAAAAATAAAACGCAAAATGGGACTTATTAGTAAGTAAATAGAGATTAAAAATAAAAATTACAGGAGCAATTAATTGCATGTAAATTATTTTCTTAAAAAAATTTCGACCGATATTTCATCGCTTTGAAGTTTCTTGACAAGTTTGCTGTATTTTTTGTCAAAATTAATGTCGCGGTACCGGCGCCGATTTTTTCGCACAGATTGACTACTATTACGGAGCCTAATATTGCAGTGGTGGGCTTCTTTCCGCAACTTTTGGATAAAATTGAACAGGGTTGGTCGCTTTGGGATTAGGACGTTAATTCTGTGATGCCATCCTTCTAATGCATTATTTGGTTGGCACAACTTAAAATTGAAGGACTCCAACGGAACTATTGCCTCTTGTAATAATTACTGAATTCTTGCATTTTATCGGTATGAACAGATTCCATTTTGTCCAAAATCAATTGACGCCCCTCTGAAATGTACTGGGCTGGTAGTAAAGGTAGGATAGCAGCCATTCTTACAATTCGTCTTTCTTTACTAGTCCTATTTACTTTTATTTCTTTGGCTTTCTTCCACACAGCTCTTTGATAGTGGTAGTAGCATTCACTATTTGATTCCGGGAAAACTGATCTTACAGCATTCATAATGCCGTAAGTCATTAAGTGTGTCGTGTCAAGCTCAGTGATGATCCCCGTCAAGGTCGTCCAAAAACTGCAGTCACCCAAGAAAACGTTGATGCTGTGCGTAAGCTGATTGAGGAAGATTGACATGTGACATACCGCGAAATTCAGGCAACTTTAGACATTGGCATGAGTCAAATACAAATAATCTTGCATGAACAATTAGGTGTAAAAAAGCTGTTTTGCCGATGGATATGGTGCCGTGACCGCATTCACTCTGTGAAGAGCAAAAAGCGGCTCGCGTTACTTGGTGCGTCAGAACTCTCGAAAGATTCCACGCAGGATCCTCAAATGCTTTATACAACATCGTATCAAGTGACGAATCCTGGATATACGCGTACGAACCCGAAACAAAAAACCAGTCACGAGTTTGGGTGTTAGAAAATGAGTTAAAGCCAACAAAAATTGTTCGTTCACGGAGTGTTGCAAAAAAAATGGTGGCCACGTTTGTCTCCAAAACCGGCCATGTTACGACTATACCTCTTGAGGAACAAAGAACGGTTAATGCAGAATGGTATGCTAGCATTTGTTTGCCACAGGTCGTTTCTGAACTCCGTAAAGAGAACTGCAACCGCCGCATCATCCTCCACCACGACAATGCGAGTTCTCACACCGCGCACAGAACAAAATAATTTTTAGAGCAAGAAAACATAGAATTATTAGACCATCCGCCGTACAGCCCCGACCTAAGCCCTAATGATTTCTATACTTTTCCTTAAATAAAGAATAGATTGCGGGACAGAGATTTTCATCACCTGAAGAAGCTGTGGACGCCTACAAAACGGCCATTTCGGTGACCCCAACTTCCGAATGGAATGGTTGCTTCAATGATTGGTTCCATCGTATGGAAAAATGTGTCAAATTTCGCGGAGAATACTTCGAAAAGCAATAAATACATTTTTAAATAGTAATGATGTGTCACTTCCTTGATTCCCGAAATTTTCAGTGCCGCCCTCGTAACAGTATTATTTTTTCAATGTTCCGTACTTGTCACTTTTTTCAAAATCTGACAAACGTAGAATCTGTCATATGTAGAGTCTGTCATATGTAGAATCAGTCATATGTAGAACCTGTCATATGTAGAATCTGTCATATGTAGAATCTGTCATATGTAGAATCTATCATATGTAGAATCTATCATATGTAGAGTCTGTCATATGTACACTGGACAGCAAATAAACCGAGCCACCCGCTACCTAGGCACTCTAATTCGATTTTCTCAAAAACTAAAAAACCTACAATTATCAAAGTTGTACCTACAGAAAGTGCGTTTCATGGTGATTAAAATGAAAGGAAATTCATTGGGTTTAATCAATATTTCTGTGTTTATTAAGGATTTTACAAAGAAGAGTCGTTTTCCAGTTGTGACAATCGTTAGTAATGATAAAGTGAAAAAAAAATTAAAGCCAAAAACAAAGATAAAATCAAAAAAAAGTTTTTGATCAATATTCCGTATTCCCTCCCCTTGCTTGGATAACTGCCAGCATCCTTGTATTCATCGACCTTACGAGCCTGACGATAAAATCTTGAGGAATTGTATTCCACTCCTCTTCAATTGCGATTCGCAGCTCTGGAAGCCTTGTTGGAGCAGGTACCCGGGCTCGAACCCGACGTTTCAGCTCATCCCATAGGTGTTCTATCGGATTCAAGTCCGGGCTTTGAGCTGGCCAGTCCATCGTACGAATGCTGACGTCGCGTAGATACTGGGTCACCACATGAGCAACATGAGGCCGTGCATTATCATGCATCAATTGCATATCCTGTCCGATATATCCTGCGTAAGGTACCACATGGTCTGCAAGGATTTCAGTAATGTAGCGATGAGAAGTCAGTCCACGTGTACGGCCCGTCGGTTCAATGAAAACTAACGCTGTATGTGCTGTTAACGAGATGCCGCCCCAGACCATTACAGATCCTCCTCCATAAGCAACAGTTTCCTCGATTCAACACTGAGAATAACGTTCTCCAGGGCGACGATATACTCTCTGACGTCGATCAATTCCATGTAGACTCACCCTGGTCTCATCAGTGAAGAGTACATTACTCCACTGCTCTAATGTCCAATCCCTATGCTCTCGAGCAAATTCAAGTCGTGCTCGACGGTGTGCTACCGTTAATGCTGGGCCTGTTGCAGCTCTTTTTGGGGTCAGGTTCCGTTCAGCAAGTCTCCTTCTGACGGTATCTGAACTTATGACCACTTGGCGTTCGTCACGCAGACTTTGTTGGACTTGAACTGCGTTGAGGTGGCGATTTCGCAGAAAAGTAAGGTGGATATAACGATCATCTGCTGCTGATGTAGCCCTAGGTTTGCCCGTACCTGGACGGCAATCGAATGCTCCAGTCTCTAGGTATTGTCTGTAAACTCGTTGCACCGAAGATCTGCTGATTCGAAGCCTTCGAGCGACTTCACGTTGCGCAATGCCTGCTTGAAGTAATGCTACAGCTTGAGCTGCTTCCTGAGGTGTTGTATGTATGTATGCAAAAACACACGCGTCTGAGCAAACGATGGACAAAAACTAAAGAAATGATAAGAAATATCCGACTACCCTCATTGTAGAGAAAAAGAACACTAATTTCAAACTCTGGTGAAAACAGAGCAAATCGTTAGCATTGTGTTTGTTGCTTGATTACAATGTGAGTTGACGGTACTTTCGAATTAATTTGTAGTCATTTTAATCACCATGAAACGCACTTTTTGTAGGTATAACTTTGATAGTTGTAAGTTTTATACTTTTTGAGAAAATCGAATCAGAGTTCCTAGGTAGCGGGTGGCTCGGTTTATTTGCTGACAAGTGTAGAATCTGTCATATGTAGAATCTGTCATATATAGAATTTGTCATATGTAGAATCTGTCATATGTAGACTATGATGTAAAAAGTAGAATCTGTCAAATGTCGGTTAAACGTATGGACTACATACTACCCTGACATTGACTTTGACTTTGATCTAAGTTGTATTCTTGTAAACGGTAAACAGCGGTGATAACCTAGTGGTGTGACCGTCGGATTGTCAAGTCATAGGTCTCGAGTTTGAACCCAAGGCACGCATCTCTGACTTTTCGGATTCATGTGAAAAACGGCGATAGAAAACATCGTGAGGAAACCAGTCATGCCAGAGAGATATTTCTCGAGGGCATGTGAAACCAAGTCAGAGGTCTATGGGCGGCATAAACATTCTGTCACCAGGTTAGTCAATAACCACATGAAAAATAAAGAAAGGATAGATGGAATTAGGCAATGTTCCTATGGCTAAATCCTCTTATTTGTATCACACTGCATTTGACCGGTACTAAATTATACAACTACAAGCCGTGCGCCGAATGGAAATTCCCAACAGTAAAAATTACGATCCGACCCTTTATGAGATGAATTTAGGAAAAATCCTTGCGACTTTCTTGGGACTAGAATTAATTCTATACTTTTTATAAATTTTGACGTTCAAAAGTGCTTTTTAAGAGCCTATTTGAAATAAATTATTTGACTGAATTTGACTTTGACTTCCGTGCTTAATTTCATGATTATAGACTTAGCGGTTTAGACTATACGTTATCTGTTTATTAATGAATGAATGAATGAATTTTATTTAAAAGATCATCCAATTGCGGCCTGTGACAACGCGTTGAACCCCGTGCTTTTTATATGACCTACTGTATAGCTGATGGAAATATCTCTAGGCGCATCCCTAGAAAGCGCCTTATGTCATAAGATTTGAAATCGGAAAACTTTTAATTTTATCCTCTGGGTGGCGCAGTGCAATAACACGTAGGGCACGTGGTAGGTGGACGTAATCTACGAAGTATTGCAGTAGTAATAAGCAGAGTTACCCCACTGTAAAAAGTAAAAGATTAGTATCAGTAGTTGTTGTATTTATAGTTAGTCACTTAGTTCTCGGGCAAAGTTTTTGTGGGTTTTCCAATTAGTGATGTCTATGACATTTTTTTTTTTTTGTTTGTGGGAAATCATCAAATGACTTCTCCCGCTCTGAGTGGAGCGGGAGGGCGTGTCAGACTCTTACTGACTAAAACCCACCCGTGTTCCTTCTGTTGCCTGTGCAATGCCAGGGGGCCACGGTATCCCTTTCGGACTTTCCCGCAACCCCGGCAGGCAATGGTATCATCGGACCCCTTCACTTGGTGACATCTCTTTGAGGCGCGCGTGGAACACAACGCGCCGTCGACCCGGGCTTGGTCCTTACCGGACGGCGAGCTACCCATTGCTCACCGCCCGCAAGCCCGCGCCTACGGTGGCCGGGAATCGGCAATCGATTCCCGACGCCCAGGGCGTCTCCTCCTGCGGCGGCTAGGGGCGTGAGGGCGCGAAATTTGCCTCTTCCTCACGCGTTTTGCCTCCTCCTTCGCAAGCATTACTGCTTCGCAGAAGGAGGTGACGGCCTCCCATGCCCTCTCGCTCCGTACCATGGCCTGGACCAGGGCCGGACGCGAGAGGTCTATGACAGCCTGGAGTTTTGATTTATGCCTGGTTATGGTAATAGGCTCACCCCGTGTTACACGAGACTTAAACGTAACTGGAGAAATGTGGATGTTCTGGTGATACAACTCTGTCTACCGCTTGGCATTATACACTGCCGCGCTTCCGATAACTGTCAGTAAGTATAATTTTTGTCCAAGTTGAGTTTAACATAGATTCGGAATCAGCGCAATGAGCTGTACAATTTGATCTGACTGCCATTTTAATATGTATTTATTATTTAATACTTCAAGCACAGAAATGTACAGAGGCGGACTTAATGCCGAAGGCCATTTAATATCTTAACGGGAACCTTTAATTTTCAATAAGGAGGCAGTATGTCGATTGTGTGTTAAGTTTTCTTTAACATAACAGCAGTAAGTAACGGCGAGTTTATAAGTCCGTCATCATCATTCATGTTTTACTTTTGCTAATCATATGAGCAGTAAATTCATACTTCTGCGTTTATAATAAGCAATTGATGCTAAAGTTATTGAATTCGTACTACCTAGTTATTAAATAGTTTTTGTCATCTAAGAGAATTCTAATAGAATACATATTTAATGATTACACAATGAAATAATACTTTACTTAGTCTACACATTTTAAATTACAGAATTTAAAAAAGTTAATAAAACAAATCAGAAAAGGTAAAAAATGTTAAGAAAAACCTTGAGCGCCAATTACTGGAAATTATGTAAAACATACTTATTGCCATTATCGCTAGCGCGGCACTACAAGTATACTGTTATGCTATATCAGAAGACTGCAGTATAATTTTAAATAAACGTGAATTTATCCGTTGGGGTATCTCAAAATACGAGAACAGTCTATTGCCTAACATTTTAATAATGACCTTGTTTCGGCTGCGTTTTGAATATTAAAGGTAAGTAAGTATCTTATAAAAGTTAACTTCCTCAAGAGTGTTCATTTGTTTTTTAATGTACTTATTTTGTTGTTGAGTTTTTTTTTGTAAGAATAATAATAATATAGTCAAGAATATGCAAGAGGTGAGGAATGCAAAATAATATTTTTTAAATTGACGTTTTTTTTATTTTATTTAAAAGAGGAGTCATAGGACGTGAAAAAGAGTTAAATGTTGTCAATTATGACTACCTTAGCTTAGCCAATACCAAATTTCAATGAAAAAAAAAAGTTCAATTTTTGTACAGCTGGCAACGAGTATGGCCGCCTTTGTTGAAAAAATTAACTCTTTCCTAAAATGCTGAAGAGGTAGAAGTAGCTCAACAGTTCTTAACATTTTTGCTCGCTCACTATTGAGAGGATTCCATGAGAATCAAGTATGATAAGCAATCGACAATGTTTCTCATGAATGGTACTTATAAGTCATACCCGGAACTGTTTCATCAAATTTACGTGATTCACGGAGACCTTGGTAGCAATTTGCAATAGGTATAAAAATATCATCCCATTAGCCTTAGGGTTTATGATTCATTAAAATGGAAAAGCGTACTCTACATTTTTCGAACAATTTAAAACAAAAATTCCGGAATGGCATCCTGATGTAGTCCTGACTGATTTTGAACAAGCAGCTATATATAAGTGCATTCACTAAAATTGGTATAAAAGTAACAGGATGTCATTATGACTTTTTAAATGCTCTGCGACGTAAGGCAAATTCTTTGGGCATGAAGACAACTAGGGATAATCAACATTTGGCTAGTAAGTAACCTTGCTTTGCTCCCAACAGTAAAAAAATCGGAAGGATGGGATTGTGTTGTAAGAGAAATGAAACAAGACGTATCTACAATGAGAAATTTCCAAAACTACTACGAGACAGTTTGGATGAAAGTTCTTTCAAAGATATATTAAGCGTTTTTGGCTGTCAAAATTGAACAAATAATTCAGCAGAAGGTTGGCATCATAACGTAAATTCTTACATAAGCAGAAATAAACCAAATTTCTTGCACATCTTGCATGTTTTGTTTCAAGAATCTCATATAACAAGCACCTTCCGAAGCAACAAATTGAAGAAGTTCAATAAGAGCTCACAACCAAAAAGAGCAAAACAACACAAATACAATTGACATCAGGGCCTCAAGTCTGCTATTACAATAGTGTCAGAATGGTCTATCATTGATTTCATAATTGTTGATTTTGACAAGTTTCGTAATCTACTAACATATTGGCGTCATTATGACTTTCCAATGGTCAGCCAATGACACTCCATTGAAAGAAATAGCATCTATTGGTAATCTCGTACATAATGACAAATGAATGACTGACTTAGGCGGTAATCTGCTATAATTTTGACAGTTCCTTTGATCAGTGACCTACCATGAGAACGTCATTGTGCAGTCATTTCTTTCAATTCGTTACGAGTATCGTGTTTGTGGAATACAATGATCAACCAATGATCGACCATTATGAATTTAGCAGATTACGAACTTTTAGTAAAATGGCAATGGGATCGTAATGGAATGACGAATTTATAAAAATAGCAGACTTGGGCCCCAGGAGAAACTTTTATTGGCCACTTTACTTAGAGAAACGTTTTATTTTTAATTTGGCCGAAAGATAACTTTGTTTTTTGTTTACTTCTGGTTTACAATTAAAGTGATAATATCTATTAACTTCTTTATGATCTTTCAGGTTCCATCGCTATAGGTAGGTAGGTAGTATTGGAAACAAACAGCCTCACTAGTACTACTAATATTCAGTCCAGTCATTTAACCAAAAACTACTTTACAAATTTTCATTTGACAAGTAACGATTGGCAAACACATGATTTGTTATTTCATTAACAACAACAAGTTTGCCAAATATTTCAAATAAGAAAATAATTATCTAATAAACTTTTATAACAACGTATTATTTGACAAACAATTCATTTTTATTCATGTTATCTCAAACAACGTTTGGAATAAAAAAAATACATATTGCATTACGCAATTTCGTAAAAATGAAACTCATTAAATAGGCAAAAGGGTAATATTGATTTATAAATCAACAAAAACTATTTTATTTGAAAAAAAGTATGCCAGAAACGACTTGTGCTAACAGAAAAAACAATATTTTTGTAGGAAAAAAAAGGTTAGGTTAGAACTGCGACCCTTAAGCACGAGCGGTGCCGCGGCAGTGCCAAAAACGAGAATTATATAGAAAAAAAAATCTTTAGTAGGTTCAAAAACTTCAGTACTTGCCTGTGAATTATTTGACCCAAATGGAAATTGCAACCGTGATCACTATGTGGTTTAGAAAATTTATTATAAAATGACATTTAGTACAAACTTGATTTTTCCAATAGAATCTAAATATTCAATGAAAAATGTATAAATGATTAAAAATCATGCGAAACATTTTTAAAGAGAAGCATTTGCTTCATACATTTTTGTAAAGCGAGTGTTTATAAAATAAAACATTTGCGGAATGAGTTGTTTGTATGCGCAGAACTGACGGCTAATGGGGCAGAAAGGTTCTGGAATGGAGTGCACGTACTGGCAAGCGCAGCGTAGGACGTCCACCCACAAGGTGGACAGACGACCTAATAAACGTCGCAGGAAGCCTCTGGATGCAGGTCGCTTCCAACCGGCCAATTTGGAAATCATTGGGGGAGGCCTATGTTCAGCAGTGGACGTCCTATGGCTGAAATGATGATGATGATACGAAACGTTGGCTGTGAACTAAAAATTTGTCAATGGTGTTTTGGTGAAACATTAGTGAAGCAATATTAATTAATATGAATGGTGGTACTATAGAGAACGAGATATTACGCTAGATTTACTGGTGATTCAGTTCGGAGGTACTAGCGAGAACAAAGGTTGTGAATAAACAGTCTCATTGGTACCACTAATATTAATTAATATAAATGGTGGTACAGAGAACAAAATTTCCTGCTAGTACCACCGGTGGTATAGCTCCGTGGTACTAGTGGGAACAAAGGCAAAATAAAGTTAGTATACTCATACAAATCATGTTTCCAGAAAGGCACGATTTTAACTTCTAACTCTAAATTCAAACTATTCACTTCTCACCAACTACCAAAATCAATTTGAAGTTCTACCTGCAATCATACGCTATCTTCGTGCATCGTGACCTATTTAGATACCGGTCTATTGCAACTGAGAGGCTAATATTAGGATAAGTAAGTTGACTTTTGACTCGACTTCCTCGTCGGTCTAGTTTAGTAGTCGCAAAGCGACTGCTGAGCATAGTATTGTCCTCTGTTCGATCCCCAAGTCGGGCTATTGAGTTTTGCATTAGGAATTTCTCATTAGCAGCCCCGATTCTGGAATTGTGCACGGTTGATGGCACATAAGACTTAAACATAGGGCGAAATGTGGGTGCAATATACACCAGACTACCCCTTCGGGAAATACGGGGCGTTGATGTTATGTATACTACGAAATTCACTGGTGTTGCACCAACACTAATTCACTCCAACACATTATAGGTTTAACCCCACGAGAATATTCTCTATAGCTGTAAAGGTCGAGGTTAATGTTCCACACTGGACATTTTAGTGTTGTTCTCGAAACGGTGCGAGTGACAAGTCGAGATTTATGTATGTGTCTTCATTTTCTTCAGTGTCTTCGTTTTATAGGACCAGCTGTCCTGAATTCTAACTCTGTTGAATATGGATGTAATTTCTGGACGTTTCTTGTGATTTTGGTAATGTTTGTACGTGAAAGCTGGTGGTGGCAAGAAGCTGAGTTAAGTTAGCTGTGAGAATTAAAATAATCATGAAGTTATTTATTAAAAGCTAGATCTGTATAAATAATCGTGGAAAACAGACAGAGAATGAAGTTTTACCTTATTGAAATGGTAAAACTTAATTCTGGTTTATGGGACCTGTTCCTGGGTCCCTAAAAAGGATTAATGTCTGAAGCACGTATACTTAAAAAAAATGCAGGAAAACAGGTTCCGATACTATCGAATACAATAGCTATCAGAAGTGGCTGAAGCCAAAAACGATATAAAAGTTATAACAGGCTTTTCAAATCGCAAAAGAGACGATTGCATTCATTCAATTGAAAACAAACGTATCCAAAATGCGTCAACGTTAAGCGATCACATTACAACTTGTTGTGATAAATGTAACTTTACAAAAAAACTTTCCTTTTCCAACAAAAGGAAAATTCTTGAAGCGGAAAGACAACCTTTCTTTCCCTTCGTTATCTCTTTTCTGCACTTAACGATTTAACAAAGAAGTTGTTCAACTTTATGCTTTGATTCAATTCAAGTGAATTCGAATTTGAATGATTTTTTTTAAACTAAATGATTGTCTGAATAACGAAGCCTTATCCCTACCTAGAGAAAACCTTTTAAGTTCTTTTATTGGAAGGTAAAAAGCTCAAAGGGATGGAAAGATTCGATTACTTTTATTTATCTTTGTGGCCCTTTGTGGCCCTTTGTTGTTTAAAGTAGGGTAGTTTGAATAATAATGGGGACGCTTTGTGGGTTATAAGAACAGGTATCAGTTTTTTGTTGTTTTTTTATATTTAGTTATAAGAAATGAGATAAGAAAAGGGGTCTGATCATAATTTACCGGTGAAATAGGGGTAGTCGCACCTTAGAAGGATAAGGATTATACCTCCTTTCTGATTCTCCATATGCTACTATAAGAAGAAAACATACAAAAGCTGATTCTTCTCCGACAAAAAGTTAATTTCGTTTTATATGTAAAGCTATTTCGGATTTCATACAGTTTCACGATACAGAAAAATCGATAGTTCCACATTTACCAACGCACGATTGATCAAACCCCTTACGACCTATATCTGCAATGTTATAGGTAAAGACCACATTCTCATAATCAAAACAGAAAATTCACAAAAAAAAAAAAAAACGCCTAGTTCTTACGAAGTTTCTAAGCTGTTCTAACACCCAAAATAGCTTGTATCGTGAAAACTGTGAACCTTCGTTTCCATATTTTATGACCAAAGCTAAATCCTCTTCGCATAATGCCTCACCACGCCTTGTGAGTATCCTCTTAGGGATAATTCGCGCCTCTTTAAAAGCAGCTGATTCATTTTATTAATGTTCCATGTATAGTACATCTCTTAGGAAAATCATATAATTTGGGACATGCTACATAGCACTAAATTGAATTGAACGAAAGTCTTATCAAAAGTACTTTAAGTCTAATAGGGATGATGCCTAGGTTAAAAAAAAGAAATCCTATTTAGTTCGTCAGTCAGATAATTAAAAAAAATTACACGTATTTTTTGCTTTGTCATATTAATAACAAAAATACTTTCATGTGACCTAGCAAACCCCACTCCCCAAGTAAAAAACCTACATACTCATGACGCGGACGTCATGGCACATTTTAACTCAAAGTATCGCCGTAAACTTTTGTTAACGTAAAAAAAAGAAAAATAATTGTGTCCAATATTTTTTAATAATAAACCTGAATAAATATTTTTCAGCCATCATCCCTATTGCACATGATAAAAATGTATGCTGCCATTTAATATAATTAGGCTGTATTACTAAACACATAAAAGGCTTCATGCAAAATGTAAAACTTCATTCTGGTATATAGGACCTGTTCCTGGTTCCTGTTGGTATATGGGAACCTAAAAAGGATCAATGTCCAAAGCATCTGATTACTTTAAAAAAAATGCAGGAAAACAGGTTCCGATACTATCGAATACAATAGCTATCAAACGTGAAGCAAAAAAAAAGACCAAAATAAATACTGCAGAGTATTTAAATATTGACCTTTGTATTTTCTCCTAAACTAAAAATATAAGGGTATATCCTATAATAACAAAACGCTTTTTTTAAGATACGTGTCACAAATACATACACACGATAACTTCGTTAGGTACCTCATTCTATTAGGTTCCAAAAAAAACACACACAATAAAATTCTTTAGCTGCCAACAAAGGAGATTCTACAATTCAGTCTGATTCTTCACACGAAGCACGTCACGATTGTCCGTACAACTGTGCAGAGAACTGCCCAGGAGCGTAGAAACAACACGTAAAACATGACATGCCTTTTTGAAAAAAGAATACCTATTGTTTTACGCCATTGCGTCTAGTCTTTTGCGTCCTTTGTGCTCCAGCTAGTCACGAAGGGCCCGTTTCTGCTAATTAATAATACACGCTTCCTTAGTCGCAAAAAAAAAGATATTTGGTATTATTTAAGACTACTAAATCCATAATTATAAAAGCCGAAAAAACTGGATTTATTGCATAAACTGTGAACAGTAATGACGACTGATCCCACTGTTAAACTGCTAACACTGTTTTATAGAACTCCTTGTGTTATTTTGAAGGTTTTACCAATTCCTTAAAATAAATAACACGATGCATCGAAACTCGTGAAACAGCACTAGGAACTTTAAGCAAGACACAGTATGGCAATATGCACAAAATGATCATACTATTATGATCATTTTGAGCATATTGCCATTCTTTTTGATCCTATCCCTTGTTTCTACGACCTCTGATAACTGAGTGGCGATGTTCAGCGTTTGCCAGACTGCTGACGTCACCATTCATTGATCTGTCTGATGTCGATGCCCAGAGAATGGTCTCTCGATTTTCTTCTTTCTTTTGAAAAACGTCGGCACTGCTGTTTTTTTTGAGGTGCGAATTCACGTTTTGTTAAGGTGAAGTGATATTAGACTTGTTCTCTGTTACATAAGTCCAAATATTGACTTACTAAGAGTCTTCTATATTTACTTAGGTCACCTTGTCGATTTCAGCAAGTGTGAATTGATAAGTCTATTCTAGCATAGCAAAACTTTTCTCAATTAATACAGCCGAATAACTTTTAACTTATGTGCGGTGTTTACAAAGGGTGCCGAATTGCCGATATCACAAAATGGGGACTAAATTAATACAGGCTTGAGGGTCTAAAAGTTGTCTGAAGGTCATTCAAATAATAGATATTGATTGTAATGTGCGATGCGTAAAGCCTGAATCTATATCAAGAGTTCTATGATAAGTGTTTGCAAAATATTTTTTCTGTAAAAAAAAGTTTTTACGTTAAATAGGTACTGCAGATTTCTTAAAACCAAATCGTGTGATGTTTTAAGACAAAGTGTTTTTTTTTCAATTTTCGCATTGTCCGTAGAAATCTTTTTACAATCTGTCATTTTGTCTTTCCTTTTACGGTGCTCATACAACGCGTGCAGGCACATTTCAGAAAACATCATATACTTATAAACGAACAATATTTGTATCCTTTTTGTTTTTGTATATTCTCGTTCTCGAAAACGGCTCTAACGATTTCGAGAATATAGGGGTGGTGAAAAATCGATCTAGCTAGGTCTCATATCTGGTAAAAATCGTTTTCTCCTTATTTTCACCCGAGCAGAGTTCGGTCACCAAAAGTTTAGAACAAGATGGCTACCTTAGAATAATGACATGGCAGCATGGAACTAGTAAGTACCAACTATCATGACAGCATGGAATTAGTATGAACTATCCTGTACTATTAAAGGAGGCTTTTAACCTTGATAAGCTTTGCTATGATTTTCCAAATGGCTTCTGTCTCAAGCGTAAATAGTCATACCATCAAGCAATTTATATACATATCAATTGCATCCGACATTCCTTTCAGCCGTTCAATTTCCTCAAGCTCCTTTGTGGTTTAATAATAGATACATTTGTAAGACACAATGGTAACGTAGGTTTGCATATTAGTTCGTGTGTGCACGCTCTAATGATCTAATTAGTAAGTGTGATAGCAATTAGGTTTTGTCTTAGTAGGCTTTGTTCGTACAGAAAATGGAAAATGGAATGCGTTTGTGGAAATATTCATTGTATGAAATTATGTATCAGAACTTAGAAGCAGTATTCATGGGTAAACTTTCCTTGCATAATATCATTAGCTTATTGACATGAATGTATCTACATATAGGTACTTCGTATCTATCCCAAAGATTATTACTGTTTAAACTCAGCAGACGTGAGGACGAAGACGTCCTGTCACACTTTTAAGCTAAAAAATGCTTAAAAATATTTTTTAATCTATATGCCTTAAAGCATTTGTTTGTGTATTTTAATCTAAGATGAGAGAAAGGTAATATATTATACCTTTCGCTCACCTCAGATTTCACCCTGGCATCTGGCCTTCGTGCTGTCAAATGTCAATACGTGATTTGTGTAGTCCGAATTTATTTTTCTTTTTTTTCTTTTGAACATACATTAATTGGTTATTATGACATTATACATATAGTCTGACATTACATGCTTATTGATTTGAATTTATGACATTGTGTATGGTTCTATTTGGAAATTGTAAAAAAAATAATGTGAACATATGAAATGGTATAATTTTAATGGTGCTATACGAGTAATTGTAATAACAATTTTGTATGTCTTAATTGGTGCAACAAAGTGGACTGCGCATTCACTTGACATCAAAAAATGTATGATTATGTACTGTGTTGAGCAATAAACATTTGAATTTGAAAATGGATAAAATACAGTTGAGTAGTGACCGAAGTGATTTAGTTAAATTAAAAGATTTCGCATCGGTAAAATTGACAAAATTCCATACAAACTTTCATCCTCTATTTAGTGGATGTGTCCTCTAGTGGATGAATTTAAAAAAATACTCTCTTAATCCTCACTTTCGATAAAATCTATAGGTAATACAACCAATTTAGGAACAGCCCTCAAATGTATTTCACCGCTAGCTTTTCTAATTTCAATAACTTGATCCATTGTTATCTGAAGCTGGCAATATTTTAGTTACTCTGCCCATAGGTCGTGAAGACGAAGAGTGTTTGGTGTTTATAAGCAGCTAGCTTTTGCCCCGGTTTCACCCGCATAAGTCTCGATTTTATGGGAATATCGGGATAAAAAGTATCCTATGTGACAAATTTCATCCAAATCCGTTCACCCGTTTTACCGTGAAAGCGTAACAAACACACTTTCGCATAGGATATTAGTTAAGATACTACCATATTTTCCTTAAGATTTGGTAGCTCTTTGTGCAACTTTTTTCTTTTTATTCTATAACGATTAGAAGTCTATTGACGACGTCGTCAGAAAAAAGCTGCCCTGCTTGTTCACAAGATTGCCAAAGCCGAAATCGGTTGGAAAGGACCTCTGTTATATCTGACTGTGGATAGGATTTCAACGAATCAGCAATTAAGAAATGACCTAAAGTCAGAAATAAAAAATCATTATGATCTTGCGAAAGAGGAGAATTGAAGGCGAAGGGAGGGAGGGGAGAATTCAATAAATAATCTCTGTATCTATCATTATTGTGCTGAATTGCTCATATGTAATCATCTTCGGTGAAAACACGCGTATAATTTAGACACCAAACGTTCGTTTGATTAACTGTTACTGTTATCATCAATCATCGACAGGAATAAATTGATTGACAACTTAATGCCACGGTTGCTACGAAGTCAATCCCAGATTCAATTAAATACGTAGTTTAAATAAAACCTATTTCAACTGATATTATAATTATGTATTGGACGCAACTTGCGCCAACACTGTTGCCGCCAGCCACCTTGGTCACACGGTTCTCTCGCAGTCGGCAGCAGCTGAAGACGCTGCTGTAAGGAAGAGGGTGAAGTAAGCTCCGTTGGCGGACCGTTACCTTTTTGCGCCCATTGCCGTCGAGTCCATGAATGTTGGGGCACTGAAGCCAAGAAGCTCATTAATGATATAGGTCACAGGCTCCGTGACAAAACGGGTGACTCCCGCTCCTGCTCGTTCTTGGTGCAAAAGGTTAGCCATTGCCATCCAATGTGGTAATGCAGCAACCGTTATGGGCACCTTTGCGTCGGGAACAGTTAGGGGCGGGTTATTTGACTAGTTTTTGACGTGTTGTTATGACTATAATTCTTTTTAAGATACTTGAATTCATTACATTGTCTATTTTAGAAATAGGTATTGTGTAATGGTTTGATGTAAAATTTCGAAAATGTCTGTAATTTTTAGGGTGTACAGATTGTAAAACTATAAACAATTAAAAATATAAATTATGTACGTAGTCAGAATTCAGAAAGACAGTGGGGCAATTTAACTGCTTCGTTAGTCTAGTGGTCGCAAGCGCTACTGCTAACCTTGAGGTCCTGGGTTCGATTCTCGGATATGGATAAGTGTTATTAGGAGTTTCCATCCGGAATTACTCAGAAGCAGCCTGGAGTCTGGGTTTGTGCCCGGTTGATGGTAATAGGCTCACCCCCTATTACATGGGACTTAGCCATAGTTGACCAAATGTGGTTACTAAAGGAGCTCTGCATAATCCTTCGGAAATACAAGCGTGATGTTATGTTATATATACATTCAGGGCCTATTTTGCGCTACGAAAGAAGTCGATTAACAATGCCCGTGGTTAGTTTATACACTCTGTTCAAAACGTTCAACCACAAAACAAACAACAACATTATTGAGTGGTAATGAAAAACAATTGAGGTAAAACAAATAAGGTTTAATATAATTCTCAAATTAAACATAGTTTCTCGAGAACCAATAACTCACTTAACTGAATATTCTGCACCATATATCTGTTAAACCAATAACACAATTATGAGATACCATGCGAATACGTGTCAGTTACTTGATTGGGTCGTATTTAATCCGACCTCAAGTTATACGGAGGTCAGGTCAGAGGTGTAAATGTATTTGTAGAGGTCACAGAATAAGTGTTAACATGTGTTTGTGGGGATGGGGATTAGGTTGAGGTGTTGACAAGATAAAGGGAAGGATAGGAGATGAAGGTGCGTCGGTTGTGAAAAAATATCAAAACTCAGCTTATTTTTTTAAATAATTTTTGATTATAAATTAATCATTTTTGAAAATATATTATGCGTAAAAATAAAACCATTGGTCACTAGACAATGAATGCTAATCTTTATTTAAAATACAAATTCACATATTTTTTTTACAAGAAACACAAAATACGTAATACTAATTCGCTAATTCTGGCTTTACTGTACTAGAGTATGGTTAGCATTAGCAGGTGTTAAATGTAGAGTTTATTGTTTTAATTGAGAGATTTCGTTTGTAAGAGAGCCGAAGAAGTTGGTTATTACACTCGAGAGCAATGAATCCGGGTCACTTAAAGAATGTTAAAAATCTCGGAAACTAAAAATGATAGGTTAATGCAATAAATTGTATTTAATAGACAATGTAATACTCCTTAAATGAAAGTAAAAAAAATATGAGTCACCATACATTTTATTAACACAAAATTACATAAAGAAAAAAACTGCTGATCTCTCCTTAAAACAAAAATAGGAAACATGAAATTTTTGAACTTTATTACGATTTTCTTGAATTTTAATACTTCGTATTGCCTCCTCGTGCTTCCATTACTGCGTTTACGCGGTTTGGCATGCTGTACACCAAGTTCCTTATACGATTTTGGGGAATATTCTCCCATTCCTCTGTGAGAGCAATTTTGAGCTCACGAAGCGTGATTGGGGGAGGGTTTCGTTGTTTTACGCATCTGCCTAGCTCGTCCCAAGCATGCTCGATCGGGTTGATATCCGGGCTGCGCGCTGGCCACTCCATACGAGTAATGTTCATCTCTTGAAGGTAGTCATTCACAATCCTACCTGTATGAGGTCGGGCATTGTCATGCATAAATATAGCATCCTCACCTAAATTGACCATAAATGGACCAACGTGATCATTGAGGATTTCTTCCACATATCTTTCGCTAGTTAAAGAGCCGTTTTCTATGATCACCAGCTCTGTGCGACTTTCAGAAGAAAATCCGGCCCACACAAGTACAGACCCACCACCGTAGGCTACTTTTTCTTCGATGCATGCTTGCTTGAATCTTTCCCCTGGTCTTCGATACACTCTGTGTCTTCCATCGTGCTTGTAGAGCATAAATTTTGATTCGTCGGAAAACATAACTTTTGACCAATCTTCAATACTCCAATTTACGTGGCTCTGGGCATATCTTAGTCTTGAAATACGATGCCCACGCTCCAGTTTAGGGCCGTTTGCAGGTCTAAGGGGTTTTAAGTTAGATTCAGCAAGCCGACGTCTTACTGTCCATGCACTTGGGTTACTTCCTCCGAGGCGTCGAAACTGATTTGTGAGTTCAGTTCCTGTAAGAAAGCGATTTCGAAGCATGGTGTTCACCAAGCATCGGTCTTCTCGTGCTGTGGTACACCTGGTTCTGCCCGTTCCTGGTCTGCGTAGGTTAGAACCAGTTTCTTCGTAACGTCGGAGAACTCTTTGTACTGTTGACAGCGACACACCGACAGTCCTGGCTGTATCGCGCTGACTCCGGCCGGTTTCCAGCATTGTAAGTATTCTGGTGCATTCTTCAGGCGTAAGCGACATAATTTCAGCTTGAATAATGAATATAGAGCACTATCAACATGGTTTATGTACCCACATAAATGACAGATTACAAACAAAAGCAAAACCAAATGCTGTAATTTCGTAGTTCCATCTTCGAAAGTGGCCCTTTTTCAAATTTGATTTTTTTATGATATAACTTTACAATAACTAAGAAGTTTTAATACCTTCATTTAAGGAGTATTACATTGTCTATTAAATACAATTTATTGCATTAACCTAGCATTTTTAGTTTCCGAGATTTTTAGGATTCTTTAAGTGACCCGGATTCATTGCTCTCGAGTGTAGTTAAAGTCCAACACGACACGGATCATATTGAACGTGGCTAAATAGAGACACAACATGAAATGTTCAGAAAAAAATAAAATAAAATTAAAATCTTAAATAATGCCTTTGTACTCAAAATTATAATTATGTCGTATATTTTATTGTGTGTACATCTATATATATATAAAAATCAATAACCGCACATTAGTGTCGCAAAAACATAAAAATGGCTCGACCGATTTGAATAATATTTTTTTTTGTTTTGATACGAAAGAGATTTAAAAAAAAAGGAAAGACCCAAAGGAACAGCCGAAAAATCTAAATTCAAATTTTGACAGGACAACGACTGAGGTCAGCTAGTAAATAATTAAATAAAGATTCCGACAAAAGTATTAAATTAAGGTTGTGTGCAGACAGCACTGTAAAGAAAGTGGATTTAACGGGAAAAAAGTATGACCACACTCAAACTACCATGACAGTATGCCCCGTTTTGATAGCCAAATTAAAATGAAAGAATTGATTTCACATGTTATATTAATATTTCGCTGAAATATTCATTAATTTAAGAATATACCCCACAAGACACATTGCTAATCGGTTTCTTAAAAACTGTCAGTTTGCCAGTTATTAATGTTCGTAATAAATTACATTCGACAATTGACAGGATAAACTAACTTCTGTTTTACGTAACTCAAACTGTACTTGTGCAGTTAGTGTCACATTAGACGCTAAAGTATTTGAGTCAAACGTAAATTCCTGAACTCATCTAAGACGTTACCATTAACGCTGTTATTACTCGTCTGAACGCTTCGCGAGATAAATATTAATTAATTATGTGAGTTGAAATTACATTTTGACTGCTTCGTTGTTCTAGTGGTCGCAAGTGCTACTGCTGAACATGAGGCCCTGGGTTCGATTCCTAGGTCGGGGAAAGTGTCATTGGGTTTTTCTTTCTGGAATTTCTCAGTAGCAGCTCGGAGTCTGGATTTGTGCCTGGTTGACGGCAATAGGCTCACACAATTACATGGGACTTAAACATAACTGGCGAAATGTGGGTGTAGGTACTATAGATACACCTCTGCCCAACCCTTCGGGGAAACACGGCGTGATGTTATGTTTAAGTTACATTTTATTTTAGTTCTGTATTTGAATTTTAAAAGAACCAAGGTAACTGGGTTGTGTAGCTCAGCAAGGCAGTCGCTCCATGTAAATTGCTGTTTTTCAGCTGCATCTAGGTCTAATCGGCTAGGCAGATTTAAATCATTAAAGAGGTCGATTTTGTATACCTACATGTATGCAGGTTTATACACATCCCCTTAAGAATTAAATTCTTTGGAAAATTCAATTTCTACAAAGTCGTCTTTATTCGCAGTTTCTTTGAAAAACATTGTTTACTTTGCAAAATAAACTCTTGTTTCATAATCATAACTTTGTTTACTGCGAAGTATATTTTTGCTATATTGCTGAAATTCTTACCAATAATCCAATATACTGGAAATCGGAGATAGTAAAACTTGTCTAGGGGCTGGTCTATAAAATCGAAAAGAGGTTTGAACTGTGCAACATGTGCTATTTATTGCTGGAACATAAAACAACTTATTGAATAGTTTAAAAGGAGCATTTGAATGAACTTCTGAAAACTAGATGCTTACTATTCTATCGGTGCTAGTAACTAACCATTATTTAGAAGGAGAAAAACAAATCTT
This sequence comes from Xanthia togata, assembly GCA_963853775.1. NCBI lineage: Eukaryota > Metazoa > Arthropoda > Insecta > Lepidoptera > Noctuidae > Xanthia > Xanthia togata. The sequence continues at coordinate 10,100,884 of OY970806.1, forward strand.
AAAAGTACTAATTGGCACAACCTTGGCTCCCGATTCATCATCATCATTGTATTTCATTCAGTCAATAGACGCTAACTGCTGGACTTAGGCCTCCGCCCCGTCGATCGGTTTTGTGCCTCTCGCATTCAGTGGATTTCTACGGCCTTCACAAGGTCATCGATCCATCTTATGGGAGGCCTAGGGAGGTTCCCGATTTAAGAAAATATTTGTATGTAGAAAATATTCATTCTCTGTTATGTTTAATTAAGTAACTCAATATCAATCAAATAGTATAGCATAACAGCATACATAGTTCCTACAGTACTGGTGGGACACAGGGCACCCCCTAAAGAAGAAAAAAGAGGTACATAATCCACGACGCGGCTCAATTGCGGTTTGGTGGATACAAGATAGTGTCAATCCGAAATTCTAATATATTATTCATGAAACTTTAAGTATGTTATTTTCTTGTCATCATCATCATCTTCCTGCCCTCATCCCATGTTACTTGGGGTCGGCGCAACACGTTTTCTTCTTCCATTCTCCCCTGTCAACCGTCACGCAATCATCTACACCTTTTTCCTTCATATCACTCCTCACACAATCCATCCATCGTTTGTTTGGTCTTCCTCTCCCTCTCCATCCCTCAACATTTATATTCATCACTCTTTTAGTCACATGTAATTTTCGTGTCAATATACATAATTATCTATTCACTCATTATTCGTTTAGAGACAATACTACGCCATTACTAATTGCTACGCGTGGATACGCTACATTGTGCTACGCGCGCAGGTCACGAATGTGCTACGCGCGTTTGCTACGAGAATATGTTAAGCTCGTAGCATTGTTATTTTTCTTCGATATTTTACATTGGGCTGTTAGGTATGGTCCTATGGTCAATTCAACTATAATTTTATGCATTGTTTAATGTTTTTCGATTATTGTATTATTTTGTGTCAGTCATCAAGCTACCTTTTCTACAATCTTAATCGGTTTGTTGGTTTAAGTTGTAAGAACATCAAACAAAACGTGTCACTTTCGCATTAATATTATTGAGTGTATCAATTATTCCGTGGCTTGGTTTTAATACCATAATACCCATGCGGTAATACACTTCACACGTGTAACGAATATATTAACAAAACATTATTTATCAAGAGCAAACAAGATACAATCTGTAATCCGAATTTGCTCCGCCTTAGGAAATAAAGTATAAAAGGCAAAAAGCCAAGGCGAATATGAACAAACATACATACATGAAAACAACATTACATCACGCCTTGTTTCATCGAAGAGTTGGGCAGAGGTGTACCAATACGAGTAGTACACGCACATTTCGCCAGTTTTGTTAAGTCCCATTATAACATAACATAACCGTAATAGGGGGCGAGCCTATTGCCATCAATCGGGCACAAATCCAGACTCCGGGCTGCTACTGAGAAATTTCAGATAGAAAAACCCAATAACACTTTGCCCGACCCGGGAATCGAACCCATGTCATCATGCTTAGCAGTAGCGCTTGTGACTACTAGACCAATGAGGCTGAAGCAAAATTAAAATAAATTGTGCTTTTAACCATCTTTTAGCAAGAAATAAGTTCGCTCCAGCCTGAGCCCAAAACTCCCAATTGAATTCTAAAATGAATCTAACTATAAAGTCCTAACTGTGTCGGCATAACGAATTCAAATTTTAGAACTGGAACGAGTGAGTGAGATAGTTCCTACGAGTTAGAAAGGGACAGACGTAGTATAACATCGTTACAGCAGTTCGGAACACCAATTTAACCCAGAAGGTATTTTCAGTGAGCTGTTCTATAAAAGCTGGTACGGTCAACCGCACACTTAATCTATGAAACACCCCCTTATTACTATGAAATTAAGACGCTGTAAAAGTAAAATTGTTACTATGTACATCCAGTTGATTGTACGGTTACTTGAAATACGACGAACATTTCGTACCCTTTTCCTTACCTAAAAGTTGAATGAAGTTTCCATTAATTGGGGGTATAGAATCATGCACGTATTTTTGAACTGTTATGTATTCTGTTTGAGAATGGGATACGTTTCTTGAAATGGGAAACAAAGAGAAATAATTACACGAGACTCGCTTTTGTTTTGTTTTGTTGCAAGAGATTAGTTTTATCTATAGTAGGTACTATCGAAGAACTTCATATCTAAGCAGATTGAAAACAAAATCCCGTGAACACGATGTGGTCATCGTGTTCACGGGATTTTGTTTTCAATCTGCTTAGATCTGTTACCGCCCCGGTTCTATATCCGCCGATCGCTTCAAGCAGAAATAGTCCTTACGATGCTAAGATCTGAGATTCTTCGATGGTATTTACTGTTGTTTATTTTCCTGTTTCCATAGTGAAGTACTTAACTATAGCCGTCCTTTTAGTAAAGTATCACTAAAAGTCTTTCAAAACTGTTTATATCGAAAAACACTTCATAATCTGACTGTAATCTTCCCGTTGGGACGCAAGTCTCCTTTTTTTGAGAGGGAGTGGGCTGTAATCTACCACGCGGGCCCAGTGCCGGTTGGTAGAGGTCACATGTCTTCGAATTTTTGGTTCTAAGACCGGTTTCCTCACGATGTTTTCTTTCACCGTTTTGAGAGCAGTGGTGATGAAATTATTTACACAAAGTTAACCAGCTGCCTTGGTTTGAACCCCCGACCTACTCGTAAGTTATTGGGCCACCACTGCTCACACACACTAAGAAAAAATACGTTTAGATAAAAAACACTTATTTTTATCTAAACTCTAGTAACTTATCTTTACTCGATTGAGAGTGGCTGGACACACTCCATCAACCAACGCATTACGTCATCTATCATACTGCGTCAAAGTTTACACTACAAATTTCTCCCATTAATGGGTAAAACCTGTTAGATGAAAATACTAGTTTGAGAAATAAATTTACAATTCTATTACCCCTTCTCCAAGCAAAAACACTGTAAAGGTAAAGACAACACTAATAAAACTTTTAACAATTTCTAGTTCTAAGTTACGCAGTATTCAAATCTAAAATTCATGCTTTAAACTATTTACGAAATTCTAACTCCAAAATATTCTCGTCAACTACCCTCATTACTTCAAAATTAATAACAAAGTAGGTACACGAAATTTCAAATTTGAAGGTAGGCATACATAATTACGCAGTGCGGCACCAAACCACACGACCAGTGGACGTCCACGGATGCGGTCAACCCCGAATTTAGGGACAGCCGGCAAACGGCCTCATACACCCTTTATGTCATATATACCAAGGCTATATATAATATATTCCGATCGAAGATTATTAGGGATCATAAACTGCAGTGTTTTATGTAATGTTGTGGTTGTCATTAACATTTTGGGATGATGGTAATTTCGTTGTTGGTAATGTTGTCTAGTTGAAAATATTTCGGTGGTTGTAAGGCGTTCTGTTGAATTTGTAACAATAGTGTAAAACTATGTAATTGATACACACATAGATGATGTTTTTAAAATGACCATGGCTCGAGAAATTAACATAACATAACATCACGCCTTGTTTCCCCGAAGGATTGGGCAGAGGTGTACCTGTAGTAGGTACACCCACATTTCGCCAGTTATGATATTTAAGATTACAGACTGCGTCACCTCTACGGCACACTTACGAATGGATCTGCAGTTTAAGTGAAATAAAAAAATAAAGAAAATACAAATGAAAAAAATATGTTGTTATGTGAAATCGACATTTTGATGAAAAACTGTACCAAATGTGGTAAATTTACGAATTTTTAAATTCGAATGTATGATGATGTAAAGCTACGAATGTGTATTTATTTCTGATCCTAGTAAAATATTGACAATCCGTTGATACTATTAAAAAAAATCCATTATGAAAACCAAATGTACCGCGGTACCTTCATACCTGTTACAAAAAAAAAAGTTATCATTGGTGTTTACTTTAAAAACGCTCCCCAAAAAAAGAAAATGCATTTTATGCAGTTTCGCAAGTTTGCGGTAGAGGTGATGAGTCGTTATCTGGCATTATTTTTCTTCCGTTCAAGCCTGCAGCGGCTGAATCAAGTATACATCCAAACACTTCATTTACTAAAATATTACTATTGTAACACTTACAGCCATCATATCCTGCACTCTATCGTTTATAAAATAATAAAAGTATAAAGGCTCGTGCAGACTCAAACAATTTCTAAGAAAACTTCACGGTATAACAATAGTCGGTGTCGCGTCGCGCTGGTCTACACGAGCCTTTATTCAGAGTCCATAAGATAATACACCCAAAGTACTCTCTACATTTATCCATACAACTGAACATGCAACATTCAGAGGAGGATATATATACTCCTGATTTTCACCGCCTGCACTTACCGCAACATTCCATGTTCTCTGCACGCCATTTTCTATTCGTGTTGCATTCCAAATTTAAATCTTTTTATGTCGGACGGTTCTTGAAAGCGGCTAACAAAAGGTACTGAATTGGCAAGTCAAAAGGTGAGAATGGGTTTGTGTTTAAAATGGGAATAAGCGAAACAGACGATTTTATTGGTTCAAACATTTTAGAACATTTTTCGGCTAACATGCAATTACGTTTTGAGGTCAAGTTTGATTATTTTTCTATTCTTTAAGATTAAAAATAGCCGTGAGAAAAAAGGTCTCATTATTTAGTTAAAATATTTAGTATATTATTTCATTAGATGAAAAGTTAATTAACTTTGTTAACTATCATGATAATTTGTGATGCGTTATGTACATATTCGAAGTAATGAATTATGATGAGTCTTCTTTAGACTGTTCGCTTCACAAATCTCTCGATCGCTCAATCAGTCGATATAAAAGTTGAGTATAAAGTTGAGCGAGGTGAGTCCATCATAATTGACATTTAATTAAAACATCACGCAGGAAAATCCTTTACTTTGGGCTTGTTGTTCGAATTGTTCAATGGCTAATTATCTTATCTTTCCAAGCGTAACGTTTTCCACATATATTTAATTTTGACATTATTTTTACAAAATAAATGTTTGCGAGGGATGAATTTCAAAAGTATTATTTAAGGGCCTACCGACCATTTGCCTTTGTCTCTATCTTTTTCTTTACGTGTGAAGAGTAAAGAAAATAACCAAACTTTTGCACTTTTTCAATGCTTTTCGTTGTTTTTTTCATCTTATTGCTCATATTACTCATCATAATCCATCACTCAATGCAGCTTGACATTTTAAGGTATATTTTTAATTGTAATTATAATTGTTAGTGAAGGTATAAACTGCTTTTAAAGACAATTAAGAGAGAGGTGTGTTTGAAGATTTTTTTGAAGCATTAATGTATGTTTAATTATGATTTGAGTTCCATCACTGTATTAAAATAAGACTTGAAAATATCGTTCTTTTTTTTTGGTCAAAATTATTTACGGTTTATGAGATACACTGCTTTAAAAAACCCCGTTTTCAGAATGCTGCGCCTTAAAAAATGAGTAGATATTATATCACAATTCCTCAAATTAGTTAAATGACTTTAATACCTTTTTTATTATACAGGGTGAAAAAAGATCCATCTCTAAGCCGTCATCAACGCATTCTGTACATCAAACAACGTTACTATATGAAATTTGGTGTATACGGTGGTGCGCAAAGTAATTCACGCAAAATATTTTGATTATGGGTGCATGCAACTGCACAGGGATCGTGGGAGTATTTAAAGTTTAATTATTATTACACTTAAAACTCGCTTTCGTAAATAAACTTTAAAAAAAGTTGGAACTTTGACCTACTATATTATCCCCGGTATGATCCAGTCAATATAATCATACTAACGGGAAGAACAAAGTGACTCTCAGCTTCGTAAAATGCATTTTTAACCTGTTATTTCAGTTGGGTAAAAAACTAAAAGAACCCTTTATTTCCACTAAAAGCTCGAACGGACCTCTGTCTCTAGACTACATTTTTACCTCTAGAAACACTGAGTGAACATAAATACTCAAAGCAGAACGAAAACAGTGCACGAACAACGAACAGTTACAATTCAGACTCTTCATAATGTGTTCGTAAATGAAAACATCTAAATTCTCCTTTAATCACGAGAAAACAACTTTTCCATGCAAAAAACATATAAAGGAAAGCAGACGCTACGATTATCTTTACAAAGTTCAATTTGGAAACTTTAAAAGTATACATTTTTGAATGCGCTTGTATAGTGTATTGACTGTTCACTTGACTCTAAACTTGGGCTATTTTGTTCCTATTTTGTTGACTTCGATAAATGCAGCTGTTACTGAAAGGCACCTGAGTGCTGGAGCCGCCGAGAATTTCATGTGAACTCGAAATGTTGGAATTAAAATGCCGATAGCTTGAAATTTATGTTTTGATCTTATTGAAAATCTGTCGCTGGCTAGTAAAGGATAGTACATTTCTTCTTTTGTATTTTGTAAGTTGAATAGAGGTATTTTTCATTACAGTACCTACAAATGAAAACATTTGGAAACAGTTCGATTGCTTTCAGCCGGTGACGAAGGCCTGATTTTGATTTAACTATCTTAGATAGAAGAAGGAAAATTCTTGCGCTGTTTGACAAGAGTTTTTTCTGCCCTTTAGATTTATCAGATGTCATGCATTACTAAACTAAAAAAAATAAAACCGTTTGAATTTCCGCGCTCAAAAAGCAGCCAGAATAGCATTACATAATTATATTAACCTAACAAAATTATTACTTCCACAAAGTGAATACAAACTTGCACATCTTCATATCCCCAGGGGTTTAAAGATATATTCGGTCGGGACCCGAATTGTCCATTTTGAGTGCCTTAAGCTATATCTGGAGCGGGTTAACAATTTCACACGCTGACTGGGTCACCTGTGAAGCCACACATAATGATAAAGTAGGCACAGAAGGTCGGCTACATACAACGAACGGAAACGCACGAACACTAATGCCAGTTTTCAATCAAACATCATCAGTCTCCTGCTCTTATCCTTATTTATTCGGAGTCGGCGCAGGTGACCAGTCAGTTCACCAAACATTAATATTCAAAAAATTTTACTTGATAAGCAACGATTGGCAAAAACATTATTAATTGTCATTTTATCATTCTTCAACAACAAGTTTACCAAATATTTCACTTAGCAAAATAATTATCCGATAAACTTTTATTTAATAACGTATTATTTGACAAACAATTCATTATTTTTTAATTTCATTCCATAAATAACGTTTAGAATAAAGACATTACACAAATTGACTTAATATAACATAATAAAAAAAAAAATCACATTAGCATAATTGCAAGTGGCTTGCTAAAGATTTAATTTTTTTTTTCATTCCGCTGCTCTGGACTTTAAAAAAAATGAGAAAATAAATGAATTTTGTTTTCTATAAGCACAAACCCCCCAAAAAAACACAGATGCTGACGGAAATGCTAACCCTAGACGGTCAAATGTATTGTAATTAAATTATATTTAGTAGAAACGTGATTTATCCTAATGATTCTAAATGAGAAATGAAAAATGTATAAATGATTAAATATCATCTGATGCATTTGTAAAAAGAATTGTTTGCCAAATAAATGTTTCGTAAAACGAGTGTTTATAAAATAATACATTTGCGCAATAAGTTGTTTTCGAAATAAATAATATAGGAAACGTTGGTTGTAAAATGAAAATTTGTCAATGGAGTTTTAATGAAACTTTAGTGAGCCGTCGGCGCCATATGTCTTTTTCTTCCATGCTTCTTTGTCTTTAAAGGCGTTCACGCACACATCCGATTCGAACTCGTCGAACGAACCGAAAGAACCGATTTTAAAATTCTTTATATGAAATTCTATAAAACCTGGTACTCCTGCCCGCGTCAAATCATACGAATCTAGAAGACCGTTCCTAGCGTTCTCAGTAACTTCATTTCTTTCAACGCGTTTGGCTCGGATATGCGTACCTCTTTAGACATCATCTCCGTTGTCACTCCCTTTCTCGCCATATCATCTTCTCCTCCTCCCTTCCATCCTTTACTCTTATAACCATCCACATTCATACTCACTTTCCTCACGACATGCCCGTTTTCAGTATCACCTTAATAATCAAACCAGTTAGATAATGTAACGTGAGCAGATCCCGAAGCAATTCACCTCTGTTTCACCATTCATGATTTTTGGGACGATTCTGTAGTTTTAAGTCAAGTTCGGTGTCTGTCAATGTTGTCAGAATTATGTTGCTAGGCAACCCGTAAGAGTTGCTTAAGCTGATGCTAATTGCCACGGCGATTCGATGTCGTAACTTTAGTCATCTGGTTGGTAAAATCAGTTAAGCGTATTACTGACAAGCAGGTGTCACTTAGTGTTAAGGTGTGTCCAAACATAAATTACGCGCTACGATTGGATGACTGCCACGCGCGCACGCTTATTTTAAACGCGAACATTCGTCGGTTTAGTCCTAACTAGAGCGCGGCAGAAATGTGTTCTGCAAACACCGCTTGTTGCCGGCGCGCTCTTGCCGCTCAATCTTTGGACACACCTTTAGTAAAAACGGGCGATAGATACACTTCGCGTACCGGTAGTGCAAGCGCACTCACTCGCTACTGGCATTCGACAAACATCGCCGTTAGTACAATCACCTTACGAAAACGTTAATCACTTTTGCACTTTGTCACATTAAACTTGTTACTTCTTAATCGAAGTAATACATCACATTTTTGACGTGCATAGTATAACAAGGTTCTAACTAAGTATGGTCAAGATTTTCGTACCAATAGTCAACCGTTCCGACCTTCTGTACTTTTCTGTGTTGTGAAGCTTGGAAGCCATCATCCAACCATTTTGTGACGTTCTATATTTCGGTTATGATAATAAAGATCCTTTTCTTGTGACACAATGCATGTTGCTTTTGTAACTTGAAAGATTTTGCGATGAAGTTTGTTTTTATTTTGGTGGCTACTTTTGTGTTAAAATTAGATATATAAATTATAAAAAAAATCTGATAAGTTTTTGATTGGCAAACAGAAAGATAGACTTACAAATGCTTACAGCATCAGTTGGCTATTTATCATTACTGTCAAAGATTGCGTTTTGGTGATGGAACTCCAAGGTGAAAACCGCAACGAACTACTTTTCTCAGTTTTCGTCCCACAGGAATTCTCATAAATTCACTCTTTATATTCTGTAGGCAATATTCTTGTTTATGTAATAAATAAACTTCTAAATGTTGTGTTATTTTGTTTCAGGTAAAAACACAAATTGTGGAAGTTTTACGCAGTACCTATCAATCATGGAAGACAAGATAATAAAACTTATAACTAGGTATTAGCTGGTTTGCAAGGCCAAGTTTAGTAATATGATCGAACTTTGAATTAGCAATTTTTATTATTTATGTAAATATTTATTTTATTCATTCTTACTTCACCTTGCCTTTTACTTAGTTTACAAGGTAGGTGGCCACCGTTAGAGAGGCGTTAGAGACATTTTTCAGATCGTCAAGGATGCAGGTGATAAAAAATAAACACTAAAACACACACAAAAATAAACACTATAACTATAGCAACAGTGTCGTGACGGTCAAAATGTCACCTATCATTCGCCAAGTGTGCATAACGTATAACGTGCTACGAGTATAAGGAACTTCGTTTCAAAAACTTTCAGTCATCCACTTGAATAACATAGCACAGATGGTGCTAAAGGTAAGGGATTGACTTGTGCACTACAGGTCGAGGGTTTAGTTCCCACAAGAAACATATACATTATGTTCCGTGTTTGAATATTCGATGTTCGTGCATGTAAGACCCACGATACAGGATTAACTTCAAATGCGGATTCACGTTTTGAAAAATAAAACAGAAGACAAAACATGATTAGATTTCTTTGACCTTTGAATCAGAAGCCCGAAAGTCTGACAACCTTACCGAGGAGTATCGTGTTACCCAGTAACTGGGTTGTGGAGGTCGGATAGGCAGTCACTACAAGTAAAATACTGGTATTCAGCTGCATGCTGCAAACTGACTTATCCTACCAGTTGGAAAAAGGCTAGGTAAATTGAGCTGTAACAAAACGTAAGCAAATTGCTCACTTCAACTCCTAGGAAAACTAGTTACATCACGATTCGCTGTACTAGCAAATGCTATAAAAAGACACAGTCCTTTGAGTGTCAACAAAAGACATCTATGCCATTTCGTTCCTCCACTTCGTCTCGACTGCATTTGCACAATCAAGATTCGTTATCTATTCTTATTTGAAGTAGTTCTACATTTCAAGAGCTCTGATTGAAGAGAAAGGAACGCTTTTCTTTGTATTAAGTGAGGAGTAGGGAAATATTGGTTTTGTGAGAGAAAATAATTATTTGGTTGTGGCAATATGCCTTGACGCAAAGACAAGATGATGCTTCTTTGGGTCTTTATTCACGAGGTTGGAAATTGTCGCACGGAAACGTACTACAGGGATAAAAAGTATGTCCTAACCCAGGTTATAGTCTACTCATGTGCCAAATTTCATCCAAATCCGTGGAGCCGTTTAAGCGTGAAAGCGTAACAAATGATCACACTCACTTTCGCCTTTATAATATTATTTAAAGTTGAAAAAAGATGCTTGATGTTGATTTGCCAATCGTAATATAATTATTTCTTTATTAATGCAAACAATTTTTTTTGTTTATAATATAAATACTACTTAGATGATGTATACCTTATTAGTTTTCATTAGATTGGTATATTATATCTCATTTCACACATGCAGCCGTGGGTAGATTACACTCAAAAATCGTACAGCGCCCTTCGCGTTCAATATAATAATGCGTTCTGTGTATTGATGGGGCTGTTCCGCTTCTGTAGCGCATCGTTGTGTTTTCTGATGCTCGTGTTGTCGATTTTTTATACGCTACGATGCGAAAAAAATGCGCTTCCCTGGTGCGCCGGGTGCGGGCCAGCCGACAATATACTGCAGTGTGTCGCGAGCAAAGTGGACTGTTTGTGTATAAATCACTGCCGCAAGGAACCACATCTATTTTGAGAGTGTAGCAGGGATTTGTTAAGTGTGTAAGTTAAGTTTACTAATATAGTTGTTAAGAAGTATTGTTAGTACTTGTTAATTAAATACAAAATAAAATAAAAGCCTTTTTTGGTTACCAAACTCAATTCAGTTCGCACTTTACAAAATAGGCACTTAAGATAACCGATTAGATCAGACGTTAGAAACAAACCCATTCGTCGAAATCAAGTTTAAAAAACAGTAAAAAAAAAACTATCATGGAGGGAATCTTACTATTAGAAACCAAAGTAAATTAAGTAATAAAATCTTCCAATGAACAGCCATTATTTCTAAAAGCATTTCTCAACAATTATCCTTGAAACCGTTACACAAAAATTCAAAACATCATCGACTCATTAACATTGTTCAAACACTTCGCTATTTAATGAGATAAGAAGAAAACTTTCAGACAATTTATTTTGTTCTTTTGTCGGAAGGAAAAATAAAGAAAAAGCGGCCGATTGCGATTCGGACTAGCGCATTAAGGATTCCGGAGCTCCAAATGTATTAATTTTTCCTTACCACATTTACTCTGTGAAAATCTAACTGGCTTCCTCACCATTATTATCATTTCAGCCCGGAATCAGGAACTGCGGTGTATAGGCCTGTTTTCCTACTACTTATTTCCGGTTAAAAAGATACAGGCCTGTAACAAACAAACAAATTAGGCTTAGGCACAGGTTCCCTTTTGACACTTTAGGTACGAAACCCTAAAAACAAGGAAAAGGGAACTCATAATTTATTCTTGACCTTTCGGGCTACGATTGCTTGTGATCCTGCTCGCCAGACGCACATGTGTTAAGTAATACCGGGAACCGTTTAGGAAACTATCTTGAAGGTTTGATTTTTGGTTGCTGCTGTCAATTATGATACCTTATTCTTTCTTGAAATAAGGCACACTTTTACTTGCTTTAGTAATGTACCAGTGGACTGGAGCACAAACGCGTGGGTAAACGTTGCTTAAACTAATTGAAAATACTTGTTTCGTACATAATATTTATTTAATTTTAAGACTTTATTCATATGTCTATGTGATACATCAAAATGCTATAGGTTGTTGGTGAAGTTCAGTCGGATGGTATCTTGAGCCAGCGTGACGGCGAGAATGTTATAATCACAAAATCCTTAAAACAATGTGTTGTGATTCCAAGAGGTCAGCTTAATTGAACGCAGTTGCAACGTAGTTACCTTCACAGAGTTTTATTGAGTAACTTGAGTGGGTATTTGGCCAGCTTCGCAACGTGTTGTACTTAGAAACTTGAGTATTTGTGGCCAGTGTTTCGAGAAACTAATTTCCTGAACAGATTACAGTGTAATTTTAAAATGAGTTAAAAATAAATTTTCTTTTCTTATATATGTATATGTTATCTCTTATGATATAAATATGTTATGTACCATGTTTTTTATCCTAAGGACAAACTTAACATTGTAGTTGAAAAACATGTTCTCCCATACATTTCAACCGCAAATGTAAGTTTGTACGAGTAGGTACCATGTAATTTTAAGACTAGACTTCTTAAAGGTTTTCTTGTAATAATTATAAGTATAGAACCTTTCTCAGTATTTTTGGAAGATTTCGGAGGATAAGGGTATGGTAATGGTCAATTTTCATAAATTTTCTTAAACATCTGTAAACTTATTTATTTTGAAATAACAAAAAAAAAAATTTGATCATTACCACAAGCCATTTCATTTAATGTGTCACACAGTACAGTTTGCTAAACTTTATTTAAAAAAAATCTATTTGCCCCCGAAAAGTGACCCCTCATATTAAAATTTAATTTACGTTACACATCCGATTGATGGCAATAGGCTCGCCACCTATTACATGGGATTTAAAACATAACTGGCGAAATATGGGTGTACCTGCTACAGGTACACCACTGCCCAGCCCTTCGGGGAAACAAGGCGTGATGTTATGTTATGTTATCCGTGTTTGGGTCACAGAAATTCATATGTGTAACAATTTAAACTAAATTGTTCCAGTAGATTCGGAGCAAATTAGCTGTAACAGACGGATAGACAGACAGACTCACGAGTTAACCTATAAGGGTTCCGTTTTTTCATTCGGACGTACGGAACCCAAAAAATAAACAAGGTGTAATTGTAGGTAGGTACTAATCATTATGAAGATCTTTTACTACGGGATAAACCTGAAATCGGGTAAAAGAAAACAGGTTTTTCCTACAATTTGTCGTGTTATGCGAGTATACATGGACATACAATGACATACATGTATGGAGCAACAGATTTTTTTCACGATTTTACGATTGCTCCCACAGTAAAAGTTATTCATAATGATGCATGAGTGAATGACCCCTTTTCAGCTTGTCAGTAATTACGACATAAACAACTACCAAACTAAAATATCAAAATAGATTTATAACCTCTTAAATCGACTTAAATGACATTATCGTTAGTTCAGACCGTAGAGCTGGTGAATGGTCGAAGTTTTGATATGTACCACTTATAATCACGACCCTAATCCCTATTGGTGGAGTTGCTGAACTGTTAGATTAGCTGAACGATTTATGTTTAGAACTGTGATGTTTATTTAGAACTTTATTGGAAGTTTGAGACTTGTGGCTAGATGGAAGGTTCATAAATACATAGGTAAAGATAAAGACAAGAGTTCTACCTCCTTATAGGAAGTATTCGACAGTAAATAAAAAATAAAAACACTGAATAACAGCAGAGGTCACACGTCCGTATCGTTCGGGCGCAAGGAAGCAAGTGACCACTCTGCGGGCCTGCGCGACTGCGTTAGTTTAAGAAAGTTTTTGCTTAAAGTGCAAAATCAACCGAGGGGGCATCTAAGAGCCTCAATTTACCGGCGACCGGTATCTTGTGTAGGACGGCTTCTTGACAGTGGAATCGAAGCAAAGGAAGCCCACATACCGTAATAAAAAAAATAAAAAAAAATGATCTCGAATCGAGCAGTATCGAATCGGTAATCGATGCGATACTGCTCTGGCGGGACTAAATATGTGGCTGTATCCCATCTGCATCACTCCACGATGACTGAAGTCATCGTGGAATACATCAGAACCAAGACCAAGTGGACCATCAGATTAGAGAAGTTGGAGTCGTGCTATAACATAAACTTCAAGTCGTTGGTGGTGCGGGTTCCAACTCAGTACCTAGAAACCTCCATGGAAGAAGAGTTTTGGCCAAAAGGTGTGGCGTACCAACGATTTCGTGGAAGGTTACGCGACACCATGCAGCGCAACACGACGCCGACACAGTCATCACTTCCTGTACAATAATGTGATATTATTATAATAAAAATATGTACTTAAAAGACACGCTTGCGTCCCTCCTTCTGATCCTAAAAAACGTACTAACATTCCCCCAGGCACACAGCATAAAACATCGTTCGCCAGACACCAGTACCACACACTTAGCGCAAAAAAACTCACAAAGACCTCAACATCCACGACCTCAACAGATATCAAGTAAAGTCTAAGGTAACAGAATGGCTACTTGAACAAGATTATTTACAAACCGAGTCCATATTTACATACATTGCCTAATAATAATAACAATTACTCACTGCGCACTCATAATTACACTCACCCACACTCTCCATATACACATGGGTGTGCAGTTACAGTTACATACACACACTCTCCTACAATCTTGAGCTGCACTCTCTTCTCCTCCTTTAAACCACAAATCTATGTTTAGGAAAAAAATACATAATAATATAAGCAAGATACATATACTTAAGTAAGATATTATATAAACACAAACATAGCAAACTGACACACTTCACTTCACAAGTTTTGTCTATTTTATAAGATACAGGTCACTCTAGTTTAAGAGGCCGGGCTCACCCATTTCTTGTACAGACCTTGTGGTTACAGCATAATTATGTAATACCTGTCTTTACTCTTAAGTCAATTAGTTGTAATCCATTTTTACCTAATATTAACCATATCAAATACATATATATGTATTTTCTCGTCGGTAACTTAGTTATTTTTTTTATTTTTATTATGATTATGTATATTTAGGTTAAGGTATTTATCTATGGGCCTGCGTTGCCTGAAATAAATGGATTATTATTATTATGTCACTACGCTACTGTTCCTAATTCAAAAATGCAATCCAAACATAAAGAGAGAGAGAGGATGTAAAACAAATCTTGAAGTCACTCAATGACAGACACCGCACAAGAGCGAAAGTGAGCACAAAGGGTTTTTTTAATTCCAAAGGCGTTTAATAGGAAATAAAAGTTTGTATGGAAGTTTGTAATTTTTGCCGTTATGAAATACTGGTATTCAGCTGCATCTGGTAGGACTGGAAGCCGACCCCAACATTGTTAGGAAACGTCTAGATAGAAGATAGTTGGTATTAGAAAGGGCCGTTGCCTTCTAATGTTGACAAAGAGATGCAGAAGATGAAATGCAGAATATGCTTGCTCTAACATTAGGGGGGTTATTTTAAACGTTGCTTATAGTTAAGTAATGATTAACGTCTTCTTAACCATATTTTTTTTGACGTTAAATGTCTCTCAACTTTAAGCCACGTTTAAATGCACAAACGCAAAATATTCTCCGCTTGTGACACTGATATTATTATTGTTACGAAGCAAAACAATTTATATTCTATAGTTTGAACGTGATGTGAATCGTCATCCGATGTCGTGCTCGCCTTGTTACTGAATGTAACGGAGGGGTAGCCATGTTTGCATTGTGATGTGGATACAAAACTCTGTAGTGCCTGCCCTTCAAGATCAAGGTTTGAATCTGGAAAGAACCAATGTGACCTTATCAAATTCATATTATGTATTTTCAAGTATACCTCGCTGATTAAGGATTAAAAAACATCGCGAGGTAAGCCTGAACTTGTAGTACTCTGAAATCTCCAAAGCTGTGATCGATCAGTGCCCCATAGTTGCTGGCTGGATTATGATTATCGGAAGTAGCGTCCGTGAAGCTCCTTACTCTCTGGATTATTATTAATCCAGCGACTCGGTCCAATTTTACAGGGAAAATGATGAATTGTATTCTATAGTTAAACACTCGTCAAGAAAATCTCAATAATATGGTAAAACTAAATTCATAAAATCAGTTTAAAAGTACTAAACGAGAGACACACACACCCGTCTCTCTAGTAAGATTATTAAGAACTATTTGGATAAAAATAGCACGAACATTATTTGTGTCCTTAAAATTCCGATGTTTTCTTCCAATATCTGGTATCCGTACTCGCTAGGGTTTATCTCGAGAACGTCCCTCATACGCTGGTTGACCTACATTCCCAAGATTTTTCTTATATCGTGGTTGTCTGACAGATAGGGCTGAAGCGATTACGTATATCCACTATTCGAAACGGTTGTAACAATATGGGTTTCATATACGGTATCGTAGTTTGTTTTTTATTGTGAGTAGTAGGTATTTATCTTTATTGGAGAGATGCTCGTTTAAAAACTGGTTTATTATAAGCACACCTGTATTTCTTAATTGTCGAATGTCATCACATTCGACAATTAAGAAATACAGGTTGACAGTTTGACATCTCAAACTAGGCAATGTTATCTTAAACTCGTATGTTGTGTTCTTAACAATCATAGATACTATGATACGTACAATCTTCAAAAAATATTTACTTAACTTCTGTAAAAAAAAGTTTCTATGGATAGGTACCGTGCCCTATTTACTTAATTAGGAACCAAACTAAAGTTGCTTAACCCCTTAACTGGTGTAAACTTGACGACTCACTCGGGGCATGTCTTCGAGTAAGGGCCGACTGAGATAGGTTTTTCGTTCTCGGCCGGGACGGAGAACGAGACCGAGAATAAAATAAAATCTCGGCCACACCGAGAGCCGAGACCGGGAATAGTAAACTCGTGAAAAAAAAGATGCTCTAATTTTGCATATTAAATAATTAAGATTGTAATCGTTTTAATATTCAACATTAAACAACATGAAAATGTAGCACTAAAAAGCATATTTTTGGCGTTTTCACTCAGCTCTGCTAAAGAGCTTACTTGCTACACTAGTAGGCGGCACTAATAAAACTTTTTTTGCTGCAGAACTAAGTACTTTATAAGCTGACGAATACCAGTACTCCAAAGTATTCATTGCAGTCTAGGCTCTCTAAGAAAGCTATCGCGATATTTCGCGCTCTTTCAATTTCAGCATTTGAACTGTTTTCGTCACTGGTCAGTCTTTGGTTCATCTTCAAAGTCTATCGAATCATGAGCTGCACATTCGTCTATTGCGGCCATGTTTGATGAGTTAGCTGAAGATGCAGTAAATTATTACCGTAAACAGTCTTATTATGGCCGAGAATCGCAGGCAATTTTAAGCCGAGAACCGAGTCCGAGTTCTCGTTTGGATTTGTAGCCGAGAAGACCGAGACCGATACCAAGATCTCGGCCGAGCCTTACCTTCAAGCCCTTGGGGTAATATAATATAAAATGAAAATTATTTGCGAGTAGCGGAATATGACGCGGGTCAGTTGAATTGAACTACTGCAGTTTCGCAGCGGAGATGTGCTACCGGTGCTAATGTACTTACCAACATAGACCATGCATGAGTCAAGGGAAATACTTTTTTATTTATTTATTTATTTTCATACATACATCTATCTTTACAGTTTCCCCATTGCGATAGAGTAGTAAATTACACAATCAATAAAAAATAGTAACAATAAACATAAAACATTAATAGCACTAAACTAAACTAACACATTTTAATACTTAAACAATAATCTCGATTTTCTACAAATAACATATGACGTATAAAGTCACTCTTGTGAATTCGCTCTGTGAACAAATGAACACATCGATCTTCTCGGCAACTAGATTTAGCGTGCGCAACGCTCTCGCCAGAGGGAAGTTCTCCAGCAATTTAGTGCGACTGCGTGGCACCATAAACAAGGCGGGCCGTCGTCGACGTTGCACGTACTTATCGGGAACCCTCAAGCCTATCCACTGTAATACCCCCGGATTATGTAGGATACCCCTAAATACCCTAAGAGTGTATGACGCCAGCGCTAGATCCCTCCTAGTTTCCAATTTGTTGTATCCTACCATGCCCAATACAAACAATGTAGGATACATCAAAGGGTAGAAAGGGTACACCCCATACAGCCTGAAGTACATATATCGGGCGTATTTATTTTGTATGCGCTCCAACATGAGACCATATTTAGCCTCATGTGGAGCCCATATCGCCGAATTACACTCCAGCTGACTTCTTATCAGGGCGTCATACAATACCGATATGGTTTTCATGCTCGTGAATGATGCTGCTCTACGAAGTACAAAACCCAAACGTTTGTACGCCTTTTTGCAGACATTTTTTATATGTTCACGGAAACTTAATTGGGTGTCCATACAAACGCCAAGATCTCGCACTGTCTCCACCCGTTTCAATGGCGCGTTGTCCACTTTGTAGCTATAATGGAGTGGTGCCCTAGCCCGACTGAACGTTACCACCGAACACTTAGTGACATTGAATTGTAACTTGTTGTTTTGACTCCACTGAACTACGCGATTAATGTCTTGTTGCAGGCGGTGACAGTCATCCTCGCTTTCGATAGCCAGGAGCAACTTAAGGTCGTCTGCGAATAGCAGACACTTGGCATGTTTTACTACATCCGGCAGGTCATTTATCATGATAATGAATTCTAAAGGCCCCAAATTGCTGCCCTGGCTCACTCCCGACCTAGTAAAATAAGACTCAGACCGGTATCCACTGTATTCAACGTACTGTTTCCTGTCCCTCATATAGCTCACAAAAAGTTGGAGCAACTTGGGTGTGCAGCCCACCTTAGCCAACTTTGATAATAAGACATCATTATCCACCAGGTCAAATGCTTTCTTAAAATCAAAGTAGGCGGCATCTACCTGCACCCCAGAGTCAATATGAGGAACCAAGTACGTCATAGCATTCAGAAGATTGCTGGTCGTGCTACGCTCCGGTCGGAAGCCATGCTGTGCATCTGATAGTTGTGACGTAACTTGCTCCTGGACATCACGCTGAATGGCCGACTCAAACACCTTCGCTGGTGTTGACAGAATCGCCACAGGTCTAAAATCCTCAACCGCTGTACTATTCCCGCCCTTTGGTATTGGAATTACGCGGGTGATCTTCCATTGTTCTGGAAAATACGATATGTCCAAACACAAGTTAAATATACGCGCGAGTGGTTCCGCCAGTACCGATCGACAATCTCGCACGACAAACACTGGAATACCATCCGGACCTGCTGACCGCTTTGGTTTGAGTCGCGCCATTGCCGCTTGAACCTGATCAATTGAGAGTCGCGAGACCTGCACACGCGCGCTGTGCACGCCTCCTGCCTCCACCGCTTCTTGCACCTCGAGCCTTGCCGGCGCCTTACTGTACACACTATAAAAATATCTCGCAAATTCCATCGCACATTCAGGATCGGTCAACACTGAGCCCTCTTTTATGATTTTGCGATGGTTTCTAGCTTTCTCTTTTGTTCTAATATAGTCCCAAAAAGCCTTAGGATCCTTCGCCAAGTTATTCTGTAACCGCTCCTGATACTTTTGGTACTCTCGAGAAATACATTCTTTAATTCGCGCCCTACATATAGAAAACCTATCATAATCAGCACGCGATTTTGTAGATTTATATCGCTTATGATAACTTGCTTTCAATCGAATATCAGAAACTATCTCCCCAGTATACCACTCAGGATAGCAATACTTGCTGTTTAAAGATATACTTCGTTTTTTAGGAACGCAACTATCTAAAACTGTGTTAAATATCTTGTAAAAATATTCCAAAGCTACCTTCGGTTGCTGAATACTATAAAGAGGGCTCCAATCGGCAGCCGCTAAAGATGAATAAAGTAAATAAAAATCTGCTTTATTGAAGTTCCATTGCTGTTCGATTTGACTTACGGGTACCCGACTGTCCGCCGCCATTGACACAGCTGCTGTCTGCGCTGAGGAATGCATCACGCTTACGGTAACCTGTAGGGTTATCGTGAGTGGCGGGTGATACGCGTCTACCGGTACCAGAGAATCGTCTGCCTCGCATACTCTCCCGTCCAACGATAGCGAGCACAACACCAAATCCAATTGCCTCCCGTCACGGTTAGGTACTGTATTTATTTGAGCAAATCCACAACAGGACAGAAAGAATTCAAAATAATTTACAATGTTCTCATTGCAAGAGTATAAATTAAAATCCCCTAACAATATAACATTTTTATATTTTACACACATTTGTTCTAGAATTCTAAAAAATATCATAAACTCATTTTCATTAGTATTTGGGGGTAAATAAACAACACAACATAAAAACATGAACCTATCATTAACATGCACTGTCGCACAAACCAGTTCAAACGAGCAGTTATCTATGATGACGTCACTCGGTGTCACTCGTCGTAGCTCAAGCCCGTGTGTGGCCACGAGAAACGCTCCGCCTTGCTTACGCCCGTCCACCCGGTCACATCTAATTATTTGATATCCTGGTGGCACTAGCTCTGCATCTGTTATGGAATCGTTACATCCGGTTTCGGTTATTGCAAATATGTCGGCGTTAAACGATTCTATATTATTGCAAAACGTATTTAACTTCGTCCGAAGACCTCTGACATTTTGATAATAAAAATCAAAACTCCTTATTTTCTTTCTTTGATCCGCTTGATGATTTACGAAACCAAATCCATTCACTAAATTCAGTGTTGACGGGCCACATATCTGGTTGAAATAACTTTTCGTACGCCGATTCTGGTACAGTTATAATAAAAGATGCATAGTCTCTCTGAGCTTTATGCTTAATCTTCTCTATTTTGACAAAAACTTCTGCGCCACACGCACTTTTTACATGCGACATAAGTTTTTCAACTGTGGTTTCTGTTGACAATCTCCAAACGTGAAGGTGCCTCTTCCTTTCTGTTGCTTGTATTTCAGCTGTATCCATATTTTTCCCCCTCAGTACCTTTTTGGATTGAAAACGTCCCTTGTTCTTCTGTACCTCAATCCACCCATGATTTTCTATATTTTCGGCTTTATTGCAACTGTTCAAGTCATCTACCATCTCTGTATGAGGTTGATTGACGACTTGGGGCGGTTGTGACTCCGTAACTAGTGAGTGCCCTGACGCTGTTTTCGTGGCCTCAATCTTTCTACTCACGCGGGTAGTAGTAGAAGAATTATTTAAGTTATGGTCACTACGGGCCACCTCTGAGTATGTACTTGGGGCTGCTATTTGTTTAGTCACTTCCACACTGGATTTTAAATTCACTGACGAACTATCACTACTTTCATCCATACGGTTGATAGTAGGCAACAACTCCTTTTGAGCCAACTGGTCTTGAATTACCTTCATATTAGTTCTTAGGTATTCTAATTCTGTTTTCGTAGAAATACATACTTCTTGAAGATATTTAATATCGTTAGCTTGCATATTTAAACGCTCCAATACTTCCAATCTGAACAGCCTGAACTCCTTTAGCAGAATACCTCCGTCGTTGTACTCAAGGCGCGATTCGGAGTTTGTTGTCTTTGAGCGGCTTCCCCGTATAGTGTTTACGTTGCCACTAGTCGGGTACGTATTCTCCTCGATGGCGTTGATGGTGCCCCTGACCGGTGTGTCTGGAGTATTCCGTAGAGGTTTAGGGCTGGCACAAACGCACTCCGGACATACCCATTGGCGTTTATATTCCGTGGGTAAACAGCTTTGTTTCAGTCCGAGACACTGCAAATCGTACACTTTATCGCAATGTTTTTTGGTGCATTTCACAAAAAGTTCATCTAACACTGTACCCCCACAAGCTGCACAGTTCAATGACATTCTAACTAGTATTGTAGAATTTATTTCGAATTAATTCTAAGCGAACGCGACAAGTGCGTCCACCCGTGACCGTGCGCGCGACGTGATATGACATGATATACATTGGTTTCTCTTTTGTTAGTTTTGGAACATCTTGAGGTACCTGCCGGCACTTATCGATTACACACCATGGTAAAATCTGTGTAGACCGCATTTTGATACAATTTATGTAAGTTTGTGTATGCCTTACTAGTAAGTTATGTTAAAGATTTTGACGTCAGAGCTATAAATCTTTCATCGAAAGTAAATCCGATTTCCACCCCATAATGAGTTTCTATTTTAGTAACGTTTTTATTAAAAGTTTATAACTTCTAAGAAAAATATTGGTTTAGGTTAAAAGTATTCGTTACCTTTTTCAGTTTATTTTTCGCTCCAAAAAGTAATAAAAACTTATAAAATGTTTTTTTCGCCTCTTTTATGAAGTTTATAATTTAGTGATGAACGAAGTTAGTTCAATTATACTTTGTAAAGTTATACCTGTTTATTCAAACGATCTTTTAAACGTTTACGGCTGTAATACTGTAATGGGGGTATAAAATCGTTAACAGGCACTTTATTTTAGTTACTGAACACAAATAATGTCGGTTTATAATACAATTGTCTCAATTAATTGGTGTCACATAAAAAAAAACGATAATTTAAATTTATCCATTAAGTACAAAAATCTTACTAATCGCATTTTCAATAAAACGCGTAAAGATGATAGAAAAGTAAATGCCCAAGAGATTTCGCCGTCTTATGAAAAAGTTAAATAAGTCGTTTTGATGCGAAAACGTAGAATGATAAATGAACGAAATCCAAGTTACTTCAGAAGTTGGCAAAGCCGCTTAGGTACAAGGAGTAAGTAATTATTAGATTAAAACAGTATGATTTAATGCCAAGCTACCTTCCATCTGGTTTGTTTCACTACGGTTTTAATTAAAGCAGGTTTGAATTTATAAAATGCTGGGTTAACGGAGTTGATGTTCAAGATGTAGATGAAATATAGGTCGTAATCCATTTATTTCAGGAGACACAGGCCCATAGAAAAATACCCTAACCTAAACATTCATAATATAACACGTGAAATTATATTATATTTAAGGCCCACTTGCATTACAAACATTAATTGCTTTTAGGGCTAAATTTCTTTTAATGTCTCTGACATCTTCAAACCATTTGACAGAAAATAACAATGTTATTCGTTTAGCGCTAAAAGTTTTGTGTTGCAAACAAGACTAAGTATTTTTCCAAGGCCGGGTGCATATTGACAGGTAGACAATGCAAGATTATACTCCAGCATCTCAGTAGGTACAGACACAGGATATCAACCTACAACAATCTGTCAAATTTCTTTAATTGATTTTCAACTTTATTTCTAAAGTATAAGGTTCAAAGCCCGCTGGCGTCTGTACAGTCAGCCTCAAGAAGATGTAGGTACCGTCAACTGCCCTAACTTCGCCTGGCGTCCTATGTTTGCCTATAATGAAAAAGCTGTAATATCTTTTTTATTTTACTTGTTAGGCAATCGAAACTGAGTTTTCATAGAGAACTTTAAGTTTCGATTGCTATACAAGTAAAATGAAAAAGATATTACATATTTTTTCATCTAGGCAAAGTGGTTTTATAGTCTTTGAGGCAACCATAGGACGCCAGGCGAAGTTAGGGCAGTTGACGGGTACCGGTAAACTGCCCTAACTTTGCCTGGCTCCCTATCTTCGCCTAGATGAAAAAAAAATTTATATCTTTTTAATTTAACTTGTATGGCAATCGAAACTTAAAGCTCTCTATGAAAACTCAAAGTTTTGATTGCTGCTATACAAGTAAAATGAAAAAGATATTACATCTTGTTTCATCTAGGCAAACATAGGACGCCAGGCGAAGTTAGGGCAGTTGACGGGTACCTATATTGTCGCATTATTATCTCCTAACACAAGCATTTCTATGCTTAAAAGGAGTCTCCAAATCATACAATGCAAACCAAGTATGTTAAATGAAATAAACTTTTTTTTTTAATTATTATTATTTACGGCTGTTGTCTCGCTTTTCAAGGCATACTGGAAAACCCGTGCAGCTTGTGGGTGAAGTATGCTCAGAGAGTCTACAACGTCCTGCGCGTACAATATATTAATGGATTTAGGATGTTGATGGGGCTTCCGCTCTTCTGCAGATGTTCGCGGAAGCCCATGTTGACGATTTTCATGCTATTATGAGGAAGAAAACAGCGTTGATAATGGGTAGGTTGCGCGCAAGCTCCAAAAGCATCCTTAAACATTATTAGACAAAGTAGACAGTCCTTTAATAAGGCACTGGGCACGAAGGCACGTGCCAACGTGTGTTGGGTCACGTCAGATCACGTCAGGATCAATGATTTCGTTTTTAGTTTGTAAAAGTTCACTAACATATTTTTTGAGCCATTGTTGCTAACACTATATGGATTGTGTGTATTTGAATATGTAATCGAAATAAAGAATATATTATTATTTATTGATGCGCTAGACGCACTTTTCAAATTGCCGCCAATTTATAGACAATATAAATGACAGATGAAAATTAATTCACAATACATTATTGGGTTACCAAAAAGGTCTAAATTAGAAAATTAAATTAATTTTTCATTGGATTTGTTTCTAACCAGCCAGTTCTAGTATTATCCTTGTACCTACCTGACTAAAGTTATAATTGTCAATTGATTATTATTCTACAGTTTTCAGCACGTCAGTGGTAACATAACCAGTCGGTAGAAGCTGGCGTCTTATTCTTTTGAAACCGCGTACGACGACAGCTCCGCTGTGTCTTTTCACTCTGTAGATCAAGGTCAGAAAATAAGGCTGTGAAACTAATCGCGTATAGATTGGAAATCATTTTTTTTACTCAGGTCTTCCAATCTATACATGAGTAGTACGCAACTACTCGCGATTACTTCGTAGTGACCTAATTAACTACCTTATTCCATAATATGCAGTGCCAGTACGCATACGGACTAATCGTATTGTGTATAGATTGTGACAAATTTTGAACTGGCCTGCAGTCTCGACATAGATATAAATCGCTTTAAGACAGTATTCGGTCGCAGTCTTAAGAGGGAACAGGGCCCGCGATTCTCCATACAAACGTATTCCCCGTTTTTCTTCCTGAATAATGCCTCTAGAGCTGTCATTTTTTTTACAAAATCAGGGTCTCTATAGGCGTGTCCCTGTCATTTCCTTTTTTTCAGCAATTAATAAGTAAGAAAACTATGACCCTCCAAAAATTACAAAAATGCCCCATTTTTACCGCCGTGATTAGAGGACTACCAGACTAATTCGGAAAAGGTTTTAGCATAAAAGAAAATAATAGGAACCTAGTATATACTCTTTCTTAAAATTTTAATGTAAATATTATTAAATCGGCTTAGTTTTCTAGGAGAAAAAAGGAGAATGCCAAACGTCGTTTTCGTCAAAATTTTTGTGATATAATCGGTCTGAGCTGCAGTTGTCCCTATCGCACTTTACGGGGTTTAACTCGGTTTTTCGGGCGCAGCGCGACGGCAATAGTTTCTTCAAATACCTATTTTTCAAATTCCTCGCAGCCCCTGTTCCCTCCTAATGGCGTCCGTAGACGGTCAAAATTACTTGACAAGCACGAGAAAATCCCGTGCTTGCGAAGCACGTCGCACGCGCGTCTTTGGACGCCGCCGTTACGACTTTGCGACCGAATTCAGTCGTATAGCGATCGCTACGTAAGTCGAGACTGCAGGGCCTGGTATCCAACTTGTTTGCGACGTAATGCACCTTGCGCTTATACTAAATAGCCTGCCTGGCTGCGAGCAACTTAGAAGTAGCGCTTGCCGGCCGTATTCCTGTATACATTGTAACAAAGATTTAAAAATAACATTACAATGTGTTTAAGAATAAACAAAACATGTAAAATTCTTATTTACATTAGCAACATTTATAATTTTAGCACTAGTTTTTATGTACTGGTAACAGTACTTCGAATAGAATTCTTCTCTCTGTGACATGTAGGTACCTACTTTTGCTCTTGTGTAAAATCTATAAAACTATTTGGAAATACAGTTCACTGCTAAAAATCTACAAGCATTACGCATACGCGAGCAATTTCTTTTGACTGGGTTCTGGCCTTGTATAGATTGAAAATACGCAGCTACGTTAGGCCATCAAGGTCGGTTTTACCACAGACATGCGGTCGACTGTACCTAATACGCTTTAATGATTGAATTACCACACATGGTTTATTTGAGGGGCTCGTGGCTCAATAATAACAGCCGCACGGTTTGATCGAAGGTTACCGCGATTGCTTCGTGGATGGGTGACCATATAATACATATCGAGATCCCTCCGTGCCTGGAAAGCACGTTAAGCAGTTGGTTCCGGCTGCCATTCGTAGATCTTTGACAGTCCAAAAGTCTGAAAACCAGTATTACGTCAGTTTTGTTAAGACTACCCAGTTACTGAACTGGGTTGTGGAGGTCAGATAGGCAGTCGCTCCATGTAAAATACTGATAATTAGCTGCATCAGGTTAGACTGGAAGCCGACCCCAATATGGGAAAAAGCTAGGCAGATTAATTTGACTGACATGGCTTAATCATTTTAGCTAAAGCTTGTTTGGAACTGAAATCGTGGATTTTCATAAATTTAATGTTTTAATAAATGTAAATCAACCTGTTCCAGAAGCTCAGTGTATCTAGTTAGCGTACAAATTTTAACGCTAAGCTTAATATAGTACCAAGTAAATCTGCTCTCTAATACTGTTTCTCGTTATTATAAACGTGTCAGATACCCGCCAGCCTTCAACATTTAACGTATAAATAAATTATACACGTTTGTTTAAGACAAGATCGTGGTAACGTGGTATATCTTGTTTCTGACTATTAATCCGTAGCTCATAAAAAAACTTATACTTAGTTTCGCATAATTAACTTTTTGAACATTTTAATTACAATCTTGTCTAACTGGACTACATTTCTCAGGTTAATGAGAACTTTCTGGGTGTAAAGCGAACGCTGCGTTTAACTTTGGCTATGCTTGACTCCACCCAAGAACTTTGTGTATAGATCCGATAGGGACAGTCAGGGAATTAATTGTTTATCGAATGATCACACTACGTAAATAACAATGGCAGTTTTGGTGTCGCTTAAATTGTACATTCGCCTTTGAACCTTGCATAAATATAATAAGATATTGGGTAGGTACTGGCAAAGACATTTTTAAATACCTAATATTGAAAATATTTGTAAATGTCATCATGACTGACAGTAATTGTGAGTTGTCCAATTAAGCCCACTGACAAGTATTGTCAGTGATAAAGCCACGCATTCACTGGACAAAAATGTCTCGCGACACCAGTCGCTTGAAACTTCGGGCAATGTTTATCAACGTCTCATGATATCTTGCATCCAAAAGCGTTGTTTTCATTCAGCCGTTTTAGTATGAAAGAGTAACAAACAAACAAACTCACTTTCGCATTTATGTAATAGTATCATTTAGTAATAACAACAGATATTTTGTCAATCCTAACGTAAATGACTGCTTGCTTTATATAGAAGTGTATAGAGTACAATAGGACATGACGCTCTTCTAGAGGTCCAATGTGTAGAGGGCTTAATATACAAAGTCAGCTACTAGTGCCACTTTCCCCTTCAGTAACCATTATTGGAACTATTAATTTCCGCCATCTTTGAATGTCATATACTGTTAACTCGTTGTTTTACTGCATTATAAACTCTTTGGTTTAATGTCAGGGGGTCTGTTTATACGGAGCCACTTGCTTTTTAAACAACGTGTTTCTGGTGAAGCCCAATATTTAAAAAATATGCTGTGATAAACTTTTATCTTAATTTGACCGGGATCTATCTTTTGAGACTCGAAGTCTAATTGCGACAACCAAATTACATGGAGTACTGCTTTTCTTCTTTTCCTTGTTACAGGCATTTCATAACACGGTCAAAGAATGACAATTGTGATTCAAACATACGGTCAGTTTAAGTTAGTAGTCAATTTGATCAAAGTGTAAAGTAAAGAAATTATTAGATACCTATGGGTAAGATTTTGGTACTTCGTGTAAGTACTGTAGACAAGAGGCAGACCACCGAAAAGATGGATGGACAGTGAGAAAGATGATCATAGCGTATCGATGGCAATATTGTTGCGAAAATTCAAACTCCGTCCACTGACAGAGCATGCGGTGCAAGTTGGAAGGTGGCTCATTGTCTGCAGAGAGACCTCTCATATACACTTGAAAAAGATGTTATGGTTAGGAAAGAAGTCAACACTGTGATGACCGCTAATAGAAATTTAAGAAAGAAGAAGACGTAATGCACAAGCGCGAAATAAATTGGGAAACATTCTCCTGTCCTTAGGAAATTATGACGATGACAGCACCTGTCAACCATATACGCATTGTAGCATACTAATTAATTTAATTATATTTATAAGAAGAAAACGCTTAAAATACACTCGAATAACATTGACTCCCTAGTAAAAATTATATGATCTCCACGGCTCGATTTTGTTGCATCCGATCTTGATTTTCTTTCAAAAACTAAATATCTGACAATAATATTGCATGAACATCGTGAAGTTTAAAGAAGAAACTTTCTTATTTCGAGAATGAGAACAATGTTCAAGTTTAGACGCGAGTTTCACAGTTTCACTGGCGAGGTTTTTTTCTTTGAGTTTTATGATTATATAAGATTATTTATTCTATTAAAATATAAAACAGAAGAAAAGTATAACAGGAATAGTATAAAAATAAACTCGATTATTATGACCTACCTCAACAATGAAATACATACATACAATAGACATTTGAAAACAAGTACCTAAATATTTGATCCATGTAAATGCCTACTAAGTACCTAAGTTGTGTGTACATATAGCGCTTTTTAGAAGGGAAATGGGTACCATCTATCACGTGGGACGTAAACTACATTGCGTTTGTAATCCATCGTAGACCGTTTAGATGTATCGACCGTTAATTCCGACAGATGAATAAAATATTGTTCTTATTAGGTTTTTAGAGAGAGTATTTTAAAAGCACTTATAATATTGTGTATTGATTCTAAATTATCATTTGCTAACTCCTTTTAACTTACTTCTGTAGTCTTCTTAAGTCAATCTGCCTAACCTTTTCCCAACTATGTTGGGGTCGGCTTCCAGTCTAACCTACATACACACATACATAACATCACGCCTTGTTTCCCCGAAGGGTTGGGCAGAGGTGTACCGATAGTACACCCACATTTCACCAGTTATGTTTGAGTCCCATGTAATAGGCGAGCCTATTTCCATCAACCAGGCACAAATCCAGACTCCGGGCTGCTACTGAGAAATTTCAGAAAGAAAAACCCAATGACACTTTGCCCGACCTGGGAATTGAACCCAGGACCTCATGTTCAGCAGTAGCGCAGTCCCAGTTCCAGTCCCAGTCTATCCAGATGCAGCTAAATACCAGTATTTTACATGGAACGACTGCCTATCTGAGATCCACAACCCAGTAATTGGGTAAAGCCTCGTGCAGACTGGCCCGAAGCGACGGCGTGACGCGACTCTCACAAAACAAATTCTGAGAAAACTTCAGGGTAGAACAATTACCGGTGTCACGTCACGCGACAAGTCGCGCTAGTTTGCTCGAGCCTCAATACTATATCCCATGGTAAGGCTGATTGTCAGACTTTCAGGCTTCTGACCACCCGTAACGACTGTCAAAGATCCACGAATGACAGACGGTACCAACGGCTTAAGGTGCTTTCCGAGGTACGGAGGAGCCTCGGTATGTAAACATGGTCACCCATCCACGGACTAACCCCGGCAAACGTAGCTTAACCTAATGGATCGACCCGTGCGGCTGTTATTACTTAGCCATGAGCTCTTCTATAGTCTTATTAAATGGCATCTAATAAATGAGCATTAGCATAATAAGTAGATGTTTTCCGCTTCTTAACTTGAAAAAACAGATAACGATATCTACAAAAGACTGACAACTCGAACAAGTGAGACCATTCGGATTTCTGACTTACCCCTTAATTTATAAACGTTGTTTTAAACTAAGGCGCGGGACATACACAGTTGGCGAGGGGCGCAAGTGTGCCAACGGTGTTGCGCTGGCCTTGCCGCTCCTTCAATATTTCGCCTGCGCCACGCCCACGTCGCACCGTCTTCCGCCCGCGTCACGGCTTTTGTGTATCTTCCGCGCCACGTCGTTCCTATAAATTTTGTATGTAATATGAAACGGGAGGCGCAACGCCCGCGCTACACCGTCACCACGCCCGCGCTACTCGCCACTTATGTATGTCCCGCGCCTAATAGGCTTAAACGTCACAAAAAGGTACATTATGTTCACACTCACACTTTTTAAAGGATAATGCACTTCTATGTACACGTGTAGCCTATGGGCTAGCTGTACACAACCAAGTTACAGTGCCCTCCGCGACCAGTACAACACCGCGTTCAGGCCGGTATTGGGGCTGCTCCGCTTCTGCAGTGCCTCGGGCATGTTTTCGGAAGTGCGCACCGACTGTTTTCACGCCTCAATGCGCAAGCGGTGCGCGTCCTTGGTGCGCAGGGTGCGGGTCAGCTCCAATGCTGTCCTGATGATGATTGCAGGGCGAATGGACTGCCCTTATATTAGGAAGTGTTGCAGTAGGCATATAGCAAGGGCCTGTTAACGAGCGACGTGATATTTGCTGTTATAATAATTTATGTTATTATTTTTATCCAAAATTTGCCCTAAGCTTTTATTTTTATTTGTATTTTATATTAATAATTTACGATTAATTTTTATTTTTTATTTTTATTTGACATTGATTTGCTTATTTTTATTTGACATTGTATTTTTAATTTGATGACATTCTCGTGTTTCGAAACTTGTAATATGGGAGAACACGAGATAATAATAATAAAAAAACGTTTATTTCAATTACAATAGGCATTCAGATACATATTTTTGGAGATCACCTTTTAAGCAATTAATTCCTTGTATGAGGAGATAAATTGACCTGATAACTATTGTTCGACGTAAAAAATACCTTTTAAAACCCTGATTAAGACAAGACAGCACAAGTTGGACATCATTGGCTTGAACGAAATAACAACCAATCAAATAGACAAATCAAATAGACATTGACATAAGATATGACATCAAACTAAACAGGCTTCCAGAAAATGTCCCCGTAACTAACTAACCTCTGATAATAACATACTGTTCGGTTAGTGCTCGAAACCAGCTTGGAATTGGACATGTTCTTCTAACGACCTCATTAGGTGCGGACATGACCAATCACTTGTTTTGTTGGATAATACAGTGTACGTCTGTAACTGGAAGCATGTTCGGATAAAAAAAAGCAACATAGCACCACTTGTATTCCCCGAAGAGGAAAGCAAGTGTATACTATACAGGGTGTAAGGGACAGCCCTCCGCAGACTGATGAGGTGAATTCAGTAAACCTTACTAAGAAGACCGGTACATGAAATTATTTCAGGAACGTTATGAGAATGCTATAAACCTGATTTGATTTATTAACTTACACGCAATGTATCGCTACCATGGCAAAACGCACGTAGCGAACTGCAGCGCAGCGAGCTTTCGGACGCCCTCCCCGCCCCCCGCGGTGGTTGAACATCTGATTTCACGCGTAGTTCGTTAGAGAATTTCAACATCCATTGCTGTTTTATTTTTTTATTTTAGCTGTTTTTTTTACATTCATAGGGTACTGCGTACAAAGTATGTAATTTTACATTAGAATAAAGGAACAGTAACTGAAAACCCGATAAAAAAAAAACCTGAGAAAGTTTTTAGTGGAATATAATTCAAAATAAGGAGCTGAATGCGCCCTCTTAGTTTGCGGAGGGCTGTCCCTTACACCCTGTATAGTACACTTACATCTCACCGGTTTTGTTTAAGTCCCATGTATTATAGAGGTGAGCCCACTGCCATGAACCGGGCATAATAGTTAATTCCAAACAAGGCTACTGCAAAATTCCTAGTGGAAAAACCCAAAAATAAAAACCTATGCTTAGTAGTCACGGTTGCGACCATTACACCAACGAGGTTGTTAACACCAGAATAAATATTAGTTAGATTTTACAGTCTTCAATTTGATAAACGTGAATTCACTTGAATACGGCAGTGTGAATACAGACGCAAAAGTTTTGAAGAAATTCCTGACTGAACAAATTGTTTTAGATATTCATCATAATTTTGTTAATATTTCGTTTGGTGCAGGGCATGAGAAGTAGCGATTACAATACAGAAGATCAATTTTTATTTTATTATTCGAAGTATCCAGTAGTAAACAAATCTGACGTAGTAACAATTCATTAGGTAGTTATTTCGGACCTTTGGAAGGTTTACGAGGGGCCGAAACCAACTCGCAGAAGCTCGTTATACGTTTTTAATTAAATGGAGCACCGACCGACGATTATCTATGTACGCACTATGCAAGTGCACCCAAGGACAACCTCCAGGTGGTGTAGGACTATATCAGGATATGGAAATAAAGATATTGGAATATGTGTTTGGATGGCTAAAGTGGACTGGTTACCTAGAACTATGAAAAAGCTATGGTCCCTGCCTGATCAATACTTTGTTATACATGGCCAAAATGGCAGGGGGTGACAATAATGCCCCCCCTGAAACTGTCGCTAGCACTTAGTAATGTAGTGATAGGGGGGCAACATATCCTGAGGTTCTTCAGGTGTGGAGAGGTATTCCACGGCTATCAGGAAAATCCCAGAGCCTGGAAGATAGTCAAGATCCCTACCTTCATTTACGGGAATACTTCCTTCCTCCGAGCACGTTTGCTCTTATGAATCTCCACTCAAGCCGGTCAATAAAGGCAAGAATGAGGTGAGAGCTCTGTTCTTTGTCAGTGTTTACTCCAGCAGGTCAATAAAGGCAAGCCAGAGATGAACGTGAAGAAGAACGAGAATTCTTCTGGAAGATAGGGTCCGTGGAATCGCTACTGCCCAACAACTCGTCACATGCTGGACTGCGGGTTTCTGTATCTCTCTTGAACTGACCAAGAGAGATTTCTCACCCTAGACCTGTTCCGGGAAAGTAAACTCTACCGGCACCGATCTAGAGTTTGAAGTGCGCAAGCCCCACCGCGACGTCAACGTAGAGTTATGGCGGCAGTGGGGTTATTATTATTCTTTATTTGTATAATTACTTAGTTATTTAATTTAAAATAAAAGTAAATTTAGTTTTTAATTTTGGTGTAAATATTTATTTGTGTTATAAATTGTTTAAGTATTATTTGTTATGATTCAAAGAAAGGAAAATAAAGTTGTTGGGAATCGCACCCAATACATACGCAGCCAGCACGCGCAGGCGGCGTGATCGACCTACGCGTCATCACCGTCGGCGAGTGTGCGGAGTGCGGCGTGGGGAGCCGGTCGGACGCCGGCAGACCACTCGCTTTCTCGGAGGCCACCGCGACGGACGACACTCTAAACGCCTTAACATCTATGTTTATCCGGGACAGTTGTAATTTAATCGGCAATACAGCAAACCTAATCTATACAGTCCACTTTCACTTTTATTTATAATCCCAAAAGAGCAAGTCGAACATTGGTCCTTCGAGCCGGATTCAATGTTCGACTTGCTCTTTTGGGATTATAAATAAAAGTGAAAGTGGACTGTATAGATTCCTCCTGACTCCCCACGCCGCACTCCGCACACTCGCCGACGGTGATGACGCGTAGGTCGATCACGCCGCCTGCGCGTGCTGGCTGCGTATGTATTGGGTGCGATTCCCAACAAAGTAAATGCCCTTTCTCGATTAAAATGTGAGATTTTCACTAGATGGCTAATTTATTCTTTAACAGCTGTACTCTTACATTTTGACATTATACTTAGGCGAACATCCATAAAAAAATGTCACAAAGCTATTCGAAAAAAAACCACCAAATATCGCAACACGGCACCATGATTTCCCAGAAAACCATCCCAAATTAAACTTTCAGAACTTCATTCCAAATTACTCTCTACCGCTAAAAGTTCTTATCTTCCACCAGTCCCCGAATCAACAACGGAGCATGTCTCAAAATTATTCTCTGTTCGACCCTCATCATTAAAAGTTGGGACGTCCACGTCAGCTCCGTGTATTGAGTTAATGTTTTACTCCGGTATTATAAGCACGAGTAACGCAATTATACGTTGTGTTCAAAACTCATGTTGTGTTGGAGAATTAGATTTAGTTTTTGAAGTCAATCTATCATAATTATCATTAATGTTTTGACGTTTATTGGTCGAAAGGTGTCCTTGATTGACTCGTAATGAACACAGGAATATAGTGTCTTTCGCCGTCCATAATCACCATATAAAGAAGAAAATATGACACATGCTCTCAGAAAGTTTCATAAATATCGTTGCGGTTAAGAAAATATGAAATTTTTATGCAGAATTCAAGATTACCGGCTGTAATATGATGTGAACTTAGTCATCAAGATAATGTTTAATAAGAAATGGGAAGGGACCATAACCTCTCGCTTGCCATGATGCCTAATGTACATATAATTGGAAAAAAAGTATTATTTTGATTCAACCTTAATCACGGTAATAAAAGAACAGTCAAGCTTTCAATACATATTTATTTCACTATGTTTTTTCAAAGCTAAAAATCATAATGTATTATTTTTATGGCCACGTAACATAACCGAAACATGTTTTTTCTATGCCTTTGCCAGAAACATGATCTGGCGAAGCTATAAAAAAATAAATTATAATTTTTCGTATACTTTATTACCACGAAATAAATTATACGAGAAATGTTATCGTCTTAAGATATAATAGCGACCTGAATTCAGCGATCTACTTTAAATGAAAACCTTTCAAAAGACACTTTGATAGTCAATCTTAGCTTTCAAAAGGCAAATCCAATATGATTAGATATTAAAAATAAAAGTAATGCTTATTTATTTTGAAATGTAGTCAAAAGTAAGATTAAAACCAAGTAGTACCATCAATAATGACTAGTGACATTTTATGGGGAGATATTTTAGGTGAACTACCCAAATATCCTTTCTTTGATATTTTTCGTCGAATCATTCATTGAGCTCCTTAAGTTCTGCGTTGAGCTGCACGATTACTGATAAATGTGTGCACTGACTGGACAGGTCCACTCATCTATGCGGTTCTTTCTTCAAGACACCAATCTGCATGGTCTTCACATGATCTAATCATGATTATGTCTGGACTTTAATTAAAAGAGACCTCTGAGAGTGTTACGGCCTTTCTTGTCAGAGTAGTCAGATAGGAAACTCCGACCTCATCTAGTTTTTAAAATATGATTGACGTGTAAAAATGTTTGTACAAACGACCTTACAGAAATAAAATCATTTGTCATATAATCATTTAGTAGGTACTGAATTCTTGGTTAAGAAATAGAACAGTCTTAACCGTAGTTATACAAAGACAAAGTCAAATCATTTATTTTAAGTGGGTCTACTTAAAAGGCACTTTTTACAAAAATAGTCTAGGCGGCCATTCCAAAATGTAGTTTCGTATGGGAAAGAATTGACAAAAAACTCAATAACTCTATTAAAATGTTTTACAATATTTTGGGTGCATCCAAATTAATCTTATAAATGCAAAAGTGAGTTTGTTTGTTTGTTTGTGACTCTTTCAGGCTAAAACGGCTGAACGAATTTGGATGAAATTTGGGACATGGTAGACCATGACCTGGGTTAGAACATAGGATACTTTTTATCCCATAGTATGATAATTTCTGACCTCCACGCGGGCGACAATGAGAATCTTATAATAATTTATTATCTCTAAATATTATAAAACAACATCGCTTAACGCGAACAATGCGAACAAAGTCGTTCGCGTTGTTCGGATTTTGTTGAGGTTTTCCGAAAGAAAGGAGAATGTATTCCGAAAGGTTTATACATATAATTCTTTTATATTAAACGTAATCAGTACTACGATTACGTTGAACTTGAAGTTTTGTCAAGTTGTGAAAAAGGCACTTTTTTGAGCGCTTACATGCCGTGCGCTGACTAAATCGTTACAGATAGATAAATGTGATGTTCTACTGGATTGCATATCTTAACAAAATCAATAGAAAAATCCGCAATAGCATAAGTAGATATATAGTTAGGACTAGTGAATTATAAATTAAAGTCGCCATTCGTGTCTGTTTGTTTAACCGCGTTGTTCTTCTAAGCGACCCATCCGATTTTGATGTGTTTATCACCATAAATTAGACAATTTATTCCGGAAAGTCTATGTGTATATAATATTAATATTTGATTAAGGAATCCTGATGTTTAATCAAGTCGTAGAAACCGTGCGAAGCAGGGGCGAGTCACTACTTAACCTATAAATCATTGAAGCTTTGTTGATTACCAATATCAAAGACCGTTAAAGATTTAAATGAAAATCCTCTGTATTTGAATATAGATTGAATTGAATATCATTTTGTGCACATTTTATTTATTGAGTCAGATGCAGCTATGTTTTCTGACAATCTTTTATTTATGTTTTGCTTTCATTTGTTTTTGAATACAATATGAATTCAGTATCCATTTATTAACCATATGTGGTTCTCTCTAAAATAATAAATAGTTTTCCATACTGGTTATAAATTGTAAGTACCATTATTATGCTTCACGAGCTAAAACCGCGGACGTTCTAAAACTGCCCCAGTGCAAGGCAAAGTCTGTTTTCATACAGAATACTGAATACTGCAAAAGAAAAATAATAAGCATTGATAACCACGTTTGCTCAAGCCGGGTTGGCGATTTTAGACTTATCAATAAAAATAAAAATATAACAGTGTGTCTGGAATTTCGAAATAATAGCTTTTTATTAAATGCATTAGTAAGTATATACGGTAGGTACTTAAACCAAAAAACAATTTAAAAAAAAATTGCGTGCGATAAAGACAAATCTGTTTCATTTTGACAGTTCAACAACATTCATTGCGTTATTTACGTTGCTCCGCAGTTTTTTTTTTCGAACTTACGGAGCAATGGATTAGCAATCTGTTTTAAAACGATTCAGATTCGGATTGATTTTGCATTACGTAATTAGGGTACAGGTTTCTTTACGATGTTTTCCTTCACTGATGTCAGATGACTTTCGCAAAGTACTTATGAAATTCAGAAAGTACATATGAATTAAATAAGTCTCATTGGTCGCCACTTGCCTGGATTTGAACCCACTAGCTCGTGCATGAGAGGCGAGGCGTTAACCACTGGACCACCACGACATCAGACGGGCAATTCCCGAAACTTTTAAAAACGTTCAAATTCGCATCTGATTGGCAATCTGACTAAAATACAATCAATTTAGCAAAATGTTTTATACAAGAAAGTTAATGTGAGTGTAAGTGTAAGTGCGTGTGTGTGTTAGTGTAAGTGAATGTTTAAGTTTGACAGCTTACGACTAGAATGTGATCGTTTTTTTAAGTACGAGAATTGGCCTTCAGGTGTCTTATAATGTTAGTGAAAACGGACATTAGTTTGCTAACAGCTTGCCACACACGGCAACGATAATATATCATAGCGATTTGAGTTTTCACAATTAACTCTCATGGCCATATTATGTTCTCCACACGCCACCGATATCAGCGTCAATCGTCAGTTCTCTGCAGACGCTCGCGCGTGAAACATGTCTTCGGAAATAACGGAAGATGATGAAGACGCACTTGCATTTTTGGGCTTGATAATGTGCTTAAAGAAAAAAAAAGGACTGGCTTGTAAAACGGAGCTCATACTCTGTTAAAATTCCAACCAAAAGATCGACATAAATTTTTAAAGACGAACGAAGAGACTTACATAAATCTCCTGGGTTAAGTCACTCCGTTAATACAGAAAAATAACATTATAATGAGAGATGCAATAAGTCTCCACGAACCATAATCTGCAACACTGAGATACTACAAGTCTCTTCTACGAATTTATGAAGTTCTCTACGATAATATCACAATAGACCCTCAGTTAAATCATTCCTGAAACATACGCAAGAAGCGTCCGCAAGCAAGCAAATCCTTTCATGAACTCATAGCGGTCACACCACCACATACGAACTACGCATCAAAGACATGACGTCACACAAATCCTGCATCGCGCAATTAGAGTTTACCGCGCGAACGACATATATAAGACTATCCGACATCAACAGTTGGGCAGTCAACCCGCCAGACACAACACCCGTCTGATCGGAGGATCCTCCCTTTTCTATGGTGGATGAGTGAACTTTACACCCTGTTCCTCATTCTCCTAAAAACTGAGTGGTAGATCGAAACCGTTATCCACATGCTACGATAAAATTGTGAAAACGCAATCGATAACGATTTATTGAATAGGAAATGCAACTGCCACCGATCAAAACTGTGCGAACGAAATTATCTGCAACAATATATCATACACACATGCAATAAAACTGGGCAAACGGACTGCACAAATAACCGATACAATAAATCGTTGCCGTTTGTATTCGCTATGGAGAACATTAGCTTAAAAATATTAATAACAATAATATATTTATCAATAAATTGAAAAAAATTCTAATCAATAAAAGCTACTACACTATTAACGAATATTTTGACGATACATTGAAACAATAATAAAAACCATTCTGACAAAATTCTGACATACCTAATATGTGACATAATACCGACATTTCAATTTAAATTTTACGTTGAATTAATTAATTTAATTATTTTAAAACGCGAAATACTGTTCATTTAAAATAACTATACTAAATAGCGCACAATTTAATCTAATTTCTTTAAAATATTCTATAAAAATGTGAATGTTTAGTTTATTATAGCTTATAATTTTAGTAATTTAGTGGTGCAATAAACTAATGCCAAATATTATAAATTAAATGTAATTATGATATAAAATGTAAATACCATACCATATTACATACAAAAGCCATTTTACTATTTTAATTTAATATTTATTTACTTTTTAAAAACAAAAAAGCGCCTTCATCCTCTCTCCTATTAATTAATTTAACTTTGCTGTGCCATAATTTGATTCAATGTTTAACATACCAACTGTTTTATTTAACATTATTGAATGCAATAAAGTATTGAGTATTGATTATAGCTGTATTATATATATCTACGAGGGCACATACCTACTTACCTGCTGACACATGCTGCCAAAAAAAACGGCAAAACGAAAAAGGTAAGATGGATAAAACTAGTTTAGTAGGATTTAGTTAGTTTCGTCAAAATCGGATTTATACAGTTATTGAAGAGTTAATCCGATTTGGTTTGCCCCCGTTTATTTGTATGCAATGTATGATTTGACATAGATCTGATTATCTATGTTATCATTTGTATTTCCATTATAGTTTTGTTTTCAAGATTGAATTTGTTGCTTTCAAAATTGTGTTATAAGGATAATGGTAAATTGTAATAGGTTGGTTTAATTGATTAATTATGACATTCTTAAAGATTACTACTAGGTATTGGATATGAAAACATCAAAGAGCACATCACAAATTTTACAATGCCTAGATGATTTGGCTGATAGGCTCCATGTAGATTACTACATGAGGCTCCATGTAAAACACAATTTTGGTTTACTGTTGAGTTTTTTTGCATTCAAAATTGACATATCCAGACTAATAGTGAATTTTGATGGGTTGATTTGACTGTTGTTTGATTCAGTGATTTGATTGATTAATTGGGTGATTCTAAAATATTCCTTGGTATTGGATACGAAATTAGTATTTATCCGTTATTTATTAATTTGCTCAAATATTCAATTCACAATCACAATATCACACATGTTACAATAGGTGATTTGTTGGGTTTTGTACATGTCACCTGACCCTGCCAGGTCACTTGGAAGCACTACATTAGTTTGCTTTTGAGTTAATGAACCTTTTAACATAATTACATTACATACATACTAAAAACACCGGCTGCTTTGCCGGGTTGGGCAAAGTGTTATTGGGTTTTTCTATCTGGAATTTCTCAGTAGCAGCCCGGGGTCTGGATTTGAGCCCGGTTGATGGGTCCCTTTACATGGGACTTAAACATAACTGGCGAAATGTGGGTGTACCTACTACAGTTACACCTCTGCCCAACCCTTCGGTGAAACAAGGCGTGATGTTATGTTATGTTACATACTAACAATTTAGTTGCTAAGTACTACTTAATTGTTGTTTTGATTCATTGGCACGCGCGCCGTGCTACTTAAATTCCAGCAGAATATTTTCCACTGTCACCATCTCATTGCAGTGGTAAAAAATCGATTTCTAATAAACGAAAATACAATGCTATCAATTGACCTCTAAGTAGATCGCCATACTTTTTCACGATTCTATAATAATAATAATACAATACCAAGCCAATAAACAAAAAAATGCAAATAAAAAGCTACGTAAATACCTACTCAAATGTACATGCAAAGCTAATTAGGTAGGATTTAGTTAGTTCCATTAAAATCGGATTTATACAGATTTTTGCAGAGTTAATCCAATTTGCATGGCCCCCGTTTGTCTATACAATGAATGATTTGACATAGATCTGACGTACAAACAAAGTCAAATCTGCACAAACAAACAATCACACAGATAAACGCCTTTACTTTTCAACATTGAATTTTATGCTGTCGAAATTGAGTTATCCAGGCTAATAGTGAATTTTGATGGGTTGGTTTGATTGTTGGTTGATTCAGTGATTTGATTGATTAATTGGGTGATTCTGAAATATTCTTTGGTATTGGATACGAAAACATTATACAGTATCTATTCCGTTATTTATTTATTTGCTCTAATGCACATCACACATGTTACAATAGGTGATTTTTTGGTTTTTGTACATGTCACCTGACCCTGTCAGGTCACTTAGAAGCACTAAATTGGTTTACTTTTGAGTTAGTGAACCTTCAATTAACGTTTATTACATACATAAAACTTTAATTGATTTTTTTGATCCATTGGGCGTGACAGACTTGCAAAGAATTTTAGCCACTGTCACTAATTCACTGTAGTGATATAAAAACTTATTAAAATTAACGAAAAGAGAATGCTATCAATTGACCTCTAAGTAGGTCGCCATACTTTTTCACGATTCAATAATAATAATAAAACAATACAAAACCAATAAACAACTGCC
Organism: Xanthia togata; assembly: GCA_963853775.1. NCBI lineage: Eukaryota > Metazoa > Arthropoda > Insecta > Lepidoptera > Noctuidae > Xanthia > Xanthia togata. Next base: position 10,141,750 of record OY970806.1, read on the forward strand.
AATATGGAACTGTCTCGTTGGTCTAGCGGTCCCAATCTGTACTGCTGACCATGAAGTCCTGTGTTCGAGTCCCGGGTCTGGTGTTAAGCTTCGTTCAGACTAGCGCGACGCGACACCGCGACGCGCCACCGGCTATTGTTATACCGTGAAGTTTTCTTAGAAATTGTATTGTTCGAGTCACGTCGCGCCGTCGCGTCGCGTTGGTCTGCACGAGCCTTTACTGGGTTTTTTCATCTGGAATTTTTCAGTAGCAGCCCGGAGTCTAGATTTATGCCCGGCTGAAGGCAATAGACTCGCCCCCTGTTACATGGGACTTATGTATATGAGTTATGTATTATAACTGGCGAAGTGTGGGTGTGTTATAGGTACACCTCTGGCCAACTCTTCGGGGAATACTGGCGTGATGTTATGCTTAAAACCAATCTACAAAACTTAAAACCTATTTATACTAACCAACACTCCCCCCATTTCCCACACCACAACATGAAGTTGTTGAAAACTTTAAAATTCCCCCAAACATGTGCGGTTTTATAAAACTCATTACATGTTAATGTATTCCTTAGGTTACCCTTATTCATATTAAAACAATGGTGTCTGAAAATATGTGGTAAAAATCTCTCGCTATTATGTTATAATGAATAATAGCTATAACACTAGCTTTTGCCCGCGGGTTTGCTCGCGTGGAAGCCGAGATAAAAGTATCCTATGTCCTAACTTAGGTCTCGGTCTATCTGTGTGCCCAAATTTCATACAAATCCGTCAGCTGTTTTAGCGTGATTGAGTAAAAAACATCCAAACATACAAACTTTTACATTTTTAATTTAAACAGGAAGTACAAGTCTTGGATTCAGCCAAATTCTGCATACGAGTAACTCGAGTCTTTTGAAATTTTAGCCTGAATTGGGACGTGCCTACTTGAAACGTATTTATAATTAAGGAAAGAGTATTCATTTCGGTGCAGAATTTTCGCGAGAGTTGGCAGGGTTAATATTTTTTTAAGAAATGCAAGAGTATGTTTTAAATATACGCAGCGGAGCCCTCATTGCGTTACTATTTAATTCAAATATGGGCTTACTTTGATAAATATAGTTGCCATTATCTTTGTATTTATCTAAAATAAAATTAAGTTACTCCTTCTAACATCAGCTATCTGCCAGTGAAAGTCTCGTCAAAATCGGTCCAGCCGTTTCGGAGATTAGCCGGAACAAACAAACAGACAGACAGAAAAATATTAAAACAAGATTTTTTATTTTAAGTACTTTGATATGCATTTAGTAAAAAGCAATTTTTTGACTTTACAAACAGACACTTCAATTTAATTTATTTGTATGTATGTACCTATGTATAGATAGTGCAATCCACGACGACGCGCCCCACTTCGCTCCGCTCCGTACTAAAGTACAGCTTACATTACAGTAATCGCGGAGTGGGGCGCGTCGTCATAGATTACACTATCTGTATAGATGTTATCTACAATGTAGCATGCTAGTTTTAGCGAATTGTTTTAGAAACTGTAAAAAACTCGGTCATCTGTATTGCACTACAATTCTTGTCTCTTGCAAATTTAATATTATTTCATTTTTGTAGACTACGAAATATTGAGACAGCCCTGCCGATACCAATAAAATGAATTTTAGTAGATTTATTGTTTAAGTGCCTATATTATGAGGTCCACTTCAGTATTGTTACATTTGTTATAATACCATCCCCGGGCAGAGAACGAAACTCTTTTGTTATTAGAAGAATACAATTATCATCAGTTAATAAATAGTAGGTACCTGGGCGAGCGAGCTCTGCTCTGGTGAAAATAGATAATGCTCATTTAATAATTACTTTTAGGTACTTATTAATTCCATGCTGCCATGATAGTTGGTACTTACTAATTCCATGCTGCCATGTCATTATTGTAAGGTAGCCATCTTGTTCTAAACTTTGGGCGACCGAGCTCTGGTCGGGTGAAAATACGGAGCAAAATCAATTTTCCCAGTTATGAGACCTAACTAGATCGATTTTTCGCCCCCGTAAACCCCTATATTGCAACTTTCATAGAAAACGGCTCTAACAATGTTGTTAAAGATAAAACTAAAAACGGAAAAAATGTCTCACGGCTAGAATGTTAATTTTTATTAATTATTTTAATGTACAGACGCCAGCAGGTCAACCTACCCGAAACTGTCAAATTTTCTTAATCAACTTTGAACCTTATGCTCTCCAGATAAAGTTGAAAATCTATTATATAAATTTGACAGATTGTAGTAGGTTGATGTGCTGGCGGCTGTACTTATATTGTATGTTTAAAATTAGTCCGGTCAGTTTAACCAAAAAATAGGAGTGAAGTTACAAAAATTCGAACCCAGCTGAAAATTGGTAGGAATGTTCAAAACACCATTACTCGTATAAATCAAAACTAAAAAGTCACAGTTACAGCAAAACGGTAAGTTTTATCATAAAATTAGCGATTCAAAAAGTTGAAAGAGTTGTAATCGTCATAATAATATGTCATTGCATTAACAAGTATAGTGAAATGGCTCAACCAAAACTTACTTACCCTAAACTGCGACAAAACATCGTACATTCCATTCGCTATCCGGCGTAACAACTTGCCCGACAAATCTTTTACTATAAAAGCGCACACCTGCTCCAAACAATCCCCACTATGCTTATGTCCGACACTTACTAGAACTGATACTGTGAAATATCTGGGTGTCCAAATAGACGGAGGATTACGATGGGACAAACAGGTTGACGCCATTACCACTAGAGCTATGAAACTCTTACATATTTTCAAATCCCTTAGAGACTCGGCTGCGCCTGAAACCCTGAAGATGGTGTACTATGCATTATGTCAATCCGTCATTGGATATTGCATCACAGTATGGGGTGGTGCAAATAAAACCAGTCTTCTGAGGATTGAAAGAGCGCAGAGAGCTGTGCTGAAGGTGATGTCACGCAAACCTTATCGCTATCCCACTACGCAACTCTACGCTGATTGCAAGGTACTTTCAGTGCGCCAGCTTTTTCTACTGCAGTCAACTGTTAGAAAACACGCTAGCGTTCCCTCATCTGATCCTAAAAAAAGGAAGAAACTACACTTAAGTACCCTTCACAAAACCTCCTTCGCTCAACACCAATACTACACATTAAGTACATATATCTACACACAAATTCACAAAAAATTAAACATTGTCGATCTAAATAACTATGAAATAAAATCAAAATTAACTGAATGGCTATTAGAACTGGACTATCTACAAACAGAATCCTTACTTAAGTACGTCGCCTAGCTACCTAGATATCCCAAATCACACACAACACACCCCCACACACACACACACACACACGATTACCCACTCACTCACTCACACACACACGATCACCCACTCACTCACACACACACGAACGCACACACACACAAATAGTACAAAATATACACTTAAATTAGTTTTAATATTAGTAGTAAGTAATTGTTGTTATCCTCAACCGCTCGGGTAGATCGACACAGTCTACGAATATAATAAGCACCACATTTTAAGCTGAATCACTGTCTCTCAAGATACAGGTTGCCTAGTTTGAGAGGCAGGGTTTTCCATATTGTGTACAGATTTTAGCTCTTAGATTTGTATTGCATTGTGTTACTACCAAAGCTGTCTTAAAACTGTCTTAAACCTGTTAAATCTGTATTTACTATGAAATAAAAGTTTTTTATTATTTATTTTATTTTATTTTATTTATTATTGTTTGGGCTAGCACAGAAACATTCAACGTTATCTTAGCTTAGATAAATACGTTCAGTACTTATGTTCGTCGACATTAAGGTCTCAGAGTTACTGTCGTATTTGATGGCTATTCAGCAACATCTTCATCTTCTGATATTATATTTGATCAGTCTATGACAGTTTCTACCAGTCAACAGAAATTTCTTGCAAATACTTACAACAAATCTCGGTTCATTTCAATGTTGAAAGAAAAGCTTATTGCTGAAAATACGAGTATATTGGTAAAACAAGGTAATAATGGTGCTGAAACAACAATAGAGCAATTCAATTGAACAAATACAACTATTGTTGTAGATGAAGATGTAAAATTACTCGTATTACTCACTGCTCGACGTCCAATCGAAAAAACATTTTTTTTTAACCTGGAAAAGCTGAACATTCTTTGAAAAGTTTATCAACTTTTACAAAGTGTCAAAATCATGTACTATTTTTACACGCAATAACTGGCTGTGATACAACATCTGCATTTTTCAGAAGGGTTAAAGCAAATTGTTTTTGAAATGTTTGAAAAACAAGATTTAGTTCAATAAGCTGAAGTTTTTAAAAAGAGTAATTAACTCCACAAGAAGTTATTCATACACCAACGGAATTCGCTTTTTTATCTCTATGTATGTAGCTCCTAAAAAAACAACATGCTTAGATAAGTTTCGATATGCATGTTTCGTTAAAAATACTCGAAATATAAAATAAGTACAGTTTGCTTGTCTTCCTTCAACCTCAGCGGCTACTCACCCATTTTTTTCAACACATTTGCTCATAAAATGCATTTACGAAGCCTGTATACTTTGTTCGAAAGTTAAAAATTACGCACCATACAACGGAACGGGTGGTAAAATAGGTACTCTCCTCACCTAAGTACATGTTTTACCGCCCCCTGCGTTGTGTAGCGCCGTGCGTATCCGTTACGGTTTTTCGTTAATTACCATAAAAAATTATATAAGAATTCAACCAAGGAGTTTCAAATTACGAGAATAAATAAGCTGAATGATCGGACCTCCTTGAAAGCGCTTTTGCTCAATACGTTTAACTCACTTTAGTATTAAAGAGAAAATGAGAGGAAAGATGCTTTTCGACTCGACTATTACGATTCGACTTTTTGCGATTCTAATTTTCACCACGCGCACGTAGCGCCATTTGGAAATGACGCCATTTTCATATTAGAAACGTCAAAGATTGTTTGTAATTGTTGCGACTTTCTGACTGATATTTTTATAAACAAAAGTTTGTTTAATTACTTATTGTACTGTTTTCTCGCAAATGTGTTGAAAAACGTTGTATGACACACGCGCGGAAATTGGTATACACATAAAACCAACTTACCGCTCTAGTATCATAAATAACTATTTCGGGTATATTACCAAGTTCAAGTGTGGCTTGGTTATCAGCTAGACCCAAAAGACTGGGGTTGGTAGTTGGTCGACAATACATTAGAACCAGTTCAAACTTTACTCCCACCTGCGCCGGAAAAACTGCTAAACACAATTTTTTGCAACTGTAAAAAGGGATGTAGTGCTAAATTTGGTAGCAAAAAAGTTCAAAGTCGCGTGGAAACGTGTGCATATTATGACGATTACAACTCTTTCAACTTTTTGAATCGTTATATCTTAAAAACGGTGGGTCGCAGGACAAAAAATATTTCGAAATTTTTAATAATTAACTATCTGATCTACAATTTTTTTCTGGGATTTTTTTTTGATGAAACTTACCATTTTGCTGAAAATCGCGAAAATCCCATTTTTGAGACCTTTGACCCCGAGAAAAAAAATCCAGGTATCGGATCGATGAGAACTTTTTAGATTTCATTTAAGATGGTGTTTTGAACAATCCAACCAATTTTCAGCTGGATGCGAATTTTTGTACCCTTGGATGTCTAAATTGACCGGACTAAAATACATAATGTAGAATACGTGGTTCCAATTAATGTGTTAACCTAATCGCCACTCAGTGTACCTACATAATACAAATATTGCTCATTTAATAGTAAGTATAGGATTTTAAAACAGCACACACGCATAAGCAGTTAACTAGCTAGACAAAAATGTATGTCAAAAATGTAGGTCACATAACTAACATCACGCCTGTAATCCTCGAAGGGTTAGGCAGAGGTGTAGCTGCAGGACACATACGTTTCACTAGTTATGTTTATGTCTTATGAGCGAGCCTATAGCAATCAACCGGCCACAATCCAGACTCCGGGCTGCTACTGAGAAAACCCAATAGCACTTTGCCCGTCTTGGGGATCGAACCCAGGATCTCATGCTTAGCAGTAACGCTTGCAACCACTAGACCAACGAGACAGTCATTATTATTTATATCACTGAATGTTTTATTTGTCGACATATTGACGCAATGACTTGTGAACTGTCAAAATTAAGGCCATCGCGATTGCGTTACGTAATTAGACAGCCGGACACTTTAAATCAATATTTCCTATGGGAAATACCTAGTTTCACTACCGTGTTAGCCTTTGATGTAGCGTCATCATTAAAAGTTTCTACTACTTTCGCAGTAGGTACTCGGTTCCATAGCTCTGGCATTGCTTATTCGTGCGTCGGAGTTTCGGTATATAACGGATGGATTGTCAAACGCAGGTTTGCAGTCTAGTTGTATGCATGGTTGTTAACCTTTCCAATCTGGAATACGATTGAAGTATATTATTGGGTTTCGAACGAAAACAGAAATATAAAACCGGCTTAGTGCGAGTCGGATTCGTACACGAAGGGTTACCGTATTAGGATCTAGCAAAAACAGCGAAAAAACACGTTTCTTGTATGAGGACCCCCTTTAATTATTAACTTTATTTAATTTTGTTTATTTTTTTATAGCGGCAATAGAAATACACCATCATCTGCCTAGCCTTTTCCCAACTACGTTGGGGTCAGCTTCCAGTCTAACCGGATGCAGCTGAATACCAGTATTTTATATGGAGCGACTGCCTATCTGACCTCCACAACCCAGTAATTGGGTGATACGATACCCCTTGGTAAGACTGGTTGTCAGACTTTCGGGCTTCTGACGACCCGTAACGACTGTCAAAGATCCACGAATGACAGCCGGGACCAACAGCTTAACGTGCTTTCCGAGGCACGGAGGAGTCTCGGTACGTAAAGATGGTCCCCCATCCACAGACCAACCCCGGCAAGCGTAGCTTAACCTGACGGATCGACCCGTGCGGCAGTTATTACTTAGCCACGAGCTCCTCTCGGCAATAGAAATACATAATCTGTGAAAATTTCAACTTTCAACCTATTACGGTTTCTGAGATACAGCCCGCGCCCTGTCCTTTCTATATGTTTTCCAATAGGGCGCCGACGAGTTAACGTCGTGACGGCGTCTCGTCTTTTCTGTATGTTTTACGTCGCGACAGCTGTATACATTTTATATGCAAGTAGATTAAACGGGCGCCGCGACTGCGACGGGTCCGTGCCTTGCGTCTGTTCTGTGTGGCCGGTGCCTAAGCCAACGGCCAGACAGAAAAGACGCAAGACGAGGGCGGGGCGCGGACCCGTCGCAGACAGGGCGCCGTCACGACTTTTTAACATATATAGAAAAGACACGGACCCGTCGCAGACAGGGCGCCATTATTGACCAAGCTTGATCTTGGACATTTCTGTTAGAATAATCTGGTCTGTTATAATTATAAATTACTGGATTATTTTCAATTAAATTACAAAATGTAACGTTAAATTCAAAGTCGTCACGCATTGTAACGTTCGTTCGCACGTAACGTTCTAACTACTCCGACGCAAGATGCACAATGGCGAGCGGGCGAGCGCTGTGAGAACCTGCCCTCCGCGCCCTTTCCGCTCCCCCGCTTGCGCCCGTGCAGGCCCGCGCCCTGCCCGCGCCCTGTCCTTTCTATATGTTTTCCAATAGGGCGCCGACGAGTTAACGTCGTGACGGCGTCCCGTCTTTTCTGTATGTTTTACGTCGCGACGGCTGTATACATTTTATATGCAAGTAGATTAAACGGGCGCCGCGACTGCGACGGGTCCGTGCCTTGCGTCTGTTCTGTGTGGCCGGTGCCTTATTCTACTCACAACCGACATGCGTGCTGTATAACCAGATGAACTTACACGAAGTAAAAGGGGTATGTAAGTAAGGGTTGTAGCAGATGGCGTTCTATAGTTTCTGCCTGCCCCCATGGGAAGACGGCGTGAGTTTATGAATGCGTGTAAACTTAATTATAATAAAGAAATTATGAATCGGTACCTATTTACTTAGAATCAATGTACAGAAGTTAAATACCGCCACCCACCTCATTATAGCACTATTCAGATGTAAACGATGTCGTTGTCACGTTCGGTAGCGATACTGTTTCAAAGTGACTATTGATGGTGCAATCCACGACGACGCGCCCCACTCCGCTCCGCTCCGTAATATAGTACAGCTTAAAGTACAGTAATCGCGGAGTGGGGCGTGTCGTCGTGGATTGCACTATCTGTAACCAGAAGGCGAACCAGTATCGCTACCAAGCGTGACAGCGTTATCGCTTAAGAGGGAACAGGGCCTGCGAGGAATTTCAAAAATAGGTATTTGAAGAAACTATTGTCGTCGTCTTACCTCAAGTCTGCTTCCGTAGAGTGCGATAGGGACAGCTGCAGCTCAGACCGATTATATCACAAAAAAAATGACGAGATCGACGTTTCGTATTCCCCTTTTTTCTCCTCGAAAACTGAGCCGATTAAATATTTTTTTACACTAAAATTTTAAGAAAGAGTATGTCTGGGTTCCTATCATTTTCATGTATGTTAAAAACTTTTCGAATTTGTCTAGTAGTCCTCTAATCACGGCGGTATAAATGAGGCAATTTTGACATTTTTGGAGGGTCTTGTTTTCTTTACTAATATGTTTCTGAAAAAAACGAAATAACAGGGACGTGTCAACAGCAGACCTCGACTTTATTTAAAAAAAAAAAATCTCTCGTGGCATTATTCAGGGAGAAAAAAGGGGAATACATTTGTATGGAGAATCGCAGGCCCTGCTCCCTCTTAAATCTGAATATGTCTTTAAAGCGTCGTGCAGACCGGCGCGACGCCACTCTAACAAAACAATTTCTAAGAAAACTTCGCTGGAGAAAAATTACCGGAATCACGCTAGTCTGCACGAGCCTTAATGATAGTTTCAATACAAAGTGCCCAGACTGATTCTTTAATTTTTAGTTTTGACATACTTCTGGCCAAAACATGCTGGCCACTTTGAAAAATAATGGTTGGTTAAAATTTAATCTTGATTAGTGCGCATTATTGTTAATGTAGTTACAATCGGCTGACTCAAAAAGACGTACAGTATACATCGACAAAAATTCATTTGATTGTCTACAATTTGTGTTCCATAACACTATTTCAAAAATTGTGGAAGGTTTAGGCAGTATCAATCACGAAAGACAAGATTAAAAAACTTATAAATATGTAGTTATTAGCTGTTTTACGAGATCTAGTTTAGTAATATGATTGACCTTTGCATTTGCGATTTCATTATTTAAGTAATTATTGTTTTTGAGGAGCTCGTTACTAAGTAATATCAGCCACATGGGTCGATCTATCAGGCTAAGCTACACTTGCCGAGATTGGTTCGTGGATAGGTGACCATCTTTACACATCGAGACTCCTCTGTGCCTCGGAAAGCACGTTAAGCCGTTGGTCCCGGGTGTCATTCGTGGATCTTTAACAGTCGTTACAGGTCGTCAGAAGCCCGAAAGTCTGACAACCAGTTACCAAGGGGTATCGTATTACCTAGTTACTGGGTTGTGGAGGTCAGATAGGCAGTCGCTTCATGTAAAATACTAGTATTCAGCTGCATCAGGTAAGACTAGAAACCGACCCCATCAAAGTTGAGAAAAGGCTAGGCAAATACATAATACAGGCTGCGTTTTGTTTGTGCAGGTTTCTTTCTTTTTTACTATACAGGCTCAATTTTTAGTCAGTCTAAATCTTTTCTAGGCATTAGGTATGACTCACTAACTCCACTTTTGAAAAAAAAAAACGATATGTAAAATAATTTTAATATTAAATCATTTTCTCGAAAGAATTATCCGCTCTGCATGGTATATATAATAACTTTGTGATGTGATATCTCAATATTTTTCTATTGAGTGATACTAAAAGAAAAAACACGTATTCAATGATTTTCGCCAAAGATTAATATATCAACATTTGGACGATGACTAAAAACTCAGCCTGTATATACAAGGTGTAAATAACGCAAGACATCTTAAGCATCATTGTACTCATTATTATGAACAACTTTTACTACGGGACCAACCATGAAATCGCGAAAAAAAAATCAGCTGTTCAATACATTTGTGTTCGTATAATTCGTCAAAATGTACTGAACAGCTGATTTTTTTTCCCACCCCGCTCTCCCGCGTATACCGAGACAATCAGGAAATGCTCATTGAAATATAGGCGCTCGGTAAGCTTTCGGTACCGAGTATACTGAGCATGCCGATCCCGCACCGCAAACGTACAGGGCCTCAAGTCTGCTATTACAATAGTGTCAGAATGGTCGATCATTGATTTCATAATTGTTGATTTTGACAAGTTTGGTAATCTACTAACATATTGGCGTCATTATGACTTTCCAATGGTCAACCACTGACACTCCATTGAAAGAAATGGCATCTATTGCTAAACTCGTACATAATGAAAAATTAATGACTGACTCAGGCGGTAATCTGGACAAAAAATTTTGACAGTTCCATGGATCAGTGACTTACCATGAGAACGTAATTGTGCAGTCATCTCTTTTAATTCGTTACGAGTATCGTGTTTGTGGAATACAATGATCAACCAATGATCGACCATTATGAATTTAGCTGATTACGAACTTTTAGCAAAATGACAATGGGATCGTGTTGGAATTACGAATTTATAAAAATAGCAGACTTCGGCCCCTGACCAGCGATGAAAGGACCTTACTGTAAGTACATAAATGGTGAAGAAATAACCTAAAACATAGCGAGCTGCAAACTGTGGTTGTTCACATTTATTACGGTATTTTGTTCTTGTGTTATATTGAGTTAATCTGAAGCGTGCTCCGACATCTCCTAACATATGTACTCAATTTATCCCCAGCGTCAAATGGTGAAGAAAAATATATTATTGAGAGAAAATCCTCACGTTCTCTGTAGCTGTTTGAAGCATTGTAAATGTCTGTAGATGGCGCCACACACTGCTTAGTTGGAAATAAATGATCTTTAACGACATCCTGTTTTTTTACACGGCTTATAAATCTATGATTTCGGGTGAATAATTCGCTGTTATTGTGTTAGTTCATCATAGAAAGGAGCTCGTGGCTAAATAATAACAGAACCACGGTATGGTCGTCAAGGTTAAGCAACGCTTACCGGACAACCATCCATTACATACCAAGACCCGTGCGTGCCTCGGAAAGCACGTTAAGCCGTTAGTCCCGGCTGTCATGTTGTAGATCTTCGACAGTCGGGGTAGTCAGAAGCCGAAAGTCTGACAACCAGTCTTACCAAGGGGTATCCGGCATTCGCTCCATGTAAGTTACTGAAATTCAGCTGCATTCGGTTTGACTGGAAGCTAACCCCAACATAGTTGGGATAAAGCTAGGTAGATGATGTCTGTTCATCATAATTGGTAGCCAATTGTGGTAATTGTGGAAAACACTTTGTCAAACCGAACTCTTTGTTTATAATATGGGCCTTATTTAGGTTACTATAGGAATTATTTTGTTATGACTTACGTAAATAAAAGGTAGTAAAAAGCTTAGAAAACAAAATTAAGTTTTTTTTAATGAAATTCTGCATTTCCCAAATGAAGAGTTGTTGAAAGGTACAAATGAGTTTAATTCAACCTCAAATTATAAACACCTTTAATGAAAACAAGGTTTAGTAAAAAGTGCCTACTCACATGTCTGCCTTTCCCTTAAAAATACAGGTGTCACGAGTATTGGGATGAAATGTTGCTTTTTCTCGCCTTAGTTTAGCACAGGTTCGCACGGGCGTATTTTTTCTCGTATTGAATTTTCGACGCTCAGCTTAGCGCCGAGAGTTGAATATCCAACAGTGTGTTTTCTTGACGCGTTGGGATACGCGCTGGATGCGCCCTGTTGGATTTTCAATACTCGGCTCAATACCGAGAGTTGAAAATCCAGTGTACGAAAAAAAAAAAGTTGCGATAAAAATATGTTCGTGGTGTACCTTATAAAAATACTATTTCTGAGAAGTATACGATACTAATAAAAGCTTAGAAATAGAAACATTTTTTTTCTAATCAGTGTTTTCTTTGAATAAAATATCTACGTATTTCTTTTATTAGGTCCATAATGGAAAGCCTTTTTAAGACATTTCTCTATTTAGTAAGGTCAAGCAATAACAATACTAGAAAATAATGATATCCCAAAAAATATTGACTCGAGAACTTTCTTCAAAATATGTAAGTATCCAAAATTAGACAGATAAGTACCTATGATATCGTTGTGAACATTTTGATACTGTTAACGTTCTGGAACCCTTTGTGGGACATTAGATACATACTAATATTAGGAAGCATATTTCACTTTTAGGCGCATAATTATTACTAAGCTGTTAAAAAAAAAAAAAAAAAATGAGAACAATCGCTGAATATTCAATTTTGAAAACGAATTCTAAATTCGCTTGAGTGATCGAACTTAACCAGACTTATTTTTCTTCCAGCCTAAATGATGTAAGGTTTCCTTTTACAGCCAACCTTTACAGTACCTACCTAATCATTGCAAGATTAACCGTATAAATTAATTAAAACAAATTGTTATCAGAGAGTTCTAGAGGTACTTACAATTTAAATACCAACACTCCCAAGATTTATTTAAAGTAATTAATCACTGAAGTAACAAATGACGTCAACCCGATGAACTGCTCAAAACAACGCCTATTTATGTCATTAAATTCTCCAGTAGAATTAATCTACGTCGCAAAGCGGAATGAAAAGGGGGCTATTCAAAAATTGCAGTCCTTTGTTCAAGAACGTCGTTGATCATTTTGTTCCGGCGACCCGTCTATTGTCTGCAAAGATGTCCATAAATCCAATGGGAACTACAATTTTAATAATAAGACAAGTCATTTTTGATTCTGCGTGGTTTCGGTAAGGCATATTTTGTAGTAAAACTTGATTGTGCTATACTTATTAAACAATTACCGCAACTGAAACTGCAATGAAATTATTTTTATTTCTAAATTTATTTATCTTCTAAGACACTTTCACAAGTCAATGTTTCGGTAAATATTTGAAAACTAGACAATATAATAGGTCCCTTTGTGTCACCCTATGTAAAATGTCTGTAATTTTTATGGTGAAATAATTTAATATTTTTAAATTAAATTATTTTTTATAATTTTTATGGTACAATAAAGCGTATTCTATCTATCTATCTATGTAATAATCATTCTAAACAATAAAATACAGCTTGGCAAGAAAGAGTAAAATGAAAATGAGGGAACCACTACCGCACTTAGGTCACTTCGAATGGGAAATGAATAAAATAATTTAAACAAATAGTTAAAAATTCTGCTTGTAGTTGGCTCAAAACCTACTAGCACTTGTCGGCAAAGTAATGCCATCATAATATGTCTTTATTACTTCAGTAAAATATTTAGTTCCAAATCTCACCACCTCAGACTCTTATGTCGACCAGAACTTACCCTACGTAGGAAAGTTATCTAAACTAATATTATAAAGATAAAATAATTGATTTTTTGTATGTTTGTAATAAAGACTGCCTCGTTTGTCTAATGTTCGCAAGCGCTACTGCTGAACATGAGGTCCTGGGTTCGATTCCCAGGTCGGGCAAAGTGTCATTGGGTTTTTCTTTCTGGAATTTCTCAGTAGCAGCCCGGAGTCTGGATTTGTGCCCGGTAGATGGCAATAGGCTCGCCCCCTATTACATGGGACTTAAACTTAACTGGCGAAATGTGGGTGTTACTATAGGTACACCTCTGCCCAACTTCGGTAAAACAAGGCTTGATGTTATGTTATGTTGTAATTAATAAATTCAAAGCTACTGGACAAATTCAATAAATTCTTTCACAAGTAGAATGCTATATTATCACTGAACGCTGAGTAACATAGGTTATAATTTATATAAATATCACGCGGGCGAAGCCGCAGGCGGAAGATAGCGATGCATAAAAATGAAAATTATTATGTGCTCAACCGCAACGTTAAAATTTCGAAAGCGTTCTGCGGTGCAAACGCGTGAGGAAAAAAAAGGCACCCTAACCTGATTTTAGCTAGATAACGCTCAGTTTATGAATCGCAATTTTCTTTCCAAGGGAAACGGCTTTTTCTTCCACAATTCTCACTAATTTGAAGCAACCCAGTTTCCCGTTTCCAGTTGCAACGTGTGTATCTATAGTGCAACAGTAGGCAGTTCTCGTCCATTGTCGGGACTGTCGGGGGATGACAACGTTAGTCGCTCGGCGACCGCGGTACCGACCTGTCGTCCCGGGATGATTTGAAATCAGAACGCGAGTTCAACAGATTACATATGTTCACATATGGAACAGTGATTTGATAAAACGGTTATTTTGTATGTGAATTTAGTAAAATGATTTATTGCTGATTTTATTAAAAATAACTTAGTGTAATTAATGTAGTTGGTGTTTCGTTGTTATAATATAGTGTTAAATATTCAAAAACTTTGTATTGAGTAAGCTGTTCGTGTTTTCGGTAGAATATTTTAGACTATATTGGACAAACTTTGAAGTATTTGAATAAACTTCGCTTGTGTAAATAAATTATTTTACCAGGGAATTAAAATAACAAGGTAAGTTCATAAAAGTTGTTCAATCTTAATTAACTGTTTATTAAATAAAATTTTATTTGTTTACACAGCAATAACTCAACAAATCAAGTTTATTTTCAATTGTGTATTCACTTACAGCATAAATATAATTACTTGTAAATAATCAAAAGAAATATAGGTACATTCTAACAAAAACTGAATTATGGCGCGTAAAATAATTTGTCAATTGAAGTTCGCAAAACTACAATTAGGTTGGTAATTCATATTCATTTGAATGAGACATCTACTCTTAATTACATATTATCAAGCCAAACTCTTTAAAAGCCTTAATTGAAAAGCAACAATATTGAAAAACATTACAATCAATTAGTAACCCATTACCGTACACTTTAGGATACTCATCTACGTATTGTTAAAAATTAAAGATATCTAGGTAGATAGGTATCTTTTTGAGGTTCACTATATGTAACACGTTGGATTTTTTTTGTTTTTAATTGTACCTAGTTCGATTTTTTTTTGTTTTTAATGTAACCTATACTCCATTTGAAATAAGATATTTAAATAAACTTTTTTACAATCCACTCAATTCTATTCTGACCCCCTATACCGTAGAAATACCAACTGTTTACTGCAGCTGCCATTTGTCATGCCACCAACGCAATAGAAGTCAAAATCGGTTGACCTTTTTGACAGTCCTGTCAAAAAGGTTTATTTAAATGTCTAATCTTATTTCAAATGGAGTATAGTTAAGTATGGAAGGGGCTGGTGTCTGTGACACATTTTTTTTTAATAAGTACAGGCACCAACGATACTCTTTT
Source organism: Xanthia togata (assembly GCA_963853775.1). NCBI lineage: Eukaryota > Metazoa > Arthropoda > Insecta > Lepidoptera > Noctuidae > Xanthia > Xanthia togata. Next base: position 10,157,096 of record OY970806.1, read on the forward strand.
TTCTGTAATAAATATTTTTTACTAAGAATAAATGTGTTTCTTCCAAAACCAAAAAAAAAACCATGAGTGACTTCTTTACTCTCAGTTTTACTGAATTGTAGGATAAAAATGCGGCATCAAACTTCGACAAAGATATAAACGTACACGCCATTATCTTCACAACACATTGAGTCCTAATAGGAATTTCATCAAATGCTCATTGTGCTCATAAACTTCCGACTAGACATACCTTATTCATCTATTCCGTGAGAAATACCAGAGCACCCCATGAATAGACTACAGGCACAATGTAGTGGACTGGCAAGTCCACCTGGCCTTTGTATGGCCCAACAAGGCCCCAATTCAAGGCCTCCATTTTCCTACAACCACATACATACGTATTTAATTTATGATGCCGCAATAAAATGAGAATGGACCACAATTCTGCAAACATTGTTGCATTCTTGGATACTGTTTTCAACAATATATTTTTGCATACAGGCAACTAATGTTTTGCTTTTTAATTAATTTGAGTACTGGTAAACCATCAGGAAAATAAAAGAATAAGCACCATTCTGAAATTAATTAGTTTTTATGAGAGGATGTAATTGCTATTCCTTGTAAAATTTATGAGGTAGGGTATTTAAAAGTGTAGTAATTGTGTTATTTAATTTCTTACTTTAAAAAAAAATGAAATCGTCGTTATAATGAAAGCTAGTATAATTATTATCTTATGTAGATTTCCTTTTGACAATGTTGATAAACGCTTAACTTAACATTGTAGTTGCAAACAATGTTCTCCAATGCATTCCAACTGCTACTGCAATTTTTTTTTAAGACCATACATTTCTTATAGGTTTTCCAGTAATCTATGAGTAAAGAACCATTCTCTGTATATTTTTTCAACATTTTAGACTTTAGTTTCAGCGATAAGGGAGGGAAACGGTCAGTTTTCATAAATTTTCTTGAATATCTTAAATTAAATTATTGATTTTAAAATTATAAAAAAAAACTGAGATCCTCGTAACAAGCCATTTCATTTGATATGTCACATGGTAGAATTTGCAAGACTTTGTGGGTGACCCCCATATTCAAAATGCATTTATTTACGTTACAAGGTCACAGAAATACATTTATGTGTACCAAATTTCAACCTAATCGGTCCATTAGATTCCGAGCTAATTGGCTGTGACAGACGGACAGACAGACGAGTGATCCTATAAGGGTTCGTTTTTCCTTTTGAGGCACGGAACCCTGATGAAAAATTTACTTAAAAGGCAGATGTAACTGGAAACGCCGAGGACGCCCGCCCTATGAGGACACATACTGACCTTATTGGTGATGTTCTTCAAAATGGACAGGTGCGTAGTACTCGCAACCGGCGTGCGTGTATGACCAGATGTATGAACGTAAACGAGGCAAAAGGAGTATGTAAGGATCGTAGCAGGTGGCGTTCTGTAGTTTCTGCCTACCTACATGGGAAGAAGGCCTGAGTTTATGTATGCGTGTGTGTAAAAAATATTACTGAAAATAATTGTGTAAGAAATTTTTTAGCAACTAAGTATATACCCAATTTTATTTACACGATTTATCGAAAGCCATTTTCTTTGTCCTTAGAAGTTCTCTATTACACTCACGGACATTGTAAATGGGCTATTTGAATACGCTATTGCAATTTACCTGACCTCAAATTATGGTAATTTGGGGTATTACCTTGCCTTTATACGTTGGCACTCTAGCGTCAACAAACAACGTCAAGCGCACTATTCCTAACCACTTTAATAGTCTTCTATGATAAGGGCAGTGAACGATGATCTAAACGCGGGCGATATTGGTCCATATTTCTTAGGCGCGAAAGTTTTGCTATTATAGCTTAAAGTTGTACCGTTACTGATAAACAAGTTTTAATGGTTCGAATAAATTGAAGCATGTTTGAAAAAGTAGCAATTTTTTAAATTTGTGATGAATGATGATCCATAATTCAATTTTTTTTTATTTTTGTTGTCTACCGGTATAAATTATCAACCTACATTTAACCAGGATTCATTCTAATTCTATATTTAAAACTCGATATATTCGAGATTTAATTATGGAATTGTACCTTATGGCAGTAGATAGGATTGAAAAGCAGTAAAAGAACTATATACCCTGGAATGGCTTGCTGGGTTTGCCAAGCTGCCTTTGATTTACACTACAATGCACTTAAACTGGCCACTCATAAAATACACCCTTTGTTCCAATATTATTGGTATTGGAACAAAGGGTATTATTAAGGGCAATATTTTAGTATAAGAATATTTTTTCTCATCCTGTAGCGATTCATGTTTGATTGAAACCCAAATCAAATCCAAGGAATATTGTAACAAACACAAAACAGTATATAAATTGTCTTTAATTTGTCCTAAATTGGTCGCGTTTCCTTGGCATTAACTAAGAAAATGACAAAACAATATTTTCGTAAACCAATAAATATTTATTGCTGATCTTATAATGTAAATGGAGATTTTCTCCTTAGTACATTGTACCGATCAGAAAATTAATGTTCATGTCATAATTTGAATATACAATAGACTAAGGAGGTTTCTTCTAAATAATCGTTTTTTGTTACAATCTTCATTAAAGACTCGTCAGTATTCATTTAATGTTATCCTTTGGAATAATTTATTTTGTTTTACTGTATCGTGTTATTGATCTTCTGTCCTAGGATTTAGGCCGCGACGCTTTTCTCAATGCTAAATAATGGGCCTAGTAATTTCTTTAGTGACCTTTATTACATAGTTTTCATTGTGTAGCAGTTTTTGGCTGAGAAAATTAAAACAAAGCGACCTCATTTTACTGACTTAAGATATTTATTTAGAAACATCTATTTACTAACCTAATTATTTTATTTATATTTCGTACTTTTAAATCAAATATTTATATATTTTTGGGCACTTAAAGTAACTTACCCGTATTTTTTTGTTGAACAATATTATAACGATAATGTCTGCTACATTGATATTCATCGAAAGGTTTTCTGAAGAGATATCCGTAGGCGATAAGACCATCCATTGTAACAAAACACCTACTTTGTTTTTGTTGTCTGTGATATAGTTTAATCAGTTCAGATTTTTCCCAGGTGGATAAGTTTGGGTCCCAAAATATTTGTTCCGTATTCAAATAAAATAATTGAAACAAGATAATATATTTTCCGTTATTAAAACCTAATAGTGAAATAAAACTTGCAACGGTCTGCTGTACAGTTTATATGGCCGGCATATGTAGTAGGGAAATTGCATTTGTGTCGGGAACATAAGTCTACCTTACTGTTCTTTGAAATTACCTGGATATCTAAAGTTAAAACAGTTTATTTTTAGATCCTTGATACTTGAGTTTTTAGAATAAAGAGTCAGCACCCGCTCTTTATGGTCTTACAACTGATGCAGACACGATCAATTTATCCGATAAATATAATGTTAAAAGTCGCCTTTTTTGTACGTCTGGGTAGTGTAGTGACCGTGTTGTTCTTCTAAACTACGTTCCCGACATTGATACTGATTTAACTATAATTTAGAGAATTTATTCCGAAAGGTTTACTTATGTGCATAATATATTAATGTTAAACTTACATATTATTATTAAGAGTACCTGGCCGATCGAGCTCTGCTCTGGTGAGAATAGAGAATGCTCATTTAATAGTATAGGAAAGTTCATACTAATTCCATGCAGCCATGATAGTAGGTACTTACTTACCTATATCAAGCTGCCATGTCTTTATTTTAAGGTAGTCATTTTGTTCTAAACTTTGGGCGACCGAGCTCTGGTCGGTGAAAATACGGAGATAACAAATTTTACCAGATAGGAGACCTAGCTAGATCGATTTTTCGCTCCCGTAAACCCCCTATATTGCAACTTTCATCGAAATTGTTAGAGCCGTTTTCGTGACCGTGATTACTTATAATGGGTGGGCCATCTAGTGTTTTAAATTTGAATCGGCTATAAAAATATTACTGATTATTTTTTAACATTTTATTGGAAAAGTTGAACTTTGTCATTTAAGAACGGAACAAAATATCATTATCAGTGGCGGATTTACAAATTTTCAAGGTATAGGCTGAATAGTTTTTGCCGCCCTTGCCTCAACAATTTTCATATCATACATTATTTTTACAATGCAACAATTTCCTACTCAGCCTGCTGGTAAATCCGCCACTGATCATTCTTATGACTACCACGACCCCATCCGATCAACCCAATTTTTCAGTTCATTTTCGATTGTTTCGACATGAATCAATTTGTTTCCAAAAATTTAAGAGAATCACATGTAGGTGACATTTGGTTTCAACAAGATCACATGTCACACAGCCAACGTAACCATCGATCTTTTGCGCACTGTTTTTGAAAATCGAATAATCAGCCGAATTACTGATGTCAATTGGCCGCCTCGGAGCTGTGATTTGAGCCCTTTGGATTATTTTCTGTGGGGAACCATTAAGGATAAATGTTACGCAAACTATCCAGAGACAATTGAAGCGTTGAAACGTGAAATCTAAGTTGCCATTAAACACCTTGTATATACAAATTTGCTCGTTTATAAGTACACGATATAATGTAAGTTGTAAATACCTTTCGAAGTAGGGCCAAATTGCTGGTTCTTCATAAAAATATAACAGCTAACTTCCATATTATATTATTATGAGTAAGACAAAGAAAAAGAGAAACAGGCTCCCCAAAAAGAGCTCAGTCTCCTTACTCCTTAAGTCTTCTATTCTGGACCGAGTTCTAATGACACTAGACTGACGGCACTAAAGCACATAAAGTGTTTAATTTCATGGCATAATGCAGCTTAAATAGTGCCAACAGGTAGGTACCAACTTTCCCTTATCACTAACGAGCAACGCAGTAATTAATTCTCGTCAGTCACATTAGAAACTAGACTACGACGAGCTATGTTGGAAGGGTTAAGAATAATTATGGAATTTTTCTACTTTGGGGTGACCTACTTTCAGATAAATCGCTTAATGATGGTCATTCAGTCATTAGGGCATCGCGATGAGTTTTTGGTTTCATTTAAACAAAAAAGTACCATATTATTGTACTTAATGCTGGGCAAAGTCGGTAAGGAATTATAAACCATACATATTTCATTGTTATTCTTAACTCCGCTACGGATTTTGGTGCGGTTTTCACTATTCTTTAGAGAATTGAGCGGTTTATGTGTACAATACATTTAAATTAAACGTACATATTATATTAAGTCCCCACCTATGAAATCAGCGTTTTGTATGGAGAGTTTTAAAGTAGTTGCATTTTTCATACTAACATTTTCTTAGTTTATTTAACAACCATGAACACTAATGTTTAAAAACTAAGATAACGTATGCCACTTAGATTAAGCGACAAAAATAAGTTTTGGCTAAGTTTTAAAACAAATAGTGGCTAGCAAAAAGAGGAGTCATTTTTAAGGTATTTTTTATAGAAAACAATAAGTATTAAGGTTTTTTTACTATTGGTAGTTGTCAAATCATAGAAGTGACGAGGTTCTCTATTTGTGAGAAAAAAAACTCCAATTTCATGGGTGGGGACCCAATAATAAAGGAAATCTCGAAGTTTTGTCAAGTCGTAAAACCATGTGAAGCAAGGTCACTAGTTAAGTAAGCTTATAAAAAAATGCAATGCAAATCCCACTGTATACTTATTTGTGCATGCGATGATGCGATTTTTCAAAACGACCGTCGCTTGTCTTATACTTTGAGTTTTCGAAGAGTAAACCGTTCAATTTTTAATACAGCGCAAACCCATCCAAGTGTCAAACGCAGAAAAGTTGGTAACCTTTGGAAATTGATGGATCTAACCCATGTGTGTCGTTATGTGACAGGTGTACTAACATATACCTAGGTTTGGTTCAGCCAAGCTGTGTTCGAGAATCGACGGCGGCACGGCTAAAACAAATCCCTGTAACTTATGTTAGCCGCCATATTGAAAATACTGGGTGCAATGGTACTTTGTTCCTGTCGACTGTTTTAGCTCCCTGGCTACAGTAGACTTTATAGCGACATTTTAACAGCAGCCTGTAAAACTCACTTTGAAGTGGGTGAGATTACTTCTGTAAGTGCATTATAAAATAGAGTTTTTTTTAAGTGTGAATAAAGATGAATAATGTGGGTGTTACAGGATAGTCTAGTGGTTTGAGCGTTTAGATTTAACATAAAATAACATCACGCCTGTAATCCCCAAAGTGTTAGGCAGCGGTGTACCTATAGTACTCCCTCATTTCGCCAGCTATGTTTAAGTCCCATGTAATAGGGGTCGAGCCCATTGCTATCAACCGGGCGTTTTAATATGTTCGGGTAAAAATGGTTACAAAAATAACTCCTACGTATACTAATCGTACGTGAAGTACCTTTATGTTTCTGTGAAAGCTTATCCTATAGATGTTTGACATTTAGGACCTAAAGTGTGGGAGTTAAACTCGATTTTTATCGTAATAAGTTATTTATTATTATATTTACATCACTGGACATTTCAGTTTTTGTTTTTATGAAATTTCACGACCGTTGCCAAAGTTCGAAAAATTAATAAATTTAAATCCCAAAGCTGAAAAACGTAACCTGTGTAGGTAATTAAGGTTTACGTTTTGGGCTTTTATTGTGTTACAGGATAATGGTCGTATTTCCTCTTATGGTCCATTAACGCTCAATACCTATTCATATTTTTAGGGATAAAATGTGAAGGTCGAAATTCGGACAATTATTTTCTTTTAGATTTTTTTTCGGACAGTTCCGGGTGATTTAAAAAAAAAAGGATTTATTTTGTTTTTGTAAGCGAGGTCTGCCTAAAAAATAATGGAAATTAAGTGGAAATAACAAATCGGGTTTATTTTGAGGATAATTATTTTTTATCTGCCTTTTTGTAACCAACGAGTGAATACCCACGAAATTTCGAGTTGCTGCATAATTTTTAAGTAGTCAAATTTTTGGTTACAAAGGTCTTAAGGGGGAGGCGTGGCATTTGGCGTATTTGGCGAAGGTACATAGGCGACAAAACTTAGCAACCTGTTTTTAACTTTGTACAGATTCTTTTGATTATTTTCTTCTTTGTATTTACTACTTCTCTAACCTTACGGATTCTAGGCCCATGTCCAAACAAATACTCAAACCCAAGTAAATAGAAAATGGGAATAAAGACGAAACCTTTTAAAATGTTGTTAAATACCTTAGTACATATAATTACGTTTAAAAAAAAAAAAACAACTCGTAAAAGGGATTTGAAAATCGAGCTTAATTTTTTGCGTGCTTAAAATATGTTTTGTAGGTAGATAGGTATACTCAAATTTAATGTCTAATAGTGAAAATAATTTAAATTAATTTTAAACAAAATTTACTGCAGTACCCAAACGTAACCAAAAATGAATAATAAAACTGTCTACCTTGTTTAATTAGCTCGTAAATTTTCAGTAAGCTGCAAAGGAGAATGACATTATGAGCAATGTTCAAAAGGAATTCTGTATAAAGCGCCAGGCCCAAGTAGGAACTTATTACTTATGCCACGTAAAAGAGCTCACAGACAAAACCTCCAAGTTTTCAAAATTATTTAAAGTTTCGGGAAAGTGAGTTAGAGTTGTAATGAGAAAGTAGAGATAGCGAGAGTGGAACTGGTGAAATGTGGTGTACTATAGGTACACCTCTGCCTAACCCTTTGGGGATTACAGGCGTGATGTTATGTTATATGTGTTACGTTTGAGGCAATTTAAATATTTTGAATTGTATGCAATAAAGTTAAGAAAAAAGTACACAAGCCCAGAAGTCATTATAGTAAAATATTTTGAAATACATAACTACCCAAAATTATTAAAATGATCTTTACATTATACGTAGCAAAAATCATGTCCATTTGTGCATTTACAGCATCACAAACTTCTAAATCTGAAACATTAAAAGTAATTAGTGTTTTGTCCACGTCCTCTTGATGTGCTACAACATCTTTTTGTATCTTTTTTTTATTTCAGACTTTCTGATGCCTTATTTCCGTCCTCGTAGCATTTAAAGCAATTATATTTAAATTCTTCTCCGCTGGTAATTGGGTTACTTTTGTTTAAAATTTTCGAGCTTTTGTTCCATTTCTTTAAGCCTTTTATCACAAATGAATGCATTACGCCTTTATTCTGAGATCTGTTCATCTCTCTGGATTCGTGCTCTTCTAATATTTTATTCTTCAATGTGTTTGGCTTCGGCAACACGTCGCTTTGACTCAATGGCACATCTAAAGCTTTCGAATTCCTACTAAACTATAGACAGCAAATCATCGTTGACATGAATACTCACTTCTGCTAGTTTACTATCAGCGTCGATAAAACTATTCATATGATCTCCTAAATCACCTGTTTCCAACATTTTGTGCAACATCAATCGCTTTTGAAGTGTAGTTTTCAACTATAGTTCCTTGATAAAAAAACAATCTTTATTTATATAATTAATTCTAATTAAATTTGTTTATTAGTAATAAAATGTAATATTATCTTTTAGATTTCAAACCTAGGTACCATTTTGTCATCGATAGAAATTCAAATATTCTCGTTGTTTGTAATCTACAGGTACGTAGGTTTAAGATATTATATCAACATAACATACATATATCATATACAATATATATTATATATATGATATATATCGAGACCCCTCCGTGCCTAGGTAAGCACGCTAAGCCATTGGTCCCAACTGTCATTCGTAGAACTTTGACAGTCATTACGGGTAGTCAGAAGCCTAAAAAGTCTGACAACCAGTCTTACCAAGGGGTATATCATGTTACCCAGTAAATGGGTTACGGAGGTCAGATAAGCGCAGTCGCCCCATGTAAAATACTAGTATTCAGCTGCTTCCGGTTAGACTTGAAGCCGACCCCAACATAGTTGGGAAAAACCGCACTAATTTACTTCCATTAAGTAAGTATGTATTAGTCTATAAACTTATGTTTGCACAACATAATTATATTCCGATCAAACACACAAGCCAACGAACTTTTAGTTTAATAACACTAAATATATAATAAATAGTTGAAACTCATATTTCAACTAAACCGACATATCAAATTTAAAGTGGATCAAGTAAATATCTTTCAAACACACACATCCTTAATACTTAGTAACTAACATGTTGGTAACTTCTAAAATTACCCAAACAAACCATATATCAGACTATAAACTACCAATTTAAAGTTTGTATGTACATTCGAACGCACGTCGATGGTAATAACAATTTGACCTTAAGCTAGCCAAGTGTAGTAGGGACTTTCAGTAATAAGAGGTCAGTTAACACTGATTTTGTTACCACTGAAGTGTGGCCTACTATACAAAGACGATGGTGAACTTAGTTACAGGTAATTGTGTAGTGTTCAGTAAAGTATTAAGTTCTTAGGAATATAAGTTCTGGTTTAGTGTATTAAATTACCAAGTTACTTAAACTTAAGATTCTGGGAACATCAATTTATTTTTAAAACCAGTATCATGTAGCTATCTTGTGGCATGATGTGGCGTTATATTCGAAAAAGTCATTATCATATCTACTTGCCCGGGTCAAACCTTTCTCCAAAAAATCTGTTGTAGAATCTATTTCGAAATAATATCCAATCAAATCTAATGAGATAAAACATTTAATGAAATAGGTTTTCTGAAACTAGGTAAACATCAGTACATACAGTCAGATTTATTTATTTTTTGCTATCGTTTTTGGCGGCATCTACAACGCCACAAGCAAACTACGCATCACACTGACGTCACGCAAAAATGCTGCGTCGCGCAAGCAGCGTTTACCGCGCGACCAGCCTATAAACAACGTCCCAACATCAATCGTCGGGCAGTTGCCCACCAGACACACCCGTCTGATTGGAGGATCCTCCCTTTTCTATAGAGGATGATAAAGGTCAACCGAGATGACCAAGACCGAGAATAGAAAAAACTGGAAAAAATATCAAAATGCGCTAATTTTGCATATTATATATATTTAAGAGTAACATTTTTAATATTCAAAATTAAACAACATGATGTTGTAACACAAAAATAATCAATTTTTCGGCGTTTTCGTCCATCGAGAAGTGACCTTTCGTCTTATAACTAACTGACCAGCTCTGCTAAAAAGCTGTTCACTTACTACAGTAGTAAGCGACGCTGATAAAAACCTTTTATGCTGCAGGCCTAAGTACTTTATTAGGTTACGAATACCAGTACTCAAAAATATTTGCATTTGTTTGCTGTCTTGACTTTCTAAGAAAGATATCAAGCGCAATTTCGATTACAGCATTTGAACTGTTTTTATCACTGGGCATTGGTTCATCTTCAAACTGTATGAAATCATGAGCTGCTCATAAGTTGGATTCATCTGTTGCGGCCATGTTCGATGAGCAAATTTATACTGAGCTGACGATTCAGTAAATTTATACCGTACAATAAGTCTCGGTTATGGCCAATAATCTCGGCGTTATTTAGCCGAGAATCAAGACCGAGTTCTCGGTCCGATTTGTAGCCGAGAATGCCCGAACCGAGACAAGACCGAGATCTCGGTCGAGCCTTAGAGGATAAGTAAACTTTACACCCTATTCCTCTTACCTTTATAATTATCGTAAAGCAGAAACACAATTAACAAAAGTGGCTGCCATGGCAGTTATCCAACTAAACACCAGAATCTTGCACTTGGCCACAACATTTTAATAGCAAAAACGACTTTACAGCGTAAAAATAAATACCAAGCACAAGTTACAACTCATAACTTAAAAAAAAAACTCACAAACGAGGTGAATGAATGAGATCCATTTATTTACCACCCCAGATAATGTAAAGCTCGGGTTTCACAGTCTCATTCAAATTCGTAATTTCCCTGCTACACCGGTTAGTTGCGTTTCTAAACTTCGCCTTAAGGACCCTTGGCGAAGTTTTTCAATTAAAAGCAGTCGGAGTAAGAGATCAAAATGCCCGCGTAAACAGATTTCAAGTTGAAAATGGCTACCTACTTGATTTTCGAAGTTACGAGTAAGTTGAACTTAATCTGGCTAGTCTTTTCATAGGATAGCTGTAATTTTCTGTTAGTTTTTTTTTGTTGTATTTTGTATGGTTTGAGCAATTATGAGAGATTTGGAAAATCCTAGTTAGTTTTATTTGTCCTATTTTAAGAGTAGTTAAGTCCCAATTCCTGTTCGTATCATAAAATCTTTCGAATTGTGAAGTGAATTTTCATCCATAAGGTCACACAGTAAGTAAACAGCCAGTATGTACTTTAATTTCCCTACCATAGCACAAAATATACTTAACTTAAGTTACATTTGAATTTGAATTACGAATCATCACGTTTGACTTCAGCACGTGAAAACGACAGTTCCCGACCGTGACGTACTACTATTGAATTTGCTTGAGTTAACACATGATTATAATTACTTCTGCGTTTGAAACTCAACACGACCCTAAATATGTTTGCGTGTATAAATAAATTAATATACCGACTAATTAATCTTCGAAAATAGGTGAGTCCCTTTAAACCGCGAACCGTTTATAGGAGAATCGAAGGGAAAATCGAGAATGTAATTAAACTGTGACCCTGTTTGATTAAAATGTTAGGATTTCACTTACAAGACATTGGGAACAATTTAAGTGAATTGATCAATCTAATGAGAATTTAACGCGGTTTGAGTGTTTCAGACCGGGAGATGGCGACGACAATGTTATTTATTGAAAACCGTTGGAATTCTAATACGTTTTTAATTTGTCTTTTTACTGTCTTGGCCCTTTTTTTCGTCTGAAGAGTTTCTTTAATAGTACGTCTCTCTTTAAATGAATATGGCTACTTCAATGAATTTCGTTGTAACGGCAGAAGCAGAAAACAATTTTGATCCACCCCTGATCATTTTACAAAACAATTCATTTTACAAAGCGAGTTTATTTTGTCGTCTAAAACTACTGAACCGATTTTGATGATATTGATTAAGGGGAAAGATAGTTTAGTACATGAAATTTAATTTAGTCGCTCGAAAAACAAAATCTATTCAAACAAGAGGGGCCTCAAACAAAGCTCCAAGATTCAATATTAAGATTAATTACAAAACTAGAGTAATAACGATCAGAACGTATGTAACATCCACTAATACTGTAGGAACTGAGTACCCTATTCATTGTCTATAGTAATACTAGGGTTCTATTGTCTAATAATATCATAATGTGTTACGAAGCTCTGTCGATGATGTATAGATTCCTGGATAACAATATCCTCATCTCTTGTAGGTGTACAGGAAACAGTGGAATTATATGAAGAATATTAGCAGTAGTCAATGTTCAATAAAATATTGGGATTCTATAAACTATCTGAGTCGAACGAATGTGGACTAAATTCGTTGTATTAGAATTTTAATTTTAGTGTTTAGATTATTGGGATGTTCTATACATTCATAGATTTAATAATAGTGTTGTATAATAGGCCTACCTAAAGTGTCCCAATATTGGCTCATTCATTTTCACAGTAAGTACCTATATTTTCGGATAGGTATTCTCTCGAAGTTTATTTCTCTTCTTAATAGTTGTAAATAAATATCTTTTTTTATTATTCCTATCCAAAAACATCGCTCTGCTACAGTTTCCTTCCCATTCGTCTTAAAATCATAAAGAAAGAACATGCAAAATAGACTAGGCTGGTGTTCTTTTCAAAAACACGAATAACTGATCTCTTTTCTTATGCGAAAACCTTCCTGCTACATTTTCCCTGTTAGCCTCGTATTACAGAGCCCATGCACAATGATGGCGTTGTAATTTCAACTATATATCCTTTTTATTTTTCCAACTAACAATGCGAAACAAATTCGAAAAGTTTCAGAACTGCGAACTCAACTCGAGTCATTTGGGAACCGATAACAGACCAGGTGCATGAAGTTGAAGTCTGTTAACAAAAGTTACAGGTTGTGTAGAAAAAGTTACCGCTAATAATGCTATTGTACTAATACAATGAGATTAAAAGTTTCTGAACGTGAGTTTGCGTAGAAGTCGAGGGAATTAACTGGTATAAACAGTTTTCAGTCTAGGATTTTTGAACCCTTTGTTTGACATGTTGCGCCAACCCCAAATAAATTTGGTTAAGGGCAGGAAAATTATGACATATAAGACACAGGTTTTTTTTTCTAATTCTGTGAGACCTATCAAAATACTTTCCTTTTGCCACTTATAACTGCACATTTTCATAGTTTACTCAAACTTTTTTTTCTTTTTTTGGTTGGGAATTCATTAAATGACTTCTCCCGCTCTGGATGGAGCTGCAGAACCAAGTATCAAGGCAACCCCATCAGTACCATTTTCTTCTTTGTGGTTGGAAAAAAAAAATGACTTCTCCCGCTCTGGGTGGAGCGGGAGGGCGTGTCAGACTCTTACTGACTAAAACCCACCCGTGTTCCTTCTGTTGCCTGTGCAATGCCAGGGGGCCACGGTATCCCTTTCGGACTTTCCCGCAACCCCGGCAGTAGTTTACTTAACCTTGATTACAGTTCTTGTTTAATTCCAAATATCTACTCAATCGCGCTTTAACCATTTTCATAAGTTGTGTCTATGTTGGGGGCACTGTAAAAAGGTGAACCTTCTATCGTTAGGTAGGTATATCGAAAGGTGCGACTCTACCTTCCTAATATTGCATACCTAGTTTCGCAACTCTTACTACCGATGTAGATACATAGTGGGTTACGGTCGGCTTCCGGTCTGACCACAGCTTGTGCGTAAACCGTTAGAATTTTCACGAAAAATCTTTCCAAAAGCCAACACTACTACTCCACTGAATAACTACACAAGTTTCAGTATTCAAACACTGAAAAACTGACAGTTTTTCTAGACTCACAGTTTTACAATTTTATGGGTGGAGTAAAACGTAACTAAATAGAAATACAGTATACGATGCCGTCAGCGTTTTATTTGGCCTTTCATCCAACAACTCAATACTTTTAACATGCTTGAAACATCCAATAGCATCGACACAACGCATAACAATCTGCCAACCACCGCATCGTCGACAATCTAAAATCGACATCACAATCTCCCATCTCCCCTCCCCGTCTTTAGCCACTGACGTTTCATAAAATTGGATCGGCGTTTTTCCATTCCACATAGACTAGGCTGTGAACACACCAGCTATGTTCCGCTGATGTGAACTGTTTTTCGCGTTGTTTTATATAGCGTTCCCCTGAGGGTGAAGTCGAGTTACCATCTAAATTACAAACGGAATTTTTAATGCGATTTTCCGTTCGTTCATCGCTAATTAATTTTTATTCCAACTCAGAGCTAATATAACTGGATTATTTTATAATTAAGTGATATTTTGTTATCGTGGCATGTTGATTCAGGCGGTGCTTGATAGGGTGGTATTGCATTGTCAGCGGTTTGTGATTTTAATATTTACAGCTGTCTTTTATTTGTGGTGGCAAAATAATGATGATCTGATATTGCAAATTTTGTAGTCTGTAGAAATAACAAAAAAAGATTATTTGTAATAGCGAATACTGGATACGAGAATAAATTACAGTGATAGTTTGATAAAAAAACAAAAATAAAAGATACAAAAAACAAAAAAACCTAGAATGTTTGTGGCTTTTATGTTTCAATTTTACGCCATAAAATACTAATATCTTGAAGATAGATGTAATCTCCGTTTTCTAATTATAATTAAACATAAATCTTAGGCCTAAAAACAGAATAAAACGATGGTACTTTATTATCGTTGTAAGATATGGCACCACCTTGTTCTAATGGCTTTTAAGCTAGCTGCCTAAATTATTTCTCAGTTTCTTTTGTAATCAGTGAAAAATAATTTGTACCATTAATTATTTATAAAGGTTACAGCAGTGTTTTATTTTGTGTTAAATGTTTTGCAATGGTCTAAGCTGAAATGCAATGGCAATCCTAACGAATATTATAAATGCGAAAATGAGTTTGTTTGTTTGTTAAGCTTTCACGCTAAAACGGCTGAACGGATTTGGATGAAAATTAGCACATGGGTAGACCATGACCTGGAAAAGGACAAAATATACCTTTTATCCTGATATTCCCACGGATCGAGACTTATGCGGGTAAAACCGCGGGACGCAGCTAGTACATTAATAATGAAAGTCTAAATAATTACAGGGTTAAATATGTTTTTTGTATCTACGACTGTACAATAATGATTGCATTTAGTATCAAGGAATTACATATAAAAAAATATTTATTTATATCAATACACGAAAAATACGTGATAACTTTTTTAACACAATACACGTAAAATAATTGCTAAAAGTACTTCAATGTTTTCAGCAATATCCAAATGTACGGCAAAAATACATTAGTAGGATTGTCAGACGAACGATCATTCTATTTTGAACCTTGTGTTCGCAGCTGTATAATTTTAAATGGTTCAGAGAGATTCTAGCCATGTGACATGGCATTGTATGCCCAAAAAAATGTCGAATAGACAGAGATTTATATTATGCGGCGGAAAACGGACCTATCTCGGTTTTCAGGAGACCCAGATCGTTTATACCAATTAAGTTTTTTCCACATGAGTCAACAAAATAATTTTATTTCTGTATAAAATTTTTATGAAGCGGAAATAGTGGAAAGAACAATGCCCACTTCCCATACATTTAAAAACCTGATAATGAACGTTTATGTATAGTTATGAGGTATAGTAGAAAGACTACCTTTAAGTTTAGAAAATAATGTCTAATAGTCATTTTTACGGTTTAAACGCTACGAAGTCCAAAAAATGTTACTTTTTAGGTTAGGATTTGCTGATACTTACTAAATATAGAGAAATAAATGTGCTTTACCTAATTATTAACACTCGAAGTATAGTCTTAAATAGGATACCTACCTGGCTATGTATATGCATCAAGCATACGTTGCAGTTTATGTAAAGTATACGACGACTTTTTCTGACGACGGCATTGTCAAGAGGACGGGTTTTCAATGGTATGGTAAGCAAAGGTCGTCAGATGAGGAAGATATCGAGGTCCAACGGCGGTAAATAAGGTCGTAAAAAGAACTAACACACACAAAATGGCACATTACACAACGAGACGTAAGCGCAACAACGAAGGACTGCACCGATAACCGATGCCAATGCAATCGGAGAACTGTCAAATGTCCAAAAAATCCGTTTCACTCTTGCGAACTCAATTACATACTGCATGATTAATTAATTTAATTTTTGTTATTTTTTTATTAATCTGTATTAGGAAAATACTACTATAGAAATACTTACCGATTAAATAAAACGTAAAGTAATATATAAAACTCAGAAACAGAGTTGAATAAAGTCAAGTAGCGGTATGTAAAATGGAACGTTGTAAAAACAGGGAAGTTGAGATGCGTTCAAAACATGGTATACGTTTACTCTTACGTAGAATAAGCATAAAGAAATATTTAAAAATATTCTTTTCCTGCGTTTCTTTTAAAATTGTGATAAGCGTAATTAATATACTATTAAATTAGCTGAATTTTAAGATTTATTTCATTACTATACACAGTCAGGTGAAAAATGAGCATCCTTCTTTCTGTAGAATTTCTCCTTAAATATTACAAAATGTTATCGCGTAAATTGAATGGCGTCCGTCGGTAGTTTCTTTACTGTGTTCGGGTTGTTTTATTTCTAGGAAAGTAAACTATTGAGGGTAGTAATATTGCTTTCGCTTGCAGCCATATTGTGTTTACTCTGAACGTACGGGATACGGTTAACCCTTATAATATCGGAAAGTTACGATAAAATATTGCTAAACTTTATGAGGATTTCTTCTGGATCTGACATTTTCTTTACCCAATGCATTACTAATATTTATAATCTCCAAACCGCATGTTTTCCTTTTCACTTGGTCCCACTTTAATAAGACGTCAACGACAAAACTGATTAAATAAATGAAAGATTAATAATAATTATTAATGTAAATAAAAACTATAAAGTGAAAGAACAGTAGAGAGCTACAGGCTTATAATAACAATTATAGACGGGAATCGCTTTTTAAGAGATGTGGTCAAGTTTTTGGCTCGTCTGCAAAAGTTGATTATCCAATCCAGACATAAATAGTTCTTGGCTTTCGAAAAAGAATTCAGGCGTTATTAATATTTTATTTTTCTTTTATTTCATTTATATTATATTACATTTACATTTTTAAAGACTTTTATAAAAACAAAAAAAAACATTTTGCATTAAAAGTTTGTAATTATTTCCCTCATAGCATCCTTTCGCCCAAATTCAAGTTTACTTACAGAAGTTATTGTTTTCAATTAAGCCTGAATTTTCAGAACTAACACCTAATTTCGTGAAGAAAATGTTTTATTCTACCTAAAGCTATTTGAGACAGATTTTAATTAAGCAGGTCTTTCTTCACAGTCAAATTAATTAGATTTGTAACTTCGTTTTAATTTGCTTTTGATCTTGTTTGTGGATTTTGAAAATGATTCAATTTATTTGTTTTTAAATGTGAAATTCTTAGTTGAATAAATGCAAAAGAGGGAAATATCGTTGACAAAAAGAAAAATTATGTAAGTGGTATGATTTTCTTTCTTGTTATTTGAATCTTACGATATTTTTAGATATACTGTATGTTATGGAACAATTCTAAACGACAGGTCAAAACAATTTATCTAAAACTAAATGAAACTCGCCATTTATCCAAATATTTTTCCTTATCAAAGAAAAAACCGAGCAACCTGTATAAAATGAATTTATTTCAATACAAAAAAGACAATTTGCTATCAAAAAATTACGTGGCTCTTGTGAAATTTATAGCCGTGACCATGAAAAATCCAATTTTGGTTAGGGACAGAACCTAAAAGTTATTCATAAAACATAAAAAACTGGTAGATTGCATGAGCTGTTTATCATCCCACAAAATTGCGAGTGTCAACTGAAGAAAATGAATTACGTCGAACCTCTAAGGAGATGGGTACGAACAGAATTTTTTAGATCTGAAATGAAAGAGATAGAAAGATAAATGGTGAGTTGCTGATCATGTTACATTTTTATTGTTCTTCAGTAATAGTTTTGTCAAAAGATTACAAATGAACACGAAAGTTCTCGGTTTTCTTCTATAATCTTTGTTTTCAGGGTGACGGTACTATTAACTCTGTAAATATCTCATTGCTCTAAGGGCGCGTTCACGCGAGATGCACACGCTGTGTCGCACCGAAAAAAAACGTGCTCGTTTCAACGCACCGTCATTATGACTGCCCGACAATTCCGAAAACGTATTTGGCTCGCAATAGGTACCTAATTAGTAATGGGATGGATATATGTTGTTTACTATCCTATCAATGTTTTTTTCGCCAGGAAGGAGATATTAACAATGAAAATGATTACATAACAAACTATGAGATAAACATAATAAAGAGTGCTGAAAATTATCGTGATGATACACTCCAATGAGACAGTAATTCTTCAAAAGCATATCATTCTCACTTACGTATCCCTCTATATGTTGCACAAGCTTCATCTCAAGTAGCACAGACAAATACTTGTTCTCTCCCTTGTTCTAGTAAAGATTGTTATTGTTCTATTATGCTTTAAGATAGTTAAGGGAGAGGGTTAGGTAAATTATTAAGCAAAAACCTGAGTCAATCTGCTGTTAATTATTGCATGGGAAAACGGAAATCCTACGAAGAGATAATGTTGGAAGTGTTGCTTCCCGAGGACTTTTGCCTCCAGATCCCATGGCGGCAATCCGGCAAGGAGGCTCGCCGCCTCACCGGAGACCGTGCGGTATCCCCGGACCAGCCGGGTGGCCATGACTTCACTCAGTAGCAGCCTGGAGTCTGGATTTGTGCCCGGTTGATGGCAATAGGCTCGCCCCCTATTACATGGGACTTAAACATAACTGGCGAAATGTGGGTGTACTTGCTACAGGTTCACCTCTGCCCAACCCTTCGGGGAAATAAGGCGTGATGTTATGTTATGTTATGTTGTATGTTGACTTGAAAGAGCATGACAGTTGAGAGTATGTTATGCTCAGTTAAATGTCTCGCTGATGGTGGCGAGTGTGTTGGATCATTCGGTTCTCTACAAAATGGTTGAGCTGGATGGTGCAGATCCACGCGTCACGTTCGTGAACGGGAGCCGTCAGTTGAGATTGGTCATCTCTTATCTGCCAAGGCTTATTTTTAATCTTATATTTTGAATCGTTTTTGTTTTTTTTTTTACTGTTGCAAAATCCTGGGTACATTATTTATGTTGCTTCTATATGTGATAGAAGCAACAAGGATAATGTACCCAGGATTTTGTAATATCTATATTTAAAAGAGTGTCTTTGGAGTTTATTGCCCGTTCTTCTCCATAGAGATCTTCGTTTTGGAATAGGCATCTAGCTTCAAATTTCTTACTCACTGACCGACTCTTTGACAATTCAAAAGTGCCTGTAAATGGTTTAATAGTTGAAATAAATGCTTTGAGTTGAGTTGGAATCACCGCAGTAAAAGGAATTTTTCCCATAGCCATAATCTCTGTAGTCATCCCATCCCCCTTTTTAGCCATATCATCTTTCACAAAATCCATCCTTTGGTTTTCCTTCCTTCCTTCCACGTTCATAGTTTTAAACTTTCCCCACAATATGTTCCTTATGCCTCTACATTACATACATACCTACCAACCCATACCATGCCAACAGATTTCCGCACAACTTATCGGTCACCGCCGGTACCACTTTCAGACTTCCTCTGTCATACGTACTTTTACCGGCTCGCGTAGATCTAATCCGTCATCGACTGAATTATGCTCATACGTCGTCGGCTGTACTCAGCCGATCGAATTGAACATTATGTTTACGAAATTGAGTGCGTACACCTAGCGGTAAGACCACCCAATTTGTTATCCTACATAAACTTTTTACATTTATATCTGTAATTCGTATGGTGTACATAATAACGAATATTTTATTCTAGTTATCTGACGTCATTGGACGATGTGAACACCGACTAACCTCGATTTACACCGGTGATAAACCAAACGGTGACTTTCTATTCTTAGCAAAATCTCCAGCCACGAACTAAGGGCCCGTTTAATAAATTAACAAAGTTCCTGAGTTCTGTTGTTTGTCTTTTAATTACTCCACAAAAGTTTTATCATTTTTGATCGGCAGAAGAATTTCGGAATGGAAAAACTTTTGCGAAGCGTTGTACAAGTAACGATATTTTTGTTAAGAATATTTGAAAATGTTAATACAGAATCTTTGACTATTGTTTTGTTTATAAATAAATAAAGAACTGAGTTTATTATGGAAGTTGGACTTATATAGACTGTAGGTACGAATGTTGTGATGAAAGGGATTTTCTAGACGTTACTTGAGACCTTGTATCTTTAAATTTTACAAGACTTTCTTTAATCCAAGTATTTTTCTAGATATTTTTGTAATGTTCTTGTTCCAACCCAACGTCAAATAAGATCCATATAATTATCTCAGAAATTATAACGTAACAGAAAATCGCCAATGTCAAGGCATTATTTTGTCTATAGAATCAGATCTAACGCTGCTATTGTCCCACTGCAAGGCAAGGTCTCTCTCTCCCTCTTCTACACAATTCTGTCTTGTGCTAGTGCTGGCCAGTCCTTTCGGTAGGAGTCAAGCTCGTCCCGCCTTCTTCGCCTTGGCCTGTTTTGTCACAATAACAAAACTCTCGCATTTCCTATGAACTCTTCAAACGATAACAACATTTCTTCTTTCAAAATCAATAAACTAATTCATATAAAAAAGTAGAACCAATTAAATGAAGACATTTAGCAAAAAGCATACGACGCGATTCCAAGATAAATTGTCTTTGTATTTGCTCTTTATCCCTGAATGGAATCTCGACGTCGATTGAGCTATTTTTCTGTAACGATGACGTATTTTCCGCCAACACTGTTACAGGGTAATCATGTTGTTTCGTTCTTTTCTTTTTATGCCCTGGAATTAGGTTGAAAACGACCTAGTAGAGACGGTTTTTAGTCATTTTAGTTTGCAATTTTCAAGAGAGTGGAAACTGTTACCTAGGTGAAATAAATTGCTGTCGTCACGTAATTAAGTTGCCTGGTTATGATAATATGGATGATATAGCTATGTATTTATAAGTAAATAGTATGCTCACTTTTTTTTGACACTGCATGCTCCGTTGGTTTCGTGGTCGCAAGCGCAACTGCTGAGCGTGGGGTCCTAGGTTCGATTCCTGGGTCGGGCTAAGTGTTATTGGGTATTTCTTGGTAACAGCAGGAAGTTTGGAAGTTGGCAGTGTGATACCCCCGTGCCTCGGAAAACACGTTAAGCCGTAAGTTGGTCCTGAGCCTGATTTCTCTCCGGTCGTGTCGGAGTGCGTCCCATCGGACTCTGAGAGTGCACCTGTGTCTGGACACAAATGTATGTGCACTATAATAATTATATCCCACGCCGAAGGCTGATCTCCGCTGAGATTGGTCGCTACGGGCAAAATTTGGTCTTGAGGACTATTATGCTCTCTTGGAGAACTCTCTGCTGCGCTGGGAAAATAAAGGGTTACGTCGAATTCCTACCGACTGCTACAAAAATAAAATAAAACCAGCATTAATAATAAATTCAACATTGATCCACCGCCAATTCATAAACGTAACCATATACGTGGATTCAGTACCTGACTTATTTAAGGCATACGTGACTGCGCGACCGACACTGATCCGAATCGCTTGAACTTCCCCTCACGTTCCAAACGAAAAGAGTGTGACGTTTCATAAATGTATAAAATACACACCCTTTACGTTGTAAACATAACATAAATGCCGACACGTCTTCAAGTTAAACATGCTTGAAGTTTATCTTGGTTTTATGCTCGACTTTCAAACTTGGCGACTGAGATACCACAGGTTTATGTTTGTTCCTTCAATCAATCGAGAAGGAATAAACGCGAATATTTTTAAAATTCATAGTGCTAGATTGTAACAGAATTTTGAATTATAATAGCGAGTCAGCGAGTTTGTATAACGATTTGCTGGTGAAACAAATTTTAGAGCAGTTTGCATCTGAAATACTGATTAATTCAATGTGTCATTCAACCGGTCTTTTCCCGGAATTTGCAATAATTCGACATTAAAATGACGTAAACCGCGCGTCAAACATTTTTCTGAATTTTTCGGTGTTAGCTGTAATTTTTTTATTATTTTTGGTCTAATTGGCGAGAATATCCGTTATACCATAGGTTAAAACAGCTCACAGACGATAACAGCCATTAAGTATTTAGCAGCACTTTTTCCCGCGTCGCCAATTGGCGATGTTCTACTTTTACGGTTTAAATCACTATTTTTACTGCTAAATTATGACTATTATCGTCTGAGGGCTGTTTTATCGTATGGTCTTACGGATATTCTCGTCGATTAGACCAAAAATAATCAAAAAGTTACAGGTAACACCGAAAAATTCAGAAAAATGTTAAAACCGCTCAATGTCAAACAATGGGGACAGACCGGTCAAGGTTTGATTATGTAATCCAATCCAAGTTTGGTCTAAAATCTCTCATTTTAGCCTACTGCTTTCCGTAACAGAAACTGCTGTGAGACATTGCTTGTAGTAAAAAAAAACACCACAGATGCAGAGAAAATTGGAAGGTGTAACAAATAAAATAATCAATACTAATACATTAGCATACATGTAAACAAAATACACATTGTCAAGAGAAATAACGATAAGTTCAGGGAGAAAAAGAATTCAGTAGATCAGAACTGGGATATTTCTGCCAACTTCTTACGAATGTGTTCACGAGCATCTATAGGGTATCGTTCAATGTAATGAGTGAATACACCACCACATTTTATCTAGGATCCTGTCGGCCCAAATGTATTAGGCCAGTTCCTTAGCAACGTATTGGTCCTACCCTATGAAAAATAGTACCGTCTTCACTTATTGATATCTACACGCCCCACGTTGGGCGCCACTATAATGGCTAGGGCTGCATAAAGTAGGCCACGCAAGCCATCAACTGATAGGTAGGTAGTAGGTAAAAGATATTTCAATTAAGCAGCTCGAAAAGTTAATACATATATTAATAAATTTAGTAACACGGCTAGGTCGCGGGTAAGGTCCTAACACTGTGGTGTTACCCGCGACCTAGCCGTGTGGTTCTGAGCACTAACACTAAAAAGGTACCGTCCTTGGCTACACGTGGTAGACGTGGGGGCCTGTCACAGGCTCGCTGCAAAGACTCGTGGTGGCAGGCTGCAGTAGGCCGGACGGCCTTCGTAAGACCGCTGCTAGAGAGCGTCGGTAGCACGTGGAGGCCGCCTGTCAGCATAGGTCACAGGCCTGTTAGCACAGGCACGTGGCGGCAGACCACTGGTTGTCAGAACAACTATTATGTAGGTGGCGTGCAGTATCGCAACGCTCAGCAGCAGGAAATGGTAAGGAGGCCTTCCCTCAGCCCGTACAAGGAACCCTGGAAGCGCCATAGGGAGCGCATGTTAGATGCGGTGCAAGATAGCAGCAAGCCACATGCGATGTGCCAGCTTCTTCCCCTTTTTAAGCCAAGGAACGGTGGGGGAAGTATGGTAAGTAGACGCTCAGCACATCGCAGCAGTTTACAGGCAGAGAGTTTGCAAACATAGCGTGGCGCATTGACAGATGCCAAAATTAGGTTAAGTATGCGTGCACGCGTGCACAAAACATAAAGTAAACGTGATCCTAGCACGTTTACTTTATGTTTTGGCTCACTAATCACTAACAATAGCACAGCAAGGCACCACACCTACATATATATTACCATCACCTGTGCGCTGGATAACTCTCATCCGCGGGCCCATAATCGACACAAACGTAATCGAATATCACTTAGGTGATAAAATCAATATAGGTTATCCAGCGCAGAGGGTCTGGTATTTTTACCAAACTAATGTGGAACTCACCCTAGGTCGGGGCACAGGATTTCGAGGATCAGGGAATAGTATCCACAGCTCTGCAAGCGGAAGCGAAATGACAGAGCGTCTCTGGGAAATTAGTGTTGTACCCCGATTCTACTCATGTGATTAGGAGCTTACTATTTGTGATATTTCAGCAACACTCGACTATTGTTAGTTGTGAATCCTCACAACGCTACACTCTATGTAAAGAAATTCGTTCAGGGCAATATTTCAGTCAACCCTATTTCTATCGCCGAACTCCATTGCACTTTGTTCCAGTTTGAAGTGCCAGTGGCACTTCAGACTTCAACTTTGTCTCTCTGTGACGTAACATAGTGACATTCGAGGCACATGCCAGGTTGACGAGACGTAAAAGGTAAAAAGCGAGATAAAGCCGTATAAATCTCTGAGGAGTAGTTTAAACATGTTAGGACATCTGTTAGTTCTATCACTCATTTTAATAAAGGTAACAGAAGAAAATAAAATTGGAAAGAAAAAGAGTTTATTCTATCTATTTTAAGATAAAGTAAAATCATTGTACCATAGAAAAACAAATAAAAATACTTTCACAGTTTCGCTTCGACGGAGTATTTATATTTTTCTACAATCTTACAATATTAGCATGTGAACGGATTGTCATTCGGAATAAAATGTGTTGCAACATTAAAACTCATCTACCACGAATACAACATTCAGACTAACAAAAACTAACCACAGTTATAAATTCAAAAGTCATTTATTCAAACTAGGCTGAGAATCAGCACTTTTCGAACGTCAAAATTACATAAGACAGTCCCCCAAAACGCTCATCCTTCACCACTTCCTAGTGCTTTTGCTGGGAAGAAGTGGCACAATAAACCTCTACAGACACTAAATCAGTACAATAGGGATGATGACTAAAAAAATGTTTTTTGTCCGTAATGTAGATTATAAAAAAATAACGCACACGTATTTTTTCTTTTTTTGCGTTATCAAAAGATTACGGCGATACAGTGAGTTATAACGTGCCATGATGTCACTTGTATGTAGATTTTAACCATACTTGTGACGTATCAACCCCCACTCCCCAACTTTAATGCGTTGTATCTAAGTCATTTTTCATTAATATGATAAAGCAAAAAATACGTGTCTAATATTTTATTATTATCTGACTGACGGACTAAATAGACCTGGACTAGATTGACCCAGGCATCATCCCTATTTCTGTGATTTCATCAAAGCTAGTGAAGTAGTCATGCTTACAAGCACAATTTGCGTGGGATCATCGCGCGAATCTGTTTCCACAGTAATTAGTCGGTGTTATTTCGCATCACGTCCTTTGTACAAATCTTCTTCGTTTGTATTTATTTTTCATTGAACTGCTTTTGTGAATATGTGTGTACGTTAACTATTTTGGTACTCGTTACGATTGGCTGCTTTTTATTATCTTCTAGGATTGCTAAGAATGGTTGAGGAATAAGTTAAGTTTTTTTTTTTTATATTATTCAAATGAATAAAAACCGATATCAAGAGCCAAGGTATGAGTATATTATGTTTGAGCTTGTTTTTTTTTTTCATATGTAGAAAATACCGTCTATATGCTGTGATAAAATCTAGCTTTTTTATCTATATATATATAGTTGTTCATCTTTATCTTTCTTGACAGTCAAACTATATCTATAGGCAGGTAATTATCAAAATTGAGTGAATCGGGGTTTTTAATTTTGTAAAAAAGATACTAGACAATTTATAAATCCAAAAGAAATATTGTTTGTTTTTTTTCCATAAAATTGCGAATTGATATTTTCCTCCTACAAACGTGGTTTTCATACGTGTCAACGCATTAAATAATACATACCCACGCTTACAATTCAGAATACAATCATGAACAACTCAAAAAACATGCGGATTCCGTATTCTGTATTTTAATAAAACCAGTTATATTTGCCTCGAAATAACAAAACACGCTTATAAAATTCAAATATCGTATGAATGACGTCACAATAGGGTTGTACATTCCACTTCGTATGTTCACGCTTCTTGTTGAGATCGACGTGGCAGCTAACTGTCTTGAGGATAAGTGATGATTTTGTTTACCACGATTATGATGGATGGATGTTTGCGAGGTAGGAAAATTATTTTTCTGCTTGCAGTGTTGTTTTGAAGAACGCTAGGGCTGTCATATTCATTGCCTAAACAGGCCTATTTTGTTGTTAGAATGAGTTTAGTAGCATCATGAGTGAGCAATACCGTACTCCAATCAGAAAAAAAAAGCATCTCAAAGTTCCCTACGGTTTAAAATACAAAAGTAAAAAAAAAAAACGGAATTATATTTTAATTTAAAAAAAAAGCATCGAACATGAACGACAAAATTATTGCCAGTCCACGTCTTCTACAAGATCCACGAAATGCTAACTTTCCCAGTAAACTCACGGAGATCAATCAAAACATTGTAAAATTATCTCCAATTTTTGACAAACATACGCATTTAGATTTAAACAGTGTGTAGGTACCTATATATCTACCTATGCACGGTAGCCCGAGCAATTTTTTTTTGCAATTTTCAGGTTGGTATTAAGTTGTATATTGATCTAAATATGATTCGCGACCGTAACAAATATAATACAGTATATCAATTATTATAATTCTGTAAATACCTACATAATATTATTTTTTAATTTCACGGGCTACTTTCTTCCTAAGAAACAAAGGTTCTCAAATAGTATGAATATACTATGTAACCACAAGCAATAGTCCCAGACGACCTGACAAATCCTTACCTACTGGATTTACTTGAATCAAGTTTCTTGATTGTTCCAAATGTTCTGCATGTTTGAATTCAGTTTCGGCTACTATGTAACGTAATTTGAAAGCCCCTGCATTGTTGTATGTTATTACAATCAAGGAGTCAATTGTTGGAGCTAGACTGCAAACAGAGGTGTTGACTCAAACGCTTGTAATGTTATAGGCTTCTAACATTCTTAGTTAGTAATTCGTGTAGGTCCTGTGTTGGATGTATTTAAATGGATTAATGAAGATGAAGTGTCTGTTAGAGTTAACGGTAGGGTTTCTGTTGCACAAATAATACCAGTTAACGCTAATTTTGACATTTCAGATCAGACAGAAACTCGACAATGGCTCGGCCAATTTGAATAATTATTTTTTTGTTTTGTTCGCCTCAATAGAGGGGTGGTATGAGGAAAAAATTGGAAAAACGCAAAAGAACAACCGAAAAATCGAAATTGAAATTTTGACAGGACAACGTCTGATGGGTCAGCTAGTATTTAAATAAAATACCTTATAAATACATACATTATAAACAGTATAATTATGTACATGATATACAGAAGTTTCAAATTCCTAAGTTGCTTAGTTGTTGAGATAGAGCCCGTACAAAAATAGTCTAAGACTGGCAACTTTTACGGCGTATTTTTGAAGATAAAAAGAAATTAAAATTATATTTGTTCTCTACTCAATGGGCTCTAGACAATGACACCCCCCATGTCTGGGTTAGTTTTTTTAAATTTCAATATCAAAAATATTTATTAAATTTTTTGTTATTTAAATAAAAAATAAAAAACAAATATTTGTTAGAATGTTGTGGTTACAAAGGTGTGACACATAATATTATCATGTCCATAATATTCTGCTATTTCCAGCGTACAAATATTTAAAAAAAATTAGAGTATTAGAACAATATATCAAACTTAAACCTTAAACGTAGTTAACGTTTTCCTTATTCTTGACATTGTATTGTCAAGAATAAGGAAATCGTTATTACGGTTCATGAGATACAGCTCGCTGACAGACAGACGGACAGTGGAGGCTTAGTTAAAGGGTTCTATTTGGCCCCCTTCGGATACGGAACTCTAAAAACGCCATGCTTTATAAAATTCAGAATTAAATTAATTCAATTTAAATTTTCACAATAAAAGCTACGTTTTTCACACTTGAGCGCCAAAGTTAATGGTCGCGCGTTATTAACTTTTAAATTGAAATATATTTTTGCACTCATTAATTACTCTAAAAGGTTTAATTGAATTATCAAAGCTTTATTTAATAATTTATGTGGCTTTCAATTGCAGATATACAAACTAAAAGTTTTCTTGATTAAGTTATACAAAATCTTCGTTTTGTGTGAGTCAGAGTAAATAATTATTTTCATGTTTTTTCAAAGCAAAACACAAACAATTAAAATTAACATCTAGCATTTTGTATAAAGAGAATAATTATCTCAAAATGAGTAGACCAACGCTTAATAAGGTTGCTTTCTTTATATTACAATTTGTTAAAGAAAACATTTACAAAATACCTATCTTTCCCAAGGACTTAAGCAAGGGCATTCAATAAATTATTCGGTAATTATGTCCCTAAAGGGCCTTTATTTAAGAGGGTAAGCTTAATTAAAACAGTACATAGCGGACAATGTATATAAAATATTTAATTAATTATTATAGCGAGGAGGTTGGCATCTATGCGTTTCGGGTTTCCGTTAAATCAGTTTCTCATTGCCTTGCAATGTTTACGGGGTGCCGTAAAATTTAGGTACGCGGTGTTTCTGAAATGTGATAAATAATTTAATCACAAACAATAACTTTATAATAATTCAGAGGAAAAAGACGCATGAAAAAAAAGGCGATCGCTACTGAACGTAGTGCTGTTGAACGGTTGAGGTTCCATCGAAGACGAATGTGTGTAGTTGCCAACGATGGGCAGAAAAGCCACGGTGGTGATGAATTTGATGATGCAATTGACCACACATTGAATATTACGAGGCAAGCATACACAACTAACCGACCAACAACTAGCCAAGACAAAACGCAGTCAGTGCCATGATGGGCGCAGAACATTGATGACAATGTAGAAGTTTTTCTATTGGCGCCAAAATAAATTGTAAAAATAACGCTCTTATTAAAGAATTCCCAGATACTATCGACAGCAAGGCACCAAGCCACACTCCAGTAAGCAACTAATCAGTACTGAAGATTCAACAACACACTCATAGAACTTTTTTTTTTTATAGCATTTGCAGCACGAAATACTAATACTTATTATAAGTGGTTTCTTTTTTTTGTTTTTGTGTGAATATCCTGCCATATTTCGCGTGCCATATCCTGGGCCAAAATAAATTTATTTCCTTTCTTTTTTGTTTCTCCATGAAGTCTCAAAAAAAAAAGTGAAAAGATGAACGGTATCAATGTATTAAGAATAGCTACTCATCGGTACACTAGCAGTAGCAACAGTAACCTAACCTCAAATAACGATGTAACCGAGAGTCTGTTATTAAAATATCATCCAGAAATAAGGTTCGCATATAAACACACCGACCGCTACCACAAATCCTGCAATATCCTTCGCATATTATTTCTCATATATTTACCTATAGTAAAACATTTTCCTACAGCTATATTGAACATATAAAGTTGGTGGAAGCGGCCAAACAAAGTGACTGCTTACTTTTCAAAGTTTATCCCTTTACGGGGATTGCGTTGGCAGATATTGTGTTCTATTTCAATCTTTACGGGGTAGAGCTTTGCTTTTCAGTGGTTTCAGTACTAGTAAGAAAATAGGATTCATCACGGAAGACTTTTCTGCTGTACGTGGGTGACATTTCAATGAAGATGTAATGTAAAAGGGATCTAGGTAATAATAGTAAACTGTTAGCTTAATCTATGTCGATGCAATTTTTACCTTTTTTATTTAGTCAGTTTTTATGGCCAAATGAATTATTTAGACATTTTAAAGACTTTGATAAGTAAAATCTGCTTTGATGAAAGGTGTCGAAATTCGAGCCATTCATATAATATACCTACTCCAAAGGCCCATCTGCAACAGACTCCCAAAAAAAACATTTTGCGCAAGTTTAACAGACGCTTCACCAACTTTTACGTTTATATTAATCACTGGAGTGTTAAAAACAAATTCCTTTTATTTAAATTCTTCATAATACATTTCGTATTCTTACCTTCGTTTAGTGATGTGTAAAGTATAAGAAATTTCTTCAAAACTGTGTAATAATATCTTCTGAACCAGAAGGCGTGGCGTGGCGAACGTAAAAAAATTCTGAAAAATATTAAAAATATGTTAAACCTGACCTAACTTGTCGCGAATCGCAGTACCAAGACGTAAAATTTAATAAGAAATTCAGGTGCGTCGTGTATATTTTACTTCATGCATTTATGGAAATTCTTGGAGAGGAGGAAATGCCAGCCTCTCCATAATACATCGTATTACAGAATAATGATGAAACATTGTGTTGTAATAAGATGTATTATGTAGATTGTCAGTAACGCGCTCACTTTGTCCTTTCTTGACAAAGTCCGACGGCCTGATAAAAAATGTTTACTGCTATTTTTGGATAATACCAAGTAACACCCAAAAGGTTACCGATGCATTACTTCATAGGAAATTTTAAGAATTAATACTACACTAATGCAAGCTTCGAAATTATTATTTAATTATGGCAATGATGATATTGTTGCATGCATACAATAAACATGCTATAATAGTTTGTATGTCCCTGCTTGACTAGAATAGAATAGAATAGAAAACATTTATTCGACACAGACACAACACAACAGCAACAAACACATTTAAAAAAAAGGACAAAAAACATAACAATAAAATTGCAGTAAAATTTTGCTGAGCGTGCCCATACCGAAAGGGTTACCATCTCAGCAGTTGCTGGGCGTCAGACACCCAGCGCTGGTTTTCAGTTGGCACCCCGCAGTGACACACGAACGTAGGTAATTAAAATAGATACATATTTGAATATTAATAATAAAAAATGTTTAAGAATACGTAAATAAATAATGCAGGTAAAAGATTTTTTGTGTGCTACTTAGTTCAGAGTTTTTTTTTTAAAGTACCTACGAATCTACAATATAAAACAACGCCTGTCGCTTGACGCACGCCTTTTATTTAAACCTTGGCGATAAATAGTAAAATAGATCTAGTGCAGAGATAATTGATTTGGTGCAGTTATTACTTGATTAAATAGTGTCCGTCGGAAAAATAGGTCAAAATAATTTGCAAACCAGCAACTGGTTGGCGTATATTGAAATGTATTTCTTGGCGAACCAAATAGGTGTAGAAGTTGAGTTACCAACACTTATTCCACTATAAATGAGGAAGACACAATACGAGTTTATATATACTTGTTTATATATATATGTTTGTATATATATATATATATATATATACAAACATATATATATATATATATATATATAAATCGCGAAGGACTTCTTGCGTCTTTACAAACTACCACCCTGCGGCGTCCACTGAATGTAGTGAGATTTTTAATGTTTTCAATGCATATGTAAGATGTTTTAATCAGTATCATATCAGTAGTCGACGTCAAATATCATTTAAACGTTAAATGGTGATATTCAAATTAAATATTTCTAGCTGAATTTGTGCGTCCGTTCACTCTTAAATCTTTCTTGCACACTGAATACCTGCGTATACCTACTAAACACTGCATGCACATTCCCGCCTCCATCCGAATGTATGTTTAAATCAATTCCGTATAATGCTTTGCATATATCATAATGATTATAATAACTAAATTACATCCATCTACTATTGAATTCAGATTGGTTCCGAATAACTGAATTAGTGCGTCCGTTCACTCTTAAATCTTTCTTGCACACTGAATATCTCCGTATACGTTCAAAACACTGCATGCACATTCCCGCCTCCATCCAACTGTATGTTTAAATCAATTCCGTATAATGCTCTGCATATATCATAATGATTATAATAACTAAATGACATCCATCTACTATTGAATTCAGATTGGTTCCGAATACTGTTTTTGAATTATTGTATCCAGCTTATCAGCCAAGAGGCTTCCACCTATATAAGGGCTTATAATGACTCCAGACACAGATAATAAATAATTAATAGTTAGCATACAAAAGTGACAATACCTATGTATAGCGTAGGTATTTTCACTTTGGTGGTCTACAAAATCTTAAAAAGCAATATAATCATTTTTGACGAGTGACAGGTAAGTTTGTATGTATGTTTGTTTATAAACAGGTAAGCTCAGAGGCACAGGCTGGTGTGAACAGGTAAGTTCGGAGTTGGACAGGTAAGTATGTATAAACAGGTAAGCTCAGATGCACAGGCTGGTTTGAACATGTAGGTTCAAAGGTAGAAAGAGGAAGTTTCATGATACGAATAATATAATAGTACCTAGTCATATTTATGCAGGTGAATATACGGAATAAAAGGCATATCGTAATATAAAACATTTAATGTTTTATTTTAAATTTTACAAAAAATGTGTATCTAAACATAAAAACTTTTGAATCAACAAATCAATGCTATTTAACATTGACATAATAATAAACATAAATTTGCTCTGCCTTGCCTAGTAACGAAATAAACTGAATTATGAACATCAATCAGTCTTCATTACAATGGAACATGTATTTTTTTTAATATTATAATTAAAAGAAATCAGTAGGGTTTTTATCAACGCAATGTTGTCATTCTTGTTTTAGATATCTACTTAAAAGAAATGTAAACTCCATCTACAACCTAAACTCCATCTGCAGCTTCTCTTTCAATTTAAAATTTTGTAAAAAAAAATGGGTATCTAAACATAAAAATCAAAACATTTTAACTGACATTTTAACAATTTTAGTTACACTAAATAATTAAACATAAATGGGCTCTGCCTTTGCCTAATAACAAAATAAACTTAATTATGAACATCAATCAGTCTTCATTACAATGGAACATGTATTTTTATATTATAATTAAAATAAATCAGTGGTTACAACTAAAAGTCTCATGCCCGGTTTCTGAGGTGCTGTTAGATATCTCTTCATTAATTATTAATTCGATAAACAGACAACCTTTTTAATTCTTTATTAAGTCCTTTGTTTAAAAATGCTATTAAAGGCAGTTGCTTATGTAATTGCAATAATGTCAGTAAAATCGTTTTTAAACAAAGTTTAATGACAGCTAAACATCAGGTAAAGTTATGGAATAAATAAACAGCTGATACGGACCTCAGAAACCGGGTATTAATCATCAATTCAAACATAATTATAAGTATCTTAATCATTGGTATGCATTAATAAAGTAAAAATATTTGAAACAAAACATACTATTTTAAAACATAAATTTTCTTCTCTCATTTCTTAGCCTTAGAGTAAATATTTTGGACGAATACCTTTATTTTTAGCCAGTCTTTATTCTTAAGTAAATCTACATGCTGTTCTTTTAGTTTCTCACATTCATTTCTTTTAGGCGGTTGGTGATTTTTTATGTGAAATTTAAAGTATTTTGTAACTACATCCTTTTGTTCCTTTGTCCAAGGAACCAACGTTTTTCCTTTTCGTATTTTGTTTTCGTTACCTAATTGAGACACGGGTTCATTGTTGAGAATCATTTTGCATACCAGATGGTCCAGCCTGAGACAAGTCATTTAAATTACAATATGTTTGTACGTAATCAGAATTAGCATCTAAAGTAGGTGCAGGTTCAGGATCATAGTCTATAATTTCGTTGTTGTCCACGGGCTCTTCAATTAGCTCCTCATTCAAATCTAAATCAATCTCATCGAGAGATTTTCCTTTGTAAGCGTCTGCTTTTCCATCTTCCATAAGAATGAGAAGCTTTGATATCTTAGCAGTTTGGTATACGTCATCTGGCAACCTGTAAGACTTTTTATGTACTTCATTAGTATGGCCCATGAATGTAGCCAGCTGCTCCATATCATTTTCAGACATGCTAAAAATTTGTGATAAGGTGGCTAAATGTTTTCTTAGCCTTGTAGAGGATATTGCTTTAGGCTGTTTCGCCCCTGATAATTTGGCATGCTTTTCCAAAACTTTGTAGCCATAAATTGTATTGTTATAACCGGGATTACCAAACAAAAATTGATTTGGTGTCGAAGCAAAAAAAATATGCCTAATCGATAATAATAATTTAATATCATCTTGAACTTCTTTATTAAACAGAACTGGTACTCCGCGGCCGCGTTTACCTCTAATGACAACACGTTTAAATTTCTTTACCAGAATCCTTTCTGAGGCAGTAAGCGCACGATCGAACTCTTCATACTTATTATTATCATTATTGTCGCTTTCTAAATAATCGTGCACTGTAATTCTTTGAAGTTCTCCAGGCCTGCGCCTATTTAATAATAAAACCCTACAATACACAGTCTCTAAAAGTTGTGTATATGTTTCAGTAGTTTGTAAGCCTTCTTTAATTTTTATAGCAGCATCCAAGGATTTTTTATTTAGGTATTCTTTAAGAATTTTTAAATCATTTGCTAAAGGCACAATAGTTATCTTATTCCACTTTTTCTTGTTTAAATCTGTTGCAGCTTGTGTAGACACATCATATTTCCAATTTGATTCAATAAGTTGAATCAAAGTTTTTAAGTCTGCTTCTATTTTGCCAGTATCTACTTCCGTGTAAGGCCCTTGCTTTTTGAATGCACACATTATTGCAATATTGCAGCATTGTTTCAAGGTGGTGGACAGATTCATTGCGAACGTAGGTGTCTCATACCTATCTTTTTCTATGTCATAATTTCCCAGTATTTTGGTGGCTTGTACAATGATATCATAATGAATTGGTCTTAAGGCAGAAAAGAAGTCATTAATGGATGGATCAATCTTTTTTAATTCTAGTAATAATTTTGCAAGCTCTCTCATTTTTCTAGACACTACGTTCACGAAATGTTTTTCTCGGTGAGTTTTTAAATATTGAGATCCGAAAGCACATATGAGGTTATCTTTTTTTGCAGTAAGTGATATTTTGTCTGCCCGCATTCGGGGAAATACAGTTTCCTTAAGTTTTTTGTCGATTTTAAGATGACGTATCAGTAGATTTTGAGCCTCAGATTGAATGTTTTTACTTCCTGATTTACCACTACATTTCTTTTTATGTTTCCATAATAGTTTTTTAGAATAGAATCCCAGACACTCTGTACACGGCAAATAATCAGTAAATTTGAATTTTCGCATCGGTTTAGTGACCTCTTTTGAATTTACAAGGTAGTTTACTTTTTTACGTAGAGCTGCAATTAATTGTTTTCTATCAAGACTTTTTTTTGGTTTTGACACAATTTTTTGGACTTCAGTTTCATAAATATGGTGTCGGAGTAAATGACGAGCAAAATTTAAAACAAATGACTCACAGTAAAAGCAATAATCTTTATCTCGAACCTTTGAACTTTTGGGTTTTTGCCTTTGGATAATAATTGTTGTATTATCATTAGAATTATCTTCTATTTGAGATTCACTATTAATATCGTAAATAATCTCTTCATTTGGTTCTGATTCATTGTAAGGCTGTGGAAATTCCCTACTTACAATTACATTGCAAGGAGAACTGCTTTTACAACTAACTTCATTTAAACTTATGTTATTAGGTGGCTTGAAAGATACATTAGACAAGGAATTATTAACATCGAGAGGTATTCCTTGATTTGGTACGAATTCAGCTGCTTTATAAGGTTGAAGAAGTTTCCTTTCTACAAATACACTACATGGAGAACCGCTTATGTGACTAATTTCGCTATAATTAAGATTAATAGGCTCTTTGACCGATGAATCGAAGTTCGAAACACATTCTAATGGCGTTAAATTATTCGAAGTTCCAAATTCATTTAGAAAAGAATCATCAGAACTGGTCTGCAACAAAAAAAAAGGTTATTATATTTTGTTGCACTTTACTATTGTTGCTTCGTTAATATGAAGGTAACAACTTGATTAGTGATATAAGTGTTGTATATCCCTTGCTGAACATCAAAATTACCTATCCCCGATCTCAATCCTGAATTGGCGCTCGCAGATATTTTTAAGCCACCTAGAAGGTTTCTGACATGGCTTAAAGCTGCTTCGGCTTAGAGTGCTACCGCTTTTGGGATAACAGCCGTTAGAATATTATTATTAATGAATTAATGAAGTATTTTAGTTAAACTTACTTCGTGTCTCGGTGGAGTGTAATTAGAACACGTCGCAGAAAAGTCAGATATTGAACCAGATTTTGAATCAGATAATTCCTGTAAACAGAGATACATACAATAAAATATGTGATTAACAACACTAAAAGAAGAAATTGAAGATGAACGAGACATCATAGGTACTTTTTTCTTTTTTTAAGAGCGACTAATGTAAACTTAATGAATAGACAGCAGTAGCTATTAGGTATTCAGCTGGGAAAAACTCGAACCAACACAGGCTGATGTGAAAAGGTAAATTCAGAATTGGATAGGTAAGTACGTCTACTTAGGTAAATCAGAGACGGATTGGTAAGTATGTATAAACAGGTAAGCTCAGAGGCACAGGCTGGTGTGAACAGGTAAGTCCGGAGTTGGACAGGTAAGTAGGTATAAACAGGTAAGCTCAGAGGCACAGGCTGGTGTGAACAGGTAAGTCCGGAGTTGGACAGGTAAGTATGTATAAACAGGTAAGCTCAGAGGCACAGGCTGGTGTGAACAGGTAAGTCCGGAGTTGGACCGGTAAGTAGGTATAAACAGGTAAGCTCAGAGGCACAGGCTGGTGTGAACAGGTAAGTCCGGAGTTGGACAGGTAAGTATGTATAAACAGGTAAGCTCAGAGGCACAGGCTGGTGTGAACAGGTAAGTCCGGAGTTGGACAGGTAAGTAGGTATAAACAGGTAAGCTCAGAAGCACAGGCTGGTGAGAACAGGTAAGTTCGACGTCGCGGGGGGAGTCAAACACCTCACTCCCCCTGACCCGAGAGGAGGCCCGCCGGCGGGGCGGGCCGGCACCGGCCGGGGGTTGCGGAAGATTCTTTCGTTCCCGCGACCCCCAGCGTAGGTGTGAGTCGGAACACCGGGGAGGTTTTTAGTCAGTAAGAGTCTGACAGACCCCTCCATGAGGATTTTCCACCCCGGAACATAAAAAAAAAAAAAAAAAAAAGGTTAGGTTAGGTTAGGTTACGTAGGTACCTCATGTAAGGTTTCTGGTTGGTTTTCTTTTTCTTCCTGTCTCTCTAAAAACAAAACAGATATAAATGTATTAGTATAAAACAATAAAAATTGTAAATACCCTCAACCCAAAAGCAAACAAAAACAAGAAAACCTATAAAAAGTAAGACACACTCAGGTACGCACGCACGCACTCACGCATACACACACAAACACGTCAAACTTATAACACCTCTCTTTTTTGCGTCAGGGGTTAAAAAGATTTCATATACCTACCTAACTGTAATGACGTTGTCTGATGTAATGTAACTCCATACCAAATTTCATCCAAATCCGTTCAGCCGTTTTTGCGTGAAAGAGTAACAAGCATCCATCCATCCATCCATACTCACAAACACCATACCTAAACTTCCGAGGCGCAGTGGCTAACGCACTCGCCCTGAGAACTGTGTGAATACGCAAAAAAGCCTCTGGCTACCCCTTTTGGGATAACAGCCGTGAGTGCATATAAACTTTCACGTTTATAATAGGTATTAGTACGAAGTAGGATGATATTACGATATAAGAATCAAATAGGTATGTAGGTAAGTAATATAGAAGCATGTACCTTTTGATTATTACTGGTTATTACAAAAACATTCGTCTTCTGGAAAATGATCATAAATGGCATATTCGCAAAATTTACACCACATGAAAGAAGAGTTATAAAGTCTTTTAAAGTCATCGAAATTCATGGGTAGTACAAAGTGTTCAACTACTGAATTAGTAATATTAATACTCGTATCACAATGTATGCACCAATTTTGCAAAATGAAATGCGTTGAATCCCAAGGCCATTGCAGTTTAGCTTTATAAAAATGTATAAAATCATTTCTTTTTAAAAAAGTATCCACATCAATCACAACAACCATTTTTGCAGACTACACACGTTCACTCACAGACAATTTAACGCAAACTAAGCTCATCATAATATTATAAACAGACAACATGTTAAAATGTAAGTAGGTACTTACTAGCTAGATGTTATAGGTATTATAATAAGATAAATCGTGTCATAATTTTCATTTAAGTAGTAAAAAGTAAGTACTTACGGTTTGCCAATTTAAGAATCCTTGCACTCCTTTTCATTGTGATTCATATATTATTATAATCACTAACTATAATAATAGACCAAATAAATAACCACTTTTAACGCACTTGCAAATAATTCACTTTGGTGACAAGCTTACATCACGGCCGGCACATGTCTGTTTGTTTACAAACTTCGGCACGCGAGCGCGCGGAAGCCCGCCGCCCCGCGCCCCGCGCCATGCGTCCCTCGTGAACCCCGAATAGGCCCCTCAGACACCGTACCTAGTGCCCGTTTAAGGATATTTAAGAGACGCAAGATTGTTGTCACGAAAACATGCTAAAAACTTTACTTATTAAGTACGATATTCAATGGACACGATAAGATGGGTGAACTGAACTCAAAGTATACGTGGTAAATTATACGCTGAACACTAGCGCCCTCCAAATTCCAGTCGGACGATGGCGGAACTATATTATACGCTAAAAGGCATTGTAGTGATGGAATTACGTCCATGCCAATTTTTCGCCCTTGCATTCTAATGATCATAAGGGACCCTTGGGCTAAAAATGAGGGTCGGTCAATCTTGCGTCCGTATACCGGACGCACAAAGTCAGTAGGACGCAGCATCATCGGTAAATAACGCCATGTAGGACGCAACATGTCCTTCAAGATGTATATATATATATATATAACATTTTTATTTTTACATTCTTCCTTGACATAATCACGCTATTATTTGACATTATTATACCTACAATCTAACTTCAAATCTTTATTAGTGGCTTATGTGAACATGATAATTATTTAGAATTGTAATAGTAATCACGTCATTTCGTTTAAAATACGTTTTTATTTTTAATAATTTACTCATCTTTATATAGATTATTTTCTATTTTGTGAATGTGAGAACGCTGTAGGCTTAGTGGACTGTATATTTGCTGACCATAATTATTTTGTTAAGTACCTACCTGGTACTTGTTGAAAGACCTACACTGTCCTCCCATACCTAATAACACTGTTATTTGAAAATATTGTAAAAACCAATTATTTTTAAAAGAGTAACCGTGGAGTTTCTTGCCGGCTCTTCTCCATAGGAAACGACCAATTGGAACCGTGCACCTAGCTTCTGACGTTTCGTTTGAAATATTTTTAATTTTTTGTATTTTGAGTTGCTATCAGGCCTAGCGAAGTCCATGAAAACCGTCTTCGGTAAAATACAAACAAGTTGTAGCTTATTGCACGAGCCGAGCGATTTTACAACCCAAGCCTGTAGAAATGGCGAAAAGATATCGATTTCAGCAGCGGAGAAAGTTTCGGCCGGTAAATCTACAGTCATACACAGCCCAACCCACACACTGACTTATTATTAGTATTACTTATTAAAATGTTAGAAATATAGTATAATTTTACAATGTTTGTAAGTATGTGAGCACCATGCATCTATCACATAATTAATTATGTCATTCCTTCATTTTTCATTCTTTTTACCTATCGTGGTATAGTAATCTTATTCTAGGTGCATTGTTTTCACATAATAATTATATAATTAGTGTATACAAGATATAATGTTTTTTTTTTAAAGAGTAACGGTGGAGTTTGTTGCCCATTCTTCTCCATACGAAAACTACCTTTTGGAATGGGCGACTAGAATCAGTTATTATTATTTTTTATAGTTTGACGTTCAAAAGTGCCTTTTTGTGCCTAATTGAAATAAATTATTTGACTTTGACTTTGAGCCGAATTAAAAATCTTTAAAGATTCTGCCACTTACAATACATACATGTCTTGAAGATAACTTAAGAGATCAATTCACATGCGGCTTAAAAAGCGAACTTACAAGACAGTGTTTTTTTTTGTGGAAGAGCATCTCGGTGAGATTGGCTACGATGCTTGCGCATTAGAATACAACGGAAGCAAGATACAGAGAGGAAAAAAAATGGACACCTGCGTAGAATATGACTAATAAGCGGAATGTAAATTATTTTTCATAAGTACTATTGTATAGAATCTAACCGAACAGACAGCTGTGCTGCTGGGGAGTTTGTTGGGCCACTTCTTCTTCCTAGCTAAACTACTAGGAAGTGGTGAAGGGCGGGTGTTTTGGGGGACTATCTTAAGTAATTTTGACGTTCGAAAAGTGCTGATTCTCAGCCTAGTTTGACTTTAGAATGTTGAATTTTGAATAATTGTGTCAAGTCCATGCATAGGTGGTAGGAAAAACTACCATGCACAATAGAATTATCAGCCTATAACGTTCTCACAGCTAGAACACAGACCTCTTGTCTGTCAGATGGCCATAGGTATCATCCCATGCAGACCTCCTTGAGTTTTTTTAGAAAAATATACCTGAAGGACGCGTTTTAGGTATCTTGGTTCTATATTTTTGTGAAGCAAGCTAAAGCAAGTGCCAGAATTTCACAGTTTTTCGAGTACCACGGGAGTAGCACAAGGTTTTCAGGGTTGCAAACTTGGGTATATAAACTACTCTTAGGACACCTAACAAAATATAAAAGAATTTGTTGCGCCACTTGTTCTTCCCAGCTAAAGCACTAGGAAGTGGAGCCAATTTTGAATAAATGACTTTTGAATTTGAGTTTGAATCATAGTTACATGCGCATTTGCGACGATTGCATTTTTATGTGTCGATATTGACTGGGCTATAATGGCTACGGGGTGCGGAAACGAGTC
The DNA here is from genome assembly GCA_963853775.1 of Xanthia togata. Lineage (NCBI taxonomy): Eukaryota > Metazoa > Arthropoda > Insecta > Lepidoptera > Noctuidae > Xanthia > Xanthia togata. The sequence continues at coordinate 10,197,587 of OY970806.1, forward strand.
TGATGCCGAAAATTTCATTCATTGAATTTCTGTCTGTTTGTCTGTATGTCTGTTCCGGATTGGCTTTAAAACAGCTAAACGGATTTGGATGAAATTTGACACACAGATAGTTTATAGCCTGAATTAACACATAGAGTACTTTAATCCCGGTAGTTCGTTCCCGTGGGATATTTTCTAATATCCAAGCAGGTGAAACCACGGGCATAAACTACTTCAGTATTAGAGACCCATAAAAAATATCTAATCTTCCAAATGGTCCTTCCATTTGGAAGATTCTTGATTAAATAGCAAAATAACAATAACCTATACACTCTGAAGAAGCCATCTTGTCATTATTAGATTATATATTTTATATTCCATAGAGGTCTTGTCCATTCTATTGACTGACAGAATGCTAATGAGGATATGCTCTATTGCTGATGGAACAAGATGTGTGCTTGATAGCGGTATTAATCCAGCGTTGCAATACGTAGGTAGGTACATAATATGCATACGTTGTACCATGTACTGGGCAGACTGTGGCCCATTGTCTTGTGTACTGAATTGATTTTAGGTCATCAAAGGCAAGCAAATGGTGTACCACAGGTAACTTAGCTTATCATAGATATCGATAAACTAAGTTATCAGATTACCAAGATTTTGGGCCGCAAACTGTGATAACTAAGCTAAGCAGCTGTCTCTGAACTTTAAGTAACGTTTATAAATAAACCCCATATTCTCTAGATTTACTAGTTTTCTTGAAAGAATTTCGTCTAACCCTCTTGTATCAGTCTTGATAGATAATCTTGTCTTTGTCTTGAGAATTGTCTATTTCACCCAACAGGACAGGTTGTTTCAAGACTTTAGAAACAACGAAAATCGTTTACCTTTCTCTTAGTGATATCGCGAAAATATTTAAACAGTGACTCTCTTAGATTTAATTCCCGAGACAAGAGGATCGTAAATATACACATTCTCTTATTTAACATTCCCAAAAAGCTTTGTTAAATTCTGAATACGACAATATCAGCTTTATTTATGAAGCCTGAGTGCTGACAGTGGACCGTGAAATCTTGTTTACACGAGACGTGTGCTAAATTATCGTATCATTAACATCTTTCATTTTTTCATCATTTGGCTATGTTTTTTTTCTTCGAAATATGCAAGTAATTCAAATAATAGAAGTCAAGAAACAAATTGTTATTTTTTTTTTTTTTTTTGGTGGAACGGAACGCTAACTCAAAACGCGAAGTCTTTCTGGCAATACCAATATATATTCTTAGAAAACTGCTTAAAATCTAATTACGGTAAGTAAGTAAGTACGATTTTTGTTTGAAAATGCAGTAAAACAATTTAATTTATACGATTTGAGGTTAAAAGAGATGTAAACTAAGCATAATCGTAATAATGACGTCACATCATGGCGACGACAGTAATAACGAACGTTTGAACTGCAGTAGAAAATTGTAGTAGTTAAAAAAAAGATCAACAAGCAGTAGTTGAATTTGACTTTTTATACTTTTCTTGGGTTTATATTATTATATTTTATTAAATAAGTGAATAAAAATATAACACGCATTTTATCTATTAACTAGCGAGAAAAAAAAAATACTACAACAACCAGACTACTGTCACGGTAATGATAATATTACTGTGCTATTGTAGGCACTTTTCCGTTAACAGATCAAATCGAATGCGTCCCCCCTATTCCGAACATCGTGCCGTGATCGTCTCGTGTGAAATAAAACCCTTCCCGTAGCGTTCAAATCCCGATTGATAAATTGCTTTTTTCTTTGAACGAACGATGGCTATGCTCACATCTTAATCTTAAAAATTCCTTAGTAACCGACTGTATAAGGCGCGGGAAATACACAAGTGGCGAGGGGCGCGGACGTGGAGACGCGCGACGACGGTGAGGTGTTTTTTTTTTTTTTTTTTTTGTATTTGGTATCTCGCAGTTGTCATCTCATATTGAGGTCGCAGCTGCTTAACCGGACTATCCTGTGGATGCCTTAAGCTACTAACTTAAAGCCTCCAGCCAGGGGCATAAACTATTCTAGGTTAATAAGTATTAAGCGAACGCTCGCTAAGGGCACCCCCTGTGGGGTACGGACCTCGGCTTAGGGCGTCGCTGGCGGGAGGACAGCAAGATGGGACAGGCTGGATCAAACATTTATTAATATTATTATTGATTGGGGAATTCAAAGCTACATTTCTCAGCACTAGGTGGGCTGGCGCGTCTGTGAGCAAGGGTCGGGGGGGAGTATTATTTACTCGGGAGGGTCGCAATCGCGGAGGACCTCGGCGGCGAGGTCAGAATGCGGGTCGTTTTTATTGTGGTGTATTGTGCTGGTGTTCCTATTGCTTTCCTGGAGGAGGGTTATAGGGTCATCTGGGTCGGTCAAAACGGTGTGGCGCGGGCGTTGCCGCTCCTTTATACATATTTCGCCTGCGCTACGCCCGCGCCCCACCGCCTGTATGTCCACGCCTCATCGCTCCTATTAATTTTGTATGAGATAAGAGACGAGCGGCGCAGCGCCCCCACCACACCGCGGCACCGTCGCATCGCCATGTTCGCACCTCTCGCCACTTGTGTATGTCGCGCGCCTTAGGTGCGTATTTCGTCTTAGGCAAATGACGTCTTTTTTTGTTATGCTGGGAACTGAATTCGTAAAGTGAGGTTTCGTGAGCGTCACATTTTTGAACGTCGAGGAAATTCTTCAGAGTTCATCAAGAAAATTCTTCGGAAAATATTTGTTTAATTGAGCACCGTAATTTATTTCATATCTCACTGTCGCTTAGAACAGGAATGTGTTACGAATTTGCTTTGTTACACATTCATTTCCATTTACTATCACAAATGTATGCAAACTAGATGTAGCGGTTAGCATTTACAGACTCGGTCTCGTATGGGTCTAATTTATTACTGTTCTTGATAGTTTCAAGTCAGATTTTTCATGTTGGTTGTATAAATATCAGAAGTCATTCTATCTGGGATGCTGACTCTGTTTCAGGATCCCCGACCAGCTGTGAATATTACCGTCAGATCGAATTATTCTCTTTTTTTAAATTATTTTTAATAGAGGGTGAAAATGTTTTTCTGTGGTGGGATATGTTTGAACTTGATTAATATTGGTTTGTGACGGCATTCCAAAAGTAAGGTTGTACCTAAGCCGCCTGTATTTCTTTACTTAACTAGCTTCTGCCTGCGATTTCATTCTCGTGGAAGTCGTAAGATACACAATACCTATACTATAAACTAACAGCCACATTTTTATAAAACTCACTTAACTCCCGACCCACCGCGTCGCATCGCATCGCCTGCCCGCGCTTTTACTTCGTTTTCGCTAAGCGTTTTTTCAGACTTGTATTTTGTTCGGCTCCTAATAGTTGTAGCGTGATGTTGAACAGCCTGTAACCTTCCTAAAGAATTGGACTATCAATTCAAAATGATTTTTTTCAATTCTGACTAGTAGTTTCTTTATTATATTAGTATAGACCTATATATATTAGTGTATAAGTCCAGATAGGCCTTTTTTATTTTCTTTTTTTTTGTGTGGGAAATTATCGAATAACATCTCCCGCTCTGGGTGGAGCGGGAGGGCGTGTCAGACTCTTAGTGACTAAAACCCACCTTTGTTCCTTCAGTTGCCTGTATGTTGCCAGGGGCCACGGTATCTCTTTCGGACTTTCCCACGACCCTGGCAGCCATCGGTCATATCAGACCCCTTCAGTTCTACTGACATCTCTTTAAAATAAGTACAGATAGGCTTGCTTTTAATTAATATCAATCACTTTTTATCGTCCTACGCTGCGCTTGCCGGCTGTCCACCCACAAGGTGGACAGACGACCTAAAAAGGTCGCAGGAAGCTGCTGGATGCAGGTCGCTTCCAATCGGCCAATTTGGAAATCATTGGGGGAGGCCTATGTTCAGCAGTGGACGTTCCATGGCTGAAATAATGATGATCATGATGACTTTTTATCGTCTTTCAATTTTAAGAAGATTAGCGAGAATTGCCTAGACGGCAGAAATTCTAAATCCGTAACTCTAAGCTCTGTAAATAAACATTGAAAACTTTCCTAATCCAGTCTTGGGTGTAATCGAGTTAGTTTCGAACTTGATGTCGCATCTGGCATCCAATAAACATCCTCGTTCCTATTGAAATATTCTGTTTGCGACTAAAATTAGTAGTTTAGTTTATTTGCTTTTCGTAGTTGAAAGTTTCTAGTGATTGGAGGGCTTTGTAGTTATTTGGTAACAGGATTTTGACTCTTAAAAACTATGATTACCGATATTAATAGTGTAGATTGGTCACTAAGAATTACAGAACAAAAAAATGAACGAAATGATGTGATAAGACATCGGTGTTAAGTTAAAAGAAGATGTAGTGACAAAAATTTAAAAGGCTATGCTGAGATGTATTTACAAGGCAGATGTGAATGGAAACGCCGGGAAACGGGGGGGACGCCCTAGGAGGACATAATACTGACCTTATTGGTGATGTTCTTCAGAAAGGACAGGTGCGTAGTGCTCGCAACCAGCGTGCGTATATGACCAGATGTATGAACGTAAACGAGGCAAAAGGAGTATGTAAGGATCTTAGCAGGTGGCATTCCATAGTTTCTGCCTACCCCCATGGGAAGAAGGCGTGAGTTTATGTATGTATGTAATTACAGAACAAATTGAAAGGAAAGCGCTAACTTAAAATTGTATCATCAAGTTTATGTTGTACTACCAAATCAGACAAAATTTTAGTAACACAGTGAAATTGGAAAAAACCCCTTGATTTGTCACGACATCTATAAACTGTCATTTATAAGAAATTCAATTAAGTTATTCCGTTAACCAGTTTTTTTTCTTATTTCATTCTTCCATTTGATTTCCTTCGGTTTCTTCCGTTCTGTTTCTTTTTACGATTCCAACAAGTTTAAAAAAGGATGAAGTGAATCAGTTGCTAATATTCGCTTTGCTCAAGTTTCTAAGAATTGATGAAAATAGGTAAGGTTGCTGCTATTCAGTTCTTCAATTCAATAATAACAGTATGTTCTAGTTTTTGCAGTGAAATTGTGTAATAATTTATGAAATGACTTGCAGGCTTTTGGAATGTTTTGTTTACTTCTCAAAATTGTATGCAAATAAATAAAATTGAAGTGTCTGTTTGGTAATGTCAAAATAACAGCTTTTTACTAAATGCTAAGGAAATTACATTCATACGGTACTTAAAACAATTTTTTTTTATGTCTGCCTTTTTGTTTGTTCTGGCTAATCTCCGAAACGGTTGGACTGATTTTGATGGAACTTTCACTGGCAGATAGCTGATGTTATAGGAAGTAACTAAAACTACTATTACTTTAGAAAAAGAATTAGGGTCCAGGCGGGCAAAAACGCAGTCAACAGCTAATGTAAAATATAACATTAGATAGTAAACTTATTTAATAATAAAAAACTATTGATATATTTAATATGATATTATCATCACTATAGATATTATAATTATAATACCAAAACATGGACACTGCTACCTTGAATAATGGTTAAACGATTGTTAATCGTACATTGTTATAACGTAGGACACTGTTGTCGCACAATGAGGTCATTAGTTACTAGGCAAATGCTCTTACTATCCACATTTACTGGGAGACATCTATTTTGTAGTATTATGCTGGAATTAGTATCTACTAGCAGACAATTTAATTATCTTATGCTGCAAGAGGAATTTATAAATAGTAATAACTCTTTCTTTTCGATTCCTTGAGACGAGAAATGAAAAATCTCAATACTATACAGAAAGATGCTGATGTCACTTAGTCTGGCATTGTTATAACCAAAAGATTCGCATTGTGTTTGTTACATCATTAATAACTGATGTACAGGGTGTGATTTATTGCCTGTGTTATACATTAAGTTGAAGCAACCACGAAACGTGTACCATTTAAACAGTATTTAGCAATGATATTATATGTAAAAAGAGGTAGATAGGTTTATAAACGTTCTGCAAGAGGCACGTCAAAAGTTGGCTAACTAGCCACATTTTCTTCGTTTTGTCTCTTTTTCGCTCCCAATAATTACGACATGCCCTCCTACTTCCACGTGTCATATAATAGTGTGACATAGTGCCGTTTTTGAAGATAGAATGTTAGGTAGGTAACCTATCTACGTCTTTTTACTTCTAATATCATTGGTATTTAGACGATGCAATAATTTGTTGCTTCAATTTTATTGTATGCCACAGGCAAGAAAAATGCATCGTGTAAACGGGGCTTTAGGCTGATACTACTAGCTATGAAAAGGCAAACGGCAAGATGAAATCTCATGCAGCAAAAGATACGAGAACAAATAAATAATACATCCATAAAATTACAAAACCTGTCACACAAGCAAGCAGGACCTAAAGCCATTAATATTTGAACCGAAATGCTATACAAACAAAACCCTTAGAAAACTTGTTTGCATATTCATTAATATCACATTGTTTCGTAAAATTTAATATGACTCAGTGTGTGCTAAAGCGTTGGTGAAAATTAATTCAATTTTGTGATGACATTGTGTGTGATGGCTTTATTGATAATATCTTGCGTGACGATGCTTTATCCCAAGCCTCAGCAGAGGAATTTAGGCCCTCATAATTGGAAGCAGCCATGCGATTCTTTGTCCTTTGATAGAGCATTTTGGGTCTATGGAATAGATGACAGTGATTAGGGAACTGTCAGGTCTGGGTGAGAAAGATTACGCAAACTGGCTAATATAAAAAAAAAAAACTTCATATAAACCGGTCAGTCAAGAATTCTCTCAGTTATTTTGTTTTTTATCAGAATTATCATTATTGTTATAAAATTCAAAATGGTTTGAAGTAAAAAATACAGGTAAAAGAAAAATATAGTTAGTACATAGGAAGCCGGAAATCTCGAAAGCACTTAAGAACTTTTTAAAGCTTTCCTTCGTATTTCAATGCTAAAGTTCGGAAAGGAATGACACCTTCGAAGTTTTGAAGTATTTACATTTCTATAGATCCTAAATTCTGGGACCATTCTCCGTGCGAACGACATCCACAGCCTTTCATTACCTTCGAAAGTCGTACGGTAAAAAGACGTACATCTTGGAATGGCTGGAAAAGAGGCTTTGAGAAAAGTCCTGATTTGAGTACCCTTTCAAGTGTTTCTTTATTAGTTGCTTTTCTCTGCCCTCGTGTGTGAATGAATTTTTTGCGTTGAAAGTTAGCGGTTGGAATGTCTGACTTTGTGATTTTTTTAAAGGTTTTCCTATGTCTGTCATAGAAATGTTGAAATCTCACTTGTAAAGTTTTCCTTCGTATATATTTTATGCCGGGTTTTGTGTTAACCTAATTGTTTGTTTGTTTTTTTCTCACATGCATAATTTCAAAATGATGATGTAACCAATATTTTGTATCAGTTTTTTATTATTTAAAAGAGTGTCCGTGGAGTTTCTTGCCCGTTCTTCTCCATAGGTACCTACTACGCTTTGGAATGGGCAACTAGCTTTATATTTTTGACTGACCGACCCCTTGACAATTCAAAAGTGCCTGTAAATGGTTTAATTGAAATAAATGCTTTGAGTTTGAGTTTGTCTGTCCCTCAAAATGGATCAGAAAATGTTGTATCCGATTTTCACGTGGATCGCCTTTAATTAAATAGGCCTTATTTTTCCTTTTAATTATTTATATTGGTTTTAAATTTATACTCTCATTTTTGTTTAAAGTTATGTACGAGTACCATGATATTGTAATGTGTAACCGTTTATATTCCCAAAGAAAATAAAATAAACCAAAATATTTTATTTAGTCTGTGAATGTTTAAGTACGTTATTATACGTACTTAAACATTCATAGATTAAGGTAAATAATAAAAATATGTATTAAGAAGACTTGCAATAAAAATTAAACATGAACTTAGACGAATACCGATCAATCGAAGATACACTCTCTCAAGCAACCCATCATGTAACAAACTCATACTATTTTGCGATAGCATTTACTGCCAAACGATTCACGTAAACAATATAACTAAAAGGAACTCTTACAGTTACAGGATATAATTCAATTTAGCTTGGCCACTGCTCAATCTGTCTAAGATTCGTGACAAACAAAAAGTGTCCTACAGCAAAAGTTGAAATGATAAGGCATAACTAGGGACACAAGTGCCGTTAACAGTCGGGTAAACAGCGGCTGCAAAAGTTTTTGCGAGACGAGTTTTTGTAGGACGCCAATAAAAATAAAGTAGGTGCCTTTTATGTAGGAATTAGCATTTTAATATTCAGATGGACACGCTAAATATGGAACGTCCGCATCTTCTGAACTCTCAAAATAAAAAGGATATTATTATTTGAGAAGAAAATACTGTTTCTCGTAATGAAATCCGCGGCACAAAGGAAATCATGGAAGTCAAATTTATTTAAATAATTTAAACTTTCTTGTTGAGTCCTACAGGAAATTTTATGCTTAATAATCCATGAACGTCTGAACGACAGTTAATCACTTTGACGCATTAATTATAATTTTGATTTATCTCCATGCAACGAATAATTTACTTACCTGTGGATTAAAACGCAATTTTTACTGATTAAGGCTTTTACTCGTACGAGCAAATCATTTGTCAACGATATACAAACCGTTTTTTTATCAGTTTCTGACAAATTTATGAGCTATACAAGGATCTTTTGGTGTGTGGCCAAAAAGGAACTTACGCCGCCATCTTGTTTTTCTGGTTACCTGAAGGAAGAGTGCCAAACGGAACCCCTCTTATTAAGCTTCTGCTGTTCATCCGTCTGTCCGTCTGTCTATCAGCGGGCTGTATCTCATGAACCGTAATATGTAGACAGTTAAAATTTTCAAAGATTGTGTATTTCTATTGCCGCTATAACAGCAAATTAGCAAACGTTTTTTTCTTAATACGGAACCCTTCGTGTGCGAGTTCTACTCGCACTTGACCAGTTTTTTCAAGTACCAGTACTTTACAAACAGCGCCACCCTATCAACGGCGCCACCATATCAATGTCGCCAGCCTTTCTACGGCGCCATCCTATCAACAGCGCCACCCTATCAAAGGCATTCGAGCTCCACTAAATCTTTGTACGAGTAAGTGTTGTACTGCAAGTGTTTACACTGTGCTTAGTACGTAACTAAATTAAACTGTGTCTGTTTGGGTAATAAACAATCGTGTCAACTACTTGATTTATGGCCCTAATAAAGGAGATAAGAAACATTACGCTAAAGTCAACGAATCAATCAGTTAGAACGTTAAAGTAACAAGGCTAGTAGTAAATTGAAAGTAAACAAAATAAAAAAGGCTTTTATAAAAAAAAGGTAGCTATTTTTTAGGTTTGGGATGACTTAGTAACTAGAAAATATGTGAATAATAGCTGGTAGGCTTAGAAAGTTGTAATAAGCTTCGTGTTTTTTAAAATAAATAAGTTTTCTTGTAATAATGGATCAGTTGAAATAATAGGTTCAGAGATATTAATCAATCAATTTGCCTAGCCTTTTACCAACTCTGTTAGGGTTGGCTTCCAGTCTAACCGAATTTAGCTGAATACCAGTATTTTACATGGAGCGACTGCCTATCTGACTTCCACAAACCAGTAACTGGGTAATACGATACCCATGTTAAGACTGGTTATCAGACTTTCGGGTTTCTGATTACCCGTAAAGATTGTCATACATTCACGGATGACGGCTGGGATCAACGGCTTAACGTACTTTGCGAGGTTCCCTATCCATTTGCATAAAATTTTAAGACCTACTATAACTTAGCATAATTTTGTTTGGCATAATTATTTTTTCGCATAATATAATTACGCATAACAGCTTACGCATAATTTTTTAAGCATAATTTCTTTAACCATAACAATGATTAAGCATAATATTCTAAAGCATAAATTTACTAAGCATAAAGTTCTAAAGCATAACTTTCTTAAGCATAATATCCTAAAGCATAAATTTATTTACGCATAATGATATTAAAACATATTTTTATTGAACAATTTTGTGGGTTTTTTTTTCGCTGTAGGAAGCATGAAGCAAGCAAGCATACAGCATGCAAGCAAGCATACAGCATGCAAGCAAGCATGCAAGCAAGCATGCAGCAAACATGCAAGCATGCAGCATGCAAGCAAGCATGCAGCATGCAAGCAAGCATGCAGCATGCTGCATTCTAGCTAGCTTGCAACATGCAGCAGGCAGGGTTTCTGTCACGGCTCCGGCGCTGCGGGCCTCCGGCGGCCCCACGCGTGCTAATCGTCACAGACGGCTTTCGCTCACCACCGCCTGCTCCTCAGCCCACGGGCCGCCTTGCACCTACGCGCCTACGCGATTTTAAATTATACTTTAGGGGTAGGACAAACAAGACTACGTGGAGTCGGTTTTGCAGCAATTCGGTTCTGTCACTAACTTTTGTTGCACAGCATATTAAATTTTTAACCAACAATGTTATTTAATTGTTACAGAAACTATAGCAAATTGTTTTGATCAGAATTATGTATGGGGCACTACAAGTTCACCACCACCATTTCCACCCAAAGTCTGGAATACGTATCTACTTACTAGAAAAGGAAAATATATATATTATTATTATGCTAATAGTCATTAGGCCTACTGACGTTATGCGAATCAAATTTATGCCAAAACAAATTAGTCTTTAAGATGATTATGCCAACATAAAATGTATGCCTAAAAAAATTATGCCGAAGTATTATTATGCCAAAACAAATTGTGTCAAAATGGTTATGCCGAAGTATATTAGGACAAAGAACATTATGCAAAAAGAAGGGATCCCACTTTGCGATGCACCACGGAAGAGTCTCGGTATGTAGAGATGGTCATCCATCCACAGACCAACCCCGACAAGCGTAGCTTAACCTGATGGATCGACCCGTGCGACTGTTATTACTAAGCCACGAGCTCCTCATGTTCATAGATATTAATGTAGGTAAATAATAATAAAGAAAGAAAGAGAAATGCATTTATTGGCATTACAGCAAAAAGTACACCTTATAACTAAAAAAAACAGAAAACATTGACTATAATGCCAAAAGGGCCTCAGCTCAACATAGTATCACAAAGTGTACCACCTGACGCTAATATTCAGCTGCAACCCACGAGTGCCATACGCTAGAATACTCGTATTAAAGACAGGGAAGTGTGTGCCCGTTTGAATAAATTAACAGAATAAATTAAAAGTAGTAAAAATAGAATAATATGAAAAGCTCACAAAATGAAATGAAATGTGACATGAGTGTATGTGGTGTGTTGTGAATGAGAAACTAAAACAAATAAATACCCAATATCTGTGTCATAATAACTACATTAAAAGAAAATAAAATATATCCTCTATAAATAGCCAACCTTAATAGCCACAATCATTCAATGCAAAATCGCGTAGTACTTCTAAACTACGAAATGGAACGGATTTTGATGCGGTTCTTAACATCATTGAAGTTTATTATTATGACTAATAAAAAATTTGAACTGATAAAATTTATAAAAAGTAAAAATTAACAGCCGGCGTTGACGTTATGACAATAAGATATAATTATATAACAACAGATAGTGCAAATCCACGACGACGCGCCCCACTCCGCGATTACTGTACTGTAAGCTGTACTTTAGTACGGAGCGGAGCGGAGTGGGGCGCGTCGTCGTGGATTGCACTATTTATAACAACTTATTTTACACTAGGATGTCTAGAATTATTAATAAGGATAAAATCTGTGATAGATATGAAAATTGAAGCTTCTTATATATATTTTTTATAGTTACAATGATTTGTGCATAAAAATACTGCATTGCTACGAATTACAATTCAGTACATTAAAAATCAACGTACTGAATTCGCAATTAATGAAACTGGAAAAGACAGAAAAGAGAAAGATTGTAAATTGAATAAAGTATGGAACAAATTGTTTCATACAAAAGATTTAATGTCATCCAAAATAAATTACGAATAGCAAGGGCAGATCGTGGGTGGACTGAACCGTCCATTTAAGCCATTGTAATAGCTGTGACCCAATTGGGGACGTCAGTAAACACCGACGTTCCATGAATGGCAAATATGCTACATTGACAATGGGCCGTTGTTCTGTGTTAGCCATGAGATAACAACGGAATACAAAATTTGGCAACAGTCAAATTTGACGTCAAGAAGATGAACTTGGAAGCCACCTGCTTACTGAATAAATTACCGTATTGATTTAAGGAAAGTGTGTTTTGAGTGTGAATAAAAAATACTTGCACTGACTGGACAGGTCTACTCAAATCTGTGTGGTTCTTTCCTCAAAAGTCCATTTCAGACATTAATTTACATGGTCCTTATATATCCTGACCAAGATTATATCTGGACTTTAAAAGAGACTGCGACATCTGAGTTTATTTCGGCCTTTCTTCTCAGAGTAGTCAAATAGGAAACGCCGAACTCATTTTGCTTATTTTTTTTTTTTTTTTTAAATGACGTGTAAAAGTGATTCTGAAATCCTTTTTACAGAACAAAAGCTTTTCAGTACAAAAGGGTCACATTACCAACATAGGTCGTTTTCCTAAGGCCAGTTTATCCTTTTCATATTATTTATTAAAAGCCGCGAACCGTGTTCGTGTGGAAAGTGAAGAACCATGCAAACATTTATTACCTTTATGTTTATTTCAATGATTGTTTACAATGATACACATTTCTTTATAGGCTATATTTTCTCGTTACAAATTAACTAGTCATCTGTAGCCGAACTAGGCAACTAGGCTATTTCGGCTCTCAGCGCCAAAGGCCTGTGACGTCTTGTTACGATCAATGATATTATAAGTAAATTATAATATCATTGGTTACGATGCGATACTACGACGTGCATCGTAAAAATACACGACAAGAAGTCGCACCATAGTACGATGGCACGGCATATCGTTGTGTTGTGAAAACTGACGATGCAATTTTAGGGGCATGAGGAACAGGGTATAAAGTTCACTCATCCACCATAGAAAAGGGAGGATCCTCCGACCAGACGGGTGTTGTGTCTGGCGGGCCGACTGCCCAACTGTTGATGTCGGACAGCCTTAAAGATGTCGTTTGCGCGGTAAACTCTAATTGCGAGATGCAGGATTTGTGTGACGTCATGTCTTTGATGCGTAGTTCGTATGTGGCGGTGTAACCGCTACACAGTCGTGCGCCGGTGCCGGCATTTGATTTTCAATAGTCAAAAATGACGCACGAGTGACGGACTGACTGACAGACTGACTGATTATGTTATGTAATATAATATAACATAATCAGCCCATAATGTTCCCACTGCTGGGACACAGGCCTCCTCTCGGTGAGAGGGAGTGGGCCGTAATCCACCACGCGGGCAAAGTGCTGTTTGGTAGATGTCACATGTCTTCGAACTTTTTGGTTCTATGACATGCCGGTTTCCTCACGATGTTTTCCTTCACCGTTTTGGGACAAGTGGTGATGAAATAATTTACACAAAGTAAAGCGCCTGTCAGGGTTCGAACCTACGACCTACAATTCGTAAGTCGCGGCCATTACCCACTGGGCCACCAGTGCTCTCCGACATGATTTAGATCAATTAATGTCGCTAGAGTAATAGCGTACCGTGTTATAGTCGATTAGTCGTGCGTCATCTTTGACGTCGATAGCATACCTCCGCCGCGAAACCATAGCAGTGAAACCGCAATAATTCAATTCAACTGGCTCGAGTCATGTTCCGCTACTCGAAACTCAAGTAGCGGAACATGACGCGAGCCAGTTGAATAGAACTACTGCAGTTTCACTGCTATGGTTTCGCGGCGGAGATGTGCTAAACCGGCGTGACTATTGAACATGAAATGTTGTCAACTACATAATAAATGGGGGTTGGAGGGTCAAAGTTATTTTTTTTTAATTATTTGTTGTTTATGTGCAAATCATAGCCTACATACCAGGTTTCTAGTACTTCGGGACGCGCCCTCGAGATTTTGGTGAGTGAGTGTGTGATTCGGTGTCAACGAAACCGACGTATTTTAGGTATTCATAAAATCCAAATTATAATAGCTATACAAATAAAAATGTGTGTGCTTTTTATATCTGCTAACCACATGTTAGGAATATCGTATAATTGTACAATGTTTGTAATTATGTGTGCACCATGCATCTATCACATTACTAATTTATCTGTCATTGCTTCATTTTTCAGTATTTTTACCTATCGTGTTAGAGTAATCTAATTCTAGGTGCATCGTCTTCACATATAATTATATAATTAATTTATACAAGATATTGTGAAAACATTTTAAAAGCGTGACGGTGGAGTTTCTTATCTACTTGAAAACTACCTTTTGGAAGGGGCGACTAGAAACATTTTTTTTTTGTGAATTTGACGTTCAAAAGTGTTTTATGTGCCTAATTGAAATAAATTATTTGACTTTGACACATCTTATCTTGAGAATTTAAGCTTTCTAGCATTATCCAGGCCGAAGCTATGAAGGTTTGAAACGATGACGAAATGCTTCGAGAAAAGGTAGGTAGTAACCCCCTTTTATTTTATTTTATTTGGGTGGGAAACTATCAAATGACTTCTCCCGCTCTGGGCGGAGCGGGAGGGCATGTCAGACTCTTACTGACTAAAACCCACCCGTGTTCCTTCGATTGCCTTTACGTTGCCAGGGGCCACGGTATCCCTTTCGGACTTCCCCGCGACCCCGGTAGGCATTGGTCCCATCGGACCCCTTCACTCGCTGACATCTCTTTGAGGCGCGCGTGGAACACAACGCGCCATCGACCCGGGCCTAGTCCTTATCGGACGGCCAGCTACCCATTGCTCACCGTCCGCAAGCCCGCGCGTACGATTCCCGACGCCCAGGGCGTCCCTGCGGCGGCTAGGGGCGTGAGGGCGCGCAGTTTGCCTCTCCCTCACGCGTTCCGCCTCCTCCTTTGCGAGCATGACTGTTTCGTAGAAGGAGGTGATGGCTCTCTCGCTCCGTACCATGGCCTGGACCAGGGCCGGACGCGAGAGATCCCCGCCACCGATCGCCTCCACGAGGACACGGCGGTGCTCTGCCCAAGCCGGGCATACCTCCACCGTATGCTCCACCGTGTCCTCCGGGCGATCCACGCAGTGATGACACCCGGGCGTTTCCTCCCGCCTTATACGAAACAGGTACCTCCCGAAACAGCCGTGTCCGGTGAGGACCTGCGTCAGGCGGAAGGTGAGGACGCCGTGGCACCTCTCCAGCCACTCCTCAAAGAGGGGACTTATCGCCGCAATAGTGGCGTGCCCAGCACTGGGTTGCGACAATCGCACTCTACATGACGCCATGAGATCCCGTCGGAGCTCTGTCCGCTGTGCCGCGATTTCTCGCGGCATCGGAGTCAAGCCCCGGCGTTTCGCCTCCTCGCGCCACTCCCAAATATGCGCGAGGACTTTTGCCTCCAGATCCCATGGCGGCAATCCGGCAAGGAGGCTCGCCGCCTCACCGGAGACCGTGCGGTATCCCCGGACCAGCCGGGTGGCCATGACCCTCTGGGACGCGTTCAACCGGCGGGCAGGCCGCCGCCTCAACGAATGCGCCCACACAGGGTAGTTTCTTTGTGGGTCTTACGTCAAATCACACTATCCTACTAATATTATAAAGGCGAAAGTTTGTGAGTGTGTATGTTTGTCTCTTCTTCACGCTAAAACTACTAAACGGATTTGGAAAAAAATTGGCACACAGATAGTTTATAGCGTGGATTAACACATAGGATAGGTACTGTTATCCCGATATTCTCACGGGATCGAAACATAAGCGGGTGAACCCGCAGGGCGCAGCTAGTCATTAGGTAATAAAGGTTATTTTGATCGAAGTACCTAATTGCCGAGTAAATAAAAAATCCTGTTTCTGATCGTTCTTCATTATTTACAGATTTTCTTATAAATTAAAAAATCGTCCATTTTCTAAAATCTTTATATTAAGCGAGGAAAAAAGGAGGTTAAGCATTCGATGAGTTATATTTGGTTTACATTAATTAAAATAGTTACTTAAATAAATACTCGTAGTTTTATGGTATTGCAGGCGGGGGACATACCAATAACTTAAAAATATGGATTGACTTTTGTTTGTAAAATCCTGGCTGCAATACCATCAAATTCTATAGATTATAATGCTTGTTTTTCTCTTTTCAATTGTGATTTTGCACTCGTGTTTTTGTTTTTTTTATTAGTTTAGACTTTTTAGTGTCCCGGCAAACACTGTCACTCTCTTATGAACAAAACCTGGTCCGACACAAACATGGCCCTTTTTTACGCTATCATTTTTTTAAAATAAATTTACCTATTCCTAATTAAATTTAAACATATAACATATTATATATTTTTGTAATCCCCTTTTCCTTTAACTATTTTACGCCAAAAAATGTGTATTTTCAAACACCTATACACTTGGGTTTTTAAGACGAATATAACGATGTACCCATTGATGTATTAAAAGAGGTAGATACGGGACTTAGTCACAGCGCCTGGTCCTACTCAACTCAGTGATTGCCCGTAGTTGGCACTCAGTCGCGCACGGAACATCGTAGATCACACAGCTCAATAATTTTAGTCTTTTTTGTATTAAATACGCATCAAAATGACTTCTTGTGCAGCTAAACAGTGCTTTAATAATACAAGAAAAAAAATAAGACACATGGGATTACCTACCACTCGTAAGTACAGCCAAAAATGTTTATTTGTTGAAAATTACAATAATATTTTAACGTTTGCTTCGCCATGTTTGTTAGAGCGAGATAGATATTAAAAACATGCGTGAAGGACACGATACACACACAATGCGCGAGGTGCTAACGCGATTTTGCTCGCACGTCAGCGCCGTCTCCTATCTCTATCCTCGTCTATCGGTAACTGTAGCTTTGCGACTGTGAGATGACACTGATCACAGAAATGTGAGTTTCTTTCTATGCATGTAGTCGTGCGCCGAGCCCAAGTTTACTGATCGCGATGTTAGCGCGTAACATTATCTTCCTACTTTTAATACATCAATGACGATACCTTAACTGTTGAAATCCATCCATCTATTTGGAAGATACCAAGTAATATTTTTTTTACAAATAATAGGAAAAGTAAAATAATGGGGAAAAAGTTGCTTCGCATTTTTTAAGAAAATTCAAAACATTTTTTAATATAGTTTATTTACATTTAACTAAAGTATGTAGGTACCATTTTGTTCGATAACTTTTTGTCATCTTATAGGTAGGGACATGATCCCATTGCTATAGAAATTTTGGGACTTTTGATCAAAATACCGCGACAAGTGGTTTTGGCAGTCCTCTCGTGATGTTAACCTGACACTGCCTAAGGAATTCTGAAGAGACCGAAACAGGTGGAAGTCTGAAGGTGCATGGTCAGGACTACACGGCGGATTCATTAACACCTCCCAGCCAAACTCTTAATTTTTGCTGAGTGGCTAAAGATGTATGAGGTCTAGCGTTATCATGATGAAAAACCACACCCCTTCTGTTGATTAATTCCGGCCGCTTTCTCTCAACTTCTTGCTTTAATCTCATCAGTTGTTCGCAGTAGAGTTCAGAATCGATGGTCCTGCCTGGTGGTAACAACAGCTCATAATGAATAATGCCCTTCCAATCCCACCACACACACAGCATCACCTTGTTGCGAGTTAACCTGGGTTTCGCCCCAGTCTGTGAAGCCTGACCGGCCTTTGAGCACGATCTTTTTCGCACGTTCGTATCGTACGTGATCCATTTTTCATCACCAATTATCAGCTTCTTCAAAAATGGTTCGGTTTCATGACGTCGTAATAAAGAATCACAAATGAGTACACGGTTCATTAGGTTTCTTTCAGTGAGCTCGTGAGGTACCCAAATATCGAGCTTTTTGGTGTACCCAGTTTTTTTCAAATGCGACAAAACTGTTTTGTGGTCAATTCCTAGTTCTTCAGCTACGTCGTAACTACTGACATGCCGATCTTGCTCCACTTTTTTCAAAAAATTGCATCCATTTTATCCGTAATAGGGCGACCAGAGCAACGTGCATCTTTGACATCAAAATTTCCGGATTGAAAACGCTTTAAACCAAATTTGTGCTACTCTCATAGACACTGCACTAGGTCCATAAACCTCGAAATTTTTTTTCGCGGCTTGCGTTCCATTTTTTTGTAGTAAAATTTTAAAATGTATTGAATTTCTTCATTAGATTCACTCATCTTGACGGTACGAAAAACAAATGAAAATCACACATTTTCCTAATTTGAATTTGGAATTATGTTCTTTAAAATTTAAACTTTCAATTATACCAAAACCAGCCATATACAAATAGTATAGCCAAAGAGATTTTATTACAAGATCATACATACTATAATGCGAAAAGACGTTTTCCCAAAAAGGCTCTTAAAAAAATATGCGCGAAAAACATAACCTTCCTTCAAAGTACAGATTCGTTTTCCAATTAAAATATTTCAAATATTTTAGCAAAGTTCTACGCGAATATATCTAATTAAAATGCAAACACTACTCGTAATAATATTAATAGCTAAAATGTTATTTAAATGAATATCCCGTAGCGCAATAAAGTCTGGGTTAACGTGTGTTATTATTTCATTTTAACGTAAAATATCAAACTACCCTCTCGGGATAGCAGGATAGGAAAATGCTACCGTTATGATTATTTAGGTCAGAATAATTAAATATTGTTTAATTAAAAGACCAGGGAAAACATTGGATGAAGCTAAATAATTATATTTTCGTAATAAAAAGGTCAAAGTCATTATATTTGACTTTCGAGATTATGTCGTTATCAGAATTATAAAAAGCCACTATGTATAATCTGTGTAACGTAATCTGTGTAATAAAATCAATGAAAAAACGAAGAGCTCAGAATATAACATAACCATTCAAAAAAGATTATTTAACACAAAAAATAATGCTGCGTTCAAAGAGAGTATTTTAAATATAAATTTGAGTAATATGGGAATAAATAGTTTTTTAGACAATTTCGGCAAAAATTTTCGTAGCTGTTACCCGAAGAAGGCTATTAAAATAAAGCCAATGAAACATAAAATAGTAAAGTACATAACCAAGGGAATCAAAGTATTAAGTACAATGAAAAGAGTTTTATGCTGTGGCACCCCAAATAATAATAGTATCTCGAATTACAAAATCAACTATATTCGAATTTACAGAAGGGTTTTAAAGCAAGCTAAAAAGTTAGCCATATCAGTTCATCTTAGTAAAGCTAAAAATATATCCAAAGAGACATGGAAAGTAGTAAATGAACATACAAAGAAAACAAAAAATAGACTTATTAAAAAACTTTTCTTAAATATAGACAGTAAAGTTATTCATGATTCCCAGGATATTGCTAATAAATTCGTTGACGGCTTTGTTTATAAGCCATCACCAACACTTAGCAAAGATAAAGCATGTCCTTTTTGAAAGAAACAACGGTGAGAATTGAGAGTAACTTGTCTTTCAAGCCGACTACACCAATTGAGATAAAAAAGATTGTGTGTCACATGGCTAACAAAGTCTTGCGGATATGACGACTTACCAATAACAATTATTAAGGATAACATAGAATTTTTAGCACATCCTCTTTCTGATTTTTTAAATAAATGTATTAAAGAGTCGATTTTTCCTGATCTTCTCAAACTAGCTAAGGTAATTCCGATTTACAAAAAGGGCACAAAGACTGACCCAAAAAATTACCGACCAATATCCTTGCTACCAACTCGGTACATTTGAATCTAAATAAAGTAATCCATTTAAGACAATTTGGGTATCAAAGGGGCATTGGCACTTCAGATGCCATAGACACTCTCATTGATGACGTAGTTAGTAAATTAAACGACAAAATGAAAGGCTGGACTATTTATTGACCTGAGTTCTACATTCGACACTATAGATCATCAATTACTGCTTGATAAACTAGATCATTACGGTATTAGAGGTGATGCTTTAAAACTTATGACGTCCTATTTACAAAACAGAAGAATGTATGTCGAAATAAAAAAACATTGATGAAAACAACCATGAAATAGCATATAAATCTAAGATGATATACATATAACGCAGGGTACCTCAAGGCTCAATTTTAGGTCCAATATTGTATCTTATTTTCACAAACGATTTATTGCATTTCATGAACACAGTTCAGCCAGACGCCTCATGTGTTGTTTTTGCTGATGACACAAACGTAATAATAGGAGCGCATGATTTAAAAGAATTGTCTACAAAAGTAAATAAAAGGCTAAATAATCTTTCTAAATGGTTTACAGCTAATAATTTAGTAATTAATACAAATAAAACAAATATAATATTATTTAAGACTACATCTCGTAAAATCGATACTATAGAGGTGACATTGAAAGGAGATAAGATAGCATTGGTAAATGAGGCAAAATTCTTAGGTATACACATTGATTCAAATCTAAACTGGAAACAGGAGCTTGCTGCTATTGATTCCTCTGTATCCTCTGCATGTTATGCACTTAGGAGCCTCAGGGATGAAATAGATTTGAAGCAACATAAAGCATGCTATTACGCCTTGGTTGAATCTAGGTTGAGGTACAGCATCATGTTTTGGGGAAATAGCTATAACTACAACTGCCAAAGAGCATTCATCCTTCAGAAGCGTGCCATTAGAACCATTGTCAGATTTCACAGCGTGATTCACGTATAGAATATTTTAAGAAATTAGGCTTTCTTACAGTTCCAAGTTTGTATATACTAGTTCTGTTAAGCAAGTTCGCAAAATATATACATCAATATGAATCACAAAAAGAAAGAGCTGGGAGAGAGCACACGAAAGAAGGTTATTAAAAATATAATGGTGCCTAAATTTACCATAGCAAACCATTGTTCACGTTACCAAGTAGTAGAGTTATTTAACAAGTTACCTACTGATTTAAAAACTTTGGTCTATAACACCAACTTATTTAAGGCAAAGCTGAAAGCCTTCCTATTAGAAAAATGTTTATATTCTGTATCCGATTTGATGTTGAATGATTCCAGATAATTTGTGTATGAATTATTTTATATGGTATTGACATTTAATTTAATTGGCATTTATTTTGATTGACAAATGATTTACTTGACATTTCATTTGATGGACCTTTTATTTTCATATAATTGACATTTTGGTCTCCCTTTAATTGACATTTATTTAATTTTGACTGACATTTAATTTACATTAAATTCTTTTTTAAATTACGCAATGTGGAATAGACATGGTTGTTTTTGAGCTTATGTGGTTGGATAATTATGTAAATGGTAATTTAATTGACATTTAATGTACATCTATTTTCCATTTAGTGGTTGGACAGGGTTGTGATTGAGCTTTTTATGGTTGGACATACAAACAGTAATTTTAATGACTTTTAATCTCAATTGATTTAAGTAAAATTTAATAATTAAGGTAGTTTTTATGCTTTTATGGTTTGATATGTAACGGTTTTTGATTTATGACATAATATTTTTATTTTTGTTTGCTATATGTTTGATTATTATTTAGCTCTTAAGATTTAAAATGTAATTATTTTGTAAAATTCGAACACAATGTAAATTGTTTGATGAATAAATAAATGAAAATGAAATGAACGATATCCCTAGAGGTATCGATGTATCTAAATGCTATCGAAGTACATTAAATTTACCAAACCCAAATTGTTATTTAGGATTAATTTATAGAAGGTTTAATTAATTGGACCAAATAAATAAAAATATACGAAAACATTTGCAGAATTCCTATTCTGCTAATAATAATGGTCAATTTATACTTGGCTCGCGAGGTTGTCGACATGTGGGATAGGGACTCAGCAATCATTGTGCCGATAATCGTATTAGCCAATGGCTTAATTGCCAAGAGCCTCGACCAACACCTAAGGAGGCTCTCGTTGGGCAGCTGGATTAAGAAAACGGTACTCCTGGACACGGCTCGCATTGTTAGGAGGTTCCTCTCTTTGGAGCCCTGACTGGTAGCTTAGACCCTGCTCCCGATACCGGTGGGCTACTATTTTTTATATTTTTATTTTTTTATATATTTTTATTATATTTAAAAATAAAATGTATATGTATTAATGTAAAATAAAGGAGATAATAATAGCCAATATTAAATCCCTTGTAATATAAGAACATGTAGTGAAAACCTTCTATATTTTTATTAAATATAAATCAATTTATCTCCAAGACCAAAGCAATTCCTTTGGTTCTCAATCTTTTGTATCCGTATTTCCCAAAACAATATCGCACATTCAACACCAAATGACGATCATTTTTCCTCATAAAAATTCAGGATTGGCAACCGCAGATACTTTAGTCATGATTCATGCTCCCTCATCACTCGAATTGACAATATTTCTGTGTCTTATCCCCTCGTAAATTGTGACCGCATATACGAGTATTATATCTTCCACTATACAGGGTGTTAGGCAGACGGTTGAACATACAAAATGGCAGATCCGTGGAACCGTCTGCTACGTGCTTAGGCCCAATTTAAAAACCCAAGCCACACGACTTTTTAAAATGTTATTCGTAATGTTTAGTTATTTTAAATGAAATTATTGACGTTCGAAATTTGAGCAACGACGAATTTCGAACAAAATTTTAAAAAGTCTTTTTTATGGGGTCTTAACACGTAGCAGACGGACCCACGGATCCGCCATTTTCGTATGTTCAAGCGTCTGTCTAACACCCATATAAAGGAGGATGACATTTTTTCATTATTACGCACTGAATTATGATACAGCTGTTGTTCTTTCAGGGATGATGGTCATATGAAATTATGATGAGAAGGATAAGGAAAATGTAGTAATAGTAGTCATTTTGAGGGGTCAGGATAACTGACGTGTAAACATGTTTTATCCACAGATCTCTTTAGGGTCAGTTCACACCGAGACGTGACATGACGCGACGATACTTAAAGAGCCAGTGGTTTCGCGCTGCGAAGCGTGATGCAGCGAGACGCAGGGCGACTTCGCAGGGTGCATCGTGAATTCGCTGGCAGCCCCACGCCTCGCTGCTTCATGATGCGTCGCGCTACGCCGCGAGGCATTTTCGAATTATCTCAATTAAATGTGTATCATTTTGAGTAGTAAATAAAGTTATATTTTGTATCACTATCTTAAAAAGTGTGCGCAGCGTCGTTTCGCGTCACGTCTCGGTGTGAACTGACCCTTACTTTTACAAACACTTAGATTTACGAAAAAAAATACTATATGAAAGATATGTTACTAAACTATGAAAATCGCTTCAAAGAAGACAGTTGAAATTGTAGAATTACTTCAGAAAGAAACTGCTAGACAGTATGATAGTAATCGAGAAGATTTGCGTATAAAGGCAAAATAACAAATACTGGCAGTTAAAGAAGAAAATAGGAAGTACTTCAACAGAAAAAGAAAAGAAAGCCAAAAGTACAAGAAATTATACCAAGTTGCTATTAAAAGAACTCAATTAAACTAAAGGCTAAATACCTAGGGCCATATAGGGTTACCAAGCTAATATGAACGACCGCTATGATATGGAGAAGATTGATAAGCTCGATTGAAGGTCCATACCGTAACTCTAGACCAGCAGATCAAATGAAGAGGTGAGTGGCCAATAGAAAACGACGGATAAAATGATCCAAAGGTGAAGCGCTGTATGGTGCGAAAGTAAGCTAACCTAGTCATAAATTGTTGTGTTTTTTTTGCTTATGTCAAGATGATATTTTAATGTTTTATTATTATTGTTGTATTATTGGATTTAAGTTGGTTTAAGAACGCGTTAATTTTTAATGTTATGTAAGCTGTTTGAATTTCTTTAAGAGTTTTTTTTTTTTCTATCGTAAGGTGTTTAAGTTGATTTTTATTGTTTAAGTTTAAATAGTAAGTAGTGACGTGAGCAGTGTATGACGTGAGCATATGTGAGATGATATGGAGAGTTTTTAGGGGTCCGTACCCAAAGGGTGAAACGGGACCCTATTACTAAGACTCCGCTGTCGGTCTGTCTGTCCGTCTGTCACCAGGCTGTATCTCATGAACCGTGATAGTTAGACAGTTGAAATTTGCACAGATGATGTATTTCTGTTGCCGCTGTAACAACAAATACTAAAAACAGAATAAAATAAATATTTAAGTTGGGCTCCCATACAACAGACATGTTTTTTTATGTTTTTATAGATAATGGTACGGAACTCTTCGTGCACGAGTCCGACTCGCACTTGGCCGGTTTTTTGAATGACGAAATCAGACAATAAGACATGGTTTTTTACATTGGAAATGTTTTTTTTATCTATCTTCTTCTTTTCGTGTGGTTAGTAAACCAACCTGGTGTCAGGGTTTTAAAGCCGCCCACGGGCCTCTGACTTGGCTTCACATGCCGTCGAGAAATATCTCTCAGGCATGCCGCTTCCTCACGATGTTTTCCTTCACCGTTTTTTGAGCAAGTGATAATTATCTATTTTTTATCTATGATGTATGTTTATGTGCTTTACTAGTGTATTTATAAGAATAAACCCGTTGAGATATTTCTCAGTCCTTTATTCCCACATTTATGTCATTCTAGATATTGCCACTTTAACTACGTCTCCAGGAATTCAATTTCGTCTTGAGGGGTTTCATTCTCTCAATTTGACTAAAATATTGTTGCAAATACCTTAAGAGTAACTGAGACATTTCACCGACATTTTTGGTTGACCAATTTATTACATATTCAGGGTTGACCCAATATAACGCCTCATTACCCCCCAATATATTCTATCTTTTTTATGAAATGTGAAACTCTTTAATGCAAAATATTTATTTAATTTACAAAACTTAACTGTTTTCCGTTGTTATATCCAGGCGTAGTTTTACTTTTGAAGAAATGGCAAATAAAAAAATGGATAGAATCTTTGATATTTCTGACTCCAGCACGTTGTATAAACAATAACGCGTGGTTGATAAATTTGTGATTTCCCTTGAATCATGAATTCACGACACAGCGAATGATTCATCATTTATAACCTTATATAAACCTACTTATTTGTTATAGATAATATTGTACAGAAATTACACTCACAATTAAAAGTCCAGTTTTTCTGTTTCGACTTTAAATTTTAAATTTCAAACAGATTATATTGATATAATAATCCGCCAATTAGGGACCGGCACTGTCTCTCCTTAACACAGGCTAAATTCTAGCCTATCTAGGAGAACAGTACTTCACCCGTCTTTATTGTAAGTTGATAATGCAATAAATTTTGAATTTTTTGAATTTGAATTTATTTCTCATAGCCTGACCATCGTAGAAACGAGTTTTGTCAACGGAACAATAGATAAAATGACAGTTAAAGAATCAAAATCTGTCATTTATTCCGTCGACAAAACTCGTTTCTACGGTGAACATGCCACTTTGATTATTTTACACAGAAATTTCTTAATGGTAACTACCTTAACATTAAATACTCGACATTCTTCTTGTACATCTTTCTTGTGCTTTTGTGAACATGATAATTATTCAGAATTGTCACAGCTGTAATAGCAATCACGTCATTTCGTTTATAATACGTTTTTAATAAATTATTAATCTTTAGATTATTTTCTATTTTGTGAATGTGAGAACGCTGTAGGCTTAGTGGACTGTATGTCTTATGTAATTTTGACGTTCGAAAAGTGCTGATTCTCAGCCTAATTTGAATAAATGACTTTTGATTTGATTTTTGATTTGATTGATTTGTATATTTGCTGACCATAATTATTTTATTAAGTACCTGGTACTTGTTGAAAGACCTACACTGTCCTCCCATACCTAATAACACTGTTATTTGAAAATATTGTAAAAACCAATTATTTTTAAAAGAGTAACGTAGAGTTTCTTGCCGGCTCTTCTCCATAGGAAACGACCAATTGGAACCGTGCACCTAACTTTTGACGTTTCATCAGTGCCCATGTAGGTTTATGTGAAATAAAATATTTTGAATTTTGAAAACTTAATAGAGGCTTTTGACCGTTGGTGTTGCAGTCGCAAGCGCTACTTCTGAGCATGAGTTTCCTGGCCCGGAGCCTAGATTTGTGTATTGTTGATGGCAAAGGGTTCAAAACCCTCCCATATATATTCACCCCCTGTTACAAAGGACTTAAACATAACTGGCGAAACGTGAATGTTCAATAGACCTCTGCCTAACTCCTTGGGGAATACAGGCGTGATGTTAAGTTGTTATTTATATCTTTAACTTGTCTTAGATATCTAATACCTGGCACATTATTCTTTTTCGTGGAAGTATTTCTCGAATGCGTAAATATCATAAGTTTCTATTCTCTAAGAATTTCTTCTTTTAATTTGTGATGGCGGATTATTCTCATAATTTTTCCTCCTTGGATATTTTAATGCCAACAATATCAAATTACAACAATAAGGGGAAAATTGAATCGGCAAGACTTCTCCCTCTTACCAAGGGGAGGCCTAGCAGTGGGAACATTATAGACTGATTATATGCTATTATGCTAAGACTTCTTCAAATGTTTTGTTTTTCGCTTTTATCTTATTACGGAACAAATTGACGATGAAAGCACTGCGTCGTTTTTTCATTTTACTTTTTTTCTACTTTTCCTTTTTCTCCTTTGCTTTTACGGGCTGAAATAAGTCGTAATATTCGATGTCACAATTTTACTCAAGTTAGTCCTAACTAATTATTATTAATGCGAAAGTGAGTTTATTTGTTTGTTACGCTTTCACGCTAAAACGGCTGAATGGACTTGGATGACATTTGGCCCATGGGTAGACCATGACCTGGAGAAGGACATAAGATACCTTTTATCCCAATATTCCCACGGAATCATGACTTATGCGGGTGAAGCAGGGTGCAGCTTGTAGGTACATAACATATTTATAGCATTAACCTAAATTATTACTACTCGTGAAAAATGAATCGGTACAGTAGGTTACACGTCAGCGATAACACAACCTAGTCAAATATGAACGGCAGTGATTTAGTTTAAAATAAACTTTAATAACGATATTTACAATAATTAGGAGGTGTGCTCGGTTTGAGCGCTGCAGAAGAAATGACTTACGAACTATTGGTACATATTTTATTTAAAAAAGATTATCTTAAAAACAATATTTCTGGAATGGACCACCAGGCCACTTCAGATCAACGTTAACTTAAGTGTTAGAAAAAGGTGTCGTATCGAAAGAGATGAATAACTGCAATCGGTGACATTGCAATTCTAACTAACTTAAATAATTAATACAAGAGGTTAGAAACAGCTTAGGGTGTCGAGTGATTCTCTACTATGGGAACTGATGCCTGGTATGCATAACTACCTATAAGCTTACTTCTCATTATATTGAAACTCTGTACTACGCTAGGCCCGCTCAAGGTCAAAGTTATAGGTACCACCGACGTGCGGTCGACTGTACTACGTCCATTTAGACATGCACCCTAATTGCGGAAGACAAATTAATTAAAATATGACGGTTTTGAAGGAAATTCCTATGTCATTGCTTTATAGGTTTGAAAATTTGGTCTGCTCAATAACGTAAATCAACGAAGGTGGCTGAACTGTCCATTTTTAAATTATAGCAGTGATAGAGTAGTGGTGTGACCGGCAAACTGCAAAGAACCGTCAAACTTAAGTCATAAATGAAATGAAATGAAATTGTTTATTCTGTAAACATGTTATTGGAATCACTTTTTTCACGTCATCTTAAAAAAAAAATTAAAAATTAGCTAGATGAGTTCGGCGTTTCCTATCTGACTACTCTGAGAAGAAAAGCCGAAACAAACTCAGGGGTCACAGTTTCTTTTAAAGTCCAGACATAATCTTGGTCAGGCCATATGAGGACCATGTAGATTAGTCTGAAATGGTTTTTTGAGAAAAGAACCACACAGATTTGAGTGGACCTGTCCTGTCAGTGCAAGCATTTGTCAATAATCGTGGAGCTCAACTCAGAACTTAAAGAGCTCGACTCGACGAAAAAAACCCACGAAAGGACGTTTGGGTAGGCCGCATAAACTACTCAAACTGCCAGACCATCATTAAAACTAACTGAGAAAGAAAAAAGAAAAAAAAATATCCACATAGTCCTCACATTCACAAAAAATAAAATAATATAATACTTTACAAAGTAATCATGTATTCAACAATGTCAATGTTTATATAATACTGGTATATTTTGATGATTTTACTGAATAATTAGGTATAATGTTATTTTTTATGATTTTATCGCAAGTCTTAGCAGAGCGAGCAGCTCAATCCCAAACTTTTTTATCTTCTAAATATTCTGAAATTTCATAGTACGAGTACCCTTTTTTACAAAGAAAAGAAAGACAAGAAAGAAAATACATTTATTTGGCACAACAAGCAAAGGCACACAAGTATAAAGAGAAAAAAAAAAAAAGATAAAAGGAAAGAATACAAAAAAAAAAGTAAAGTTGAAAGTTTGGTTTTAATTAATACAGCTTTTAAATCGTTTAATGGGTAAGTTTCGAATGTATAGGTCTCAAGTTCGAACCCAAGGCACGCCGTACCATTACTTTTCGGATTCATGTGCGTTTTGTATAATGGGGAATATATAAACGCACTTTAAAAATAATATTTCACATTTTAAAATGTACCTATATTATTATAGTTGTTTTCATCAAATTTAAAGTGCTTTTAAATACATCCCTTGTATAATAATTATCACTTGCTTCAAAAACGGTGAAGGAAAACATCGTGAGGAAATCAGCATGCCTTTTTTTTTTTTTTTGGGTGGGAAACGCTGGAGGGCGTGTCAGACTCTTACTGACTAAAACCCACCCGTGTTCCTTCTCTTGCCTGTGCAATGCCAGGGGGCCACGGTATCCCTTTCGGACTTTCCCGCAACCCCGGCAGGCAATGGTCTCATCGGACCCCTTCATTCGCTGACATCTCTTTGAGGCGCGCGTGGAACACAACGCGCCGTCGACCCGGGCTTTGTCCTTACCGGACGGCGAGCTACCCATTGCTCACCGCCCGCAAGCCCGCGCCTACGGTGGCCGGGAATTGGCAATCGATTCCCGACGCCCAGGGCGTCTCCTCCTTCGGCGGCTAGGGGCGTGAGGGCGCGAAATTTGCCTCTCCCTCACGCGCTCCGCCTCCTCCTTCGCGAGCATTACTGCTTCGCACAAGGAGGTGACGGCCTCCCATGCCCTCTCGCTCCGTACCATGGCCTGGACCAAGGCCGGACGCGAAAGATCCCCGCCACCCATCGCCTCCACGAGGACACGGCGGTGCTCTGCCCAAGCCGGGCATACCTCCACCGTATGCTCCACCGTGTCCTCCGGGCGATCCACGCAGTGATGACACCCGGGCGTTTCCTCCCGCCTTATCCGAAACAGGTACCTCCCGAAACAGCCGTGTCCGGTGAGGACCTGCGTCAAGCGGAAGTTGAGGACGCCGTGGCGCCTCTCCAGGCACTCCTCAAAGAAGGGACTTATCGCCGCAATAGTGGCGTGCCCAGCACTGGGTTGCGACAATCGCACTCTCCATGCCGCCATGAGATCCCGTCGGAGCTCTGTCCGCTGTGCCGCGATTTCTCGCGGCATCGGAGTCAAGCCCCGGCGTTTCGCCTCCTCGCGCCACTCCCAAATATGCGTGAGGACTTTTGCCTCCAGATTCCATGGCGGCAATCCGGCAAGGAGGTTCGCCGCCTCACCGGAGACCGTGCGGTATCCCCGGACCAGCCGGGTGGCCATGACCCTCTGGGACGCGTTCAACCTGCGGGCAGGCCGCCGCCTCAACGAACGCGCCCACACCGGTGCCCCGTACAGGGCCATGGACCGCACGATCCCCGCGTATAGCCTCCGGCAGGAGGCGTTTGGACCCCCTAGATTGGGCAGGAGCCGCTTCAAGGCAGCCCCAGCCCGCTCCAGTCTGGGAGCCAAACGTCGGAAATGCTCCACGAAGTTCCACCGAAATCAGCATGCCTGAGAGATATTTCTCGACGGCATGTGAAGCCGAGTCAGCGGCCCATGGGTGGATTTAAAACTCTGACACCAGGTTAGTCTTTAACCACACGAAAAAAAGATCTGTCAAAATGTAAGGCATTGCGATCGATTGCCATTGTATTTTGTGTTACTCAATGGCCCCGATGGATGGTATAACTAGTTCCCATTCTATCACACATAAATTATAAGTAGCACAGTCTTTTCAAAGTATTCTCTAGTCTAAAACTCTATTGTAGCGAAATTAAGTCATGCCTAGAGTCTGCTTATTCACATTTCACATTTTGTGACCTTTCCTTGTGCCTACATTTTAAACCTTTCTTTTTAAAAGCGTAATAAAGCATTCTTTTCTTAAACATTTGAGATTATAATTTTCTAAGCGAAGGGTCTGTCCCTTTGTTATGTTTAGTAAATTTTGGGTTTTCTGTTGATATTATAATAACTAACTTGTTTAGGCTTAACTGTTTGTTTTCTTCTGTTATTATTTTGCTGAGTTGTTCCGTTTCTCTCCAAAAACGAATGTAATTTTTGTTTGCGTAAATATTCAAAACATTTTTGTTGCTTTGAGTTTTGACAAAATTATTTCCTCAAAACAGAAAACAAAACGGAAATAAAATTAATTATTAAAAAAAAAGAGTTTCGTCTCTTCCTGGTGCATTCCTAATATGATTGGATCAACATCCAATATGGAACAAGATTATTTTCTTCTTTTCACAGAGATCTTCTTTTGCCAAGAATAATCTTGGCAAAAGAATAAATGAAATTATGTAAGCTATTTTCGAAAACTGTACCGTAAGAACTGTGTTATTCCTTTTCAGCAACTATCGAGTACATCAAGTCCATATTCTGTACAGATTTGCACATTTAAATGCGCCAAAGACACTATAAAAAGTGCTAGGATCGTTACACGTGTCGGTACGAGACCCTCACTACCTATAAATGCAGTTATCTCTACGAAGCACGTGTCACACTAAACGAATAATCCTCCTAACTGGCTCAGGGAGTAATGTTTTATACATATCCCGCCTTGAACACACTAATCGAGATTTAGAAGACTGGAAACACGTTTAGTATCTACTAAACGTGTTTCCAGTCTTCTAAATCACCAAGCACCAAGTTATCTCCTTTATTTATTTATTTTATTATTTATGTACACACAGAAAAATAGATACAGATAAGACATCATCATGATTATGAGTACAAAGGTACTGCTTATTTCTTAAGAAATTTCTTCCAGTAGACCTGCGACAGGAGAAATGAGAAAGAAATGTAGACAATAGTGTGTGAGAACAAGAAGCGATAAATATAAATATGCGAAGTTTTAAACTAAAATATTGAAATAAGCCTACACGTATAACGTAATAAATTAACATATACTTAAATAAATACATAGAGCTTAAATATATAAACATACATAACTATATAAATACTCACAGTTGAGAGGAATAGTAATGCTCTTTTAATCGATATTTGAAAATTGTGAAACAGTTTTTAAATCACGAATGCTAGGCGGAAGTGAGTTCCACAACCTTATTGAATGGACAGAGAAGGAATAGGAATAGAGTAGATTGTTAGATTGGTTTGATAGATTTTTTGATATTTTATTGAGGACAAAGTTTACTGCTTTGTTGGATCGCAAGTGAGATTGATGAGTGTGAGGTCCAGGGTTCGATCGCTAGATCGAGCGAAGTGCTATTGGGTTTTTATTATGAAATTTTAAACCCAAGCCTGCAACCTGGGGGCTAAATTTGTGCCCAGCTGAAGGCAATAGACTCGCCACCATTACACAGGACCTACATATCTCTTCCGTGCAAACATCCGCAATTTTTTTTTATGC
The DNA here is from genome assembly GCA_963853775.1 of Xanthia togata. Taxonomy (NCBI): domain Eukaryota; kingdom Metazoa; phylum Arthropoda; class Insecta; order Lepidoptera; family Noctuidae; genus Xanthia; species Xanthia togata. The sequence continues at coordinate 10,229,297 of OY970806.1, forward strand.
AAGGACAAAGTCTGACTTTTGAAAGATCGATTTTTGTTGGTTGATCATCAGAGGGCAGTCTGTCTGTCTCATTTTGCATATACATTGTTAAGTATGAAAATTGACCTTCAGTTACCCAATGTACTCACTTAGTATGGCATCAGTCTCCTAATTTATATTCTACGTGGACTCTTCTTATAATTTTCGTTTGATGAAATCTTATCTAGTAAAAGATACTGTTGGGATTGTGAACTAAGTAATGAGTCCTTTATTCGGGCAAAGAGTCAGACTATAAAGATAGTGTCACCATGTCTGTAAATAATTCTCACAAGAAAGTTAATTAATGTGCTGGCACTAACCATTCTTATGTAGAAGTCTTTTTAGTTAGATAAATATGAACAAAGTTCTACATCACACACGTACTTTAACATCTAATCGTAAATCGTAGTTTGTTATTACCTATTTGTAAGGCTTAATTATTGATAATAATGGTCAACGTATGTACATATTGCGTAGTGTATGACCATTACTATTTCATTTCATGTCTATTAATTTTTTGGAACCATATCATAAAAGTTTCTAAAATCATTATCGCTTCATTAAAATTCTCCTTCAAAATGAATAGTTGCAAATCTCATAAATCTCCAGGATTTCCAAAGACATCTGCAGATAGTTTGCACTCCCGAACACGAACGTTTCGATAAGAAACTAATCTCTTGAAACATTACCTTTGCCCTTAACTACATCATTGCCATCATTTGTTATCTCAGCAAATTACTGCTCATTTTCCCAACTAAAATTATACTTACATAATCCACAACCCTATTTCATCTCGAGATTCCCAAAGGAATGCTATAGCTTACAATCCTGCTACAAATGATTTAAATGTTACAATTCCAAATTGAGCTCCTGTTACACTGGATAAATTATCGTTATCTTTATCTTCATCATTTATTATCTCGGCAAATCACAACTCATTTTCTTCCGAATATAATAATTAATCTACAGAAGACAAAATTTATGAAATTTGTCAAAAAAATACTCCTAAGAAACTAAATATCAACTATCTCAATCTCTAAAGAAGTAAACAGTACAACTTGTTTAGTCTTAATGATAGACAACACACTCACGTGGAAATATCATATTATAGGATAACATAAGTCGTTAACCGTAAAACCGTATCATCATATCATGGTCTCGTATCATCTGTCATACGCTATGGAATCATATTCTAGGGAAACGCAACTAAGAGACTTGATATTAAGAGCATAAAAACGATGCATTCGAGCTATGTGACTATGCGCGATCTGAGATCAAGAGATAGCTGTCTACCAATGTTTAAATCTTTGAAAATATTAACTTTTCCTTCATTGCTTTCTAGAAGTTGAAAAATTTGTCCAAAAGAATGCAATGCTATTTACTAAATTGTCTCAAATACATTTCATCTCGGGGTTCCAAAACGTCTGCTATAGTTTACACTTCTACAACATTTACTTCTATAGTATTCGAGGATTTTAAATTCTGTGCAAACAAATTGAGCTCCTTAAATTTTTGAGGTATGAGGAACAGATTGTAAAGGTCTCATCCTCTTTAGAAAAGGGAGGATCCTCCAACCAGACGGGTGTCGTATCTGGCGGGCAACTGCCCAATGATTGATTTCGAGGAAGTTATACAGGGTGGATTATTGACATGGATAGTAAGGACAGCTGCTTTAACCGTAGTCGCTACAAGAAAACGATGTTACGAGACTGTCCTTAACTGTTTGAAAAATCCACCCATGTTCGCGCGGTAAACTCTAATTGTGCGATGCAGGATTTGTGTGACGTCAGGTCTTTGATGCGTAGTTCGCATGTAGATGCCGCAATTTCTTGAAATATCATCTTTTCCCTTATCTATATCATTTCCATCATTTATTATCTCGGCAAATCACAACTCATTCTGCCACATCAAATAATTCCTACATAAAGCACAGCCCTACATTTCACCTCGGGATTCCCAAAGGACATCTGCTATAGCCTGTACTTCTACAACGGGATGTCCAACCGAATCGCCTTGGCATACTGCCATGCCGTAACAATATTATGCGGGATCACGTATCCAGATGGTGTGCAAGTTCGTTGTGACCCAAGAAAGTGTATTACTGAGATTTCTTCGAGTATTTCCTTAACGTTACCGTTTCTTGCTTCGGAAAACTGTGATTACTTTTTGTATTGTGATTTTAATAGTGTGTAGTAGTTGCTACGATGAAATTGTTGTTAGAAATTGAAAATACATTAACGCTCTCTGGCTTGTTGAAGTTCCAATCATCTGGATCTGTTTGAATTAAGAACTTGTCAGTATTAAGTATGTTTGTAACTGTATTTATTATAACTAAATATTCATTTATTAAAATGCTTTTATGTTTTGTTACAGGTAAGACCGCAGAATAAAAAAAAAGGCAACTCATTGAAGGTGTTTGACCCTTTAAACAACTTACCCATGAAAACGGGCATAAGTAAAACTACATTTTCCTCCCAGATTTACACAAAAATACACATGACGTCATAGAGAAAAAACAACAATATACGAACAAAGGTTCATTCAACTGTAAAGAAAAAAGAAATGTAAAAAGCCGCGATTGCAGTACATATGCTTTAAAAGAACCCCTGCAAAGGACTCTCAGAGCACAGCCCTAGGCTACACGTCATGTTTTTACGGATGATAGAGCAACAGATGCGGCAGTTTGAATATAAGTAGTGTATAATATGGGAAAAGAAAAGGGATAAGGAAAAAGTTTGCAAAGATCATGGTCTTGGTAAAAATGCCGAGCGATGCAGTACCTATAGTAGATAGTTCTTTTGTAAAAACTGTAGGAACCAATAAATTATTCTCACATAATCAAGCTTATTTAGAAGTGACTCAAGAGTACCTGGAATGATTAAATGCAGATCTTTGTCCAGCAGTGGAACATTCTAGGCTGAAAAAAAAGAGTATGTAGGGCAAACTACAGGAAAGCAAGGCAAGGAAAACAAAAAGAAATGAGAAAATGAATTTTGCTGTAATTTTGTGAACCTATTAAAAAAATGTGTAATTATCTAATTGAAATTCATATTCATATTTATTGTGATTTAACAATTGTCAATTTTAATAATTGAAATTTTGACTACCATTTTATGATACTTTATTAACTCCTTACTTAACAGTCGCCTTCCATCTTTAGTCAAAGTACTGTCAATTTTAAGTACCTTATCCAAAACTTGCGAACTCATTGTCAAGGCACAGCTATTGGGCACGGAGTAACACTGCCTCTTTGAAAGAAAGTGCCGACAGAAAAAGACTTTGAAAGTTAAGCCTGAAAACTCATGTAAAAGGCTCTCCGTTACGCCAATATTTCAAACTTTTTCTTGAATTTACTTCTGTATTTTTAGCTTTACTTCTGTTGTTTTGTTAAAAACACAGTTTCTATAAATTCCTTTTGTTATGTGATATGAATAGGTTTCATATAGTTTAACGTGCAATTGTCGTATTTTAGTGAGTTTCCGTTTGTTTGCCTGGGGGAAATGTTTGTAGATATTGCAGTTTGCAATAAAATTGTTTGTAGGTTCTTATAGCTGTTTTATTATTTATGTAGTTGTTATTTTCGTAAAATTCGGCATTTTGTGATCATAAATATAAGTCTAACTGCCTCGTTGATTCGATTCCCAAGTCCGGAAAAGTATTATTGGGTTTTTCCAACATAGATTTCTCAGTAGTAGGCCGGAGTCTGGAATTGTGCTCGGTTTATGGCAATAGGCTCGCCCCCTATTTTATGGGACTTAAATAACATAACAGGCGAAATGTGGGTGTACTAAAGATACACCTCTGCCCAACCCTTCGGGGAAGCAAGGCGTGATGTCATGTTATGTTATGTTATAAATATAAGTCTCAAAATACATATGTGTTGTAGACGGTTGTTATTTTCGCCAATTTCGGTACTTCAACATTATTATAATTGATGTCAAAATATAAATATAGAAGTTAAATGAATAAAATACGGTATTAAGCATGAATTTGATAAATTTAGCTTGGCTATTCTATAAAAATATTAAAATAAAATATATATATATATATATTAAAATATTTGTATTTTCTATAAAAATCATTCGTTATTCGATGTTATTTTATCATCATTTCCACAGTCAAAAGCAATACGAGCTATCTTTTGATATCTAAGTCATTAACCCCAGTATTTATGTATTTTTCTAAAATACTTCAACAAAAAATTAACTTTCCAAAACCACTTTGCGAACCTTAATCACACCATTTTAATTAAAACTATGCAATTATGTTAAAACAATACATTAATTTTACTTTGTGTTAATAATTTTATAGTAACTTTAAAATAAAGCAGTTAAATGCAAAGGTCACTGTAATGTGGGTGTTAATTTGATTCTACTTTATGAAACTACTACTTATATGTACGTACATTCACCCCTTTTTGAGGAAAGTTCAACCACCTATCAAAAGATACACTGTAATGGTTTTAAGTAACAAGTTCTGAGCGTATCATCATCAAATACCTTTTTCACAGTTTTTTAAATGATATTAGGGCAATTCCATAACAACATTTTCCAGGACAGAATATCCATCTATTACTACATTCCCATAAAAAAAACATTAAATTATTCTAGTTAATTATTTTTTCATCTTCAATGTATTTTCTGCACCTGATTGCTAAAAAACCTCGCAGTCGTCGGTTCCTAACTCGTGGAAAAGCTTTCAGATTTACAAAGCTGTCTGAAAAGTAAAAAGTGTGTAAAAAGTAAAGTGGTGGTAAAAAATATCGCGTCGGGATTTTATCACGCACTGGATTTTCAACTATGGGTGTTGAGCGGTGTATTGAGAATCCAACAAACTGCATCCCAGTGCGTAAAAAAAACACACTGTTGGATTTTCAACTCTCGGCGCTAAGCAGTGCGTTGAAAATACAGTGCGTGAAAAAATCACCAGTTAGCTTATCCATATCAACAATACTAGCCCACTTAGATTGATCGATTTGCTCTCAACATTGAGATGACCTCTTCCTCCAAAGAATCGAAAAGCATGTACCGTGACGTATTGTAGATCAAATTATAGGATCATGAGCCCGGATCTGTCTAGATCAAACGTGATGAACGATGCAGCTCATGAACTTATATAGGTTGGCAATTATGGACGATGTGGCTGCTTAGATTGGCTACATTGCTCGGACTTTGATAGATTGAGGTAATCAATGTCAACTATGGGAATTGAGAACACAACCTTATTGTTATTTTAGTAAATTATCTATGGTTCTCCATTATTCTCTCTAGTAGTAGGCGTGTGTAACAAAATAATACAATTGGATTTTCAAGTTCGGATTTTCTCAATCCGTTTTTATTTTTAACTTCATACTAAAATATCGACAGTGCTGTGTCGGTACTTGATTTCAAGATAATCATAGGAAATGTCAAAGAGATGTGACGAAAAGGTGTGAAGTAATAGCAAAATCGGATGCCAGCAATCCGCTGAGCGAGATTTTAAAGTAAATTAATAGCTGACACCTGTCACGAAAGTTTGGAGTTTTTAAAGGACTGGTGTATTACTTTTTCATAAACATAGTGAATATCAAAGAAATAAATCGTAGACTCACCCTACCGCGTCAAAGTATGGTCGCGTTTCTATTTCGTTTTGACACCTCTGTCTGACACACACATGCTAAGACTTGACTTAACCGTCAAGTTACACGTATTATTGTGTAAGCTCGCTGTTTTCAGTGTGGACACTTAAGTACGATGTGGTTTTCGCGCGACTTAGTATGGTGAGGCAAAATCTAACGATTTAAATCTTTAGACATACATAGTAGTGACAGAAAACCGACCTTGCACAGAGGCCAAGCAAGCTTAACAAAAGCGCAAGCTAATTATAATTTAAACACGAATAACACGTTGACGTTGTTTTACGCCTATAACTTTACCATTGCAGCTAATAAATGTCAGAAAATGTTATGGGTAGGTTAGTCACTCTTTCATAATCGTAATACTGATGACTTAATGTGTCCATGTGCATACGTATATGTTTTTTATTTGCTGGCTATTTCTTTTATGGTCTAATAAAGGTGTTATTGCGGCTTAAAACCAGGCACATTTGCTTTATCTATATCGCCCATAAACACTTTTATAAGCCTCACTTTTAATGGTACGAGTAGGTGGTATATAGTTTTTATTAATTGATTTACTTATTGATTGCCTCGTTGGTCTAGTGGTCGCAAGTGCTACTGCTGAGCATGAGGTTCTGGGCTCGATTCCCAAGTCGGGAAAAAGTATTATTGGGTTTTTCCAACAGGAATTTCTCAGTAGTAGCCCGGAGTCTGGAATTGTGCCCGGTTGATGGCAATAGGCTCGCCCCTATTACATGGGACTTAAAAAAACATAACTGGCGAAATGTGGGTGTACTACAGGTACACCTCTGCCCAACCCTTCGGGGAAACAAGGCGTGATTTTATGTTATGTTAAGTAATTTATTTACCTATTTATTTACGCGCCTTTCAATTTGCTTACCTACTAAGATTTTATTAACACCGGTCCGTTATTTGAAGAAAATACATATTATTTCAAATTCAAAATTATTAATCCTACTTCGTGCCAAAATCGTACTATACAAAATAACTAATATCGCATTAATTGTCACAGAAACACCAAATAGGCAACGAAACTTACTCAAGTTTCGTTACCTATTCGGTGTTTATTTTATAATCATCTAAAAGTCTCTTATAACTTGAACCAAACCACATCTTTCTAGACCAAACCTTACATTTTCTTCCATTCAATCTCCTTGGCTAAACAATATGGCGCTGAATTGAAACTCAGCTGCTGTGAAACGTGATCCAGAAAATCGAAAGATTGAACGTCTTTTATCGATATTATTTTATTGTTTGAATAGAGAGTTATCCTCTTTGATGGAGTATGGTTTTGAAATATATTGAGAAAACTATACGAAGATAAGCTGGTTTTTGACTTGAATATGAATAGCTGGAAATTGTACATTCTTTTAATAGAAGCTCGGTATAATTGTAAGACGCGTACAATTGATATCGGTAATTTCATTGAACAAGTTTAACTTGATTGTTTTTCATCACAAAACAGTTGTGTTACTATCACAACTTTGATACAAATTCGCATGAATTATTATTCAGATAGAAAATGGAAGATAATTTATGTAAATAATAAACGGTCAAGTTTCATTACCGTTATTTAGTTTCAGTACCTGGTCGACCGAGTTTTGCCGGGGTGAAAATAGAGAATGCTTATTTAATAGTCTATGATAGTTCATACTAATTCCATGAATAGTACATACTAATTTCATGCTGCCATGATATTAGATACATTACTAATTTCATGCTGCCATTATAGTAGGTACCTTCTTACTAATCCCGTGCCGCCATGATAGTAGCTACTTACTAATTCCGTGCTGCCATGATAGTAGGTACTTACTAATTCCATGCTGCCATGTTATTCTAAGGTACCCATCTTGTTCTAAACTTTTCGTGACCTAGCTCTACTCGGGTGCAAAAATACGGAGTAAACAAATTTTGACATTTAGCTAGATCGATTTTTCGCCACCATAAAGCTTCGTGCAGACTAGCGCGACGTGACACCGGTTATTGTTATACCGTGAAATTTTCTTAGAAATTGAATTGTTCGAGTCGCGTAGCGACGTCGCGTTGCGCTGGTCTAAACGAGCCTTAAAATCCCTATATTGCAACTTTTATCGAAATCGTTAGAGCCGTTTTCAAGACCGTGATCATCATCATCATCAGCCTATAACGTTCCCACTGCAGGGACACGGCCTCCTCTCCATGAGTGGGAGTGGGCTATAATCCACCACGCGTGCCCAGTGCGGATTGGTAGAAGTCACATGTCTTCGAATTTTTGGTTCTAGGACATGCCGGTTAAGACCGTGATAACAAACATATAACATATACAAATATTGCTCAATTTAATAGACAGACAGAATTTAGTTTTTTATGTATCAGCTTATAGGCGATAAACGTTAATGAAAAAATAAATAAATATGGAGGCCGTATATGGTACAAGCCGTGTGTGTGTGCTAGGATTTCTCATCGGCAAAAATGACAAACCTCGAAACAAACTTTCAACCCCTATTCAACCGTGGTCACTTTCACTATAATATGAGGAACTCTTGTGCATAATTTCATGCTTCTACATCCAGCGGTTTTGTCTGTGCGTAGTCTGACAATAAGTGAATTTAATATTGTTATTAAGAAGAAGATGGGATAGGGTACTAACATTACAGGAGTGCAAAACGCTGTAACGCACCCTCTTAAGGCACCTGTTTCACCGACGAGGAAGCCACTAGCCATCGACTATTTTCTCGCTCAAGAAACGTACAATAGATGTAGGTCCTGTGTCAGTAAAAGAGATACATTTACAGTGTCTTTGGTCACTGGTAAAAGCGAAGCAATATGATCCTTTTTATTTACAAATCCACTATAATAGGGCATTTTGCCCCTACTGTTTTCAAATTTTAATTATTTTTTATACTGAGCACGGGTGGTTTAATTTATTTTGCAATATCTGCCGATGTAGAGGTTCTACAGGCATAAAAGTCGAAAGCTACAAAAGTAGGCAATAAGTTGACATTAAGAAGTTTATCAAAAACTCCCATTAAAACCTTAAAATATACCTACTTGAAACGTAAAAAGTGTGTTTTTTTTTTACATCATCGTCATATTGCTTTGCCGGACACCTGTGACCAGATACACTGTATATTAAATAGTTGATCGCGTACTGTCCACATTGCCGGAGAGACCTCCCTCTATTGTACGTTTCTTGAGCAAGAAAATAGTCGATACCTAGCTAGTTGCTTCCTCGTTGGAGGCGGGACAGGTGCCGTACAGAAACGTTCAGTTTGAGCGGCGATAGTTAATTACGCCCCGCGCAGCCTAGGTGGTCAGTCCCTCCACTGCTGACAAGCTAATCTATTTACCTTGCCATGAGATAATTCTCGCATCATTTATGCTGAAATTAGGATAGAAGAAGTAGATAGAAAGATAGAATAATCTTTAGTGTACACCATAAAATTACAGACATAAATTTAGAAATTTTACATAGGGTGACACAATGGGCGGTCTTATCGCTTAAAGCGATCTTTTACAGACAACCTTTGGATGGATTAAAGGTAACAGAAGAGACAATACTGCAGTTAGTCATCAATACGGTACCATCTAAATAAGTAGGTATAAGTGTTTAAACCATCATTATTCTGTAGCAAAAAGGGATGATAATATATGTCTTTTTCGCACTGAAACAACAGCTTTCATTCCGCTTTTATTATTCCTGACAGACTAATTCATTGTAATTCCATGTCATTCATTACCATGTCATAAGGTATTTTCGTATAGCTCATACAAAAACGGTTCACATAACGGTTCAACAATTTTAAATATTCAAACCCAAAAAAAGAGAATTAAAACCAGTATTTCTGCACAACGTGACCTATAACTAAAATGCGTAATACCTATGCACAATTCTAGCTGTCACTTTGACGGATGGTACAGGGTGTCCTACGAATGGCGAGCGCTATGATGGATGCGTTCGCAGTTCAAACAGCTTCTGCAATGCTGATTCGGTGAAATTATTTTAGTGGGGGCATGTCGATCTGACCTGTGGATGATCGAACGTTCAATGTGCATGAGAAATGAAATATTTTTGCTTCGGCTTATTTTTTTTAACCTCTACGCTACGGGTAAGCTCTTGGCCTACATTTCCCCTGATTGTAGGTGACTGGCCGAAAGTGGAAGCGAGCTTCACCCAGAATCCTCAACCACAGAGGAACTGGCTATCTTACCTTTAACTGCCGAAACACAAAAATGCAGTTAACATTGACGGCACGGTAGGCGTAGTGTTTAAGCGATTGACTGCTGCACTTCGTGTCGCGGGGTCGATTCCTGCACGGAACCAATAATTTTATGACCTACAAGTAGTTGTTCCGGGTCTGCCTGTTTGTGTATGTGAGTTTAAATGTTTGTAAACGCACCCACAATATAGGACAAGTTCTTATTGTGGGGCAACGCTTAAAAAAAAAAATGTTGTTCTGGCGACAAACTTCTACGACTTGGTTCCTTTGTTTTTTTATCTGGAGCGGTTACGAATTAAATAATATATGAGATCAGGATCCGCCGTGCATTATAGACCATTAAGTACTTGTCTTGGAACTTTATAAGGCTTTTATGTTGCAAATATTTAGCTCGCGTTACGTTTATAATCCCGTATGGTACTCCTGGTATTAAATGGGTGAATTCATAAATGGTTCGCGGACTCCAATGCTAGATATAAATTACCTATGTCAAAATATGTTATTGTGTGTAGTGTAGGTGCAATAAAACCACGTACGAATTAATGTGATCAAAAGTCACAATGTAGTTGTACCCAAGGGTAATTCATTTCTAAATGGCTTAGTTCTTTGCAAAAATCTAATTAATTAAATAATAGAAGTCTTCACGTTCACGGCTAACAGGACAAGTGAAATGGAACATAGCACAATATGAGCTTTATGTGCTTAATTATGTATGAGTTGGCGCCCGCAATCTCATTTAATATTACGTAGTCGAGTTCATTTCAGGCCAAAAAGTTTTTGCCGGGTGAAAAATCTAGTCTTTAGGTAAAATGGAATGTCTTAGATTCGTAAATTATGCTGGAAATGCGACAAGCTAAACACAATAAAAAGACACAAAATACATACCAAACTGGTAAGTGAATACACAATACCAATTAGGTATACGAATATCTACATTTATACAACTTCCACATATTTCAAATAAAGGTTTATCAAGTATTAATCCCGGATATTAGAAATATTTCAAAAATTTCCGAACTGCCTGCATGTTGCTATAATATACTACCACATTTATCGCCGCTGGGTAAACGTAGCCGGGCAAAATTCATTCAAATTCATTTCATCAAATTTTCGCGGTAGGTACTCGACTACTCGTGCACGAATTCCAGGGAAATTATTTAAACATGAATAATTTAATTAACACAAATGAACAACGAACGTATTATTGCATTCGCCATGATACATTCGTTGTTCATGTATTATCGCCAATATTGTTCCTTTAGGATTTTCGTTTAAACACCTGGTTGCGCTTTTAGATCGTTAAGTTTCGGAGATAAATAACAACAATATTTTAATAGTTGAGTCTTATTTATATTGTTTGAGCTCAATAAAATAGGCGGCCACGGGTAGATATAGATTGCGACATCAGTGCTTGGCATTCTTTAGGTCATCAAAGATGCAAGTGCGGGGACTAAGGACACTCTAGCAATTGATTCTCACATTTGAAAGGTATCACTGACTTGTATGATATAAAAGCACAACCAGCTTCGGCATTGGATCAAACTTTGACTCTTCTCTTGCAGCTGAATACAAAGATGTAGAATTGATACTGACTTTTATCGATACGAGCCGTATCCAATCAATATAGGAACGCTTGGGGGCGGCCAATGTTCAGCAGGGGACGGCTTTAGGCTGAAATTATGATGAATTCAGTATTAAACTAGTCGTTATTTTATACACATTAAATTTGCTATGCTAGATTTTAGTTTTGTTAGAGCCTAATTTCTATCATGAGATTTGGGTATGGGATAAGACTTCATTACTTATTAAATGCCAGATTAATAAGGCTTCATAACTGAATGCAAATAATAATAATAGGCATTGTTTGATTGCATATCTACAGTATGATGCCGAGAACCTTTCATTTATCACTGTTTTCATACTGGCGGATATTTACTACTCAAGTACTGTTTATATTAAAATATATATGTTTAGGTTAAGGTACTCCCGTCCGTTAAAGAAAACATACCTTGTTTCTATGGGCTTGGGTCGCCTGAATTAAATGGTTTTATTATTTATTATTATCAGTATTTCCCGACAATTTTCACCACTTTCCATGCTAATTGGCACTACTAAATCAGAAAATAATAACCAAACATTATACTAAGCTTGATATCAAAACGTAATCAACGACCAACGCATGAGTTACGGTCGCTGCGAAAATTAACCGAGGGCTTAATGGCAAACAAAGTTTTATCTGTAATTAGTCATATTTTGTTTAAAGGAAAATGGAAGGTGCTTACTTTGAAATCCTTTCTATTGTTGTGGGGAAAATAGTCATTAAGGAATAATTAGGAGCCCTGGTGGGGGTTGAATCCTTTAGGACCAAGTTAATTTGGAGACAATCGTTAAACTATAGATTTAATGATTGTCTCCAAATTAAATTGGTCCAAGATAGTAATTAAAAAAACCATCTATTTCCACTGCCTCGTTGGTCTAGTGGTCACAAGAGCTACTGCTGAGCATGAGGTCCTGGGTTCCATTCCCAGTTCGGGCAAAGTGTTATTGTGTTTTTCTATCTGGAATTCCTCTGTAGCAGCCCGGAGTCTGGATTTGTTCCCGGTTGATGGCAATAGGCTCGCCCCCTATTAATTGGGACTTAAACATAACTGGCGAAATGTGGGAGTACTATTGGTACACCTCTGCCCAACGCTTTGGGGAAGCAAGGCGTGAGGTTACGCTAATTTAGTAATCTAATACATATTATAAACTAAAGTTGTTTTTCTTGTCTAACTGTCACCGCTTAGTTCTTCTATGCTACACAATTTTCATGCCGTTCTCACCATCATTTTGAGAATTTATTCCAAAAGGCGTATGTGTGTATATTACATTAATTTAAAACTTATACATATTAAACACTATCCTCGATATTCTGCCAAGCCGTGCAAGGCAAGGCCCGACTCTAGTCCTTACTTCCTAACTAATAATATAAATGATTTTGTTTGTTAGTTACGCTTTCACTCTAAAACCGCTAAACGGATTTGAATGATATTTGGCACATGGCTAGACCATGACCTGGATTTGGTCATAAATCTTTTTATTCCGATATTCTCAGGAGATCAAGAATTATACAGGTAAAACCGCGTGGTGTAGCTATTTTGTAATAAATCGACTCTGCCTATCGCAGTCCACTGATCGACATAAACCTCTCAAGCTACGCCACAACACTCAGTTCTTCTTCCGCATCCAGAAAACCAAACTGCGGTTAGAACCAATAAAGTAATACATTCTTCTTTGCTATGTAATATGTGGCCTCTTTGTTCCAAATAGAAGTTTGATCTCGAGTTTTTTTGTTCAATTTCACTTCAATGTCAATATATAAAAGTTATTAGATTTACACATTTATTTAATCACCAATTCCATACAGAATATTGGCGACGAGATGAAGGCAGAACTGGCGCGACTTCCTCGTCTGCACGTAACAATACGCCGTTAGCTTACCAATTTAGAACGAACAAAATCCTTCGAAGTTTGAAGTGATTAAACAAAAATTTGAAAAAGTACAAAGCGATATCAAATTGCATGCAGATTACGCAAAATTAGAAGCAGCAATTAGAAGCAAAAGCACAGAAGCGTACATTTTACAATTGAAGCTGAAGAGTTGCATGTTTAACGCCCTGTAACACCAACCGCACGTTTGACGACTTACGTGACGCCGTGTCACCTGAAAGCACACCGTAAAGGAACCAGAGTGATGCACCAAAGGAAATTAGTCAGACAGTATATTGAGGATTAAAAGGCTTAGGATTGCGCTGCTCCAATTTTTACACACTGAATGCATTTTTTGATGATTTTGACGTGAATGAATTGACATGAATGTTTATTTTGTAAAGTATTTTTTTAATTTTTTATTGTGAATGTGAGGACTGTGGGCAATTTTTTTCTCATTTAGTTTTAAAGATGGTCTGGCAGTTAGAGTACTTTATGCGGCCTACCCAAATGTCATTTCTTTGGTATTGTTTGTCGAGTTGTTGAGCTCTTTAAGCTCTGAGTTGAGCGATTACACACGATTACTGACAAATGCATGGACTGACTGGACAGGTCCTCTCAAATCTATATTATGATTCTTTCCTCAAAAGACCATCTCAGACATTAATCTGCATGGTCCTCATATGACCTTATAAAGTGTTACTGTGAACTCTGAGTTTGTTTCGGTCGTTCTTCTCAGAGTAGTCAGTAAAGAAACACCGAACTCATCTAGTTTTAAAACATAATTTGATATTGACGCGTATAAGCGTTCTTTTTTAAATAAATTACAGGAATAAATATTGTAGCGTATACACCACCCCATACGAACTACGCATAAAAAACATGACGTCACACAAATCCTGCATCGCGCAATTAAAGTTTACCGCGCGAACGACATATTATTATTATATTATATTATAGTCTTACATTGTAAGACTATCCGACATCAATCGTAAGGCCGTTGCCCGCCAGACACGGATCTGGTCGGGGGATCCTCCCTTTTCTAATGAGGATGAGTGAACTTTACACCCTGTTCATGTGTTCATCATCCCTCTAATATATCATTTATCAGGACCACTGCCAAATCTGCTCCCAGTTTCTGAATCGAGTTCTCAAAGTAATTTAGCATTAGTTAAGGTGATTCCTTCAATATAGCCCGCGAAATTCAAAATTTATTACGTTCTTGTAAATAAATATTGATTTTCACGGTCTTTCACCTTAAGTAATGCTAAAGTAGAGCTTCAAAAGATCTCAACTCCAAATTCTCAATTCAGAAAACTGGTTTTACTGACTGACTTTTAAGCATGACAACGGTTATTTTTTCTACAGCTCGTTCCAAGTCAACAAGAATAGGTAAGTAAACAGTGTTGTTTAGTAATAAATCACATTTTTTCACGTTCATTTCCTATTTACTTATACCTGTCAGAAACACTATCCTAAGAAAATTACAGTTTCCGTTACCTTGGATCTTCTTTACTTATTTATTTGCTAACTCTTAGTACAAAAAATATAAAAACTTTTCCCGGAAAACGTATAAGAAGCAAAAGCTCTTTGGTGGCAAATGTTTACTTATATTTGTCGTAGACGTTAAGATTAGGAGTAGTTAGATGGTATTTGGAAAAATGCGTGAAAATAGACAAACGTCTGTTTTTCTATGAGGAATTTTGTGCTAATGATAACATAACAACATCACGCCTTGTTTCCCCGTAGGGTTGGGCAGAGAGCACATTTCGCCAGTTATGTTTTAAGTCCCATGTAATAGGGGGCGAGCCTATTGCCATCAACCGGGCACAAATCCAGACTCCGGGCTACTACTTAGAAATTCCAGATAGAAAAACCCAATAACACTTTGCCGGACCCGGGAATCGAACCCAGGACCTCATGCTCAGCAGTAGCGCTTGCAACCACTAGACCAACGAGGCAGCGAGGCTGTGCTAATGATTTTAGTAGAAAATTTGAGTGTTTAACCTATATAGCTTGATTGATAAGTAAAAAAAAAGAAAAAGTAAAAGCATAAAAATAACTAGTTGGGGTAAAACATGCGTTAAATTCACGCAAAACGAACCTGGCTTAGCAAAATGCTGTGACACTAGGCACAGCGCTGGTTTTCAGCGACGGTAATAACTTTTTATTTATTTGCCAATTCAAAACATTTTATTTAGGTTTTTTTTTCGAGATCAAACTTGACAATTTTGAGATATAAAGCTCAATAATTATCTACATATTTCTTCTAAACAAACCTACATAATGATTAACAACACCTCATAAGTTTGTGCAACCGACCCATCAGCAAGACACGAGTTATGAGTGTCCTGTGGAAATTAATCGAGCAATTTGTGAACTTCTAAACTAATTAGCTTGGTATGTTCTGGTGATAGGACACGTTGCAACCTCTTAGTTAGAAGTTACTTGTGTAACCACTACGTCATATGGGTCTTTGAAATAAATAACATCTTGCATAAATCCATACTAATATATTTGACGGAGAGAGGGGTACGTATCTCTTTCGTTATTATGGGGCATATTTAAACTACTGTGGGTAGTGTTGGTTATTACTCCATAGAAAAACCATTTGCAATTCAAATTATAATTTCCGATGCAATTAATCACAATATCAATTCACACACAGTAGGTACACGACACAACTATACGGAACGCATGACAGTTTCTAAACGTGATCACATCTCGACAGCCACTGACAAACTCTGCTTATCCCCGGTCGAGCGGTATGTTGTAGTCTCTGTTGATCGCCGCTAGGCGCGCTGGCGTTCCGATTAGTCAACTCAGTAACGTATTTCTGACATATATTATAATATTTAAATGGGAAAGTAACTATGTCTGTCTGTAACCTTTTCACACCTCAACGGCTGACATATTCGGATGAAATTTGGCATATCTATAGACCATGACCAGGGTTGATGCTTTTTATCACGGAAGTACGTTCCCGTGGGATAAAGCCGCGGCAAAAGCTAGTAATAAGGTTTTTTTTTAAATATTATTAACATTTTTGAATATCCCATCTCTAAAGTCAGAAATACTCATGCCAGTCAAGTGACTATATTAACATTTCTAGTTGAAATAGGGGATCAAATAATTAGGTTAAGGAGGTCAGACGGCGTCGGGCCACGTAAAATAATGATTTATTTAGCATCTGGTAATCTTCGAATTAAAAATAATGATTTATTTAGCATTCGGTAATTTCCTCAAAATGAAAATTATCATAAACCTAATGTCTAAGAAAAATATTCCCAGATTAAATACCACGCAAAGTGTAAAGTATTTTCAATAAAAAAATGCTGTTTTATTAAGTAAATATGCGTCAATTTGTGTATCGTTCCATTTTATTTCCGCCAGTGTGCAAATAAGCTTAGCTATAACCAAAGTTTAGCAACTAATTAGCGCTGAGTGTACTGGTGATCATAATGTAGGAACACCATGTAGTGTTGAAATCTGGGAAGCTCCTGGCTGTATATCATCACCTGACCCGGTAAGTGATGATCAGGTCGAAGGTGGAAGCGAGCTTCACCTGGAGTCCTCAACCACAGAGGAACTGGCTATTTTACCTCTTACTGCCGAAGCACAACAATGCTGTTAACATTGTTTTTATGGCGACAGACTTAGATAAGATGGTGGTAGCTAGCCAAGCGAGCTTAGAACAAGCCCTACAATCAATCAAACCGAGCAGATTTTGCCCTTACTGGGAATCGAACTAGGGACCTCTGGGTCTGAGAAAGGTGGTCACAACTCCTTTTAGACAAATTGGTTATAGTCTTTTGTAAAGAGTGTTATTAAAGGTATTACATGCAGACAAATAAGAGACAACTCATGCTAAGTGATCTTTTGTGCAAAGTTCCATCAAACCTTGACCAATGGATGGAAACACGGAACAGCCATTTCCGCATGACTAACAAATATTCAAAGTCACAAATTACATGACGAGGAAAAATACCCAACACTCATGTAAATGCCAAAAAAACTCGTCAGAAAAGGACAAACTTTGTAACATAACAAGTGGAAAAGAAATCTCACTCTAGCTGAAATAGGCATCAATAAAAAGAAACTCTATAAAAGAAAGTTACCAGTGACGGATACGGGACAATCCCACTTCAAATACGATTGGGGACACCGTACTCAAAGCAAACTTCTAAATGTATACAGTAAAGCTGTTTAAAACTAAGATGGCGGTTCGAACGACACTTTTAGTTTATTGGTACCAAAAGTACCTTAAAGTTCCCAAATCAATTACCGTTTGGTACTTATGATTTATGGATCGCAAGTATGACGTCTTTTGGAGTTGGTTGCTCATAAACTTTGGGGATACGAAAAACACGCTTAAACGGTGGATTTTACACGTCAGTTGTAACTTTAACGGGCTTAAGTCGTTCATTTGAAGCCTACTAAAGATCTTGTTTTAATAAATTTATACAGGCTGATCAAAAGCGTAAAGCCTTTGGTAAAATAATGTGAAAATATTCCTTTATTCCTTTAAGGTTTGGGATTTTCAAATTCGTGAAAAACCTCCATTTACTGAAAGCCTTCAATTCATTACGTTTTCGTCTCATAATACTCGTATGTATGATGGATGTAGCAAGCAACTTGATTGGCTGTTGCTATAACCGCTGACCAATCACAGTACCTGAAATTAACAGCCGGTTTACCAATCAGAGACTTCAGAAACCGGAGTGTGGTTACATTTGAGATATGTTTCCCATAAATCCTATTTCATATTTCCTCTTACCGAACATCATTTAAGATTGGTTCCTTAATGTTCGCCCAGGGTTTTATTACGAGATCTCTACTGAACACACATCGTTTTGAATAGTAGATACTACCAGCTCGTAATCGCCATTTTCGGAAATCGATTGATCGTAAACTGCTCTAAAGTATGTGATGGTTTTATGTGGGTAGTCGAGAGTGAGAAAATACGTATTATTTAAGCTTACTCAGAAGCTACCCATCTGTAGTAAAATTTATAAGGGAACACCTCAGAAAAGTACGCTTTACAATTAAAAAAAAAAAACCTTCGAAATCAGTTTACAGTTGGCGCGATATCACTGAACATGATACAAAAAAAAAACTGTTGAATTGAGAACCTACTCCTTATTTATTTAACCATTTATGTACACACATAAATAAACAGACAAGATTAAAAGAACAGAAAAATACGTACAAAGGTCATGCTTATTTCTAAAGAAATCTCTTCCAGCATACCTGCGATAGGACAGAGGGTAAAAAGAGATGTAGACACCGTGTGTAAGAGTAGAGAGAAAGTAAAATACATAAAATCATACATACTTCTAAAATAAATAAAATACAACATAAATACCTACGCAACTATGACGAAGTGGAAAGATAGTGTTCTTTCACTCTGCTTTTAAATACTGCAACAGTTTGGCAGTCCCTAATGTCGGACGGAAGTGAATTCCACAACCGCACCGCGTGCACGGTGAAGGAGTAGGAGTAGAAGTCAGTGGAGTGGGGAGGGCACTTAAGCAGGTTTCTAAGATGCGACCTGCAAGGCACATCAGAGGCATCATCATCATCATCTCCTTTATGAAGTCGGTAAAAAAATAGAATACCATCCTACGCTTCCTCACTTTCCACTTCAAACTTCGAACGAGCAACATAAATAACATATTTTTATGTAGATACTAAAATATAGTTCATTCAGGACTCCTGACAAGTTATTCAAAAAATTTGCTTAGGATAATGTTATTCAAAACCGAAATTTGTATAGGAGCAATACATTATTATACGAGTACTTTATGAGTAATATTGAAAAGATCCATCTTGAGCCGCCTTTACAAAACATATAAGAATACCAAATAAACTACCATAAATCAACCAAAATATCGTTAGTTTTTCTGAAATACATTTAATTTTTAACATCAAAACCTGTGTTTATTGTTATTATAGCAATAATAGTACATTGTTTCCCTACGAAGCAAACAACTATTTTTAAGGCGAGTGTTTTTAAACAGTACGTCACTCGAGCTTAAAATATTGTTGCTCCCGAGGTGAACACTACTTTTAATCATCCTCTATGAGAAAAAAAAAAGTGTGTGGTCCGACCCCCGTCAGGAAAGAAGATCCTCCTCGCGTATGATTAAAAAAAAAAAAAAAAAGACGCAGCCGACTTCACTATCGGCTTTGGCATCTTCTAAAACTATGAAAACAAACCCAATATCAAAAAAAATAAAAAACATTTTGACCAAATTCACACTTTTTCTCTTGTCAGCCTGTTACTTGTTCATACAATGTTCGTGATTGATCTCTTTAGTGATTGGAACTTTTACTAACAATATCCACATTCCAAATTCAAATCAATTTTAGTCCCTAAGGATTAAATAGTAGATTGTTTGCCTAGGGAGAAAACAACTATTATTAAAACGAGAGTGTTTCTTTGAATGCAGAGCGGAGCGAAGGATTCTAAAGTCAAATCAATTTTAGTCCCTAGGGATTAAATAGTAGATTGTTTGCCTAGGGAGCAAACAACTATTACAAAGGCGAGAGTGTTTCTTTGAATGCAGAGCGGAGCGAAGGATTCTAAAGTCAAATCATTTTTAGTCCCTAGGGATTAAATAGTAGATTGTTTGCCTAGGGAGCAAACAACTATTATAAAGGCGAGAGTGTTTCTTTGAATGTAGAGTGGAGTGAAGGATTCTAAAGGAATCCTGAGCGCAAAGTACGTCACTCGAGCATAAAATAGTGTTGCTCCCGAGGCGGATACTCTACTTTTTTCACCCTCTATGAGAAAATAAGTAAGAACAACTTATAAATAAGAAATTTCTACGTTTATTTTTATTTCCCGAATTTGTTTAAACAATTACGAACGAAGGCGGAATGCATTTCGCGCGTTTTTTATTTTTTCACAAAGTTTTTTTTTTAAATTTGGCTCGTGTGGTTTACACTGCATGTTACTTGTTCATACAATGTTCGTAATTGATCTCTTTAGTGATTGAAACTTTTACTAAAAATATCCACATTCCAAATTCAAATCACTTTTAGTCCCTAGGGATTAAAGAGTTATTTTAGTCCCTGCTTACAAAAATTAAACTAGCTCTTTTTGAAATAAATTCAATATCTAAACTTTAATAATGTTATAAAGAGAAAAGATTGAATTTTTTTGTTTCTTTTTTTACGCTTTCACCCTAAAACGGCTGAACGGATTTAGATGAAATTTGGCACATTGATAGTCCATAACCTGAGTTAGGACATAGGATACTTTATATCTCTATATTTCCACGGGTTCAAGACATGTATTTGAATGGGTGACCATCTTTACATACCAAGACCCCTCCGTGCCCCGGAAAGCACGTTAAGCCGTTGGTATTTTGCATAAGGTATCTAAAAAAGGTATATTATATATCTTTGACAGCCGTTACGGGTCGTCAACCACTCTTACCAAGAGGTATGGTGTGACCCAGTAACTGAGTCGTGGAGCTCAGATAAGCAATCGCTCCATGTAAAATACTGGTGTTCCGCTGCATCTGGTTAGACTGGAAGCCGACTCACATAGTTGGGAAAAGGATAGGCAGACGATAATGATTTATATCAAATTAATATCTATTCTTCAGTTTCCGTATCCTTTCAATTTCATTCTAAATGCCTGCCGGGGTCACGGGAAAGTCCGAAAGGGATACCGTGGCCCCTGGCAACGTACAGGCATCTGAAGGAACACGAGTGGGTTTTAGTCAGTAAAAGTCAAAACCAAATCAAAAGTAAATTCAATACCATAATCAATAACAGCACTAACCAACAAACTAATTGTGTTGCCATTAGCTTGTTAGCTAGCGTTGAAAAACAATTGTTTCTTGCCCTTAATTTAAAATAACTTTCGTGAAAAATGCTGCGTCATTTATGTTTGAAATAGTTATTTGTGCAACAAGAGAGCAAAGTTGTTTTTTGCTGCGAGTGTTGATTTTGAATCCCGAGTAAGCGAAGGATTCTATAATTGAATCACGAGCGTAGCGAGTGATTCTAGGTTAGAATCCTGAGCGCTGCGAGGGATTCAAAGACACGAGATGCAAATAACTTTGCTCTCGTGTAACACATACAACTTTTCACCTCAGCAGCGAGAACATACAACATGTTAAAAAAAACCCTGTCCGTGTCCATGAGGATGTTGTTAGGTATCGTACTGCGAGCATATTTATGTGGAAATTATCAGGAAAAAAGAATCCCCACATTTTTTTTCAATGGTGAATTTGACCGAATTTTACGTTTGGTGCGGGCGGCGGCCGTCGTTTAGCGGGTGTCTAAAAGTCATAAGTTATGAGTTGCAAATTTTTTATGGATTTGGGGTAATTTTGGAACTAAAAATGTGTATTTTAAATACCAATAACTTTTTTATCATCAATAATAATAAAAAAAAACCATATGCCCTTTTCGGATCGGACAAGGTTTTTTTTTACATAATCTTCATCACCTCGTATTCTACAGCCAACATCTTAAATCCAAAATGGTGGCTGCATTTTGACCACACTATCGACTTAAGCACCCTCAAAACTATGAAAACGATACCCATGATAAAAACTTGAAAATTTTCACAGTCGCCATCTTGGATTTATATTTTGACCTCACTATCAGCATTAGCACACTCGAAAACTATGAAAACGACACCCATGCCGAAAAATGTGAAAAATTTCGCAGCCGCCATCTTGGATTTTTATTTTGACTTCACTCTCGGCTTAAGCAACCTTGAAAACCATAGAAACGATACCCATGAGAAAATTTTCGCAGCCGCCATCTTGGATTTAAATTTTGACTTCACTATCGGCTTTAGCAACCTTGAAAACCATAGAAACGATACCCATGAAGAAAATTTTGAAAATTTTCGCAGCTACCATCTTGGATTTACATTTTGACCTCACGATCGGCTTTAGCACCCTTGAAAACTACACCCATTATGAAAAATAAGAAAATTTTCGCAAGCGCCATCTTGGATTTTCATTTTGACCAAATTCACACTTAGTACTATCTCACTTCGTCTTTCTTTCTGCCAGTGCACTCTTACCGCAAGCCGCTTAAGAACTTCGTTCCAAAAATTTAATAAAACAGAATTTAAATAAAATCTTAACAGATGATTTGCAATTTTAAGGTTTTATGTGTGTATCCGAACGTTTTATTGTTTATTTTTTTGTAGGCCTAGTACGTAGTTATGGAATTTTGAAATCGAACTTCGAATCGACTTGTTTCTATCTCTCGCTTTTTTCGTATCGAAGTGAAAGTGACAAAACTAATTGAAGTTCGAATCTTTAGAATTTTGTGAGTAGACCCAACACTGTTTTCGGCATTTAAAAAAAAAAATTAAAAAGTTACTTTGTCTCACGCTCGCAGCAAAATCGAATTTTGCTCACTGTTTTTTGACAGCAAAACCTGCTTGTTTGAGGTGCTGAGGTGAAAATATATTTCTCGACGTTCTTGCACTAGCACTTGGGGCGCTCACGGGTGGGTCTTAGTTGCCAACCAAGCCTTTAATAAAAGGAAGGCTATTCTTTGATTTTGAAAATCATCTGTGTCATTTTGAACTTCGAAAACAAACGAAATTTCGCAGGTCTGCTGGAAGAAAATGTCGAATCTATTACTATTTTACTGTATGTACAAAAATAATTAAATTAATTACCTATTTAATTTTAACTTTTGTGGCTAGTGGGTTTATTTATTTAGAGCATGCGAAACGAGTGATGGAAACAAATGAAATTATAGAAAACGCCAGTTATTTATTGTCTGCTTTTATTCCATTGAAGACTTCCGAGACGGGAATACAATACCAAAATAAATTCTTTTTGCGTTCAAAAATCTAAGAAATATCTGCTATTTGCCAGAACTCGTTTGAAAACCATACAAAATAAACTAAAATCGAACAAGGAACTATTTCGGGAACAATTTATAAACATTATGATAGTGGATTCATATTCATTAATGTTTGAACGGTGCGATAATGGAGAGCCGGATGAAGTAGGTTGACTAAGGGATTCTGATTGTTCTAGCATAGTGTTTAATTGGCGTTATGAATAATTGTATATCATGGATTAATTTAGTTTATTTAGGAAGTTAGTGTTAATTTAGGAAGTCTTGCCATCTTCAAGGCTTTCATACATAACTACATATTAATTCCGTTTATTTGTCTTTATATACTTGACTTGTGTTCACTATAAACGATGAATCCAATAACCATGCACGTTGAACTTTTATTATTTCTCAGCGCAGCAGCGCTGAAAATGCACATTCGCGACATTTCCCTGTTCTATAAATAAATCAATTTTTATTATTTCTTTGCATTTGTGAATATTTGGAAAATCCAAAAGTACACTCCTCGTATCGGTCATTCAAAAACAGTTTTTTTTTTTAAATCATTACAAAAAAATAAATCAATTTAAAATAAAATGTGTATTTATTTTCGAAAAGTACAGAATGAATCTCCATTAAATTGTCTATGTGGTACATAAATTAAGTAGGTTCTATTTACAAGCAGGAGTGTAACAATAAAAACAGTTGCAGAAAGGAGGCAAAACAAATTTTTCGATCGCAAAGCATTCTCTAATGCTTCGCATTATGAATCGTGGAAAGGTCAACATAGTGAAGTCTAATAAAAGGTTATTTCTTAATACTACTAACCTAAACTTAATTCGACTTACCACTTCGCGGAATTAAGTCATATATTTTTCTTTTCTATAATTCAATAAACTCCTCAAAAATAAAGAGTTTTCCGGCCTTTCATTTCAGATTATCCGTAGACCAAACAGCAAACGGCCATTTATAAAATCCGTACCTGCAAGTTCCAAACAAATGGAACCTGTCAGCTGCCATTTCTCTAAAGAAATTGGTTCGAAACGGACTGAATTTCAGGTTTATAAACGAGGTGCCAATTGGGTGAATCGATCCCTTGCTAATGAGAAAAAAAAAACATGAAAATATTAATAGTTTAGCGCCGTTTCAACGCTCAGAAAATTCTAGAACCGGATTTTTTTCTAATGAACAAGTTTTCGGACCATTGGGCGAGAAAGGCTCGATTTTTTTATTGCTTCCCAGTTATCTATTGCTTTTGTAGTTTCACCGTTTGTTTTTTCTAACTGTTAAAGAGGAGGAAAACAAACAGAGAGAAACTGTAATGGATAACGTTTGAAACGATTTTACTCACACTTCAGTTTCGTAGTTCCTGGGAAAGTGTACCAACCTAGATACATAAGAATCGTATACCGTAGTCTTAAACTATCTTACTCGTATAAATAAATAAAAATGAAATTCTGTTAATTGGTAAGCGCAACACTTGATAACGGCTGGACCGATAAGGCTATTTTTTTTGTTTTAAAATATTCGTAATAGCCCGAATTTGATTATTATGGAAATAAAAATAGGAAAAAAATTGTATGATTTTTTAAATTTGGACTGGTCATCTGTCGGGTCAGCAGTATAGAATAATTGAGAATCAACCAAGCTCACTTGGATAAAGTTTGCGTAATACTATTTTTTTATATTTTACTTTGACTTGAAAAACACAAAAACATATAATGACAGCTAAACAGTACGTAAGCATTAATAGCGGGATATCTAAGAGTAAAGAGTCCATAAAAAACTTAATAAAAAAAATGGTGGTGTATCTAAGGTAGAATAAGAATCATTTATTTACAGAAAATACAGGTGTTACCAGTTGTAAAAATTGGATGCAAATTAATTTTACATTAATACATAATAGGTACTTACTTTTTTTATTAATTTGTACAGAAAAATGTGGATCTTCTAATAGAATTTTTAAATTTAGATACAATTTAAGTTACGAAAGCAAAGAGTCCATAATAAATCCATAAAATATATATAATTATGCTTCATGTAAACAACAATTATCTTCGGTCAAGACACTCGTATATATTTCGTCGTAGATAAAGCTATAGACTGAATTATATATTGTTTTTATTAAAGGATAGTGTTAGAACATTTTTTACTTCAGTTAGTTTTAAATAGTTTATCTTTAATAATATAGGAGTTGTGTCAGCGACTTAGCGATTTAATCAGAATAAAAATACAGTTTAAAAGATTTTCCACTACATTTTAAAATAATTGTTCTGCATAAGTGCAAATCTATTCAATTACAAAACTGGGCTGTGTTTGTCGAAACTGTTGCATTTAAAATTGCTCTGTCAAGAATAAATGGAATAATCCGAGCATTTTTCTACAGAACGTCCTTTCGCCCCATTGAGTATCCACTCCGAAGCAAGTGATAGGAAGTGTTTGTGCATGGATTTATTGCTTTCTAGGCGTGTTTCCATTATGCACAGTGTGCATAGAAGTGGAAAAATGCGAGGCAAGTTTTAACATATACGAGTACTAATACCATAATGTAAAGTTGTGTAGCGGTTACCACTTTTAGTTTGTAATTAAATTTATATTTGAAACTAATATTGTAAACACTACACCGCACATTTCATAACCTATTACATCATATTTCTCATTTGACATTTCGACCACAGAGTTCAACCTGTCACATTCATAATTCATTCATAGACATCAACGATCATTATCTATTGCTCATGAATAACAAAATTAAATTTACAACTATTATTTGTTTACTATATTTATAACACACATATTATCAATAAACATATTTAATAAATCTTACAATTATATTTACACTCCACACCTTATAACTTAATGTAATTAGTCATATGTGGAAGAAACGGAACGTGCGTTACAGCAGTGAAATGGGACACTCATATGACCAGCAGAAAATCGTTCGCAGGGTTCAACGACCTCAGTCAGCGACCTCAGTGTACGATCCCATAAGAACTCAAACGCACGTATCGCTCTACCCAAAATCTAGACTTCCTAAAAGTCCTAGATCTCTCTAATAGCCTCTATTCATTTAGTGTAATATCTGTTTCCGTTCGTACAATTTGTCCTAAGTCATAGTCTTTGTGTTGTACTTTTATATATTAAGGAAGTGCCGAGGTAGGCAGGAATACAAGTCATATAGTTCAAAAAAATAGTATTTTATTGCGTCTGCCCGTAACACTTCATTGGTGACCCCGATAAAGAACACAGAAGCCTGAAGGAGACATCATGCCGACCGGAGCAGGAGCGACGACTGGAGGAGCGACAGCAGAGAAGCAGGACGTCTGTAGAGTCAGCGTGAAGCTGCCGCCATTTTGGCCAGAGGAGCCAGCACTTTGGTTCGCCCAGGTTGAAGGTCAGTTCACGATCGCCGGTATCACCACGGACAGTACTAAATTTTATACCGTCGTGGGCCAGCTTGACCACCGTTATATGGTGGAGGCGAGGGACATCATAGAGAACCCGCCGGCCCAGGACAAGTACGCAAAGCTGAAGGCTGAGCTTATACGTAGGCTCTCTGATTCGCGCGAAAAAAGGGTGCAACAAATCCTCACCCACGAGGAGTTAGGCGACCGCAAACCCTCTCAATTTTTGCGACACCTTCAGACCCTGGCCGGGACAAATGTGCCAGAGGCTTTTCTGTCCACGTTGTGGGCGAGCAGGTTGCCAACCAACATCCAAACGGTTATTGCGTCCCAACCTAATCTTCCTCTCCAGTCTGTCGCAGATTTAGCCGACCGCGTGCACGAGATCGCGCCGGCGCCCGCACCTGCGCTCACATCACCTCCCGCCGTGGCAAGTACGAGTACCTGTAGCGAGATCAGCGAGCTGAAACAATACATAGCAGAGTTAACAAGGCAGGTGGCGGCTCTGCAAACACGTGGTCCGGGCCATCACCGCTCGCGATCATCAGACCGGTTTAGGCGTGGTAGCAGAGGTACGACCCCAGGCCGGTGTAGCCGCTCAAACTCCAGAGGCCCGTGGAACGAAGAGCACTGCTGGTACCACAATAATTTCGGTGATAGGGCCAGGCGGTGCAACTCACCGTGTAAGTACGCGGGAAATGCCACCGGCAGCCGGAAGTAGCGGCAAATGGCTGCCCAAATAAACCACGCCGCCTATTCGTGACAGACCGGACCACTAAAACCACATTTCTAGTGGACACAGGGTCTGATCTGTGTGTGTACCCACGTACAGCACTACAGCAGCGGCGCAGCAAGACGACGTATCAGCTTTTCGCGGCCAACGGTACCGCCATTGATACATACGGTTGGGTCGAGCTCCACTTGAATTTAGGGCTCCGCCGTGTGTATTCGTGGAAATTCGTGGTCGCGGACGTCACAAAACCCATCATAGGCGCAGATTTTTTGGCGCATTATAACTTGCTCATTGATTTAAAGCAGTACCGCCTCATCGACGGGCTAACCCAGCTGTCCTCCACGGCGTCATCAGCAGCCGGTTCAGCAGCAGACATTGCCTCAGTCAAGTCCATTGGTGGTAGTACGGAGTACCATGAGCTTCTCCGGCAGTATCCGGAGATCACGCGCCCTGCGGGAAAACAAAGACAGGTTAGTCACCACACAGTACATCACATCCGTACTACTCCAGGTCCACCCATTTTCAGTCGACCTCGCCGACTCGCACCGGATAAGCTCAAGGTCGCTCAGAAGGAGTTTGAGGCAATGCTAGCGAACGGCACGGCACGACCGTCAGAGAGCGCATGGTCATCCCCACTCCACCTCGTTCCCAAGAA
This sequence comes from Xanthia togata, assembly GCA_963853775.1. NCBI lineage: Eukaryota > Metazoa > Arthropoda > Insecta > Lepidoptera > Noctuidae > Xanthia > Xanthia togata. The sequence goes on from OY970806.1 coordinate 10,257,222, forward strand.
GGACAACAGCTGGCGGCCATGTGGGGACTACAGGACGCTAAATGCCCGCACCATTCCGGACAGGTACCCCATTCCGCACATACAGGACTTCTCTCATCAGCTGGCTGGCAGCAGAATATACAGTAAAATTGACCTTGTTAAAGCGTACAATCAGATACCTGTCCAGTCAGCTGACATCCACAAGACTGCGATCACCACACCGTTCGGGCTGTACGAATTCCCATACATGACGTTTGGTCTCAGGAATGCAGCACAGACGTTCCAACGTTTCATGGATGAGGTACTCCGTGGTCTGTCGTTCTGCTACTGCTATTTAGACGATATTCTCCTGTTCTCAGAGACGACAGCCCAGCACACCGAACATCTGCACCAACTCCTGAAGCGGTTGTCGGACTATGGCATCCTCATCAACTCGGCAAAGTGTGAGTTCGGTCGGACCTCCATTACCTTTCTAGGACACGAGCTGTCCGCAGAAGGTGTTCGTCCCCTGCCGGAGAAGGTGCAGGCGATCCAGGACTACCCGGCTCCCAAGACCGTCAAGGAGATGCGTCGCTTCCTGGGTATGTTCAATTTTTATCGTCGCTTTGTCCCGGTAGCCGCTCGCTTGCAGTCTCCGCTTAATGTCGTCCTCGCTGGGCCTAAAACAAAAGGAAACCAACCAATCAACATGACACAAGAAATGCTAGATGCTTTCGCTGCTTGCAAACATGGTTTGTCCCAGGCTACATTGCTAGCGCACCCAAACCCCAACGCTGAGCTTGCATTGTTCACAGACGCGTCGGATACCTCAATGGGCGCAGTACTACAGCAGAAGGCCGGAAATACATGGCAGCCACTGGCATTTTTCTCCAGGCGTTTGTCCGCATCACAGCACAAGTACAGCCCATATGACAGGGAGCTCTTAGCCATCTACGACGCAGTGCGATACTTCCGGCACATGGTTGAGGGTAGGCACTTTACCATATACATGGATCACAAACCCCTGTCATACGCGTACGCACACAGTCGGGAGAATTGCTCACCGCGGCAGTTCCGCTACCTGGACTACATAGCCCAGTTCACCACGGACATACAGTTTGTCGCAGGCAAGGACAATGTCGTAGCGGACGCACTGTCGCGTCTGGAGGCAATAACGTTGCCAGCCTTCAACTACACGGCTCTCGCACATTCCCAGGAGAGCGATGCTGAGTTGCAGAGTTTCCTGATTAATAACACCACTTCACTCAAGCTTCAAAGAGTGCGCTTACCGGACACAAATGTGGAACTACTCTGCGATGTCTCCACCAGTAACACCCGCCCTTATGTTACAGAACCCTACAGAAGGCAGGTGTTCCAGAAGCTCCACCAGCTGAGCCACCCTGGCAGGCAGGCCACGGTCAAATTGATTTCCACACGTTTCGTTTGGCCTGGCCTGAAGAAGGACTGCAGGGCTTGGACCAGAGAGTGCATCGAGTGCCAGAGAAATAAAGTCTCGCGGCACACATCCTCTCCCACCTCTCCGTTCCCTGTTCCTTCCCAACGTTTTTCCCATGTCCACATGGACATAGTAGGGCCACTAACATTATCAAATAATTACAGATATTGCCTCACCGTCATTGACCGCTTTACTCGCTGGCCTGAGGCATATCCCATCGCCGACATCACAGCTGAGACATGCGCCCGCACCTTCATCGCTGGCTGGGTGTCTCGCTTCGGTTGCCCCCATCGCATCACTACCGACAGGGGCAAGCAGTTCGAGAGCAAGCTGTTCCACTCCATCGCAGCGCTCCTCGGTAGCCAGCATCGGCCAACCACGGCGTACCATCCAGCCTGCAATGGCATGGTCGAGCGCCTACACCGCCAGCTGAAGGCGGCCATCCGATGCTACACAGACACCAACTGGTCCGAGGCTCTTCCTCTGGTGCTGCTGGGCATCCGCAGCGCCTGGAAAGAAGACATAAAGGGGTCAGCAGCCGAATTAGTCTACGGGGAGCCCCTAAGACTCCCAGGGGAGTTCATCAATCCTTCACTCACCGGCACCGTAGACTACACCGATTTCGCGGCGAGACTCCGACATCAAATGGCGAAGCTGTCACCAGAACCGGCGAGTCGACACGGCGAAAAACCGTTTTACGTGCCCCGCAGCTTGGCGTCAGCAACACACGTCTTCCTACGCCATGACGCCGTGCGCCGACCACTCGACTCACCTTACACCGGGCCATTCAAGGTGCTGCAATGGGGCGAGAAAACGTTTAAAATTGAGGTAAACGGGAAGGAAAGTACCGTCACAATAGATAGGTTAAAACCCGCTTACCTCAATAACGAGAACAACACGCCTAGCCCGCCGACACCTACAGACACGCGTGTAGCTCCACCAACAAACGTCACCGTAGAAAGAAAAACCCGTTCCGGACGAACGGTACATTTCCCGGACTACTATCGCCCGTAATTTACCAACCACGGTCTCAGGGGGGGAGTAGTGTAGCGGTTACCACTTTTAGTTTGTAATTAAATTTATATTTGAAACTAATATTGTAAACACTACACCGCACATTTCATAACCTATTACATCATATTTCTCATTTGACATTTCGACCACAGAGTTCAACCTGTCACATTCATAATTCATTCATAGACATCAACGATCATTATCTATTGCTCATGAATAACAAAATTAAATTTACAACTATTATTTGTTTACTATATTTATAACACACATATTATCAATAAACATATTTAATAAATCTTACAATTATATTTACACTCCACACCTTATAACTTAATGTAATTAGTCATATGTGGAAGAAACGGAACGTGCGTTACAGCAGTGAAATGGGACACTCATATGACCAGCAGAAAATCGTTCGCAGGGTTCAACGACCTCAGTCAGCGACCTCAGTGTACGATCCCATAAGAACTCAAACGCACGTATCGCTCTACCCAAAATCTAGACTTCCTAAAAGTCCTAGATCTCTCTAATAGCCTCTATTCATTTAGTGTAATATCTGTTTCCGTTCGTACAATTTGTCCTAAGTCATAGTCTTTGTGTTGTACTTTTATATATTAAGGAAGTGCCGAGGTAGGCAGGAATACAAGTCATATAGTTCAAAAAAATAGTATTTTATTGCGTCTGCCCGTAACACTTCAGTTGAGAAGCCACTTGAGTGTTGCCATATTTTAAAAAGTAAAAAGTTACACCGAAAAATTCATTGAATATTCCCTCGGTGATTTTACTTTGTAGGAATAACATAAGGTTTCCTGTTTTATTTTGTGAAAACTTAGGTTTAACAGTGTCTTAAAAATTCAGGTCACGTCAAATGTCTTGGCGTTTACTACCGTATACTTTTAAGCTTTTTCTTTAGTTTTAGACTACAAACCTTTCCCGCAAAGATATTAACCTCAAGATTTTGATTTATGTAAAATTCTTAATTAATGTGAAATTCTTCGGTCGGGGTGGCACTGCGTCACGATCCAGTGAGTTGGATGTGGTATAGCGCCGGGTTGTGGCTGACTGCTAGCGTCGACCAGAAGAGGGTAGAAAGAGCTCTGCTTGTGAGACCGGCTGAAAGTGCAGGTGCTGTGCCACCGTTGCTGATGAGGCTGAGGGTGATGACCAGGAATGCGCGTTCGCTGCATGCTGGTGGTCAGGATACCCGTTGAAACCATGAGTGCTGGCTGTCTGTGTGACTCGCCTCACGGAAGCTTTCGGGAGTGATGGTGATGACGTCACGCTGAAGTAGTTGCACGAAGGCTGCATTGACGTTCATACTCGGGGTCACCAATTTAGGAACATGAGGAACAGGGTGTAAAGTTCACTCATCCACCATAGAAAAGGGAGGATCCTCCGACCAGACGGGTGTTGTGTCTGGCGGGCCGACTGCCCGACTGTTGATATCGGATAGTCTTATACTCGTATATGTCGTTCACGCGGTAAACTCTAATTGCGCGATGCAGGATTTGTGTGACGTCATGTCTTTGATGCGTAGTTCGTATGTGGCGGTGTAACCGCTACACTTTCTTTAAATGTTAGAATTACATAACATACTTATATACGTAATCTCACGCCTTGTCCATGGGGGTGGTAGAAACTACACAACGCCTCCTGCTACAATCCTTACATACATACTCCTTTTGCTTCGTTTACGTTCATACATGTGGTCATACACACACGTAGGTTGCGAGCAAATAACAATAGGAAGTATTTTTCGGGGTAAAAAAATCATTGGTAAAAGCAAACATTTTAAAATTGGTGTAACAAAAATGAAAAGAAATATACTATACGAGAGACACAAAAAATACAGAAACAACCTTCCGTATGCAAACCACATTTTAAAAGCCTTTCGTAACAGGCTTTTATCCTCCAGCAATTCTATTGTTCGATACATATGCGTACAAGCAAACATAAATACGTGTATATATGGAGAGTAAACAAACACAATATCATAGTTTAAAAGCTGACGTAGCGTGGGGTGGAAAAAGTTCAAAGAAAGTAAAATACAATTTTACAAAATCTTCATTTACGGAACGCAGCCGTTTTTCTGCAGCACAAAAACGAAAGAATTGACGTTTCATTTTGTATGAAAAACAATGAGTTTACTTATTTTCTATAGAAAAACCAACAACGAGACAAACAATAAAATTACGATATTTAATTTTAATTATAGCAAATATTACCACATACTCCACCAGATTAAACTCAAATCATTAATTGCAAATGGCACTTTTGAACGTCAAAAGTGCCATATATTTATTAGTAGATCATTATTATTTATTAAAAGTTCACTCAAATCAACTGGCAATGGAGCTTACATCAATCCCAGTTACAATGAAACAAGACTGAAAAAAGAGACCCGAGACTTACTATACAGGATGTTAAAGTAATTGCGTGCCATAGCATACTGAACCTTAGTTAGGTTCAGTATCGATAAAGGAAGCCAGAAAAAAAAAAAACTTGTAATTGTACGTACCTACCTAGTTACCTATCCTTCACCCGGCGTTATCGAAGTGTTCGGGCGTAGGTATTTCATTCAAACTCAAACTCAAACCATTTATTTCAATTAAACCCTATACAGGCACTTTTGAATTGTCAAAGAGTCAGTTTGTCAGAAAGTTGAAGCTAGTTGCCTATTCCAAAACGTAGATCTCTATGGAGAAGAACGGGCAAGAAACTCCAAGGACACTCTTTTAAATATAGAAATTACAAAATCCTGGGTACATTACTCTTGTTGATTCTATATGTGAGAACAATGTAAAAAAAAAATATAAATCAAAAACGATTAATTGCGTTCGATAGTATGTAGGTAGCTCTAGGAAATTATTAATTAGCATTTAAACAAAATAAAAACATTATTATTGCATCGCCGTACGAAGGGAAAATACGAATTGTAATTTACATACCGTTGTAGCGTTAGTTCGATTCGCGTTCGATAGTAGGTAAGTAATTAAAGCATTTAAACAAATAAAATAATTTTAATTCTAAACTATTGCTATTTTGAGTTAATAGATCTGTGCTAATAGGTATATATAGCGATAAGGCCGCCCATTGTATATTTTGTAGTGTTAATTTTGTTATTTTTTTGTTATGTGTTTTTGTGGTGTACAATAAAGTATATATAAATATAAATAATTAAATAAATATATCAACTTTTTTTTTTCTGGCTTCCTTTATCGATACTGAACCTACCCCTAAGCTATGGCATGCAATTACTTTAACACCCTGTATACTACCATCATGAATGAACTGTGGTATAGATTGGATGGGGAAGTGGCTTCAGACCGTGCAAGATCAGTGACCATGATCCCTATTGATGAATGTCCCAGGACAGATTGCATTAAATAAAAAGATAGTAGTGAAAGAAAAGTCGCAATGATTATACCACATTCGCTACATAAATAATTTAACTCTCATTTAGAAATTCCAATATCTTGAAGCAACGAGTCTGCTACAAAATCTGTTTGAACTATAAAGTAGCGACATTTTTTTACGATATCCAATAAAAAGTGATGGTTTTAGTAATACACCTCTGCTTCGACTCAACACAATTGGATTTTTATCGTTCAATCAGAATACAGCAGTATGATACAAGTAGTAGGTAGCATTACTCATAAACGTTTATTGCAAATTGTGTTTTTGGTATATTTTTATGATTGAGTATCGTTATTTCTTAATAGCTTGTTTAAACGTCTTAATTTTTTTGCTACATTAAAAAAAATTGTACCCTTATGTATGTCCCTCAGAACATGATAAAGTACCGATTTCGTTTTACTGTGCTTTTAACTAGATTACAATACACATTACCGTTTTCAATTCCCACGAATACTTTAATTTGTCACGTAGATTTAATCATTGTTATTTCATCAGCCTCTTGCCCCTTATACCAATTTTCATTCATGCATGTCTGCTTCTTCGGTAAATTTATTTTCTGTAGACACCCACTTTCTGCCGTTATCATATTTCAACATTACGTTCACACTCGACTTGAAAAGAATCGATGAACCGATCATCATATGCCTTAAACAACGTGTTTCTTTTGATGTCCCATCATCTCTAAGGTCATACATAATGTTATTCCTAAGTAAAAAATATACAAAAAGTCCGAGAACACGACCGTGTTCTAAAATTTATTATTTCGAAAATAACATAACACTAGATTCTAGATGTGTGTATCTAGCCGCAACACGGTGACAATGCAATGGATAAAATGACACAGCGGATCGCTAGGTAACGACGCGGCTGACGAACTTGCTAGACGTAGATCCAGCACGGCAGTCTGTGGACCAAAGCCTATCGTACCCATCCCCTTCAACCAAATAAGCAGGTGGCTGCAGGAGTTCACCCACACACAAGCGGAGCACTGGTGGAACTCTAAACCGGGCTGCAGGAAGTCAAAGAAGGCTATACCATCCTTGGACAGCAGGCTGACCAGGCGTTTATTGGCCTGGACAGGAAAGGCCTGCGGCTGGTGACTGGGACCATCACGGGACACTGCTCGCTAAACAAACACTTCCACACAATAGGCATAACGAACAGTCCTCTGTACATGGCGTGTATGGAGGCTGAGGAGACCGTTGCGCACGTGCTCTTTGAATGCACGGGCGTCACCTACATTAGAACAGAAATCCTCGGGTCACCCAGATCATACACAGATGTTCTAAACAGACCAGGAGAGTTAATTATCTTCTGGAGGGAGGTGGGCTGGTTGGAATAACCACCAAACGGCCGCTATGGCCCACGCACAATGGTCACCTGACGGACTAAGTACGGAAACCAAACCCCTTAACATAGTTAACATAGAACATAGACAGTCGTATGGATAGTCAGAAGCCCGAAAGTCTGACAACCCAACCTGACTTACCATGGGTATCGCGTTACCCAGTTACTGGGTTGTGGAGGTCAGATAGGCAGTCGCTCCATGTAAAATACTGGTATTCAGCTGCATCCGGTTAGACTGGAAGCTAACCCGAACATAGTTGGGAAAAGCCTAGGTAGATTGATTGATAATTGTTGAAACATTAGGTTCGGTAATTCCAACGAATTTGAAATTTTCCAATTAATTATCACTTTCAGGTTAGAATGTAATTTGTTTAATTTGAATGTCACGTGTCACGTTATTAATTAGTTCATGTTATATATAGATTAAATGCTAACATGTGTAGATGTATACATTATTAATCAAACTATATTTTGTGTGGCTACAGTTTTGGTCCTCTATGCAAGGTGATAAGTTTCCTTGATTAAATTTAAAAAAAACCGACTTCTAAAAAAAAACTACACATGAAAAAAAAATCACGGTGTAGTGTTTCTTTTGGAAGTCACTTGTTTTTTTTGTTGTAAATAGGTTTTATTTTTCACTTTTTAATTGTGGTACTTATCCCACACAAATTCTAATACCTACCACTACATGCTATGTAAATAAAAGTGGCAGGAACTCATCATCATATCCGCCACATACGCTAAGTGGGAAAAATACGTATTATTGAAGCTAACTCAAAAACTATCCAAGCAAAGTTATTTAAATTTATATGGAACCACCTCGACCATAATTATACCCTTTCAAACAAAAAAAGAATTTTCAAAATCGGTCCACAATTCAAAATCAGAGGACAAACATAAAAAAACATACATACGCTACGAACATAGAACCTCCTCCTTTTTTTAATTCGGTTAATAAAGTACGTAGATCTATATACGGGGAAGACCTGAATGAGACTCGCACAGACCAAGAAGCATTGCACAAAGGGGAGGACGAATATACTTAGCAAAATCAATCTGCCTAGCCTTTCCCAACAATATTGGGGTCGGCTTCCAGTCTAACCGGATGCAGCTGAATACCAGTATTTTACATGAAACGACTGCCTATCTGACCTCTACAACCCAGTAACTCGGTAATACGATACCCCTTGGTAAGACTGGTTGTCAGACTTTCGGGTTTCTGACGACCCGTAACGACTGTCAAAGATCCACGAATGACAGCCGGGACCAACGGCTTAACGTGCTTTCCGAGGCACGAAGAAGTCTCGGTATGTAAAGATGGTCACCCATCCACAGAGCAACCCCGGCAAGCGTAGCTTAACCTGATGGATCGACCCGTGCGTGCGGCAGTTATTACTTAGCCACGAACTCCTCTACGAATATACTTAGCAGAGGTTGGAAAAACACTGCCAATGATGATAGTGATGCCATATTGGTATAGAGACCAAGAACTGTTACATTTTCTTACCGTTCGCGTCTAACAAAACTAAACCTATTAGTTGAAAAGCGTTTCTTTCCGATATTTTTTTTTTTTATATTGAGCACCAATGTTCATAAACAGACAACCATTTTGAGAACAGCATCAAAGTGTGCTCAAAATGTTATGAGCCTCTTAATTCAAGTTGTTATTAAATTTAATATATCGTATAACGTTTATTAAAGGATGTTTTTATACTTTTCAACGGGAATGCTCAGCGGTAACTTGTGTTTATAGTTCATGAGTTGATGAAAGTTTCTTCCGTCCAGTTGGAGAAAAGTTGTCTATAAAATTTAAAAATGGATGATACAACTTTGGTTGTAAAGAGATGTGAGAGTCTAGGGAAAGCCCTAGGGATATCGTACTAGCATAAACTAACGCTAAAATAGCGCTGTTGCTGTTTGCCTTCTCCTAACTATGTTGAGGTCGGCTTGCAGGCTGACCAGATGCAGCTGAATACCAGCATTTTACATGGATTGACTCATTAGCTGACCTCCACAACCCAGTTACTTGGGTAACACGTATTGTGTTATCCAAGTAACTGGGTTGGTGTCAACCTTGGTGAGGCTGGTAAATAGCGCAGTTGCTGTTTGCCTTCTCCCAACTATGTTGAGGTCAGCTTGCAGGCTGACCAGATGCAGCTGAATACCAGCATTTTACATGGATTGACTCATTAGCTGACCTCCACAACCCAGTTACTTGGGTAACACGTATTGTTATCCAAGTAACTGGTTTGGTGTCAACCTTGGTGAGACTGGTAAATAGCGCAGTCGCTGTTCGCCTTCTCCCAACTATGATGAGGTCGGCTTGCAGTCTGACCAGATGCAGCTGAATACCAGTATTTTACATGGAGGGACTCATTAGCTGACCTCCACAACCCAGTTACTTGGGTAACACGTATTGTGTTATCCAAGTAACTGGGTTGGTGTCAACCTTGGTGAGACTGGTAAATAGCGCAGTTGCTGTTCGCCTTCTCCCAACTGTGTTGAGGTCGGCTTGTAGTCTGACCAGATGCAGCTGAATACCAGTATTTTACATGGAGTGACTCATTAGCTGACCTGCACAACCCAGTTACATGGGTAACACGTATTGTGTTATCCAAGTAACTGGGTTGGTGTCAACCTTGGTGAGACTGGTTGTCAGACTATTGGGCTTCTGATAAGTAGTAACGACTGTCAAAGATACATTTTTGTTTTTTTTTTTAACTGGTAAAGGTACATTTAGCAAAATTAATAAATACTTAAATAAGATTTATGAGTGACGGCCGGGATCAACGGCTTAACGTGCTTTCCGATGCACGGAGGTGTCTCGATATGTAATAGATGGTCACCCATCCACAAATTGACCGCGGCAAGCGTAGATTAAGCTTCGATCGACCCGTGCGGCTGTTACTATATAGTCACGAGCCCCTATCAAGTCGCTATAATCGTAACTATAATATAATATTAGAATAATGATGATTATTATAAAATTAAATGCGAAAATGAGTTTGTTTGTTACGCTTCCACGCTAAAACGGCTGAAATTTGGCATATGGGTAGTCCATGACCTGGAAAAGGATAAAGAGTACCTTTTATCCCACGGATATTCCTACGGGATCGAGACTTATGGTGCTGAAACCACGGGGCGCAGCTAGTATGGTTAATAAGAGTTGGATACTAAACAAATCACACGTTTTAATATTTGTTTATTCTACTGGTAGAACGTCTTTTTTCTGTTTGTGATCATTAATTACGATAATACGAGAAATTAAACTCCACATAGGTACTAAAAATATTTCGACAACGAACAAGGGTGTAAAATAACCAAAATACCTTTTAAAAATAATCAAAATATTCGCAGATTTGTGTCACACCGCCACCGGCCCAGACAATTATAGTTAAATCTTCTCATATGCACTGATCCATACCTGAGAAAACTGATACAAAATAGATTCTCCATCTTTTTTAACGACGTAACAAATATCTTTTAAGATAAATATCTTATATTCTGAAACGAAATGCGACAAAAGCTGTTATTATGTCAGTTCTGCGAAACGTCCCGAGATAAAAGTGAACAAGGAAATAACACCTGAAATAAAATCTTTTTATATTAGCGCAACGATATATTCCTGATAGGAGTGTTGACTATAACTATCGTACCGCCCATGTTTTCCGCGAACCCGCCGATGCTTCGCGTGTGACACATCAAACTTCGACACGAGATTTCTGAGTTAAATATTAATACCTTTTTTTTTTGTTTTGTTTTTATATTGGGTCATTGTATGCGTCTCTTATGCGCAGAGTGCGGGCCAGCTCTAATATCGTTCTGAATATGATAGCAAATAGGTTGGACTGTCCTTATGTGTGAAACTGCTGTGACAAACAAGTTAAATATTGTGTCACACGTAAGATACTACTTTAATTAATGATTATGAGCTAATTATGATGATTGCTTGAACTTGAATTATTTAGTTGTGTTTTTGTGTGTGATTTAAATATTTCTGATATGGGTTATGTGGTATCTGAAATAAATATATTAAAAATAACTTTATAAATCACGGAATCATAAAATATTTTTTATTAAATAAAATGAAAAAATAAAAAAGAATTTTATTTTATTTATTGTGTCTACGTTATGTGCCAATGTGCCAAATAAATATATATTTTCGTTCTATTTTTTTACACTTCAGAATTAATGCTCCAAGTATAAGGCTGGATTAAGTGTTACGCTGATGTCGGTCGAGTACCGTGTCGGTCACACGTACCAAGACGCTGACAATAAATGGACGTGTAGTAGTGCAGCACTTACGATCAGCGAGCCCATGTCCATATAAATCGGTACGCAACTGATTTCAGCGCTGACCGTCCGTCGGTACAAATGACGGTGGAAATAACATCAAAATCCATTGTGTAGTTTAGCTTTAGACAATCTTAGCGGTCTCACAGACAGACGCCAAAAGGTTTTTATTGTTTTAAACTATATTGATTTAATAATATTACAAATATTGACTATGTAGGTATACCTACTCGTAGGTATCTTAATGTAAACTCTGACTTAACCTTTAAATATAAAACCACAATACAAGCTATCAGTACGAAGTTCAAAAATTAGTCCAGTAATTATTTCATTAAATTGCTTTTTTTATATAAAAATATGAATACTTATTTTTATGTTTAACCTACGCTAAGCTATGACTCAGGGATCTTCGGCCACGACTCCGGTCAGTTGTGGTTCGTGGCCCGGTCTGCGGCTAGTAGTTGGCCGGTTGGCCGTTGCGACGAGGGCGCGATTCCTATCGGTTTCTAGTGTACGATCCTTTATTAGAAAATCTGTCAAAAAAGAGGTTCCCAATTTGACCTGTAGAGGCTAACGTTTAAACAGAATTTTGGAACGAAGCTCCTTACACTCTGCAAACTTGGCGAATGAGAGCTAAACCAAAAAAAGTGTATAATTTTGACCGTCACGACACTTTTGCTATATGTGTGTTTGTGTGTGTGCAATTTTAACATACACTTGTAAAGTGTATGTTACTAAAATTGGATGTTTAAACTTACTAATAATTAAATATTTTTATAATAATTAATAATAATATTATGTTAATTTATATGCCTATATTTAATAAAAAATAATAAAAAAACTATTTATATAATTTTTTTCGTTACTCTCCTAACTTAAATTTATATCATTGTGCCTGTTATGAGTACATAATATACATCGATAGGAACTTTCCACCTGTGGACTTTTTGAAATTCTTGATAGATTTAAGAGGGCGCAGGGTCTGCGAGTTATTTGAAAAATTGGTATTTGGAGAAACTATTGCCGTCGTCTTATCTCAAGTCTGCCCCCATAGAGTGCGATAGGGACAGCTACAGCTCAGACCGAATATATCACAAAAAAAATTGACAAGATCGACGTTTCGTATTCCCCTTTTTTCTCCTCGAAAACTGAGCTGATTCAATTATTTCTTATATTATAATTTAAAAGAAAGAGTATGTCATGTATCCTTTTTGTTAAAAACCTTTAGAATTTGTCTGATATTCCACGGCGGTAAAATGGGCCATTTTTGTAATTTTTTATAAAAAAAAAATTATTGCGCTAGAGGCTTTATTCAGAAGAAAAAATAGGAATACATTTGTATGGAGAATCGCAGGCCCTGTTCCCTCTTAATCAGTATTTATTCAAAACTTCGCTCAGATTTACCTCCACCCTTTGCAACGTGCATTGGCGTTGGAGATCAAGCGCCGCCGTCAGTTCCAACAGCTTTATTGACCGTAAACAGTGAAAAACACTTTTATTTACTGCACTTTTCCATATAAACTTCGCGAATGTGGATTAATGAACTACAGGGGTAATGTATAGTATTTTTGTTTATATGCACTTTACTTATGTGCACTTATAGTTTATTTGAGATATGTATTTGTTATTCTTCTAGGAGGGTACATTGATCACTAAAAGTAGGTAAATAAAGAGCACTCTCAGACTCATTTATTTTTTCCACGATAATTGCTTTATACGCAAAGCCAGAAGACGTCAGGCAAAGTTTCGGAATACTATTAACAAAATTATTGATATACTCCCGCTTCCCGGAAAAAAACCAGATTTAAGCCCCATCGTAATGACTTGGTTTAAATCATCAAGCCATGTTTAACAAAACCTGGCTTGATGATAACATCAAGTCGTCAATTTTGTATTAAAACGTTACCTTGTTCGAAATACAAAACTGACTTAAATATTGAAGCTCACGCTAATAAGATCTTTTTTTGAAATAAGACGGATTTACCTTCATGGTCAAGGCTTAGGAATCAGATTAACGATAAAACAACCTATTTTTGATTTCAGTGATTTGTGCATTATATTATAAAATTAATACACAGCAAGCTATGTAGAGTGTGGCTGATAATTACATCATCATTTTCAATTTTAGTTCAAGCAGTAAAGTAATTACGAAACCAAATAATGTGGGCCAGCTACTAAATTATAAAGTGTTAGGTTATTAACCATAATCAACCAAGCAAATGTATTAGCTAGTAAACCTCATAGTTCATAATTACATATTTATAATACATCTCAATATAAGCATAATTATGTCTACAGGTTAAAACAACACTAAAACACGACATCAACATTCAGTTATGCAAGAATTCAAAAGAAACATACATATAATCATTATATAGACCATGTGACAAAAGAGTATTAACGGATCACGCAATGAGGTGAACCAAAGAAAAAATTAAAGTGATTATTGAAAACTGTGTCCCAGAGATATATGGAAGAAGCTGCCCCCCCTACTCCAAATAAGGAAGGGAAAGGGCAAGAAAATTATGATATTACGAGTATCATTCAAACTGGATTATCTGCAGTAGGTTCACATTTAGAATAGAAAAGTATACCTATTGACTATAAACCATTGAACGAAAAAAGTAAAAAAAAAATGAAATTTGGAGAACAAAGGATTCCCAAAGGAGCAATCTAGCGGATAATAGAAAACTAAAATATAAATTAGCTTTCACAACAACGAGACCTATCATTTTGGAAATAATATGAAGCCATCTACCAGTCATAATTTATTTTACCAACAGATATAATAGCCCTCAGATGTGTACACAATTAAACAATTGCCTTTAGTTTTTTGGGCCATCTTTTTAACATAACATCACGCCTATAATCCTCGAAGGGTTAGGCAGAGGTGTACATATAGTACATCCACATTTCGCCAAATATGTTTAAGACCCATTTAATAGCGGGCGAGCCTATTGCCATCAACCGGGCATAAATCCAGACTCCGGGCTGCTACTGAGAAATTCCTGATGGAAAAACCCAATAACACTTTGCCCGACTTGGGAATCAAACCCAGGACCATGCCCAGCAGTAGCGCTTGCGACCACTAGACCAGCGAGGTAGTCCATAGCCGTCTTTTTAACTAGCTTCGTTATAGAAATAGTTCCATTTGTATTTACACCGGGTACTCCACTATTAACGTAATTTGTAGTTTGCTATTCCCAAAACTGTTTGTGTCAGAAAATGAGAAAATATATATTTTATCTAGAGAATAGCCTATAAATGTCTCTATTGACTGATGTATGAAGAACACGAGGCTGGTATGCACGGTACACGCAAAGATGCCTACTGGCAGTAATTGAAATGTTAAAGATATAGGATGCCTTTGGGGATATTTTCACGGCTATAGGGGTAAGACCAATTTTTACAAGAACCTTTAATCATTATGTTCTTAGACCTATTTTTATATTTATATATACATTTTTCATAAAAATATTACTCTAGAGTCTAGACATTTCAAAATCTACTTACTAGAATTTTAAGAAAAACCTAGCGGTGGTTTTTCTCTTTCTCCAATAAAACCTCAAGAAATGTAACCTACGACCTACGAAAAAATAAAGAAACTACAAAAACTACAGGTGTCAAGAACGGCTTAAGGAAACATACAAATTAGATAAATAGAAATGTTGATTAGATCAGCAGCACAAAGAGTAAGCCCACCACTTTCAAATAATATAAGAGGGCTAGGAAAGGTAAGATTAGAAAAAAAGTAGTTGAAGAAAAAAGACGACAACGTGGACTAATGAACTGGTTACATTGTAGACTTTACTATAGGTTATCTAATTAACATCTACGTAAAATGAAAACACAATTTTCCTGCTAACATTTTTATTAAGCACAACTTTTCTATTTCACAATCTAACTATGACTGGCTCCGCACTACGTTTTACCATTTATATGACTTTTGCCCCACCCAGAAATAACGATAACATCATAACCGTTATTTCTAAATGTTGCCAAAGTAAAGTAATACATTCAGTTGCCATAAAGAAAAATACATATAAAGGTTTGTTACAATATTAATAATTTGTACTTTCTTTTTTTATTAAATTCAATCAACGAAATACAATATACGTAATAATAAAAATCTTAAATTCACTAACTGACAGAAAACGCCGCTAGGTCTAGTCTAGAACCATGATATTTCACAAGAGCTCTTATACAACGAAAGCGAAAACTACTTATTTCTATGAGATCTGTCTGACTTTAGACAAATAATAATACGCAATAATGAAGAACAAGAATCCCGCATAACTTCACAATTTCAATACTACATTACCCTTTGCCGGAAACGTTTTCATTCCAGGTCGAAAAATTTAGTATTTTCCAATATCGCCCCCGTTATCGCCTCGTAAATATTTATAGCACACACACAAACGCACACTGAGAAGATTAAATCTTTCGCATACTTTTATTTCATTGGATTTTTTCATTCCTCCGTTTGAGGTGCAAAATTGTAGACATTACTGAGTTTCTCTTCTTCGATGACGGTTGAACTGAAGGCCCTTAATCTCTTTCAGGGAACTAGATTGCTTCTTACACTATAAACGGTAGGTACTTTGTAATGTATAAGCTAAGTGTAGTCTTGTTCGTGTCAAAGAATAAAAATAGGTAAGCTTGTTGTAGAGCTTATGAAAGACTAATGCTGCACCATTGTTCTGTATGGACTCAAGTTTGAACATTGCAGTATACCTAAATGTTATTATGATATATTTAAGAGACCTTCATATAAATGTTTTGATTGATATATTTTGAGTTCAATTTATGTAATAAAAAATCGCAGTCTTAATTGCAGTATTATTCTGTTTATTGAAAACGAAAGTAGTTGTAGGCAATTCGTCATATTGTTTTTATTTATTTTGTTCAATTGTACAAAATATCAACTAACGCCGCGTCTTTATCATTTTTCGGGAACTTAAAAACCATTCCCACATATTTCTAAACATCTCAAGTTTGCATTCCATCCCTAAACTAAATGATTCAATACAAACTTTCAGAGCCGACTCATACATAATAAATAGCTTTGAAATATTATAGCTGTACCTTCGTCGCATTGTTGTCAAGGTGATATATTTACATATTTGAATTAGAAAGCAGCAGCTAGGGAAATTCGGGAACTCCGGATTCGTGTCCACACCACGTTGATTTGGCAGTGGGATATGAATATTAGATTTACTATAGCGTTTTAACAAAAAAAACTATTGTTGAAAGGATTTAAACAACAAACATACCTACCTAATATTCAAGACTCAATCCAATACTATAAATACTTCTACATAACTATAACAGTGTTGTTTTTTCCGATTTTAGTGGATTATATTATGTAGTGTAAAATAAAAAGCCTATTATAAATTATCAGGTATTTAAAATTAATTAGAGGTAAAACCAATAAACAACAAAGGTACTTTAAAAAATAATATGTTTGGAGAGGTACATAAAGCCATACACCTACTTCCAACCACTTCCCATACACCTACTTCGGTTATTATTTTTGCTATGAATAAACAATAAATTCAGGAAAGAAATATCCATTCATATATTTAACACACCGGTGTTCGTTTCTTCCGCATGGGAAACCACGTTTTCCTGCAATAAATAAATAATGAGTATGAACGAGACATTTACCAAATATTTTATAGTACATTTTCGATTATTCACCATGTTTTTATTTTTTTATTATTTCATTTTAAATACTTAACAAAATATTCATTGCACCTTAAATCCTAAAGAGGGCAGAAAAGAAATTAGTAGTTGACTAAGGTCGATTTTATCAATAAAAAACCGACCTTTATGTTTGAAAGTTGGGTGGTTACAGGCGTTCGCTGTACAAATGATGATGAGCATTTATGCCTCAATCATATCCAGCCAATTCATATTTTTAAGTATTCTTCATTTATTGAAACAAAATTTTAAATAATAGTTTAAGAGTCAATCAGAGCATTTGTTTAAGAATGAATAAAAATAAATATCATTTGTAGTTCCAGTTACATTTTCGGTTTAGTGGCGACGTTAAGTGAAAGTTACAGTTTATTGCGTTCATTCAGTCAATGTGATCAGATGAGTGGTAGGAGTATACCTTATTTTTGAGGTACAAGAGATAACCATGGAGGCCACCATATTACTAATTTATTTATTGATAAGGCACTTCAACGACTACCTCACGAAAACACACACGAACAAAAATCACATACAGTTTTAGGTATTGCGAATTTGTCACTTACAGAAGAAGTGCACAGCACAAGCAAAGAACTTAATCATTATATAATGTGTAGTAAGATAACGTTACTTAAACGTTACGTTTAGTTAAAAGTTTCAAAATAGAGCAAAAGTGAGCTATGTTAACAAGTACGATGGGAAGTACAGAAATACATAACAAAATAAAAAAAGGCTGAAAAAGTAGCAGAAAAGTTGAATTGACAAAATGGAAAATATTTTTGAATTAAATTTAATGAATAAATACTGAATTATACTCTCTAATGCCTTTTGTATTTTGAATAATTTATTTCAAAACCATTTTTCGAAAAAAAATGAGCGAAAAAATACAGCCATCTGAAAACACACATACCTACTCGTCACTTGTCTGTTATGTTCAAACGTTTTGCTCTGTGCGTGTTGAATTTTTTGTTGTATTTTGCTTTTCACATATCTTTGAAAACTTATTGCCGACTGTTGTTTTGGTTGTTAAGAGATTCACTTTTTATGACATCTTTGCTACCTTATAAAGGGCATCAAGGTTGGAATCTCAAATTTAACAGAGCAAAACTGTTCACTCCAACATGTTACAAATACGCCAATGAATATTTCAACAATAAGTGCATATAAAAATGGGAGTCGTTATTTTTGTAGTCGCACCCGTGAGCGCTCCGAGCACTCATATGTACAGTGATTACCACCACCTGGCGGGTAGCGTGAAATTTGAAAAGCTTTCTATAAAATACTAAAAAAAAAATACTAAAAATACTAGCCTTTGCCCATGGCTTCGCCCGCGTGGATGTGGGAAATTATCCCACGGAAACGTACTACCGGGATAAAAAGTCTATGTGTTAATCAAGTTTAATAACTATTTGTGTGCCAAATTTCATCCAAATCCTATTAGGAGCATACTACTAATGATTGAAATACCATCGTGAATTCATGCAAATTTTGTTAGGTTACTGCTCGAAAATTGTGCACAACGTGTCTTGAACATATACCGTGTTGTATGCATGCAACGTACTACCGAGATAGAAAGTCTATTTCCTAACCCAGGTCATGGTATAACCATGTTCCAAATTTCATTCAAATCGTTCAACCATTTTAGCGTGCAAGCATAACATACATACAAACAAACTCACTTTCTCATTTATAATATTAAGTTAGGATTAGGATTTTTTGTAATCTTTATTTTTAGTATTATTTCACACGGCGACAGGATTCTCGTATTTCCATCGTTTAATTCGTGAACTTTGGATAGAAAATTCCGGATAACGAAATGAAATGAAATTGTTTATTCTGAAAATAGAAAGAAAGAAAAATATGTTATTTGGGACACGCACAGTAAATACAAAAAGTTTTTTTTTTTTTTTTAAAGGAGTAGGTAAATTATATAAAATAAAATTAAAAAAATAGAATATCCAATAGGATATCAAAATCACTTTTACACGTCATATTACTACTACTACTTTTTGACTCCTCTGAGATGAAAGGCCGAAAAAACTCAGAGGTTGCAGTCTCTTTTAAAGTCCAGACATAATCTTGGTCTGGCCATAAGAGAACCATGTAGATGTCTGAAATGGTATTTTGAGGAAAGAACCACACAGATTTGAGTGGACCTGTCCAGTCAGTGCAAGCATTTGTCAGTAATCGTGGAGCTCGATTCAAAACTTAAGGAGCTTCAACTCGACGAACATTACCAAAGAAAGGACATTTGGGTAGGCCGAAATAAGTACTCATACTGCCAGACCATCATTAAAACTAACAGAGAAAGAAAAAAAAATCACATAGTATAAATAAACTAAAATAATATAATAAAAGACAAAGAAATCATAATATGTCATTTTGTATATTATAATTTTCCACAATGTCAATGTGTATATAAAATTAGTATATTTTAATGATTTTACATAATAATGAAAATATCATGCAAAGTACAAATCGTGATTTTAATGCAGAAATTATAAAAAAAAAAATCGGCGACTATAATGTCGTTTGACTAGTTCAATAATAGTGGAAATGCGAGATAAGTTTTGAAGGAAATACTTAAGCTATTATCGATTTAGGGTTACTATTACAAAATGTAACTAATGTTATGATTGCACACCAAATACAAAGAAAAAAAAAGAAAAAAGGTAAATAAAAAAAAAACGAGTTGCACTCCGGGAGTGCGGCACAAGTGAAAACTTGAATATTAACGTTGTGCATTTTTCCGTCTTACGAATTTTCGATCAGGTCACGTGTCCTGACGCGAGTTTAACATTTTTTACCCATCACAAAAAAGTGCACAACGCCGCTAAAGAAGTTTTCACTTCAAAAACTATAGTTGGTAATTTAATACAAAGGGACGCAAAATGCCTTTGGCCAGCAGTGGATGAAGACTGTGAGTTGTCAAACACTAATTAACTAATAACCACGCACTGCTCGCGCACTTACTGCGCACTGATTGCACACTAACTGTGCATTAACACTACTAGCTTTACTGACTTGAAACGCACGATCGCTTTGTTTACGTTTGGCGTTCGAATAAAACCTTCGCTAGTATCAACTTCAGTGGCCCGCCTATAACTTGAAGAGAAACTACAAAATGATAATCCAAGAGCCACTCCCCTAATTTGCATACTGATGATGATGGATTAGCTAAGCGCCTCAGTGGAAAGGTCAAGGTTAATATGAGGCTCAATAGCAAAGAGCCACTTATCGTTTCCAAGAGAGCGCTTTATCGCTTCAGAGAGAGCACTGTATCGGTTCAAGCGTTTTGATCTTGAATTGTGACGTAGTTCTATGAAGTGAGGATTTTTTTTCTTTTCATAGCGCGTGGATATATTGGAATTATGTATGGCAAAATAAAATGTAAGTACATATAATACTGCAGTTCTTGTGGACTAGTTAAGAAGCCAATCAAGAAGAGAGAATCAGGTCCATGTAGTTTTTTGTATAAATATTGAAGATGGTAAGTTGTCCATGTTTCTAATTATGGTGTTTTTGTCAGGAAAACGGCGAGTACATCTCACGCTTGAGATTTGCAGATGACATCATCATACTGGCTGAATCGTTGCATGACTTGCAGCAGATGCTGGAAAGCCTAGTCGAATCTTCTGTACGCATTAGTCTCCGGATGAACTTGGACAAAACCCAGGTTATGTTCAACGAACACGTAACTCCGGGACCGATTGCTATCAACGGCCGTGCTCTCGGGGTTGTTCGAGAATACGTTTACCTCGAGCAAACTCTGCAGTTTGGTAAGAACAACTTTGCGATCCCAAGGTTAGCAGAAGAATACAGCTGGGCTGGGCGGCGTTTGGGAAGCTTTGTCAAATCTTCTCGTCGCGTATTTCACACAGCCTAAAGACGAAGGTCAATCAGTGCGTCCTGACTTACGGAGCTGAAACGTGGACACTCATGGTACGGCTGGTCCATAAATTCAAGGTCGCTGAGCGAGTTATGGAACGGGCTATGCCTTTTTTTTTTTTTTTTTTTTGGGTGGGAAATCATCAAATGACTCCTCCCGCTCTGGGTGGAGCGGGAGGGCGTGTCAGACTCTTACTGACTAAAACCCACCCGTGTTCCTTCTCTTGCCTGTGCAATGCCAGGGGGCCACGGTATCCCTTTCGGACTTTCCCGCAACCCCGGCAGGCAATGGTCTCATCGGACCCCTTCACTCGCTGACATCTCTTTGAGGCGCGCGTGGAACACAACGCGCCGTCGACCCAGGCTTGGTCCTTACCGGACGGCGAGCTACCCATTGCTCACCGTCCGCAAGCCCGCGCCTACGGTAGCCGGGAATCCGCGATCGATTCCCGACGCCCGGGGCGTCTCCTCCTGCGGCGGCTAGGGGCGTGAGGGCGCGAAATTTGCCTCTCCCTCACGCGCTCCGCCTCCTCCTTCGCGAGCATTACTGCTTCGCAGAAGGAGGTGACGGCCTCCCATGCCCTCTCGCTCCGTACCATGGCCTGGACCAGGGCCGGACGCGAGAGATCCCCGCCACCGATCGCCTCCACGAGGACATGGCGGTGCTCTGCCCAAGCCGGGCATACCTCCACCGTATGCTCCACCGTGTCCTCCGGGCGATCCACGCAGTGATGACACCCGGGCGTTTCGTCCCGCCTTATCCGAAACAGGTACCTCCCGAAACAGCCGTGTCCGGTGAGGACCTGCGTCAGGCGGAAGGTGAGGACGCCGTGGCGCCTCTCCAGCCACTCCTCAAAGAGGAGACTTATCGCCGCAATAGTGGCGTGCCCAGCACTGGGTTGCGACAATCGCACTCTCCATGCTGCCATGAGATCCCGTCGGAGCTCTGTCCGCTGTGCCGCGATTTCTCGCGGCATCGGAGTCAAGCCCCGGCGTTTCGCCTCCTCGCGCCACTCCCAAATATGCGCAAGGACTTTTGCCTCCAGATCCCATGGCGGCAATCCGGCAAGGAGGCTCGCCGCCTCACCGGAGACCGTGCGGTATCCCCGGACCAGCCGGGTGGCCATGACCCTCTGGGACGCGTTCAACCGGCGGGCAGGCCGCCGCCTCAACGAATGCGCCCACACCGGTGCCCCGTACAGGGCCATGGACCGCACGATCCCCGCGTATAGCCTCCGGCAGGAGGCGTTTGGACCCCCTAGATTGGGCAGGAGCCGCTTCAAGGCAGCCCCGGCCCGGTCCAGTCTGGGAGCCAAACGTCGGAAATGCTCCACGAAGTTCCACCGACTGTCGAGGACGAGTCCCAAGTACTTCATCGTCGACTCGACGCCGATGTGAACCCCTCCTACCGTTATTTGGGAACCCGACGGTGGCGCATTCCGAGGACCATGAAAACACATGGCCTCGGACTTGTGCAAGGCCACCTCGAGTCCCAACTGCCGGATTCTGGCCACGATTGTCGCAACCCCGTGTGTCGCTAGTTCGACCGCCGCCTGGTGCGACCTCCCCTGCGCCAGGACCAACGTGTCGTCAGCGTAACAAACGACGCTGACGCCATTGGGGAGGTCGGCGCGCAGCACCCAGTCGTATCCGATGTCCCACAGATGCGGCCCCAGGACCGATCCCTGTGGGACACCGCACGACATCTCTCGCCGGTTCCACTCTCCCTGGTGACCGGGGTAGATGATGGCCCTGTCTGCCAGATAGGCCTCGACCACACGACAGAGGTAGGTCGGCATCCGGTGATACCGGAGTGCCTCCCTGATGCAACTCCAGGGCAGGGTATTGAAGGCGTTGGCGATGTCTAGAGACACCGCCAAGACGACCCCACCCCGAGCCACCGCATCCCCCGTCGTGAGGGCTCGCACGCGCATGATGGCGTCCACCGTGGAGCGCCCCCTGCGGAAACCAAACTGGCTCTCCGCCAGATCCGGCCCCACCCGCACCAGCCGCCCGACGAGGCGGTCTGCAATGACTCTTTCAAAGAGCTTGCCCACCTCGTCGAGCAGCACTATGGGCCGGTAAGCGGACGGAGAGTCCGCAGGGCGCCCCGGCTTTTTGATGAGGACCAGTTTCCCCGTCTTCCAACGAAGCGGGAACTGGCCCCTCTCCAAGCATGCGCTTAGGAGCCCCCTTAGTCGAGGCCCGAGAGCCTCTGAGGCCAGGACCCAGGCTTTCCCAGGTAAGCCGTCGGGTCCTGGGGCGGTATTTCTGGCATTCAGCCTACGTACCGCCACCCTCATCTCTACCTCGGTCACCTCCAGAGCATCGTCGTCGTCGTCGGCGGTGTGGTCCGCATCAGGCACCGCAGTAGGCGGAGCCATGGGCGGGGAGGCGTGTTCCCCTCTCGAAGGGAACAGAGCGCTCACCTCGTCCCCCACAAGCTGCGGCCGGAGACTCTGCGTCAGCGGGGGAGCCCATGGGCGGAGTTTCTCCCGCACCATTTTATATGGGCGTCCCCACGGGTCTCTGTTCAGAGTCTCCAGCGACTCCCCGCGGGCCAGTGCCCTGGCCCGCAGGATCTCCGCTTGGAGGGCGGTCTTCGCCGCTCTGTACCCCTCGTACAGCTCCACCTGAATGGCTTCCGTATCCGGAGGTCGAATACGGAGCCTGCGGTGCCTAGTGTACCGGCGTCGCGCAGCAACGCACGCATTGCGCAGTGTCGTCAGCTGACGCGACCACCAGTACACCTGGCGCGAAGCACGTCCGGGCTGGACCCGGGGCATTGCCACGTCGCATATCTCGGACATGGCCTCCCGGAACCACTCCGCCTCGTCGTTGATGTCGGCAGGCCTGTCCGGTGATGACACCCAGGCCTGCACGATCGAGGCTTCCAGGAGGAGCTCCCGGTCCAGCTGCTTCAGCGCCCACCGCGGACCACTCGGGGCCTGTCGGACCGGCGCGCTCGAGGTCTGGGCGGAGACGTCAAACCGGATGTACCGGTGATCGGAATACGTCTCCACCCCCTCCATGACGCGCCAGTCAATGACACGCGGCGACAGAGCGGGGCTGGCGAACGAGATGTCCACCACTGATTCACCCCGCATCCGCACACACGTGGGGACAGAACCCCGGTTAAGGACGACCAGGCCTGTCTCCAGCGCCCAGTCCTCCACCATTCTGCCCCGTGTATCCGTATACCGGGAACCCCAAGCCACATTCTTGGCATTGAAGTCCCCGAGGACGAACACGGGCAGGGAACAGAACCCGACGACGACGACTCTCAACTCCGCAAGGTAGTTGTGGAACTCGGCGAGAGTTCGGTTCGGGGAGAAGTATGTCCCTACCACGACAATCTCCCCAAACCGTGCTGCAACGCAACCCCGTCCTCTCTTAACAGCCTCGAGGGAGAACGGGCTATGCCTGGAGTCTCTCCGAGAGATAGAATCCGGAACGAGGTGATCCTGCATTGAATTAAAGCTGTGGATATAGCTTACAGAATAAACAAGATGAAGTGGTGATGGGACGGCCTTATTAGCCGTATAACCGATGACTATTTGGGCAGACGTGTTCTTGAGTGGAGACCGCAAATCGGTAAATGTAAGGTGGTATGCCTGTAGGCTACGTGGAGAGACGATTTTCGCAGTGTGGCTGGTAGCAACTGGATGAGAGTTGCCGAGAAACGAGTTGAATGGCGTGCAATTAGAACGCCCTATGCCCGCCCAGCAGTCGACTGCTGATGGCTGATAGGCTGATGATGATGATGTCAGGAAAAATTCTGTTGGTATTCTAGATGCATCTATCGATGCGTCTCATCAATTCTGTTTCATAAACATGAAATTCCTTATCGTACCACCAACTTGCTTACATTAATTTCCTTACCAATTTGAGTCCAATTTCTAACTACAGATGCTACACCAACTAGAAAAGCGTTCAGCACATTCATCATCCCTAATCACAGCATTACACAAATCGGAAATGCATTACGGGTGCAGGCGTCCTGAAATCGCGTCAGCCTGCTCTCGGATATTGTGACAGTTCCGTTTGATTACGCGCTAACCAGACGTTTTGCAAGTTCATACGTCATAACTGAGTGTTTTTTGAAGGATAGAGGATTGTAAATAGAAGATGTGTAGATTTCTACCAAAGAATGCAACAAAAAAAATGTGTGGGCCTGGATAATATTGACATGTACTTATGTGTTGGTAAACATTTGTGAAACTGTGTAACAGAAATTGTATTGACAAAATCAGATGCCGACGTTAATTTCGATTCTGGCCACACGGCATAATAACCTTGTAGCGTTCTGTACGGTTACACATACCTACCTGTAGCTCCTTCAAAGGAGTTGTCACTTTGATTTTTATCTAAAAAAATAAACACCCTCTCTGACGTGACTAACTGATGTCTAGTGAAGCATATACATATATAGATAGCTGCTGGAGACGTAGCCGAAATCCGTAAAAATAATATTGATATTAAATATTGCGACAACCAGTGCAGGAAAGGACGAATAAAGTCTGGTTGAGATCATATAAGAAAACCATATACCCACCACATATATAAAAATGGATTAAATAAGAAAAGTAAGCAGTAATCAAATCATTCATTACAGAAACCAAACACGAGAACGAGTCAAACACAACAGTACTTATACGGCAACAAATGAGGTGAAACAGTTTAGCAATTAATTCCAGCGTTATCCCGAATCATCAGTGGTGCATCGAAAATTCGATTAACCAAATGTGTTCAGCCGTTCGATGTTCGAACGTGTGAAAAGACAGAAGTGGTCGCACTCTAATTGGACATTATTTCCGAGTACTGAGGCCCGAAACTAATGGAATTTCGGAAATTGTAGGGAACAGATGTTGTTTGTTGAATTTTATGATTGAAAAGGTATTTTATGACTCGGGCTTTTTTTCTATCTAAAGAGTGTATTCCACTTCATTTGATGGGTTATGTGTTAGCTTCTATAGTAAATACGACTCGATGGCAGAATTTTCATTATAAAGCCACTGTCAACATAGTGCGCAGGATATTACGTAGACAGCGAAAACTACGAGAACGCAAACGAATATCTATCATTCGCGGTTTCATTTATTTTTGAGTAAACACTCGTGATGCCTGTATTTGATTAAAGAATCGAAGTTAGGCTGAAGCCACACAGCTAGGAACACCGGTTGGTGTATGAACTGTTCCTCTAAATAAAGAAAGCGTTTCATACGAATGTGAACCTTATTCTCGTGCATATAATGTTCAAACACGCGAATGTGAACCAGATTTTTATGCGATTATGAATATTAATAGTATAACTATACAGTTTACATTTGCATGTGACGCTTATTTTACTCAGCAAAGTAAAGTCAAAGTGCGGTTGATGAATCTTGCCCTGAGTCATGCAGCGGCGCACGAAGCGTTAGTGTGACCATAGCAATATAAAAAACGAACCAAATCAAACTATTTTATTTCACATAAACCTACATGGACGTGATGAAACGTCAGAAGCTAGGTGTACGGTTCCAATTGGTCGTTTTCTATGGAGAAGAGCCGGCAAGAAACTCCACCGTTACCCTTTTAAAAATAATTATCTTTTACACAGTTTCCTAGAAATTGTAGTAACTTCAAATTTTGATGGAAAATTTCAATAGGAACAAAAGCTTCGGAACCCCTTTCAACGAAGCAATAAACAATTTCACGGAACTCCTTTCTCCTTGCCCTGCTTTTGAAATAGTTTTAGGTCGTGATTTCTAATCAAGTTCGCTTTGTTTAGTCGTCTCAATACGTCAAAGTATTGATTTTCAATATGGCATCGCTGGAGAGGCGATAAGACTCTATTGCTTTATTTATTTTTATTTTTAAAACATTTTAAATATTTGTTTTCAATATTACGGTTACCGAGAGGCCCAAATTCAGTAGAAGACGTATAATATTAACAACAGACATTAATATTAAAGACCTTTAAAATAATAATGGTAACTCCATTATTCCGAATATTATTATTTTGAATATATTCTTATGATAAAACCGCAGAGAAAGTTTCAAACGGCACTTGTCCCAGGAGATTTGTGTTACAATAAAATAATAGGAAGGTAACAGTTGTAAGACTAAACTTTCATCATTACAATTTGTTATATTTACATTTTATTGCTTTCTTTTACGATACAAAGTAAAAATGTAGTAAAAAGGTAATGCTCCTAACTGTAGTAGCTTTAAACTTTGTACTTTTGTTAGTACAATAGTTTTTCTACATCTGTAAGAAAGCACGTAAATTAAAGATTTAATGTTTTCGTAAATTTAATGTTTTCTTACTGTCTACTACCACAGTCTTATGCTTAATTATTTTATATCTTATTTGATATCTTTATAAATTATAGCCATGTTACTCAGTGATGATCACATAGCATCCTACTGGTGAAATATGTTTTTAAATCGGTACAGTAGTTTTTGAGCTTATTCAAATATACCAATATTTTATCTTTTAGGCGCGGGACATAATCAAGTGGCGAGTCGCGCGGGCGTGGCAACGGTGTGGCGGGGACGTTGCACCGCCTGTTTCATATTTCATACAAAATTTAAAGGAACGACGTGGCGCGGAACTTATACAAGAGGTGTAGCGCGGGCGAGGTGTCGCACGGGGATTGCGCGGGCGAGGCGACGCACGGGGATTGTGCCAGCGTTGTCTGTATGTTCCGTACCACTTCGTTCCTATACATTTTGTAAGAAATATGAAACAGGCGGCACAACGCCCGCGTCACACCGTCGCCACGCCCGCGTCGCTCACCACTGGTGTATTTCCCGCGCCTAATATTAGTGTAGATAGGTCTGCAGCTGAGCAGTATACTGGAAAATGGACATGACATCTGCAAAGGCATGCCATTTATGTCGATCCGTGGCTACTCAAATACAGCTGTTACGCTGCCACCCTGCAAAGATCGTTATTCCGCCTAGCCCGAGGGCGTCCTACCGTTGTCGACAACGTTTGCCGTTTGTCGATTGCTTATCAAATTCCTAGTACCATCCGCATGTTCTCAAGTTATTAATTACCTGTCAAAAATATATATATTTATCCCCTCAAAGTGGAGGTAATTACCATATACATAACTCGATCAACTCGCAACTAATCCCCGATTCGAACCTAAAACTAAATTGATCAACTCATATGCAGATTTCAGGAAGAGATATCAAATGTTCATCTAAGCTATCGAAATGACGCGCTCCCGGATATTACAAGTCAGAGCTAAGGTGGGGGGCAATTTAACTAGAGCCGTGCGAGGCGGAACTTTTTTATAGTTTTTGCTGTGAAGTGACGTAGTTGCTTTCATTTGAGGGAATGAGAAAGGAAATGACAAGTGACATGATTTTGCAACGTTGCTTATTGGCAGATAAAAATTACTACCAGTTTTCCGTATAGTCGAATCACAACTGTGAGTCTTTGACTGTGAAATTGAAATGTCTATTATACGGCACAACAACTGCAACAGCACGACTCTACAAACATGACAAAAAGAAAATCAAAATATGATTTTATAGATATCACAGGCATATAAATATGTAATGGTGGACGGTAGCAACAAAATCGGCTGAGAAAAATTAAGCAATTAAGTACCTCAAAACTTAGTAGATTTAACTTAAAATGGGGTTAGCACCAGATTAAATGTTTGGAAGCTAAATTCGAGGACTTTGGCAACCACAATCAAGTATATTGGCAACTAATTTATTTGGCAACACCTACAGATTTTACTTGGAGGTTGACTTCAATTGGATTATCTTTGAATGAACTGAATTCTCGAACAAAAAGAGTTTATGTAAAACTTTATATTCCTTACTTATCGTTTATAATTTTGAGTAATAGTCTCGAAAATGTTGCTATGCGCCATTTTATTGTTATTTTTTTTTAAGAGTGACCATAATATTAAAATGCATTCTAATGAAAATTTCCAAGATTCCAAAAGATTAAGATAAAGTTGCAAGATCCCAGAAAATACAGCTAATAAGAAGCATGAAGACAACCATTATAATAACCGACTCAATTTACCAAACAATAGAATAAAATAAAATATATTCGTTGCACATTGTGCAATATCAGCTAGCAATTTGGACGAAAGCCCAAATTCTACACAATCTGTCTTTCGTGACATCGTTAGTTGATCTGAATTCCAAACTATCTGAAATGCAGACAAATAGTCTATAGCATCGTCTGCGACGCGCATAATAGCAATTTGTTTGTTGATGAATGTTCAAAAGCTTTTTGCTAGATGGTTTTTGATGTTGGTATTTGTTTATAGAATGGAATTGGAAAGTTAAATTGGAAAGAAGCCTCGTGCAGACTGTCGTGACGCGACTCGAACAAAACAATTTCTCTCGGGTCGTGTCGCGCCAGTCTACAACCCGTTCCACAAGTTAATACCAAAAATACTCTGATCATAGATAATTATGCAAATTTTTGTTCTTCCTCTCGTATCGGAACGACATTATCAACAATTCATAAAAATTTCACAACACATTCAATCAATAAGTATATGAAAATTTAATCCAGTTGTATAAAATAATATTAACCAGTCAGCTATGTAGCAGGGTTCTGTCGGACCAGTGTTCTCAGAACATAATATATTTAAGGATCGCCATTCAAAAACTTTTAATGTAGGTACCACAATTTCCTTAATATTTATTGAGAATCAGCTAGTGACATAGTCCTATTCATATTTATCGGTCTAGCTGCCCTTTTATCAAATCAAATACGTTTATTGGTGACCTTAAAATATGTTGGCTTACATTTGTTGGTGAAATGAAGCAAAGGATAATGTTTTCAAGCGTAAATACGAACTGACGAGCAACAATGTTTATGCTCGATCGTAAAATCCGCAGAATTGCCCGCTACAATAGTTTTAATACCTAAAGTGGTGAATAATAAACTTTGGGGTAAATTCATTTTAGAATGGAAAACACGTCTTACCAATAATTATACCCCTTTTTGCTGTACAAGCGTGGATGGTCGTGCAAATGTGTAGCCTTTTCATTGTAATTGTTGTAGCGTTGCAAGGGGTCACAACGATTCCCAGCCACCATAGGTGCGGGCTTGCGGACGGTGAGCAATGGGTAGCTCGCCGTCCGGTAAGGACCAGGCTCGGGTCGACGGCGCGTTGTGTTCCACGCGCGCCTCAAAGAGATGTCAGCAATTTAAGGGGTCGGATGGGACCGATGCCTGCCGGGGTTGCGGGAAAGTCCGAAAGGGATGCCATGGCCCCCTGGCATTGCACAGGCAACAGAAGGAAAACGGGTGGGTTTTAGTCAGTAAGTGTCTGACACGCTCTCCCGCTCCACATAGAGCGGGAGAAGTCATTTGATGACTTCCCACCTAAAAAAAAAAGGGGTCACAACGATAAATAGTCGAGTGATCGTTAGTATTTCACAATTCGTTTAGTTGCTAAGCACATCACTAAAAACATGGAACAACACTAATTGTCTAAGAAAACTCTCCCATTTCGACATCCGCTTGCTTAGCTAGCCGAAGCTATTCCCTGACCCTCCGGATTCTATTTGCCCCAACCTAGGGTGAGTTCCTCATTAGGGTTCCACCTAATGAGGAAGGTGTAAGGACTTAGAACAATGAAACAATTGAGCAGGTGTGAACAAATGTACCTATGTGCATTCATAATGTAGATTTTAGGAGATTATTGATAGATTTTAAGTGTTGACATTATAAACAATATCCTTTTTTACATTTTGTATAAGTAATTATATTTTATTTGACAACATTTTGAACAAGTTATTAAATTGCAAATTAAAAACAAACGCCGATCAACACAAATGTTGTACCATGCAATTTTACCATGAAACAACAATTTTAGCATTAAGTAATAGCATTGCTTAATTATAATAATTTATCATTGCTTTAAAAAGAACGAAAGACGTCACGGTTAGCGCAGTGGTTAAGCGATTGACTGCTGCGCTGCGTGTCGCGGGTTCGATTCCCGCACGGAACAAATATTTGTATGACCTACAAGTAGTTGTTTCGGGTCTGGCTGTTTGTGTATGTGAGCATAAATGTTTGTAAAACGCACCCACGATACAGGAGAAATCCTAGTGGCAACGCTTAAAAAAAAAAAAAAAAAAAAAAAAAAAGAATATAACAATGGTTGTGCAAACCATAAAGTTGCTTGCTTTGAACGAACGGAAGTGTGATCTAAGATTAAAAAACCAGACATTCTCTTATTTAACACCTTGCCTACATCATCGGATCATTTTTACCGTCTGTCTACCAACTACTCGTCTAGACCAATCCAACGGGTCCAAAATCTGTAGGTCTACAATTTATAAGGCCGAGTTCCTGTGACCACCGTCCTGCTCCATCATGAAACCACCTCTAAGTCAACTACGCATTAAGACCAATTGAAAGATCCGAAACTCGATAATATTGTCTGCTGTAAGTTGTTGAGGAGTTGATTGTTACGCAGACTTTCCTAACAGCAGCATCAGCATAGTTACCACATAATTGCAATAAAAAAAGACCTCATTATCTTCAAATGTGTGAACAGATTATCTAGAAAAATAATTATACATTAATTTTATTAATACATTCATTCATTAGAACCATCCCGATTAATCCAACCTTCTATAGCCCCATGACCTTCCGACGCATAAAAACAGAGAACTTAAAAAAGGGAGAACTTCAACCAAACATGTTAAGAATAATAAGAATACATGAAGAATAAAGTAATTTTCCTCAAACATGCTTGAAAATTCAAGCATTATTTTGACAACCTTCTTTGAGATAAATCGAAATTGCTGTATTGGTTGAAAACATGCGAGCGCCCGGCTGGCAATGTTTGTGTGAAAATCCATACCTGCCGTGTTTAGCGGTCGAATAAATTACAATGAAAACTCATATCTGTCGTGTTATTTAAAAATGGAACGGACTCTTTACTTCACACATGGCAACTAAGGAGAGATAACTTTTATTTAAATTTCGATTTGGCTTGCAAATAGAGAAGAAACAAATGAACATATTAGACATTTACGTGCTCTTCCAAATCGAGTTCAAATCTGAGTTTGAGTTTGAACTAACTGCGAAAATAGCGTTAGAGGAAAGCTTTGAAATACCTGAAAAATGTAGGAGTTTCGTCTAGCCTAAAAATTATATTTGATGTTGGAGAAATGAAAAATGCTTACTGAGAGTTTTAATATAAATATAAAAAATGGAGCGCAGCTATCTTTACGTAAGGTTGGGTACCAAGGAGAGGAGTGAATGATATTTATGCCATTATATTATACAGCATACATAAACAGATGAAATATTTATATTTAGATTGTTGAAGTTAATTTGAAATTGCCGCTTTCTAGCATTTCCAACATTTCGTTGCTATTTTTTTATCTGTATAGCAATCTGACGTTTCTTGTCTAACCGATGTGTTGTAATAAATAAAACATTTTCGTATTTTACCAAATTCGTAAATAATTTAACAGGTTATGGGCCCAGTACGCTTCCACGGAGTAGACAAGTGGTAGCCAACTAATTAGCGACCTCAGCTTCATTTATTTCATTGATGAAACAGAAGCTGTCACATTGATTTTTATTGTTTTTTAGTTTCTTTTTTAAGGATTTCCTGTTTATATCGAAAATACGTTTTATTCAATTTAAATATTTTTATAACGAGTAAATTGTATTATTTCAGCCCAGCATATATCCCACACCTACATAAACTTACGAATACATGAGTGTACTACGTGAGCTCGACAAATGGATGTGCGATTAATGCTGCTTGAAATGCTAATTGAAGACTTAAACTTTGTATTAATTAATAAAAATATGTATACCTAAGATCAGCGCCGTCTAAGCCCTTGGGACTGCCAGCATAACCAATACTACTACCAGCAGAGAGATCCTGCCTGATATATTAAATTAGAACCCATCGCTTAGAGGGCACTCTTGCAAGAAGCAAATGTAGCTCTGCAGCCTGCGCGGAACGCCTGACAGTTGGTAGGACAACATAGGTGCTTCGTACTCCTATAAGACCATGTATTGCACAACTCCTGCGTAGACATGGCGAACTTCTTTTCGAGGTCCTCCGAGAGCGGGCAACAATCCGAGCAGTACAACCATTACCCTCGCAATAAGGGGACCCTCGGAACAATTTTTAATTAAAATTGCGAAAAGGTTCTCTAGCTCGTTATGCAATCTACCTAGCCTTTTCCCAACCATATTGGGGTCGGCTTCCAGTCTAACCGGATGCAGCTGAATAACAGTATTTTACATGGAGCGGCTGCCTATCTGACCTCCACAACCCAGTAACTGGAATACGATACCCCTTGGTAAGACTGCTTGTCAGACTTTCGGGCTTCTGACGACCCGTAACGTGTGTCAAAAATCCACGAATGACAGCCGGGACCAACGGCTTAACGTGCTTTCCGAGGCACGGAGGAGTCTTGGTATGTAAAGATGGCCTCCCATCCACAGACAACCCCAGTAAGTGTAGCTTAACCGGATGGATCGACCCATGCGACTGTTATTAAAATGTCTACATAGCTATGTTTACTGAATTGAATAGAAAGATAATTATTTTTATTAAATTCAGTAAACATAGCTATGTAGAAATTTTTATTATATTTTCCCCATTCTCATAAAATTAAGGATAATATAATATTTAATAAAACACATTCTCTCAGTAATAACATTTCCCTCATATAATAAACATACGCTACGTATATCAATAACATACGAATTCTAGTCACGGGGTAAATTACAATTACAATGATATTAATACAAAACCTGAGTAAAGCCTCCTATTTATGTTGGAAATAAAGTTTAGAAACAGTTGCTCAACAGTGTATCCTACGACATCAATGTTGGAGACAACAAAGATGTTTAACTTTAGATTACCACTTTGAACATACAACATGTTTTGTTTGATATCCCGTAACTTTAAGGTTATTATGCTTTAAGTAAAAATAACAATAAAAGTCCTAGAACAATGTTCCAAAAAAACATAGTTCCGAAGAACATAAACACTAGACTCTCGATGTGTGTATCTAAGTTTCATTGATCGACGAGTAAATCATTTCATTCAAACCAATTATTCATGTTCACGTAAGGAAACAAGGCTCCCTCTAACGTGCTACCAATTAAAATCGGTGGGTCGGCATTCGATAGGGTATCTAAAGTAAAATATTTGGGTCACAAGCTGACAGATCGGATACACGACGATGAAGTCTTAGAAAGGGAAAGGAGGGCCGTTGGCAGTCCGCTGCAATAAGTTTGCCCACTGATGTAAAACTGTTACTTTTCAGAGCCTGCTGTCAGTCTTTTTACACGAGCAGTCTGTGAATCTGATTTACGCTGAGGGGTAGTGATAAGAAAACCTCGGTACTGCAGTGCTTACGAATGCATAAATCGATGACTTCTTTGCCATCATAAGGAAAATAACTGTATCGATGATGGGCAGGGTCCGTGGTAGCACCAACACTGTCCTCAGAACGTTAGCGTGCAAGATTGGCAGTCCTTTTAATGTGTACTGGGCAGGTGTACACCTGCACAGAAATAGGAAGTAGACTTTAGTACCTAATCATTGTGTAACTTGTTTTGTTTACTAACAAATTACTTTATTTGTATTTTTGTGTACACAACCCTTACTAACGCTATCTTTGTAAAAAATATGGACAGTATCTGCCGTTTACACCTTTGTGTGAAATAAAGATGTTAAATTAAATATCAAATTAAAATCGTGATATTAGGTATGACGTTCGCAAGACGTCATACCTAATATCATTTAGAGGCAGAACGCCGGGGCTTGACTCCAATGCCACGAGGGGGCTTGACTCCGGCCACCGTACGCGCGGGCTTGTGGATGGTGAGTAATGGGTAGCTCGCCGTCCGGTAAGGACCAGGCCCGGGTCAACGGAGCGTTGAGTTCCACGCGCGCCTCATGGGACCGATGCCTGCCGGGGTTGCGGAAAAGTCCGAAAGGCATACCGTGGCCCCTGGCATTGCACAGGCAACTGAAGAAACACGGGTGGGTTTTACTCAGTAAGAGTCTGACACGCCCTCCCGCTCCGCCCAGAGCTGGAGAAGTCATTTGATGATTTCCCACCCAAAAAAGAAAGAAAAAAAAGGGTGTTTTACATAAATAATCGTGACTGTCGAATAATTCATATTCCAGTTGATTCTTTGACATGGTCTCATTAATAGCCGAGTTATGGGTTATCAAAAGGAACACTAGTTGTATAAAACACAAAATTTTGCCCGCAACTTCATCAGCGTGAAATTTCGTGTTTTTAACATAAAATATATCCTATGACACTCGGCTATACTGTAGGTCCACTAGTGATATTTTTTTTTGAATTGGATCAGTATTCGGCCCCGGATTTACGTCTAGGCACACAAGGCCTAGGGACCCAGCTAGCCTAGGAACCCCACCCACCCAGCTACCCCGACCAGTAGTTACGAAGATACAGACAGACTCACAAATTTTAAATCTTTATATTATTAAGTATAGATTAATTAAACATTAATTTGGTGCCAGTAACTCTGCAATATGTTTCCTGCAACACAAAAACATGTTGCTAAAACAATGTTTTCAACTTTCGTTTTCCAATGAACACGGGGCTTTGGGTAAGTATTTTTTGTTAACATTCGTAGCGAGCGCTCGAAAAATATCAACCTATTGAATATAAATGGGGGCATTTAATTGGAAACAAGGAATACATTTTCAGGAGACCTCCGAGAGGTATTATGCAAATATGTTTTCGAGTGGTTTATTAAAAAGTTTCCCACGGTGACTATTACTCTGTATTGCTAGATACTCTACGTTTAGTGTTTGGAAAGAACCAGCTATTTATTTAGATGTAACTTTGCGTTCCCTTGTAATCACACTTATGAATCAGGCTTAGAGGTACGCCTGCAACAGAGAAAAGTAATCCAAATTATTTAAATACAGGGTCTTGTATTTAACATAAGTACGGTATATACTACAAGCAGATTGCTTGCAGCAAATCCTCTATGTTAATTAAAATAAAATAAAACTCTGATTTCCCCAGAGGTTTAGCAGGTGAGACGGAAATTGTTAATTCTGTGTAAACTCAAACCTTTTCCGGAAATTCGAACTGCATCCTAACTCCGTAACACCGGCAATCAGAAATACTTCAACTGTGACGTTTGTAGTATCGAATATAAAAGTCTATGGCGTAGAAGTAGAAAGTATATTATGCTGGCATTAATTTATCACACGTATACGGTTTTGCGTTTTCGTTTTATGAAGATATTTAAATTTCACTAAACATTATTATTTGTTGATTTATTTACATGCTAGCATTTAAGAACTTTTATTAATGTAACTCGAGGGTATTGGTGGTGTTAGCCGAAAAAAAGGTTCCACCTAGTTCGGCTCCCGATGCTAAAACTTTTCTTTACTTTTGTTTTCATAGCAGTTAAGTGTAATTGAATCTAATAACTGTTTACATGAAATAAAATCTTATCTTAATTATCTTATCTTATCTTAATTTTCACAAATAGCACCTTGGAGCAACCTGTACTTAATTAATGGTAGCGCAGAGGTCATTTGCTGGGTCACGGATCATAACATCGCATCAATAAAATTTAAACGATTATTCGTTTCAATTTATCGTACAAAGACACGAATTGAAGGAAAGAGATAGCTTTAAAATTTTAATTTTTCAAACTCAAACTCAAAGCATTTATTTCAATTAAACCATTTACAGGCACTTTTGAATTGTCAAAGTGTCAGTCAGTTAGTCAGAAAGTTGAAGCTAGTTGCCCATTACAAAACGTAGGTTTCTATGGAGAAGAACGGGCAAGACACTTCAAGGAGACTCTTTTAAATATAGAAATTACAAAATCCTGGGTACATTACTCTTGTTGATTCTTTAAGTGAGAACATTGTAAAAAAAAAAAAAAAAACGATTAAAAATATAAGATAAGAGAATAAGCCCTGGCAGATATGAGATGACCAGTCTCAACTGACGGCGCCCGTTCACGAACATGAGGCGTGGATCAGCACCATCCAGCTCAACCATTTTGTAGGGAACCTAATGATCCAACACACTCGCCGCCATCAGCGAGACATTAAGTGAGCATGACATACTCTCAACTACCCTGCTCTTTCAAGTTTCCCTGCTGTTTAAATTTACGATTTATTTCGTCCAATTTTTTTTTTATTAATACTGGCCACTAGCACTACCCGTGTGTTAAATTAATGTCGCCATTGTACTTGCACGAATTACGCTATAGAATTTCATACAATCATGTGTATCGGTGTGAAAGTTAAGTTATCACAGAAAACATATTAATACTTCGGTACCTACAAGAAAAATCTTTAATCCCAAGTAACTATTATTGATAAAAAAAAAGTATTTTCCAACAATAAAAATATTTTCGTCAATTTCACCAGCAATTTTCATATCAAAGAGAAATAATAATTTTAGAAGAAGTCATAAGTACAGATGCGTCCATCATTTTGTTAACTTGAATTTTTTACTTCTTTCTTTGCTCTAATTGGGGAAGAAAATGTCACTGCCTTGACAAAGAAAATGTTAACGCTTGAAGTTCATTGAAAAGAGAAAAAAAAGAAAAAAAATTTTTTTTTATGTAAGGCAGCTGTTTATTTTTTAACCTAATTACTTATATTAAGTAAAATATATAATAATTTATGCCTAAGCATGAAAGAGAGATAGTGAATGATAGCGTGTTGCACCAACCAAAAAAAAAGGGCAGGAAGATGATGGTGATGCTTAAGCATGGCGTGTACTTAAATATTCTCTTTTTAAAGTCCAAACTTATACATGACCGGACGAGCATCACGTAATTTAAGATTTTCTTTGCTGTTGAATTTTCGTGGTGCGTTACGGCTTCTTTAAGTTGAGAAACACATTGGGAGTTTGTACAAGTATGAAAAACTTTTTTTTAGTTTACTTACTTATACCAAAATTAGTTTGATAAGTACCCTGATTACGAATTGAAATCGTTTTGATACAAATTGCAACATAAGTTCGAAAAAAAATCTGCTCAACAACGTAATCAACGCAATGAAAATTGTTAAACTGTCAAAGTGAAACAAATGCAAAAAAATTAAAATAAAATTGTCGTAATCGTTTACGAAAATGTGTTGCGTAATTATGTAGCTGGCCAGTAGTTTGCTAAATAATGTGAAAATAATAGTATTTTTCCCTATTTGTCTGTCTACACGTACTTATGATTTTATGGGTATCTAAGTATACTCCAATAACTTAAGATATAAACATTTGGCCTGATAATCCAGTAGAGGGTTAACCAATAGTTCTAGTGGCAACGCCGAGCCACTTACCCTTGGCAACTCGTTAATCCGATTTGCGGCTAACTGCACTGGCTTTTAGTAGTGAAGTAATAATTAATAGCTGTCTAGTTAGAAATAGGAATAGGTATACCGGAGTTTACATTTATGATATAGTAGCTGCCCCATAGATATCCAGAGATATGCTTTCATTGCGGAATAGTAAGGAATCCTAGTGCGACCGCTTATCTCCCACCAAAATAATTACAACATTAACAAATAGTGTACTTACGACACACACTTAAAATTTGAACTCGCACACTAAGAAGAAAACAGCTACACTAAATCAATTTCTAATAGCACACTTAGATAGAATGGGCGGGGCTTGTAAACACTTGCTATTTGCGAACATTCAATGCACACGCATGCAATTAGGGAGTCGAAAGCGATGGTCGATAATTTTTATCGATATTAATTTGAGCACATTCTTGTATTATTATAACTTCGTTTAATTTTCTTTATATAATTTATTTTGTTTTTATATACTAATATAATAATAATATTGTATTACCGGGTAAAGGGAACCCTCTCTGTTAAATATTATGCTATGCACCAGTAACTGTATTGAAATAACAATGTCTTTATTTGCTTCAAACAAAATTAAATTAATAACAAATTTAACTCTTATACTATACATGTAATACGAGAATATCCATTGAGTTCTGTAAAAAAAGATTCGACTGCAATAATACGCATGTCGATAAAATCAGCCGCACGCACTCGATTGCACCTCTCTAAATCCAAAACGTTCGTTCCGCTCGGAAAGATTCGGCCTAGTTCGGGCTAGTTCGTATCGCTCCGGACGTAAGTTAGTAAATGATTTAAAAATTGATTTAAAATATTAAACAGTGACTTAAATGTTTACTTACTGGTGGTAGGACACGCCATTTGTCTTCAGGTTGATGGTACTAGACCTATTTTTACAAAGTATTACTGCACAGCTGGGCATTTTGGTTTTTTACGCATCAAGCGACTGAATGAAGCGTACAGCCGCCGTTCGAACATAAGCCCAATTTAGCAATGTCGAGGCGCCACGTGCCACGCCTCCAAGGCATATCCCTCGATATCCGTGAGCTGCCCCGACGTTGTCCTGTCAAAATTTCCATTCATAGAAAAAGTATTTTCAGTTTGTCCCGAGTTACCCGATTTTCTGGGCAACTTTTCCAATTTCTTACCCTAAAAATCTTTTTAAAACTAATACCAACGTATTCGTTTTGGAATCAGGTTGGACATATGCTTTTTAAGAATTTCCATTTCCATTATGTAACTACACTGTATATAGGAAGTTGTTTTTGCCCTATTTATCGTAATCATCATGAAATTAACATGTACTATACAATATGAGCATTCCGATAATCACTACAGGAAATGCTTAATGTTAAATTGGTATAATTACAAAGCATGGCGGACAGATTGATTGTCGCAATTAGGTGTTAGCAGTGGTCCAATGTTGCTGTTTGTTCTAAATTAACACTACCATATTTCATCTTAGAAGCCCGTTTCGTATGGTTACCTAGAAGAACGGTGGCAACCGGCAAATGACGTCACTGAAACATTATTTATGAAAGTAAGTTAGTGTGTTTTCCTAGAGAGCGTTTTGAAAACCGTAACTTAACAGGGCAATAAAATGTTGACATTTTCAAATAAAATTTAAGCATTTTCCCCATTCAACCTCACTAAACAGTCTAACCAAATGAACACTAAAATAGGGCACACTAAAATAATATACCCAACATATTATACACGTCCAAGCGTAATTAGTTTTAGCAGTTAGCTGGTGGTTCCCACATTTTGTGGAGAAACTAGTTGCTTAGCCGGCGCTATGTACCAGGGCTGTACGTGACTTCACGTACATCGGAGGTATAAAAGAGGGAATTGCACGGTAGTGATTTTTAAAAGTAAATAGAACACGGGTTTATTTGGCTTTATCCTTTCGTAAAAGCGATTGAGATTCGATTTTTATTTTGTTTGCTTTTCCGGTATTCAATAGGAATAAATCGGGTGTTTGAACTTTTTGATTTTTAGTAATAGTACCTACCTCGGTTTTTGAAGGAATGGTATGATTTTCAGTTATTCTCCACACGTTTGTACTTAGTTATGAATGGCTTGTTTGTGTTATGAATGACTTTTGAATATTTGTTGTGTTGTGTGTTATGTAGATAAATACAGAACTTTTCTTTCTTTTTAAGTCTTTAGGTATTAGTTTGTGTCACCTTCATAGGGACATTCTATTTACGCTTAAAACCTTATACCTAACCTAACTTAATGTATGTTTTTATGTCAAAATATCAGCTTTTTACTAAAGACTTATGAAGGTATGTAATACGGTACTTATAACATTTTTTTTTGTCGTCTGTTTGTTCCGACTTATCTCAGAAACGGCTGGGCCGATTTTGACAGGACTTTCACTATAAGATAGCTGATGATATAAGGAATAACTAAGGCAATTTTGGAAAAATAATTACGGTCAAGCGGGCGAAGCCACGGGCACCAGCTAGTTAGGAATAATACCATTTTCTAAAAAAAAAGTTACTCCTCTAACTTCGTTCCGGACACATTCCGCTAAAATATGAGTGATATCCTTTAACTTATCACACTCGGACTAACACCATAATATGTAAAACTACATTAATAACAAATAAATAAATTCGGATTAAAAAAATATGCTTAAAAAATCACTGATAACACAAGCCATGTGAAAGAGAAAAGGTTGTGAAATAGTCAATTCCGAAAGTCCTCAGCCTTTGTTACAGATTTTTATAGAAAAAAAACACTTGCAGTACCTTCCCGGACCTTGCTCTTGCATTTTCAAGTTATTATCTCACATGGAAATAAGAAGAACTTCAAATAAATCCCCTGGAATTTGCAGTGTCATGCACTAAGGTTCATCTATGCTCTGCATACAGTGCAGAGAATCAGTGTAATCACAAATAACAACGAGGATCATTCGCGAAGGAGAAAGAGTCTTTAGAGACGGCTATTAACGAATGACACGAAGTAATAAAACACTACAATTAATCTGTGTAGCTTCGTAATAAAAATACGTTTTTTTTTTTTTAATTTATCGTTTGTACAACAGAACACAGGATTACATATTAAATAGCAACCAAAAACCACTAAGTTTTAAACGTATTTACACTTTTTCGGTATAAAACTCCCAGTTTTCCCATACGTCAACATCATTTGCACGCGGGAAAATTTTCCAATGCGTCGTCTCTAGCGACTGCAAAAGGTCAACAATTTTTTCAAAGCCACCATAATTGATACTTTAGGGGCATGAGGAACAGGGTGTAAAGTTCACTCATCCACCATAGAAAATGGAGGATCCTCCAACCAGACGGGTATTGTGTCTGGCGGGCCGACTGCCCGACTGTTGATGTCGGATAGTCTTATATATATGTCGTTCGCGCGGTAAACTCTAATTGCGCGATGCAGGATTTGTGTGACGTCATGTCTTTTATGATAGTTCATATGTGGCGGTGTAACCGCTACAACACTATAGTTGTCGCGTTTTAGAATGGCAATAACGGTCATTGTATATATTTTTTTTATTTCAAAAACTAAAATAAAGATCGTTAACGCCCTGAATCTAACATGTTGGAGATCACGATATTCGTGATCTTCAAATAAGTAACTAAAAACCATAAATAAAGTATATACATAGTTTGGGATTCTACGAAAATATATTAGGGAAAGGGCAATGATCGCTATTGCCATGATAAAATGCGACAGCTATAGGGTACTGCAATTTCTTATAGTTTTAGTGCACCTTAATAGATAAGTATGGTGACCTTTCCTTCCGTTAAAAAGAGATGGGACTGTAATTTTTCATAGTTAATGTTGTTTTAGATACATTATCTAAATAAAAATAAAATATTGCAGTTCGTACTTACAATAATAAAAAATAAAAATGTGAATAGAAAAATGTGCACCTGTACAGATTTTGTTATAATTTAAATATTATAAAAGGAAAAAAATCCAACTTGCCTAGCCTTTTCCCAACTATATTGGGGTCGGCTTCCAGTCTAATCGGATGCAGCTGAATACCAGTATTTTACATGAAGCGACTGCCTATCTGACCTCTACAACCCAGTAACTGGGTAATACGATACCCCTTGGTAAGACAGGTTGTCAGATTTTCGGGCTTCTGACGACCCGCAACGACTATCAAAGATCCACGAATGACAGCCGGGACCAACAGCTTAGCGTGCTTTCCGAGGCACGGAGGAGTCTTGTTATGTAAAGATGGTCACCCATCCACAGACCAACACTGGCAAGCATAGCTTAACCTGATGGATCGACCCGTGCGGCAGTTATTACTTAGC
Organism: Xanthia togata; assembly: GCA_963853775.1. Taxonomy (NCBI): domain Eukaryota; kingdom Metazoa; phylum Arthropoda; class Insecta; order Lepidoptera; family Noctuidae; genus Xanthia; species Xanthia togata. The sequence continues at coordinate 10,299,935 of OY970806.1, forward strand.
CACGAGCTCGAGCACGAGCGATTATAAAAGGCAACTTACAATAATTTCAACCATTTTATTCTTTCAAAAGTAAGAGACCACGCACTACTGTTAAAAGTATAAAATCGAGACATATTCTCCGTACAGACAGTATACAAGATAATTCCCCGAGAGAATCCAACTTACTTAGAAGATAGTTCAGCTTACAACCCAAACACAAAACACTGCGACTTGGGATTTGAACTATTCTGGACTGCTGGCTGTAAACTGTACGTGTTCCCTGGTCTGTTTTCAGGGTTAGCTAAATTAAACATAACATAACATCACGCGTTGTTACCTCGAAGGTTTGGGTAGAGGTGTACAGATAGTGCAATCCACGACGACGCGCCCCACTCCGCGATTACTGTACTGTAAGCTGTACTTTAGTACGAAGCGGAGCGGAGTACGAAGCTGAGGAGGATTCAAATTCAAAATTCAAAATATATATTATTTCACATAAACCTACATGGGCACTTATGAAACCTCAGAAGCTCGGTGCTCGGTTCCAATTGGTCATTTCCTATGGAGAAGAGCCGGCAAGAAACTCCACGGTTACTCTTTTAAAAATAATTGGTTTTTACAATATTTTCAAATAACAGTGTTAATAGGTATGGAAGGACAGTGTAGGTCTTTCAACAAGTACCTACCAGGTATTTAATAAAATAATTATGGTCAGCAAATATACAGTCCACTAAGCCTACAGCGTTCTCACATTCACAAAATAGAAAATAATCTATATAAAGATGAATAATTTTTTTAAAATAAAAACGTATTATAAACGAAATGACGTGAATGCTATTACAATTCTGAATAATTATCATGTTCACAAAAGCCACTAATAAAGATTTTAAGTTAAATTGTAGTATCTATACCTATAGTACACCCACATTCCACCAGTTATGTTTCAGTACCATGTAACATGAAAAATTATCGTTATTCGTCATTGATTCTGGCAATTATAATTAATTTACTTAGTTTGAATTTCCGCGCATTATTTCAGAAAAGTACTATACAATCCTTGGTCGCAACCAGGCATCGATGGACTCACGTATGTGTGCCTCGGCCCACATATTCACGATCGTCCATCAATGCCCTTGTTGCAGGCCGCAACAGTAATGTACTGTATTTGTTAGTACTATATTTGTACTACACAGGTTTCCAGTATAACCAGATGCAGCTGAACACCCATATTCCTATACAAACCAGTAACACGATAGCTACCACTAAAATCACCTACTCATAATATTATGTCTTCATTAATTAACGGTTCGCACCTAATCAAACATGGCATTGTAACAGTGAATAAATTTTATCGCCTCCCCCTTAAGACCTAGGCCAAATATTTTTGATATTGGGATAGCTCATGAGCTAAAGAGGAGCCATAAATTAAAAAGTTATGCAAGAACGCGAAATTTCGCGAGCAGGTACCCGAAAATTTCTAAGCTCTCTTCATAAATACCTATACATTCACATCGTCGCTGTTACTAAAAAGCCGTGATTATCAAAAAGGTTTGAATATTGCAAACTCCTTTTAGCTAATAACGTAAGTTTTAACCACACAATATCATGCAAAACCCAAACTGGACATTGGAACATTTTCGCGAACAATTCGACCTTATGTGCCCAAACTTGGTTCAATTGTGGACTCGGTATACAAGGTTACTTGTGTACAAGTGACAAGTGGACAGCAGGACGAAGAACCCATCCCTTTCACGTTTTTGATACTGTGACCCTTTCGTACACAATGCTTTACTTTACCATACACACACACACACATAACATCATGCCTTGTTTCCCCGAAGGATTAGTCAGAGGTGTACCTATAGTACACCCACGTTTCGCCAGTTATGTTTAAGTTGGCAACGTCGCAAACAGCTGTCAAATATTTACCTGTTTTGATTAACATCAAATTCAGTGTTATAATTGCAATTTATTATTAATATTCTAGTTCACTAGATAACCACATTTCATATTTCTCAAATTAATCAAAATAGTGAACAAAATATTTGACATTATTTGAAACGTTGCCCACTTTCAGAATAAATGCTGTAAGTCCCGTGTAATTTATGGTGCGACTTCGCCATACAGTCAACCAAATAATAAAAAGCTCGTACAGCTACAATCATTAATATGTTAAATATTATATAAATATAAAGGTTTTAGGTATCCTTGTAAAAGTAAACAATATATTTTTCGAGGCTCACCGTACCTTATTTAGGAGTAAACATTGTCCAAAATGGGTTTAAAACAGTTCCAATACTTGTAGAGATATTTTATAGCTATGTGGGATGATGTCAATAAATAGAATGTGTCGGGTGCAGCCGTTAAGGGTAGTCCTAGTTCTATTGTTTATCGACGATGGGCGGACGACCTAATTCCACACTCTTTTATACGTGTAATGACATACATTCACGGCCATTATTGCCGTACCATCGCTGTCGTAGATTCATGCGAGCAGTTATTGTCAAGTACCTAGCGAAGCTATATACTACAAATTTATAAAACAAAGTCCCCCCCCCCCCCCCCCCGCTGCGTTTGTCTGTCTGAACTCAAAAACTAACGAACGGATTTTCAAACGGTTTTCACCACCAATAGACGCAGTGATTCATGAAGAAGGTTATAGATTATTATCACTACGCTACGCTACGCTTAGGAGTCACGCAAAATGATAAAATGGCAGCGCGGGCGGGCGATGCGACGCTGTGGCTCGGGGGAGTTTAAAAAAAATGTAGTTGACATTTAGCATATTGTGTATTTTACGACTTTCACGCGAACCAATACGCGAGCAGAAGCTAGTGCATATTATAAATTAAAGTTGCTTTCCGTGTCTTGGTGTGTGACCGCATCATTCTTCTAAACTAACATGTAGAGATTTTTTTCCGGAATTTATTATATTAGGTCACCTATGAAATCAGCGTTTTGTATGGAGAATTTTAAAGATCTCGTTAGTCTAGTGGTCGCAAGCGCTACTGCTGAACATGAGGTCCTGGGTTCGATTCCCAGGCCGGACAAAGTTTTATTGAGTTTTTCTTTCTAGGATTTCTCAGTAGATAGCAGCCCGGAGTCTGGATTTGTGCCCGGTTGATGGCAATAGGCTCGCCCCCTATTACATGGGCCTTAAACATAACTGGCGAAATGTGGGTGTTATAGGTACACCTCTCCACAACCCTTCGGGGAAACAAGGCGTGATGTTATGTTATGTTAATTTTAAAGAAGTTGCATTTTTCAAACTAACATTTTCTTAATTTATTTAACAACCATGAACACTAAAATGTTTTAAAACTTCTATGCACCAATGTTTTAAAACTTTTATGCACTAATGTTTAAAAACTAAGATTGCCACTTATATTATGCGGAAAAATAAGTTTTGGCTAAGTTTTAGAACAAATATTGGTAATTTCTGCTTTAAGTAATAAGGTTTTTTTACTATTGGTAGTTGTCTATGATAGTCATTATTCGATATAATATCAAGCGATTGATGAATATTTTAAATCATAGAAGTGACGAGGTTCTCTATTTGTGGGAAAAAAAAACGGCAATTTCATAGGTCCACCCAATACATTAATATTGAAATTACATATAATAGAAATCTCGATGTTTTGTCACGTCGTAAAATCCGTGCAAAGCAGGAGCGTCTAGTAACTGATAAATAATAGGTTACGGGGCGTTGAGAATCTAAAAGTTTAAAGGCTCGTGCAGACCAGCGCGACGCGATGGCGCGACGCGACTCGAACAATACAGTTTCTAAGAAAACTTCACGGTATAACAATAGCCGAAGTCGTGTCGCTCTGTCGGGTCGCGCTAGTCTGCACGAAGCTTCATTAGTTTGTTTCTGGTACTGGAATGTAATTGGTACAGGTTGTGATAGAGAGGCGGACGTTGATGAACTGTGACTCTTGCACATCGAGCTTAAACAACTTCGGATGAGTTTAAGCTCAAGCTGACTAAGTAATTTCTAGAATCCCAGATAAGTTGCGAAAGCCGTGCCAGATAAGTACCGAAAATGATGAGACACGAGGCATGAATAACAGCAATGAATAATTGTCCTTAAATAACATTTTAATTATGATAGAAAGAAATAAATAATAAGTAAGGGAGAGATGAGAATGTACGATGATAGAGGCAGAAAATAATCAAAGACAAAAAAAAAAAAACAGAATCAAACTTTTTAGTCAATAAACGATTCCACTGTCCGGTGGCTAAGTAATAACTGCCGCACGGGTCGATCCATCAGGTTCTGATCTTTACGTACCGAGACTCCTCCGTGCCTCGGAAAGCACGTTAAGCCGTTGGTCCCGGCTGTCATTCGTGGATCTTTGACAGTCGTTACGGGTCGTCAGAAGCCCGAAAGTCTGACAACCAGTCTTACCAAGGGGAATCGTATCACACAATTACTGGGTTGTGGAGGTCAGATAGGCAGTCGCTCCATATAAAATACTGGTATTCAGCTGCATCCGGTTAGACTGGAAGCTGACCCCAACGTAGTTGGTAAAAGGCTAGGCAGATGATGAAACGATTCCACTGTCCATTTACTCAAGCATTGAATAAAAATAAACAATAAAACTAAAGAGAACACTGAATTGATCAAAAGATGTTAAAGTTCTCAGAAAGTTTTTGTTTCCTTACTTTCTCGTCACCAAATATACAAAGAACGAATGAAACGCAGTTTCTCCAACCCATATTTGCATTTACTTTGACGATATTTTATGTGCATTCCAGAAATGGGTTCTGGATATGCAGGCTCGAGTCGCAGAAATTGAATACATTTCTTGTGATTGTGAAATTGGAAGTTTGGTAAAACAATGTGTTCATTAAGTGAGATGCTGAAATCCCCTAAACCAGATTTGAAAATCATGCAGCAGGTTTTCACGTCGTAATCAAAAGATTAGAATGTGAATATCTACACTAATATTATAAAGAGAAAAGATTTGTATTTTGTTTGTAATGAATAAACTCAAAAACTACTGGACAGATTTAAAAAAATCTAAAATTCTATATTATCACTGAGTAACATAAGCTATAATTTATAAAGATATCACGCGGGCGAAGCCGCTGGCCGAAGCTAGACTGTTCTATATTTTAAATTAAATAACTGGAAAACTTTATTGACATGGACAAATATCAGCAAAGGATCATGACCGATGATGTATGGAAATCCGTCTTAAGTTAAAACACAATAAATCTTTATTTATTATAGACTACGCTTTATATACTATTAAATAAAAGTGTTCATTTTCACACAAGTATCCGAGTTTTTTAAGTAATTAAACAAATTCGGAGATAACCTAAAAATTATGTCTAAACTACTCGCAACTTATAAAATGACCACAGATCACTCATGTAGGTATAAAACAACAAAGATAGTTCAAAAAAAAAATAAGAGAACAGTTTCTAATTGAAAAAAAACGTGAATAAACGTGAATAACGAATAATCGTGCTTTTTATGGCCTCGCAGCGTTGATGTGACATTATCGAAATAAAACAACTTCAGTCAGATAGAGATCTTATTTTATTATCTTCAATTTATCCCAGATCTATACACAAATAAATAAGTTACCTACCTAATGTATACAAAGGTATAAAACACATAATATGAACAGACTTTTAATGTAGGTAGTCATTAGGTGTATTTAATGTTACAACAAGTATACCTATAGATGCTCTACGTATTTGACATGTAACATCAGCAGAAATACCATTGTGTTAAGTACCAATTAATTACCTTTATTATTCCTCATACTCATCAAAATAATTATCTAAATACGAAGCTGGACCAGTTATATCGTTATAACGTCCCCAGCTCAAGAACCAAACTATAGTCATTATATGAGCGCAACAGCCAACAGTTCTCTTTCCAACCAGGCAACTGCATGAGTAGCCGACTATTGCATCTAATTAATGTATTAGCTACAGCATCATCTTTGCTAATTAATAAATACGTAAAATAGGTGCGACTATTAACGTGCCTCGATTTAATTCTGCCTCTCAAGAGGTTGTTATTACCCTAAAATCAGAGGTATGTCATCCTCAACCTCATTAATCACTTCCACATAATATGACACATAAACAGTAATGGCGGCTTCCGCAGGCGCCGCTTAGGGATGGCGATCAAGAATCGATTTTATAGGTCAAGCAAATTGTTTTTTTTATCGATCATAAACAAAGAATTATAGATTTTTTTAGTCGATTTTAGTAACTTGAACACGAGTTCCGATGTTTTCCCTGCGGATTGCAACTTTTAAGTTTTGATACGCAGTTTCTTTGTTCTGTTTTTTGTAACCAAGAATATTATTTAATTTATTTTGTATTCGATTATTCATTACATTTGCACGGAACACAAAAATAAATATTTTCACAGCGGAACTATGAAATACATAATATACAGTAACCTACGTTATGATTATGATATTATTAATTATTTAGCTATTTATGAGTTTAATATCATTTTTGTGATGTTTTTATGTAAAGGCTCATACTTACGTAACTCGTACAAATGAAGAGAACGAAACATCCGTCATGACTATACGGAAATGTACCTAGCAATCGTTAATTTACTGTTTATCTTAAAATCATAATTCCGGATACGAAAATAAAATTTGTGAAGTGAAAAGCTTGTAAAAAATAAGCAAATAATTTGTATATTAATTTGGTTTTCATACGTGCAACTTTTCGAGACTGGTTTTGAACAATCTCCTTTAGCATTGCAGGAAAAACCATTTTCTTATTTAAAAAAAACGAACTTAAAGACCATCAATACTAACCAGTACTGGGGGTCAACCAACACCTTTTTAAGCAGTATTATTTTGATATTACTTCAGTGCGAGAAAGAAGTGGAGCTATACAGGACGTCTAGCTCCATCTCTTTCCCACGCTCAAGTAAGATTAAAATAAAAGAGGTGGTGGTAGGGCCCCTGGCCATAAGTGTATATGTACTTATATCCAAGCTATTTAGTTCCCAAAGACAATATTGGATTTCCTAGAGTAAACAAACTTAGAGTAAACCTAGGCCAGGCCTAGTGAAAGTCAATATTTTCTCTAGGTTATTGGGAACGGCTGCGAACTAAAAGCTGGGTGATAAAATGAATGGTCGATCCATTGAAACTGTCGTGTGCTGTTGGCAATTACAAGTTTTCTCCTAAGTTCATTATAGGTATTACATTTTTGACTTGGTTGGATTTGACTTCGTATAAAACCGATCGAGCCTTACAGTAGTCGGATATAATGTGGAAAATCTGACATCTCAAAAATACCAACCTCTCGGAAAATGGGTTGGTACCATCTGATCAAATAGCGTGCGCTTCCCCGGCTTCCTGTTACACACTTCCGTTTCTTTTCACAAAATTACTCCCACAGATTACTGGAAAGCAAGAGGAAAGATGTTACACATCAAAAACTGTGTCACATTATTTTAATTACCTAACGCCACACCTTTTTTTGAAATTCAGGCACGTAGATGAGTAAATATTTTACACATCGGCTTCCTGTTACACACTTCCGTTTCTTTTCACAAAATCTCTCCCACAGATTACTAGAAAGCAAGAGGAAAGATGTTACACATCAAAAACTGTGTCACATTATTTTAATTACCTAACGCCACACCTTTTTTTGAAATTCAGGCACGTAGATGAGTAAATATTTTACACATCGGCTTCCTGTTACACACTTCCGTTTCTTTTCACAAAATCACTCCCACAGATTACTGGAAAGCAAGAGGAAAGATGTTACACATCAAAAACTGTGTCACATTATTTTAATTACCTAACGCCACACCTTTTTTTGAAATTCAGGCACGTAGATGAGTAAATATTTTACACATCGGCTCCCTGTTACACACTTCCGTTTCTTTTCACAAAATCACTCCCACAGATTGCCGGAAAGCAAGAGGAAAGATGTTACACATCAAAAACTGTGTCACATTATTTTAATTACCTAACGCCACACCTTTTTTTTAATTCAGGCACGTGAATGAGTAAATATTTTACACATACCTTGTCTTGCTTAGATTTACTGGGGACAAGCTGAGCTTCCCGATAGGCTGAGTTGAAAATAATAGATTAGAGTTAGCACTTTAGTAACCTTTTAAACTTAGCGTTTAACATTTTTTTACGCCTTATTATAGCGGAAGATAAACTTGCATAATTATTTATGCAACAAAAGCCATCTCACCTCGTTACTCTTGCTATCACATGCAATTAATTTAAAAAGGGATTGCTAATGGTTTCAGCGTGTAAGATATAAACCACTTTACTGTCCGATATACATTATTATAATGCAGTTTGAGATTAATCTGTTTATCAGTGACGGTAATGCATTTTGGGCTTCTAAGCGGATTACTATTTTTATTAGTTAATGGTCTGGTAATTATGGGGAATTTGCCTAGCAGTATCTGTAGCGTACGTAGCCGTAGTTTTAGGTTCGATTGAATACAATTTGGATTGTATAGATAGTAATAATATATAATAGTCATGAAATTACCCGCAGTTTTGAAAGCCTAGTCGAAACCCCGATGATTAAATATAAAAAAAATATATATAAATATTCTGCCTCGTGGGTCTAGTGATCAAGCGCTACTGCTGAGCATGGGGTCCTGGGTTCGATTCCCAAGTCGGGAAAAGTATTATTGGGTTTTTCTTCCAACAGGAATTACTCAGTAGTAGCCCGGAGCCTGGAATTGTGCCCGGTTGATGGCAATAGGCTCGCCCCCTTTTACATGGGACTTAAAAAACATACTGGCAAAATGTGGGTGTACTACAAGTACACCTCTGCCCAACAATACAATACAATACACAGTCAGTGACCCGGTCAATTTTACGAGAGAAATCCTTGACTTGGTTTCACAAAAAAACACTGAAATGCATTTTCCATCAATTTAAAAACATTTTTTTTCTTTATTTTCAGGTGGCGGCGCGAGCCCGGGCGTATCAGTTTCAACTCAGGTACGTTTAAACTCTTCACCATTTAAGGTTTTAAAGGATTATATTGGAGTGCCCGTTACCAAAACGTGAATGATTTATTGAAAGCTGGCTTTTAGAGGTAAAAATTAAAAATATTTATCTCCACGCGGTGATGTGTCAGGGATTTTGGACAAACATAATCGCGCATCTGTCCCATAAAATAACAATCGTCAATGGCCAGGGAATTGAAGTTTAATAAAAACCGTCTCTGGGTCCCTGATAGTTAATTTGTGACGCGACGCGATTTAATTTCAAAATTTTTGTCAAAATGCCTCAGAAAATGGTGTGATCTGATAATTCTTTGAAGAAACTTGTAAAGGAATTAAGAAGGAGAGAGTGTTTGTGGAATCCGAACCATGATAGATACAACGACAGGTATCAAATGGCCAAAGCTTGGATCGAAATAGCGGAATTGATGAATCTACTAGAAGAACGTCTACGAGTAAACTGGAAGACCCTCCGCAATCTTTTCAAGAAAGAAATCAAGAAGTTTGGATTTGAATAGCAATCAATACTCGAGGAAATGGTGACATTTTAATATGATGAAGTTTATTAACACGCCCGACTATACAACCAAACGCAAAAGCAATTTTTTATAACAAAACCAATGGGAATGACAAAACCAGCGAAGAAGAAATAGAAGATGATGATGAATATGAATACGAAGTGGAAGGACAAGAACCGTGAATGTGGATACGTGAGTCCCACAACGACAACTAGCATTAAACCTTCCTAAACTTACTATGAGGGATTCATATCCATGATACTCGTAGTAAGTTTAGGAAGGTTTAAAGAAGAAAAAGAGAAGAGAAGGTTTTTATTAAATTTCAATTCCCTGGCCATTGACGATTGTTATTTAATGGTACAGATGCGCGATTTTGTTTGTACTTTCACAAAAACGTTGCGTAGTTAACTAAACTCTAATGATGATGAAGTATGAAACTATAATATCACTGGCTACTATAGTACCACTGGCTCTTATTTTTATGGTATGTAATTAATTATCAGAATTTTGTTGGCCAAAACTTATTTCGTTAAGGCGCGGTATGAAGGTAAGGTAAGCAAATATTTAGGTATGGAAGCAGGTGAAGCGGCAGTAGTGCATCGCGGTATGCAAATACGGTTGAAAATGCGTTTGATTTTGATTGAATCTCGTGTCCGCCACTAAAAAGAAAGATATTTTACAGTTTGCTAATAAAAAATAAAAAAAACAAAACGTAAGTTAAAACATTTTTACATACTTATTTATTTGACTAATTTTCCTTTTTTATAGTTAGAAAAAAATAAATGTTGTCGTTCAAAATTCGAGACGAAAGATTTTTTCGGAGTCTTTTTTCCTTGTGTTTTCTAGCTTCTAGATTATTTTATTAAATAACTTTATATATGTCTTTTTTATATCTTTGACTCACTGTATTTTTTTGGGCTTGTAATATAGCATTACGGCTAACCACGGATTGGATATCTATGCGGCTAACAGTGCGACGAAAAAGTGGACATTTTACTGTGTCTCTGCTTGGGTAGTGCCTTAACATTTTACCAAACAATAGATAAGTATACAGTATCCTTAAAATGAGAGCAAAGATTCTGATCAGAAAGCAAATTTAAAGGCTTGATAATGTAAAGCTTGGTAATAAAGTCATTGGAACATTTTTGCGTACCAATTAAAAGATCGATATTTTATGAACCTATTACTTTATATAGACCGATAAATTGTGCTTTTAACACTGGTCGTATCTTTTACAGTTCACTGCGTATATTATGAGAGAAAACACAGACACAATTAACAAATTGTGTCTCAATCCATCCTCGTGGATCAGTCCATTTTATGGGTCCCAATAGGGGTTCACATAAATTAGATTGACCCCATTTAATAAAACTAAAAAAAACAATGTCATAGTAAGTAGCCACTGGCTAATTCAAATTCTAATTTAAATTAGTTAGGGGAATTTGAATTAGCCAGAGTAGCAATGGGAAAACTACCTAATGTGATATTTGTCTCTTTTCAAAAGAATTAATTAATTTATATAATAATGATTTATTTATTAATAAAATATCGCTGTTAAATTATTAATTAATTTATTGATTAAAGCTGTGTGATGTCTGACAGTCAGTCAGTAATAAAACTGGTAGTGACGATTGGGTAATGCAAATTCTACGTCGGTCGTACGGACGACCAAACTCGGTCGATATAACGAAACATAATGGGAAAGAAGTGAGTGAGAAAATCAACGTGAGTGCGCACTACTTTCAACCGAAATCGTCTGATGACGTCCCTTAAAAGTGCGGGACATACACAAGTGGCGAGAGACGCGGGCGTGGCGACGCCGACGCGTGTGGCGCGGGAAATACACACAACGCGTGTATAGCGGGCCATACACACAACGCCCGCGTGGTACCGTCGTCCGATGACTTACAAGCAGACTCTACAACTCAAAAAAAAACGGTACAATCCAAACGAGATCATTGCTTCAGTCTAGCCACAGTTCCTATTAAACTTGTTCAGACTAATCGCTGAACAGTACCTATTGTTGTCTCCAACAATCGTATCTATTTGGCAGGAAGCCTGAGCTGACTTGTTAACGTTGACACTATTAATTGAGATTATCTTTCTCGTCTTACCTTTGTGATTTCGAAAGCTCTTGGTATCGGTATTCTATTGGTTGTTTTTCTTTGTGGTTTCACTAGCTATCTTTGCTATTTCTTGATCTTTGGCTTGGCTTTCGATGTTAAGTTTGCTATCGAGTTGGTTTATGTGGAGTTGTTAGCTTTCGTTATAAAAAATGCATAGGATTTTAAATAATAATGATAGTTTTCACGATTATTACTTTAGCCATTATTCAAGTAGACGTTGTTGAAAACGATTGAACCCTATAAGAAAATTGAGTGGCAAGTGAAGGATTTTTGAGAGCTCAACCAAAACACCTGTAAAAAAAGGGTCCATTCACATATCCCAGTGTAAAATTTTGGCGTGTATTTCACCGACATGCAAGAATCAAACCGGCTAAGTGCTAGTCGAACTCACACATGAAGTGTTTCGTACCACCGTAAGGTACTTAAAACTACATATTTTTTTTAAAAACTTTTGTTTAGAAAACATGTTTCTTGTCTTTAATTTTTGACATCATTTTATGTTTATAATTATTTTTTGTTATAGCGGCAATTGAAATACAAAATCTGTGCAAATTTCAACTGTCTACATATTACGGTTCATGAGATACAGCCCGGACGGACAGATGGACGGATACACATCGGAGGTTTAATAATAGCATTCCGTTTGGCACCTTTCGCGTACGGAATCCTAAAAACAACTAAAAAGTAAATCTAGAACATCCAAACTTGTAATTAGCAAGTTATCGAGTCGCTTACGTGAGAACACAGGGAAAATTATCATTGTTACTAAGTAAGAAGTCGGTCTAACAACAAGTGCAGTTTGTCAAGTCGCTGACTACTTGATTATCAAGTTTGTCTTAGTCGCTAAGCTTAATATTAGTTTCGTTATCTTCACACACTACTTTGTCTTAGTGGGTAAGGAACCCTCCTTACCATCTAGAGGTTTTAGTTGTTTGATATGGTTAAGGAAATAGGTAAAATCGTCATCATCATTTCAGCCGAAAGACGTCCACTGCTGGACTTAGGCCTCCCCCAAGCATCGCCACACCTCATCGCATAGTTATAATGATGACTGAAATATAATTGCGATGAAGTGGACGGCCTGTAGCCTGTTCTAGGTAATAGATGAAATTGCATTTTTCTTGTCAATGGTGACAATTACTCATTTTGCGAGCATTTTGTGACCCAGTGGTAGCGGAACCCACGACCTACGAGTTGTAGATCGTGTGTTCAAACCCAGGCTTTACTTTGTGTAAATAATTTTATCACCACTGCTCATTTTGTACAGTTATAAAGAATAAAATACAGTACATTTTATTGCAAATATTTCTTACGTTTGTGCAATTACATTTTTATAGCAGAAACGGCAACGCCCTTAAGTGTAAATAAAACAAAACAAATCTTTAACTGTTTATAAAAAGCCTTAGCATCGAGTCAAAGGATTTCACAAACAGATTCCGCAAATCTACTTAAAACTTCTCACGTCCTACTTAAAGTCAAGTAAAAATGGCGTGAAATTTTACTTTCCAAAACAATTGTTCGCCCAATTTAATCAGTCGTGTTTTCTGTATCATCCCATTACCAAAAGTCGTTTAAAGCGCGATTTTCTTGTAATGAAATTCCGTCTGGATCATAAAGAGAAACCCTTTATTTTAAGCCTTCAGGTAAATGCCCTTACAAATTGTGCAAGGCATTTGTTAAAGCGAGGATAACGTTGTTTAAACCAAATGATACTCTAATGTGTTACAATTTAGCTCATTTTCATAATTATGTAACTTAGTCTATGGGAAATGGACGCCTTAAATTACCAGATTAATGATGGTGAATGATGATGTCATTCTCCTAAGAAAACAAGCCTCAATTCAAGTTCTCCCGGATTCAGACTGAAGTGTATCATAAACGGTACTCTGTCAACATTTTATGCGAAGACATTAAAGGTTCGTCTAAAAACAACGATGAATGATCGAAGGGTATTCACCCCCACTCATTTTATGGTAATATGAAGTAGGTAAGCATGACTGTATTTACTAATGAGCGCACCACTCTTTTATAAATGCAATTAAAACTAGCCGTAGGCTGTTATCCCTGGGGTCGTCCATTAATCACGTGATACTTTTTAGCAACTTTTAACCCCCCTTCCGCTTGTTGATACGGGGTTAGGTTTTTGACTAAACCCCCCTCTCTCTAACCAAAATCACGTGTATTTTTTTGTACAAAGAATCTTTTAAAAAAAACTGAATATTTTATCTTTAAATACAGGTATAATCGTTGCCTGGCAATGGTGAGTCAAGTTCACGCATCGCTTTCCGGTATAGAAATCACGCGTTTAACAAAAAAATTAATAAACGCGATATCTCACTACGGATCTGGGGAGAATGAATCGAGGGATACATTGGAGTCTTCTTAGTCAGCAGTCTTAGTTCTGTTGTTCCTGCGGTGTTGCTTGCATATGCTCTGCAGACATGCAACGTACACGGTCAAGGAGGATAGACACATTTTTCAATGTATTATAATAATGTAATGTAATTTATTATAATAATCTAAACTTGCAACACCAACACGTCAACAGAACGTCAAAAATGTATCTTCATCACTTCCACATTCTACTATCCTCCTAATATTATAAATGTGAAATGTGAATGAATGTGAATGTGTGTTATGTGTGTGTGTGTTGTATATTTGTGTGTTAGGATGTTTGTTACTCAATCACGCAAAAACAACTGAATGGATTTGGAAGAAAGACACACAGATAGTTAATCAGTTTTTTTTTAACCTGGATTAACATATATTATACTTTTTACCCCGGTAGTACGTTCCCGTGCGATAATTTCCGACCTCCATGCGGGCAAAGCCGCGGGCGAAAGCTAGTATTTAATAATTTTAGACGCAGTTTTTCATTACAAGACAAATCCAAGACAAACCTGAAATCCTTAAGATCACGTTATAAAAATATTTAAAAAAAACCGGCCAAGTGCGCCTCGGACTCTCGCACGAAGGGTTCCGTACCATTACCTATCTACTTATATAATAACGGCAAAATAATCATGTCTGTTGTATGGGAGCTACTTTAAATATTTTCTTTATTCTGTTTTAAGTATTTGTTGTTATAGCGGCAACAGAATTACATCATCTGTGAAAATTTCAACTGTCTAACTATCACGGTTCATGAGTTACAGCCTGGTGACAGACGGACAGACAGACAGACAGACGGACAGCGGAGTCTTAGTAATAGGGTTCTGTTTCACCCTTTGGGTACGGAACCCTAAAAAGAGCAAAATGAACGGAAATCAATATTGCAGTAAAAAATACCGAATCGGATAAAACAAAGAATGAAGATGAAAATGTTTTTTTTAATGTTGACGAGATCAGCGACACGAGGGCACGCCTGCCCACCACCTCCAGATTCTTCGCTCAGCTCCACCTCACCGCCGTCGGTACCCAGCCCTATCGTGAGCGCTGTGACGACACCGGCCGCGGTAGTTGCGTCGAGCTCGAGCGATGAATATTTTTCTCCGCTGACGTCGCCAACACCTGTCCGTCGGCAGATTAGAGGCCAGACACCGAGGAGCTTAGGACTTAGGGGCCAACCGGCCCCGCGCCGGGTCCCCGCTGCTAGTGGTTGTGTGCAGCGCATGAGATAGACTCGGTCTATGAAATGTACGCATATAACGGGTCTACAGAGGGGGGAACTAACCTGACTGCGTACCTTGGTAGGATGCTCTCTGTTTCAGGAATTAGAGCCAACCATCAATGTCTCGGTTCAATGACTATCGAATCAGGTGCGGGTCCTCCAACGCAATCATAGGTTGGACGATGCCGTACTTGATAGGCTGCGCACTGAGGTACTGAGCAATCATATCGTCTCAACTCCGGCACAAACATTGGTACAAGCATCAACGATTGATGCAATCCCGCCGCGGTTCAATCATGGTGTTGACGAGGAAAATGATAGAGTTGCCACAGTAAGTATCCAGTGCAACGTCCAATTTGCAACAAATTGCGACACATAAAAAAATCGTTTTTCCGAGTGCTCACTCAGTAACTATTGAAATATTTATGAGGTTTGCTATATTTGATACATTTCATCTTACATGATAAAATATATCCATCTATTCAGGTGATCCATGAACGACATACGATAAACATTTTCCTGAGCATATTTTTATCAAAATAGGTATAATGGAAATAGATCATTGGAATCAGTGAACAAGAACAAGGATCTGATATCACTCGAAAGAGAAAAATTGTTCAATAGAATAGCTATGAAACTATATCTATGAATATATAGATACTTACAAACATTTCGAATCGAAAGAGAGAATTATAGTTTATTTGAACTCCACTAGATTGATTCGTCAATAAGTTATAATAATATATACCTAGCAAAGTTATGTGAGATGAACATAAACATGAAGTTAAAGTCCTGTTAATTTACATAGACTTATTTTCCACAAAACATGTGTGTTAATAGAGCAGTGGTGGCCCAGAGGTAACGGCCGCGACTTAAGGGTTGTAGATCGTAGGTTCCAACCTTGACAGCCGCTTTACTTTGTGTAAATTATTTCATTACCACTGCTCTCAAAACGGTAAAAGAAAACATTGTGAGAAAACCGGCATTTTCTAGAACCAAAAATTTGAAGACATGTAACATGTACCAACCCGCACTGGGCCCGCGTGGAGGACTATAGCCCACTCCCTCTCACAGAGAGGAGGCCTGTGTCCCAGAAGCAATATTACAGACTGATAATTATATGCGTGTTAATTGTGGATTACTTAATAGTAATAATAATAGAAGGTAGTTAACACATAACCACATTTGCCAGCACCTAATGCACTTGCAACGCATCAAGTAGAGCCTCTGAGCGCCAACAACAGTATGGTAGGTTACGAACTTGGCAGAACAGGCTAGAATATGGCTGCTGAATACTTTGGCGTGTAGCATACTAATATGTACCTAGTAGCTATACTATTTATATGCATTAAACAGTGAGTATAAACTGTCGTGTCCTACTTCAGCAAAGTTTGAAAGAACATCGTCTATAAAGTCAACGAAATAAATACCTATAAAGTCATGTGATTAGCAGTTTACTAATTTTACTAACTTTTTTGTGCCTACGGTAGTACAATGTCGTGACTACCTATGTTTAAAAGGTTATAAGTAAGATTAACCACAGCCCATTAGCGTTTTTATCGGAATCTGGTGATAAGCCGAGAAGAGATCAAGAAAAAAATTATCAAAAAACCACGAACTAAGTTAATGTGGCATTGGGTAGATTAAGAGATTTATCCAATGCCACATTAGTCTTATGTCATTAGCTGGGTGTTTAATTAGCACCCCATCTTCATTCCCAGCTAAATCTTTTATAAACTACTAAGTTCTTTGTTCGTGGAATGTCTACTGATGAATATTAAATCGCTTCGTCCTGTGACTTCAGTTTCTTTTTTTTAGGATAAGGAAAAATTTTACTCGATTATTTTTTGGAAATCTATTACAATCCAATTAGGAATTTTAATTTGAACCAAGTTGATAAAATGTTTAAGTTGCTTATATCCTTTTTCTCTATATTATTTTAATTGCTTAAATCATAGGTTGTCTTAAAACCGAATTTGACAATTGTGTTATTCTTTCTCTAAAATGTTGCCTGGTCAAATTGAGATCTAGATATTACGTACTAGCACGTTGTCATAATGTTGTAGTTATTATTTTAATGAAATACAATATAAAATTTATGACTAAATTGAGAGAAAATAGGGTTGTCGTCAACATTCTTACTTACTTAGTCCAAATTCATTGTACGATGCAGTTCCCTGTTTCCAAAAGCTTTTAAGCGTATTTTAGCTATCACAATCACTGAGCGTTATCTCAATTACTATTCCGAGGAATTCATTTAAAATTTAAATCTACATTCAAAAAGTTAGCGATGCAACTTCAGTAAAGAAAATCTCGAGCAGGATTTTTTTTGTTACCAATATTAATATTAACAACGACGATGCTGATAATATTATGATACCAGCCAGTACACCTAATCCAAAACTATCGAACTATCTAAGTTGGCACTCTACTCAATGAAACAGGGCGCTAACATCCTAACGACTATGCATGGCCTACATATGCCTGTGAAACCGCTTCTAAACGAAACTGTAGAAGCCTTTTAACGTGCTATTGCGCTTTTGCAACGTTTTAACTTTGACTTGAAACTGTTGCAGTACACCTCTAATTTGTACCATTTACTTGTATCGTGGATATAGAAGTGTGAAATAACAGAGATATTTGAAATAATTCTACGTATATGTGTTTTCACGTGATAATAGTAGGTAGTTGAACTAATCATTTGACTAATCTGTCTAACTCTAACATAAATCAAAGATGAATCCATCTGATATAGAAACTAGTAGCGCAGCCAGGAAAAGATTGCAATATTGGATCACAAGGGCTTCGGGAACAAATTGAAGGAAGAGGTCTTAGATCTGTTTGAATAAGGGTATAATAGGTGTAGAAAATTCCATGGATGCAAAGCAACCTACAAAATCAAGGCCACTATGGATTGGTTGCAAGGAAAGCCGTCAAAGACATCGGAGTTTCAAAAAGGAGATCCACCAAAATGGTTGAGAAAGATTAGCATTCAATCGGAAGGATTCTCTGAGCATAAAATTTTGTTGTCAGATAATATTATTGACCAAACAAAATGTATGCAAAAGACAATCAAAAAAGTGTACAAGAATGAAGAACTCAGGACGTTTTTACTTAATCTCTGAGAGTAAATAGAGTAAAATATGAACAAATGCAGAAAATAGGCGTCATAACTCGGAATCATGTCACAAATTAACGCCATACTACATACATATAAACACAACGTCACGCCTTGTTTCCCCGTAGGGTTGAGCAGAGGTGTACCTGTAGTAGGTACACCCACATTTCGCCAGTTATGTGTAGGTCCCATGTAATAGGGGGCGAGCCTTTTGCCATCAACCGGGCACAGATCCAGACTTCGGGCTGAGAAATTCCAGATAGAAAAACCCAATATCACTTTGCCCGACCCGGGAATCGACCCCAGGACCTCATGCTCAGCAGTAGCGCTTGCGAACACTGGACCAACGAGGCAGTCAGAATTTTACTTTGGATCACTGTATCCCCTCAAAGATATAAAATAATACAATGTTAGATTTTTTTTATTATTTTAATTGGTGAAATCGACTTTGAAATAAAAAAAGAAATATTCCCACTTGATTTCAAACAGAATTGTACTCGAAAAAAAAAAATATATATAATTATTATACTTTGCATGACGTTTAAAAAATGTATGAATAATGTAACAATGATGGACAACTGGACGATCTAATTTAATTAGTCAACTCTATAACGACGACATAGGAGCCCACAAACACTCTTATTTTCTAAACTCTGACAAGAACAAGAACCTTACGTAGGAACATACCATGTACAACACAAATAAAGGAACAGTTGATAATAATAAAATTATGATATACAAACAATTTTCGAGCTCAATTTGATGAGCTCATAAGATTTATGAAAATCGCTCCAGAAAGAATGCAAGAAAACTGACAATAATGATGAACCATGTGACAGAGAAGCAATTTTTTTCTATTACAATTATTGAATACATCAAAACATTGCTGGTTTGTTAAATAAGAGTATAATGTGCTTACTGTTTGACCTTGGTGATTGTGAACAATGCATTTGTCAGTAGTCTCTGTAAATCCAACAATAATAATGAATGTCTTCTTTTCATCCACTGTCAATATTCACGAAACTACAGTTTCTATATAGAATTTAAGCCCAATTAGTGTTCTGGTGAACCACACTGGTCACAGACGCAAACTTGCGACTGCCTCTAACATTTCTACCAAGACTGGTCCAATCAAAACTTGTTTAATTATCGCGCCAGGCAGAAACGTTAAAATATTATTGGACAATAATATAGCAAGTGCATGCAAATAAAATAAAACATTTTGAATGGGCTTTTTTATTTATCTTTTAGTTCTAAATTGAAATTGCTTTAAGAACGAAAAAAAAAAAGTTAAAAACTAAAAGCAGACTACAAGAAAAACACCAACTCAAAATACAACGAGTAATTTATGTGTTATGAGGGAACACCTTTTCTGTTATAATCATATCCTATCCTTTGGCTTTGCCGTAGTCAGGTAAGTATATCAGTTCCATTAATGTAATATTGTAGTCGATTTCTAAAAAAACTAGTCATCGGGTATGAGTGTTCGGACTTCTGATATTCTTAATTCTGTCTTCTGTGTTTCGTCATTGGGAACCCTTCCTAAATAATCCTGTGATCGATAAATGGACATGAAAATAAAGAGTACGGAATATCGACATAAATAGTAAAGTAAGAATTATGGACATAAATAGTACAATAAACAGAAATTGCACTTCAAATCTAAGAGTGAGGCCACATGAGCGTTGTCGGCGCGTTGCCTCGCCCTACGACGTTGCAACTCACGCACCGGGTGACATAACACTGTGATTTACTGGCAACGCATCGTGTGCTTTTGTTCTAAGTAGTATAATTCGGCATTATTTACACCGTCACGGATTAGATCCTCCCACAGGAGTTTAGCGTACCAGGCATTGGTCTCGTAGTCGCAAGCGCGACTGCTGAGCGTGGGGTACTGGGTTCGATTCCCAAGTCGGGCAGTGTTATTGGGTTTTTCCGTTAGGAATTTCTTAGTAGCAGCCCGCAGTTTGGAATTTGACGGTTTGATACCCCGTGCCTCAGGAAGGACGTTAAGCCGTTAGTCCTGCGCCTGATCTCTCTCTGGTGGTGACGGATTACCGTCCCATGGGATTATGAGAGTGTGGGAAGAGAAAGTGCACCTGTGTCTGAGCACACAGTTGTGCACAATTTCGCCGGGGTTGATCGTCATGGCTGACATTCAGTCTGAAGGACAAATCATTATTACGAGTTTTTACGGAAACTATCCCACAATAACGGACTACCGGGACAAAAATATTATCCAATCATAATCCTATGTAAATCTAGATTATAAACATCTGTGTGCCAAATGTCATCCAAATCAATTCAGCCGTTTTTATATAATATTTTTATATATTGCACGGCAAGTGATTTTTGTTTATAGGTATAGATTAGAATTACAGATGCTGAAATTTATCGGGTAATATACTTATACAAAAAAAAAAATTAGAGAAGGGGGTTACCAACTTATTAAGACTTCCATATTCTATGCTCAACGCGACCTGTGGATAGCCGCAAAACAACAATAAGAGTATTGTCCTTCTTTAAAAAAAACAACATATTAATTACCGTAAAACCGGCCATTATTGCCCATAGCGGATATCTTTGCCCGAACACTAAAACTAACTAAAATCTTGAATTGTAAATTTTATGGCTCCACTGCAGTTTAACCCGCGCGTGCAAAACTTCACAATTTTATAGCGGGTAGATAGATGTCTTCAACGGTCGGTACGGGTTCGGGCAAAGATATCCGCTATGGGCAATGATGGCCGGTTTTACTGTACTTACAAATGCACCAACAAAAACGCCTAGGCATCAATAAAATACAGCTAAAACCATTCTCTTGTTCAGAGTTCTCAAGAACGAGATGAGTTACAAAAGTTTAAAGTTTTATAATAGTTGGAACTCCCCGGACCCGTGATTTCGAAACTATACGAGACTGTTGAATCGGTCTTCTTCTTCTTAGTTATAAAGCCGCCCCCATGGGCCGCTGACTTTGCTTCACATGCCATCGAGAAATAATCGGTAATTTTGTACTTTTATTTTCCTTTGAATATTGAAATAAGACCACTCCTATTTTGTTTGCTGACCTCGAGATCAAATAAAATTCTACTACTGGGATAGGGCTCAATCAATCTGCCTAACCTTTTCTCAAGTATATTGGGGTCGGCTTCCAGTCTAACCGGATGCAGCTGAATACCAGTATTTTACATGAAGCGAATGTCTATTTGACCTACACAACCCAGTAACTGGGTAATAATACGATACCTTTTAGTAAGACGGGTGGTCAGACTTTCGGGCTTCTGACGACCCGTAACAACTGTCAAAGATCCACGAATGACAGCCGAGGCCAACGGCTTAACGTGCTTTCCGAGGCACGGAGGAGTCTCGGTTGTAAAGATAGTCACCCATCCACAGACCAACCCCGGCAAGCGTAAAATAACCTGATGGATCGACTTAGCCACGAGCTCCTGGGATAGGACTGTTTAAATATTTTTCATTAAGATGCAATAAGGATCGCCTTTTTATTTTAGTTTTGTCCCATTGTCTTTATTGATCAGTGTTCTTGGTAGATTTGAATTGGAAACTTCTTCTTGGTAGCTTTTTTTATTGTGCATTCTTTTTCTATTTTAAAATGCCTGTCGTACTGTTTGTCAATTACCATACATTCATACATATAGTCACGCCTTTTTCCCAAGGGGTAGGCAGACCTGTAGCAACTACAGACTTGCTACGATACATAAATACACCTTTTGATACGTTTGTCAATATCAATGTACAAAACTATTTTGTAAAGTAATATGAAAATAAAAGAAAATACATTTGGATTCAGATGATAATGTAATAAATAAATTAGTAAGAAATACAGAACCAAAAACATGACTTACAAAAGCCACGAGAATCACAGATGCTGAAACATTATAATGAAATTCATGCCTAGTTTCATTAAACTGTTTCAGATTTTTTTTACGGAATAGTTAACGCCCTCTTAATTAATATTCAGTTCCACAAATAAGTATTCCATATGCTGAAACAGTTACAAGAAACTTATTCCTAGTTTCAATAAACTATTTCAGACTTTTTCCTCAGAAATAGTAATAATTTCACGTAATCTTAATTAATATTCAGTTCCATAAATAAGTATTCCATTAAACCTCAATTGTTTATGGGAAACTGGTGGAAATTCAATTTCCAATCCACTTGAAATACGACGATCATATTTTTTTGTTGAAAATATTTCCATAAGAATATAGACGTTTTCATCATCATTATTTCAGCCAAAATATGTCCACTGGTGCACATGAATGGTTTAGTGCATTAAATTAGTGGTTAGTAACACATAGAAAGACAAAGTGTTGTATATATAGGTTTAAGAAGCGTCAGGGAACAGAACAGCTCCCCAAACGCTGGTGTTATTGCGTGTAGATGATGACCACCTGAAAACAGTCGTGGCCCGTGGTTAAGGCCTCGACTTACGAGTTACAGTCGGTCGGGGGTTCTAATCCAGACAGGCTCTATACTTTGTCTAAATAATTTGAACATCACTACCCTCAAAACGACGAAGAAATTAAAAAAATCGAAGATATGTGACATCTACCAACTCGCATTGGGCCCGCGTGGTAGATTATAGTCCACTCCCTCTCGATTCTCGAAGAGAGGATCTCTGTGTTCTAGCAGTAGGATCATAGTGATAAATTTAATACTAAATAGTGTAATCAGCCATTATGCTATTTAGTACATAGTAATTTTATCACAACTAATTACAGTGTTCCTCAAGTGATAATCATTGACACCCAATTATTCAAACATAATCAAACCTTTTGTTAATTCATCTTTTCTCATAATTTACCGTCAGTGCATATTTCAAAAGATTAAACAAAATACGGTAATTCTCGTCTCAAGCCTTAGTGAAAATGATAAGGCATTAAACCTACGGAGTCCTGTCTCATCTAAATTGATACGTGACAGAAGACTGACAAGGTATAAACACGAAATAAGTTGACATTTCTCTTTAAAATCTGTGGCCTGAGCTGTGAAGCAAAGTTTTGTTGTAATAAACAGAATCGCTGAAAAAACTTAAATAATTTTGTCAATAGCTAATTTTTTGGAAAATAGAACTCAGTAGAACACAAGCAAAACGCCTTGTAATATGTTTATAGCAAGATGTGCATTACAATGTACATACTATTGTAGGCGTCTAGGCTTCACTTTGATAACTGTGACGTTGATAGCTGTCATTATGTGCCTTGGTATATTTTATTTTCCAGAAATACATAGTTTTAGATATTCATTAATTCTAAACTGAACAGCGAACTTAAACGAATGATGTGTTTATGCTATAGAATAAAATGTAGGTACACCCATATAGGTACACTGCTATAATCCGAGAATGATATTTACGAACGTGGCAAAATAGAAAATTAACATGAAAATAATGTACTGCATCTGACAGCTTGTAAAGTCACTTTAAGTCGGTTATCTTCTAAAGAATGTAGCCTGAGCAGTGACGTAGATATTCACTTTTATTGCTTCAGTAATATTGCGTGGCAGTCTAAAGGTAATAAAACACTCTCGTAATTACTATCGGGAACTCTCAATGCCAGACGGCTATTATAGTTATACATAATAATAGTTGTTCCATTCGGCACTGGATAAGTTTTCTTGGGTCGGGCGAATGCTTTTTTTTGGAAGTAAAGTAAACAAAAGACATTTTAATGTGAAAAAATATATAATTGTATCGTTATTATTCTCGGTAAAATAAAATTTCGTGATTTTTGGAAGGCAATGTCATCAGTGAATATGCAGACAGCGCAGCGTTACCCCTGTCCGCATTCTTTCAATGTTGACAACCTATTTATTCGAATACTTTTTGATTTATCATATTACTAGTCCCATGTTTATTGCTAAATATTCATTATTATTTTTATTATTTCTAATTTCAAATTAAATTTCAATTATCGTATTAGTTATTTGTGTTGTTCTATCTTGTATTTTTAATCGTGACACTGACTTCTAAACTGTTTCATATTTATACCTTCCTGTTGTTGGAGCTCCAAAGCTACTATAATATAGTAGTTGGGACATCGGGTCACCCTTCAGCTTCCAGATTCCTAGGCTTTGTCTTTTTTATTGGGTCCATCTCACCTTTCACATTCACTCACAAACGCATAGTTGATAGGTTGAACAGAACACTGACATAACTTTTGCTGTTGCATATTATTACATCATTGGCCATTTTGTAATTCCTTACATAATTTTGCATAACTTCCTGTTGAGTGTAACCATAGACTATACAGAGTTTATTATTGGTAGTGACGCTTCGAAAAGTTGCCACTACATAATGCGCAAAACGTTTTGAGGATGATATTCTCGTAGCATGTATGTTTCCTTTTTCTTTTATTTTAATCACATTTAAATTTAATTATAATTATTATTTTTCTGTAAGTACGCTGTACTGTGTACAGTACTGCTGTACAGTGCCGGTACAGCGTCCTAGTTATTGTTTTTTGCTGCACCGAATGACGTCAATACGTCGGCGCCGGTCGTCGCTGAAAATCAGCGCTGGGGCTCTGTCTTGCATAGGGTCGCAGCATAATGCTGAGCGATAGCCGTTTTGCGTGGATGTGACGCATGTTTCCCGCAACCTTTTCTAAATTATATTTTTTATGTAAGCTCTTTTTTGCGTCATGTTCACCGCAAATAAACGTATTTTCTTTCTTTCTTTCTTTCTTCAGTGGGTGTATTTTAGCAGAATTTAAAAAAAACCGGCCAAGTTCGAGTCGGACTCGCGCACGAAGGGTACCATTATCTATAAAAACGGCAAAAAAATCATGTGTGTCGTATGAAAAAAAACAGAATAAAATAAATATTTAAGTGGGGCCACTTAAATATTTATTTTATTCTGTTTTTATGAGATACAGCCAGCAGGGCTAACATGACAAGCGCGAGAAAGCTCTTTATCTCGTTTTGTCGAAATTTGTCTACGATTCTGACATTATTCTAATCCCTAACATGACCGTTAACGACGAGATATCTCGAAAAAGGCACTTTGACACTTCTATATCTCGCGACGAGAAACCGATGTTGCAAGTTATTAAAAACAAATTATTTTTATGATAGCAACATCGGCTTGAGATTCCGTTTCATTCATTCAATGGTGCCGATTCTCTTGTCACAAATGCCTCTAAACTAGACTAAAAATCACCAAAAGTTAAATTATTCCTGTCATCCGACGATTTTCCATTCTGAAATAGACTAAAGTGACACAACTTTAGTTTGACGGCAGTGAGCTATTAATTTAGTGAAAATGGCAATTTTGCTATTCAGAATTTTACGTTCTTCACCTAAAATTTAGATTGTCTAAGTATTTAATCGCGATTAAAAAATGAACTAAAATTCACACCAACACCTCGAAGGTGCAAAAACAATACTCTTTTTTTCTGTTCTCTTGCTTATATGTCGAAAACGGTGTGTCTATAATGAAAATTTCGACCCCCTTTATGAAACCCATAAACCCCTAACACTCAACATGTAGGTAATATTTTTTCATATTTTCCATACAAAAAACGAAAAATTCCATATAAAACACGTCGTTCCAATATAAATAGTAGTTTAAAACTAAGTATTTTCATTATTAATATATTGTAAAATAAAATGATGACTAAAATATGTACAATTATGAAACTGCCATGTTAATTTGGAGTTTTTTTTTTTGTATCATTATTTTGTCTACTCTTCTCGTCGTCAAAATCGACGACGAGTAAATACGACTAAATGATAGAAAAATCGGAGATTATCTCGTGTTGAATTGTCTAAAATCGAGATAACTAAGGTGCCATGTTAGGGTTTGTCGAGAAAACATCAATTTTGACAGGAGGAGTCGACTATTTTGTATGGAAGCAATGTCAGAAAACGAGAAAGTGGCCGAAATAGACAAAAATTACTCACGCGAGAGTGAGTAATTGTCGCGTGTGTCATGTTAGGCCTGCTGGTGACAGACGGACAGTGGAGTCTTAGTGATAGGGTCCCGTTTCACCCTTTGGGTACAGAACCCTAAAACGAGAATAAATAGTTATTTATTTATATTAGTACCTAGTAGTATAAATCGTTCGTTGTAATAATTTAGTTTATCACTTTAATTGGGATTTTTTTTTTCAACCAACAATTAGTAAGTAAATCATACCACACAAAATGAGCTAAGTAAAACTGATTGGCTATAATTGCTTTTTAATGTGAATTTCACCAATAAAACTACACGATCGTAAACCACGTTCATGAGCTGTCAGTGTCAATATTCCACAGTAAATTATGACACTTGGACGCAGTTTAGATGTAGGTAATAATTACCAGTATCACAGACATTCAACATCTTTCAATTTGAACTTAGAACTTTTAGATATATTTACGCTCACATACCCTCGATCTTCGCTCGCCTTTATATCATAAACATGGCTGTATTTACTTTTATTGCCCAACCAATATTGCGTCACAATCTATATGGGCAATAAAGCACTCAAGCAATTTCAATCAGGAACTTTCAGACCCATTACGTAGTTGTTCCATTAAGTGCTACAATGCGTTTTATTCGCGACTGATGTACTGATTATTTAGGGGATGGACAGACCTCCGAACTACAATTTTAACTGGTTGAAACATTTAAGTTTGTTACACGCTTGTATCTGGATCATAGCTGGCTGGAATTGTAGTAAACATGAAGTGCATAAACCAATGATAATGGGCATGACGCAGGTTCAAAGTGGAGAAAATTTACCACTAGATAGGTATTACAATAGAAATAGAAGTTTACAATATCACGTATTGGGAAAAGGGGGAAATGAGGCTAGGCATTGTCTTTGCATGGTCTTTGCAAAACCTTCTTAAACCATTTATACACATTATAAATTAAAGTCACTTTTCGTGTGTCTGTGTGCCCGCGTTGTTCTTCTAAACTACTTTTGATGCGGATTCACCATCATTTAGAGAATTTATTCCGGAAGGTTTACGTGTTTATTCATATAAAAAAGTAGCATAGATTACTATTTTTCTTAATTGGAATAAAACCATAATTTAAAGTAGATAAATTATTTACTATTTGCTTATGGAATTTTTGATAAGATTTATGTATTATGTAATTGAGCGAGATACCTGAGATACAGGTCTATTCCTAGTTCAGAATCCAATAATTTTATACCATCCTCTATTTTAAGGCCCTATTTTGAAATATGTATGTAAAAATCAACTACAAACAATATTAAAGTTACATAATATAATAAAGAAAGTGAGAAATATCGACGTTTTGTCAAGTTGTAAAAGCCGTGCGAAGCACTTAGCACTTAGTATTTGTTAAATCAAAATAGTTGTAGCGAAGTGGTTCAGTTAATTGTGTATCTAGTTACCATATAGACGGAGAATTCATGTCACGCATTTGTTCATGCGGATACACTCTCAGAGAACGATTCTTTGGGAAAATAAAGTAACCATCACCATTGTCATATTAATCTGCCTAGCCTTTCCTCAACTATGTTGGGGTCGGCTTCCAGTCTAACCGGATGCAGCTGAATACCAGTATTTTACATGGAGCAACTGCCTAACTGACCTCCACAACCCAGTAAATGGGTAATACAATACCCCTTGGTAAGACTGGTTGTCAGACTTTCGGACTTCTGACGACCCGTAACGACTGTCAAAGATCCACAAATGACAGCCGCCACCAACTCTATTATGCCCTATTAAATACCTAAAAAACATTTAAATACACAGTTTAAAGAGGCAGGGCTCACCCAATTCATGTACAGAACTTGTGGTTACAGCATAATTATGTAGTACCAGTCTTTAATCTTAGCCAACCAATTGTAATCCATCTTTTACCAAATTTTAACCATCAAATACAAATGTATTTTCTCATCTGTAATGATGCATCCGTCAGAATGCTACGTGTAAACGACCAGCTTATGTCGTTTGAAGGGGGCGGTTTGTTGTAAGGTTTGGCACAGTAGAAAAACCACAAGCAGCTAATGTAATAGATCCACGTATATTGCACATAAAACACACACACACAATATATTTAAAATACACAACAGTAATACAGACAAAGGTTAGAGCTAGATGTAATCCGAATTTAACACTATATTTAGCACGAATTTATACCTCAAGTAGCGAGATGTTTGTAGGAACGAAGTTAAAGCTCAACTGACTAAGAATCTGAGACTTTCTAAGAGAGTACTAGGCAACTAGTACTAGGCAACTACAATTGTAAAATCAGACCCGATACCTTAAGTAGATTTTTACTATAGGGCAAGTAGCGGGTACCATTTGTGCAAACACAATAATTTGCTCCTATACACCAGGGCAGTTCGCTATTCAGGGACGCGACAGAGGGTCGGGGTATAGCTGGGTATTTCCCATTTTGCTATGACGAGGGTGTTTACACGAATGAGGGAGGCAGGGTTGCGCAGGTGCAAGTTATGACATGATAATTACTTCTAGAACAATGGATTACGTAATTATAAACACAGATAGGTATTCTCATTGTTTTAAATAGGTATTCAGGTGGGAAATGGTCTAGTCAGTGTTGTAGTCATAATCAAAACATTGTATTATGACTGACAACGGAGTTATATACCTTTTATTACATAAGGACAGGTAAACGCGAGAAAATAAGGTATTTTTAGTTACCTGTAGACACGGACGAATGTCTAACACATCTTTTAGTTAAGTCGGTGTCTATAGGTACATTGGTTATTGCTAGAGACCTGATTTTGTGTCAGGAATCTTTGATTTTACTAGACTTTCTTGTTCTAACTTGTTGGATTATTTATTCGAAACATTCTATATTAGTTGACATGTTAGAACTGGGCCAAAACTTTCCAGATTTGATGCTACCTACTGGACTTCATGTCCCGACTTGATTAATATCCACACATGATTCGACTTGATACTATTTTAACATGTGCAGATGTACTTACTAACAATAATCAGTTTATTAGGTATTTAGTGTGCTTCCTTAACACTACGAGATAATAAAACATACAAAGAGCATAACTACCATAGAAAGACATGCGCCAAAAACATAACCCTTATTGTCAGTTGGGTTTGAAGATTTCTGTTATTTAAAACTCTGTGGTGCTGCTTGTGTCAGCATCATGAATGGTTTGCTGTGATTTCTTGTGATTTGTTAAAAAAAACTATCATTGTCTTTGTTTCGGGGTTATTCTTTTGCATTTTTGAGTGACTTCGCCTTTCTTGGACTTGCATTTTAGTTTACCTCGGCTAGAATGATGTCTCGCATCTCTGATCACTCTGATTTTGCCTCGTGTCCAACGGAGATCCAAATTTATATCTATATCTCTTCATAGCAAATTAATAATTTTGGATACAGTCGTTAGATTTGCATGAAATTCAACCTATTGGACAGTGGATTACTCAGCGATCGACACGTTTGAATTTATTTTTTGAAGTCATCAGATTTGTAAAGGGACTTATGTCCCTTCAAAAAATTTACGATTTACAAAAATATACAGCGCTATAATAGCTTCATAATGCATACATACAGATACATAAACTCACGTCTTCTTCCAATGGGGGTAGGCAGAAACTACAGAACGCCACCTGCTACGATCCTTGCATACTCCATACCATCCATTGCTCCATAGTACATTATGTTTTATTTGTTTTCATTTCTTGGCCGACCGTGTATGGGATCGTTATCCATCTCCTTTTTAACTTTATTTTAGTTTTGTTATAGCGGCCATACTCGTAGTAGTACACACACTGTGTGTAAGTGTCTACCTTTTACGGTTTGGAAGATACAGTCCTATGACGGACGAACGAACGAACGGACCGCGGAGCCTTATTAATAGGGTCCCATTGGCAC
Organism: Xanthia togata; assembly: GCA_963853775.1. Lineage (NCBI taxonomy): Eukaryota > Metazoa > Arthropoda > Insecta > Lepidoptera > Noctuidae > Xanthia > Xanthia togata. The sequence goes on from OY970806.1 coordinate 10,330,117, forward strand.
CCTTTCGGTACGGAATCCTAAAAATGCACGAAAATTCGATGCACACTACAAAAAAACTGCTATTGTAGGTTTCAAACCCAAAGTTAACAAACAACACCCCCTATTTACGACGCGTTTTCAGTATTTCTTTCTTCAGAAGAGCAGCGACGATGAACTCAACCTCACTCAGTGCACTCATGTTTGAAAATTTTGTAAAGAGAAAAAAAAAACTCATACAAGAAGCGCATAAGAAATTATTATAGTTACATGCTTAACTTAGCCGTATTAAGCATGACGTGTTGATTCGACGTTATCACTAATTTATCGCTTCAGTTTTATAGTACGCAGCAGGCAAGAAACTTGCATCGTGTAAACGAGGTTTAGACTATACTGTTAAGCTGATCAACAAAATGAACTAAATGTTAAGTCATAGTATATTTATAAGTGTATAATAAAATCATCCATTAGGACAGTTCTTATGGACAAGAGCCATAAACATAGGACGAGTCAATAACCAAATAATACATCATCATCATCAATGTTTATGTATTTTTTTTATTAAGAGTTATATTATATAAGTATGTTTTATTAGTACGATTTTTCAAAATGAAGAATGATGGCATCGTTAATCTCAAGCCCACGTCAAGTCCACACAATCAAGAAAGTCCGTTTTGTAACAAATACGCTAGCTTCTACAATCACAACTTTGCTTACTCAACAAAACAAAACTAAAAAGTCCTTATAATAATAAATTACACTGATCAAATAAATTATGAAAATAAAATGCCATTGCAGTGAAAAACATAAACTTCGGCCTCAAGCGATGGCCTATGCAAACTCAAGAAAACTCATTTGACTCGAACTCATTATAAGTACTCAATTGTCTGTCAGAATTCTCCAAGTTAAAATATTTATTTACTGTTGTTTTTAATAGACCGTGTTTATTACTCAAGAAAGTTTTGCTCCAGAAGTTGCTAATTGATATTCTGTTACTTTATTTAATTCTGAACTTCGTAGTACAGACCGTTGCCCTCGAAAAGTAAGAGATCCAGATAGAATAGTTCTGCCTAGGGCTCCAAGGACTTCTCTGTATAAAAAGAACTGTTATCACATGTGCGGACTTATCTTTAACAAAATACCAAAGAACTTTAAAGAGTTACCAAATAATTTATTTTTTATAAAGTTAAAATTATGGCTACTGGAAAAACGATGTTATTCTATAAATGAATTTTTAAATAATGATAATAGTCTATTTTAAATTAATGTAACAATAATATAAATAATGAATGTATTGTAATTAATTAACAATATAAACATTTAAAGCATACCATTGGACATAAATATTATACACTAGCATTTAAATACATTGTAATGTTTTGCATGTCAAATGTCTGACTTTGTATTAGGAACTCATTATTGACTATAACACCGACACTGTACCAATACTTATTGCAAATAAATGATTATGATTATGATTAGTAGTTTCGAGTCTTTAAATATAAAGTAAGCTTAAGGGTCATATCATATCTATAAATGGATGAAAAGTTTATTTTAATTATAGGTATGAATAGACAAAAACAATTTACCGGTGTGTAGCTCATCTCCTAGCCTTTCGTTGCCTTTGGGTAGTCCTGAGGGCAAAAAATCTTGGTTGGAACCTGCAAATTGGTTTGAAGGTGTAATCATTGGCAAACATCTGCGAAGCCTTTGGTATTGCAGATGTTTGATCATAGGTGGCGGAGATGACGAATAAGTTCTGAGTTGAGCTCTGCATACATCTGCAACTGCATACAAAATCAAATAAAAAACAAACAACAATCTCTATGGCAACATTCGCGTGCACTCCGTTTCCAATATTGAATATTAACGGATTTTTTTTTACTACAACTAAGCTTCTTAGCCGCCATCTTGAATTCGATTCAGTGATTTCATTTATAAACGCTGTGATCATTGATACGAGGATTAACTACTATTTCTGTGTTTGTTTAAACAACAGTTATTAATTGGATTGGGAGTCTTAAATATTTTTGTGGCAACGTAGCATTTTTATATTTCTTATTGTTCACGAAATTAATGTTTACCTACATACACGTATTATAAATTAAAGTCGCTTTTAGTGTCTAACTGTGTGACTACGTTGTTCTCCTTAACTAAACAACGGATTTTGACGCGGTGTTCACCATAATTTAGAGAATATATTCCGAAATTGAGTTATTCCACTCAGAGAACTGATTTCAACGGCAATAAATTGACCTAACGGCATCTGAGCTGTTCTACTAACCACACTGAAACAATATTTTGGTAAGTGTGGTTATGTGGAACAATTTATTAATATTATTTTCATTCCACGAACAGCACCTGCGTACAGTTTGTAGTGATTACCATTAATATTAAACTTAAATATTATAAAAAGTCCACAGTATCATGGTCTCATGACCTTCTGGCGCATTGAAAATGAATTTATTTCATTAAGACACTTAAAAGTCAGAGGTGTTAAAGGAAACATAAACACATTCATAGCATGAACATCTATCCTTATTTATATTCCTATCGAAACCAGAATAGTATAATGTCGAAGCCCTTTAAATTCACCAGGTTTCTTTTTTTTTATATCCCTTTTCGTTTTTGTGAAGTTTAAGATTCTTTGAAAAAAGCCCCAAAAGAAACGGTAAAAAAATTATGTTTTTTTTTTAATTTTATTTAAATAAAAGATGTAAATGTATACATTTTATTTTCGCATTATTGTTCCCCTTATAATAACGCATCTTTTGATACCATTTTCATTTCTCATCTTAATAATTGAGGACGCTAGGTTTGCGGTCAAACGCCACGTCATGAAAACGGGTACCTACCCTACTTCTTTTTTCCCTTTAGTTTTTTTTTTTCATTTCAGAATAATTGCGTGTTTAATTAAACTTTTCATTACTTTGCACAATCTTTTACATTTTTTCCACTTTCCCAGAACTTGCCTGACAGTGCAAGAGGAGCAATAAACACACTCAACAGAGCAACGACTTGGAGCTAGAACTTACGTGTGTACTCACCCTAATTGGCTTTTACAAGTTAAGTTCGAGAAGCGAGACTAGCTTAGATCTTTAAATTACACTGGCTTTGTGTGTAACAGAGGTTTAATTATTTAAACAGAAACGATGACTGGAAATACTTGTGCATTGTGCATCTGGCGCACTCAGACAGGCCAGTCCTGCTACCGTTTTGTAGCCTGACTAACTAACTTAGTGACCTAATAATCATAATCATTTATTTGTCAGAATATGGTACATTAAACTTCAGTGATTCGCCCTTCGAGATTACACTTATTAGTTGTAGAAACACGGAAATCTGCTGCCATCTTTCACTATTTTAGAGCAACAATTCAAATCATCATCTTACCCTATTTTTATAGTGGGAAAACGAAAACGCTACAATGAGGAGGAGTATATAGCTCAGAAAATGAGAAAACTGGAGAAATAGATGTCTCGTGTTCGTCGTAAATAACGGGAACGAAGTTACAACAGTACTAGTTCGAATTTTGAACAGAATAAATAAATTGTGGTAGTGATCAGTACCCAGAATCATTACAGGAGGCTCCGCAAAACGAAGGTCGCTAAAATTTTAAATTTCGAATAATAAAAACCTCGCCGGCCGGCACGGCCGACCTACCTACTTTTTCTTACAGAAGGTGTTTAAATTATCTACTTATTTTTATTTATTTGGTGCCTAGTATTTATGACTTTAGTCTGTAAGGCTAATACCGACCTATAATGTATTTCAGTTCAACCTAAGGTTGATCGCTGTATATTAGTTAGCACCAACATTCTAGAACATAGTCCGTGAGATTATGGCATTTATTTGTTCTTACATTTCTGTTAAAGACTGGTTTTCAATTCTTGAGTACAAACCGTGAGTTTGTAACAGTGCGTAAGATCCGGGAGATAATGTCATGAAATGAAAGGATAAACTTTAAAGTTAAAGACTGATATTTAATTCTACAGTACAAACCGTGAGTTTGTTTCACGAATTAATTAAAAATTGTCAGTCTATTGTTTTCAGGAGCCCCATATGAAGTTAACATTCTATCAGATTCAACTTCATATCCTAAGCCCCCCGATGATCCGCTGTCCGTGCCGACAGCAATTTAATAGGCTCCACGCTGGAGCGCGCTTGTGCCGTTGTACCAGAGGCTATTTCCACACACACTTCCGCGGATGCACCACCTCTAGAACATGCGTCTACCGAAAGTATACAAGAGTTAGAGCCTGATATTTTGTCTTTACTTGGAGAAGAACCTGTACATGAAGAGAAGTTTGGAGAAAACGGCCATAAAGACATTGCTAGCAGGTGGACTGATATTCAGGTTAATGGCTTAAAGGATGAAACAAAAATGCATACATTATAGATTTATAGTGTACGCTATAATTTAAAATCAGCCCGGGCTCCAACACTTAATCCTGAAATCAGAGCAGCAGTTAATGAAGGTGCCTTGAAGAGAGACAAAATATTGGCTGACAAACAGAAGGTATTAACTTCCATCAAAACCTGTGTAACCAACACAATCACTGCTGTCTTGCAAACTGACTTTGGCACCGAGGAGATTAAAGTTCAGACATTAAAATCCTTTAGTGATGCCAAATCTTTGAAAGCTATTATAAGAACAGTCACCGAGTTAAAACCTACAGTTGCCAAGCCAAAATTGCCACCCAAAAACATTCAACCAAAGGAACCAACGTGAAGGGCTTTAAACTGGAGGGGCCAGCCACCACCGCAGCATCGCCGCATGCCACCGCGACGGCTGATGGGCGCAAGCAACTACCAATGCACCGTGCGACGGATCGCTGTGTTCCGTGGCAACACAACTGGAATCCACGTCGTTAGCCGAAGTGGAAAATACCAACACAATCGTGGGTAAATTAAAGTTCTTTCACCATAATTGGTCGCAAATCACTAATGACCCTGTGGTGTTAACGGTTCGCAAAACGGGTTGCATATATCCCAACCTATATCTTATCCTCTTAACCATCCTAAGTCTGGTGCAGATGAACTGCTCATGACTAAAGAAATTAATAATCTTCTTAGCATTGGTGCTATAATCGTGTGCGAACCATATGATGGTCAATTTTTATCAAATATTTTTCTTGTTAAGAAAAGTAATGGGACATACAAAAAAACGTAAAATCAAGGAACTTTTACATTTCTCTAACTTAAAAAGATGTAAGTTAGTTACGTAATTTTGCTCATTTGATAGGATTGTTGATATAATTTGCCCAGCAACGCAATACGGCTGGCCATACACAAAAAAAATCGAAAGAACTAAGTATCTCACAATCAATACAATAATTTACCGGTTAGTTCTCGCGAAGACTGACTGGTGGCTTAGTAATATTGACAATTGCGCCAGCCCTATTCGATCCAGTGATTATAAGCTGGAAATGTACTCAGATGCGTCTTGGAACTGGTTGGGGTGTCAGTTGCTCAGACCAGATGGCCAGCGGACAATGATCTAGCAAAGAATTAACTCGGCACATCACTCATTATTTAGAACTGACGGTGGCATTCTTTGGGTTAAAGATCTTCGCCAATAATTATCATAACTGTGAAATTCTTTTACGAATCGACAATTCCACTGCAATTTATTATATCAATAGGACGGGCGGCATACAATTTCCCTTAGTTCTGTAAGTCGTGACATTTGGCAGTGGTGCGAAGAGCGACCTTTGTTTGCCTTCGCTTCCAATATCAGTTCTAGGGATAACTACATATATCGCAGACGCGGAATCCCGCCGCATACATGCTGACGTTGAGTGGGAGCTCGCTGACGATGCCTTTCAAGTTATACGTAAAAGACTCAATCGGCCTGAAATTGATTTGTTTGCGAGTCGATTAAATAAGAAATGTTCCAAATTTGTTTTCTTGGTATAGAGATCCAGAAGCATTTAGGGTCTACCCAAACAACCAAACTCACTTTTGCATTTATAATATTAATCTGTATTAAACTAAACTTTTAGTTTTTTTTTTCATCTTACGCGGGCGCTTTTTTTCATCACTTGAAATGGTCCCCTTATTTTTTTACGCATTTCCCCCATTTTGTTTAATTTTAAAAGTTTTACAGAAAAATGTTTTGATAAGGCTGAAGGTATTATTGTGGTCCCTCTCTGGCCAACACAGCTTGGTATTCACTTTTAAGGAAGTTGTTAATTACTATTCCAATTGAATTTACCCCTATTAGAACATTATTGTCATCCCCTTACAGTGCGGAATACAAGTTTCAAGAGAGTCTTACCCTGGTTGCCGGAATATTGTCAAGCAGGCATATCTGATACAGGGCTTCCCTTCAGATGCTGCGGTAGTTATCTTGGCTGCTAGAACTTTAAAACAATATAACACTTGTTATAAACGATGGTTTGCCTTCTGCCAGGATAAAAACTTAAATTTATTTCAAACTTGTTAACCAGGATCAAAACTATTGCTCAATTAATTGTACTAAAGCAGCACTATCCCTCCTTTTAAACTCAGTAACCGTGAATGACCCACAGGTTACGAGGTTTATGAAGGGAGTTTTCAAGTTGCGAACTCCACTCCCAAGATATAATTTTACTTGGGACCCGTCTATTGTTTTAGATTACTTGAGTAATTTGTAGGTACCCTAATGAAAGTCTTTCCTGTGATAAATTGTCGAGAAAACTGACTAAACTTTTGGCTTTAGTAACAGCACACCGGGTACAAACATTGTCGTTGACTAAGCTATCTAATATAAAAAAAATATAATACGGAGAAGTTTGTAATTAATATCATGGATTTAATCAAAACCACGACCGTGAATCGTACGCCACCAATATTGATTCTTCGTTATTTCGAAAGAACGTCCATTTGTCCAGCTAGATCTTTAGAATATTATTTAATTGTATCGGCAGACAAGAGAAAACCTGAATGTAACTCTTTATTAATTAGTTTTAAGAAGCATTGCAATAACCTGAAACCAATTTAAATAACCTGCTGATGTGTTCACGTAAGGTGGTTCATTGTTTTGTAAAAGAGCGCCTCTCATCATCAAACGTAAAAGTTTGGCGAGTTTAGAATTAAATAACACCTCTGTATTATAATTTCATTAAATAAATTTATTTAAAACAAATAAAAAATAATGTAAGTTTACAATTTTTAAGCCGTTAGATCAAGGTCTCCCTAAGTAAAAGAGGTATAAATACATGTGTTTTTGGCGCTTACATTACGAGACATGCAGCTACTTCTGCCGCCAATAGGCTTGGGGTTGGCATAGATAATTTAAAAGAACTACGGGTTGGACCGGCAGATCATACATTTTTGCAATGTTTTATAATAGAGTAATAGACGCAGATACCTCAGATTCCTTTGCTCGGTCCCTTTGTAGGATGGTCTCGATCCGTTGATCGAGACCATCCTACAAAGGGAATGATAATAACAATTTTCTATTTATGATTTTCTATTTATGTGATTTATGCCTATTTCATTTGAAAACTTTGTGTTTTTGCTTATTTTTCGTAAGGTATATTATACAGGGTGTATATTGTACAGCTAGGTTCTACCCATACCCTTTGTCCCAAATGTCACGGTTGGTTACATATGATTATTTTTTTTAAATGAAAATTTCCCAAAATGTGTCCTTTAATTTGAAATAACTTTTTTGTTTGTGGGTGTAGTGGCACAAAACAAATTTTGTTGCATTCTCCAAAGTCCTTTAAATCTAAAAACATCTTAGTTTTATACAACTGGTTTCAAGAAAATTCCTTACAAGCTTCCAAAGTAAATTTTTGTATTTAATGAATGAAATTTTACAACTTCTAAATTAATTATAAAAAAAACTAAAAGCTATTTTGAACTTAGCTAGAACCTAGCTAATGACCTCCCAAATCCCTGAAAAAATTGTGTCGGTCCATGCGCCAAACACCCTGTATATGAGTTTGTCTTTTTTCCAGTCTCACGAAATAGTAAATAGGAAACTAGATTATTTAGGGAAAAAGACCTCCGCTATACCTTTACTTGCCTTTATTTATTATTATTATTTATTTATAAGTTCAGTGATACAGTTTTTTTGTTTTATAATCTACGCCCCACAAAACCGTACTAGTGGTTTGACTGTAACCACTACGTTTCTTCTTAAGTTTAGAACCTGTGATTTACTATCACCATCTGGTGTTGGAAGTGAATCCATGTCTCATGAAATGATTAGGTAGGTAGTTGGCAATTCATTGTATTTTTTTTGTTCCTGTCCTCAGAATGTTTGGTACTTGATTTACGCTTTTACGAGGAAAGTTACTGTTTATGTGTTATTCTCAACTTTAAGTGTTCATATACATGAGTGACACGTTGCCTATGGTAAAGGACACTGCAAAAAATCAAAATTCAAAAGTCATTTATTCAAACCAGGCTGAGAAATAACACTTTTCGAACGTCAAAGTTACATAAAATAGTCCCCCAAAACGCCCACCCTTCAGCCGTCGACTCGTCGGCAGCAGCCGCAGACGCCTTGATAGCCGCAGAGGCCTCGACAGCTGCAGTTGCCGCTGCCGACGCGTTGGCAACGTGCCACTCGTGTATATGAGCACTAATAATAATATGTGTGAAATATGATACTGAATAGAGGTTATCAAGTGAAGGGATCAAAAGAAAAATGTAATTGTATTAAAATATAGGCAGCAAAAAAAAAACCAAGGCATCTCATATTCTTTCACCCACGTGCAAAGAAGAAAAATTTCAAATACAAATAAGATCTTTACGAGAAAAACTTTTTCAATAATCAGAAACAAAGAGATCTCACAAATCCTGCTCCAAAGAAAGTGTCGGATCATTCCTTTGCCTGCTGTGAAACTTGGTTGCAATTAAACTTGAACCAATAGATGGTATCGGCGATGCAAATGTCTGAAGTTGTGCTTCTCTGAGCCTGCAATTTGTTGAAATTCAGTTCGTTTGTGAGAAGACCGATAAAACTTTACTCTGTGATTGGTTTCTGCTGTCTGTTGTTTAGTGGCACAAACTGTGGTTGAAAAGTTGAGTCTCGTGAAGATAGTTGTAGTGAATGACGTCTTGTATAAGGTGCTATTCTAATGAACTTGACTAGGATTTCTTCTCTTATCACTTAGAATATAATAGAAAACATTTATTCGACACAGACATAACACAACAGCGACAAAAATTTAAAAAAAAGAGAACAAAAAACATAACAATAATATTGCAGTAAAATTTTACTGTTTTTTGGTTACCATCTCAGCATGGCACTACACTTAGCATATCACTTCAAAATGGACCAGGGTGGTCAATAAACCACCACCACCCATTAACCGGTTACCTGCATTAACAGGTTACTGGTTTTGGTCACGATCCCGTCGAAAGCAGGATATATAATATAAATATACATTATTTCCTATATTACAAGAACCCGAAATAAATTACGTGGAATTAAATCAAATAAGGATTTCTTGAAAAAAAAATTTCACTGCCACTCCATCCATATCTAAAAATAATCTTCTGTATTTCTTTTCAGGCGGACATAGCACATTCGGCCAAAGGCTACGAGTCAGAGGATGAGAACGCGGGGAGAAAGTGGCAGAGGGCCAGCGACGAACGGCCAGCCAGTAAGACTACCATGTACTCTAAGCAGGTGAGCAATTTCAACTGATTATAAACCCAGTGATCGATGACCCAGTAAAGGTCGCAGAAATCCTCTGGACGTGAGAAACACAGGATCGTTCGATGTGGCGACGCTTGGATGAGGCCTATGCCCAGCAGTAGAAGTCTTATGGCTATAACGATGATGATAATCTGGTAACATCTTATCTCATTCCGTAAGAATAATATAAGGAGCTGTACAATACGGCCGATATAACTTGGCAGTTCCGAACTTCACGCAGAAAGCTGCGCAGTAACATTTTTAGGAACCGGTGACATGAGGCGAGTGTGTGTGAGAGAACATGCGCGAAAGTTCATAGTGCCTTTGTTCAGACCGGCCGTATTGCAAGTAACGTTGGAAGCCACGTAAATAATGCCTTCTTTGTGCATTGGTCAAACAGAAGTTCATATTTTGTTTTATAAGATTGAATAAGGACTGGATTGTTTAAGTCCCGGCAAAAACTAAACCATCGCTATTTCACAATAAATATGGTCGACTATTTTGTTGCTTTTGCTTTTGACATGAAAACCATTAAATAAACCACCTTTTGACGTAATCTAGACAGTTTCCAAACATTTTTTTTGTCTCTATAGACTTTTAAATTAATGATGTATGCAATAAGCAGTTATTATTAAATATAAAAACTCAACTGATTTTATTTTAATGCTACAAATTAAAGTTCAGTTTAAATAAAATTAGGTACAGAAACAAAATAAATGGTAAAATTATTTGTTTAAACCTTAACATCAATTACCAGTCATTCAATTCATCTTCATTAAAAACTAAAAGCTGAAAGCTAACAGTCTGCCCAGAAATTAATTGGCTTTCCAATAGAACTGAGAATAAATTGATTGTTTTCTTAAAATTTATTCATTTAGGAGCGTTTAAAATACTAAGCTACTGAATTGAGTACTTTTGTTGCAAGACTTTCTTAATTAACTTTAAGGCATAGACAGGCATCGCTAAACTAAGCGTTTTATGCTGAGAACTTATCTTCGAGCATTCCCATGCAATTGTCTGTCCAATTTTGAGTTTTTGATTGATTTGTAAATCTGTCCAAGCCTCACAATGCCGATATTGACCAGCCACTAAAACAAACGACTTAGTTTGCCACTAGAATTGAGAGCAAAAGCATTGTACCTACAAACGGGGGAACTGGTGAATTCCACTGGAGATCCCGAACGATCACTGTGTATGCTATGTTCCAAAATTATGTGATGAAAATTTAAACAAATGGATCAGAATACCAATGTCAATTTGTTGTGCCACTTAAAAATTGAATGTTTTGATTTGATTAATTGAATAGTTACACCTGAAATTCTAATTCTAAATCACCTTAAAAATGTTTTTCATTTGAAAATTGAAGTTAATTTTATAACTTCAATAAATTGTCGTAGACGATTTTTCAATTACAATTTTATTAGGTTATTCAATTGATAAAAGACAAAGATTCTTTTTCTCAGATTATTTTGGAACTGACTAGTAACTGGTTTGGTCTGTCTGTCTGTGATTAGACCTGTCGTATTGTATGGATCGGAATGCTGGGCTGTGAAGAAGATGGACGAAAAAAGATTGCATGTAGCGGAGATGAGAATGTTGAGGTGGATGTGTGGTGTGACAAGAATGGATAAAATAAGGAATGAGTATATTAGAGGAAGTTTGAAAGTTGCGCCACTTACAGAAAAGTTGAAAGGGAATCGACTGTCTTGGTATGGGCATGTGATGAGGAGGGAAGAATCGCATGTGACTAAAACAGTGATGAATATAAATGTTGAGGGATGGAGAGGGAGAGGAAGACCAAAGAAACGATGGATAGATTGTGTGAGGAGTGATATGAAGGAAAAAAATGTAGATGATTGCGTGACGGTTGACAGGGGAGAATGGAAGAAGAAAACGTGTTGCGCCGACCCCAAGTAACATGGGATAAGAGCAGGAAGAAAATGAGTCTGTAGCAGTTCGAGATTCCTCGTTTGATAGATTAACCCCTAAGGATTTTCGTAGAACAAAATATTCTAAGTGACTGTGACAACCACTCTACATTTTATGCTAGACATTATTCAACATTTATGTTTTTTAAGCTGGTGTAGTAAAATGTTGTTTGATTTTTTTAAATTTAATATTGTTAGTGTCTATAACACACTTATTTTGTAAAGTGAAATGCCTATAAGACGTTAAGAGCCAGTACTTATAATTATTTTTTTAATTTACCTGGCCAGTGTATCTTGGAATACTGACTATCATTATTATTAATAACGAGCCGTCCCTGCTTCGCACGAAGCTTAAAATTTTACAATACATCGAGATAACTTTATTATATGTAATGTTGACTTTGATGTTTTATAAACATCAACCGTCCGAAATGAATTTTCTAAATGATGGTGCAAACCGAATCAATATCCGTTGTGTAGTTTAGAAGAACAACGCGGTCACACAGGTAGACATGAAAAGGGACTTATTCATTAACTCATTTCGCCATTTATGTTGGCGCTAGTAGAGACCTAAATGTGCCGTGCATCTCATTAGCGGGTAAGCCCTTGAAGCGAGTCTTAAAATTTAAGTACCTAGGCCACTGGGTCACCGAGGATAGTATGTGATGATTTAGACACAGAGAGGGAGCGTAGGGCGCTGTCTGTTCGAAGTAATATGCTGGCCCACAGGTTTGCACGGAGTACTCGAGAGGTTAAAATGACCCTATTTCGAGCCTATTGTCTGACTTTCTACGCCTCTGGGTCAAGTATACACAGAAGGCATACAGCGCTCTGCATGTACAATATAATAATGCCTTCAGAATGCTTGTGGGGCTTTTAGCGCTTCGGGTATGTTTACCGATGCGAGGGTAGATGATTTCTGATAGTGGCCGGTGGGACTGCCCGATGCTAGGGCGATGGGTGAGACTACACACACATATCGGCTCTAAGTAGCTATACGGGTATCTTGTTTATTTTATTATGTTATTGTTCATTTTTTGATTATAAATGTATTACTAATAATAGTTAATAAGTACATTTCATGTCACTACTAACACTATGGACTTCAAGGTCTGCGAATAAAGAATTATATGTAATGATAGTAAATAAAATTATTTTTAAAATATTTTTAAATTTCCTAATTCAATAGTGTGGCCATAATTACAGTTTTATTATTTACCATAACATATTTTGTACATCGTGGTTTTTGTGAACTTACTCAGAGAACAAGTAAAAAGATCTATGCTGTCTGATACGTCATTATGTACACGCAATGTTCGCGTTATCGAGGCTTCACCCAGTAGATTGGTCCTACTACTGGGCACTGCCAATAGCCGTGTGAAGGAATACCGCAAATGTCTGAAATTCGATTTATTATATTTCCATCTATCTATATATTATATTTTCCAATTGTGTGCCTGTATGCATTTCCTATATCCATAACTATAGAATGCAAATGATGATTGTGATTTCCTGCCGCTGTCCTATTTCAAATTGAGAACAAGTAATCGAAATTACAATCGTTAAGGTATTAATATCTTGATTAATATCACTCTGTATAATTTAATAGAAGTGGAATTACTTGTTATCTACGTACATATACATGATAAGTATAATAAGAATCGATTTGATAAGATTAGTAACGCTCATGACGATTTAGACATAAGAATTTGTTTTTATTGAAATACTAGCTTCTACCCGCGACTTTGGTTTTTACCTCTTTATAACATTAGTATAGATACATTTTGATTGATTCATTCATTTGCAGCAGCTTTGCAAATCATAATCAAAAACCATTTATTACTTTGCAAACATGGGAATTATTACATCGAGTAGCTGACCCGACAGACTTTGTGCGGTCCAAACAATAATTCATACAAAAAAGTTAGTAGTTTTCTAAATTTTTTAATAAATTTTCCGGGCAATTTTTCCAATTTTACTTTGACTATAACGAACATTCGAGAAAGAAAACGAACCAAATTAGTCCAGCCGAGATGCGAACAGCATTTCATTTTTATTTATAGTAAACGCAGCTGCCAAAGAAATCCTAGCTCGAACAGATAAGATTGTAACTGATTGAAGAGGATGTAACATGCTGAGAGAGCCTGAGTGCTGCAAATGCTTGCAATCTGACGTTCCCTCGTTTTATCGTAAATCCCATTCAACATGACACGTGCACTATCTATCACCATCGTCGTAATTTTGCAATGGTCGAGGTTCCTTCTATTGTTTCTGTTTCAAGAATGGTTTAGAACTTGTGGACAGTAATATTTTAGACGAAATCTACAAAGAGATAGTAAAGCTTCCGGATTTGAGAAATCCTAACTAATATTATAAATGCGAAAGTGAGTTTGTTTGTTTGTTTGTTACACTTTCACATTAAAACGGCTGAACAAATTTGGATGAAATTTGGCACAAGGGTAGAACTTCCCGGCCACCGTAGGCGCGGGCTTGCGGACGGTGAGCAATGGATACCTCGCCGTCCGGTAAGGACCAAGCCCGGGTCGACGGCGCGTTGTGTTCCACGCGCGCCTCAAAGAGATGTCAGCGAGTGAAGGGGCCGATTAGACCATTGCCTGGCCATTGCCGGGGTTGCGGGAAAGTCCGAAAGGGATACCGTGGCCCTCTGGCATTGCACAGGCAACAGAAGGAACACGGGTGGGTTTTAGTCAGTAAGAGTCTGATACGCCCTCCCGCTCCGCACCCAGAGCGGGAGAAGTCATTTGATGATTTCCCACCCAAGAAAAATAAAAGGGGGGTTGAACTTAATCAAGAGAAGGACATAGAATACTTTTTATCTTGATATTCCCACGGGACTGAGACTTATGCAAGTGAAACCGCGGGGCGCAGTTAGTTTCTAATAAAACAAAATAACACTGGCTAACCTGGGGATCACCCCGGGAGAACATGCTCATGCATTCTTAGCCGCAAAACCTGCAAAGCATCTGAAGCATTTTTTCGTTTTGTTTTAAAAATGTTTATCAGCTATAATAATTATTATGACGATTTCATATCTTGGCAATTTTTCTAAATCATATTGTTTTATATTCCATGGTTTAATTAAATTTGATTTTGATTAAATTTTTTACCAAACAATTTGTCTTCAATAACAGAACAAACTTTCAACGTTAAGGTCAGTTGAACATTCATCAAGTAAAGGCGAAGTAGCTAGTAGATTGAAAATTGATTTTGATGTAGGTACAGTTATTAGTTCAGCTTTCGAATACGGTGCAATTTCGAGTCGGGATAAACATTGGCACAGCCTACAGATATTAAACTGCGATCGACTGGACAATATAATACAGTATTGTTTCTCCTGTTACCTTTAATCCATATCCATCCAAAGGTTGTCTGTAAAAGATCGCTTTATGTGATTACTCAAACTCAAACCATTTATTTCAATTAAACCATTTACAGGCACTTTTGAATTGTCCCCATTCCAAAGCGTAGGTTCCTATGGAGATGAACGGGCAAGAAACTCCACGGACACTCTTTTAAAAAAATTATATTCTTACAAAATATTGTTTACATCATTCGTGTTGAAATTATACATGTGAGAACAATGTAGAAAGACGTGTACGTAAAAAGCGTCCGTATTAAAAAATAAAAATAAAAAAACAATTCAAAAATTAAAATAAGCCGCGGCAGATAAGAGATGACCAGTCCCTACTGATGGCGCCCGTTCACGAACATGACGCATGGATCAGCACCGTTTAGCTCAACCATTTTGAAGGGAACTCGACGATCCAACACACACGCCACCACCAGCGAGACATTTGAGTGAGCATGACATACTCTTAGCCGCCAGGGCATATCGAGTCAATGAAAGACGTACCCAGCAAATGGCAGCTTTATAGAAGGTACATGGTCACAGTGCTCACACATGTGCTATGCAATTATACAATAAAAAAAAAGAGATTGAAGCTATACAATTCAAAGATAGTTTTTGCAATCTTCAGCAATTCCAACAATATTTTTGAATGCTAATCAATTAGTTTATGCGCCCTTGTGGAGCTGGACCAGCGTTAAGCCAAGCATTTTTGTCAGCGATATAATCCCCAAGCTTATAATATGCTTGGCAGCATAGTGTGCGTTTTATACAAGATTTAAATTTCGTTTCATTTAGTTGTAGTATATGGGAAGGTATTTTATTGTAACATTTTAAACAGTACCCCATGAAAGATGAGTCTACTTTAGCCAGTCTGAAACCCGGTTGAACTAATTGGTCCCTATTTCTAGTACAATAATTGTGTCTTTCACCTCTTTTACTGAAAAGATTAAGATTTTTCCTGACGTACATGATGTTTTCATAAATATATTGACAAGGTACCGTCATGATGTTAATATTTTTAAACAGTTCCCTTAGAGAATCGCGCCTACGGAGGCAATATATTGCTCTAATGGCTCTTTTCTGCAGAATAAAAATAGAGTCGATATCTGCAGCCCGTCCCCAAAGTAAAAAACCGTAAGACATGATACTATGAAAATAACTGAAATAGACTAGCCTCGCGGTATCTACATCAGTAAATTGACGGATTTTTCTGACAGCATATGCTGCTGAACTTAGCCGTCCTGCAAGAGATGTTAAATGAGGACCCCATTGCAGCCTTGAATCGAGCGTGATCCCCAGGAAAACAGTTTTATCTACAAATTCTAGCTTCTCCTTATTCAATACTATATCACAATCACTACTTTTAACATTCGGTAAAGCAAATCTTATGCATTTAGTTTTTTTCCCATTTAATACTAAATTATTAGCAGTAAACCAATTTTGGACCTGCAGTAGGGCGTTATTTACATCGTCAAGATTTGATGCACGTCTATTTATCTTAAAAATTAGGGAAGTATCGTCAGCAAATAACACCATTTGTGGTTGGTTTTTTAATAAATGGGGTAAATCATTAATATATACTAAAAAGAGGAAAGGACCCAATATCGAGCCTTGAGGAACACCCATTTTTACTTTTAGACCGAGTGAATTTACACCATTAATTTGAACTTGCTGTTGTCTATCGTTTAAATAAGATTTTACTAAACAGAGCGCAAGTTTACCTAGTCCGTAATGCTCAAGTTTCAAGAGTAAGGTTTCATGATTTACGCAGTCAAATGCCTTGGAGAGGTCACAAAAGATTCCTATGGCATCTTGAGCCTCCTCCCACGCTGTAAATATGTGTTTTAATAAGGTGACACCGGCGTCAGTTGTACAACGACCTTTGGTGAAACCATATTGCTGATCGTGTAAGATTTGGTTGGTGTTAAAATGATTAAGCATTTGGTTTAGCATTACCTTTTCGAACACTTTGCTGAATACCGGCAGCACGGATACTGGTCTATAATTGTTGGTGTCTTTACTGTCCCCAGATTTAAAAAGTGGTATAACCTTACTGTATTTCATTAAATCCGGGAAGACTCCTTGATCCACACACAAATTAAATATTAAAGCTAAGTATGGTGCTATAGTCTCGATTATGGATGTACAAACTTTGATAGATAGTCCCCATAGATCCTCGGTCAGTTTGATTTTAATTTGCCGAAAGGCTTTAATAACTATCATAGGGTTTATATGTTTAAATTGAAATTCAACCGGACAGCCTGGGACATTCGCTCTTAATAAATCAAGACAAGAAGACTCTTAATGAATCAGGATAAGACCGCCCATTGTGTCACCCCATGTAAAATTTCTAAATTTATGTCTGTAATTTTTATGGTGTACAATAAAGAGTATTTTATCTATCTATATATAGAGGTGAGCGGAAAATATAGAACCTCACGTACCATTTTTTATAAAAAGGAAATAAATATTATGTAGTTTTATCATTAATAAAGTACATTTCAAAGTCACATTTTTTATACAGAAAACAGGAAATCGTAGGGTAAAAAATACTTTGATGAACAAGAATAACAGTAATTGGATACAGAATTAAAAAGATGATAATTTTATAAAAGCTTTGTTCGCCCTACATTTCCAGTGCAACACAAGAGTTATTATTTTATTAACACACTTAAATGTCCCACCATCTCAAATTAATGATAAGAATGGTAGGTTCTCCTGCCCAAGCACACTTTTATTTATTTGGGATAAAGATGTTTCCCACTTTGTAATAGGTGGGCGTGTTTTACGCCCACCTATTACAAAGTTCCTGTTCTCAATTTCATTTTTGATGAACACAGATTCAATATTGTTAGAGGAAAATTGAGAATTAAGCATTAAATAAACAGAATTCTCGGAACGTAATATCAACCTATTTCTTGTTCAAATTCGTTTTTGTTTCCTTAGCGTAGCACCACATTTTGTCGAAAATGCGACGGAATTTCGGTGTGTTGACTCTTGCAAAGCAATGCTTTTTAAATCGCCTGTAACACAAGAGAGGGGTATTTACATTCCTGTATTTTTAAGAGCGTTCGCATTCTAACCTCCGCAATCTTTAAAAAATACCTCTAATTTTCCAAAATTTTTGACAAGCTTTTTATATTGATTATTGCTGAAATGAGATTGAGACTAGAATGCTTTTAATGATGGAAATTGTTACCGGAGGTCAAAATTACTTCGCATAATTTGTGAATTATTATAAACAACTGTTTCGATATTACAAACAATGCCCAAGTCAGACTGACGTAATAATGATGTAATGAATGATGAATGTATAATGAAAAGCATGTCGTGGTGTATTTAGGAAATAACTTAAAGAAAAAGGTTAATAGTAAATAATGATACAAGTGGGCCAGGTTGGTTGGTGATCAACGCACATGCGTTACTTATAGTTTTTCAACACAATTGCGAGTTAAAAAACAGACTTGTTGTAAGACTTACACTAAACTAACTTACTTGACTTCTTGTATTTCGTGATGAAATATTATGTTTATTTGTCATATTTTATTTATATACACAGTGGGTATAAAAACGGATGAAGTTTCTTTTATGAGTAAAAAAAGCGCACATCTCTGCTCGGGTGAAAATAGAGAATGCTCATTTAATAGTTTAGGATAGTTCATACTAATTCCATGTATAAGCACTCTAAAAAAACAGAGTTTTCTTTCTAATATAGGTAATATGTTTTCCATCTAACCTCTAACTCTAAAATAAACCAAAAAATCCTGACCAGTGTACCACCTACCTAGGTAATCGTCTCCACGACTGCCATGACGAAATAATAAAAGAGGTGGATAGACTTTATTAACTCATTTCTTTTCTCTTTTTCCAGGAGTTCCGGGAGCAATACTGCATCAACAACAAACAACTGGATCTGCTGGAATTGGAGAAATCCAAGAAGGATCGATTTCTCGGATGCCTCTCACAGTACCATATCGAGAGTCCATGTTCCAGAGCCAATAGGTAAGATTACCACCACATTTTCGTCGTATTTAATGGAACATGGTATTGAGGCTACGTTAATTTAAAACTAACTAATTTTAAAACTCGAAAGTTTTTTTTGCAACATTTTTATTTTATTTATTCACGGACAATAAACAGCTACAACATTTATGCAACTTGACAAATAAATCTGAGACCATAAGATACACAACCCCACCTGCTGTTGTAAGATCAATGACGCGACTTTTCAGAAGAAAAAAGTTAAGAAATTACTTCACAAAAGCCACACAAAAAACTTAGAGGCCCCATGCAAATACATTATCCTAAAATATTTTACAGCCAATAGAATTCTTTTTCCCGGATATAAATATCACTAGCTTTATGACAAGGTATCCCGTTATACGGAAAATATGCATAAAAAAGATACAATCGTTAACAATGCGAATGCAGAACCCAGTATTTCTTTATGTAGTTGAAATAATAGGAACAATAAGGATTGGAGGTTGCCATACGGATTCATGAGGGAATGAATTTTATCATGAAAGTTATTCTTTGATATTAATATCCGTAATAATATCAAATAATAAAGATAATTCTGCCGTAATAATACTACGTCAATTCATTTTCATAGATTCCTCCCTCCTTCATCGGTATTCTAATCTGAAACTCTCTCTAACTTACTAACTTTTTGTTTACGTTACTCTAACTACTCACACTTCTACGTCTTAACGAAAGTTACGTTTTTTTGTTACGTTTTTTTGTTAAGTTAAGTTGCGTTGAAAATGCATCCGTGCTAACTGTATTTAACAGCACTTTTAAGTCACACCTGTATCGTAAAGGCGACGCGCGTCGCATCCGTGTACTTGTGTCAAAAATACAAAAGTAGGGGGTAAGGTAGGTTTGTAAAATAAAAATATTTATATTAAATAGCTATACAAAAAGCTTTATTGGCAGTAAGTTGTTTACATTAAGCAAAATGTTATGTTTGTGCGTCACTTTTTTTTGTTTGACCATTGACCACCCCGGTAGTAGTAGCAGGTCTTGTATCTTGAGGATCGGGTATATGTTTAAACTTAAAGGATATTTAATCTTTGTATAGGTCATACGTAAAATACGATGTGGTAGTTGAAGTAGTAAAATTTGTAATTTTGCGAAATATTTGTAAAATTTCTTCACTACTCACTCTTCAAAGTAAAATTGATTTAATTTTGTTATAAGACCTACTAGCAACCCACATTTTATGTTTTCAAGGATAGCTCATTACAGATTTTAGAACTAGCATGACTTCAATTGAATAGTGTGGGCAGAGTTCATCGAATCCATCGAATAGGAAAATTATTCGTCCTGTGTCCAATGTATCAATGTTTGTTTTGTTTTCTCTCCACTTGCTAAATTCTCTTGAGTATTCCAATAAGTTGATTCTTACTATCCAAATACTAGGGTCAAGTTCCTTAGTTTTCAGTGATATGTGTGTCAGCAGTGTTGACTTGCCTATTCCGGATTTTGCTGTTATAAGAACAACGTCATCAGTTATATCATTGAGTGTTTCAATAAACCTTTCATTATTACCCTTAGGAATAGCATCATATTTTGGTTTACCGCCCCGCCTAACACGTCTCGTCTGTTTACATACAAATGTTCAATTTCTTCGAGATTGTAATTTACAACTGATTTACTGACCCCAATAGTTCCTTTCCTTAGAATTCTATTTAAAACAACTCCTTCTACAAATGCCATAGACTCATCATCAATGATCAAATCTAAGCTTAAAGAACTTACTGAAAGAACTCTTTAGTTCTTTAGGATAGTTTTTCTTGATTCTTCACGCATGATAGTCAGATTATTTTTCTCATCATTTACCAAATGAACAGTTTGTGGAAAAAAGTTCTTTATTATTTCCACAGACACGTGGCTTGTTATTATTATTTCTTTTTTTCATTAACAGCTTTTGCAATTTTACTAAATGTTTTAGACATATTTCGGGCCCTAAGTACATTTTCACATACGAAAATCAGTATTTTAGTTTTGCTAACATTCATTAATTCAGTACATAGCTCATTAAAGTCATTGATTGGTAGATTAAAACAGTATTCCAAGTCTAAAACAACATGGTCCATATTTTTTAGACTTTGTAAAACCTTAGTACGGAACTTCAAATTTTAAGGACGACAAAGAATCTTCTTTGAATGTGTAATCAATATGGCTTATTTTATTTCTTTATATAACATAGAACTATTATTAGTTATTTTTCCCGGGATAAAAAGTAGCCTATGTTACTTCCTGAAAACTAAACTTTCTAATTGTAAAAGAATTTTTCAAATCGGTCCTTTTGTTTCGGAGCCTATTCAATACAAACAAACAAACAAACAAACAATCAAATCTTTCCTCTTTATAATATTAGGATATATGAATCTATCCCGACGCACATCAGAGATTCTTCAACAATTTTGCTGATTGTTTTGTCATGTGTTTCGGTATCTTTTGTAAGATACAATCCTTTGTTAGGTGACATCCACCATTTTTGTATCTCGTCATGATATATTAAGAATATTGCGTCCGATCTACCACGAAAGTTGTTTCCGTTGTGGCACTGATGATCTTCTATTTCGTTCTTTAAAATGTCTTCTACAACGTTCTCAACAGCTTGGTTTGTGTAAAAAATTAGTTTGCTTAAGAAGTCTTTTACCAAACTCTTACCATGTTCGCTACATTGAAATAAAAGTTTAGGAAAGTTTTTCACTTTTACCTTGAATTTGTGAAAATCTTGAATTTTAAATTTAAGTTTTTTAAACAACCTATTAGCAAGTTTTACTATTGATTCAAAGCTATCTGTGAACTTAATCATTTTATTGTTTTCATCTAGAACTAGTATATTACCGATTACACCAGCTATTCCTCCATTAGGTTGTAGAAATCCTTTTACAAGAGTTTCATCTATAGTCACTTTGTTGTTGGGTTGCGATTCCTCTATTAAATAAATTATTTGCGACGTTAAATGATTTAACCTCTTTTCAATTGTTTTATCGTTTCCTCTTAATGTTAAGTCTTTGTTACCAACGGCAGCGGGCACTTTAAATGGTCGCGATGATAATATTTTCTTTGCAGCTAGATGAATTGCTGCGTCAACGGATGACTGGCATACATCTATTTTGTTCAACTGTTATTTTAAATCTTCTGATATCTTTTTATTCATAAACTCCAGCTTCCCATGTTTATTATACGTTATTACACTTCCAATCAGTTTGCTTAACCTTGCTGGAGTAGGCTTGTCTATAGTATATATGGACAGAAATAAAAAATTTGTGGCATCGTCTACCTTACGTTTTTTTTAGAACCTCCATGAAAAATGTTTCTCTGAATGACGTAATAAATTCTTCGTTCGATGTAAAGAAATCTTCTCGAAATCGACTCGATGTCCTGCAGGTTGAATATCGGAATGAGCATTATTCTTTGCGCTAAGATCACGTGGTAGCAGAGAACAAGCTCATCGTTGAGCATCATTCGAAAATCAGCATTATCACAAATAAACTGTGCAATGTTAATTGCCAGTGCTGTGATTTGTTCTTTTACAGCCAATTTACACAGAAATTCAACGTTTTCATTGTTGTAAGAAGGATGAAATCCATCAGTATCATTGGTACCTATCAAATCGTTTAGATAGGTGGCAAACCTTATTTCAGGCTCTTTTTTTATTTTGGTCACTATTTGCGGTTGTGTGCAATACGAATAGACATTCAGTGTCTTCAAACTCTCCATCAAAAAGCAAGTTTTTATTACTCAATTTGAAAGCACGTTTTATTTTAAGATAACTATCAAAATATATTTAGTCAAATCGTTTTCGTTGTTAAGCGTATGAGCGCATTTTTGTTCTCTCTGTGTTTTGCTTGCATGAAAACTGCGATGGGTCGATCAAGCCCTCTTAATTTTGCTCGAAAACAGATGTCATCAAATGCACCAATCTTGTCGACATTAGTGGCTAAATACAATTCTTTGATATCATCGTTATGTCTCGCTCTATACAGCAGTAGGCTAAGAAGTTTAGTTTCATACAGCTGTCCGTGAATTCCCCAAGATCTTGGTCGCTTTCTATACAATGTAACTACTGTTTATTGTTGGTAAAGAATTGTTAAAACGTGTTTATCTAAAACCGTAGTGTGTCTAACAACACCAGTAATTTTTTTGCTGAAGTCCTGATGGTCTGTAAAAAACAAATAAATAATATAACAATTCATTAGTAAGCAAGGCTGGTACTCGTAACGAGGTTCGCGTCAAAGCATGTGATGCGGTGTTGCTGATGAGGAAAAATTTCGTATATAAGCGTTATAATAGAGTTAAATTTGACCGCAGTTACCCCATCTGAAAAGATTTGTTTAGTTGCATTAGAGATTTTCCTAAAGTAGCTCGTCCAGGAACCGCATACTTACTAACTAACAATTAACCATGCCATGACATGAAAAATGGTCATCTACTTGGAGAGGATTTTTTAAATGTATATATATAACCTTGATCAATTGCTGATCTGTTAAGTTGCGGGCACGAAACCAGCGGTGAGGAGCGATGGCCGAGTGGGGCGGTGGCGATGGAACAATTTTGTACTTGCCGACAGGGGCGGTGGAGAAAGTACAAAATTGTTCCATTGCCACCGCCACCTTAGACGTACTACAAAGGTAGGTGTAGATAATATACCTTCACAGATTTCACAGCTTCAAAATGTTGCAGTAAAAACGTCCCAACTTTAACTCACGAACAAAGAGATTTTAGAAAACTTTGTGAAGTTTTTTTTTTATTCTAAGAGACACAAAAACTATAAAATATTATTATCACTTCATTGTTATTGACTTCGTAATGAAATAGGAACACAATTTCCGAACCAAATGCATCACAAACTAAACAATGGACATATTTTTTGTTATTAATACAGAAATACAATACTAAGACTATCACCTAGAAGATAACAGTTCTTAACGATAAATTATCTACATTCAACAGTAAAGTTGCCATGACAAAAAATAAATAAAATAAATGTTTGTATTGTATTATTATTTGAATCACAAATACTCACAAATACTCTTCAGTCAAGTGACATTTCAGACGATCCCAAATCCGTTATAAAATGTATTGGTTCAGCGGTATGAATCAATGAATAAAACACGTGATGACTTTATCTAATTTACCTATTCGGATCGCAAAACACTAAAATCGATTTTGGATCGGATGAAAATAGACTGGAACCGCAAAAGAAATTGCAATTGAAATCAAACCGGTTAAATAGTAGATAAGTTCTGCAATAAATACTTGGATACGGCTAGCACAGGAGTGTGGGGATTGGCACAGGAAAAGACAGGCCTTTGCCCACCAGTGGATGCCTTCCTTCGGGCTGTGATATTATTATGATGTTGATGATGATGATGGTGAAGTTTTGCAAGTCCATAGCAGCCACTTAGACCAACATAATGGCTATTGAACTGGTCTGCCCAACTGTGTACTCTATCCAATTGAATTTGTAGAGATAAAAATACCACTAAATCCTTCTCAACACGGGTGAAAATGTAACTGAATTTATTTATGGAAAGGTTATTTTAACAGACGTGTAAATGTTACCCTTTCAGCAGTTGAATATGTGTGAAAGTGATATGGGCTGGAAGTGATGTATTCATTTATTTTTATGTGGAAAAACGGAAGTGTTAAAACTATCTAATGAAGCGATTTTTTTTTTGCGACTCGGTTTAAAGTTTCACTGTATCGATAAGATTTTATACTTCATTGAATAGTACAGCTCTTGAGTTTCTTCGTTCAATATACGCCCGTCAGCGGGCGAATAATTGAGCTCAACACGAGGAGTGTTGACGTTTCGCGAGAGCTCAGTCATTCCCGCACTGCGTAGCTATCTCAGGCACCGTCTCAGTTAAGCGGTAGGCCTGTGGATGTCTTGTTAGGAAAATACTATGTAGCAAACCAATTTTCAGCAGTAGCAAACCAATTTTCAGCAGTAGCAAATGCTCCCATTTATTAAAAATGGGATTTGATATAGTTTTAAGAAATCTGTCGGCTCCGGCATTGTTTATATCTTCTTAATTTCAGTCAACTTTATTTAGTTTGAAATCACATTATGTTTATATTGTTATGTTCACATTTGTTAAGACCATAATTTTTGGAACATGTATAACGCCTATATCAAACTAATATTATAAAGGCGAACGTATGTGAGTATGTATGTTTGTCTCTTCTTCACGTTAAACCTACTGAACGGATTTGGCTAGCAGTTTATAACCTGGATTAACACATAGAATATCTTTTTATCCCGATATTCCCACTGGATCGAAACTTATGCGGGTGAACCGCGGGGCGCAGCTAGTTGCCTAATAAAACAGAATTATGATTAGTAATAATTTTGAACTAAATGCAGTATCCTCCGTGATCGCTTTCATAGTCACAGTAATGACGATGTCACTCGGGATGTCTAACAGTAGACGTTTACAAGTTACATCTACTCATTACATTGTGTTTTTATTGCCATAATCTACACATTAAAATGTTTTTTTATGAGTTTTATTGCACTATATGGTCAGCTAGCAACCTCAACAATTGATCATAATATATTATATTATTCTTGTCTAACTGTTTATTTATTTTTACTTCGATGGTCCTAGCTTATCACATGTGACGTCGAGTTACAGCTTTATTAGGTATATGTAAGCGGGCAAGCCCTTTATGCCTGAAGGCTTTTATTTGTGGTATTAAGTTCTGTTTTGAGTTTTTATTTTCGCTTGAGTACCTACCTATAGATTTCGATATTGTTGTTGGTATATTATCGTGTTTTATGTTGAATAATGTAAATTATTTTGCATACTATTTTGATGTATAGAATTAGAATTGAATTGAATGTATTAGAATTAGAAACTGAAAAGACAGCAGTGCTGCTGGGGAGTTTGTTGCGCCAATTCTTCCTAGCTAAAGCACTATGTCATTTTGACGTTCGAAAAGTGCTGGTTCTCAGCCTAGTTTGAATAAATGACTTTTGAATTTGAATTTAAAAATTAGCGCAATATTGAAGACAAGATTGCAAGGACGTAGAAAGTAGATCTGAAGAAGCAAACAAGGCAAAGGAACATCCCGAGCGCTTTACCCAATCAGACTGGCTTACGAATTGTCGGATTAGTGGCCGAGTATTATTGCCTGGTTTCATTTGCTTTTGGGTTTTGGTAGGGCTTAAAGTCGATATACTCAGCAGTAAATAACTCTCGAGAAAATCTCCGTCGAGAATTAAAAATATATAATTCTTATTGAAGTTTTTAAGTAGGTAGGTATTGCATTTGTCAGTGTTATATTATGGCATGGATTTAATCGAACGTCAAATAATTCCCATTTTATTTTCCTAAAAATATTAATTAAGCTCCGCCATATGAGATCCGATTTCGATGGTAATTTTTTATTTTATTAATATATTTGACCGTTAAACTTTTTTGGTAGTAAGTTTAAATTTGTCTAAAAAAATTTGGTGAAGATCTCATGAGGATCTTCAGCGTGATGAGCAGAATAGCTTCTCAAAATGCAGTAAATTGCTCCCAATTTATTAATTTATAAGCTTTTATTTAACTTGCCTTGTTAAGATTTTTCCGTTACATACTATGTATTGGTCAAATCTTCGCCGTCGTCAAATTAAAATAAAATAATTATTTTTGGTACTCAATTGCCAAAACAAAAGTTGAAAACTGTTACTACAAGCTACGGAGATGGCACTTTCCAAGCGGCATCTAAGCCGTTCTGTCAAATTTATACAATACATGCGGACTTCAATGAAGATGCAGTTGGTTTTGTGCCTCTAGTTTACGCATTTCTTCCTGACAAATGCTAAAATACCTTATAATCGTTTTTTTTTTTGGGTACTAAAGGAACAATTTGGCATGAACATAAAAACATACAAATGTGATTATGAAATTGCAGCGATGCAAGCGGTGAAAAAAGTGTTTTCTGGTGCATTAGTTAAGGGATGTTATTATCATTTTCAGAATGCCAAAGTTTGAGCAATACTCGTGAAGGTAGAAAAGTTACGCATCTTTGCACTTTATTACCCTTACTGCCACTAATAATAAGAAAGCACTCTAGGCTAGGCTCTCCTGAAGCATATCTAGGCGTTTGTGAAAAGCACCACAAACTGATTCTTTTACGAAATTCAAGAACTATTTTGATGATCAATGGATCATAAAAGTAACCAGTAAAGTTTTTAGTTGTTATGGAGAAAAGAATAGGACCACTAACGCCATCGAAGGGTGGCATAGACGCTAACACAAAAATAACAACTAAACCATCACTGTTTAAATGTTTTTTAATTTAAAAAAAAGAAGCAAATATCGAAATTAAAAAAAAAAAAAAAAGTATTTTAAGGAGAACAAAATAAGTATTAAAGTATTACAAAAAGATGAAAGAATTAAGATCATTATTTCGGATTGATTAAATAGTAATATTAGTGTAAGTGATTGTATGACGCATCTAGCTACTTTGAGTTACAATACCTACTGAATCATAATTATTATATTATTTGAAAAACCCTAGACCCTTCATGTTGGTGGTCGAATGAAAGGTATCGAAAATGTCCGTATTATTTTGGTTTTGTGGCAGAAGAATTCAGTGTAGTTTACTAAATTCACCTGGGTTAATTCACTTAGGTCCATAAACCCAGGTTTACTTTTAGTCGATATACTTAATGCACCCAGGTGAATAATATTTACAAAAAGTATTGTTAATGCACCTAGGTGATTAACCCAGGTGAATTAAGTAAGTAAACTACATCAAGAATTTCCTATTATTTTGGGTTTGTTTCGATTTACTTTAGTTTATAAAAAAAACTATTCCTATTCTGTTATTTAATGTGATTTTGTGTTTTATTGTACATTTGGTGAGTTGCGAATCTAGTTAGTTGAGAATCTGGTGACTTGCTAATAAGCGCTACCATCACCTGGCTCCAGCACTCAGGATTAGCTCCAGACCAGGGAACTCTTCAACGGTCAACAGTACAGTCACGAAATTATATATACGCATTTAATTATGATAGTTCTTTCTTAAGTCCACCATGACCTGGCTGCTGCATCCAAGATTGGCTCCAGACGAGGAAACTGCTCAGCAGCCAACAGCAGAGACATTAAATTTGATATACTTATTCAATTATGATGGCTCGTTCTAAAGTTTACCACGATCTGGCTGCTGCATCCAGGGTAAGTTTCAGAAGAGGGAACTCTTTAGCGGTCAGCAGTACAGACACGAAATTTAATATACGCATTTAATTATGATAGTCTGTTCTAAAGACGACCATGACAAAAGTGCAAAAAGCATTCCTGCGTTTTCTTTACCGAAGAACTCTCGGTTACTATCCTCTACCTCTATCCTACCAAGTTCCTCTTAGGATGTCTGGGATATCATACGCTGTAGACCAGAATGGCCAGGTAGGCGTTATGCTCAAACTGTGGAAGGGTATGACGGATGCGCCTGATATCCATAATTAACTGATTCGACTTTACACACCGAATAATTATCTCCGTGGCAGAAAACATCAACTGCTAAGCGTGCCTTCGTGTCGGAAATCAGCTCGTATTGCGTCTCCCATACCGCACGTGTTGACCGCACTAAATAAGCTCTTGGAAGACAGTCCGGACAGCGATCTGTTTTATAATAAATTCGCCAATTTAATGGTTATGTGCCTACATTTTTGTGAAGATAATAGTATTTAATTGTTGTTATTCGTTATGTTTGTACCTATTATTATATACTCTGATTTATGTAATTGGTTTTCTAAGCCGTGTAAATCAAATAAATAAATGACCTGGCTGTAGCAGTCAAGATTGGCTCCAGACGAGGAAACTCCTCAGCGGTCAACAGCACAGACACAAAATGTTATATACGCGTATTCAATTATGATAGCCCATTCTAAATTATAGCACCCAACGATTGATGTTGGATAGTCTTTTAGGGGTATGAGGAACAGGGTGTAAAGTTCACTCATCCACCATAGAAAAGGGAGGATATTCCGACCAGACGGGTGTTGTGTCTGGCGGGCCGACTGCCCGACTGTTGATGTCGGATAGTCTTATATATTATGTCATTCGCGCGGTAAACTCTAATTGCGTGATGCAGGATTTGTGTGACGTCATGTCTTTGATGCGTAGTTCGTATGTGGCGGTGTAACCGCTACAGTCTTATATGTCGTTCTCTAACTGCGCGATGCAGGATTTGAGTGACGTCTGGATTTTGTGTGACGTCAGGTCTTTGATGCATACTTTGCATGTGAAAATGTAGATGCCGCCACAGGTTCGTTGGATTTGTTTTTACAAGTACCTTTCAAGTGAAGGAAGGAAGGAATTTATTTTAAGTTTTTGAATGGCTCTTTATTTTTATTTTTTTACTACGGACGCTTTTACGAACGTGCTTTCTACATTGTTCTCACATGCATTATTTCAAAATTAATGATATACCCATATTTAAAAAAAAAAAAAAACAAAAAAAAAAGAGTGTCCGTGGAGTTTCTTGCCCATTCTTCTCCATAGGTACCGTGCACGTCTTTCTACATTGTTTTCACATGCAAAATTTCAAAATTAATGATATAACCCATATTTTATGAAAAAAAAAAAAATTAAAAGATTGTCCGTGGAGTTTCTTGCCCATTCTTCTCCATAGGTACCTACTACGCTTTGGAATGGGCAACTAGCACACTATCACAGCTAAGTATGCTTTACAAGTTAACGAGTAATAATCTGATCGATTATTACTCATTAACTTGTAAAGCATACTTACATTTGCAATTAGAATGTATGGGAGAACATGTTTTTCAACTACAATGTTAAAGTTTGTTCTTGAGATAAATTTATCTCAACTACGGAACCCTTCATTGTGCTTGGTCCACGCAATTGGTCGGTTTTTAAATTTGAATTGGACGTATTGTACGAAATCATGTTTTTTATATGAAAAAAAAAGTAAATTCATCTCAACTACGAAACCCTTTATTGTGCGTAGTCCACGCACTTGGCTGGTTTTTAAATTTAAATTGAATTGGACGTATTGTACGATGTCATGTTTTTGATAGGAAAAAAAGTAGGTCATCGCCATTAAATCTTAAGAGCGTTGGTAGCATTCAATATTTCCGAACGCTAAAACTACAAGCTATCGTTAATAGTTTGTTGCTGCAGGTCTACTCCATAGACACGAAATCCGAAGATTAGCCGAAGTTACGGGTGATTCCTACTCCTTATCACCTACGGAGATAAGATTAGTTTGGGGCCTGATCTAAAAATGAAAGGTCAATTGTTGCAAAAAAGTTTGTGCTCGCAAGATCTACTGTTCGCAGAACTAGTAGTATAATTAATGCGCCTTTTTTTTGTGAACCTCAAATATTTCCTGTTGAGCTGTCCTTAATATACTAAATAATCAAGTAACTATGACCAACTTGGATGTAGCGCTCGCTGGCCGCTGCTGTGGAACCGCTCGCTTGTTATAGTTCTAAACTAACCTAACCCATTTGTTCGGGGTGCCTCAGTTTAGTTACTGCGACCAGCTCGGCTTGCGCGTGGTTTTACCCTAAGTTACTTTCTGCAAGCAACTGTGAAAAAAGGCCAGAAGGTTGAGGCCAAAAAGTTTTTAAAGGTTCCTTAATTTTAAAAAGCGTAGGTACATTATTAGTGGAAGGTTAATCAATAAATTTTAGAAGATCAATATTAAGTATTTCCGTTGTGTGTCCTTATTGCTGTTATTTTTATGTTCTACTTAACTATTTTCAATGATGCAAACTACAAATGTTGAAGCCGTGCTTTTTTAATTTTCTTCTCAAAAAAAATATTCTCTACTTAATTTAACTTCTGCATATAAAATCTATGTTTCATCTTGTTTCGTCGGGTCCCATCTGACCTGTTTAGCCGGAAACCCACCATGCATAAGATATGAGCAAACTTGACCCATTTTGTACAAGATAAAGATAAAGATAAAGATAATATTATACAAGTATATAGATATACAAGTTAATATAAATATTATTCTCCTGAGGAAAAGTTTGTATTAATAAAAAATACTGTTCCCTCTGTGCCCATAAAAATATATCTTCGGGATCTTGTAAGCGAGAACATCAGATGTTTTATTTTGAGAATAGGTATTTGACCGCGATAATACTCCGTAATTATGATTTCAAGCAGGTAGATGATTTCAGTGACCTTTCATAAAAATCCCAAGGTCAGCAAAGGATGATCTAATATTTATCATAACCGTCAAATCACGAAATGAAAGCTTTTTTAACTAAAGCCAGTGCCACCTTTTATTACGTGCTTATTTTCCTTTTCATAAGAACCAAAACGTTACCTAACCTGCCTTACTAATCAATAATAGTAAATTTAGGGCTATTAACAGAAAATAAAGATGGCGTACCTAATACTCGAGACGAGTATCGGCGTCCTAAGTTTATTTGGACGATAAATGACCTTCTTTTAGAAGAGGCAAAGGTAACAAATTGAGCATTTTATTATTCTGCACCCTTGTAATCGTATTGGGCTCAAGTGGAGGTCAACGGGCACTTTTATATTTTTCCTGGCTTTACTTTTTCTGGGCTATCTATTTTGTTAAGCTGCTTTTAGTAATAAGTTAGGTGGTGTGTTTTGTAACTCGTTCCTACGTCGGTGAAAATCAGGGAAAAAAACCATGAATGAGAGT
This sequence comes from Xanthia togata, assembly GCA_963853775.1. Lineage (NCBI taxonomy): Eukaryota > Metazoa > Arthropoda > Insecta > Lepidoptera > Noctuidae > Xanthia > Xanthia togata. Next base: position 10,361,696 of record OY970806.1, read on the forward strand.
TTTTTTTCACATTTCTGATCGACATTGGCTAAAACCAGTCAAGTTCAGAATGTCTTTGAATGTCTTATTTATGGTGAAAACCACATCAAAATTAGTTATAAGGTTTATAAAAAATAAGCGGTCACAAAGACAGACACGAAGTACGATTTTGTTTTATACGAGTACAATGTATTAAAGATAGATAGGTAAAAACTTAGTTTAAGGCACTTGTCCCACTGCCGATGAGTAAGCAACTCTATTTTCAACGATTTTCTTGCTCAAGAAACGTAAACCCGCCCGATTAAGTAAAAGAGACACTTAATTTAAATTTGATCACTGATTGCTCACACCACCAGCGAGTACTTTTTTGTCGCAGCGACAGGAGCTATCAAAGACATTACTCGCTCAGCGACGCTCGCTTGGCGGGCAGAACACATGCCCAGAGACTCGCGTTTGGTACATACGCATACCAAGGAGTAATCGCTTGTCGCCGTCGGGTACTCGTTTTTAGTTGCTCTACTTGCTTCTTGTTAATCGCGGTGGGACAGATACATACCTATTATATATAATATAATATATATTAATAGTTGATCGCTGATTGTTCACACCGGCCGCTGGCGAATACCCATTTGTCGAAGCGACAAGAGCTATCAAAGAGAGTGCTCCTTAAGCACCGTTCGCCTGGCGAGCAGAACACTCGCTAAGAGACTCATACTTGGCATGGCACATACGCATGCATACATGTAATCACTCGTCGCCGTCGCTGTTCGTTGCTCGCCAACTCGTTTTTAAAGTTCCGTACCTCAAAAGGAATAAACGGAATCATATAGGATCACTCGTGTGTCTGTCTTTCTTCTGTCACAGCCAATTTTCTCCGAAACTAATCGACTGATTTGTAAACATTTTTTTGAAGTTTTTTACATACCTTGAGCTTATTTATATATTTAAGAAAATAGACGGCAATTGACAATTCCGAAACTAATCAGCCTAAAATTATGAAAAAAAAATACAGATAATAGTTCCATACTTATACATTACAGGAAAACCTATATGAAGTCTATGGTCTTAAAATAACATGGTCAATCTTCCAATATAGTGCGTACAAAGTAAAATTTGCATTGTATGGGAGAACATGTTTTTCAACTGCAATGTTAAGTTTGTCCTTGGAATGAATTCATCCCAACTACATGCAACCCTTCATTGTGCGTGGTCCGACACGCACTTAGCCAGTTTTTTTAGTTGCTAGCTCTACTCGCTCCTTGTAATCGCCACGGCGTGTAACCTAGTACCTAACTACGTAGGTACACAAGTGACAGTTATTAACGATTTATAGAAACACTACCATCTATCCTGCTAGAGCCCGAATTTGTTTTTATTTTGACTTGAAATGGTATTCCTTAGTAACAATAATTTTGACTCTCCAGAAAACTTCGAGTAGTTTTAATAATAAAATCCGTTCGCTAACACCTTCGCAAAGAAAATAATGAAGCTTACTTGAAACAACACTAAACAATATCGTTTCTTATTTCAATAGATTTTTTGCCTTTCTGGGCAATTAAGCGCCTAAAATTATTTCCGAATTAGGCCCTTTGTACACATACGTTTTTCGTGCCGTGAATAACTACGGTTTCTTCGCCGTGTGTAGGCACGGTCATCAGTGTTGTATGGACCACTATGGAAGCTTGGTAACAGACACGTTTTTCTACGGCACGGTTTATACGCCGTGTGTAAGCACGGTCGTCAGTATTGTATGGATCACTATGGGAGCTTGTTGACAGATACGTTTTTGCTACGGAGCGGTTTATACGCCACACCGTAAAGAAAACGTGCCGTGTATAACGGGCCTTAAGGTTTATTTCTCTTTTATTTCTGAGATGTCCTACATTTCAGATGGTTAAACTTGACCAAACAATATTTTATGGTAGGTAGTTTTTATTTTATGTCTCCATGATCGAAGGAAGTCGTGGTTTCTACATTATAAGTTTTTAAGACCAATCAAGTGTTAAATATCTTTCTTTTTTTTATTAATTTCCTGGAGGGTTGTTCTTGTTAAGATTTGCTTACATTATTACTTTAATTTAAAATTGTGATGTAGTTGATGAAACATTTTTATACATTCACATGATTCACATAATTTTATTGAACGAACGCAGAATAAAATGTTGTGAGGTCTCCACTCAAACAAATACAAATATTTATGATTTACTCCTGAAAGTATTTAAGTATCTCTTCATTACCATAAATATCTTACTTACCATATACATTACTTACCCTAAAAGTGATTATTTTGTTCCAGAGCATCATTTCTATCCGTGTGTGTCAGGAGGCGTGTGCCCTCAGATGAGAATCTCAACACCGATTATGCACCAATACAGAGGTATCCCAGGTAAGTCATAGTGATTATTCTAACGGTCAGCACCCATTGAACAGGAAAATTTAGAATGAACTAAATCACAACTGAAATAGAGTTGAAAATAGCATACGCGAACACATAACCCGAACAAGCCGGATTCCGGCTTTAGCACCGTAGACCACATACAGAAGACCAAAGAGTACAACCTGCTTAGCGTTTGTGGACTACGAGAAAGCCTTCAATTCGATCGAGCGATGGGCTTTACTGCAGTCTCTTTAACGGTGCCAGATCGACTATCGATACATCGAGGTCCTAAAGTGTCTGTACAAAAACGCCACTATGTCAGTCCGACCCCAGGACCAGAACTCGAAACCTATCCTTCTGCAGCAAGGTGTGAGACAAGGAGACGTTATCTCTCCGAAACTGTTCATGCATGACGCTCCACTGGAGGATATCTTCAAGGTTCTGGACTAGAAAGGGCTAGGCATCAACATCAATGGCGAGTATATCACTAACCTTCGGTTTGCCGACGACATAGTTATCATGGCTGAGACCATGGAGGACACAATGCTCGATGACCTCAGGAGAGTCTCCGAAAGATTGGGTCTTAAAATGAACATGGACAAGACAACGGTCATGTCAAATGCCCATATAACACCCACTCATGAAGATCGGAGACGCTACGCTCAAAGTTATGGACGAGTATGTTTACCTAGGACAAACTGTCCAGCTAGGTAGGTTTAACTTCGAGAAAGAGATAAGTCGTCGAATCAGACTCGGCTGGGCAGCGTTCGGGAAGCTACGCAGTATCTTCTCGTCCCACATACCGCAGTGTCTCAAGACGAAAGTCTTAGACCAGTCCGTGTTGCCAGTGATGACTTATGGCACTGAAACGTGGTCGCTCACAATTGGCCTAATCAGAAGACTAAAAGTCACGCAAAAAGCAATGGAGAGGGTTATGCTTGGAGTTTCCCTACGTGAAAGAATCAGAAATGAAGAGATCCTAGGTATCCAACATAGCCCAAAAAAGTGGCAATGGGCAGGGCACATTGCTCGTACAACAGATGGCCGAAAGGCTCTGGAGTGGCCACCGCGTGCCGGAAGACGTAGCGTTGAAAGGCCTCCCACAAGAAGGACCGATGACCTTGTAAGGCCGCAGGAATCCGCTGGATGCGGGAAGCACAGAAGCACAGAATTAGTCGAAGTGGCGGTGTTTGGGGGAGACCTATGTCCAGCAGTGGAGGTTTTTTGGCTGAAATGATGATGAACACATAACTATACCAATCCGCACCGGCCTAGGGTAGTGGATCACAGCCCACTCTGTCTTCGAGAGAGAAAGCCTATGCCCCAGCTGTGAGAACGTTATTCTTAGGCTGATTATGTTGAACACGCACCTACGCCAGTACATTATCTCTTGCAGGTCATTGTCAACTCTATTTTGTAATGATTAAGGGCTAGCCTGCTCTAACATTTTGCTGCTCTATGGGCGCTGACCGTATCACATTGGTAGTGGCTGTGTGACATTTTCCCTCAGTACTCAGTTAAAGATATTTCTGCATCCACCAGGTTCGGCCAACCAAGCCCGGCACCGCCCGAGCTTTGTGCTTACGACGCCGATTTGGAGTGCTCATACTTCCGCAGACGGCCACGGTCTGTGTGCAGCCAACCTGACCCCAAACGCTACACCTGGATGCCAGAGGATGAAGACTTCACCCGGATGGAGTGGCCACAGTCAGTACTATTATTCCTAATACTTGAATTTTAGATTTAGTTTATTTTTTAAAAGAGAAATGTTGTCTGAGCCCGGTTTGGTACTTTTTATTTGGGTTTTGGCAGAAAAAGCAAAGGAAAATTACCACAAATCTATTTTAGTCATCAGACAACTAAATTAAATAAGAACATAGTAGTAAACCAACAATTACCAAATAGCAAATGAGACTGAAACTTTGAACCAAATACCAACGAGCTACCCTATCTCTTCGACGACGCATCGACGCGACGCTTGCTAAGAGAAAATTCCAAACCTTTAATTAAATGCCGAATTTGCGTACCCACATTTGATAAACAGAACAATGTGACTGGGTTTCAAATGAGTAAGGAAGTTATCTAGTAAGCAAAAACTCTAAAATTTACGATCCTTCTATTTTTGGGCACAAAAAAACAACGGGAGAACAAAGAGTTTTAAAATTTACATGGGTATGGGGAAAAAGAATGGTTCGTTTGTCTTCACGATTCTACTCGCATAATTGATTCTGAGGTTACGACCATTAAAAATCCCAGGAATGAAAAAATGCGGGTCATGAAAAGATACAAGATACAACATTCAACATTCCTGCGGAATTTCCATAAAGACAATAAAACTCAACTGGATCATATTCCAGATTCAAATGAAATCTCCATTTTATTTGTTTTTGTGTTAATGATGTATTACCATACATTGTTTGAGCTTGATCTGGAATATAAAATATTCAATACAAAATAAATACAACTTTCACTATACGAGAAAGATACAAAGCTTTCAGCACTTCTGTTCACAATCATCTACAGGGTTATTTGTTATATGTCAGCAATCCATTATGGGGATGCAGGATAGAGAGGTCATTTACATCCAAATGACCCCTCCTTTTGACTCCAATGCAAATGTCATCAATTTTCGAGTCATTTGACATTTTTATTTCATACATTTTAAAATATAAAATGTCAAATTACTCGAAAATGATTGACATTGGCATAGGGGTCATAAGGGGTAATTTGGTTGCAAATGACCTCCTACATCTTTAGGGGTATGAGGAACAGGGTGTAAAGTTCACTCATCCACCATAGAAAAGGGAGGATCCTCCAACCAGACGGGTGTTGTGTCTGGCGGGCCGACTGCCCAACTGTTGATGTCGGATAGTCTTATATATGTCGTTCGCGCGGTAAACTCTAATTGCGCGATGCAGGATTTGTGTGACGTCATGTTTTTGATGCGTAGTTAGTATGTGGCGGTGTAACCGCTACACATCCCCTTAACGGATTGCCGATTATATAACCAATCACCCTGTATAAACAACACTAATTCAACACGGTACACGATTGTCACAGATCACTATACACGTATTCAAACTCAAACTCAATCTAAAAAGCATTTATTTCAAATAAACCAATTACAGGCACCTTTGAATTGTCAAGGGGTCAGTCAGTCAGAAATATGAAGTCGCCCATTGAGAAGAACGGGCAAGAAACTCCACGGACACTCGTTTAAATCAAAATATATTATGGTTACAAAATATTGGTTACATCATTCATGTTAAAGTTATACATGTGAGAACAATACCAAACATTAAAAGCGCCCGATAGAAATTAAAATAAAACAATTGAAACATTAAATTAAATTAAAATCGCCGTGGCAGCTAAGAGATGACCAGTCCCTACTGACGGCGCCCTTTCACGAACATAACGAATGGATTAGCACCATTCAGCTCAACTATTTTGAAGAGAGCTAAATGATACAACACACGCGCCACCGTCAGCGAGACATTAGAGTGAGCATTACATACTCTCAGCCGCCAGGGCACATTCAAGTCAATGAAAGATATACCCAGTACCTAAATGGTAGCTTTAAAGTCGATACATAGTAATCACACATGTGCGTATCCCAAAAATGTCATAGACACAATTAAAATCCTTTTCAAACGGGATAGTTTAAAATTTTGTTTAGTTACAGTAACTAACACCCTTCTACAAGATTTATATCTCATTCTATTTAAGTTGGCAAAAAATCTTATAAGAAAGGGTGTTGGGATATTTCTGATTTAGAGCTTAGTGTTCCGTAAAAAGGTTTCGTTTATATTTAATTCAGTAGTTGAAAGGATAAAAGTAACGAATGATTAATGATTTGGTATCCTTTATCTCTGTTATTCAAGCTGTTACTTAGATTTATCAGGTAGCTATTATCTTTTTTTACTTTTTTGTATATTTAGTTTAATAAAAGAGATTTTTAAACAACGCTTTTATCAAATTTCCTTTCATTTAAATGGATTTAAATGCTAGCCTAAAAAGGTTACAGTAATATCTGCAATGAAGATTTTGAATCAGAATGTTTGCAATGAAGAAAGGTCTCAAGTTCGAACCCAAGCACCTCTGACTTTTCAGATTCATGTGCATATTGTATAATTATCACTTGCTTCAAAAACGGTGAAGGAAAACATCGTGGGGGTTTCTTCACAATGTATTCCTTTAAATATCTCTACCATGCCTGCTGGCATGCCTGAGGGATATTTCTTGACGGCAAGTCAGAGGCCCACGGGCGGCATTAAAACTCTGACAGTCACTAACTACGCGAAAGAAGAAGATAGTTTAATCTAGGACTAAATTCTCAAGTCCAAGGCAGTCCATCATCAAAACGTGAGAAGAATTTTCCAAATGCATGGGACACGTAACAATATTATAATGTAATTCAAGGCAGGCACTAAGAAAATGGCTTCTTGCTTAATTTTTTCATTCCATTTCTACAGTATTTTTTCGTAATTTACATAAGTAGGCTCTTAAGACTTTCGCTCTTCAAGGTTAAAATCCTTGTATCAATCGACTTTATAAGTCCGACCTTCGTAGTACCTACGTGTGTTGTAAAACAAAAGCTCTTTATTTTTCAGCACGACACGTTTCTTCTGTTTATTGAAGGTTTTTTCACTCAAAACACAACTTATCGAAGAACTTAAGATACGAGTATACCTGCGAAGCTGTTTTTAGAGGCATTGATAAATATTCAGAACCATAGCTTCCGCCCGCGGCTTCACCCACGTGATATCTTAATAAATTATAGCCTATGTTACTCAGTGATAATACAGCATTCTACTGGTGAAAGAATTTTTAAAATCGGTCTAGTAGTTTTTAAGTTTATTAATTACAAACAAAAATATATATTTTATATTATGATTAGTGTAGATTTATGTCCTGCGTTTTTATCACAAACCGTGCAAAATTTAGTCAAGTTGCAGAAGCAACATTGTTTTATGTACTGTCCTCACAAAGGTCGGAGACGCCTCGCAGGCCGCTGCTAGAGGCGGCATTGTCTTCAATTTCCATGCAAACTAAGTGTGTCAACGTTTGCTCGCATTACGACACATGACTAGTGACCGATCGAAGCTTCGATCTTTTTTTCATTTTCGGCCATTTTCGGCAAAAAAATATGATTCGGCCATATTTTGTTTTTAGCCATTTCCAGCTAAAAAATCATGGTTCGGCCATATTTTCGTTTTTGTCCATAATCCAGCCTAAGCTTCGGCCTAAGTTCGGGAATTGACACGCGTCATTCGACCTACTTCGTTAAGCTCGATAATATCAGGTGAATCAATACAACAAGAAATACACGAAATTCCTCTGTTTTATTTCTTTTAAAGCCTATTTATATATTTGAATTATATAACTTCAATCTCTTTTTTATTGTATAATTGCACAGCACATGTGTGAGCACTGTGACCATGTACCTTCTATAAAGCTACCATTTACTGGGTACGTCTTTCATTTACTTGATATGCCCCCCTGGCGGCTAAGAGTATGTCATGCTCACTCAAATGTCTCGCTGGTGGTGGCGTGTGTGTTAGATCGTTGAGTTCCCTTGAAAATGGTTGAGCTAAACGGTGCTGATCCATGCGTCATGTTCGTGAACGGGCGCCATCAGTAGGGACTGGTCATCTCTTATCTGCCACGGCTTATTTTAATCTTTGAATTGTTTTTATCTTTTTATTACGGACGCTTTTTACGTACACGTCTTTCTACATTGTTCTCACATGTATAATTTCAACATGAATGATATACTTACTCGTAAATAATATTTTTTAAGATTTTTTTTATTAAAGAGGTTCTTGCCCGTTCTTCTCCGTATGAACCTACGCTTTGGAATGGGCAATTAGCTTCATATTTCTGACTGACTGACCCCTTGACAATTCAAAAGTGCCTGTAAATGGTTTAATTGAAATAAATGTTTTGAGTTTGAGTATATTGGCTCTTTCTCTCCATAGGTGTAAACAAAAACAAAAATTCAGTGTGCAGCGGAACTATTAATAATATTGTTTAGTGTCTAAATCATTTTCGGCTTCGTTTTCGGCTGAAAACCCATTTTAGGTCGGACAGGCTCTACAAATGACATATAGAAACTGACTGACGGCTTTCAAGGCGGTCCATGACAGAAGTTATGCACTCAACGCACTTTCGGGGCCATGAATTTTATTATTACTGTCGTCTAGTCGCTGCTAGCGGCGATCCCGTACTCTATGACTGCCCCAGATAAACTTTCCTCCACTTAATATCTCGGACAAGTTGATACAAATTCAATAAATTCCATGATTTATGTTTCAGATCGGTAATAGAAGATAACGCGGGTTGGCCCCAAAATTATAATGTGGACCAAATCGCGTCAGTCAGTCGAGGAGGCTCGTTACCTCGACCACCTTCTATAATTCCGTAAGTATTACAAAATTAAATAATTTATTTTATTCGAATGTTTAACTTCTCCGGCAACTGAAAGCACAATCGATCAAGTTTTGTAATTTAAATCTCCGGTCAAATCTCATTTGCGGGAAAGTCCGAAAGGGATACCGTGGCCCCCTGGCATTGCACAGGCAACAGAAGGAACACGGGTGGGTTTTAGTCAGTAAGAGTCTGACACGCCATCCTGCTCCACCTAGAGCGGGAGGAGTCATTTGATAATTTCCCACCAAAAAAAAAAAAAAACACAAAGGTCAAATCTCATATACACAGTATAAATTAGTACAGTATTCTATCTTCATAGAAAACGGCCGAATCGACGCGCTTCAAATCTCAGTGTATATCAGTACGCAACAGTATCGAGTGCGTGGCAGTTATGCACGGACGCAAAAGGTTTTACCGAGCGGCCGTAGGTAATTTCAAGGTCACTGCTGAGATATAATACTTATTTATTCTGTGGCCTAAGTTACCAGATTAGATTTTTTTCATTTATTAACAGCAACCATACATATGGTTGATATGAAACTGGTAGGGTAACAAATTCAAAACGGTTTGGGTTAGAGATTCAGGCAATGTCTTAAGAATATTTAGAAAAACCGACATAGTTCACAGACTGTGATAACTTAGAGCTTTTCAGAGAGGCTTTTATAAAAGTAAAAGTTGTGACTTTAACTAAGTTAACATTTATATACTTAAATCATAGGCAAGTTTTTCTTACGAGAATAATCAAATATAATTACAGTGCCTGAAGAAAATTCAAGTTCTTTTAATTAAAAAGGCACAAATGAGACGTTGCCTAAGAAAGTTCGATATCCCTTTAGATATTATTTTCTTAGAAAATGTTTCGCCTTGAGATAACAACGCAATGTAATGTTCCTTTGACGATGTTTTTTTTTTATTCAATTTCGTGTTTTTATCTTTTTCTCAGTATTTTTCTTTTGAAAAGAACCTTAAGACGACCTAGACTGGTGAAGGAATTGTGATATTTTTATTAAGGAGTGTAAATAGAACATTTCCATTTTATTCTGACTTAAATATTTTTCTTGTAACTTGCGCAAAGGGATTGCGCGTCTGTAGCGACCGAACTAAGAAAGTGGGTTCCGTTTGCTGTTTCAACTCGGTATTTTTCTTTCTAGAGTGTCTCTTGTATAGTGATTTTATAGTATCATTATGTTAAGTTAGGTTAAAAAGTGGCTTTAAGGAAAAGTGGACCAGTAGAGTGGCGTCAATAATAATAAGTAGGTACCTACACAACTGGAAATGGTTCCTATGCGGAACGAATGATCTGATAATTAAGGATGACTGAAGAACATTGGCATTTAGCTGGATATTGTAGTCTCACCGAGTTTTAGTGGTAGTATTTAGAAACCTGAAAGTGTCGCAATCAATCATTGGTGCAACCAACCAGTGATTGGTTAGCAAAGGTCAGTTTGCAACCCCGCTTCATGTAAAAAAATTCGTTATCTACCGCAGCAAGGTAGAAAATAATGAAACAGAGTGTTCTCAATATTAATAACATAACATCACGCCCACATTACCTGTACGGTTGGGCAGAGGTACAGTCACGAGCAATAATATGTAAATACTTGGCAAAATGCAAAAGCGATTTACTCGGGGAATTACGATTGCAACTTTGAAATACGACCTATTCCATAATAGTATGGGTTCCAATATACTATGTTCATAATAACACAAAATTACAATCAACACAGGAGGAGAAAATCACTTTTAAAAGTTACTAAGTGCATACATATTGGTGCTCGTGACTGTACATAGTGGGTATACCCACATTTCGCCAGCTAATATTGATCTATAAGGCGAAAACGTCAGGGTAGCCCGCGAAATTCAAATTTTCTCACGTTTTTTTTGCAATTTGCTGGTCAGGGTAGAATTATAATCATAGAAATCATGAATACAACAACTCGAAGTTCATGTAATCCTATTGAATGACTATTTCATGAAATCATGACATTTGAGGATTATGCTAACTTATGGAGTTGTGTTGCCGATTCTAATGATTATAATTCTGTAAAGCCATATTTGTCACGGTCACGCATCATATTTTAATCAACATACAACCTGACACTGTCCTGCAAATAACAAAAAATTAAAGAAATTTTAATTTTCCTGGGCTACCTTAGCGTATCCCCTTAATGTTATTACGATCATAGTTTCTAGTTGTACCAATGAACTATATTTCTGCTTTGTTATTTAAAAAAGAAAGTATTTTTTAAATAATTTTAATCCACAGATAGATTTATATAATTAGGAGTGTACCTACCTTTTCTTTTTCTTTTTAGTTCCGGCTCCTTGTGCATGTCCTTTTGTATTCTATATATTAAAAAGTTATCTGTTAAACTCAAAAGTTAAGTTGCCTTTATACAGAAGAATATTTTAGTGTTCAACAACCTGAGAGAAATTCATTCGTGCAAGAAATACCTATTAGAACAGGCTAGATTTCTCATAATACAAGTAAACACTTTTTATTTCTACAGAGTCAATTAAAATACCTGGCCAAACTTCACAGACCTGTTGAATATCGATAGGAGGATAATGAGGATAACACAAAACTAAAAGTCTTCAACGCCTCTCTAGTTTCGCAAGCTAAAATTATTTGACCTTTATTTATATGTATTTAAATTATAAAAATATTTAAATTATGTTCATATTTTTAGATAGGTACCTACTTCTATTTAATAATTGAGGGACGTAATGACAATTTCAATACAAATCTATTTGCATAAGCAGTATCGACACTAGCATGAAAAATAAACCTCATGCTTCATACATTGTTGATGAAACTACCCACATAACCTCAATACTTGACTCTTGGAGCATTTTATTTCTGTTTCATCCCTTTGTGACGTAACACGTCATGCGGTGTAGGTCAGTGAAAAGGTCAAGTGATGCATACTGTTAAACTTTCGAACACGTGAATGCGGGTTTTATGTTACAATGTTTTTAGTTTTTTTTTTTTGTCACATCACAGAAAAGAGCATTGCTTACTACCAAATCTATTGAGTAGTGCGAATTTTTTTTGCAAGATTATTAAAGTAAATAGATCAAAGAAGATAACTAAAACTATCTTATATTATAATTGCATAATTCGGAATGAGGCAGATTAGTTTGCGGCATTACAGATAGTGCAATCCACGACAACGCGCCCCACTCCGCGATTACTGTACTGTTAGCTGTACTTTAGTACGGAGCGGAGCGGAGTGGGGCGCGTCGTCGTGGAGCACTATCTATAGGTATGTGCCTACCACAGATATCTATATCTGATATCTATATCTGTGGTGCCTACCAATATTTGGTATATTTATACTGGAACCCACGACACAGGGAATCATAAGTGTGGGATTCATAGAATTTAAAAATATTTGTCATTCAAAATTCAAAAGTCATTTATTCAAACTAGGCTGATAATCAGCACTTTTCGAACGTCAAAATTACATAAGACAGTCCCCCAAAACGCCCACCCTTCACCACTTCCTAGTGCTTTTGCTGGGAAGAAGAAGTGACGCAACAAACTCCCCAGCAGCACAGCTGTCTGTTCAGTTAGGAAAAAAAAGGATCTATACAATAATTTATAAGATAATTTACATTACGCAAAACACAATTTAAATTATAAATTATTAGCCATATGACAGCTAGCACACGCCAATATACCAACCAAAAACATCGAGAACTATACTCAAGCAGAAATAAAAATAACTAAACGTAAACAATATCTAAAAAAAGAAAATAAAGCCTCTACACATAAAGGGCGTGCCCGCTTACATAGAGCTGTAACTAGAAGTTATAATTGATAAACTAGGACCATCGAGGTAAAATAAATAACTGTCGAGGTCGCTAGCTAACCACATATTGCAATACAACTCATAAAAAAAACATTGTAATGAGAGTAGATTATGTCAACAATAAATAAAAATAAAATAAATTTACATAAAAAGTAAAATTATAAACTTTTATATAAACTCATATAACCTGTCAGTAGGTAAACTAATTCTGGAGAAAGAACATTTAAACATTGTCTTGAGTTAATCACAGCGACCAACTATTCTTATCATTTAAGTAGTCGTTGATAGAATAGTAGGTTTTCCTTTGAACAAAGGTTGGACTTTACTTTAGTTTTCTTTCTTTCCTTTTTTCCTTCATTTTTCATTCTTTTTACCTATCGTGATATAGTAATCTTATTCTAGGTGCATTGTCTTCACATATAATTATATAATTAGTATATACAAAATATAATGATTTTTTTTAAATGAGTAAAGGCTCGTGCAGACTAGCGCAACGTGACGGCGCGACGCGACTCGAACAATAAAATTTCTAAGAAAACTTCACGGTATAACAATAGCCGGTGTCGCGTCGCGCTGTCGCGTCGCGCTAGTCTGCACGAAGCTCAACGGTGGAGTTTCTTGCCCATTCTTTTCCATACGAAAACTACCTTTTGGAATGGGCGACTAGAATCAGTAATTATTATTTTTTGTAAATTTTAACGTTCAAAAGTGCCTTTTTGTGCCTAATTGAAATAAATTATTTGACTTTGACTTTGACTTTAGCACCTAAGGCTAATGTAATCTGTTACAATAAAGCTTTTTTTTATTTTTAGGCTATTCTGCCTACCACCAACCGAACCTATATTTTTTTTGTTCATGCTTACTTTATGGGCAAAATCGAACGATAGTTATACCAATGGCCACAAAAAGTTTCTTAGACATTTAATGCAATACCCGTTTTGTTAGCTAAAGCATTGAACATTGTTTTACGACGTAGTTTCAATCACCATTCCGAGTTTTGGTCGGAACTAAAACTAAATTTTACGAAAACTAGGCAACTCAGCAGCAATATACATTGTGTTGTTTTTAGCAAGTTATTTTTGTTTTCTGTTTATTGATTTAATAGCTGCACCCCGCAGTTTCACCCATAGAAGTCTCGATCCCGTGGGAATATCTGGATAAAAAGTATCCTATGTCCTAACCTAGGTCATGGTCTACCCATAAGCCAAATTTCATTCAAATTTGTACAGCCGTTTTAGCGTGAAAGCGTAACTAACAAACAAACTCACTTTCGCATTTATAATATTAAAGTTAGGATTTTATGGCGGTTAGGTGTATTTTACTTGAAGTTCTGGACAAACAATTACCTATTTAATATCCTCAAAGAGAATAGATAAGCGCACAAACTTACTATTTCAATATTATTGTGAAAATATCCGCCTGAATTAACTATAATAACAGTAATATGAATGATTGGAGGCATAATGTAATTAATTTTGCTAGATCTCTATGGGATTAACTAGACATTAAGTGTACAGAATTTGACGTAATTACATGAAGTTAATCAACCAATATAAAATCCAATTATCTTATGATGCAAGCGGAATTAATGGCTTTGAATACTAATTGTATTATATCATATGGACCAATTTTGATAGAAATACATAGTTAATAGGGATAGTTGTAGATTTTAGCACGTGTATTCCATTACTAGCAAAACATACCTACTGATTAAAACTATAATTTTTATTTGATATAAATAGCGTGCATTCATATTTTCCAAGAAAATGTTGACTACGTAGAATAATTTTTAAATATACTCTTTCGCATAATATGATTGCTGGAAGCGATATTAAGACTAAATTAAACTAGCCATTTTGGAAATCGAGAATTCTTAATTTTCCTTCCTATCTCTGCATCACGATTTAACAAAATTATACGAAACACAAAAGAAATCGCCATCAGTTTTGTGTTGTGTATTAAGGCAGCGATTAATTGTTCATCTAATAAAGATTATATCCCAGAAACAGCACTACACCCGATGTCCACAATCAACTAATCGTGCCATATATCACCGTTGTCACATACAACATAATGCAATTTCTAGAATGGTCCATTTCCTGTAGGCTTTCAGGCTCTGGCAAACTAATGACACTCGTGTGGGTTAATATGAGGTAATTACCGCAGCCGCGGTAAGCCGAAACACTGTCATGGCCGTAATGGATAAGGATGGGATAAAACCCAGCGGTTTTATAAATCGAGGGTTATGCCCGGGAATGGGGCCTAAATTGGGTACTGTGGTGCTGCTGAGGCAATCAGGTTATTAATGTTGAAAGAAGTTAGTTATATTGAAAGCTGAAGCAAAACGCGTGATTGATAAACAGGATGCATGATTAAAAAAAATATTATTAAACTATACAATTTACTTTAATCAAAGATTTGAACACTAGAACATTTTTGCTTGTTTCTTTCTACAATTTTTGCCGCGCTTATAAAAATCAAGAATCAAGGAAAATTGTAAACAAGGGAAACATTCGAGTTGACGCAACTGTCTCCCCAAATCCGCATAACTGACTAATTAGAAAAACTGGCGAATTAAATAAACTGACGAGCGAGCGAGGGAAATAGACCACGTGGACTCCAAGATTTAACTGACAAGGTTTTTTCTCAATCTTTTCTTCTTTTGTCCCATCAAGTAATAGATAAATAATTGATGGAGACAAAAATAAATGTAAAAGCATTATGAAATTTTCAAATATGCAACTGTTTTGTCAACGTCATACAAAATTTCATCTCCTATTTCCCTTCTCGTGGATGAATTTTCAAAAATGCTTCCTTAGTGCTCACCTTTAATAAATAAGGCTCTTGTACAAAATTTCATGCTGCCAGAAACAGTAGTTTAGGCTGTGCGTTGCCTGTCAGTGAATGAATGAATGATTTTAAGATTTTTATTAAGTAGAAAAATACTTGCTGCCCGATTTTCTAAAAAATAAAAGTTAAGCCCAAGTTACTCCTTATAACATCTGTTATCTGCTAGTGAAAGTCCTGTCAAAATTGGTCCAGCCATTTCGGAGATTAGCTGAAACAAACAGACAGACAAAATATTTATTAATATTTTTTATAAACCGTATATACTTTTATGTATGCATTTTTTAAAAACCTGTTATTTTTACATTACAAACAGGCACTTTATTTATTTTAATTATTTGTATTCATGAATGTATAGATTACATATTTATATTGCTTCCTATTGGTGATATTTTCAGATGCCCTGCCCACACGCCTATACCGCCGCCGCCCCCGCCACCCCCTCTAACGATACCACCCCACAGGTAATAATAGTATTAGCTGTTGTACTATTATATCAATACAAAAAATGCTATCCTTGTATAAGATAGTCAGAAGTGTACCAATGAAATGAAACAATTAATACTCAATATCAAATCCAATATTTATTCGTCCTTCAACGACACTGTTAACAAAATGATTCTACGAACTGATTTCTTAACTTTTTATATCTCCTCACTTTTACACCGGTCGGTATCACTCCACGAATACGAGCACACTTCCAATATGGCCGACCGCAGTAAAGTGAGTTTAGATGTCATGATACCATTCTGCCCGTGTACGGTTAATTAAATTAATTTAAATATTTTTAGATGAAATAAATAGCAAAAGCTTACACTTGTCTTTCTTTCTGCTTATAACAATAAGTAATTTTTTGCGTAACGGACTTGCAAACCAAAATACAAACACCAATAGTAAAAAGTTGCCAAAAAAAACCGGACCGCTTAGTAAAATAACTAAAAAGTCTAGAACAACACCACTTTTCAAGCAGTCTAATGCAGTTAGTTTCAGTTTTTCAAACTTCAATTGCGTAACGGAGAGGTAATCACTGAACTACGGGGTAGTCAGGATGGACCATTTTGATACATAAAGACATCAACATTACCAAACTAGGTACTAAATCTATGACATTAACTAAATAAAGTTTACAAGCCATATGAATTATCTTTGTCGTCATAAATAAAAACGGAGTTGCGGTTAAACGCTCTGTTTATTTCCAAAAATAACTTAAACAGACATAAAATGAAAAGGAAATAAAATGTAAATACCACAAAAGCCATTTTACTATTTTAATTTAATATTTCTTTACTTTTTAAAAACAAAAAAGCGCATTCGTCCTCTCTCCTATTACCAATTAATTTAACTTTGCTGTACCCGACAGGGTCCATAATTGATTCAACGTTTAACATACCAACTGTTTTATTTAACATTATGGAATGCAACAAAGTATTGAGTATTGGAATATTAGGGAAAAAAATCTGTAGTACCTATTTGTTGAAAATATTACTATCTGATATAAATTGAGTACTTAGAAGGTTTCTTGAATGACATAATATTACTATATCTTTTTTGTTCTTAATTTTTTTTAATGAGAAAATAGACTGAAATAAACATACATGTATTTGATTTTAAACTATCATCCAGTATTATCGTAGTCATAATAACACAGGAAATTAATTTTCCTGATGCATCTCCTAAATCAGATATACATACATTCCTTGTGCGACGATTCTATTGAAATCGAATGTTCGGTCAGGTGCATCCAATGTATTAGAGCGTGGTCGGTTAATATAGCTAGTTGAATATCATAGACATGTAACTAGATGTCTATATCAGCAGATATTGTATCCGAAGGTCCTGTTAGATATGCTGTTTAGATGAAGTAGATAAAAAAAAGGTTCTGATGAATTGAGAACCTTCCCATTTTTTTTGAAGACGGATATTAAATAGAAAGAAATAATACTAAGTGGTGCAAAAACTTTTCTAATCCAACTTGTCCTATCACACCTTTAGATATTAAACAAGTTTTCTGTTCAAAGAATACACTAGAACTTTGATATTAATAATATGTTTTCTAGTAAATAAATATTTATGTCTTCTTAAAAAAAACAATACAAGAAGTGTTTCATTTTATGTAAATAACAGTAATTGTCCTGAACGTTTATGTAAAGCCTTGTGACAAAAGTTTGGTAGCCATCGTCTTTCACCCTTATTCCTCAATCATGATTTTTCATCTTCATGGCTCTCACCTTCCTGTCTTTTAATGGTAACATTGTTACAAAAATCTACATTTACTACACCTCGATAATAAGACACTGCATCGACGTTCACCCGTTTTACTCAATCAAGCTTTTTCCTCTTCATGCCTCTAAACTTTCCACCTCAAAACGGAACGGTAACATTGCTACGACAATCTATATTGATATTATTATATATTATATAGATATTTGGTTTCATCCCTAGATTTTTTTCTATTCCAGAACAAAACACGTGTCTTTCGCACGCTCTCACACTCTGACCACTTTTGATGACTCCGTGATGCCGGCTGCGGTCAGTGGCAACCGATTTAGGAGAGACTGCGAACGGCTTATCGATGGACGTATAGTAAAGGTATAATAAATAAATTTAGAGGAAATTAAAGTTAAACAATCAACTTTTCTAGAAAAGTTAGGAAACGACAACGTGGTATAGAAAGATATGGCACGATGAGATTGACTCAAAATTAGGAAAAGTGGACAGAGGAAGGGAGGTATTTGCCCTGCTGTGGAACAGCACGGGCTCATAAAATATAAAATCTAATTTTGTCTTATCGACTCAATAAAACCAAAATAATATAGAGTACGAAAAAATGTTCGTAACATCGGAGACATTTTGTTTTTTTTAAGAAAATTTATACAATGATCGTACACACGATGAGATATCAAGCTAGCATTACCAGTCTGACCTCACATCGTATGGGCTTTCTGGACAATGAGAGGACAGCTTATATTGTAAATGTTTAACTTGGATGTCGTTGTGGTTACCAATAGAAAACACTACAAGATACTAACTAAAACATATTTTTCATTTACAGCCAGAACCAAAGCCCTACTCAACTTTACCGGTGATGTTTCAACCGTTTCCGCCATACCCACAGTTCATGTCACAGGCTGCGCCGGCGCCTATCCACTATCAGCAACCGATAACACCGCACCCCTCCCACCCACCACCCCCTCTACAAAGGCAAACGCAGTCAGAGCAACCAAAAGTAGTAGTAATAGGTAAGTGGTTTTTACCTTTGTTTTTACTTTTAATATTACCAAACAAAATTATTTAGGGCTGATTTTTGAACGCTAGATGTATTTTTAAACGTGGTTTTTTAGTTTTTTTTTGTCTATACAAAGACTTCATCATTTTATCCCACAAATAAAAAAATATGAGATTAAAAAAATCTACCCTAAATAATTGCATATTAGCTTGATCGATGCCATGTGAAAGTCGTAGGAATCCGCTGGATGCGAGAAGAGCAGGACCAGTCGATCTATTCTGTAAAAATCTCACCGTGAAAACTTAGGTGAAGTGAGCTGTCATTCCACTGATGATAGGGATGGACAATATTGACAGTTCACTTCACCTAAGTTTTCACCGTGAGATTTTTACAGAATACCACTGCTGTGGATAATAATATGGCGACGCATGGGAGATTTATGTTCAGCTGTGGAGGTTTTTCAGCTGAAATTATGACGATAAATGCAAATAGTCTCATTAATATCACCTCTATTTTCAGATTCTATAAAGAAAGGAGTAATGAGAACTCAAGCAACACAGACAGAAGTGTGTTTAGGTAGAAAACCATTGCCACCCAACTACTTATCTTTGAGCCCTCGGACTATCAAAAGGGTAAGCTCGTTATTTTATTCTATCAACCATCTGAGATATGAAACCTGTATGAATTTCTACAACTAATAATGCTTATGAACACAAAGAGCACATACCTTACTATTGTGATTTCAATAATGTTTTAAATGATAATAATGATGAATTTCAGGTTAAAATGGTGGCAGCTGGTGTACAAACAAATGGATATACTGTTGGAGTTAGAAGACTTACAAAGTCTTTCTCTGAAGTAGGAGGCGATAGATTAGCTGGTCGTGAATCACCAAGTGATATTGCTACTACAGTGGAAAGGTAAAAAAGTGATTATTTTTCAAACCTCTAAAATACATACGCAAAATATTTACCTTCAAGTTTACTAATAATAACTTAACTGCATTTTGTTTGCATAACTAAATAATAAATTTTAAACATGACCACTGAACAGAATAAAAACAGAGCTTTTTTGTAGTTTCATCACGAGCGACCACGAAAAACTACATAGAACCCAGTCAGAGGAACCACCACGATCCCCTAGATCTCCAATAGCTATGATGATGCCCTCATCTCCACTTCAACGAGGAGACTCCGACGATGTCACGTCTTCATCAGTTAAATCTGTAGCTTCTTCATCGCAAATTGACAAATCATCAGAACTAAGCGCTTTGCAGAGGCAAGCCCAAGAATACTTCCAACAAAACTTTCAATTTATTCATGAGAGTGACAGAGATGACACTATAGACGATGATATAGAAAATATTGAAAAAAGTATGGCGCTAAATCGCAGGAATTTGGAATATCTCCAACAAGAGATAGCTAAACAAACTAAAGGTGACAAATCGCTAAGGTCTATTCTCTCTAAGAGTACTAGCGATGCTTCCCAAAAGACAATTAATTCTTCGCACCCATTTTCAAAAACTTCAACATTTCAATCTGAACCTTCTACCGAAACTTCGGCAACCACAACTGATGACAGTGAAAAGAACGAAAAGGAAATTATCATAGATTTTGAGCCTAGGCCTGATGATGAAGCTATACCATTTACAACGCTTCGAAGGAAAAACAGAAGAATGTTGCAGAAAACTTTGTCTGAGGGAGAAATTCTTCTAGACGTGTATGTATACATTTATAATGACAGTACCACATATTCTCGAACACAACATTGTCTTGTTCACATACGACATAAATAACTTACACGTCATTTCCTTGCACTCTTTATAGCATTTCTGCATTTCAACCCTGACACACCACCTTCATCTGGAAACAATAAAGCTGCTTGTAGTTAAATTTGGTTTACGATTTTCTTTACAAGTACAATTAATTTGATCAAATTAAATCATTATAATTAGAATCTATTCTTCTAGAAGGAAAACTGAATTACAAAGTAGTGGTGACGGTATAAAAGATGCTCCCATAGTTATGTCAACAAGTCAAGAAAATATGACGAGGGAAGACCGTGAGAGAGAAGCAATGTACACGCAGTATATTGGGCAAAATTACACCCAAACTCCCATAAAAGACGAAGGTATCTTTGGATTTGAACCAGATGGATCTTTCAGGTAAAAAATATTTGGTATACTTATTTACTATGTTGTACATAGATTATTGTATACACTTAGGAATTAAGCCCATTGCACATAACATCCACCGACTGGCATTTTTTTCTGAGCATAGGTCTTTTAACAGCATATACTTATGTTTCTAACATTCAAAAGCCGTTAGTTTTGGGGCTTCCAATTTGAACGCTATGCTTCTATCAGAGCTCATTCATATTTCTTTCCATAGTTCTTCAGATGGGAATGCACCATATGAAGACTTTCATGAAAAATACATTAGTTACAAGCATGAACCATTTAGAAATCGAAGCGTAAGTTTTGAAGAAAAGACAGAAATAATAGTTGACAAGGACGATATTCCTGAGAGCAGGTATGCACGCATCACATTTAGCGGTAAACCGTTTGGTTAGCAAATATTAGCAAAGCATCTTGAAATGTAGCTATAGTAAAGCATCTTTCCTTTTGCCAGTTTTCACATAACGCCCAAATGTCATTGTTCAATTCATCCCGTCAATTATTCCTCTAAGCACATTAAGTAAGAAACAATAATTTAAACATACCGAACCTATATGACATGGCAATTAAAAAGCTACATACTTTGTAACTATAGTTATTATTTTTTACAGTACCGCTAGATCTAGCCCAGGATCACCAGAGCCAATTACTATTGAAGTAGATGTGGAGCCAAAAGTTAAAAGAGCTGTAATTTCTAACACTGTTACTACAATTCTAACACCTCTGGATAAAGTATCACCATGCGCTTCGAATGAATCTCTAACAGTTGATCCAAGCAGGTGTGTATTATATCTAGTGATTTCCAGCAGTACGACTCAATGATCTACCATATATTTTAAAGCCTCTATATCTCTAGGGACCATTCCGATGGCATGTGGAATGAATCACAAACAACTGTATTGCAAGTCGATTCGGGTACAGAAAATGGGACTGTGATAAGGTAAATATAGCGACCTGAAATCCTCAACATTGGGTGATGCTAATTGTTTTACTCAAAACTTCTGAATAACAAAAATAATATTTTTACAGTTCATCAGATCTTAGTTCATTGGCAGCTTCGCCAGGAGCATTAGCATTGTTGACCCCGACATCAAGAAGAAAACAACTTCTACTTTTGCAACATCAGCAGCGATCGTCTTTAGATACAGACGCTTTGGATGAAGAATTTGATGCGTCACAGGTATGAGTTAAATTATAATAACTATTGTTTGCATTACTTTTCAACCCGATATAAGTAATTCTTTTTTTAACAGAGTCAGTCACCGACATCACCAAGAAATAAACTAGACACATCTAGTTCTAGCTCACAGGCGCGAGCGTCGTTATCTCCACCTGCAGTTGTCCCAAACATTTCACTGCCCATCACGAAACAGCCAACTATCTCAAAATTAATTTCCCCAATAGCACCTCCAAAAGTAAACCATACACCTGCCATTGCTATTACCCACCCAAGCCTAGACTTGGCTGATGTTCCATTCAAAAGAACTCCAAGTTTCATAAATAAAAAACGAGAAAGAGCATTGAGTCCATCTAGAAGAAGAGATTTGCAGAAAAAAGCACAGCAAAAAGAACCAAATGGAACAATTCCTAATCAGATAGTGGAATCTCCATCTGAGCCACTACTAGCCAAAGCTGCAAGCAGTGAAACCAGTTTGGCAAGAACTGATTCAGGAAAAATTAACACCACTGACGTATCAGAAAGCACGACAACGACTGAAGATTATGTAACAGCAAATTCTGACAGCTCTAAAAAAAGTAACAGTAAGATTCAAAACCAAAGTAAGTATTACAAACATGGAATTAGAAGTTATTCGCTAGTTTCTTATAAATCCATTTTGCTTATAGATCCTGAAAATAACAAAACACAAGACGGGTCGTCTTTTGAAAGTGCTTCAAGTCTCTATTCTTCAACTCGCACAGAAAATATCGCTGAAGATTTGATCGTACCAAGTTTTTCCCCGCCATTAGAAATCAATGATGACTTTATTGTCCCAGACCTTGCATCGCCTCCATTGCCCTTGCCTGATAGGTTACCTAGAGTTTCTATGGAAAAAATTGAAGTCAAAGCCGATATCACTCCGACCATTGAACACATCAAGAGAGAAAAGACTGATATTAAATTAAAAGAAGATTTACCAAAAGCTTCTAAGGTAAGTTCCGTTTCTGTAAAATTAACTGAAGGTCAAAATGCCAAAAGTGTTTTTTATGTGTAAATTTTCTTTTAGACTATGCGTGGCACAATTAGTGGAAAGAGTAGTTCAAGTGGAAGTTATAGTATAGGTGGATCAAATCCTAATGTTACTGAAGCTAATGACGATAAAACATCCACAAAAAAGATTGTAGAACTGCCGGAACGTAGCGAAAGTAAAGGAAAAGAAGACAAAACAACCGCAACTGTTCATGAAAAGGAACAACAAGTACCGAAAATGATGGTAATTAGAAGGAATTTAACATAATTTTAATTGTTTTAAGACTCATTACTCTTACTATTTTTTTCTTTTATTACAGTGTTCTTTATCCGACGATGAACGAAGTGTCCACTATTCATCTTCAGGTTACTATGAGAGTCCCGTTGAAGATGATGATGATGGTGGTTTAACATATAAGCATTCACAAAGATATAAATCAACAACCAGACCTAAGTCTTGGTTAGCAGATGAGAAACGGAGAAAAAAGAAAGCTTTTACTTTAGAATTTTCGAAATCTTACGATGATTCTGTTTCTACTTCACAAGATGATTGGGGTAAAAAGACAAAAGAACCAGACAGTGTAAGTCAAAAGTCTGAACGCAGTATCTTCAAACCATCCAATGTTAAATCCCCCCAGGAAGAGAAAGCACCTGAAACAAGGAAGAAGAAAACTCATTTTGCTGATAAGACCAAAAGCGTTCAATCTTCGCCAAGAGAAGCTGTTGATATAGAAAAATCGATTAAGGAAAAAATATCGAAAGAAAAAGATTTGGAATTGAAACGTCCAGCTGAAAGAGAAAGATACGTTAAAAGAACAAAATTAAAACCTAAAAGTCCGACCCAAAGTAAAACTGCTGATGGTAATAATCATAGCTACAGACCGACTCATTATGACAGACGGGAAGCTGCGGGTTCTAACATGAAATTGCACCTGAATATTCCGACATCAGATGATTCTAGTGAACAGTATAGGAAAGAAGGTAACAATAATTTTTACTGTAAGATATTTTTTTATGAAGAACAGTAGGTTTTTCACTTTAAAAAAAGAAACCATAACATTCATTTTTTGTTCGTCTGTCACAGACATTTTTCTCGAGATTTATGCAACGTAGGACTATGAATTTTGGCATAATGTTTAGGTCTCGGTGAAGTGTATACAGATTGGCAGTTAAAAACCAACCAACTCAACTTCAGACAATAATCTTAATAGTCCTTATATGACCTGACCAAGATTATGTATGGACTTTAAAAGATGCTGCAACCTCTATTTGCTGTCTCTGCAGTTTGATTCGGCCTTTCATCTCAGAGTAGGAAACGCCGAACTCATCCAGCTTATTTTTTTAATATGACATGTTAAAGTGATTCTGATATCCTATTTACAGAATAAACAATTTCATTTCATTTTATTTTATTACATTTACTTTGCTGAAAAAAATGGTGCTTCCTTATTGAAGGCCTTCTGGCTTATTATGTTAAATAGCTGAATTCTAAAGTGCAGACATTTTTGATTATTATTTAGATATGAGCTAGCGCAAGTTTATTAATTACGTACTATACAGTAATTACGATAGTTTAGCAACCGGTACACAGACTGCACAGTATAGTTGGGCACAGCGTTTTTACATTTAATTTCTAATTTACAGGTACAAGTAACGGCAATATTTCGCCAAGAAAACATAGGCGTTTACGCGACAGTCCACGAAGAAAAACTGCAAATAATTCAAATAATGCTAAATCTCCTACTACAACTAATAACCACACGGTATACAGGTAATTTTTTTTCTCTGTTTATCGAACTTAAACCAAAATTATGACGTAATAACCGAAACGTTTTATTTTCAGGCCAAGGAGAAAAAGTGGCTCAAACGAAAGCATATCACTTCCTGGTAGTTTACCAAGAAGAAAACAATCGATTCCTACGATCCCCCACGTAAGTTCTTTGGAAGCGGAAGACATAGAAACGACAAGAACTCTTACCAATGCTGGCTCTAGATTGACTCCTCTTCGATACGTAAAAAGTCCCACAACATCACCTAGGCATAATCGGAAACCAGACAAAGGTAAATATTGCAATAAATCTCTACAAATAAAAAAAAAATAAAGTCTACCTAAATCCCTTGTGAGTCTTACATACTTTTTACAAACAAACACCTTATTATTTAAGACGGAAAGTTCGCAAAAGCAGCGTCAGCCGAATCTTTGCGCTCTGTATCACCAGGATCAGATTCAGTATTTTATTCAGAGCAAACGGAGCACAGCTTGGTTGGAGCTGATGGCGAATCTAAAGCACATTGCTTGCACTGTGGCAAAGAAGTCCATATCGTAACTGCGACCCATGAACATGACAGTGTAGCTTCAAGGACGTCTCATACCGATGTAAGTGAATTAACGATTGTGTTCAAAATTCAATATATAATATAGTGCAACCTTTCGCATAACCCAATGTTTTCTTTCAACTATAACAGCTGAATAATACAAAACAATTACCCAATTTACAGACTTTTGTATTGTTAAAAATATATATTTCACCTAATTACAATACAACAAAAAATGTGTCTTATTTTTAGGATTCTTATGCAGATGCTACACCAGACATAGTCCCAGCACCTGCTGGTTTTGCTGATTCTCCGTCTTGTGCAACAAACAAGAAACATGCAAGTGGAGCTCGATTATATAAGAAATTAGACAAACGATATCGATCTGAAGATAAATCAAGACATTACTATCGAAACAGGCAGGACGTTCGAGCTAAGGTACAATCGACTGTTCAAAATCCCATATATTCTAAAAAACATTTTAAATTATCTAGAAAACCAACTTCGCTATCTGTACTTTTTGAATGAGAATAAGAAAGAATATCTTTTCTAGTACATCTTTTTTTGACAACATCGAATGCATATCCCCATCTACAAATACACTGGAATGTTCCAGGTAGGTTTATGCAATTCTCGGTTAAATTATGACAATTGTGTTTGTTAGTTGTACATTCATTGATATCAACACACATTCCAAACTCAGATTTCCATTCAAACCCATTTTCTCTGCAATGGCAAGAAACGTTCCATTTATTTGCAATAATGTCTGCCAAATTCTGATTATTATTCCGATCAAAGCGACATTTCCGGTTCGTTACATCCATACTTTGAGCATTTTCAGTAAAACAAGGATTGTGTTTACTATCGTGACACTGTGAGACGGTTTTCACATGTTTCAATGGACAACACGGGTCCGGACAAAAGCTATACATAGCACAAGCAAAAGAAAATTTATCATCGGAACGAGGGTCGTGGTTTCGGTTCCCAAACGTTGAGTCCAAGCAACTGGCAAAGTTATCACAAGATTCCCCGAGCATTGATAGAGCAGGAATTCCTAACATTGTGTACCAACACATATAATAAGATGCAGATGTTCGCCATTGGAATTTTTCTTTCGGTTCATCAAAAGGAAGGCCCGTTTTATCTGCATACAACAGGCCTTTCTTACAGTCAATGTCTAACTTAGTAATTGATTCCTTATCAATATTTGTATTTCTATTTAACGTTGTAGTAATATCATCACTCCTAGTGAAAGGCGCCGTATCAGCCACACTATATAAGTATCTAATGCATTGGTAAAAATCTTTGTAGCAGTTCTTATAGACTTTCCAATGAAGAGCTTTCAAACTTGGATCAGGAAAAGCATTATAAAACCCGATGGAGATATCTTTAGGTTTCTTTTCATATTTTCTACGGTCCCATTCATTGAATTTGTGGTTTCGCAAAAAATAAGCAATATCTTTTAAGGAATTAACCAACCATTTATCATCAGGCACTAGAAATGTGGACTTTTGAGTTTGTTCTGGCTTTGTAGAAAATGTCGACGACGTTTGAATCAAAACATCATCTAATCCTAATCCCTCTTCGTTTTCACAAGCACATGAATTCAATATCATATTTGTATACAACACAAAAACAATGCTAATATATTTAAAGATGAACATTTTCATTTATCAAGACGTGCCGTATTTTTCAAGTTAATCAATATTAATTTGTCAAAACCAAACACAGTCGCCATTTAGAAAAAGAAAACATTTCCGACCACTAAAAATAATCAATTAAAAAGGTTCATTCTTTAGGTTTCATTTGATTTTAGAACATTCTCTTCTACAATTTTTTTTAATTATTGTTTTTTTTAATAGTCTGAAGAAAGAGGTAAGGAAGAATATGCGACTAGTGAAAAACCTCAAGATAGCCGCATAGCAAGATCTGCTGGCAACAGTTTGGATAAACTTGGTGGATCCAGTGCAAGCGTAGACCCGGATGGTAATTTCAAAGATTTTTTAACCCTAAAATGAAGTTCTGTTTCTACAAACAGAACTAAAAACTCATAAAATTATCAAATCTGTTATTGCAAAAAAAAATGCATAGTCTAACACTATGTTTTTTTTTTGCAATAACACTTTCGTTAATTTCGTGAGTTACCAATAAAACTGATCCAAAGATATTTTGATTTTAATTAGGATAGACGTTTAATCTTACTTGATAAGAAAAATGTACGGAGATACAGATAGTGCAATCCACGACGACGCGCCCCACTCCGCGATTACTATACTTTAAGCTGTACTTTAGTACGGAGCGGAGCAGAGTGGGGCGCGTCGTCGTGGATTGCACTATCTATAAATATTTATGATGTGTTTCCACATTTTGCCGATTGCGGCATTGAACACAAATATAAGCAGCGAATCATTGTCTTTTTGTCACAATACAACTTCAAAATAGAATTAACATTTTTACCTCGAACTGATACCGGATCGAAATCTCCCGGGAACCGCCCATTAGACCAAAGAGTGCTAGACCAAGGAGTCCTAAATAATACCACTTTTTATGATTTTGACAGAACACGAAGAATGTTCTGGCAGCTCCGAGGGTGCAGAAGGAGGTCGTGACGAAAAAGGAATATATGCTGCTCCGTGGTGGTGCGGAAATTGGATCATGCTGTCCGAAAATAATGACCATTGGACTAGGATCCCACCAGGTACTGGCCAAATATTGACAAAACTTAAAACTGAAAAGAAAAAATAAAATGGACACTTAACAAGTTTATTATGCAGAGTTTTATTTGAAAACAATTTTGAAGCAAAAACAAGTATCTGTATGAGCACCTACTACATAATAAGTTTTAAAAATAGTTGTTGTCAACGATGATTATTGAGAGCAGCCCAAATCACCTAAATAAAAACAAAAATTGAGCTCGATGACTTCATTTGAAAAAAATAGGAGACTTGAAATACCGATTACATCAACCTGTGATCAAGATGATACTGCAAAGAAATTTGTGCTGTATTGTAACGAAGTCATGGTTCGAGTTCTTTCCTAGGTAAAATACATTTTTGACAAGCTCCTTAGATGAACGTGTCCTAAATATTATTTGAGAAAACAGCTGGTGTTGAATGCAAACTGACAGGATATATTATGTTATGCATACTAATATAGAATAAACAGTAGCACTGCTACTGGTTACTATAGTTTACATTAGATTTCTATGGTATTTACAATGAAAAAAAAAACTAAAACACAAAAAAAAAACATCTCAAGTCGATTTTTCTCTAAAACTTACAAAGCTTTCCGACCGTGCTGATGGATTAGAAATATTTCTCAACAATCCTCATCTTGATTTTTCTGTCTCTAACTTATCAAATAAAGTTTACGTAATGCAATTAGAATAAAATTAAACTCAAACCATTTATTTCAATTAAACCAATTACAGGCACTTTACTTTCACTTAAATTTTATAGTTGCCCATTCCTATCCCTTTTTCAACAGATGTACTAGACACTGGATCTGACGCTGGACAGGAAGACCCAACGGAATCGGAATCAGAATTCAACAAGCGATACGTGGCGCTTACACATAGGCTGGTGCACCGACGAGCTTGCATAGAGTTGAACCGGCGACAAGCTGACAACAGTTTTGGTAAGGTTTTTGGCGAAAGGATTTTACTTTCAGTATTTATTTAACAAAAATGCAATGCAAGAAGAAACTTACCGAATACCTGAAAGGTCTTACCTATGAACAGACTGAACTTCTTCTGAACATAGCATCCTAATAAAAAATAAAAACTATGACATAATATACAATTCTCATAACATACACACAAACGCGTGCACGCCCACTCACACCACAACACACAGCAGAACACTATACAACACCACACACATCCTCTTACACATCAGACACGAACATTCCCATCTCACACAAACAAGAGGACCTGCATGCAAACACCACACAATATCTTTTTTTTAATTTTTTATTATTTCTCTATATGTACTGCTCTCTCTCTAATACCTAAGTAAATACATTATAAACTGTTAAAGTGATCATGTACAAGATGCACATTAAATAATGTAATGGCTTTCATATATTTGTATAATACTCGAGGGGTTTGGCACTGATAGCCGAAATACAGGCTCTGCCTAGTTCGGCTACAGATGACTACACCACTTGTAATATATGTATAAGTTTTTCTGACCTAAATTAGCCTGTTAAAATGTTTTTGTAATATATGTATAAGTTTTTCTTTAAATAAAAAAAAAAAATAAATAAAAATAAATAAATAAAAATTTGTTTTCCCTTTATTGCAAAAAATTATGTGCCAGACGCTCCATTTCGTTATTGAATAAACAAGTACATATTAAAGCCACATACAGTAATGATGATGTAAAAAACCATTTCAAGCCAGACAAGGGCTGTTATCAACATCTCTGTGCTTTTTACCAAATGAAAGAAAAACATCCTTAGATATTCCTGCTACGCACTTTTCGTGGTCTCTATTTTTGCTGCATAACTACATGGGAATCACTACTTAATTTTATAATAGCTAATAAAAATCTCGTATTTTATCGGCGCTATTCGGCTAGTACATCATGAAGCTAGTTTTGTGATCGCGTTTACCGTCTATATAAAGCCCTTCATTCCACGATGGCTATTATAAAACAGGTACCGTATTGCGTCACTACTATTAGCGAATAGTTAACCAGTCTACTTCGGAAGCGTGACGTGTTAAACTATTCCTAGTACTATCTCAATTTTAAATAGCATCACCTATTATTTTAAGAATGTCCCCTGAATTCTTCAGTTCATCTTTGCCACTGGCACAGAAAAAAAATTGGCTGCCAATGTCGTCATAATACATGTGCGTGTAATTTTCGATAATTTTGGAGACCTTGACATGAAAGTAATGAATTTTAATGGACCGTTTGGATGAGTCACGCGATCATTTTTAGTTTCAATCAGTGAAAGGTACATAATCGTTTCAGAATCAAAAGTGACCGAACTGTTGCGAACTAAAATTAATTCTCGTAGCGTATTTGAACGTCAGTATTCAGTTGTTGACGACACGCTACTGCGGCCAGATGATATTTTTACGTCTGACGTTCAGCAAATGTTTAGTTCGTATTGATTTTACATAGCAAAACTTGTCTAGACAACGGTTAATGACGTAATTTTCATGCAGTCCATGCGGACAGTTAAAAGTGACAAACGCCGGTTCAAAAGTTCAAGTGTGTAGTTTGGAGTTTCGGTTTGAACTATCGGAGTTTTCTTGAAGAATGGGGCATTCATGTGAGTAAACTTTTTCGTGGACTATTTAATACGTAGGAAGAAGTTGAAGCAGTAGTTTTATTTTCCATTTCTATTATTTTATGTTTTAGTCAGAGACATGTTGAATTCCAAGGGGAGTGTAAGACAGAAATTGGAGGAAATCCTCAAATTGATGCTGATGTTATGGTGTCGACAAAGTCAAATTAGCAGACTTGTTGCTCCAGAACCATGCGGTAATTTATTTTTAATTTTTATTTGACACAAATATTATACTTTCAATCATTTTAATTATAGTGTTTGTTGTTTTCTTCAGAAAGTGCGTTTTTTATGCTTGTGTGGTGTTATAATTCTTTGTTCCATACTAAAAATACAACAGGACCCACATCTATTAACTAAATTACTCGTAATACTGACACCCTCTTAACAACGGATCCACTTAAAATACCATCGCTTTTTATTCACCATACGCGGTTCTACCTACATATAAAACTTTTGATGCACCCTATGTCAACAACATCATATCGCGGTATGTTAATTGCATTCTCTAATGTATTATATGAATGAAACTTCTCCGTTTGATTTTTCTGGGCATTAGCCAAAAACGAAAGTTTTTCTGCAAATATTTGGACGGATACGCACTTACCATGTAGAGTACGTAGGTATGTGTGTCATGGCCAGATCTCCTCCGGCGAGTTTATTGCCGTCTCTAGGCCGACATCATTGTACTATTTAGATAAGAAAATAAATATTAGGCCAGGAATGACGCAAAGAAAATACACGGTATCGCAAACCTATGAGTCTATTGTTAAGTGATTATTGGTTTATTATTTCGTCTAACTATTAAATATTGATAATATTTGTAAACCAATTTAATGATAAAACGTTTTTGCTGTATGTGGCTTTGAAGTGTTTTTAATAAAGCTTTTCATTTTTCCGCAATCCATGCATGAATACCGATTAATCTCACATTGTGACGATAAGGGCTGAATGGAGAAAAATTGGTGATACAGAAAACACTAAATAACAATTTCAAATATTTTATGAATGATAGCAATGTAAAAGTAAATGAAGAAATAAATTTTAAATTTGCAGAGAGCGACAAAACAGTGGTAGTGAGGCGTGGAAATGAAGAGTTTGGATTCCGAATCCATGGAAGTAAGCCAGTAGTGGTGTCAGCGATCGAGCCCGATACGCCTGCCGAAACTTCTGGTTTAGAAGTCGGAGACATTGTCATAGCTGTTAATGGTAATGTACTTGTAGAAACACATTAGTTCAAACTGAATTTTGGACCATCTACCGTAGAACTGGATTGAAACAATGATAAAGTACTTTCTGATGATGTAGCTAGTACAACATTTGAAGTTATCATAAAAGCACAGGGATATATAAGTGACGAAAGTAAAAGTAAAAAAAATGCACATGTGTGGGAACAATTTGTTAAATTTTAGACGGAATAAAATTCGGTTGTTTTAGTTGTATACGAAGACGATTATTACATTTAAACCGTTTGATTTAACTCTATTAATCAGAATCGGAACTTTGCTTGTATTTTCGTTTCAATTGGAAAATTTATTGCCCACTAAATCCACTTGATTGATTTATTGCAATGCATAATGTTCATCAATTTATTTACAGGAATCAATGTCTTAGATAAAACACACTCAGAAGTGGTGAAGATTGCGCATTCTGGATCAGAAATACTTGAATTAGAGGTAAGTTTCTCCAAAAGTGTTTGTGAAAAGATTTCTTATTTTTATCGGTAAAAAACTACTCCTTCTATTTTCGTAATGGAAGAAGCTTTCAAGAGTTATGAAGTATTAAATCAGTATCAATGCAATGTTTTAACCTTCGTTGATATTACCTAAATGTATAGCTGATTTGATTAAATACGGTTTTAGTGAGTTAAACATATGTTTATACGGCTATAAACCACCGTACTGCAATCTTTGCAGTTTAGCATTCGTAACATCAATCAAATCAACCAAACCACACCACATCGTAACCTATTTTTGTGTTCTCATTTAGTTTTAAATGTTACATTCAGATTTATACCCACTCGCGATCCTAAATTCATCTTTACTGCCCACTACAAATATTTTAGGTTTATGTATGCTTGGCACTACTAAATTGATTCCCATACAACCATCAATCAGCCTAGCCTTTTCCCAACTATATTGGGGGCGGCTTTCAGTTTATCCGGATGCAGCTGAATACCATTATTTTACATGGAGCGACTGCCTATCTGACCTCCACAACCCAGTAACTGGGTAATACGATACCCCTTGGTAAGACTGATTGTCAGGTTTCTGATGACCCAAAACAACTGTCAAAGATCCACGAATGACATCTGGGGCCAACGGTTTAACGTGCTTTCCGAGGCATGGAGGAGTCTCGGTATTTAAAGATAGTCACCCATCCACAGACCAACCCCGGCAAGCGTAGCTTAACCTTATGGATCGACCCGTGTGGCAGTTATTACTTAGCCACGACCTCCTCCCATACAACCTAATATTAGTTTTTGTTTTATTTTGCCTTCTTATTTGGTTATTGGATTTAAGATGATTTAAAACTGGATTTGACTTCGGATCAAATGATCGAATGATGAAATTTGACATTCAAGCCCTTATATACCTACCTCAATTTTATAACTTTATTTTCAGGTGGCCCGAACCTGCGAAGTGGTAGCCTCATTAGCTCACGAAGGTGGACCAGCTGCGTTATACTCAGGGTATCTCTGGCGAGCTGCTCCCGTCAGGCCACACCACCCTCCACGCTGGACCCGACGGTGGTTCGTCCTCAAGAGAGACAACTGCCTGTATTATTATAAGACAGATTCTGTAAGTAACAGTTTCATATTTATTGCGATCTTATATTCTAAAAATTAATTTATCTTGCGCTTTTTAAATGCTACAGTTTCTGTCTTTTGTTTTACATTGTAAAGGACATGCGATTGAATGACCGCTGTAATTTTGTCTGTGTAGTTCAAGTACTTTCTAATTATATCAACGACTGCCCGATAGCTTTGCCTTGCCAATTCAACGTTCCTCTATCTCTCTACTATCTTCTAGGATAACTCGTCATAGGTACTCCATTTCATTATAACATTTTCTCCGCTAACAAACTCTTTGAATCTATCGAACCTTGCTTCATGGTGACCCTGCAATGAAAAGGTTTTACTCAACCTAAAAAAACTGGTAATATCGCCATCTATTGACTGCAACCTGTACTACGTTCCAGAGCATTCATCCCGTGGGAGCACTTATGCTTGTGAACTATCAACTAACCGAAGAGGATTCGGGCAGGCCCCACGGGTTCCGACTACATCGTGGCGGAGGCGTGCGGTTACAACTGGCAGCTGATACTTCAGAGGCGGCTGCTAGATGGCGTGCAGTGCTTGCCCATGCAATTGATGCTAGCAACCAGGTTTGTGATATTATTCTGATGTTATATGATTCAGTTTTATAAAATGCGGATTTTCTGTTTTAAAAGTATCACATTTCGTGATATTTTAGATGTTATTCGATATGATTTTATGTATTGACAGTACTTGGTAGTTCATCATTTATATAATAGATGGCGCAGGATTCAACTATTTTTTTTTTACCAGACGCGTTTTCCTATGTCAACGAACTTTTGGAACTGTAGAAGTTGGCAATAGATAATTTTACTACTAAGCCCTTTCATGATAAAGTGCGATAAAAGTACCGTCTTGCTTTCTTAACATCCGGAGATATAGAAAAGCAAGTTATAATTTGGAAGGGCACCATAATTTCCTATATTTATGAATGTAACTGAGTTTGTTTTGTAGATTAATTTCTAAAATTGATCCTTATTTTTAACTCATTACTTGACTCTGTGCATATCTTCAGTAAATTTTCATATCCACAATGATTAGTATTCTCTTCAACTGTTATGAAAATTAATTTGATAATATCATACAAATAGGCCATAGGCATATACAGGGTGGAAGGGACATCGACGCGAAAACTGATACCATGGATTAAGTACATGATTCCGAAACCCCCTGCGTTGAAATTATTCGTCGGTTATTTTTTTTTAATCTGCTGTTCCATACTTTTTACCGCATAGGTATTGAACTTTTCTATAAAACAGCTGTTTTTTTTGTAAATAACCGACGAAAAATGTCAACTGAGGGGGGTTCAGAATCACGTACTGAATCCATGATATCAGTTTTCGCGTCGATGTCCCTTCCACCCTGTATACTGTTACCTAATTTACCAAAAACAATATTAGGTCGCATTTTTTTTTTTAGTTTTAAGGCATTATAATGACAAAGCTCAATTGGGATCTTCTTTTTATTAAATTCCCAGCGCGATGGATGGTTAGAGGTAACAATGAGGAACATGAAGCTTCCACCATCATCGATCCCTAGGCCCGACTGCTTCGGCTATCTCATGAAGCTTGGCTCCAAATGGAAGTCCTGGGCCAAGCGGTACTGCGTGCTCAAAGACGCTTGCCTCTACTTCTACAATGATGGCAACAGCAAAAATGCTTTTGGTAAGTTCATTGGTTTGGACTCTATTGAAATAATAACTAGACTAATTATTGACTTTAGTTCAAGTTACTTTATCAGCTATGGCTTACTTCAAAGAAGTTCCAAAGTAGTTACTGGATCAATTGCAATAAACTGATAACTTCTTTTGACTGTAATTTTATTTGCTTGTTATTTCAAACCAGCTGCTACCCGTGGCTTTGCACGGGTGGACCCTAATTCTTCTTCTAAAATAAAAGTAACCTAAATTACTCCATAAAAGTTAAGGTAGAATATCAGCTATCTGCCAGTGAAAGTCCCTTAAAAATCGGTCCAGCCGTTTCGGAGATTAGCCGGAACAAACGTTTAGACAGACAAAAATGTTAAAAATATAAAATCTAAAAAATATTTTTTTGTTATAAGAACTTTCGTATGCATTTAGCAAAAAGATGTTACTTTGACATTACAAGCTGGATTTTATTTATTTGTATAGGTAAGGAATCTATGTGACTGAGTTCTGGTCAGAACTCATATTTACTTTATTTGGAATCATCGAAACGACGAACAAGAAGAAGATCGGGTTCATTTGATTGGAGACTCATGGCTGCTACTGAGCATTTCTAAGCGGAACACCGATATAAACCTGCATGACCCGAGGGATCGAACCCCGTTTCGAATCTCTCAATATTAACTCTCATTTAATATTTAACCCTTCTTTTCCTCTTTCGAAGGTATGGCCTGTTTGCACGGCTACAGAATACAGACATGCGCGCCTGGCGGCAAGAAATACGCCTTTGAGGTGATGCCCACTGAACCGAAGCAAAGACACTTCTACTTCCACACTGAATCTGAAATGGATAGGAAGCGGTGAGTATCAGAGATTAGGGCTGATTTTACCAACATCAGATAACTTTGCGTGGAATGAATGAATGGATTGATGTCTGTCAGATTTTAACCGACAAAAAAAATAAAAAGATTCTCAAGTCGGCGCGTATTTTTTTTTCTTTTATTATGGGATAGTTGTCAAAAATTAAAAATTATTCCTCGGATAACGGTATCTAGCGTTGGTAAAATCAGCCCTTAGTGATAAAAGCAAATGTCATCATAAATTCATAACTGTACTTTGAAATTCAGGATGCTTTTTTCGCGTTATGGAAAAAACAATTTCAGCTATTAGAAATCCAAGTCACCATCGGCATTTATAATAGACGTCCATTTGTTCATCACTATTATCAAATTTACAATGTTCATAATATATTTAGTATTTTTACTACTACTAGCTGGCCATAAATAATGTTACAATTAAAAATAAGAAAGATATTACATTTGAATTTGGAATCTGTAATTTTTATACGATTTTTCATTGAGTTTTCTAATTTTGGCGCCAATACATTGTACAATATTTTGCTATATTAAAATGGAGTGGGGTGATAAAGACAACCGAATCGCTGCAATTTTTAAAACTCTCCATACGCTTGGTATTAGTCAAATGTTTGTGTACCGGGCTAATAATAGGTACAATGAGACCTCTTCTGTTTGTGACAGAAAAAGATCTGGCCGACCACGTAGTGTTCGTACGAAAAAGGTGGTCAAAGCAGTAAGGGAAAGAATTTGATGAAATCCTGTCCGAAAGCAAAAGATTTTATCTCGGGAGATGAAGATAGCACCCAGAACCATGTCGCGTATTTTAAAAGATGAATTAGGACTTGCAGCCTATAAGAAACGCATGATTGATTATGATTAATGGTCAGTTTTTAAAGAGTACGGCTTGCTCTAAACGCCATGATAATTTGGAGTCCCTAAAACAATCCATACGATTGGCAGTGAAAAATTTTACCATGGAAAGAGTGCGTGCTTCTATTGAAAACTGGCCTCAACGTTTAAAGGACTGTATTGCAGCCAACGGAGACCACTTCGAATAAGCTTTTTATATTTTAAATTGTTTTATATTTATGTATTAAACTAACACACTGTAAAAGTAATAAATATTATTTGCAATAAAAATAAAAAAACTTCGTGACAATATTTATGGCAAGACTAATACGGTGCGGGTATATCAACACCAACCCATTCCTCCATTCCATTTGGTGTAACTTTATAGATTATTATAGGCAATCTAAATGTAGACCGAAATAACAACAAGGTCAAATTAGCAACATCGCATCGTTTTTTTCAAATCGATAAAAACAAAGGTGATGTTTCGTTAGGTCTGGCCTTAAGCATCACATCAATCGTTAACTCGTTCCACTCTATAATCCTATCCTTTAACTAAATTCTGAATGAATACATCAACGAAAAAAAAAAATGCTTCAATTACTTATTTATTTACTTTTTTGTATTTTGATCTATGAAAACATCATCTTATTCTATTCTGTAGCTGGTTTAAGTCGCATTTAGGGAATCTTATTAAGAAGACAAGTTCTCTCAGAATCTATTTACTATGGTTCTATGTTCCGCGAGTAATATATTTTATATACCTAAATCAATACAAACATCGTAAAAAAGTAAAGTAAAATCTAACCAGCCTATTGTTATCCACCTGCAAGGCACAAACCTCTTCTCATACAGAGAAGGTACGAGCATTGATCACCACACTTGCTCAAGAGGGGAGGAATTTTCGAAGTCCAGGTTTCTTCACGATGTTTTCCTTCCCCAATGCCAGTAATGTCGAAGAAAAACTCAGAAAGTACATATGAATTGAAAAAGTCACATTGGTACTTGCCCGGATTTGAACCCACAATCTCATGCATGAGAGGCGAGGCCTTTAATAACTGCTACATCAAGACATGGTACGGAAATCATTTTCTCAAACGTGTACATGGAAACTACAGCAAGCCAAGTCCTACTTTCCTTATTTAAATCACCTCCCAAAAGAACATTAGGTTCAAGTATCTATACCGAAATGCAAAATGCGACTCCAACTATTGGTTGCAAGTATTATTCATATTGTAAAAAAAAAAAAAAACTCAAATCGAACACATCACATGTCAAGTTGTCTTCAGGCCCAATCTGATGGCCGAACATTTGATTAACAAAACGAACGAAAACAACCAAATGCCAACGTTCTTTAATTTGTAGGGACCAGATCGGTTACCCAGATTGGGATGTCGCGAAGTAAGATCAACAACCATTTCTAAGTATTGCTTCAGAGTTCGTGCTAAATCTGTATGTCTCTTAGCCCGACATCATAATAAAAGTTACTAAGCTTGTGCTTTGGCATAGATATGAATAGGTTCCCTAATATGTTTGACAGTTCTGTGGCAGTAACTATTTATCTTCAGCCTTCGATTCTTACCTATAACTTACTGATTGAATTAGTGTTGTTAAATTCAAGTCCCTACAGGAGTCTTGAAGAGTTCATGTGAGATGATGACGAAATATAGTTTTGTATCAGCTAAGTAGACCCTTCCAACCAAAGAAGAATATGATAGATAAAATTGGCTTACTGATTTATGAAGACCACCGTCCTGCTAAAATGTCAATAAGAACCAGTCATTAATTTAGTGTTGTTAAAGTAAAGGATAATATTTCTACGGCCTAAACCTTAAATGCAACTGAATTTCATGTGACCTTATTCTGTATTGTAGCGACAAATAGTATTATTGCCTAACTTGCTTTTCAGAATTGAGAATTCAGCCGTTAAGAGGGAACAGGGCCTGCGAGGAATTTGAAAAATAGGTATTTGAAGAAACTATTGCGGTCGTCTTACCTCAAGTCTGCGTCCGTAGAGTGCGATAGGGATAGCTGCAGCTCAGACCGATTATATCACAAAAAATTGACGAGATCGACGTTTCGTATTCCCTTTTTTTCTGAGCCGATTTAATTATTTTTTACATTAAAATTTTAAGAAAGAGTTTATCTAGGTTATTTTCTTTTATTTTAAATTAAAAACTTTTCAAATTCGTCTGGTAGTCCTCTAATCACGGCAGTAAAAATGGGGCATTTTTGTTATTTTTGGAGTCATATTTTCTTTACCAATAAGTGACTGAAAAAATGGGAAACATGAACGTCTACAGCAAACTTTGATATTATGATAAAAAAAATTGCTCTAGAGGCACTATTCAGGAAGAAAAAAGGGGAATACATTTGTATGGAGAATCGCAGGCCCTGTTCGTTCTTAAGGCTAATTTACATTAATCCAGCGCTGGAATCCAATATTGGACCAACGTAAACACTTTTCAATCTAGTCAAACACCCAGTATCCATATTAGAGCGGACGCTAGTAGGTAAAATGGCGACCCAATGTCACTCAAACTCAAATAATTTATTTCAATTAAACAATTTACAGGCACTTTTGAATTGTCAAACGAGTCGGTCAGTCAGAAAGATGAAGCTCCTTGCCCATTCCGTACCATAGTAGTTTCCATTATGGAGAAGAACGGGGAAGAAACTTCATGGACATTCTTTTAAATATTGGTACAAAATATATTTTGTTATATCATTATTGGGTTTAAAAAATGTGTTGAAATACTGAATCAATGTAAATCAGCCTTCAGTCTCGTTAAGACACCTACATGGAGAAATATTTATAATGCTATTTTTGTCTGTTATTAGATGGATGGCAGCTTTGGAGTACTCCATAGACAGATGGATGAAGGCCGGTTGACGACGAGCCCTCCTCTCAGAAGATTCATACGATTTTATATAATTTTAGCTGTATTAAATATATTCAGTGTTATTCCATATTTTGAGTTATTATATTTATTTGACATAAGGTTTTTGATCCCATTCATACCAAGTTATTAAGGTCAGGAAAAATAAATAAATATTTTTAAAGCAGATCTTCGAGACCAAGACTTACCTACTATTAAATTTTCAAAAACCAGTGTATTTTTACAAAAGGCAAATTTGGACAAAAAGTCAGTGTATGTTGGATTCCCTATATTTTACAGTTCCATCATTATGATTCCATTTTAATTTCCACAAAATATTGACTTTAATATTTTGAACTTTTCAGTAATCATTGTAATTTCGATATCAAAATGCCAAATTCCATCAAGTAACATACTTC
The DNA here is from genome assembly GCA_963853775.1 of Xanthia togata. Taxonomy (NCBI): domain Eukaryota; kingdom Metazoa; phylum Arthropoda; class Insecta; order Lepidoptera; family Noctuidae; genus Xanthia; species Xanthia togata. The sequence goes on from OY970806.1 coordinate 10,401,814, forward strand.
AGAAACCGGTTTCCGAAACGTTAATAACATAAATAATTAAAAGACAGAAAAAGTGAATGTCATGTATGGAGAGTACCTACCTCCCAGTCAGCTCAGCTAAAATAACATAACATCCTGCCTGTATTTCCCGAAGGGTTGGGCAGGGGTGTGACTATAATACACCCACATTTCGCTCAGTTATAATTCTTATACTTAATCATTGCAGAGAAAAAGTAAGTAATTATTACCTACTTGAAATTTGGTCCAGATGACGTTACTGAAAATTAAAGGCATTGCCAATTTGTAATTATGAGAACATAGAATTCTGAACTCTTGGAGGAAGAATATACCTATCTAACATAAGAGATCCCACCAAAAATATCTAATAGATCCAATCAATTTTAACAATCTGGTACTTTTCTATGAATGGGATTGGAAACAACAGCATACACAAATTATAAAACCTATCCTATAACGACATTAAAACTTAGCGCCTTCAATCATTTAATTGTGAGATTTCACATGGCAATTTTCGAATTTTGCTCGGACATGCCTAGCGTGTAGACGGCACTATGAGAAATGAATTGATCACGCTATCTGGGTTCACTGGCACACATAATGTGCTCGAAATTATTCATTTTATTTTCAAAACGTAAGTACATCAAACGACATTGCGTCCCGTCCTTTTGTATCCTTAATCCATACAGGTAAAAAAATATAATTTGTTTTATAATTTTTAACATTATAAATTGCTTGTAATGTTTTGATAAAGTTAAAATATTTAAAGTAGATAATATCACGGCAACGACGCATCGAAGATGATACATGTTTTATTAAATGCATAGCTTTAATCTATGTAATTCTAAATAGATATATAAAATAAAATATATCAATGATGTTAATGGCTAAAATCATTATATAAAAATGTCTTTTTATACACCTGATATTATGACTGATGAATATGAGACTAAAACGGAGAAATAAATAATTCAATAAAAATATTCCTAATACAGTACCTATACCTGTACCAGTATACATTCTTGGAGATGAATAATTTAAATGATGAATAATGAATGATAATATCAACAATTTGGAATCTTCAATCATCTGCAAATGCAAACGATACGAGATATTGAACTTAGAGTAACGACTGACATCGTAACGATATAAAAATATTGATGATGAAATCTAAGAAGGTAAAATAAGATGAAATAATATTCCTACTAATAGTTACATAATATCTATTACATAGGTGTGAAACGTAGAATCATTAGGTAAATGAATACATAGTAGGTATCATTATTGATGTGCCAATTCGTTAATAAATATTAAGCCGTAGTTAGAATTTACCCTAAAAAGCACACCCCATTGGATATCATTAATTTCATCGTATTTATCTGTAACCCTATAATTAAAATGGTGATTATTATCAGTGTTGTGAATTTTTGAATAATTATTTACAAATAAGCTCGTATAATTTTATGTAAGTATTATTATAATTTCTTTACAATTGTTGTAAATATCGATAATTTTGATGAGGGGTTACAGAATTTAGAAATCACTTTATATTATTCAAAATATTATACCTATGTATTATGTAATAATTATAAATGAATAATAAATAGAATTAATTAATTGGTATAATCCCCTTTAGAATGTGGTCCATACTAGGTGACTTAAATTGTGCATTAAAATGATAAAATATAATAGGGAGAAAAAAATAAAAATCCATATTGATGATTTGTATATAAATAATCAGTAAAAGCTCAATATATGTATTTAAATAATAAATAAAAAGACTTGATTGTAACACAGTCGGTTAAAAGCTTATAGAGTAGTTATTGTAAATTAGTGAATGTTTACATAGAGGTGTAAAAATTAAAATTATAATTTTTGTTTAATCCATCGCAAGTTTATAAACGCACGTTGTTTAAACTTAAAGTTTATGGTTTATTGATAACTCATAGATTTATCAACAATATAAAATTATATACCTAATATACCTAGTTATTGTAATGTGTTCAGTAAATAAGTGGATCAGGAAAATAAAGAAACATTATATTTATTATTTTCTAAATTATTGTATTCATTGTTTCTTTATTCAAGCCAAAGAAATTGTGCCAGATTTTATTGTAAATGTTGCCAAATACGAAAATATTTTTCTGTTAACCATAATGTAATATTGATCTATAAATGTTTTATTTAAGATGAAAATAAATATTTAATTAGTATCAGTCAGATTTTTTTAAATAATATAATGTGACTGTATGAATAGATTTCGTTGTAATAAAGATTAAAATAAAATGATTCACGTCTTTTTTTTAACATATACCTCTAATTTCCCAAAAAAGTATATATGTAATTTTACCAACAACGAATTTATCTTTAAAAGAGCTTTCCTCAGAAATACTTTCACAGGAATAATAATAAAATTGAAACTGATTTCAAATAAGCAGAATAGGTACTACAAACATTATCAATTAGCGACTCCAGACGAAATTCATGAAGCACGATACAAAGTCCGAGGGTGGTGTTAATTTACACGACTTATAAGCTACTAACACGAAAAATAAACAATTCAACGATATCCTTCCCTTTTTTATCGCTCCCAAAGTAAAAACAGTATGAAGGCTTCGGTGGGGCGGCGGTGAAGACGCGGGGCGCGGGGGGGGGGCGACGCTACAGGAGCGCTACTGCCTCTGACGACGATCGACGGTAGTACGCGCGCTCAACTCCCTCCAGTCGCGCGCCATGCGCACGCGCAACCTCAACGCACGGTGATGCCACACTGAAAAAAGTGTAGTGAAAAAAAAACCTGAACCTTGCCAAGGATTACAGTGAACAAACTAATAGTGCATTATTATCGTGTGAGACCAAGTGACAGTTTAGCTACGGCAATAACATTTTCGTTCACAGTCTCTATTAACTGTTTTATGGCCTGTACAGTGCGTCTATTGTTGTGTTCGCTTCCACTAATCTCCTATTCACCTGTCTCAACGCCACCTACTGCGGTTGGACTGTGAAATGTGACAAAAAATTGCAATGGACAACCATTGTACGCATGTGGACACCAGTTTGTAAACTTTGCGGGTTGACTACCTGACTACTGGAGGGTTGGACCTCGACAGATCGGACGATTGATCACCAACCGCCTTGTGAGTGGATTTTTTATGAATTTTGTAATTTAATGCAGCGGATGTGGAATAAATTGGGTAGGCTGGGTGAGCTTCGCTACCTGTTTTATCGCGTGCCCCTCATGTTATTGTTTTCAACGCATATGCTTTATAAAAACAATTCTGGGAACTAACGGGCCTGCGGTTTGCTCTATTGTTCTATTTTACAGTGCTGTTTACTTAATGCTTCCTGCCACCGTGCTTAGCAGTAATTATTTTGTAATTGTTTTAAGGATTTACTGTAAATGGATTTGCGAATACCAGCGGCTATTGTTTTGACGCGTGCCTAATTGTAGAACCTTTTGGCCCTTTGACTTCTATAATAACATTAACAACTTGCATCAACCTAGTTCAATTACTTTATCTAACTAACAGTAGTAATATTTTAGCCCTATCGTCCATGCACCTATTAAGCAATACTCATGCATTTCCTGTTGCTTATATATGCACCGTTGGATTGCTATCTATATTATTAAATTTTAAGTATTTTTATTCATTTTCCCTGCATGCTCTACTAAACGTTTTCATCTATAAACATTTTGTTAAGTACTAGTTATTACTATAGGCACTTCTACGTGTGTAGAAACACGCTGAAATAAACCAGGTGCAGCATTATTACATGAGACTTTCAACCCTATATCAATGGTGGAGCAGGTCAAAATAGCGTGTATACCTCGACATATTACTGACATTGCCGTCTGAAATGACTTCCTTATGTTATTATTCATATACAATTGCTACACTTAAAGGCTTGGACACATGGAAACTTAGACAGGAAGACGTTTTCATTTCATTTTAAGATAATATAGGTACTAACTTTCAAGACGGAAATTATACAGAACACTAAAACGTCGTTCTAAGAGTCGGCTACGGCAGCCTTAAGCTTATGTAATTACAAAATCAATTAAAAGGTTCTGTTCTGATCACCGGCTGCGGCATAATAGCGAAATTTACAACATCCAATCAACGAAACATAATAAAAATCGCTATAAAAACTAATTACATTTTAGACCCGACTGATGGGTAAGCCTTGACTACGATTCGAAATGCAGGCTGACTAACAAGTCAAGCTGTTCTACTAGACATTATAAAGTTATATAAAAGTTAAATTATATTGGAACTATAAGTTCTATTGTAGTTTTGAGTATATTAGTCGGGAAACATGCATTTGCAGTCTTATTTTACATTAACAACACTAAAACGTTAAATATGAAAATTATTTGTATTGAAAAGATTCGTATATAAACTGCACAGATTTATGCGAAAATCGTCTCGGAAAAATATTTTGTTATAGGTCTATTCTTGTCGCTTAGTTTACGAAAATCATGATACCTATGTAGTTATATATATTATGTACAAGTATGTAAAGGAAAATATAAGGTATTCTTATGTTTTTCTTTACATAGTTAATTTATAAATAAAAAATAAGGTACCTATTCAAGAAAAAAAAACAGAAAAATATGTGGAACTTCTTATATTTAAGACCTTTTATGTAACATATTTTTTTGCACAGTAAAGATTTAGTCTAATAGGTAGGTACCTATCAAAGCAAAATGCATCTATAACCAAGTCTGTCAAATAAATTACTTAAATACTAAATTCTTTGGTGATGGTGATGGCACACTTGTACGCCAATGAATTTTAATGGTTCTGGAGCTGCGACGTAGGTAGGTATTTACTCCAGAAACGGTTCTATGCGTCTGACATTGATTTATAAAAACCGGCCAGGTGCGAATTGGACTCGCATACGAAGGGATCCGTACCACCATACAATATTTAGCAAGAAACGCCGGAAAAAAATACGTTTATTGTATGGGAACTCTTTAACTTTTAACCTTATTTTATTTACAGACAGACGGTCGGATAGCGGAGGCTTTGTAATAGGGTACCCTAAAAAGTAGTATCTGGAGAAAAGGTAAAAGATGAAAATGTAGAACCAGCCATTAAGAACGATCCATTTTACAATTCGATTCAACATACAGATAACACTAGAGCTGTTTGTCAAGAGCAAGCATTTCTCGATCATAAATCCACTATAGAAGAAGAAAACATTACGCAACGGTAACACAGTAGAAACGTCGGAAGGTTTTAATTGCTCTGCAAATAGTAGTTAATCTTAACCATCAAGAGATAGCAATGTAATCTAATCAGGGAATGATACTTATCGGGAACCTTGCGACACCGAAAATTGATGCCGCAATACAACATCAATAAACCTTTACAATTTCCAGGTATTTTGTGTTTTCGCGGTGGTAAAGGGGAATTACTATTTACTGTAGTTTGATTGACCATTATCTGGTGTCAATAGAAACACAAGGCCCGAGAACACAAAACAGTTAACAGAGTCGGTGTCGGACTAAGGCTGGCTATATATAACGCTGATTGGTAATTATAGATGCGGCTTTCTCTCGGTGGTGTTATTACTTATAGCTACTAATTGTAGTAAGGAAAGTCTTATGAAAGAAGTAATTAAAAAGGTTCCTTTGTTTGTTGCATGTTTTGGTTCTGCTAGAGTACATGTAGAAAAACCACCTAAAACTAGTACTTTGTCTGAACAGTCAAAAATTAACAATGAAAAACTGATTCTACTCGTTCTTTTAAGAAATGAAAACCTAAAATATTGCCTTAAAGCCTCCCAAAGTAATTCCAAGTTATTAGAATTACTTATGAACAAAACTAAAAGCAATTAATCATCGGCAAACATCAAAGAGATTCATTAAACTGATAATCTGATATTGCAGTTTATCACCGTGCATCAAACTAAGTAACACTTGTTTTCGCGTAACAACCAACAGTCAAGCGCCATTTTTTAAAACAAAACTTCTGCGAAATGCCGACTTGATTTCAGATAAGCCACATAGTGCGACTAATCTAGAAACAGGATTTCATGTAAAAAAAATCTTTTTGAGAGGCGTGTTAGACTAAACCATTTTTTTTTACACAAAAGTATTTGTGAGAGATCTGATAAATTCAGAAAATACTGCTGACGCTTTAAAACCAATTCTTCGAGAAAGCAAACGTGCATCTTCCACCTTCGTTACAGACAGGCGGGTCGTAAACTCAACATCGACGACGGAAGGGCGTGTCAACTACCCATAGTTCCCACCCAAAATACCTCGTTATCACATTGGTAGATCACTTGCCTACAACAAGAGTTGTGAAAATGTAAAGAAAGTGTATACTAGAAACCACTTACTTCGACGCCTCATATCCACTAAATGGGGCACTCAAGTCTTGCGAACAACTGGAATGGCACTATGGCACTTTTTTTCTCCGCTGGTGAATGTACCTGTCCAGTATGGGGCCGATCTCCCCATGCAAAATTTGTGGATACAGCACTTAATGAGACGTGCCGGATTATTAGTGGTTGTTTAAACTAACCCCGGTGCGAATGCTGTATCTACTGTCTAGCATTGCGCATCCAGAAATCCGCAGGACAATAGCCAGTTGCATCCCGAGGGCGAAGCTACAGGATGCCCCACGCCACCCAAGGCACAACTACAACCCACTGTCCCAGAGGCTTAAAAGCCGCAAAAGTTTTCTAGGGTGCGTGAGTCCAGCCGATGGTAATCCATCCAAAGCAAGGTGCGACCTTTGGCAAGACCCCCTGATTCCTTTATTGGACTATCAGAGATCCTCCCATCCAGACACAAATTGCCGTGGCCGACTTGGAAATCCTTAAAAAGACTGTAGGCAAGTAGACAACATAGACAATCTCCACAAGTGGAGGCTCATGGACTGTCCACTGTCCAAGACATCTACTGTCCAAGCACGAAATCCGGAGTGTCGTCCGAAGTTATGGGCCTTTCTTAAGGGGATTACCTCGCTCAAATCGTAAATATACTGTAGGTTTAAAGAAGATTGTAGATGAATCCTTTTGTGCGTTTTCCATGTAAAAAATATATGGTATACTTAAGGTCATCACAAATACATTGTATTGTTTAACATTTTAATAAACTTTCCTAAATTTTGGGAAAAAATCTTATTAAATAGGTCCTTCTTCAACCTAAATTGTAAATTTTCTCTGTAACGGCTGAATAGTTCGGCATGAATTTTCTACCAAAAATATATAATGACGTATTGGACAATTTGTATTGTTTTTTTTTTGTTATTTCTTTTAATATTTTTAACTATTGAACAAAAACCCGAAACTTCACCAGTACCCCACTGGAGCACCCCCGCTAAGGCCTGTGACGCGTACTCGGGACGCGACACGTCAGTGTCCTGATGACTCTTGTGACGGAAGGACTATACGCGCGTTATTTTTTCCAAATAAAATCTAAAAGTTTACGTTTTGAATGATTTTTGAATGAAATCATATTTTAAATAGTACAAATATAAATATTTCGTAAATCAACCATACAAATTAAGTTTGTAAATATATGTAAAGCAGTTTGTAATTTCGTTTTTTTTTTTGAACCTGTCATAGAGTAAGCCTGACTATGCCTAAATATAAGAATAAATGTAAGGTGAAGCGTGGCCGAGCTCTCCAAAACTATTGGTAAGTACCTAACCTATTGAGTACATTATTTCTAGTGTGTTTATTTTTTATCGTTTTTAGTTATCTTGAGAATTTCGTTTGGCGGAGGATGGAGACCGACCGTGTCTAGATGATTAATGATGTCACTTACCTGATGGTGGGCTGATGGACTCCGAAGGTGGGTATAGGATCTCATTGACGGCACTTCGTAGAACCATCGTGTTTGGACTCATTTGAAAGGTCTCTTAGAGACCTTAGTGACTGATGATGTCACCTACCTGATGATGGACTCCGAAGGTGGGTATAGGATCTCATTGACGGTACTTCGTAGAACCATCGTGTTTGGACTCATTTGAAAGGTCTCTTGGAGACCTTGGTGACTGATGATGTCACCTACCTGATGATGGACTCCGAAGGTGGGTATAGGATCTCATTGACGGCACTACGAAGAACCATCGTATTTGGACTCATTTCAAAGGTCTTTTGGAGACCTTGGTGACTGATGATGTCACCTACCTGATGATGGATTCCGAAGGTAGGTATAGGATCTCATTGACGGCACTTCGTAGAACCATCGTGTTTGGACTCATTTGAAAGGTCTCTTGGAGACCTTGGTGACTGATGATGTCACCTACCTGATAATGGATTCCGAAGGTAGGTATAGGATCTCATTGACGGCACTTCGTAGAACCATCGTGTTTGGACTCATTTGAAAGGTCTCTTGGAGACCTTGGTGACTGATGATGTCACCTACCTGATGATGGACTCCGAAGGTGGTATAGGATCTCATTGACGGCACTACGTAGAACCATCGTGTTTGGACTCATTTCAAAGGTCTTTTGGAGACCTTGGTGACTGATGATGTCACCTACCTGATGATGGACTCCGAAGGTGGGTATAGGATCTCATTGACGGTACTTCGTAGAACCATCGTGTTTGGACTCATTTGAAAGGTCTCTTGGAGACCTTGGTGACTGATGATGTCACCTACCTGATAATGGATTCCGAAGGTAGGTATAGGATCTCATTGACGGCACTTCGTAGAACCATCGTGTTTGGACTCATTTGAAAGGTCTTTTGGAGACCTTGGTGACTGATGATGTCACCTACCTGATGATGGACTCCGAAGGTGGGTATAGGATCTCATTGACGGTACTTCGTAGAACCATCGTGTTTGGACTCATTTGAAAGGTCTCTTGGAGACCTTGGTGACTGATGATGTCACCTACCTGATGATGGATTCCGAAGGTAGGTATAAGATCTCATTGACGGCACTTCGTAGAACCATCGTGTTTGGACTCATTTGAAAGGTCTCTTAGAGACCTTGGTGACTGATGATGTCACCTACCTGATGATGGACTCCGAAGGTGGGTATAGGATCTCATTGACGGTACTTCGTAGAACCATCGTGTTTGGACTCATTTGACCTTCAGAATGTATCATTTAGTTGAATGAAAGCTATGTCAGCAGGCATAGTGCATCGTGTAGTACAAATAAATTATAAAATTATGATGTGGTAGATACTCGTACCAGACTATAAAAACTAGAGGAACAAAAATATGTATTAGAATCTCTTAGAGAGCGAATAAAATAGGCAAAAACAATGACAGCTCTGCGACACATCTGTGTTCTTCTTTAATCTTCAGTCCGTTTTATTTTAGTATGGTCGTTGGTCGGTAGGTGGCGCCAAATAAACAAATACTAGTACAGAGGTCAAATCTTTAAGGTCAACGGGCAAGGTAATACCCTTAATCTGTATCACTTACCGACATAAGATTAGCTCGAAGCCCAAACTAAAAATGAACAACGACACGTTTTGACAGGTGTCTCTAATCTCGATGTGTTTTTGACATCCGAAAAATGTATTTTGCCACTTGTTTTAACGGATCAATTAATTTCGAACGGGCCCGTATCTTCGTTGACGGACTTAGAGAGATCCAGATCCCCAGATCTCCGATGCGTATGCGGCGTCTCTCCACAGACAACGACACACCTTCACCAAAAAATATATATTTTATGTGTTATTTTACCATCGACACGCTAAGAAGAGGAATTCAGAAAAGAGGGGAAGATCAAAAACGGGCATTATTTTAACTGGACCTGATTAATATTTCGACAGCAAAATAAGCAGTAGAGTACAAACGTTAATGTTGACAATGGGGATTGAGTAAAAGATGAAGTCAATTTAGCAAAAGCAATGATAGTAGGTAAATAATTGTAAAATATGGAAAGGCAGATATTGAACAGTAAAAAAGACTGTTACCTGGTTTCTAAGGTACTCGAGAAACTCTCATTAGTTATTTTTTCGACAAAATAATCAATATTTAGGCTTTCTTTCTTAATTGAGTATTTAACAGAACAATAAACAAAATATCAAATTGACAAGCCTCTGGTTGGGAAACCTCATAATTATATCGGGTGTATGTCAAGATTCAAACTTTTGTCTGGTTTGTTTCTATCGAAAACAGTCAACTAGCAGAAAGCAGACGTAATATTAAAATCATTGTTTGCTCAACTAATTGAAAATCCACAATTTTTTCTCAACACTGTGTTAACATTAAAATTATTTGAATATTCATACCAAAATGTTAATGATTTCATCTTCTTGAATAATATAGAGATCGCAATGAAATATTCAGTGTGAACTAGAGGTGTCATGAGAAGAGCCGGCCTAATTATTAGGCGTGTATCTCGATCCATAAATTTCAATATAATTTAATCGTCTTTCGTAACTGACAGTTCGAAATTACTTGAAACGTGCCGCCTAAACACGTGTTCATTGAAAGCTAATAAGAGTTCGGCTCAAAATTGTTGGAGTCCTTGGCGGTTTGAACTAGTAACTAACTAGTAAAGGTATAGCACTCGTAGTATTAATAGGCATTTACATGTTGCTTTTGTTCCCTTTCGAATTTTATCCATAAATCAGGTTTTCTAACCAAATCGTTTAAATGTACTCTGAGTTGCTTTACAAAAGATTCGTTAAAACATTAATTACTAATGGTGAATTATACAAAGTTTTAGGGAGTACCTAGTCATTTATGCATTTACTAGTCCTGTTCTGTCATTACCATAGTAATACTTACTGAAATTTATACTGTTTCTCCTGAAAAACATAGAATGACAACCACTCTAGGAATGCAAATACCTGCTTAGCCCTGAAGACAAGAACCACCCAACGAATATAGAATTACCAATAATTAACCAAATCCCAATTATAAATAAAGAAGCTTACTTAATCGAGGACATAAACTCTTTATGGCTAGTTCCCATGGAGGATATAATGTTTTTTTGTTACTCAATCATAACGGATCAATAATTTTGTTGAAACTTGTATTCTACGCGAATGAAACCGTGGAAAAAACTAAATTTAATTGCTGGGTTTTACTAAACTCAAAGTTTTAAGAACTTTACTTCAATTTTGCTTAGGTATATCTTTTACAAAATGACTGTACAATATTGAATCCATCAAAACTATCTGTTATAGGTACAATGTTTTTTTTTCGTAATCTACTGCATTACAGTAGTATAATTTTTCAAATAAATTATTTGCCCCACTGCAGGGCAAACGCCTTCCTTTCCTTTGTGTGCATTCGAGAAGAACACACGATCACGCTTTCAGTTGCATTCAGGTGCCATGTTTTAATTGGTTCATTAGTATGTACCGAAATATTGACTTAACAATATCATATTAATTTATTCCATCAATAAAATAAAAAATAAATATTTATTTATCTGAAACAGAGTCGCTAGTCAACGTTCTCGTAAATTCAATTTCTCTTTAGACACATCATTAACGCAGACACAATAAAGGAGGGTCTTAATATAAGCAATTTGTATTGGAGCAAGAAGGAACTGGATTGGTAAGAAGTTCCTAAATAAACTTTCATAGTACTAATAGGAGATACCTATGTATAGGAACAAATCAGAAGAATAACTGACCACGCATATAGACAAAGGAACAAATCAGATGAATCACTAACCACGTATTGATAAGCCGTGACTGTTTCAAGATCTGATAGTAAATGTGGTCAGATATGAGAAAGACCGAAGAAGAAATGGATGGATAGTATGAAAAGTTATTGGAACAAATCAGAAGAATCACTGACCACGTATAGACAAGCCGTTACTGTTTCAAGATATGATAATTGTGATCAGTTATGAGGATGACTAAAGAAGAAAATAATAGACAGTATTAAAGATGATGTTTATGGCAAGCTAGAAAGACTATTGAACAAGGAACTAGAAGAAGGAAATGCTGAAAACAACACTTGCATAAAATTATTATAACCACAGGCATTATTTATGCAGATTCTAGTAGTAGGTGTCCATAGAAGTCATGAGCAATCAAATACACAATGTTGCAAAGTCAATACTTAGTTGCCACTAAGCCTTCGCAACTTTGTGTATTGATTGCAACATTTAATATTGACTTTGCTACAATACAATTTTATAAGTAGCTGAATGTCATAAAAGCTATTCAATGATCGTTTATATAAATAATATGTATGCTTCAGACCGTGATAATAAAGATAGAAATAAGGTGTTCCTAGGTTGGAGTATATTTACTGGCAATTTATAGGAGGCTCTGGTGCTATTGCTATTATCAGCTCGTAAAAGGCTAGGGCTGATCTTGGCTTTACTGTGCAAAATTATCAGGAGTTTTTGTTGCAACCCTTTAGCATATAGTTTTGCAAAATTATAATCCTTTTGTTCCCTCATATGACACGTTGCAAGCTGGGTTATTTCTGTTTTTTTTTTCATAATCCAGGTTTTCTCATTTTTTTCATACCTACGTACTTACTTAAACATATTTTGAATTTTGGATAATTGTGAAGCATTACATTGCTTATGACCAACATACTCGTAATATTACTTTTGACTTTGAAGTTTATTTATGGTCAATATTTAAACTTCAAATTCAGTAGTATTGGCAAAATTACTCTAGCATTAAATAAATGCCTACGTTGTATAATAAATGGAAAATAACATTATTTCTTAAATAAAATTTAAATATTTCTTCTTCATATCGAAACGGTACGAGATCAACAGTCAAACGGACTTCACATATCACGCACATAGAGATAACACCATATCTCTACAGAGTTGTAAACACACGTATTCCCAATACGAGAAATTTAAATTTCCAAGGAGATCGCTTTAAAGTATTCCTTTTAAAAGCTTTATGTTATTGAAATGACCGGTATTACATCCCGACCTCCATTACTAACTGCACTGTCCACATAAATATTCATATCACTAAATTTTCAAACCGAAAGAGAGATAAAAGTAGTTTTACTGCTTCGGTGCAAGTAAGATGGTAGAAATTTGATCAGGCGGCTCGAGTGCGAGAGGGACATGAGACCTTAGATGTAGGTGTGAGAAGGATAGCAACAAAATCAGAGGCTTTTACGGTAGAACGGGCAGCGAGCAGTGAAATGCGGGCTTGGTACACCTTTTTCGATCTCGCTTGAATAAATTGAATTTGAGATTAATCTTTTGTAGTTGCTATAAATGACGGCTAGGTTTTTCTGACGTTAAAAATATGATGGGCAGAGCAATAAAATGTGTTTTTATGAGTAAGATTATGTTGGATTGAAGCATCATGATTTTTAATCCGGCTATAAATAACATCTACGGCATACTAGTAGTTCTAACAATAAGATTAAAATAATAGATATGTAATAAATTTGTAAATGTAAAAAGTTTTATTGGTTAGTTTTACTTACAATAGGTGAGAGTTACCTTAAAAAGCTCAACCGATATATTTTAATTTCAAACTAATGGCCATAATTAATTATGCCCCAGAGAAAAAAAAAACTTATTAAAGTCAATTAAAAATATCAGAAAAATTATCGATTTGTAAACAGAGGGCAAAATCTTGGTTTATGTCAATTCTGTTCTCAAATATATTATACTATCCATTGATTACATTTAGAATAGTAAAACCAAAAGCACTAACGATTAGATAAACTCCGGTAAAGAACAGCACAAATACCATAGGTAAGCTAACCATTATAATATCCTGAATGAATTCAACAAAATTTCCTCGTACTTAAAGCAAACGTCATGAAAATCCCACACTTACAAACACAAAGAAAACTTTCACGGCACTAGTAACTTTGAACATAAAAAGCCGAACAACAACAAAACGTAAACGACCATTCTAGACAACAGCATATAAAGTAGACAGACGCCGGAAACTTTATGAAAACACACGCTGTGCACGAGTTTAAACAGTTTTATTGTCATAGCATGTTGCTCATCTCAAATGGAAATAGAATGGCTCGTAAATCTCGGAATAGCAATGTATTAGACTGTAATAGAGCTGTACAAATATTGGATAATGTGATCGTTCTTATAAAATAATACGAACGCAATATTAGGCGGTAAAATTGAAAGCTTGCGGAGTTTACAAAATGTGCGACACATTTGATCGAATTAATTTTCACGTGATAGGAGAAATAAAAAGAAAAAAATTCCAACATCACTGAGATAAAAAAAGAGAATAAATGATACTGATACGAATTCCCCCCAAAATAAATAAAGTATGGAACATAAAATTAATTTAAACTAATTTGATTATAAGCATAATTTATAACATAAGACACAATTTTATTCACTTCAACCACCATTTACCTCAGGTCAATATGGGGATTTTAACCGCTAAAGCACAATAATAATAAATTTTAAAGTAAATGGCTTAAATTTTATAGTAAAATCAAATCAAAGAACAGTCCATTATAAATCAAGCAATGACACTAATGTCGATACTGTGACCAAATCCGGTACTCATTAACATTTACTGATATCACCAGAAGCTTAAAACTTATACAAAAGTATAAATTGATGAATGATACATGAGAGAACTAGATTTAAAAAAAAAGAAAATCTGTACAAAACGTTTTGGAGCTTAAAATATGCTAATGTTAGAAGTTTATTGAGATATAGATCGATATTATATTTTAATTCGTTTTATTTCGATTTTGTCTGCTTAGTTTTATACACTGAATGAACAATCTTGTTTTGAGGACTTTAATGTAAAAAATGATCAAACCAAGATGTAGGTAACAAAATTCCTCAAAATCACGTATTATTGGTAATGGTTTATACCTATTTAAAGAAGTTTATTTATGCATATGCTTTGCTAATATATGGAAGCGGCGAATCGTTTGAATGAATTGAAATAAACAAATTCATGCTACTGCAATTTATTCATAAAATTAACCGAATCCTGGGGTATCACTTAAAGTGTCTGACGTTCACACGAGAATCACAAAACCTGGTTGCGTTTTCTTAATTGAATATAACGTCACTAATTAACGTTTATTTTAATGACAAAATGTATCCCATGGAGGACTGATCCATTAAACAGTATGAAATCAATAAGATGTAAATGAAGCATGGTAACGAATGATCTGATTTCGATTCATCTGTTAGGTGAGAATTTATGTTTTATGCTAATACACTAAAACAATGCAGGGCTGCTTAATTAAGCATGTTTCTCGATCCATAAATCTTAATGTTCATCAGTCGTGGGATGGTAAATGGAATAATATTAAAGAGCTGTATGTCGTCTCTGATCAAATGAAAGATTGGGATAAGAATCTACGTTGCTTATATTAAAATTATGTTAAATGACGTGTTTATCATTAATTTTGGTGTCTTTGTGGATAAGAAGCTTTCAAAATATTTACAGGGAATGGAATTTTTACTAACGTAGCAAAATTGTTTGTGTGTGGTTTTTTCGTAGTTCTCATAGTTGTGTGTGTTTTTCTAGTTTAAATAATTTCACTAATAAAAACGGTTGTAATTGACGTTATTGTGTGTAATTGTTTAACAAATATAACTTTATTTTATTTCCAGATGTACTTGAAACCGTGATGTCGGACAACGCCGGAACAGTAGTATCGAGGGCGTCCACACCTCGCCCAGTCAACGAAACGCCAGTTGCCGCGCCTCTAAGGTCCAGACATGATCAGTTCCTCGCTAGCTCAGCTGAAAGAGCCCAACAACGCCCTTCCTCAAGTGGCAGAAATCCTTCTGGAAACTTCGAATCACCACCCCTACCTTACCACCGTCAGATGACAACAGGTTCCTTACTTACCTCATCTCATCGCGAGACCTCAGCTTTTGTTCCTGTTGTTCCAACTTGGTCGATGCACCCAGTTATCTACCCTAACGAAATGCATCCTGCATTGATACCCTCAGAAATTATTGAAAGGGACAGAATGATGGATAGAGAGAGAACTGAACCCGCTAAGGGGTCTCCGGACAGAGCGTCCGGAAATTTTCCTAAAAGAAACTCATTTGATTTAATGGCTATGATGGTGGAAAAAAGAAAAGAAGTAGCGTTGCGTGAGGCTGCGGCAGCAATGTTACTTCCACATCATAGAACATCGTCTATCGAAGGCATGATGTCTGATGGAACTTCACAGCCGCCTATTTACGGTCCTCCTGGGCCATTCCTTGGTGCTCCAGGGCCATCACCAACCGCTGCAGGCAGCTTTACTTTCCCTGGAGCAGGTTTATTTCCTCCCGGAGCTGGTCCGCATCAAATGCACCCACATTTAGACAGGCGGCTCTTGAGAGCGCCAGGTCGTGCTTCAAGACCGAAAAAGCAGTTTATTTGTAAATTCTGTAACCGCCAGTTCACCAAGTCGTACAACCTGCTGATCCACGAAAGAACCCACACCGATGAAAGACCTTACTCCTGTGACATTTGCGGCAAGGCTTTCAGACGACAGGATCACTTGAGAGACCACAGGTACGTCATATTTATCTAACTTATTTCATTATCTATCTCTATCATCATCGTAATTATAAACGATATGATTAGTTTACTCGTCCACCACACATTGTCCTGTACTTATCCTCAAATCGCTTTTTACACGCAGGAAGTGATAAAGTGGTATATTTCTTCCAGATCATCGTGCATACAATTACTGTAATTATGACTATTTTTTACTGAGTTAATAATCAAAGTGCCGCTTTCCTGCACATTTTAATTTTCTAGAACACTGATCGTAGTATGTTATACAGCTAATTTGTATGCACGTAACAAGCAGCCGGTGTAACTCAAGTTGCAGATGTTAAGCCGACTGTGGCCGTATCCGCCCGAATACTCGGAATCGGAATATTTATAAAGTTTCTCGATCGTAGCTAGCTCCGGCTTCTAAGAAATCTTTATATCTTGATTAATAAGTAAAAGGTGATTATACTTTCAAGCTCATGTACACTTATGATGAAAAAACGACGGCTGACGACTGTTCAGACGAATGCCATTTGTTGAGTAATGTCTAAGTAGTGGTCGTTCGTGATCGTACTTCGAGATAACAGACAAATAATATATCGCTGTCTCGGACAGTTATACATGATAGATGAACTGATGGATTTTATTAGAGTATCTCTTGCTTGCGATGGTAATAACAATAGGTTATATGTATTAAAAAAAAACTTGAAGCATAAACAACGTCAAAAAAGTTAAAACGTCCTTTATTTATAACCTTATAATTAATGTTATTTACGGAAGACATAATAATTCATATACAAATAATTCATATAAACGTCAAAATCTAAGATGGTCTAAGAATTTTTATCGTTCTATCGAAACTGTATGTGATACTCACACAACGATTTTTCGATACAAAGAAGCTTGTAATCGGATTTAAATATTTTGTACGTCAATCCTATAATATATTATATAACTCATTAAAACATACGATTCGTGTGAGGGTCGAAACCTTGTGAAGTGAATCGAGTAATTTTATAGCGAGTTATAAAAACTGAACGGTGTTGGGGTCTTTCTGGAGTTTGCTACCAAACGTCCATATTTCTACTGTGACATATTATAAGAAGCTTAGTTTCCTTTATACAAGGTGGATTTTTGGGAAGGGGCAGTTAGGGCAGTTAGGAGACTGTCCTTAACTTTTTGAGACATTTTGATCTGCATTCACAATTTTAGTCGGTCTCTCAAGACCATTTTCCTGTAGCTGTAACAGTTAAGGTAGCCGCCCTTACTGCCCCATCTCAAAAATACACCCTGTATATTGAAGTAAATTACTCTTCTTTCATTAATTTTGTACCTGTTTTCTCTATAGTGCTTATCGAGCCACTTGAAGGATTAACTTTTATCGTAGATATTGTTCTTGAAATTCTGATAAGGATAAACCAAGGGTTGAGTTAGCAGCTAGTTCCAACTAATGGAAGTGTTAGTCCAAGACGTCAGTTATTTTTTTAAACTATGGAACTAAAAACATGTACTTAGATCGAAAATATTTCTGTTTTAGATTCCTAAACCGGTACCTATTGCTTTTTTTTTTATTCGGAATAAAATATCATCGGAAACCCACTTGACTTCTTACATTACAAAGAGAAAATCTAAAGTTATGTCAACACAAACATTAAAACTTTCTTTTTTTATAAACAAAAGAAAAGCGGTCAGTATGAGTTATGGATGGTGTTACACAATAATTGACTATTGCTAACGAATACAAGTTAAATGAGTTATTATATCCAAAATTTTATTGACTTTTTATTTAAGACTTTCCAGTATTTTTTGTAAGTCCGACAGAAAATATATAAAAAAAAACAATATTTCACTATAATTCCCTACTGCAAAGCCTAAAAAGTAAATAAAAAATAAAATGTTTTGTAGGTAAAAACAGTAACTGTTATCGCTAATAATTATAATTTAAAGAAAAACGTCTGTAGAAACGAAACTACAGAAAAACATCTGATAAACTAAATTATTGTGAAAAACTACATAAAATAATTTCGAGCAATCTATCCATCATATTTATTATCTTGAAAACATATCGTGTTTCTAATGTGATTCCTATGTCTGTTAAAGTAGGCATTGTAAAGTATAATTTGACTATCTTATAATTAGGTGGAAAAATACAAACATATAGTTTTATGGGCAGCATTCGACTTAATCACAAACACTTAACTTGGAAAATTATTATTAGGTACAGATTCATTTTTGCGCTAAAACTCATAGTTATAATTAGTAGGAAATAACTGTGAATCAGGAACTTGTGCAACTGTGCTGCCGAAAAAATGCAGGAAAATCGTCTTATTATTATACCTTTCCTTATAATAAATATATTTTTTATTAAATGAAATAAATTCTGTAAATATTTTCTTATTTCTAAAAGTGTCAATTTTATAACGAATGAACTCGTTTCCATATTGAATGAATTAATATTCAAATTGAATATCGATTTCTTTCGTAACGTCTTCTAATGATTTTGACATTCTTTGGTGCTCAAACTATTACTACCACTAATACTTTAAATCCATGACGAAGTCGGAAAAGATATCATGCACAGTTTTAATATTTTAGATAATTTTAAGTAATTCTTTTTAGTAGTATTAAAATTCGGTTAAAAGCCTTTGAACAGTATTTCAATATTTTGGACTAATAAGCTGTAATTAAAAAAAAATAGAAATAGAAAACATTTATTCGACACAGACACAACACAACAGCAACAAACAAATAAAAAAGAGAACAATAAACATAGCAATAAAGTTGCAGTAAAATTTTGCTGAGCGTGCCCATACCGAAAGGGTTACCATCTCAGCATTTGCTGGGCGTCAGACACCCAGTGCTGGTTTTGAATATTAAAAATAAATAAGTTTAGGAATACGTAAATAAAAAATTTAAAAGATTTTGATCGATTTTTATTTTGATTGTTGTATCGAAAAATGATCATATGTATTTTAATGAACTCTTTTGTACAATTAACAACCTTTAAGAGCCACTATTACTTATTAAAATTACAATACCATCATAAATTCAGCTTATCATAGGATATATACATTTTATAGTGGAAATACGAATTTCCAGTATAAAATTTGTATTTATAATATTGTTAGTAAACAACACAACTTTTTGTTAGTTTGTATATCATTAATTTGGTTTATCCAAAAATAATCAATAGCGTTTTATATAAATTCACTTCATTACATTCATCTAGCGCTAGCCTATTTCAATTATCAAGTTCATAGAACGAACCAATATTTTTTTCTAGACCTCCCTAAAAAGCTTTGCAAAAACAAACAATTCAAATCAAACTTACATTACTAGCAGGCCACAAGCAACAGTTCCCATAAAAAAAACATGATCTTTGTGATTTTCTGATGGATTCGAACCAACTGACTCAATTCATGCTACATTATATAGCAGGTTTTTTACTTACCCGCCCGTAATTAGTTTAAATTCTGATGATTCATCTTTTTCTATTGGCCCAGGCCATCATAATAGAGTACAGGACTCAGTACCATCGGCAAATAAATCAAACCAGTTACAAACTAGAATGCAAAATATTTTATTTCCCGTACTTTTTTATAGAACAACATTTTATAGATGTTTTCGACTTTTATTGCGTCTACTGATTATTTTTATTGTCGTTGCTATAAAAATCCTTTGAGTGTGTTTCGGCAAATTAGTTTTTGCTCATTAAGAAAATTTACTGATGTATAATCGTGAAAAAAATGATAATTAGGAATAATGTTTTTTTTTTTTTTGCCTTTGCTGACCGTACAGAGGCGTGGATTAGTTGGGCCTTCGTGAAGCAATTTAAAACTATTATTATTTGGTACAATTCTGTACATCATTTTTAAGTCTATATTGAATGGATGTGAACAAAAAATGTTCAGTATTATTTATCACTTAAATCGAATGATCGGCGACTACGTTCTAAGATATATTTATTCGTAATTATGTGTCTACATGATGTTCTCATATCTAGTTAGAATAGAACATATTTAAAAACACCTAGACTGGCAATTAGTTTTGGCATATATTTAATAAAAAATAAAAAACAGTAAAATAAAATAATATATATAATTTAGCTGCATTCTTCAATAGGTTAAGTTATGGAGCATGATTTCATAACCAACTAGAACTACGTATATTTTTTTCATAACACAAACGTATTCGTTTGAAAAGGAAAACCTCCCACTAAAACAATGTTTGCATAAATATTACTGGAAATATGAAATCATCGTCTCCTCTGTGCAGTTATATTTTTTGTCGTACATAATTATGTTATGATTGCCTTTATAATCGAAGTGCATAAGATGCATAATACCATCCCATTAAATCCACTGCCGTAATTAATACCTTTGAAGAAAAAGAACGACGCCAACGCCAGGAACGTAATATTATTCGCAAGTTTCTTAGAAATACATTTAAACTAAAATGCCGCACGAATATTAAATCATGACTTAAAATATTCAAGATCTGCCGCAGCTTCAGCCAAAAGCTATCGTGTGAAAACTAAGCTAGCTCCCTCTATTGATATTTACTCACTTCAGAATTCAGTACTTAACTGTGCATCCCACGCGTTCATTCCAACATCGTAAAAGTATCTATGTTATTTCGCTTGAAATAAACTACCGCTTTCTGTACTCAAAATCTCATACATTTCAACCTAATATTGCGAACCTCCATTTAAAAATATATAACAAAAGCAAAAATAACACACGTATCGTACATTTTTCATGAATATTTAACAACTGGCCTTACGTAAATATAAAATGGCTTTTAATGATTCTGTCTTATCGAAAATGGATCGGTAGAATCGAAGCATGATCCGAATATTTTTACTTAAATTAAGAATCCAGTGTAGTCCTTCGCTTAGGAGTATCACGCATTAAATTGTATATCTTTCAAATTTTTGGACTAATTTTAACCAAATATATCTTATATTTTAGTAATGTCACGAATAAAACATCTATTCAAAAAAAATAGGGAATGATGTATGGTAATTTTTTCATTCAAAATTTGAATATAACGCTAAGGGGTCCCTCTGGGAACCAACATCGGACCCTTCTCCACTGTAAATAAGAATATTTCTAATATGACGCTTCAAATGGAAGCATACGTTTAGTATGTCAAGAAAAACATGTATACTTGGAAATATGAATTCCTAACATGTGTTATGCCATGAGAACGACCATAGATTGCATCTCTGTCACGTAAGACATACTCGTAAACTATCGAAGCAACGTGAATGCTTTTAGTCCCAAACACTTAGCAGTATGGTAGTTATGGCATTAAGTATTTATCTACTTAAAATAGTAAAGCATTTTTCAATATTGATATTATTTTTAGATTAAGTAATAAAGATTATAATATAATTAATTTAAAAATGTATTAAGGCACACAGTTTTATGAGCTCTACAGATCACTTTGCCCTTATGACCTCGTGGTGGTCATCATAGATAAAATCGCAATATTATTGAAATCCAACAAAGAACTTACGAGCAGAATTATAATCATTAAAACTTTGATGAAATTCTCTCCCAAACGTTTTCATACCTACCAAAATATCATGGTTCACATCAAATCAAAATTTAGCCATTAAGTACCGTCAGTTTCCCATCGAATGATGAACATGACTATAAACATATAGCTATATAAACAACACTATTCACACCATAAACCTGTAGTACCGGAGTGAGATAAAAATACTGCATTAGGCGTAGCTCACACGCAAGATTTGGTTACGACTGTGCACAGTCGCGTTTGCTTTTCATTACAACTAAACTTGACCTGAGTTTTGTTTTTTTTTTTGTATGTGCTCTATTAATAATGCTTTTATAGTGCCAGTTTTCTACATTGGAAATTGTCAATTACGTCATTAAACATCTTTTTCTTTTCGTTTGGTTAGTGACTAACCTGGTGCCGGAGTTTTAAAGCAAGTGATAATTATACAATACGCACATGAATCCGAAAAGTCAAAGGTGCGTGCCTTAGGTTCGAAATCGAGACCTATGACTTGGCAGTCCGACGGTCACACCACTAGGGTATCACTGCTCTATTTTATCATTAATAATCGTACTGGTTTCACTAAAAGCTGCAACCATTGTGTTGTTCTGAAGTTGTTGTTTGTTGTGAGTGTTTACTGCTTAAACATTTTATAACAACATACAATTTTGACTAGAAACGAGCGATTAGCCGCACGTATACGCCAAGCCTAACAAGAAACATTCCTCAGTGCACTGCAACTAGACGTGTATCTGCTATCATTAATTTTCTACCGCAAGCGAGGCAATTTCTTATTAAAAACTGGTTCGAAACCTATCTCCAGAGATACATTAATATTATAACGTGTTGATGTATTTCTCTGTCTTCCCTTTAGATTATGTTTCTGTAATGGACATTAAAAATAAAACGAATGAAACAACGAGAAGTATAGAGTTGAATTCTTATCTATCATCGGATTAAGTATCTTTGAGTATTTTAATCCTTTCACTGTTCCATGCCATACAATCCCATGAGTTCCACAAAACTATCTGTCTTTTCTCGAATCACTTGTCTAAAAGCACTACGCATTAAAAAGAACCAACAAAACGGTATGAGACTTTTTATCGTCATTCAATAATAGAGATAACATACGCATTAAATATTTGCCAAAGTCTTCATAAGAATTATTTTTGCATTGAACATTATTTTATCTCGAGGCTCATATGCAATTATGATCGAACCGAGACCACATATAATGGGGACCGCGTAAAGCTCTCGCTCGTTCAGATCGCTCAAGGGGCTACAACAAAAAGGGATATCAAATTAATACTGAATCCATAATAAATCAAAGAGGGGCAGGTGGACTCGATCGCAAGAACGCGAGATTCGCCTACAGGTCTTTAGAAATTATCATCTTGGCTGGAGCCAATCATATACCTAAGCGTTTGATCGTTGGAATTGGAATCTTTGTTATTCTGAACCCAGAATTCGTTACTCCAGGCGATGCCACGCGATGTCCGAATTTTTCTGTCCCTAATTTCACAACATCTGTGACACAATAAACGCATTTCGTTTTCATTTAGTCGGAAACAGATGGTTGTTTATGTAAATGTCTGGTAATTTCAAGCATATCTTCTGTGAAGACGGTTTTTTGTATGGGATCATCATGTTCGATGTGTTATTAACATAATATTACTAAAGGTGCATATCGGATGAATACATAATTTTTATAATGACGTAAGGCTATAAAACATAGAATGATCTTCTTGAGGTAGTTTCATGCATCAAATAAAGAGTATCTTCATCAATTTTGAAACGGGATGAAACATTGTTGTGTTCTTCTGTTGATGCTAAATGTTAATTTGGATTGGTTTGGTACTTGTGTAACAAACTCATGTTGATTAGTCTAATCTTTTTACTGGAATAATTTCCATAAATATGCGTTTGATAGAATCGTGGCCGAGGCTGTAGAATAATTACGCGATATGCGGCAAACCATTCATTGCCTTTTGAAAGTTTCTTGAAGACTGTTGCAAAACTTTTTCTTTGCACTCTCGATTCGTTTTGACGTTAAGGACGCGTTTTATACGTATCCTGTGCACCTGCGGCGCTGAAAATAAACTTGGTTGTTTATTTATAAAGAAATAAGTCAAAACGCTGCCGTTGGCCCCGTTGTATCTCGGAAGAAATCGCTTGCAAAATCTTCCAAAAGTATTTGCCAAAAGATCGTCCGATAAGAAATTTCAGAAAACCGTCTCATTTGAAACGACGACGATACGAAAACTGTTTATGGAGCCTCTTTCATACGTTAATTTAATTCATGAGTTTACTTGATTGGATCGGTGATAAGTCACGCAAAAAATTTGCCGACCATTTCGATCGTGGCAAGTTACTTTCGAATTTTAGGCTCTAGATACCACGCACATCTGTACTCACTTCAGACTTTTGGTAACGGATTCCATTTTAATCTGTCTTAGATTATTCAGATGCCATTATTGTTGAATCGACTCGGACAGGTAAACGTATTATTAAAATTATTCTTCGGACGGTTGCGTGTTAGGTTGCAAAAGGCTTTTTTGTCGTTATATCCAACCAATTAAGTTTAGTATTCGCGTGATTCGGATTCTCAGATAAAATAAAAGGCAAAACGATGTCGGATTCTTGTTTCTGTGTTCATAATTGACCGTTTTATAATATCACCTTGTTTTTAAAACAATTGCTTGGAGTTTTTATCCATGTTGGTGTTTTATGTGGCATCCCAAAATGGGTTGACGCGTAGCAATAAAGAATACAATCCTATAATTATGTCATAATTATTTTTGAAATAATTATTGATTCCAATAGCAAAATAATAGGCAATTAAACATTTTGAACGGTTTCCTTATAACCGAACACAAAGATGTTAAACCATTTCTAAAAATATCACTGATTTATTTCAATCTTGCTAGTCAAACGTGAAAACGTTATTTCGTACATAATACATGGGGATCATATTCTTCAGCATTCTAATAAAATGTAAGTTATTAAAATGCATTTTATATAATCTCCACAAAACGTCAGTTTTCAATTAACATTCTTGCGATACAATCAGTACGATTAATCATACTTTAGCTATCGCAAAAACGGAAAGTAACCCATTCGTAATCCGAAAACCTGTCTCTTGGTGTCGAAACGTCAGTCTTCAGGGTTCCTTAGACTTATAATAAATAAACTTATCTATACTGTCAATCGAATGCAGTAATCGAACAAAATTAAAATATACATTTAAAAAGAACAGATTTTATCACATAAACGCATTTGCAACTTGATATTTGTATCACAAAATATTTTAATAATTGCGAAAACATTTCTGTTATTATGACCCCATGGCGACTTACACATATAAATTACTTGGACATGAAACTTTGAAATTGAAGTTCATTGTGTTAATCCTCTCCGGAATTTTATAATCCGCTATGAGAAATACTTGACACTCCTTGTATCATATTTTTTATGTGAATATTGCTTACTTTATGACATTTTGGTAGGCTGGAATGCGGCCAAAGACGGCAGAAAGAATATATATAAAATTTGCTTATAATATCTACAAACAAGTGGCAGATAGCGCCACCTGTCGGCAAATGAAATACTGGCTTAAGGTGCTTCGAGTGCCAACCATTTACCATAGTGACTGACATTTAATTAATTTTTGCCACTTAGTGTTTAAGTGGCCTCATATCCAATTCTTAGTACTCTGTGGCCGAGTTATGGTCGCGTAATGCTAAAGCAACTCCGCTCATGTCCACTAGAGTAAATATTAAAGGAATGGACTTTTCACCGACCATATTTTTTATGTTCATTTAATGTCAACCGATGCTGCTCTTCCCATAAAATAAAAGTATTTTACGAACATTTCTCGTACAACAATAGAGGATTTATCTCAATGGCTACAGAACTGGAGTTCAAATCGTTTTTTAAACAGAATAAACCTTTAATGCTAACAGAATAAAGTTTATTACAAGATGTCAAGTAAACTTATGCGTGTTAAGGCGTGGGTTGACAAGACTTATGCTTATCGTTGATTTAGCATTTCTTCGCTACTTAATCCAGTTTTTAAAAGCTATTAAGCTTGTAGTAGCAATCTGTATTGCTTGTTTTGTGTCTACCATCTGTGAACGGGATGTAATGATTTACAGCCAAACTTGTTACTACATTTTTTTCACCTACACCAACTCTTTAATCTTATCGAGATTTAATTTCATCTCCATCTTTATTTATATCTCCATTTACGTTTTTTTCTTTAAGTAGATTATTTTCGATTCCATCAGAATCTACATTTCTTTCAGTATGTACTTACTGGAAGGTTTTAAAAAGTCGGTTCCATAACTTCACTTAAGGCTTGCTCAAGAGTTCGCTTGAAATATTTCTGAGTGTTGTCGTGGAGGCCCGTGCAAACAGTGACCGGTTGGTTGTCCAAACAAAGCGGGTGTACCGGTGCCATCCACTATGTGGCCTCTAAACTCGAGCCCACGTTCTTCAAGAATATTTGTATTTACATTAACATCCTCCGCTATTTGTATACGAATAATGTAATTACCTTTATGTACGTCGGAAACCAATTTCTTTGAAATGGGTGCGTACTGTTTGTGTGACAGGCTCACTTTTTCGGATTAAGTAGAAGTAGGTGGTTTTAACTGAATGTATTTTGGTATTTTCGAAATTTTCACGAATAGTTTAACTATTGTAGGAATTTTGTATGTGATTATTCGATACATTACTTACTATCATTAATCCTTTGGAACACTTAAAATAATCTGTCTCAACTCCCAAACAAGATGAAGTTTACAAATATTTCAAACTTAGATTCCGTTGTTGTTGGGGAAAGGTATGCCTTTCTGTATTAACCATTAATCATATGACGAAGTCAACGTTAGATAAAATCCGTGGACACACACATGCAAGGGATGTCTTTTGAACGTAACCTGACACACAAGCCAATTTAAAAACAGGTAGAGATTAAGGATCTCTTTCTTATTTCAAGAATTTCTGAGTAAATAACTGTTGTAAGGTTTACGTTTAAAGATTACGTGGATTTGCCTTGATTTCGTATTGTTTGCACGTGGCGAAATAATATGAAATTGTGGCTGTGCTTTGTCAAACGAAAGTATGTATTTGTTAGAACTTCCAACTTTGTGTTATTGCATTAAATTTCATGCATATACCTGAAGTTAAGTTTAGGGTTAGTGAATTTTGCAATAACAATTATGCAACTTCAACTTGTTTTATGGCGGACAGTAATTTCAACTGGGATAAAACAAAAGAAAAATAAGTAGGGGGTTTTTGTTTTTTTCATATTTTGTTAGTATCCATTCCAAAAAGCTGCATTTTTGATACATCCTAACTATAATCATAAATGCGAAAGTGAGTTTGCTTGTTCGTTACGCTTTCACGCTAAAACGGCTCTACGAATTTGGATGAAATTTGGCACATGAGTAGACCATGACTTAGGTTAGGACATAAGATACTTTTTATCCCGATATTCTTACAGGATCGAGACTTATGCGGGTGAAACCGCGGGGTGCAACTAGTAAAAATATAATTCTTCAATTCCCATAATCATTCACGTCTGTATCTTTATTTCATTTCCCATAAACCTTTTTTTACCAAATCATAAGCGATCAAAGATAACCACAAAAATACTTCGAAGTCCTACGTGACGGCTCTCGGGGACATTAAAAATGGTGGAAATGAGTTTTGATTTTATCTGTCATGGCTGCCCACGGGTTTAAGCTGGCTGTGTACATAAAGATTTCTTGCGGAGTCACTAAATTATGTATGAGGTACCTAAACTCGGCAATCCACGGTTGACTACTTTTCGAACTTAGTATTATAATAAGGGTAAAAGAGGGGCGAAAGTGGTCAACAACCAACTTTGTCGAGTGTACATTTCAAGACAGTGTCATGGGTATGTTAGTTAAAATGTTTTGTAAAACGATTCTCAAAAGACACTCAGCATTGAAAAAACACACATAACACATAACATCACAACTGTAATCCTCGAAGGGTTAGGCAGAAGTGTACATATAGTACACCCACATTTCGCTAGTTATGTATAGTTAAGTCCCGTTTTAAAGGGGGCGAGCCTATTGCCATCAACCGGGCACAAATCCAGACTCCGGGCTGCTACTGAGAAATTCCTGATGGAAAAACCCAATAACACTTTTCCTGACCTGAGAATCAAACCCAGGACCTCATGCTCAGCAGTAGCGCTTATGACCACTAGACCAACGGGGTAGTCTTTGAAAAAGTAAAAATAAAAAAGATCTTTGAAAAATATAGAACACTTGTAAGGCCCACTTCACACCACACTGCAGATGAAGTTGCATTAGTTGAATAGAATCGACACTATAGTGTGAATTGACACTAAAAGACAGCCAATAGAATCACATTATTGTAGTTTCCCATTGCAGGTTAAAATCTATTAACATCCCTATTCATTCAGACTTTTTATTGCTACCACTGTCTTATAATTCTCTATCTTTGAACTGAAAAAAAAGGTTGAAGATTCCCCTCAAGATTGTCGGGATAAAGTAGGTGCATTTGCGATCAGACTAAAAGTCGCAGTACAACCGGTCGTCCTTGGCGGTTGAACCCTCTTGCACACCCATGGCTTTCCATACGGCGTTTATGGTGCATCCAGAAATGAATTATTGTGATGGAAAACGGCGATTTTGGTATATGTTGTAGAAATCCAATGATTATAATGTTGGTTTTAGCTTTAAGCCTAGGTACTATCTAAATATAGTTAATATTTATGGCCTTGTATTTTTTTGGTTTTTAAAAGGGCCAATATTAATTGAATATGCCTCCAATTTTCTACCTTTATTTTATTTATGTACACAGAAAACACGTAAAATAGCTTATTTCATTTGTCACTTCCAGCAGACCTGCGATAGGAGATTTGGATGAGAGATGTAGACACAGTGTGTAAACTTGTTTCTTGACTTATTTGTAACTTGTTCCCAAAGGCTAGATCAGACCCCTAAAGTACCAAAACAAAATAATTCAACACTGGTCAACGTCTAACATAAAGGAAGACTTAACTCAAAGCCTGCATATTAAGTTACGGGGATTTAAAAAATCCAATAAAAAAAAACTGAATTACTAGACACTTTTGAAATCCATAGAAACGGCAGCAGCATGAGCAGTCAGATTTAAAAAAAGCCTAAGAATAAAAACTTAATCCCGTTAACGAATTCTTTTTCGGTTTAATTCACTCAAAAAAAGAACGTCTTAGATATTGTGGCCAGTTTGAAAGACGAAATAATCACGTTATTTATTACCTGTGGCTGGGAGCAAGCAACTTTAATCTCTTCTCGACACGTACAGAACGATTTTATGGGAGATTAAAAGCAGTGATCGAATTTTGAAAACTTTTCGAATAGTAATAAACATTATTGAGCTGTGCTAGGGTTGTGCTATGTATTATTTTACCGAATATTGCAGAGATAAAAAAATATTATTATTAATAATAATTAATTAATTAACAAATAATTTAAAAAAAGGTTTTCTGTCATCATAACAAACGTTTAAAACACTTTAGTGTATAGTGCATAGATCGAAATAAACGACTACATACTTGTACTGATACTATGAAACCAGAAAATTGTGCCCAAAAAAAGTAAAAAAAAAATACTCACATCCTTGATGGGCACAGACGAGTGACTAAATTAATTAAACCAATTCCTATTCTATTGTAAATTATGATGTTTTTAATTCGCTTGATTATTATAATGCATATTGATAGGAATCATTAATAGCATATTACTATTTAGTCCAATTTTAATTCTGGCTTTTTATTTAAATATAAATTCACGCTGTTCATTAGTATTACTAATAATAAGAAAATATTATTGTGTCCGTAAATATATAGAGCGGTGATCGATTAATTACTAGTTTTATCAAAACTTATATTAATTGACTTTCAGTTCAAACTAAAGCTTGATGTAGTAACATTGGAAATGATGATCCTTCGATTATTATTATTAGGTTATTTGTTTTAACATTGTTATTTCCGAAACATAACTTCTTATTGATGTTATCATCACGCCTGTAATCCTCGGGTTAGGGAGAGGTGTACCTATACTACACCCACATTTGGACAGTTATGTTTAAGAGGGAACAGGGCCTGCGATTCTCCATACAAACGTAATCCCCTTTTTTGTTCCGGAATAATGCCTCTAGAACATTTTTTTTTTTCATAAACTCAAGGTTAGTTGTAGACACATCCCTGTTATTTCCTTTTTTTCAACAATTTATTGGTAAAGAAAATATGACCCTCCAAAAATTGCAAAAAACATTTTAACCGCCGTGATTAGAGGACTACCTGAAAAATTCGAAAAGTTTTTAACATAAAAGAAAATGATAGGAACCTAGACATACTCTATCTTAAAATTTTAATGAATAAAATAATTGAATCGTCTTAGTTTTCGAGGAGAAAAAAGGGGAATACGAAACGTCGATGTCGTAAATTTTTTTGTGATATAATCAGTCTGAGCTGCAGCTGTCCCTATCGCACTCTAAGGAGGCAGTTTTGATGTAAGAGGACGGCAATAGTTTCTCCAAATACTTATTTTACAAATTCCTCGCAGCCCCTGTTCCCTCTTAAGACCAATGTAATAGAGGGCGAGCCTTTTGCCATAAACTGGACACAAACCTACCCATCAGGCTGTTTTTTTACTGAAAATATGATCAAAATTCGTTAGATTTTTGAGCACCACATGAATTTCTGCAGCTTGCAGTCGTTCATGTTCAATTTTAATAGTAGATGTTTATAATTATCTTTACATCCAGTTATCGATTCTCAGTAATTTATATTAGTAGATAATATAGCATACGTAATGATGTTTTTCAGAATATAGCATTATCTAATTGCCTTGGATATCGGCACACTTTTAGGCGGATATGGTTAGTTAATACCTTTAGTTATTTTGATTACCTCTGTACTGAATTTAGGCAAGTACTTACATAATGATTACTTACTAAGATAACAAAAACTACTTACAAAAGTTTACATAGATAGTTATATATTTGTTTAATTTAACGTAGGTATGGTAAGAATAATAAACATAGATTCGGTTAAATACAAAAATGTACCATTGAATATTCATTTGTCAGTAACGATAGACATGACAGTATAACTGAAAGCAGGAGCTGGTGAAGAAATTGTCAAACGCAACCTATAAAAATAATGATGAAAAGCAACAAAAAATAACTAAAATCATTAGGATGTAATTCCTCTTCAACCTGAAGCTTACCTGCATACGATATGCACTCCATTACGTAATAAACTTAGATTATAAAGAAAATAACAGATCACTGACGAAACACCAATCCCTTTACGTCGTTCCCACATGTAAAGCAGCCAATACGATACGAAACGATTACAGACGATTACGGTCAATTACACACAGCACTAAAAGAGGATTTACGGTGAAACCAAAATTAACACTCCTGCATCCCGATAGCCTAATTGCACCTCCACAAGTAATAAATCATGTAGGATCAAACAAAATTGAAGGATTCAATCTAATTGGGTTTGTACATAGAGTGGACCAATCAATATAGTTTGATTAATGATATCTCCTCTCCCGGTATAATTGCCAGACGAGACGATCATGAATCAACTGCCAGTGTTATAAATCTGATAACTGGAACTCGTTTCGAACAAGAATATTCACTTCCTAAGCTACTTTGGACTCGGAGCGATCCAGTTTAAGTTCTTTCTAAGCGTAATGATTTCGAGAAACGTATAGCTGTGTTATCTGTTTGATATTTTAATCTTATCAGCTTATTTAATGAATAAACAGAACTGGACTAGAAACAATAAAAATATATTACCTACCTGTGTTCAACGACTGTCGTCTATACAAATCTACAGCAAGTTTTAAAATTTACTGTTGGATTTAATCAAATGGAGACGCGCCGTTTGATTATCGATATATGATCATAAGAATTCGGAAAATTACGAGTTATTGCTACTAGACATAATATTAGAAACCATTTTGATAAAATTATCGTTTGTGGTCGTAAAACGAGAATAGAATCTGGTTCTCAAGATATATGAACCATGAAAAATTGAGTTTTGGAACTATTGAAGCGCGACTATAATGGAGGTATTTGATACTTAGACGTATCAAATATCAAAGTTTTTTCTTATGAGGCGCCAATTTTTTGTCGTGGGCAGTAGACAACAAAAACAATACGGTTGGATCACGGAAAATAGACAAATGGAGGCAGATAAACGAACAACTAAAAATCGGTGGTGAAAACGTTATTTTATTATTATCCTGATATTTCTAAGTACTAGTTCTGGTAATATCAGTAGTTCAACATTTAAAAAAAACTGTTATACAGCAATGTTCATCTTATTTTTTCATACTTTACTTTCTAATCTTTTATAGAATTTGAGTTAACCTTCCTGTATTTATTCATTTCTGTCTGATTAATGATTTAATTCGAATATTTATTTTCTTATCTATGCTTCTGATAGCTTTTTTTTCTTCATCTCTAATTCAATAAATTATATGACATAAACAATTATTATATTTAATTCTAATGAAATCATATGCAGAGTAAGCAAATCTAACAAGAGCTAAGTCATGCAATACGTAGTTTTGCCTATTTAATTTGATTCTGGCCCTCATCTATAATTTGTAGGTTTTACCTTACCGCTCAGGTTTTATCATCCTTTTTAAAACGTTAGTAGTTTTAGGTAAAATGTACCTGATACTGTGCAAGTGAAGTACGCATTTACAATGAATGTCTGCGTCACTCAGAGGTGAAATTGTGTGTGAAGCGGCAGCGGCAAGCCGTCGCTCCCATTACGTCGCATGGCCGGCGTACGCGCAGCCAAACCGGCTGTGGACGCCACACTATATGTAGCTGGGTCGATTGTTGGAAATATTGATGTGGTTCCATCTGAGAAGCTAGAATTGCTTGGTTTAGCTGACTTTTACTACCTTCAAAGATATACCGGCCTAAATACTCGTATTACATAGAATAGGTGACAGGTATGTATATTAATACGCTTTGGTAAAACGTCATACATGAATCATTGTCAAAATGTTTAATGACTTATCAAAACGATTTTATTGTTTTCAGTGATATTTTATCAAACTTTAATCAAGTTCATGTGTCATACATAAAATTCTTACTTCTAGATTGTCTGCATAGAAACACTACAATTTTAGTATGTAAGTACAACCTAAACATTGAATACTTCTGTTTCACCACCATAAACAATAGTTTAAAACTACACTACATTTACAGTACTCTCTTATAATTGCACTTCTTATCAGCACATACAAAGTAAAGTAAATGATACCCTTCTCTACCAGTTACTTACCACGCAGCATCGCGGTCCAACCTGGCCGCGCCGCTCCATTAGTATTTTCCATTTATTTTTTGTCCACGTACCTGTCCGACTTTTGGGGTTTTGACTTTTTATAACGTCGGCCGCGCGACGAATACTAAATTTCTTTAGTATACAAACGAAAAATAAATGATGCACTGCCACGCATTGCGGAACGCTCTGTATTATTTTTCGATTAAGTTTTTGTGATAGAATATGGACGATTGGAAGTTAGCTTTACTCAAAATTCCAATTCAGGTGTGAGATTTTTTATCGAATCTTCAAAGTTATATTTTGTTCCAGAGTTTCTTCATTTAAAATTGCTATTTCCAAAGTCACCCTTTCTCTACGGGTTATTCGCCGTCAAAAATCGATTCACATCAAATATCCATGGAACTCAAGTACAAAAACTTCAAAACCACTTACGCATTAAGTATTGGAAGAAATTCCAGCACGTGCACATTCTATTAAAAACCAACCTTGCTACAATGCAACATTACCTACATTGTGACAAAAGAAACGAAAGACTTTCATGTGTAGGTAGCGTCTAGACTATTACCGGAGACTCAGCGACTACATTAACGACTCATTGTACTGATGTGATTGAAAGCACCTCGCCTACACGAAACCTATTAAGCTTTAACGTAACTACTTTGGTAATGACGTATTATTTTTGAAATTCAATCTGAATTCAATAAGGGGCCGTTCTTAATTGTGGTAATAGATTTAGAAGAACCTACTTAAAGGGAAGTGGCTGCTTTACTTTTGATTTTAACTTGTTAACGATCTAAAGCCCAAATAAAAAATCCAAATTAAATCAAATACTACAGTGCCACATAAGTTTGAAAGATAGCACCAAGAATAAAACGAGAAGGAAAGATTTTGACCAAAGTCAATGTTACAAAAAAGGCTGAATTTAAAATGTAATCGAACGCCAAACATTTGGCAACATCTTATAGCCATGATAACAAACCGGATTGTGCATTTGAAGCCCCAGAGAGGAATGTATTTGGTTTAAAGATTACAGAAGCGGAAGAAGCAGGTTAAATAATACTGGTTCATTCAACGTTCATCTGCGTTTTTATATGCCCAAAACCACAGTGGCAAAAATAATAAGTTTGTAAATTCATTTCTTTCGAAGGAAGGAAGCCAAAAAGTAACTGTAAATGGAAAAACCAATACAAAGACGACTGTTGAAACGAAATAATTTATTGTTGCAACTTTTTTTAACTTTTCGAAAATGATCCTTAGCCCACAGAGTATTGTTCGTTTAACTTAAGTCTCTTTCTATTGGAAACTGACTTCAGTTTTGTCATTCAAAAGAAGCTTATTACCATAATTCCATTGCGGTTAAAAACAAAACGATATATCCAATGTATTGACGTCTCATTTTGTTAAACGCGATGCAAAAAACGTTCTAATGGTAATGCTAATTTCGCTCGAGCAGTTGCGAAAACGCTCGTCTCATTTACATTATGTCATTTACTTCTTGTAAATATTTTGCTACCTATACGGGTTCCTACGGTTTGGTTTTAGGAAATATTAGCTCGACACCGTCTATGCTAATTGGACTTCTAAGTTTCTAGGCGTTAGAAACGACAGTTTTGCTAATTAGTCAAATGATTCTTTGAAATGTTGTTTTTGTATGTTCTGCTTGTTTTGTTAGGACTTCTTATATTTTCATCTGTCATATTCATATTTGTATCAATATTTTATTTATTTCCTGTTTCTTCTGATTCATTAAAACGATCTAAAACCATTTCATTCAATTAATTTTTACTCTTATCATGGCTTAAAATATTAAATGTAAAATATAGCTGTACCATACAGAATAAGTCCACATGGACTGACTAAACAATTTCTGTCATTCAAATGTTAATTATTGGAAAGTAAAGCGTTGGCGTCATTTACTACTGATGCTGAGATATTAGTAGCATAACAATAAATCGTCTTAAAGGAAACCAGCTTAGTTGTAAAGAGTCAAAAGTGCGTGGGTTCGAAACTCAAGTCAACCACAGTTGCTTAAGTACGCCTTTTATGCTGCTTAATACAGTAAAAGTGTCTCCTGAGAAACATGTCCGGAGAATTATTTAACGTTTACTTACAGATACTTTTAAATTCTTAGATACATTAATTTATTGTTTCCCTTAAAGTTACACAAAGCTGTACGAACCTTTTAAGTATGACAAATAGTAATATTTCTGGGAGATATTTATAATACTTTACTTTAGGCAAATGATGAATGTTATCAATGTTACTGGCAATGGATGAAATATTATAATAATATTCGCTATTTATGCTCAATTCTAACAACAATTTCGAATTCATCGGTCATTGTACCAAAATACATCGGGACTTAATGTATATTGATGAACTTTAAATTTATCATAAAAATCATCTAAAGGTTTGTTCCTAAATAATAATTTACATAAAACTGTTTGCTTTTAGTTTCTACGCGTCTCTCGGTATGTTAAAACCAATAGAAAAGTCACAACGGCCAATAAAATTATGTTCCAATGCATCTACCTGAAAGCAACGCGATTTTGAATAACAAAATCTGCTACTTCATTATTCAAATCGCAAGATTATGTTAATATAAGCTATTTGTAAGCGGGTTTGATTTACTTATGTGGCAGTGTGCGGCATGTAACAGTTTCTTTGAATAAATTTATGCATTATCGACCGCTACCGTTCTGCATTTGTGTGGGTTCCGCAAATACACCTACGTACATAATTAAGTTCTCCACTCATTATCATAAATACGGTGGCATTGTCTTCTTTGCCATATTTATGTTTTAAATGTCTTAATTTAATTAGTGTGAAGTCTCATTTTGTATTCGTGTCATGTTACTGTTTTGTTAATTTTTTTGATCTTTATGGTTATTGGGTTATAAAGGTGCAAAATATTATATTTTAGTGAAGTCAGACAATTGGTTGAAGCCAAACACACAATAACTTATAGATTTACTGATATTATTATGGTGACAGCAAGAAAGCTATCATCATGAAACTCTTGACATGTTTAACAACAACTTCTGCACGTCCCAAAATAGTAATATTAATAAGTTTTGTTTTCTCATTTTCTAACACAAGAACTTTTAAAGGCAAAGACATAATTAGTAAAGTTAATGAGCAAAGCGTTTTACGATCAATCTATGCGATAGGTTTAGATAGCGTAGATGAACGGGAGGTACGTAAGGAGGGATCGGACAGTGACCCCGGCGGCATTCCAACGCGCGTCCGCTGTACCTCCTTTTAACTAGATTTTTTAATGAAAATCTTCAGTACTATTGAAATGATGGAATGCTTATTTCGTATGCTGAGGATAGAGTTCAAGGAATGTTATGTAACATATGCCAGAATAGACTTGACTTACCGTATTTCCACAAAACTACAATAACTTATTTTTTCATATTATGTTTAATTTTATGTTTACTCGCGTAGATAGCAGAATTTCAGTTGTTTAGGTAAATGTTTTGAGTTATCGTTTTACGTTTCGATTCTAGTGTGTAAAAACCTGTGTAGTTATTGTCCTGTCTCGGCCATTCAAGTGTCAAGTTCATAGTTGGCAATAAAGCACGAGTATAAGGTTCCAAGCCCACTGTCCATAAACATCACAGCCACATTCGCTGCTCGCCTTATTAAGAATTTAAAATTGCGAGTAGTAAAACTAATATTTTTATTCTGAACCTACATTTTAAATTTTTGCAGAAAATAAAACTGTAGATAACTTTTTGTAAATGAATACGGCAGACGGACACGTTGATGAAGCGATTGAAAGACAATCTAAAAGTAAAACGTAAGATTCACATAAAACATAAGTCGCAAAGGCTAAGAATACTAAAAATAAAACTATATCTAAAGTAAGACACACTATATACAAATATAAATACGCACTGGTGCCCAGTTGGCTCACTTTATCTACCATTCAGACTTTGTAATAAGAAAAAAAACTGTGGGGAGAAATTGATTCGATCTGTGCTGTTGGTCATTGCAAAGAACCAATACATTCTTAGACAAGACCTCTCAGATGTGAAATATTTTTACGAAGCTTTTTTAAATCATGACTTGGCGTTGCATTAGATTTAAGTGTTTTTGGGGTTTATATTATTTTCTTCTATGAAATACCTCAATTTAATTTCAAGACATATTAATTAAGCTCTTGATTGTTTCCTAACGCAACTAAGTTTTAGAATAAAATAATAATTAATATGCAGGTGTTTTAATTCATAAATCTCAAGCATAGACTGGTCTATCACAGTCATTACTCTACATCCGTTACCAACCTCTCGAACGTTGTTCGATAGACAATCTCGAACACGATTGAATTGGGAAAAAAACAATTTTGACCCGGATCGGTAGACGAAACATATCTTTTATATTCTTAGTTTAAAACACAACTAGTTCCAACTTTATATCACTTTTACCAGTTCAACTTAAGGATTTGCTACTTACTTTTGGACTTTACTCAACTTTATTTTTGATGGTTCGAAATAAAGTGACCCAAAATTTTGTTTGACTTTGTATTCTCGGTTTTGTCACATCGAATTTACAGTACAGCTTGTTATAAAACGAGAACACTTTAAGAACCTGTTTCCGCACTTGCTGTTTCTTGGCTTAGCCAATTACATTTTCAGCAGAAAAACAACATTTTTAGACATTTTAGTTAAGTGACCGACGCTTTATATTCAATTGCCACTTCTGAGAGCAATACGTCGTTGTTATCAATTCAAGTTATTACTGTTTTATTATTCAATTCATGAGTCGCTTGCCTGTTTCCTACACCGGCGCCATCTCTTGTAAGTGTGTTCCAAAACACATTATCCGTCCGGCAACCGTAATGGAAATATTTTTTAATGTAACCCATTAGCGCGGGATCTCAGTCCTCTCTGTAATTTGGAGTCAACGTTTTTTAATCTTCGCTCCGTGTCTTGATGGGGTTCTGAGCGACTGTCCATCGCGATCCTTATCTCAAAGCATAATAAGAAGAGACAGACGTTACTTATATTTTATTTAACGTCAGAATTGATCGAACTGGTACGATAAGATACCTCGGAGGGTAAGATTTGTTTATGTCATAAATTATGTGTATTCTTTACTTTTCCTAGTTCTTTTATTATAAATGCATTTTTTTTCGTTGTTGAATGTTTTTGTGACATTTTTTAATTTTGACTTATTTAAATCACCATTGCTCTATCATTTGGTTATGGTTTCCTATTTTACCAGCAATCGTGTGTTTAATAGTTTTAGTTTGTTCGTATCGAACGTTTTCGTAGTAACCTGGTAATTGCCTTGTTAATTTGAATCTGGCGTCGGTATCTCTGATGTATAAAGCTGTTTGACTGGTGTTTCCGAATCCGTCATCATACGATGTCGATCGTGGCTCTCGATTCATTTTAAAATGAAGATATCGCGTTCATTAGACATTTAAAATTTATTGGAAGTAATTTCGGCTTCAATATTAAAATATCAGGTTTTTATTTAATTGGAACACTTTTTCTCTACGTCTATAAACATTACATTTATTTATGTTGTGTTTCATCTTTTTATGTTTAACTCTGTTCGTTTCTCTCATCGTTAAAATAACATAGATCGATAACCGGCTTTATATTAATGACTTCAATGTTATAAAATTAAAAAAAGTTATCGCCCTTAAGTTACTATTAATAAAGTCTAAATACTAGGTGCCATGTCATGTCAAAGCAATTTTGTTCTAATACTTTAGTATCAAGCTGGTAGATCCTATATTTTTTCATCCTCATCCCAACCTAATCCATAAATCTATCATACATTTTAGAACGACCATCCACTATCTAATAATACTTCAAAATCTTAATACACAACGTGGGTGTTTGGACTAGCCGTGTGTACACTAAAACCGGTCTGTCCGTCAGTCACTACACAATATTTGCGTGACGATAGCAAGTTCGCGCCATTCCCTTCTTCATTCATGAATTTGTTTGTTAATTCTTTAAAGTTGACTTTCTCTTTGGAATTCATAATAAAAAGGTTCATCTTTAGTTCTGAAGCTTCCCTCAGCTAGTGTGTATCTTCTTGAATGAGCTTTGCGATATTATTTGCCTCAGAATCATATCATAATAAGTGGAATGTATTACCATTAAATGCCTTTATAGGTAAAGCCACACTTGCAAGAAACACGTAACTATTTATGCACAATTTGTGACGGGTATAAAAGCTTACACTTTACTCCTGCGAGGCTTTGAGCCGTGCCGACGCACGTAATGTTGACATTTTTAATGTTGTTACTTGACATTCTGCTTCACCTGCTAGAAAAAAACTGTCGTAACAATATCGACTTGCCTGTAATCCATGCAGAGGTACAAGTTGTGATACAAGTTGTGTACTAGTGTAATATCAGGTATTAGCAGTAGCAAAAGTATGTCTAGGTTTGATTTTGCAGGATTTCAAAACTTTTGAACCTAGTGTCTTATAGTGAGTAAATAATTGAATCATAACCAGTAAAATATTCGATACTGACGAAGAAGCAACCTCTTAATAAATACGGAATTGGGTGTGGGCGTTTTCTTGATTACCAAAATTGGAAGTTTTAAAGTAATTACAACCATGGTCCTTGATATGGGCAAACCCTTGAATGATTTTTGAGTTAAAACATCCGTTTTTGGCAACGGATGATTGTTCAATAGTGCATAAATCATCAATAAAATTTAGTAAGGTCACTATTAATTATAATACACGGAAATCGATTCTCATAAATATTGGAATTAATAAAACGGCAAATGAGATTTTTGATTGATCAATTTTCTAAATCTATGTTTAATAACTAGAGTTTTAGCGCAGTTTTGTTCGAATTTGGATCTTATAAGGCGCTTCGACTTTTCCCAAAAATATAATGGTTGTTTTAGTACAAAATTTTTGGTAATAACCACACATAGATTTAAATACCATTGGTAACTGTAACTTAACCTGGCTAGCTGATAATGACTAATTCTTCAGGCCCGTCAATAAAATATAGAACGAGATGAAGTTATAACTCTAGTAGAATTATATGAAATAAAATTTGAGGGCTCAGTGTCGGGACTAAATATTTTCTGTTGTAACATTTATATGAGAATAAAAACTGGACAGCTTTTCTAAGAATCGAATGTGCGAACTCAAGAGCGAAGTAAAATGCGTGCACAATCCGTGTAATTGGCAGTGTGGGTCGTTACTCCTTTTAAAGTTCCGTATGTACAATTTAACGTTACAAACTTACAAAGTATTTCTATTTTGTGAGAGAATAGGTTATTGTCTTCCTTGCAGTTATGGGATGAGTGGACAAGTCAAGTTTTGGTGTTGGTAGAATTTTCTTGTTATTTTCATTTCCACCGTGCTTTACGTTAGCATTATGAGCATTAAAATGGTTGCGAATTCTATTTTTTTGTAATTCGAACTATTTTTTTTTCTTTATCATAATTTTTCTAAAACGTTAGCGCGTAGCTAGACCTCAACACACAAACGTAATCACTCACCGGCCATTAACATTTTTTGTATTCTCGTGATGTTTATAGATAACTGCCTGAATCGATTTGATGGAATCGATTTCTATCATAAACTCGGAATTAAATTTTGGACATTACAATATTTCACTGCCGCGGTCACTCGAAAGTGAATAATAAATGATATCGCTGCATAAGAGATAAAAGATTTCGATTACGATATATGTAGATGCTAACTATATGGGGATTTGTTTAGATATTTATCGATCATCAACTTAATGTGGTTGGTAATAATGTGTACCATACATTATTACCTACCTCATTAAGTTTTTTACAAGAAAAGGCGGTAAAATTAGAATCGCACTAGAGGACGTAAAGGTTTTACAAGTATATCCAATAAATTTTATATTTTCATTCATGTACAAGGATAAAAAAACATTGCTAGTTTGTTTCACTATTTGCAAGTATTTTACTACTAGCTTTAATTTGCCAGCGGCTTCGGCCTCGTGCATGTAGGAAATTATTCCACGGGAACGTAGGT
Organism: Xanthia togata; assembly: GCA_963853775.1. NCBI lineage: Eukaryota > Metazoa > Arthropoda > Insecta > Lepidoptera > Noctuidae > Xanthia > Xanthia togata. The sequence continues at coordinate 10,443,090 of OY970806.1, forward strand.
ACTACCGGGACAGGAAGTATCCTATGTCCTATTCCAGATCATGGTCTACCAATGTGCCAAACTTCATCCAAGTCCGTCCAGCCGTTTTAGCGTGAAAGCATAACACTACCAAAATGCTCTGTGCATTTCAAAGTTTATCATACAATATCCACTGCCTTCAGTTTATTTTTTATTTTTATTTAATTCTTTAATCATCTATGCTGTATCATCTCTCCCATCAACAGTTTCGTTACCAACATCTATGTCTTTAGTAATTACCCAGTCATCACTATGACCTTCTTTCAAACGAGACTTTCTGTCATCTATGCCTATGTTTAACCGGTTATTACCTTATGTAACTACTCATCTCCACGACGCATTCTTTGCATGACAACCCAAAGAATTTTCGGAGTCATCATCATTAGACGGACTGGGCTTAAACCATTCTTCATTACGTTTTTTGTTAAGTTTCCCATGATTAACTGGGTATACGGACTTTGTGTCACTGTCATTAGCTGAATTGTTTTTTTTTTTCAAGTCTATCATGCCTAAGTTAGATTAAGTGTACATTTTTAGATTGGTATCAAGACAATGAATTACTAAGAAATACTTAGGATGAAAAGCTATTTTTTAATTGCACTTAATCAAATTAAAGCTAGAAGTAGCTTTATTTTGCGCAAGTAGTCACTTTAACTGTGCATTTGAAGTAGCGTCAATATATAATAAATAATAATATAATAAGCTAATAGACAATAGTTTATTTTTAGTTATACTGTAGCGTTACCTATTTTATAATTAGCTTATTCCTAAAAAGCAGTTCATGCATTTATAAAGATTTACATTTTATTATTACAATATAATTCCCAAGTTCAAGTTTACCTTACCTTAACGAATCAAGTGTTTACCATCTTTCCGTTTTTAGCTACATGGACAGAGCGCAAGCGTGTTATTACCATGATTACACGAAGCTTTCAATACTTCCTTTATTAATTCTCATACCGACCTCGCCTGGGTGTGTTTCCTCAAATAAAAACCTCATTGGAATGCAATTATAAAAGTGATGTAAGAAAAATTGCTGATAATTTCTTTATAAACATGATTTAGTTTATGTCGTGGTTTACACGTAGGTTTATTTCTGAAATTCTTTATTTTTGTTTTGATATAATTCTAAGAAGTTAATATTGACCGATTATTTTGTATTTCCATTCAGAAAATTGGAATTTGCACGATGATCTGGACCATCATAGATTATAAGCGCACTTTAAACAACCTAACAAACAACCATCTTGTGGCTTGTGACTAAGTAATAACAGGTCGATCGATCAGGTTAAGCTACGCTTGCCGCGGTTCATTCGTGGATGGGTGATCATATTTAGATACCCGTCCGTGCATCGGAAAATTCGTTAAGCGTTGTTGATCCCGGCTGAAATTATTAGATCTTTAACAGTTGTTACGGGTCGTCAGAAGCCTGAAAGTCTAACAACCAGTCTTAACAAGGGGTATAGTGTTACCCAGTAACTGGTTTGTGGAGGTTAGATAGGCAGTCTCTCCATGTAAACTACTGATATTCAGCTGTGTCTGGTTAGACTGGAAGCTAACCCCAAAATACTTCGGAAAAGGCTAGGGAGATGATGAACAATGATGACAATGAACAAATCAACAGATGATGATGGCATTCGCAATTAATAAAAGTATGAATTTGAATTAATACACACAAAATGTAATTGAGCTTTGTACACATCTTAGAAGAGTATAAGATACTGTTTTCACATCGCTCGCCTACCTACAAGACATAAAGCAGATGGTCACTAGTAATCCAATATAGCCGCTGTTAATAATATTAATCGCAGCGATTGGCCACAAAATGCTTTTAACGTAATTCGATTCGGTTGGATTGGAACTCTTGTGGAACGGAACCAATACAGCATGACCTTCCCATTCCCCCACCACATTCGCGATCCATTGACGATACGGGGAAGTGAAAAGAATTAGCGGAGGTCTTCAAAAAGTGGTGAGGCTTTACGTACGTACTGAACGCATGCGACGTCGTCGGGCTCGCCTTGAGACTAAAGGCTCATGTTACTCCGATCACGTTCAAGGCGCGTCTGAACAGTATAGTGGTCGCCGACATTAAAATTTTTACTATTACATTGTATTGAATACCCGTACAGTTATTGTATTATCTCAAGTAACATCTACTTACTTTAGTAGCGGACAATGAAATGCTGTCGACGACAAAAGGTCGTTCCTCTCTTAATGAATGAACGCCTCCAAATCCAATCAAAACCCGTTTCGCACACCTACCTACTTATTGTTACATACCATAAATAAACCACGTTTCATATTATTATCAGCGAAGCTTGTGTTCGAATTCACTCCGCCTCTACTCCAACATTTAATTAAACCATGATATTTTATGGTACGAATCATTAAAACGATCCCGAGGAACACTCATATCCAGATACGTAGCTAAATATAGCACAGGATTTTAATTTCTATTTCATTGTTCCAGGTACATACACTCAAAGGAGAAGCCGTTCAAGTGTACAGAATGTGGGAAAGGATTCTGTCAGTCAAGGACCCTGGCGGTACACAAAATCCTACACATGGAGGAGTCACCTCACAAATGTCCAGTTTGCAGCCGAAGTTTCAATCAACGGTCAAATCTCAAAACTCATTTGCTCACCCATACGGATCACAAGCCTTACGAATGCAATTCTTGCGGAAAAGTATTCAGAAGAAACTGCGATTTGAGGAGACACGCCTTGACACATGCAGTTGGTGATGTACCGCCAGGTGATGTTCTAGACGTAGGCGAAGAGGATATTGGCAGACCGGGATCGCCAATAGAACCAGGATTTGATGATGACGATCCTGAACTCTCGTCCCCTGAACATTCTCCTGTTAGACGAGCACGATCGTCGTCAATCGAAAGTATCGGAAGAGAGCAAAGTGAAGAGAGACCTCCGCAACGTCGGACGTCACCTTCTCCGGTAGAACGCACTCACTGCCACCACAATGAGCAGAAAGATAGAGCGAGTCCTTACACTATGCGCCCACAACATCAAGAGAAACACATGCGTATGCCGTCAGATCTATACGAAAAACGGCGATACACTTCTGAAGAGATTATAGAAAAAGAGATGCGTTATACCGAAGTTCCTGAACAACAAATAAGACATCCTCAGTTGCAAATACGAAGAGACCTTCATCAAGTTGTACCTCCTGATCCTTCAAAGATGGGTCAAATGGCAAGTCCGCCTATAGATCCTGGGCCTTCTGGTATGTACCTGAGTCCGTTCAGAAAGAGAAGTCATCCTCCTGATATTGGAGATAATGTGAGAACTTGCGCAGCAGTTTATCGAAGCCGGTCGCCTGAGCCTACTAACTTGACAATGCCTCGGCACCCGCTAGGAAATGGCGAGGTCGTAGTTGGAATCCCGCCAACAATAATGGGAATGCCATCATATCATAAGTTTGGTATACCCATGCCACCACCTCATCCTCAAATGGCATACGGTCCTGTTCCTCACCCAATATTAGGACCACAACAAACTGTTGCACAAGACTTGATAGTAAAACACGCGCCGCCAAAAGATACAACGCCCTGTACTTCTACTCATGTAACCAATTGTAAGGATGGTCAGAAGGATCCTGAAGAGGGCAGCTCGAGTTTCATAACAAGTGGAATAAAGAATATTGTTGGGATACAACCACCGACTAATCCAAAACCGGGGACGAGCACATCGACAGGACCGAAGAAAGGCTTCAGTATAGAAGATATTATGAGACGCTGATGAAATGTTAACAAACGCCGCTGTCTGCAGAGACTTACTGTATGCAAATGAGATTGCGTAGTATAGATTACGTTGAAGTTTAGCCTTTAGAGACGTGTTGCTTTATTTTGTTTAGCTGCATGTATAAAAAGTTTTTGTAATGCGCTGTATCTGTGGGCAGGGGTTCTTAATCGATTGTCTAGGTGCATTTCTAGAGAGATTTAAGATATGAAATTATATTTGTACCTAATTTTAGATTATCTATAATCAGAAGTATTATTAGTCCAAGTTTCGATGATACACATTGTAAAATTTCTAGAGGTATGTTTGTACGTATTCGCAACGTGGATTTGGTTTTCGTAAAGATCTCATATGGTTTGTTTGTGCAGTGTTTTGTTTACCTCCAAATTTTAAAAATTTAGTTTATCGATGATAATATTTTAGGCAATATTTTTTTTATTTTGTCGTTTTATTAATGGATGTCGACAAACAAAACAGTTGTTTGTGTGATTTTCTTTTGTTTGAATCCATCAGTGCTGATTTGTAATTAAAATAATTTTAAAGGTAATTTTGCAGTTATCCTAGCCCACACACGTAACGATTTACTTGCGCAAGCCTAACTTTGCGCAAGTAAATCATTATGTGTGCGGCTGGCATTAGATTTAAAATATTAAGAATTGACTGGTTCTTATTACTGCTGTTATTTATTATTTAGTTATTTCATAGTTTAATTATTGTGAACGTTAGTTTTGTCGGGCAACAAGCAGTTTAATTCATACTTAATCGTGATTTAATTTAAGATTTGGTATTATAAAATGTAAATAAATGATTTCATTGTTAGATTTAATTAAAAAATAGTTAATCTAAATTAAGATAAATAGTATTGTTGAAGAATTTGCATAATAAATAAATAAAACAGAACTGTTTAAATAAATTATAAAAAGCATTATAAAAATGTGAAAAGAAAGCCTTTAGTTAGAAAAACGCAGACTTTACTACATAGTTGAATAGTTATTGCTCAGATGTAATTACCTAAGTGAAGTACTTTACGTATGTACATTAGTATTTTTATATTAATTCATTAATTAATAAATTATGATGACAGATAAGAACTAGTTTTTATCATTTTAAATCCAGAAAAACGTTCATCGTCTGAATACAATTGCAATTCAGAGAATCTGAGTCTCGGAACTTTGTCGCGCGTCGTCGCCGGGTCACCGCTTTGTTTGCAGATTTGCTGAGAGAAATGCTAAAATAACCAACATGTGACCAAAGTGTGAACAAAGTGACCAACATGGTACGCATAATGTCGACCATTATGCGTAACATGTTGGTCACTTTGTTGAGAAAATTGTAGACGTGTCTGTTACAAGGGGACGCAGCTTTAACCAGGCTTTATAGCAACATCTATGATTAGTTTATTTGTGATAATTCATGATTGACAGGAACTTAAATCGAGCTACTAAGTTCTTTTTAATTTTGCGTCATTTTCGGTGGGGTGCGCAGCCTAGCCAAGGCTGCCGAAGGCCGGAAAAGAAGTAATTGATATTTTCAAAGAAAAGAATGTTTTTTTGAAATCATTTATTCAAAGAAGTATTATGAATTGATAATACATACACAAACCATCAGCCAAAATGCAGTAGTTTGTCGAAAATGTTCTCATTACAGGCAGCGGTAACGTCTAAGGTCGTAAGTATTTTTTTTATTTTTTCATAATTTTTGATAAGGCAATGACTTAGCCCAGGTTCGCAGAGACATATTTTTATCGTTGTGATTTGTTTTCGTACACTGGATTTTTAACTCTCGGTATTGAGCCGAGCATTGAGAATCCAACAGGGCGCATCCAGCACGTATACCATCGCGTCAAGAAAACTCACTGTTGGATATTCATCTCTCAGCACTAAGCAGAACGTCGAAAATCCAATACACGATATGATAAAAATACGACTGTGCGAACAAAAAAAAAACACGTGGTTTTAGGAAGTGTGAATTAGTCACTTATAAATATAAAAAAATTAATAGTACGTGAATGATATAGTTAGTTGAATTACTTACATAACATCACGCCTGTATTCCCCGAAGGGTTAGGCAGAGGTGTACCTATAGTACACCCACATTTCGCCAGTTATGTTTAAGTCCCATGTAATAGGGGGCGAGCGTATTGCCATCAACCGGGCACAAATCCAGACTCCGGGCTGCTACTGAGCAATTCCAGATGAAAAAACCCAATAACACTCTGCCCGACTCGGGAATCGAACCCAGGACCTCATGCTCAGCAGTAGCGCTTGCGACCACTAGACCAACGAGGCAACGAGCAACGAGGCAGTAGTTGAATTACTTATAAGTAATACAATAAAATATAGTCAAAAATGTTATTCTCAGTAAGTAATCTAATAAAAATTGTTTTATAAAATCTGATCGATGACTTCTTCTAAGAAGAAGACCACATAAATGACCATTATGCAGTAATACATTTTAATATTCACCTGAAAAATCTAAAAGCAAACTACAATAAATTTAATAATAATCATAACAGAGTGTAGCATAATATCAATCGATGTGGTGACACTTGGGCGAGGCTTATGTGCAGCAGTGGACCTCAGACCAAATAAAAAACCAAGACAGCGCTGTAAACAATACAGTAAAACATGCCAAAACTACACCTTCGCTCTGTGCATACACGCTCACACGCACACATTTACAGTCAAACTACCTCACTAAGTGCACACAAGTTTACGACACCGGCCTCACGTTATTGTTGACAGCACTATGTCTTGTTTTTTTTTATCTGGACAGTGGACGTCTTTTGGCTGAAGTGTTAATGATGATGATGATGAAGGAACAGTGAATATTTAGATATAGACATCAAGGATTCCATTAAACCTCAACTTTGGATCCTCAAACCAACATCAAAACGAAAAAAATACCATAATTATTAGTACCTACGTAATGAAGCGTACGTTCTCCTCAAATTATTTGCAATAATGACCTTTGCGTTTACAAAGAACAATGAATTATAGGGTTACCTTTCAAAACACACCATAGCAACAGCGTAGGTATAATTTGTGAAATTACAAGTCCAAGACCGCCAACAGGTGATATTTTTATTAATAGAACACAATTTACTCTAATAAAAATGTCAAGTAAATTAAATATTTCTTTTTTTAAACAAAATTTCTTTGGAGTAATTAAGTTGCGCAACAAACCAAATTTGCCGTAGAAAAATATCTTTTGTATTTATCGTTTGGATTCAAATGTTATTTACGACTGAGATGATATAATTTCTTGGTAAAATTATTCTAGTACTTTATATTTATAATAATAAGGGAGAAAAATAATCGATTATGTACAAACCGCATTTTCGGAACTTCAAGACGTCTTAACTAATAACACGATTTTAATTTGATATTTAATTTAATATCTTTATTTCAGGCACACAGATACAGTCCATATTTTTTACAAAGATAGCGTTAGTAAGGGTTGTGTACACAAAAATACAAATAAAGTTATTTGTTAGTAAACAAAACAAGTTACACAATGATTACTAAAGTCTACTTCCTATTTCTGTGCAGGTGTATACCTGCCCAGTAAACATTAAAATGACTGTCAATCTTGCACACTAACGTTCTGAGGACAGTGTTGGTGCTACCACGGACCCTGCTCATTATCGATGCAGTTCTGTTCCTTATGATGGCAAAGAAGTCATCGATGTATGCATTCGTAAGCACTGCAGTACAGGGATTTTCTTAACACTACCCTCAGCGTAAAGCAGATTCACAGACTGCTCGTGTAAAAAGACTGACAGAAGGCTCTGAAAAGTAACAGTCTTACATCAGTGGGCAAACGTATTGCAGCGGACTGCCAATGCCCTGCTTTCCCTCTCTAAGGCTTCATCGTCGTGTATCCGATCTGCCAGCATGTGACCCAAATATTTTACTTTAGACACCCTATCGAATGCCGACCCACCGACTTTAATTGGCGGCACGATAGAGGGAGCCATTTTTCCTGCTTTGTATGGCATGAGAATACTTACTTTCTAGGATATTTGAGTCCATTTGACAGTTTGAGTCCATTTGAAGTTTCCTAAGCCCCCTAACTGACGGGCTCAATTGAACTATATCTTCAGCATAACTAATATTACTGACCATTTTTCAATCTATTCAGCAGCCGACCTTGCCTTCCTCTCAATCAATATTCTCTATATTTGAGATGAGATACCAGCTCCCTCGGCACAGTGGTCTCTTCAAGCAGTTTATGCCAAAGACTATCATAAGACACCAGGTCGAAGGCCCTTGAAAGATCAAGAAATCACGCATATATTGGTGTGTTCCTGTCGGTATAGTACCTTACTGTTTGTTTCAGACACATAATTACCATTTCCGTTGACAGATTGGGTTTGAAGCCAAACTGCAAGTCATATATCTGAAGATGTTCGGTCAGCTGCGTGTTCATGTGACTGTCAAGGACCTTCACCATGGTTGTTGCCATTGTTATCGGCCGGTTTACCGAATTACTACTGTTTTCATCATATCATCCGGAATAAAGGAATGACTAAATCATGAAGGAAATACAAAATTTAAACAAAAGACTCAGGACTCTGGGCAGATGTAAGTACACCTGTATAGCGCAGATGTTCTATACTTATAACGTCATGACCTGGTGACTTTCCACGCTTCATCTTTTTTATGACATTCCTCACGTCTGATAGCATAATTCGACAGTACTTCTCACCAGGTCTGATGTCTGGTTTGCTGAAATCACAGGGCAATAGTTCTACTATAAACAGCTCTTTAAAAACATTTGCAATATTCTGATTCCCTAATGCACTGTCGATCGACGTTCAAAGGTACACGCGACTTAGGATTTAAGTGCCCTGTTTTTTTTTCCAAAAACTGCTAAATACATGGGCTTTTTTTATTTATTTTCTACTGGTTTAACAATCGGCTTTCGAGACACCTTTCAACTTGTTAAGAGTTTCATGAGATGAGATGTTTCATATTGTTCATCTTTGGCAAAATAAATTTATTTTTTTAAGGTCCAACTTGTACTAGTCTATATTGTCTGATGTCCCATTTAATGCACGAGGTTGCGGGTTCAAATCCGGGCAAGTACCAATGTATTGTTTTCAATTTATATCTTATTTATATATATATATATATGTATATATATATAAAATTTCATAACTATGTTTTTCCTCAAAAAGAAACAAACCCCAAACTCTGAAAGTACAAAAAATACATTAAAAAAAAAAAATGGCTACACAATATCTATATATATTTTTTTTAAATGTATTTTTTGTACTTTCTGAGTGTGGGGTTTCTTTCTTTTTGAGGAAAAACATAGTGATGAAATTTTAGTTAATATATTATGTCTGAAATCGCCAACCCGTCTAGAGGTGTGGTGATAAATGCTCGTACCTTCTCTGTATGAGAATTAGCCCAGCAGTGGGACAATAATAGGTTGGTATTATTAACTTGTACTAGATCACATCAGATTGAAACAGGATGTTACCTCAAATACAAACACGAAACTTCGAAATAATGATCCAAACACGTTTGATCTTAGAAAATGTCAAACAAATTATTTTAATTAGCAATAAAACAATATGTGGTCTTTATAATTAAGGCTCTTATTGAAAAATATGGCTAAATTCCTGTTCATTGAACTTAATTCAATTAAGAATACATTAAAATATAAAAATAACATTCATAACTTTAAATTCGTTTAAAATATTTATCATTATTTATATCGCATGATCTTGTGCTTTCGAAGTCATAGTCTGAAAGTGATTAATATGTTTGATCATCTTCAAAATCATTTGTAATCCCTGGTTATTCAATGCTCGTGTCATTTTCATAATATTTTCACCATGACCACATAAAACACTTTCTCCTAAATACATATAAACCAAATGCTAGACAAAAAAATAACACTTTCAAAAGAAAAAGGAAACAGCCTTTTTATTACAAGCAGTGACCGACCGAAGCTTCATTTTCAGAAAAAAAATCATGATTCGGCCATATTTTCGTTTTCAGCCATGAGCCAGCCAAAGCTTCAGCCAGGCCGAAAATCAGAAGTTCGTGAATTGTCACGCTTCTTTCGGCCTACTTCGTAAAGCTCGGCAATATCAGGTGAATCAATGCAACAAGACTCTCTAATATAAATTATAGTGTTTTATTTCTTTTAAAGCCTATATTTGCTTTTTCTCTCCCGGCATAGATAAATACCTACAGATGAGACACTCCACAGTTTAGATAAGAAGCTACAAGTACGCGGCGCGGCGGGCCCGTCTTGTCGGGCCAATTCAGTGAGTGTAACGTAGTCAGAAGATCTAAGAGTCACGCGATGGAAAGAGAGGCAACTTCTAGGTGAATATAACTGCAGGTAATTAGGGCTGTGCGACCTGAATTGCACTTTATTGTGTAACGTAGCAAGAATCGCTTTTTATTTAAATGATTTTGATTTTCCCATCTGTATTATCTGTGCCTTAGTTGTAAAAAACAAATAATGTTTAAGTGTACAGCGGAAATATTAATATATTTTAATGTCTAAATCATTTTTGTTCTGGTTTCGTTTTCGGCCGAACATAATATTAAAGCCAAATCGTCTTTTTCGTTTTCATTTTCGGCTGAAAATTCATTTTCGGTCGGACACTAACCACATGGTACCACTCATGTTTAAGAGTTCTATGAAATTACCTATTGGATCGAAGTATGTATGTAAATTGTTTTGCTGTGCCTGACCAATTCCGTGAGCACAAGGTCAGATCTTCTAGCTTGAACTTGAGGTTAAAACTAAGTTATTCAAAAAACACGAGTAGTTAACATCAGTCGTGCCTATTCCAAAATCGGAATTATAACCGTAACATAATTTGGAATATTTTACGTCATTTTTTTGCAAAAATGATTCATTCCTACGGTGTACTGGTGTTTGATAGCCTTGGAGATAACCATTTATGTTAAATGTAACAAGTTGTGGTAACCAGCTGCCGTATGATGTCATTAGCTCTGACGTCATTACATGTTTCTAGATAATTAGTGACAGGTACAAAAAAAGCAAAAAGATTGTACCTACATCAAATATTGGTAGTTACTCTTCGTTGATGAGAGCAGGGTATCGGCCACGACTTACAACGTTTAAGTCGTGAGTTCGAACGCAGGCAGGCATTCTACTTAAGTATCTAATTTCATCACCACTGCTCTCAAAACGGTGAAGGAAAACATCGTGTGGAAACCGGCATGTCCTAGAATCAAAAAATCGAAGACATGTGACATCCACCAACCCGCACTGGGCCCGCGTGGTTGGTTATGGCCTACTCCCGCTCACAGAGGCGAGGCTTTTGTTCCAGCAGTGGGAACAGGTATTGGCTGATTATGTACTCTTCGTTGATTGGTGGATTTCTTTCAAATTGTCTTGCAGGATCCGAAAGAAAGTTCTATTACATAGGTACTAGACTCACTCCTGGTAGTAGGAGGACAGAAGATCATTACCATTATAATCATTTGTAAACAAATTGCAGGTAATTAGAGATCATGGTAAGCTGATCACAATAAACATTCACCGAGAAACCATGTTAGAGGAAAAGATTGGATTAGGGCACAGTTTGTTAATCCATTTATTTGACGCAGTTTAAAACGAGATTAAAATAGAATAAAAGTTGCTGAGCATTATGCAGTTTTGTTCGAGAATCTAGATCCCTCATTTCGACAAACCAAAGAAGAGTCAATAAGAGACGATCTAGAATAAACAAAAATAAGATTATGATGGTGATAAAGCTCACCAAGTAAATTAAAGTATTATTAAAATTATTATAGTATATTATTTATTATAGTAGTAGTAATTATTGTAGTATTTAGTATTATTTAATTATTGTTAAAATTAAATTATTATTTAATTTATTATTTAAGTTCAAGTAAATATGCACATCATTATTGAGAAGTTACTAATGATCCTATCGATTCTACGACTGCATTTTGTAACTAGCACCTGTCATAATAACTACTGGTGCAACATGCATATTACCAATGCACTTCTATATTGAGTAGCTATTCGACCTAATGGGTAGTTTGTTAAGTCTTGTTAGATTTCTGTAATGTGAAAGAGTTAGTAGTTTACATTGGACAATAGACATCTTTCTTCTACGATATTTATTTTTATGTAGATATACGAGATATTAAAGATAAAAGTTCATTGACTGAACCGATAGGTAGATAAATATTGAGAACGAGGAAAAGAGAAGGATAGTTAGTTGGCTTGGTTTTTAAGACACTCAATATGTTTTGGAAGATTTTGATATGTACATACATGGAAGCTTCACGCCTAAAAAGGAAAGAGCAACTGATGTTAAATTGACTAATAAAACATCTGACGTCATAAACAATTACAATATCAATATCAAAAACAATACAGATCAACATAAAAATTAACATCAAAACTTTCAACCGGACAACGCAAAACACCACTTTACACCAACTGTTGTTCAAGATAATACAATCTCATATATTAATTCAGTGCAAAACAACGACATCCTTTATAAGCAAAAAGGTGTTTCTTTTATGGTCGTCCGTTTTACGACGCGCCGCGAACCACCGTCAACCGAGCAGCTACTTGGGACTTTATGCAAATTGCCCGCCGACTAACTACAAAAAAAAGTGTGTAATAAAATGAGATAAGTGTGGGTTCCGTGAGTTTGCTACATGCTTTTTTTTAATGTTTTCCTTCTATAATTAGATTTTTTTAAAGTCAGAAACTTAAAAAAAAATGTAATTTTATGGAGCTATGCTGCTAGCTATGGAGCTTGTTTGTCTTGTTATGCCTTATATTTTTCTAGGTTTAAGTAAGCCGCCCATAAACAGCAGATAGAAAATAGTTATTTGTGCAACATAAACATTAAATTTGACCGAATTTTACATTTGGCGCGGGCGGCGGCTGTCGTTTAGCGGGTGTCTAAAATTCATAAGTTATGAGTTGTGCAATTTTTTTATTGTTTTGGGGTAATTTTGGAACTAAAAATGTGAATTTTAAATACCAATAACTTTTTTATTATCAATAATAATCAAAAAAATACTGTTTTGTAATGTTACTGCAGTACCATATGCCCATTTTCGGATCGGACAAGGTTTTTTTTTTTACATAATCCTCATCACCTCGTATTTTGCAGCCACCATCTTGGATTTATATTTTGACCTCACTATCGACTTTAGCACCCTCGAAAACTATGAAAACGACATGACGAAAAATATGAAAATTTTCGCAGCCGCCATCTTGGATTTTTATTTTGACTTCACTATCGGCTTAAACAACCTTGAAAACCATAGAAACGATACCCATGAAGAAAAAATTTAAAACTTTCGCAGTGGCCATCTTGGATTTACATTTTGACTTCACTATCGGCTTTAGCAACCTTGAAAACCATAGAAACGATACCCATGAAGAAAAATTTGAAAATTTTCGCAGCCGCCATCTTGGATTTACATTTTGACCACACGATCGGCTTTGGCACCCTTGAAAACTATGAAAACGACACCCATTATGAAAAATGTGAAAATTTTCGCAACGGCCATCTTGGATTTTCATTTCGACCAAATTCACACTTACTATCTCTCTCCGTCTTTCTTTCTCTTTGAATTAGAAGAAGACAGTCCCAAGCGCCTTTTCGCGTGACGATTTCTGCCACTGCACTCTTACCGCAAGCCGCTTAAGAACTTCCTTCCAAAAATTTTATAAAACCGAATTTAAATAAAACCTTATCAGATGATTTGCAATTTTAATGTTTTATGTATATCCGAACGTTTTATTGTTTGTTTCTTTTTTGGGCCTAGTAGGTAGGTATGGAATTTTCAAATCGAACTTCGAATCGAATTGTTTCTCTCGCTTTTTTCGTATCGAAGTGAAAGTGACAATCGATTTTGCTGCGAGCGTGAGACAAAGTAACTTTTTAATTATATTTTTTAAATGCAATGTGTTGGGTCTACTCACAAAATTCTAAAGATTTTAACTTCACTTAGTTTTGTCACTTTCACTTCGATACGAAAAAAGCGAGAGTTAGAATCCAAAATGGCGGCTGCGAAAATTTTCTAATTTGTCTTCATGGGTATCGTCATTATGGTTTTCAAGGTTGCTAAAGCTGATAGTGAAGTCAAAATAAAAATCCAAGAAGGTGGCTGCGAAAATTTTCACATTTTTCATCATGGGTGTCGTTTTCATAGTTTTCGAGGGTGCTAAAGCCAACAACAGTGAGGTCAAAAAAAAGTCCAAGATGGTGGTAGGGAAAACATTCAAATTTTTCGTCTGGGTATCGTTTTCAGTTTTTGAGGGTGCTAAAGCCGTTAATGACATTAAAATGTAAATCCAAGATGGCGACTGAACATTTTGAAGTTTTAATCATGGGTATCGTTTTAATTTCCACAAAAATATGCTCACAGTACAATACCTAAGAACACCCTCACGGATCGGACAGGGTTTTTTTACAACTTTTCACCTCAGCAGCGAGAACATTAAGTTCTCGCTGCTGAGGTGAAAAGTTGTATGTGTTACACGAGAGCAAAGTTATTTGCATCTCGTGTCTTTGAATCCCTCGCCGCGCTCAGGATTCTAACCTAGAATCACTCACTACGCTCGTGATTCAATTATAGAAATCAGCACTCGAAGCAAAAAACAACTTTGCTTTCTCGTTGCACAATAGTTATTTATCCAACATGTGAGGAATGTTCGTTTTTCCTATGAGTTTTGATTTTGAGTCTTGAGCGAACGAAGGATTGAAAAATAGAATCACGAGCGCAGCGAGTGATTATAAATTTCAATCCTGAGTAAGCGAAAGACTCAACAAAACGAATAGCAAATGAACTTACTCACACGTTGCATACAAAACTTTTCACCACTCCCAGCAAGAAAGTATTCAGTCACAAAGCAAATCAAAATAATTATTTATTATAAAATAAAAAGAGCTGTTATTCATGAAAATAATTTAAAAAATGAAATGTAAAATTACTGCAATTTTTCAAGTTAAAAGTAATTTTTTATTGGGTACATTTATCGTTGTTTTATTACTATTCACTTGAGTGTTTGATATTCCTGTATCATTAGAAGGGGCCTGAGGTGGGGCATTGACAGTATCTTCTGCCGCAACACTAGCCGACGTCGTCGTAGACGGCTTCGTCCAAGAGTCTGTAGGTTCCATTTCAGCACCTCCCCTTGATGTTGATGGCTGGGGCGACAAAGATCTACTTGATGGTTTGAGGTTTATTGATTTTAATATTGTTGCAGATTTTTGTTTTATTTTCTATTGAATCTTCAATATAACTTTCGGCGACTGTGTTAGACCGCCAGCCACCGTGTCGTTTTAATAATGTAAGATCTGCTCCCGAATCGGACAAAAGAGTTGCCGACGTCCTTCTTAGGCAGTGTCCCGTGTAGAGGTGTACATCTTCAAGATTTAAAAATTGCGCAATTTTTTTTGACACTTCGCCAATTTTATTAATGCCCATGGGCTGTCTCTTGCACTTCCCATTCAAATATTGCAGTAAAAGACGGTCGGTTTTGATTTTATCAGGTCATAAAGCAATGTATTTATTGATAGCGCAGTATTCTTCCCTTATCACAAAAGATCTATTAATTTTGGTCTTCGTTTCAAGTAATTTTATGAGCAGTAATTTTTCTGAGTGTTTCTCTACGTCTTGAATGCGCAGATTTAACATTTCTGAAGAACGACAAGCTCCACATATTCCAATTATTAAACATACCTGAAACAATGTAATTTTATTTGTAATAAGTATAGCAAAATAATTAAATCAGCGCCATCTGTGAAATTTTACCAGAACTAGCAAAAGCCAAGCAAGTTATTTTAACCAGGGTGAAAATTTGTAGGAAATACAAAATATTAAACTTAAACTTACTTTTAATCCGAGAAAAGTATCATCTGGGTCATCGTTTAAATATTTCTCAACTTGATTTGCCGTAAAAACTTTTGATTTCTTGCTTTTGAACCCAGAAGACTGTATTTTAAGAAATGAAATCAGCTTATGATATTCTTTTATATTTATGTTATGTTTCGTTACCAATACTAATTTTATCATAGAATAAATACTCCACAATGTACTGGGTTGCTTCGTGTTTGAAATTTCCATGAAATAAGACAGCAAAACCGTTTCGGAGAAAGTTTTCGCATTTTTTGAAAGTCTCCATTGATTGAAGGTATCGAACGTTTTAAGATATCTTTCCTTCGATTTTTTGGGCAAAAAACTTAGTTCGGCATTTGAAACAAGGTTTTTTAACTCTTTTGGAGTTAAACTTAAATCTTCCTCACTAGAATCACTCATTTTTTTACTAATCAAAATCGCACGTAAACAAAACTTAACTTGAATTTTCGCGCTTCTAATGTACTTCTTTCACAGGCTTCTATCACAGGCTTCTTTCTTTGAGTGCGTTCAAAAATTATAATCCTAAATTTGACGATGTATTTTTTCAATATTTTATTGAACTTTTTTAATGTTTCTGAACTTATACACACTTATACAAATTTTATAAAAAACATTAATCTTAACCTATAAATATTTCTATTCTTAGCACAAAATTATTTATTTTTTAATATAGGTATCTTTAAAACAACATAAAAAATCGGGCAAGGTTAGTTTCTGAACGGGATCATTACTTTCCTCACTGTTCAAACAGTGAGGAAAAACCAACTTTCCTCACTGTTTTCGTAGAGGAAAGACACTTCTTTCGTGCGGGAGTGGTGAAAATAAATATTCCAATCAAGATCGACGAAGAATTAGTTTAATTTAAAATTATTTGAGTCAAAAGTATATTATGATGATAATTATAATGGCAAGGTATGATTGAATATTTTACAAAACAACGGTAGCAATGGTTAAACGGTACCCTAAAAACAATAAAAATATATTTTACGACAGCCAAATGTCGTACCTCAGATATTTTAATTCGCGAGTTGATACGAAGTGAAAGCACCATCGCGTTCAATCAATCGCAAAGAGCATCATTTGGAGCATAGGGGTTTTGTTGGTACCGATTTCACAGTGAAAAAAAGATAATTTATAATTATGGGTCGTGACTTTACCTGCTCAATGCTTTTTACGTTATACTGAAGAGTTTAAAATTAATTACTGTAGGAAAATTGCACCCGTTGTACGCGACTGTACGAGTTCCTACTGAAATAGAAGTGCATATCAGGTACCTTTATCAGACCCAGATGGTCCATGCAATTACCGATACCAAAAGCAGCTATGTCAATCAAAACGCTCAGGGGTTTTCTTACTACGAGTATACTGAATGGACTCTAAAAACCTTAACTTTGTCATTACGTGGGTGTTCCGTGATAGGCATCGTCAACCTTTTGTACCTACTACAATCCTAGCGGGCGTCACTTTACACGTGGCGTCAGTACGTGTGGGGTTCAAATGTTACTATTGTGCACTGTCTATAAAATTGAGTTAGGCACAGTTCGAGCGCGGGCCGCAGAGTTTCGCGAAAACATGTGGTGAAAAGAAAGAAAGAAAGAAATAAAATACAATTATTTAACACATACTAAAAGGCACACATCACAAGATATTGTAGTACAAGTAAAAAAGAAATAAAACCAATAAAAAGTGTACCTAAAGTGGGTTGTAAGATATTAGCAGGAATGAAAAAAAAAAAACTTTTTGTACAGTGATACTCTTTAGGTCCTGGTAGTTTTTTGTCAACTATTGGGAACGACACCAGAATCACCCTTCTAGCTGAACACGTTTTTGCACTATAAAAATTGGAATTTCGACATGTAGTGAAAAATAGAGGGTCGCGCACATGCGCCTGCCTTCGCGATGTGACGTCCTAGGCAAATTATATCCTGCGTCAAATTGTTATAAGTATGACCTATCTTTTTCTGCTCAACCATTACTCCAGCATTAAAAGTCTTGTAGTTATTAGCGATTAAAATGTTACATGTTTTTGACGGTCAGAAATATTGAAGTTACTCCGAGTGAAAAGTCGTTTTCACGTCAAAAGTAGAACTGCAAGACTTTCTACTCCCCTAAACTTTAGGAACAAGAAGAATATTAAACACTCTAGCTTAGTAGGACTCTTAGTATTAGAGGCAATCTTAGTAGAAGTAGCACTTTTAGTAGTAGAGGCACTCTTAGTAGTAGTAGCACTCTTAGTAGTAGCAGAGTTTGTGAAGAAGCTCGTTTGAGAATGATTACCAACATACCTATAATTACTGCCACCAAGCAGCGGTGCTGTTTTCCGGTTTTAAGACTTGGTTGTTGTAGAACTGAAGATTTTAAACTACTGTTGTCTTCTGTGGCTCTATAGGGGGGCGCTGGCAGACGAATTCGTCATCGAGATTTGCCTTGAGATTCGCCCTTTACACCAACCTAATAATTGTACCCAAGCGTTTCACTTGCACAGATCACACCATAAATCAAGGTCTTGCCTTTTAAGAAACATCCAATCTTACCTCATCAGTGTGACTACCAATCTACCACACGATTTTACCAATAAACGTGGCAACGCCTAAGTATTTACCGTAAATTGGAACTCGGAAGGTTACTTCCAATACGGAAATCTAGAAACTATTAAAACAATTTGCTACAAATTTGTCTTATTAAAATATGCAGTTCGTTTTCCGGTCTGCCTCGATTTAATTCCAGTGAGCAATTACATGCTTTTGCATTTGTTTCCACGGTGATCTCAACCAGCCGGCAGTTGGACTCCGAAAACGGGACGGCCTAACGCTAGGAAGAGGAAGTGCATTTGCCGCCAATTGCATTAATTAAATACATATTTCTAGGCTATTATTTTTGGTAGATGCTGCTGCCCATTTTGCGGATATGAATAATTCAAAGCAGTTATTTTCTTCAGTTGTATGTAAGCCAATGACTAATTATTAGAGCATGAGTTATTTTCAGTTTACAAAAGCTCATGGTGACACGTGAAGAAAAACTACTAACATTCATAATAAATCTCACTTTTCATACCTGCTAAAATGAGAAAATACTTACTATTTAAAAAAAAAAAACTGCTTTTTAATACACAAATAAACCTATTTTTCATTCTTTCTCATGGGACTGTACAAAAAGTAGCAGTTAAGACATTGAGAGCTGGGCCACTTTCAGCACTGACTCCTTATCAATAACCATTTCATGAGTTCAACGATTAACCCCAGTTCTTTATGCTTAGAGGTATGCGCCAGTGCTGCCGCGTCACCACTGTTGTGTGGCGCGTCACTACTGTTCCCCGTATTTATTTTTATTTTTTTGTTCGATTAGGACATGTCACAGTTGACCTCAGAAGAGGGTCGTAGCTGTTTAACCGGACTTTCCTGTGGCTGCCTTAAGCTTCTACACTCAAATCCTCCAGTCAGGGGCAAAAACTATTCTAATTACAAACTAAGCGAGCGCTCGCTAAGGGCACCCCCTGTGGGGTACGAACCTCGGCTTAGGGCGTCGCTGGGGGGAGGACAGCAAGATGGGACAGGCTGGATCAAAAATATAAAACTATAAATCGGGGAATTTAAAGTTACAGGCTCAGAATCGACGCGGGCTGGCGCATCGTCAAGCAAGGGTCGGGGGGAGTATTATTTACTCGGGAGGGTCGCGATCGCGAAGGACCTCAGCGGCGAGGTCGGAATGCGGGTCGTCGTTTGTGTACTGTACTGGTGGCTCTACTGCTCTCCTGGAGGAGGATTATGGGATCATCTGGGTCGGTACTGGTTCCCATACATTTTATATAGGTTTTATAGGATGGCATGGCAGCAGTGCTACGTACAGCATTTTGTTCGGAATCATACCTTTATACTTCGCAACGTCTTATCTCGTAGTTTTACGTCTCAATCTACAATATTTAAATTGTGGGTATACATTTCACTCCGCACATTCCACTTTTCGCAACACCAATAACTCGCATATATCATCTACTCGACGTCCGTATGTCACTGCAGGGATTCAGCAGAATATTTGCCTGGCACATGCTGAGCTGGTCTCCCATTTGGTGCAACCTTGAGACGCACACCGCACTTTTTTAAGTTCGTTGATCCATTATTTTAAAGAGTGTTATAGCCAATAGTGTCATCGCAATGTCTAGTTTTCTTCCTTTTTATTTTTTGTTTGTTTGTATATTGGCACCTTGCAGCTATTTCCTAATAGCTAATTAGTTATTATTTAATCGTGCTTTTGTATGTTGTGCTATCTTTTGTGTGCACTAAATAAACATTTATCTATAATATATCTATCAATCTCTTTCTCGTTCAACGTCTTTTTTTCTAGTTTTGTAGTGTGTGTAGTGTTACCACTGGGCAACACTTTGGATTTGAGCTGGCATAGCGTAGTATGGAGTTACAATAGAATACGAAGCCAGCTAATACTGGTTATGTTACCACTGAATTGCGGCCTACTGTACGTGGGAAAAGACGTTAGGAAACGGGTTCGAAGAAGTCATAACAGACAGCTTGACTTACAATGTATGATGAATCATCGAATTATGTATGCACTACATGTTGTAATGTGGTTTGGTTTCGAATAGACCACCTCAATGAAATTATGTTTCGTAAAAGGTGATCTCATATGCCGATTTCTGTTTTGTCGACCGTAGTCTCTGAAAACACTTTTGAATCTTCACCAGTTTTGAAGCATTCTTATATAGGATATGACTTTCATTCGTTAGAAGAAATGAGAGGTAAACTTGCCTTCAGAATATTTTCGAAGTCATCGAAATTATATTCGTAAGTAAGTAAGTAAACGATACGTTTATTGTTAAGCGGAAAGTTTGATCTTTGTCTGGAAATGACATCGCAAGTTTCAGTTTACATAAATCACCTTCTTTAACGGTTTTGCAAAGTTACAATTCTGTAACAACGAAACAATTTCCATTCAATATTCGTAGAAGTAGGTACTATCAGGGAGCAATGTTTCTGTGAATGTACTCGCATGAATCATCAATGTATTCAGTTCAGGTCAGTACTTGAGACGTTTGGGACACACTGCTATGGAGGTCTTGGTGCTTGCTGTCTTGCATTCGTTTTGGTCAGTCATCATCATAATGATCCTTCTTTACCTTATTCGAATTTATTTGGGATCGTCGCAGCGTGACTTCTATTATCCATATATTTAAGTGACCCGTCATCTGAGTGGTCAACCCGTTTCTTTGGTCTTCCTGTACCCTTTTCTCTATCCATTTTGTGTGACTGGAATTAGCCCGACCTCTTTCCTAATGAAGACGATCTTTATCGTCATTCTGAAAACATTGTCGTCTTTTGTTACATTATTTTATCTAATACTTTGGATGATTCTAAAATTCCTTCCAAGTTTAGGTTATTCCGCATTTTCTCCATCAGGTGCAGACGTTTAGTCTCGTCTTCTTGTCAGTTGATTGAGTTATCTAAAATAAAAGATAGAGCTAAGCCAGTAAGGTTGCAATTTGCATGTACAACGTAACACTCGAAGCTTACCGAACTAAACGACCCTATGTCTAACCGAGTCCTATAAAAACTCATGTTTTCTTACTAAGCTTTCTCATCACGTACAGCACAGTGGTTTAGATTACCTACACGGGTTTCCCACTCCTCGTTTTCAAATAAAAACGTCAAACAACTCATTTGTTTCAGTATTCGTCGCACGCGCCAGATTTACGATTATTCTGTATCGTATGAATCCGGGTGGGTGGACCTTCCATGAAAGTTGCTGTAACCATGGTCATGAATAACCATGACGTCATAAGGGGTTTTTTGGGTGTCTTGCGCACATCTGTGAAAAATTACTACTGTTTTGAGGGGGCTTTGTGGGGCCAGTAGCATAAAATAGCATTGTCTTAAAACAATATCTCTTTACACTTAGTCCTCTATAATCCATCTGCACCCAAATAAGGCTTGGGTCTGAGAAGGATTGCTTCATATTTGCATATCAATGACTAAGCAATGTCGATGTCTCAAAACTCGATGTCCAGTTTGGTTACTGCTTATCGAATGTTTCATTTTTCCAACGGCATTGGCAGGTCGCAATGTGTTAGGTGCGACTACCATCGATCATCAATGTGACAGTTATTTCGTCACAAACCCTTTCAATGCCCAGGATTTTGTTTAGAAGACGGATCAGCGTTTAATTTTGTTTGTGCGCTTATAAACATACCGCGGTCCCCATCCACCATCCGTTTGCCGACCGTCACATGTCATTACTGCAAGCCAAAATCACATCACACACGATCATTATAGCGGTCTATGAAGAGACATGTTCGGCAGTAAACGTTTACGAGTATAACAATATAAGCGCCCCCGCAAAACCATTCCATTATCACCACTTGCAACGCGGATTGGTGATTCGAATACCAGTATGATGTTATTAGCACATAACCAGATGTACTAACATATCATTGCGATAAGTAAGAATGAGAGCGAGAACTGACTTGGAAATGTAAATACGGAATTTATTTTGTGACCTGCACATATCGACTCAATAAGTTAGATAAAAAATCGACCCTCATGTAAAAGAAACTCTCTGAGATACAAACAGGTGGTCTGACATTTTACCAATATTATAAACTTCGCTGGTAAGAGGCAGTTATGTAGGGAAGGGTCAGTAAACTAACTTTGGAAGCGAGTTGCAACCCGTACCGGGCCGTTGTTCTGAGGGGCAATTCCCTTAATTTTTATGAACGTTCGCCTTTTAATCTCATTCGCAATCTGTCAAAAATACAATCAATTTACCTAACATTTTTGACAAGTTTGACAGATCGCGATTTGAATGTGACAGTTCCATTCTGTTAAGTCGTTCTAGCTAAACTTATATCCAACATCATGTTGCACTTGCATATTACGATAACTTGTATAAATTTAGTGTTATTAGTTACGCTAAATAGGTACATGGTTATGGAGCTGCATGTAAACGAAAAATGTTATACAACTGACTCAAAACCGAATACTGACGATTTTTGCCAATCAATAATCCACGCTAAAGGCTTCTTTCTAAGCTGACGTGGTTAAAAAGCTCTGGAATCTACGAATATTAAAAAGCTTTACAAATTAAAATAACATGGAACTTCTACTGCTTACCTCTACATTGTTTTAAACTGGGGCCACATAGCGAAATACTATCGCTGGTTGGTCGCTATCGCCAATCTGCGGAACTGGTCGCATTGTCCGGTGTGCCCGCCTGCAACTGGACTCGGCTGTACCATCACTAACACTGTGGAGTTGAGAACATTTTAATGTATTTTTTTTTCTGGGAAGTACCAATGGTCCTTTTTTATTTATATGTACCTACGTTAAAAGTTTATCTTGAATATCACTGACATCGGTGAAGGAAAACCATCGTGAGAAAACCTGGATTTATAATTTCATGTAAGTTTAAAATGGCCAACCCACCTTGAACAAGCGTGGTGATAAATGCCCATGTCTTTTCTGTATAAAAACAGGGCTTTGCCCTGCAGTGGAACAGTAATAGGCGGATATTATTATTTGAATTTATTTATTTTTGGTAGTCACTGTATTGGCGCAATTTTGATTGTAAACGGTGTAGGTATTGACTTTCTAAGCCTATTGAAGCCTAGGCTCAAGTGCATAGGCGTTCGAAAAAAGTTCAGAATAATTGATATAACTAAGTACTGCTGCCGATTGTTGACTCACCTGACCGCGTTTTTAGGACCCTTTCGCGGAATTAGCTAAAAAGTATCTACAAAACACTCATTAGTACTTCAGTAAAAAGTAGTTCTCGCTAAAATCTTTATCAAAATTATATTTCATTATGCAGTGCGATAATTAGCAGTTTACCCTAATTTGCCTCTAGTGCGCTACATGGCGCTACTTTAGATTATCTACTGCGATTATTAAACGCTTATTGAGCCAACGATAATGATGATGATGTTTTTTTTTTTTTTTTTGTAATGAATGAGTTAAAAGAAGATGTAGTGACAAAAATTGAAAAGGGTATGCTGAGATGGTTTGGTCATGTTGAGAGGATGAATGAAAGGCGACTAACAAAATGTATTTACAAGGCGGATGTGAATGGAAACGCCGGGAGGGGACGCCCTAGGAGGACATAATATATACTGAAGTTATTGGTGATGTTCTTCAGAAAGGACAGGTGCGTAGTACTCGCAACTGGCGTGCGTGTATGACCAGATGTATGAACGTAAACGAGGCAAAAGGAGTATGTAAGGATCGTAGCAGGTGGCATATTGTAGTTTCTGCCTACCCCCATGGGAAGAAGGCGTGAGTTTATGTATGTATGTAACAAACAGTATAATCATTCTCCTGCCCTCATCCCAATTTATTTGGGGTCGGTCAAACGTATTTTTTCTTCCACACTTCTCTATAAGTCATCATCTCGGTAGTCACTCCCTTTCTAGCCATATCATCTTTCACACAGCCCATCCATCATTTCTTTGGTCTTCCCCTACTCGTATAGCCATCAACATTCATAGTCAAATTTTTCCTGACGACATTTTCCTCATTCCTCCGCATCACATGCCCAAACCATGACCCCCACACAACTTTGCAGTAGTATATTAAAAATAAACAGAAAAAACTTAAAAATAAATTTGACAAATATATACTACCCAATACATTTTCCACAGATTACAACTTAGATATTTACAAACTGATGACAAAAGTAGTCAAGGCAAAATTAATTATATGAACAAAACAAAACTCTAGTTTGTCTATTGTAACCTACTGGTCCTATTATAATGTAACTAGTGTTTAAAAAAAAATGTTCAGACGTCAATAACCTCGGAAGATAATAGTAATTATGAGTTTGCACATAGGTACTTGACGTTAACATAAATAGAATAATATAGAACAACAGAAAAAAAATTGTGCTATAATAAAACATAATGTTAAAATAATCACTTTAGTTAACAACTTCCTGATTTTTGTTTTAATAATTAACTGATAAGATACAGTTTATGTATTCATCAAGGTTCGTTTCTGTGAAAGAATGCTTATTATGTTTAAATTAAGTAATAGAGCAAGTGTGTCATGTTTCAGAACATCATTTTAATCTATAACACTGATTCACATCTACATTTATCCATTTGTTATGTGAGCCAAATTGGCATTTACTTTCTCAGAATTCTATGGAACAGTTTAAAAAAGTTTTTAAAACCAATTTGGTCGTGAATAATTATATTCGTACCGGTTAATTTTTTTTGCAATATTTCCGTGTCGTATTGGCATGAGTTTTCTCCTAGAAAACTACTCGTATCTTAAAATTATACAGGGTGGCAGGGAATTCAATGCGCGACCATGTTACCATGGTACATGATTGTGGACCCCTCTGCGTTGAAATTTTTCGTCGGTAATTAACAAAAAGTTTTCGGTTTCCTACAATTGCAATTGTAGGAAACCGAAAACTTTTTGTGTCAAAATATATGGAACAGCAATTTTTTTTATTATTAAGAGACGATACAATTCAAGGGGGGTCCAGAATCATAAACTGAATCCATAGTAACAGGTTACTATGAATAGCAAATCATCGTTTAGCACTTAATTAAATATTAAAAATTATATGTTTAATAATTTTTACTAAAAACATCAATAAACGAATGATTCAATTAAAGATTACCAAGCAGAAGCAACTGGAAATTTACTCAATATTACGGACTGGAATTCATAAACAAAAATATTTTCAATACATAGCCGCAGTCCAGTGTTTACCCCGTTGTACTGTGCCGCGTATAGGTGCGCATTAGCCGAACGGCACTGTCCAGCCGATCGCAAGCGGCTACGTTCCTCCCTGCAGCCAGCAGGGTTGACAACTACTGTTTACCTTTTTACTGAAAAAAGTATGATAGTGAGTTTATAAAAGTAAAGTTTGTAAAGTAACACACTTTAAAATAGATGGGTATACTAGGTTTGTAATCTTAACTCCAATTTGCTTAGACGGTTCTTTTCTAGCTTTCAATTCCAAATAAAATAATCGTGAATCGGCGTTTCTAAAAACGTTTAAAGTTTTCTCGTGCGTGACTAAAGACTCCAAAAACGTTGATCCGAGCTAAATCAAGGTCTTACAAAACTGATTTAAGCACTTCGCACTTCCATTAAGATCATACTATCTAACTTCTTAAAAAGCGCCCATAAAATACATTTATAAAAACAACATTCACACTAATTGCCAAAAAAACGACACACTTCAGCATAAACAAACAGAAAAAAAATTGCAACAAAATTCCAATACTGCACGGTAACCCTATCGGGCCATCAGGCACCCGATACATTCTACCGCCTAATTAAAACGGTCCAAGAGACCCTTTTATCTACCGAAGATACGGTTACGGCCGAGAGACACGCGAACCCTCGCTACAATTCGGCCGTTCGGCGCGTTTCGGGAGCGTTCGGCTCGCGATTTGATTCGATAAAGTGCGGTGAAAGACTGCGATTTTTTCATTCGGAATGCTTTAAAATTCGAACGCGATTGAGAAAGCTTTTCTTTTTTTCTTTTTTTCTTCTGTTTTTGATATTAAATTCATTATGGTAACGTTAATCACACGGCAAGCCATTTGCTTCTCACAGGACCCATTTCTTTAAACAATCCATTCTTGTACAAAGGCTCTTACCAGAAATTACCTTATTTCGCACAAGCCCTTTTTCATTACAATTGATTTTTATAAAATCCTCCGTCATCTTCTTCTATCTCTGCCCACCCCAAACCTATGGGAAGTTTAGAAACATAATTTGGTTCTATATTTCTAAAAACATAGGAAACCGCCGCTCGTCCGGCGATATAAAACTAATTGCATTATAACTTTTGAAGTTTTAATCAAGTTTTATGATTTGTACAGAATGCACCCAATAATCTATGTAGTGATGTCGTTTGGTGTTGGCCACTGCACAGGTTTATTTCTACTTGGTTTACACTTCCACACGATCTGGAACACTTACTAAATGTGGATAGACAATGAGAATTCGTGACTTTCACAAACTCACCACCAGCTCCAACTTGCCACACTTGACTCAGTGGAACGCAGAGCAAAAAGGCTTTAAGGCGACAAAACGCTGGTGGCTAGGCTTCACAGCCTGGGTCATCGGCGTAATATTGGTTGCCCGGTCTTCTACAGACTGTACTTCAGAGAGTGTACGTAGGAGCTCCACGACCTGTTATTCACCTCTCATTGTGAACCTTTTATTACCCGAACTACCAGACGTACTACAGGGTACAATCCGCACTTGGTTGATATCCCGTCCAGTCGTACTCAGCACTTCTCCTCCACATTTATTATGCGCACAGCCAAAGTGTGGAACTCTCTGCCAGCTCTGTTCTGTTTCCTTCCTCATATAACCAGTCTGCCTTCAAAATAACACACAATAACAGGCATCTTCTGGCCACTCTCGTTCCATCAAAGATCTGATCCATCAGGTGAGGTCGAGATCACAAGAGTAGGCTCATTCTGCATTAAAAAAAATAAAGACCTACAGGAATCCCATGAATGCAAACAAAATGAAAAGTACAAAGTGAGTACAAAAGTAACTTAATTTTTATAACAGTTACATCTGAGCCTTTGTGTTTTAACTTATGTAGGTAATTACTAAGGATTAATTATTGAAGTTCAGAATATTTTCAGTTTCAAATCTAGGCGCGGAAAATCAGACGACTTTTCTTTCGTGTTCGGTTTCTGTTAGTGGTTGAACGTGTGTCAATATTTTAATTAAAGTAGTAGCAATCTACTTTTCTTGATCATTTTAACTTCATTTAGTTTTTAAGCCGATTTACAGAAAAAAAAATCATTTATATTATCACTCTAATATCTCCTTATTAACTTTTTATTTTACACCAGATTGTACATAATTAAAAACTAACAGACTTAAAATAATAATATTAATAATATGTACAAGTATATATTACATAAAAAGTGGGGGGGGGGATAATTATAGGGCATCAAAAAATTCTTCCGCATCGCTGTCAACAGGAAAAGTGCCCAAAAGGCTGGCTGCATTGCCACGTTGAATGGCAATGCTGATTCTTTGGCCAAAGAATAGGCCAGCCCTCTGGTCACGTGAAGAGTCGACCAGCCGCTTGGCGATGTCTTGAAAAACTAAGTGGGCACTCGGACCCCATGGCCCTAGTGTTTCAACCCCAAACGGCTCAAACATATAAGTCCCAATAAGATTGGAGTATTTGCGCCGTTTGAGGTTTTCCGCACCTGCAGCAGCAGCCCCAGCACAGCCCGCCGTGCTAGGAAGATGGGATGGCGCAAGGGTGTCGACGCACGTTGCATCCCACACCAAAGGCCTACCTACCTTCCAAGGCATTATGGTCATTCCGTCTGGTCTCTTCCCATCGTCGCGTGCCAAACCATTGGGTTCTAAAACAGCTGGCACTCCGGCGGTGACAAGAGCACGACGGATGATGTCATTGATGCTGGCGTGCCGTGCTATCCGGCCTGCGCTCTTACTGCAGGATAGGCCATGGTGTCCAAGACAGTCGACACCTTCACCGCATCGGCATCGATGCGGAGCCACACAAGGAGCGCCCAGACGCAGACAGGTAGCGAGCCGGAAGGTAGTATCACCCAGCATAGTGCCTATGTTGGGTGATGGTAGCGCCTGAAGCCAGAGGCCCGACTCCCACTCACCCACAGCCAGCAGGCGCACACGCTCAGCAGTATTGGTAGACGTATTAATAAGATTATTCCGTACCAACCTGCAGAGCGGCTCATCCCACTGTCTCTGGGAAGATGGGTTCACGGGCCGATCTGTATTCGGGCAAGCCGCTTTCCAGGCGTTCTCCGCATCGGTCAAGCAAGGCACTTCAGAGTAAACCAGGCAGGGGGCTAAAATTTTGCTTACTTTTCAGTGCTGCGGACAGAGGACAGGAACGCGGGTAAGCTAATACTGGTAATTTTGCGGACGCCGAGGCCACCAAAACGGATGGGTAGTGTGGCTTGTAGCCAAGCTCGGTCGTCCAAGGCCACATTTAAAATGGATGATAGTGTGCTGCGAATAATTTGGTCAATTTTGTCCAAGAGGTGTGACTGCTTCCATAAAGGGGAAGAGCGTAAAAAATATATAAAATTTGGACCAAAACAACAGTATCTGATCAGGGTGAATGCCGAATGTAAATTAATTTTGGAGAGTCTGTCCGAAATGTCGTTGAAGTTTTTGATTTTTTCGTCGATGAAAGAAGGAAAGCTGTCTTCTAAAATTGGGGAACCTAGGAGCTGAAGTGAACTTTTTTCTAAAATTTTGATTTGTGGGGCTATTGCATTAAATTTCTTCAGGGTCAATTGTCTGTCGGTAATGTCAGAAAGGAAAATTTCGCATTTTGATGGGTTAAGGTCCAAGCCAATGGATTTAAATTGTTGCTTTATGAGTTGTAGGTCTTTCAAAATGGTGTCTACATCACCTCCTAGCGTTCCATCATCCAAATACCACACGTTAAATTTTGAATTTAGTTTCTGTATAATTGGATGGATAGCCAGGCTGAAAATGACTGGCCCGAGAGGGTCACCTTGTTGGCATCCTACTGCAGATTCCAAAACATTGTCCTTGTATAGTAATTTAGAGGGGTACCTGTAACATTGCCACATAAAACGATAAATTTCGGGTAGTTCCTTTTTGGCTTCAGCCAACTTATTAACTTGTTTTTTTTCAATCGTTTCACGTTTTTTAAGTGACCAGATCAAACACTAAAAAAATATATTGCCTGCAGTGGCCAGTACCCCACACCGGTAGTACAGTACTGCAGTCTCCACTTGCGTCGGCATTCAGGCTACAAACCAGTTTGGTTCCTTTATGCCGCAGACCGCCTATGCTGCAGCTTGAGTATATGCACCATGCTTCTCTACACGATCTAGAGGATATTTAGTTATTGCAAGACAAGATAAAACCAACCAAATCAGGAGACCAGACAGTTTGGCAATTACTAGTCGCCAGGTTGAAAAGTATAATACCTACCTCTCCTATGAGGTGAGATGTCAAAACTTCTTGAAAATGGGTTTTCTTCCTGAAAATTAATGAGGTTACATCAGAGATTTGAATCTATTAATTAAATTAAATGGGACTGTTGTATTACTCGCATTTATCCATATAGGGTTTTTTTTTTTTTTTTTGGGTGGGAAATCATCAAATGACGTCTCCCGCTCTGGGTGGAGCGGGAGGGCGTGTCAGACTCTTACTGACTAAAACCCACCCGTGTTCCTTCTCTTGCCTGGGCAATGCCAGGGGGCCACGGTATCCCTTTCGGACTTTCCCGCAACCCCGGCAGGCAATGGTCTGTCAATCGGACCCCTTCACTCGCTGGCACTCTTTGAAGCGCGCGTGGAACACAACGCGCCGTCGACCCGGGCTTAGTCCTTACCGGACGGCGAGCTATATAGGGTTATACCTACAATGCACACCTGAAAAGACATTAGTGGCTTTTGTGAACATGATAATTATTCAGAATTGTAATAGCAATCACGTCATTTCGTTTAAAATACGTTTTTATTTTTAATAATTTATTCATCTTTATATAGATTATTTTCTATTTTGTGAATGTGAGAACGCTGTAGGCTTAGTGGGCTGTATATTTGCTGACCATAATTATTTTGTTAAATACCTGGTACTTGTTGAAAGACCTACACTGTCCTTGCATACTTAATAACACTGTTATTTGAAAATATTGTAAAAACCAATTATTTTTAAAAGAGTAACCGAGGAGTTTCTTGCCGGCTCTTCTCCATAGGAAACGACCAATTGGAACCGTGCACCTAGCTTTTGACGTTTCATAAGTGCCCATTTAGGTTTATGTGAAATAAAATATTTTGAATTTGAATTTGACATAATATCTTTACAATGGAAAACATGGGAACGTCTTGTTGAAGACAATTCATTACTAGCTTTTATTTGATACCCAATATTGTTGTAATTTATTTTTAAAAAGCCTTGATGAAATATAAATGAATAGTACCTATATAGCTCATGTCACTCCCACAATTAAGACGAATCTAACGACAACTCATATGTTAAAATCCACCAAGCCGTTCAGGCTGGTAGAGGGTGCCAAGGAAATAGACATAGGTACATACCTACATACTCTCGAAAAACATTATTCACCTTCTTCGGCAGTCACGTAAAAACAGCAGAAAGAAAGAGGCAGTGGTAGAAGGCAGTGACAACAGTGATTGGTAGAAAATTATTATCATCGGACACCTCTCCTTGGACTCAAAGACACAAGCAAATTATAAACATAATATAACATCACCTTGTTTCCCAAAGGTTGGGCAGAGGAAGGTACCTGTAGTACACCCACATTTCGTAAGTCCTATGTAAAGCGAGCCTATTGCTATCAACCGGACACAATTCCAGTCTGCAGGCTGGTGGTACTCTGAGAAATTCTAGATAGAAAAATCCAATAATACTTTGCCCGACCTGGGAATCGAATTCAAGACCTCGTGCTCAGCAGTAGCGCTTGCGACAACAAATTATAAACACGATAGAAATATTGAACTAAAATCAGAAGCATGGACACTACCCAGTCTTATACACGTATGAACTAATAATAATGAATTGAAACAGACCATTTTCTCGAGCTAGGTTTAATGGCGAATCGAGCCGGCCTTCTATTATAATGCTAATAAAAACCTCTACTACTACCTCAGAACCTGTAATGTTAATAGGAATTGGGTAGAACATACAACTTGCTTTATAAGTTTCACAGTAGTTACTGCCGAAGAACATTAGTATTCGATTCCTTGATCAGGAAAGACGAAATTGATTTTACAAAAAAGTCATAATGCTCTGTGTTTGAAAATGTAGTTACTCGATGTATGGCAATAGAGTCAGATGGGGCTTAGTAAGTACCGCTAACCACTGACACATTTGGCGGTAAAATAGGATCAACTCTGTTCGTTACATAGGTGTAATGGCCAGCGATGATTTCAATACGACTCCACTCTAGCGTCCGGCCCGCGCGACCATTTACTATGGGTGATTTGGAGTATGACTGATTGAACTTTGTGGCTAATTTAAAACACTAAGGTATTTTTAAAACACATCAAGGAATCTATCAGAATGTAAAGCTTGATATACTAAGCTATGTATGTTCTAAAACCATAGCCTACAATATAAACATCAGGACTGCCGTCATCGCTGCCAACCAATTAATACGACAGTACCCAAGTCAATCATTTATTCAAAACAACCAAAAGATAGCTATTACATACAGCTCCCATTACGAAGTTCAAAAAAAGGAAAATTAACAAAGAAAAACTTTCATTGTATTCTAATGAAATGGAAAATTAACAGCATTTTTTCCTCCTTTTTGAGAAACGCTATCTCTTTCAGACGTAAAGAGCCGCCCAGTGTTTCTGTCCTTGTCTACAAACAATGGCATAGTGCGTCCAAAAAAGAAGAAGTCGAGATAGTGTATCGACAGTTTTAATCTTATGAAATATCGATATCTGTCAAGGTGTCGCGTTTTATTATCGATTGTATTTGTTTCTACGAGCTGTACTGCTTGGAAATAAAAGTTTGATGGTTTGAGTCATAAATGTTGAGTAATTATATTTTTTGGGACACGAGCACGACTAATATTTAGGACTTGAATGAAGAAGCACAGTTATGAATAAATCAGACCTTTAACGTCTAACTTGATGTTATTTATTATACTTATAAACAACTACAGAAATTTTATAGATCCTACAGCGAACCTAAGAGCAGAAATAAAATTCACACTCAAGCGGTAAAGTTCATTCATAATGCGCTTAGGCTCTACAATATGGCTTCTTCAAATGTACTGCGTTCAAAAATAATTTTAGTAATACTTCGTTTAATTCCATTCAAGCTTATCCATTTATTTTAAAAACAAAACATCACTATCTTTATCGACAACTTCAACCCTTCGAGCAAAAAATCTATCGACTTATTCCCAACCCTGTCGAGCTACTGCCACAAAAAATATTTTATCTTGCGCGGGGCAGCCTAAAAAAACAAATAGTCGGTAAGTCACTCGTCGTCTGACGGCCAGAGAGGAAAGTTATTTTTTTTTGTCACAGCGGACTGGGCGGCCGGTCGGTGTATTGTGTTCGGCCTGGGGTTCTCAACTTTTGAAATAAGAATACACCTCAATTTTGTACAGTCATGCTAGCCACAGTAAAAAAAAAATGGAATGTTGGAATTTTAGGTCATCGGAAAAATCTGATAGGTTCTAGATGACATGTAAATTTGTATGGAAATACTTATTTTATTTTAGACTACAATAAGGCTCGCTGGCACCTCAAATCACTAAGTGCGTTTAACGCTAAACTTAAACATAATTCTATCTCCATCGCCTTCAAATAATTATCAGAAATAGAACAATGTTTTAATATAACATACATTTATGATACTGATTTTAATAAACAAATAAAACCCTCAAAACTATCAATATAACAAATATTTAACAAACTATTTTCCAAAGTGACTGCTGAAATCTGACGAATTCCTGTGAATTATTATTCCATTAAAATTTTATAAAGTATACTGTGGTCTCTTGCAGATTATAATTTAACCTAATACACTCATGGTCCCACGGTCCTAAGGGAAATTATTGCCAAAATTGACGAATAAGGGTACGCTAGTCGGTCATTCTTCCATACAAACGTAGTATGGTGTTTACTCGTCTGTTTGACAGTGTACGTTCAAAAATAAAATTTATATAAATTTGTCTTTTCAGTATCTAGTCTTGTATAGAAGCAGGACTGGAAAAAACATATTGGTTTGGAAGTTATGAGCTTCGAAACTTCCATATTTCAACACTAATTTTAACTCGTCTCTCGTCTGGGCGTAAATAAATAACATAAGTAGTAAGAAAATGGCAATATAGAAACCGAACCGAAATAGATAATTTATTCAGTAGAAACAAATTGGAAAAGCTACTGGATATATTTTGAGTAAATATATCCAGTATTTTTTTCATAATATCTATACGCCCAAAGGTCTGTTCATGAAATTTTACGCGCTCATTTTCGTTATAAATCATCGTCTATTTCACTAAATAAATATGTAAATAAAAAAATCAAAACTAGATAAATAAATACTAAATAAGTAAAACTGAATAAATAAAAAATTAGACTAATTAGCATGCATATTAGTCACGCCCACCAACGAGAACGAGCCGTCGACTAGTGTAGCCTTAACCAAAACTACGTAAAAACAACGTAGTTTTTAACTCGTGGAACGGCTGTTTAAACGGACTTTATTGCTCGTACATAATGTCATAGCAACCTGTTACTAGTTACGGTCTTTATCTAGTTAGTTATGCATGTGCGTGACTTCAGTGGTATCAATGAACCGTGTACGTACCTTAAAAAAAAAACATGGCGCCATATAGACGCTAAATGAATGGCAACGTGTATCGGTCTACCTTACAAACTAACTTGTAATAAAATGCTGGAAATCCTGGCAGTATTATATTCCAAATTCAACAGTATCATCATTTCATGGTAAATATAGGTGCGAGAAAAAAAAATGTAACCACAGAAGGTCAATATTGGCGTACGCAGAGAGCACAAAGCAGTCAAATTCAAGCCTCAATTTCATCTCAGCCACAATCAATGTTAAAAACTTGTCATAAATTCAGGTCATATCTTTTTTGACTCATTTGCCGGAAAAGGCAGCAGGCAAAGACGAATGGTGAAGCATGGGGAGACTTTTGCCGTCACCAGTCCGAGGCAGGGGAAGTTGCATTTGCATTCGCAGCCCTCCGACGCAAGTGTGCGAGGAAACACCGGGGTGGTTTTAGTCAGCAAGACTCTGACAGACCCCTCTGCCCAGCCCAATGCGGAGAATATCCATGAGGATTTAGATACCAACAAAAAAAGAACTTTGTCCAGTAGTGGGACAGAATAGGTTAAAAAAAAGTATTTTTCGCAGATGATACGGGGATTGCTCGTCTAGGCTGTACTTAAAATGTATGCTTCACACATATGTAAAGTTTCACTGTACTGCATCGTGACTTATCTAACTACACCGATATCAACAAGAACTCTATCAAAAAAGTCAACCTCGAACAGTTCACTTTCTCGCGAAAATAACCCTCATATTTTTAATCCCTTCATAGTTTGACAACCACTGGGATGGCGGAGAGCGCATATTTAAACGTTCTTGAAATCCTATACAGGGCATTAAACAAATTTTTTAGACTTTAAATCATAAAAAATGGGATATATAGTAATAACTGGTTTATGACGGAATGTGATGTGTAAGAGACAAAAATTAGAAAAGTCTGAATTATGTTTTGGTAGTTCACATAACCTTTCCATTGTGGCGGCATCTACATTGCCAAATGTGAACTACGCATCACACTGACGTCACGCAAAATCCTGCATCACGCAATCAAAGTTTACCGCGCAACTTGCATAGTAAATTTCCGTCCCGACACCCATCTAAGAAGAAAAGAAAGAAAGAAAATACGTTTATTTGCGGTACATATGACGCAAGCAAAGGAACAAACACTAAAAACAAATTTGAGGGAAAATATGCGTCACATCCACGCAAAACGGCCATCACTCAGCATAGCATCTAGTTGGAAGATCACATCATCAAACTATTCTGTCCCTTGTTTATAACAAGCAAGTGTTTACCGTACTTAAAGCCAATCTTATTCTATTAAATGAGCACTCCCCGTCACATGTCCATAGGGTTTCATTAGAAAACCAGCGTCAGACAGCATTTGTCGGGCATAAATGCTGAAATGAACCTTTTTGGCGCAGCCGTGAGGCACACACTATAATTGCTTTATGATTATTTTGTTATTGTGTTTCACGAAACGTGTCCAAATAAATATTATTCTTTCTTTCAATATTTGTAGTTACGTTCTCGAAAACTGCTCTAACGATTTCGATGAAAGTTGCAATATAGGTGTTTACGGGGGCGAAAAATTGATCTAGCTAGGTCTCATATCTGGAAAATTCGTTTTGTCTATTTTCACTCGAGCAGAGATCGATCAACGGTACTACATAAAAAAGGCTCCATCAAGACACAGAGTAAAGAAACGGATCTACACAGCAAATAATAACCGTTGAGTTTGGTAATAGGATACTAAATATAAACTTTTAACGGAAGAAAAGAAGCAACAACGTGTACTATTGCTCGCTACATCATTACAATTGCTGTAAGCAACTACAAATCTGCACTGAGATGAGCCATAGTTGTTATGGCAAAATCCTCTCTATATAATACGTACTTTTAAAGAGGTAATTCAAATACCCAGCAGCGGACGCTTACAAGACTGAACTTTTAAAGAACGTCTTGGCGCCATTTCAAGAACGAATTACTGACGGTTTTTATATAGTGTCTACTGATCGATACATCAAGTAAGTATTGCTGTTTTCCTTTTAATTGCACAAAAACCAGCTACAGTCAAATTCAGTATCATTCCACAAAAAACAGAATTACGAAACAACAAAAAATGTTTTATAACCTGCTAACCTTGTCCCATCCATCAATCGTATCAGCCATCTTTGATATCCCGGGGGATGATTACAGAGCATGCGCGAACGTCCCGGTCGTCCCCCGTTGAGTGACACGCCCCTAGGGGTGAGGGTCGAACGGGAGTCAGAGGTTGAAAGACATAGGTATGGGGTGTTTAGGGGTCTTTTGTACCTATTTAGGGAGTAAGTGGTAAGTCGGGCTGTTTCTTGTGTTATTAGGTAGTATTCCTACTACAAAGCTACAAACATGAAGTTATCTCTATCCACGATCGAGTTTTATTGGGTTCCGAAGAAATAACCTTTTGCTTTTGCAAGAATTATCCTTTCTCAGCAAAAATAACGATTTGATGAGAATTCTTCAGCAGTGCAGATTGGTTGGAGGATTTAAGTCCATCTTTTGGAAAACAAATGGTAGCTCCCACACTTGCAGCGAAAGCTGTTCTTCTTGTTCTAAATAAATTTAAGGCTGTGATTTCCATGAACTGTGGTTTTATACAGTAGACACAATTAATTCAAGAGCAATCATACGGTAGCCATATTTATTGGGACCGGAACGAGAAGTTAAAGGTTGTGTTGCCAACATACATATTACATTGTATTATCTTACTTTATTGCCTACAGCTCTGTCTTTAACAGACAAAATCTGTTTTACTTTAGCCTTCGCAGTCTGAAACGTCATCTTCGTCCATATACCTGAAAAACGCTTACAGTTTTTCTTATTATATTACGTACTTACAATTTTGCGTACTATAACGTGCGTACTATTTTCAAAAAAATCCTCCCGACCGAATTTCGGCCACGGTGGCCAATCAACGGTGATTAGCCAAGTACGCAAGAGATATGCAAACGTTATCAGTTACACTCTCTGTTCTTTTACTCCCATAGTCCAGCGGTGTTAATGACATGACCGGTGAGAGATCAGGCACAGGACAGGCTTTACGTGCTATCCTAAGCACGGGGAATCACGGGGGCTTCACACGATCAACTTCAATAATCCTTTGCCCGACCCGAGAATCAAACCCAGGACACCACACTCAGCAGTCGCGCTTACGACCGCACGAGAACAACGGGGCAATTAGACTGTCCATGTAGATTGCCATAAACGTTAACGTTGCAGGGGAAAATAAAAACAATCTTAAAAATGGCCGACAATGAGGTTCTCATTAACATCAATAGAAGGAATTAGAAGCATCTTAAACCTCTGCGTATGCATTACGAGGCTCTCTACTCAAAAAAGGAAAAAAGAAAAAACAATGATTTTTTCTTTACGAGATATTTCATTACACGGCAACGATGTTTTATGTAGACAGCTAACCCCTCATATTTAATTCTTACTACTAAAAGTTGCATTTTACTACATTTTACCGTCAAATACACGTGGGACCTCTATAGGGTTACTCAGCAGAATATGTGGGCGTTGGATTACTTGCCGAGTTGCCGCTTCCTACGCAGAGAACTTTACAAGCACTTACTACTGCAAACCACTTCCATTGCTGGTGAGTTCAGTTACTGTCAGTTCACACTGTTGTGGTGATACCACTTGGTTATGTTTGATGAACTACATGAAGTTATCGTTAATCTCCTTCGAAACTTCGCTTCATTAAAGGGTCCCGTAGAAAGGCGCGACGTGACAGTGCGACGCGATTCTGATAGAACAATTTACACTCAGTTTTCATAGTTATTGTTCTACTAAATTCGCGTCGCATCCTTACGACAGTAACTAAAAATCAAAGGATGAAAATATGGAATTACATATCCTCTTAGCTGTCCAATAGGTCACGTGGTGCAAAAATGACAGATGCTCATTTGTTCGCGAATTCTGGGTGGTCTCGCGCGAAACGGCTTGTCTGATTGAAACAACGATATCTCCTAGACTATGTATGGGATCTGTTTAGAAGTTACGTCGTTGGAATTGTTATAAAATTACCTAACAGATTATGTATGACTTAGTCCAGTTTTGCCTATGTAATTCCATATTTTCATCCTTTGATTTTTGTGATGTTTTTTCAGTAAGCCTAATGGCTTACTGAAAAAACATCACCATCAACAATTATGGCAAAATCATATAATTTACGAACCGTTATCGATTAAAATTAAGACTTGTCTCTTTACCAATAATGAAACAAATACCTCATAGCTTTGCATAGTAGACCCTCCCATGTGGAAGTAGCTATCACAGGTGAAATTAGCCTAAGAATCTGTTCATATGCCCAGTTTGGCAATAAAAAATGGTACCATTGGTAAGGCATACGATTCGTTTTTGTTTACAGGAACCCGGCATTAGTAGGTTAGTAGTAGTTTCTTAGAGGTAAATGAATAACACTTATCAGTCCAAACAATTTTTTTCTTCAAGTTATCCGGAGTGTAATGTTAAACTGTGCATTTTGCCGATACTTGCAAAATTTTACATATTTCAAATCCAACCTAGAAATACAACTTGGGTTGGAGATGCTAGGTGCTAAAAATCTAGCAAATTCAAGCTTAATAAAACGTGTAGTTTTGGGCTGACCAAATTGTATTCACTGTCGTGCCATCTACACGACGAAGAAGAAAAAGTAGTAGTATTATCTCATAGTATCTTAGTTATATCTTTCATTATGACTATATATAACCCAAAACTTGACCAAACTATCACAGACTCACACTTACATAGAAAAATTAATCTACTGTAATATTAGCACGTACACTTCGGGCCAAAATTACTGCCCCTATCGATTCTGCAATAAGCCTACGCTACGGTTCGACTGTGCAAACAGCGATCCCTGTTTGTTTGCTGACACAAGCCGCTCTGTAATGAATCTGATTAAGTAGCCTCGCCTCGGAAATTGACTGAAAACACAGATAAATTAAGTTGTGCAAGCAAATAAACGTAATTTCACAATGGTTGTGCGTAGTGGGACTGTTTGATTGGTAGTATCAAGTAATTATCTGATTTGGTTTTCAGAATATCATTACAGACATTAAAATATAACGTTAAGGCTGGCTTTCACGTTTAGGTACTCGCTATATAAGATAAGCAAAAAAAACATTACCTATTTATACACCAATATAATGCAGTAATTCTTTTTATCTTTTAGTAGAACCTGTCTTACTGAAAAATATATATTTCATCAAATTGCATTTTTATACTATACACTTTGCATAAATATAACTATAAAGAGAGCTAACAATGTTGCAAATATTTGAAAACCCAGTTTTGAAAATATGAATGTTCGATATTGAAGAGACAGTCACTGGTAAGATTACTTTGCTGTACAGTCCAGTTGAGGACTTGATCTCCTAATGACAACAATTTATTGTTAAGTACCTTTTTCCTCTAAACTGAATACCTACTTATTTAACTAGACAAAAAAAACGCATGAAACCTATAAAAAAATTACCAACAACCTTTCACTCCCAAACAATCACACTCCGAACACAGAGAATCCGGACAATTTATGGCATTCGGTGCAGATAATGAAACCCGGTCGCCGGCGAGGCGAGCAAACACATAAAATCGAACGCCAAATTAGACCAATAACGTGGCCAACAGTGTAATGATCCATTCCGCGCGAACTAATAAAAGTACTATTATTTTATTAATAGCGGATCACTGGACACGCTACTAAAATGTAGCTTTATTGTTTTCTGTTCAAATTTAAGTGCTTCACAAGGATTTTTTCAGCAGCCTTAAGGAAAAAATCCACAAGAGTAGGTATTAGGTACCTAAGTACAGGACCTACATCAACAAAGTCTTATAAAGTTTTACATCAAAATTTTGTGTAGCCCGGGGATCTATAGTAAAATGATTGACACCCTTTCTGTTCAAACGGTCTAGTGGTCAAAATGACAGTCATCATCCGCCGATTCTTTTCCCAACTGGCTTCCAGTCTATCTGAATATAGCTTAATAAGTAACAGTATTTTACAACTGCCTATTTGACCTCCTTAACCCAGTTACTGTTTAACACAAATACCCTTGGTAAGCACGTATCCAGAGGGGGAAAGTTGGGATTTACAACTTTTAAAACAGCAGAAGATGTCTTCCCTGTAGAAATCCAGCTTCCTCGAGTTAATGGACGTCAAATACTCTCCCAGTGATTTTTCCTAGTAAGTATTACTTTATTAGGGCTATATCAACGATTATTTCGAGGAATAGTTTTAGAAGGGCTATATTTATACCGTGCTTTGGTAATTTAATTAGATTCTTCTGAGGAATAGGTACTATAAAAGGGCTATAATATTTATACCGTGTTTTGGTGATTTGATTTCTGACATAAAAGACCGATTCGCCAATAACAGTTTGAGCTGCTTTCTTATTTAGAAATCGTTCTTCTTTTTTTGGAAGAACGATTGCGAGCTGGAAAATATTTTTTAATTGATAGTATTGGATATTCATTCATAATGGCAGAGTAGAGTCGGTAGTGTGCCAAGTGGAAGAATGTAGAAAAGAAACCAGTCGAAATTATGATACTTCTGGACGCATGTGACTTATTTCCAACCATCAACAAGTTATTCCATATTTTGGCCACACTTCCTGGTTCTACGGCGTAGGTCGAGCGATCATTTCCGTGCGTAGTTTTTTTTTTTTTTTGTGAAACAGCGGGCAAGCTGCTGATTGGGCTTGCTTTATTATAAACTAGCTGTTGCCCGTGATTTCGTCTGCGATTCTGGATGAAAAGTAGTCTATGTCCTTCACCAGGCCATAGTCTACCCATGTGCCAAATTTCATCCAAATCGGTTCAGCCGTTTTAGCGTGAAAGCGTTACAAACAAATAAACAAACAAACTCACTTTCACATTTACAATATTAGTAAGATATAGATACATAATAAGTTAGGATTTATTCCGCATTAGTGCCAGATCCTGAAGCCTTACCTACTTGTTGTAATGGCTGCCAGTGGCAACAGGAAAATACTTAAACATTATACTTATTATAGTAGAATCTTAATATATCTAATACATACAATGATTACAGTGACTTGACTACTTTCACACTGTAGTTTTATTGAATGTCTTTATTTTCAGACTTTCGGCTTTCAGTGCTATAAGATGGCAGGGATCACAAGAAAACACTGCTACGGGTACATAGGGCAACAGCTTTTTGACAGGCTTTATCATATTTTAGGCGTGAAGAGAGTAGATACTATTTCCTCTGGAAACCACACGACACAACAGTTTATATTTTCAGTTAATTTTCTTAAGTTATAAAGTGTAAACTTGGCATAGTGACATCTGCTGAACTAAAAATGAACAAATCGAACCAATCGATATCTTCCTGCAAAGAGAGTGTGCATGTAAACTCATAGGTGGCGCTGATAAACATTTTAAACCAAACAGAAAAAAAAAATACCTAATTGAAAATGAGACGGTGTTTAAAAAATCACAGAGTTACTGGACAGGACAAAGGATTTTTATTATTATTAAGAAGCCTGTTAAAATTAATTATGAACTTACTTAGGTATTTATTTACAGTCACAGGTTTGAACTTGTACTTAATATTCTGACGTACCATCTATCGTGATTTCTACTTCGTGCAACGCCACCTATTGACGTTCGTGTTAACTTCAATGTATGAATCGATAACGGATCGGAATTAAGTTCCATCTTATCACCATAGATGGCGCTGTGCTTTGATACTACAACGTTTTTATTCAGCACATTTTTACAGGAGTAGAAATGAAATTAGCAGTCTATTGTCTACTTAAATAAATATTGTACACCTAAATACAAAGACCTAGACGTAATTAAATAGTTTCACTGAGTTGATTTCAGCAGCCCTACCTGAAAATAGGCCAGCCATGTTATGTATTCCTGTAAGCCATAATAAGTAGGTTTCTTATGCTCATCACTATACAAAATTAAATATGTACTTTACAGTTGTTCCTGACATAAGCTGCATTACATTGTTAACAGAACGTAGATTATAAACAAAAACGACGAGACCAAAATCTGGGTAGGTATTAATAGGTAGGTAGCTAAGCTAAATTAATAACTTGCCTTAATAATACTTACCTTCCTACATAGAAGAAATTCTGTAGGATAGTGACAATTAGATCGCTTTTATACAGGTTAATGGTGAAAAAGACTCGTTTCTGTTAGTTGCTAATTGATGACGTATGGTCGGTCTGTCGGTCATGATTTGTTGCCCAATTATTTTATCATACGAACATCTAAGTAGTTCTATAAAACATTAACTTGATGTGCTTATTCAGCCTGTTACAAAACAACGTAGATATGTATATTTCAAAGTAAAAGATGGCTAGCGGCTACCAAAACTCATTCACCGGTACAAAATTGTGTTAAACCACCCCTCGGGAACTACGCTTTGGAGATAAAACAATCTGTGCTGAACGTGTGGAACGATAATGACGTATAATCCCCATTAAATCACAGAATTTTCGACTGTAGTTTCAGAAGCAAGAGTAGGTTTTCGCTTGCAGTGAAAATGTGGTGCTTAGTAGAAGCTCATATTTTTTCTACAGTTGATTTAGAACTTTTGAGTAAAGCCAATAAGGTTGACAGTTGTGTGAAGCCTGTAGCAGCCTAAAAGCAAGGTAGTTATCAACGGTTACCTTTGAAGTGGCGCTTCTGCATGCAAATTTTTAGGGGTTGGCCCGATGCGGAGGAATTGTCAAATTGTTTTGAAAAAGTTGCTGTAGATTGCAGAGTTGAATCAAATTACTTGGTCACATAGAACATTGAAGTATTTTTGATAAATATTTATCGCTGAAAACAGCCATCACTGCCTAGATTTGGGATGAAACGATAAACAATGTCGGGGGGTTTACATCATTGTCACACTAAACGGTGGAAGAAAAAGCATTACACAAATCAAACATAATCATTGTTGATCGTCCATTGTAGATAGTCCATTACTTCTCAATTAAATGATGAATTGAATGATCTGATGTGGTCTTTATATTGCATAATGGATCCTTAAGGCGAAAGCATCAGGGTAGCCAAGGTATTTGAATTTCGCGTGGTACCCTGGCGCGGATGCGCCATAATGATGACTGATGGATGATGACTGATAAACAAAGATCATCTATTGAAGATAAGAGAGAAGACATACCAACTTAAGGGGGATCCCTTAAGTTGGTATGTCTTCACTCTTATCTTCAATAGATGATCTTTGTTTAGATGTTCGTAAAGGGGAATAGTGTGTCAAAAAAATGCCAAATTCAAACGTCACAATTGTTAGGTACCTACTTACTTAAAACTCCACCAGCCTTCCCAAATTGCTACTATCAAAGAGGTTGACTGACGCTGGTTGATTTTACTTGGAAATATACCTAAATCAGCTCAGCGTCTCTAGGTACTTCTGCATGCTTAGCATGTCCACAAAAGAAACGGATTTGTTGACGGAAGAATAGACAAATGACTGATAAACAATCCCAATCTGTCAGCGAAGTCTTAGTAATAGGGTGCCTAGGAACCCTATTACTAAGACTTCGCTGTCTGTCCGTCCGTCTGTCACCAGGCTGTATCTCATGAACCGTGATAGTTAGACAGTTGACATTTTCACAGATGATGTATTTCTGTTGCCGCTGTAACAACAA
Source organism: Xanthia togata (assembly GCA_963853775.1). NCBI lineage: Eukaryota > Metazoa > Arthropoda > Insecta > Lepidoptera > Noctuidae > Xanthia > Xanthia togata. The sequence goes on from OY970806.1 coordinate 10,486,757, forward strand.
ATACTAAAAACAGATTAAAATCAATATTGAAGGGGGCCCCCATACAACAGACATGATTTTTTTGCCGTTTTTATAGATAATGGTACGGAACCCTTCGTGCACGAGTCCGACTCGCATTTGGCCGGTTTTTTGTTTATTCTTCCGTGCGACAAAATTCGTATAAAACCCGTTTCTATAGTTGTCATGCTACGCGTGCTGGACATAGATCTCCCCCAAATTGCGCCACAACACCCGTTGACTGCCTACTGCATTTAGTTTGCGCCGGCCACCTTTTTATGGAATATCGCAATACCGCTTCATCAAAAAAAAAAATAGATATTAGTAAGTTATTCAAACAAAAACAAAACAAAATTAATATCAAAACACTATCCCTATAATATCCACTAATTATCACAGTGTCACTCTGTCGGTACGCGTTACACGACGGGTGGCTATCGCATCGATTACTGATAACCACGCATCTGTTTAAGCCCCCATGACGTCACCGTTCTGATTTTTTGGTATAAATGCAATTTAATACTTTGTAATAGGCGCTCTATCAAACGGTTATCGACGTTCTGTTTGAATAAAGTGAGTGGATTTTAAATACTGATAGTCGAGTATCTGGATGGGTTGAAAGCCGCCCCCAATTTACTTACTTACTTTGGAATGGGAGAATTTAAAAGGTAATTTACTTAAATAAATACCTAATTTGTAGAAGTAAAATATAACTGTAGTAAGTTTTGAGGTACTAAATACATACATAGAGGTGATGGAGACAGGGAGAAGGCAGTGAGAAGCACTACTAGCATAGAAGCGTTGGTTTTTGTAATCAAAACATGAATTACAGGTAAAAACTCAAAAGAAGGTATAAGAAGAAACCCTACGTAGTTTACTGGTTTCAAATTTAATACATAAGAAACTCACGCCTGCTTCCTATTGGTGTAGGGAAAAACTACAGAACGCCACTTGCTACGATCCTTACATACTCCTGATACAATACAGCTGCCAAAATTACAAACCTTTCTAAGTTTTTCTTGATTCTGCAGTTGCGCAAGAGCTGACAAAATTATCATCTGAAGCTTCCTCAACAATCCATCACATTCCAAAAATAATCTATCATTCTTTAAGATTTACAGCAATGTTTACCAAACCCAATTTCCCAGTGATCTCTTCTACACTTTCAGACATTATCAAGTAGAAAATAAACAAGATAGGAAGACACCCGATTGACAGCTTATTGGTGAAGGATTAGGAGTATTTTACTACTATCTCTCTGAGCAGTGAATGTATCTCAATCTGTGTAAATAGAGAAGTAAAATTTTCCCACACTAGTTTTGATAGTAACCTGTTTCTTAATTTTATTGATGTTATCGGAGTACGGCTATCTGTGGAGAAAGATTTTGGGATGATAGATGAAAATAAGACCATCCACAGAGAAAATATAAATAAATGTTTTACTGTAATACATGATCATGAATAAGCCCTTAACTTCTTATGGATTGACTGTCTTGTGTCTCACATAGTGTGTATAATGGGTAAATGGATAGTATGTAAAAAGGGTGTTTTGATGTTATTGATTCTTTTCCACATTTTTTATCATCAGTGCACATGATAAAGTAACAAATTATAAAGTCTAATTTGGGTGAGAGTGACATGACCAAAGCAAAAAGAAATTTGGATCTAGTAATGGGATACCTATAGATAATGATGATATTACAGCATATATGCATAAGGAAAACGGTAACGAAACAGCGGTAGTCAGTATGTCTACCTATGACAAGTCGTTTAATCATCAAACTATCAAAAGTACTAAGAACTGAATCATTTTCCAGTAGAGAATACGAGTAGCTCCTTCCTGTAGCTACACTTGACTGAACTACTCTTTAAAATTTAAGTACACTCATATTGATGATGTAATTCCTATTGTTGTTCCGAATTTTACGAAGATAATATATTAAATGGAAAAGAGTCTGACTAAAAAATATAATCAGTTTGAAGAAATAAGAAAAACAATATTGTCATCACTGATATTGTGGAATTCGTCACATAAAATAGTCGAAGTGAGTTAATATCAAAATGTCGATAGAGGAACCGACATAATAAAAATTAATAATGATAATTAGGTAGCTGCGTCTAAGAAAACATACTATAAGAAGTTAATAACGATGATACATAATGATATTAATAATAGCCAGGATCATACATCAGCAACTTGCTCTGAAATACAGCCTTGTCGAATCGGAAGTACCGTACTACAGGTATGTGTCAGACCCAGTTTTCGAAAATGGAAATATCACATTGTACCGGGATCAATAACTGAACTATTATTGCCAATAAGCCTGAAATAGTGGTGGTGGATCGAAGAGAGCGGCGCGCTATGATTATTGACATAACGGTCCCGCATGACGGAAACCTCGTGAAAGCCGAGAAACATAAACAAATTAAGTATCTTGACTTGGCTCGCGAGGTTGTCGTCATATGGGATGTGGACTCAGCGACCAATGTGCTGATAGTCGTATCAGCCAATGGCTTAATTTGCCAAGAGCCTCGACCAACACCTAAGGAAGCACTCGTTGGGCTCGCTGGATTAATGGCTTGATTCAGAAAGCGGTACTCCTGGACACGGCTCGTATTGTTAGGAGGAGGTTCCTCTCTCAGGAGCCCTTACCGCCGGTAGCTTGGACCCTGTTCCCGATACCGGTGGGCTACAATTTTATATATTTTTAAATGTTTTTTTTTTTGAATTCTAATATTTAAAAATATAATTTATATGTGATATAGTGGAATAAAGGAGATAATAATACTCGTATTAATAACTTAAAGTATAAGAAGCTTATACGCAAAATTAGACCATGTGAAAAGAAAGATAATTAGATATGTACGCAAGGATTTTTATAGTTTTATGATCTAAGAATACAGACAGGGCATCGACGTTTATACTGCGTTTTTGTTTTCTACTGGAAAATATGTGGATATAATTTTCCTACGGGATGCAGATATTTTGAGCACGCTCACACACTACAAATAAACAAGGCAAACGCCCCGTGTTTGTTGACAGTGTGTGTGTGATTGTGAAACGCCTCCCAGCTAGATGGAGCAGTATGGGACAGACTGGATGCGGAATGCGCAGGAGAGGGTATTGTGGCGCAGCCTGGGAGAGGCATGTGTCCACATTGCCGCATGTGGACCCTGTCAGTCAAAACAGGACAGTTTAAAAATACTTCTTTTTAGTAGGTGGTGGTGTCTAATCGGTTTTTGGGTGACGTCTCTGAGTCTGGAAATTATGACTACATTTTTGTATTGGGTTCCGACCTGTAAAAACAAATATAAGTGGTAATAGTTAATAAATAAATAAAAAGTAAATAAAAATTGGACTGCGGTAGGCTGTTGATTTATTAACTCTACAGAAGATATAGTTTTTTCACTGGCGTAACGGTGTATTGTAAGTCAATCAATCTGCCTAGCCTTTTCCCAACTATGTTGGGGTCGGCATCCAGTCTAACCACCTGCAAATTAATACCAATATTTTACATGGAGCGACTGCCTATCTTACCTCCGCAACCCAGTAACTGAGTAATACGATACGCCTTGGTAAGACTGGTTGTCAGACTTTCGGTCTTCTGATGACCCGTAACAAATGTCAAAGATCTACGAATGACAGCCGGGACCAACGGCTCAACGTGGTTTCCGAGGCATGGAGGAGTCTCGGTATGTTAAGATGGTCACCCATCCACAGACCAACCCCAGCAAGCGTAGCTTAACCTGATGGATCGACTCGTGCGGCTGTTATTACTAGCCACGAGCTCCTCGAGAGAACGGTGTATTGTAAGTTTATATTTAATATATTTTACTCAGAAAGGCAATAAATACCAAAACATTTTTTTATAATAAGGTAATACTCCTTATTTTTTATACTAGTTTTGTATAAGCTGAAGCTGTTTTATCAAAATTGGCAAGAAAGAAACGTCGATTACCCAAGTTTACTAGGTACTTTGATCATAATCTCCTGCAAATTAATTAGTGCTATTTATTGTATGTATTTAACGACAGGCGTACATTTAAAATCGTTAGAGCGTTTTACAATTGTTTAGTCAGTATTAATAACCTACAACAATGACACACTGTAATCTGTACTCTATCAGTTTCACGACGCGACGCGCCCCACTCCGCGATTACTGTACTGTAAGCTGTACTTTAGTACGGAGCGCAGAGGAGTGGGGCGCGTCGTCGTGAATTGCACTATCTATACCTATCATCATACAGTTACAATTTAACATTTCGTGTAGCGCCTATGTGTAATCTCTTAGTCACAGGATAGTAGCACGGAAAAGAATACAGTAATCTTATTCTCACAGACGATAACTAATTCTCTCGTCTTTTTGTCGCCACTGTAGGGTCAAGCCACTTGACTGATAGTGTCCTATGATAGGTTCCCAAGAAATGAATATCATCATCGGTAGCATGTTGAACCGTGTACATATTAATGTGTATTAAATATTATGCAAGTTATGCTAATGCTTTGCGTGTGTTTGGTTAAGGCCTTTGCTGATAGGGTTGGCAAAATTTCTAGGATTGCTGACTTTGGAGTTGCAGCTATCACAATATTATTTATTTCATCTGTTTACTTTGGTGCCTGTCTTGTTCAGAACGCAAATTGAAAAGCATTAATATTAGGGTTTATTACGCAGATAATAATACAACTATATCTTTAGCATAACTCCGATATTAGACGGCACTTTTTAAAAATTTACAAAAGCATATCTTATTGAGCTAATAGTTTCTGTTTCTCAGCATGTACCTACCTATAGTATGAGAAGACATCAAAGCTTCTGTAGATATTGGTACATTTGCAAGTTCTTATTTATTTAAGTAAACATCTTTAGAATCTGAACTACCGTAACGGCGAGTTACGCTACAAAACATCAAACATAGCCCTACTGATTCACACGTCGGCTTATCAGTAAAATTATATCATTATCATCTCAAATATTTATGTAGTAATATCACCTCCTAGTTATTTTTCTTATGCGTGGGAATTAACCGAATTACCAGATACCTGTCGTTTAATCTACGTTTTTTATAGCTACTATTACTTGTGGGAAATTCGCAGTGGGTTTTTTGGGAATCGTCATTGCGAAGTATTAAGAGTAGGTATATTATTTTCTGGATGTACTTTAAATAAGTACCTTTAACTACTTAACGATACAATACAATACCAGATAACCTAAACTTAGTAATGTAGATATTTGATTTAAAACTCGACAATTTACAATAGATTAAACAAAGTCCAACTTCACCACCACCGTCACCGCCTTTTCTTCGACGCTGCCTGTGATTCTGATCATCGAGAGGACTGAAAAACACGATTCTGCTTTTTAGTAGGCAGACACCCAGTCCACGTAAAAGTTTCTTTGTACATGATTCTGAAGTAGATAGACGAAGAGCCTCTGCCTACCCCTAATCTCCACATGGCTGAAATAGTGACGATAAAGGGCTGCTAGCCTGTAATAAACAATTTATTAAATACTAGCGTACCTGCCCGAACAGCGCCACCTACCGGGTCCAATTGTATTTTCAAACCATTCAGGGAGCCATTTAAATATACACACAAAATGTCATCTAAATCAGTCCAGCCATTTAGGAGGAGGTAGGTGACAAACACACGTACAGAAGAATTATATATAAAGAAGATTCATTGATTTCTTAACCGCTTCCTTGATACTCTGTCAAGGTTGAAAAGCCTGATAGTAATAAAGTTTATAGCGATACTGTATGCTACCAAAATCCGCCTTTTTACGGTGGTTGACTTCTGTAATATTTGATATTGAGATGGTAGGTAAATAGTCTGTACCTACTGACTACACTGATAACATATAAGTACTCGTACATGGAAATCACGAGGCGAATCCGGTAGCTAACTATCTTATGATAGGACTTTTGAAGTATTAAAGGGCTTATAAAGATTTCGCTACTCACATTAGTCGGTTTTCTTACAGCACTAGGTTGCGTAACGTTCTCAAATTGAAATTAGAAAACAATGTTCTAGTAGGTAGATTTTCGTGATTGTGCGCGCACATGACTGCCATGTATTCGATGTTTTACCAGTGATTAAAGAGTCTTTGAATATTTGATTTAAAGGGCTCTATTGTAGTTAGATTGAAAGCCAACTTCTAATATTAAAAACTCTCAGGTTAATGTCGACACTGTTTATATGGCATAAAGTAGGTAAATAAAGTATTAAAGGTTCTGTTTTTCATTCAGACGTACGCAACCCTACAAAATATGTAGGTATGTTAGTACTACAATCAACATTAGAATTAGATGATGTAGCAAAATTCTCATGCGTCACATAGCTTCCTTCCTTTGCCCTCGTAGGTATTTTTTGCTTGAAAATATTTTAACAGTAATATAATAACATTAATGTTCAATGTCATCGGCAGACATTACACAATACAAATTGTTTTACAGCTTTTTCGCCCGAGCCCAGAGCACAGCGTACGCGCCAAAGGCAAAAAAGTTTACACGAATATACTCCTTATTACTGTGAGAGAATGACTAGAATTAAGAGAGCTTAAAATAGAAGAGAATGACTTGTGTTGTCGATTGTACACTATGGCGCGCTCCATCCACGCGCCAGGGCTATAAAACAATTTTCAAAAAGTAATAGATGAATAAATAAATGACACAAAAATATGAGAATTCTTTACGAACGTTTTCGGAAGGTCCAAGAAGGCCAATAGAACTTCTTGTTCAGTTTTTTTTATAGTTCACTAGTTTTTGAAATTGTCTCCCAAGTTTTTGTATGTCTTTTTTGGTAGAAGGTATGCGTGGACTAGTATACTACTTATTAATAAATCTTTGCTGCTGACAAGCAACCGAAAATCGTTTATTATTCGTACAGGTATACCTAGGTAGGTACGAAATAATGAAAGAGACCACAGACATCTATGAAGAGACAATATATTGCAATGATTGTAGATAAAATATCAAAAGAAAACCAGCATTTTATGGTTTCTGTTTTGTTTTAGTTAAGTATTTACCTGAATCGTTGTAATTAATCCAATGGCTAAATCTAAACAAATGCTAAACTTTTCTTCACCAGAGACTCGAAACATACTGTGGAGAAGGATCAACAGGATTCCAAAATTTGGAAAGTTATCATTGTACCTACATACTTGACATGAAGACTCACTTTTTACTTAGTGATATTGTCCTACATTTTCCACACCAATTTGACATACTGAGCGTAGCACACTTATTATTCCCTAAAAAATAACAAAAACTTTAAACAATTCTTTCAACGCTTTTGTATGTGGTTTCTCCACACCCAATAAAATGTTAAATGCAATTATTGGCAATACCAGTACACAATGATTTGCAAAATGGAAAAAAATGCGCAAAATGTTTTATTGTCAAATGCAGGTTTGCGATTCCTGGTAACTTTTGTTTTTAAGTTTTTTTCTTGTGAAAAGACACGTGGCGCGTATTATTGAGATTCTAGACTACATCGATAGTGCTTGAAAAACTGAAGGCTAGGCGGGAAAAAAAGATTGAGTATTGAGTTAAAAAATTTAATTTATTTCCTTCACTGTGTATGCAATATTAGTAAAACTTGCAAGGCAACACGTAGTAATATCATATTTTATAGCATCATGCACCACGATCACAACGTTATACTTATGTGTCGCAAATAAAAAGATTTTAATTTGAATGTTACCGAGATGAAAGTAGTGTAACAATTTTTTTTGATGATAAGTTGCGTGAAAAGATTGAACTTCAGAATACGCATTTTTTTATTTTTTATTATTCAAAAACAGTTAGTTAGTGATTTATTTTATTATACACACAAAAAAATAGATACAGATAAGACATAATCATAATTATGAGTACAAAGGTACTGCTTATTGTAGTAGTTTGTTCTTTGCCATTTCTTACAATTTGAGCGAAAAATGTTTCCGAGACCCTCGGTACTAATTTTTTTATATTTCAAATGTCCCAGTAAGAAGCAAGTCGATGGGATCGTTGCTATTAGGTACATCAAACTGACTGAAATCTCGTGAATTATACAGGTATCATGAACAGCTTGAGAACATTTTGATGAAGCTAAATAACGGATAAAATAACTGTCAATCCACTCAACCCTCGAACTTCAACAAAGCCTTAGAAACACCATCCCTACATAATCACAACGCACACAGTACCAGCAGGGCGCACCGTACCATGACATTACTCGTATTAAGCACAAAATCAGTGTTTGCGCACAGACAGACGGACAAACCATTAACGAACACATTAACACAAATAATACAAACAATAGTTAAACAATAGTCGCCCATTGTTTACTATAGGAAAACCATTAAAAATTATTGACGTTTAGGTGCAAGACTTTTTTGGTACAGCCTACTCAGAATTCGGCGATTCTTTCGTACGGATCGTTAATGAGAATTAGTGATGTTATTGTTGCTTATTTTATAGTTTAAAGGTAAAATTGTGTGTTTTGTTGTAGCTATGTCGAATCACGTTCTCTTTAGAACGTTTTTGCGCAACCTTATTTTGTGTTGTACAATTGTACTTATCTACATTGTAAACGCGCAAAATAATCTAATTCCATAACCTGAAAAGTGTTTTTGTAAGTTAACCTGACAACTCTTGACTAATGTATTAAAGTAAGGCCATTTTAATAGGTAACATTTGACGTCTGTCAGTTTAGTGAAAGCAAATCGTAAAATTACTCGTATCGGTCATTATTACAATAAATATGTAATCGTAATTGAAAAAAGTTAAGCAATTGTGCAGTTGTAACAAAACGAAAAAATATATTATTTTATGCCCGGCGTTACAAGGTTACGTTGTTGAATTTTGATGATTTTTCAAATGTTACCTATTAAAATGGCCTTACTTTCAAACTCAAACCATTTATTTCAATTAAACCATTTACAGGCACTTTTGAATTGTCAAGGGGTCGTTCAGTCAAAAATATGAAGCTAGTTGCCCATTCCAAAGCGTAGTAGGTACCTATGGAGAAGAACGGGCAATCTTTTAAATAAAAAAATTAATACAAAATATTGCTTTACATCATTCATTTTGAAATTATGCATGTGAGAACAATGTAGAAAGACGTGCACGTTCGTAAAAGCGTCCGTAATAAAAAGAAAAAAATAAAGAATCATTCAAAAACTTAAAATAAATTAAAATAAGCCATGGCAGCTAAGCGATGACCAGTCCTAACTGACGGCACCCGTTCACGAACATGACGCATGGATCAGCACCATTCAGCTCAACCATTTTGAAGGGAGCTAAATGATCCAACACACGCAAACTTTTAGGTAACTATCTATTGTTACGTTACCCCTGGAAGTCACAACTTGCAGACTCACATAGATTAGTATTTAACTCTTGAACACTGCAAGTCTGTAATAAACAATCGATTAAAATTTTAAAGCAAAATTTGTTCCCAGGACACATTTGGAACGACATGTTCAAGGTGCACATACTGTGAAATTAGGAAATAAAATGCAATAAACCAAGAGATTTATTATTTGAAAATTCGTCCTACCGTTTTTACAGCCGCACCCTTTCAGTGTTTATCGTAAACATAATCGATTCGAGGGCCTTCGATTTTATTTCCAACATAAGTTTTTACTTCAGGAGCCGAAAAACTTTATAGCTAGGATTTGCTTAAACACGTTTTGTCACTACCCTTTAATTGGTGATAAAGCATTTTTTCTTTGGAAGTCAAGCAATTCTGAACCTTATAATAACGAGGGAAAGGCGATTAGCCATGCACAAAGTTCTAAATTGGTGTTAATTTGATACTACAGTTCTTTGCAACTCCTAAAAACGATTTTGAACTTTATCATAACACAAAAAGGTTTACGTTCCAGTTTGACAGATGCAAAATTAACATTGTACAGGGTGTACACATGATTGACGTTTTACGATACGAAAAACTAAAATTTATAGTTGTAACAATTCGCGGAACGGTTTCCGTCATAAAACCCTTTAACGTAGGTGTTTTATTACACATCGTTAATTTTGTATCGGATTCAAGTGACAGATGACAAAGTTTTAAATGTGCTTTTGTAGCATCACAGATAGTAGTTGCATTGTCAGTAGGTAGGTACTGTTGTAAATCTTATAAAATATGGTGTTTCGCCCTGTATGGTTGATATACGTCTTGCAAAATTGTGTTTCGTTATGTTTACGTTTTCAATAAGTTGAATAGTTAACATTGAAGCTTTTTTCTGGTAATAAACCTAGAACAAATACCTTTGACATGATGTAAAGATGCCAAAATGTCTGTGTTGACTTTGATCACGTATGTTGTAAAAGCTTGTTCAAAACCAATTTTTTGCTAACATTCCTACGCGTGAAATTCACAACCCACTTTCTAAAAAAGATAAAATATCTCAAAAATAGCAAAAGCCTCGCAAAAAATGGCTGTCACATAATTAGTCTTTCCCAAACTTAGTAATACTTATCGCAATACACGAAAATAGTTAACACTCCCCCTGAGTGTTAAAAATACTTCGATGTGGACAAAAAGTAATCTTCACTGAAACGTTTTCAGTCCTTTATCGTTAAGTTACGCAAGAGGGTAACAAAATGAAGTGGGTGCAATGTTACATAGTTGGGCAAAAACAGCACTTATGTTTGAAGGGGATGAAAGCGCTGAAAGCGTACGATGCTATAAAGATACAGACATAATTCATAATTCATTTATTTATTTTCTCTGATCATCATAAACAGTATAAAGTCAATGTTCACTACAAAGAGACTGGTGTCTGTTTTAGGTAAAACCTGTATTACAGATCACCAGACATCACATCACATCTTTTCCAAAGAATAATTTTAATATTACTTTGAACCCATGAAATATTTACCTACCCGCTATAAATGAAATAGTTGAATATTACAAACAACTTATATCCAGCATTCCAAGTTTCTATTAGCACCATTTATATTCGAAATTCCTTTATGTCCTTGATCTGAGACTCAATAAAGTGTGCTATTATCAGAGAAATCATTGAATTAAATTGACTTCAATACAGTGGACCTCAAATAAGTTTGTTAGTGTTCAATTGCTTTTTATGATGGTTAGAAGCTAGAGGAGCTAAAAAATCTTTTCAAACTCGTGCAGCGCTAAATCCACTGAAATATACAAACCCAAGGGTTTTAACACAGCACAGTGAGAGAATGTTATCTAGGATCGTAAGTGAGGTCCTGATAACTTAATGGGGAGACGTTAACATGTGTTAGATACTCTAGTAGTGATCATTATGCGCTACTCAAGTGGATGTTTTGAAACTCAGACTTAAGAGTTGGGAATTGTGAGCTTGATGTTTTGTTAACGCTGAAGTGTTTTGGTAAATTCTTTGGTTATCTATTTATTTGTGGTGAGAAGAATCGATATTAGAAGCCTAAGTAAGTTTCTGGAAAAAAAAAACTAACAACAGCACTAAAATTCACTTTAGAATGTAACTTTAGGTAACTCTAATCGTCCATCTCTACCTATATTTACCTAAAAATCGATTACCGCAATCAACGTTATGCATGGATGCCAAAGGGGTATTTAATAAAATAATAATTAATATACCTATTTATTTGACGTAAAAAGCACATAGATACAGGGTGACACTTAATTTAAGCGTTGAAATAGCCTGATACAAAATATTGATCAATGATTAAATCATCCATCCGTCCATTATGGATGTTATAATAGTTACTTAAAATTTAGTACTGCGCACTTTTGTAAAAAAAAACTAGACTAAAAAAATAATTTCATTTTGAAGATAAGGAACGGGGGGAAGAAAAAGGAGTTTAAATTAATTAAAAACAAGGAAAAGGTAGTATATTATATTTATGTGATATGATCCATAATAATTTAAAGTTCACGTACGTAGGTATAGACTGGTAGGTCGGAGGATGCTAATAGCCGTTGATTTGAATTTGAAAAATCTGAATAGCGTATTAATAAACATAATAAAAAATCATTTAAGTAATTCAGGCGAAACCCATATTACATAAAATAAAATTTTCACTATACTGCAACAGAATAAATCAAAATAGAATAAAATATCAATGCAATTTAAATGGATACTAATTATAAAGGTCACAGAATTCAAATTAAAATAAAATGACAAATGCAATTAAAATAAAATAATGAGTAATACAAATTATACGGGTCATAGAATCGAAATTAAAATGATATGTAAAATTTTAAGGGTCACAGAATTAATATTAAATAAAAAATAAAAATAATAATTTCATTATTATTAATATAGGTCAGTGTCAAACAGATTAAGTGCCCTGGCTATACATGTCTATCACAGCATTTTCTTATGTAGGCTGGGGCAGTCAAATCGCTCAACATCATTTTCAGGAAAGTATTGGAGCTGGCCCGCACCCTGCGCACTAAGGACGCGCACCGCTTGCGCATGGTGGCGTAAAAACAGTCGGTGCGCGCTTCCGCAAACATGCCCATGCGCTGCAGAAGCGGGGGAGCCCCAACACTGCCCTGAACGCGTTGTTATACTGGACGCGGAGGGCGATTTAGCACGCTTGTGTGTAGTGAGCCCACAGGCACAGGCTGCATGTGTACAGTGACACAGCATACTGCATAGCGTATTAGCTGACTGTCTGAATTTTTTTACTTCTTGGTCTGTGAATGTCGATTAAAATAGTTCTAGCCAAAGATTTAGATAATTATATTTGCCCTTACCGTACTAAGTCGTGCAAAAAGTGTTCTTACTGAGTAGAGTGAGCTCACGCAATAATAATGGCGTTTCTATGAAAATCAAGTCAAGGCTCGCGACCCTATTTTGACTCGGTAAGGCAAATCTACAATTTAAATTATTTCCTAGATGATAGGAAATACGCTCTCAGACTCCTAAATCGAGCCACCGTGGTTTTACAAGTAAACTATAAAAGCTTCTTTCATCTCGTTTTTACACAGTTTTGAAGCTGACATATTGGCCACCAATTTGGTGTCATCGTTGGTCCAAATTTAAAATTCACGACCATTTAAAAAGTTATACCTAGACTTGTACAAAAAAAAAATGCAGGGTGGCTCGAATTAGGAGTCCGAGAGCGTATTTCCTATCTATCTTTGTGACATAAACAATGACATGGAATCTCATGGCTTATTTACTCAAACATGGCCTGCGGATAGTTGTGGAACTACATTTTTTTAAATGCTTTGACATAGACACTAGCGCCGCGTCAGTGGTATCGATCGTACACACCATATAGCTCATAGATACTGTAAGTCCCTATAGCCATTATGTCACATGATTACTGATACTAATCGTCACAGTCAGCGGGCGGGAGCCATTGATAAGCAACCAGATGCCATCCATCCGCCCACCGATTGAGTTACAATTGCTGTGAACTGACTCATTATCTGTATCTTGACACCCTGTGATTGTATCTATATTAGGTACTTTTTAATCGTGATATTGCTTGAACTGTAGACATACTTTTGGAAGAAAGACTTTTTCAATACATCAATCTGCCTAGCTTTTTCCCAACTATGTTAGGGTTGGCTTCCAGTCTAACCGGATGCAGCTGAATACCAGTATTTTAACATGGAGCGACTGCCTATCTGACCTCCACAACCCAGTAACTGGGTAATACGATACCCCTTGGTAAGACTGGCTGTCAGACTTTCGGGCTTCTGACGACCCGTAACGACGGTCAAAGATCCACGAATGACATCCGGGACCAACGGCTTAACGTGCTTTCCGAGGCACGGAGGAGTCTTGGTATGTAAAGATGGTCACCCATCCACGGACCAACCGCGGCGAGAGTAGCTTAAACTGATGGATCGACCCGTGCGGCTGTTATTACTTAGCCACTTACTTTTTCAATACTTATAGATAAAAATGGTATGTAGTAGAAGTAAAATGTAATGTTATCTTTTACGCGCGGCGTTCAATTGTTTTTGAGGACAAGGAAGCTCGTAGGTTCGCTTTAAAAGTTATCTATTTGATATTTCATCAATTTAGATTCCAACAGAAAAAGAAAAAAAAAAAGAAGTTGATCTACCTTCTTCATCATTTTTTTTTTGTTAATGGTATCTCACAGGTCGACCAAGGAGGTTGTCGGCTTCTTAACCGGAATTTCCTGAGGGTGCTTCAATAAATTAAGATCCCAGCCAGGACATAAAACTTAAAAACTAAGCGACTACACGCTAAGGGCACCCTCTGTGGGGTACGGTACGGACATCAGCTTAGGGCGTCGCTGGGGGAGGACAACAAGGGACAGATCGGATTAACTACATCTTTTCTAGTGAGCCAGTCGGTAAGTAACGAGGCTAAATGCCTATAGTGAGTCAGACCAACGCTTAGTACTGTCACGTCACTTTTAAACAGATGCTTCACAAATCATATATTTATCAATCCATGAATGTCCAAGTTAAAACATGTTATTCGAGCATGTAGTAATTACTAATGAGTAGCTCTTCGTAGAACTTTCAAAGCGATACAATATTGAACACTACATAATTATGACATGTGTGTTAGCAATAAAAACATGACAAATTTTAATATGATAGCTATTAGTTAGAGAACTAATTATTAATCAATGAACATTCGACGAATAATCAATATCCAATATTTTAATTGAGTTTTCCTTAAGTGACATAATCGCACACTTTTAAATTAATGACGCCAAGTCAAATGAAATCATTACAGGCACAGACAGAGTAACAATATAAAATGTGTAAAAGCTGCAACGAAATTTTTAAGTTTAGCTCGCTCTTCATCGTTTGATTTGGAAAGAACAAGTAGGTAGATAGACATTCAGAGCCGATGACCATCATCTGCCTAGACTTTTCCCAATTATGTTGGGGTCAGCTTCCAATCTAACCAGATGCCGTATACCAGTATTTTACATGAAGCGACTGCCTATCTTACCTGAACAATTCAGAATCGATGATCAATCTTCAGTAATTGAAGAGTCACCGAAAAAAGATGATTGATTTGCGTTAAAGATGCTTTGATTTGCGTTAAAGATGCTTTACTTAATTTAAGAAGAACTGAGAAAGATGTCGAAAGATGAAAGCATTTCTAAGGAAGCGAATAACATAAGTCACAGTGAATTCAAGACGAACATAACTCAAAATTTTTGTTTTTGCTCCACACACACTGATTTCACGATCTATTTAAACCGTGAGATTAGCCATCAAATACGCCGTTTCGGTGAATTTCTCCGCGACATCTAAACTCCCAAATGAGTGACAAACTCGACACAGAAGTCGAAAATCTCAAATTTCAACCTGTCACATGTGGTTGAAATTTTTTACGAATTCGCGTGTGTTCTCATGAATTTTAGACTTTTTTCGATGATCGTAGATAATTTTGACATAAATCTTGTATGCTACTGCATTACCCATTGAGTGTAAACATGTGTTGGACATTCCGATTGACGCAAGTTCTCGATTATTTTCAAGTGTCCGGACCAGAGAATATACAGTGCAGTGAAATAAATTTGAAACAGAACATAGAATGAAATGTAATTCTAATTTGGTAAACGGAAACCCAAAAAATCCAAATAGTGTTGTAAGGTAGGTACTGTTAATCAAGAGACCAGTGACGTCTTTGTGGACACAAATAATTCCAAAATTACTTCACGCTTGAAAGTGAATATGAATCGGATATCCATTGTCAGTCTGTGTCCTTCCTCTAATGTACTTTTAAAATAAACAGTACATCTAAACTGTACACGTTCACGCCTATCTGCCCTCACATTGTCATGACCCAACACCCCGCTAGGCAACAGTTAAAAACTATTCGTCCAATAATTACTTTGGTAACTTATTCTTTTCTATACTTATTGAAATGGTCAAAACACGTAGGCACGCTTACATCTCGCGCGCCATTGTCTGTGTCTTCCACGCTGCATTTGACACCGCAGTTTGTCAAAATTTCGGTTTCCATTTCTAAGAACGAATCTATTCTTGGCATTTGTAAGTTGTCATCTCTTAGTTCAAGGCTCCGTTATACAACTGCTCCCAAGTTTCACAGCGCACGCTTGGGCACAGTTAGTTGACTTTTTTTGTTGACAATTTTATGGAAACCAATAAATATTTCAAAAGTGGAGCATTTTATAAGAGCAGACTCCCATAGTAGTTAATAACTGTTCTTACTTTCAACGAACTATTTGCTCCTTTGTTTATAAACAGTGGATGAATTATGTCTTTGTTTGGAATCGAATAAAAAGTTTCGCTTTTAAAGGTCGAGACGAATTGAGATTCATATGACTAATTTATGTTTAGGGAAACCGGAATATTTTCTAACACTATTCTAGAGATAGTTTAGGATTTGATGTATAACCGTGGTGAACCTCTTTTCTCTCATAGGCCCTTAGTTATTAGGTTAAAAATTGGTTCACCGCCAATGTCCGCGACGATACCTAATAGGTACTTATGTATTAATAACCAGTCTTACGGATAGAGCAAATTTCTAAATGTATGTCTGTAATTTTTATGGTGTACAATAAAGAGTATTCTATCTATCTATCTATCCAGTGCAATCCACGACGACGCGCCCCACTCCGCGATTACTGTACTGTAAGCTGTACTTTAGTACGGAGCGGAGCGGAGTGGGGCGCGTCGTCGTGGATTGCACTATCTATATATTTTTCATGACCTGTTATTACGAAATAAGAACATGATTATATGGTTACCTACTAAATGCTAGCGTGTTTCTTTATCTTTATTATTGGGGTAAATCTCCAAAATAGAAATGAAGAAACATATAAGTAATTCGGTGCTGATCTAGGTACATATTTACCTTTTATTGTTATATTGTACACATCTGCAAATTGTGAGTTACTTTTGACTAAAGTACCATTTCAAAACCTTGCCTTATTATTTTCATGTTTGTCCATTTTTGATAAATACTACGAGTAGTAAAGTAGTAAAACAATGTAGAAT
Source organism: Xanthia togata (assembly GCA_963853775.1). Classification (NCBI taxonomy): domain Eukaryota; kingdom Metazoa; phylum Arthropoda; class Insecta; order Lepidoptera; family Noctuidae; genus Xanthia; species Xanthia togata. The sequence continues at coordinate 10,503,675 of OY970806.1, forward strand.
TGTTCGATCACACGTTAGACCTTGAACAATCCAGTCACTTCGTCTTACATTGTCACGTATACCTACGCCAAAGCTGTATTGGATCTATCGTTACGTTTCCGTGCGGAATTTTGATCGTATTTACGTCAGCCTGTAATTCAGGAACTGCGCAATAAGTGTGTGCAGTACTTATGTGTATAAAAGTAAAAGGATTTTAGACGATCTTAGTTTTAAGTAATGTCATATAATTTGAATTTGTCTTCACGTGTACCTATATCATAAGGATTATTACCACAAGTAGGTATCGTTTCTTGAAACTTAGAAAACAAAAACTTACAAATTCATTTCTTTTCTAGAAATCAATTTGTATAAATAAAGAAATAAATATGAAATGTCTCAGTGAAAGTAACTACCCTTTCTAAACTCTCACAAAATGGGCGTTGCGAATGCACATAAATGCAAACGGAATTTCACTTTTACATCCTAATTACCCTTTATTAGACAAAAGACAACTCTTTCATCTACCATAAAACAGAATTTATGAGTTTCACTGTTTCGCGCGAACGACAAAAGTCAAAAGAGACAATGGTTTTTGTAATGTCCCAAATAAATGCAACTCTTCCTTTGACGCATAGCGGTCCCCTTTAACTGTTATTCAATAATATAACCGTCGAAACAAAACGGACTTAGTTACGGTAACGAAAAGGGTAAAATATTATTCACGTGAAATCACGTGTTTAACTGTTCACTAGGAAACAAGTGGATGGTGTTTTAGGGAATATGAACCCTATGCTGTTGTGCTTAGAATTATAATGGTTTATGGGCATTTTCAGGAGTTTTGCGCATAACCTTGTAAACGTTTATTTCGTCGAAATTGCGAACGGGTAACGCGATTTTCAATTTTATTGCATGTTTTAATGTTTGCGAGATTTTAGCAAACCCTTTGGCTGTAAAAGCTATTTTGTTAAAAGTTTTATTGTTTTTTCAAATAACTGTATACTTTTGGCGTTTATTTTTTAATGTCTTTATTGAGGTTTTTGGCAATTGGTGATTTGGCGAAAGAGTTGCAAAGGGTTTTTACAGTTAGATTTGTATTTTGCAGTTTTTTTGGAAACGTTGTAATGCTATTAATGGCAAATTGTGCAATAACTTTAAAATAGACAAGAGACATGCTTAAAAACGAAGAAACTTTTTTATTGTATTCTCTTCAAAATCATTGTTTTTTGCAGTCTGCAAACCCGGACTACAATACTACAACAAATATGATCGGTGCCGATTTAAAGATGTTTTTAACTTCATTAATAATTGATATCTTAGTCTAGAAAGAAAAAAAAAAAAATTTGTATATGAGTCTAACTGTGAAGTTTAATTTTTCTATGAGAATAATTCTCAATTCAAGTATGCAATAGTATAATAATACTATTGAAGTAGGTATAATTCTTTTTATTCGTACTAGAAAGCATTTCTGTTCAAAATGATAATAATTATATTATGTTATTATTTTATGAAAATTTGTGAAAATAGCCTATGTAGGTACTCTGTACCTACTGTACCTACATGTAGGAAAGTAGGTATACATATTTTAGATACAACGTTTTGTTAGTAATACCAACTAAACTAGATGAGGTAATATATTCATTCATTCATTCATAAAAGCGGTCTTAAAGAACTACCGGAAAATTACCGTCCTATCGCACTCCTGTGCATTCTATCAAAACTTCTCGAAAAAGTTGTAATCATCAATTTTTTAGAACACTACAATCTAATATCTGAAAGACAGTTTGGCTTTAGAAGAGGCAAGTTGACCGAGAACGCTGCGCTGGTATGTATATTATTGACCAATTCCATAGCTTCTTGTATTGAGAAGGGCGAACACGTCTTGGCAGTTTTCCTTGACCTAGCCAAGGCGTTTGATACAATATCGATAGATCTACTCCTGTCCAAACTAGAGGTTATAGGAATACGAGGAAACGCGCTAGACTGGTTTCGAAGCTATTTAAAAAATCGCCGGCGACTAGTAAAAGTAGGTGACTACTCGAGTGGATTACTTACTACCAATCAACTTTGGAATTCCTCAAAGTAGTACTCTTGGTCCGACTCTTTTTGCCTTATAAATGAATGACATCCTTAATGCACCGCTTCAAAACGCTGAAGTAATTTCTTACGCAGACGACACGGCAATCATATTCCATGCCATAACTTGGGAACAGGTGTATCATCTTGCCGAAAATGGTCTACTTACAATCTCCGAGACTCTTAGTAGAAATTTACTTACACTTAACGTAAAATAAACTAAGCTGATCACTTTCTTCAAAACCACAGCTTTCAATCCTCTTCGCCAAATACTCAAATTCCACAAATGCCGCAACGATCACAATTCACTACTTACAAACTGTATCTGTACTCCTATAATGCGGTCTGCATTACCTCCCTTAGATAATCTAGGTATTACAATAGACGAAAATGTATAATTTCAACCTCACATACACTTGTTAGCGGGCCGCGTCAGAAAACTAAACTACGTCATAAAAAAACTACGAGACTGCACACCTATTATTATTCTCCGAACAATTTATCTAGGTCTCTGTCAGTCAGTACTCAAGTATGGAATCTCCGTCTGGGGCGGAGCAGGGAAAAGCACATTTATTGAAATAGAAAGAGCTCAAAGAGCTGTAATTAAAGTGTTGCTTAGAAAGCCTTTTTCGGTTCCCGACAGATCTGCTATACAACCAATTTCCGGTTCTTCGAGTTCGTCAACTATACATAATAAGTGCCGCACTGCATGCGCACAAATCTATTAAAAACAGACCTGACTACCAAAGCCTGCTCTCAAAACGTATCCTACACGTCCCTCTTCCTAATGCAAACAGTCTTCTGGCCCGACGGTGCCCCTCTTACTCACACACTCATATCTACAATAAAATAAGAAAGCGCTGTAATACTAAAGGTCTTAACACCTACTCGTTTAAAATAATGACAATAAGTTGGCTTCTCTCCCTTTCATACAACGATACTGAGGATATAGTGAGTTAACACCAAAATATACAAGCAAGTCACCCACACAAAACTTACACCTACAACTCACCACGTGTGGTGATGAGTTGCACGACACATGCACCAACACACACACACTCACACACACTACCAATATTATTTAGAATTATTTTATTTTATTCAATTTAATTTAATTTGGATAGTTCGCTACCCTTATTTAATTAACTATTCTGTCCATTTTCAAACATCCTGAAATAAAATTTAAGCTAACGCAAACATGTTTCGAATTAATATTTAAGATCACGCAACTCAGGCTCCCGAGGTACAGGCGCTGCCTAGTTTGGGGACCACTGTTTTAATACTATGAATATTCAAGTTACAGTAATCATACAATGGTGCCGATTCTCTTGTCGCAAATGCCTCTAATCTAGACTAAAAATCACCAAAATTTTGTTTATTCCTGTCAAACGATGATTTCCCATTCTGAAATAGGCTAAAGTGACAGAACTTAACTATATTTTAGTTTGACAGCACTAAGATAGCACTGATATTTTAATTTAGTGAAAATGATAATTTTGCTATTCTGAATTTGACGTTTTCCGCCTAAAATTTGAATTGTCTAACTAATTCTGACCATTTTTAATCGCCTCTAAAAATGGTGTGGAATATTATTAGTTGTCATGAACTAAATTTCACACGAACACCTCGACTTCAGGTGCAAAAACTGTACTGATATTTTTCTTTTGCTCATATCTCGAAAATGGTGTGTCCTATCGCAAAAATAATGATTTTTTTTTTTTTTTTTTTTTTTTCTTTAAAAACGTTGCCCCACACTAGGATTTTCTCCTGTATCGTGGGTGCGTTTACAAACATTCAAACTCACATACACAAACAGCCAGACCCGGAACAACCACTTGTAGGTCATACAAATATTTGTTCCGTGCGGGAATCGAACCCGCAACACGCAGTGCAGCAGTCAATTGCATTTACCACTGCGCCAACCGTGCCGTCAAAAATTTCAACCCCCAAAAATTCAAATTTCGACCCCCTTAGAAATCTCTATACCCCTAATACTCAATACCTATGTAATATATTTTTATATTTTCTATACAAAAAGTGAAAAATTCCATATAAAACAGGTCGAGGCTAAGTTCACGGGGTAGGGCAAACAAGTATGTATCACGTGGCGTCGCAATTGTCAAATTCGATTTTAGATGTGTCAAAATAATTTTTTCATCCCACCATCTCGGAAAGAGTATTTTTAATCTTCAGTATCTGAGTGGAAAAGCCGTTTTTATTCTCTAGAGGATAAAGTAAATTGAATTTAGAACATCGTGTGCACTAAGTTTGTGAATTAAAAAAAACATTAAACCTATTTACTGCTACCTCTATGGTGCCGAATATATCATACAACTTTTTTTTAATTTGTTAAAAACTCAGACTCGGAACCTTCTTGGTGTTCTTTTTTCAATTTGCTTTGTACGCGGTTCTTTACGCGGCATTTTTTCACGTCATTGTTAAACCTTAGGTATATTAAAAACAAGAAACTTGAAAACAAGTGAAAAAACTAAAATGAGTGATTCTAGCGACGAGGAAGTTTGCTTGACGCCAACAGAATTGACTGAAACTGTTAATAATGCGCAAATGAGCTTTCTCCCTCAACAATCACGCGAGAAGTATTTAAAACAGTACGATATGTTCAACACGTGGCGACTAGCAAAAGGAGCCAAAACTTTCTCAGAAAACGTTTTGCTGGCATATTTTATAGAATTATCCGAGAACAAGAAAGCAAGCACTCTATGGAGTACGTATTCGATGCTAAAAGCAACAATAAAGATGAAAAAAGACAAACATATCGATACCTATCCTAAATTAGTGGCATTTTTAAAAAGAGCCTCATCTGGTCATCAACCAAAAAAATCGAAGGTTTTCACAGTATCTGATATTGAAAAGTTTCTTAACGAAGCACCCGATTCCGTATATTTGGCGGCAAAAGTAAGTCAGTTGCACATTCAGTATCTACTTAAGTATATTAATCTCAATTAAATAGTATACTTAGTAGATGTTGATAGGCATAATTATGCGTTCATATCAATTTTATTCATTTATCTACTACAATACTCTTTACGTTACAGGTTGTTCTTATTATTGGAATAAACGGAGCATGTCGAACTAATGAACTAACACAACTTAATGTCAAAAACATTGAGAAACATTCAGATGACTTACTATTAATTAATTTACCTAATACAAAGACAAAAAGAGACCGCAACTTCGTCATTCGCAAGGAATACGTAACGATTGTTGAGAAATATCAAGCCTTACGCCCGCCTAACACTCCAATCAATCGATTTTTTCTACAGTATCGCAATGGAAAGTGTGTTAGACAGCCTATGGGTACTAATAAAATTGGCAGTATCCCACGAGAAATAGCAACATTTCTTGAACTTCCAGAACCCCTGTTGTACACGGGTCATTGTTTTCGACGAACTTCAGCCACACTTTTGGCTGATTCCGGAGCTGATCTGCTGTCCCTTAAGCGCCACGGAGGCTGGAAGTCCAATGCAGTTGTAGAGGGATACATAGAGGATTCCATCCAAAATAAGTCTAAAATATGTGAAGGCATCGTAGGAGCCATTACACTGAAAGAGCCTCAATCGGATCCTTGTACTGGCCCTTCTACATCAAAAATAAGCCGTTATGAAACACCTAACCATCTCCCTCTCTCTCCAACATTCACGCCAAGGGAATCCGATGAATCGGTACAACTATTAAGTATGACAGATAATTTACCGAAAAACAGTACACAAGTGACTAACACCAATATTACAGTACCAAACAAAAATATTACACTCAATTTAAATAACTGTAGCAACGTTACTTTAAAATTTTCTTAATTATACCTTAGTATTATTTTGTTATAATTTAAAGATTATTCTGTAATACTTACCTGTCATAATGTAGTAATTAATACCTAAACTGAAATAAAAGTGTACCTATCTTGTGATTGTAAACGTTTTTTTTTTTGCATTTAGTCATTTCCTCGCTGAGGTGGAATGAAAAGTTACGTGTTGCACTCGAGTGCAAAGATTTTTCACCTCGTGCTCTTTTGATTCCCTCGCTGACGCTCAGGATTCTAATTTTGAATCACTCGCTGCGCTCGTGATTCAATTTTAGAATCCTTCGCTTGCTCGGTCATCAAAATTGAACACGCGGTTAAAAAGCAACTTTGCACTCTTGTATAACAAATAACTATTAACTTTAGAGACTTTTTATTGCAGAATAGCTTTAAGATTCTCATAGCCAAAAGTAAAGAATGTTAGTGATAGTTTAGTTAGTTTAGTTCGGTGTAGCACAAGAGAATCGGCACCATTATCATTATTTTCTGAATTTTATTTTGTAACAATGGACCAATAAATTATTCTTATTCTTATCTGCATGGGATTTAAGTTTTGCGATTGTAAAAAATGAGAATAGTCACAAAAAAAAATTAACTACCTACTGTTAATCCCATTTATCTTATATGATAGGTATATTATTTCTAAGTTAAATATATTATTGAATTTAACTTAGAAATAATATTATTGAAGTTCCAAACATTTTCAAAACACCACTGACAATATTTCAGTTGATGATGAATCTCTGTTAGAAACATCATGGATCAGAAAATGTATTAAAGTAGTTGCATCAGTAATAAGCTTTAGTGTATTTGGATTTTTAATCAAACTCAAAGCATTTATTTCAATTAAATTTACAGGCACTTTTGAATTGTCAAGGGATCAGTCAGTAGAAATATGAAGCTAGGTGCCCATTCCAAAGCGTAGGTTCCTATGGAGAAGAACGGGCAAGAAACTCCACGGACACTTTAAAAAAAAAAAAATTCCTACAAAATATTGTTTACATCATTCATGTTGAAATTATACATGTGAGAACAATGCAGAAATACGTGCACGTAAAAAGCGTCCGTAATAAAAAGATAAAAACAATTCAAAAATTAAAATAAGCCGTGGCAGATAAGAGATGACCAGTCCCTACTGATGGCGCCCGTTCACGAACATGACGCATGGATCACCACCGTTTAGCTCAACCATTTTGAAGGGAACTCAACGATCCAACACACACGCCACCACCAGCGAGACATTTGAGTGAGCATGACATAATCGAATAACTTTACAAATTCATTTGCTTTACGAGAAGTGAAGGACCCGTAGGTATATATTTATATTTTCTATTTCTATTCCTTATATTTACCTATATATATGTTCTCTTATTTTATTGACTAAATTCCGTGAAATTAGCTTCCAACAGCCGAAATACATTCAAAACTATATTCCAAAAAGGAAGAACACACCGAAACATTTCTCAGCACCCACTCAAGTTTGTTTAGTAAACACATAAACGGTAACATTGCCGGCACCTTCAAAGAATCATAATTGGACTAACGGAAAGAAAGTAGCCCGGTTATAAAAGAATCCAAACAGTTAGGTAATAAAACTACGACTTGTACCGTAAGTCCATAATGTAACAACTAACTGTCCCGAAAGGATCCAAAGTGAGGAAGTGACAGAGATTGTAAAATTATCGTAACTGTTACAACAATTGGACTGGCGAAATTTCATTTTATTGCACATTTTTGGGGCCGAAATTTCTTTGATAATTTTGTGTTGTCATTGTTTTTGACCTTTATTTTTGTTCTTAATTTTGAATCTACCGTCTCTGATAATATGGACATGAATACACTAATATCTACACCTATAACATCTATGGCTGTGCCAGCATAATCATGTAATTTCCAGAGACTTTTATCTATTGAAAATCATCAATGATTTTAATATTACTTAAGTAGATTGTGAATATCCGGCAGAGAGGGAGATGAGGTGTAGTACTACCGACGTTAATTATTAACAGTTTATGTTGTGTAGATTTCTGAAATGACCCCACACCTGTTATTATAGTTAAAAAGGAGATTTCAATAAATCAATAGATAAATGTTCTGATGATGACGTGCAAGAATGTAATCATCATCATAATGTCATAATCATTATTAAAATTGTTTAAATTACATTATTATAGGGATATTCTAGAGCTCGGGACTTGAAGTATATAAAAGCACACAAATCAATCTGCCTAGTCTTTTCCCAACTATTTTGGGGTCAGCTTCCAGTCTAACCGGATGCAGCTGAATACCAGTAGATGCCTATCTGACCTCTACCCAGTAAATGGGTACTACGCTACGACACCCCTTGGTAAGACAGGTTGTCAGACTTTCAGACTTCTGACGACTGTCAAACTGAAAATCTAAACTCTGCTTCTTGCTTCTCCGCTCCGGTGGTCAGGCAGCCCTTACATTGTCACTAAAACACATACATATTATGCTACCAAAAGTTTCACGTAGTATCAGTTAAACTTTTTAACTACTTTTTACAGCAAAAAATCTGTAACACATTTCTCCCGTTAAAGAAATGCATGTTCTTAAAACTATAACGGTTTCTTTACTACCGATGTTGGTGCTGTTTTTATCACAATTTCTCCAAACGTATTTTGTGCAATAAAAATTTCACCTAGCAAAACTATATGAACAAGTTTCGCGTCCTTGTAATAAAATGTTTTTATGCCATTTTTAGCCTTTTTGCAAAAACTTGGGGCAATGATGAAAATTTTCTAAAGTTTGCCTTTGGTGCACTGCCGCTAATGGCCGTTAGTAACATTGCTTTACAATTCGGAAGTTTACAATGCTATCCAACAGTAGGACGAATTGCTTTATTGTAGGGAAAAAATGAACTTTATGAGGCGTCATTGTTCTACATTCTTAACTTTTGAAATAGTTAAAAGAAGCCGGCTTGCACGCTTCTTTGTATTTTTTCTGGCTACATGCGCCAGTTTTTGTTTGTGTTATGCAAAATTTCTTAATGACTAGGATTTCGGATTTTATTACTTGTGCAGTTTTCGTTTGGTGGTCTCTAATCCTATGTAAACATGAATAGTAATTTAGGCGTCATCTTATCTTTACCATTTTTTACAAAACTGGGCAAAGATACCTATCTTCGTACCAAAATTACCAAAAGGAAAAACCTTTTTCTCAGCGTGTAATAATTAGATCCTTTTCAAAGTATCCAAATAACATGAAATATACGTCCTGCTAAAAGGACCTTGTACATATTTTTTCTGACACCCTTTGAAGATCATTACTTCCCTACTCATAAGCGTATAATGGAACTAATTTGTTGTTCAAACAGGGGTCCTCACTACACAAACATTGTAACTTTGATCCTGCCAAAATAACACTTCCTTCTCAAAAACAAACCCTTTCACCCTTAACGTACTAATATAAGGTTGAAAATCCAATGACAAGCCAAGAAAAAAACAGCAAATGATCTTGGTAATTGGTGACTGCAGGACATTTATTTGACACGTACCGAAAGCAATTGTCACTTTCAATGTATTGTCGTTTGAATGGAACTCAAAATTGCCACGGACATCGTGATTTTTGCTTGATATATCGGATTTATTTTATAATGATTATAATTTTGTTGGGTATTAAGTAACGCTCATAATAATTTTATTTATTACCTTAATTTTGAGCAGCAAAGGGCAGCAGCAGCGTTTCACCCGAAATGATTACCAAATTCTGTGAAAACGAAAATAATTATTTCTACTAGAATTTTTCCATTATTCCCAAATATCTCACCTGACACATTGCGTTCTTCAGTTTATGCCCATGGGAGAAAAACGTCAGTTTATGATCTATGATTTTCACGTACAAAGTTTTTTGAGGCTTCGCTGCAGTAAACTGCTTTTTCATTGGAACCAATTATAATTTGATACAGTGACCACCTACCTATTGGCTACCTTTAGAATTCTCTCAACAAATTCATCACATAGATTCCAAATATATTTCAATATCAGATATCTAACAAAAATAATCATTTAAAAGTACCTATTTATCGATCTACTATACCCCACAGCTCAAAGTATCAAAAATCAGAAACATCAAAAAAATATTCAAAAGCACCAATCGTCAGATCAATTTGCGATACGACAAACAATTTATAGACACTTCAAATAACAACATTCATACAAAATACGTTTCGATTGACATTCGATTTTCAATGAAATCGAAACCGTCAAATGTGCAACGCATGGTATAAAAGACCACGAAGATTTTTTCGGAAAACTAAATTCTACTGCTTCCGAAATAAGGTCGAACATTGTAGAATGTTTAAGTGATATAGGGATAGATGATAGAAAAAGAAACATACGTTGTGTGGTCTCTGTAACTGAGTAGCGTTTTATAACAATTGAAGTCAAAATGGCGTGAAATTGCGTCACATTATGAGCGTTAATGCTTAACAGAAATTGCGTTTTTGAAGTGGCAAAAGCATTGATATGGAGTGTCGTTACACTTCTTAGTCTAGTGGTGTGGAAGTGCCTTTGTGTGGACGAGAATGTAGTTTTACTTTGCGGTACTTGACAAACGTAAACAATTTAAAAGCAGCAGAAGTTTTTCAGATAATGTTTTTTAATTATTATTTTCTGGAGCAGAATAGAAGTTGGCAGGGAACGTTATTGACAGCAATAGAGTATGAAACTTTTAAGCTTGCCAGCCTATTGAAAAAAAACTTTAATAACCATTGTACACAAAAAAACCGCGAGACATTACATATTCTCCCGATTTGTACTTTAGGTATGGCTCGATTTACAGAATCAAACTTGTCAACGCATTAGGCAACTGTCATCTTGCACCACTGTTGACTGGTTATAAACCTTTCCCAACTTGTATCATAGGGATTTTATATTATAATATTTTATAAAAAATAATTAACTTTGTATCAAGAATCATAAACAACAACACGTCAAAAAACTAGTCAAATAACCCGCCCTTAACTGTTCCCGGCGCAAAGGTGCCCATAACGCTTGCTGCATTACCAAGTTAGATGGCAATGGCTAACCTTTGCACCAAGAACGAGCTGGAGCGGGAGTCACCCGTTTTAACACGGAGCCTGTGCCCTATATCATTAATGTTTCTTTAATTTAATGTAGTTATCTATTGTATCATCTTACTAGACCTACTAAACGACTTAAAATATAAGAAAACCTTAATTTCCGTACCTACTCTGACTGCCGGAGCGTGGCGCTTATTAGGCAGAAAATATTCATGCCCGAACAATTTCCCAAAATGTTGTTCCTACAAAGCAGTGGACATCTCAGTGCCATACTATTGACAGACCTCTGGTCTGGTAGTTGTAAAAAGTGTGATTATTTTCACAGATCTTCGCTTCAAAATAAACTGTAAGCTAATCCGATGCATGCAAAAACTTCTCCTTGGGTGGCCTTAAGTGGCGTCAGGCCGTGCTACATTCTGTGTATTTTGGACGTATTTACGATACATTACATACAAAGAACTTGAAACCTTAAGATGAAAGGGCTAAAGTTCGGTATTTAACGGAGAGGTGCATGTTTTTACTCAACATCGTAACCAAATATTTACTTTTGACTTGTCTTTATGAATGAAATTTCCAAACCCCGAGATGTAGGTAAACTCCGAGACATGATAGTGTTGTTGGACATTCAAAAATGAATGAGGAAAAATCTTTCGTCAATAAGTTCAACACATTTTGTTCCAAGCTGAGCGCTAAACATTTTTGGGTCCAGTTTCAAGCATTGATGCGTAAGAGTTTCTAGTTCAGACTTTGAGGTAGTGTTCACTGTAAAATATGACATCAAGAATTGCTCCTAGCGGTCTTAGCAAGGGTCTACTCTATGTATTTGTTTATTTCTCTAAATGTGACTGTTTCTTACAGACGTATAAACACTACGACTTATTTCTGCTTAAATAGAAGTTGGCGACATACTGCTTCATGTTTTATTTATTGTAGACCGACAAAAACGATCTGTCACTACCGGAAAGCGCAAGAAGCCTAAGAATCTTTGAAATCAAACACGTTGTTAAAGTAGCTCCTAAAAACAATGCCCAGTGTTGTATAGGCACAAGTGGGTCACTGAAGTGACCATCGTTAATTATTCACCAACAAACGACACAGACGATGAAGTGTTGAAAATATGTAAACAGGATCTAATTCTTTTGAGTATTGCCGATGCAATTACGTAACTTTGTAATTGCATCCACTCATACTCAATTAATTAAAGAAACATTCATAATGTGGCAGGCCGCAGAAACAGTGAATAATGGCTTCTCCCAGAAAATCATCGTCACAAAATTGGCCGTAACCAGGAACCGGAATGTGTTTGACTTCCAAACACTGCAGAGAGGAATTGGGATCTGTTGTTCTTGAATTTTGCCCAATGATGTCAAATAGCCTTGCATAGAAAAGACCGTCCTTCAAGACCACTTTAATGAATTGGGTAAGTTAAAATATCAGGGCTGACCAGGAGCTGTTTAGCCCATTGGGTAACTCAGACGACCTACAATTACAAATTATTATGAAAGCACTTTTTCTAACATAGCGAAAGCTCGCCATTTCATAACAGCTGAGTCACTGCGTAATCTCTGAGACAAGCTAATCCATCGTTAAAACATCATGAAATGCATTAGCCATGATAACGCCAATTATAATTGACACATTAGGTACCGAGTGCCCACTTCGGTAGTGAGCGGTTAACTTCAAAAGTGTTAGGAAGTTTACACATTACCTCCGATCTATTCTGAAAAAGTCTCATCGTGAAAACTAAGGTGAAGTGAGCTGTCACCCCGACGGATGCTAAGGATTGACACTAGTGACAATTCAATTAATTCAAGCTCACTTTACCTAGGTTTTCACGATGAGATTGTGTGATGTGTGTACTGATTTCAAAATAAAGAAAGTAACATAAGCTTGGAAACCTTAATATTCCTGGTTGATATTAAAATAGTTGTGTAGTAAATAGTACAATATATGTATATTATAATGTTTAATTTTAAAGGGAATGCCGTCAGTTCTCAAGAACAATAATATGTCTAGAAAAGACAAAGAAATGTACAATAGAGTTGATAGGCATGAATTTGGTTTTAGTTACAGTAAACCTAATTTGGTTACGGTTAAAATTTTCTTCAATCTAATTGTTATTTTATCTGCACGTAGCAAAGATTTTTGGTAGTTACGAGTAAACGCAACAAAATCGTCACCAACTCTCTGAAATAAAAATCTCTGAAACGAAAACACATATTCTTTTATAGGTATTTTTTTACCAAGATTGAATAAACTGCATTAAATTTTCACAAATGTCAGGGCTTTATCTGAGACCCCGCAGGGTTTCTACCAAGTCAAACAAGTACGAGGAATTTGTTTAAGTCCATAAAAGGTTTCCGTTCTGTGATTTCTATAAAATAAAAAATAAACCTACATACACCTTTACAGCAACTGATAGCGTACTGAAAAGCACTCCTGACTTTAATACGCTGATTACAGCCGAGGTTCCATTATGTTACAGCGCTGACACATTAGCCGCTGCTATGAGCCGGTGTGGCGCAAGTGAGAGGCAGAAGAGACGTGAAGAGTGGAAGTAGGTCTTGATATATAATTATTCTATTATAGTAAATAAAATGGGCCACGTTGCTAGTATTTCAAATGATTGATTTCGGTATATTCTAATGATCGTTGGACAATCAGGACCACTAAATGGAAAGGTCCACGAGGTACCAGAAACAGAGGCCGACCGTGCGCCCCATGGCAAGACGAGATTATTGCGAACGCTGCTGGGCGGGACTGGCTAGTCAACGCGTTATGTCGAGAAAAGTGATAGGTATTCTTTTGAGGAGTTTTTTTACCCAATAATAATCTAATGGATTTAGGTTTTGATAATTGATAATAAAAAAACAATAGCAGTTGAAATACAGCAGTTTTTTTTTTAAATTTATTATTATCATTTTTAATTTCCACAAAAAATCAGAAGATCCGTCCTCCAACATTGAGTGCTTCGTAAATTCATTATTCAGGAATTATTACTATTTCTATTTCTTTACAGAATTGCCTCGGGGTTACGGAGGAAGATGGTCGTATTTTATTTTAGCTCATCACTGCTCGTTACTGAACTAAGATTGCAATTTAAAGTAAAGTAAGTTCTACTTTTTCTCAAACCCAGAATGAAAAAATGGCGCAAAAGTTTGTGATGCTACTGTTTATATTTTGTTTTGTTCCTCAATTAATCTAAACTAATATTATAAAGAGAAAAGATTTGATTTTTGTATGTTTGTTTGTCAAGTAGTTCTCTCTCCTGAATGCTTTCTCGCTGCTCTTTTAACTTGAACCACCTCCCGATATCGACGATAGACGCTCCGATAAAACTGTCATACTAGACATGTCACACGGCTGCTATTTTTTACACTACATTTCAACTACCTACTATAATAAAAGAAGAAAATAGATCGATAAAAATATAAATAATCAAAACAATCATACAATCAATCGGAACAATATCGATGGTAAGAAATTTGTAATCGTCAAATTACGATGTTGTGAATCATTTATACAAAAGTGAGGTAACGCGTTACTAATTGCATCACTGATTGTAATTAGATCAAGGTGAAATTAGGGTCAATCCACATGGTTCTCCCAAATGGACTGTGGCTTTCTTTAACATGTCTACTGTTCATCTGGCTTGGTAGGCGTTCAGCACAAGTTGGTTTTTTGTTACCTTGTTTCAAGTACATTCATATTTTTATTTACTGAATTAAATTCCGAAACTAGGTACACCACCGTAAATGTAAAGAGACAGATCTTTGAAGAAAACCACGCAGTTTCATGCAAATTGTAGATGTTGGGTACAGTATCGTGTATTTTAATCGATAAATTAAGTAGGTATTCAAAATTATTTGAATTGAGTTCAAACATCAGTTAAACTGACATTTCATACCTCTACCGACTTTGATTTTCGCAATTCAAATAAAAAAGGATGGAGTTCCAGCACTCAAAAAAGATGGCATGGCGGTTTATGATTTTGAAACGCACAGCCATTTCCATTCAGCTCACACAATATTACCCCCTCAAGTAGTACCAAAATAATCTTATCACCCACTTTCCCTCCGCCATTCACATCCTTCTGGAAATTACCTACACTATCATAGTACTTCCTTCACAAAACAATATCTACGTAGTGGCAAATATGAGTGTGACGCGATATCAGATCAAAGCGCGCCGCCTCTGATAATGACACTTCTGAAGAACCGACATGCCACAGTAGCCGGTCGAATGTATAATAATATAGATTATTGCCAAACCTTTGATGTTTGCCGGTAGATAATGTACTAAGCTGGGGTTAGCGGCTTTTAGTCACTTCTTTATGTGTTCGAGAAATCAGACCGTTTTTGTACATAATTATCGAACTATCAATCGATATTTAAAATTGTAACGAGGTCATTTTGATGCGACATTGCAATTGTAATTACAAAAGGTGATTCCCGTGTAGCAAGGATTGACAACAAGGCTACATAAAACCGCAAATTTGATTTATCATTTTTCAACTTTCTTCCATGTTCGCAGAACATAATCGATGAAGCTAAAACGTTCTATAATAGCTTCCCACTGACTGGATCCTGGTGAAGGTCGTGTGAATCTGCTGAACACGAGTAGCGCAGAACCCATCGTTGTGACAATGCTCGGGGAGGCCTACGTCCAGGTAGTGGTTGACTTTCAGTGTAATTAATGATGCTAGTGATTGTAACAAACTCTTATTTGTTCACTGATAATGAGTTGAGATGAAATTAGATTTTCCAAATCTATTTCTAATCACGATCGAATTTCTGCTACCAAGCATTATCAACTGCAATCTTTCCATTCTGTAGCGTTATTTCTATTGATACTCCAGAGTTTGATTAGCTCTTATCAAATTATAATACAAACGCAACACTAGATCGGAGCTCTTTAGATCGTTATAACATCGAATGACTCGAGATATCGATCTAATCGATATTAAAGTACCTATGTTTGATCACCGGTGGAAGGAAATTATACAGATAACTACTGTTCCGATTTCTGATTAACTAATAATGCAGTACAATCCAGTTGATTCGACAATAGGGTAGTACACCCATTTTTGAAAAGTATCTCAATTAGATTCTATAGTGCTAATGAACCACTAAAAAAATCACAAATTTATTATTCAATAGTAAAGTGCCATAAAAATTCATTTAAATTTGGCATTTTCAAATTTCGCGCGTAATTTGACGAAAACGCTGGACGCAGTGGACGCCATATTGCTCTGTGGTCATGACGTCAGTTGGCTGTGTAAGTGTGTTATAAATTGATGTTGTCTCCTTTTACAAAACCGTCTTCCATGGTATTATTTCAATAAAAATTACGTTGGTTACGAAAATAATAAAAAGCATTTAAAGGTACGCTGATATTTGACAGTTAACACTTTCTAAGTTTACATAGCCGTATGACGTAATAACATGGCGACTACTATCTAAAGGTGTTATGATTGAGATTAAAAAAGCTGAAACCTTTGAATTGAATTTTACAATTTAGTTTGCTATTTTATGAACTATAACGTTTTCCGACTGCTTTTTGCCTAAGCTATAGCAATAATATTTTTTAGATTTTTTCTCGTATCGAGTAAAACACCCTATTTCCAATGTTTTTTCCTTATTTGGTTTTTATTGAAGATAAAGTGATTAATTTTCTTTTAATTCTTGTAAGTAACTAGAATAGCGACTTCTTTTACAGTAAACAAAAAACAAGGTTAGTGTCAAACTCTAAAGAAACTGAGCTATGGCCATTATGGCACTCTGAATTACGCAAATTCCTATTTAGTGTCTGTTAGAATTACCAAAAACATATCCCTGTCTTTACTGTCGCGCAGTAGGGTAAAAAGAAAAAAGGCTTACATTTTTAGCTTAGCCTTTTAAGTAACCTTGTAAGCACATATTTACTTTAAGGCTCCTGCAGACAGGCGCGTCGCGACAGCGAGATACGCCTCTAGTAGAACAATTTCTATGAAAACTTTAATGGAAAAAAAAACTTTTCTGCGGGGCCTGTAATATTTGTTACTTTGGTTTAAAAGGCCTATAATCAAAATAGCTATCTACAATCACTTAGTAAGTATCTATTTCAAGGCAGGACATAGCAATTAAGAACAAGATTACTATCATGTTGTATATTTAAATGGACAGATAGCTATACTGTTAGTAGATAATTTTAACAGTCGTATGTAGGATATCACTCAAACACTTAAAAACATTAAAAAGTATGCATTGTTGTCATAAATAGTTATCATTGCACTGTTTTTAACATAAAGATGTTTATAATTATAACACTTTTACACTGAGTTTACCTTTGCCTGTATCATTATGTTCTCTATGTTATTAGCCGAATGAATAAGCTTTCAAATAAGGGGGCATGCGCTAGGGAAGCCCGCGAAATTCAAATATTCTCACTTTTTTGCAATTTGCAAGTCAGTCTCTAGCTGGATCATGATTAAAATATGATTCGCGACCGTAAACAAATATGACTTTATAGAATTATAATCATAAGAATCAGCAATACAACTCCTTATGTTAGAATAATAATTATATGATGGATTTTATGAACTCAGAGAGTTTGATTGATGATTTTTATGATTACTTCTTCTTCATCTTACTGACTAAAACCCACCCGCGTTCCTTCGGTTGCCTTTACGTTGCCACGGTATCCCTTTCGGACTTTCCCGCAACCCCGGCAGGCATCGGTCCCATCGGACCCCTTCAGTCGCTGACATCTCTTTGAGGCGCGCGTGGAACACAACGCGCCGTCGACCCGGGCCTGGTCCTTACCGGACGACGAGCTACCCATTGCTCACCGTCTGCAAGCCCGCGCCTACGGTGGCCGGGAATCGGCCTGCGATTCCCGCTGCCTAGGGCGTCTCCTCCTGCGACGGCTAGGGGCGTGAGGGCACTAATTTTGCCTCTTCTACACGCGTTTTACCTCCTCCTTCGCGAGCATTACTGCTTCGCAGAAGGAGGTGACGGCCTCCCACGCCCTCTCGCTCCGTACCATGGCCTGGACCAGGGTCGGACATGAGAGAACCCCGCCACCGATCGCCTCCACGAAGACACGGTGGTGCTCTGCCCTGTAGGCTCCACCGAGTCCTTCGGGCGATCCATGCAGTGATGACACCTGGGCGTTTCCTCCCGCCTTATTCGAAACAGGAACCTCCTGAAACAACAGTGTTCGATGAGGACCTGCGTCAGGTGGCAGGTGAGAACGCCGTCACGGCTCTCTAGCCACTCCTCAAAAAGGGGACTTATCGCCCGCAATATCACTTTGCCCGACTCGGTAATCGAACCCAGGAGCTCATGCTCAGCAGTAGCGCTTGCAACCACTAGATCAACAAAGCAGTCACGAGACCAGCAAGGCGGTCACTAGAATTACGAGGCAGTAATTATGTACAGGCTGCACAATATCTGAGTCACACTTAGTATAGACTATCGTTAACACCTGCTAAAAGTTTTATCGTCAATCTTTTAATGGATTAATGTAATTCCATTGTCTTACATGTTAACTGACATAATCCTTTATCATAATGTGGTCACACTAATTGATTTTTAGGATTAATATCACTGACATTGTTAATTGAATTCAACACTTAAAGTAATTAATAGGCTTCGGGGAATTTAATTAATTTTAATAGTAAGTATCAGAGTTTAATCCTTTGTAATGCAGTATGTAAGATTTTGTTGAGTAAGTTCGTGCATTCTGCTTTTTTGACGTTGCATAAACCATTAGTGCGCCTTCAAACATTGTTATTTTTGTTCTACAATTACCTATGAAAATTTATATTTATAATACATGCAACTGCGGGTAAACTTGTAAGTTCTTCGTCTTTTTGATAAAATCCGAATAATTTCATAATTATTACAGAATTTGCGCGCAAAAAAAAAAATCATATTGACAATGTGCACATTTATCAAAAGAGTAAAGATATTCAAATATTGCAGCATTGGCTTAGTGATTTTTGGGTCTATTTCGAGCGCCTGCAGGACTACATTGTTCATTACAGGTATATTTAGTATTTACATTTCAACAAACATAATCACATGTAAAGTCTGACTCTCATGCATATAATATGAGCTCTGCTTTATATATTATTATTATGAACAGGTATCACTGACTCATTCAGTCAGCAAAATTGACCCAATTTTAGCTGATCAAAAGAGCCGCCAAAAACAATAGAACAAAAATATACCGACTGCGCCTGGGCATAATAAAGTTCGCTATTTGTTTACAATACGCATAATAGTATTAAGGCATCTCACTTGCCACTGTTACCTTTGAGGTGCCGACTTACCTGGCTTATCAGTGTTTAGTTTTAAGTTACATACATTGAGCTTACTGATAATAGACTCACAAAGGGTCGCTTTGCACTTCGCATAACCTATTCCAGGAATGATAAGGTATTTTTGGAAGTATGTGCTTACTCGCGTTTAGAAATAAGTACCTACATTATTGTAGGTATGGGACTTTGCGTTCACCTATTTGTTCTTTTCAATATGGTTTCAAGGACAGACTTAATGTGGCGGTTTTGAGAATCCATTTTGTATAATGCGTTAGCAGAATAATATTTCCGTTGTGTGCCTATGATTTGTATGATGTCGGTTTCAAGAGACTGAAATAATACTTTACTCTGTGTATTGCAATGTGAGAACAATAATTTGTGACTTTGTGGATATCATTTTGACATACATACACGAACTAAGAGGTGAAAATCTGCGAAAATATTTCAGCGGCTTGTAAGATGTCCATCAGTTACTGAAAACCTAATCAATTTAATCTTGCTCTGGTTGTGTCAAGTCATGGAGGGGCTCATGGATAAATAATTACAGTCACACGGATCAATCGCAGTTTAAGCCTTGCCGCGGTCGGTTTGAGGATATATGACAATCCATTAGGTACATATCGAGACCTCCGTGCCTCGGAAAGCACATTGGTCCCGTCTATCATTTGTAGAACTTTGTCAGTCGTTACGGGTAGTCAGAAGCCCAAAAGTCTGACAACCACTATCAGCAAGGTGTATCGTGTTGGTGGATCCCTTGAGGAATGCCCTGCTTGGGCAGTGCAACGCCGTGACCTCGTCGCGGCGGCGGCGGTTGGTGCTGCGGATGCTCTTTCGCTTCCGGACATGGTCCAGTCCATGGTCGGAAGTGAGAGCGCGTGGGACGCCGTCGCCTCTTTCTGCGAGGAAGTGATGTTCGCAAAGGAGGCGGCGGAAAGGGAGAGGGAGGATACAACCTCCCTTCTAATCCGCAGCAGACACCGTGTGGTTTTCGTCAGTATTAGTCTGACAGACCCCTCCACCCGACCCAGGGTGGAGGATATCCATGAGGATTTCCACACGATAAAAAAAAAAGGTGTATCGTGTTACCCAGTAACTGGGTTGTGGAGGTCAGATAGGTAGTCGCTCCATGTAAAATACTGAAATGTAGATTTAAATTCCCCGCTTAAAAATAATGATAATACAAATTTGATCCAGCCTGTCCCATCTTGCTGTCCTTCCCTCAGCGACGCCCTAAGCCGAGGTCCGTACCCCACAGGGGGTGCCCTTAGCGAGCGTTCGCCTAATATAACTTAGTATAGATAATGCCCCTGGCTGGAGGCTTTGAGTGTAGTAGCACCCATTAGTGGCCAAATCAAAACCACTGAACGTATTTTCAAAATTCTTTTATTAATTGAAATTTACTAACTACAAGAATAAATAAAAAAAACGAAAAAAAAATTTTATTTTATTTTCATGATTTTACAGGGGTGTACCCAAATTGGCACAATGGCCTCATATGGGTGAAAATTTGCAAACCACAATTTTTCATATACAGGGTTTTCTTGCACTTCTTACATCTCCAACGACCTCTGATATGACACACAACACATCGCACTCGTTTTGGGTGCTTTTCAGGGCCGTGATCCAACTGTAAAATAACAATATTGGATGATGAAGGGTGAGCAGAACATCTTTGGGGTGACAGTTTGAGGTAGTGTCTGGGGACACTTCGGCGGAATACCAATTGGTCCATTGGTTCTTCTTTAGCGATTACGTGCAATCGCCATGCATTTGACATGGCCATATCTACCATATAAGTAAATAGATCCACTATTTTTTGCACAATCTCTGTCTGGACATAGATTTTGACACAACTGCAACGCCAGTATCCTCATCTAAAGAACAATACATATTATTCATGAGGTAGTTTGTGATAGCTCGACAGTATGAGTATCCTCAAAAAAGTGTTCAGCTCCGTAGGAGTGATTTTGAAGTTGTGCCGATTATTTTGGGTAGCATACAAGTTACTAAACTGAGCAATCATTGTTAAAACTTCTTCTTCATAAAGCTTCTCAAATATTGAAATGGTTGTCAAATCTTTTAGTTCCTGCTTGACGCTATTTTTGAGACCTAACATATCATCAGTATCTTTGAAGATTGTTGAGTAATTTGGTGAACACTTTCACTAAAGCGGGAGACTGGATGACTGTTGGCGCAGATACAGGTGGCTGTTCTGGTTGGTCCGATCTAAAGAAAGGTCGTGACCTATTAGAAGCCAAAGGTTATCATCATCACTGCTATCCTCGGTTTCCGAAAGAGTACCCTCGTGGCCGAACAAATACCTGATATTACCTGAGACATCGTTTAGTAGGGTGTGACTAAGTGACACATCATTATGATCTTCTTCGTCAGTCATGACACTTGGCTCTGGTGGAATGATGGCTAAATCATACTCCAGTTGTCGTCACTATTCTCTGCTATTATGCTGATAGCTTCGTCTAAGCCCCTAAAGTCATTAGTGCCTCTAAAATACTGCTTGCAATTCATATTGATTGTGTAAATAAAATGGTTATTTTTAGTACACTTGTAGCCGTTGTTCCCAAATTGGCACACCAATATTTATGTCACTATATTTTTATATACATGTAAAATAACTGCAATAAAATAACTTTTGATGTTAGGTTAGTTACTTATTTTATGAAAATATAAACAATATTCACGATATTCATCATCTGTAATAAATAATAATAACAAACGTACGCTTACCCGTACTGTCCTCTAGAGAACGAAATTCAGAGAATCCAAAAATAAAGATTTTTGAACATATTAGTATAATTCGATGTTATTATATAAAGAACACACCCTGAACCTCACAACAAAGTAACAAAATATTAGCTATTGTCAAAACTTTTTTTTTCTACCCTCATTTATTAAGTGTTCCCAAATTGGTACAGTGGTCAAGAATGGGTTAAGGCAGCAACAGGACAGTCTGGTTAAGCAGTAACTACCTTAGTGGTATATCTGTGAGATGACATAGTATAATGCATGGTCAAATATGCCTAAGTAACATCCGACCAATGTCACATGCATCATTGACGTTTCTTTACACCTGCTTGTTACAAAATCCCCATCTCAAAGTATAATCTATTCTTTATCGCGTGAACAAGGTCTTTTATTAATCCAGCCAATTAGGAATTTGACGTGTTTACTTAAACCGAACTAAGATTATTACAGTAATTAGTAGTCGGATGATAATTGTCATATTTTTTATTTTCTCTGTGCAAATTAAGAAGTTTATTGACGGTATTATGTGACGAATATAATTTAATGGGATGTTTTTTAATGGTTTGTTTGAATACTTACTTTAGAGCTGGTTTAGAGGACATGTTTTTTCATCATCATGTCATTTAACTGTCGCAGTCAGTCCACGTAATTATACAGATGTCCAATACTAAGTAATGTCTTGAATCCACTCCTACACTGCCATCGTTGACCCACTGAAGTTTTTGTTACACTGTATTGCTTTGCTATTTGCATGTAAGAATAGGTACAGTAAGGTAGGTAGATGGCACGTCAGTGATAACAGACGGACACCAGTGTAAACAGGCCTCGTTTTCTATTAAAATTACGTACCTACGCTAGGCCAGCTAAAAGTCAAAGATTCCCACCGAGGTGCGGACGACTGTACTAACAATTAAATAAGTGATTTTTGTTGCCATGACGACAGCTAATGACATGAAATTGCCAAAACGTCAAATTCTGTGATCTATTGCAAGAACTCGACCTTTGAGATGTTGAAACTTGATTAGTATGACATCTCATTCTACTCACGATTTGTTTCCCAATTCCAAAGATATGAGTCTGTTTCAAAATAATTTATTAAGGATTGACAATGTACCTATTTAGTGAAAAACGCAGCGTAATCATGACTTATCAAAAATAAGAAAACAATACTACATGTCGTACTAAAACTCATATTGACAAGCTGATAAACGGACAAAACTTGAAATTACATTACGTAGATAATTTTACGTTCGAGGCAGTGAACTGGATTTTTCACAAGATTTCCCAAAAATATGGTAAACATTAATGTTCTAGTCATTCAAGGTTTTTTCGGGAACTTCAGAATTAGAGTATAGCGAGTGTTTTATATGAACACGTGCATCGTTTGTGTTTTTGTATGTCTTGAATAGACCACAGTATTTCTCTAGTCGAAGAGGCTTTTTTTTTTTTTTTTTTTTTTTTTTTTTGGGTGGGAAATCATCAAATGACGTCTCCCGCTCTGGGTGGAGCGGGAGGGCGTGTCAGACTCTTACTGACTAAAACCCACCCGTGTTCCTTCTCTTGCCTGTGCAATGCCAGGGGGCCACGGTATCCCTTTCGGACTTTCCCGCAACCCCGGCAGGCAATGGTCTCATCGGACCCCTTCATTCGCTGACATCTCTTTGAGGCGCGCGTGGAACACAACGCGCCGTCGACCCAGGCTTGGTCCTTACCGGACGGCGAGCTACCCATTGCTCACCGTCCGCAAGCCCGCGCCTACGGTGGCCGGGAATCCGCGATCGATTCCCGACGCCCGGGGCGTCTCCTCCTGCGGCGGCTAGGGGCGTGAGGGCGCGAAATTTGCCTCTCCCTCACGCGCTCCGCCTCCTCCTTCGCGAGCATTACTGCTTCGCAGAAGGAGGTGACGGCCTCCCATGCCCTCTCGCTCCGTACCATGGCCTGGACCAGGGCCGGACGCGAGAGATCCCCGCCACCGATCGCCTCCACGAGGACACGGCGGTGCTCTGCCCAAGCCGGGCATACCTCCACCGTATGCTCCACCGTGTCCTCCGGGCGATCCACGCAGTGATGACACCCGGGCGTTTCCTCCCGCCTTATCCGAAACAGGTACCTCCCGAAACAGCCGTGTCCGGTGAGGACCTGCGTCAGGCGGAAGGTGAGGACGCCGTGGCGCCTCTCCAGCCACTCCTCAAAGAGGGGACTTATCGCCGCAATAGTGGCGTGCCCAGCACTGGGTTGCGACAATCGCACTCTCCATGACGCCATGAGATCCCGTCGGAGCTCTGTCCGCTGTGCCGCGATTTCTCGCGGCATCGGAGTCAAGCCCCGGCGTTTCGCCTCCTCGCGCCACTCCCAAATATGCGCGAGGACTTTTGCCTCCAGATCCCATGGCGGCAATCCGGCAAGGAGGCTCGCCGCCTCACCGGAGACCGTGCGGTATCCCCGGATAGTCGAAGAGGCTAAGAAATTGTATCATTTTTGTACGCTTGAATGAATGAATGAATGAAATGCACCGACCTCAGCGTAGTTTAACCACACTCGATAAATCAACTGAACCTCAATTTACACAATCCCCTGGATATATGTCTATGCTGGAGCCTCATGCTTCATGGGGCTACAGAGGTCATTGCATTTCAAGGAGTAGACTGGGGAGCGCGGTAATGGTAGATATGGAAGGCATCCTTGAGTATGCAATAGAATAGTGTAGAGACTGGTGATATTTATCTATTGGTGTTTATGACAGATCATTGAATTCAACAATGTCCAACCAAACAATTTTACTAAGGCAGTCAATGAGGAGGCTCATGAGACATCATCAGCAATTGATATTCATTTTTCGATACATAATTATAAGTTTATAATGGAAAAGTAACTGACTTCCTATCACCTATTCACGCCCAAAGAAATGAACCAATCGTTAGTTATGTTTGCCAGATAAGAAGCTTGGAACCTGGAGAAGGACATAGGCATGCTACTTCGCAGACGTATTCGAGGGCAACCGATAAGTAGATATTTATAAATGTAAATGTATTCCATCGGTGTTCTAAGCTGGTCCAGTCTCACCGTCTCACAAGGCGGTCACATGATTCGACATGACATGTCATCACGTCAAGGCGTGACCTGTGGATTTCCCAATGACGTTGCAGGTAATCGTCTTGTTTTACAAACATGATAATGTCAACATGTTCTTGTTTATTTATATTGTTTGTTTGGAACTAGTGTACACAATTACATTCTTAAGCGATTTTAGACTAAAGGAAAAACGTCAATAAGAGCAGAGAAAATTTATTTATATAGGTATTTAGTTATATAAAAACAAACTAGGTAGGTATTGAGATATTATTTCCCTTCTCTTTTGTTTCGTATAGGCTTTGAAAACTCCCATTGTGTAAGTACTATCAATTTGTTTGGGGGTAAACGACGTTAGTTAGTTTATGTTTGTAAATAATGGACTATTTAAACTTTGAAACCTCATAACTAGGTTATATAAAATTCATAATCCCTAATTGTATTTGCATATATTTTTCAGAGTTAAGTTGTTATAATTTGTGTTCCCTTTTAAATCGTTTAGATTGTATCAAATGATATGCTTTTTATTCTAACCCGACCCTTTGATGCAGATAATATTATTTGGTTTATAATTTAGATTGCAATTCTATTTAAACATCATAAGGGCCTCTACATACGCCATGATTTAGGACTTCACTCGATAG
This sequence comes from Xanthia togata, assembly GCA_963853775.1. Classification (NCBI taxonomy): domain Eukaryota; kingdom Metazoa; phylum Arthropoda; class Insecta; order Lepidoptera; family Noctuidae; genus Xanthia; species Xanthia togata. Next base: position 10,529,372 of record OY970806.1, read on the forward strand.
GAGTTGACCTAAAAATGCCAATGAAAACAAGAAAGTTAAATTGTATAGAAGAAATGATTTGGTTTTCGTTTTTTGAATTAGTTAGGTTATCTGCGTTCGCAATTTTTATTTCCAGACTTGAGATTTTGGAAAAATTACTTTAATATTTATCCATAAAGTTCAGTTTGTGCTACATCTTCAACCTTTTTTATGAATTTTCACTAGATAATACTAGTCACTCTAAAATCAACTTCATTTACACTAAAATTAAGTTGATATTTGTTTAAGTGGAAATAACATTAGGTAATTGGAAACTAGGAACTAAACTAAATTTGTAAAAACAAACGTCAGATTAGTCAGCATTGGTAAGTAAGTGTATTTTATGAAATTTTTCAATAATGAAGAATTCCTGATTATGAGACTGGGCGTTTTAAATGTACCTAAGTGAACGCTATCCTATGATATTAATAAATTATAATATATCTTTGCTTACTTAGAGTGGACTGCACCTATAAAACAATAAACTTTTGCCTACTTCTTTCTGATTAAAGAGCGATATGACCTATTCTATAAATCTTTTTATTTCCTTCAGTATTATATCCAATGTTCAAATCCCTAGCGATAAAAAAACGAGAGCATTTTGCAAATCTATGTAATAAATTACATACTGTCTATTACTTTACGTTATCTTTACAATGACACACAGACACACACATACACACATTTGAATAACATTTCCTCTAATATCAACATACATTTTCTTATTGTGACGAAATCTTTTTTATTATATGTGTTAACCAAATATTGTCAGACTTGAAACAGAAGCCATTTGTCAACAATTTAATTAAAGTAATAATATTTTTTAAAGATAAAATAATAATAAACCTAGTAGACAACTTGTTTGTTTTGTTTTTATTAGTTGGCATGTTTTTTTTTTTAATATGAAATGTATTTTTTTTAGCTCAAGGGTAGTTGTAGTTACGCAACTCTTTCGTTGCTTGTAAACTCATTAAGTGTTGGATTAGGCTTAATGAATAAAAGTCTTGTTTTTTTCTAATCGGATTAGCGTTTATTGTGGCATCCTGCAAGAGTCATTTCCTGCTTTACTTACAAATAAAATGTTTCGTGTTTTTAGTAATGTGTATAATGTTGTAACTTTGCACGGAGCAACGCAGAACGCGGAACGCAGTTCTACAGTATCGGATCGGATTAGAGGAAATTTGTTGATTCAACTCAGTTGTAATACCTATTTGGTTTCGATTTAGGATGGTACCTATCCGATGCTCCGTTTTAGGATTGCCTACGTACAATTTTCAAAGAAATATCAGTATTATGAATTATGAGACACTAAAATAAGAAGTTTTCTTAATATTTTCACGGAAAAAAGACAATATTATGCGGAAGTAAGCCGACCAAACTTTCTGGTTTTACCACACAAATCAGACTACACACTTCTTTATTATTATAAATGGTCATACAAGTGCCCACAAACTTAGCTCTACAGTATATATGTACTTACTATGGTATGGTGTACCATTCAACTTTAAACAAGTTATCCGACTCATTACGTACAAAACCCATGATTGTTCACACCATTACTTAACCGACACGAACTAACACCGAATTCTAGACTCAACAAGGTGTCTAGTGGCTCTACCATACTTTTTTACAAAATAACATAACCACCAACCCTACACAACCGATTTCTAACCGCATTTCACTAGCTCTAAAGTCGAGAATTGCTTGTCATCATAGTGAGACACAACACCAACAATTATGAACTTTGTGACAGAGTTATTAATGTTTAAATTCTTTTGGCGAGTAGTCAAGTTACGTCAGTTAAGTTTAAACGCTAACTTGTTTGAGTCGGCGCCTTTGATATCTGGTACAAAGGGCGCCCGCCGAATGTCGTCTGTCCCTCGCCCACCTGACCGGTGTTTACTTGCGCTTCGAAATGGTCGCTTGCGATGTACCTTATGCCGCATTAATGTTAGTATGTTTAGAAGTTTAGATGGAATTCGCTTGGCGTTCCAAGTTTCTTAGGGTGAGTTGTACGACGATTCTTGTGCTAAACGGAACTAAAAAACATTGCATTTTTGTCAATCGATCGTTGGAGGGTGAAAGAAATAGACATAGTATGCTTAGTTATTGCTTTCATAAAAAATTTAGGACTAGTTTTTACCTTAGCACAGGGACGTACAACCAACCGGGATAAAAAGTAATTTATGTATTAATCTAGGTTATAAACTATCTGTATGAGAAATTTCAGCCAAATCCATTCTGCCGTTTTTGCGTGATTGAGAACAAACATTCAAACTTTCACATATATATGTAGGTAATACCTATTATATAAGTAGGATAGTATGATTTTCGGTAGCGTTTTTTTTTGTCCCTTATGAGCTACGGTTGAGTCTCTTCTGGCGTAGCACGGCCTACGCGTGCTACGCCGTACCTTCTCCTTAAAAGCACAACTTTTTTTACACTACCTACTTTGATTTTGATTCCAAATTAAACTAAATTACTAAATGATAATAGATTCAGCGACTACAGGAAACCAATCCGAATCAAATAATGCCAAAAGCATACCTACTTCAATGTCTACAACTACATAAGTTTAAAACCAGTAAGTATACGTAGGTATATTCTTTTACGACCTAGGGAGGAGTCAAAATGGAGGAAACCTACAGGCAATGAAGGATGAACCAAAGCTAGGAAGATATTTATTTACCTTTAGTTCAATATAAATCTATAATTTATTCATTTACAATTTAAACAGTTACTTCCACACAACACATAGTTACTGTAGCACAGTCTAAACCACTGGGTCTAGGAGCAATTTTGCACTAGATTTCTTTTTGTAACGAAGGTGAGCACAAAGGAAGGATTTTTGAAAGTCCATCCCCAAAGGGGTTGAATAGGGGAGGGATACAAGTTTAGGTATTATGTAAATTCTTTCGTTATTTTTGCCGATGGTTAAACCCATCGGGCACATGGCTTACGGCCGACCGAACCTATCTATAACCAGTTTTAGCCAACAGTTGATAGAAAACCTATCTGTCCATGGTTTTAACGTTCCAATGATCTGTCAGATAATAAGGAATCTTATGGAATTGTGGGACGACATTCAATGACACAAAGAATTATACTTTCTACCATAAATAGCGACCTGGCTTTTAATGAAAATACGTTATTGCGTTCGGTACGAGTATACAAGAAAAATATAAAAGTGCGTAGAGGAGAAATCGAATAACGAGGCAAAGACTGACAAAAATTTCATAATTACGGATATCTCTTAAGATTGATAACCCAGGAGAGAGAGTCAGGTAAATTAAAATTATAAATGTAAAAGTAACATGACATCACGCCTGTAATCCCCGAAGGGTTAGGCAGAGGTGTACCTAAGTGCACCCACATTTCGCCAGTTATGTTAAAGTCCTAGTAGGTGTTAGAGGGCGAGCCTATTGGTATCAACCGGGCACAAATCCAGACTCCAGGCTGCTTCTGAGAAACTTCTAGTGGAAAAACCCAATAATACTATACCCGACCTGCGTATCGAACCCTGGACCTTATGCTCAGCAATAGCGCTTGCGATCTCTAGACCAACGAGGTAGTCAACTATGTAAATGATAATGTCTGAAATATTATTGTTATTCCGAAACGAAATACTTCATTACATTGATGGAATGTACCTAGTCCCTTTGTCATAGCGATTTACTAGTTCCCATAGGCAAACTAGGAATAAATAAATAAATACAAATATAACAGCATCGTTATTTTAAGTATTTATCTCTGCACTCAAATTAAAAATAAAACAAATCCTGAAATATAAATAAATCTTTCTGGTTATAATATTCTTCATTGGCACAGAAAAATATGAAACAAAAAGTTTGCTCAAAGTTTCATCTCTTGTAGAGTTGGCAAACTAAGGGTACGACCTTCCAACACTGCTACAGGTAGGTACCTAATAGGTATAGGTACCTATGTAGGTAGTTTAACAATAATTGACCTTTTGTTCAAAACTCTTCTGTGTAGTTACATAATAGTAATTGTTTTATATTGTTTATACATACTACAATGAATATGTGTATTATGTGAAGATGCTAACAATGTCATGAAGGTTTTTTTTTGAATTTGGTATGTAAGATTCTATGTTATTTTTATTTGCTTTGCTTCTTTGGTATTCTGTGTTCTTTGCTTGCTAAGGAACTGTGGCAAATAGAATCTTGGTTTAAGTATAATTAAATAAATAGTTATCCTTTAATGTTAAACGAGCAATATTTGTAATCACGTTCTCGAAAACGGCTCTAATGATTTCGATGAAAGTTAGCAATATAGGGGTTTACGGGGGCGAAAAATCGATCTAGCTAGGTCTCAATATCTGACTAGCCTTTTCCCAACTAACCCAGTCTAACCGGATGCAGCTGAATACAGTATTTTACATGGAGCGACTGCCTATCTGACCTCCACAACCCAATAACTGGGTTATACGGTACCCCTTGGTAAGACTGGTTGTTAGACTGTCGGGCTTCTGACGATCCGTAACGACTGTCAAAGATCCACGAATGACCTAGCTAGGTCTCATATCTGGGATAATTCGTTTTCTCTCTTTTCACAGCCTCAGGAATGTGATACAACGTAGGTACCTATACCTGGACAATATGTTTATGTATTTTTACCCGAGCATAACTCGGTCATCCAAGTCAACTAAATCTAATATAACCTACACAGCTAGGTAGAGGAAAAAGTCTTAATTTTCTCTGAAGCATCTAAAAAGGCTTAATTTCATGTAAGTATTATTTCAGTTTATAAGGAAAGCGTCTGCGCTTTCCTTATAAACTGAAATAATACTTACAGATCTCATAAAATAATAATTTTGACTACTTGTGAGACTTTATTTATTTATTTGGTTCACCGACAATTTCTAACTTACATCATTGCCCAATTTTTTTTTCATTTTCATGACCATTAGGTACCTATTCATAATGTTTAGTAGGTATCCTAGATATATCTACATATTATCAAAAAGCTATTAAGCATTACCAAGTAGATAAGTAGGTATGTAGTATGTAGGTTCTTCTTCTCTTCGGTATTAGTAAGTATTATTAATCGCTACTGTTTTAATTTCCTTGAACTCGATGCGTAACGTTAATTAGTTAGGTACCTACCAACTGATATTACCATACCTAATCACCTTTTAGCTAGAATCTATCTTATTAATTTAATTTCTGGTAGGTACCTATGTAATTAATGGCTACTTAGGTACTTATGTGATTAATTTATTCCTAAAAATATCCATGACTCCCTAAATGAAAGTGGCTTTTCAATATTTCGCATTTTTGGTGTCGTGGGTTATCATAAAAATTTGAAGTAGGTATTTAAGTAACTAAGTAAGTATCATACATTCAGTGATGATATTTTTTTTTGAACTTGGTTATTATGAAGGTATTCGATTTTATAAACATTTATGAATTATTTAAAAGCGTAACAACTTGGACTAAAATTATATATTATAAATAAGAATAACTAGGTGACCTAAGTACCTACTTATGTAACAACAAATAAATACAGTAAGACGTAACAAAGTTTTGTTTAATTCATCTCATTTTCAAGTCAAACTAAAATATATAAATGCAATAACAACGTCAAAGGAACAAAGTGAAGTCGTGCATATTCAGATACGGGAACATAAACAATTCAATCAAGAACGTCGGAGCTTTCACTAACACTCCAAAACAGTGCACAAAGACCCATGTAATACGTGCCTAATCTCAATACAGATACAAATGACAACAACCGTACTAAGACATACAACAATAAAACACAAAGCCTTGCCTACGAAACTAAATTACCAGAGCAATCCGCTCACCTAATAGCTTCAACGGGACGCCGTGTCACCAAAAATTTGCATTGCCAAACAAACTCAATTATGAAACGATACAAAACCTTCAGTACTTAACTTAGACAAAGTTCCAATTCCCAATGTAGAACATGGAAAATAGAACTTAGTCGAAGCAAGTGAGGGTATGGTTGAAGCAATTCGCGATTGTTACCGATCGATTCCGAAGGCAGAGCTCGGTAGGCCCCGCCTATTGGGAGGTGCGGCTGCCTCGGGAGCCAGCACAGGCGCCGGACAGAGCGGTGCTTTTGATCTGCCCCCCTCCCCGCCGCGCGCTAGCGCAGGCCCAGATAACGAACGCACACAAACTCATAACGCTCCGCGCGCTCTCACAAGCCGGTTGTCAGTACAAACCAGTTTTGCAGTGACGACACAGCTACAGTGATACCAAAGTGAGCCCGAGAGGACAGTGCCCTAGTGTTTAGTTATATGGACAATTGATTTGTGGAAATGGAAGATAAGCCGTACAGTGTTGACAGTTCGGACGATATCAATATCGAAGAGGAGGAAGAACATATCGAGGAAAATCACAGTAAGTGTCCGTTTATTGTTTTTTTTGTTGTGCGGTTTTGTTTTTTGTTAGGCTAATATTGTTATGATGATGATATAGAAAAACAAGCTATTAATTTTGTTGTTTTATATTCTTCGGATGCGGATGTTGTTTGATTCTTCAACGTTTTAAATATAAATAAAACAAAGTAAACAAACGTTTAGAATTTTTTCATATTTTTTTTCTTGATGGTCGTTTTTTTATGGAGTAAATTAAATATATGTATAACGCATATGACCCCTGAAGATGTTCATAAAATGTTGTTTGCCGAATATTTCCCTAGATTAAAGAAATCTTGGTACTCCAATACACCATATTCCTGATAGTTTCGCAAAAAAAAAAAACAACGCCATGTTTTAAGTAACCAAGCTCAGCATACTAACAATGCATTAATTATTTCCTCAGGCTACCCACCAGACTTCCCGATCGAAGCTTTAGTCAAGCTCGAGCGGCCGTCACCCCCTTTGCCAACGCCGCCGCACACGCCCACCGACGACACGCCCCCAGCTGTTGTTATCTCACGACACCAGCCGTGGACGCCACCCGCACAACCCTACAACTACCCCCGACCAGCCATGCAGACCCCTTACCCCTACGAGAAGGTCCCAGTGCAGAACTACTCGCACCCCATGTCGGCCTACGTGCAAGCCCAAGTCGCAACGCTCCCACCGTCGGCTCCGTATCACGCTATGCTCGTCAACCAGTGGATCAGAAACGCTGCTTTCTACCACCATTCATTGAGATACCCGGGTGTCATGGCACAGAGAATGCCAGGAAGGAACCCTCCACCAATGCGAGCACCGGGCGCCCCTGGAACAAGACCTAAGAAGCAGTTCATTTGCAAATACTGCAACCGCCAGTTCACCAAGTCCTACAATCTGCTGATCCATGAGAGGACTCATACTGATGAGCGGCCCTACTCATGCGATATCTGCGGGAAAGCCTTCCGTCGGCAAGACCACCTCAGAGACCATAGGTATGTTTCATTGTTTTTATCTGTGTTTAAGTTGTTTATGTCGCTTGCTATTAAGTTTCATGTTATATGATAGTCCGTATCAACGCATTAAAGTTTGTTTTAAAGCTACATTATCTGAACTACTAAAAAAATTCAATGTTATGTCTTTCAAGTCTTAAAAAGATCATCATCGTTATTTTAATGGCCGTTAGATTTGATTCGACAATTTTTTTTCAAATCCACAAATGAGCCCTTAGGACGGTCAGTACTGAAATTCAAGTTTTTTTTACTGGTCTTCATCTTTTACATCAAACAAATCAAGTTAAGGAACGCGTGTTAGAAACCAAACCACTTTCACTAGTTAAAGGATTACCTGATGTTGGTAATCAATTTTATCTGGAAGACTCCTAATTTAATTTAATGTTTCCCTTGAAATACCAACAACGTGATTTAGGACGTGTTTCACCGAGGCATTGTTGACGATAAGAGTAGAAAAAAAAATTAAAAGTGTAAACCTTTTTGTGAGGTCGCGAGGCGGCGGGCGCACGCGCGCCCTCGCCAACCGGTTTCGTTCTTTACGATCACCATATCTGTCTTGCTCCGCCGTCGAACAAATTACACGTTATATTTCTTCGCTTTTACGAGACCAAAGTTTTTTTTCTCATATCGTACCGAATATATTAACAGTCTAATGTGTCCGTAATGTAGAATCACTTCAATTTTCATTCAAAGCGCTTATTCCATCGCCTATTGAGCCATAAAGATGTAGATGTTTGTTTACATGGTGTACTCGCTAGAAGTGAAAGTTGAGCTTGTGTCTAATTTATGTTCTCTATTTTCCAGGTACATACATTCAAAGGAGAAGCCGTTCAAATGCACAGAGTGTGGAAAAGGATTCTGCCAATCGAGAACGCTGGCAGTACACAAAATTTTACACATGGAAGAATCACCCCACAAGTGCCCAGTTTGCAACAAGAGCTTCAACCAAAGATCTAACTTGAAGACGCATCTGCTGACACACAGCGATGCGAACAAGCATCACTTAGAGCATTTGGAAGGTTGTCAAGAAGTATCTTCAACGAGTCAGTTGGAGAACTCTCTATTGGACCTTTCACATAAACCTTCACCGCCCTTACCACAACAAGTTCAACCACTTGTGAGTCCACACCAATCTCCAGTTGAAGGACCTAAAAGAGCTTTAGGCTTTTCTATAGAAGACATCATGAAGCGTTGATTCTCATAACTGTAAATATGTATTCTTTGCTCTCACCGCCTTTTTAGATACCAGGTAAAATTGGCAAGAGGCTTACAATCTTTAATTTAGTTAATTTATAATTGCCAAAGATGTATCATTGACTGATTAGTAAGGGTTCTTATCATTGTGCATCCGTTTATCCTGTTTCATTTATCGGCTCTAATTGTAATTCATTTCTTTGTAATGTCTATTCATCATCATTTGTACCACCATCTAATGATTCATGTAACGGCCGAAACTCGGATCTTTTTTCACTTGGAAGACTGAAATTGTTTTTAATATTGTTATTGTTTGTTTAGAGGTTTATTTATTGTGATAGATTAACTTAGATAAGTTTATGGTTGACTAAAGTTACCGAAAAGTATTACCTTTGTTTATAAGTTCGTTTCGTTTCAAAATTGTGGCTATGACATCATTGAAATCATGTTCAAAAATTAGATGTATGTTGTGTAAGTAAGAGAATTCCGTAGTTAGTTTAAGTGCATGTACATTTTGCTGTAAATATGTAAATTAAGTATTATAGTTAAGTCGACGAGGCTACTATTAGAAGTATAATGATAATAAAAGAAAAAAGTAATGAAAATTACTGCATTATTTTATTTCTTCTGCGTGTTTATCTACGTTATCATCTCAAATTGCTTCGATTAGAGATAACGTAATTTATAACGCTTGAAGTACTATATATCCTCAAACATAAATTAATATAACTTCTGAACTAGGTAGGTATAACTATTTTAAATATACATACAATAATTGAGTTGACGTAGGTAGGTTTTTTGTCGCATTAGTTGAGATTTTTATCTTAAATTTAAACCTCATATAACTACCTCTAAAATTACAGATATGGCACTTAAAATTTCCCAATTATTTGAAATCAAAAGTACTTACCTACTGGTGTTCTGTTGGTTTTGATGTTCCCCTGAAGAGATATTTCTTTTTCGAATTCTTCTAAAAACTTCACTCCTACCATCTTTCAGAGTTAACAAATTTGCTACGCAGTTTCTCTTACCTTCGTGTTGCTAATGATATATTTTAATCTGAACTTTCTCACTCACATAAATAATGTTAGCAAGTTGTTATTTATAGCCAAAACTAAAAATTATTTTCATATTTAGAACGAAAATTTAAGTAACGGTTCCGTAACGTGTCAGTTTGCCCATTAACGAGTGGCCTATGGCTAGTAATAGGGTTTTCACTATTCCAGTTTGTGGTTCATGATTCAACATTTTGATCAAAATCTTTTAGTGATACTAAATTTAGAATTGACTTGATATAATATGTATTAATACTTTTATTGTAAAGAGAATAACCAGAATTAGATAAGTATTATACCTACATGAATAAAAGTGGACAAGCGTCTCCTCTCACTGTGAGGAGGCTTCCTAGCAGTAGGAACATTATAGGCTGATTATAATATGTTATAAGCTTTCCCAAAAACAAATGAAACACGTCCCTGCACCCAGATGATAGCAAAATTGATAATATGAGTAGATGTAACAGATCTAGGATTCTAGGAGCTCAACTACTTATATGTAAAGATGATCATGGTTGTCGGCAACCCTACACACATCACACATCGTGCAATACCAAACACAATCATTATAGTAATGTAATGAAATTAATTATAATTATAGGTAAGAGCCAGTCGAGAGCGTTTCGGACTTCGTACAAACCCGTTTTAAGTAATGATCATCTTTGCTAATAAAAAATCGTGATGAAATTCACTTGTACGTTTCAATTGAAATTCTAAACGCACTTATACATATACGGGTGACATCTGCCTAATGAACCATTATAATAATATTTTAATAGTTAAGTGGACTTGGCTTAGAAAAATATTGCATTTTTTTACTATTAATACTTAGAATAGGTACCTAATTACTCGTTGGAGGTCTACAGGGTAGTAGCTTTGTTCCTTATTAATTTCTCTAATCTGAATGGTTTTTGGATAGTTATTATGTAACAACCATGGATGACTTTACCAGAGAATAATGAATACCAACTAACTAATTGGTTAGTTTCAAAACCTACAGCAGCAACCTACTTGGTGCAGTAAAAATATTGGCAGCTGATGTTTTTAAAATAGCATAAAATCTGTTTCTTAATAAAATGTATGAATTAAAACATTATTCTCATCCACTCAAAAATTTTCATTGTTTACCATTGAAAAACCTATTATATATAAGTTTATTGATTTCAGAAGTCAGCTAAAGGCAATATTAATATTATAACAGACAGAACTTTCTAGAAAGTTCTGTCTGATATAATATTCATTAATCTTTGCATCAAGCAACCTAGGTATACCTATAAAACAACAAGAAACCTAAGTACTAAATGGCTTACCACACAATGGGCTAACTACTTGATAGTACTTATAAATAAAGTATTTAGCCGACATTGCTAATACATTGTTATATTGCCGACATTGCTATACCAGAAGTAGGTACCTACTCCTATTTGGTTTCACAAGAAGACATAATTATTCGTTATTCTAAAAGCAGCATATTTTCTAAATTCTTTGAGCTACGTAAATGGATCAACGGGAAAAGAAATCCTCCTCTCCCACAGAAAGATGATTCATAAACATTAAACTAAGTTACTGACGAGATTATCAAGCTCATATCACATTCCATCCTTTAATGTGAATTATAATGTAATAACATACATTCCGTACACATTACTGTATTAAAGTAAAAGCGTTTTACAAGCACTATAATTTTCAGATGCCATAACATTCTCTCAAGGAATTATAAAATTCCTTGATAATGGTCGTTCCTTGCTCGCGGTAATGGTTGCGCCATCTAGTTGATAGCTGCGGAACTACGAAATGTCATTTGTCACCATACGATGTCGCTACGCGTTGGTTCCAATGGTTATGTTGAAATATTTTTAATTAGTAGAAGCCTCTTGATGTTGTCGTTTGGTTGTATTGGTAGATGTTTTGTCAATTACGATTATATATTAAATATGTTAAACCAAAAAAAAATTAAGAAAAACTAATTATTAAAAAAATCACGCTTTAATACATTTAGGAGCAACAATTATGTATAATTTTTGGCTTGATCATGTTAAACTCCGCTAAGCCAAAAAGGTTCTTGAATGTTTTATATTTATCCCGTTAGAAACCAGTAACCACAAAATAGTAGAGGTTTTTACACAATAAGAAGATTAACCTTAGCATCTTAACGAATAATGTTTTTTACCGGATTAGGTCAAGGAGGCTTATTTTTGAACAGTACATAATATGCATTTTAAAATAATACAGATTTAACGGGCTCGAACCACAAAATATAGAAGTGCAGCTAAACATAGAATTAAAAGATCCAGCCAATTTTCTCGAATCGACGTGTGATTGATGATTGAACACTAAACTTCCATCTGCAATTTGCCAGTCAATGGAAATTGCAACAAATCCCTTCTGATTGGGCTCTAATCGCATCGCAATCGTGCATTCTTACCCAAAATCGCCGCGAATTCCCATGACTATTCCATTTATCCCATTTCAATAATTGGTTCTGTTGTTTTGAGCCAATTAAAAGCAATTCGGAAGGGATTAAAGTCGAATTTGGGGGAAAATGGGGCGATAATTCAAACGATTTCGAATGTCATGGCAGCGCGCGTATGCGCAACCTGACTGACGTTGTTGATTTATGAATGTATCGCACTGATTTATTGAAGGTAATACAAGCAGTTCTATTCAATTAGTTACGATCGATATAGTTAATTAATGAGCTGTGAAACTATAGATTGTGTTCTGGTTACCTACAGTTTCTATTACCAGTTTATTAAGTTCGATTGTTAGGTATCGTGATTTTAAGCTTATTGTTTGTTATAATCACGATATGCTTGAATGCATTTATGTTTATATCATCATCTTGCAGAATTATTTTGTATTTTAATCTGTTATTGCTGTTTCTGCAATTAGCTTTTAGAGTCCATGTATTGTAGTGGGATAGAAAACTGTTAGAGTAATTCTTTGACGATAACAACAACGTCATCAATATATATATTTTATGTTGATATCATTGTTTTATTCGTATTAGGTACTTATCGAAAACAATGTGCTGTTTATCACCGTTTGCGATTAAATGAGTTTTAACTTCGTCAATATTTTGACTTGTTGCAAAATCTATGCTTTTTATTCCTTTATCTACAATATTTTTATTACGTCTATGTATTGTATTGTGTATTTTTTATAAGCTCCATTTTGGCGTAACAGCGTACTGTACAATCAAAACAAATCTTCGTGCAAACAATTGCTATTATTTAGTTGATCTTTAAAACTGTGTTTTTTATGACCTTTTGGCCTGACACACCATATCGCGTGGCTCAAAAAATCTAATGAAGATTGCATTCTCCCTTAGGCTAGATCTAACGTAACGACCACCTGAAGTAGCTTATTGGTAACTTTAAGAAATTATATATAGATTTATTACTACTTACTACATATTTTTGATGTTTTTTGAGGAAGATTTATTTGTAGCTGTAAGCGTTTTGACCGTTATTTTGTTTTTTGAAGGATTAAAATGACTTGATTTATTGTTTTATAGGTTAAGGTTAGATTCGTGAGTTTTGTCGGATTTTTGCCTGGGGGTGCAAGGTGTTGGGCTTTGGGTTTTGGTAGCTGGTTTGGGTATAGTTTATGGGCGTAGTCTTGCCATAATTATTCTAAATATAAAGTAAAGTAATCAGAAGTAGAAGAATAGGCATGTGGGCCTACTAATTTGTTTGGGTATGTTTGAATTGTGTTAAGTAGGTCCACAATCTCTCTACTTGTCTTGCAAGAGCTATCTCAATAGTCATAGTAAACTTGCAATTATGCTTTAAGACATTTGCTACGAGTAATTAATTGACAGATTGATAATAACTACTTAAGTGCCTATACTTTTTTATTCATACGGGTGTTTTTTTCGTAAATAGGAATGAGGATGCTATCGCCTATCGTTTTGACACTACTCATTAGAAACTAAAACACATTCACGCGATTGAATCTTCGGTTAACCTGTTTTTTCCAAGTCACCATTCTGTGGCCAAGGCTGCACTTAAGAGAACGTACAAAAAGAAGGAAAAACAATCAAAACCGCTAATTAAAAATAAGTTACCCAATTAAATAAATAAATATAATATATATATTTCTTTCATAAATATTCATTTTCAAATTCCCACAAAACTTCCTAAATTCAAATAATGTATTTTAAAACCTCTACTCAACGCATCGAAACCGTCGCACGCGCCACCTGGCGGCATACACACGCGATCCTGATTGGCAGCTGTCAATCATCACGTATCAAAACGCATAATAGGTTTCATTTCAGCCAATTAGACATCCGACGCATCACGCACCCACTGCCGATGAAATGTAAAACCCAATACAATAAGCTAATGTGCGGTAATATGATGTAAAGTGATCGGATACCAGTGTTTGTTGGTTTGTCGACCATTTTGTTTAAATGGCGGAAATGATTGGCAGATTTTTTATGTGTTTACTTAGCTATGGTTTTTGAAATTTAAAAGAGCATATTCTATTTCTTTTGATGACTTTGTGGTCAGCTCTATAAATCGGAAGAATTTTGAAGATGTGGGATTTTGCACTATCAGTGCTAGGATCTGTTGGAAATAAAATATTTCTATTTATTTAGATATCTACCTACATTTTTTTGCACTTGTATTTAAAGTTTGGAATTTTCCTTTACTTCACAAAAAGTACTTACTGGCCTACGTACAACACATTAGAAAAAAAAAATCACGAACGTATAATTTAATCCTTCCAAGTTAAACTTTTTAAGTCAAGTTAATTTTTTTGCTATTGTTGTTACTTCACCTTCCTCTAATACAGCCTTCTAAGGTACAAATCGATTGTCTTGAATCGAATATCTTCAAACGGTTTCTGATACATCGATTAATTATTCGTACGGAAGTGCGGAAGTATGATTGATCAAATAATTCCGGGTTTGGTCATATCTTTTTATTTAATTTTTAAGTTCAAGGAAGGTCAAGGTTTTCTTATATTAGAATCGCATCATTTAAGTGTGTTTTCTGTAAATCTTAAAATACTTTGCACCTGCAACTTTTATGCAGAGTTTTATACTTTATGGTGAAATAGTAATTTGCATCTAAAAAAAAAATGTTTTAATTTGAACATAAATAGATGTTCAACGTGGTACCTAAAACGAAGAATTTTTGTCTTTTTGCCTGGATTTATATTCCGGATTGGCGCAAAAACGGCTGATCATATTTGAATGAAATTGACACACAGATAGTTTATAACCTGGATTAACACATATGAAGGGTACAGGGGAATATTATGAATGTATTTTTTTTTGTATTTTTTGGGATTGGTCACATTTGAAAGTCCATCGACAGTAGTTTCGTTTCGCAAAAAACTCTACTTGTCACAAACTAATTAACCGTTAAACATTAAGGCACAGGTTAAAAACGATGAATGTTTGTGTGTTAACGGCGAAAAATGATGGATGTCAGTAAAAAAATTATGAAGGTGTCTATGGTGCGGCGGGGTTTTAACTAGTTATGATGATTTGGTAATAAGTATTTTTTTACTTATAAGATTTAAAAAATATACGAGTATGATTCACTGCTACCAATATTTTTTTTAAATATCTGCAGCCAAATACAATGACTACTTGGACTCGGCAAAATTTAGCTCACTTATGGTAGAAAAAAAAATCTTACACTATTTAATACAAAGACTATCACTGAAGATGATGAGTAATTAAATATAGTGTTAGCTAGTAGTGTAATTTCATTTTCTTTGGTGACATTCGTCACTTTTTGATTGACATAAATCATTTTTCGCTTGGAATATTGGGTCATTTTTTAAATAAATTCGATGTCCAAATAGTTTTGTCTTTTATACTAACCACAATAATATTATAGTTAGGAAAGTCAAGAATTTTATTTAGTGTCAAATAGATAGATACATAGATAGAATACTCTTTATTGTACACCATAAAAATCACAGACATAATTTAGAAATTTTACATAGGGTGACACAATGGGCGGTCTTATTGCTTAAAGCGATCTTTTACAGACAACCTTTGGATGGATTAAAGGTAATAGGAGAGACAATACTGCAGGTAGTCAGCGGTGTACCATCTACATATACAATAAATATGTACATACATACATACAGCATAAACTTATTCATATAAATCTATAAACATGAAACAAGAGCAAGGAACTAAATGTAATGATGATGTTTAATGAGAGAGGAAGTGTGTTTTTACCAGAGTTTTAAAAGTGGACAAGGTACTGCTTGAACTGTAAAAGATTTGTCATAAAAGCTGGTTGAATCCGATGCATTCAACCAGCTTTTATGACAAATCTTGACATCTCTAGTGTCAAGTTTTCCGATGATCTCAGATATCTATTATGTGTGTCATGTAGGAACTTGAAACGTTCTTTAAGATAGGAGGGGGTTATAGGATTGAACAGAATACTGTAGAGCTGAAATAAGATATGAGAATTCCGGCGAAGACGTATGGGAAGCCACTTGAGCTTTGTACGAAATTCAGAAATGTGATCATATTTGCGCAGGCCAAATATAAATCTTATGCAAAAGTTTTGAAGGCACTCAAGTTTATCTAGTTGTGCCTCAGTTAGATCGAGGTAACTGACATCAGCGTAGTCAAGGATGGGAAGTAAAAGGGATTGTGCAAGCGCAGTCTTAGTGGCAGTTGGAAGAAAGTTCCGCAATCGTCTCAGGGACTTACCAGATGCAAAAATCTTGCGGCTTACGTCCTGTAGCTGGGGACCCCAATAAAGATGTTTGTCGATCCAAACTCCGAGGTTCTTAACCTTTTCGCTAATTGGAATGGCAGTTCCGTTAAATTGAACTTGGGGAAGTTGTGTCCAGTTTATCTTGGGGACCATCCTTGAGCTGCCAACAACAATGACCTGGGTCTTCGATGGATTGACCTGTAACCCATGTGCCTCACTCCACTCGCAAATTGAATCCAAATCCTTGTTTATACCATTAATTGCATCAGCCAAATCCGAAAGGGCAGCTTTTTTATATATTTGTAAATCATCTGCATAAAGGTGGTAGGACGAAACAAGTTTTTTGGAAATAGAGTTTATAAATATTGCGAAGAGTAAAGGAGATAAAACGCCACCCTGAGGTACACCGGCAGAAGTATAACACCAAGAAGAACGAGACTCTTCTATGCATACACGTTGCCGGCGGCCATACAGGTAACTACGAAACCAGTCAATCGCCGTTGGAGATATGTTAAGCGAGCGAAGCATGCCAAGCAGGATATCAAAATCGACCGTATTAAAAGCATTACTAAAATATAGTAAGCAAAGAACCGTCAGATTTCCATCTTCCATGCCTAACCGTATATCATCAGTGACGTTAACTAAGGCTGTAGCGGTGCTATGACCAGGACGAAAACCGGATTGGAAAGGATTCAGTAGACTATTCTTACAAAGAAAAGCACTAAGCTGATTGTGGACAAGGCGTTCTAGGACTTTGGAGAGGAAAGGCAAGATAGATATAGGACGGTATTCGGAAAAGGAAATAGGATTTTTGCCTCTTTCCACATTGATGGAAAAACACCATAGGATATAGAGTAATTTAGATACCGTGAGCCTAAGACCTCCGAATCGAGTTTTCTTTAATTATGGTAAAAATGACATAATTTTCCCCCTGTATCTACCCTTCATATGGTAGGTATCTACATAATACTTGCACGGGAACGGACTAACCACGGAATCCCACGGAATATTTTCCGACATCGAATAATAAGAGATCCATGTCAACTAAAGGTCTTCTTTCTGATTAAATCTTGATCAGGCAGCTACTGCAATTTTTAAAGTGGTCACTACTCCGTCGTCTCTACCAAAAATTCTACCATCCTTACACTAAGAGGCACTCTTTTTTACTAAATAATTTAAAAAAATATGATTGACAAGCGGAAACCACGTTTTAACGCAACTCATAAAAAAAACGAAAATAACTGATCTTACTCCAAGCTTGTGTTATTCAGTGGTCTTTAATTATGGGTTACCATTTCATCTCAAAAATACATAGAATCTTGATTGACATTCTAGTATTTTTTATTGATTCTTCTTTCTTAGATTTGTTTGTTACATTTCACTTTGTCTGTTATTTTCTGGCATAAAAAATATTAGTAAACCTAGTAATTACCCTCAACCTAAATCAAATTATCGGTCGTGTTCAACGAATTATTTTAGTTTAGAAGCTGCTGACTGCCGTTTTTGCGTGTTTAGATAAAACATAGGTGATTATTATCATAATTATTTATTGCTTACAATAATTACCACTATTTTCAAACTGACCAATTAAATCCTAGAATAAAAGGGTAAAATACTCAATCGAAACTAACCTTCAAACTGACATCCTAAACAAAATGGTTTAAAAAAAAAAAAAAAAAATCGACGCTCAAAAATACAGATATATAATTATAAAAGATCAAAATGTGAGTTGGCCAAACGGCCGGTTATTAAACGAATTTAGGGGCAAATGCGGTTATAATTGTCCGAAATCGTTTCCAATGATACAGGAATAGAATATAATTTTATTGTGACTAACAAAAAGAGCAAATTTTGCAGTTTTGCGGTTACCCGTCTCGAGGGACGTGCCTTCCGTCCTGTGCCCTGTCATTTCGCAAAATAACGGGCATTGTGTAAAAGGGACGATTTCATTTCTTTAATGAATGGTTCTTGACATTTTAATGTCATCTAAATTGGTGTGATGCATAGATTTATTAGTGTATCAGCCTCTTGGTTTGAATTGACAAATTATAATAAAAGATGTTATGTAATTTATCTAGCGTTTTTTTGTTTAAAAATTTAATGACGATGCGAATATACGATGTTATACAGATTTTTCACTATATCCTATTTCATTTGGCTTATATCTTAATCAATATCTGCATTATTAGAGTCCTTGAACCTTTCACGATAAGACCAAACGGATTGGATTTCAAATGCATATGAAGTTATTTATAAAATACTGCAACAATTATTCAGTATGACTACGTCCTTACGTCCCCGAAAACCAGAAACTCAATGGAGTAGAAAAGGTTAAGTACTTTGAAGAACTGATCCAATTCTAAGAGCTGGTGATTTCAGTAACAAGGTTTCCTCTACCACAGACTTCAAACATCAAAATCTAATTTCGAAAAATCACAAAGCGGAACGAATTAGGTCTACCGCACATGTATTCGGAATCACCAACAAATTAAACGGGTAGACACTTAATTCGCTAAATAATAAGTTAGTATCTTACAAAGTAAAGCCGACATTTCAGTAGGTAATGACTGATTCATTGGCGCCACCGCGGTTGTCGGCGCCAACCTTTACCCTACGTTCACCATTCACTATTTACCACAAACTAATCAAACAACGTATCATTATACCATCATTTTAGGAAATGATCACCCGTGGGATAGGCTATGAAAATGAGTAAAAGCTGGGTGCAGGGATTAGGGAGTTTGGGTTCAGGGAAGAATTTTGCCCATATTTTGTGACCTTCTAAGAGGTTGTTAGTAAGACAATATATCGTGGCATAGGATACAATTAATTTGATAGATAGAAAGAAATAAAAGACCATCTATGACGTTTTTTCAGATATTTATACGTCACGCAGACACCCAATAGTAAAAAGATGTTTTTTGTCAATAATCAAGGCTAATAGGTATGGGAAGCCTTTGTCCAGCAAAGGAGGGCAAACGGCTGTTATGATGATGTATCTGAAGACTTATTCAGTTCATCCAGTAATAACATAGATATATTACTTAAATAAGAAGTAAACTAACTCTCTGCGAAAAACCAACGATAACGACTGGCAAACGGTGAGATGCATCTGCAAACTTATGTTTTTTTAATCTCTGTCAAAATTATAAGGTGTTTACGTTCGACATGTCAAAAATTATGGCGTCCTTTATTTGCGATGCGGGTTCTGCCAGCCACCTATTATTATAACGAGGGCGATATTTCAGTTTTTTGCCATTTTGTGAATGGACTCCTATGGTTTCGGTTGCGAATTCGTTTTTTTGCAATACAATGTAACCTTAATGGGACTGTCTACAATGTTCTGTAATTTGTAGGTTAACGTTTGGGTATTAACATTAGTCATTTTGGGTAGTTGCTACTTAAAGACATTAGTTTAGAAGTGTGTCATATCAATGCATTTATTATGAGCCTTTTTGTCCTCTTTCAAGCGAGGTAGTGACGAATTTGTTTGTAATAACTATTGTTCTATATTTTTATAAATAATACCCCAATCACTTAGGCACCTATCTAGGTTATCACTGGATTGACCGGTGGGATTCTAAAAGAATATGTGATCATGAAAATGAAACTTTTCTAATTTAACAAAAAATGTGACAAGAAAATTACACTTGATCTTGGGAACAGTTTTTCTATTTCAAAGGATTCTAGAATTTAACTGTTTTCATTTGGACAAGCGATTCCTGGACGATGAAGAAAGATCATGGCTCGAGTGTGTCGTAAAACAGTATGTCCAATTTAATTTCTGAAGTATCTACCAAGAGTCTTTTTACGTCACGATTTGAAAATTTAAAATGACACAAGCGTCATGTTGTAATATATGATGCATCTGTATCTGTATCTGGCGACATATTAATGTGACTGATAAATTGTCCAGATTGTGAACATAGGTGGTCTTAACTACTGGTTAACTGTCTGATAAAATAGAGCACGTGCGAGATGGTGATAGTAATCCAGAACCGACCGTCTACACAGTACCTACTTAAATAAAACAGCTCTGATTTATTTTTATTTTTAGACAGTATAGACCCCTATGGTATGTGATTAGGGTTAACAACCCTACTATACAATATATTATCCTGCTATATTAGACATCTAAATACTATTATTTCTAAAGAAAAATTATATTAAAGTAGGCGAAACTACAGCATTTTTATTTCAATACTAAATGACCACAATTTTTCGCAATTGGACTAGTATTAATCTCATAAAAGCTGAATTAACGTTATCTTGCAAGCTTTATTTAGAGTGTAAAAAGGTTCATAGTAGAAAAAAAATATGCATTTAAAGAATAAAAATGTTATTGAAACATAGATAGATACCTACTATATTTTTCCGCCATCTACTATATTTCTACAGGCAATGGCTTCGAAAATACTATATTTGATATAAAAAGTTGGCAACGACAACAAGACAGCTCCACACAATACAACATTGTTGAAACGCAGAATCTACAAATTTTTGCGATAAACAAATCAATGAGCTGTATAAATGTATGTATGTAATATCTCTTGGCAAAATAAATAATATTAAGTGTAAAGTAAATAATATTAAATCTGCAACATATTATATGTAAAGTAATAGTGCACTCATTGTTGAAGAGCCTAATAATAAATAAATAAATAAAATCATTTAGGTATTATACGAGTTGAACAATATAAAGAGAACCCGTCAAACAAAGTAGTAAAAATGTATTGTTCCGTCTTATTGTCATTCCCCAGAGCACATACATCGAGTTCCAGCCGCAGACACCTGTGAAACAAAATCACGATCCAATAGTCAGCCAAACCTAACCTTACATTTAAAACCCATACAACAAACAGACGATCCTAGATTACCTCCGACCCAAAAATAAAGCAAACTCACCTGCGAGTAGGTAACACCCAAAACATTAGCCTTGCCTTCACGACTTGCCCGAAGCGAACATGCTTATTAGGGCTGCAACGCACCTGTGTGAATATTTTCATAATCTCACTAATTAGAGGTTCGCGATTCTTCCCAAAGACGCCGAACATTCGGGTTTTACTGCGGAGGCAATAAATTCTTCGACATTTGACCCTGTGGAGTTTTTAGGGAATTCTTCCTGAGGCTGTAGCAGTATCGCCGTATAGAGTAGGGTATCAAGTTTTGTTTATGTCGACCGTTTGTTTATATTAAATATCAGTTACGTAGGACCAACACTGATGATTTGTTAAGTGAGTTTAAGTTTCGATATGTTTACATTTAGATTAGTTTGTTTTTCCTACTTCATAAACTTCATTCTACAGCCTCCTAGTACCATAGGACGTACTGCACTGTAAAATATTTTTGATCATAAAATTGGCCGTTTACAAACTACAATTTTGCAATCCCAAAACTTGAACTTCAACATTATAAATTGCGTTTCCACTTTCCAAACAATCATCTCTCGTTTCTTCACTGCTCTGTGCACTAATGTTGGATATATTTATCGCGGTGATCGTCAACCGTGGCGGATTGCCTCGAGGCACCCCGCCTCGGCTTTGCGTCTTTCCCACGTGCTCCGAATGCTTAGATTGCGTGCGACCTGCTCACCGACCATACCCGTTCACACTACGAACACTTCATCAACTGACACGCCACATATAATCTTAACACCTCTGTTATTATATTCAACTTGACCAGTATCATCATTCGAATATTCTACATTTTGTTCGTCTGTGGCCTTTTCATCAACCTCGTCGGCTTCATTTGTGTTATCATATACGGACGCCATGGCTGCTTCAGTGGATCTACCGTTTGCTTCAGGCTACATTTCTTGGGTCTCACCTTCGACTTTTAAAACCGTGGGATTTTGGACAAGGCTTTTCGAGATTAATAATGATAAGTGAATTTTTTGTGGAATCACTGTTGTAATACTTGGGTAGGTCACATGGATCTTAGTAAATTAATGAGATGTGAGCCAAATATTTATTCATGGTGGTCTGTAGGCTATACTTTTCCTTGTTTGATTTTGACAACTTAAATTCTACATCTGATTAGACTATAAGCACAGATTAATAATACGCGGCGGACTTGTCTTGTCGGGCCAATTCAGTGAGTTAAACGTAGTCGTAAGAGTTACGCGATAGAAGGACAGCCAATTTCGAGATGAATATAGCTGTAGGTAATTAGCACCGTGCGACCTGAATTGCACTTTATCGTATCGTCGTTTTATTCTTTTCCTAAATGGCATTTCGTAGTTGACCTCTGATTACCTGGCTACTTAACCAGGCTATCCTGTGACTTTTTTATTATTTTTTATTACGGGGGGAAACCCTCATGGATGTCCTCCGCCCTAGGGAGGGCGGAGGGGTCTGTCAGACTCTTACTGACTAAAACCACCCCGGTATTCCGTCTCACACTTGCACCGGGGATCACGGGATCTATAGTGCCGGCCACATCATAGAGAGGCGCTCGTGGAACACTACGCGCCACCATCTCGGGTCCTAAGGAGTAGGGGGCGACGGATTTCTCCAGATCCGTCGCCCCTGGACCCATTTTGGGGGCTGCAATCTCCCACTCCCTTTCCGCAGCCTCCTTCTGCGAAATGACTGTTTTGCAGAAGGATACCACCGCGTCCCAGGACTCCTCACTGCCAACCATCGATTCGACAACGGCCGGCAGAGGCTATCCTGTGACTGCCTTAAGCTACTAACTTAAAGTCTCCAGCCAGGGCCTAAAAACTTCAGCTTAAGGCGTCACGGGGGGCCGGGGGGGGCGGGGGGGGGGAAGCAAGATGGGACAGGCAGGATCATAAGTGGATAATTTTTAAAGCTACATGTTCAGCTTTGGCGCGGGCTGGCGCTTCATCAAGCAAGAAGTGTGTCGCGTTCGTAGCAAGAGTCGCATTTTATTTAAATGATTTTGCGGAGTAAACCATCTGAATTCATCTGTGTCTCAACATAAGTGGGAAAAAGCCAGCACATGATTATAAGTTTGCTGAAAATAGCTGCTTCATTAATCATAACTGACCATAATTATTTAAGGAAAGTGTTTATTAGATTTAAAGAAAGCGAATATCATTAAAAGATATAATTATCACTTGCAGTCATTTCCCGTCTCATTAATCATGAACGCGGATGTTATATTTTATGCACAAATAATATAATTTAAATAAATGGCACCAATTCTGAACCTATACATCAAAGTTATGGGGTAATTTAAATATTGACATTAAAATATTTCTATTTAACTTCCTCTATCATAACTAATAACTCATGTATGTATCTACAACAAATCGCTAAAAACTCGTTCATTGTTTTTGCATGCAATACCTAAAAATAACAATGAAATAAATGCGTGTTATTCTATCACTTTTTTTAGAGTTATGTAGTACCCAAGGGGTACCAACGGGACCCTATTACTAAGGCTCTACCGTCCGTCCGTCCGTCTGTCTGTCACAAAGCTGCATATAGGTAGACACTTGAAATTTTCACGGACAAAAAGTTAGTAAAGTTCAAAATTAAACCCTCTTTGATCCCCCTTGTTTCATACAAGAAACGTTTTTTTTTCACGGTGAATCGGAAACGAAACTTTACTCTCCTAATATTAAGATAAGCATTGATAGCCTAGTGGTGTGACCGTCAGACTGCCAA
This sequence comes from Xanthia togata, assembly GCA_963853775.1. NCBI lineage: Eukaryota > Metazoa > Arthropoda > Insecta > Lepidoptera > Noctuidae > Xanthia > Xanthia togata. The sequence goes on from OY970806.1 coordinate 10,553,378, forward strand.
GTCGTTAGGTCTCGAGTTTGAACTCAAAGGCACGCACCTCTGACTTTCACTTGCTTCAAAAACGGTGAAGGAAAACATCGTGACGAAATCGGCAGGCCTGAGAGATATTTCTCGACGGCATGTAAAGCCAAGTCAGAGCCCCATGAGCGGCATAAAAACTCTGACACCAGTTTAGTCAGTAACCACACGAAAAATAATAATAAATAAAGTAAGGAATGCTTTTCCTACTGTATTTATTTCCCTTCAAAAGTGTAACTACTACTCCAATTATCTACACTGGTCTGACAATGGAAAGAAAATCGCAAACCCGATGACCGATTTCTATTGAAACACAAAAAGAAACGGGAAGATTTTTAGCTGAACGTAATAGCGGCGCTCATGGTAATCACGATGGTAAAGCAGAGGCGATTACAAGCGTTTATCGAAGCATTTACCGGATGATTCGGTAATCGAAAGTAATATTGGGAACATCTAAGGAATCCTTAGGAACTTTGAAAGGAATTCAGTCGTAAAGAATGATGTAAATATAGTATTTAGTTCAGTTATGTTAATGTGTTGATAGCTGAATAAGTAGGGATGTAGGTCTACGGAATGTTAAAAAAAAATGTAATTTGTTGGTCACAGAAATGAACAGAAGGTTAAAAGGAAAAACTTAGCAAGCAGTAGAAAATAATTATGTAGGTTGAATATGTAGATCAAATGGACAATTCTAAGGTCAAAATAACACTAGATGAAACCATGTCTTTAAACGCCCCTATTATTTAATTACTGTCTAGAAGACAGTAATTACACTGTACAGACAGTAGTTACCTTTTTAGGGTTTTGTACCCGAAGGGTGTCAAACGGAACCCTATTACTAAGCCTCCGCTGTCCGTCTGTCTGTCTGTCAGCGAGCTGTAGGTATCTCATGAACCGTAATAGGTAGATAGTTGAAAAATGTATCAGAGTAGAGATCAAATTTTTATTTTATTAATGATGAATTATGATATAAATAAAATGAATTATAATAAAATTTGACAATTTTAGACCATTTTCGTACGAGCTCTATCTTCACAACTAAACAACTTAGGAATTTAAAACTTCTGTATATTATGTACCACGTACTATATAATATAATCAACAAATACTTAAATTAAATCGCCGATGCATAAGGTATTCATTTAAATAGGTATGGGTGATTTTCTGCAACTGTATAACTTTGTAATTCATATGAAATACAAATTTATCTTTACGATGTTCAATATGATGAAGAATAATAATATTCTTCGTTTAGTATTTTCATTTATTTGCTAAATAATGTACGGCGGTACGGAATGCATCCCTTGTGTGTGAGTCCGACTCGCACTTAGCCGGTTTTATTTCATATAATGAATATCTATGATTTCAAATAACATAATTTGCTCACGCTAAGAGTGTTCATTTAAAAAGTTGTCAACTGCTTTGATTAATTTGGCCATATAAATGCTATTGCTAAACTAGTGAACTAGAATATTAATAATAGCACTTTGCCCGCGGCTTCGCTCCCGTGGTCTTTCCCGCGGGACCCGTTATTTTTCCCGGGATAAAAAGTAGCCTTTGTTACTCCCTGAAAACTAAGCTTTCTAATGGTAAAATAATTTATCAAATCGGTTCAGTAGTTTTGGAGCCTATTCAATACAAACAAACAAACAATCAAATCTTTCCTCTTTATAATATGATTAGTATAGGTAGATGAATTGCAATTATAACACTGAATTTGATGTTGTAACCGTTTTAGGTGTAAAAAAGGCATTTGGAAACTTCCAAATACTTTTTTTACATCTAAAATTAACTATTCAGTGTTACGAAATTAATTATTGCATTTCAGTATCAATACTTTAGTTCACTAGTTAGCCATAGTTCTTATTCCCCTACAGTATTAGAGCCAAATTAATCAAAACAGCGAAATATTTGACAGCTATTTGCAACGTTGTTGCCCAGTTTCTGAATCGCTCATAAACTTACAATGACTTTTAATTTCATCCTCACTCATTCCATGTTTATTCTAAATCCTCTCTTCAACCATAATCATTTTCACGAATAAAATTAATCAAATCCCCACAATAATCAGCTGCCACTAACATTAGTGCCAAAACACGTGTAGGTATATTCCTGTAACCTCCCAATGGATCATCCAAATCTCAATTTCCAAAGAAAGGCCGTGTAAGATCATGAGTTTACCTCGGCTCGTTTTGAGGTTGCGGCCTACCGCCAATTAGCCACAATTTTCGGCTAGCACAAAGGCCCCGTGTCCTCCTAAAGACCGTTGGTTGGTAATTAAAACAAATAGGGTCAAACGCACCCCGCTCGAGGCGCCACGGGGCGGCACCCGACGCGACCCAACGTCGCCGAAGGCTCTACAACCCCCTCATTACAAGCTTAATCTAATTATTGAATTCGTACAATGTTGTGTTTACATTTTTTTTTCTAATTTGCCCCACTATACTTAAGAATGGACGAGTAAGCGCTAAATGGCACGTTTAAAGCAATATATCATAAGGATCGAGTCACTGCAGCTCAGAACGATGTGTTCTCACGGTTTTTTGGCCAAATTTTGGTTAGGTTAGGTCCTCTGTAGATTAAGGCGGTACATAAGATTATTATAAGGCGTTTAAGGTTTTGCCTCTAGATGATTGTCACGATTTTATTGCATTCCGTCATTCGGTGGTACTTTAGTTTTTTATTATTTTGTGTTTATAGTTTTTATGGGATAGTAAAGCTGTGTTCATACTATGGCACTCTAAAGAAAATAGATCTTTCAGATGTGGTCAAATCAAGAACATGCTTGCACGACAATTCACCTACTAAAAATAGCTATGTTTGGCCTGAAAAGTTTTGTAAAACGTTTTACTGTCAATATACAGTTTATCGGCATTACTTCAATACTACATAAATGATGAATTTATGAAGAGAGAGAAAAATCTGTATTGAACGTTTATTTTTGTGAAGACTCGACCAGTCTTTTTATTTAAATCCTCCACAGAACGATGCCTAAGAAGATGATGGTCAGAATAGCTTTTAACTTTTCCTACCAGCAATATAATTTTAAATTATCCGCAACTTATTATTGACAACTCATTTAAATAGCTAAACCGTTCGAGATAGTTTAAGCGCCTCGGGGTAAGTCGGCTATCTCCGCTGCGCTTCGGCACTCCTCGGCTCTGTTCGGTCAAGATCGTGTGATCCCATCCATCATAGACGGTAACGACCTCTATGCAAAACGCTGACGTGGCTGTCATCTTTGAATAATTTACGATGCTGTTGTGGGTGTGATTGTGAAGGTTTTGGTGTGTCAAAATCTACAGTAAGCTGAAATTAGATAAATAATGTGCAATGTTATATGCGCTTTTTACTGAGTAGTTAGTTATTAATTCTAAGAACAAAACAGCAACCACTTGAGTTTTAACAAAACAGAAAAGACTCGAAGTAAGTTCAAAATTGAGTCTTATATAATATACCTTCCACCATTTCAGATATTATATAATTATTAGGTCAACGAATACTAAATGCCGCAAAATTGACAAGAAAAATCCATGATAAATAAAATAAGTAGACTATTAAAGACATAGCATACCAAGCATGATAATCGATGAAACCTATCTACAGAATTAAGGTAATAATGCCGTTAGTCAAGTCATTTATAAATATTTTATGAAAACGATCGCTTTTATTATGCTTATTATATTATCTGCCAGCTAGCTTGAGCTTCTAAAACATGCGTTTTGTTTTTTTTTGTATTTCGTAAAGAATATCCACATCGTTTCAGATAAAGAAAAGGAATAAAATCTTCCTCGTAAATAAATATATATTTACAAAAATAAGCTGTTAATAGAATAAAGAAATAATCGCTATTGACTATTTTAATAAAAAAATAAATAATGATATTATTATAAACCCTCGTTAAAGAGGAAATAAGCAAAATGATTAATAAAAACCGACAATATCGGTATCACCAGCTCACTAGAGATGTATCCATCCCAACTTTTATGATTTCATTTCATAATTTATACATACGATGGGGATCATTATTTACTGTTTCGCCCGGGGACACAGGCCGGGTCAAAAGATGCCACCACAAAAAACCTATACACGACCGTTTAATGGACCGCCTTTGTATAAGAGTATGGGAACAGAACGTAATTACTTATATGCGTTTATATGTGACAGCGCCTGTTTTTTCTTCTGATAGAATTTAGGCCGTGATTGGAAAGTTGCAGTAGGTACGTATCGGGAAATTTGCATCAGGTGCTTGAATCCACTTGCTTAAAATTAACAAAATAATAATAGCATGAGTAAATAAATTGGTATATTTTGTTGGTACCTAGTCACTTTACTTTACTTTACTTTTTTTTAGAGAAGCAGTAAGTTTACTGCTTCTCTACTTCCATTAGTAGTAATTTTATCAGTGTAAAAATACAAAGAGACTTTATCTCTCGATTACAGATAGAAATAATTTTCTTCAACCTATAGTGAAATCATTTCAGAATATTTGTAAACATATTTTAAACAATCAGTATGCCTACCTAAGTACTGTAAGAATTTATCTTATCAGAGAAACATCACTAGCACGCGTCATTCATACATAACCCCCCTACACAACTTGGGAATAAATCAAAAAAATTCGTTATGCATTCCTGAATTTTTCAAAATAGGATCATAAATATTTCAAATGAAGAATGAAGACACGGTCTGGACTTCGCTCATTAATGCTCATTTGGTCGGATATTTACACACCAATTACGATATGGTCTCGCTTATTTATAAGCGCGTTTGCGCACTTGATTCATTGCACCTTAGTGCCGCGTCGTTAGTGTCAAAGAAACGTATATTTCAGGGGCAAATATTAAAGGTATTACGATTATATTTAAGTTTATTGTAGGTGAGGAATTTTCGCTTAGTGTGTGTAGATGGAATGTTGAGTTTTGGTGAGCTGCAGTAATAGCGAATGTTTTGTTTTGTAAGAAAAGAGATTACATAATATCTAATTGGGTATAGCAGGCTGGTTAGACTTTAACAAGAGTCGCTTGTAACTTGTACTTCTTCACCCGATCTTTCATAAAATCCATTCAATCTTCTTCTATCTTTAAACCGTCAATTTATGTCTCATGGGCCTCACATGCTATGATTGCCAATACAAAGTTGGCTCCAACAGCCATACTTCCCTCGGCAGACATTACCAACTTAGTGTAACTGCTACTTTTAGATTTTGCACGCCATTTTGGAGATTGCAGAAATTATTTTCCGCGTTCATTTCTTTTTCTCAGTAGTTGAAGGTGCAACGGTTCTCTTTAGCTACACCGCTTCGGAGAGATAACGATATAACGGCTATGTAACACGGCAAGAAAATATATTTAAGGTGCTTTAATATATTTTCTTAGCCTAACTTTACAAAGATCTAGATGGGTTTGATACGGCAGTGCTCCCGTCACAGCGGCTAGACGCAGTAACGAGGGGAAACGGGTAACATTTCACTGGCCAGGCACGCCCCCTGTGCATCTGATTAGATAGCATTTCTAGCACATTTAAATGTTAAGTCCTATGTGTATGCGCATACCTAGTATGTAAAGATATGTAGGAACTCAAACACAAAACATGCTATAGTTCCAAATCGCAACAGAGTGTGAGGTCACGTTCGTCAGATCAACCAGAAATTAATCAGACGCAACGCAAGAAAATATTGATTACCCAAACTGGCTCTTAAGGGCCTTTTCTTTTATCTTTACTTTCAAATGCGGTCAGAAATACTTTGTCCAATTTAATTCCAAGAATCGGTAACACGTTCATTCGGATCACATCATTTAATTTCTCAATACTTAATTCTGGCGTCTGTCATAAAGATAGCTAAACTTGGTTTTCGCAATATGTTTTTTATGTCCCAACGTAATGCTGTGAAAATGCGTTTCATGCGAAGCATATGTAGTGTAACTATGAATGATAGGCTAAGGAACGATATGATAAGACAACGTTGCAGTTTAAAATAAGATGTAGTGACAAAAATTGATTAGAGTATGCTTAGGTGGTTTGGTCATATAGAAAAGATGATTGAAAAGCGACTAACAAAGTATTTACAAGGCAGATGTGGGTGGAAAGGCTCTAGAAGGAAATATAATACCTAATACCTACTAGAAGGAAATATAATACCTTATTGGTGAAGTTCTTTAGAAAGGTCAGGTGCGTAGTTATCTCAATTGGCGTGCGTGTATGACTAGAAATGTATGAACGTTAACGAAGCGAAAGGAGTATGTAAGGATCGTAGCAGATGGCCTTCTGTAGTTTCTGCTTACCCCCATGAGAAGGTGTGAGGTTATGTATGTATGTATGATGTCCAACATTTCCTCTGAGTCATATCCCACCACAACTCTAAAATACCGAGTAGCCTAAACCACGAACCGACTCCTCAAAACATTCAATCTAAAGCGACAAATTACACACTCAATAAAGAAATCATACACATCAAAAAGGATTACAATAAGGCTCGAAATGGTATTCGTAACACACGGACCATGGGAACTTAGCTCGGGACACGACCTTACAAATTATATGTCAGATGAAGAACGTGCGCGCTTGACAGCAATTTTCATTTCATACGAAGATGTCACGTCGTATGTAAAAGGTCAGTTCGGAACATCTAATTTGGTAATTGCATGTAAAATGGACATAAGTGTTGTAAGTATTTCTATTGTGATTGGGACATTTAGATGAAAAGATACAAGGCTTCTCATGGGATCAGTTTTAAATAGCTTTCCTTATATAAAATTGACTTTAACCGAAACAACGTGAACAGCTTTTTAAAAAACTGTGTAAAAAGTAACGTTTCTACGTCCCCTTAAAATTTTACAGGATTTGTTGAACTGAATTCTATGAATCGTAGTTTTGGTGTTAAATTTACTGACTTGGACTTAGGTGGCTTACGGCCTAGTAATTTAAGTATCGCCATTTTCGAAGTAAGTCTACGCAAGAACATATAAGTAGGTACTTCTATATATCCTACACTAGTCGACGGCTCGAACTCGTTGGTGGGCGTTACTAATATGCATGTTAATTAGACTATTTTTTTTTTTTTTGTATTTATTTATCTAGTTTATTGAAAACAAGTGCGTAAAATTTCATGAACAGACCTTTAGGCGCATAGATATTATGAAAAAGCTACTGAATAAATATTTACTCAAAATAAAATTATTTGAACTATTGAATAAATTATCTATTCCTACACGGTTTCTATTTTGGCATTTTCTTATTACATAAGTTATTTATTTACGCCCAAAGACGAGTTAAAATTAGTTTTGCAATATGAAAGCTTCGAAGCTCATAACTTCCAAACCATTTTTTTTCCAATTCTGCTTCCATACGGGGCCTAGATACCTAATGACAAGACAAAATTATTTAATTTTTTGGTTTGAACGTAAACCGTCAAACAGACGAGTAATCACCATACTACGTTTGTATGGAAAATTACCGACTAGCGTACCCTTAATGCTTTCATATTTGACAGGATCGCTGAAATTGATTCAGTCAATGTTTAGAAGGCCTCATTTGTTGAAATGAAATGGGATTTACTAATAAACTTACCCCCGAATACTGAAACGTCACTCAAAATTTAAGTAGCACTTATATTTAACAGATACTCAAAAGTGACGTTTGACAATACGAAATCTAAAGTTTAGGAGCTGCTCAAATGTTAAGCAGCACTTAAATTTTGAGTGACGTTTCAGTATTCGGGGGTTAGACTTTCATATAACTTAGCGCCAATGCTGTTTCAGAAATAGTTGAGGTGACATTCATGTAGATTGTTATGATTGTCAAGCAGTTATAAGTTTTATGGCTTATGAATTCCTAACTAGTGTAGATAGATAATAATATGCAGGATTTTATTTTCTATTGACAGTTTGGTTTTGTTTTATTTTATTTTCTATTCACATTGGTTGAAAATTCTCTATATTTCAGGTTTCGGTTACGGAAGGATCCGGATAGCTCTTCTTACGTAGAGAAATTCATTTAGGTACTCGTATTAGCGATGCTACGGAGTACTAGATCCAACCAATACTAACTAAGACAAAATAAAAATCAGCCTAGCACAATTCGAATCACTTGTAGGTAGGTTAGTAAATCGTCTTATCTAGACACAGTCTACATTACAAATCGCGTATAACCACATATGAATACAGGGCAACCTACTTCGCGTAACTCCAATCTGCATACAAGGCATTATGTAATCGGCCGAGTAAAACAATAGCCTCTATCTATTACATTCGGAACACTGTTCGCAACTTCGCACACGTTCGTGCGATATCATTCGCGTCATCGCAGAACGTAGGTATGTAGGATTGTAGGTGGGTATTTCCGGGGAGTAGGGACCTAAGTGTGGAGTAGCTTTACACATGTTTTGTATTTAGAGAAGATGGGCATTATGTAATAATGTTGTGGTTCTAGCATGGTTTAAATTCCCTCAATGTATTATAAGAGGCGAATGAACAAGAGTGATCTTAGAATGTACCAAATTCCAGTGCATGGTATTAGTGGTTAGCATTTAAGTGGTTGCAAAGTGATCTAACAAATAGGCAACAATATTGTGGAATGCATCATTGTGTCTGATCGAGGATTTTTGAATGATTGAAGAACAGGAATCACATTCAAAAAATTCAAAAAAACGCGTATAAGTCCAAACTACCAATATAGTTGGAGTACCACAAGATTGTATCTTGGGTCCGATTCTATTTTCACTCTAGATTAATTTTTGCAGAACAGTATATTTCTCTATAAATTCTTATTTTTTTTAATGTCAAAATCGAACCTCCACCTATTGACTACTTCAAAGCCCCGTCTCATACCACCAACCACAGTACCACAGAAAATGCATAATCAGCTTTACGTAACCACCACGATCAGATACCGTTGTACCTACCAGCAGGCGTGGCTATGGGCGGGCACATTCTAATTCAAAATGCCAGTTGTAAGTCACGCGAACTTAAAACAGTTGCGTTTCTGATAAAAACACGCGAGATATAAAGTAAATGACTGATTCATGAGTTGTGACCTAGTTTTGTAGCGAAGGGATTTGAAGGGATTGGCTTTTATTGGCTTAATAAGGGGTAAACAGTGTGAGGGAGTGTGAGTTGCAAGTCACGTCGTATGATACCCTACAAATATTGTATTAGTTGCATAATGCTGTTCCACTAACTAAGTAAATACAAATATAGATTAGCTCTGGTTTTCGATATTTTTTTGGCATGGTGGGTAAATGAGTGATCCCTACCAGCCTTGGTTCTACAAGAACTAGCGAAGCCAAATTAATGCAATATAATTTATAAAATAGTTGAAGTTGACTGTCCACGCGTTCGTGTTCACCAGACGTTCTGAAACATGGTTGGAAGCTCTTTTAGGCTACCCCAAATTATGCTAAAATTAGGTTAGACACAGATTATCCTAAAAAAACAATACAATTACATTTAATAAATATTATGTGAATCACATAATGACGTAATATAATAATCGAATGATAACTTTATAATATTTAGTAGCGTGCATGATTTTGACCTATGCGTTGCAACTAGTTATGTAATTACAACATTTACACTTAAGCTTTAATGATGTTACAACATTGTAATTAGTAGGTATGTTTGATTAGCAATCATCACGCTCAAAATATTGTTTAGCTGCGTGTCTTCTTTCCTCGAGAAGTGCACGCAAATCCGAACCTTCTGAACACCTAGGTCAATAATAATTTTTTTTCATTTGTTAGAAAAGCTAATTCGTTGTAAATAATGTTTACGAAACTATTCCTTACAGCATAAAAACCGATCATTGTAAATTGACAAGTCTTGGCTACTGAGGCACAATATTAATGATTACAATTATTAAATACCTGTCTTAGATATATTTTATCGTTACCCCTGGGGCACAAAGCTATGACGACTAATTACAAAAATAAGTAGCTATAACATTAGCCCCTTTCATTCCTTATTAATAAGTCTCCCTCAACGAAAAATTTAATTAAACTTGCATTAAAATACTCTATTATCAATAAACTTTTCTCCTTCACAGTAGGTATATAGTATGTACAGAAACAAATTTCTCACATTAATCGCAATTTGTTTACAACAAAATTAAAAGCATTGGAGTCAAGATCGCGTGCTTGTCCCCACTTAATAAACGCTACCTTTTACTTGGCCTAAGGTGCATGATTGTTTTATACGATCATTATAGAACATTAAATTAGATTTCGATTAAGAATTGACCTCTGCTTTGAGATATCTACAAATAATTCCCTATTTACTGAACTAATACCTGAATAAATTTGCTGCTAAATCTCTTGGTAATGAAATGAAACGAAATTGTTTATTCTTTATATAGGATATCAGAATCACTTTTACACGTCATATTAAAAAAGTATTAAAATAAGCTGGATGAGTTCGGCGTTTTCTATCTGACTAAAACTCAAACTCAAAGCATTTATTTCAAATAAACCAATTGCAGGCACTTTTGAATTGTCGAGGGTTCGGTCAGTCAGGAATATGAAGCTAGTTTGCGAAGTAGGTAACTATGGAGAAGAACGGGCAAGAAACTCCACGGACACTCTTTTAAATCAAAATATGGTTACAATATATTGGTTACATCATTCATGTTGAAGTTATACACATATATAACATGTGAGCACGATGCAAAACATCAAAAGCGTCCGTAATAGAAATAAAAAACACAATTCAAAAATTTAATTTAATTAAAATCGCCATAGTAGCTAAGAGATGACCAGTCCCTACTGACGGCGCCTGTTCACGAACATGACGAATGGATTAGCACCATTCAGCTCAACCACTTTGAAGGGAGCTAAATGATCTAACGAAACTATATGTCAGCGAGACATCATTACAGTGAGCATGACATACTCTCAGCCGCCAGGGGACATTCCAGTCAATGAATGACATACCCAATACCTAAATGGTAGTATTAAATTCGATACTCACACATGTGCTATGCAATTATACAATGCTACGAGATTGTATTACTCTGAGAAGAAAGGCCGAAACAAACTCAGAGGTCGCAGTCTCTTTTAAAGTCCAGACATAATCTTGGTCAGGCCATATGAGGACCATGTAGATTAGTGTAATAAGATGTTGCTCTTTCTGTCGACTAATCACTACTGTTTACATGGGATTCTTCAGTAGATAAGCTGATTAGAGACTTGTTCACCAAACTTATATTGCTCGGGAAAAAGCTCAGGCACATGCAAAAACGTTAAGAATACCACTCAACGCAATTTCGAGAGTTGCTTGTATAGCGAAATCTCTACTACAAACATATCAAACTTTTTTTTATAAAATATGAAAAAAATCTAACACCAAGACATTATTAATTCAATTAATTATTTTGAGCCTATTAAAAGTTCGCTGCCTCCATTCCGATCTACACCACATTCGCGTAAAACAACCACCATCCTAAAAGATATCTCAATCGTTCTCTCAATAAATTGATTGGCTTAATAAACGTCATTAGTCTTTGAAAGTTGTGTTTAAATCACTCGACAGTTGCGTGTTGCGGACGCTACTCGTGTTCGCACGCAACGCTTATCGTTGCGTTATGGCTTTGGGCTAATTTTGAAGATGGTGTTTTACTTGATGTATGTCGCTATTATGTGAAAATGATTGTGTTGAAAATCATAAAATATTTTATTTATAATTTTATATGTTTTGTAAATTTTACGTTGATCCTAGCTTTGAACATAGCTCTAGACTGATACGAGTAACACAGTCACAAATTGAGAGAGAATTATGCAATCATACCATTTCTAGATAGGTTTTCCAATTTCAAATCAAATTTGAGCGAATTATAACGACCCAAAAAAGCAAAAGCATTTGAGTGATTCACGTAGACGCCCTGAAGATCGTGCAATTATTTTGGGAACGGTAAACATCACTAGAAACAAAAAATAGCAACCGCCAGCAAAACTTACAATAAACAAAGTTCTCAGACAATAATAATTCAAAAACAAAACAGAAATAAATCATAATACTCTTAATGACAGCGTACTGCAGTGGGAAAATGATAAAAATTATATTGATTGTGGCGCAATCGGGAGCCATTAAAATAGTCAGATTGATTGAATTTCTCATGGAGCCTGGGTACAGTTGTGAGAAACAAGCTAATCGGTAGCCATTATGCAGGGTAAACGATCCTGTTGCCTTCTTGTTTTACAATAATGGTTATCATTTTACGTGATTGTATGCACTGAGACCCGATTCCATGACCACGCACCTAAGATATTTAAATGGTCATTCAGTTATCCTCTTTTTCGAAGAATCGATGATAGTTTAGCTGTTTTTACATTCCTAGGTACTCGTATTTGATAATGTCTATTCTGTAGCAATTACCATTTTAACAATCCATTCTAAAATTATAAATTCGAAAGTAACTCTGTCTGTCTGTCTGTATGTTACCTTTTCACGGCTAAACCACTAAACGGATTTCGATAAAATTTGACAAGGAGATAGATGAGGTCCTGGAAAAGGACATGGGGTACTTTTTGGCTCAAAAATAATCCTAAAGGGGGTGATATAGGGGATGACAGTTTGTATGGGAACATTCCCAGCATTCCTTAAATTAGGGATATGTAAATAAAAATGTACGCTTTTGGAAAGAAATAAAGAATTACGCATTTCAGCGTTTATGTTCTTTTCAAGAGATTTAAGAGATTGGAAATACAGTCATAGTCCGTATCTCGAATTAACATTTAGTCTTTATTTCATGAAAATCGGCCCACTCTGTCAAAAGTTATTACAATTTAAAGTCATTAACTAATCTTTCTAACATATAGGTATTATGTGTTCAATGGCGGCACTGGAATAGGTATTACAGGTGATAATAATAGTAAAATGAATCATTTGTATTTTAATTAAGGCATTTAGAATCATATAAACCTGTTTTATTTATTTTAAAAACCGAACAAGTGTGAGTGTGACTAGCGCCCTGAGGGTTCCGTCTCAAAGTTGTGCTTGTTTGGCTGCCCGGATTTACAAATCAATACCCTAATTACGCAATACACGACCAATGGGAATTTGAATCGTTTTGAAACAAATTGCTAATCCATTGCTACATAAGTTTGAAAAAAAAAATCTGCTTAACAACGTAATTAGCGCAATGAATGTTGTTGAACTGTCAAAATAAAACAAATTTGTCGTAATCGTTTACGAAAATGTGTTGCGTAATTAGATAGCTGGATTAAATGACAAAATTAACTTTTCAATTGAATAGTGTAATGAAATACAGACTAAATGTTACTTCAAGACATCATCATTCTTATACATACTCGTATTACCAATTTTCAGATTTTCCTCTGTTGACCTTGACCTTGCTTCTCGCTAAAATTCATGCTGCTGGGCAAACGGGAAGTACCAAATAGACTGGTTTATTTACGAATGTCAAAATATGCGGCATAAATGCCGTATTTTTTTATTGCGTTGACTTGGAAGTTTGATTTTCGTTACAGCTCCAAGAGACCGTAGATCTTAGTTATTGATATCTATTTCAACTTGATGCCTATATGCGTTCCTGAGAAAAAGGGTCTTGACAGACAACAAACTCAGCCTTAAGGGGTTTCAATTTTTCATTTTGAGGTACGGAACCCTAAAACAGATTGTAACGGCAGAACGGATTTAGCTGAAAGGCATACCGATAGGCCATGACCTGGTTTAGGACTTTGAATCCCGGTAGCACGTGCCTGTGGGATATTTTCCGATATCCGCGGGCGAACCGCGGCTTCGCCCGCGGATGTCGGAAAATATCCCACAGGCACGCAAAAGTTAGTGTTCTATAAAATGCTTATGAGTCTCTTCATTATTTTTTTCCTTCAGTTAGTCAATGTAAGCTTCTCGGTTTTCTTCAGTGTCTCAATTTGCCCTTTTACTAGATATTATTTAGTGAAGTATTAGGTTGTATTGAGAAAAAATGAATTTGGAACCGAAGAACGAAAACCAGTGTGCATAATGATCACAGCAAACCTTTTAATTAATTAACTCCAACAAATACCCGTCACAACTAAATAATGTAGGTATCGACAATAATAGGTGCTTGTACCCCACCGTTTAAGGATTATTGAAATCATAATCTTCGGTAAGGAATCATAGATCGTTATAGCCACGATTAATATGTAGGTAGGTACTTATTTTGCAATTTTGATTCGATACGGATAAGAGCAGCGTGATTATAATTATGTAGGTTTGTAGTTTGAATTATAATAACTGTTCCTACCTACCTAATGGTGTATGTTCTATACACGTATACCGAGATACATATTCTAATACCTAGATGTTTCTTAGGTATCTGTTTTCAATGTCAAGTTTAATCGCTTACTGAGAGTCATCTGAAAAGTAAATATACTTAGTCTGGCCATAAATACTGATACAATTAAAAATGGGAAAGATATTACATTTGAATTTGGAATCTGTCATTTTTATACGATTGTTCATTGAGTTTTCTAATTTTGGCGCGAATATTTTGTACAATATTTTGCGATATTAAAATGGAGTGGGGTGATAAAGAGAACCGAATCGCTGTGATTGCATTACACAAAGTTGGTATGGAGCCAAATGCAATTTTTAAAACTCTCTATACTCTATTGATAACTGGCCTCAACGTTTAAAGGACTGTATTGCAGCCAATGGAGACCACTTCAAATAAGCTTTTTATATTTTAAATTGTTTTAAATTTATGTATTAAACTAGCACACTGTAAAAGTATCTAATAAATATTATTTGGAATAAAATTTTTTTTTTCTTCGTGACAATATTAATGGCAAGACTAGGTATTATCTTGTATATATAATTTAGACTTATTTTTGATGGCCACTCCCTCACCACACGGTCATATTCTATAATAATTATCTTTCAACGTTGGTCAATAAAACAGAGTATCACAGAAAACTTGACCTATTTTCTATTATACGAGTAGGTATGTGTTTGCATTTATTGTCATAGAAATTACACGTTTTCTATAAGGCTTGTTCTTAAACAAGTTATTTACATTATTTTTACAATGATGGACTTGGCTTTGCCAATCTAACTCTGTCCTATTTCTGAACATATTTCACTAATAGGTACTTAAGCGTCTCAAAATATTAGATACTTGAATCAAGAACTTAATTAATAACTGAGGGTGATTCCCGTATTTTTAAAAACGTTTGAATTCTAATCCAGTCGCAATCTATCAAAAATATTTCAAATTTACCCAAATTTTTGACAATTTTTTTATACTAATTGTCGCCGAGATGAGATTGCGACAAGATTTTGAACATTTTTAAATACGAGATTTGACCTTCTGCTATTTTTATCTTATCACATTAGCATTGCGTATTATAATATCAAACACTATTTTGTAAATACCGTGAGAAAAATATGTAAAGCGGCAAAAATAAAGAATTTGGCGGGACGGCTTGGTTCACATCGTCGATTATTATTTGGTGCATCATTATTATATTTATATAGAGTAGTAAACTCCATTAATTTAAGCTGTCTACAATACTTGGTATCTTCTATCTATCTAAAAGAATGAAGAAAGTTTTGGAATAGGGAACTTTAGAGATTTAAATAATGACTTTAAAAAAATCATAAAAATATATTTTATCAGGCCGCATCCTAATCTTATCACAAGGACGTGAGTGTCGCTCTTTTTTTACCTACTACAGCTCAGGTTTATGATTTTTATATGAATATTAGCTGCACCCCGCGGTTTCACCCGCATAGTCTCGATCCCGTGGGAATATCTGAATATAAACTATCCTATGTCTTAATCCAGCCCATGGTCTACTCATGTGCCAAATTTCATCCAAATCTGTACAGCCATTTTAACGAGAAAGCGTTACAAATAAACAAGCAAACACTAGGATGACGACCGTACTCCCGCGACCAATCAAGTCACGTTTCTAAGTATTTACCTCATCATTCATATAGGTACTCCAAGATCGCGTCAATCGTGTACCTACTCGCGTGACAGTCACTTGTGGTTAGGACGTGGGGTCCTTGCGGACGCAGAAATATGGTCCATAGAAACACGAACCAATGAAGAAATCACATTTGAACATTTACTCGTTTTCTTTGAACCGCACGCTAAACGAATCTTTGAATTCCTACTAAAATAATTTAAAGACACAACTCAGCTAAATGATCATACTTAAAACCAACTCTATATAACTTCCTTGCATTTTTTGCGCAAGGATCTGCGCACGCGTCTGTGGGTGGATTTTTTCACGTTTCTCCGCGATTAGGATTGTAAACTCCCATCGCAATGCTTTTTATTGTACCGACGTTGTATACACAGATAGTAGGTTAGTGTCACTAACTATAGCAAGATAGAACGATAGTTTTATTTGAATAAAGTGTTGCAACCCGAATTTTTTTAAATTACGAAAAAACTTTAGGTAATTCTGCGAATCTTCAGATATCATTAAACAAAATTTATAACTTTAGTAAACTTTAGTCTCTTGTAAATTCTTATTGAAATACTATGGTGTGTTGTGTTATTCCTGACTGAATTTTAATGATAGAAATCGTGAACTTTCAGTTGCAAAACCGACTCCTTAATTTACTTTATATTAAAATAATCCAAACTCTTGCACTTCTTGTTTATCAAACGAACACATTTCTATGCAAAGAAAACCCACTCATTATCAATTAAGTGTATCAAAATCAAATGCCGTCACAACAAACTTAATACGCATTATTACCCGACTGCGGCTGGGCGAATGGCAAAAAAACAAGTGTAATGCACGCCGCTCCGACTTACAGGCTGGGTGGACGATAAATTCCAATCAGGGCTCGCGAAGGCGCAAGGTCACTGGGTCGCGACCAGCTGAGTTAAGGGGTACTGCCTTTGAATATAATTGCACTTTTTTATGGACTGTGGAAGGAATGAAAGCGAAATGTCCAAGTATAAGGTGCTAAGTACCTATTACTTGGGAATTCGATGGATGAAATAGCCTTCACATTTTAATCGAGGACTTTACACAAATGCATGTCAAAAATCTTTTAACTACGAAAAATATTAATGTAACTTAAATTTCCAAACTAAAAACATGAGGTAGGTAACGGTTGCCTTCCTGTTTCAGTGTCAAAAACGGGCAACGATAAAAACATTATCTAAAGTTTAAAGATGGTAATATTTTATTTCTTTCTTAACAAATAAGTAGAAAATTCATTTATTTAGCACAGACTAAAAAGCACACAACACAACATATTGTAATACAAGTAAATAAGAAATAAAGTGTAAGTGCACTAAGAAAACTTTTACCATGGATTCAGTACATGATTCTGAAAGTTTTTGAAAGAAAACCATTGTTTGCTATTGTTATTGGAGTACGCTTTTAGTATAGGAGTAGTATAGTTATTGCACTTTTCATGAAACAGCAGTTTTTTTTTTTAAATAACCGAGGATAAATTTCAACGCACGGGGTTCAGAATCGTGTACTGAATCTATGGTAACAGTTTTCGCGTCGATGTCCCCGCCATGCCACCCTGTATAGGTAGTAAAAGTAGAGAAACTTTCACTACACACAAAACAATATTGTACCTACGTATGTATAATTCGTCACGCCCTTTTCACTTACAACGCAAGTAGGACCGCTCGGTACCAACAAAAGGCCTCCTATACTAAAAGCGTACTCCAATAACAATAGCAAACAATGGTTTTCTTTCAAAAACTTTCTTCTTCGACAGCCTAGACCTTAAGTATTTAAAGTTAATGCTCTAAGATTTCAATGGGAATCCATAACACATCGAAACGTGAAGTGCCTAACCGCAAACTATTTTCACTGGTGTTTTGAAACCGACCTTCCGTGTGTTCCCATTGTACCCACTGAAGCTTAATTAGCTTAAAATGTTCCTACTGCTTGCTCACAGGTGAGAGGGAGTGGGTTGTAATCTACTACGCTAGCCCAGTGCGGGTTGGTAGATGTCACATGTCATCAAATATAAAGTAAAGTGCCTGCTTAAGAGGGCGTATCCTAAAAGTTGGCAACGTCGCAAATAGCTGTCAAATATTTACCTGTTTTGATTAATTTGGCAATAATACTGTATGGAAATATGAAATGTTGCTAACTAGCGAACTAAAATATTGTTGATGAAATGCAATAATTAATATCTTAACACCGAACATTTACTTTTAAGTATTTGGAAACTTTCCAAATGCCTTTTTTACACCTAAAACGGTTACAACATCAAATTCAGTGCTATAATTGCAATTCATTTTTAATATTCTAGTTCGCTAGTTAGCCACATTTCATATTTCCATACATTAATATTGCCAAATTAATCAAAACAGCAAAATATTTGACATCTATTTGCGACGTTGCCAACTTTCTGAATAAACGCCCTTAAGTTCGAACCCACGACCTACAACTCATGAGTCAGGGCCGTCACCCTGCCTGTACCCACAAGTTTGTCCCCATAGCACTTTCACAATGAAAAAAGTCCATAATAATTTTCCTTTATCTTGCTGACTTTTCTCTAAAACTAAATGATACTTGTTAGTAGGGTGGCCCAGTGGTATCCACCCCGAATTACGAGTGTAGGTCGTGAATTTGAACCCAAGCAGGCACTTTACTTTTTGTATTTCATTTCATCATCATTGCTCCCAAAACGGCGAAGGAAAACATCGTGAGCCGAAAATTTGAAAACAGGTGACGTCCACCAACCCTCACTGGGCCCGCGTGGTGGATTATGGCCTACTCGCTTTAACCGAGAGTAGGCCTGTGTCCCAGCGCGACAGCGGTGGGAACATTACAGGCTGATAATGCTTATGCTAAATGATACTTATAGAACAGGAAAAGAATAAATAGTTATTTATGCAACTGTTGTATAATAAGGGGTATTAAAACACGAATGTGGGTTTTGGGTTGGGTGATAGTATAGTATCACATGAGTGATTTAATACCTAATTACTTATGTACAGTTGCATACAAGACTTTATCTACACCCATGTTATGAATACTCTATAAAACGTTCTGAAACCATAGGGTGTTGTAGTGTTGTAAGAACTATGTAAATTCATGGAAAGTTTAATTGCTGAGTATCTAATACCTACAAACAAACTATATATAGGACAATCAAACAAAACAAACAAAAAGAAAAAAAACGAAACAAAGTACTTAAAAAAAATGCAATATTAATATTGAACACAAATAATGAATACGACGTTAACTCGAATAACCACTACGTTTTTTTTTTTAAATTATGGCGCTGTGCTAGTGAGACGCGCGGGCATGACAATGTTCTTTTTTAAAAAGGAGATGCATAATGAAATTCAGTACAACATTATAACCCCCGTTTGGATGCTATTATGGTGACACTGGGTGTTTTAATGTTGGCAACAAGCTAACTGTTTCAGAAACTTTTATAGAGGATTTATAGCATGGGCGTATATAAAAAAAAAACTTAGGTATTTGTTTGAAATTGACAGAAAACCTTTACAAACGTGAACATTTAGTCCATTGTACAACACAGTTACCGACCTGAAACAAAATTCCCGCTGGCCCCATTCATCCTAACCAATATCATAAATGCGAAAGTGAGTTTATTTGTTTACTATTTTTGCTTTCACGGTAAAGCGGCTGAACAGATTAGGATGGAATTTGGCACATGGCGAGACCATGACCTAGATTAGGACATAGGATAATTTTTATTCCGATATTCCCGCGGGATCGAGACTTATGCGGGTGAAACCGCGAGGCGCAGCTAGGTGTTCTATATTATGGCCACCAGTGGAGACACTACAGAAGAGTCAGAGATGATTTGACAACAGAAGATGTTAGACCGGTTCAATTTTACCTATCCAACAAATGGGAACTTTGCGTTGAGGGTAATGGGAACACACCATCTTTCGGTGTTTCAATTCTCCATGCTCATGTGCAAATGAATGAAAACGGTGTGTAGTTGCTTATCGTTCTGTACGAATTCTAAGTTTCTAAGGGGTTATGGGTACTTAGAGTATGAACTAGTAACCTGGCGAACGTTTGCCATGCTTTTGCAATTATTACTGCCTCACTTACCTTTGTCAGTGACTGAAAATGTGCTAATGTTGCTTCTTGTTATGGAGGAAAGAGCTGGCCGCTTTTCTAAGTTATTTAAAACCTTCACAAATTACCTAGCTAATGATCCTGGGGCTAGTGTGAAAAATTAATTGCTACATCTTTGCTTGAGAAGGAAAAACACAGTATTCTTTCTACTTTTCAGCATTATAAGGGTCGCATTTTACAGGTTAACTGTAACGTCTATTAGTTCTCAAGTATCTTTAAATCATAAAACCAGAACAAGTCATAATTGGATCATTCACTTTATCTTTAAATACCTAGTTATCATTTATCTGAGAACTCTTACTTGTCCAACTTTCTTTGACTAAGACATATACAAATATCATAAACTTAATATAACATGTTCCTACCTGCTATACAACCTCCAAAACGAAAGGTCAAAGGTCATACATGAATTAATGCTAATCGAAACACACTCACTTACTTTTTTATACTATGTCCCATTCACTTGCAAATTCCATAATGCGCCTGAGGGCACGCTCGGTTTCCCACGGTATAATATATATGAAAAAAAAAAACATTAAAATCCAGCACAGGAAACTTTAAAAACCAAACCTTAAACAGGTAGTACTAAGTTTGAAAGTCCACTACGCCTCAAATTCCTTCAAGACTTTTTTAAACTGAGGTTCCACTAGTACTTATTATCGACTAAAATGCGTCCAAAGAAATGTTCAAATGTAATAGACGAAATTGAACTCTATACTAACGAAATAAAGGCTTTGATAATAAGCTAATGAAGAGATTAGAACGGTTTGCGCTTACGTTGTTTACGAAGAAATTTCTCTAGAGCTCTTTTTGATATAGCACGCGTCTGAATGTTAGGGTGCTTTCATAATACGGTCAAAGCGAGGATCCTTCCTGAAGCAATCGTCATCATTGAAATTAATGTTTATATAATAATTATTATTGTTTTATCTCCTCTAGCTTACAAAAAGGCTTTATCAATGGCCAGTTGAACGGTTTCTGAGCCCATTTGTATCCACAGGCTTTTCTGATTTTAATAGATTTTCTGTTGTTTGGTTTCATCTCATCTTTTACCAGTTTACTGTCATCATTCGAGGAACTTTTATTCCTAACGTTAGTCTGCCTATTTTAACGTTATCTACCCAACCCTCGGAGCAAACTGTTTGTCGGTTTTTATCTGTTTTTTTTCTGTATCTTCTGTTACCTACTCACATTCCTAGAAATTGTATTCACTGTAACTAAATAGCTACGTTCACTGCTTTACCAGCTATGAACCTCTTCCTCTTACTTCCAACAAAATCCATGTAAGATACTGCCATTTTAAACAGTACCTTATTTATCTCGGCTCGTGTGCCCGAAGTCCGACAGAACGTCGTGTCGGTCAAATTCCGACATTGAATAACATAGTGGGTAAGTACCTACCTATGTGGGTGTAGTTTTAATAATTTTACATTTGTTTTCACAACGTGGTTCACGACTGAAAACGTGTATTTTACCATTGGGTGTTTTTGTAATTTCTAACGTGACGATATTATCGTAAACGTCCACGGCATAATGATAACACAGGGAAATGTATTGAAAGATTACATGAGTGTCATAACGTGAACGTATTTTCATAAATTTTATTTACGTCTACGATAATGTCGTCACGTTAGAAATTTTACAAGCTCAAATAATTTTCTTGTACGTAATGGAGCGTAATGGAAAAATGATGTTTTTTAAAACTTTATTTTGTGGGTTACAAAAGAAAATTTTGTTCAATACATTTTTTGTAAATAATTGGAACAGTAATTCACACGTAATAATATCTCATACAAAAAAATATAATGAAATAACTACGGTGCCTATTTATAAATTCTCGAAAAACAGTTAATTACACACTATGTAAATACACAATTTTCTTTTTTATGTTATGACATCATTTTCTACGGTTAGCCTAGCAAGGTCAGCCTCATAACTGCCAGTCAAAAAACTAAAGCATTAACAATCAATATTTTACAAAAAACCGATAGCATCTTATTGATTAGTTGTGGCCTTTACGGAAATTAAGATATTCGTTAATCACAAGAATGCAGTTGAGGAAAAACTGGAAAAGCGACTCATTAAACCTCTATTATTTCAAGACAAATGAAAGACTATACGATATTCATTTCATAAAGTCCCTAAGCATTTTGATCATTTATAACATGTCATAATATTTTTCAGCCCTTCAAAAGCATACTCACTATGACTAAAGAACCTATTAATATATTTTTATTCTACCATGATTTTGCCGTCACCTGTAGAGGAGGTGGCGCATCAGTGGTAATGATCCCGCCTTACGAGTTGTAATGTAAGTTCAGCAGGTAGTTCGGGCAGCTAATGCACTAGGAAGTGGTAAAGGACGGGCATATTGGGGGACTGTCTTATGTAAGTTATATATTGCAATAAATAATTTTAGATTTAATTTTTGGCGTTAGAAAAGTGCTGATTCTCGTTTGAATAAATGACTTTTGAATTTGAATTTGTTCGAACCCTAGTTTGCGCTTTACTTTTTGTTTATTTCATCACCACTGCTCTCAAATCGGTGAAGGAAAACATCGTGAGGAGACATGTCCTAGAACCAAAAATTCGAAGACGTGTGATCAACTGATCATCTACCAATCCGCACAGGGCCAACATGGTGGATTACAGCCTACTTCCTCTCAGCAGAGAAGAGGCCTGTATCACTGTCTCCCAAAAGTGGAAACGTTATGGGCTGATTGTGCTGGGCTTTTCTGTGCTAAACATTTGAGCACACCTTAGGGATTGCAGTGCAAAGTGCGCCTCAAAGAGTGACAGCGAGTGAAGAGGTCGATGAGACCATTGCCTGCCGGGTTGCGGGAAAGTCCGAAAGGGATACCGTGGCCCCCTGGCATTGCACAGGCAACAGAAGGAACATGGGTGGGTTTTAGTCAGTAAGAGTCTGATACGCCCTCCTGCTCCACCCAGAGCGGGAGACGTCGTTTGATGATTTCCCACCTAAAAAAAAAAAAGGGATTGCAGTGCAAAACGCATTGTTTTAAAATCTTACAAACTTTTTTAAATTTTCAGTAACTTATCTTTAGTTCAGACTACTTTTCAGATCTTAACTACAATACATGTAAGTTATATATTATAAACCTTTAATAACTATATAATTGTCGCTCCGAAGGTTATATAGAAGACAGGTCATGTTTTGATGTAGACGCGGGCGCATAAGTCAGGGGTCGCGTCAAACGTTCGACAAACTACGCCATTGTAACGATATTACAAAGTCCGAAGACAGCGGTAAAGAATAAAGGGGCTAGTGCGTTTTACAAAGATTGAATTTAAATTTTTAGTTGTGTAGTTAGAAAGTAGAAATTAAACAAGTTATGCATTGTTTAGAAACGTAACATATGCCCTCTGTGCTAAAACATCCACCCATTATCAAAACGACCCATAACCAAAACGACACTAGCAAAATGTCCTATTAGCAAATCGTCCTATGAGCAAATGGTCCTAAAAACAAAAGAACGGAAATGGTAGGTACAGTCATACCACACATAAATATGAGATTTTCAAAGGAATCATATTGTGTCTCGTCTTCTCGAGACAACAATCTTCAAAATTAAAATTTAGGATTCAGGATTCTTAATTATTACTAAGCATTTATTTACCTAGCTTTGTTGAATACCTTAGAGTCCTTAAAAGTGAAGTATAAAATACCAGTGCATTGCAATGTCCAATGAAGCAAATGTAGTTCTTTCGCCATGATAGGTGAACTCACGAAACAGTGTAAAATCTAAATCAAAGTCCTTTATTCAAACTAGACTGAGAATCAACACCTTTGGAACATCTAGATTACATAAAACAGTCCTCCTTCACCACTTCCTAGTGCTTTACCTGAGAAGAAGAAGTGACGTAAGGCGTAACAAACTCTCCAGTAGTACACGTGTCTATTAAGTTTGAAGAACTTGATTCTCTACAATAGTATGCAAAGTAATTAACATTACTTACTAAAGTAATGAACATTACTTAATTAACTCTTGTCATTTCTAAGGCCTTTTTATTATGTTTACCTGCGTGGACGTTGTATTTTAAAGCTACCTGTCATCTTTTCTATAGCAACTTCACATCCATGGGTCTGTTTTAAATAATGAGAATCGGGGCTTATATAATTTTTTAGCATTACGAGCATAGCTATTTAGATCCATAATAATTCGGTAAGCTTACGCTGTTTATTCGCTGGGCGTGCGTTATTTGTGAACGCCATCTATGGTTTCTCTTATACAACTCAATATTGAGGGATAGGATATTATAATATTAAACAACGGCACGCTATGAACACATGTCTCATCTATCTCCGAGTTTACAAAGGTATATTTTATTAAATTTGACAAAAACAGACACCAAAAATGTCACAAATGTGTAAAAGGTATCAAAATGTTCAGATACACTTTGTTGCGGCTGGCACGTGGTGAACATTCGTCGGACGCGTCGACAGCTCGTTGCGTTTGCCCGCGAGCGGCGCGCGCGCCTATTTGTGAACGCCATCTATCGCTCCACTTGTACAACACTACAGCGCTGTTAAGGCATAGAATATAATCGAGTTTTGAGCTCCAAAGCGTTGAGCGCCGAACTTGGCTACGTGGCTACGTTCGTTATGGGCTACGTTTTTCAGGAACGGGAATATAAGTAGGGTAAGTCCAGGATAGCTGCCCCACTTTTTGATAGGAAGCCATAACTTATTAATTAATAATCTATAGGCAATACGTCTTTTGCATATGGTAACTTTGATCTTTAATCTATGATGGTACCCCTTTTGTTTGTAGATAAGTTTCATAGATTTTGAGGAAATTATGTATTTTTGACCCTCTCAAAAGTAGGATAGATGCCTACCGTGAGGGATAGAAGACTCGTAGTAAAATTGCGTCAAGGGATAGAAGCCTACCGTGAGGGATAGAAGACTCGCTGTATTATGCTTCAATATTATATGCTAATTGAAATAAAACAGACTAGTTTCAATGTAATCAGTTTGTATTCAATGTTTTAACATTAATTTGTGACATCTTTTATAATTATATAATCTAGAATTCTCCAATAAAATACTATTTCTTAAAGTCTTGTGAAATAATAATCATCTTATACATCTACACGCAATCAATATACTTACTTTTCAGAACTAACATAGATAATTGTATCAGTCTTATTCTTCTTCTTCTTATTCTTCTTTTTCTTATTATTCTTCTTCTTATTAATCTTCTTAATTATTCTTCTTCTTATTATTTCTTAATCATTTTATGCCTAACACATAGTATTAAGCTATAACTTAAGTTCAAACTGTGATGTATCTAAGAGCGACCGATTTAGTCAAAAACAAACTAAGGTTAACTGTTCGTTGTTATTTTTTGCAAATCGTCTTCTTAATGTCCGTGAGGGTATTCTGTAAGTTTCTGGCTATTTATTTTACACATTTCTCATTTTTGGTAATGTCTTGAAAAGCCACGCTTGGTTTTCTTTTATATTTCCGAGGCATTTCTTCCACCTTTGATATGAAAACATTAATATAAATAGTTAGGGATAGATGCCCCTAAGGGCATCTATGGCTACAGCAGATAGGGCAACTATACTTTTGGCACAGGATAGATGCCTTTTTAAATTAAAAATAAGATTTAAATAAATCTATAATTTAAAGCATTATTCCGTGTACTTTAAACTGTAATATCATCAGATAAATTTAAAAAAAATAAAAATTTTAACTGTGTAAAATGATATTCAATAGTAAGTACTTGCGATTATAATTTCAACGCTTGCTGAGGTCTCGCCGCGGAAGATTTTTACACACACGGACGAAACGCGTGCGCGTCTCCCCTACGGTTGTTGTGGCACTGGGGTCTCCGGGGGGGTGCTTCCTATTGTATAGTACGATTTTAGCCTACGATATTTCTAACATTGAGTATTCAAAGTCGCGGCACCTATCCCATTGGGGCACCTATCCTGGAATTACCCTATGTCGGAATTGCAGAGATTACTATGCTTTCAGGTCATGTAGAACTATCGTGCTAAACGTAATGATGATAAAGTAAGATAACAGATTGTAAAAATAAAAAACTGTAACTTGATGCTTAGTTAGTTAGTTATAGGTAAGAAAAATGATAATGATAACACATACCTGAAGCAGAAGTACCTACATAATGTATAAATAAAATACCACTACACATTAAAAGACACATTTCTAGGCTTATCTTTTCCAACAGGAAAAATCCATTCACTCTTTGAAATGATTCGTCCATGCCGCCTTTACACTTGAGCAACAAATTCGAACTAGCAACAAAGCACAATATTACAATCTAGCCCTTAACATGAACGTTAAGTTGTAAATGCTAGTTGTCTCGCGAAGATAACTCGCTCACAATATATTTGTAACGAACAAAACTAGTTACTACAGATGTAAACTATTAAATTTGTCGTTAGCTGATATAAGAAACCTATTTGTTATTAACAATGTGCCCCATATACTACGACGATATTGTTGAAAAGGTTGTGTTAAAATGGGATGCAGTGTAATTTGTTGTGCTATTCTTGCGTGAAATATTTAAATTGGGTGCTGAATTGGTGATATCATTTCTTGGGGTATGAAATCATATTGGATTTAATTATATTGATAATATAAAATACATGAAAAAACTGTGAAGATGCAAAATATAGGTGCACTTGCGAAATAGTCGGTAGATTTTACAAATAGGTAGGAACACTTGTTATTCTGACCCTCACATAGTAATAGTAATAGCCAACAAATGCCATTTCCACCACCACCTCAGGATTCTTCATTTAATTTTGTTGTTTTCTGTGGAACAGACAAGTAGTGTTTAAGTTTCGTTTCGTTTTTTTTTTCGTTTCAGTTGTTTTGTTAGGGGCTGGACTACTGAGAATAATTTAAAACATTTTAATTGAGTACAATAACATAACATCACGCCTTGTTAGGCAGAGGTGTACCTATAGTACCTACACCCACATTTCGCCAGTTATGTTTAAGTCCCATGTAATAGGGGGCGAGCCTATAGCCATCAACCGGGCTCAAATTCAGACTCCGGGCTGCTACTGAGAAATTCCAGAAAGAAAAACCCAATGACACTTTTTCCCGACCTGGGAATCGAACCCAGGACCTCATATTCAGCAGTAGCGCTTGCTTGAGTATAATAATTGATTGAGTATTATTGATATGAATGGACATGATTGAGAATGAATAGTATAACAGTATAATAATTAATTTATTTGTTAATAATGACAAAATTTGTCTCCGTAGTTCAGCCCTGAACAAAACACCCGAACTACTAAGACTAGAGGTCTAAGAGGTTTTACTTTTCTCCCGATTCTTTTGTAGCCAGTTCCATAACGCAAATAGTTATTTATGCTACAAGTAAGGAAAGTAGGTGATTTCCAACGAGTGTTTAAGTCGACACGCGTCAGAAATCATCTTACGCACGTGTATCATGCAACGTTTAATGCATAGTGTGAGGAAATAAAAAAAATCGAGCGAGCCCTACAGTAGTCGCATTATGATGTGTAGCATCTGACATATTGACTGACGTATATAAATGATATAAACAAGATTTATGACTTTGACTTTCACTGATTTTGACTTTGACTTTGACCATCATCAACGCCATTGCCATCGTCATAGCTATCGTCATGATCATCGCCATCGCCATTGCCATTGTCATCGTCATCATCATCATCATCCAATTTGTAAAAAACAACACATAATAAGAACTGCGACGGGCTGACGATAAAAAAAATCAGAAAAGTAAAAAGCACTAGTGAAAAAAACTTTCCGCACAATTTGGCTGCTTGGAAAACGCTCTTTTCGAGCAAATGCATTGTAAAACAAATGAAACTACAACGTTGTTTTCACTTAAAATGAAAATGGAATGCGATTTTCACCCAAACTTTTTTATTTAAAAAGATATTCAATCGATCCATTCATCATACCATTTCAAATTCAAAACGCCCGAAAAAGTCATTCATTTTCTCACCAGCCTAAAAAGCACAGGTGAACCAAACACGTTGCTCATATCAAAACTTAATAGGGTCAGTGCGCCGGTTTCGCGACCACCTCCGGTAACCGACCACTTGTCTGACTAGGTTGCTTTAATTAACGATAATAACCTTTCTTTAGGACATAACAATAAAATATAGTATGTCTTAAATATTATTTGAATAGTTACATAATAAGAATTTACTAAATTTTATACGAACCGCTTGACCCAAAACAAAGAAAAATTACGCTAAATTCACGTGTTGACTCAGTGGTGTGTGAATGTGCTGCGCAAGAGCAAAAAATTAGCAAGGCGCGCGGCGTTCCAAGCTAAGTTTTGCTACTTATTTTAAGTTTTTTACTCAAATTAGAAACGTGGGTACTTCAATTATGTATTGATTTCAATTATTTAATTGCATTTAAGTCAATTTTTACCATATATTAAACTAAAACCCAGTGGTCGGTTACTGAAATGCATATTTTAATAATACGTTAGAAAGCGACCAGATGGTCGTATTCTGACTCACACAGTTTTATTTTGTTTTGTTTAACATGTTCTCAATGTTTTATTTAGGGTTTTGGTGTTGTAAACGCCTAAACTTGCAATTCTTCAGTAAACGACCATGTTTTTTTGATAAAACTTATTTAATTTATCCACAAATATTGGTTCTAAAATGTGGTCGCTATGTGATACAGTTAGAAAAGTACGATACTAATTTGAGACCACCAAGATTTAGTACGAAAAGAACGATGGCCGCAAACTAAAGTTTAGCTTAAGTATGTTCAGTATTCGAGCACATGTGATTATTTGATTTAGTTTATGTAGTTTTTTTCAAGATGATGCCTTCGGAAGCAAGTCCCTAAAAGGAAGAAAAAGACTTGGAGCATTGGTAAACAGTTTCAGGGATATCAGAGGCCAGAACTGCCCATATTTCGATGGTGTCGAATGCTTTATCGTCCACAAATGCCAAACACAGTAGCTGATTATACTCCTCGATCTTTGCAGTACTTTCTCATTACAATTTGCCGAACAGTATGGATGTGGTCTACGGAACTAAAGCCTTATTGAAATCCAGCTTGTTCTGGTGGCTGGGTCGTCAAGTCTCCTGGTGAGAGGGTTCGTGACGATTCTTGAGAACAGCTTGTATTCGTGGCTCAGAAGTGAGATGGGTCTATAGTTCTTTAGCAAGGTTTTGTCACCTTTTTTGAAGAACAGAACCATCACACCTCTGCTCCACGCCTCGGGCGTTATACCCTCATGGATAACGGAGTTAAAGAGACTCTCTAGCTCTCATGACTGGAACTCCGCCCGCTTGTCCGTTGCCAAGTGCGGATTCCCAATTAAGAAGCAGAAGCTTCTGAATACTGTCATTTTTTTTTATATCATTAACCAGTATCAAAGAATCCCTTCAAAGAAGATCGTCCAGGACAAATTGGTGTGGAACAGGACAAAGTGACTTCTCTATGCCCTAAAACTTGATAAATTTTTAGCTCCAAAGGGATATCGAAATTTGTACCAGGTTAAATCGCGCAACGAAAAAAAATTATTTTATTTGATTAATTTAATAAAAAAAGTTAAATCCGATGATTAAATACTATTTGTGTTGATGATTATTAGATGTTTGATCTAAAGTGAAAAATAAATAATATTTTGTATCCATAAAAGTGGTTTTATTACTTTATTTTTATGTTTTTTAACAGTGGTCGTAATCTAGCGTACTAGTGGTCGCCAACCGAAATAAGTGGTCGTTAACTAGCATTTCGGCTATTTTTGCACTTTTTCCATAATTTTTCATAATTTATGAATGGAAGCGTGATATTTTATATTTTATTTCACAACTAGACTATATTTAGAACCAATTTACATTGTCGGCAACTACTTTGCATGTAAATGGCGTATATTGTTTACATAATTTTACATAATTTTGCATAACTTCCTGTTGAGTGTAACCATAGACTATACAGAGTTTATTATTGGTAGTGACGCTTCGAAAAGTTGCCACTACATAATGCGCAAAACGTTTTGAGGATGATATTCTCGTAGCATGTATGTTTCCTTTTTCTTTTATTTTAATCACATTTAAATTTAATTATAATTATTATTTTTCTGTAAGTACGCTGTACTGTGTACAGTACTGCTGTACAGTGCCGGTACAGCGTCCTAGTTATTGTTTTTTGCTGCACCGAATGACGTCAATACGTCGGCGCCGGTCGTCGCTGAAAATCAGCGCTGGGGCTCTGTCTTGCATAGGGTCGCAGCATAATGCTGAGCGATAGCCGTTTTGCGTGGATGTGACGCATGTTTCCCGCAACCTTTTCTAAATTATATTTTTTATGTAAGCTCTTTTTTGCGTCATGTTCACCGCAAATAAACGTATTTTCTTTCTTTCTTTCTTTCTTTCATATTTTGATTCGTCCAAAGTTAGGAACTCAACTAACTGGTCGCCAACCGGCGCAATCACCCTATGTAAAATCAAAAGATTATCAGCAGGAACTATACATTGTTTTCCTTCACCTCCCTATTTGCATACACTGATCGACTGAACATCGAGATTGCATTCATTTTGTTTTTATCCGTCGCCCATTCAGTGATGTTTTGAAATTTTACACCGTGAATAAATGCTTCGTCGATGTAGGTCTGGAACCAATAGGCGTTCTTTATGTTGTCATTAAGTATTAGATTAGTTGTACTGTTTTGTTTTGGGTTTGAAAGCCGTTGACTTTATTTTGATAGTGAATATTTATGGCTGAGATTGTGGTGTAAATTCAATAATTTTGAAGATCTATTTAAAATAAGCATAAGCGTCGTGTTCCCAGCAGTGCAACAGCAGAAAAAATTAAAGCCTGTGTGTTAGGTTAGGTTAGGTTAGTTAAATAAAGATATATTTTATCTCTTTTTTATTCAGTCAAGTTTCTAGTCTTTCCATAAATAAATAGTTTGTTTCAGAAATCCTCTTTTTAACTTTTTCAGGCAAAAAAAGTTTTTTATACTAGGGACTTGTTCATAAAAATGTTATTTTTGTTTCCATAAATGTTTATCAATGGAAAACTAAATGGTTTAAAAAAGGAAAGAATTAAACAATCTTTTATCCTCGTATGACTAGTTGAATTAAAATTACATTTTCGTCATGACCACGTCGTCGGTAGGTGAAGCAAGGTGTGGGCCCTAATGTTGTATTAATTAATATCGATATCGATAGATACCAAACCACATTATCGATAGTTATTTTCTTTAAAATTTTAGAAACTCCTTATTAAAGTAAGTCACGCGGACAAACAATTTAAAATCACAAACTTTAAGAAGAATGGCGTTAGGGGAAATAACATTCATTTGTCTAGATACTAGTATCTAAACTAAAGATGACAGTAACTTGGTAGGTAAATTAAAAAGAGAAAGACACTGCAATCAGGATGCATCCTGTTAATAAATAATAGTTTAAAAAAAATAGGTCATCAAAAGCTTAATTCAACTTCAATTAATCAGTGTTGGACAATTACAAATCAGCACCTTCAAAATAACGGGTAATTACCAAGTTAGGTATATCAATCATCTCTCATTCTCATCTCATAAGTAATCGTACTAATAAACT
This sequence comes from Xanthia togata, assembly GCA_963853775.1. Lineage (NCBI taxonomy): Eukaryota > Metazoa > Arthropoda > Insecta > Lepidoptera > Noctuidae > Xanthia > Xanthia togata. Next base: position 10,585,041 of record OY970806.1, read on the forward strand.
CACATTAGTTTATACTTTGATGACTTACATGTTAATGTTTGATATCATTAGTGAAGTGAAACAACTGACATTATTAATTTACTTTCACTTTTCGTTACCTATCATTATTTTCGTTTTCGACATCCGTCAATTTAAAACTTAGGTCATAAGTTAGGTAATGCTAGTTTTCATCAAAACTCCACTAAATTATTAAAATGCATAAATTAATCTATCAAATAAAGATTTAAAGAAATCATCGTAAAATTTTTAAACGTTGTTAAACTTATATATATTATTGAAGCTATCAATCTCATCACTAGACGGAGCTGAGGCTTGCGTGACCTCTGCCCTTCGCCCGCGCACTTCCCCCCTCCCCTGCCTTCCTCGGACCCCGCAAACCGCACACATGACTCGCTCTTAGCGATCCCGCCCAACACCTTTTTGGTATCAACGGAAAAAATCGATACCGAATTTGTATTCGAATTTTTAAATCGATTCGATAGTGCGATTATTGTTGATTTATTTTGTTTTTGTAAGTCACGATGGAGTTTTGTTTGGTTTCCATTTAATTTAAACGTCACTTATACTTCTGCAGTTTCAGCCAGGAAACTGATATTACCTAGGGCACATCAAATTCTCTCCATCTGTTGTATGATACACTTAATAAAATTATACGTTGATACAGATAGAAGCTTCATTACAATGATGTAGGTAAACAATCACACCTTCGTCAAATTTTCACGGACGTTCAAAAAGTGAAACCAATCACAAAAATCGATACAATACATTGTTATAACAATACCGTGATATATATGACTTATCAGAATCGAATAAAACACAAAGCGCACGCGATCCAAAACATATGTCCGTCATTAAGACGCATTTGAATTTCGAACCACAAAATAATTCGAATTCCACACATTCAAATACAACACAATGCCTAACAAAGGTAAGCTTGACTCAATTAAATCTTAATTCGTACAAAGAAGTCGATTAATGAAATTAAGTCGGCATTTAGTCGATTTAACCATAGTGATGCCACAATAGCCCTAAATAGTAACAATCGAATGAAAAGATACTCGAAATCTCGACACAACAAAAGGTCTAACTAACCCGGCTTGTGGCGTGACTATTAAATTTTAATGACATGATTTATTCAAGGTGGTGTAAAAAAACACGAGAAAAGGGTACGATGTTACGATCCATTTTTCATATAACGCGGTTGGTAGCAAATGGCCAAATAAAAAATGTTTAACAGGCCGACACTTTATGAAAAACGCAGTCGGACTGTGTGTCGGCTTTGTCATCGGCAACAGAATTTATTCATGGTTACCTGTTGAGCTCCAGCAGTGAATAAAATATAAAGAATATTCTATATTTCTGAATTCATATTGCGTAAGATGTATGGTTACGGAAAGTCCCGGCAAGTTGGACTGTCTTTAGGCCGGGTCTGAGTAAACGATTATGTAAATCCTTTGGTCACGTCAACATCAATGGCACAACTGTCATAATAAAATTATTATAGAATGTAGATAGAACTAATCGTGTGTATGGACTTACGAGAGCTTTAAAATATTATTAACCTTTGATCTATGTTGATTCATGACAAAATATTTAAAAAAAAGGAAAAAAGTTGCACATTGAACGAGCACCTGATTGATAACTACATTTCATTAAATGAGAACGATTTTCTTCCAAACAAAACATAAAAATTATTATCCAACTATCAAAAATATAAAACAAATCGAGCCCGTACTTTCGTGCACCCATGATGCACCTTATACACAATATTTGGTCATTCTCTTAGTGGTAGCCGTCTCATTTATAATATTTTATAGAAATCATCTAAACAGAATTGGGAACATTAACATCGGTACAAAAGGTTGCCCCGATTTCATGCGTTTATACTAAATTGCTTATGATTAGTGTGACCAAACGGGCCTTGTTTTTTTTTTTCATGTTATATTTCTATTTTTTGTGACGTAAGTAATATGTTAGTTTTTGTAATTTTGGAAGTATTTTTAGTGTGTTTTGGTATTTTATAATGTAAGAAAAAATTATCGGTGTCGTTTTAATGAATGTTAATAAATATTACGAAATGAGAGACTGGTATCAATTAATAAAGTTTAGGTGGACATGTTCACGAATTGATAAACAATATTCAACATTGCATTTTTTTTACTAAATCCCTGTAAGTCTGTATTTTGAATACGTACTTATGTTTCAACCATTGCAGCATTGTGATTTTCTATGGTGACGAAAAAATTTTTGCAATACCTAAGTACTTATGATGGGTCCTCTCTAACGGGAGATTCGTGAAATTTGTAATGAATTCCCGTTGGACTAGTGATCGCAAGCGCTACTGCTGAGCATGAAGTCCTGCAGGCCTAACATGACACACACGACAATTACTCGCTCTCGCGTGAGTAATTTTTGTCTATTTCGGTCACTTTCTCGTTTTCTGACAGCACTTCCATACAAAATAGTCGACTCCTTCTGTCAAAATTGATGTTGTCTCTACAAACTCTAACATGGCACCATAGTTATCTCGATTTTTGACAATTCAACACGAGATAATCTCCGATTTTTCTATCATTTAGTCGTATTTACTCGTCGTCGATTTTGACGACGAGAAGAGTAGACAAAATTATGATACAAAAAAAAACTCCAAAATAACATGGCAGTTTCATAATTGTACTTATTTTAGTCATCATTTTATTTTACATTATATTAATAATGAAAATACTTAGTTTTAAACTACTATTTATATTGGAACGACGTGTTTTTTATGGAATTTTTCGTTTTTTGTATGGAAAATATGAAAAAATATTACCTACATGTTGTGTGTGGGTTTAAGGGTTTCATAAAGGGGGTCGAAATTTTCATTATTTTTGCGATAGGACACACCGTTTTCGAGATATAAGCAAAAGAAAAAAAAAAAAAGAGTATTGTTTTTGCACCTTCGAGGTGTTGGTGTGAATTTTAGTTCATTTTTTATCGCGATTAAATACTTAGACAATCAGCATTTTAGGTGAAGAACGTAAAATTCTGAATAGCAAAATTCCCATTTTCACTAAATTAATAGCTCAGTGCCGTCAAACTAAAATATAGTTAAGTTGTGTCACTTTAGTCTATTTCAGAATGGAAAATCGTCGGTTGACAGGAATAATCTAAATTTTGCTGATTTTTAGTCTAGTTTAGAGGCGTTTGTGACAAGAAAATCGGCACCATTGAATGAATGAAACGGAATCTCAAGCCGATGTTGCTATCATAAAAATAATTTGTTTTTAATAACTTGCAACATCGGTTTCTCGTCGCGAGATATAGAACTGTCAAAGTGCCTTTTTCAAGATATCTCGTCGTTTACGGTCATGTTAGGGATAAGAATGACGTCAGAATCGTAGACAAATTTCGACAAAACGAGATAAAGAGCTTTCTCGCGCTTGTCATGTTAGCCCTGCTGGGTTCAATTCCCAGGTCGGGCAGTGTTATTGGGTTTTTCTATCTAGAATTTTTCAGTAGCAGCCTAACCTGGAGTCTGGATTTGGGCCCCGTTGATGGCAATCGGCCCGGCTCCTAGTACATGAGAATTAAACATAACATAATAACATAATCTTCGGGGAATCAAGGCGTGATGTTATGTTTTATTTAATAAGAAAAATAAATTGTCTTGATCTAGAATAAAAGACAAACAATATTTTATGGATTCATTGGAAAATCCAATCCAGATACAAATTCATAGTTACAACACTAACTCAAATTATGTTTTTTCTAAAGAGCAGTTGTTTTAAAATACATTTGAAGAGGCGTATGTTATCCATGTTCAATCTACCTGTGTAGTACGTGGGCAGACAATGATTGTAAATATGAAATATTGTTATTGATTGTTATTAAAATAGTGTAATAATATCTCTAAAGTTTTTGAGCTTATTAAGCTTTTAAAAGAACGTCATGATTTATCTAATCAATTACTTTTTCTGAAAGACTATGAAATGAAGTAGGTAATAAGTGAATATGAAGTAGTTACTTAAAAATACTAGGAATTATCATGAAAAGAAGATTTCAAGATGATTCATATCATGTTATTCTAAATCGCTTTAAAATCAAGCACAGATGGTGAAATAAAAAATATTTCTTTTACATTGCCTAAATTAATTTTTCTAAAAGCCAACCAACAAAAGGCAGTTTATTAAATTATTTTAACAAAAAAATCTGTGAAACGAAAACGACAGACTTCGAGTCGCCGTCGCACAAATACAAGAGAAACAAAAAAATAACAAAAAATAAGCATTGGGTTATGGGGATAAAGTAGCAAAAACGGATAGTATTGTAAAAATCATCAAAATCTTTGCGAGATGTAGCCCTTGAAATTTGTTAAGGTCATCATGACTTTGCCTATTATTAGGTGCACCATGCTTGTAGAATGTTACAAGGACAAGATTTTGTTAATACTTCTGGGGCCTTATTATGAATTATTAATGCCATCATTAATCCACTGCGAAAAAAGGATGGTGCTAGCGGCCTCATATAGCTCCGTCTCTCACTCACACTGGAATAATGGTGGCATTCATGCGTCATAATACGGCCCCTGAAACAAGTTTAATCAAAAACCTTTAACTTAAACTTAATAAAATATAGTATAATTTTATAAGTTATACAGATATACTTACCGATTTTTGACACATCACATCAGGCATGCATTTTATTGTGATCAACTAATGACAGCTACAAGAAATAGTCTATATTTATAGCGCTATATTTTTTTCAATAAATAGAGAGAATAAGCGCTTTGCACTTAGTTTGTAGACTAGACGATGAACAGAATAAAATTCGTAATCCTTGCGTCTCACATTGCCCAATCGAAATCAGGACAGATCCCCACAAAACCAAAAAGAAAGGCGACCCTACCAACACACCCCCTCATGTCACCATACATTGTATACTCAAAAATGGTAGCGAATATGACATTGACAAAGGGTGTTGGGATAAACTTTGTAGGGATGAACAAAGATAGTTTTTTCCAACTTGAAGTGGCAGAAAAAAGTATAATTTATATGATTTTTAGAATGAGAGCACCTGTCGCTAATTGCCACCTTTTGGCGGCGATGGCTTTTGTAAAGAAATAATATGAAAAATACTGTATTCTTTTGTCGATATTAGAAGTTGGATGATAAATTTACATGCCTATTTCGTTTAAACGGTGGGAATTATTTTGCTTTTGTAAGTGTGAATATTAAATTCAGAAATTCAGAGCGTGTAAGTGAAATGAAAAAGACAAAAATTACGAAAACAATGGTTTGCTTACCGTCGTAAAAAAATTATTTTCAATTTATATCGGGACAAGATGAATGTTGATAAATAAATAATAAATAAAAAAATTATTGCAAAAAAGGTGTTGCAGTAAATAAAATAAAAAAAAAATCCCTTTACAAAAATGAACACTGGTATACAACATAAATGGTTGGGGTACTGTCCTCTTAGATAGGCTACATAATAGCCTAGATAGGCTACATAATAGCCTGTAGTAAAGATAAACAGTGCCGTATCCCTCAAGAATGGAGAAATCAATTGATGATGAGCAAAAACCTTAATTTAAAAATCAAGTATTTACCGATAAATTCCAAGTAAATCGTGCACACACGCCGACATAGGTACATACATACATCCATACACCCATGACATGACGTCAAAACATTACGTCAATAACATCACCTACAAAAGGTGGACAATCTCTGACATAACCCGCCGTCCATCAAATTACAAACACAGGCACATCACTCAAAACACAAAATCAAAACACGGGATAAACTGAACACCTATCTGTCGACACCGGTCAGGGGTCAACATCTGCCTGGATACATAACGACATTAATGTTATGTATCTCTATTCAATCAATGTTGCGTTACATGTTCGAATCAATCATCAATTTGAATACATTTACTTGTTATATTTATCTGTATCGAGTAACTTCATAAAAAGCGTGTTTAGTGCACGTGGCTCTGAATGAATGGGATGATGATTGTATCTTTTTGTTTTGAGTACAATTCAGGTTTTGTTCGGTAAATTTTGATTCGATTTAGCGTAGGTGTTGCAATGGATTGTTGCGGAATCATCGTACTGAGCAGTTACCAAAAAAGAAAAAAAATGCTAAATTTATTTCTCTAAAAATTCCGGTAGATATGATTCCACTAACACAAAATACCAATTTCCTAGCTAACGAAGGCGAACGTAAAACGAAAACAAAAATTATCGACCAAACAATAGTCCTTTCAAAGCACAGCACTAGCCATCATCGCGACAGACCCTTTCAGACGTGCATTAAAATCTACTCAGCACAACGAAACGTGGCAAGTAATAGAGATACCTTATGAATTACCGTAAAGAAATTGTCCGAATGTTTCATAAAACTGGTCGGACATTCGGACAATTTCTAATAAACCTTCGGTGATGATCAAGTGTGGTTTATTACTACGCAAGACACGCTCCACGCGAAACAATGAGTGGAACGAACACTTATTGCAGGTATTAAGCCCAGGTTTTCAAATCAATATTTGATTCTTTCGATTGATTGGACTGTTAGTGTGGTGATTAGTCGAGTCGAGTAATTTATAGTTTTAATTGATTTTGAAACATGATTGCGTATACCGATGGTGTCCGTAGGAAGATCTTTCTGGAATCAACTGTTTGTTTTAAAGAATAACTAATTTGATTAATAACAGTAAAGTATATTATATCCTCGTTCCTAAATTAGATTCACTAAAAAGAGCAAATCAAAATGACAAGGGATTATAGCAAGTTACAGAATATTATTAAAAAAAACTTTACCCTGTCTTTGCTGTCGCGCAGTCGGGTAAAAAATTAGGCAGAGATATCAGGTTAGTATAATTACATCTAAACAGAAAAACATTTACTTATTTTCCATGACGACAAAATCCTTCTCGACCAAAGCACACCGATAAAAAATATCAACTCGAACCTAAATCATCGTCTATATTCGTTCCCATCCCTATTCCTATTGTGCTGTACAGGGAAGTCGTAATATTTGTTAGTGAGGAGATATAACGACACGAGACAAAGGCATACAAAATTATCTGAAAGGACTCTACGTCCATCCTAGATAATATGTGTACGAACATATTACCCATTTAAGTCTTCAATTAAAATGTTTGCAGGTGGGTATTGTGGGACTAGGTTTTGAAGCTGAAGGTAGAAGAGAACCTTATAGGACAGACAATAATAGAAAATAAAGGCACCTGGTTAGGTTTTATTGTAAAGTGCCTACGTTAAAGGACCTTTGGGAAGCATATCTACCGCGGAACAAAAAAAAACACTGTTCAATCTATCTATATTTAAGTATATATTTATTTTTATCACGGCTGGTGGTCATGACTCTTATTGGATCTTCAATCGGGAATAGATAATTGATTAATTAATCTTTGCAATTATAAACTAAGTTCTAACTAAGGACTACTTATTAATCTACACTTTGTAAACTAATATCATAAAGAGAAAATTGTGATCGTGATTTTTTTGTACGTTTGTTTGTAATGAATAAACTCAAAAACTACTAGACCGATTAAAACAATTCTTTCACCAGTAGAATGCTATATTATCATTGACTAACATAAGTTATAATTTATAAATATATAACGCGGGCGAAGTCGCTGGCGGAAACTAGTAAGAATTAAATTGTTTGAAACAGTTTCAATCAAATAAAACAATTCTATGTAAATTAACATGTTATAAAAAATATAAAACATTTAACATATTGTTGTGAATAAACATATTTTCTTTTCATCCCACCATCTCGGAAAGAGTATTTTCATCCCACCATCTCGGAAAGAGTATTTTTAATCTTCAGTATCTGAGTGGAAAAGCCGTTTTTATTCTCTAGAGGATAAAGTAAATTGAATTTAGAACATCGTGTGCACTAAGTTTGTGAATTAAAAAAAACATTAAACCTATTTACTGCTACCTCTATGGTGCCGAATATATCATACAACTTTTTTTTAATTTGTTAAAAACTCAGACTCGGAACCTTCTTGGTGTTCTTTTTTCAATTTGCTTTGTACGCGGTTCTTTACGCGGCATTTTTTCACGTCATTGTTAAACCTTAGGTATATTAAAAACAAGAAACTTGAAAACAAGTGAAAAAACTAAAATGAGTGATTCTAGCGACGAGGAAGTTTGCTTGACGCCAACAGAATTGACTGAAACTGTTAATAATGCGCAAATGAGCTTTCTCCCTCAACAATCACGCGAGAAGTATTTAAAACAGTACGATATGTTCAACACGTGGCGACTAGCAAAAGGAGCCAAAACTTTCTCAGAAAACGTTTTGCTGGCATATTTTATAGAATTATCCGAGAACAAGAAAGCAAGCACTCTATGGAGTACGTATTCGATGCTAAAAGCAACAATAAAGATGAAAAAAGACAAACATATCGATACCTATCCTAAATTAGTGGCATTTTTAAAAAGAGCCTCATCTGGTCATCAACCAAAAAAATCGAAGGTTTTCACAGTATCTGATATTGAAAAGTTTCTTAACGAAGCACCCGATTCCGTATATTTGGCGGCAAAAGTAAGTCAGTTGCACATTCAGTATCTACTTAAGTATATTAATCTCAATTAAATAGTATACTTAGTAGATGTTGATAGGCATAATTATGCGTTCATATCAATTTTATTCATTTATCTACTACAATACTCTTTACGTTACAGGTTGTTCTTATTATTGGAATAAACGGAGCATGTCGAACTAATGAACTAACACAACTTAATGTCAAAAACATTGAGAAACATTCAGATGACTTACTATTAATTAATTTACCTAATACAAAGACAAAAAGAGACCGCAACTTCGTCATTCGCAAGGAATACGTAACGATTGTTGAGAAATATCAAGCCTTACGCCCGCCTAACACTCCAATCAATCGATTTTTTCTACAGTATCGCAATGGAAAGTGTGTTAGACAGCCTATGGGTACTAATAAAATTGGCAGTATCCCACGAGAAATAGCAACATTTCTTGAACTTCCAGAACCCCTGTTGTACACGGGTCATTGTTTCCGACGAACTTCAGCCACACTTTTGGCTGATTCCGGAGCTGATCTGCTGTCCCTTAAGCGCCACGGAGGCTGGAAGTCCAATGCAGTTGTAGAGGGATACATAGAGGATTCCATCCAAAATAATTCTAAAATATGTGAAGGCATCGTAGGAGCCATTACACTGAAAGAGCCTCAATCGGATCCTTGTACTGGCCCTTCTACATCAAAAATAAGCCGTTATGAAACACCTAACCATCTCCCTCTCTCTCCAACATTCACGCCAAGGGAATCCGATGAATCGGTACAACTATTAAGTATGACAGATAGTTTACCGAAAAACAGTACACAAGTGACTAACACCAATATTACAGTACCAAACAAAAATATTACACTCAATTTAAATAACTGTAGCAACGTTACTTTAAAATTTTCTTAATTATACCTTAGTATTATTTTGTTATAATTTAAAGATTATTCTGTAATACTTACCTGTCATAATGTAGTAATTAATACCTAAACTGAAATAAAAGTGTACCTATCTTGTGATTGTAAACGTTTTTTTTTTTGCATTTAGTCATTTCCTCGCTGAGGTGGAATGAAAAGTTACGTGTTGCACTCGAGTGCAAAGATTTTTCACCTCGTGCTCTTTTGATTCCCTCGCTAACGCTCAGGATTCTAATTTTGAATCACTCGCTGCGCTCGTGATTCAATCTTAGAATCCTTCGCTTGCTCGGTCATCAAAATTGAACACGCGGTTAAAAAGCAACTTTGCACTCTTGTATAACAAATAACTATTATTTCTTTATGTATTTTAATCCAAACTTCAACATACATTTTCACGAGCAACTAAACAAACAACATGCAATTTCTTTTAAAATGTAAACATAAAACGACATTACCTAACTTTATATCAACAGTAACATTCATTTTCAATCCAACAATACGAATTGCTCATAATATATCATCTGTTGTTCGACAAATGCAGGTAAATGTCTACAAATTCATATTCCGGAACAATTTGTCAGTCGGACATGGCAGTTTCTGCATAAACCTGGTGCTAATGTAATGTAAATTAGGTGTTGTGCAATCAATTTGATCTATTGTCCCGTTTAATTTATGATAAACGAGATTCTGGACATCTAAATGAAATGTGTACATAAATGTTTTGTCAAAATTTATCAATGCAGAATTGTTATCTGCTGAACAAGTGAACATCTGCCTTCTTGTACTTCGTGAGAGTTATCAGCCACGAAAGATCGTTTCGGGGACCCTTAAGAAATGACGAAATTATAAAGTCGGGAATAACTAAATGAATGAATGTTTTTAATTGTTTTTTTTTTTATATAGATTCTCTTTTATATTTTGTGAATGTGAGAACGTTGTAGGCATAACCGACTTTTAGATCTGTCGATCGTTTTCTATCTTGCTAAGTACCTGGTACTTATTGATAGGCCTACAGTGTCCTCTCATACCTATAAACACTGTAACTCGAAAAGATTGTAAATACCATTTATTTTTAAAAGAGTAACCGTGGAGTTTCTTGCCGGCTCTTCTCCATAGGAAACGACCAATTGGAACCGTGCACCTAGCTTCTGACGTTTCATAAGTGCCCTTGTAGGTTTATGTGAAATAAAATATTTTGAATTGAATTGAATGAATATAGTATGAATAACTATAAAAATCCTAGCCTCCATTCTCAGCGTCCCGCTCGCCGCAGCGTTGATTATTCGTGCTGCACAGAGGTGCTTGGGGTCTAACGGACCCCGCGCGCCTAATAGTTTAGTATAATTTTGTTAAATAAATTTTCATAGCATTTATTTTCATAGCATTTTTCTTTCTTCCTTTATTTTCCTTTTTTTTCACTTTTTAATTACATTTACGTTTGTGTGCGAGGTCTAATGATAGAAAAACGAAAACCTAGTGTGTAAATGCAACAAATGTTTAATGAACACCACACTAAACTTTGTATATTTAAATACTGTTTTACGAGTTTATATTGTTGTTTTCTAGACGCATTTATGTTTGTTATGTTAAGATGTTGTACTTAAAGTTCTTATATAAAATAAATATTTGCACTTATTTTATTTGTTTTTTTTTTTTTTCAAAAATAAACTAAATAATCTTGTAATCAAACTGTGAGTTGCGTGGGGTCCGCACAGACCCCACGCGACTCACAGTGTGATTACTTTGGCGCAACTAGCTAAAGGTTAATTGTTGCCAAAAATGTTGTGCTCGCGAGGTCTACATACTGTTCGCAGAACTACCTACAGGTTCGATTATTATGTTTAATTTTGAATTACGCTAGAGTATTGTACACCATATAGGTATGTTACAGGGATTATTTATGTAATAACTAGCTGTTACCCGCGACATCGTCTACGATCCAGGATGAAATTATCCTGGCATATGTCCTTACCCAGGTCATGGTCTATCTGTGTTCCAAATTTCATCCAAATCCGTTCAACCATTTTAGCTTGAAAGCGTAATAAACATACTTATTTTCGCATTTTTAATATTAGAGTTATATTATAACAACTGACTTTCCACCTGTGACAAACAATGAATTTAAATTTAGATTATTATTTACAGTAAGTAGTCATACCTAGGTAGCCCCCATGGGCTACCTATGACTACTTATTAGCCATTCGCATGACTCCTTTTTTAACAGTTCGATCTGTCATGTCTACTTTATTCTAGGTGCATTGTCTTCACATATAATTATATAATTAGTGTATACAATATATAATGTTTTTTTAAAAAGAGTAACGGTGGAGTTTCTTGCCCATTCTTCTCCATACGAGAACTACCTTTTGGAATGGGCGACTAGAATCAGTTTTTATTATTTTTTGTAAAGTTTGACGTTCAAAAGTGCCTTTTTTGTGCCTAATTGAAATAAATTATTTGACTTTGACTTTGACTTACCCGTCAGACCAAATAGAAAACCATGACAGCGGTGTAAACAACACAGTGAAGCATGCCAAAACTACACCTCCGCTGTGGTACACACGCTGACACGCACACATTTACAACCATTTGCAATCAAACTAGACCTCGCAAAGTGCACACGTGTTTACGAAACCGGCCTCACGTCACTGTTGACAGCGTTATGTCTTGCTGTTTTATTTGATCTGACGTCTACCCTCGATTATGGCAAACTAAGAGTTTTTTATCGAACTCCTACAGACTAAAGTACCAAGATATTTCTTAGCCAGCCTATACAGTGGATCGGCCTTGTGACCTAACACCCAAGTCAGTCCCAGCTTCATGTGCACAAAGAAAGAATAATGACAGCTGATAGCAAGTCTAACTATCATAAAATAGCAAATATAAGTACAGTACAACTATTTTCAATCTTCTTTCAACTATTATCTTCCCTCAATCGACTTATAAGTCGATTGAAAGTGTCCGATCTGCAACAAGTGCAAAGGTAATTGATAGAAATCCGACGACTGACGAAACACGAAGTTTGCCGAGGAACATTAAGAAAATAGTTGTACTGTACAGATAGTGCAATCGACGACGACGCGCCCCACTCCGCGATTATTGTTACTGTAAGCTGTACTTTAGTACGGAGCGGAGCGGAGTGGGGTGCGTCGTCGTGGATTGCACTATCTATACCTAAGTTAAAAACATACAATTACGTATACAAATATCTATAATTTTGTTATAAAATGTAACAAACTGCTTTGAATGACACTCATTAGCACTGTATCGAGCTTGAATGTTAATGCCTCGGATGCCAATTGAAAATGATAATGTAGGTATATAAATATGATGAGTATAGCTTTTGTATAGGTGTTATAGTCATGATAATATGTGTTGGTATCAAAATGTCATATGGAAAAACAATGGTAGAAATATTTCATGGTTTGTAAAAAAAAAAATACATAAAAGCTTTAAAAAAAATTGCAAAAGACGCCAAACGTAAATAAAATATGAGAATGATTAGTTAAGTCACGTCTATGCTACATTGTCAACATCATCTCTCTTTTTATCACTATTTCACCTTATTTACTCACCATAATTTCTAAACACACAGCTGCTAAAAGATCAAAGATAGGCTAGAAACAACTGTTTAAAATTCCATTTATCGACACCAGTTCACGTCAAAGGCACTACGCCGTCCCCGAAGATATAACGTATTGCGCTCCCAATTAAGGGTGTACTCCCTGCTGCGTTTGCATCTACTGGAGGAGGCTCAATTTAAATAGCTAGGCCACGATTCGACCCTTTGAACATCACCATATTTCCAAAACAGACAAATATAACCGCTTCGTAACTTAAAATAAGAGTCATCGAACAGCAAAAGTATCGTGGTAGGTTAAAGCAGAAACTATTAGAAAATGCCTCCAGGCAATTCTGCAGTATTCCCACAAATTTTCAACTACGACTTGTTGACAATGAAAAATTGTATTAAAACTGTTAAAAGCTATGTTCGTAATGATTTGAGAGCTTACATTATTTTAAGCTCAAATAAACTATTGGACTCTTTATCAGCTGTTTTTAAGGTTACGTCTTTCGTTGTTTTAATAAAAAAAAAAGCAGTGATAGCCTAGTGGTGTGACCGTCAGACTGACAAGTCATAGGTCTCGAGTTCGAATCCAAGGCACGCACCTCTGACTTTTCGGATTCATGTGCGTATTATATAATTATCACTTGCTCAATAAACGGTGAAGGAAAACATCGTGAGGAAACCGGCATGCCTGAGAGATATTTCTCGACGACATGTGAAGCCAAGTCAGAGGCCCATGGGCGGCTTTAAAACTGTGACACCAGGTTAGTTTACTAACCACACGAAAAGAAGAAGATAAAAAAACTTATAATGCCTCAACTGAATTTTCTTTCTTTTTCGTTTTTTCTTTCAGGCGACTACAATCACATGAAAATTCCAACAAAAATTAAACACATAACATCACGCAATGTTTCCCTTTAGGATTGGGCAGAAGTGTACATATAGTACACATACATATTGCCAGTCATGTCATAAAAGAATAAAAAATAAAGAATTTACACCATTCATGAATGCATGAATGAATGAAATGCACCGATCCCAGCGTGGTTTAACCACTCGATAAATCGATTGAGCCCCAAGATTTGCACTACCCCCTGGAGCCTCATGTTGCATGTGGCTACATATGCCATTGCATATCAGGGAGTAGACAGGGTGGCAGGGTGGGTCCCAGCATTATGCTGAGTGATAGCCGTTTTGCGTGGATGTGACGCATATCAGGGAGTAGACAGGGTGGCAGGGTGGGTCCCAGCATTATGCTGAGTGATAGCCGTTTTGCGTGGATGTGACGCATATTTTCCCCCATATTGTTATATTCGTGTTTGTTCCTTTGATTGCGTCATATGTACCGCAAATTAGCGACATTAACGGTAAGGAAGAACGCCCTTAGGATATGGAAGGATTTGGGAGCCATACCGGATATGCATCATTAAGTAGGTAATAGACTAGTGGAGGGACGGGTGGTATTTATCTATGGATGGGCATCTTTTAACGACATCGCCGCCAGATTGGTTCATGTCCAGCCTGTGTCCAGCTTCAGCGGTGTATCTTTTGCAAGGGTTAACAGCTTTTTCGACTCTTTCCTATGTCACTGCTATGCTGTGTTACACGCTTTTGTTTCCATTGTCTTCGTCTGGCTACTATCTGTTTCAGGTTTCTTGCAATCCAGCAGCGTTCTTAATCTTCTATCGCTCTTCAGCCTTCTTGAAGTTCACAAATATTTAAATACGAGTATTTAAACTTAAACATTTCTTTACAAAAATAACTTTACCCATCGTCTTTTCTAAGGCCCCTCGCCCACGGCGACTTTTTGTAGCGATGCAGTCGCGCGTTTAGCAAACGCGCGACAGCATCTCTTCTAACGCGTGTTAGTCGCATTTGCAACGCGCTACAATAGCGATGCCAACGCGCGACCGCGTCGGATGACATCGGTAGAGAGAACGGAGGGGGAGGGAGTGTGGCGCGGCGCGTGAGTGGGAACCGGCATCAGTGCAACACAGACAGGTCCAGAGTGCGTGCTGTTGTCCGTCACAGGCGCAAAATGGAGTCATTTGACACTGAAACGTTTATTACGGCAATTCAGGAGCGTCCTGTAATATGGGACTCACGTCTTCCTGAGTATTCGAATAAGATTGCAAGGTATTTTTGTGTCGTAACTGCATCGCGACCGAATCGCGTTTGCATCGCGACCGAATCGCGTTTGCATCGCAACCGAATCGCGTTTACATCGAGACCGAATCGCGTTTGCATCGCGACTGAATCTGGTCCCGTGGGCGCGGGCACACAGCTAGCGACTGCTTCGCGTCTGTATTGATGCCACGCGCGAGAGCATCGCGACTGCATCGCTACAAAAAGTCGCCCGTGGGCGAGGGCCCTTAAACCGCCTCACCCGTAATCTATTTTAAAAGGTATAAAACAAAAATAAATTTATTTTCAATTTTCTAAATATAATTCAACTTCTTTTGTTTCATCCTAACAATATTTTCGCCTCTGAAACTATTGTCACTGTTCCTGCCAACAACAACACGACTAACCGGACATGTACTTGGTAACAAGTGCACGATCAGTTCTTCCATCCAAGAGTTATTGAAGTTCCAGTTTAACACCGCGTGACTACCATCTGACCTTTGAGATCAGTGGGGCATCGCGATTTTTGCCTTACTAGTTACCTACTACGTCATCGGTGTAGACCTTAGTAGTACCTTAGTTAGTAGTAGGTTAGTACCTTAATATTGTAGATAGAGTTTTTTTTAAGTTTTTATTAGTCACCAACTGCTGAACGGATTTAGTTGAAAGGTAGACTCTGCCAAATGTTTGATGTACTATCGAAGAAGTTCATATCTATACACCGTAAGATATGAACTTTCTGCTTGCAGCGTTCGGCCGCTATTGAACCGGGCGGTAACAGATGTGGTCATCGTGTTCACGGCTTTTTTTTTTTTTTGAAAACTGCTTAGATATGAAGTTCTTCGATAGTACCTACAGTCAGGATAACGACATGGTTGTCGCAGTGGTTAAGCGATTGACTGCTGCGCTGCGTGTCGCGGGTTCGATTCCGGCACGGAGCAAATATTTGTATGACCTACAATTAGTTGTTCCGGGTCTGGCTGTTTGTTTATGTGAGTTTAATTAAATGTTTGTAAACGCACCCACAATACAGGAGAAATTCCTAGTGTGGGGAAAAGTTTTTTTACATAAAAAAAGCATAATACAGGATCAAATTTAATTAGCTAGTGAAACTAGCTGTGACGGGTATAGATTTCTAAACACGATAAAACAAAGAAAAACAAAATTTGATCTTCTTTTTTCTGTGGTCAATGACCACGGTAGTTACTTGAAGTAGTTGAGAAAATCTGTTTTTTGTTTCGTTTCATCTTGTTTAGATATAAAATTTAATTTGACCATGTAGACACCCTACGTCAATTTTTTCATTTGTGATTTGAATATATGGTCAATTTAAGTTGATCGTCTATTTGCTTACTAAATAATTTCCCTGACTCACATGGCAGTCGCATAGAGGTATAGCAAGCTACTCAGCAAAATTTTATAGGTAACATTGCCATAATTGGTAGAATTAAGGCGCAGGGTTCCGATTTGCCTTTGTCTCTGTCTTTTTCTTTACGTATAAAGAGTAAAGAAAATAACCACACTTTTGTACTTTTTCCATGTTTTTCGTTGTTTTTTTTCATCATATTACTCATCATAATCCATCACGGAATGCAGGTTGACATTAGACATTTTATGGTATATTTTTAATTATAATTATAATTGATAGTGAAGGTATAAACTGCTTTTAAAGACAATTAAGAGGTATGTTTGAAGATTTTTTTGAAGCATTAATGTATGTTCAATTATGATTTGAGTTCCATCACTGTATTAAAATAAGACTTGAAAATATTATTCTTTTTTTTTTGGTCAAACTTATGTATTTACGGTTTAAGAGACACACTGCTTTAAAAAAAACCGTTTTCGGAATGCTGCGCCTTAAGGCATAATTCTATAGCCCGCACGCGAATGCCAGTCACTGCCTAAGGTATGTGAACGATAAGGCGAGGGAGGTTGATAAAGGCCAAGCTAACTCAGTCGGCCAATTATGTCAATGGCGCCCTCCCTTGTCTCACCGGTCACATACCTCAGGCGGACTAGCAGTCGCGTGGACTATATCTTTAAATCTTCTGTTGCTTCTGCAACTTAGAGGCAAGGAAGATTTTGACGATCATGTCAAATATAAATACTCAAACTCAAACTCAAATCATTTATTCCAAATAAACCAATTACAGGTACTTTTGAATTGTCAAGGGGTTGGTCAGTCAGAAAGATGAAGCTAGTTGCCCATTCCAAAGCGTAGTAGGTTCCTATGGAGAAGATAGTAATATATAGAAATACACATGTAAGAAGAAACCCCCATAAACTTAAACAATACGTTGATTTATTTAGCAAATTACACGCTAATTCTACCACACAAACAACACCAATTTAATAACCATACTAACATAAAATTATCTAGATTTCCCGATAGCTGTAAATCATTTCCCACGCTACACCAGCCAGAATCTGTGGCCATTTGTCTTGCCATAGACTGTAGCCATCTATGGGGCTAACTGATGGTAATGTTGGCTAATTAATGTGTCGCTCACGCTTACGCCTTGGGGTCTAAGCAGAAGTACTGGTGAGGTAACTAATGACGGATGTTTTGGTCTAGTTTGAGAAGGTTACGCTCGTTAACTTAGTCTAGATTGCGAAAAAGATGACGAATTATATGATTTAAAAATAAGATTTTAAAGTCTCGTTGAAGGGGTACGCTAGTTGATCATTCTTCCATATAAACGTAGTATGGTGATAAGGTACTCGTTTGTTTGAGGGTTTACGTTCAAAACCAAAAATTATATCAATTTGTCTTGTTAAGAGTCAAGTTATGAGCGTCGAAACTTCCATATTTAAACACAGTAAAAAAATGGCAAAATAGAAACCGTACAGGAATAGATAATTTATTCAATAGTTCAAATAATTTTATTTGAGTAAATACATATAATAGATTTTCCATAATCCTTTCGAGTATCAAGAGCAGTGGTGGCCCAGTGGTACTGGCCCCAATTTATGAGTTGTAGCTCGTGGGTTCGAACCCAAGCAGGGCTTTACTATGTGTAAATAATTTCATCACACATCAATTCATCAATTTTATTTGAGCGCTTACAGGCAGACATAGACAGGGCTGTTGAATGGGGAAAAATTATAAGTTGAGGTTTATAACCGAACCGAAAAGTTATTCGGTAATAACGGTCAAAGTGTTCGGTAATAACTTTCAGAGACGGAAAATGCCCAAGGAAAGGTATGACTATAGAGTGGACAACACGTAATTGAAAAGAACAGAAACGGTGCGTGATTTAGGAGTTCGCCTTGACTCGGGCCTGGCATTTCGTAATCACATTGAAAATGTTTGTAAAAAAGCCTATAGGAGCCTAGATTTCGTCCTAAGAAGAGCAGAAGGTTTTACAAGCATCGCTGCGCTAACTTCTTTGTACAATACATTGGTAAGAAGTCAGCTCGAATGTACCTAACGCAATCATATGGGCACCGCATAAAGCTAAATACAGTCTCATGCTGGAGCGTATACAAAATAAATTTACGAGGTTTCTGTACCTAAGGTGGTATGGTATTTGATGTATCCAACTTTGTTTGTTATAGGCATGGTGGTTTGGGAGTATGAGGAACAGGGTGTAAAGTTCACTCATCCACCATAGAAAAGGGAGGATCCTCCAACCAGACGGGTGTTGTGTCTGGCGGGCCAACTGCCCGACTGTTGATGTCGGATAGTCTTATACAATATGTCGTTCGCGCCGTAAACTCTAATTGCGCGATGCAGGATTTGTGTGACGTCATGTCTTTGATACGAAGTTCGTATGTGGTGGTGTAACCGCTACAGTGGGATACAATAAATTAGAAACAAGGAGGGAGATAGCTCTTGCTACCTATATTTTTAAATAATTGCGTGGCAAGACTTCAAACCCATGTATATTAAAATAAATAAACCTGTGTGTGCCCGACAATTATTTATTGCGAAGGCGACGGCCACGGCTATTGACAGTGCCCAGTAGTAGGACCAATCGACTGGATAAAACCCCTATAACACGTACTTTGCGTGGACTTATTGACGTAGCAGACAGCATAGATATTTTTACTTGTTCTCTGAGTGAGTTCACAAAAACTACGATGTACAAAATATGTTATGATAAATAATAAAACTGTAATTATGGCCACACTATTGAATTAGGAAATTCCTGTAATGATAGTGATGATGAATTAATTAATAAATTAATAATCACCACTGCTCTCAAATCGGTGAAGGAAAACATCGTCAGGAAACCGGCATGTCCTAGAACCAAAAATTCGAAGACATGTGACATCTATCAACCCGCACTGGGCCCGCGTGGTAGATTACAGTCCATTCTCTCTTGAAGAGTCAGTATCCTAGCAGTAGGAACATTATAGGCTATATGCTTAACGAATTTATTCTACTTCTAATTTTGTATGAGAGTCCAATCTGGGACCTACCTTAAACTTAATGGTAATGAAAAAGACAAGCAAAAAATAAAATCCTCAGCGAAATAATTTCTCTTATT
Source organism: Xanthia togata (assembly GCA_963853775.1). Lineage (NCBI taxonomy): Eukaryota > Metazoa > Arthropoda > Insecta > Lepidoptera > Noctuidae > Xanthia > Xanthia togata. Next base: position 10,604,700 of record OY970806.1, read on the forward strand.
CAAATTGCACGAATATCAGTCTAACAAACCATGTTCCCAGCTCAATATTGACAAAGTAACTGATAGGTAATGTCAGTTAATTAAAAACAAACATAATATATTGAGGATCGGAGGGCAATCGCAGAAGTCACGAGGATCGCCTAAAGCCAATGTTGATAGATCTGAACGATGCACAGAGTAGCCGAGCTGGTGGTGGGGCAGAGACGAAACGTGATATCACCACCCATAATGTAGATAGTAAAGAAAGCAAAACTTAGAAATAATATTATAGATTTAGTGACTTCGAAATAATTATAGATTAAAAGAGTGTCTTCATAGTTTTTAAGGTACTATCTGCTACCAATGAAGTATTAATTTTTAGCATAAAAGCGTTTAATTCCAAGCTTTAAAAGTAAACTATCAATGACTAGGCCATAAACATAATAATTTTTATAGTAAAAAAATATATAATAAAAATTTGTTCGTTGGTAAGCGCATCACTTGATAATGGCTCGAGCGATTTGACAATTTTTTATTTTAAAATGTTCGAAATAGTTCGAATTAGGTTTTTATTTAAAGAAAATATGGAAAAATTTCCTGGAAAATGTTCAATTTCGGGAAAAACTGAATCGTCCTTTTTTCTGTCTTTTTTTATGAACTATTGAAATCTTTCCAGAACAAAGTCAGCTAGTAGTTTATAAAAATCATCTCTACGCCCTTATATGTTTTGAAGACAACCACAATGGTATTAAATTTCATATGGATAAATATGATCGTCGGATCGGTTGATCAACATTCTCTGAACTGACACTACTCTACACACACCCATTCATTACTTACCTTCATTACTACATCAATTAATTCCTTTGTTTCAATGTGTCAGTTTTAAATTGAGAAGCAAATACTAGTCAAAGTGAGCCCCTTCATTGACCGAGACAAACAATGTATAAGAAATGACCTGTCCATCGATTTGATGCTTAATGAACTCCGAAATGGTGTGTATAACTAATAGGAAAAATAATAGCTTGATATACGGTTGAAAGGTATTTTAAATAGTTTTATAAACGGCGTTGTTTCTTTGGAGAGTGTAAACTGAAGGTGGATTGTGAAATATAAAATGTGGAGATCTACTTGTAATTTTTAGATAAATGAAGGCGTTTTTGAATGGGTTCTTGTCTCTCACCTTTGACGATAGATTTTTTTTTGGAAGCGTATAGAGTGCCGCTGGCGGCACTTTATGCATATCGGATAAAGTGCCGCAATCTGCGGCATACTAGTAGCCCTACCTCGGCCCGGCTAAAGTGCCGTAAGCATAGCATTGTCATTGTCACTTGTTATTTTGTTTGATTGTTGAGGTTAGCTCGCCGCCCTTTGTATTGATGATAAAAAAATGAATATACATATACATATATATATATAAATATATATAGTAATATATATCAGGAGTCACTATATTGACTAAATTTACGAAAAATGAAGTAGCAAATTAAAATGGCTGAAAGTTTAGATAGGTTAGGCTAAGTTAGAACCCTGCCAGGGTGGGTCAGTTTAGGCACAAGAGAATGTAATGTTTTGGAAATGTGGTGTTTTACAGCGACCTACCCTCAACAATCAAACAAAATAACAAGTGACAGTGCCTCAGTGACAGTGACAATGGAAATCTGACGGCACTTTAGCCGGGCTAAGGCAGTGCCACTAGTATGCCGTTAACGGCACTTTATCCGATAGGGATAGACTACCGCTACGGCACTATATACACTGCCTTTTTTTTAGGTAGTACGATAAGATATTATCTTGAGTAGATTCCTACTTAGATTAAAGTAAATGTATAATTTTTTATCACAAACCTTCATTTAAGATTCGATTCCAAAGCTGCGTTTATCAGTTGCACACGCGTGAGCATCAATCTGTAACTCAAAAAACTTTACGAACCCTTATTGATGAAGATTGCATTCGCGAAACAAGAGATTAAATCATATTTTTCAATCTCGTTCATCTCATTAAAAATTCGCATAAAGTAAATGACAAAAGAATATCATTGCACCGGAATGTCATTCGGGTGATTTAAGAGACAACCTGTGTGTCATTGCAGTGAGTAAATCACTGTAAGTCGTTACGAGAAATAATGATTTATATAAACCAATTAAAAAGCCGAGTTATTAAGGATCGAGTATTTTAAAACATTCGCGGTATCGATAAAGATCGCGTCACTATTGGGTATCGATTTGTCTGTTTGTTTGGCAATTATGCCGAAAATGCACATTTACAAGCACATGGTAACATGGTACCACTTATATCTATAAAAATGGATGTAACTTCTGGAATAGTCTTCTGAAGAGATAAAGGTACGCAGACCAATGTCTGCGTACCTTTATCTCTTCAAAATCATACCAATAAGCTAGTATCAGGACAAGCCCAAAAAGTCCAGCTGTCCAAAATTCATACACGTGGTAGCCATTTTGGGCAAATCCAGCCACCTCAACTAGTCAAAAAGACAGAATGAGATTAAATCGATTCGCCTCGCCACCGTCATAAAGTATTTTTGACAATTTACGAATTCTCCGTTAGAATTACTGCGGTACTGTGGTGTCCAGTAAATCATTAAGCTTGAGGTTTGGCGACCTCCATCAAAAGGCCAGTATGAGATACAATAATACATTTAAGCTCATTTTCACTACTAAGCGACACCTAAACTAATGCAAAAGCGATGTTGGATTGTCAACGTTCGGCTCAGCCGCGACAGTTGAAAGTCCAACAGCTCGGTTTTATTTAGGCATTCATTTAGGTGTCGCCTAGTTAGAATGAAAACAAGCATAATACATTTAGTGAAAACGATCGGCCAAACCTCGAAGGTCTGAATGGAGTCATAAAGTCGGCCTGAACGCGACATACGAGCGTCTGTTGCGTCGATTTATGAACCATTGTGACATTGGTTTTTTCGAAACTCCTGTGTAAACAAACGTTTGGACGATATTCGAGTAAGCTTGAAATTTTTAAGCTTAAATTACTTGAACTGTTTCATTTTTTTGGGACATTTTGTTGGTACTTAAATTGAGGGAAATGGATTACGTTACAGCAGTGGTAATACTTTTCGAAATAACTGTGCTTGAAGCGAATAATTTGACACGAACTGGGTTTAGATCTAGCAGTCATCTCAAACCTTTAACTTAAATTAACATGCACTTAAAATTATAAATATCTATCCATAAACATTTAAATAAGTACTGATCAATATTAATAATTCATTATCATTCGACTTTATTAACATCATTAAACATAAATTAATTAAGTTATGCATCAGCAAGCATTTACTTAAACCACGGAAAAACTAACATCTCTATAAATTAAAATTATCAACAACCACATTAATTCCCTATACCATACTTCAAACGAAAATGCTACTAATTGTTTACATTTCCTGTTCAAAGACTGAATGTTCCAAACAAAAAACCATTGAGCCGCTTTATGAAAAAAATAATTAAATTTTACAACATCCCCGCCTATTTTTGGCTACCAAAATCACTCCCGTTTTGTATTCTATTAAAACTTAATTAACTTTTTTTCTTTTGAGGATATAAATAAGCTTTTATATTCGAAAAAGGACTGACAATTTGTTTTGCTACTTCTAAACGTCACTTGTATGTTTGATTAATGCGTTTTTGACTTCAGAAAATTGCGTCTTGAGCGTTGAGACGCCGACAGAGGCATTTTATAAGGTTTCGTGGAACTTATAATGAATTTTTATGAACGTTTCGTCAAGGTGTGCTGATACTGATATATGAAGATTAGATTGGGATGTTTGTTATGTAAAACGATGTTAAATGAACCGTTTACAAAGCCAATTGCCTACTTAATAAACTAAATATGTATACACTTTGCATCAAAGCCATGTGTCATAATGTCAGTAAAAATGTACTCATATAGTCGTATTTAAATACAAAATAATATTATACTACCTAATTAAAATATAAATTTCAAACACGAGTAGATAATCAGCTGTTTCATATTTTGTCCATTGACAGTATGGAAGTGGGGCCTTCAAATATCTCAACACGCTGGATAGTTATGATTGGGCCATCAATTATCTTCTCGATTAGGAATTTCGATTCCATTTATCATTCCCTAATCGATACTTAATCGGATCATTAATTGGATTAGTTTAAAACGGTAAGCTAATAACGTATCTAGCTGAGTGACGATTTCTTATTTGGCTATTTGATTAAGTTATTAAGTAGTCCGTGAAATTATAATCCGAAATACCTGAATATTTTAATACTAAGCTCATGATTTATTGTATTGAAATTATACAGGGTGTTTGGCGCATGGACCGACACAATTTTTTCAGGGATTTGGGAGGTCATTAGCTAGGTTCTAGCTAAGTTCAAAATAGCTTTTAGTTTTTTTTATAATTAATTTAGAAGTTGTAAAATTTCATTCATTAAATACAAAAATTAACTTTGGAAGCTTGTAAGGAATTTTCTTGAAACCAGTTGTATAAAACAAAGATGTTTTTAGATTTAAAGGACTTTGGAGAATGCAACAAAATTTGTTTTGTGCCACTACACCCACAAACAAAAAAGTTATTTCAAATTAAAGGACACATTTTGGGAATATTTTTCATTTTAAAAAAATAATCATATGTAACCAACCGTGACATTTGGGACAAAGGGTGTATGGGTAGAACCTAGCTAATGACCTCCCAAATTCCTGAAAAAATTGTGTCGGTCCATGCGCCAAACACCCTGTATAAGGTGTTGACGTTTAATTATGTTTTTGGAAAGAATTAGCACCTAATCAAATAACAAAATAATAATATATAACTCTAAAAGACGCTATCAAGCTAATAAATATCAAATGAAAGAATGAGACTAACGCTACAAGAGGATATAACCAACATACCTAGTAATAATCCGGAATATTAAAATGAGAGCGATACCTAACAATAAAATCATTGTAAAAGCTCATGAAAATAGTAGGCACGGAATACTAAATTAGATGAACCACAAATGTATCCTTCTGTTAGACAATAGGAGTAATCAACTAAGTCTATCGCAGTCCTCAGCCTCCAACCGTAGCCTCTCCCAAGCTGGTGACAGAACTACATGCCAACAACCATTAGTAGGATCTGATTGAACTATATGAACAAATAGAAATCGAATTCCCAGTTACCATGCACCATTTAAACGAACTTTTCTGATACACGAAAGGAGTCAACCAAAACAAAATATCCAGTATAAACTCGGAATATTCAAATGAGGTCGGTAATGAGTGGCGGCGTATGATTTCTGGTAATATATGTACGTTATTTAGGTGGCCAGTCGGACGGGTGCCGCGGGCGCGGCCGCTAAATTAAAAACACGTCAAATGTTAAATTGGTCCGAGACATCTATTAAGGAGGGTTAAGGTATGTTTATATGGTAGGGTTTGTTTTAATATATTGTCGTTATGTTAGGGATGTGAGGTTTGTTTTACTGTGAAGCAGATTATAAGTTCAAAATATATACCTATGCTGCCTAGATCACTCAAGCAGAATAAGTAGAAACGTGGGATTTTGTACTTTCTATTATTATAGCGTCTGTAAAATTCTCACAATATGTCAAAACTACAAAGCAGCATAAAACACATTTTCGGAGGTGGAGGAACAATCCATCTTCTATCAATATTTTCTCACAGAATTTCAACAGTGAACAGAATTTGAAATCAATTTTGCAGCTCTAAAGGCTCCCCAAACAAAAATTTCTTAAGCTCTATACCTCTATATCTTTCCTTCGACAAAACCGCACACTCAGGACACATCCTTACACCCAACTAGAGGTATCAAGAAACAAGAGCTCGAAGGCTTTTACTTAATTCAGGAGCTCAGCGGGTGTTCCCGAAACCATTGGAGCGGCACCGTGAAATATGGTGCGGCCGGCCGTTGCTCAGTGGCCTAAGGCCATGTCCCGCGTGTCTTGAATGCCATCACTTTGTTATTCTAAACTGAATGGTTTTAATGCATGAGATAATTAGCTGCGAATCAGTTTTTGTGGCCGTTTTGTCCTTTTGGGATGAATGTCGCCTTGTTATTGAGTGACTATTGGATATATACGAGTAGGTATGTACTGGTTGATCGTAGTGTGTGATTGTTTCCGGATTCTTTTGATAGGTACCAGTCAGACGAGTTTTTGAGCCTGATGTCTTACCAATGTGATAAGAAATTGTGCGGTGCATTTATCGTTGTCTTCGTTGTCACCGTTACCTTATGATATTCTACCGTTATTTTGAAATTACAAAACTTTATTCACTTCGGATAATTTCTTAATTCGCTTTATAGGTCGTTGTGCAAGGTCGTCGTTATTTAAAGGCAACCGTTTTCTTATTGACATAGGATACATCTTTTTCCGTCACTCCCAAATACTACTAGACTAACTAACTAATTCAATCAAGAACTATTTTAATGTGCGAGATAATTAGCTCCTTTTTTGAGGCCAATGTCGTCTAGTTTGGGTGTGTTATGAAACTAAGTAACTTTCGTAGGAGCGGTATATAATTTATCAATAGCTACAGTTAATGTGCTAAATGTTTTAAATACCATCACTTCGTTATGAAATAGATCTCCTTCGTTGAAGCCAATATTGTCTTGTTTTAATTTATTAGGACAGACAAAAGATTTGGTAGGTGCTGCTGATTTCTTAGCATTTTTGCGTGAACTTGTCCTAAATTTATTTGTTTTCGATTTCCTAATTTCAAGAGCCTAGCTCTGTTGAAGCCTTGTTTCCTTGATTTTTTGGAGAGAATTCCATACTCCTGTTTGTATCGATTTTTGTTTGGAATCAAGGCAGCACGACTTTTTAACCGACTTCCAAAAAGGGGGAGGTTCCATGTTCGACTTAATTAATTTTTTCATGTTTGTTCATCGATATTTTTGTCAATTGTGGACCAATTTTGACTTTTCATTTAGTAGAAGAAGTTTGCGCGGTGGTCCCATATAAATCTAAATAAATTGGTTTAGGTAGATTTAGAGTAAGCTTCTACGTATTTTCTCCTTTTAATACGTCTTTTTCCCACTTAGTCTAAGTGGATAATGTTGTAATAAGTTCCTGTCACTGTTATTTACATAGCACGTAGTGGTATTCCCTAATTTCTGTGGGTTAGGTACCACAACTAAAAACTTTAATTTCGGAAGTCGGTGGCAAAAAACGAAAATTCAAAACTAAAGACTAACTTTAACTTCCAAAATTAAAGTAATTTTTCACTTTGTCGTGTTTTTTTTGGAAGTCGGTTGTTTTTTTACTGTAAAAAGTTTTCTTCCATACATCTATTAGCCGTTACCTCAATTAATCACTACTTCTAGTCAGCCAGCTATTTCACTTGTTATCACATTTCCATCAATCCTTTATTTGCTCTGTCTGTTCTCTGATAGTCCCATACATTATAGTTGCTTCTCCTCATTCCTCCCCATCATATGTCAACATCACGACAATGATACGATGACTAACAAATTAACGGTCACAATCCAACAACATTGTTGCATTCCCATTTCATCTCCTAAAATATATTTAGAAAAGAATAAAACCAAACACTTAAATAAAACAGTACCCACCCACAACACATCCAATTTCCATGCAATCGATACTAACCTGGATCGCTGCCTAGCCCCTGAACCCTGAGTCACATCAGTAACGGATTTGCGAGGTCAATCGAGTTCAAGCACTCAACTTTGACCGTTTGCCATACGACGCGAATCCTTTCCTATGTCTTTTTGAGGATATCTTTACGTTTCATCATTTGAAGTGTGATGGTTAGAAACGATGGTGTTAATTATTATAATCTGACGTGTTGATATTACTCGTATATGAATAAAGCGTTTGTGGTTGTTTGTGATTATATTTTGAGTTAATAATATAAATTTGTAAATTGAATTGAATGTTCTAGATTTACCATTGTTACGAGTAGAAAGGTAAGCATCTACTTGGATCTGCAATGACATGTCATAGATTTTTTTTTATTAACCACTATAGATGAAGCATTAAGAATCGCAGTCTGGTTATTACCAGACATTAGTAACCTTACTGTACTCATCTTCTTGCAAGACTTACTCGGTACATGAGACTAGCTCAATAAAAAGGTATGCACTAATTGGTTTAAACCTGACTAGACCCATTGTGTCACCCTTTGTAAAATTTATACATTTATATCTGTAATCTGTATGGTATACATAATAAAGAGTATGCTATTCTAGGCACATTTATCTCCTAAATTAAAACAGTCGACGGCAGTTGATTCTGCAAATTATGTACGACTAAAATGATACTATTTTGAAACAAAACACACTCTTCACCTATCAATGTCAGACTCGTATAGGCACCTATAACATATTCATAGTTCAAAAAAGATTTACGAGTATATTAAAACATTTTACGTCCGGCACTGATCACGTCATGTCTAATTTGACCATTGATCAATCTTCGTTTGAAAAACAAATCAATCTGTCAGTTAATATTAGATAACTATACTTCAAAACATGTTGACAGCATTCGATATATGAAAAGTTTAGAATACATACTTATAATGCATCTATTGCTTTTAATCATTATTCACCGTGTAAAACTTTTTCTGCAACTTGGGTCATCATTATTGAGAGTCCATAAATCACAAAATTGTTTCCTCTGCCTTATACCGTTAGTTCTTAAATAAGGATTTATATGGCTTCAGGTAGTATATTCTTCCTAATCTTTTGGATGAGATTCTACTTTGCATTTATTTGTGAATTGTCATCTCTTGTTTTTCTCTAATCTTTAGTCCATTATATCCTCAATAACAGCTATTATAAGAAAATAAAATTATACCAGATAAAGATTAATACCTGAATGTACAGAAAAGTTAAGCCCAACTATAATAAATAACCTCTCGTTTCCCCAACCGGTAGGAGCAACAATATTTGTCACTTAAGACCTTTTAACATTCCATCATACAACTTTAGAACTAATTTTGCACATAAATAGTGATAATTTGCTATAACACTGTCAATAAGCTATAATATATTGATAATGTCATATGTATTTTTATATGAAATGACATGTTATCGTAGAATGGCGTCTGACGAAATTTAAAATCGTTTACAATATTTATGATGTGTAATCTTTTTTGATAGGTGTTAGGGAATATTTTAACTGATAATATGATATTATGTAAGCGATGTTACTTTGATCTATTAACCGTTTTTTTTTTAAGAGAGCGATACGACTAATATTGCTTGTTTTTTATATGTTATATATTATTGTTTAAATAAATAAGTTTAACTTTCTTCGCATTGCAACTTTTCATACTTTAGTTTTTATTTTATTATTTGTTTTTTTTTATGTACCTATTTTACTTTCTCTCTACTCTTACACACGGCGTCTACATCTCTTTTTACCCTCTCGAAATAAGCATCACTTTTGTACGTATTTTTCTGTTCTTTTCTTCTTGTCTGTTTATTTAAGTGTGTACATAATTGGTTAAATAAATAAACTAAATTTTCAGCAAAGTGAAGGTAATATTATAGATATATGGAAAACCTAAGAAAAATACCTTTATATTTTTATGGTACAGAAACTAAACCCGGGATATTATGTGTGTGAAATCAAGAAGCACAAAAAGCTTACCCTACTAAATACATGAAGATTTTAATTTACGATAAGTATAAAACCAGTGCATGTAAGGTAATACACTCGGTACAATGTTATGCGATGTAAATATCAAAAAACAGGTTACTTTTACTAAAGGTGACAATGTTTATGCGATTACAAATTCAACTAATGGCTTTAGCTATCACACGAAGTCAATAATACTAGAAGAAGCGTTTCATATAGAAGCAGAGAAATAAAGCTTTATTAGTACTAACTTATTAAAACATAGTACCCACAAAATCAAGTAACTAGTTTATTTTTTATCGTTGCCCTACACTGTGCTACATAGAAAGATAGCCCTGATCTTTGCGACATATGTCAAACTGACATTCCTAGGGTAGGAATTCATTCATTAGGTCGGCATGCCCATAAATTATGACAATGACAGTTACTGTCTGTACTATTATGAAATTCAGGACTTCATGGGCATGATTTTACTGGCAGCTGTCGTAGAGATCAAGCTATCTTTTATGAACTATAGGAATTACTCCTGTATTGTCGATGCGTTTACAAACATTTAAACTCACATACACAAACATCCAGACCCGGAACAACAACTTGTAGGTCATATAAATATTTGTTCAGTGCGGGAATCAAACCCGCGTCACTCAGAGCAGCAGTCAATCGCTTAACCACTGCGACAACCGTGCCGTCATAGATGATGTAACAATTAGCAAAAATATGTAATGTCACCAAGACAACTCTAAACTATTGATACTACAGATTTAGCTAAGCATCAAGTCACTAATCAGTAAACACAGCAAGCTTACCAAATGAAGCTATCGGTATTTAAGTAACTGAATCGGTACAGAAAATCATTCTTGTAGACTTACAAGCAGTCAATGGTCATCTAAACGAAAGAGGTTGAATACCATGTCAACACTAACGAGATAGTGTTTAAAGAAGAAGACAAATTAAATAGACAAATGTTTTCTTCCAAACTTATTACTTAAGTGTTAAACAAATATGAGAAACATATAAGCACCCAAAACAATTTAAAAAACGGTAGCGGTCCGTACACTCATACAATCACGCACTAACAAGACCCTTTCCACAAACAAAAAAAACATTTAAAAAAAGTCGCGAAATTCATCAGTGAATTTTAACAAAGGATTAAACGACAGATAATTACCACAAACACATTTACAAAGGCAAAACTAACATTGTCAGTAAACATTTACTAAAAACCCTTTGTCAGACAAACAAGAAAAATGTCCCGACGTAAAATCGCAATGCTTTGCTTGGATTGTCCTCATCGGATTTTTTATATTTATCGCCAGGCTTTTAAGTTGAAATCTCGCCAATACATTTGGTGTCTCTTCCTAAAACAAACAATTTGTAATCCTGAATTATATGCTGCTGAATGCATACATTTAAGAGATATGAATCTATAAAACTAGGGATGTGGGTATGTGTGAAGCTTCGAGACGCTTTGTCGATAGATGGCTTAGAAATGATCGATATTATAATTGATTATTTTAATATTTTTCTAACTACATGCTGTTTTCAGTGGTTAAGATTTAATTGGTACCTACTTTTAGATTCAAAATGTTACGTTATGCATAATTTGTAGAATCCGATAAAAATCGTTTCAGAGCAACTGGTTTCTGCAAAACTTTGATTTGACTCACCATTTACGACTCAGTAAAGTGTTAATAATATACTTGATATGTTTGTATCTCTTGTCCAATTAATAAAACCATCGATGTTTCCCCTCACTAATATTAAGTCATCGACTTAAACAAATAAAAACATCGACGTGTCGCATCGCCCCCGACCTTTTCCAGTATGGCGTGACTATTTGTCACCTGCACTCGACTCCCGTACAAACTTGCGACGAACATTCTGATTCGCATCACTAGCCGAGCTTTGAAAAGCTCTTAGGAACACTATTTTAATTTGACAATTTATGCTTTAAATCATGAAGCATTGGATATAAAATGGCTAGGTAGTGGTTTTGGAGATAATCCCTTTTGATCCTTACACTCAAATTTATTTGTACACATCGCATTCAGGGACCATGTTGTTCTAACTGCATTGCGATCAATTTGGCAGACATTGCATGAATTCTTGAGTAGTTCTTTGAAAATAATAAACATGACAAAGTTATTGGTTATTTTTTAAAGAATTTAAGAGAGAGTACTATATATAAAGCGTCTGGATGTTTGTGCATGGTGTTTGATTATGATGGTACTTTTTATTTACATTTATCATAGGAAATGCAAGATTATACAGCAGGTAAGTAAGGGATAGATATTCAAGTTAAAACCGTTGCAACTTTCAACTAATGACTGCTATTCCCAAATACTAATATCATAAATATATTAGCACTCAAAATAATTTATCGATTTGATATTCTCCTATTATCCTGTTATTTACTCACCAAATTCCTCTGACACACTGTTTTCATTTACTCTCATATCATATTTACGACGGTCAAGTCTTTTACCAAAAGTTATATTCATAAACAATATTAAATTCAAGACATTTACGTTTACAGCAGTTTGAAATAAAGTCATAACAATTCCAAGTTTTATATGAATAATAGATTTTACGATATTTGAATATAGTTCAATCGAAATACCTACTGTGAATAGATCGTTTAATACTGGGCTATTTTTATTAATGTTATTATAGCGGTTATGAAAGTATGGCTATTTGGTGGCGCCAAGAAATGGACTACCGTTGATACATTGTATTGCTATGTCGATATAAGTGTGGGAAATTTCCCGTACATGCATGGAATAATAATAATGAAATTGATACACAACCAACACATATTGAAATTTAAGAAAATAAAGAATAAAGCTGTGGTACCTAAAGCTATGGAACTTTTAACTTATACTGTGAATTATCATGATGACCATAATGTAAGTTGTTTAGCTATAGGGTTGAAGGCAGTTCCTATGTATCTACATAGGTACTGCCTCTAACCCGTCCGACGAAAAGTCTTACGCCCGTTATCACTAATACTAGGTGAAACCTAATAGAATGCCAATTAAAAGCGAGCGCAATAATATTTTAGAGTTCGTTTAGATGTTTCCTAGTGTTAATGAAATCGGGCATTAGCTTCTTCTGATGATGCCTACATGCGACATGCCAATAATGGTGACCAATTAACAGTTAGTCATCACAAAGATGGTGCCTTCATCAAGCCATAATAGTTACGAGATGATTGACCTTACAGAGCCAGCGAACCGGAACTTTTATCGGTGATTTACAAAGATCCGGTATGTAAATAATTGTACTTATAATCACGCGATCACGATATGCTTACGATCGAACAATAAAATTTACCTTTGAGCCACGCGACCAAAATTCACGGTCAAGAATTATAGAATCATCTATTCTACAAATAAAAATAATTGAGCGTTTAATATTTAAGAGCAAATGAGAAAAAAATTAAAGATAACAATATAACCTGTTAATCCAGTGTGAACGATATGCGTGGGCGCAAGCCACGCTTTATAAAATTGTAGTTGAGCTTGTAGTCACGAATAGACGAAATAATTGAACAAAATGTCAGTGTGTAAATGCTTCTTGATACCATGCCAAATATTGACATAGCTTAGTCACTGGATACTTATTTTACAAAATAATGAAGTACACCTTTGACATCGTATAACGAGTCCGTGGAAAACTTTGTAGGTATAAAATTTAAAAAAATATATAGATATTTTTTATTTTTTGTTAAGATTTATAAAACGATGAGTTCATTAAAAATAAAAAAACAAACAATTCAAAGCAATCAACTTAATAGATACGTGACTCTCATACCTAAAAGGAATGAAGACAACATTCTAACAGCCACGATCAAAGATTCCAACGATGATAGGCATCCGACTTATGATATCAATGTAGTGTGAGTAACTACACACGGACCGAATCATAAATAACAAACGGTCAAACCTCGAATTAAGTTGAGTACCGAAAGTGATTTGATCATTACTCTTCATAAGACACAGTTCTCATCTAATGATTCCCAAAACTCCGACTACTGAACTAATAAACATCAATCAACCGCCAAAGCATTATTAAAACGAATCAATCATTGCATTGTCTATAACGAATTCGGATTTATGCAAACAGAACAAAAACGCTTAAATATTAAAAATTAAAGGGAATAACGTTTGACGTGTACCTACTGTGCAATATAAGAGAGAATCGATTAGTCATTATTTGATTTAGTTCGGCGGGCTGGCTCGGCCCCTGGCGTGCGGCGGCGGGGGGCGACCACGAGCGCGGCTCAGCTTCACTGTTGCACTCGTCATCAGCCGAACCTTCCACACTTTATATAGGGAACGGAGAAATATGGATGACTATCATTCTATACCAACTAGAGCACGCCACACAATAAGAATCTAAAACAACCCAGTAAGATCCCCACCTCTTATACTGGTCACAACAATGAGGATACCGATACCAAAACTGAGAGCAACGAAAATGATGCATTTTAAAATTATTTCATCGATAAATTTTTAGCAAACAATGATAAATGGAACCTGATTGAAACCCATTATGATACCACAAATAACACCGACCCCTTTGAATAAAACGTCAGTCGCAACAAAGAAGGATTTGATAGACATCGACGCATAAAAGGTAACAAACCATTCAAATCAAGAACTGCACACATTCATTTACTCGTACAGAAGTAATAAACTTCGAGGGGGGCTAATTATGAATAAGCAACCTCTGGTTTAATAAGTAAAAAACAGTAATATGAACTCAATGCAACATAATTTACAGACTTTACATGCTCATTTGTGATTAGCCGGCGCGAAAGGGCAAATCCTTTATTAAGATAGGTAATGAGGTTAAATTCAAAACGCAACTCTAAAACGATATAACTCCATAGTGCGTTTAATGTAATTTATATTATAGTAATAAGTCTTACGGTGTTTATTGCTGATGACTATACCAGCCGTGCTGACGAAGATGCGGTAGAAAATGAATTACAAAAAGATACAATATTTAATATCGAATTAAATATTATGAACTTTAAAAGAGATGCGTGTAGGGTTGATATTGTAAGTGATGACGATAATGAAAGAAAGAAAGAAGTTAACGATGGATTGTGTGGTAAGTCGGCACCCTGCTGCCGCGGCCCCCGACCGCGCCTATCACGGACAAGACATCGATTAGTGATCGACTGAATTCAATTGCTTGGCGGGACAAGACGATACCGAATCGAGATCGACCGATCGAGATTTATATTGTTCGGTTTTTCGAAAATTTGCATTTTGAGAGCGTCATGTCAACGACAACGCTGAGTCACCTGACAAATGGAACGCAGTAGATCGTGTCTCTGATATCGAAATGCGTTGACCGTAAGCCCCGTTTTATTATTGTTGTAACGTGATTACTGTCAACCAGGACTGTGGATTTGGTTTTAAAAATCAAATCGTCACTGCACCGTCACTCGATGGGATCAACAATAGTGTCAATTTGTAATCCGTTTTGGTAGGATCTTTCCACATCTTAACTTTGTAGTTTTTTTTTTAACAAGTCATTTCATTTGTATGTCTATAAGCATGGGAACTGTTTTGTTAATGATGGTTGATGCCTAAAAACATATCCAAAAATGAAAACATTGTACAATTTATTAGAAAATCGAATGTTTTGACACCTTGTACGACCTATTATCAAAACAGGCTGTTTGTTTTATCAACCCTACCGTCTTCTTGTTAATCAATGCCTCCGCCTTGTTTTTCACCACAGCCGATAGTTTCAGGTAAGTCAACCAATACCGCTTCAATCTATGCATACCATATTCATCTACCGAACACTACACCTACGGGTTTTCAGCTAAATCTTCTTCGCTTGGCCTTGTGGCCTCAACAGTCATCGATGATGAATGCATTATTATGTATATTTAAACAACAAAAGTCTATTTAACATTTATCTATGTTTTGTTAAACGTCGAATATTGGTTGCGTGTAGCTATTTTTGTGTAACACGAAAGTCGAAATCACGCATGCGTCTCACGATCACATGATATTTCATGTTTATTGGTTTAAGTCATGACTTCGCTGTATGTGGTGGAAGCAATGACGGGTACACTTAATTTAAAAAATTAAGAGTTTATTTTGACTGTGGCGAGTCGTACATCTTCCTGGCGTAAATATAGTGTTTTATGGGCCAGTAGCGGTAAACTTTATAGTCTCAGTATATTTTAATACCAGCTGTGAAATATTTGGCTTAATTTCTGCTGAAATATGGGATATTTTGTTTATTATATTGCGATGCTGGTTAGCTCTGTCAGTCATGTCCAATAAGTTTTTTGTGACTTGCGAGTTTACAATGTTGCATGTTGATTGTACTTTTGCTTCACAGTTTTCTTCATTGACATACATTTTGAATAAATCGTATGCATTGTATCTTTGTACAATGCTTGCTACACTGTTACTACTTCGATTTATTAAGTGTGAAGATAACCGTTATTATGCTTAAAAAGAAAATTGGTGAAGTAAGTATTGCTGCAATTCTACAGAACCAAAAAATGTGTCCCTGCCTTAAAATACCGCATTAATCCTCGTGCAGACTAGCGCGACGCGACGGCGAGATGCGACTCGAACAATACAATTTCTAAGAAAACTTCACGGTATAACAATAACCGGTGTCGCGTCGCGCTAGTCTTCACGAAGCTTTATTATTATTTTCAATCATACCTACCTAAAATAATGTTGCATATCTTTACGTACACATGCTGAAGGAAACAGTTAACTTATTAAGAAGGGTTCATAAAGGTACTATAACTGTAAGAAAAATATACATTATTTTTTTCAAATAAACTAAAAAGTCATAGCAACCTTAAATTACAGTTCATTCGTTTAAAAAACGTATTAAAAACTAATTGTAATCATATAACAATATAATGGGTGCGTAATTTTACCGCAAGCTCCACAGTTTTACGTACATTTCGAAGTAATATTTCATTTAAAATAATACATACGTTTATTAAAACAAGGAGTTATACATTTCGCATTCTCCACACAGTAGGGTCCCCACTGTTAATCTAATAAAGGAATTTGAATAATGCCATTAATAATATCTTGGGTTAAACGTGGCCTTAACGTACTCTTTATGGTGCAGCCGATACCATTATGATATCTACTGGATAATAAATCAATATGATGTGCCTGTAATTAATTTTAATAGGGATTTTTAAATTCATTACCTATTCTTTGTGTCTAGTGTTTTTCCGACACGCTACTTTTATAGTAGTAGGTAACAAAATTCATTTTCTACTGGGTCTCCATTTCTTTTTCCTTTTGTAGGTCTATAGATGGTAGATGGTGGTGGTGATGGTGGTGGTGGTGGATGGTGGTAGTTGATTATTTTGTTATCATTGTCACGTGTATCATTAGGGCTTGAATTTAATTGAATCTCAAATAATTCCCATTTTGGTGTCCTAAAAGTACTAAACAGCCAAGTACCAACACACTTGGATGTAGTGCGGGCCGAGTGCTACGGCAGCACCTCTCGCTTCGCTCGCGCTCGGTTCGCGTGCGATTTGTAACCTTATTTGCCGTTCTAATGCTGAAAGTGTGCTAGCCAACCTATGTATTAGGTAGATTTCTTCCAAACCACGCCTAATAAATAGATTGAAATAAAATGAAGGTAGGTACTGACATTTTCGCCGACTCTCACTCTCTGAACAATGATAATTTGACCTGGCGCAAATCATGGCCTATATAGATTCTGTAATATTGACACTCCCCAGCTAGAACCATGTAGATTTAGCCCGTAACTTATCTATAATTACCTCAAAGCAATTGAATAATTTTAAGTAGGAATTGAAACAACACACAACGATTAAATTAACGAATTCGACCGGTTACATGTTCCGTTCTATGCGCCACAGGATTTTAGATCTTATGTCTTGAAAATAAGTGAGATTTTCGTGTGGAGAATTTTGTTTGGAGTTTAAAACTTAATGGGAATGCTGTATATAATTGATTTTGTGCAATCACGCTTACTTGTTTAATAGAATTTGCGTAGGCAACTCTATCTTCTAGACAATTATTGGCTTGAGTAAAGGAAGGTTAAGCGTGAGATATATTTAAGGCGCTGGGTTCAAATGGGCTTTAGACCTCTATGTTACAACGCCACGTCTGGGTGTATCTGTTACCTAATGAATTTGAACGCAGCTTGCATCTGGTTGGGTTGTTGATGATTCAGATTTTAGCAAACAAAATATTGCTGCTAATAAAGTAGGTATCTGAAAAACATCTTACTAAATAAATAATAAATAATTTAGCCTGTGTTGTTCCACTGCAGAGCCTCTCTTTTCTTCTTCCACTTAACTACTAAAAGAGTCACATTATTGTTTTTTATACTTACTAAAATCAATCAGGCCTAAAAATACACTGTTTAGTCCGTAATAATGACAAGCATGTAACTAATGAAATTCCTATCAAAATCTTTATAACTACCCTGTATGATACAAAAATTATTTAAATCGAATTACAAAATACGTCAGCATACAAATGCTTTTGGAACCCTAAAACTTGATATTAAAACTTTTTCATTCATTTTTTACCTGTCCCCATAGGTCTGTATGTTTACCAAGTCTATGGCTATTACAGAACCATTCAACTGACGAGTCGACATGTTTTGATCAAATGACGCGTGCTAATCGACTTAATTGTTGCCACAGTGTAAACGCACGCGCAGGTACGGCCGATCTACGATCTATGTTGGTTTTTGTATTATTCTTATTTCGATTTATTTATAAAATAATAATTGGAGAGGTTTTTCTGTTTTATTATTTAAAGGTGAAAATGTGGCATTGGATGTATTTTTTTTTTTTTTTGAACGTTATTTTTAGGAACGATTTAGGCGAGAGACGAGTGTAATACTCATAAAAAAGTTAAAACAAAAAGAAAATGGTTTGGGAGAGGCTAACAGCACATATTTTTGAAATCGGCATTTGCTGAATTGTGAGTATTTCAGAAAATGCAGATTACAATATAATTCTTTAATTTTTGTGAAACCTTCTTGATATTTTCTGAAAAACGTTCCTCAGTAATGTGACGGTACTTAATTTCGAATTCATATCTAAAATTCGTATATTCCCTGCTCGATGATCCAAATCATTTCTATCGCCGCTTCGTTTGATCCAAACCAGTATAAAACTTACCTAATGACTGGCTCAACCACACACTCAGAAAGAACAAATCAAATTAATTAACAACGTTAACTCAATTCAAACGGGCCAATACAATTCAATAAATAAAAGCGCAGAATTGCATCGCTTTTGTAACAAATCGGTGCGCTTGCGCCGATCCCTGTTTACACGCGGAACGAAGCCGTATTTAATTGCGCAACAAAAACTTACAAATAAGACATTGTGCTAAGTAATTAGATTAGCACACCACGTTATTTGTCCGGTTCGTACCCGTTTGTATACACCGGGTAAGAATCGTACGAACAGTCGGGAGTCGTATAGAGTGGTTAATACCACGCCATTTGTATCCGTGTCAATTTGTACGAAAACGGATACTGGTAATTGCATTGCCGGACAGGTAGGGATGTTATTAATGATGCGAGGATGCAAGTAAGTGGGTACTACCAGTTCAATTTGCTGAAGTCATTATTGTGAGAATTAGTTACTGGGTATTGCATGGAAAAGTCAGTGTGTAAGTGTGGTGCAAAAGAAACAAATTCGAATTATCTGTTCTCTTATGACTTGACGAACACAAATTTCAACCCTTTTTTAAACTATATAGTTCCTTGTTTACTACGGAAGGGTTCCGTAGTAAACAAGGAACCCTTATAGTTTCGCCATGTCCGTCTGTCTGACTGTCCGCGACTTAGCTCAGAGCCTGCTAATACTAGAAATATGTAATTTGGCATGGAAATACATAATAATCACGCCGACAAAATGGTAAAATAAACTAACAAAAAAAAAACCATTTCGTCCCCTACTTGTGAAGTGGGGATGTTTTTTTAGATTTTGATAATCACAAATCCAAGTCGACACTTAAAAGGAAAACTATCACAGACTACCTCAGCTTAAATTCACCTTTTATCTCGCTCGCACCATACTGCTCGCAGACTGAGTGAGAGCGAGACGGAGTGGGGCACTGGCGGCTCCAAGGCGCCAGTAGTTTAGGTAATTGCTTTTTACGGTGAAAATAACGGTAATTTAAAAAAAATGAAAAACATTAGTCCTGCTATATAGTTAGTTCAGTTAGTATGCAAAGATTTATGATCTAATTTGAAGTATTTTCTGAATACCAGCGGTTTATTGTTCGGTTTTTTATGGAATCGTGTTTTCGATAAACATAGTACTTAACATTAATCCTCAACTTTACCATATATTTATTTCAAAATTAATGCTGCAGTATTTTCGGCAAAACGGAGGATCATGCCATTTGAGGTAGTAGCCTATAATACCTCAAATGGCTTAGCATGATCCTCCGTTCTTAAGTAGGGTTTACAGGTTAATGAGTAATAATCGACCAACTTAATTTTGCAGTTTGTAAAACATGTTCTCCCATACATTCCGTATGGGAGAACATGTTTTTCAACTACAATGTTAAGTTTGTTCTTAAATTAATTCATCCCGGAACGAAACCCTTCATTGTGCGTGGTCCGACACGTACTTGGCCGGTTTTTTTCAGTTTAAAATTGTATAGACTGTCTTTAATTTCACGATAACGTGTTTTGTAAAGTTCAAATCTTCCGTTTATATCATTCTAACTATGGTCAGTAGTTCCTAAGCTGAAAACAGCTAAGGTCCCAAACCAAAAGTGGTAATATCAACTCAATAGGATCTTAACCCACCGCCAGCGCAAGGGATACTAAATCGTATTTTAATCTATGCGAAACAATGTATTATAAATCTTAGATTGGTTTCACCTGAACTTTGTAATGCTGCAATTATTAGACTACGCTTCTGACTATACCAGTTTAAATTATTCGAATGGCGTTTATTATAGCGAATAATGTTGCCAATTCAGGTTTAAATAAGTATGTGAATATATCTTTTGAATGCAAAGTTTTAATGAGGGGAATGATTGCTGATATCGTTAAAATGTAAATAAGTACGGATGAAACTGTGGGCTCATTTTTTGGTTTTTGAGTAAGGGTTTTTTCTGATCGATATTTTGGGCGATTAATAGTCTGGTTTTTAAATCACGCCCAAGAAATTATTTCCATGTCGTTAAAAAAACGATCTGTTTGGAATAAACATTTCTAGGATAAATAAAAAGGGGGACTATAGAAATACCTAAGAAGTACTTTTACACTAACGATGTAAATAAATACAAAAACAACCCTTTCTTCATACTCTGAAATGGAAACGATTAATTTAGTACTAATTGTTAGGCATCAATTGAGCAACATTTACAAACAACCGATTAATGAAACTTAAGCGAGCAATAACCACAACACAAATCAACTTACACACGTCACCAAAACAGTACATAATATAAATTATCGTCTATAAACACTATAATTGTAAAATTACACTGTTTAGACAGAATATAACTCAGAGTTCTGCCGCCATAACCTTTTATTACGTGGGTGTACAAACAGGATGTGTGATTTCCAGTTTTATTTTAATTTTAATCGTTCCTTATTATTGCGATATAACTAAACACCGCCAATTAGGGTTATCTCCTCCAATAATAAATTACTAATTAAATTTAAAATCAAATCATTTAAGTTAATGCTCATTCTAATAAATTGCGAGCCAAAGTCGTAGTGTCAATAAATCTGGGTACCCGAAAGGATTTGGATCAAATTTAGTGCTGACAGTAAAAAGTATCGATATCAGTGCCTATTGATATTGACGCACGTGCTCCTGTCAAATTTACGGACCGTTCTTTAATGGGCGATCCGGTAAGAATTATAGTGTTGTTCTGATGTTGTCTGATTGTCGATGAAATGTGGTGTTGCTTATCGATAGATCGATTGGTTTTAATTGAAACATTCTTTATGTAAGTGACCATTAAGATTCCGTATTATTGAACAGCAATGAATATCATATCCGTGTCAACCAATTAAGTTAATTATTTAATTACATTATTTACTTTTTGGGCAATTAATTTTTTGAGTTTAATTTAATCATTTACTTTTCTTTATTTATATTTCTTATCTGTTCTGTCCAAGGACCACACCTTATTTTGGGTATACCTAGAATAGCAGTGTCCTTGCTAAAGATGTCTAATTTATATCTCGCAAAGCAAAAAAGGAAAATAAATGACAAAATACCGGAAAAGAATCGTTCGGATATAATAGTATAAGGTTCCAGTAAACTGGTGCTGGGCACGCCATCATTGCGGCGATAAGTCCCTTCTTTGAGAAGTGGTTAGAGAGGCGCCACGGCATCCTCACCTTCCGCCTGACACAGATCCTCACCGGACACGGCTGTTTCGGGAGGTTCCTGTTTCGGATAAGGCGGGAGAAAACGCCCGGGTTTCATCACTGCGTGGATCGCCCGGAGGACACGGTGGAGCATACGGTGGAGGTCTGCTCGGCTTGGGAAGTGCACCGCCGTATCCTCGTGGAGGCGATCGGTGGCGGGGATCTCTCGCGTCCAGCGCTGGTCCAGGCCATGGTACGGAGCGAGAGGGCATGGGAGGCCGTCACCTCCTTCTGCGAAGCAGTAATGCTCGCAAAGGAGGAGGCGGAACGCGTGAGAGAGAGGCAAAATTCGCGTCCTCAAGCCCCTAGCCACCGCAGGAAGAGATGCCCTGGGCGTCGGGAATCGATAGCCGATTCCCGGCCACCCTAGGTGCGGGTTTGTTGACGGTGAGCAATGGGTAGTTCCACGCGCGCCTCAAAGAGATGTCAGCAATTAAAGGGACCGATGCCTGCCGGGGTTGCGAAAAAGTCCGAAAGGGATACCGTGGCCCCTGGCAATGCACAGGCAGCTGAAGTAACACGGGTGGGTTTTAGTCAGTAAGAGTCTGACACGCCCTCCCGCTCCACCCAGAGCGGGATCAGTCATTTGATTATATCCCAACCAAAAAAAAAAAAAAGTTTCCAGTTAACAAGACAAGAGCCTATCGTTATTGACCCAGCACAGTCATAAAGGTGAAAACAGGAATTGCGTTTGGTAAAACCCCATCCCAAAATTCGGACTAAACATCTCACTCTACACAACCGCTCTTGCTGCTGTAAGACCAATTACCAAAATAACATATAGAAATCATTTAAAATAAATATTTGAGTAGGTAGTCAACCAATTAGTACAAAAAAAAAATCGATATCTAATTACACATAATTCCTCATCACTATTCAGAAATCGTGTGTGGCATAAAAAAGACAGTGATTCGAGCTTTTATTTACTCAAATGCAGCTGTAAAACATAAAAAATCGCTTTCCTCCAAACTTTAATTGCTGGCAATGAAATAATTAAATGTGACAATCGTAAAACACTGAAGTCCTCATAAAACATTATAGCCGTGAACACAGAGAGGGACATTTACTGGTAAAAATGTTTGAGCACGCTTAATTCACGGAATTTAGCCTTTAAAATAATATTTACGCTGGTCCTTATTGTGTAAACAGACCATACCACCATTTCGCGATATGATATAAAATTTAATTTTAACGTAGGTATGCTTGATCACAACTCATGCATATAGAATTCGCAAAGTTTCGAACACATTCCGAAGTTTCTTTAAAAAAAACGGTACTTAACTACATAATAATAATATAGCATAACGTCTCGTAAAATAAAATTGATTCCAGTTGTCCCTTCCAATAAAGATAGTTTCGTATGGTGAAGAAGGGCAAGAACATCCATCGTGACCTTCTCTTTTAAAATGCAGGTTGATGGTGGATGTTTTAAGTAAAAATAATCACACTTTAAACATTTCATATTAAAGAGGGGTTGCCAAGACTTACATAACGCTTTCACTGTAAAAAAAATATCAAATCTAATGTAGAGCCAATTCCTTAACTCTACAAGGCCTAACTCTACAAACCTCACGTATTGGTCAAAATGTACGGGTTGGCCGTTTCGTGCC
Organism: Xanthia togata; assembly: GCA_963853775.1. NCBI lineage: Eukaryota > Metazoa > Arthropoda > Insecta > Lepidoptera > Noctuidae > Xanthia > Xanthia togata. Next base: position 10,628,317 of record OY970806.1, read on the forward strand.
GTCGCGGCGTCGTCACACAGTCACTCCTTATGAAATTAAGTCACTGGTCTTTAATGTCGTGTCAATAGTTCAATGGAACGGCCATGCCATACATTTTGACCAAGATGTGAGGTTTGTAGAGTTAGGCCTTGTAGAGTTAAGGAATTGGCTCTACATTAGATTTGATATTTTTTTAACAGTGTAGAATTAGGGGCTTGGCTCTACCTTAGTGGTATTTCATTTCTTTTTGTATGGTGGTCTTTTTATTTTTATTTTAGCGATGATATTGTACTGACCGTAAGAAATACAGAATTGAAAGGGAGGTTCAATTCTGTATTTCTAGTTAGGGAGGTTTTTAAAGGAGTTGGAGTCAAGTATATCATGAAAAATATCCAATATTTCACCTCCTATTTCATTCTATAGATCAATCGATCTGCCTAACCTTTTCCCAACTACGTTGGGGTTGGCTTCCAGTCTAGCCAGCTGCAGCTGAATACCGTATATTACATGAAGTGACTGCCTATCTGACCTCCACAACCCAGTAACTGGGTAATACAATACCCCTTGGTAAGACTGGTTGTCAGATTTTCGGGCTTCTGGCAAAGATCCACGAATGACAGCCAGGACCAGCGGCTTAACGTGCTTCCCGAGGCACGGAGTCTCAGTATGTTAAGATGGTCACCCATTCACAGACCAGCCCCGGCAAGCGCAGCTTAACCTGATGGATCGAACCGTGCGGCTGTTATTACTTACCCACGAGCTGCTCACCGTAAGATATTTAAGTTTATAGATGCTGCTGAGTTATTCGTTGTAGGTAGCCAGGAATTTTTAACAGCCTGCTTAGTTTTGAAACTCGATACATCGTTAAAGGTGACAATAAAAATTGTAGATGCTATCATTTTTTTAATTATCTGTCTTTATGCGTTAGCGTTGACATAAATTAGGATTTTAATTACATTCTATTTTGGCGGTATTCATGAGTTAGTAGATTATTTAAAAACAGACGTCATAGTTTAAAAATAATAGAACTTCTTCAGGATTAAAATGAATTGTACAGACCCTAGCAGGTCAACCTACCCGAAACCGTCAAATTTTCCCAATCAACTTTGAACCTTAAGCTTTCGTGATAAAGTTGAAAATCTATTAAAGAATTTAAACAGATTGTAGTAGGTTGGTGTGCTGGCGTCTGTACGTAAATAACAACTTATACCAAATTAATAAATAAGAAAATAATATCCTAACTTAACTAAAACTTTATTAATTATTAAGCCTTTATTGCTGAAGAACTAAACACAAGTATAATCTAATACTAGATATTAAAAAAAACTTAAATCTAACACATCGGGTTTTCCGGTTTAGTGATCTGCGTGTCCTGTGACACATAGGCCTCTTCCAGCTGTTTCCACTCATTTCTGTCTCTTCCTATTCTAGACCAGGTAGCGCCTCCAACTTTTCTTATGTCGTCTATCCGTCTCTTTGCCTGTCTTCCCCTTTTCCTTTTGCCATCGCGTGGATGCCACTCCGTTATAATTTTTGTCCATTTTAACTAACTATCTCTCGTCATGTGTCCTGTCCATCTCCATTTCAACTGTCTTACTTTCTTTATTATATCCTCTACTTTGGTTCTGGATCGTATTGCAACTGCTCTTAACCGATCCCATTTAGTTACACCAATCATGCTTCTCTCCATTCCCCGCTGACATGATCTCAGTTTTAAAAGATGTTTTTGATTTAGGGCCCACGTTTGGCTCCCATACGTCAGGCAAGGTAAGACGCACGAGTTGAGGACTTTTCTCTTAACTGTCATGGAAAAGTATTTGCTTTTAAGTATCTCCTTGAGTAACCAATATCTTTTCCATGCACAAGCAACTCTTCTTTCGATTTCCATGTGTCATAACTAAAACTATTACCAAACAAATATATGGTGTCGTTTGTTAATAGTTATAATTTAAGTCAAATGCAATAATTGTTGACTAGAGACACTTTAACGACTATCCTACTAGTGAAAATAAGAAAAAGACGTTTCTAATTCGTTCAATATTCTTATTGTTTATCCAGCAACGGTTTGATTACCCTATCTAAGTCTAAACTACAACAACTATATCCTAAATCCAAATTCAAAACTCCAATTTCGATGTTACCAAGCGGATATTTCAAATCCAAACGTACTTTGATTTGTCGTCTCTTTCTAAACCTGCACATTGAAATGAGAAGGAAATAATAAACATGAGTATAGTACTCAAAGGCTTGGTTGGGACTCCGAATATATACGAACCGGTTGTTTGCAATAATTTAAGCGCATAGCAGGTCGGAGGTCGACTTTCGAGCCAAAACTTGAGACCTTTTGCTAAGATTACGAAAGCTCGAGCTGCAATAGTCGGTGAAAATCAGTTTGTAAAAGCTCTTTGAGCCAATGATGGTCTGAGCTGTTAATTGATTATATATCTAAGGAGTGGAGAACAAGTTTATATTAATAAAGACGCTGTAATAATGATATAAAGTTCCCAATTTAAAGAAATCTTAGCATTTCAATGTAAATTGGAAATTTATCACAAGCACAACGTTAATCTGATTAGGTGCTCTAAGTACCTGTTCTTCGTAGATTGGTTCATAGAATCTCATACCTCTTTTGTTCAGCCTACTTCCATTGAGCATAAGGCCCCAATTACACTATCATATATTTATCATACAAATATGATTTCATATCTCTCAAATTCTATGATCATAGTTAAATGATGCTGTTCTTCATTTTTACATATTACACTTATATGATCAAATAAACGTCTTACTGAATCAAGATGGATAACGATTTATCCGTGTTTGTTTTAGCCATTTTTGAGGTTAGATGGATATGATCATATTTGTACGCTTGCTATCAAATAGGATCTTACCTTAACTATGAACATAGACAATATGAATCATATGTAGTTATTAAACCGTCATAATGTTCTTCATATAAAAATGACTCATACATTTCTGATCCTATTTCTATGATACGAGTAGTCTAATAAGGTTCTAAGTATGTACTATGGACAATGTTACACGTAATTGTAATATTGAAGATTTGGTGCAAAAATAATATAATATTTAAAAGATAGTCTACGAATAACTTAAGATTACAGAGGGTGAACCACAGAGTAAACGCAATGCAAAACATAGTTAATTCTAAACGTGAACATTATACATATAAAAGACAACCAAGAAGCATTTCAGTTACACCTCATTAGAAGACTAGTTCATAAGTCAGGAACATAAGATAAATTAGGAACATAACATCTCTGTTTCAACCACTAACACTTTACAGTAAAGTTGTTGTACTTATGTTCAGCCGTATCGAAGCGAGATTAGAAATGCATGTTCACTTTATCTTTATTCGTATTTATATTGCCTTTTACAGATATTTCGTAGATAGGAACACGTTGGAGATGTTTGTAAGGGTTAAAAGTTAGATGATGAAGAATTTCAAAATATTCCACCAGAAACATTCACGATTTATAGTTCCACATCCATGAAATGGTTTAAATGTTGACCGATGATCTGATGAAGGTCACGAGAATCCGCTCGATGCTAGAAGCACATGTCTGGTCAATATGGCGACGCTTTGGGAAGATCTATGTTCAGCAGTGGACGTCATACAACGTTGTGGTTAAAATAGTGCTAGCAAGGCTTACTTCCCAGATTGCCTCAGATTTATTCAAATCACCACTGGTAGAGGCTATTAAGATGCTAGACATAATTGTTTTTATATGTCATAACGTTTTACAACGCAAGAGAATGACTAGCGTTCTTACGAAGATGGAACTATGAAGATGGAATTAGTTTAGCACATAATAATACCAGCCTGTTACTGTCCCGCTGCAGGGCAAAGGCCTCTTCAGATACAGAGAAGGCATGAGCATTGATCATTACGCTTGCTCAAGACGGGTTGGTGATTTCAGACTTATATTAACTACTAGCTGCGCCCGGTGGTTTCACCCGCATAGGTTTCGATCCCATGGGAATATCGAGATAAAAAGTATCCTATGTGTTAATCCAGGTTATAAACTATCTGTGTGCCAAATTTTATCCAAATCCGTTTAGTTGTTTTAGCGTGAAGAAGAGACAAACATACACACTCACAAACTTTCGCCTTTATAATATTAGTAAGATTAGAGTGATAAGTCCAGGTTTCCTCACTATATTTCCTTTACCGATGTCAGTAATAATTTGATCCAATATAAACTCAGAAAGTACATATGAATTGAAAAAGTCACATTAGTACTTGCCCGGATTTGACCCCACGAACCACGAACACACTATCGTAATGAAGTTGTTCTCCAATAATAACGTGATAAAAACTAGATCCATATTTTATACGTCTTAATCTGAATACTAATCTGTTACTTCACTAGCCTCAATTACTGTTTAATTTCTCAAATAGTTATTATTAGCCAAGACTGCAAAAAAACTAAAACCTCACCTTAATTTGAATCTAGGAAGGAGTGGGAATTATAATACAATATTATTATATTACAATATTCTGATTTAAAAGAGTGTCCGTGGAGTTTCTTGCCCGTTCTTCTCCATAGGTACCTACGCTTTGGATGGGCAACTAGCTTCATATTTCTGACTGTATGTAAATGGTTTATTTGAAATATATGCTTTGAGTTTGAGATTGAATTTTTTTTTCTTGACTAATTCTCGCTTTATTATTGTCTCTTGTGGATACAGTAATAGGTACTATTACAGTTTAGCATAATCAGCCATTAATGTTCCCTCTACTGGGACACAGGCTTCCACTCTTCAAGAGGGACTGAGCTGTAATCTACCATGCGGGCCCAGCGCGAGTTTGTAGATGTCCCATGTCTTCGAATTTTTTGGTTCTAGGACATGCCGGTTTCATCACGATGTTTTCCTTCACCGTTTCGAGAGCAGTGGTGATGAATCTATTTACACAAAGTAAAGCGACTGTGTGGGCTCGAACCCAAGACCTACAACGCGTAAGTCGGGGCAGTTAACACTGGGCCATCACTGCTCATAATATAGTATAAACCAAAAAAAAACAAATTATTCTCTACTTATTATTATTTTTATTTTTTTTACAGCTACAATATGTTTTTTTTTTTTACAAATAACAATAGTATAGGCTCATAGGGAGTATTAACAATATTGCAGCCTACGTAAATCCAGGATAGGTGCCCCAATGGGATAGGTGCCGTGACTTTGAATACTCAATGTTAGAAATATCGTAGGCTAAAATCGTACTATACAATAGGAAGCACCCCCCCGCAGACCCCAGTGCCACGACAACCGTAGGGGAGACGCGCACGCGTTTCGTCCGTGTGCTTAAAAATCTTCCGCGGCGCTCAGCAAGCGTTGAATTTATAATCGTAAGTACTTAATATTGAATATCTTTTTACACCGTTATAAATTCTATTTTTTTTTTTAATTTATCTGATGATATTAGATGCTTTAAATTATAGATTTATTTTTATCTTATTTTTAATTTAAAAAGGCATCTAGCCTGTGCCAAATGTATAGTTGCCCCATCTGCTGTAACCATATATGCCCTTAGGAGCATCTATCCCTAACTATTTCAATTCATGTTTTCATATCGCAGGTGGAAGAAAGGCCTCGGAAATATAAAAGAAAACCGGGCGTGACTTTTCAAGAAATGACCAAAAATGAGAAAGGTGTAAATGAAATAGCCATAACTTACGCAATACTCTCTCGGACATTAAATCGACGATTTGCAAAAAATAACAAGGAACAGTTAACCTTAGGTAGGTTTTAACTAAACCCGCCGCACTTACATCACAGATTGAACTTAAGTTATAACTTAATACTATGTGTTAGGCATAAGATGTTTAAGAAATAATAATAAGAAGAAGACTTAATTAAGAAGAATAATTAGAAAAAGAAGAATTATGAAGAATAAGAAGAAGAAGAATAAGACTGAAATAATTATCTGTGTTAGTTCTGAAAAGTATATTGATTGCGTTAAGTAGATGTATAAGATGATTATTATTTTACAAGTATTAAAAAAATAATCTTTTGTTGGAGAATTCTATAAAGATTATTTACAAACATTACAAAGTAATTACATTGAAACTAGTGTGTTTTATTTCAATTAGCATCTAATATTTAAACATTCATACAGCGAGTCTTCTATCCCTTACGGTAGGCTTCTATCCCTTGACGCATTTTTACTACGAGTCTTCTATCCCTCACGGTCGGCATCTATCCTACTTTCGAGAAGGTAAAAAAGACATAATTTCCCCAAAATATATGAAACTTATGTGCAAACAAAAGGGGTACCATCATAGATTAAAGATCACAGTTACCATATGCAAAAGACATATTGCCAATAGATTATTAATTAATAAGTTATGGCTTCCTATCAAAAAGTGGGGCAGCTATCCTGGACTTACCCTACATTATCCGCATGTTAACTAAATTAAGATAACTTCAAAAGTGCCACTAAATTAACATTACTTAGAAATAAAAAATAATTGATTATTCAAATAAAATACATTTTTTTTTACCAATAAAAAAAAAATATATATAAAAAAGGAGGAATAGACAGTACAATACAATTCATTAATAAAAAATATTCAAACTGTTGAAATAAATGAAATTAAAAATAAAGGAGACACTATTTATTGAACACCTTTGTTGGTATTTCAGTATTTTGTACCTATTTCAAACATTGAATCAAAATGTAAATCATTAGTCATTTATTCAAACTAGGCTGAGAATCAGCATTCACAAAATTACATACGAATAATAATATAATATCACAAAATTACATACGAATAATAATATACAAAAGACATTCCCCCAAAACTTATTGTGATAATTATATTGACGTTGAGACGAGAGTGATCTATTTACCCGGTTATTCTTTGGTCGTTTCAGAAAGATCAAGCTGAGCCTACACATCCTCTTTAATTTCACGTAGGATTGGACACCCGTCTTCAAATTACAATCAGCAATCAATTCCCTACAGTTATAGAGTATAGAGATAGCTCTGTTCTCAACAACTGTAAGCTTGGGCATCGTATCTGAATGCAAATTGTGCGCGTGCGCGGTGTGGGCGCGACGCCGCGGTCACGCACGATGCCACGCGTTGCATAACCATAGTGTGGTGGAAGTTATGAGAAATGTTTCGTTTGTGCATGGTTCAATCAGAATTTAAGTAGAAATAAGAGTACTTTATACCTTAGGCCTGACGAACCGTTAATTGCAGTGACGTAGTGATCCGCATCAATCTTGCATTGCTTGTTGAAAATCTTCTGATAGATAGTGGAATAGCTAATTCACCTGTTTGGGTCACCGCAGGATCTTTTGACTGACAATAGTGTCATTAGGTCACTGATCCGGAGGGGTGTCACTGCAAATCTCAAACCCTGTATTTTGTACCTATTAGGTTATCAGGATATGAGACTAGAAGCAACTCATTCAAAAGTCTGACAAAGGTCTTAGTTTTTAGGTAAAATACAAAAACAAATGCTAACAATTACAATGCAAACATATTTCTAATGGTTTAGTTGTAATTCTCTTGGGATAGTTCAACTGTCTTTTATCACTTAAACCACCAAACACAACACCACAATATCACACATAGAGGTCCATCAAGCAACGTGGGCAATAATGGTGGGCTCATTATGATTAAACGGATAATTTTGGACGGTATCTGTGAAGTATGGCGACTATTACACGCTGTTAGCCGATCGTGTTTGAAGGAGGAGGTTTTATGGCAAACTGATGGTGTAAAGGTGAATCGTGATTAGATAATGAATGAAGTATGAGCCTCAAAGAAAACGCGAGTTGTGTATGGCAGGAGAAGTGTTTATCCATGACAGTGATTGCAGGTGGTCAGAAACATAGGAATAAGCCGATTATTTATCGTATGGGTAGTAGAAGTCAGAGGGCAGTGGCTCTGGATGATATACTAACAATCATTCAACTGCTCTTGGTAAAATTAATTTTAATAGCACAAATGTGTTACCCATAGTTACTTACTTTGATACACTGCAGATGGATCATAAACAGAGCTAGTGTAAAAGACATAATTTTTGAACTCAAGACCTCGTGTACTCAGAATAAAAGCAGAATCAAACACCACTTAGACTCCACATATCTACAATAGAAAAAAACTAATCCATTTTGTCCAACAACTAATCCAACCCAATTCCTTGTTACCGCGAAAGGCTTACTCGACTCTTTTAGTTGCCTATCTTCTATTCCGCTCTTAGAAGTTTACATCTAATAAACACATATAAAATGTAATAACTTCCAACTATATATTCTAACTCAATCAAAACTCCGGCTGTTTTATCATCACCAAGCTATCATAACGAGCCATACATATGGTACTCGACCTGTGGCCTAATAATAATTTACCTTTAAGTACATAAAATGGTGTCAATGAGACCATATGAGGCCATAGAAAATGTAATGGCTTTAAGTTTGTTACGGTTTTGGTAATGGGTTCGGTAGATTTTATTTGGAAGTGAAGACGAATATATGGTATTTGAATTATATGAATATAATTATTATAATCGTGATAATATTAGCGTGTAGCTCGATTTCTTGTCGTGCTGCAGGTATTCAAAATATACAAATAAATGAATGCTATCATTTTAAAGTAGCAGCCATTTGGAAGAAAATTAATACATATTAATTAACACATTCAGGTAAGCGTCTGATTAAAAATAAAATATGTTTTAATTAAATGTCAAAATAGTCAATTCAAAGATACTTTAAAGTTATCTTAAGTATTTGGAATTATATATTAAAAGCAAAAAGCAACATTAATAGGTCACAAAAGGTCACCAACCATATATAATATTTCTCAACCTAATATTTACAGTTTTGAAAGAAATAAATAAATAGTTACTGCCATCTTTAGTAACCCACAACATAGGGCGACCAAATCGATCGCAATAATTTATGGATAGTACCTAATTCAACTAAAATCCACCGAAAAGTGCCAGACACGTTTGGCGAGTCGGTAAATCACGAGATAGCGTGGAGAAAGCCAAAGTACCAACACAATATATAAACTAGTATGACCACATTGTTTTAGTTTCGGTGGGAGTGACATATGTGGTAATAAAATTGTGATAAACTCAACTTGATATCAGTCCAATCTAAAGATTGATGGCGCAGGAAATTAAGTTATCGATATTGAGTAATGTCCCGCTTCTAAGTAAGTTTATGGCCGTATTAGCTTTCCTATTAAATTTTAAGGTGAAAAATTGTTATGGTTTTGGACTGTCACAGTCGGTAAAGTTCGTAGGGAGTTATACAAATTAATAATGACATATGAAGAATGTCTTGGATTATTATGTGAGTGAAAGCAAGAGTATGCTAGAACAGGAATTAGTTGAGATATCAAGATCAGTTAGATCAGGCGACACATAATTAAGAGATACACATTATGACAACATATTTGTGTGATATTAAAAAAACATACTTGTCCCATCTGAATGATGTTAGCTCTATTAGCGATAAATTTTAGAGGTTCATTGAAGCCGAATCATAATACATTATTTGCGTTTTGTTCAGATCTCGTCTTTGTGTTTATTCATCACTACTCTCCCTTTTCCCTACCATCAGTCAGTTATAGTCACGTCACTCTTAAACTTTGTCTGTTTAAACTATATATACAATATATTAACTATCTCTTATTTATTTTTTAACTTAATTACCTACACAGGAATAAACTGTGAATTTTCAATATCATAGTCACACTCATAGTTATTCCGATTTTTGTTTTAAATACTGGAAGGAAATAGTTTGCTGAAATCACCAATGCGTACTGATCAACCATGGTGATCAAAGCTAGACTATCATTCCTTAAAGAATAACCCTACTGAGCACTGCCAAAGGATAATACAAACCAGCTAGTACTCTAACGAATCCCATATCGTAAGATGAGGCTATCACTATCGGTCATAACGGGCGGTCCACATACACAAAAACTCCCCAATCTCCATTCCAAAGACGCCTACACAAGTAAAACTCTCTCAAAACATTTCCCGTTTCATAATCTTAGTACTACATGGACGTATTACTTATAGATAAATTAATTTTATATCTGCAGTAAGTCGTGAGCTCGCTCTGCCCCCGGGCGGCGGCGGCGTGAGAACCGACTCGTGCTCGGGCTATCGCGAATTAACGTACGTGGTACGACACGTGTCGTGAACTGGATTATCTTGTGCTTTGGATACTTGTACATCTTCATAAGTTCCTTTGTGACTTGTGTCATTAAAAGAAATTGGATTTTAAATGTAGGAGGATGTGGAAAGGTAGCGTCATTGAGAAGTGGTTTGGCTGTAAGAGTATATATATGTATTATTTGCTGTTGTGACTTGTATGACTTGACAAAGTTAGATAACTAAACATTTTTTTATCTTAATTTCAGTTCAGCTCTTTCCAATGTTTGACGATCAAATCTTTACAAATTGACTAATTCAGGTTTCATATTTTGTTCATGGTGTATTACTAACAACAACTCTGCAATGTGAATCTTAATTCTGAATTCTATTTTGAACTAATTTTATTAGTCCCTTTCTAAGCAATTAGCACTGTCTTTATTTAAAGTTCTTAGGGGTCAGCTACCTTGTTTTATTTCCACTCTTTATCAGCTATCGTCGCAAAATTCACTACCTTTCTACCCATAGAACGTGTTCAAAAACGATTTCTATGGCATCTAGCGTTTTCCAGCGGCTTGGCAAATAAAATACGTTCCTATAGTAATAGACTGAAACACTACAATATGATCTCCCTGGAAAAACGCCGACGACTAAATGACGCAACGTTTGTGTGCAAAATAATGTCCCATAAAATTGACTGCCCCCAGATATTAAACACTTTTAACTTCCGTGCGCCCTCAAGAATTCCTCGCAAACCAATAACACCACTGTGTCCACCACAAAGTAGAACGGTCTTAGGCGCTAATTCTCCATTTGCAAGATTTTGTAAGGTGGTGAATAATTGTAGCGATCAAATTGATTTGCATTTTGACTCTTTAAGCAAATTGAAAGCTAAAATTTACAAATGTCTTCCGAATTTAGATTAAACACTTTCTTTCATATAATGAAACATGTTTTTATTTTTTTTCTCCTCAATAATTTAAGTTTCCATTTTACCTATGTTTTTATACAACTTAAATTTACATATAACTTTCATTTAACTTTAGTCACATAGTTTTAGTTTTAGTTCTAAGTTAAATTCTTATTGTTTTCTCTTGTAGTTTTCCTGTACAACCAAAATTTTGTATGCATGCGGAGTTCACCTATAAGTGATTGTTACACTAATTTGTTAATTTTTTTACCTTATCTGTTACCCTAAGCATAATAACAGTGTAAACAGTTGTTGGTGAACCAATATATAAATAAATAAAAATAAATAAATATAATTTTTTACACCAGAAGACTTTCTATATATTTTTATTTTATAGAACTTTTCTACCTTTACGGACGATCTGACTCTGGACTAACCACGTTTGGATCTCCCAATCTTTTATTGCAATAAACCGTACTTCCCATTTTCTCATGTCAATTGTTGCAATTGCAACGCTCTATTGGAGCATGGGGCTTTGTTTCCGAGCAGTACCCATGACGATGCTTCGATAGTATTGTCCGTTGGTGCAATGGCAAGTGGAGTGATAGACAAGACTGTTAGTTGAGTAACACTTGTACCCTTGCATAGACGATCGTACCTACTTAGCTTTATATGTTTAGTAAGACTTTGTTACAGCATTTCCTCAAAATCATCATTTTAATATCAAGTAGGGTGGCTCCTACACGCAGGGAAGCATTTACTGTAATAGCACCCGTATGTGAAGTCTGAAGACTCTTACAAAAAAGGTAAGATTTAGCCGTATCTGGAGGTCTACTCCCTAAGCAAAATCCATAGTTTTGGCCGAAATTACGTACGCTTCGCGCTCCATCTGACTCACGAACATACCGTAAGTGAAGTCGGACTTCATCATAATTGTTCGATTGGGAATTTGCTGCCAGCTATTACGATTTTTTTTTAAAAGTATTTTCATCCGCTCAATACTGACAAGAGCTTTCTTGGCACTTAATAAGGAACATAACCAGGTCTTAATGCCATTCCCTGTGGTCTACCGTGGCCCTATATCACTGCTTTAGAACACCAATCCATCTCTTATATGATTGACTAACATATATTTCCAAAAGTGTTGTTTACTACAAGAAATCTTAACACAGTTACGTCGGCAATTCTCAAAGAAGCGGTTTCATTGTTCAACTTACTTACGAGTATGTGTATGATAATAAAATATCTGCATAACAATAATAATTGTACATGATTCGTAATATTATTAGCCCATTACTCATTAACAGTACAATGACAACTTTGTTACTAGCAACTGACTTCTATAAGCACTTAGGTACCTATTGCGTTATTTTTTTTTGCATTAGATCCTATAAATTCTTTTTTAGCTTTATTCCTATAGAATTTTAATTGTTTAAAAATATTTTTTTTTCTTCATATTTAATTTCAAACGTCTATTTCATTATATTTCATATTAATATCATCACTGTATACAACCAGACTGTTTTGACCTTGAAAACAAGTCGGACCTGCCCTGAAAGAAAGCAACAGTTAACATCATAAAGGCTCGTGCAGACCAGCGCGACGCGACGGCGCGACGTGACACGAACAATACAATTTCTAAGAAAACTTCACGGTATAAAAATAGCCGGTGTCGCGTCGCGCTGTAGCGTCGCGCTAGTCTGCATGAAGCTTTAATATACAACATAGGTACCAAAAACTTCGAAAGAAGAAATTAACGTGAACATCTATACCTATATCTATATTCTTGTAAAGCTGTGGAATTTTTTTGGCAAAAAAAAATCTTAATTATAAAAGTCCTTAAAATACCACTAATGACTTCAAACACCAAGCATAAATTTCGTAAACCTTAATTCGGTCTTAAAACAGATTTAGTACCTCATTATACGATTAGCCTTTAATGTCTGATAAATATTTTATAGGTCCTTATGATAAATATAATTTTAGCAATGATAGTTACAGCCAGTTAGACTAAGTCATAATTCATAAAGGAATCATAAAATTGAACGAAGTGACAATAAAATGAAGTCTAATAAATTCGACGTCATGAATTACGATGGTAATTCTAAGCTATTATATTTTAAAAGCTTATTAACACATTCAAACTTAATAATAGGGAACCCCTCCAATTTCGCAGGTGATTTTTAAAATTTTCTTTGAATTCGGAGGAAAGATAATAATGATAAAGGCGGAAATGAAATATTTTTGCATAATTTTCGTAATGTCTGAATGTGGTAAAGAAAGAAATAACTTTATGTAGCACATACTAAAAGGCACATAACATTATACTGAAAATAAACAAAGTCAAATCAAGACATCAATCTAGAAGTTTAGATACAGTTTCACTAAAACTAGAAACAAATAATCCACTAATTGACCCTGATCGATTTCTTAATTGCATTTGTTTGCGATCCCAACAATAAACAAAATACAAGTACAAGTGATTTTTTCTGAACCGTATAGTATAGAGCGGCACTTCACTCAATTATCCCTTTACCGATGCGCGTGACCCACTGACAAAACAAGCGAAGCGATCGCCGCATCACATTGTTTTCCCATAGCCCGAACGATTCCATTCAGAATCTCATTACACTTCAAAGGGGTTACAACAAATCTGGCGCAACGTTTTCTCATGGACGTGTCTGTCGTTAGGGCAGCGTGAGGTGACCATTACTGCGTACAAAGAGTTGCCTAAAATAGAGAGCTTTTGTGAGGCGGGAAGACAGGCGAGGGACGAGGTGGGGGCGGGGCGGTCGTCGGCTGCCCGGCGGCTCAGTCGCGCCGCGCCTCACAGCCGCCTCGCACGCCGCACCACGAAGCGTGCCTCTCGGACAGCGCACGCGCACGCGATACCTCCCCCGCCGCGCCCCCCACATAACACGTGCACATAATACCAGTGGAAGTCTACAGATGATATCGACCCCATATTGACAAAGTTTCACAATGCAAGATCAAAGTTCGTCGAGATCCAGCAAGTCCACGTTGAACTCTTTGGAAAGCGCCATCATCAAGCTAAAAAACAACTTGCAAATACAGGACACCAAGACAACAACAGACATGAACGGTTTGTTGGCTGCCGACCCACCGTCGCCGCATACGGACACGAAAACAAACGCAAGTAAGAGTCCTAGTTCTTCCCCATCTACAAACATTAACTTATCAATTGCATCAGCCGCATTGTTACAAGAAAACATGCTTCAAAGATCACTACAAGGAGTAGTAATATCTCTTCAAAATGCAATGATGAACTCCCTGCAACAAGCGGCGTTGTTACCGTCAAATTCTGCCGCGGCAGCTGCTTTGAATTTACAAGCTTTGGAATCTTATTTGACCCTGCAACGTTTGACATCAGTATCCTCGGTAAACAACACGACTCAACCGAATACATCGGAAAATAGTTCATCATCTAAACAAGACATTCTCAGGATAGCAACGGCAAGTGCAAAAATAAGTGAAATAGATGCATCGGATACGTCTAAAGAATTCTCACCGAAGACACCCGAGGAATACCCGTTGTCAGATGCCATAGCAGCTGAAGACGTTGACTTGTCCGAAGAAGTAGAAGAAGACTTGGCACTCTTAGATAATGAAGACGAATTCACATTGGAGCAGCACTTGGAATCGACATCAAAAGGTTATGGATACAGTTCATCACAGAATCTAGATAACGGATATCCCAGTCTTCTTATGAATGCAATGTATCAACAACAAATGAATGGAAGTCCATCACAAGCCCCATTGTCTCCACAAGCTTCAAACTCTTCAAAATCAACTAACAGCTCAACGTCATCGACAGGCAGTAGTGTATCTAATAAACAGAAGACTGGAGGAAGTGGGCCTAGAACGAAGAAACAATTTATTTGCAAATTCTGTAACCGACAATTCACGAAGTCATATAACTTACTTATCCATGAAAGGACACACACAGATGAACGACCATACTCCTGTGACATTTGCGGAAAAGCTTTCCGACGGCAAGACCACCTCAGAGACCACAGGTAAAAACAATATTTTTCTATATTATGTTTTAGTGCTTCTATCATGAGTAACTATTATAGTTAATGAAGTCGCTTTGACTAATATATTGCATAATTTTCTTTTAAAGTCTGCTTTCAAGCTCATAATTTTGAATTTATACCTGTCTTCAAGGGGGTTCCACTTAATGGAAACGACAACTACTAATGAATCAATAAAATCTAAGCCGTATCTTATCCATGATTTATGTTTCATTAGGCTTTAACCTTTATGTTGTAATCAAACACTTGTTGATTTCTAAAGCAGTATTTTTAAGGCTTGTATTCTTAGATAAAACTAAGGTACATTTATGTTTTATACTACAAAAGTATCCCGTGGCGGAGCTTTCAAATAAGATAAAGGCAATCTTATAACCGTGTCGAGAAACATTTTAAGGTTCACGATACTCATTTTTCGATATCAATAAAAGATTTTGGTCGTCGGGTTTCAACGCGAAACATTATGAGAAACTTTTGAATAATGGTGGGGAACGAATAAAAATATTTTAAAACAAAAAGGGTTGAGTATGGACCGAGCAGATGGTATCGACAACTCTTTCGTCACGCTCGTAAATTATTTCACAAAACCGCCGCTAATCCCACGAGAGACGATGTTTTAATTTTGGCTTTTCATTTTGTTTTCTTCCCGACTCCTTCGCATTCCATATAAATCTCTGGGCATATCTTTTTTCATATCAAAATATTTATCCTTTTAAAACGTCTCTACATTGCACTTAAATAAGATGTTAGTGACCGTTACAAGAATTCAAATTCCAAACATCACGGATCTCTAGCACAATAAATATGATAATAGTGTTACAACAGCTCTCAATCTATTTCTTCACTTATCTCTTCGAGATCCCCACCCAAAAAGAACTAAAGGTGTTGAATTTTTACACCTGTCTCTCGGCGATTTCCTCCCAAATCACCGTATCTCTGTGGCAATAAAATAAATTTCGTGTAGACGCCGGAGGGTTAACCCGAGCTCGGCTCGGCTCGGCCTGTCGATGTTCAATCGATGTCCGTTGACACGATACATTATAATGGACCAGAGCGGGCCTTCGACGGGTTTTAACAAAGCACGTGGTGATCCTGACTTGAGGATTAATATGGATGACAAAAAAAATAAAAAAAAACCTTGGTAAATATTCTCGGCATACAAAATCAAGTTTCGATGTTCGAGATATTGAGATTTTTTTTGTGTAGATTGAAAGGATAATGGACTTAAATTAATTTGTAGCTTGTTTAGTAATTTGGACGTCGACCTTTGCGGTCCTAATTTTCTTATTCATGCACGGTTTATTTTCATTAGTATCAATAATAAGTATGGAGAATGTGAATTTCATAGACCATCGGTCTGCATTGCGAGCTTAATTAATCAGTGTTGTCGCGTTGGTTCGAGTTAGGCCTAACGCGGCGCTCGCGCCGGTGTCACGGTACGCTTGACTGCACGCGCGCCCGGCCCGTCTTAATCACCATCATCATCGCGTGTTTTAATATTGAAATTATTATTTCATTCATCATTTTGTAGCTCAGCTTTATCGTCACCGATCTAACTAATCCAAACGATTATTACATGTATTACGTTATTTTGAACGGCTCGTAATTTTCTTGCCTCGAGTCTGTTTGTTTATACGATACGGGGATAATTTTCTCGAATTGTACATTCGATCGCTGGTCCCTCGTGCTGCGTTATTATTGATTACACGTTACCCGGTGTTAATTATACGTTGTATAGTTAAATTTAATTTGAAATCAGTTGCTATCAACATTGTGAGAAATATAAAACATATGTTTTATTATAATTAAAACTTACGTCCACGTAATTATATACTGTTTCGACTGGGTGTAAATCCAATAATAAGTAATTTATGGATTCTCTAAAAGTTTTTTTGTACAGATAAAATTCGGACGTTTAAGTCTTTGAATTGAATAAATATACCTCCTTTGTCTCGATGGTGTTTTGCAAATTTAATGTAAGGGTGTAAATTAATGATATTGGAAATAAAGCGGAGAGAGAAATGAAATTTATTACCAATAACCCTGGGGCTCTTGTTTGCTTCCCGGCTGCTCCCACAAGGTGCGCAGAACACGCGAGAGCGAATGTTTCGGCGCCTACAGACATGATGTAACAACTCATCTCAACAACATATTGTAGATAGTACATAAGTACACGATTTAGATGAAGGTGCAAAATTATGCTCAAGTAACTGGACATTCTGCACAGAGTATAAGTTTTACCATCACAAATATCGCAACCAGTTGCTTCTAACTGTACAAAGATGACATATTGTCAAGAATTACATCTGTTTACGGCTAGTAACTCTGTATCCTCGTGTAAAAAATGTAATAAACTAACATTTATAGTCTGCTAGATAGATTTACAACCACAGTGTTTAGTTTGCTTAAGTATTCAATGTCTGCAGATCGAACAATAAGTAGAGGTAGTCACGAAACTCTCACTACATGTAGAGTCTTTCTAGTAACTTTGTTGCGTGAATGTTTTACTACCTTCGAGCAAAATAAACGATGTTTCTTAAGAACATTAACTGCACATCAAGTATAGCATTCTTATATTGCTTCTTTTTATATTGTGTGTTAAATAGTGAAAACTATTACTCGTTTCTATTAACTTCTACATGACATGGTAAAAAGATAAAAAGCTTTAACAATAAATGTTTATTTCAGGTACATCCATTCGAAGGAGAAACCGTTCAAATGTCTGGAATGTGGAAAGGGTTTCTGTCAGTCCAGAACGTTAGCTGTACACAAAATCCTACACATGGAAGAATCTCCCCACAAGTGTCCCGTCTGCAGCAGAAGTTTCAACCAAAGGTCGAATCTCAAGACCCATCTATTGACACACACGGACATAAAGCCTTACAACTGTTCCTCCTGTGGGAAGGTTTTCAGAAGAAACTGTGATTTAAGACGACACAGTCTGACACACAACCTTGTTGGAATATCATCAGTGAACACATCTCCGAGCGGCAGCAATGGAAAAAGCCCACTGCTAAATCCGAACTTTCCAATCGACAACTTAGACACAGAAGATGAGAATTAGAAGATACGTTTATTAATGGCAAATGCGAAAAGACTGATTTTTACTCCTAAAACGGTGCCTTCTAGTATTAAGATTTATTTTACTGTTTAACTCATGCCACGAGTGCCTAATTTATGAATGAAGGAGAAGAATTTGTTTTCAGAGTAGATATTGCGTTTAGTGTTAAATTGGATTTATTTATGTTCTAAATTCAATGTGTATTGTGTGCTTCTTCCTCTAGCAAGAGGAGTATTTGTAGATTCTATCTTAAATCTGTTTTCGGTAGTGGCAATTTTTGTGTAGAAATAAATTCTTGCAATATCCTTACAATGTTTGGGTTTTAGTATTACTTAGTTGTAGTTTTTTTTTTCCTTTAAATCTTGTAAATTTTCTGATCTCATTTTGTGTTTGTAAATATAAATTATAGCTAAGTCAATTTGTGCATTCCGTCCACCTTAATGTTTAATGTTTATGAGGGTTGTGTATAGTTATGTCTTCCTGTATTTTGGGATCTTGAAGAATGAATGTTACATATTCTGATTCTGTCTCAAAACTTGTATTATCCAAGATCTTGTTTAGGTTATATTTGTAGTGTAATTAAATTGATGAATTTGAATATTATTATTTTTATTTGACCTATCGTTTCAACAAGTTTCAAATAACATCGTCTGAAATAAGATAATTCCATATGAGGATTATTGGCAGATGGACCGATATAAATACATACCTAAATTTAAAAATGTAATTTCCGGGCTTTGTCAGGATCCGTCAGTAAAATTTTTCAAACCTATCATGTGGGTATAAAATTACAGTTCTTCATATTTCTGCTTACTGTCGCTAAAATAAAAGTTAAAGCCAAGACTACCTGTATGCTGATTCTCAGAAAGAAATGAATCACCTTGATGACTTTTCCACACTATTCTAAAAAAAAGGTCTAGCCGTTATTATTTTCTGTTTTGTTTTGGATAATCATACCGATGAAGCATGGATTTTCAACGCTTGATCAGCACCGAAAGTTGAAAATCATTTATTTAGTCAATCATTTGGGTATCGCCTAGTGTTTGTGAAAATGGGTATTAAACTGTTGAGTTAGGGAACAGCTCTTTTTGAAAAAGCTCCATGTCTAGCCGAAAATCATGCACAACACCATTGCTACTTTAACAGTCTGGCCGTTTATATTAGGTCTAAAGAAATTATTGCCTGCATAAAACTGCCCATAATTACTTATTATAATACATATAATTATTAGGCATCCTCTGCTGGGCATGGACGAATCTCTATGACATAGGTACCTACTTTTGTAACTTTATTATTCTTCATTACTTAGTGGTTTTTATGGACATGATATCCATTCAGATTTTGCAACCGTTGTAATGAAGAAAAACATAACATTTCTTTTAAACAGGTATTTATTTAGGTCTTGTAGATTCAGAGATGCTTCGATTTACTGACCATTTTCCATTTTATTATGTACCTAGTACTTGTTGACAGGCCTACATTGTCCTCCCATACCTATTAACAGTGTAATATTTTTTTTACCATTTATTTCTAAAAGAGTAACTAACCGTGTAGTTTCTTGCCGGCTCTTCTCCATAGGAAACGGTGAATTGGAACTGTGCGCCTAGATTCTGATTTATTAATAATCTTATACAATAGCAGATTGGACGGTGACCCCCAAACTAGACATAGGTATGCCTGTATCTTGGGGGTCGTAATTGCGACATTTTCAGAGTTAAGGGTACCTAGTACTTACATGATTATTGCATTAGGTACAGTTGAATATAAACTAAATTTGAACTAAACTAGAATCAGTGAAATAAAAATAAAAAATCAAAATAAAGTAGGTATACATTGCACAACAAAATCATCAGTGTGAGATCAATCAAATAAAATAATAATTAAGTAATAATCAACAATTAGATAATAATTATAGTCTAATAAATTAACATGAAATCAAACATGTGAAATAAAATATTTGAATTTGAATTCGACGTGTCTCAAAACAGTTTTATTTCCTTCATTCTCTAGTAACCTAATTTTCATCATCTATTATTTGGAGATAAAAGGGTTTTAATTTTTATTTGAGTTTTAATCTGAAAGCCAGTTCTTGTTACTCTTCCAAATAAAGTAGACCCCAAGATCTCATGCACGGCATCGGCAATCGATCAATAATAATAATATGAAGACACATCAGTATATTCAAATTTTATTCTTCTACAGTTTGAATTAAGTTCTGCATGAAATTAATAGATGGCGTTACTTGTCACATTAATATGCGCATGATTTGAGAAGTCTTTATCAGGTGTTATGCATTAATACGCCATATTTAATTTCTGACAAAAGGCTCACATTAATTTATGGTAGGTTACAGAAAAAGATACCTACTTACTTTACATAACATTACATTTGCGATCAGTTTCATTGTAATTGCTATCACTATGGTAAAAATAATTACGATAGTTGCATTAAGATATCTTCTTTACGTTTATGAATTTAGAACTCTTCCTAGATGTTCATTGGAGGTTGGCGTTAATACCATTAATACATTTTATGAGCACTTATCTTGCACAGTTTTACCTACATTTGAGGTTTGGGTTCACTCCTATAAGACCATGCTTAAACTACAATCAATGTGGCTTTAGCTATATTATTAATAGGTCCGTGGTGAGATGTCTAACTAGCAACACAAAGACAATGTTAGTCGCAAGGGACTTCTGGTGATCGATAGTTCTGGAATTATTAAAGTGTTCGAATTACTGCTATGTCCATATATAAACTGGCACATCAAATCATCACACAACAAATCATCGCAGATCATCAACACGGTTTCTTTAAAAAAAAAAACCACAGCCACAAACGTTACCAGCTTTGTCAACAGGACTATTACTGACTGACACAAGCAGAGGCCATAAAGTTGACGCTGTATACAGTGATATTAGCAAAGCTTTTGATAAAGTAGACCACAACATTCTTGTGCAAAAACTAAGGGCTGTCTGTATACGGTGTGTAAATATCCTTGTTAGACTAGTACAGGGATGGCATGTCGGCCCAGTGCTGTTTATATTGTTCGCTGATGATAACAATATATTTTTTACGCAATTCTCATTTCAAAATATATGCTGATGACTTAAAATTATCTATGATTGTTAACTCAGAAAGAGGGCAACAGCTTTTGCAAGACGATTTGCACCTGTGTAATTGGTGTGAAAGCAAAGCCATACAGATAAAAAAAAATATTAGCAAATGGTTTCATAATAAATTCTCCCGTAAAAAAAGCATTGACCACATGTCGGGCCAGACGTTGAATATCGTGTATGAGATTAGGGACTTGGGAGTCTTGATTGACTGAAATGCGATTCAATAAACACGTAGACAACACTATAAATAAATCTTTAAGAATGTTGTCTTATATTAATCGCAACACAAAGGATTAGTGCGCAGCCACATTGAATACCTACTGCTCAATCATTTGGTGTCCTACCTATCCAAACAATATTCAACGCCTAGAAAATATATAGAAGAGGTTTGTTAGAAGGCTCTCGGCAATAGCTGATGTTCAACGCACAATTAAGTACTATGATGATGACAGACGGAGTCACTTCAAAATGAAATTATTACACTGACGTAGACCTCTTAGGTTTAACTTTCTAATATAAATTTGTATCAAAGCGTGAATGGTCAAAATTTGGATGGTCAGCTGAGCATGAATGTGCCTAGACCGTTCGCCAGAGTTCAAAATTATAGACCTTTCTTTCAAATCCAGTCGAAATAAATACGGATACAATGCCCCTTTCAAGTCATTGCATCTTTTGAGGATATAGCCTCAGAAGATGCAATGACTTGTTTCACAGTTGCGTCCTTGATGTTTTCGATGGTAAATTATGCATATTTAAGAAAAAAAAAACATTTCTGAGCTATAACGTAGTACGGTTAAGTAATCAAAAACATATTATTGTTTTAGTATAATGTCTTAAATTTATTTTCTTTCATACAATTTTTTAAATATTTCGTATACTAAAAAGATATAAAAAATCAATTTTAAAATGATAACCGAGTTCACATTCCACATGTCAGCAACCTCGTGTGCTAAGTCGAGATTTTTATTTTATTATTTTCTCTTTCTCAGCTTTCACGAGGTTCTCGTCATGTGGAATGGTAACATTGACTATCATTGCGCGGAACGCTAATGATCTATCACCACTATATCAGGCTTATTGGCAGCAATAGTCCTGTCAGTAATGATACACTGATCCAAGTACAATTATTGTGTTATTATTACAACAAACTTTTTTTTTTGTAGGTATTTAATGTAAAAGTATGCTAATTAATAGTGCCGTGCTTTCCTATACCTAATTTAGATAAGTACAAGCGAGTTGTGATGATGTGAGCAGTGGTGGCCCAGTGGTAGATATCGGCCACGACTTACAAGGTTATAGTTTGTGGGTTCTAATTCAGACAGGCGTTTTACTTTGTGTAAATAATTTCATCACTACTGCTCTCAAAATGGTGACGGAAAACATCGTGAGGAAACCGGCATATCTTAGAACCAAAAATTCGAAGATATGTGACATCTACCGACACGCACTGGGCCCGCGTGGTAAATTATAGCCCACTCACTCTTGAAGAGAGGAGCCCTGGGTCCCAGCAGTGGTATGTATCTAATGCGAGCTCTATTATTATGACAAAGACAGTGGGTTAATACTGCGTATATGTTTAGTTACTAACCCTTTATATAAATTAATAAATTACAGGTTCAGTTGGATGCTTCGTTTAATGTTCATCTTCATCCTCATTGGGAACCTTGTTTCACCCACTGCTAAGTATAAGCCTCTTCACTTTTGTGCCATTATATGAGGCTCTCACATCAAAATCAAACCTAAATGTTTTTATGAAGATAGAATAAAAAACAGATTAATTTCGCACCCAATCTGTTAAAAGTAACCTTTTTCTTTAATCCAACAAATGCACTAATAGGCGTAGTACCGTATAATAGACGTAAAAGTAGTAATTATAAAGGTCAATGTAAAAGGCAAGACGAAACGCGACCATTAGCAACAAAGGATGACTACTGAGCTTGAAAAATCGGTTCAATTCAACACCAAATCGATGCAACGCAATTCACACGAATAAAAAGACTATTCGATTCAGTCCCACACAAAGACCCTTAAGAGTGTATCAAAATGACATAAAGCTCGATTCTTTTCATAAACACAAAACACGTTTATAATGGTCCACATGTCTTACTTTTTTTGTCAGTTTTTGGGAATAGATGACGTGTTAAAAAGGTAACAAATTGTATGCGTTCCGGAGCATCGTATCTCGTTTCTTAACCAACCGTCATATATTACGTCATTACATTGATTCCAAATTTGAAATGATCCGTTGCGAATTTTGTGCATTTTTGATTGGCTGACGTTTCGTTTATGGCAATTTTGAATACGTTCTAATTACGAACAGGTGTTGATGTTGCCAAATGTTAGATATTGAGGACCCGGCCATGACCGAAATATTATAACGGGATTTTCAACGAATAATCAAATGTTTTGATTATAACCAGCCATATACCATTTCTATCATCATCATCATCAGCCTACAGTAAGTACGCTTAGCGTGACCCCAATAGAAACGGTTTTTTTCGATGGAAGAATAGACAAAATGACAGATAAACAATCGCAATTTGTCATTTTGTCTATTCTTCCGTCGAAAAAAACCCGTTACTATGGGTGTCATGTTACGCGTGCAGAAGTCCACTGCTGGACATAGGCCTTTCCAAGTGCACACCATTCAGCACGAGTCTCGGCAACTATCATCCAGTAGCTATCAGCCACCCTGCGAAGATTGACGCTCCAGATAGCCTGAGACTGAGACCATTTTGTAAAGACTAGTCAAATTCATAAAATTATCGTCTAAATAACTTAATCTTCGTAAACATATTATTTTAAGTCTTCGGAAGAATTAAGCCCGAATCTCCGTGCAGCCATAAAACTATCATCTACAATAAAGTGAAACTATGACAAGGACAAACAATGTCAGAGATCAAGAGCACGACAACAAAACAAATGCGACGCAAACGCACCTTTCTTAAATACGGTGACAACATAATAATGCGCCGCGTCTCCGCCTCCCTTTATAGCTGTAAATTATTCACAAATTACATAGTGATCGGAAATCCCGCTGTGTTAAACAAAGTCCTTTTTCTTCCCTTACTTTTTTTTCAAGAATTGTCAACGATACCGAAATTACACTGTCACAAAGGATTACGCTCAACTCAGAGGTGTTTGAAAAATATTTGCTTTTGCCGTTTCGAGTGCGCATTATCCCGTATTTAGTCGCCGTTTTTATTCGCGACCACACACACGCTGCAGAAATACAAATACAAAAAAAAGGCGGTGTGAAATTATATAAGGTGTTTTGACAATGGTGAGTGTACGTGAGTTCCCGACGTTTCGTATTTTTAAACACGGTTTCGTGTCGTATTTGTCTCCGTTTTCAACGTAACATTTCGTATTTATTTTTAAAAACATAGCTTTTTTTTTTGAAGCTAGGCAAATTATGTTGGATTCAGTATTCAACTGATAATAGAAACTAGAAAGGTAATAAATATCATGTGGGTAAGTAGGCAATTATTACAGACTGTTGAGATAATTTAGATCATGAATGAATTTACCTAAACCAGTACCCTAATTACGTAATGCAAAATCAATCCGAATCTGAATCGTTTTGAAACAGATTGCTAATCCATTGCTCCGTAAGTTCGAAAAAAAAACTGTAGGGCAACGTAAATGACGCAATGAATGTTGTTGAACTGTCAAAATGCAACAGAGTTGTCTTTATCGTTTACGAAAATATGTTGCGTAATTAGAAAGCTGTTCAACCTGACTTTGACTGGTTGCTAAATAAAAAAGAATATTCTGTCCATCGAACAAAAATGTATGTTAAACTACATCATTATTGAGGTTGCTAATAATATTTGTAGATTTGTCAGTCATAAATTCTTAGGTTGCTAATAATATTTGTAGATTTGTCAGTCATACAGTCTTAGGTTGCTAATAATATTTGTAGATTTGTCAGTCATAAAGTCTTAGGTTGCTAATAATATTTGTAGATTTGTCAGTCATAAAGTCTTACGTTGCTAATAATATTTGTAGATTTGTCAGTCATAAAGTCTTACGTTGCTAATCATATTTGTATATTTGTCAGTCATAAAGTCTTACGTTGCTAATAATATTTGTAGATTTGTCAGTCATAAAGTTTTACGTTGCTAATCATATTTATAGATTTGTCAGTCATAAAGTCTTACGTTGCTAATAATATTTGTAGATTTGTCAGTCATAAAGTCTTAGGTTGCTAATCACATTTGTAGATTTGTCAGTCATAAAGTCTTACGTTGCTAATAATATTTGTAGATTTGTCAGTCATAAAGTCTTAGGTTGCTAATCACATTTGTAGATTTGTCAGTCATAAAGTCTTACTTTGCTAATAATATTTGTAGATTTGTCACTCATAAAGTCTTAGGTTGCTAATTTTGTTTGTAGATTAGTCATAGTCATAATACTTATTAAGTTAAGCTACAATCCACAGCGGAAGGAACGATAAATGTATTTAAATGCGTTGAAACAGCCCCAGTGACTGTTCAGGTGGTATTTAAGTATCTTCAATACGTAGATACGTTAGCAGGACAATAAGAAAATAATTATTACCTTAAAATAAGTAAGTAAGTAAACTTGCTCCATTATCCTCGTCGTGTAGAACAACACTTTCATCCAAGTCTGCACGAATTTTGCGTTCTAACTTTCTTTTTTGTACTGGTTAATGAGAAATATTGCGCTTCGGCATCTTTTATAACAAACGGTGCGAAAATGCATAATAGATGTTATGCACTAGAATGTGAATGACTGGAGACAATCGTCGGAGTCCAACTATGTCAAATTGAATTGAAAAATAGATTATAGATAATATCTTTTCTCAACTAAATGCATGAGTGGTGACAACTATGCTTAACTACCTGTGCAAATTACCTACTAATCTCTTCAGACTCACCGCACGTATAATTGTTATAGAACTTCTCGTACAGGTCAATCAATCTGCCTAGCCTTTTCCCAACTATGTGGAGGTCGGCTTCCAGTCTAGCTAAATACCAGTATTTAACATAGAGTGACTGCCTATCTGACCTCCACAACCCAGTTACTGGGTAATACGATACCCCTTGATAAGACTGGTTGTCAGACTTTCGGGCTTATGACGACCCGTAACGACAAAGATCCACTAATGACAGCCGGGACCAACGGTTTAACGGGGCATGAGGCACGGAAGGGTCGGTACATACAGATGGTCACCCATCTACGGACCAACCGCGGCAAGCGTAGCTTAACCTGATGGATTGACCCACGCGGCTGGGATTACTTAGCCACGAGCTCCTCAACTATACTCTATAGAACTTCTCGTACAGGTAAGTTCCTTTAACCATTAACTATTATTTACTTACAGACTGTTGAGAAAATTACAAATGAATGACAATGCAGTAAATTTCCTGAATCTCGTTTCTATATTATATAATATTTTATGTAGGTAATGTCTAGGTTTGATCCAAGAAAGTGCTTCCAAAAGTTAGAACTAAGCAAATGCCGTTTCAAGGCTATGAATCAAGAATTTGCAACTTTATAGGAATTCAAGTAAACAAAATATGACTTAAGTACTTACCTACTTGCCTGCCACTACTTGAAGATCTGCTAATAGTCGAGGTTAAAAGGGTAAGTGGCATACAATCACGGATGAATAAATTATAATTATCTGCATGATAATACCTACATTGTACGATAGATACAATATCCTGTATAAACTACTTCTATAAATAAATTCACAAAAGCACCAAAGAAATAGCTCTCAATAAATAATATTTAAAAAAATAAAACACACTGACACACCCAAACATCTCTCATTCAATTTTAATTTCTATGTCTTTCAACTGAAAGTTCATATTGCATTACAATATGTTTCCCGGAGTGGTCCTTGCACCACGTGATTTAGGTACCTAAGCATTTAAATGTATGTAATTTTATTTATTTTAATAGCAGAGGTACAAGCGACATGTTATCGCAAGTATGCGAATTAACGGTGACAATTGTGATTGCAAACCACATTTGTGCTCAAGCTTCAACGCTAAGTGCCGAGTATGCGTAGAGAGTATGAAAAATACAGAGAGGTCACGATTTTGTAACTTTTATGCCTATGATATGTATTTTTTAAATGGTGTTGAAAGTAGGAATATTGATAGTGGTATTTGTGACAACGGCTTAGCGATGTTTCAAGGTGGGTTTTTTTATTACAGGATAGGTAGGTAAGTATAAGGATAAAGGGATTGTGTCATTGATGATATGGTTAAAGAGGGTAAATATTGAAATGACGGCTCATAAAGTTAATAAATGCTGTGCTGACCCCAAATAAAATCATAAAGACTAGGATGATGATGATATCCATATGGGTAATTTTTTGTTTTGTTGTTTTTTTTTATTTTAATTGATAGTAAGTCTCTAATTAATTTCTATAATATTCCAATTGATTTAAGGCGAAAATGTAGGTAGGTAATGAAGACTTATATAATTTATCAAATTGAGAAAATTGCTTTATGGTAACAAACTAGCACACGATTTGCACAGACTGTGTATTATGAAACACAGAAATATTGCACTATTATTGAACAGTATCTGTGAAACCTGATCAGTCTCAGTGTGCCATCGTGTCGCAGCTGATAGTAACAGAGTCATAGCTCGCTAGATACTGACCGCACACGATGCGCACAAACTGTGTATTATATAATAAGTTACCTTGCTCAATAAAAAGTCTAAATTTAGTAAATTTCAAGCGTAAATTACGTTCTATATTAATACAGAAATGTTACTAGTCTCTCAGTGTGTCAGTGTGTGTTTGATGACAGCTCTTTGACAATATAATAATATTTGTTTCGTAACATGACTATTTATGCATGTCGACTCTAATAGTAGGTAGGTAATTCTGTGGACAATGTCAATTTTAAACATTTTTCTTATCAGTTATTTATTGACATTTTAATTATTTAACTTTGACATCATCGCATTTCGTACATATTGACATTAACAATAACCTATTGCATTTTATTAAATTACATAATATTTATATAAATTGACATCGATACTACTGAATTATTATAAATGAAGATGCTATTGGCAAAAGACTCCCATAAAACTATATTTTATTATTTGTACGCCAAATGGCAAAACACAGAAAAACTATAATTAAAACAATTGTAACATCTTGCAAACTTTTGGAACCTTTTTTTTTTTTTTTTTGGGTGGGAAATCATCAAATGACGTCTCCCGCTCTGGGTGGAGCGGGAGGGCGTGTCAGACTCTTACTGACTAAAACCCACCCGTGTTCCTTCTGTTGCCTGTGCAATGCCAGGGGGCCACGGTATCCCTTTCGGACTAATCCCGCAACCCCGGCAGGCAATGGTCTCATCGGACCCCTTCACTTGCTGACATCTCTTTGAGGCGCGCGTGGAACACAACGCGCCGTCGACCCGGGCCTGGTCCTTACCGGACGGCGAGCTACCCATTGCTCACCGTCCGCAAGCCCGCGCCTACGGTGGCCGGGAATCGGCAATCGATTCCCGACGCCCAGGGCGTCTCCTCCTGCGGCGGCTAGGGGCGTGAGGGCGCGAAATTTGCCTCTCCCTCACGCGTTCCGCCTCCTCCTTTGCGAGCATTACTGCTTCGCAGAAGGAGGTGACGGCCTCCCATGCCCTCTCGCTCCGTACCATAGCCTGGACCAGGGCCGGACGCGAGAGATCCCCGCCACCGATCGCCTCCACGAGGACACGGCGGTGCTCTGCCCAAGCCGGGCATACCTCCACCGTATGCTCCACCGTGTCCTCCGGGCGATCCACGCAGTGATGACACCCGGGCGTTCCCTCCCGCCTTATCCGAAACAGGTACCTCCCGAAACAGCCGTGTCCGGTGAGGACCTGCGTCAGGCGGAAGGTGAGGACGCCGTGGCGCCTCTCCAGCCACTCCTCAAAGAGGGGACTTATCGCCGCAATAGTGGCGTGCCCAGCACTGGGTTGCGACAATCGTACTCTCCATGCCGCCATGAGATCCCGTCGGAGCTCTGTCCGCTGTGCCGCGATTTCTCGCGGCATCGGAGTCAAGCCCCGGCGTTTCGCCTCCCCGCGCCACTCCCAAATATGCGCGAGGACTTTTGCCTCCAGATCCCATGGCGGAAACTTTTGGAACCTATGTTTACACATAAAGACTATTGATTGATTGATTAAACACAGAAGTATTGCACTATTGATGAACTGCCTCTCATCTGTTTTAGTTGATCAATATCAGTGTAGGTATGCTATCATGTCACAGCTGACTGTGCGATTGCACTGGCGAAACATCACAACAAAACATGTTGAAATCTCTCGTTCCTGTCAAATATTGCATGAAACTTTGAAGGACTAAAGATTCCAACATGTTTTGTTGTGAATGTTTCGCCAGTGCAAACGCACAGTGACAGTACTGATGTCGTCGTGATAACTGGTTAGTGGCTAGTTAGTGCCCGCACACGATCTGCACAAACCGTGTATCGTATAAAACACAGAAGTATTGCACTATTGATGAATAGTCTCATCTGTGTTAGTTGATCAGTGTCAGTGTGTGCTATCGTGTCGCAGCTGACAGTAACGACGTCATCATGATAGCTCGCTCGATAGTGGCCGCACACGATGTGCATGAACTGTGTACTGGTTTTTTTTTAATGATTACCTATGTATTATTTTAATAGAGATTTAAATAAAAGTAGTACCCACTATTAATATCTACATTTTTCTTGAGATGAATAATAATTGGTGGTCAAAATGAATTTTACTTTTTTAACAGTTGTTTGGTTTTAGATGCTAAAACCTGGTTTGTTTGCCTATACACAATTTTTTACATACAAGTCTACCTATTAAGTGTCCTACTGACTTTGTATGAGCAACAGCTGTCTGATTTTTGCTCGAAAACATAGAAGTAATAATAATTATGGGTCACCTAAATCGAACTTTTGGCTGAATACTTAATTGTTTAAGTAGGTAACTTGTCGTTATTAAATTACATTTTTCAAATTCAAATTCAAAATATTTTATTTCACATAAAACTTCATGGGCACTTAGGAAACGTCAAAAGCTAGGTGCTCGGTTCCAATTGGTAGTTTCATATGGAGAAGAGCCGGCAAGAAACTCCACGGTTACTCTTTTAAAAATAATTGGCTTTTACAATATTTTCAAATAACAGTGTTATTAGGTAGGTATAGGAGGACAGTGTAGGTCTTTCAACATGTTCGATTTTCGTAACAAGATCCCGATTCCATCGAGGTCGTCTCTACCTAATTGTAAAACTCATGTCTTAACAATCCACCCAATCACTTTAGTGAGAACATTAACAATGTTGACGTGAGAGACATTTGATACGATTAAACTGACTTCGACCTTACAAAGGCACCTTTACGGCTATTGAGACCTTATCTTTAAATTTCCGTTTTCAATGAAATGCCTTAATAAAAACAAAACAGAAACAGTAAAACATCCGATCTCTATTATCTGTAACTCAATACTTAATACGAAACCGTGGTAGAAGGCGGTGGGAGGGGCTTGCAAGGCTCCGCCTAATCCCTCCCAAGCGGCGTCGCGATTGGTGAAGTATCCATGCGTACGCGCATTCAAGCCCGCCGCGGCTGAAGAATGCAATTCAATTGAGGTGCTCAATGCTCTTTTATGTGAAGTACGGGTAATCGTTCTATTAAATGTACGGTTCCTGCGATGTGCAGGGATAATTCTTTGTTTCTAGCTTTAAGTACAAATTGCTGCAGTAATTTTCCACCATTAAATACAATTAGATAAACTATGTAAACGACAGTTGAATTAGGAACGGGATTTTCCTGTTGTGGAAATTGAGATCCTGCAATTTTGTGATTTACTGATTGGCTCTGCGAATTTTTATTACAACATATTAATTCCTAAGTGGCCAGGATTTTTATTAGCAGTTTAAGTGAATCCTTGTAATTCATTTTGCAGGATTTTTGAAATTTTTACTACCGAACTTAAGCTTTTAAAGAAACCCCTAATCGAAAGGGAATATTATTGGTGGGTTTATCAAGTCGTATCACGAAAAAGCTGCAATTAACAAACAAGAAAAACAATTCCCTCTACCAGGTCAGGCATATAAAAATAATGGCAATTAAGAACCTACTTCTTCTGATAAATTACTCCCGGTCGTTGTAAGCCTCAATGTCTTGCAGTGGACCATGTTTTCAGGTCGGTAGTAAATTAAAATAGGTAGGTAGGTAGGTATACACAGACCGCACCTTACACTATAAGAAATAAACAGGTAATCTTTTGAGTGCAATGACCGCTATAATGCGTAGGTAGAGGCAATTGACTAGCTATCGTCTATGACCATGAATCTAAATTTTTAAATGTTTGTAATTTTTTATGTGCATAGACAGATGAACTCTGCCAGTCAATGACTTTAAAATCATCATCTAAGGTAATATACCTAGGCAGCGTAGACAGAAGTCTGTGCCAAGATTGTCACTCACTGCATGGACACCTGAAGGAAGACATCGCCATTTTGGTCAACCACAGTGAAGGTGATTTGACGATCTGGACATGTTTGCGTGGATGACCCGGCTTTCGAGGAAGGAGAGAAGAGAGAGGTTTGGAAGTAGAGGCCTTTGCAGCAGCGGGACAACAAAATAGAGAAACCAAAAAAAAACCTGTAGGTAACATATTAAAGGCAGTGACGAAGAAATAGATTCAAACCTGCAGAAGTTTAGGATACCCGTAAGTAAGGCAGCCTATCAATAAATACTTAGATAACGCTCTGCATTTATCCTTTATGCACAAGTAAGTACATACCTATACACTGTGTAAGTTTATCACCAGCCCATAACTGTAAGAAAACGTAAGGCACCATACATAGCAATTACAAATTCTAATGGTGATAAATATTACGAGCCAATGCGAGGAATCTTGGGTCAACTAGGTACTAACGACCTGCCATTGAAATGTTACAATGAATACTGGATGTTCATGTTAGTTGAATATTATGACTAGACGGATGAGGTGCTAATGCCCTTACCTCGCAAAAAAGTGAGAAAAATAGCAGCACTTACAAAAAATACAACAGCAAAAGATGGTGATGATGATGAAGATGCTGTCTTATTTATTTAGTTAACACTAGATTTTTGACCAAGTTTTCTAAATTTAACTACCAAGCATACTGAAGACTGTGATGAAAAGAGGTGCTTCAAAGTTTCAAAGCAAATAAAGAAGAACGATCTTGGATATCCAATGCTTGAATTTTGGGACACAATTGAAAAAGAGACGTCCGCGACTTCATGCAATGGCAACTGGACCTAGGTATATGAAGTGCAAAGGATTCCTCTTCATCTAGTAGAAGAATATTCTTCTACTAGATGAAAGCAGCGAATCTTTTTGCTGGCTAGCTCTGAATTCTAAAATTCATGAGTAGGTACCATTCAAATAATTTCCATAAGCACTATCCTAATCGATTCAACACTCAAAGCAACCACTATAACTTTGCGAAATAAATCGATTTAGACTAACAATCGGTAAGCATGTTCAACACGACTATTTACTTACAAACAGTCGATTATTCGTGAATTATAATACAATTCTTACGCCAATCCGTTGTGGTTGCAAAACCGCTACTTAGCGATTT